>JAOPSE010000090.1:2191557-6991557 GCA_029449295.1 Zea luxurians
GTGAGCATGTCGCACCAACTTAAGTCATCGCCGACTTAGGCTGATTGCTCCGTTAGTAGGGTATAGTGGTCACCCTGAGTCAAGTAAGCGTGAGCATGTCGCACTGACTTAAGTCGTCGCCGACTTAGGTCGATTGCTCTATTAGTAGGGTATAGTGGTCACCCTGAGTCAAGTAAGTGTGATCATGTCGTACCGACTTAAGTCATCGCCGACTTAGGCCGATTGCTCCGTTAGTAGGGTATAGTGGTCACCCTGAGTCAAGTAAGCGTGCTGATTTCAAGTCCAATCAAGTTGAGGTCAGCTGAAAGTCAAGAGTTTGAATGCCTTCGAAAACGAAAATTTATTGATGATGAAGTCTCCCGATTATAGAGTACAATGTTTCTTCGAGAATTTTTGAGGCCTTTCTAAGGATAGAACTTTCTGAAATGCTCTATGTTCCATGAGTTCCCCACTTCCGTGCCATCCATTTGAGTAAGTCAGTATGATCCTAGCCGAGTGACCTCTGATACAATGAATGACCCTTCCCACAGTGGTGACAACTTGTGTCGTCCTTCCCCCGTTAGAATTCGGCGAAGGACCAAGTCTCCCACTGCAAAGGACCGGTGCCGCACAGCTTTATCATGATAGTGCCTCAAGGTCTGCTAGTATCTAGCCGACTGAATTACTCTGCTCAATCGTTCTTCCTCTAGCACATCAATGTCTTCTAGTCTAGTAGCCTCCGCCTCGACTATGCTTTCGAAGGTTAGCCTCGGTGCCCCCAAATATTAAGTCGGTGGGCAACACTGCCTCTGACCCATAAACCATAAAGAACAGGGTACTTCCATGCAAAGCTCGACTAGGTTGAGTTCTTAGGCTCCAAACCACATATGTCAGCTCTCTGATCCATTTTCCTGTAAGCTTTTCATTCTTATCAAATATTTTCTTCCTAAGTGCCTCTAGTATCATTCCATTGGCCCTTTCCACTTGGCCATTGGCTCTTGGATGTGCTACTGATGCATACTTGATCTGGATGCTCTGTTGCTCGTAGAAATCGAAGAATTCAGAACTAGTGAAGTTGGATCCCAGGTCAGTGATGATGCTATTTGGTATCCCAAATCTGAATATTATGTCTTGTATAAACTCTACCGCTTTGGCTGTGGTCAGAGAAGCGATTGTCTTGTACTCTATCCACTTTGTGAATTTGTCAATGGCAACTAGTATGTGAGTATAGCCTCCTTGAGCTTTCTTGAAAGGTCCAATCATGTCCAGCCCCCAGCATGCAAAAGGACATGTTACAGGAATGGTCTGCAGCTGCTGTGCGGGTAAATGTTGTTGCTTTGATAGGAATTGGCAAGCTTCACATCTCTGGACTATCTCGGCAGCATCACTCTTCACTGTTGGCCAATAGAAACCAAATCTGAAAACCTTCCCAACCAGAGTTCTGGATGCTGCGTGTACTCCGCATTGCCCAGCATGGATTTATTCTAACAGTTGCTTCCCAATAGCCGAGTGAATGCACTTCATGAGGACTCCCGTCGCACCTCTTCTGTACAGTGTGCCCCCTATGAGGGTGTAGTGGGCCGACTATCTTGCGATGTGTTCCGCTACCGCCTTATCATCCGGTTCTTCTTCATTTTTTATGTATCTGATGATAGGCTCTCTCCAGTCACTGGGGTCTGATCCTAGCCGGCTCAAGGTGTTGCATTCTTCTGTCTGATCTGAGAGAATACTTGGACGTGATACTTCTTGGACGAAGATCCCGGGTGGGACCTAGGCTCGACTGGATCCTAGCTTCGACAACGTGTCTGCTGCCACGTTGCAGTCTCTTTCCACGTGATGGAACTCCAACCCTTCAAATTTGTCTTCTAATTTTCAGACGGCTGCACAGTACTTGCCCATAGAGTCAGTCGAGCAATCACAGTCTTCATTTATCTGTCTTATGACCACTAGAGAATCTCCATATACCATCAGTTTCTTGATGCCGAGTGATACAACGATGCTCAACCCGTGGATCAGTGCTTCATACTCTTGCATTATTTGATGCCGGAAACAGTAATTGGAGTGCATACTTGAGTTGTTCACCTCTAGGAGTGATGAAGAGGATCCCTGCACCTGCTCCCTGCAGCTTCAGTGAGCCATCAAAGTACATTCTCCATACTTCGGTAGCCTCCGAGTTGTCTGGGACCTGATGTTCAGTCTACTCGGATATGAAGTTGACCAGTGCCTGAGTCTTGATTGCCGTGCGAGGTCGGAACTCTATGTCATGAGCTCCCAACTCGCACGCCCACTTGGCTATCCATCCTGTGGCTTCTTTGTTGTGGAGAATGTCCCCTATTGGAAATCTTGTGACTACTATGACTTTGTGGTCGTGCAGTTAGAAGTACCGCATACAACAACTTCTGGATTTGAGGATACCTTATTTTTGAAGGCCCAAGGACTTCACTGATGAAGTAGACTGGATGCTATATCAGGTGCGCATGTCCTTCTTCCACCTGCTCGACTACTAACGTGGTGCTTACCACATGAGTCGTGCAGGAAATGTATAATAACAGATCTTCTGCTGGCTGATTCGGTGTGGTTCGGCGTGGTGGCTTGAGTACTAGTGGTGTGGTCAAGAACTTTTTTAGCGCCTCTAGAGCTTCTTGTGCCTCTGTGGTCCACTGAAACTTGTCCACCTTTTTGAGCAACTTGTAGAATGGCATGCCTTTTTTGCCTAGCCTTGATATGAATCTACTCAGGGATGCCATGCATCCAGTAAGCCTCTATACCTTTTTCTGTGATCGTGGCGCTTCCATTCTCATGATGGCCTCGATTTCCTCCGGGTTGGCTTCGATTCCCCGATGGCTGACAATGAATCTAAGTAACTTTCCTGCTAGTACTCCGAAGACACTTTTCTAGATTGAGCTTCCATCGATATCGCCTCAAACTATTGAAGACGAGCTGCAAATCTTTGATGAAATTTTCTGAGTTTTCTGTTTTGATCACCACATCATCGACATAAGCTTCCACCTGCTTGCCCTAGTGATCGGCTAAGCATGTTTGAATAGCTCTCTGGTAGGTCGCTCCCGCGTTCTTGAGGCCAAACGGCATGGAGGTATAGCAGAAGGCTCCAAACAGGGTGATGAATGTCGTTTTCTCCTCATCTTCTTTTGCCAAGCTGATCTGATGGTATCCAGAATAGCAGTCTAGGAAAGACAACATAGAGCACCCGGCAGTCGAATCAACCACCTGATCTATTCTGGGGAGCCCGAAGGGATCCTTCGACAGTGTTTGTTGAGATCAGTATAGTCGACGCACATGCGCCAATCCACTTTATTCTTTTTGAGTACAAGAACAGGATTTGCCAGCCACTTAGGATGCAGCACTTCTCTAATGAACCGTACCGCCACTAAGCGAGCTAACTCGGCGTGAATAGCTTCTCTCTTGTCAGGCGTGAAACGATGCAGTTTCTATCGAATCGACCTTGCTTGAGGATAGACCTTCAATTTGTGCTTGGCCAGTTCTCTCGGGACTCCCAGCATATCCGCAGGTTGCCATGCGAATACATCTCGGTTATCTTGCAGGAACTTGACGAGCGCGCTTTCCTATTTGTCGTCGAGGCTAGAACTGATGATGGTGGTTTTGTGTTCATCAAGCGAACCCTAGGTTGATCCTCTTTGTCTCCTCAGTCGGTCATATAGAGGTCACGGCTTGAGCTTCATTCGCGGGAATCGCGAGGTCTCCCTCAGGCTTTGTGTTCGCCTGCGCGGAGGAAGTCGTTGGTGGTCTAGTAGTGAGGGCCGCCTGGATGGCTCACCGAAAGCATTCTGCGGCGCCTTGGAAGTCAACACGCACGGTGATTATTCCTTGTGGTCCTAGCATCTTCAATATCATGTAAGAATAGTGCGGAATAGCCATGAATTTTGCTAATCCCGGCCTGCCGATGATGGCGTTGTATCTGCAGTCGAAACTCGCCACCTCGAACCTTAGAAACTCGGTTCTGTAGTTTTCCGGAGTTCCAAAGGTGATGGGCATGTAGATGTGCCCGAGCGAGTACTCTCCTTCAGTCAGCACAATGCTGAAGAAAGGGGTGTCTGACTCGGTGAGGTCTTTGAATGCGACCCCCATGCCCATGAGCGTCTGGGGGAAGGTAACGTTGATGCTGCTTCCCCCGTCCACTAGTACTTTCTTTACCCTACTCTCTCGGATCATCGAATCGACAAGGAGCGGTTACTTGCCAGGATGGTTGAAGTTAAGCCATTGATCTGCTCGACTGAAGGTGATTGTGTGCTCTAACCACCGACATGGAGTTGGAGCACTGGTGGTTGCCATTAGGACCCGTCGATCATTGAGCTTTTGCTACCTTTTATTCTCCTGCGACCCGTGTCCTCCGAAGATGATGTTAACCTCCCTGTCAACGTGCGGGAATGCCCCACCCCCTACCCCTTCCTGTTGCTGAGGTTGCCTGGGCTCGCTAGGCCCTCCTCATGGTGGGGGAGGTGGTAGAGGCTGGAATGGTCGACCATTCCCAACGGAATGCTTGAAGTCTCGGCAGTTCCGCAAGGTGTGGCGTATGTCCTTGTGGTACGGGCACTAGGCATCGAGGATGTCGTCCAGTGTCCGTTCGCCTCCATGGGGTGCCCCTCGGGCACGAGCGACGGGTGGTCCGGCGACATGGACCTCCTCACGAGGCCTCTTATCCCAACACCTGTCGGGTTGCTGGTTCATGTCGCGCCACGATGCCCGTGGTTCAGGTTTCGCTCCCCCGATGAGGTCTTGTGCCCACTCGTCAGCGGTGATGTAGAGGTCCACTTCTCGAAACAGTTGTTCGGAGGTGGTCGGCGCTTTCTGTAGTATGGCTCGGACGAAGGCCGAGTCATTGGATCCCCGGTAGAAGTCCTTAATCACCGCTGCCTTAGTGACCTCGGGGATACGATTTCTCATGGTCTAAAACCTCTTGAGATATGATCGAAGTGTTTCATCCCCCCGGCGCCTGATGGATTTGAGGTCCCATGGTTGCACCGGCTTGTGGGAGAGGGACTGAAAGTTGGCGATGAAACGCCAACTAAAGTCACTCCAGTCGTCGATGCAGTGTCGTGGCAGGTGTCGTAGCCACTATAATGCGTCCTGCCCAAGAACAATGGACAAATATGCAGTCATTACATCTTCAGTGTAACACCCCAGGTGTTTATATTCCGCTCGACAACGAGTACGGATTTAAACACGTAAACAGTGAATAAAACAGATGTTAAATTTTAAACATCTTCGCTTATCGCGATTTTAATATCGCATCTGTTCCGTTTGTCGCGAGTGCAACATCATTTTTATTTCTATTTATTTGGACTCTTCCGAAATTTTCGTAATGTTCGGAACGTCGTGTTCCGAAAATCGGTGCGTTCGGTGAGTATTTAAAATTCATCGCTCGCGTAAACACGAATTCGGAAGTCTGACTCACTCGGATGATTTTTATTCCGAGCAAATTAGCTGAACTCGACGACTAAAATATCGAGGGAAAATAATCCGAATCGCGCACCATCCGAGAAAAATCATGCGCGAGATTATGATCCCATTCGTTCTTCAGCACGCTGTTGTGGCGACAAAATCGTGTATACGATAGCGGATTTAGTTTCGGCTAATTTTAGTCGAATCCCACAGAGCAAAATATCGAAGCCGAAATCCATTTAATTCAATCTGTTTACATCCTGTCTGAACAAATCCAAATGATCGGATATCAATAACTGGTAGAAATTTATCTGGTCCTGTGATTATTCATCAAATCAAATCCTGTCCAATTGTTGCTGTCAATCCAAATTATTCGACCCTTTGATTATCGCTAAATATCTTGATCCAAAATATCTACATTTCACATTAAAAAAAATTCTATATCCATAGCTGTAGACCGCCGCTTACTAGGAGGTTTTTTATCTTCCTTGAGCCTTATCTTCACGTATATTGAAATCCTAAAAAAGATTATCTAAATCCATGGATATTATCTAGCACATTGTATTGGATCTAGCCATCCGGCAGATTTTTTTTGACAGTCGTTCACTCGTTCTCATCCCCTCTCTATCCATTTACGTGGCATGCTAATCTTCTAACGCCAGCGTCCAGTCCCATTCCTTATCTTCTGGCCGCCGTTTGTGGAAGAGCAACAGCAATCTGCCGCTCTGTTGATTTTTATGCGCAGTACTGATTTCCCTGGCCGATGGCCTGATGTTCCTCGCGGTGGCCAGATTCTTCCCTGTGCATCTCTCTCTTCTTCAAGCTGCAGTTCCCTTGCGCAAGCGTTGGTGCTTCTCTACTCCAGCCGTGCGCGCGCTCTGCTCCCAGCGCCGCGGCTTCCTCTCCCAGCCGCCCTGCCCGGACTGCGCCCATGGCCGAGCCTGGCCCGTGCCCCTGCTCGCCACGCACGCTGCTCTCTGGCCGCGCGCAGCTTCTTCCCATGGCGCGTCGGCTCCCTGCTCGGCTTCTGTTTCCCCTGCGCGCAGAGCTTGATCGCCTAGCCAAGCCGCTCCATCTCCCTGGTGTTTCCCCAAGCTGCGACCCCGCCGCTCAGCTCGGAGTTTCCCTCGGCTCGGTTCCAACTCCCTGCGCGTGCGTCCTCCTTCATCGCACGACAGTCATCCTGCTTTTTCCTATGGCCGGTGCTTGGCCTCTGCTCGCCTTCGCCGTGGTCTGTAGCTTGTCTGCTCCAGCTCTCTGGTACTGCGTGTTGAGCTCCCTGCTGCCCCTCAGCTTGCCGGCGTGCGTCCTGCTCCTTACGCGCCCAGCTGCAGCTCGTCGTGCCCGGGATTTTGCCGCGCGTCCTTGCTTGCTGTCTGTCCTCGTGTCATGCGTAGAGCAATGAAACAAAAATCCGTGCACGTCGGGCTCGCGCGCCGAATCTTTTTCTAGCTCGCCCTCTCGGCTCGCTCGTCTTTAAAATCCCTATCTCGTCGTCAACCTCGCCGCGACTTAGTTCGTCGTCGCGTCGTTCGCCATCGAGTCTCGCTACTCCTCGCGAAGTCCCATGCTATCAGCCTCGGCATATGTCCTAAGCCGTTGTAGCCAGTTTGCCTCTATCTCGTGGTGGTGTTACGTTGCCGTCGAGTCCCGATATCGATCTGGTTGTCGTCGAAGTGAAGCTTAGTTTAATGCTCGCCAAGGGTTCGATCAAAGATTTTATTCGAAGACTGTCGACGTTCTCGCAAGCTTTAAGTCGGATTTAATGGACGGTAAGTGGATTCGTTATTCCAGTCGACTAAATATAATATTTATTAGACTACTTGAATCATGTACGGTGATTTAATCGGTAGTCATACGTGTTGCTGATTCCTTGCGTTATAATAGTTATTACATTCTAGGTAGTTTGCTTGGGTTATTAGTTTCGAGTAAATTAATATTAGTACGGTATTTAACATGTAATTGACGAAAAACTTGGATTCATATTCGTTAATCAAAGTAGTAAATCTAAGCTAAATTTATTATTGGCGCGCAAGTTGTTAGCCAAATTGTTAGGTAAATTAAATAAATATGTGTGATGCGAAATAAAAATTAAATTAGTTCTTGGTAAGAAAAGTGATATAATTTATAAAGTGAGAGATAAGTTTAACATTTAATTAACTAGCTGATGAGTTGTGTTTAGGCTAATTATGTTTAAAGTGTATAATTTGTTTACAATGTTTGTGTTAGGTTCATTTAATTTAGAAAAGTGTAATTATTGCGCGTAGTCGTATATCAATAACTAGTGTTTTCGTGTACGATTGTACAACGCCTCGCCCTTAGGTGTTTAATACGCTATCGTATAGCACTATTTAGATTTTGCGCTATTCCTGTTTATATGCATTCATGTGCATAATGCATTTCATTCAGGTACGTTAATTAATCGCGTGATGCGGAAGACGACCCAAGTCGACCCCAAGCGCGGGCTAATCCGCAGGATGAAGCTGATGGATGAACCGGAAGATGGAAAATCTGAAGGAGTGCCAAGCCAAAGAATACTCGCCAAGTGGTCGCCACCTAACAACACTAACCTAGTGTTACTCAGGCAAGCCCCGGTGCATGCAACCCCTTCCTTGTGATTTTAAATAATTTTTGCACACTTTAAGTCTAGTGAAATGTGCATTAGGTTTATAGGAGTTGCTTGGAAACCCTTTGATGCATTGCCTTCCTTGATATCCATACCTTTATAGATACTTCTGGTGAAGTATCAAAAATATGATTTACAAAAATGCTTAGTCCTGCTTAAATCTTGTGGATAGAGGTTGTCTTTTGCAATACTGCCTAGCTCAGGGGTTATCCTGAGGAAGGATGACTTCTACCTGCAAGAATATATTTTCTTTGGGAGCATGGTGGGATCTTACTGCAAAGTTCCCTGTGATGCTCTTTTCATCCTAAGGAACACAAACAATCCTAAGGATGGAAGTACTTAAATCGGAACTTGGGTTAAGAACAGGTGATGTTCTACCCAGGTTGATTAAGGATTGGATGCGTATGTAGGCCTGCTGATCGAGGACCCTTTAACTGGTCACATGTCTCGTCATGGGTAAGCCTTGCCTCGGGCAGACTAAGGCCAGAATAAGATAACACGAAATGGGCGTGGAGCGGTGGCGAGAGTAGCGTGTACCCTCCGTAGCAAGAGGCTGGACGGTGATGTATCTGTGCTCTCGGTTTGCGTGAACCTGATCTGGTCTTAAGAACCCCGATGGCGGGTTGACATATGCAAGGGTTAAGTGCTACATATGTCGTGTGATCGGAGATCCTCAGCTGAGTATAATCGATTCAGATCGCCGTACCTTCGTGGTTATGAAGACTTGGTCACTGACCTACAACCTAAGTTTGGATGTGAACATTATGAATAAAAATGATGTTGTATTGATGAGATGGTGAAATTAGACCAGCTGCAAACAGAGTCTATTAATACTTAATTTGGCATTAAAATATTGAAAGTAAGGACTCACTTTAGTAAGTTATTTCTGCAAAAGTATCTAAGTTGATTCTTGCTAAAGCCTCCCCTTGATTCCCAATTCTAGCATACCCTTGAGAGTCTTTTCTTTAATCGCGTAAGTCTTGCTGAGTAATTCCATACTCAGGGTTTTATTCCATGTTGTTTTTCAGGTTCTAACCTTGTGCTGCTGTGATGGTGTTAAGTGCCGGTGGGCTTGGCCTTCTTATATAAGTATACCCCGTCTTTATCTTCTTACTGAGGATGGTCATTTGAGCTAGCATATATTTCAAACTTATACTTTTGTAACCACTCCGATAAAATAATATAAAATTTTTGTAACATGTAAAATTTGGTAATAGTATTTCCGCTGCAAAAATGTTGGTGTGTGTGATTTGTGTTACTTAATCCCGCGGTTCTGGTTGAAAGTGGTTTATCCGATGTCCTTGGGGCAATCAGACAGATCCTGTTGAGTTATCTGGTGCACATGCATGGTCGTCTGAGGTCTTTGGGACAAGGACAGGTGCATGTGGGCCCAATAACTTGGAGGTTCTGCCACAGGCTGGTATCGGAGCTGGATTAAATATATACGGTCACATACGTATTTTCAAAACAAAGGTTTTGGTTTTGAAAAACCTATTTTCAACTAAACACATTATTTGGCTTTGAAAAACAGCTTTGAAAAACTGTAATGCTAGCGACATCCTCTATTAAGCCCTAAGTTAAGGACTATCAGGTGGCTTAGTTCAAAACCACTAACCCACATCCGGGTGGGTATTGCATACATGTGTAATGTTATTTTTGAGGCCATTCAGTTTTGAATGGATCGACGCTCAGGTAAGGTGAGATGTGAGAGCATGACCGAACAAACGTCGGTCTAGGGAAGTGCTTAATTGTAGCGCTTGATTATATACATGTTCTACATATGTATATATGAAGGCTGCGATGTGGAGTATTTACTTTTCTGGGAATTCAGTACTCCATGGATGTGTATGGGTATACAGACATGGGACTACTAAGAAGTGTAATGTACTTGTAACGACGCACCTACGCTCAGGTAAGAAGGTGAGTTACCATAATGAGTTGCCCTATGGTTAAAGTGTGGCAACGACGCCTATGCGTGGCTCGGCGCTTAATGATGAGCTGGCCTCCATATAGCGATATATGGAGTATAACCTGTGATAAACTGTCATGCGTGAACTACATCATGGGAAAATGGGCTGTGATGGATTTTTCTGCAGGTACACTAACCTCGAAAACGTATGTGTAGCTGACGACTAGCAAAATACCGAGAGAGAACGTATGCCACCGATATAGAACGTTATTGCCACATTATGTTGGCAAAATCAGTGAGGACGTATAGGACGAGCATGCATCTTGATTGTTACATCCTGTTTGTCACCTATACACCCAAAATGCTTCTCTCATCCTTATCCCAGTAACCATTGATTGTAAATAATGTGGTGTAATATTGTATTATGAACTTTGAGGAAATAGGTGTCCTCCATTCTTTAGGTGATCTCTTAGGGTGCTTTATATATGCTCTTGTGCTTAATGTGTCGATAGAAGGTTAGAGACTGGATTGCCTAAACCCAAAACTAGGCCATATTCTTATTTAGTGAGCCATGACCCAAAGTTGATTTTTCCGTTATCATTCCATGACCAAACACATACAAATAAATGCCTAGATAATTTCCTTATTGGACATAAAGTGTACTCGGACTTGAAACAAGAATCTCGAGTCATGTCTCCAACCTAAACCATCCCTTTGTTCAATTGACACAAGCTGATGTCCTTTATCCAGTTTGCCTATTCTTAAGGATTGCCATGTTGTTTTATCAACCTAACCTAGGAAAGGCATGTCCGATTATTTTCTTAAGTTTGATGCCTTTGGTTCCCTCATGTCTTTCGAAGCCATACCAACTTAATCCTATGATTGTTTTCCCTCCGTATCTAATCAGATAATAATCCTTGACCTTGTAATTTCTGCGATGGGCATAGAAATATGCTTGGGGCTGAAGTATCAGTCTCCCATCATACTCGCTCACCAATAAGTTTAGGTCATGGCCATGCCTTGTTCAGTTCAACGGGCCATGATCTATTTGGATCTCTACTTGTAATCATTCTTACATGTGGAGTATCTCTTTGTATATTGTCACCCTTGCTAATCCGTTGAGATCGCGCGAGATTTCTTATTGGTTATGTCTCGTAATGGTGCTATGACTAAAACTGATGGTGCCGTGACGAAACCGAGGGCCTCATGTGAATGTACACACATGGTTGTGCTGCTCGGCACGCGCTGGTATCATGGTTAGTAGTTGTAATCCATTATGAGACTATATCAATGTGTTATCTTGGCACAATCTGTTTTTTTTCTACGTGAGATTCATTATTGGTGCCAGTTCGATAATGATGTCTCGATTAATGACTTATGGTACCACGGTGAAACCGAGAGCCTCCTGTGAATGTGCACACAGGATTCTACTGCTTGGCGCATGCTGGTATCGAAGTCTCTAGTCATGATCCATTGTGGAACTACACCGATGTGTGATCTTCCGTGGACTCCTTCCTTGAAACAATTTCTATGTTGTTTGTCAAGTGATCAAGCAACAACTATTATCTCTGTTGGATCAACAGAGCATACCACTTTGAGGTGTTCTTTAACGAGTTTTCTACTAATTCATAAGTCTCCATCAAAATTGGAACCTATTTGTTTCTAATCGTGTGATAATAATCACTCCTTTCATGTGTGGTCTCATTTCCCTTGACCTTGGTGATGACTACACACGTATAAGTTCCCTTTGCATCCTTGGTTGTAAAGGAGTTTGTTCATTCACTCTCTTATTTAATCCATGTATTCCCTAACCAAGTGGATAATTCATCTCGCATGAAGAAACGGATGAACAACCTGACCAAATAGATTCCTACCCAAATGCATGACCTTTTGCTCGCAAATGTGAACTCTCAACCCTTGGCTTACCGATGGTACTGAGAGGACCTGCTCGATGTTAAAAGTAGTTCAACAAGTTGGTTTTACTAACTTGTAATTGCTTGGTGAACAAAGGTCGAGTTTAGAGATCGTTTTATCGATTTGCCTGAACTCACTTTGGTCTAACCCACTCCAAAGAAAGTATTCCCCAAGGTTAAGTTAAGTCGACTAGTAACCACCTAGCCATCACTCTAGTCGTGTCTCGATCGCCTCACGTGTGCTTTTCCAGCATGTGCGATCAAGTCGAGCCGTGACTAGTGCTGGATACAATGAATTGGTTGCGAAGTCAACATCAACGGATCCCTTCGTTGATATTTTCTGAGTCTTTATTATTTTTCTTGGACTTAGATTTTCTGGCTAGCCATGGGTCAACTGTGATGTTGTTCGACATTCACACCCGTCTCGTGTGCTATGGACTTACTATGACCACTTGTTGGTAAACCTCTTTCTGTGTGTTTTACCCAAGATGGTGCATCTGATTCTGTTTGGGTGAAGTCGCATATCCGCCGCTTGCTCAACAGACTCAGATAGTACAGTGTCATCAGAAAAAGCAAACTGCACACATGGAACCTTATGTGTTCTTATGGCAGACATCGTCTCTATTGGTGGACATCTCTAAATTGGCTTAAGTCGATACATGTTATGTCCGCTAGAGAAACCACATCCTGAGACACTCGCCTTCGCCTAAGACTGCCTTATGATTATCGCTGATATGGACATGAGTTATATGTTTTTCTACCCTTAGAAATCTTTCGCTCCGAATCTCGGGACGAGATTCTTTTAAGGGGGGAGGGCTGTAACACCCCAGGTGTTTATATTCCGCTCGACAACGAGTACGGATTTAAACACGTAAACAGTGAATAAAACGGATGTTAAATTTTAAACATCTTCGCTTATCGCGATTTTAATATCGCATCTGTTCCGTTTGTCGCGAGTGCGACATCATTTTTATTTCTATTTATTTGGACTCTTCCGAAATTTTCGTAATGTTCGGAACGTCGTGTTCCGAAAATCGGTGCGTTCGGTGAGTATTTAAAATTCATCGCTCGCGTAAACACGAATTCGGAAGTCTGACTCACTCGGATGATTTTTATTCCGAGCAAATTAGCTGAACTCGACGACTAAAATATCGAGGGAAAATAATCCGAATCGCGCACCATCCGAGAAAAATCATGCGCGAGATTATGATCTCATTCGTTCTTCAGCACGCTGTTGTGGCGACAAAATCGCGTATACGATAGCGGATTTAGTTTCGGCTAATTTTAGTCGAATCCCACAGAGCAAAATATCGAAGCCGAAATCCATTTAATTCGATCTGTTTACATCCTGTCTGAACAAATCCAAATGATCGGATATCAATAACTGGTAGAAATTTATCTGGTCCTGTGATTATTCATCAAATCAAATCCTGTCCAATTGTTGCTGTCAATCCAAATTATTCGACCCTTTGATTATCGCTAAATATCTTGATCCAAAATATCTACATTTCACATTAAAAAAAATTCTATATCCATAGCTGTAGACCGCCGCTTACTAGGAGGTTTTTTATCTTCCTTGAGCCTTATCTTCACGTATATTGAAATTCTAAAAAAGATTATCTAAATCCCTGGATATTATCTAGCACATCGTATTGGATCTAGCCATCCGGCAGATTTTTTTTGACAGTCGTTCACTCGTTCTCATCCCCTCTCTATCCATTTACGTGGCATGCTAATCTTCTAACGCCAGCGTCCAGTCCCATTCCTTATCTTCTGGCCGCCGTTTGTGGAAGAGCAACAGCAATCTGCCGCTCTGTTGATTTTTATGCGCAGTACTGATTTCCCTGGCCGATGGCCTGATGTTCCTCGCGGTGGCCAGATTCTTCCCTGTGCATCTCTCTCTTCTTCAAGCTGCAGTTCCCTTGCGCAAGCGTTGGTGCTTCTCCTCTACTCCAGCCGTGCGCGCGCTCTGCTCCCAGCGCCGCGGCTTCCTCTCCCAGCCGCCCTGCCCGGACTGCGCCCATGGCCGAGCCTGGCCCGTGCCCCTGCTCGCCACGCACGCTGCTCTCTGGCCGCGCGCAGCTTCTTCCCATGGCGCGTCGGCTCCCTGCTCGGCTTCTGTTTCCCCTGCGCGCAGAGCTTGATCGCCTAGCCAAGCCGCTCCATCTCCCTGGTGTTTCCCCAAGCTGCGACCCCGCCGCTCAGCTCGGAGTTTCCCTCGGCTCGGTTCCAACTCCCTGCGCGTGCGTCCTCCATCGCACGACAGTCATCCTGCTTTTTCCTTTGGCCGGTGCTTGGCCTCTGCTCGCCTTCGCCGTGGTCTGTAGCTTGTCTGCTCCAGCTCTCTGGTGCTGCGTGTTGAGCTCCTGCTGCCGCTCAGCTCGCCGGCGTGCGTCCTGCTCCTTACGCGCCCAGCTGCAGCTCGTCGTGCCCGGGATTTTGCCGCGCGTCCTTGCTTGCTGTCTGTCCTCGCGTCGTGCGTAGAGCAATGAAACAAAAATCCGTGCACATCGGGCTCGCGCGCCGAATGTTTTTCTAGCTCGCCAGCGTGCTCTCTCGGCTCGCTCGTCTTTAAAATCCCTATCTCGTCGTCAACCTCGCCGCGACTTAGTTCGTCGTCGCGTCGTTCGCCATCGAGTCTCGCTACTCCTCGCGAAGTCCCATGCTGTCAGCCTCGGCATATGTCCTAAGCCGTTGTAGCCAGTTTGCCTCTATCTCGTGGTGGTGTTACGTTGCCGTCGAGTTCCGATATCGATCTGGTTGTCGTCGAAGTGAAGCTTAGTTTAATGCTCGCCAAGGGTTCGATCAAAGATTTTATTCGAAGACTGTCGACGTTCTCGCAAGCTTTAAGTCGGATTTAATGGACGGTAAGTGGATTCGTTATTCCAGTCGACTAAATGTAATATTTATTAGACTACTTGAATCGTGTACGGTGATTTAATCGGTAGTCATACGTGTTGTTGATTCCTTGTGTTATAATAGTTATTACATTCTAGGTAGTTTGCTTGGGTTATTAGTTTCGAGTAAATTAATATTAGTACGGTATTTAACATGTAATTGACGAAAAACTTGGATTCATATTCGTTAATCAAAGTAGTAAATCTAAGCTAAATTTATTATTGGCGCGCAAGTTGTTAGCCAAATTGTTAGGTAAATTAAATAAATATGTGTGATGCGAAATAAAAATTAAATTAGTTCTTGGTAAGAAAAGTGATATAATTTATAAAGTGAGAGATAAGTTTAACATTTAATTAACTATCTGATGAGTTGTGTTTAGGCTAATTATGTTTAAAGTGTATAATTTGTTTACAATGTTTGTGTTAGGTTCGTTTAATTTAGAAAAGTGTAATTATTGCGCGTAGTCGTATATTAATAACTAGTGTTTTCGTGTACGATTGTACAACGCCTCGCCCTTAGGTGTTTAATACGCTATCGTATAGCACTATTTAGATTTTGCGCTATTCCTGTTTATATGCATTCATGTGCATAATGCATTTCATTCAGGTACGTTAATTAATCGCGTGATGCGGAAGACGACCCAAGTCGACCCCAAGCGCGGGCTAATCCGCAGGATGAAGCTGATGGATGAACCGGAAGATGGAAAATCTGAAGGAGTGCCAAGCCAAAGAATACTCGCCAAGTGGTCGCCACCTAACAACACTAACCTAGTGTTACTCAGGCAAGCCCCGGTGCATGCAACCCCTTCCTTGTGATTTTAAATAATTTTTGCACACTTTAAGTCTAGTGAAATGTGCATTAGGTTTATAGGAGTTGCTTGGAAACCCTTTGATGCATTGCCTTCCTTGATATCCATACCTTTATAGATACTTCTGGTGAAGTATCAAAAATATGATTTACAAAAATGCTTAGTCCTGCTTAAATCTTGTGGATAGAGGTTGTCTTTTGCAATACTGCCTAGCTCAGGGGTTATCCTGAGGAAGGATGGCTTCTACCTGCAAGAATATATTTTCTTTGGGAGCATGGTGGGATCTTACTGCAAAGTTCCCTGTGATGCTCTTTTCATCCTAAGGAACACAAACAATCCTAAGGATGGAAGTACTTAAATCGGAACTTGGGTTAAGAACAGGTGATGTTCTACCCAGGTTGATTAAGGATTGGATGCGTATGTAGGCCTGCTGATCGAGGACCCTTTAACTGGTCACATGCCTCGTCATGGGTAAGCCTTGCCTCGGGCAGACTAAGGCCAGAATAAGATAACACGAAATGGGCGTGGAGCGGTGGCGAGAGTAGCGTGTACCCTCCGTAGCAAGAGGCTGGACGGTGGTGTATCTGTGCTCTCGGTTTGCGTGAACCTGATCTGGTCTTAAGAACCCTGGTGGCGGGTTGACGTATGCAAGGGTTAAGTGCTACATATGTCGTGTGATCGGAGATCCTCAGCTGAGTATAATCGATTCGGATCGCCGTACCTTCGCGGTTATGAAGACTTGGTCACTGACCTACAACCTAAGTCTGGATGTGAACATTATGAATAAAAATGATGTTGTATTGATGAGATGGTGAAATTAGACCAGCTGCAAACAGAGTCTATTAATACTTAATTTGGCGTTAAAATATTGAAAGTAAGGACTCACTTTAGTAAGTTATTTCTGCAAAAGTATCTAAGTTGATTCTTGCTAAAGCCTCCCCTTGATTCCCAATTCCAGCATACCCTTGAGAGTCTTTTCTTTAATCGGGTAAGTCTTGCTGAGTAATTCCATACTCAGGGTTTTATTCCCTGTTGTTTTTCAGGTTCTAATCTTGTGCTGCTGTGATGGTGTTAAGTGCCGGTGGGCTCGGCCTTCTTATATAAGTATACCCCGTCTTTATCTTCTTACTGAGGATGGTCATTTGAGCTAGCATATATTTCAAACTTATACTTTTGTAACCGCTCCGATAAAATAATATAAAATTTTTGTAACTTGTAAAATTTGGTAATAGTATTTCCGCTGCAAAAATGTTGGTGTGTGTGATTTGTGTTACTTAATCCCGCGGTTCTGGTTGAAAGTGGTTTATCCGATGTCCTTGGGGCAATCAGACAGATCCTGTTGAGTTATCTGGTGCACATGCATGGTCGTCTGAGGTCTTTGGGACAAGGACAGATGCATGTGGGCCCAATAACTTGGAGGTTCTGCCACATTCAGTCACCCCAGTGTCCTGGGCGGCTGTCATATAGATGGCTAACCAGCCTCCCGGGTCCTGCTTAGGCTCGTACTTGTTGACATTGGAGACCTTGAAGTTTGGGGGCACTGGATGGCCCTGAGACGCGAAGTAAGTGCGAATACTCCACACGCATCTTCCTGATGACGTTCATGGTGCCGGTCCCGGGGAGGGGAGTCAGTGATGGGTCGTCTCGACCGTCCCCGGGTCGGGTCACTGGTTGAGGCTGCGACCGACTCAACTCGGGTGGCGTGACTTCGAGCCGGGACGCCATGGTCCTGATCGTACTCCTCCCGGTGCCTTATCTCGTTTTCGTGTCGTCAATCGCAAGAAACATTGATAGAGCTCAGCGCGTCTTGGTGAATGTTGATGGCGTGTCGTAGGTCACCCGGGGGATGAGCGAGGGGTAGAAGGTGGTTAGCTGCCCGAGTGAGCAGCCACCGATAGCCTTCAGCATCTGGAGTCCGTGGGAGGCCATCAGCTATCTGAGCCAACACTCCTTCGACTTCACTCGGCATGTTCATTGCACGAGCAAAGTCAGGGTTTAGGTTTCGAGTGAAGAGAGGGTTCTCTCGGCGTAACCTCGCACCCTGCTCAGCTTGCTCACGATCTTGGTCTTGAGCTTGTCGGCAATCTCATCGGCGAGAATTCCTCCTTTCTCGGAAGACCCGTTCGTCGGGAGTTTCTCCCACTTCTGAGACTTCATCCCAGGATACAGGTTGAGCCAGATCCTGCTCTCCAGCCTCATGATGTCGTCGAATATTCCGGCGTCTGTTCCTCCATTGCCGAGCTTCTCGCTGGGGAGGTTCTTCTCCTGGCATGGTTGGCACGTCGTCGGAGATGGGAGATGATTCCAATCTTCCTCCGATGAAGAGGATGTCGGGGTAGAAAGGAGTGGTCGTCACGAGTTTCTTTCCGTCCTCCTTTGAGGGTGAAGGTGTCGAAGAGACAACTCGGCAGACTTTTGCCCTTTTTCTAGGAGTTCTTGCTTCTTTCCTTCTCATGATCCGTGTCCACTCCTTTGTGGGCGAAGTGGGCAGCGGAGTCCTCTGGGCAGGTGAATTCTCAAACCTCGGCTTGCGAGAGGTAGTCGTTGCCCGAGGTTCAGGAGGTTGTGCTATCTGTTGTCTTGTTCCAGCTTCCTCAGAAATTCTTGAGGAAGACTTCTTCCCCGGTGGATCTGCTATGTGGCGCAGAATTCCATTCTCGTCTACTACGGACGAGATGGTCCTGAAGCAGAACACAGATCTAGGGCGAAGGGCGATCTTGCACTAGGAGGTGACGGCCATTGAGCTAGCTTGGATCAACGACACACCCCCTACCTGGCGCGCTAGCTGTCGGTGTTTGGAGCCCGACTGCACACCCGGGGTTACCCCTCGCGGTGCTTTTGGGTAGGACGATGTTGTTGACTGTAACTCAATGGTTTGTGTGAGATGCAGAGAGACGACAGGCGATTTTTTGTAGGTTCGGGCCGCTTTGAGATGTGTAACACCCTACTTCGTAGTGTGGATCTTTATGTGGTGGGTTACAAGAAAAGTCTCCTATATGGAGAAAAGCTAGTGGCCTGAGTAGATGGTCGATGGAAATGATGGGGTACCCCCTAGGCCTTATATACTTGACCGGGGGGCATTACATGTGTGTATGATGACGATGTGTACCTAAGTAATAGTGAACCGACTGAACTTATCTTCCTATAATCTTGCCGACCTGTCCCTAGTTTGCTCTAATATTCAAGGTCGCCTTACGCGAGAAAGTTAGATCGGCGCTGTGGATAGCGCTTAAATCCACCGAGTCGCTTGGGGTTGAGTTTGCTTCTTTCCCACGTCGGTTGATTCCACCAGCGGTTCTCCCCTGGCCCACGAAGGGATTGCCATGCGAGTTTGTAGATCCAAAGCCCCTCGCGAGGCCTTCTTGCCTCCTAGTGGACCCGGGGGATATCTGTCCCCCACAGACACACATCCCTAATGGACATGTTCCTTAATGCACCGCATGGAGCCTCTTCATCATCTAATTCATCAAGATCAACTTGCTCCACTTGGGAGCCATTAGTCTCATCAAACACAATGTCACAAGAAACTTCAACTAATCTAGCGGATTTGTTGAAGACTCTATATGCCCTTGTGTTTGAGTCATAACCAAGTAAAAAGCCTTCTACTGCTTTAGGAGCAAATTTAGAATTTCTACCTTTCTTAATAAGAATAAAGCATTTGCTCCCAAAAACTCTAAAATAAGAAACATTAGGCTTTTTACTAGTGAGGAGTACATATGATGTTTTCTTAAGGATTCGGTGAAGGTAGAGTCGGTTGATGGAGTAGCAAGCGGTGTTAATCGTCTCCACCCAAAACGGATCAGGAGTCTTGTACTCATCAAGCACGGTCCTCGCCATATCCAAGAGAGTTCTATTCTTCCTCCCCACTACACCATTTTGTTGAGGTGTGTTGGGAGAAGAGAACTCATGCTTGATCCCCTCATCCTAAAGAAATCCTTCAATTCGAGAGTTCTTGAATATGGAGTGCGAAAGATAGTTCTTCTTACTATGAATTGCTCAATCAATGCGGATAACTTTGGGAGCGAACTTAAAACTATGTGAGCAAGAGAACTTTTAGTGAGAGGGGAGAGGGAAGAAACAAATCGAATGGTGAAGATCAACACAAATGGACACAGCGATTTGTTTCCTGAGGTTCGGTTCCAATGAACCTACTCCTCGTTGAGGAGGCCACAAAGGCCGGGTCTATTTCAACCCTTTTCCTCTCTCAATCGGTCACCTAGACCGGTCGAGTGCTTCTTCTTAATCTCACGGGTCACTAAGACCCTGCAAGGATCAACACAAAATTAGGTGTCTCTTGCTAGCTTTACAAATCACTTAGAAAGTTTAGAGAGAGATGAAGAAAGAAACCAAGCAACAAGAGCAACAATTGAAACACAAATCACCCTCTCTCAAGTCACTAAACACTTTTGATCACTTGACCTGATTATGGCACTTGGAGAGGATTGAAGGCTTTGAATGTGTCTTTGGAGTGTATTCTTTGATCTTGTATTGAGTGTAGAGAGTGGAAAGTTTGGATGACTTGAATGGTGGTGGTTGGGGGTATTTATAGCCCCAACCACTATTCTAGCTGTTGGCTAAGTTCTCTCTCGACGGGCGCACCGGACATGGCACTGTTCATTGTCTGGTGCATACCATGTCAGCCGACCGTTGGGGTTTGGAGCAATTGGCCATTGACTTCGCCTATCCTTGTGGTGCACCGGACAGTCCGGCGGCACACCGGACAGTCCGGTGTGACCTGACGTTGCAGACTGTCTCTGACTTTCTGATGTCTGAACCCATAGCAGTCGTGCGGCAATTGACCGTTGGTGAAGATGACCATTGCTCGTTGGCTCACCGGATAGTCTGGTGACACACGACACAGTCCGGTGATTTTTAGCCGAGGAGCGTTGCGTTTTCCTGAGAGCGGCCAGTTCGCTGGGCGCGCCAGCCTGGGCACCAGACACTGTTCGGTACGCCGTAGGCTGGTGCAAGTCTGTTTTGCTCTATACTTATAGAATTGCTCCAAGGGTCATTTTCATTATATATATATGAACTTTATGCACATGAGAAAATATCAACTAGGCAAACTAGTTAGTCCATAAGGTTTGTGATGGTCATCAAACACCAAAATCGATTATAGGAAATAGTTTAGGCCATTTCCCTTTCAATCTCCCCCTTTTTGGTGATTGATGCCAACACAAGCCAAAGCAAATACAAAGTATAGAAATGTAGCTAGTTTGCATTTCGTCAGATGTGCATAAGTTACTTTGAAATGAAAATTGTTCTAAGCATATATGATTGTTTTGATATATTTAACATTTTGGACCACATTTGCACCACTTAGCTTGTTTTTGCAAATCTTTTGGGAAAGTCTTTTCAAATTCTTTTGCAATTAGCCAATGGTATAAGAATATGATTTCTAAAGCATTTTCAAGTTTTGAAAGATTCTCCCCCTTTTTCAAATGTTTTTCCTTTGGCTAAATAAAAGCTCCCCTAAAAAGTTCTCCCCTTAACTGTCAAGAGGGTTTTTGCAAATGCAAGATTTTGTAAACAGTTTTCAGAAAATAGGGTGGTGATGCATTCCTTTTGCTTTGGCCTATTAATTTCCCCCCTTAGGCATTAAGCGCCAAAAATAGAGAAATCAAGAGGTCATTTACAAGAAAGATATGAATGTAAAGACATGAGTAGGGCAAAGGATATATAATACCGACAGAGTCGTAGTGGAAGCCTTGCCTTTGCCTAAGAATCCATTTCCCTTTCAATCTAAGACTAAGCATAGAAATTTTCTTGGAAGCACATTAGTCTTAGCTTTTGGCACAGGAAGAATAAGAAATATGCATTTGTACCAAATGAAAGAGATGTGACTTGATCAAGGGTATAAAATGAACAATGTGTGCAAGATTTCAATCAAAGTTCCGAGAATCTAATACATTTAGTTCATTCCTAAGCTTGCTAGAGATCTTTTCATCCAGGGGCTTGGTGAATATATCGGCTAATTAGTTGTGGGTGCTAACATAGGCAATTTTGATATCCCCCTTTTGTTGGTGATCTCTCAGAAAGTGATATCGGATGTCCATGTGCTTAGTGGGATTATCCGCCATGCGGATTGCACTCTCATTGTCACATAGGAGAGGGACTTTGCTCAACTTGTAGCCATAGTCCCTAAGGGTTTGCCTCATCCAGAGTAATTATGCACAACAATTTCCTGCAGCAAAATACTCGGCTTTGGCGGTAAATAGAGCTACTGAATTTTGTTTCTTTGAAGCCTAAGACACCAGTGATCTTCCCAGAAACTGACAAATCCCTGATGTACTCTTTCTATCAATCTTACATCCTGTCGGGGACCATAATTAGGGGTACCCTCAAGACTCCTAAATCTTAGCTGGTAACCCCCATCAGCACAAAGCTGCAAAGGCCTGATGGGTGCGATTAAGTCAAGGATCGGTCCATTCGAGGGACGCGATCACGCCTCGCCCGAGCCCAGCCTCGAGCAAGGGCAGCCGACCCCGGAGGATCTACGTCTCGCCCGAGGACCCCCTCCAGCAATGGACACACCTCCGGCTCGCCCGAGGCCCGGTCTTCACCAAGAAGCAACCTTGGCCAAATCGCCACGCCAACCGACCAAATCGCAAGGGCATTTAATGCAAAGGTGGCCTAACACCTTTATCCTGACGCATGCCCTCCAGTCGATAGAGCCGAAGTGACCGCAGTCACTTCACCGCTCCACTGACCAGTCTGACAAGAGGACATCGTCGCCTGCGCCGCTCTGACTGCTGAGCCACTCGACAGAGTGAGGCTGACAGCAGCCAAGTCCGGCCCTAGGCGCCATGGGAAACTCTGCTCCGCCCGACCCCAGGGCTCGGACTCGGGCTCAGCCCCGGAAGACGACGAACTCCGCTCTGCCTGACCCCAGGGCTCGGACTCAGGCTCAGCCCCGGAAGACGATGAACTCCGCTCCGCCCGACCCCAGGGCTCGGACTCGGGCTCAGCCCCGGAAGACGACGAACTCCGCTCCGCCCGACCCCAGGGCTCGGACTCGGGCTCAGCCCCAGAAGACGACGAACTCCGCTCCGCCCGACCCCAGGGCTCGGACTTGGGATCAGCCCTGGAAGACGACGAACTCCGCTCCGCCCGACCCCAGGGCTTGGACTCGGGCTCAGCCCCGGAAGACGACGAACTCTGCTCCGCCCGACCCCAGGGCTCGGACTCGGGCTCTGTCACACCCAGTTTTGGAAGGTAAACCGAATGCGAACTATGTACGTGCCAGGATCAGAACTCACGTACACAGCGATTACATAAATGAACATCATCGCACAGTGCTCGAATAATAACATAAAAGAGTATTAACTTATTACATCACAGAGTCAGAGACATCCACATAGTCATCAACTTAACGGATAAACCAAAGTGCTAAGCGAAACGTAGTAGAGGTAAGGCCTTCACAGGCAGCTGACTGGGGGTTGCCACCAACCCACACCTAAAACTCGTCGTAGTTTTGGAACTCCTGGAAGTCTCTTTCCACGACTTCGTCTTCTCCTGAGCAGTGGTTGCAATGTGGACAACCTGGTGTTTTGTGGTAAAGCAAGGATGAGTACACATCAACGTACTCAGCAAATGCCCCGTTTGGCTGAGGTGGACTAGCTTTATGTGGGGTTAAGGTGAGAGCACCTAGAGGGGGGTGAATAGGTGATCCTGTAGAACTTGAAACTTAAGCCACAAAAACTTGGTTAAGGGTTAGCACAATAATCGCCAAGTGGCTAGAGAGGAGTCTTCAACAAAACACAATAACCACAAAGATATCAATCACAGAGATGGCACGGTGGTTATCCCGTGGTTCGGCCAAGACCAATGCTTGCCTACTCCACGTTGTGGCGTCCCAACGGACGAGGGTTGCAATCAACCCCTCTCAAGCGATCCAAAGACCCACTTGAATACCACGGTGTTTTGCTTGCTTTTCTTAGTCCCGTTCGCGAGGAATCTCCACAACTTGGAGCCTCTCGCCCTTACACTTGAAGTTCACAAAGAAGCACGGAGTAAGGGAGGGATTAGCAACTCACACAAGACACAAAGATTACAGCAAATACGCACACACAAAACCCAGACTTAAGCTCAAAAGACTAGCACACTAGAACGGAGCTCAAATCACTAGAATGTCGAATAAGTGCGCAAGAATGGAGTGTGAGTGATCAAGAGTGCTCAGGGAATGCTTGGTGTTCTCCTCCATGCGCCTAGGGGTCCCTTTTATAGCCCCAAGGCAGCTAGGAGCCGTTGAGAGCAATCCTGGAAGGCAGATCTTGCCTTCTGTCGACTGGCGCACCGGACAGTCCGGTGCAGATATCCTTCCTTATTTGGCGATGCCGACCGTTGGAGTCCGAGAGCCGTTGGCGCACCGGACTCTGTCCGGTGCACACCGGACAGTCCAGTGCACCAATGTGACCGTTAGCTCAGCCACGCGTCACGTGCGGAATCCTCGGCCCACCGTTGCCCCGGCTGACTGTTGACTCACCGGACAGTCCGGTGCTCCACCGGACAGACCGGTGAATTTTAGCCGTACGCCGTTGATGGTTTCCCGAGAGCGACGAGTTCGCCTGTGAATGGCCCACCGGACAGTCCGGTGCACCACCAGACCGACCGGTGAATTTTAGCCGTACACCACCGTCGAAGTCCCGAGAGCAGCCTGTTCGCCAGAGCCAGCCTGGCGCAACGGACACTGTCCGGTGCACCACCGGACAGTCCGGTGAACCCAGACTGAGTCGACCTTGGCTGAACAAAGCCATCTCATTTCCAATTCAATCTTTCCTGTTTCCAGCACTTAGACACAATACATTAGTCCATAAAACAATGTACTAAGTCTAGAAACATACCTTTTGACATGATTTGCACTTTGTCCACCACTTTGCATAGATTGGCACAAAAGCACTTGTGTTGGCACTCAATCACCAAAATACTTAGAAATGGCCCAAAGGCACATTTCCCTTTCAATCTCCCCCTTTTTGGTGATTTATGCCAACACAACATAAAGCAACTAGAACAAGTGCAATATCAATGCAAATGAAAACTCAAAGTTGTTTTGAATCAATTTTGGCATATATGGATCATACTTTGCCACCACTTGGTTTGTTTTTGCAAATCAAACTCAAATTCCTATCTCTAAGTCAAATCCACTTGTAGAGACATAAAGAGAGGTATTCCAAAGGAAATTGATCAAGGATTTCAAAAACTCCCCCTTTTTCCCATAGTCAACACTTCTCCCCACAAGAGGCCAACTTTTGACAAAAGAGACAATAAAAGAGTTTTGACAAACCAAAAGCTCTAATCTACTATTTTCAAAATTTCTCAAGTGGTAGCTGATCCATCTATTGCTTTGGCCTTTATTTTCTCCCCCTTTGGCATCAAGCACCAAAAGGGATGAATCTTGGCCCTTTAACCCCATTGCCTCACCAAAATCTTCAATAAGAATACAAAGGCAATAACAGTATATGAGATGAACTTGGAATAAGTTACCCTCTCATCGGAGTGCAGTGGAAGTCTTTCATGGTCCAAGTCCACCTTTTTCCTTTCAAACCTTCTTTGAGACTAAATCAAGCAAACTCAAGCAAATGGTTAGTCTCAAGGGGTCAAGTTGTAGCACAGCTCCCCCTAAATATGTGCATCACTTGCAAAAAGGACTTGTGAGGTCCAGGGAGTGTTTGTACAACTTGAGCACCACAAGTAAGCAACAAAATGCATAAGGAACATGATCAAAGGCATATACACATGTATGCTATAAATCAATCCAAGTTCCGCGAATCTAGGACATTTAGCTCACTACGCAGCCTGCAAAAGGTCTTTTCATCTAAAGGCTTAGTGAGGATATCGGCTAGCTGGTTCTCGGTGCTAACATGAAACACTTCGATATCCCCCTTTTGCTGGTGGTCTCTCAAAAAGTGATGCCGGATGTCAATGTGCTTTGTGCGGCTATGCTCAACAGGATTTTCCGCTATTCGGATAGCACTCTCATTGTCACATAGGAGTGGGACTTTGCTCAGATTGTAGCCAAAGTCCCAGAGGGTTTGCCTCATCCAAAGTAGTTGCGCACAACACTGTCCTGCGGCAACGTACTCGGCCTCAGCGGTGGATAGGGCAACGGAAGTTTGTTTCTTAGAGTTCCACGACACCAGGGACCTTCCTAAGAATTGGCACGTCCCCGATGTACTCTTCCTATCGACATTACATCTAGCATAGTCGGAATCTGAGTATCCAATCAAGTCAAAGTTAGACCCCTTTGGATACCAGATCCCGAAGCAAGGCGTAGCGACTAAATATCGAAGAATTCGCTTCACAGCCACTAAGTGACACTCCTTAGGATCGGATTGAAATCTAGAACACATGCATACGCTAAGCATAATATCCGGTCTACTAGCACACAAATAAAGTAAAGACCCTATCATAGACCGGTATGCCTTTTGATCAATGGACTTACCTCCTTTGTTGAGGTCGGTGTGTCCGTCGGTTCCCATCGGAGTCTTTGCGGGCTTGGCGTCCTTCATCCCAAACCGCTTTAGCAAGTCTTGCGTGTACTTTGTTTGGGAGATGAAAGTGCCGTCCTTGAGTTGCTTCACTTGGAACCCAAGGAAGTAGTTCAACTCGCCCATCATCGACATCTCGAATTTACACGTGGTCGGGGTACCGTTCATCCTCGAAGCCAGGGGGTTGCTCCATGTACACCTCCTCCTTGATCGGCCCGTTGAGGAAAGCGCTCTTCACATCCATTTGGTACAACCTGAAAGAATGGTGAGCGGCATATGCTAGCAAAATACGAATTGATTCTAGCCTAGCCACAGGAGCAAACGTCTCCTCAAAGTCCAAACCTACGACTTGGGCATAACCTTTTGCCACAAGTCGAGCCTTGTTCCTCGTCACCACCCCGTGCTCGTCCTGTTTGTTTCAGAACACCCACTTGGTTCCCACAACGTTTTGTTTGGGACGAGGCACTAGTGTCTAAACTTCATTGCGCTTGAAGTTGTTGAGTTCCTCCTGCATGGCCAACACCCAGTCCGGATCCAGCAAGGCCTCTTCTACCCTGGAAGGCTCAATAGAAGAGACAAAGGAGTAATGCTCACAAAAATTAACTAATCTTGAACGAGTACTTACTCCCTTGCTAATATCACCCAAAATTTGGTCGACGGGATGATTCCTTTGAATCATTGCTCGAACTTGGGTTGGAGGTGCCTGAGGTGCTTCTTCCTCTTCAACTTGAGCATCCTGTGCTCCCCCTTGATCACACGCCTCCACTTGAGGTACCTGTTCATCATCTTGGGTTGGGGGATACACCATTGTTGAGGAAGATGGTTGATCTTGCTCCAATTGTTCCTGAGGCTGCACTGAAGGATTACGGGGAGGCTACGCTAGCGCAAAACAAAATTTTCAACCCCATAATACCAAGAACTACTGCGGTTATAGGTCATGGAATTACCACTAGACATGTAGAGCAGCGGAAGACGTCTCGATGTAGACGAACGCGTCGAGCAGTGCCGTGCAGTCGTCGGCGTCCTTCACGTCCTCACACGGTTCGTCCTAGTGCTCTAGATGCAGCACCTCCGAGGTATCCACATGTACAGGGAGGAAGCGCCGCATACCGAACTGCTAGGTTCGCGACGGCGGCTTGGCGAGGGCGAGAGTTGAGCGGCGGCTGCTCGTTTGCTGGTGGCAAATTAGGTTAAGCCTAACCGCGCCCCCGCCCCTCATTATATAGGCGTTATGGTGGGCTTCTGACACCGAGGCCCATCATAAACCCTAAAGCCCAGTCTAATTTCGGATCTAATCCGAGTTAGGCTTCCTTCCCCTTAAGTGCGTGACCCTATAGGTTCACATACAAATAGACATAGCCCGAGTACTCTTACTTGGCCCAATAATTGACAGCGGCCTCTAGCAAGACATGTCAACTCCTATGCACATGTAAAGATCATATCAGACGA
Organism: Zea luxurians; assembly: GCA_029449295.1. Taxonomy (NCBI): domain Eukaryota; kingdom Viridiplantae; phylum Streptophyta; class Magnoliopsida; order Poales; family Poaceae; genus Zea; species Zea luxurians. Next base: position 2,219,048 of record JAOPSE010000090.1, read on the forward strand.
ACCATTGCAACATTACGTACATGCTGTTCCCTTTGTCTCACGATATTTGGTCTGGCTCTAAGCTGACCTCTCTTTCTCGATACTGTGAATTGGAATCCTTTCAATGGTTAACTCTTAACCCTAGCACGGCCATGCATTTCTTGATCCAATCACTCGAGGGGCCCAGAGATATCTCTCTCATAAGGAGAGGGACAAATTCCATCTTGACTGACCATGCCTCACAGCATGCTTCCTGACAAACCCAAAACTACCTTTATAACTACCCAGTTATGGAATAGCGTTTGATAGTCCCTAAGTAAGTCAATTCACATCTTGAGAACATGCGACAATCTCAGGTCTAAGGATACAGTATTCATGTTGCAAAAAGAGAACTATATTACAATATCTTACGTTGGGTCGGTCCAGCCTCATGTCATACATGCGCCCACATTATTAGTTTAACATCTCCATGTTCATGACTTGTGAAATGTAGTCATCAACTAATACATGTGCTAGTCATCGACTCTGACTAGGGACATCATTTAGAATAACCATATAAGTAAAGAATCTCACAAACAATTCACATAATTACTAATCAATACAAGGTGCCTTCCATGGATATTCAATTAAGCAATATATATATCATGAATACAAAGAAATATGCTCATCTCTATGATTATCTCTAGGGCATATTTCTAACATGCACATCTCCAATCGCCATGGTGCGTATAGCGGCCGTTGGAACGTCTTCTTCATCTACATCATCAAGATCAACAACTTGCTCTCTTGGAGAGCCATTAGTCTCATCAAATACAACGTCGCTAGAGACTTCAACCAAACCCGATGATTTGTTGAATACCCTATACGCCTTTGTATTTGAATCATAACCTAATAAAAACCCTTCTACAGCTTTGGGAGCAAATTTAGAAGTTCTACCTTTCTTCACAAGAATATAGCACTTGCTCCCAAATACACGAAAATAAGACACATTGGGTTTGTTACCAGTTAGCAGTTCATATGAAGTCTTCTTGAGGAGGCGGTGAAGATAGACCCTGTTGATGGCGTGGCAAGCCGTGTTCACGGCTTCCGACCAAAAACGCTCGGGGGTCTTGAACTCTCCAAGCATAGTCCTCGCCATATCGATGAGCGTCCTGTTCTTCCTCTCTACCACACCATTTTGCTGAGGTGTGTAGGGAGCGGAGAACTCGTGCTTGATCCCCTCCTCCTCAAGGAACTCCTCCACTTGAAGATTCTTGAATTCGGACCCGTTGTCGCTCCTTATCTTCTTCACCTTGAGCTCAAACTCATTTTGAGCTCTCCTGAGGAAGCGCTTGAGGGTCCCTTGGGTTTCAGATTTATCCTGCAAAAAGAATACCCAAGTGAAGCGGGAAAAATCATCAACTATAACAAGACCATACTTACTTCCTCCTATACTTAGATAGGCGACTGGTCCGAAGAGGACCATATGAAGCATCTCCAAGGGTCTTGATGTGTTATCACATTTTTGGTGTGATGAGAGCCTCCCACCTGTTTCCCTGCTTGACAAGCTGCACAAGGTCTATCTTTTTCGAAATGTACATTAGTTAGACCTATCACGTGTTCTCCCTTTAGAAGCTTGTGGAGGTTCTTCATCCCCACATGTGCTAAGCGGCGATGCCACAACCAGCCCATGCAAGTCTTAGCCATTAAGCATGCATCTAGACCGGCCTCTTCTTTTGCAAAATCAACCAAATAAAGTTTGCCATCTAGTACACCCTTAAAAGCTAGTGAACCATCACATCTTCTAAAGACAGACACATCTACATTTGTGAATAGACAATTATATCCCATATTGCATAATTGACTAACAGATAACAAATTATATCCAAGCGACACAACTAAAAATACATTGGAAATAGAGTGCTCGGATGAAATAGCAATTTTACCTAACCCTTTTACCTTGCCTTGGTTCCCATCACCGAATATTATTGAATCTTGGGGATCCTTGTTCTTGACGTAGGAAGAGAACATCCTCTTTTCCCCCGTCATGTGGTTTGTGCATCCGCTGTCGATAATCCAGCTTGAACCCCCGGATGCATAAACCTGCAAGGCAAATTTAGGCTTGGGTCTTAGGTACCCAACTCTTGTTGGGTCCTGCAAGGTTAGTCACAATCGTCTTAGGGACCCAAATGCAAGATTTATCTCCCTTGCATCTTGCCCCTAATTTCCTAGCAATCACCTTCTTATTCTTTCTATAAATGGCAAAAGAAGCATTGCAAGCATGATATATTGTAGAAGGTTCATTAACTTTCTTATTAACAACATTTCTTCTAGGCATATTATGAATAAAATTTCTCCTACCAACATTTCTATCAGGCACATAGGAAGAACTAGAAGCAAACATGGCATGAGACTCAAAAGCATCATATGCATTACAACTCCTATGAGTATTTCTAGATTGTCTCCTATCATGTACATAAAAGCATGGTTCTTGTGCACACTATTAGCCATAGGGGCCTTCCCTTTCTCCTTGGCGGAGATGGGAGCCTTATGGCTTGTTAAGTTCTTGACTTCCCTCTTAAAGCCAAGACCATCCTTAATTGAGGGGTGTCTACCAATTGTGTAGGTATCCCTTGCAAATTTTAGTTTGTCGAATTCACTTTTGCTAGTCTTAAGTTGGGCATTAAGACTAGCCAATTCATCATTTAATTTGGAAATTGAAACTAGGTGTTCACTACAAGCATCAATATCAAAATCTTTACACCTAGTGCAAATCATGACATGTTCTACACAAGAGTTAGATTTACTTGCTACTTCTAATTTAGCATTTAAATCATTGTTAATTCTCTTTAAGCTTGAGATAGAGTCATGACATGCAGACAATTCACTAGAAAGCATTTCTTTTCATTTAACTTCTAAAGCAAGTGAATTTTGTGCACTAATAAATTTATCATGCTCTTCATATAAAAGGTCCTCTTGTTTCTCTAAGAGTCTATCCTTCTCATTCAAGGCATCAATCAATTCATTGATTTTATCAATTTTATTTCTATCCAATCCCCTGAACAAACTAGAGTAATCTATTTCCTCATCGCTAGACTCATCGTCGCTAGAAGAATCATAAGTAGTACTGTCTCGAGTACATACCTTCTTCTCCTTCGCCATGAGGCATGTGTGGTGTTCGTTGGGGAAGAGGGATGACTTGTTGAAGGCGGTGGCGGCGAGTCCTTCATTGTCGGAGTCGGAGGAGGAGCAATCCGAATCCCACTCCTTTCCTAGATGTGCCTCGCTCTTGGCCTTCTTGTAATTTTTCTTCTTTTCCCTCTTGCTCCCGTGTTCCTGGTCACTTCCATTATCGGGACAGTTAGCAATAAAATGACCAATCTTACCGCATTTGAAGCATGAGCGCTTCCCCTTGGCTTTGGTCTTGCTTGGCTGTCCCTTGCGACCCTTTAGCGCTATCTTGAAGCGCTTGATGATGAGGGTCATCCCTTCATCATTTAGCCCTGCCGCCTCAACTTGCGCCACCTTGCTAGGTAACGCCTCCTTGCTTCTTGTTGCCTTGAGAGCAACGGGTTGAGGCTCATTGATTGGACCATTCAGTACGTCGTCCATGTACCTCGCCTCCTTGATCATCATTCACCCGCTTACGAATTTTCCAAGGACTTCTTCGGGCGACATTTTGGTGTACCTGGGATTCTCACGAATATTATTCACCAAATGAGGATCAAGAACGGTAAAGGACCTTAGCATTAGTCGGACGACGTCGTGGTCCGTCCATCGCGTGCTTCCGTAGCTCCTTATTTTGTTGATAAGGGTCTTGAGCCGATTGTATGTTTGGGTTGGCTCCTCGCCCCTTATCATCGCAAATCTTCCGAGCTTGCCTTATACCAACTCCATCTTGGTGAGCAAGGTGACGTCATTCCCCTAATGAGAGATCTTGAGGGTGTCCCAGATTTGCTTGGCATTGTCCAAGCCGCTCACCTTGTGGTACTCGTCCCTGCACAAGGAGGCTAACAACACAGTAGTAGCTTGTGCATTTCTATGAATCTGTTCATTAATAAAAATAGGACTATCCGAGCTATCAAACTTCATTCCATTCTCAACAATCTCCCATATGCTTGGATGGAGAGAGAACAAATGACTACGCATTTTGTGGCTCCAAAATCCGTAGTCCTCCCCATCAAAGTGTGGAGGCTTGCCGAGAGGAATGGAAAGTAAATGTGAATTTGAACTTTGAGGAATACGTGAATAATCGAATGAAAAGTTTGAGTTAACCGTCTTTCGTTTGTCGTAGTCGTTGTCCTTATGGGAAGAAGTGGACTCATCACTGTCGTCGTAGTAGACGATCTCCTTGATGCGTCTCGTCTTCTTCTTCCTTCCATCTTTGCGTCTATGGCCCGAGCCCGAGTCGGTAGGCTTGTCATCCTTAGGCTCGTTGACGAAGGACTCCTTCTCTTTATCGTTGATCACGACTCCCTTCCCCTTAGGATCCATCTCTTCGGGCGATTAGTCCCTTGTGAAGAGAACGGCTCTGATACCAATTGAGAGCACCTAGAGGGGGGGGGTGAATAGGTGATCCTGTAGAACTTGAAACTTAAGCCACAAAAACTTGGTTAAGGGTTAGCACAATAATCACCAAGTGGCTAGAGAGGAGTCTTCAACAAAACACAATAACCATAAAGATATCAATCACAGAGATGGCACGGTGGTTATCCCGTGGTTCGGCCAAGACCAACGCTTGCCTACTCCACGTTGTGGCGTCCCAACGGACGAGGGTTGCAATCAACCCCTCTTAAGCGGTCCAAAGACCCACTTGAATACCACGGTGTTTTGCTTGCTTTTCTTAGTCCCATTTGCGAGGAATCTCCACAACTTGGAGCCTCTCGCCCTTACACTTGAAGTTCACAAAGAAGCACGGAGTAAGGGAGGGATTAGCAACTCACACAAGACACAAAGATTACAGCAAATACGCACACACAAAACCCAGACTTAAGCTCAAAAGACTAGCACACTAGAACGGAGCTCAAATCACTAGAATGTCGAATAAGTGCGCAAGAATGGAGTGTGAGTGATCAAGAGTGCTCAGGGAATGCTTGGTGTTCTCCTCCATGCGCCTAGGGGTCCCTTTTATAGCCCCAAGGCAGCTAGGAGCCGTTGAGAGCAATCCTGGAAGGCAGATCTTGCCTTCTGTCGACTAGCACACCGGACAGTCCGGTGCACCACCGGACACTGTCCGATGCAGATATCCTTCCTTATTTGGTGATGCCGACCATTGGAGTCTGAGAGCCGTTGGCGCACCGGACACTGTCCGGTGCACACCGGACAGTCCGGTGCACCAATGTAACTGTTGGCTCGGCCACGCGTCACGCGCGGAATCCTCGGCTGACCGTTGCCCCGGCTGACTGTTGACTCACCGGACAGTCCGGTGCTCCACCAGACAGACCGGTGAATTTTAGCCGTATGCCGTTGATGGTTTCCCGAGAGCGACGAGTTCGCCTGTGAATGGCCCACCGGACAGTCTAGTGCACCACCGGACCGACCGGTGAATTTTAGCCGTACACCGCCGTCGAAGTCCCGAGAGCAGCCTGTTCGCCAGAGCTAGCCTGGCGCACCGGACACTGTCCGGTGCACACAGACTGAGCCGACCTTGGCTGAACAAAGCCATCTCATTTCCAATTCAATCTTTCTTGTTTCCAGCACTTAGACACAATACATTAGTCCATAAAACAATGTACTAAGTCTAGAAACATACCTTTTGACATGATTTGCACTTTGTCCACCACTTTGCATAGATTGGCACAAAAGCACTTGTGTTGGCACTCAATCACCAAAATACTTAGAAATGGCCCAAAGGCACATTTCCCTTTCATAAGGTCAAAGCAGATTGCTTTTAGTTGGTCAGGCATTTATTATTAGTGGAAGCCAAGTTTTATCGTATAACCAACCCATGAACCATTTCCTCATCGAGGAAACCTCATTATCATCATCGAACCGAAATAATAAAAAGAACCATTGTATCTCAGATCATATGTGTCTCTAATCAAAGAGGATCCTAAGGCTACTCTTAACCGTGAGCACGGCTAATATATCAGTTTCACTACCCTCTGCAGAGGTCGCACACTTCACCCATGAGCCGTGATTCCCGTTTTGCCCGGGGAGAGCTAATCCCCATTGATCACTTCCTAGGTGGTCCGACAGGGTATCACTACGTAGCTTTTACAAAGATTCCCTAGAGATCATAGCCGCCCGTTAGGTTTCACTAGTTTGATAAACACAGTACTCCTCCCCGCAGGAGAGTGACTAACAAAAGCAAAACGAAAGAACCTCGGCACTCAGCCTCGGTAGAGCAAGCACTGTGCCTAGACCCCATTGACGACACGACGGCGAAGCAACTACACCTCTAGTTCCTCTAATTAATTAGCTAAGGGCATCCCATTTCACCCTCATGGTTGCACTGTTATCCCGGGTGGTCTCTCAACGAACAGGTCCTTACGGAGAGGTACTCGGGAAACAGCCCGAGTCCCCTAAGTGCCACAAGTATATCATCATAACCAAAATAAAATCATAGTATCATCATTGTATCTCATCATGTTCATTGATTAAAATAAAGCGCTAGCATGTAGCTAATCATAGTAACCCAAAAGGTAAATCAAGGACAAGGTAAATAGAAAGCTAGTAGATCCTTAGGTTTCAATTAAGTAGTGCAGGACAGTGAATTATAAATAGATAGGACATGATGGGTCAGAGGACACTTGCCTTTACCAAGCTGCTGCTACTCAGGGTCTTCTCCTACAATTCCCTCAGACTCCACGAACGGCCCGATATCTACGCGAGTGCAAACATACATCCAACATTCTTGAAATAGCAGAAAACAGTACACCACACAACAATATAGATCACATGAATATGCACGCGACATAGAATTCGCATCTACGGCTGCGCGAGAAAGGAACGGAGACGACTGACGCTACTATCGAGGGATACCACGTTTACACTAAGCGGATATGAATTATAATATTTAACTCGGCTTAATTATAATTACACAAATTGACATTATCATACCAAATATAAATTAAAAGCACTACCTCGCTTTGACTATTTTACTATTTTTAATAGTGGACGATTAAACAAATAGTTAATTAATTGCCATGAGTGATTATAATCGAACGGTTAAATATCGCGCGCTCACAGCGCGCGACACGCGAAACAGCACGTGCGACAAGCGCGAACGACGCGTCGACACACACCACCCGTGCGAACAACGCGTGACACACACACGAATGGCACGCGGGCTCGCGCGACTTAGCGCGCGGACAACACACGACATGCAGAAATGGCGCGCGACAGCGCGTGCGAACAGCACGCGACGATTTAATGCGCGATGCGCGGGCGATGGCGAACGACACGAGCGCACACGGGGGTTAGACGAGGGGTAGACGGGGGTAGACGGGGGGGGGGGGGGGCGGGGGTAGACGGGAGTCGTCTAGGGGTAGACGGGGGCCCGTCGACGCACTGCGTGCAAGCGAACGCGAGCGCGCGCACTAGTAGTGTGACGCACGACACATTGAATAATTAACATACCACGGCTAAATAATGACGTGACGAACGGATAACCTATATTACGCTTAAACGCGAAAACTATATTTTTCTAAGTGCAACTTAGTTAACATAAATTATTTGGGTGGGATATTTTAGATAAAATGGATTATCAATTAATCGATGATTAATACGAGGATTAATTGACTAATGCGTACGAACGATTATAGCGAAGTGATTAACTAATACGTAGATTGCGCGCGCGACACGCGCGAAATAGCGCGAGGACTCTGCAAACAACGACGACGGCACGTGCAATACCTGTGATCACGTGCGAAACCGCGCGCGTGAGACTGACGAGTATGCGACGCGCTAGGTAACAGAGCTGGGCAGCGGCGAGCGCGCAGCAACGCGGCTGCGACGCGCAGGGGCGAGGTTCGACGGCGAACGGCTGCTACGGCGGTAAACGTCAACGCGGCTGGGCGTGCTGCGAGCGCGCGCTGAGCTTGGGCTGCGAGGCATGGGGACGGGTCTGAGCGCGCCGAGTGCGCAGCTACTCGGCCGCTGCGCACAGGGACGAGGCGAGGGCACGCTGGGCTGCTGGACGCGCGGGCCGAGCGTTGCGCAGGGGCTGACCGGCGGGACGACGGCTGGGCTGGGGTGCTCGACTGACGGAACGACGGGACGGAGAGGAACGGGGCGTTCGGGCCGGCTCAGCCGAGCTCTGGCCATGGCGAGCGAGCAGCACGTCGAGAGGAGAAGAGTGGGGGAGAGAGAAAGGAAGGGGATGAGCTCACCTCGGCAACGCGGCACTCCGGCGACGGGACGTGGCACTCCGACGGCGAAGGGGACGCAGAGAGCGGGGGCGAGGCGAGGAGAAGCGTGGTGGGCGAGAAACTGCGCAAGAATCGTGGGCAGTTCGATTTTGGAGACGTCGTGGGCGAGAAAACTGCGCAAGAATCGTTTGGGGAAGATGCATAGCGCGCACCGGCTCCTGACGCGCGGGCCCGGCTAGGCAGCAGCGGCGACGGCGCTCCACGCGCTGCGTGCGCGCAGCGCACGCCTGCTGAGCCGCGGGCGCGCGACATGGGCTGGGACGCGGCGCTGGGCTGGCACGATGCGGCAGGCACGCTGGGCCGTTGGGCTGCCGCGATGCTGGGCTGCGCGGCCGTCGCGTGCGCGCGCACGGGGCTAGCACGCGGGCCCCACTAACCAGCGGCAGCGGGAGCGCAGCTGGGCTGGCTCGCGCGCGCTGGCTGGGGGCACGACAGTAGGCGCGCTGGGCCGCGGCGCGCAGGGGGAGCGGCAGGCCGAGCTGGGCCACGCGCGCTTGGGCCCACGAGGGGAAGGGGGGCTGGCGCGGTGGGCCGGCTGGGCCAGGGAAGGGGCTGGGCTATTTTCCTTTTCTTTTTTTCTTTATCTTTTCTTTCTCTTTTCTATTTATTTCAGTTTGACATTATGCGCAAATAAATGATTAGATGAAAGATCAAGCAAACCATTCATCAAACAAAAAAAACAAATGCTTTCTAACCTGATGCAACAACCATTGTTCTCTTTTCTACTAGATTATAATTACCTTTACAATTAAAAATAACCACTCTTCTTCTATAGAAAAGAGAAGGAGGAGGTTGGGGAAGATGTGAAGAGAGGAGTAACACCTGAATTTGTGAGTATGAGCAAAGAAATTTTTATACCCCAAATTCAGGGTGTTACAAACCTATCTCCCTTAAAAGAATCTCGCCCCGAGATTCAAGGTTGGTCAGCAAAGAGTTCGGGGTATTTGGCTTTCAGATCATCTTCTCGTTCCCAAGTTGCTTCTTCCTCAGAGTGGTGGCCCCATCTGACTTTGCACATTCTGATGGTGTTCTTCCGGGTGACTCTGTCTGCAAACTCCAGAATCTGCGTTGGCTTCTCTATGTATGTCAGATCCTCTTGGTATTCCAAGTCCTCCACTGGCAACTGTTCTTCTGGTACTCGGAGACACTTCTTCAATTGCGACACGTGGAACACATTGTGCACTGCCAACAAACTTTCTGGTAGGTTGAGCTGGTAGGCTACTTCTCCACGCTTTGCTTGAATCTGATATGGTCCAATACCGGGGTGCTAACTTGCCCTTGACTCCGAACCTTCTGACTCCTCTGATAGGCGACACCTTCAGATAGACGTAATCTCCCACTTCAAAACTCAGTTCTCTTCTCCTTCTGTCAGCATAGCTTCGCTGCCTTGATTGTGCTATCTTCAGATTCTCCCGAACCATTTTGATATTCTCTTCGGCTTCAAGCAAAATGTCGGGGCCAAACACCTGTCTCTCTCCAGGCTGGTCCCAATGCAGCGGAGTCCTACAACTCCGTCCATAGAGCGCTTGAAACAGTGACATCTTCAAGCTGGCCTGGAAACTATTGTTGTAGGAGAATTCTGCATAAGGTAACCTTTTGTCCCATCCTGACTTGTCTTGCAACGCACAGGCTCTCAACATATCTTCTAGGATCTGATTAGTTCTTTCGGTCTGACCGTCTGTCTGCGGGTGATAAGCCGAGCTGAAGTTCAAATGCGTGCCCAAAGCTTCTTGTAGCTGCTGCCAAAAATGAGAGGTGAATTGTGTTCCTCGATCTGACACTATCTTCTTCAGCACACCATGTAGGCACACTATCCGGGACATGTATAACTCAGCTAATGTTGCTCTAGTGTATGTTGTCTTCACAGGTATGAAATGGGCCACCTTTGTTAAGCGGTCCACAACCACCCAGATGGAATCATAGCCGGCCCGGGTACGAGGCAGGCCAACTATAAAATCCATCCCGATTTCATCCCACTTCCACTGAGGAATTTGCAATGGCTGCAACAGTCCGGCGGGCCTCTGATGCTCTGCTTTGGTTCTTTGACAGCTATCACAGATGGCGACATATTCTGCGATCTCTCTTTTCATGCCATACCACCAAAACCTCCTTTTTAAATCCTGATACATCTTCTCACTTCCAGGGTGTATGGAGTAGGCTGTCTCATGAGCTTCCTTGAGGATCACCTCCCGAATAGGTTTGATGTCGGGAACACATAATCGGTCCTTGAACCATATTACTCCCTCTTCATCCTTTCGAAAGTCTTTGCCTCTTCCTTCTAAGATTAGCTGCTGGATCTTGTTGTTGTTTTCATCATCCTTCTGCCCTTCTTTGATCTCCCGCTCTAGGGTGGGCTCTAATTCCACTGTTACTCCTTGTGTACTGTTCAGAAAACCAAGACTCAGTCTGTCGAACTCCTTGGCCAACTCATATGACATTGGGTACGTGGCCACCATATTGACTTGACTCTTCCTGCTCAGAGCATCTGCAACAACATTAGCTTTGCCTGGATGGTAATGTATCTCCAACTCGTAGTATTTGATCAATTCCAACCATCTTCGTTGCCTCATGTTTAACTCTGACTGGGTGAATATGTATTTCAGACTTTTATGATCTGTGTAGATGTCGCACTTCTGCCCATACAGGTAATGTCTCCATGTCTTTAAAGCATGAACCACTGCTGCCAACTCCAGGTCATGTGTGGGATAATTTTTCTCATGGATCTTCAGCTGTCGAGATGAGTATGCTACAACTCTTCCTTCTTGCATTAGCACACATCCCAATCCGGTGTAGGAAGCATCGCAGTATACCGAGAATGGCTTGTGAACATCAGGCAGAACTAACACAGGTGCTGTAGTCAATCTATTCTTCACTTCTTTAAATGCCTCTTGGCACTTTTGGGTCCACTTAAACTCAACTTTCTTCGCTAGCAACGCTGTCATTGGTCTAGCAATCTTTGAAAAGCCTTCAATGAAACGCCTATAGTATCCGGCCATCCCAATGAAACTATTGATTCCACGAACATCCTTTGGTGCTTTCCAGTTCAGGATATCTGTTACTTTCTTTGGATCCACAGCTAACCCATCTTGGTTTATGATGTGACCCAAAAACAAGACTTCATGAATCCAGAACTCGCATTTACTCAGCTTGGCATACAACTGATGCTCTCGTAGCCTTTGCAATACCATCTTCAAATGCTCCACATGTTCTCCCTCACTTTGAGAATATATGAGAATATCATCGATGAACACTACCACAAACTTGTCTAGGTAGTCCATGAACACACTGTTCATCAGATACATAAAGAAGGCTGGCGCATTTGTCAAACCAAAGGACATAACTGTATACTCATATAACCCATACTTGGTGATGAATGCTGTCTTCGGTATGTCTGAGGGTCGGATTCTGAGTTGATGGTAACCTGATCTCAGATCTATCTTCGAGAATACTCTGGCACCTCTGAGCTGGTCAAACAGATCTTCTATTCTTGGCAGGGGGTACTTGTTCTTAATAGTGACTTCATTCAGGGCTCTGTAATCTATGCACATCCGTTTGGTACCATCTTTCTTCTCTACAAACAATACTAGAGCGGCCCAAGGCGAGGTACTTGGTCTGATGTAACCCTTCTCTAACAGCTCATCTATCTGCTTCTTGAGTTCCACCAATTCTGGTCCAGACACTCGATAGGCTCTTTTAGAAATGAGGGTGGTACCAGGGATAAGCTCTATGGCAAATTCGACTTTTCTCTTAGGTGGCATGCCCGTTAGCTCCTCGAGAAACACATCTGGAAAGTCCGACACAACCCTGATAGCCTCAAGCGGGTTGGCCTCCTTACTATCAACCAAAATCTGGTGACAATCTCCCTTTGCTGTTTTAGGCATCCTTAGCTCAGCCACTACCTTCTCTCCAAGTGGGGACTTCAATGTTACGGTCCTCTTGTCACAGCTAACATTCGCTTCATACTTCATTAACCAAATCATCCCTAGGATGACATCTACCCCAGGGGTGTCTATTACTATTAGATCGCTGGGGAACCCTATCCCCCTTATTTCCACCCTTATATTTGAGCATATTTTATCTGCTTGCACTTTACCACCGACCGAATTAATCCTCATAGGCGGCATCATTGCCTCTACTAAGATGTTATGCATTTCTACCCATGTTGTAGTGACAAATGAATGAGTTGCACCAGTATCAAATAGCACTTTTGCGGGATGAGATTCGACCGAGAACATACCTACTGCCACATCTGGTGCATCCTGGATCGCTTCGGCCTCCAAGTGGTTCACCTTCCCACGATTGTACGCTTGGCCACGATTACTTGCTGCCTGTTGAGGTACACCTTGCCTTGCTGGAGCATTGGGGTTTGCCTGCTGCTGCGCCATCTTCTTTGGGCAATGCATCGCCCAGTGGCCTTGTTCTCCACAGTGGAAGCATCCTCTACCTCCTCCTTGTGCTGGGGCTGCTTGGTTGTTCTGATTCGCTGCTGGGGCAGGAAGGCGAGGTGCCTGGTTGTTCTGCCTCTGATACTGGTTACCTCCCCGCTGGCTGTTCTGACGATACTACTGCTGTGGGTACTGCCTCTGAGACTGCTGCTGATACGGGCGCTGACTCTGATGCTGATATCCCTGTGGGTGACCATGCTTGCCTTGCTGAGATGAACTTCCTGAGAAGCGGGGGCGGCTGTTGCTCTCGGACTGTGGCCCACTCATCTTGCGCTTCCGATCTTCCATTTCCTTGCGCTTCCTCTCGGTCATGATTGCCCTATCGATCAGGTGCTGGAAGGTGGGGAAGGTGTGGTTCATCAGCTGGTAATGCAGGGGATCCACCAAACCCCTCATGAACCTGTACTGCCTTTTAGCATCAGTGTTGACGTCTTCAGGTGCATAACGAGATAGCTGCAGAAACCTGTCCCTGTATTCACTAACAGACAGGGGTCCCTGCTTCAGAGCCAGAAACTCCTCCCTCTTCACGATCATCAGTCCCTCTGGAACATGGTACCTGCGGAAACTCTCGTTAAATTCCTCCCAAGTGATGGCTTCGGGGTCAACATGGGTGGCGAGGTAAGACTCCCACCAGGACTGGGCTGCTCCCCTTGACTGGCGGGGACCATACAGAACCTTCTCCCTGTCGTCACATTGGGCGGTGCGCAGTTCCCTTTCCACTGCACGCAGCCAGTCTTCTGCATCCATGGGGTCGGCAGAGTGCGCGAAGGTAGGAGGGTGCCCTCTCATGAACTCGCCACGTTTGTCCCGTGGCATCTGGGGTATCTGCACTTGCAACTGGGGTTGAGGTTGTTGTTGAGCCTGCTGCATGGCGGCCAGAGTCTGCCCAATAGCCTGCATTGCCTGAGTTTGCATCAAGAACATTTGCTCCACTGTCATCGGGGGTGGCGGGGGAGGCTGCCTCCAATGTTCCTCCTGCTGGGCACGCTGCTCTTGCAGAACATGCCTGTTACATCGACGCCTGTTGTCAGACATCTGTGGAAGACATTCACACATCAGCATTGATCTTACAATCCTTCAACATAAGAAAAGGGAATACAGAATTCTTCGTGACACTGAGTGAACAAAGAACTTCACTGATCCTCATTACGATCCAATACAGCTTCTCAGATAAAAAGGAAAGTAGAAGTAAATGGTTTCCCAACTAAATAACTGACTTCATTAACATCACTAGCTAAGCCAAACTGCAGGGGAAAGCCACATGTTGGCAACAGTCATTACAAAGATTCAAATCCAGCACAAGTTCATCATAACAAGCATGTAAGCAACTGATAAGCAAACTAAACTGAATGGGAGCAACTAATAAGCAAACTAAACTGACTATCTAAGACTAAGACATCTGACTTAAGAATTATTACAAACTCTGACGCTAACAATCTAAGGATCCAGATCTATCCTGGTCCTACAGGCAGGGGAACCATAAGTGTGGTGACCACGTGGCGGCGAGCGATAAGGGTGCTGAGTCCCAACAGGAGCGGGAGAATCACCCTCCTGGTGGCGGCGCTCTGCCAGCTCAGCACGCAACTCAGCAATCTCCGTCTGAGCCCTGCTCAGCTCGTCCAGAGAGTGATCCAGCTCGGTGTTAAGCACCGCGACTAGGTTGACTGTGCTGCTCAACCTAGGGTTATCCTCACCAATAGGCGAGACAACCACACTCTCTGTGCTGCCAATAGGGCGGCGGGGGTAGTACCTAAGGTTAAGACCATCGGCCACCCCACCGAGTAAGGAACAGTACTGGGAGAGTGCACACCGTGCTGCGTCCTGCATAGCCACCTCTGCAGTGTCCCTCTCGGAGATGGAGTAATGCTCCGAAAAGGCCTCTGCACTCGGAGATCATCCTCCGGACGGCGAACTAGGCAGGTAGCCTCCCAGCGGTCCGAGTACCTCCCGCGATTGTGCTGGTAGACTACACAACGATACTCGATCGACCAGGTGTGCCGGTCGAAAGCCCGGCGCAACAAGGTGTTGAGTGCGTCGTGGAAGTGACAACCGCGAGCGGCATCACGGGTGATGGGTCGGGCGACCCATCCCTCCGCCTCCTGCGGCTCAGAGGACTCAGCGCTGTGGTCTGAGCCGTCGCCGTCGGGGTCTCCTCTAGGGCCTCCTCCAGTAGCTCCTCCAATAGTCGGGGCGTCCTGCGGTGGTGCAGGGGGCGCCTCCAGCTGGGGAATAGGGGAACGGCGCCTCACGGACTCTACCTCCTGCTCAGGTGGAGAGGAAGAGCCCTGCTGCTCCCTATGCTGACGCTGGCGCTCCTGCTCCTTACGCAGGCGGTGGTGCAGCCTCTCCAGGTGACTTGACTCACCGGGCACGGTGCAGCACAGAGGACGCTCCGCAAGGCGAGACGGCAGGAAAGGGATCATCGACTTACGAGCAGTGTGTCTAAGACGAGCCATCTACAAAAGACACCATAAGCATAAGAGTAAGAACAGAACTAATACGACAAGTAAGTAAACCATAGACAGAACAAAATAAAATTTTAGCAAGGTATGATATAATATATATATATATAGTAAAACATAGGGTTGGTCGAGGTGATCGACTTTTGAAGTGACACCAGAGGTCAAGGTGGGAGTGAAGGTCAATAGTCCTTAGTATGACCAGTGCTACTCTAGGTTAGCGGTCCTACAGTCAGCACGGCTTTGATACCACTTATGTCACACCCGGTTTTGGAAGGTAAACCGAATGCGAACTATGTACGTGCCAGGATCAGAACTCACGTACACAACGATTACATAAATGAACATCATCGCACAGTGCTCGAATAATAACATAAAAGAGTACTAACTTATTACATCACAGAGTCAGAGACATCCACATAGTCATCAACTTAACGGATAAACCAAAGTGCTAAGCGAAACGTAGTAGAGGTAAGGCCTTCACAGGCAGCTGAATGGGGGTTGCCGCCAACCCACACCTAAAACTCGTCGTAGTCTTGGAACTCCTGGAAGTCTCCTTCCACGACTTCGTCTTCTCCTGAGCAGTGGTTGCAATGTGGACAACCTGGTGTTTTGTGGTAAAGCAAGGATGAGTACACATCAACGTACTCAGCAAATGCACCGTTTGGCTGAGGCGGACTAGCTTTATGTGGGGTTAAGGTCAAAGCAGATTGCTTTTAGTTGGTCAGGCATTTATTATTAGTGGAAGCCAAGTTTTATCGTATAACCAACCCGTGAACCATTTCCTCATCGAGGAAACCTCATTATCATCATCGAACCGAAATAATAAAAAGAACCATTGTATCTCAGATCATATGTGTCTCTAACCAAAGAGGATCCCAAGGCTGCTCTTAACCGTGAGCACGGCTGATATATCAGTTTCATTACCCTCTGCAGAGGTCGCACACTTTACCCATGAGCCGTGATTCCCGTTTTGCCCGGGGAGAGCTAATCCCCATTGATCACTTCCTAGGTGGTCCGGCAGGGTATCACTACGTAGCTTTTACAAAGATTCCCTAGAGATCATAGCCGCCCGTTAGATTTCTCCAGTTTGATAAACACAGTACTCCTCCCCACAGGAGAGTGACTAACAAAAGCAAAACGAAAGAACCTCGGCACTCAGCCTCGGCAGAGCAAGCACTGTGCCTGGACCCCATTGACGGCACGACGGCGAAGCAACTACACCTCTAGTTCCTCTAATTAATTAGCTAAGGGCATCCCATTTCACCCTCATGGTTGCACTGTTATCCCGGGTGGTCTCTCAACGAACAGGTCCTTACGGAGAGGTACTCGGGAAACAGCCCGAGTCCCCTAAGTGCCACAAGTATATCATTATAACCAAAATAAAATCATAGTATCATCATTATATCTCATCATGTTCATTGATTAAAATAAAGCGCTAGCATGTAGCTAATCATAGTAACCCAAAAGGTAAATCAAGGACAAGGTAAATAGAAAGCTAGTAGATCCTTAGGTTTCAATTAAGTAGTGCAGGACAGTGAATTATAAATAGATAGGATATGATGGGTCAGAGGACACTTGCCTTCACCAAGCTGCTGCTGCTCAGGGTCTTCTCCTGCAATTCCCTCAGACTCCATGAACGGCCCGATATCTACGTGAGTGCAAACATACATCTAACATTCTTGAAATAGCAGAAAACAGTACACCACACAACAATATAGATCACATGAATATGCACGCGACATAGAATTCACATCTACGGCTGCGCGAGAAAGGAACGGAGACGACTGACGCTACTGTCGAGGGATACCACGTTTACACTAAGCGAATATAAATTATAATATTTAACTCGGCTTAATTATAATTACACAAATTGACATTATCATACCAAATATAAATTAAAATCACTACCTCGCTTTGACTATTTTACTATTTTTTTAATAGTGGACGATTAAACAAATAGTTAATTAATTGCCATGAGTGATTATAATCGAACGGTTAAATATCGCGCGCTCACAGCGCGCGACACGCGAAACAGCACGTGCGACAAGCGCGAACGACGCGCGAACGACGCGTCGACACGCACCACCCGTGCGAACAACGTGTGACACACACGAATGGCGCGCGGGCTCGCGCGACTTAGCGCGCGGACAACACACGACATGCAGAAATGGCGCACGACAGCGCGTGCGAACAGCACGCGATGATTTAATGCGCGATGCGCGGGCGATGGCGAACGACACGAGCGCACACGGGGGTTCGACGAGGGGTAGACGGGGGTAGACGGGGGGTAGACGGGAGTCGTCTAGGGGTAGACGGGGGCCCGTCGACGCACTGCACGCAAGCGAACGCGAGTGCGCGCACTAGTTGTGTGACGCACGACACATTGAATAATTAACATACCGCGGCTAAATAATGACGTGACGAACGGATAACCTATATTACGCTTAAACGCGAAAACTATATTTTTCTAAGTTCAACTTAGTTAACATAAATTATTTGGGTGGGATATTTTAGATAAAATGGATTATCAATTAATCGATGATTAATACGAGGATTAATCGACTAATGCGTACAGACGATTATAGCGAAGTGATTAACTAATGCGCGCAGATTGCGCGCGCGACACGCGCGAAACAGCGCGAGGACTCTGCAAACAACGACGATGGCGCGCGCAATACCTGTGATCACGTGCGAAAACGCGTGCGTGAGACTGACGAGTATGCGACGCGCTAGGTAACAGAAGTGAGGCACGAACGGCCGGGGCGAGCTGGGCAGCGGCGAGCGCACAGCAACGCGGCTGCGACACGCAGGGGCAAGGTTCGACGGCGAACGGCTGCTACGGCGCTAAACGTCAACGCGGCTGGGCGTGCTGCGAGCGTGCGCTGAGCTTGGGCTGCGCGGCATGGGGACGGGTCTGAGCGCGCCGAGTGCGCAGCTACTCGGCCGCTGCGCGCAGGGACGAGGCGAGGGCGCGCGGGGCTGATGGACGCGCGGGCCGAGCGTTGCGCAGGGGCTGACCGGTGGGACGACGGCTGGGCTGGGGTGCTCGACTGACGGAACGACGGGACGGAGAGGAACGGGGCGTCCGGGCCGGCTCAGCCGAGCTCTGGCCATGGCGAGCGAGCAGCACGTCGAGAGGAGAAGAGTGGGGGAGAGAGAAAGGAAGGGGATGAGCTCACCTCGGCAACGCGGCACTCCGGCGATGGGACGCGGCACTCCGACGGCGAAGGGGACGCAGAGAGCGGGGGCGAGGTGAGGAGAAGCGGTGGTGGGCGAGAAACTGCGCAGAATCGTGGGCAGTTCTGAAAGTCGCCTAGAGGGGGGGGTGAATAGGGCGAAACTGAAAATCTCAAAAATAATCACAACTACAAGCCGGGTTAGCGTTAGAAATATAATAGAGTCCGTGAGAGAGGGCGCAAAACAAATCGCAAGCGAATAATGAAGTGAGACAGGCGGATTTGTTTTACCGAGGTTCGGTTCTCTCAAACCTACTCCCCGTTGAGGAGGCCACAAAGGCCGGGTCTCTTTCAACCCTTCCCTCTCTCAAACGGTCCCTCGGACCGAGTGAGCTTCTCTTTCTCAAATCACTTGGGAATCAAACTTCCCGCAAGGACCACCACACAATTGGTGTCTCTTGCCTCAATTACAAGTGAGTGTTTGATCACTAGAAAGAATGCCAAAGAAAAAGAAGCGATCCAAGCGCAAGAGCTCAAATGGACACTACAAATCACTCTCTCTAGTCACTAGGGCTTTGTGTGGAGTTGGGAGAGGATTTGATCTCTTTTGGTGTGCTTTGCAATGAATGCTAGCTCTTGTATAGTGGTTGGAAGCTGGAAAACTTGGATGCCATGAATGTGGGGGTGGTTGGGGTATTTATAGCCCCAACCACCAAAAGTGGCCGTTGGGAGGCTGTCTGTTCGATGGCGCACCGGACAGTCCGGTGCACACCGGACATGTACGGTGCCCCCGCCACGTCCTCAATGTCGTTGGATTCTGACCGTTGGAGCTTCTGATTTCTGGGCCCGCCTGGATGTCCGGTGCACACCGGACATCTCCTGTTCATTGTCCGGTGCGCCAGTATGGGCGCGCCTGACTTCTGCGCGCGTAGAGCGCGCATTAAATGCGCCGCAGGTAGTCGTTGGCGCCGAAATAGCCGTTGCTCTGTGGTTACACCGGACAGTCCGGTGCACACCGGACATGTCCGGTGAATTATAGCGGAGCGGCTGCTGTGCGATCCCGAGGCTGGCGAGTTGCGGAGGCCGCGCTTCCTTAGAGCACCGGACACTGTCCGGTGTACACCGGACAGTCCGGTGAATTATAGCGGAGCGGCTTGAGAAATTCCCGAAGGTGGCGAGTTCAAGTTGGAGTCCTCTGGTGCACCGGACACTGTCCGGTGACGCACCGGACACTGTCCGGTGTACACCGGACAGTCCGGTGCCTCCAGACCAGAGGTGCCTTCGGTTGCCTCTTTGCTCCTTTGTTGAATCCAAAACTTGATCTTTTTATTGGCTGAGTGTGAACCTCTTACACCTGTATAATCTATACACTTGGGCAAACTAGTTAGTCCAATTATTTTGTGTTGGGCAATTTAACCATCAAAATTAATTAGGGACTAGGTGTAAGCCTAAATCCCTTTCAATCTCCCCCTTTTTGGTGATTGATGCCAACACAAACCAAAGCAAATATAGAAGTGCACAATTGAACTAGTTTGCATAATGTAAGTGCAAAGGTTGCTTGGAATTGAGCCAATATAAATACTTACATGATGCGCATGGATTGTTTTCTTTGTTTTTGACATATTGGACCATATTTGCACCACAAGTTTTGTTTTTGCAAACTCTTTTGTAAATTCTTTTCAAAGTCCTTTTGCAAGATAGTCAAAGGTAAATGAATAAGATTTTGCAAAGCATTTTCAAGTTTTGAAATTTTCTTCCGTTGTTCCAAATGCTTTTTCTTTGACTAAACAAAACTCCCCCTCAAATAAAGTCTCCTCTTAGTGTTCAAGAGGGTTTTAAGACATCAATTTTGAAAATACTACTTGCTCCCCCTTTAGAGCACAAAGAGATACCAATTTTGAAATTTTTCATCCGATTGACGAACATTAGTTTTAAAATTAGGGTGGTGGTGCGGTCCTTTTGCTTTGGACTCATATTTTCTCCCCCTTTGGCATGAATCGCCAAAAACGGAATTATTAGAGCCCTTAGAAGTACTTTTTTTTCTTTGGTCATAAAATAAATGAGTGAAGATTATACCAACGTTGGAGAGTGATGCGAAGCGACGGCGAAGGATGAGTAGTAGAGCGGAGTGGAAGCCTTTGTCTTCGCCGAAGACTCCAATTCCCTTTCAATATACCTATGACTTGGTTTGGAATACACTTGAAAACACATTAGTCATAGCATATAAAAGAGACATGATCAAAGGTATTCTTATGAGCTATGTGTGCAAGTTTAGCAAAAGAAATTCCTAGAATCAAGAATATTAAGCTCATGCCTAAGTCTGGTAAAAGATTGTTCATCAAGTGGCTTGGTAAAGATATCGGCTAATTGATCTTTAGTGTTAATGTATGAAATCTCGATATCCCCCTTTTGTTGGTGATCCCGAAGAAAATGATACCGAATGGCTATGTGTTTAGTGCGGCTATGCTCAACGGGATTATCCGCCATGCGGATTGCACTCTCATTATCACGTAGAAGAGGAACTTTGGTTAATTTGTAACCGTAGTCCCGCAGGGTTTGCCTCATCCAAAGCAATTGCGCGCAACAATGGCCTGCGGCAATATACTCGGCTTCGGCGGTAGAAAGAGCGACCGAATTTTGCTTCTTTGAAGCCCATGACACCAAGGATCTTCCCAAGAACTGGCAAGTCCCCGATGTGCTCTTCCTATTAATCTTACACCCCGCCCAATCGGCATCCGAATAACCAATCAAATCAAAAGTGGATCCCCGAGGGTACCAAAGCCCAAACTTAGGAGTATAAGCCAAATATCTCAAGATTCGTTTTACGGCCGTAAGGTGTGATTCCTTAGGGTCGGCTTGGAATCTTGCACACATGCATACGGAAAGCATAATGTCCGGTCGAGATGCACATAAATAAAGCAATGAACCAATCATTGACCGGTATACCTTTTGATCCACGGACTTACCTCCCGTGTCGAGGTCGAGATGCCCATTTGTTCCCATGGGAGTCTTGATGGGCTTGGCATCCTTCATTCCAAACTTGCTTAGAATGTCTTGAGTATACTTTGTTTGGCAAATGAAAGTGCCCTCTTGGAGTTGTTTGACTTGAAATCCTAGAAAATACTTCAACTCCCCCATCATAGACATCTCGAATTTCTGTGTCATGATACTACTAAATTCTTCACATGTAGATTTGTTAGTAGACCCAAATATAATATCATCAACATAAATTTGGCATACAAACAAATCATTATCAAGTGTTTTGGTGAATAAAGTAGGATCGGCTTTGCCGACTTTGAAGCCATTTGCAATAAGGAAATCTCTAAGGCATTCATACCATGCTCTTGGGGCTTGCTTGAGCCCATAAAGCGCCTTAGAGAGCCTATAAACATGGTTAGGGTACTCACTGTCTTCAAAGCTGGGAGGTTGCTCAACATAGACCTCCTCCTTGATTGGTCCATTGAGGAAGGCACTCTTCACGTCCATTTGGTAAAGCTTGAAGCCATGGTAAGTAGCATAGGCCAATAATATGCGAATTGACTCAAGCCTAGCTACGGGTGCATAGGTTTCACCAAAATCCAAACCTTCGACTTGTGAATACCCCTTGGCCACGAGTCGAGCTTTGTTCCTTGTCACCACACCATGCTCGTCTTGCTTGTTGCGGAAGACCCACTTGGTTCCTACAACATTTTGATTAGGACGTGGAACTAAATGCCATACCTCATTCCTTGTGAAATTGTTGAGCTCCTCTTGCATCGCCATCACCCAATCCGAATCTTGAAGTGCTTCCTCTACCCTGTGTGGCTCAATAGAGGAAACAAAAGAGTAATGTTCACAAAAATGTGCAACACGAGATCGAGTAGTTACCCCCTTATGAATGTCGCCGAGGATGGTGTCGACGGGGTGATCTCGTTGTATTGCTTGGTGGACTCTTGGGTGTGGCGGCCTTGGTTGTTCATCCTCCTTGTCTTCATCATTTGCATCTCCCCCTTGATCGTTGCCGTCATTTTGAGGTGGCTCATCTTCTTGATCTTCTTGTTCAACATCTTGAGCCTCATCCTCAATTTGAGTTGGTGGAGATGCTTGCATGGAGGAGGATGGTTGATCTTGTGCATGTGGAGGCTCTTAGGATTCCTTAGGACACACATCCCCAATGGACATGTTCCTTAGCGCTATGCATGGAGCATGTTCTTCACCTGTCTCATCAAGATCAACTTGCTCTACTTGAGAGCCGTTAGTCTCATCAAACACAACGTCACAAGAAACTTCAACAAGTCCTGAGGACTTGTTAAAGACTCTATATGCCCTTGTGTTTGAGTCATATCCTAGTAAAAAGCCTTCTACAGTTTTAGAAGCAAATTTAGATTTTCTACCTCTTTTAACAAGTATAAAACATTTGCTACCAAAAACTCTAAAATATGAAATATTTGGCCTTTTACCGGTTAGGAGTTCATAGGATGTCTTCTTGAGGATTCGGTGAAGATATAACCGGTTGATGGCGTAGCAAGCGGTGTTGACCGCTTCGGCCCAAAACCGATCCGGTGTCTTGTACTCATCAAGCATGGTTCTTGCCATGTCCAATAGAGTTCGATTCTTCCTCTCCACTACACCATTTTGTTGTGGAGTGTAGGGAGAAGAGAACTCATGCTTGATGCCCTCCTCCTCAAGGAAGCCTTCAATTTGAGAGTTCTTGAACTCCGTCCCATTGTCGCTCCTAATTTTCTTGATCCTTAAGCTGAACTCATTTTGAGCCCGTCTCAAGAATCCCTTTAAGGTCTCTTGGGTATGAGATTTGTCCTGCAAGAAGAACACCCAAGTGAAGCGAGAATAATCATCCACAATAACTAGACAGTACTTACTCCCGCCGATGCTTATGTAAGCGATCGGGCCGAATAGGTCCATGTGTAGGAGCTCCAGTGGCCTGTCACTAGTCATGATGTTCTTGTGTGGATGATGAGTGCCAACTTGCTTCCCGGCTTGGCATGCGCTACAAATCCTGTCTTTCTCAAAATGAACATTGGTTAGTCCTAAAATGTGTTCTCCCTTTAGAAGCTTGTGAAGATTCTTCATTCCAACATGGGCTAGTCGGCGGTGCCAGAGCCAACCCAAGTTAGTCTTAGCAACCAAGCAAGTGTCGAGTTCAGCTCTATCAAAATCTACCAAGTATAGCTAACCCTCTAACACTCCCTTAAATGCTATTGAATCATCACTTCTTCTAAAGACAGTAACACCTATATCAGTAAATAGACAGTTGTAGCCCTTTTGACATAATTGGGATACGGAAAGCAAATTGTAATCTAAAGAATCTACAAGAAAAACATTGGAAATAGTATGGTCAGGTGATATAGCAATTTTACCCAATCCTTTGACCAAACCTTGATTTCCATCCCCGAATGTGATAGCTCGTTGGGGATCTTGGTTTTTCTCATATGAGGAGAACATCTTTTTCTCCCCTGTCATGTGGTTTGTGCACCCGCTGTCGAGTATCCAACTTGAGCCCCCGGATGCATAAACCTACAAAACAATTTTAGTTCTTGACTTTAGGTACCCAAACGGTTTTGGGTCCTTTGGCATTAGAAACAAGAACTTTGGGTACCCAAACACAAGTCTTTGATCCCTTGTGTTTGCCCCCAACAATCTTGGCAACTATCTTGCCGGATTTGTTAGTTAAAACATATGATGCATCAAAAGTTTTGAATGAAATAGCATGATCATTTGATGCATTAGGAATTTTCTTTCTAGGCAACTTAGCACGGGTTGGTTGCCTAGAACTAGATGTCTCACCCTTATACATAAAAGCATGGTTAGGGCCAGAGTGAGACTTCCTAGAATGAATTTTCTTAATTTTGCTCTCAGGATAACCGGCAGGGTATAAAATGTAACCCTCGTTATCTTGAGGCATGGGAGCCTTGCCCTTAACAAAGTTTGACAAGTTCTTAGGAGGGACATTAAGTTTGACATTGTCTCCCCTTTGGTAGCCAATGCCATCCTTGATGCCAGGGCGTCTCCCATTATAGAGCATACTTCTAGCAAATTTAAACTTTTCATTTTCTAAGTTATGCTCGGCAATTTTAGCGTCTAATAATGCTATATGATCATTTTGTTGTTTAATTAAAGCCATGTGATCATGAATAGCATTGATATCAACATCTCTACATCTAGTACAAATAGAAACATGCTTAATATTAGATGTAGAGGGTTTGCAAGATTTTAGTTCTACAACCTTAGCATGTAACATATCATTCTTAGTTCTAAGGTCGGAAATAATAGTATTGCAAACATCAAAATTTTTAGCCTTAGCAATCAAATTTTCATTTTCTACTCTAAGGCTAGCAAGAGACTCATTCAATTCCTTAATCTTAGCAAGCAAATCATCATTATCATTTCTAAGATTGGGAATTGAATCAATACAAACATGAGAATCAACCTTAGCAATTAATCTAGCATTTTCATTTCTAAGGTTGTTAATGGTCTCATGGCAAGTGCTTAGCTCACTAGACAATTTTTTACATTTTTCTACCTCTAGAGCATAAGCGTTTTTAACCTTAACATGTTTTTTGTTTTCCTTGATTAGGAAATCCTCTTGAGAGTCCAAAAGATCATCCTTCTCATGGATAGCACTAATTAGCTCATTTAATTTTTCTTTTTGTTCCATGTTAAGGTTGGCAAAAAGGTTATGCAAATTGTCTTCCTCACCACTAGCATTATCATCACTAGAAGATTCATATTTAGTGGAGGATTTAGATTTAACCTTCTTCCTTTTGCCGTCCTTTGCCATGAGGCACTTGTGGCCGACGTTGGGGTAGAGGAGTCCCTTGGTGACGGCGATGTTGGCGGCGTCCTCGTCGTCGGAGGAGGAGTCGGTGGAGCTTTCGTCGGAGTTCCACTCGCGGCACACGTGGGCATCGCCGCCCTTCTTCTTGTGATACCTCTTCTTTTCTCTTCTCTTGCCCTTCTTGTCGTTGTCCCTGTCACTGTCACTTGATAATGGACATTTAGCAATAAAGTGACCGGGCTTACCACACTTGTAGCAAACCTTCTTGGAACGGGATTTGTAATCCTTCCCCTTCCGTTGCTTGAGGATTTGCCGAAAGCTTTTGATGATTAAGGCCATCTCCTCATTGTCGAGCTTGGAGGCGTCAATTGGTTGTCTACTTGGTGTAGACTCCTCCTTCTTCTCCTTCGTTGCCTTGAAGGCCACCGGTTGCGCCTCGGATGTGGAAGGTTCGTCAAGCTCGTTGATTTTCTTTGAGCCCTTAATCATGCATTCAAAGCTCACAAAATTCCCGATAACTTCCTCGGGGGTCATTAGTGGATATCTAGGATTACCACGAATTAATTGAACTTGAGTGGGGTTAAGGAAAATAAGAGCTCTCAAAATAACCTTAACCACCTCGTGGTCATCCCATTTTTTGCTCCCGAGGTTGCGCACTTGGTTCACCAAGGTCTTGAGCCGATTGTACATATCTTGTGGCTCCTCCCCTTGGCGAAGACGGAAGCGACCGAGCTCCCCTTCGATCGTTTCCCGCTTGGTGATCTTGGTGAGTTCATCACCCTCGTGCGCGGTCTTGAGTAGGTCCCAAATCTCCTTTGCATTCTTCAACCCTTGCACTTTGTTGTATTCCTCCTTGCTTAAGGAGGCGAGGAGTATGGTTGTGGCTTGGGAGTTGAAGTGCTCGATTTGGGCCACTTCGTCCGTATCATAATCCTCATCCCCTACAGAAGGTACCTGTGCTCCAAACTCAACAACATTCCATATACTTTTGTGGAGTGAGGTTAGATGAAATTTCATTAAATCACTCCACCTAGCATAATCTTCGCCATCAAAAGTTGGCGGTTTGCCTAATGGAACGGAAAGTAATGGAGTATGTCTAGATGTACGGAGATATTGTAAGGGGATCTTACTAAACTTCTTGCGCTCTTGGCGCTTAGAAGTTACGGACGGTGCATCGGAGTCGGAGGTGGATGTTGATGAAGTGTCGGTCTCGTAGTAGACCACTTTCCTCATCCTCTTGTGCTTGTCGCCTTTCCGATGCGACTTGTGAGAAGAAGATTTTTCCTTCTTCTCTTTGTGGTGAGAAGAGGAAGATCTTTTCTCCTTCCATTTGGAGGAGTCCTTCTTCTCCCTCCTCTTGGTGCGGGACTCTTCCGATGAAGTGCTCCCTTGGCTTGTAGTGGGCTTGTCGCCGGTCTCCATCTCCCTCTTGGTGTGATCTCCCGACATCACTTCGAGC
This sequence comes from Zea luxurians, assembly GCA_029449295.1. Taxonomy (NCBI): domain Eukaryota; kingdom Viridiplantae; phylum Streptophyta; class Magnoliopsida; order Poales; family Poaceae; genus Zea; species Zea luxurians. Next base: position 2,245,695 of record JAOPSE010000090.1, read on the forward strand.
GGTTAGGCTCTAATGATGCACCGGGCTCTGATACCAATTGAAAGTCGCCAAGAGGGGGGGGGTGAATAGGGCGAAACTGAAAATCTCAAAAATAATCACAACTACAAGCCGGGTTAGCGTTAGAAATATAATAGAGTCCGTGAGAGAGGGCGCAAAACAAATCGCAAGCGAATAATGAAGTGAGACACGCAGATTTGTTTTACCGAGGTTCGGTTCTCTCAAACCTACTCCCCGTTGAGGAGGCCACAAAGGCCGGGTCTCTTTCAACCCTTCCCTCTCTCAAACGGTCCCTCGGACCAAGTGAGCTTCTCTTTCTCAAATCAATTGGGAATCAAACTTCCCGCAAGGACCACCACACAATTGGTGTCTCTTGCCTCAATTACAAGTGAGTGTTTGATCACTAGAAAGAATGCCAAAGAAAAAGAAGCGATCCAAGCGCAAGAGCTCAAATGAACACTACAAATCACTCTCTCTAGTCACTAGGGCTTTGTGTGGAGTTGGGAGAGGATTTGATCTCTTTTGGTGTGCTTTGCAATGAATGCTAGCTCTTGTATAGTGGTTGGAAGCTGGAAAACTTGGATGCCATGAATGTGGGGGTGGTTGGGGTATTTATAGCCCCAACCACCAAAAGTGGCCGTTGGGAGGCTGTCTGTTCGATGGCGCACCGGACAGTCAGGTGCACACCGGACATGTCCGGTGCCCCCGCCACATCCTCAATGTCGTTGGATTCTGACCGTTGGAGCTTATGATTTCTGGGCCCGCCTGGATGTCTGGTGCACACCGGACATCTCCTGTTCATTGTCCGGTGCGCCAGTATGGGCGCGCCTGACTTCTGCGCGCGCAGAGCGCGCATTAAATGCGCCGCAGGTAGCCGTTGGCGCCGAAATAGCCGTTGCTCTGTGGTTACACCGGACAGTCCGGTGCACACCGGACATGTCCGGTGAATTATAGCGGAGCGGCTGCTGCGCGATCCCGAGGCTGGCGAGTTGCGGAGGCCGCGCTTCCTTGGAGCACCGGACACTGTCCGGTGTACACCGGACAGTCCGGTGAATTATAGCGGAGCGGCTTGAGAAATTCCCGAAGGTGGCGAGTTCAAGTTGGAGTCCTCTGGTGCACCGGACACTGTCCGGTGACGCACCGGACACTGTCCGGTGTACACCGGACAGTCCGGTGCCTCCAGACCAGAGGTGCCTTCGGTTGCCTCTTTGCTCCTTTATTGAATCCAAAACTTGATCTTTTTATTGGCTGAGTGTGAACCTCTTACACCTGTATAATCTATACACTTGGGCAAACTAGTTAGTCCAATTATTTTGTGTTGGGCAATTTAACCACCAAAATTAATTAGGGACTAGGTGTAAGCCTAAATCCCTTTCAAGTTCGATTTTGGAGACGTCGTGGGCGATAAAACTGCGCAAGAATCGTTTGGGGAAGATGCACAGCGCGCACCGGCTCCTGACGCCCGGGCCCGGCTGGGCAGCAGCGGCGGCGGCACTCCACGCGCTGCGTGCGCGCAACGCACGCCTGCTGAGCCGCGAGCGCGCGACATGGGCTGGGACGCGGCGCTGGGCTGGCGCGGTGCGGCAGGCGCGCTGGGCCGCTGGGCTGCCGCGGTGCTGGGCTGCGCGGCCGTCGTGTGCGCGCACGCGGGGCTGGCATGCGGGCCCCACTGACCAGCGGTAGCGGGCGCGCAGCTGGGCTGGCTCGCGCGCGCTGGCTGGGGGCGCGGCAGCAGGCGCGCTGGGCCGCGGCGCGCGGGGGGAGCGGCAAGCCGAGCTGGGCCGCGCGTGCTCGGGCCCACAAGGGGAAGGGGGGCTGGCGCGGTGGGCCGGTTGGGCCAGGGAAGGGGCTAGGATATTTTCCTTTTTTTCTTTATCTTTTCTTTCTCTTTTCTATTTATTTCAGTTTGACATTATGCGCAAATAAATGATTAGATGAAAGATCAAGCAAACCATTCATCAAACAAAAAAACAAATGCTTTCTAACCTGATGCAACAACCATTGTTCTCTTTTCTACTAGATTATAATTACCTTTACAATTAAAAATAACCACTCTTCTTCTATAGAAAAGAGAAGGAGGAGGTTGGGGAAGATGTGAAGAGAGGAGTAACACCTGAATTTGTGAGTATGAGCAAAGAAATTTTTATACCCCAAATTCAAGGTGTTACAGGCTTAGCCCCGGAAGACGACTAACTCCGCTTCGCCCGACCCCAGCGCTCGGACTCGGGCTCAGCCCCGAAGGACGACGAACTCTACTTCGCCCGACCCCAGGGCTCGGACTCAGCCCTGGCCTCAGCCGACGGTCTCCGCCTTGTCCGACCCGGGGGCTCGGACTCGACCTCGACCTTGGAAGACAGACTCGACCTCGACCTCGGAGGAGCCTCCACCTCGCCCAACCTAGGGTACGGACCGACCACGTCGACAGGAGTCGCCATCATTACCCTACCCCGAGCTGACTCAGGCTACGGGAAACAAGACCGGTGTCCCATCTGGCTCGCTCCACTATACGAGTAATGATGGCGCCCCGCATGACCTGTGACGACGGTGGCTCTCAGCCCCCTTACGGAAGCAAGAGGACGTCAGCAAGGACTCGACAGCCCCGACAGCTGTCCTTCCGCCAGGCTCCAGCGCTCCTCCGACGGCCACGACACCACACGAATTGGGTGCCAAAACCTCTTCGGCTGCCACGATGGCATGTACTTAGGGCGCTAGCTCTCCTCCGCTAGACACGTTAGCACACTGCTACACCCCCATTGTACACCTGGATCCTCTCCTTACGCCTATAAAAGGGAGGTCCAGGGCCCTCTTACAGAGGGTTGGCCGTGTGGGGAAGGACGGGACGGCGCTCGCGCGAGGCTGCTCGCTCCCTCCCACGTGGACGCTTGTAACCCCCTACTACAAGCGCACCCGACCTGGGCGCGGGGCTAACACGAAGGCCGCGGGTTCCACCTCCCACACCTGTCTCCCTCCGGCTGCTCTCCCCCTTCGCGTTCCGCCTCGCGCCGACCCATCTGGGCTGGGGCATGCGGCGACAATTTACTCGTCGGTCCAGGGACCCCCCGGGTTTCGAAACGCCGACAGTTGGCGCGCCAGGTAGGGGCCTGCTGCGTGTTGACGAACAGCTTCCCGTCAAGCTCCAGATGGGCAGTCTCCAGCAACCTCTCCAACCCGGGACGGTGCTCCGTTTCGGGAGTCTTGAGTTCATGTCCCTCGACGACAGCTACGACATGATACACCTCCCCCGCCGCGCGACAGCGACAATGGCGGTCGACAACCCGCCCGCCGGCGGGGAAATCGACGACGCCTTCCCCACGTGGTGGAAGGACGACATTCAGGCTTGTCCCGTCCCCTCCCCTGCCGACGGAGGAGGAGGCGGGGCAACCAAGGCCAAGCAGGAGGCGGCACCTTGTTGGCTGTCGAGCGAGTCGACGGCGCTGGTGCCCCAACGGTGAGCGCGTCGGGCATCGGCCTCGCGTCGGAGACGAAGACGAGCGCCGTCTCCCCGCAACACACTAACCTCAAGCAAATGGACGATGCCAGCACGCTCGCGAAGGACTTGCTAGGCGTCACCCTCGTACCTGAGACGACGGTGCAGTCAGTCCCTGACGTGACTTCGTCAGCGCCCGTCGACCAAAAGGTACCGACCGATTCCCATATCGCGCCTTTTGGATTCGGCCTCGACCCGCCAAGCAACTCCGCTTCGGTGGACATTCTCATAGAGGCGAGTCCAAACCCTCTGGGGTATCATGTGCGGTCACCCTTGGACCGACTAACTGCCGTCTCGACCTACGGGCCCTCGGGGTCCGAGGAAGATGGCGAGCCCGACCTCTGTTGGGATTTCTCCGGACTTGGTAACCCCAGTGCCGTGCGGGACTTCATGACCGCATGCGACTACTGCCTTTCCGACTGTTCCGATGGTAGCCGCAGCCTCGGCGACGAGGACTATGGTCCAAGTCGTGAATGTTTCCACGTCGATCTAGGGGGTCCCGACGAAGGCAACCATCTTGGTATACCGGAGAACGGTGATCCCCCTAGGCCCGTGCCTCGCGTTGACATCCTTTGGGAGCTAGCTATGGTCCCCGTCCCGGCGGGGGGTCATGACCCACAGCTCGAGCAAATCCACGAGATGCAGGCCAGGCTCGAAGAGGGAGCAGGAACGCTTGAGCCGATCCGCCAGGACATCGGGCAGGAATGGGCGGGCCAACCTCCGGCCGGAGAAGCGCGTTGTAACACCCCTGGTGTTACTGTAACTAAAACTTGAGCATGGCATCATAAGCATTGACATTGCATATGTTTGATACACCTAGAGTGCATTCACTAGGTAAAAATTTCAAACAAGTGTATTGTTTTTGGTGTTTTGCAAATAGGACCCTGGACAGGGAACCTAACCCTACATAAGGCTCAAAGGGGGTAAAACTTAAACCAAGATGAGAAAACCTAAAGGCTTTAGGGAAGAGTCATAAAATGTCCCCAAAAACAAAGTTGAATCACATTTATACCCCTGGGATACCAAAAATCTCAATTAGAACCCTGGAAAACCCTAAAACCAAACCCTAGGGACCTATGTGCAAAATTAGTCCACTTTTGGACTAAAGTGCAAAAACCAAGTCAAATAAGTATCTCAAGTCCTTTGGTTCACAAATGTGTGAACTTGTAAGCCAAATATTGGGTTTTGGACTTAAATGCAAAATGAACCTCAAATAGGTTCTATTCTAAGTCTGAAATTCAGTTTAGTAGGCTCAACTTTGGAGCCCTGTATCTTTCGAATTCTAGGGTTTTTGCCCTAGGAAACCACATCAAAATTGTAGCCCAATTATAGGAGAACAACTTTGCTTAAGAGTGCAAGCCATGTTCTCATGAGAAATTTGGAGATAATTCAGCTCAATGTTGGACTGTCAGGCTGGTTCAGTCTAAAAATCAGACTAACAGATTGATGCCATCAACTTCAAGCTTAAATTCAAGCATGATCCATTGGGTTTTTGTGGCATCATCGTATTACAAAGTTGTAGATGGAGTATTGCTCTACACTTTTGTTGCAGAGCTTGACTAGTGTTGTCGTTAGAAATTTAGAGAAAATCAAGCTCCAAATTGGTCTGTCAGAGTGCCTGAACAACATCGCCATGGTACAGTGCTATCGGGAAAGGGATTCAGAGTACCTCACTGCCGTCGATCACCCCTCCGTCGTGATTCACGTCGCCGGCCTTAAGATTCGCGTGCAGGGTGGATGGATAGCATCGCGGGGTAAGGATCTTCGCCGACGGTGAGATGGAGGTCACTCCGGTGACTCACCGTGGCCTTCTCCCCTACTTTGCGGCGGAGCAGATAAGCTCGCCGGTGAACCGCCGTGTCTCGGCCTTATGCCGCGTGTCCTAACCACGCCACCGCATCGCCGTGACTTCCTCTAACTGCCTGTCGACCATCGGAGTTACTGCCACGCCGGTGAACACGTGTTCACTGCACTAACGTTCTTCCTCGTTTCCGACCGCCGCACCTCAACGTCCAAATTCACGGTCACCGCCGAAGGGCCCTATAAATTGAAGCCCCCGCTAGCTTCACAAGATCATCCTCCACCCAGCCCCCGCTAATCGCTAGCAGTCCTTCACTAGAGCTCGAGAATTTTAACTTCGCCCCAAATCGACTTTCCGCCACCGTGAATTCACCTCCCCGCGGCCAGCCCCCTCCCGGTCAGTTCATCTCCTCCTCTTCCTCGTTCAAGCTTTCCCTTAAGTCTACGATGCTTGTCGAGCCACTGGATTGAACTAGGAGCCCGCTAATCGTTAGGAACACGACGGTATTGCCGTGGTGTCCACGGCCACCGTGGCCAGAGCACACCTCTTGATCTCTAGTGCAATTATGTTGGGGGAAATACTCCCCTGGTCTTGGATTTGGTTTAGTCTTAGCCTAGGCACCGATCTTGGAGCAATTCGGCCGGTCTGCGTGCTCGCCGGAGTTCATCCTCCGCGCGACGCCGTTGAGGGCTTTCCTCTGCGAAGACTTAGAAGTACGAGGGGTTTTCTAGAATGCGTCAGTGACTCAGTGAATAGCACTTCGGTTCTGTTTCTGGTTATTCAGAAAGGCGAGGGCTTTTCTGCAAACCCGCCATCGCGGGCGCGCGCGGGCGCGCTTCTGCCTGGGTCTGGGCCGGCTGGGCTAGATTCAGCCCAATACTGTTGGGTATTTTCCTTTTTCTTTTTCAACAGAACTTTAGAAATATGTAGAAAAATGTAGAAAAATGGTAAAATTGTGAAACCAATTTTCCTAGGTTTCTTATTTTCCCTAGAATTTAAGAAAAATAGTTTCATGATTTTTAGGTTAAATCAGGAATTTTAAGGTATTTAAAATAGTTTAAGATAGTAGTTCTGGATTTTTAAAAGATAAATGATAATCCCAAAAATGATCAAAATTTTTATATGAGTTCCTTATATTATTTAGAAGCCTTGGGTAGAATTTGGGTTGATTTGGACCTTGTTTGATCACCAAACCCCAAAACACCCCCCCTCCTGCCCTGTGAACTCCTTTACTGACTCCAGAAACCCTAAGTTCTCGGAGTTCCGTGAAGGAAAGTTGTATTCAAGACTTAGATAATAAGTTTAAATCATCTTTGCATCCTCATGAGCATCCCATGGCATCCATTCTTATACATATGTATGGTTATGATTAGAACACGAAGAAGAAGTGAAAGCCACTGAAGAGCAAGTACCACCACCCTTGGAAACACAGGCTGAGAACTGTTATTACTTCGATATTTGTGGAACTGAGCCTGACTCACCCATAAACAAAGGCAAGCCCCGGTGCATTTGCCACCCCCTTGTGTTTTAAAATCTTTCTCACTTGCTTGATGCACTAGGTGATAGGTGTTGATTGCTTAAAACAATTCCTGCATTACTTTCCTTGGATTTGATTACCTTCCTTGATACCCTGTTTTACAAAAGGTTTTATTATGCTTAGTATTGCTCTAGCAAAACAAAAGGATTTGTTTTACAAAAGATGTTTGGCAAAGTGGGAGGGTTGTTTCCAAAATAAAACTTGATGGTGAATCTATCAAAGGCCTTGATGGATTCAACATCAGAAAAGATGTACCTCTGCCAGGTACCAAACTTTGGGTTTGAAATGATTAAGCTGAGACCGGGCGGGTGACTTGCACGAGAAAGGAGTCTCGGTGTAGTGTCTCCGTCTGAGTCGATTAAGGACCTTGTCGATGTAGACTTGATGATCGTGGACCCTTTAACTGGTCACATGCCTCGTCATGGGTAAGCCTTGCCTCGGGCAGACTTAGGCCAGAATAAGATAACACGAGATGGGCATAGAGCGGTGGCGAGAGTAGCGTGTACCCTCCGTGGCAAGAGGCCGGACGGTGGTGTATCTGTGCTCTCGGTCTGCGTGAACCTGATCTGGTCTTAAGAAACCTGGTGGCGGGTTGACATATGCAAGGGTTAAGTGCTACATATGTCGTGTGATTGGAGATCCTCAGCTGAGTATAATCGATTCGGATCGCCGTACCTTCGCGGTTATGAAGACTTGGTCACTGCCCTACACGTAGCAATCCACTGAAGATGAAGGATTGATAAGAAATTGGCTAGTGCAGGTCAAGTGATTGAACTAGGGTAGAAAGAACTCTAGCTGCAGGTAACTTTACTTAACCTGACAAGTAAAATTGAAATTTTAAGGATTTACTCATAGTAAGCTTTTCTGCAAAACAGAGTCTTTGATTATTGAAAAGCCTTACCTTGACTCCCATATAACCGGCATACCCTTGAGAGTCTTTTCTTTAGTCGGGTAAGACTTGCTGAGTAATTCCATACTCAGGGTTTATTCCCTCGTTGTTTTTAGGTGAGGAGACAACAAACTTTTGTTGTTTTTGTACCAAGGTGGTGAAAGGTGAAGATAACCAAGAATGAAGCTGCCGGAGGACCGAGTCCTCCTTAAAAACTTTTATGTAAAGAACTTAATGGGAGGAGTTTTGCCTCCTAGATATTGTAATAATACTTTTCAGCACTCTCTGGTCTGTACTATAAGACTTACTCCTACTTTATAAATAAAGGTAAGTTTATGTAATCACTCCCGCATTTCCGCATCTCCGATGAACATATTGTCTGTCAGACGGGTGAAACGTTCCTGGAAAGGTAAGGAAAAAGATACCGAACTTGTCAAGTGATTCAGGAACATCTACAGGGTTGTCTGATGTCTGTTGGACAAGGACAACTGTAGGTGAGCCTAATGACTTGGGAGGTTCTGTCACACGCGTCATCTCCCCCAGGGCATCCAGCACTGCATCGCCGACGACGTCAGGGTAAGGCCACCACCGGTTTCCAGTGGAGTCGGCCAAAACCTGGCTGCAGCGGCAATGCTTCTCCGTGCGATGCCGGAGCCATCAACCACCGAGGGGCAGCGTATCCAGAGAGAGCTCAAGAATCTCCTGGAGGTTGCCGCGGTCCGACGAGCCAAAAGCTCCGCCTCCCGAAGGCAGGGGTACCCCTCGGAACATCGCACCATGACTTCCCGATTCATGCGGGAAGCCTCGGTCCACACCGGGTGCACGCGCAACACGGCGCCTGCGGCCCCGGGTCGCCTCGGCAACGAGCACCATCACCGCAGCCGTCGGGCCCACCTCGACGAGAGGGTGCGCCGAGGCTACCACCCCAGGCGTGGGGGACGCTACGACAGTGGGGAGGATCGGAGTCCTTCGCCCGAACCACCCGGTCCGCAGGCTTTCAGCCGCGCCATACGACGGGCGCCGTTCCCGATCCGGTTTCGATCCCCGACTACTGTCACAAAGTACTCGGGGGAGACGAAACCGGAACTGTGGCTCGCGGACTATCGGCTGGCCTACCAACTGGGTGGAACGGACGATGATAATCTCATCATCCTCAACCTCCCCCTGTTCCTCTCCGACACCGCTCGAGCCTGGCTGGAGCACCTGCCTCCGGGGCAGATCTCCAACTGGGACGACCTGGTCCAAGCCTTCGCCGGCAATTTCCAAGGCACGTACGTGCACCCGGGAAACTCTTGGGATCTCCGAAGCTGCCGCCAGCAGCCGGGAGAGTCTCTCCGGGACTACATCCGGTGATTCTCGAAGCAGCGCACCGAGCTGCCCAACGTCACCGATTCGGATGTCATCGGCGCATTCCTCGCCGGCACCACCTACCGCGACCTGGTTAGCAAGCTGGGTCACAAGACCCCCACCAGGGCGAGCGAGCTGATGGACATCGCCACCAAGTTCGCCTCTGGCCAGGAGGCGGTTGAGGCCATCTTTCGGAAGGACAAGCAGCCCCAGGGCCACCCACCGGAAGATGTCCCCGAGGCGTCAACTCAGCGCGGCACCAAGAAGAAAGGCAAGAAGAAGTCGCAAGCGAAACGCGACACCGCCGACGCGGACCTTGTCACCGCTGCCGAGTACAAGAACCCTCGGAAAGCCATCAAGTCCCAGGTCTTGGCGGACTTTGTGGCCGAATGGGTCGACACCCAGCTCCCAACAGCTCTGATCCAACCGGAACTCTGGACCATGTTTTTCGACGGGTCGCTGATGAAGACGCGGGCCGGCACGGGCCTGCTCTTCATCTCGCCCCTCGGGAAGCACCTACGCTACATGCTACGCCTCCACTTCCCGGCGTCCAACAACGTGGCTGAGTACGAGGCTCTGGTAAACGGGTTGCGAATCGCCATCGAGCTAGGGGCCGACGCCTCGACGCTCACGGTGACTCGCAGCTCGTCATCGACCAAGTCATGAAGAACTCCCACTGCCGCGACCCGAAGATGGAAGCCTACTGCGATGAGGTTCGGCGCCTGGAAGACAAGTTCTACGGGCTCGAGCTCAACCACATCGCCCGACGCTACAACAAGACTGCGGACGAGCTGGCTAAAATAGCCTCGGGGCGAACAACGGTTCCCCCGGACGTATTCTCCCGAGACCTGCATCAACCCTCCGTCAAGACCGACGACACGCCCGAGCCCGAGGTACCCTCGGCACAGTCCGAGGTACCCTCGGCTCGACCCGAGGCACCCTCGGCTCGGCCCGAGGTACCCTCGGCCCCCGAGGGTGAGGCATTGCGCATCGAGGGGGAGCGGAGCGAGGTCACGCCTAATCAAAACTGGCAGACCCCATACCTGCAATATCTCAACCGAGGAGAGCTACCCCCCGACCGAGCCGAAGCTCAGCGGTTGGCGCGGCGCGCCAAGTCGTTCGTCTTGCTGGGAGACGAGAAGGAGCTCTACCACCACAGCCCCTCGGGCATCCTCCAGCGATGCATTTCCATCGCCGAAGGTCAGGAGCTCCTACAAGAGATACACTCGGGGGCTTGCGGCCATCACTCAGCACCTCGAACCCTTGTTGGAAATGCCTTCCGACAAGGTTTCTACTGGCCGACGGCGGTGGCCGACGCCACTAGAATTGTCCGCACCTGCGATGGGTGTCAGTTCTACGCAAGGCAGACCCACCTGCCTGCTCAGGTCCTGCAGACCATACCCATCACCTGGTCGTTTGCTGTGTGGGGTCTGGACCTAGTCGGCCCCTTGCAGAAGGCACCCGGGGGCTACACGCACCTGCTGGTCGCCATCGACAAATTCTCCAAGTGGATCGAGGTCCGACCCCTAAACAGCATCAGGTCTGAACAGGCGGTGGCGTTCTTTACCAACATCATCCATCGCTTTGGGGTCCCAAACTCCATCATCACCGACAACGGCACCCAGTTCACCGGCAGAAAGTTCCTGGACTTCTGCGAGGATCACCACATCCGGGTGGACTGGGCCGCCGTGGCCCACCCCATGACAAATGGGCAGGTAGAACGTGCCAACAGCATGATTCTGCAAGGACTCAAGCCTCGGATCTACAACGACCTCAACAAGTTCGGCAAGCGGTGGATGAAGGAACTCCCCTCGGTGGTCTAGAGCCTGAGGACAACGCCGAGCCGAGCCACGGGCTTCACACCGTTCTTCCTAGTCTATGGGGCCGAGGCCATCTTGCCCACAGACTTAGAATACGGTTCCCCGAGGACGAGGGCCTACGCCGACCAAAACAATCAAGCTAATCGAGAAGACTCACTGGACCAGCTGGAAGAGGCTCGGGACATGGCCTTACTACACTCGGCGCGGTACCAGCAGTCCCTGCGACGCTACCACGCCCGAGGGGTTCGGTCCCGAGACCTCCAGGTGGGCGACCTGGTGCTTCGGCTGCGACAAGATGCCCGAGGGCGGCACAAACTCACGCCTCCCTGGGAAGGGCCGTTCGTCGTTGCCAAGGTTCTGAAGCCCGGAACATACAAGCTGGCCAACAGTCAAGGCGAGGTCTACAGCAATGCTTGGAAAATCTAACAGCTACGTCGCTTCTACCCTTAAGATGTTTCCAAGTTATTCGTACACCCCGTTCACACACAAAGTCTGGTCGTCAAGGAAGGGTCAGCCTTGCCTCGGCAAAGCCCGACCCTCCCTCGGGGGCTAGAAGGGGGGAACCCCCTCTGCGTCGAAATTTTCCTCGAAAAAAGAAAAAAATCTTTTCTGCCAGAATGCCTTTCGTGCTTTTCGACTACTTCGAAAGTGGATCCTGAAAACGATGGAGTACATGTAAGCAGCCAAGGCTGACCGAGCCAAGGGACTCCTACTCCTCCAGGATACGGATACCTCACTCATCACCTTCTGCGATAAGTAACTCGCACTCGGATAAGAGATTCCGCGGACCGAACAAGTCTTCACGCTCGAAAGCTCCTCTACCGGAACGATTTTTCGGGCCTTCTCGACTGCGTCGGTGACAGAACCCTATGGACGAGTAAGAGTGCGCGTAAGCGGCAAGGCCGACCGAGCCAAGGGATTCCTACGCCTCCGGGATACGGATACCTCACTCATCACCTTCCGTGAAAAGCAACTCTCGCCCGCACAAACAATTCTGTTACCGACAAATAAGTCCGGATATTCGAAACAAGAGGAAAAGGGACACAGCTTCACAACACGACGACGGTGTGTTTGGGCCTCGGCGGCCGCAGAAAACATACACACACCACAAGACAACCCGATCCTGCAGGCTCGGACGTCGATAGTTGAAGGGGGCAGCAGCACCCTCGGCGTCAACTACACCTTCGGCGGGGTCTGACCTAGCCTCGGACGGCGGCGTGCTTGGAGGATCTCCACCTCGAAGGACGACAGCAGTACCACGCCCGGACCAGCGCCGGCAGGGTCTTCTTCAGGAATCCGGCTCGAGCAAACGGCTCGGTCGGCCACCCCGAAGCCTCAGCCAGTCGTTCCCCGAAGACATCAGCCCGGCTTGTGGCCTCGGCAGCTCAACTCCGGCGTCGGTCCCGCCAGTGGACGACCCGGCCAGGCTCCGGCCGACCAAATCTTCTTTTCGAACCAACTCTGCCTCTGTCCGTGCTGACACCGCTACCTCCGGCTTCGGCTCATCGAAGAGCGGCTGAGGGTTCCTTTAACTAAGCAGGAGAAGCCTCGGACAGCAAGGCCGACCGAGCCAAGGGACTCCTACGCCTCCGGGATACGGATACCTCACTCGTCACCTTTGCACGAGGCTACTCACGCTCGGTGAAGCGGTTCAAGTAGTCGACAGGCGAGTCTTAGTGCTCGAAATGAAGAAAAAACACGGCCCCGTGCCAAAAATACATACATGCCCAGGCCCACACGTCATGCAACCGGCGCGCTGGTTGCTACGTGCGAGCAACTGCACCGCCACTCGCACCACTACCGCGCCTCCTCGACTGCGGAACCAGTATCGCGACTCGAGGCAACCCTGCGTATAACCCAGCAGTGCCAGCCAGGCGCGACGGTCAATACGGCCAAAAATGAGCCGGCAGTAATGGCGGTGGCAGGCGGGCAGGAGCAGCGGTCACGTCGTCAGCCAAGCTTACGTCCCATCCTAGGGCAGCGAGAGAACCCTCTCTCACTGCGTGAAGACGGCGCGCCCGTGTTCCGTTCCTCGAACGGCTCGCGCACGCGCAACAGCTGCCTCGCGAACCACTCGCCCCGTCGCATTAACTCCGTGGCGGGACAAGCGACGCCTCCGGCAGGAGAAGCAAGCAACGCTTCGCCTTCGCCATAATGACCGCGTCGAAAAAGGTACGCCACGTCATTCGATTTCGTATCCTTTTCCTTTTCCTCTTTCTCTCTCTTACAACAGGGACCGGGAAAGGGGGATACCCCGAAAAGGATCCTTCTCCGCGAAGGAAACGGACCCCGAGCCTCCCCTACTGATCAGAGGTTCGAAGGCTGGCCCCTCGAAAGGGTTCAACAGCCGCCTCAGAGCGCTCGGGCTCCGTGCCCACGACTGGTCAGAGGTTCGAGGGCCGGCCCCTCAAAAGGGTTCAACGGCCGCCTCAGGCCACTCGGGCTCCGTGCCCATTACTGATCAGGGGTTCGTAGGCTGACCCTCGAAGGGTTCATAGTCGCCTCAGACACAGAGCGAGGGATGACCCTGGGTATGTTCGATACATAACCAAGGCTCGGGCTAGCTCCCGAGGTACCCTAGGACATTTCCGAGACCAGCGGGAACGATCTTGTAACAGAATCCCATCAGAGGGAGGCATCGAGCCCTCGGACCCCGTCAAAAGGGGACCGGGTCTGGCAGATCACCCGCAGGTACTTTTGGAGCGCGCCTCTGGGCCTCTAGCCGACCCCTAACAAATGGGGCATGGGCGTCCACTCGGATTACCCGCTAGCAGCTCACCGGAGACACCATGTTCGGAGCCCTCCGAGGGCAACATGGCGCTTTCCCCCCCTCCTCCTTGCGGAAAGGCGACGCAGGGGCGTATGTAAAAAAGTCGAGTCTGTCCTTCACCGTCCTCTCGCCCTGTGCAGAGGCTCGGGGGCTGCTCTCACAAACCTGGCTCCGGCCAAACCGTTGACAGCGTCAACATACCAGCCCGAGAACTTGGGACCCGACCGTGCACCCGGGCTACGGCCAGCTCGCATGAGGGAACAACCAGACCAGCCGAAGTGTTGCGAAACGCACTATGACCTCGAAGGAGTCAAACTACTCCTCCGAGGCCTCGGGGGCTACACCCGGCGGGTGCGCTCGCGCGCACCCATCGGAACAAAATGCAACCAAAAAAGGCTGGTCCCCTTGCAAAAAAGTGCAGCAAAAGCCTCCAAGCGAGTATTAACACTCCCTTCGAGGCTCGAGGGCTACTGTTGGGGACCATAATTAGGGGTACCCTCAAGACTCCTAAATCTCAGCTGGTAACCCCCATCAGCACAAAGCTGCAAAGGCCTGATGGGTGCGATTAAGTCAAGGATCGGTCCATTCGAGGGACACGATCACGCCTCGCCTGAGCCCAGCCTTGGGCAAGGGCAGCCGACCCCGGAGGATCTACGTCTCGCCCGAGGACCCCCTCCAGCAACGGACACACCTCCGGCTCGCCCGAGGCCCAGTCTTCACCAAGAAGCAACCTTGGCCAAATCGCCATGCCAACCGACCAAATCGCAAGGGCATTTAATGCAAAGGTGGCATGACACCTTTATCCTGATGCACGCCCTCCAGTCGACAGAGCCGAAGTGACCGCAGTCACTTCGCCGCTCCACTGACCAGTCTGACAAGAGGACAGCGCCGCCTGCGCCGCTCCGACTGCTGAGCCACTCGACAGAGTGAGGCTGACAGCAGCCAAGTCCGGCCCTAGGCGCCATGGGAAACTTCGCTCCGCCCGACCCTAGGGCTCGGACTCGGGCTCAGCCCCGGAAGACGACGAACTCCGCTCCGCCCGACCCCAGGGCTCGGACTCGGGCTCAGCCCCGGAAGACGACGAACTCCGCTCCGCCCAACCCTAGGGCTCGGACTCAGGCTCAACCCCGGAAGACGACGAACTCCGCTCCGCACGACCCCAGGGCTCGGACTCGGGCTCAGCCCCGGAAGAGGACGAACTCCGCTCCGCCCGACCCCAGGGCTCGGACTCAGGCTCAGCCCCGGAAGACGACGAACTCCGCTCTGCCCGACCCCAGGGCTCGGACTCAGGCTCAGCCCCGAAAACGACGAACTCCACTTCGCCCGACCCCAGGGCTCGGACTCGGGCTCAGCCCCGAAGGACGACGAACTCCGCTTCGCCCGACCCTAGGGCTCGGACTTAGCCCTGGCCTCAGCCGACGGTCTCTGCCTTGTCCGACCCGGGGGCTCGGACTCGACCTCGACCTTGGAAGACAGACTCGACCTCGACCTCGGAGGAGCCTCCACCTCGCCCAACCTAGGGTACGGGCCGACCACGTCGACAGGAGGCGCCATCATTACCCTACCCCGAGCTGACTCAGGCTACGGGGAACAAGACCGGCGTCCCATCTGGCTCGCTCCACTATATGAGTAATGATGGCGCCCCGCATGACCTGTGACGACGGCGGCTCTCAGCCCCCTTACAGAAGCAAGAGGACGTCAGCAAGGACTCAACAGCCCCAACAGCTGTCCTTCCGCCAGGCTCCAGCGCTCCTCCGACGGCCACGACACCACACGAACTGGGTGCCAAAACCTCTCCGGCTGCCACGATGGCATGTACTTAGGGCGCTAGCTCTCCTCCGCTAGACACGTTAGCACACTGCTACACCCCCATTGTACACCTGGATCCTCTCCTTATGCCTATAAAAGGGAGGTCCAGGGCCCTCTTACAGAGGGTTGGCTGCGCGGGGAAGGACGGGACGGCGCTCGCGCGAGGCCGCTCGCTCCCTCCCGCGTGGACGCTTGTAACCCCCTACTGCAAGCGCACCCGACTTGGGCGCGGGGCTAACACGAAGGCCACAGGTTCCACCTCCCACGCCTGTCTCCCTCCGGCTGCTCTCCCCCTTCGCGTTCCGCCTCGCGCCGACCCATCTGGGCTGGGGCACGCGGCGACAATTTACTCGTCGGTCCAGGAACCCCCAGGGTTTCAAAACGCCGACACATCCAGTATAATCAGCATCAGAATAACCAATTAGATCAAAGGTAGATCCCTTAGGGTACCATAGCCCAAACTTAAGAGTGTAAACTAAATATCTCATGATTCTTTTCACGGCCCTAAGGTGGATTTCCTTAGGATTGGCCTAGAACCTTGCACACATGCATACTGAAAGCATAATATCTGGTCGTGAAGCACATAAATAGAGTAAAGATCCTATCATCGATCGGTATACCTTTTGATCTACAGATTTACCTCCTGTGTCGAGGTCGAGATGCCCATTTGTTCCCATGTGAGTCTTCATGGGTTTGGCATTATTCATTCCAAACTTCTTGAGAATATCTTGAATGTACTTTATTTGACAAATGAAGGTCCCTCTTGGAGTTGCTTGATTTGGAATCCAAGGATATACTTCAACTCCCCCATCATGGACATATCAAATTTATGTATCATAATCCTACTAAACTCTTCACAAGATGACTTGTTAGTAGACCCAAAGATAATATCATCAACATAAATTTGGCATATAAACAAGTCTTTGGAAATTGTTTTAGTGAAGAGAGTAGGATTAGATTTTCCAACTTTAAAGCCATTAGTGATAAGAAAGTCTCTTAGGCATTCATACCATGCACTTGGGGCTTGTTTGAGCCCATAAAGCGCCTTTGAGAGCTTATAAACATATGTAGGATACTCACTATCTTCAAAACCGGGAGGTTGCTCAACATATACCTCTTCCTTGATAGGGCCATTGAGGAAGGCACTCTTCATGTCCATTTGATACAACTTAAATCCATGGTAAGTAGCATAGGCAAGTAATATTTGAATTGACTCAAGCCTAGCTATGGGTGCATAGGTTTCATCAAAATTCAAACCTTCGACTTGTGAATATCCTTTGGCAATAAGCCGGGCTTTGTTCCTAGTCACCACACCATGCTCATCTTGTTTGTTGCAGAATACCCACTTGGTACCTACAACATTTTGGTTAGGACATGGAACTAAATGTCATACCTCATTCTTTGTGAAGTAGTTGAGCTCCTCTTGCATTGCCTCCACCTAGTCTGGATCTCTTAGTGCATCCTCTATCCTATATGGCTCAATAGAAGACACAAAAGAGTAATGTTCACAAAAGTGAGCAACTCGAGATCGAGTGGTTACCCCTTGTGGATGTCACCAAGTATGGAGTTGACGGGGTGATCTCTTTGAATTGCTTGGTGGACTCTTGGGTGCGGTGGTCTTTGATCTTGAATCTCTTGCTCATCTTCCTTTTCTTTGTCAACTTCATCTCCCCCTTGATCAATGCCTTCCTCTTGAGGTGGCTCGTCGTCTTGATCTTGATCCTCTTCTTCTTAAGCCATTTCCTCATCTTGAGTTGGTGGAGATGTTTGTATGGAAGATGATGTTTGATCTTGTGCCTGTGATGGCTCTTCGGGTTCTTTTGGACACACATCTCCAGTGGACATGTCCCTTAGTGCGACACATGGAGCCTCTTCATCATCTAACTCATCAAGATCAACTTGCTCCACTTGGGAGCCATTAGTCTCATCAAACACAATGTCACAAGAAACTTCAACTAATCCAGTGGACTTGTTGAAGACTCTATATGCCCTTGTGTTTGAGTCATAACTAAGTAAAAGGCCTTTTACTGCTTTAGGAGCAAATTTTGAATTTCTACCTCTTTTAATAAGAATAAAGCACTTGCTCCCAAAAACTCTAAAATAAGAAACATTGGGCTTTTTACCAGTGAGGAGTTCATATGATGTTTTCTTGAGGATTCGGTGAAGGTAGAGTTGGTTGATGGAGTAGCAAGCGGTGTTAATCACCTCCGCCCAAAACCGATCCGGTGTCTTGTATTCATCAAGCATGGTCTTTGCCATATCCAAGAGAGTTCTATTCTTTCTCTCCACAACACCATTTTGTTGAGGTGTGTAGGGAGAAGAGAACTCATTCTTGATGCCCTCCTCAAGAAATCCTTCAATTTGAGAGTTCTTAAACTCCGTTCCATTGTCGTTTCTAATCTTCTTGATTCTCAATCCGGACTCATTTTGAGCCTGTCTCAAGAATTTCTTTAAGGTCTCTTGGGTTTGTGATTTTTCTGTAAAAAAGAACACCCAAGTGAAGCGAGAATAACCATCCTCAATTACAAGACAATACTTGCTCCCGTCGATGCTTATGTAAGTAATCGGGCCGAATAGATCCATGTGAAATAGCTCAAGCGGCCTTTCGGTCTTCATGATGTTCTTGTGTGGATGATGAACTCCAACCTGCTTCCCTGCTTGACATGCGCTAGAAATCCTGTCTTTCTCAAAATGAACATTGGTTAGTCCTAAAATGTGTTCCCTTTAGAAGTTTGTGAAGATTCTTCATTCCAACATGAGCAAGTTGGCGATGCCAGAGCTAGCCCATGTTAGTCTTAGCAATTAAGCAAGTGTCTAGTTCAGCATTGTTATCATTGAAATCGACTAAGTATAGTTGACCATCTAACACTCCCTTAAAAGCTATTGAATCATCACTTCTAAAGACGGTAACACCAATATCAGTAAATAGACAGTTGTAGCCCATTTTACATAATTGAGAAACAGAAAGCAAGTTGTAATCTAGAGAATATACAAGAAAAACATTAGAAATGGAATGGTCAGGAGATATAGCAATTGTACCAAAACTTTGACCAAACCTTGATTTCCGTCCCCGAATGTGATTGCTCTTTGGGGATCATCACTTTTCTCATATGAGGAGAACATCCTTTTCTCCCCTGTCATATGGTTTGTGCACCCGCTGTCAATTATCCAACTTGTTCCAGTGGATGCATAAACCTATAACACAGATTTAGGCCTTGTTCTTAGGTACCCAAATAGTCTTGGATCCTTTTACATTAGAAACAAGCACCTTGGGTACCCAAACACAAGTCTTTGGACTCTTGTGTTTACCCCCACCGTATTTGGCAACTACCTTGCCTGATTTGTTAGTAAGCACAAATGATGCATCGAAGGTCTTAAATGAAATGCTATGTTCATTTGATGCATTAACAATCTTTTTCTTAGGCATTTTGATGAGTTGTATGCCTAGAGCTAGAAGCCTCATTACTGTACATATAAGCATGATGAGAAGCACAATGAGATTTCTTAGCATGAATTTTTCTAATCTTATGCTTAGGATAGTTTTCAGGATATAAAATGTAACCTTCCCTATCCTGAACCATGGGAGCCTTGCCCTTGACAAAGTTAGAAAGCTTGTTTCTAGGGGCATTAACTTTGATGTTTCTTTGGCTCCCGTGTTGAAAGCCAATGCCATCCTTAATGCCAGGGCGTCTCCCATTATAAAGCATATTACGAGAAAATTTAAATTTTTTATTCTTAATCTCATGCTTGGCAATTTTAGCATTTAATTTAGCTATGTGATCATTTTGTTCTTTAATCATAGCAAGGTGATCATTCATAGCTTCAACATTAACGTCTCTACATCTAGTGCAAATAGTAACATGCTCAATAGTAAATGTAGAAACTTTGTAGGCATTCAATTCCTCAATCTTAGCAATTAAACTAACATTTTTAGTTCTAAAACAAGAAATTGAATCATTGCATGTGTCTAGCTCTTTAGTCAAGTTTTCGCATATTTCAACTTCAAGAGCATAAGCATCTTTTAGCTTAACAAATTTTTTATTTTCCTTAACGAGCAAGTTCTCTTGGCATTCTAAGATCTCATCCTTCTCGTTAATAGTTTTTATCAATTCATTAATTTTCTTCTTTTGTTCCATGGTAAGGTTTGCCAAAACAGAAGATAAATCATCATCATTTTCACTAGAGCTACCCTCATCAT
Organism: Zea luxurians; assembly: GCA_029449295.1. Taxonomy (NCBI): domain Eukaryota; kingdom Viridiplantae; phylum Streptophyta; class Magnoliopsida; order Poales; family Poaceae; genus Zea; species Zea luxurians. Next base: position 2,265,350 of record JAOPSE010000090.1, read on the forward strand.
CGGAAGTAGTGTATTTGGGGGTATCTCTAGAATATACCTTCTTCTTTTTGCTATCCTTGGCCATGAGACATTTGTGGCTGACGTTGGGGAAGAGAAGACCTTTATTGACGGTGATGTTGGCGGCGTCCTTGTCGGAGGAGGAGTCGGTGGAGCTCTCGTTGGAGTCCCATTCTTGTCCTATGTGTGCCTCGCCACCCTTCTTCTTGTTGTAGTATCTCTTCTTCTCCATCTTCTTCTTCTCTTTCTTGTCATCATCCCTACAACTATCACTTGTATATGGACATTTAGCAATATAATGACTGGACTTACCACACCTGCAGCAAACCCTCTTAGAGCGAGGTTTGTAGTCCTTCCCCTTCCTTTGCTTGAGGATTTGCCGGAAGCTCTTGATGATAAGAGCCATCTCCTCGTTGTCAAGCTTGGAGGCGTCAATTGGGAGCCTATTTATTGGTGTAGGCTCTTCTTTCTTTTCTTCCATTGCCTTGAATGCAACGGGTTGCACCTCGAGTATGGAGGTAGCGCCTTGATCCAAGTTGACAATATGTTTAGTCTTTGATCATAAGTTCAAAGCTCACAAACTTGTCGATCACCTCCTCGAGAGACATCTGTTTATATCTAAGATCTCCATGAATTAATTGCACTTGAGTGGGGTTACGAAAGACAAGAAATCTTAGAATAACCTTGACCATTTCATGGTCATCCCACTTGGTGCTCCTGAGGTTGCGGACTTAGTTCACCATCGTTTTGAGCCGGTTATATATTGCTTGTGGCTCTTTTCCCTTGTTGAGGACAAACCGACCGAGTTCTCCCTCGATCGTTTCGCGCTTGGTGATTTTGGTCACTTCGTCCCCTTCATGCATCGTCTTGAGGACGTCCCAAATCTTTTTGGCACTCTTCAACCCTTGCACCTTGTTGTACTCCTCCCGACACAAGGAAGCGAGGAGTATGGAGGTCGCTTGAGAGTTGAAGTACCTTATTTGGGCGGCCTAATCAGAGTCGTAGTCCTCGTCACCCACCTGTGGTGCCTGCGCTCCAAACTCAACAAAATCTCAAATACTTTCGTGGAGTGAGGTTAGATGGTACCTCATTTTATCACTCCACATACAATAATCTTCACCATCAAATATGGTGGTTTGCCTAAGGGAACAAAAAGTAGAGGAGCGTGTTTATAAATACGAGGATAGCGAAGAGGAATCTTACTGTACTTCTTACACTCTTGGCACTTTGAAGACGTTGACTCGGTGCCGAAGGTTGAGGGCGTGGAATAGTCGATCTCATAGTAGACCACCTTATTCATCTTCTTTTTCTTCTTGTCACCCTTCTTATGTGACTTCATGGAGCCAGCGGATTCATCCTTGTGCTCCTTGTGCTTGTTGCCGGTGTCCATTGACGGAGTCTTCTCTTCGTTCTTCTTCCCCGAAGATCTGGGCTTTCCCCGGTGACCATCTCCCTTTTGGCCTGTTCTCTTGACATCACTTCGAGTTGTTGGACTCTAATGAAGAACCGGGCTTTGATACCAATTGAAAGTCGCCTAGAGGAGGGTGAATAGGCGAAACCTAAAAATTATAAACTTTGAACACGCACTTCACTCATGGTTAGGGTTAGAAACAAATAATATGAATATGGAGTGCGGAAGATAGTTCTTGCTATGAGTTGCTCAATCAATGCGGATAACTTTGGGAGAAAACTCAAAACAATGTGAGCAAGAGAACTTTTAGTGAGAGGGGAGAGGGAAGAAACAAATCGAATAGTGAAGATCAACACAAATGGACATGGCGATTTGTTTCCTGAGGTTTGGTTCCAATGAACCTACTCCCTATTGAGGAGACCACAAAGGCCGGGTCTATTTCAACCATTTCCCTCCCTCAAACGGTTACCTAGACCGGTCGAGTGCTTCTTCTTAATCTCACGAGTCACTAAGACCCCGCAAGGATCACCACACAATTAGGTGTCTCTTGCTAGCTTTACAAATCACTTAGAAAGTTTAGAGAGAGATGAAGAAAGCAACCAAGCAACAAGAGCAACAATTGAAACACAAATCACCCTCTCTCAAGTCACTAAATACTTTTGATCACTTGACTTGATTATGCCACTTGGAGAGGATTGAAGGCTTTGAATGTGTCTTTGGGGTGTATTCTTTGCTCTTGTATTGAGTGTAGAGAGTGGAAAGCTTGGATGACAAAATGGTGGTGGTTGGTGGTATTTATAGCTCCAACCACTATTCTAGTTGTTGGCTGAGTTCTCTGTCGACGGGCACACCAGACAGTCCGGTGCGCCGCAGGCTGGTGCAAGTCTGTTTTGCTCTATACTTATAGAATTGCCTCGCAGGTGTGATATTTTCATTATGTGTGTATATAAACTTTATGCACCTAAGAAAAGATCAACAAGGCAAACTAGTTAGTTCATAAGGTTTGTGATGGTCGTCAAACACCAAAATCGATTATAGGAAATAGTTAAGGTCATTTCCTTTTCAATTACAATTATAATGTTATTTGTTAATAAATAGAATATATATACATATAAAATATACAATAGTCGCTAGATATAACAATTAACACAGATATACGCTAAGTACATACTATATTTTAAATTATTATAAGCTTACTCTTTTGTTTTAGCCATAAAAACAACTACAAAACAAATTTTCTTTTTGTTAGGGGCCCATGGCCCCTACTAGCCCTCTTGTTTACGCTACTGTTGCTAGTCATCTAAGAGGAAATATAATTAGAGACTATGGACATGTTTAGTTCTCTGTCTAACTTGCCACATTTTACCTAACTTTTCTGCTTATGGTTAGTTCTTCAATTTGAACGACTAACCTTAGGTAAAGTGTGGCGTAATTAGCCACGAACCAAACAGGTCGTTCTCTAAATGGTGAGGTGGAGGAGAGAGAGGAAAAGTGGGTACAGCAACTTTCGACACAAGAACCAAGAATCTTTGTGAGAGAAGTTCTACATTAATACTAAAGAGCTTACCACTATACAAATAAGCTCCTTATAACTAGCGATTGGATCTATTATTAAACTTGCTCTAATAGCGCATGTAGCGGTATGAAGTTGTTTTGTATTTAGTTTTTTTTATCATATCTCTTAATTCAAATATCTAATCACTAAACCAATTATATATACATGTTATTAACATTTTTACGATCAAAAGTATTAACCACATTTGTTACATTTATATATTTTTTATTTTATTTAAATCTTTATTCTAATATAGACAACCAAACACTAACTATATCTAGATTAAACAACCAAACAAAAGTATATATAGAGACCTAGCCTAGGCACAAGAAAACTGACTCACGTACTCGCGACACCGTATATGCGTACAGGCAATCTTCCCCGCAAAAGTAACAATAAACAGAATTTAGAAGTAAAATGTTTTCTTCCTCTCAACCAAAACAAGTAAAAGCTTTACTTCAGTCAGGATGCAAATGCAATGGAGTTACAAGCTAGGCAAGTTCACAGGTTTTACTATAAACAGAAATAAGTTAGACATTTAGTATAAGAAACATGTACATTACAAGAATCGCTCGGCGCAAACATCTTCAGCATACACTGATACAATCGGGCTGGCTCTTCTGCAGTCTATCAATTGGGGCCCCAACGTATATTGTCCCAGAGGAAAGGCTTCATACAACCAACTTGTGGCAGGCTCTTCATGATCAATCCCACACAGACGCAGACGGCAGCAATGGAGACCAAGGAAAGCATCGCAGTCCTATTAGACAGAAACCTATTTGTCCGGGGATGGAATGCAAGCTGCTGGGCCTGCTGGGCACACTGTCTGCAGCTCAATGTTTGGTTGATGCTTAGTTGTTTTTTCTCAACACCAAATGTGATTTGGTCGGCAGGCTTCAATCGGCTACCATGCTTTCCGACAGTATCAATTGTGCTGGGGATGGTAACCGAGACATGAGCTCTGGTCACCCTTCTGTCAATTTTGTCCTGTACCATTTGAATATAGGATATGTTGCCTCTCTTTGCAGCATATTCCTCAGGAGTGAAGCCAGTGGCGTCACGAGCATTCTTCCACGCTTTGATTCCCAACTGAGACATTTAGGCAGAAAGAAGCCAGACAGCAAATGTTTCAGTGCTTGCACAAATTCTCAAAAGTAAAAGAAAATGTTTTTAAGGTAAATGAATTTTTATCATACTACACCTCATGCGGAACTCTGATGTGATATTATACACCCTACACGATCTATTCAACAATCAATGTAATACACAAACCAATGTTTTGATGGAAGTGCTTTCTTTTTCTTGATATGTACATAATGCATTTCAGATGAAAATATTTCAGGTGCAGACTTAGGTTCTAACAATAAATGGTGGTCTTAGTTTTTATTTTAACTGTTTTACACTAAGAATCGGAAATCTGCTACTTTGAAATTTGAATGTAGATGTGCTTTTTTTTTTTAGTTATAGCAGGCTACAACAGGTAAGAACATGGCAATTTAGAGTAGTTACCTGCTGAGGATCATCAGTTAAAGCATCTAAAACACCAATAGCATCACTGATTGTGGCTGCAATATGAAGAGGTGTGATATTTGACAGTTCAGTCATCGCAGGAGTGAACAAGAACTGAACTGGAGCACCATCTCCACCGCCCACTGGAGCAATATTTGTTGTGGTGTATCTTAATAGAAATTCAACTAAAGGCTTTGAGCGTTTTTTGACCGCAGTATGCAATAGATTTTCTCCCAAGGCAAATTCAATTGGTGACAATACATCAATATCACCCTGGAACATGGTGTTCAGAAGCTTCCTTAGAACAGCACACCATTCCTGATCAACTGCAAAGGATAGCAGCCATCTAAATCTTGCAACAGGGAAGCGATCAGGACAATATTGTCGCTGCTCAGACGTAGCTCGCACATGGCTCCTTTGAAGAAGCCATCCGATTTCATGCAAAAAATGTAATGCTCGACTGTGATAAATCATCAGATCATCTATTCTTTTGGAGGTTTGATCAAATGAAACTAAATCCAACCCATGCTCCAACATCCGAATCTCAGAACATACATCTTTGTCCGTGACAACAAAGGGAACAGAAAGGCTGCTTTGATCATAGTCTTCAATCTGAAAACGGAGTCAAGTCTGTAATATACACAAAAAATGAGGATATGAAAAATACGCAAACATTGTACCTCTATGAATCCTCTTCCACTTGTACAAGGAAAGGAACAAGAGAAGGTCAGGCATTGAGGGCCTTGCTGCATAGTTGAATCTTCAAGTAGCATTTGTGTCTCTTCTTGAATTAAATATTTTTCATCAAACACACAAAGTAATCTATAACAAAATCAGAATGTATCAGTTAAAAGAACTAAAGAAGTAAGTTTAGAGGAACATTTAAATGTGAAATAAGATACATACTTTGTGGTTGGCTGAACTATATTGAAACCTTTCACAGAGAATTTTACTGCCGAAGAACAATCAACTGCAATTGGAGTTACACACAGTCTCTGATGCTTGTCACCAATTACCGGTTTCCAGGGAGATGCAAACATAAGACTACCTGACAAAAATAAGGAAAGAAATACAAATGAAGCTGATCCTCGAATATATGAATAACTACTCCAAATAAGATGAACGGACCATTGCAACTCAGTGTTAGGCAGTCCTGTACCCTAGCATACAACCATCCTGTTCTCCAGAATCCATCATTGGATAAGCTAATAAGATTTTCTATCCATGAAGCTGGATCATCATTAAACTATAATAGAAAAAAATAACAGTAAGCAATTTGCTTCTGCATCATATACTATAAAGAAAACATATACAGATCTAATTCACTGTTAATGTAGTGCAATACTACCTCATCCCACATCCAATTAGGGAGGTGAAGGTAAATAGTTAGAATAACACAACCAGGTCTAATATAACTTTCCATATCAGTTGGATAATGCGACAACCAGTTTAGGATCTGTAAATTCAAACCGTTTAATAAAAGAATTAGCATTAGCGTATTAAAATATTCACACTGATAAAGTTAATAGAAAAAACATGATTCCAGTTTGTAACGTGATAACTGACCTGTTCCCGTAGATCTACAGGAAAATCTTTTGGCTCTTTTCCAAAGAGTTTGAACACAATTTTATCTGTTCGGCTCTGCAAATGTTGTGCATAAGAGGTATTAAGCAGGAATCAAACATCAGAAATACAACTGGGAGAATCCATCTACAAATTCTAGAGTAACTTCCACAAAATTACACTAAGAATGGAAAACCTGAGTAACTACACCTCACATTCCAGGTCTATCTCCCACTCTGGATGATTATTCTTTCCCTAAGTGGTGGAGCAAGGTGGTTCGTTTTACGCCAAAGGGAAGGCGTATGGGGCTGAACTCTCTGATCATCCTTGCTGCCTGGGAAATTTGGAAGCACTGTGTGTTTTTTATAATGGAAGACCGTGTATATTTGATCTTCTAAGGAAGATTGTGGAAGAATGCAAAATGTGGTGCATGGCTGGAGCTTCAAAGCTACAGGAGTTCCTGGTTGGGTCGCTAGATGGTTTAGTTTGAGTTTTTTTAGGGTGTTCTTTTTGTTGGTCGTGGTTGAGGACCCTCGTCTGAGTTGTGGGTTTTGTTGTGTTCCTTTTGTAATCGGTCTGGCCTTGCCAGACCTCTTGTTTTTTGTCTCCTTAAATGAAATGACACGCAAATGTCCTGCGTTGTTCAGGAAAAAAAACTACACTTCAAACTACTTTCACAAAGCTACACTTTTAAAAACCATTTCCATAAAATTATACTTCTATTGTGAAATAGTATCATTAGACTACACATTTGTGCTTAATTTGTATCAGAAAACAACAGTTTTTAAGAGCTAAAATGTGTAGTTTTGTGATATTGAATGGCAATAATTGTGTATTTTCTGTGATTTGTCTGGACAATAGAAATGTAGTTCCATGAAGTTGCTTCTCAAAATATAGCTGAGACAGTTTTTTAGATTGGTTTGGAAAAAAGTGTATTTTTTTGCGATAGTTTGTTCAAAATTGGTGTAGTTCTCTGATTACATATCGTCCGACTAATCGCGATTAGTCACGATTAGTCGGTCTGATCGGTTGTTAGAACTCGATAAGGTGTAACTATTCGATCAGGGTAGCTGATCGTCCTTATCGTCCGCCTAATCGTGATTTATAGCGATTAATCGCTGTGTTGGGCGATCAGCCGATAGGCCTGGTAGTCCAAAAGCCATTTTAGGCTTAAATGCTGTATGGGGGAGGCCAAAGGACGCCCAATCCCTTCAGATACAGCCTAGGTAGACGTGAGCAGTCAGCAGTCCTTTAAATGCTGTCTGGGAGGCCAAAAGACATTTTGGACGTGAGCAGTCAGCAGCAGCAGCCTTCTTCGCCATTTTAGTCGCGAAAAACAGCAGCTGAGAAGTCCAACCGAAGATGAGCAGCTCTTCTGAAGGTATGGATGTTGTGCTGCTTTTGCCTGTTCTTCACTCTTTGTTCTCTGCTCTCTCTCCCCCCTCTGTTCTTCATTCCTCTTTGTTCTGCTGCTGTTCCCCCTCTGTTCTTCATTCCTCTTGCAGTTTCATAGTCTTATATAAATAATAAACTTGTTGTTGTGCTGTTATGAACTATTTAAGTATTTATACTGCTGCAAGCCTCTATACTATATAATTATATATCTATATATAGTGTTATATATGACTATATGTGTAATACCCACTTTGTAAGAAAAGTCTAAAAAGAGAAATTTTATTCCTTTATGTATATGGTTGTTATTTATATTCACTATTTCATATGAACACCACATTTAACAAACAAATAAATAACAAAAGATACCCAAAAACAAACTGTGCATCATGCTGAGATTTCATTTTTGTGTGCATTTTGTGACAATATAAAGATAATGTGATAAGAAAAATAATAAAATCCCTAAGTGGAACCTTAGAATTTTTAAAAATAAGAATCCTAGAATTTAGAAAGGAAAAGCAAAACAAATAGTATTTAAATAAACATAAGGAAATAAAAATATATATTTCTACATTAAGGTTGAATTTGTATGATGGGTTCAAGGGAGAAACTCATATTCAAAATTCAAATTTGGTTCAAAATAATTAGGAATAAAATAAAACAGAAAATAAAACATAAAAGAAAAAGGAAAGGGATGAAGGCTTACCTGGGCCGGCTCTACTCCTTTCGGCCCATCTAGCGATTCTCCAGCGCAGCCCATTCTCGCCCGTGCCCTCTCTGTCATCTCACTGGCATGTGGGCCCCGCTCTCCAACTCTCCCTTGTGCACCTTTGCGCCGTATTCCGGTCACTATGTGGAGGGGCCGGGTCGTCAGGACCATCTTCCCGGTGAAATCGCGCGTTCTGGCAACGACGTCCGTGATTCTCGCAAAATCCATGGACGCGGGATCCGTGGCGAGCTTCTTCCACCTTTTCCGTTGGTGCCGTTTCTGACTGGTCCACCGTCCACCTCGTCCTGGGCATAAAACCCAGCCGCGGCTCCTCTTCTCTTTCACTCTGCGGCACCCGAGAATCACCCCAACGCCACCGCGAATCCTCCGCCTGTCGACGTCTGGCTCCTGTGCAACGCCGCCAACGGGTGCTCGACGGCGGGGCTTGGCCTAGGCGCGATTGGACCTCGGGCGCTGGTGGGACCTTGGGGCTGGTCAGGGACGTCACCGCTCTCGCTTTTCCACTCGGCGCAATCAGAACGGGTGGTGTGAGAAGGGATCTACACCGGCGGCGTTCGTTTCGGCACCGGGTCACTTGTCACCGGTGGCGAGCATCCCACAGTCCTCCTGGTGGCTTCCACGGCTGGACATCTCGGGTACTTCATCACCGACGTGCAGACTCGTGTAAGGAGCTTACAAACCTATCCGCCATGTTCTTCGAATCTTTTTTTTGAGTAGCTCGGGTAGCAGTAATCCACCACGGCGCTGGCCTCGCTCTCACTACCCCTCAAGAACTGAACACATCCGCCGCTCAGTAGCTTGCGTGAAGTCGCTTGGACCTGATCCTGGTGTGCTGCCATGGGTCTGAAACCTGTTGCCGATCTTCTATTTAATCTTCTGGCGGTGGTAGGTCCATCTGTTGAGTTCCCCTTGATGCCCTTTGTGCATAGATTCAATTGTAGTTATGGATTAGTCACTATACCTGGATTTCGTCCAACACTGGCGGTGGTCGCCGCCGTGGTCTGCTCGGCCTCGGACGCGAGGTAGAAGAGGGTCTGGGTGCCGCATGATCTCCTTTGGACGGCTTAGATCAGGTGATAGGATGTCCCTTCGTTCTGTGTGATCCTGGCCGTTGGCGTTGGATCCAATGGTTGCGAATAGGTCATGGTGCAGTGTTTGTGGATCGTGGATCGCGGATCCAACCGCCCAGATCGCGTACCGGTTCAGCAAACGGTTCATTTAATCGTGTACGTTGAAGTTAGATCCGACGGTCCTAGTTAGATCCAGGGTATCCCCTTTCATGTAATCTAATCCGTGCCCCTGATTTTCAATCGGACGGTCGGAAATCGTGCGTACCCCTTCGCCGTTTGATTTTGTAAAAGAGCCCCTCGATTAGTTTAGAATTAACCCGCAGTCCACAGATCATGTGCGCTGAGTCTAGTAAACCTTGCGGTGTGGCCCCTGAGTTTCTCTTTATTTGGCGCGCAGTCCAGACAGATAATTAATCAGGAAATCTATTTAAGAAATGAATTTTTAAGTGTAAAAATAATCCTAGAACTTGTAAAATCCATATAAAATTTATTTTAGCTCCTTTTCAGTTCATTCCAATTCCTATAATTTTGTAATAATGTTGTTTATTACATAGCACCTCTGTTTTAACATGAAAATGGTATTAAAATTTATTTCTTAACTAATCTCGTATCAAATACATAAAACCTTAGGAAATTCGTAACTCCTCCGTTTTAACTCCAATTTGATCCGTTCAAGTTGCGTTAGTCTCGTAGCAACGCATAGATCATTATTATGTAGTATATTCTTATGTTTGGTGTGATGTTAATTTTATCTATACCATGTTTGTTTGTATTGCTACGACTAGCACGAGGACACGTGTCATCTGAAAAGCAAGTTGGTACCTGGAATCTCAAGTGCCAGGCAAGTTGTGCCCTTGATTCACTTTTGTTACCTAATAATGTTCTTTATAATCATTTACCATGCATAGGTTTAATTTTGATGGGACCCAATAGGTCACCCTAGTCTGTTTATCCATTTCTCCTTGTTTACCCCTGAATCATATGGGTAGTTATGCTATTGCTTTACGTGGTTTTTCGGTTAATATTTCATTATATCCATGTTCCAGTTATTTTGTTATTCTATTTATGTTCATGTCAAGATCATTATGTTATTGTTAATTGGAACATGGAGCTTAACTTGAGAACCACGTGCCACCACAAGGGAGGAATGGGACCCCTTGGCTGACTAATTAGGAAAGCTAGTGGAAGACTACCTTACCCGAAAGGGGCAAGGGCAGTAGGGGAGTGGTCAGTGTAGGGAGGTCCCTGGTTGATTTTGCTGCGATGGCGGTCAGCCAGGAACCCTGCATTGGAACTTCCTATAAACTGTAGCGGGTTTTCGGAAGCTAGTGGAACTTTGTAAAGGCCTCGTAGTGGATCCCTAGCCATTCACCTTGGTAGTGTCTAAGGGCCTAGCTAACCCTGGCGACATGGGAAACACGACTTGTGGGTAAAGGGTACAACCTCTGCAGAGTGTAAAACTGGTATACTAGCCGAGCTCACGGTCATGAGCGGCTCAGGACTCTCCGATGATTAAATTATGGAACCTAAACTCAATTTGTCATTTGCATTTGCATGGGTTTATTATTAATTTTGTTCTATTATTTTATTATGGTTTGGTATTTATTTACACTTAGTAACTGCTAATAAAATTTTGACCAACTACTTAAAAGCAATGCTCAGCTCTAACCCCTATCATTGATTAGCCTTACACATCACATGAACTCACACCTTTGTGAGTTTGTGTCCACTGGTTCCCCACAACTTGTTGAGCTATGATCATGTGTGAGCTCACCCTTGCTGTCTCACACCCCCCCACAGGAGAAGAACAGGTGGTTTCAAGTGGAGTCACGTATCGAGGAGTTTGATCTGATCTAGGTGGCGTTTCTCAGTTGACATTGGCGCCGACGATCCTTAGTTCGTTTTATATTTATTCTTTTATTTTGTAAGTCTTCCGCTATGTAATAAATACTCTGATTATTGTGACATTTATCTCTATGCACTCTGTTATTATATATGTTGTCTTCCTGGCGCATGTATGAGATGCACCTGGCTTTGTCCCTTAAAGCCGGGTGTGACAATATGTCTATATATATATATCATAATGTCCTGGAATACACAGGACGACCAGGGGGACGATTAGGGTCGATCAGGGGCGACTAATCGCCCTGATCGACGCCTAATCGCGACTAATCGCCTGATTGCCCAGTGGCTTCGATCAGGCGATCAGGCGATCTGAAAACTATGGTGTAGTTTATGAAATTTACTAAACATTTACCTCAGCTTCTTCAATGCATGCATCGTTCAAATCAAAGTCCTGTACTCGTCTTTTCACCGCAGGCGCTTCTGAGAACACAAGTTATTCAAATCATTTTATTTATACCTTTGATATTTGTCATGCTAAACAGAATCAAGTAAATGATAAAGTGCTTTACCTGCTAATGATTCTCTCCTGACAGGAATTGACCGTATGGTTTGCTCATGCATTATAGAGCCATTTGCAGCATTATTACCATCATTTGATGATATTGAAGTTGCATTCTTTAGAACATCTTGATATGCATGTGTGCTAGCAATAGCAGCAAGGTTCTTCAAAAGGTTAACCAAAGAATTAGGATGGTTGATTAGCTCAGAAGAGCTACCAGCTGTCATCCACACAAGCGCACAGTTAGAATTGCTGTCTGGATTGCATGTCGTTTGAAATATTTGTATTTTAAATTGGTAATCAAATTTTGTGTACAACTTACACTCTAGCCCGGAAAGTTGTTTTAACAGAAGGAATAAGGTGCTACTTAGAGATTGATCTTCATTCATGGAATTCCCGTTCACAGCAGGTTGCGGTTGAACTTTCCTTCTCCTTCCATTATGTTGTGCCAGACGTGATCGGCAGCTCTTCTTACCATCATCAAATTCGTGAAGAAGGTGAAACCTAACATGGCATACAAATTAGTTACTTTCTTCAGCTGATGAGCAAATGAAAGGAAACATAAAAAAATGCTCGGTGTATTAAAATATGAATTCCAAGTTTTATGCTAAACTCAATATCATGATAGGCTGCTAAAGTTAAGATGTATGTAGAAGAAAGAGCAATGTTTGGTTTTTTTTCTTTTGCTATGTTGTACGATGCAAAATGTTGGCCTACAAAAATATGACATGTCCAACAGATAACTATTGCGGAAATATGTATGCGATGATGAATTTGTGGTCAAACAAGAAGAGATTGAGCCTATAACTATGATGTGATAGGCTAGGAGTAGCACCAATTAAAGAAAAACTTGTCCAACACCGGTTGAGATGGTTCAGACACGTAGAACGAAGACCTCTAAAGGCACTAGTGCCTAGTGGGATCCTAAGGGGATAGCAATGGGAACAGAGACAAGAGAAGACCAAAGTTGACATAAAAAGAAACAGTAAAAAAGACTTGAAAGGATGGAATATATAAAGTTTGCTTTAGTCTTAAATAGGAGTGCATGAAAAACAACTATCCAAGTGGTTGAACCTTAGACTTGTGCTTTCGGTTGGGTTTCAACTCTGACCTACACCAACTTATTTATGAACGGATCTTATCATGGAGCAAAAAAACTAATGTGTTCAGCATTTCTCAAGGTTAACGATCAGTAATTCGTTTGTGTTGTGTGCCTGTGACACCAAGGTAATGAGCCTTTTTATCTCTTTTATTTCCCCCTTTGGGTTTTGTACCGGAGAAGTGTTTCTTTTTCTTTCTCCAATACAGGTAGGGCACAGGACTCTTGCTGGAGAAAAAAAATTCAGCAGCTGTAATCTCACAACGAAATTGGTGACCAACCTGCTGCACTGCTGACAGAACCGATGCTCTACATTATTGATGCAGACCACTGTTGTCCTGGTATGCGCTTCACACACCTTGTGCCTCTTATGGTAGTCCCTGGCACCACTAAGATCAGCTTGGCAGCCGTCAACCTGGCAAGAAGGAGTGGTGCTCGAATTGGCACCTTTCCTGGGTCTCGTCTCCTCAGTGTTCCGCCCTCTCTGAACACACACCACGTGACTGTTGTCTCCATCTGCTACCGCAGAATTGCTGCACCCGCCGCTGCCGTCCTCCTCTGGTGAGAGCCGCCGCCTCTTGTCAACGACGACGCCGAAATCGATCTCCCCCTGACCTCGGCTCAGCTCCCTGCTGATGGACTCGGATGGCGCGGCGGCCGCTGGTGTGGCCAGGAACAGGTTGGCGTCCCACCTCCAGTCGTTCAAATCCCAGTCGAGGCTCCTGTTCTTGTTCCCACCGGACATTCTCGCCGCACCGGCTTGGTCACCGATCTCTTTCCACAGGAAACCGGCTTCCATTTCCTCGGCCTTCTCTTTCGAGGGAAATTGACCTTGCTGTTGGCACGTATGACGAGCATCCAAAGATCGCTGGATTCAATTACATCCCCGACTACAGCCGAAACAAACACAGGGAATTAGACACGAACACAAAGGGATTGCCAACCCTGGGTTGGGACTTGGGACAAATCCTGAAACTAATGAAGAGTACAAGAACCAAGAAGTACCTTCGTTCGGCCCCGGCGGCTAGAACGATACCGTGGTTGGCAAGCAACGCCCTTGAACATGAAAGGCGATAAATGATTGAAGAAATGGAGATGGAACAGTAGCTCATGGAGAGAGCCGAGTCAAGTATTGGGTACCGTGGGTTAGGACCGGTTGGGGATGGGGCTACTACTTTTCTTCTCACGGATCCTGGAGGCTGGAGCGGCGGAACAGAGGCGGAAGCCGGAAGGGCTCGCGGTGGAACGGGGGGCGAAGTATCCTGGGGAGGCAGAGCCCTCCCCACCGGCATATTCACACTCGAACCACCGCCGCCTCTTTTTCATCTCCCCTGTCTCTTGTCTGGCGCTCGGACAGCTACGCCACGACCAAGGGCCGGTTGGACCTTTGGAAGAGCAGGTGACTTGATGACGCAGGGCGGCGCGACGATTCCTCGTTTCCATGACGACTCGCTCGCTGGGCGGTCGGCCCCACGGCCGACGCGGCGCCGCAGGCCGTTTCCTCTTGCTCGGGGGAGATGACAATGGGTACCCGCTACCCGAAACCCGGTGGGTTTTTGCTCTATTAGGGTATGGGTTTGGGTCAATTTCTCTACCCATGGGTTTGTTAATGGGTTCAAATGGAAACCCAACGGGTACATAGGCATGGGTTTGTTCTTTCACTGCCCATACCCGCAAACCCATGGGTTTTTAAAACCCGCCTTAAAATCAACATTCTTTATAAATATATCTCATAATATTATTAATTGAATATGTTCTAATTGAAATAAACTTCATGTAACAAATTTTAAGCTAAAATTAGTTATCACTTGTTCCTTTTATGCTAGCTTATTAATGTATTGATTGTCATTTACATGATGAATTATTTTTTATGTTGATGTTAGTGGGTATGGAAAACCCGTTGGGTACCCGAAACCCGCATGGGTATGAGTTTGGGCAAAATTTTATACCCGTCATGGGTATAGGTTTTTTAGCGGGCGTATTTTTTCTTCGCGGGTATGGGTTTGGGCAAGTAATACTCAGCGGGTTTTTACCCATTGCCATCTCTACTCCGGGGGCTCACCGATCCGTTTTACAACCGAAAACCGTCCCTCATCGGTTTCGGTCCGGTAAAACCGATCAGGGCAAATTCAAATTTATCAGTGCTCTTCCTGTGTCGGTTTATCAACGAAAAGCTGGTCAAAATCGCCGGTTTATCGCCAAAAACCCCTAATTTTTATGCTCACTGTAGAAAACTAGTAAAATGGCCATCTAAGTCCAGGAGACCAGGACACATTGTTAGCTACTGCTAATGGAAGGAGGAGATAGTAGAGAGGGAGCAGAGGTAGGAGACGAGAATAGGGGAGGAAACAGAGACAGACTGTATTGATTCAGAGTAAAGTCCATCCCCATCTCCCTAACCCATAGACTCTTACTTATACTTGTACTTCACTCCGACAAACAGACCCCACACTACAACTACACACAACCAAGGACCCACATCACAACGACTTGCTTACACAAAGCAGCATGGACGCCTGACTGCAACTTCTTCAGTGCATCATCTGTTGATGGCTCTTTCAGTGATTAAACAGGTGATGGCATAGTAACAGGTCCCTAACATTCCCACCTTCTTAAAAATCGGCTTGCCCTCAAGCCGATACATGACATCAATTCCACCGGGATCCCAAATCATGACAAAGAAAGGTTGTACACCTTGGTCAACCACCTCAAATGAGTTTGGTGAAGAGCCCAACCATCTCTCTGCCTCCTCTACAACCTCAGGGCAGTTCTTGGCACCAATACAATTGCTAGATTCATACGTGTGATGGAACCTTCCAAGTCATTAGGCCTACCTACAGTTGTCCTTGTCTAACAGACATCAGACAACCCTGTAGATGTTCCTGAATCACTTGACAAGTTCGGTATCTTTTCTTACCTTTCCAGGAACGTTTCACCCGTCTTGCAGACATTACAGAACATCGGAGATATCGGAAAGCGGAAGTGATTACAGAAACTTACATTTATTTAAAAAGTAAGATTAAGTTGCTTATACAGACCGGAAAATATAAACGAGTGCAGAGTAATATTATTACATAACCAAGGGAGGCAAAAACCCCTCCCGATAAGTTTTTCATAAAAGTTTTCTTATGGAGGACCAAGTCCTCCCGCATCTTCACTCTTGCTTTTCCTCCTGAGGAACCACCTTGGTACAGAAGCAACAGAAATCTGCTACTTCCTCACCTAAAAACAACGAAGGGATAAACTCTGAGTATGGAATTACTCAGCAAGTCTTACCCGACTAAAGAAAAGACTCTCAAGGGTATGCTGGCTTAAGGGAGTCAAGGTAAGGCTTTTCAATAATCAAAGACTTTGTTTTGCAGAAATGCTTACTAAAGTGGATCCTTAAAAATCCAATTTTATTTGTCAAGTTAAGTAAAATTACCTGTAACTATAGTTCTTTCTACCCTAGTTCAATCACTGGTCCTGCACTAGCCAATTTCTTAACAAAACCCATCATCTTTAGTGGATTGCTACGTATAAGTCAGTGACCAAGTCTCCATAACCGCGGAGGTACGGCGATCCGAATCGATTATACTCAGCTGAGGATCTCCAATCACACGACATATGTAGCACTTAACCCTTGCATATGTCAACCCACCGCCGGGGTTCTTAAGACCATATCAGGTTCACGCAAACCGAGAGCACAGATACACCACCGTCCAGCCTCTTGCCACGGAGGGTACACGCTACTCTCGCCACCGCTCCATGCCCATTTCGTGTTATCTTATTCTGGCCTTAGTCTGCCCGAGGCAAGGCTTACCCATGACGAGGCATGTGACCAGTTAAAGGTTCCTCGGTCAGCAAGCCTACATCGACACGGTCCTTAATCGACTCAGACGGAGACACTACACCGAGACTCTCTTCTCGTGCAAGTCACCCGTCCGGTCTCAGCTTAATCATTAAACCCAAAAACTTGGTACCTGGCAGAGGTACATCTTTTCCAGATGTTGAATCCATCAAGGCCTTTGACAGATTCACCATCAAGTTTTATTTTCGAAAACATCCCACCCACTTTTGCCACATCATCTTTTGTAAAAACAAAACATTTTATTTTTCTAAAGCAAGGCTAAGCATCAAAAATCTTTTTGAAACATAGGGATTTCAAGGAAGGTAATCAAATTCAAGGAAGGTAATGCAGGAATTGTTTTAGCAATCAACTCCTATCACCTAATGCATCAAGCAAGTGAAAAAGGTTTTTTTTAAAACACAAGGAGGTGGAAAATGCACCGGGGCTTGCCTTCGTTAGTAGGTGAGTCTGACTCAGGCCCGCAGATGTCAAAATAAAGACAAGATCCTGCCTGAGAGTCCGAAGGTGGTGGTGCCTTCTCTTCACTCACTTCAACTTCTTCTTCGTTTTCTAAACATAACCACATATATGTATAAGAATGAATGCCATGTAATGCTCATGAGAGTGCAAAGATAATATAAACTTATTATCTAAGTCTTGAATACAACTTTCCTTCACGGAACTCCGGGAACCTAGGGTTTCCGGAGTCAGTAAAGGAGTTCATAGAGCAGGGGTGGGGGTTTTGGGGTTCTAAGTATCAAACAAGGTCCAAATCAATCCAAATTCTACCCAAGGCTTCTAAATAATGTGTGGAGTTCATCTAAAAAGTTTGAACATTTTTGGCATTACTATTAATTCTCTAAAATTCCAGAACTATTTCTTTAAGCTATTTTAAATGCCTTAAAATTCCTTATTTAACCTAAAAATTATGAAACTATTTTTATTAAATTCTAGGGAAAATAATAAGCCTAGGAAAATTGGTTTCACAATTTTATGAATTTTATACAATTTTTAACAAATTTCTAAAGCTCTACTGAAAAAAGAAAAAGAGAAAGATTGAAACAGTGATGGGCTGGTTTCAGCCCAGCGGCCCAGTCCAGAGGGCAAAGGCGCGTGCGCGCCCGCACCTGCGGGGCAGATTTGCGCAGAGGCCCTCAACGTTTTGGATATCTGCTAAGAATCCCTGGCTACTGTTCAACGTCTCACTGACATCTACAAAAACAACCCCGCGTTTCTATCCTTTCTCCGTTCGAAGTCCCCGGCGGCAAACTGCACAGGGATGTACTCCGGCGAGCTAGCAGACCGGCCGAGCGGGGCCATGACCGGCACTCCCGAGCAGTGGGCATGGAATTGAACCACCCCAGATCACTTCCCCTAACCTAATTTCATCAACGACTAACTAATAAGCTCTGGCCACGGCGGCCGTGAGCATCGCGGCTTGGCGATCGTGTTCCCGGCGATCCCTGGCGGCCCGGTTCAATTGGGTGGGTCGGTAAGCATCACAGACGCATGAGAATGCTTAGACAAGGGAGCAGAGGGGACGAGCTGACCTGAGTTGGGCTGACCACGACGAGATTGAGTTCACGGCGTTCTAGAACCGGATTAGGGAGAATCCGAAATTCGTGCTCGCTAGTGAGGGATTTGGGATGCAGGTGGGTGCAGCAGCTGCTTGAGTACATGGCGGAGCTGGGGGCGCGGTCAATTTATAGAGTCCGTGCACGGTGATCGTGAATTTGGGTGCTGACGCGCCGCGGCCGGAGGTGAAGAAGAACTGGCGTGCGTGAGTGCGTGTCCCCAGTCGTGGCGAGCTCACCGGCGACGATGGGACTGCCCTAAAGAGTCACAGCGGCGAGGTGTAAAGGCAGAGCCACGCGGCAGGCCACGGCAAAGGCACGACGGTGGTGAGCCCCTTTATCCACGGCGGTGAGCAAGGGGAGGGGTACCGCGGCTGGCCGGGGTGGCATCCAGCTCACCGGCGACGAGGATTTTTTTTACTGAGCTATACTTATCTGAAGGCCACGGCGCACGAATCACGGCGAGCGGCCGACGGGCCACCGGCAGCGAGCAAGGGGTGGGATCTTCTTCAGTTTAACCTTTACTGTACCATGGGAAATTCAGTTTATGACGCATGATAGAGCAACTTCAGAGCAATTCTTCTCCAATTTTTGCATTACAACTTCGTCATCTATCTGTACCAAAGTTGTAGGGCTACCATCCAACTATAACTTTGCTGCAATGTGCTCCCACAAAAAGTCACTGGATCTTGCTTAAAATTAAGCCCTAAGTTCATGTCATCCCACTGTTAATCTGAATTTCAGATTTCAAGCAGTCTGACAATCCAACTTCAGGCTCAATTATCTCCAGTATTTTCTTAACAACTATGCTCACACTCTTAAGCAAAGTTGTTCCCCTATATTAGGTCTATAATTTTGATGTGATGACCTAGGGCAAAAACTCCATAGTTTGACAGATACAAGGCTCCAAAGTTGAGCAAACTACACTGAAATCCAGACTTAGGCTGAATTCACAACTAGGGACCTTTTTGCAATTGAGCCCAATTCTTAGGGTTTGGCTTCCAAAATCACACCTTAGTGAACCAAGTGACTTAAGATACTTACTTAACTTAATTTTTGCACTTTAGTCCAAATGTGCACCAATTTTGCACATAAGCCCCTAGGTTTTAGTTTTAGGGTTTTCCAGGGTTCAAATGGGGATTTTTGGTATCCCAGGGGTATAAAAATGATTCAAGTTCATTCTTGGGAACATTTTGCGACCATTCCCCTAAAGCTTTTAGGTTTTTCTTAATTTGGGTTAAGTCCTACATCCTTTAATCTCTATTTAGGGTTAAGCTTCCTACCTAGGGTTCTATTTGCAAAGTGCTATAACAACACAACTTGTTTGAAATGTTTACCTAGTGAATGCACTCTAGGTGTGTCAAACATATGCAATGCCAATGCTTATGATGCCATGCTCAAGTTTTAGTTACAGTAACACTAGGGGTGTTACATTCTTCCCCCCATAAAAGAATCTCGTCCCGAGATTAAAAGTCCTAGGGTAAGTAATGGAAAAGGAAATGTGTCACATTTTTATTTCCTTATTTCTGGTACAAGGCAGGGGTGGTGTGGGGATCATCATTTTTTTATTACAATACTAAATATACTTTACAAATTACATGAGGCTAAAAAGCCTGGGAAATTCTTATCTAAAAAGTCTTGAGTTTCCCATGTAGCCTCATCTTCGGAATGCCGGTTCCACTGTATCTTGTAGAACTTGAGAGTTTTTCTCCGGGTAATCCTGTCTTTTTGATCCAAGACTCGAATAGGGTGCTCAGAATATGTCAAGTCTGGTTCAAGGACAACATCCGTCACTTCAACGGTTCGATCAGGAATCCGAAGACACTTCTTCAATTGGGACATGTGGAACACATTATGCACGGCAGACAATGTTTCGGGTAGTTGGAGTCGGTATGCCACTGGTCCACATTGCTCAAGTATAGGGAATGGGCCAATATACCGGGGTGCAAGCTTTCCTTTAACCCCAAAACGTGATACCCCCTTCATTGGTGAAACTTTCAGGTAGACATAGTCTCCCACAAGGAAGTATAAGGGCATTCGCCGTTTGTCTGCATAACTCTTCTGACGGGCTTGAGCTTTCTTCAAATTATGAATTATTTTCTGAACCTTTTCTTCAGTTTCTTTCACCATATCAGGCCTGAAAAAGTACCTTTCACCAGGTTCAGACCAATTTAGCGGGGTACGACATCGTCGTCCATATAAAGCTTCAAAGGGTGCCATCTTGATACTTTCTTGATAGCTATTATTATATGAAAATTCCGCTAACGGCAAACATGCATCCCATTTTTGTGGAAATTCCAGAACACATGCCCGTAGCATATCTTCCAGTACCTGATTTACCCTCTCAGTCTGCCCACTGGTTTGAGGATGGTAGGCCAAACTATGGAGCAACTTAGTACCCAAGGATTTGTGAAGTGCTTCCCAAAACTTGGCTACAAATTGAGGTCCACGATCCGACACTATGGTCTTCGGAACACCATGCAGACTAAGAATATGAGCAATGTACAATTGGGCATAGACAGTAACCGGGTGATCTGTCTTGACCGGCAGAAAGTGAGCAATCTTTGTAAGCCGATCAATTATAACCCAGATAGAATCATACCCTTTTGTAGTCCTGGGTAATCCCACAATGAAGTCCATACTAATATCTTCCCATTTCCATGTTGGGATCGGCAAAGATTGTAATGGACCAGCTGTCTTCATGTGTATGGCCTTGACACGTCTGCAAGTGTCACACTTAGCCACATAGCGTGCAATTTCAATTTTCATCTTCGTCCACCAGTAGTGCTGCTTTAGATCATGATACATCTTAGTGCTTCCCGGATGAATAGAATAGCGACTAAGATGTGCTTCATCTAAGATTTGCTGGCGGAGTTCTTCATTCTTCGGCACCACTATGCGGTTATTGAACCATACCACACCTTGATCGTCTTCTTTGAAACATTTGGCTGTTCCAGCCCTTATCTTCTCCCGTATGTGCTTCATACCCTCATCATTTCTTTGTGCGTCAATTATTCTTTGTAAGATAATTGACTCTAGCTTCAAATGATTTGAAGTCCCATGTTGAATCATTCCTAGGTTTAATTTCTCCATCTCTTGGCATAATGTAATGTCAGAAGTCCTCATTGTTAAACAATGGGAGGAAGCCTTGCGACTGAGCGCATCTGCCACTACATTTGCTTTTCCTGGGTGATAATGGATTTCTAATTCATAATCCTTGATTAGCTCGAGCCATCGCCTCTGCCTCATATTCATTCTGACTGGGTGAAGATATACTTCAAACTTTTATGATCTGTATAAATGTGACAGATATTTCCCAGCAGATAGTGATGCCAAATTTTTAGGGCATGAACCACAGCAGCTAGCTCTAGATCATGAGTTGGGTAATGCTCCTCATGTCGGCGCAACTGCCTTGAAGCATATGCAATTACTCGGCCTTCTTGCATTAATACACAGCCGAGTCCACTGTCTGATGCATCACAATATACATCAAAAGGCTTGGTGATGTCCGGTTGAGCCAATACCGGAGCAGTGGTTAATAATGTCTTCAATTGTTCAAAAGCTTCATTACACTTAGACGACCAATTGAATTTAATATCATTCTTCAATAAACTTGTGATTGGCTTCACAAGCTTAGAAAAATCTGGTATGAATCTGCGGTAATATCCTGCCAGCCCAAGGAAACTTCAAACTTGATGAACAGCGGTTGGGGGTTTCCACTCCAAAATGTCCTTGACTTTGCTAGGGTCTACCGCAATCCCTCTGGCAGATAAAACATGTCCCAGAAATTGAATTTCCTCCAGCCAAAACACGCATTTGCTGAACTTGGCATATAACTGATGTTTCCTCAGGCGCGTTAACACAATCCGTAAATGTTGAGCATGCTCCTCTTCATTCTTGGAATATATTAGAATATCGTCAATGAAGACCACCACAAACTTGTCTAGCTCGGGCATGAATACCGAGTTCATCAAATATGTGAAGTGGGCCGGAGCATTTGTTAACCCGAAAGACATTACCAGATATTCAAACAACCCATACCGCGTAGTGAATGCGGTTTTTAGTATATCCTCAGGCCGGATACGGATCTGATGATAGCCCGACCTGAGATCAATTTTGGAGAATACCCTCGCCCCGGTCAATTGATCAAACAGAATGTCAATCCTCGGAAGAGGGTACTTGTTAGAATATCGTCAATGAAGTCAGTCGATAATCCACGCACATCTGTAAGGTTTGATCCTTCTTTTTGACGAATATGGCTGGACAACCCCAAGGTGACGAGCTTGGCCGGATGAATCCTTTCTCTAGGAGATCTTGTAATTGAATCTGAAAGGGAAATGTGCCCTTGGGCTATTTCTAAGTATTTTGGTGATTGAGTGCCAACACAAGTGCTTTTGTGCTAATCTATGCAAAGTGGTGGACAAAGTGCAAATCATGTCAAAAGGTATGTTTCTAGACTTAGTACATTGTTTTATGGACTAATGTATTGTGTCTAAGTGCTGGAAACAGGAAAAATTAAATGGAAAATAAGATGGCCTTATTCAGCAAAAGTCTGCTTAGTCTAGGTTCACCGGACTGTCCGGTGGTGCACCGGACAGTGTCCGGTGCGCCAGGCTGGCTCTGGCGAACAGGCTGCTCTCGGGACTTCGACGGCGGTGTACGGCTATAATTCACCGGACTGACCGGTGGCGCACCGGACTGTCCGGTGAGCCGTTCACAGGCGAACTCGTCACTCTCGGGAGATGATTAATGGCGTATGGCTAAAATTCACCGGTCTGTCCGGTGGTGCACCGGACTGTCCGGTGAGTCAACAGTCAGCCGGGGCAACGGTCGGCCGAGGATTCCGCGCGTGACGCATGGCCGAGCCAACGGTCACATTGGTGCACCGGACTGTCCGGTGTGCACCGGACAGTGTCTGGTGCGCCAACGGCTCTCAGACTCCAACGGTCGGCTTCGCCAAATAAGGAAGGATATCTGCACCGGACAGTGTCCGGTGGTGCACCGGACTGTCCGGTGTGCCAGTCGACAGAAGGCAAGATCTGCCTTCCAGGATTGCTCTCAACGGATCCTAGCTGCCTTGGGGCTATAAAAGGGACCCCTAGGCGCATGGAAGAGTACACCAAGCATTCCTTGAGCACTCTTGATCACTTACACTCCATTCTTGCGCACTTGTTTGACATTCTAGTGATTTGAGCTCCGTTCTAGTGTGCTAGTCTTTTGAGCTTAAGTCTGGGTCTTGTGTGTGTGTATTTGCTGTGATCTTAGTGTCTTGTGTGAGTTGCTAATCCCTCCCTTACTCAGTGCTTCTTTGTGAACTTCAAGTGTAAGGGCGAGAGGCTCCAAGTTGTGGAGATTCCTCGCGAACGGGATTAAGAAAAGCAAAGCAAAACACCGTGGTATTCAAGTGGGTCTTCAGACCGCTTGAGAGGGGTTGATTGCAACCCTCGTCTGTTGGGACGCCACAACGTGGAGTAGGCAAGCGTTGGTCTTGGCCGAACCACGGGATAACCACCGTGCCATCTCTGTGATTGATATCCTTGTGGTTATTGTGTTTTGTTGAGACTCCTCTCTAGCCACTTGGCGATTATTGCGCTAACACTTAACCAAGTTTTTGTGGCTTAAGTTTCAAGTTTTACAGGATCACCTATTCACCCCCCCCCCCTCTAGGTGCTCTCAATTGGTATCGGAGCCGTTCTCTTCACAAAGGGACTAATCGCCCGAAGAGATGGATCCTAAGGGGAAGGGAATCGTGATCAACGATAAAGAGAAGGAGTCCTTCGTCAATGAGCCGAAGGATGACAAGCCTACCGACTCGGGCTCGGGCCACAAACGTAAAGATAGGAAGAAGAAGAAGACGAGACGCATCAAGGAGATCGTCTACTACGACGACAGCGATGAGTCCACTTCTTCCCAAAAGGATGACTACGACTATGAGAAACAAAAGACGGTTAATTCGAATTTTTCTTTTGATTATTCTCGTATTCCTCAAAGTTCAAATTCACATTTGCTCTCCATTCCTCTCGGCAAGCCTCCACACTTTGATGGGGAGGACTACGGATTTTGGAGCCACAAAATGCGTAGTCACCTGTTCTCTCTCCATCCAAGCATATGGGAGATTGTTGAGAATGGAATGAAATTTGATAGCTCGGATAGTCCTATTTTTATTAATGAACAGATTCATAGAAATGCACAAGCTACTACTGTGTTGTTAGCCTCCTTGTGCAGGGACGAGTACCATAAGGTGAGCGGCTTGGACAATGCCAAGCAAATCTGGGACACCCTCAAGATCTCACATGAGGGGAATGACGTCACCTTGCTCACCAAGATGGAGTTGGTAGAAGGCGAGCTCGGAAGATTTGCGATGATAAGGGGCGAGGAGCCAACCTAAACATACAACCGGCTCAAGACCCTTATCAACAAAATAAGGAGCTATGGAAGCACGCGATGGACGGACCACGACGTCGTCCGCCTAACGCTAACGTCCTTTACCGTTCTTGATCCACATTTGGTGAATAATATTCGTGAGAATCCCAGGTACACCAAAATGTCGCCCAAAGAAGTCCTTGGAAAATTCATAAGCGGGCGAATGATGATCAAGGAGGCGAGGTACGTGGACGACGCACTGAATGGTCCAATCAATGAGCCTCAACCTGTTGCTCTCAAGGCAACGAGAAGCAAGGAGGCGTTACCTAGCAAGGTGGCGCAAGTTGAAGCGGTAGGGCTCAATGATGAAGAGATGGCCCTCATCATCAAGCGCTTCAAGACGGTGCTTAAGGGTCGCAAGGGACAGCCAAGCAAGACCAAGACAAAGGGGAAGCGCTCATGCTTCAAATGTGGTAAGCTTGGTAATTTTATTGCTAACTGTCCTGATAATGATAGTGACCAGGAAAAAGGAAACAAGAGGGAGAAGAAGAAGAATTACAAGAAGGCCAAGGGCAAGGCACATATCGGAAAGGAGTGGGATTCGGATTGCTCCTCCTCTGACTCCAACAATGAAGGACTCGCCGCCACTGCCTTCAACAAGTCATCCCTCTTCCCCAACGAGCATCACACATGCCTCATGGCGAAGGAGAAGAAGGTATGTACTCGGGATACCACTTATGCTTCTTCAAGTGATGATGATTCTAGTGATGACGATGAGATAGACTATTCTAGTTTATTTAAAGGCTTGGATAGAATTAAAATTGGCAAAATTAATGAGTTGATTGATGCCTTGAATGACAAGAATAGGTTACTAGAAAAGCAAGAGGATTTGTTGTATGAAGAGCATGATAAATTTGTTAGTGCACAAAATTCACTTGCTTTAGAAGTTAAACGAAATGATATGATTTCTTGTGAAATATCTACTTGTCATGAGACAATTTCTAGCTTAAAGAGCATAAATGATGATTTAAATGCTAAGCTAGAAAAATCTAGTAAATTAACATCTTGTGTAGAACATGTTGTGATTTGCACTAGGTGTAAAGATTTTAATGTTGATGCTTGTAGTGAACACCTAGATTGCATTTCTAAATTAAATAATGAAGTAGCTAGTCTTAATGCCCAACTTAAGACTAGCAAAAGTGAATTTGACAAATTAAAATTTGCAAGGGATGCCTACACGATTGGTAGACACCCCTCAATTAAGGATGGTCTTGGCTTCAAGAGAGAAGCCAAGAACTTGACAAGCCATAAGGCTCCCATCTCCGCCAAGGAGAAAGGGAAGGCCCCTATGGCTAGTAGTGTGCAAAAGAACCATGCTTTTGTGTACCATGATAGGAGACAATCTAGAAATACTTAGAGGAGTTGTAATGCATATGATGCTTTTGATTCTCATGCCATGTTTGCTTCTAGTTCTTCCTATGTGCATGATAGAAATGTTGGTAGGAGAAATGTTGTTCATAATATGTCTAGGAGAAATGTTGTTAATGTTCCTAGGAAAGTTAGTGAACCTTCTACAATATATCATGCTTGCAATTGTGACTAACCTTGTAGGACCCAACAAGAGTTGGGTACCTAAGACCCAAGCCTAAATCTGCCTTGCAGGTTTATGCATCCGGGGGTTCAAGCTGGATTATCGACAGCGGATGCACAAACCACATGACAGGGGAAAAGAGGATGTTCTCTTCCTACATCAAGAACAAGGATCCCCAAGATTCAATAATATCCGGTGATGGGAACCAAGGCAAGGTAAAAGGGTTAGGTAAAATTGCTATTTCATCCGAGCACTCTATTTCTAATGTGTTTTTAGTTGAGTCGCTTGGATATAATTTGTTATCTATTAGTCAATTATGCAATATGGGATATAATTGTCTATTCACAAATGTAGATGTGTCTGTCTTTAGAAGGTGTGATGGTTCACTAGCTTTTAAGGGTGTACTAGACGGCAAACTTTATTTGGTTGATTTTGCAAAAGAAGAGGCCGGTCTAGATGCATGCTTAATTGCTAAGACTTGCATGGGCTGGCTGTGGCATCGCCGCTTAGCACATGTGGGGATGAAGAACCTTCACAAACTTCTAAAGGGAGAACACGTGATAGGTCTAACTAACGTACATTTCAAAAAAGATAGACCTTGTGCAGCTTGTCAAGCAGGGAAACAGGTGGGAGGCTCTCATCACACCAAAAATGTGATGAC
Organism: Zea luxurians; assembly: GCA_029449295.1. Lineage (NCBI taxonomy): Eukaryota > Viridiplantae > Streptophyta > Magnoliopsida > Poales > Poaceae > Zea > Zea luxurians. The sequence goes on from JAOPSE010000090.1 coordinate 2,292,098, forward strand.
CACATCAAGACCTTTGGAGATGCTTCATATGGACCTCTTCGAACCCGTCGCCTATCTAAGTATAGGAGGAAGTAAGTATGGTCTTGTTATAGTTGATGATTTTTTCCGCTTCACTTGGGTATTCTTTTTGCAGGATAAATCTGAAACCCAAGGGACCCTCAAGCGCTTCCTCAGGAGAGCTCAAAATGAGTTTGAGCTCAAGGTGAAGAAGATAAGGAGCGACAACGGGTCCGAGTTCAAGAACCTTCAAGTGGAGGAGTTCCTTGAGGAGGAAGGAATCAAGCACGAGTTCTCCGCTCCCTACACACCACAACAAAATGGTGTGGTAGAAAGGAAGAACAGGACACTCATCGATATGGCGAGGACTATGCTTGGAGAGTTCAAGACCCCCGAGCACTTTTGGTCGGAAGCCGTGAACACGGCTTGCCACGCCATCAACCGGGTCTACCTTCACCGCCTCCTCAAGAAGACTTCGTATGAGCTGCTAACTGGTAACAAACCCAATGTGTCTTATTTTCGTGAATTTGGGAGCAAGTGTTACATTCTTGTGAAGAAAGGTAGAACTTCTAAATTTGCTCCCAAAGCTGTAGAAGGGTTTTTATTAGGTTATAACTCAAATACAAAGGCGTATAGGGTCTTCAACAAATCATCGGGTTTGGTTGAAGTCTCTAGCGACGTTGTATTTGATGAGACTAATGGCTCTCCAAGAGAGCAAGTTGTTGATCTTGATGATGTAGATGAAGAAGACGTTCCAACGGCCGCAATGCGCACCATGGCGATTGGCGATGTGCGACCACAGGAACAATTGGAGCAAGGTCAACCATCTTCCTCAACAATGGTGCATCCCCCAACCCAAGATGACGAACAGGTACCTCAAGTGGAGGCGCATGATCAAGGGGGAGCACAGGATGTTCAAAGTGAAGAGGAAGAAGCACCTCAGGCACCTCCAACCCAAGTTCGAGCAATGATTCAAAGGAATCATCCCATCGACCAAATTTTGGGTGATATTAGCAAGGGAGTAACTACTCGTTCAAGATTAGTTAATTTTTGTGAGCATTACTCCTTTGTCTCTTCTGTTGAGCCTTTCAGGGTAGAAGAGGCCTTGCTAGATCTGGACTGGGTGTTGGCCATGCAGGAGGAACTCAACAACTTCAAGCGCAATGAAGTTTGGACACTGGTGCCTCGTCCCAAGCAAAATGTTGTGGGAACCAAATGGGTGTTCCGCAACAAACAGGACGAGCACGGGGTGGTGACGAGGAACAAGGCTCGACTTGTGGCAAAAGGTTATGCCCAAGTCGCAGGTTTGGACTTTGAGGAGACGTTTGCTCCTGTGGCTAGGCTAGAATCAATTCGTATTTTGCTAGCATATGCCGCTCACCATTCTTTCAGGTTGTACCAAATGGATGTGAAGAGCGCTTTCCTCAACGGGCCGATCAAGGAGGAGGTGTACGTGGAGCAACCCCCTGGCTTCGAGGATGAACGGTATCCCGACCACGTGTGTAAGCTCTCTAAGGCGCTCTATGGACTTAAGCAAGCCCCAAGAGCATGGTATGAATGCCTTAGAGACTTTTTAATTGCTAATGCTTTCAAGGTTGGGAAAGCTGATCCAACTCTTTTCACTAAGACTTGCGATGGTGATCTTTTTGTGTGCCAAATTTATGTCGATGACATAATATTTGGTTCTACTAACCAAAAGTCTTGTGAGGAGTTTAGCAGGGTGATGACGCAGAAATTCGAGATGTCGATGATGGGAGAGTTGAACTACTTCCTTGGATTCCAAGTGAAGCAACTCAAGGACGGCACTTTCATCTCCCAAACGAAGTACATGCAAGACTTCCTAAAGCGGTTTAGGATGAAGGACGCCAAGCCCGCAAAGACTCCGATGGGAACCGATGGACACACCGACCTCAACAAAGGAGGTAAGTCCGTTGATCAAAAGGCATACTGGTCTATGATAGGGTCTTTACTTTATTTGTGTGCTAGTAGACCGGATATTATGCTTAGCATATGCATGTGTGCTAGATTTCAATCCGATCCAAGGGAGTGTCACTTAGTGGCCGTAAAGCGAATTCTTAGATATTTGACTTGCTTCGGGATCTGGTACCCAAAGGGGTCTGGTACCCAAAGGGGTCTAACTTTGACTTGATTGGATACTCAGATTCTGACTATGCTGGATGTAAGGTCGATAGGAAGAGTACATCAGGGACGTGCCAATTCTTAGGAAGGTCCCTGGTGTCGTGGAACTCTAAGAAACAAACTTCCGTTGCCCTATCCACCGCTGAGGCCGAGTACGTTGTCGCAGGACAGTGTTGTGCGCAACTACTTTGGATGAGGCAAACCCTCCGGGACTTTGGCTACAATCTGAGCAAAGTCCCACTCCTATGTGACAATGAGAGTGCTATCCGAATAGCGGAAAATCCTGTTGAGCACATCCGCACAAAGCACATTGACATCCGGCATCACTTTTTGAGAGACCATCAGCAAAAGGGAGATATCGAAGTGTTTTATGTTAGCACCGAGAACCAGCTAGTCGATATCTTTACCAAGCCTTTAGATGAGAAGACCTTTTGCAGGCTGCGTAGTGAGCTAAATGTCCTAGATTCGCGGAACCTGGATTGATAGCATACATGAGTTTATACCTTTGATCATGTTCCTTCTGCATTTTGTTGCTTACTTGTGGTGCTCAAGTTGTACAATCACTCCTCGGACCTCACAAGTCCTTGTGCAAGTGATGCACATATTTAGGGGGAGTTGTGCTACAACTTGACCCTTTGAGACTAACCGTTTGCTTGAGTTGCTTGATTTAGTCTCAAAGGAGGTTTGAAAGGGAAAAGGTGGACTTGGACCATAAAAGACTTCCACTGCACTCCGATGAGAGGGTAACTTATTCCAAGTTCATCTCATGTGCTCTTATTGCCTTTGTATTCTTATTTGAAGATTCTAGTGAGGCAATGGGGTTCTAGGGCCAAGATTGATCCCATTTTGGTGCTTGATGCCAAAGGGGGAGAAAATAAAGGCCAAAGCAATAGATGGATCAGCTACCACTTGAGAAATTTTGAAAATAGTAGATTAGAGCTTTTGGTTTGTCAAAACTCTTTTATTGTCTCTGTTGTCAAAAGTTGGCCTCTTGTGGGGAGAAGTGTTGATTATGGGAAAAGGGGGAGTTTTTGAAATCCTTGATCAATTTTCTTTGGAATACCTCTCTTTATGTCTCTACAAGTGGATTTGACTTAGAGATAGGAATTTGAGTTTGATTTGCAAAAACAAACCAAGTGGTGGCAAAGAGTGATCCATATATGTCAAAATTGAATCAAAACAATTTTGAGTGTTCATTTGCGTTGATATTGCACTTGTTCTAGTTGCTTTATGTTGTGTTGGCATAAATCACCAAAAAGGGGGAGATTGAAAGGGAAATGTGCCCTTGGGCCATTTCTAAGTATTTTGGTGATTGAGTGCCAACACAAGTGCTTTTGTGCTAATCTATGCAAAGTGGTGGACAAAGTGCAAATCATGTCAAAAGGTATGTTTCTAGACTTAGTACATTGTTTTATGGACTAATGTATTGTGTCTAAGTGCTGGAAATAGGAAAAATTAAATGGGAAATAAGATGGCCTTGTTCAGCCAAAGTCTGCTCAGTCTGGGTTCACCGGACTGTCCGGTGGTGCACCGGACAGTGTCCGGTGCGCCAGGCTGGCTCTGGCGAACAAGCTGCTCTCGGGACTTCGACGGCGGTGTACAGCTATAATTCACCGGACTGACCGGTGGCGCACCGGACAATCCGGTGAGCCGTTCACAGGCGAACTCGTCACTCTCGGGAGATGATTAACGACGTACGGCTAAAATTCACCGGTCTGTCCGGTGGTGCACCGGACTGTCCAGCGAGTCAACAGTCAGCCGGGGCAATGGTCGACCGAGGATTCCGCGCGTGACGCATGGTCGAGCCAACGGTCACATTGGTGCACCGGACTGTCCGGTGTGCACCGGACAGTGTCCGGTGCGCCAACGGCTCTCAGACTCCAACGGTCGGCTTTGCCAAATAAGGAAGGATATCTGCACCGGACAGTGTCCGGTGGTGCTGAGAGCACCTAGAGGGGGGGTGAATAGGTGATCCTGTAAAAACTTCAAACTTAAGCCACAAAAACTTGTTAAGCGTTAGCACAATTATTGCCAAGTGGCTAAGGTGAAGTCTCAACAAAACACAATACCACAAAAGATCAAGCACAGATGTGACACAGTGGTTTATCCCGTGGTTCGGCCAAGACCAACGCTTGCCTACTCCACGTTGTGGCGTCCCAACGGACGAGGGTTGCAATCAACCCCTCTCAAGCGGTCCAAAGACCCACTTGAATACCACGGTGTTTTGTTGTTCCTTTCACTATCCCGTTTGCAAGGAATCTCCACAAATTGGAGTCTCTTGCCCTTACAAGTATATGATCACAAAGAAAGCACAGAGTAAGGGAGGGAAGCAACACACACAAATCCACAGCAAAAGCGCATACACACGGCCAAGAATCGAGCTCACAAAACTATCTCAGAGTTCTCACTTAGAACAGAGCTCGAATCACTTAGAAACACAAACGAATGCGCAGAGACTTAGTGTGGATGATCAAGAATGCTCAAAGGTTGCTTGTGTGTCTCCTCCATGCGCCTAGGGGCTCCTTTTATAGCCCCAAGGCAGCTAGGAGCCGTTTAGAGCAAATCCGGAAGGCCATCCTTGCCTTCTGTCGTCGGGGGCACCGGACAGTCCGGTGCACACCGGACACTGTCCGGTGCCCGATTTCTTTCCTTAACTGGCGCTGCCGACCGTTGCAGCCCGTTGGAGATCTGCGAGCCGTTGGCGCACCGGACAGTCCGGTGCACACCGGACAGTCCGGTGCCGTCTTTCGACCGTTGGCTCGGCCACGTGTCCCGCGCGGATTGCGCGGCCGACCGTTGGCCCTGGCCGACCGTTGGCTCACCGGACAGTCCGGTGCACACCGGACAGTCCGGTGAATTTTAGCCGTACGCCGTCGGCGAATTCCCGAGAGCAGCCAGTTCGAGTCGAGGCAGCCTGGCGCACCGGACACTGTCCGGTGCACACCGGACAGTCCGGTGCTCCAGACCGAGCTGAGACTTGGCTGCACACAGCCAAGTCTTTCTCTCCCCTTTTCTCTTTTTCTTCTTTCTGTTTCTAACACTTAGACAAATATGTTAGTCCATAAAACCAATGTACTAAGGCTTAGAAACATACCTTTACTTCATGATTTGCACCTTGTTCATCCATGTACACAAGTTCACAATTAAACACATGTGTTGGCACTCAATCACCAAAATACTTAGAAATGGCCCAAGGGCACATTTCCCTTTCAATCTCCCCCTTTTTGGTGATTTATGCCAACACAACATAAAGCAACTAGAACAAGTGCAAACTTACTTCAAATAAAATAAATTTAAGTTTTATTCAATTTTGGCATATATGGATCATCCTTTGCCACCACTTGGTTTGTTTTTGAAAATCAAACTCAAATCTCTATCTCTAAGTTAAACACACATGTTGAGGCATAAAGAGAGTCATACCAAAAGAGATTGATCAAAGATTTCAAAAACTCCCCCTTTTTCCTATAATCAATACTAACTTTTGACAAGAGAGACAACATAAGAATTTTGACAAATCAAAAACTCTATTCTACTATTTTCAAAATCTCTCAAGTGGTAGCTGATCCATTTATTGCTTTGGCCTTTATTTTCTCCCCCTTTGGCATCAAGCACCAAAACGGGATCAATTTTGGCCCTTTAACCCCATTGCCTCACCAAAATCTTCAATTAAGAGCAAATGGCAATAAGAGTTAATGAGATGGACTTGGAATTAATTACCCTCTCATCGGAGTGCAGTGGAAGTCTTGCATCATCCAAGTCCACCTTTTCCCTTTCAATTCTCCTTTGAGACTAGATTGAACAAACTCAAGCATATGGTTAGTCTCAAAGAGTCAAGTTGTAACACATCTCCCCCTAAACATGTGCATCACTTTGCAACGGACTTGTGAGGTCCAGGGAGTGTATGTACAACTTGAGCACCATAATAAGCAACAAAATGCAGAATGAACATGATCAAAGGCATAAATACATGTATGCTACAATTCAATCCAAGTTCCGCGAATCTAAGACATTTAGCTCACTACGCAGCCTGCAAAAGGTCTTCTCATCTAAAGGCTTGGTAAAGATATCGGCTAGCTGGTTCTCGGTGCTAACATAAAACACTTCGATATCTCCCTTTTGCTGGTGGTCTCTCAAAAAGTGATGCCGGATGTCAATGTGCTTTGTGCGGCTGTGCTCAACAGGATTTTCCGCTATTCGGATAGCACTCTCATTATCACATAGGAGTGGGACTTTGCTCAGATTGTAGCCAAAGTCCCTGAGGGTTTGCCTCATCCAAAGTAGTTGCGCACAACACTGTCCTGCGGCAACGTACTCGGCCTCAGCGGTGGATAGGGCAACGGAGGTTTGTTTCTTAGAGTTCCATGACACCAGGGACCTTCCTAAGAATTGGCACGTCCCTGATGTACTCTTCCTATCGACCTTACATCCAGCATAGTCGGAATCTGAGTACCCAATCAAGTCAAAGTTAGACCCCTTTGGATACCAGATCCCGAAGCAAGGCGTAGCAACTAAATATCTAAGAATTCGCTTCACCGCCACCAAGTGACACTCCTTAGGATCGGATTGAAATCTAGCACACATGCATACGCTAAGCATAATATCCGGTCTACTAGCACATAAATAAAGTAAAGACCCTATCATTGACCGGTATGCTTTTTGATCAACGGACTTACCTCCTTTGTTGAGGTCGGTGTGTCCGTCGGTTCCCATCGGAGTCTTTGCGGGCTTGGCGTCCTTCATCCCAAACCTCTTTAGCAGATCTTGCGTGTACTTCGTTTGGGAGATGAAGGTGCCGTCCTTGAGTTGCTTCACTTGGAACCCAAGGAAGTAGTTCAACTCGCCCATCATCGACATCTCGAATTTCTGCGTCATCACCCTGCTAAACTCTTCACAAGACTTTTGATTAGTAGAACCAAATATTATGTCATCGACATAAATTTGGCATACAAACAAATCACCATCACATGTCTTTGTAAAAAGAGTTGGATCGGCTTTCCCAACCTTGAAAGCATTAGCAAGTAAGAAATCTCTAAGGCATTCATACCATGCTCTTGGGGCTTGTTTAAGTCCATAGAGCGCCTTAGAGAGCTTACACACGTGGTCGGGGTACCGCTCATCCTCGAAGCCAGGGGGTTGCTCCACGTACACCTCCTCCTTTATTGGCCCGTTGAGGAAAGCACTCTTGACATCCATTTGGTACAACCTGAAAGAATGGTGAGCGGCATATGCTAGCAAGATACGAATGGACTCTAGCCTAGCCACAGGAGCAAAAGTCTCCTCAAAGTCTAAACCTGCGACTTGGGCATAACCTTTTGCCACAAGTCGAGCCTTGTTCCTTGTCACCACTCCGTGCTCGTCCTGTTTGTTGCGGAACACCCACTTGGTTCCCACAACATTTTGCTTTGGACGGGGCACCAGCGTCCAAACTTCATTGCGCTTGAAGTTGTTGAGTTCCTCCTGCATGGCCAACACCCAATCCGGATCTAGCAAGGCCTCCTCTACCCTGAAAGGCTCAATAGAGGAGACAAAAGAGTAATGTTCACAAAAATTAACTAGCTGAGACCGAGTAGTTACTCCCTTGCTAATGTCACCCAGAATTTGGTCGACGGGATGATCCCTTTGAATCATCGCTTGAACATGGGTTGGAGGTGTCAGTTGTGCTTCTTCCTCCATCACGTGATCATCTTGTGCTCCCCCTTGATCACACGCCTCCTTTTGATGAACCTGTTCATCGTCTTGAGTTGGGGGATGCACCGTGGTTGAGGAAGAAGGTTGATCTCGTTCATCTTGTTCCTGTGGCCGAATGTCTCCAATCGCCATGGTTCGTATAGCGGCCGTCGGAACATCTTCTTCATCTACATCATCACAATTAACAACTTGCTCTCTTGGAGAGCCATTAGTCTCATCAAATACAACGTCGCTAGAGACTTCAACCAATCCCGATGATTTGTTGAAGACCCTATACGCCTTTGTATTTGAATCATAACCTAACAAAAACCCTTCTACAGCTTTGGGAGCAAACTTAGAATTTCTACCCTTCTTCACTAGAATGTAGCACTTGCTCCCAAATACACGAAAGTACGATACATTGGGTTTGTTACCGGTTAGTAGCTCATATGACGTCTTCTTGAGGAGGCGGTGAAGGTAGACCCTGTTGATGGCGTGGCAAGCCGTGTTCACGGCTTCCGACCAAAAGCACTCGGGGGTCTTGAACTCTCCAAGCATCGTCCTCGCCATATCGATTAGCGTCCTGTTCTTCCTCTCTACCACACCATTTTGCTGTGGTGTGTAGGGAGCGGAGAACTCGTGCTTGATCCCTTCCTCCTCAAGAAACTCCTCCACTTGAAGGTTCTTGAACTCGGACCCGTTGTCGCTTCTTATCTTCTTCACCTTGAGCTCAAACTCATTTTGAGCTCTCCTGAGGAAGCGCTTGAGGGTTCCTTGGGTTTCAGACTTATCCTGCAAAAAGAACACCCAAGTGAAGCGGGAAAAGTCATCAACAATAACTAAACCATACTTACTTCCTCCTATGCTTAGATAGGCGACAGGTCCGAAGAGGTCCATATGCAGCAGCTCCAGAGGTTTTGACGTGGTCATCACATTCTTGCTGTGATGCGCTCCTCCCACCTGTTTACCTGCTTGACAAGCTGCACAAGGTCTATCTTTTTCGAAATGCACATTTGTTAGACCTATCACGTGTTCTCCCTTTAGAAGCTTGTGGAGGTTCTTCATCCCCACATGAGCTAAGCGGCGATGCCACAGCCAGCCCATGCAAGTCTTAGCCATTAAGCATGCATCTAGACCGGCCTCTTCTTTTGCAAAATCAACTAAATAAAGCTTGCCGTCTAGTACACCCTTAAAAGCTAGTGAACCATCACAACATCTTCTAAAGACAGACACATCTACATTTGTAAATAAACAATTATATCCCATTTGACATAATTGACTAACAGATAGCAAATTATATCCAAGACTCTCCACTAGGAATACATTTGATATAGAATGCTCATTAGAAATTGCAATTTTACCTAACCCTTTTACCTTGCCTTGATTCCCATCACCGAATATAATTGAATCTTGGGAATCCTTATTCTTGACGTAGGAGGTGAACATCTTCTTCTCCCCCGTCATATGGTTTGTGCATCCGCTGTCGATAATCCAGCTTGAACCCCCGGATGCATAAACCTGCAAGGCAAATTTAGGCTTGGGTCTTAGGTACCCAACTCATGTTGGGTCCTGCAAGGTTAGCACAAATATCTTTAGGGACCCAAATGCAAGATTTATCTCCCTTGCATCTAGCCCCTAATTTCCTAGCAACTACCTTCTTACCCTTTCTACAAATAGCAAAGGGAGTATTGCAAGCATAATAAATGGTAGAAGGTTTGTTTACAACTTTTCTAGGAACATGAGCAAAATTTCTCCTAGGCATATGCGCAACATTTCTCCTACTCATATCTCTATCATGCTTATGAGAGGAACTAGAAGCAAACATGACATGAGAATCATAAACATGTGAATCAAAATCATTATAAGCATTTCTAGCATTTCTCCTATCATGATACAAGAAAGCATGGTTCTTTTTAGCACTACTAGCCATAGGGGCCTTCCCTTTCTCCTTGACGAAGATGGGAGCCTTATGGCTTGTTAAGTTCTTGGCCTCTCTCTTGAAGCCAAGACCATCCTTAATTGAGGGGTGTCTACCAACCGTGTAGGCATCCCTTGCAAATTTTATCTTATCAACTTCACTTTTGCTAGTCTTAAGTTGGGCATTAAGACTAGCCAATTCCTCATTTAATTTGGAAATTAAAACCAGGTGTTCACTACAGGCATTAACATCAAAATCCTTACACCTAGTGCAAATCATAACATGTTCTACACAAGAATTAGATTTATTTGCTACTTCTAACTTAGCATTTAAATCATTGTTAACACCTTGTAAAGTAGAAATGGTTTCATGACAGGTAGATAGTTCATAAGAAAGCATTTCATTTCTTTTCACTTCTAAAGCATATGATTTTTGTGCCTCTACAAATTTATCATGTTCATCATACAATAAATCCTCCTGCTTTTCTAAAAGCCTATCCTTTTCATTCAATGCATCAATCAATTCATTGATTTTATCTATCTTAGATCTATCTAAGCCCTTGAACAAGCATGAATAATCTATGTCATCATCATCACTAGACTCACTATCACTAGAAGAAGCATAAGTGGAGTCTTGAGTACTCACCTTCTTCTCCCTTGCCATAAGGCAAGTGAGACGCTCGTTGGGGAAGAGAGCCGATTTGTTGAAGGCAGTGGCGGCGAGTCCTTCGTTGTCGGAGTCGGAGGAGGAGCAATCCGAGTCCCACTCCTTTCCTAGATGCGCCTCGCCCTTTGCCTTCTTGTATTGCTTCTTCTTCTCTCTTTTGTTCCCCTTTTCCTGGTCACTTTCATTATCGGGACAGTTAGCGATAAAATGACCAAGCTTACCGCATTTGAAGCATGAGCGCTTCCCCTTGGTCTTGGTCTTGCTTGGCTGCCCCTTGCGACCATTTAGCGCCGTCTTGAATCTTTTGATGATGAGAGCCATCTCTTCATCATTAAGGCCAGCCGCCTCAATCTGTGCCACCTTGCTAGGTAGCGCCTCCTTGCTTCGTGTTGCCTTGAGAGCAAGGGGTTGCGGCTCGTTGATCGGACCATTCAAGGCGTCGTCCACATACCTCGCCTCCTTGATCATCATCCGCCCGCTGACGAATTTCCCAAGAACTTCTTCGGGCGACATCTTGGTGTACCTGGGATTTTCACGTATATTGTTCACCAGGTGAGGATCAAGAACGGTAAACGACCTGAGCATTAGGCGGACGACGTCGTGGTCCGTCCATCGTGTGCTTCCGTAGCTCCTTATCTTGTTGATAAGGGTCTTGAGCCGGTTGTAGGTTTGCGTCGGCTCCTCGCCCCTTATCATTGCGAACCGTCCAAGCTCGCCCTCCACCAACTCCATCTTGGTGAGTAAGGTGACGTCGTTCCCCTCATGAGAAATCTTGAGGGTGTCCCAGATTTGCTTGGCGTTGTCCAAGCCGCTCACCTTATGGTATTCATCCCTGCACAAGGAAGCTAGAAGAACAGTAGTAGCTTGTGCATTCTTATGAATTTGTTCGTTAATGAACATGGGACTATCCGAACTATCAAAGTGCATTCCACTCTCTACAATCTCCCATATACTAGGATGGAGAGAGAATAGGTGACTACGCATTTTGTGGCTCCAAAATCCGTAGTCCTCTCCATCAAAGTGTGGGGGCTTGCCGAGTGGAATGGAGAGCAAATGTGAATGTGAACTTTGCGGAATACGAGAGTAGTCAAAAGAAAAGTTCGAATTAACCGGTTTTCTCCTCTCGTAGTCGTTGTGGTCCTCGTCCTTTTGGGAAGAAGTAGACTCGTCGCTGTCGTAGTAGACGATCTCCTTGATGCGCCTTGTCTTCTTCTTCTTCCCTTCCTTTCGTCTTTGGCCCGAGCCGGAGTCGGTAGGCTTATCGTCCTTCGGCTCGTTGACGAAGGATTCCTTCTCTTTGTCATTGATCACAATACCCTTCCCCTTAGGATCCATCTCTTCGGGCGGTTAGTCCCTTTGTGAAGAGAACGGCTCCGATACCAATTGAGAGCACCTAGAAGGGGGGGGTGAATAGGTGATCCTGTAAAAACTTCAAACTTAAGCCACAAAAACTTGTTAAGCGTTAGCACAATTATTGCCAAGTGGCTAAGGTGAAGTCTCAACAAAACACAATACCACAAAAGATCAAGCACAGATGTGACACAGTGGTTTATCCCGTGGTTCGGCCAAGACCAACGCTTGCCTACTCCACGTTGTGGCGTCCCAACGGACGAGGGTTGCAATCAACCCCTCTCAAGCGGTCCAAAGACCCACTTGAATACCACGGTGTTTTGTTGTTCCTTTCACTATCCCGTTTGCAAGGAATCTCCACAAATTGGAGTCTCTTGCCCTTACAAGTATATGATCACAAAGAAAGCACAGAGTAAGGGAGGGAAGCAACACACACAAATCCACAGCAAAAGCGCATACACACGGCCAAGAATCGAGCTCACAAAACTATCTCAGAGTTCTCACTTAGAACAGAGCTCGAATCACTTAGAAACACAAACGAATGCGCAGAGACTTAGTGTGGATGATCAAGAATGCTCAAAGGTTGCTTGTGTGTCTCCTCCATGCGCCTAGGGGCTCCTTTTATAGCCCCAAGGCAGCTAGGAGCCGTTTAGAGCAAATCCGGAAGGCCATCCTTGCCTTCTGTCGTCGGGGGCACCGGACAGTCCGGTGCACACCGGACACTGTCCGGTGCCCGATTTCTTTCCTTAACTGGCGCTGCCGACCGTTGCAGCCCGTTGGAGATCTGCGAGCCGTTGGCGCACCGGACAGTCCGGTGCACACTGGACAGTCCGGTGCCGTCTTCCGACCGTTGGCTCGGCCACGTGTCCCGCGCGGATTGCGCGGCCGACCGTTGGCCCTGGCCGACCGTTGGCTCACCGGACAGTCCGGTGCACACCGGACAGTCCGGTGAATTTTAGCCGTACGCCGTCGGCGAATTCCCGAGAGCAGCCAGTTCGAGTCGAGGCAGCCTGGCGCACCGGACACTGTCCGGTGCACACCGGACAGTCCGGTGCTCCAGACCGAGCTGAGACTTGGCTGCACACAGCCAAGTCTTTCTCTCCCCTTTTCTCTTTTTCTTCTTTCTGTTTCTAACACTTAGACAAATATGTTAGTCCATAAAACCAATGTACTAAGGCTTAGAAACATACCTTTACTTCATGATTTGCACCTTGTTCATCCATGTACACAAGTTCACAATTAAACACATGTGTTGGCACTCAATCACCAAAATACTTAGAAATGGCCCAAGGGCACATTTCCCTTTCAGGTGCACCGGACTGTCCGGTGCGCCAGTCGACAGAAGGCAAGATCTGCCTTCCAGGATTGCTCTCAACGGATCCTAGCTGCCTTGGGGCTATAAAAGGGACCCCTAGGCGCATGGAAGAGTACACCAAGCATTCCTTGAGCACTCTTGATCACTTACACTCCATTCTTGCGCACTTGTTTGACATTCTAGTGATTTGAGCTCCGTTCTAGTGTGCTAGTCTTTTGAGCTTAAGTCTGGGTCTTGTGTGTGTGTATTTGCTGTGATCTTAGTGTCTTGTGTGAGTTGCTAATCCCTCCCTTACTCCGTGCTTCTTTGTGAACTTCAAGTGTAAGGGCGAGAGGCTCCAAGTTGTGGAGATTCCTCGCGAACAGGATTAAGAAAAGCAAAGCAAAACACCGTGGTATTCAAGTGGGTCTTCGGACTGCTTGAGAGGGGTTGATTGCAACCCTCGTCCGTTGGGACGCCACAACGTGGAGTAGGCAAGCGTTGGTCTTGGCCGAACCACGGGATAACCACCGTGCCATCTCTGTGATTGATATCCTTGTGGTTATTGTGTTTTGTTGAGACTCCTCTCTAGCCACTTGGCGATTATTGCGCTAACACTTAACCAAGTTTTTGTGGCTTAAGTTTCAAGTTTTACAGGATCACCTATTCACCCCCCTCTAGGTGCTCTCAGAATCTTCAATTCTGCCAACTCATTCGGAGGCATACGGTACGATCTTCGAGAAATGGGAGCCGTACCAGGCTTTAACTCAATTACAAACTCTACATCCCTTTCAGGTGGCAATCCCGACAAATCCTTGGGAAAGACATCGGGAAACTCACATACTACCGGAATATCCTTAATTTCCGGTACCATGACTTCATAAACTCTGCCAGTAATTTTGTTTGGAATAGGGATGGGCAAAAGAATTTCTTCTTGATGATGACTCAACCTGATGGTTCTTTGTTTAGTATTGAGTATTGCTTTATGCTTGGCCAACCAATTCATACCCAGAATAACATCTATGTCTTGGCCTTTTAGGACGATCACATTGGTAGGAAAGTCCCGTCCGGCCAATGATACGGGCACTTGATAGGCCACTTCTCTAGTAAAGATTTGTCCCCCAGGTGAGTGTATTTTAAATCCCTCTTTTGATTCATGGCATGCAATGTGGTGTTGCTCCACAAATTTCTTGCTAATGAACGTATGCGAAGCACCAGAATCAAAAAGAATGACTGCAGGATGATTGGCCACGAGGAACATACCCATCATTACCGGCTCTCCGTCCGGTGTAGTGGCCACTTGTGTATAAAATATGTGCCCCGTCTTCTTGAGATTTTTGCCCTTAACATTTCCCTTGCTTTGAGATGAATTCCCCGATCCTTGCTGATTATTCGACTGATTCTGCTTGGGATAGGGGCAATCTTTGATGAAATGCCCAGACTTGCCACAATTGAAACACCCGGTTGAAGAGCTGGGTAAAGCAGGGAATCGAGTGCCTGGGGCACCCGGCTGACTTGGGGCAGTGGGGGCATTATTGGGACGAATAATTATTGGTTGCTTGAAAGGGAAGGATGGTGCACGTGAACGATTCTGGTTAGAAGGCCGGAGAATAAACCGTTGCCTCTTTACCGGGCCCTGACTAGGCCTATCACCTCCAAATCCCTTAGACTTTCCGACACCTGCATACTTTGCTTCCACAGCCAAGGCTGTACTGACAGCTCTCCCATACGTGAGATCTATGCAGGTTGCCATTTTTCTCTGCAGTCGATCATTTAGACCCCTCATAAAGCAATTCTTCTTTTTCAAATCAGTGTTCACCTGATCGATTGCATATTGTGACAGATGATTGAACTTATTGAGATACTGATTAACAGTATCTCCTCCTTGCTTTAGCTTCATGAATTCTTCTTGCTTCATATGCAGAACACCTTCGGGTATATAGTGCTCGCGGAAGGCCACTTTGAATTCTTCCCAGGTTACTTGGTGATTGGCCGGTTGAACGGCCACGAAATTTCCCCACCAAGTACTGGCAGGGCCGCGTAGTTGCTGGGCTGCAAATAAAGGCTTCTGGGTCTCCGAACAATGTAGAAGTCCGAATTTTTGTTCAATCACTCGAAGCCATTCATCGGCTTCCAACGGATCTTCAGCTTTAACAAACAAGGGTGGACGTGTCTCCGAGAAGTCCAGATAAGAAGTTTCGCGGGGGGGTTGTTGATAACCCCGCCCACCATGCTGCTGGAACTGTTGGCCCACCATTTCTCTCAGAAAGCGGGTATTATCAGCAGTTGCGTTTACTAAGGCGGCAATCGCCTCAGCTAGCGTGGGAGGAACAGGAGGTGGATTTGGTGTAGATTCCCTTCCACTAGAGGGTCCCGCTGCATCCTGGGATCGAGTCTTGGACGACATCTGTGGCAATAAACATTTGAACACAAATATAATATGCCAAAGACAAAACCATCCAATTTACATTACCAAAAAGAGTAATGTACAAACTCGATTTTACAACAGGATACATTACCCGATATACAATACCATTACCTATTACACAATAGTACAACCTACAATACACTATTTCTATTTCTACCACTACACCCCTATTCCTGCTTTTGGTTTTTCCTGGCAGCCTCGTCGTCGGGTGTGGGAGACCATTCATCGACCAACCTCATAGAAGGAGTGGGCTTAAAAAGGTCTAGCTCACCACCAAGCGCTTCTCCCACAACATGCGAGGGTCCGGCTTCCGACCCGACAGGATCCATAGGGGCACTGGGATGTAGTTGCGAATACAGTACATGAACTTCCTCATGTAAGGTATTGCAATATGCCTGCAGGTTGTCAATAGCAGAACTAAGTTCCTCGACTCGGGCTCGAGCCTTTGCTTCTTTAGCCCAAGCCACTGAACGAGACTGTACCGCCCAGTCGAGCGCTAAATCCCGATCAGCAAGCTGATCCTGCAGACGGCGGATATAACTCCTTAATTCGTTTATCCTATCGCCATCCGCGACCCACATACTGGTCCTGCGTTGTAGTTCCGTTTGAAGCTGATTCACGCGGGCTTCGAGATCCCCAATTGGATCGTTGCTTCTGCTACTACTATCCTCATCCCGCGGGGCAAGTTGATGACGAGGTACTCCAATTGGGCCTGTTGACTTATGTGCAGTCTTCCTCGTGCGTGGCGACATTTCTCTAGCGCCCCGTTTGGATCATTGGAATTAAATTTCATTCTAATAATAGTAATTTAGGCATATATCAATTAAGCTAATTCGGTTTTATGCAAAATATATTTGTATACTATTATTAGCAAGATGTCGGAGATATTTATGTGCTACATTTTTATTATAAAGGAGTGAGACGATGAGTGTCATGTAAGTTATAGATTAGAAATCAATTCTAATAATGCATAAAATCATTTCCCACCCTCCACCCCTTGAATTTGAGATAGACTTATATCTGAACTTTGGAAAGTGGTGGAATATCAAATTCCAAACTAAATAAGTTATTTTATTGAATGAATTCCAATTCCTCTAAAATGAAGGGATCCAAACGCCCCGTAGGGGGAAAATTTTATTAGTATAATTCTTAGCATGATGCATGTGTAATTACAGAATCAACCTTAGTTGATTCATACCTTCTATACATTGCACTCCTCCTATCTGGTCTTTCATATAGATTCTTCAGATATGGGGGATAAGAATAGAAGAAATCTTTCTAGGTGAGTTTTTAGAAAATCCTTTTGAAAATGCCTCATAATACCTGCGAAGAAAGGCTACGCTCCGATACCAGCTGTGACGGAACCTTCCAAGTCATTAGGCCTACCTACAGTTGTCCTTGTCTAACAGACATCAGACAACCCTGTAGATGTTTCTGAATCACTTGACAAGTTCGGTATCTTTTCTTACCTTTCCAGGAACGTTTCACCCATCTTGCAGACATTACAGAACATCAGAGATATCGGAAAGCGGAAGTGATTACAGAAACTTACATTTATTTAAAAAGTAAGATTAAGTTGCTTATACAGACCAGAAAATATAAACGAGTGCAGAGTAATATTATTACATAACCAAGGGAGGCAAAACCCCCTCCCGATAAGTTTTTCATAAAAGTTTTCTTATGGAGGACCAAGTCCTCCCGCATCTTCACTCTTGCTTTTCCTCCTGAGGAACCACCTTGGTACAGAAGCAATAGAAATCTGCTACTTCCACACCTAAAAACAACGAAGGGATAAACTCTGAGTATGGAATTACTCAGCAAGTCTTACCCGACTAAAGAAAAGACTCTCAAGGGTATGCTGGCTTAAGGGAGTCAAGGTAAGGCTTTTCAATAATCAAAGACTTTGTTTTGCAGAAATGCTTACTAAAGTGGATCCTTAAAAATCCAATTTTATTTGTCAAGTTAAGTAAAATTACCTGTAACTATAGTTCTTTCTACCCTAGTTCAATTACTGGTCCTGCACTAGCCAATTTCTTAACAAAACCCATCATCTTTAGTGGATTGCTACGTATAAGTCAGTGACCAAGTCTCCATAACCACGGAGGTACGGCGATCCGAATCGATTATACTCAGCTGAGGATCTCCAATCACACGAC
This sequence comes from Zea luxurians, assembly GCA_029449295.1. Lineage (NCBI taxonomy): Eukaryota > Viridiplantae > Streptophyta > Magnoliopsida > Poales > Poaceae > Zea > Zea luxurians. The sequence continues at coordinate 2,309,713 of JAOPSE010000090.1, forward strand.
ATATGTAGCACTTAACCCTTGCATCTGTCAACCCGCCACCGGGGTTCTTAAGACCAGATCAGATTCACGCAAATCGAGAGCACAGATACACCATCGTCCAGCCTCTTACCACGGAGGGTACATGCTACTCTCGCCACCGCTCCACGCCCATTTCGTGTTATCTTATTCTGGCCTTAGTCTGCCCGAGGCAAGGCTTACCCATGACGAGGCATGTGACCAGTTAAAGGGTCCTCGGTCAGCAGGCCTACATCGACACGGTCCTTAATCGACTCAGACGAAGACACTACACCGAGACTCTCTTCTCGTGCAAGTCACCCGCCCGGTCTCAGCTTAATCATTAAACCCAAAAACTTGGTACCTGGCAGAGGTACATCTTTTCCAGATGTTGAATCCATCAAGGCCTTTGACAGATTCACCATCAAGTTTTATTTTCAAAAACATCCCACCCACTTTTGCCACATCATCTTTTGTAAAAACAAAACATTTTATTTTTCTAAAGTAAGGCTAAGCATCAAAAATCTTTTTGAAACATAGGGATTTCAAGGAAGGTAATCAAATTCAAGGAAGGTAATGCAGGAATTGTTTTAGCAATCAACTCCTATCACCTAATGCATCAAGCAAGTGAAAAAGGTTTTTTTAAAACACAAGGAGGTGGAAAATGCACCGGGGCTTGCCTTCATTAGTAGGTGAGTCTGACTCAGGCCCGTAGATGTCAAAATAAAGACAAGATCCTGCCTGAGAGTCCGAAGGTGGTGGTGCCTTCTCTTCACTCACTTCAACTTCTTCTTCGTTTTCTAAACATAACCACATATATGTATAAGAATGAATGCCATGTAATGCTCATGAGAGTGCAAAGATAATATAAACTTATTAACTAAGTCTTGAATACAACTTTCCTTCACGGAACTCCGGGAACCTAGGGTTTCCGGAGTCAGTAAAGGAGTTCATAGAGCAGGGGTGGGGGTTTTGGGGTTCTAAGTATCAAACAAGGTCCAAATCAATCCAAATTCTACCCAAGGCTTCTAAATAATGTGTGGAGTTCATCTAAAAAGTTTGAACATTTTTGGCATTACTATTAATTCTCTAAAATTCTAGAACTATTTCTTTAAGCTATTTTAAATGCCTTAAAATTCCTTATTTAACCTAAAAATCATGAAACTGTTTTTATTAAATTCTAGGGAAAATAATAAGCCTAGGAAAATTGGTTTCACAATTTTATGAATTTTATACAATTTTTAACAAATTTCCAAAGCTCTACTGAAAAAAGAAAAAGAGAAAGATTGAAACAGTGATGGGTTGGTTTCAGCCCAGCGGCCCAGTCCAGAGGGCAAAGGCGCGTGCGCGCCCGCGCCCGTGGGGCAGATTTGCGCAGAGGCCCTCAACGTTTTGGATATCTGCTAAGAATCCTTGGCTACTGTTCAACGTCTCACTGACATCTACAAAAACAACCCCGCGTTTCTATCCTTTCTCCGTTCGAAGTCCCCGGCGGTGAACTGCACAGGGATGTACTCCGGCGAGCTAGCAGACCAGCCGAGCGGGGCCATGACCGGCACTCCCGAGCAGTGGGCATGGAATTGAACCACCCCAGATCACTTTCCCTAACCTAATTTCATCAACGACTAACTAATAAGCTCTGGCCACAGCGGCCGTGAGCATCGCGGCTTGGCGATCGTGTTCCCGGCGATCCCTGGCGGCCCGGTTCAATTGGGTGGGTCGGTAAGCATCTGTAATACCCAAAATGTAAGATGAAAGCATAGGTGAGTTACATACATGATTTTGCCTATGTTTATTGTAACATGTGAACCAACACCTCAAAAGTCATTAATTAATTAGTGACACTTAAAGTAATTTGTGCATCATGCTGTGATTTATTTGTTTGTGCATTCACTCATGAAGATAATGATAAGAGAAATATGCAAATGGTGGAAGAGACATTAAACCTAATTTTGGGAACCAATAATTTGAGAAATAAGATATAGAAGGTGAAGAGGAAAATAGGAAAAGCCCTATATACAATGTAAGGAAAATATATAAATAAATGTGTCATTTCATATCAACATCTTGAACTTGTACATCTAGTTCAAATTCAAAGTTTGCAATCAAATTTGGATTCAAATTTAAGAATTCAAATATGAAAAGAAAAGAAAAGGAAAGGAAAAGAAAAAAGAGCAAAGAGTAAACTGCTGCATGGACCCAAACCCCTGCCTCGGCCCATCGTGGCATTTTCTTCTGCGCGGCCCAAGTTCTACTCCACCGCGTGTGCATACCTGGCAGGCGGGCCCGGTCAGGCAGCCTCTGCTCAGTCTCTCCCTCGGCCTGGTATCACGATCATGTGGGCCATCGATGTCAGCACTTTCGTCTCTGCCCAGACTCAAACCGAAAGCACCGCGATTTGCTCGATTGGCTTCTGCAATTCTTCCAGCCGGGCGCAAAATTCGCGCCACCAGTGCGAGATTCATAAACGGCCTCACCCGCGGACTCTATGCCCTGCAAAACCCGACCGGTATAGGCCACCTCTCACCTAGATTTTGACTCGCGCCATGGCTGGGTCAAACAGCTCCGCGATGCTCGGCATGGTGGGCGGAGTCTGCGCTGGCGGAATTCGGGGCCGACTTAAGTAGAAATGTGGGTCCCGATGCCCCATTGACCAACAAACTAGCGCTGGGGTGCCGCGTCGTGGGTTGTGGGCTCTTGCGCCGTGGGAGTTCCGCTGGGTGGACTTTGTCGTGGAATTGAGCTCCGCCGTGCACGTGGCTCAGTGAGTTTTCCCTCCTATGAAATTGTCTCGTCTCCCTCGTCTTTATCCGACCTCCATGACCCCCTCGCACCTGTGCGCGCCCGCGTCGTCCCCAAATCCTTCACCGGGAGCCACCTTGGCGGAAGAATTCCACCGCCGCTAGAGAACTTTGGAGTCGCCAGCGCCCAGGCTTTCGGTATAGCGCCCAAAGTCTTCTACGAGTTCTAAGAAAGGTGTCTGTGCCCTTGCCACGCGAGATTGCCCACCTATGCTCGAGGAATTTCTCGACGGAGTGCGCGCCGGGGCGGAACATCCTCCTCTCCGTGGTCGGCTCACCTGCACGGACGATACTTGGTAAGAACCACTCGCTCGGACCCGCCTTCATACCCATAGCATGTAGTTCGACTGAATTTGAGTTTCACGCCCGGAACCCGGAGACTAGCCCCGCCGGTGCGAGGCCTGGCCGCGGTGGCGTTGGTGCCGTGGTCTGGTTTGACCAGGGGAGGAAGAATGCCCGTCGGCCGCTGGATCGGTGACGGTGGGCTCGCCTTGGATGGAAACACCGAGCGCCGTCCGATTTCAATCCTGCGCGCCCTGTTTGGTTTCGGCTGTTTAGAATTTATGTCGTTGATCTTGCATCGAGTGGCTGAGAGTGGGTACCGGTTCGCTGGGGTAAAGTTTTAATCTGGTGCACCCGTATCTGATCAAACGGCTGAGATCGGCGCGTACCTGTTCGTTCTGGCACTTTTGTTAAAGAGCCCTTTTGTTTATAGTGAATAGAACCCGCCGTCCAACACCAGTGTTCACTGAGTCTTGGATTTATTGCACCACACTCCCTGGGTTCTCTGGAAATAGTGCGCCCAGTCCAGAGCTTATTTAAACTGTATAAATGAATTAGAAATTGAATAATTAATATGAAAAGAATGGCTAGAACTTATAAAATTCATAGAAAATTCATCTCTGGTCCAAATTGAGCCATTCCACTTTCTAAATTTGTGTAATTTAATTCTCTATCACTTAGAGTCTCTGTTTTGTCATGAAAACAGTAAGAAAATTTATTTCCCACTTAATCCTATTTAAAACACATAAAACCTTTGAAAATGCATAACTTAAATTCTATAACTCCAAAAATTATGATTCCTGTTCCTAGAATTTTATTTTAATGTGTAGATTATTACTGTGTATTTTGTATACATGTTTGGTGTAATGTTAATTTCTCTATATGCATTGTGCTTGTTTGTATTGTGGCGAGTAGAAGAGCCCGTTGCTGAGGATCCTGGTGAGCAGCAGGTTGAAGTAGCTGAGCAGGAGCTCATTGAAGGCAAGTTGTGCCCTTGATCACTTACTTTCCCAGCCATGTTCTTATTAATTTTAATGATCTGCATAGGTTAATTTTGGTGGGATCCTTTAGGTTACCCCAGTTTTGGTTATCTTTATACCTTGTTCACCACTGAAACATTTTTGGGTAGTACTTGCTATTGCTTTATGTGGATTGGGTATGGAGATACACTACTCATGATTAATATGTTATTATCTTGTTATTATTACTGTTCATGTTAAGATCATTAAATTAATGGGAACATGGAGCGACCACCCGGGAAAACAGTGCCACCACAAGGGTTTAATGGGACGCCCTTGGCTGATTAACTAGGAAAGCTAGTGGAGGTCTTCCTTACCCGAAAGGGGCAAGGGCAGTAGGGGAGTGGTCAGTGTAGGGAGGTCCTTGTTTGATTTTGCTGCGATGGCGGTTAGGCAAGAACCCTGCACTGGAGCTTCCTATAAACTGTAGCGGGATTTCTGAAGCTAGTGGAACTTTGTAAAGGCCTCGTAGTGGATCCCTAGCCATTCACCTGGGTAGTGTCTAAGGGCCTAGCTAACCCTGGCGACATGGGATACACGACTTGTGGGTAAAGGGTACAACCTCTGCAGAGTGTAAAACTAGTATACTAGCCGTGCTCACGGTCATGAGCGGCTCGGACCCTCACATGATTAATTATGGAACTTAAATTTAATTTGACATTTGCATCGCATTTGGGATTATTTTACTATTACTGTTCTTTATTATTATTAAGGTTTGGTATTTACTTACACTTAGTAATTGCTAATAAAATTTTGAGCAACTTATAAAAGCAATGCTCAGCCTTAGCCTTTATTTCATTGATCAGCCTTACACTTCATGAACTCCCACCTTTGGTGAGTTCATGCCACATTATTCCCCACAACTTGTTGAGCTATGAACGTATGTGAGCTCACTCTTGCTGTCTCACCCCCCCACAGGAGAAGAACAGGTGGTCGAAGAGGAGCCACCTAACACTGAGGCATTCGACTTGATCTAGGTGGCATTTCTCAGTCGACATTAGCGCCAACGATCCTTAGTTCGTTTTATATTTATCTTTATTTTGTAATAAGTCTTCCGCTATGTAATAAATACTCTGATGTTTTATGACATTTATCTCTATACACTCTGTTATTATATATGTTGTCTTCTTGGCGCATGTATGAGATGCACCCGACTTTGTTCCTTAAAGCCGGGTGTGACAGCATCACAGACGCATGAGAATGCTTAGACAAGGGAGCAGAGGGGACGAGCTGACCTGAGTTGGGCTGACCACGAAGAGATTGAGTTCACGGCGTTCTAGAACCGGATTAGGGAGAATCCGAAATTCGTGCTCGCTAGTGAGGGATTTGGGATGCAGGTGGGTGCAGCAGCTGCTTGAGTACATGGCGGAGCTGGGGGCACGGTCAATTTATAGAGTCCGTGCGTGGTGATCGTGAATTTGGGTGCTGACGCGCGGCGGCCGGAGGTGAAGAACTGGCGCGCGTGAGTGCGTGTCCCCAGTCGTGGCGAGCTCACCGGCGACGATGGGACTGCCCCAGAGAGTCACGGCGGCGAGGTGTAAAGGCAGAGCCACGCGGCAGGCCATGGCAAAGGCACGACGGCGGTGAGCCCCTTTATCCACGGCGGTGAGCAAGGGGAGGGGTACCGCGGCTGGCCGGGGTGGCATCCAGCTCACCGGCGGCGAGGATTTTTTTACTGAGCTATACTTATCTGAAGGCCATGGCGCACGAATCACGGCGAACGACCGACGGGCCACCGGCGGCGAGCAAGGGGTGGGATCTTCTTCAGTTTAACCTTTACTGTACCATGGGAAATTCAGTTTATGACGCCTGACAGAGCAACTTCAGAGCAATTCTTCTCCATTTTTTGCATTACAACTTCGTCATCTATCTGTACCAAAGTTGTAGGGCTACCATCCAACTATAACTTTGCTGCAATGTGCTCCCACAAAAAGTCACTGGATCTTGCTTAAAATTAAGCCCTAAGTTCATGTCATCCCACTGTTAATCTGAATTTCAGATTTCAAGCAGTCTGACAATCCAACTTCAGGCTCAATTATCTCCAGTACTTTCTTAACAACTATGCTCACACTCTTAAGCAAAGTTGTTCCCCTATATTAGGTCTATAATTTTGATGTGATGACCTAGGGCAAAAACTCCATAGTTTGAAAGATACAAGGCTCCAAAGTTGAGCAAACTACACTGAAATCCAGACTTATGCTGAATTCACAACTAGGGACCTTTTTGCAATTGAGCCCAATTCTTAGGGTTTGGCTTCCAAAATCACACCTTAGTGAACCAAGTGACTTAAGATACTTACTTAACTTAATTTTTGCACTTTAGTCCAAATGTGCACCAATTTTGCACATAAGCCCCTAGGTTTTAGTTTTAGGGTTTTCCAGGGTTCAAATGGGGATTTTTGGTATCCCAGGGGTATAAAAATGATTCAAGTTCATTCTTGGGAACATTTTGCGACCATTCCCCTAAAGCTTTTAGGTTTTTCTTAATTTGGGTTAAGTCCTACCCCCTTTAATCTCTATTTAGGGTTAAGCTTCCTACCCAGGGTTCTATTTGCAAAGTGCTATAACAACACAACTTGTTTGAAATTTTTACCTAGTGAATGCACTCTAGGTGTGTCAAACATATGCAATGTCAATGCTTATGATGCCATGCTCAAGTTTTAGTTACAGTAACACCAGGGGTGTTACAATACGTGAGACCAGTTCCAGCAATGTCGAACTCCAACTGAGTGCATGAACGATCAGAAGCAATGGTGTAGGGAACCTCTTTGAGGAGCTCAAACATGGGAACACTCAGGTTTGTCCGTGTCATGTACATGTTGTTACCCTCGTGCATCACACTAGCCTTCGACAATTACAACTTGGGGTGCTCTTCAAGCATTTTGATGAAATATGAAAGAGTAGATGAGGTATCTAGCTGAACAAGGCTATCAGGCCCACATACAAGGTAATCTTTGTCGCTGACAAACTCAATTACTTTAATGTGAGTTCCTTCTAGACCGTTGTATGTGAGATAGTTTGACACACTTTTGCTGCACCTAGAAATAAGCTAGAAGGCTTCCAATGCACAAGCAGAATTAAGCTTGAAGTCTTCTAATGGGGTTGAAACAGGGGCTTCAACTAACTCATATGGCTCTTCACTACTATCATCTGAATCAACGGTACTTGTTGGAAGCTGAAGTGTAGCATCACCAACAGAAATTCCATGAAGATTGACATTGGAGTATGTTCTAGAAGCCACAAGTGATGCATATGTAGGACAACATGCAACAGTGAAGATTTCATTGTTGTGGCCTAGAAATGTGTATGTAGAATCATCAATAATGTCTTCTGAATTATCTCCAGCAGCCTTGGCAAACACAGGAGCTGGTGGAGCAATGTTGGTGACGCCAGATACGATCTCAAATGTTGTTGCAACCTCAACATAATTGTTGGTGTTGGAGAATTCGTCTTGACCAAGGACAGAGGTTGCAGGTCTGGCGGCTGCAGTAGTCACCATGGTGTCACCACAACTGAAGGCCAAGTTTGTGTTCCTAGGATCCTGAGATGAACACCATTGAATGTCCAACTGACAACAACCATCATATATGTTCCTTCCATGCAACTCTCCAAAGGCGTCAGCTGCCTCATGCTTTGTTTCAAATACCACATGAGCCAACACAGGATCTAAACCTCCAATTATATGGACGAGCTTGACCCTTCCATAAGGAGCAGAAACTACATGAATCACACTCTCAGTCATGGGGTAACAGACCTAGTGTATGGTGACCTCAAGGACGTGGCTAGGTGACCTCCAGTCGCGCGTGGGCTTGATGAATTTGGTGATGCCATGCAACACAGAGTCACGGCTGCTGTTGAAGCCCTGCATCAAACACTTGGTGGGCAAGGTGCTGAGAACCGCACCCTCCTCCTCACGGGTCACCAACTGCAGGAGAGAGGACACCGAGGAGGATAAGCTGAGCTCGGCACGCAACTCACGAAGGTGAGTCGGGGTAGCGGCGGAGTTGAGGTTGGGCCCTAGGAGCGCGGTGATGAGGTTGTCAAGGCGGATGTCGGTGACGCGAGCAGCATTGGTGGTCGTGCCCGCGCCGACCGTAGCATCGACGGCGAGCGGCTCCGGGCAGGCGAGGCCGGACTCGCTCATAGAGCCAAATACGCCTGGATGGCTGGATCCACCGCCGTGCGGATCAGGCGGCCACCGTATGGACCTGGTCGATGTGGGCTTTTTTGGGCAAAATAGATTTCAACATGACATGTATGGGTCTAGACATATATGGATCGAGACATTATATTATATATTATATTTATTCTTCATGTTTATATTATATATTATATTTATTCTTCATCATTATATTTATTTTTGAGATGAATCGAAAATCATAAAAATCTTGATAGACATAAATTATGCAATATATATATGCAACTATTGTTAGAAAAACAATAGGACTCAATTGAATACTCTTCAATTGAAGTGGGCTCTTAGTCAAAGACGCTAGATAGCTCAAGAATTAAAAGATGCGTAAAAAAGTTGGCCTTGCCTCTCCACGTCTATAAAATAATGGCTTGACCATATGGGTAGGTGCTATAGATTTTTCATCGTGGGTAAGTTAATATATTATGGGGTAAAAAACAAGGTGACATGAGGCAAAATCCTATAGATTAGCTATATACTAGAGGCACTTTAATATAAATAGATGGAAAATTAAAAAGTAATTTAATGTGTAACATCAATAAGCACCTCATGCAGAACCCATTTAGTCTTGATGGTGGACCTCTCACTACATCGATTATATAGTATTTCATTTTAAATATTCTATCACATATATCAATGATTAATGAGCTTTTCATACAATTGTCACAAGTCTAATGTAGAGCAAAATATGACGATTTATTCTCATGATGAACCCATATTGTCGTGGATCATCATCACCAAAAGTATGTTAGAATGAGTTATGACAGTTTTAATGACGATGGTTAATTTTTTGTCATTAAACTTAAACGTCTCATTGAAATTGTCATAAATAGAGCGATCTAATGACGATTCCCACTAGTGTCATCGCATATTCGTCATAGAAGGTCACATGTGTTGTAGCGTATAGAGCATGCTTCTAGCAAATTTAAACTTTTCATTTTCAATTTCATGCTCATTGATTTTAGCAGTTAATTGAGCTATATGATCATTTTGTTGTTTAATTAAAGCAAGGTGATCATCTTTAGCATCAATATTAACATCTCTACATTTAGTACAAATAGTAACATGATTTTAGCAGTTAATGGCATGGTTGAATACTTGGATGTTGATGAATAGCCAAGTAAGAAACCAATATCACATCTTCTTTGAAAATTCCCTAGGTGATGGCGTTTCTTGTAGATGTAGCATTTACACCTGAACACCCAGAAGAATGAGACATCTGGCTTTTCTCCATTTTGTAGTTCATAAGGAGTCTTCTCAAGCAACCGGTGAGGAAACACCCTGTTTGATGCATAACATGCAATATTGACAGCTTCGGCCCAAAACCTCTCCGATGTATTATATTGATCAATCATGGTTCTTGCAAGATTGATCAAGGTTCTATTCTTTCTTTCTACAACTCCATTGTGTTGAGGTGTATATGTTGCAGACACTTCATGTTTCATCCCAACTTCATCATAATATTCATGTATGTTGGTGTTGTCAAACTTTTTCCCATTGTCACTTCTGATTTTCTTGATTTTGTAGTCAAACTAATTTTGTGCTTTCTTGGCAAATGTTGGGGGTCTTCCTCTTCCAAAGGTCCTCAAAAATATAATTAATCAGTTGTTTTCAGCATAAGTTATTACAGGGAGCTTCGTCTTCAGGATGCAAGTCTTTTCCTTATGATGAAGACATACGAGATGAAGATGTGTCTAAGGATGGCAAGAATGAACGCTGAAGCTATCGCCAGATTGATAGCTTCGGCTCGTAATGGAGATAAAGTATGATGATAATGCCGACTGAAGGGGAAAAAGACTACTTAGTCCTTAATGAATTGTATTACGATCATAAGTGAATATTGTGGACATAAATGTACTTTTACCTAGGTTGTGTCCCGTGCCTATAAATAGATGAACAGTATCACCGTACAGTTCACGCTGATTTGTAATCTCCCTTGCGTCAACACCTTCGAGCAAGCCAAAAGTATCATTGTAATATAAATCTTGTTAATATTCATGTATGATTCTGTGAAATGCAAATACGAATGAATTAATGAGATATACTTGTTGTTTTCGTCTCTTGTATTCTCGCTTATCTATAAAATGATGAAGGCATGTCCTTCATAACCTTCGTCTGATGATCATTATGACTGTGAGGAGATGATGCTTCGAAAGACAAAGGTCCTTAATACTTAACAATTGTGTTACCTTGTTCTTGATTCACAACATTTGAGAACAAGTGACCAACAGCAAATTTCCTAAATATTGATGCAACCTCAAACTTTTCTTGAAGAAAGAACACCCAATTGTATCTAGAATAATCATCAACAATGACCAAGCAGTAGAGGTTGCCACCAGCACTTGCATAAGTTGTTGGAATAAATAAATGAAGGATTATAGGGAGGCTACCGTAGCGCAAAACAAAATTTTCGACCCCATAAAACCAAGAACTCTTGCTGTTATAGGTCATGGAATTACCCCTAAACACGTAGGGCAGTGGAAGTTGTCTCGATGTAGACGTATGCGCCGAGCAGTGACGTGTAGTTGTCGGCGTCCTTCATGTCCTCGTGTGGTTCGACCTAGTGCTCTAGATGCAACACCTCTGAGGTATCCACACATATAGAGAGGAAGCGTCACATACTGAACTGCTAGGTTTGTGGTGGTGGCTTGGGGAGGGCGAGAGGGGCACGACTGCTAGTTTGTTGATCGCAAATTAGGGTTATCCTTATGAGTGCTCTCACCCCTCATTATATAGGCATTCTAGTGGGCTTCTGACTTTGAGGTCCATCAGCAATCCTAACAACTAGTGTAATTCTGGATCCAATCTGAGTTAGGCTTCCTTCCCCTTAGGTGTGTGACCCTATATGTTCACATACATAGACATGGCCTGAGTACTCTTACTTGGCCCAATAATTGACAACGACCTCTAGCAAGATGTGTCAACTCCTATGCACACGTAAAGATCACATCAGACAAACCATTACAACATTACGCACATATTGTTCCCTTTGTCTCACGATGTTTGGTCTAGCTCTAAGCTGACATCTCTTTCTCGATACTGTGAATTGGAATCCTTTCATGGTTAACACTTAACCCTAGCATGACCATGCATTTCTTGATCCAATTACTTGAGGGGCTTAGAGATATCTCTCTCAAGAAGAGAGGGACAAATTCCATCTTGACCACCATGCCTCACAGCATGCTTCCTGACAAATCCAAGACTACCTTTATAACTACCTAGTTACGGAGTAGCGTTTGACAGTCCCTATGTAGGTCAATTAACATCTTGAGAACATGCGACAATCTTAAGTCTAAGGACACAATGTACATGTTGCAAAGAGAGAACTATATTACAATATCTCATGTTGGGTCAGTCCAGCCTCATGTCATACATGCGCCCACATTATTAGTTTGACATCTCCATGTCCATGACTTGTAAAATGTAGTCATCAACTAATACATGTGCTAGTCATCGACTCTGACCAGTGACACCATTTAGAATAACCATACAAATAAAGTATCTCACAAACAATTCATATAATTGCTAATAAATACAAGGTGTCTTTCATGGATATTCAATTAAGCAATATATATATATATATATATATATATATATATATCATGGATACAAAGAAATATGCTCATCTCTATGATTATATTTAGGGCATATTTCTAACAATAAATCCATGTGAAGTAGTTCTAGTGGCCTTGATGTTGACATGAATGCCTTTGTAGGGTGAGAGTTAGCAACTTGTTTTCCAACTTGGCATGCACTACAGAGTTTGTTGAGAGCACCTAGAGGGGGGTGAATAGGTGATCCTGTAAAAAATCAAATACTAATAGCCACAAAACTTGGTTAAGTGTTAGTACGATAAAACCAAGTGGCTATAGAGCGAGCTCTTGCGAATCACAATAATCACACAGAAAGACAACACAAGAGACATAGTGGTTTATCCCGTGGTTCGGCCAAGTATAACACTTGCCTACCTCCATGTTGTGGCGTCCCAATGGATGAGGGTTGCACTCAACCCCTTTCAAGTGATCCAATGATCAACTTGAATACCATGACTTTCCTTTGCTTATCTCTTTTTCCCGTTTGCGAGGAATCTCCACAAGTTGGAGTCTCTTGCCCTTATAACAAAGATCATGGTGAAAGCACAAGAGTAAGGGTGGGAAGCAACACACACAAATCCGCAGCAATACACACGCTCACAAGCCAAGACTTGAGCTCAAAATGAAGCACAACGAGTTCACCACTAGAACGGAGCTCAAATCACTAACAAAGTCAATCAAGTGCGCGGAGACGGAGTGTGGAAGACTTAGAATGCTTAGAGTATGCTTGGGTGACTCCTCCATGCGCATAGGGGTCCCTTTTATAGCCCCAAGGCAGCTTGGAGCCGTTGGAGGCATTCTTGGAAGGCTAATCTTGCCTTCTGTTGGGTGGCGCACCGGACAGTCACTGTAGCTGTCCGGTGCGCGATCTCCTTCCTTTTATGGCGCATCTGGCCGTTGCAGATTCGTGGCAATTGGCGCACCGGACAGTCCGGTGCCCCTGTCGATCGTTGGCGCGCCCACACGTCGCGCGAAGATTGCGCGACCGACCGTTGGCTCACCGGACAGTCCGGTGAACCACCAGACAGTCCGGTGAATTTTATCCGTACGCTGTTGAACTTTTCCTGAGAGCGACGACTTCACCGCGGATGACTCACCGGACAGTCCGGTGCACCACCGGACAGTCTGGTGAATTGTAGTCATACGCAGTCTGTTCACCAGGACTGGTCCTGGCACACCGGATACTGTCCGGTGCACCACCGGACAGTCCGGTGCACCCAGACCGAGCAGGAGCCAACTCTTTTCCAATTGCTTTTCTCCTGTTTCTAGCACTTAGACACAATACATTAGTACCCAAATCAATGTACTAAGTCTAGAAACGTACGTTGTTATATGATTTGCACTTCTTTAATCTTTGGCACTAATTAACACTTAGAGAATAGGTGTTGAGCACTTAATCACCAAAACACTTTAGAAATGGCCCAAGGGCACATTTCCCTTTCAATCTCCCCCTTTTTGGTGATTTATGCCAACACATCAAAAAGCAACCAAAAGAAGTGCAATATCAATGCAATTGAGAACAAGAATTATTTTTGATTCAAATTTGGCATATTTGGATCATTCTTTGCCACCACTTGGTTTGGTTTTGCAAATCAAATTCAATTTCCTATCTCTAAGTCAAACACACTTGTTTAGGCATAAAGAGAGATATTCCAAGAGTGAAATTGATCAAAGATCCAAAAAACTCCCCCTTGTTCCCATAATCATCCATTCTCCCCATAAGAGACCAAATTTTGACAAATCAAAATGTTGGGGACTTGTTCTCAAGTGCTATAAATTAAGAACAAGGCAACACAAAAAATGTTAAACGTTAAGGTCCTTCGTCCTTCGAAACATTATTTTCCTTAGGATATAATGATCTTCGGACGAAGGTTATGAAGGACATACCTTCGGCAACATAACATATAATGATGAAGAGGAAATCATATGAAATGTAAAAGATAGGATAAACAATTATATATCAACTCATTTCTATTTCATCATTATGGAAAAATAGAAATGATATCAAATTACAAATGTACCTTCGGCTTGAAAGGAGGTAAGAGTACAAATGTGACGCAAAAGCAAAATACCAAGTCAGCGTGAACAGTACTGGGGTACTGTTCATCTATTTATAGGCACAGGACGCAGCCTGTGCAAAATTACATTTATGCCCTTTACAATCGACTACAATACTGGCACAAAACATCATGAGTCCTTAAGTCATTTCATCTTTAAGTCGGTTTAGCCCTTCGTCTTGAGATCCGTCACTGTGCCGAAGCTTTATAAGTGATGGCTTCAGTGCTGCTTTTGAGAGATCTGCCGAAGGTGCTCTTCCCCCTTTAGGATCTTTGGCTACGAAGCATACCCCCAACAGTAGCCCCTTCGCGGTGCTAGATCGTTTTTCGTAACGAGCTTGATTCGTGGAAAAATCTTCTAGGCTTCGGGATGCCGAAGATCCGAAAAACACCTTCCCTGAGCTCGTTGGCGAGAAACGATTAAAATAATCCGGGTGCGAGGTGGCCCCATCTTGCACCAGTTACGCACGCCCTGGAGATTCACCTTCTCGGACCGTGTGGCCCACCGTTCAGTTAGTGCGGGTGGCTGTTTGTCCGGTGCAGAGGACTTTGACGATTTACCTTCCCACCTGCGGCACTATATAAATAGACGGGTAGGTTTGAAGTTACCACAGCATTCATTGCTATTGCACTATTTTGCTGCCAAAATATTGACCAAAACCGAAGCTTGTTTGCCGCATCCTCAACCGAAGCTATTTGCTTTGCTCAAGCTTCGTAGCAAGAAAAAGCTTCGGCAAGATAAAGAAAAAATTTCAACTTCAAAAAACAAGAAATTCAATCATCATATGGCCAGAGTACGTTCCACAGCTAGGGTTACGCACGACGGAGAGGAAGCCGAAGGTGCTGAAACTGCTCCAATCTCCAAAGTAATGAAGCGCTCGGGGCTAGTAGCATCGGAGGATACACCTGCCGCTGAAACAGAATAGGCTGATGTTGAGGAGACTGAGTCTGAAGATGATTACAGCGCGGTGCCAAGTAAACGCAGCCACCTGGATTTCAGGAAATCCACCATCTCCAAAGATGACTTGCCTAAGCTGTTGAAATTGGGCTATTTTAGTGAAGCGAAGAAAGAGTTGGTTCATTTTGGTGGGGAAGAGACCACTCTGAAGCCAGGGAAGGATGAAGTGGTAGTCTTCAAGAGTTTCTTTAAGGCTGGCTTAAGATTTCCTTTGAACAAGATGATCGTTGTTGTACTGAAGAAGTTTGGGATCTACCTTCATCAGCTAACTCCCAACGCTATTGTCTGGCTTAGCGTTTATATCTGGGCTCTCCGAAGCCAAGGGGTGGAACCATCTGGCGAAGGCTTCTGCCGAGTGCACGAGCTCCATTATCAGACGAAAGCTAGAGGAGATGGGCTACATGAAAATTTTGGCTGCTACAATTTTGCCTATCGCAAGACCACAAAATTTCCAGTGATTAGCTACCGAAGCAAGTGGCCGGCTGGCTGGAAGTCTGAGTGGTTCTATGTCAAAGTTGACGAAGATAAGGAGGACCTGGTCCAGAGTCCGCTAGAATTTATCTTCGGAGAGACCAGACCGCAGTGCAACATGACACTAGGGAGTCCAAGCCAAATTGCCCTGGCTGAATTTCGAGTTATTGCAGATCATATCGGCACTAGGGACTTAGTGCAAGAATTTTTGTCTTTCAAAGTGTTCCCAACTTTGAAGGAGTGGGACATGCTGAAGCTGAAGGGGGAAAAGAAGAAGGGGGAATTTGTTCGGTTGCCTTACCATTATAAATTCAAGAAACATTTCAAAGTGCCCTGCCAAGAGTGGCTGGACACGATCGAAGCAATGTGCAATGCTATGTCTTGCGGATATCAGTCGGGAGCGCTTCTCTTCGGTGGCATCGATGACGAAAAATTGGGCTGCATCCGGGATCAGACCGGAGCGAAGGTTATCGGTACTCTATCAAAGAGTATTGGTTTCCCGAAGCTCGAAACAGATATTAGTCGCTACCGACGACAACACATCGTCGGTAGTTTATTCTATTCCAATTTCAAGGTAAACTTTTCTTTAACTTTTATTATTTCAATAACGAAGATGTTTTCTAACGAAGGTTGTTTATATGCAGAGTATGCTACTGAGTAAAGCTTTGAAAATGCAGCAAGATTTGGAGGATAAAAAACAGGAAGTTATAATTGAAAACTTAGAAAGCAAGATAAAAGACCAATTAGCTGCTCTTGAAAAGAAAGACTTCGAGCTTCAGACAACCAAAGGCTTACTGGCAGAAGCTGAAGCTAAAATAGCAGAATTGAATACGAAGCTTTTGTCCCAGTCAGAAAGCTTTGAGCAAGAGAAGCAGAAACTTAATGCAAAATTTGAAGCCAAGGTCCAGAAAAGTTTAGATTTGAAAAAGTCATTGGCATGCCTTCAAAACAAATGTCTGGAATTCAGTAATCGATGTGTTCAACGGCTGAAGCAAGTCTTCTATTCGGTTGGAGCCAACAGCGAAAAATTCACTCCTTTATCTGAGGACGTGCCAGGGGCCTTCGAACATATCGAAGGTGAAATTGATGACCTTGAAGAAGTTATAGTTGGACATGGTGACTTTTGTGCTCTGGTAGCTTCTCGGGGTACAGCTGCCGCCTTCCTGAAATCCGGCTGCGAACATGGAAAGATTATCAATAGACCCAATTTTAGCTTATCACCAGCAGACCTGGATGATATTCTCAACCTTGCCCGAAGCATAGCAAATAGATTTATAAAACTGGTATGGACAAAAGGTGGTCGAAGCAAAGCTGGTGATGAGGCTCGAAGTCATCTTAAGTCGGTAACAAAATCATACCTTGTGCTTACCTCTTCCTTCGAACTTGAATTTTTGCTTGCAATACTTGAATACGTACAGGATGACAAAGCCGAAGCCAAAGCTAAAGATTGAGAAGACGAAGCCAAAGTTTAATGGATGATGAAGTTGAAGCCGAAGCTCAATGGATGCTAATGAAGCTTGAATAGAAGACTGTAGAAAAAACTCTAAAAACCCTTGTAACAACCTTTGTAAAGAACCATGTAATTAATCTTTACTTTGTAAACTTTGTTCATGCCTTGTAATATATTCTTACCTTTCCATGAATGTATAAAGTGCTTTGGTGTGAACGAAATTAGCATTTTTGAGCCGAAGGCGAAAAACACCTTCCCTTCTTTTCGTACACCGCGAAGCATAAAGACTGCTTCTTTTTCTTTTTGTCGAAGACTTATTTTTAGAGCCGAAGCAACTGCCTGTGTTATGATGATGATGATCCTATGTATGTCTAAATGAATGTTTATGAATGCAAATGTATGATGTAATGTATGGTGCAAATGAATGTCTAGACACACGCATACGAAGCAACAACCATATCCTTCATTCCTTTAGGAATAACCAAAGTCTCTTTGTCGTTTATTTTTCGGCTTCACCGCTTATTTTTTGGTGTATCAGCGCTGACTTTTCGCTGTAAGTTCTGCATTCCCTTAGGAACGTCTTTTGAACTTCTTCGCCTTCTATTTCGGCGGAATCGCGTTGACTTTTCGCGCTTCGCCTTATATTTCGGCGGAATCAGCATTGACTTTTCGCTGTAAGCTCTGCATTCCCTTAGGAACGACTTTTGAGCAGGAAACTTATACTGCGCTCCCTTAGGAACGGCTTTTTGTAGCTTCGTCGTGCTCTGCATCCCCTTAGGGACGTCTTTCGAGCTTCTCCCTGATTTCCTTTTCTCTTTGCACTCGATAGTGCATGCTCAGCTTTTACATTTACATCTTTTGGGGATATTACTCTTATAGAACTGAATTAAGAAAAAAGAGAAATTACATGCTATGGCCCCATTAAAAACCTTTCTCCCCCTTTGGAAAGGAAAAGGGTGCCATAGGAAAAAATAAAAAACAAAAAGATTACATTAAGCTACACATAATATCGCCGAAACTCATCCGCATTCCAGGATCTAGGAATGTCGTTGCCGTCCATATCCTTCAATCTGTAGGAACCGGGTCTTGACGTAGGTACTACCAGAAAAGGTCCTTCCCACTTCAAGTGTAATTTGCCTACTATGTCTGGGTTGGCAACTCTCCGAAGTACCATGTGCCCTGGCCTGATATTTTTTAACCGAACCTTTCTATCACGCCATTTTATTGTTTCGGCTCGGTATTTATTGATGTTCTCCACAACCTGAAGCCTGATCCCTTCTATAGCATCTTTTGCCACAGAATAATCAGCTTCGTTCTCTGCCGAAGCCACTGTTCTTATTGATCCTGTCTTAGCTTCTTCCGGGGTTATTGCTTCATCACTAAACAATAATTTGAATGGTGTAAAGCCTGTTGACCTCGACACCGTTGTGTTGTGGCTCCACACCACTTTGATCAATTCATTTGGCCACTTTCCTCTGGGCTGATTGAAGATTAACTTCATTATTCCTGTCATTATAATACCATTAGCTCTTTCGACAAATCCATTTGACTCCGGATGTCTAACCGATGCAAAATGGATCTTCGTGCCAATTTGTTCATAGAACTCTTTGAAAGCTTCGGCATCAAACTGTGTTCCGTTGTCCACAGTAATAGCCTTCGGCACTCCGAAGTGACAAACAATATTTTGCCAGAAAAACTTCTGAACGGTGACCGAAGTTATTGTGGCTAAAGGCTTCACCTCAATCCACTTGGAGAAATACTCTACCGCCACCACAACATATTTTTGATTTCCTTGTGCTGGTGGAAGTGGGTCTAACAAATCAAGGCCCCACCTTTGCAACGACCAAGTGGGCTGTATTAGCTGAGTCAGAGATGAAGGCTGTTTTTGATCTCTTGCACATTTTTGACAACCTTCACACTTTTGGACTAATTCTGCTGCATCCGAAGCTGCCTTCGGCCAATAAAATCCTTGACGAAAGACTTTTCCCAGCAAAGGCCTAGACCCAATGTGAGATCTACATAGACCTGCGTGTATTTCCTTCATCAATTCTATACCTTCAGCTCTGGATAAACATTTGACCAATGGAGAACAGACTCCATGTTTGTATAACTCCCCTTCTATTATTACATATGGTCGAGCTCTTGCCTCTATTCTCTTATTATAAGCTTCGTCATCTGAAAGACAATTGCCCTGGAGAAAGGATATAATCTCAGTTCTCCAATCTTCACTATGAACAGGGGATATATTGAGCACTGCTCTTTCAAGAAGTTCCACCGAAGGTGCTCTTATTGTCTCAAAGAATACTTCCAAAGGTAAAGGCAGCCCCTGTGCCGCTGATTTGGCTAATAGATCAGCGTGCTCATTTTCTCCTCGTGGAATGTTCTTGACAGAAAATCCTTCGAAAGAAGCTTCAAGCCTTCGAACTGTATCCAAGTATTTCTCAAGCTTCGGATCTCTTGCTCTACAACTCTTGTCAATATGCCCAGAAATAACTTGGGAATTGGTTTTAAGAACCGCCCTTCTTATCCCCATTGCCTTTAACTTCCGAAGCCCCAAAAGCAAAGCTTCGTATTCAGCAACATTATTTGTGCAGCTGAAATCAAGTTTCACTGCATAACATGTTTTGACTTTGGAAGGTGCAACTAAGACAGCAGCTGCACCTGCCCCGAAGGTTCCCCAGGAACCATCGCAGAACACTGTCCAAGCTTCGGCATCTTTACTTGCTTCTTCTTCCTGAGCCCCTGGTGTCCAATCAGCGATGAAGTCTGCTAACGCCTGGGACTGGATCGAGGATCTATGCACATAATCAATGGTGAATTGGTTGAGCTCCGCAACCCACTTTCCAATTCTTCCAGTAGCTTCTCTGTTCCTCATAATATCCTTCAAAGGCTATGAAGAAGAAACAATTATACGGAATGCTTGAAAGTAGTGCTGAAGCTTCCTGGAGGCCATTAAGACAGCATACAACACTTTCTCCAATTCTGTATAGTTTTTCTTTGATAAGCTGAGGACCTCAGAGACGAAGTATACTGGGGATTGCTTTTTGATTTGTCCTTCAAGCTTTTCCTGCACAAGCGCTGCGCTTACTGCAGAATGCGAAACTGCCACATATAATAACAGAGGAGCCCCTGGCGTGGGTGGAGTTAACGTTGTTAGGTCTATCATATACTGCTTCAGCTCTTCGAAGGCTTTTTGCTGAGCTAATCCCCATTGAAAGACTTCGGCCGACTTCAGCACTTCAAAGAATGGTAAATTTCTCTCTGCTGATCTAGATATAAATCGATTCAGAGATGCCAGTCTTCCTGTTAGCCGTTGGGCTCCCTTCTTTGTGCTTGGCGGCTCCATCCGAAGAATAGCTTCAATTTTATTTGGATTAGCTTTGATCTCTTTTGTTGAAACTAAACAACCAAGGAATTTTCCCTTCTTTACTCCAAAGACACATTTTTCTATATTCAACTTCAGGCCAGCTTGCCTAAAGTTGGAAAATGTTTCCTGCAAATCAGCAATGTGATTTTCTTGCTTCGTGCTTTTTACTATGATATCATCAACATATGTTAGCACATTTCTGCCTATCTGGGAATGAAGGACTTTCGCTGTCATTCTGCTGAAGCTTCCTCCAGCATTCTTGAGCCCCTCAGGCATGCGAAGATAACAATATATACCACTGGGGGTTATGAAGCTGGTTTTCGGCTCATCTTCCTTCTTCATTCAGATTTGATGGTAGCCTGAATAACAATCTAGTAGACTCATGAGCTCCAACGAAGCTGCTGCATCTACTAGAGAATCTATCCTCGGTAATGGAAACTCATCCTTCGGACATGCCTTATTAAGATCAGTAAAATCGATGCACATTATCCATTTACCATTGGCCTTCTTCACCATAACAGTGTTAGCTAGCCATTCTGGGTATTTTACTTCTCTGATGACTCCAGCACTAAGAAGTATTTTCACTCCATTCCGAGCACCTTCGGCTTTGTCATCAGACATTTTTTGAAGCCTCTGCTTTCTGGGTCTGAAGGATGGATCAATATTGAGCGAGTGTTCAATGACATCCCTGTTGACACCACAGAGATCGTTGGCGGACCATGCGAAGATATCTTTGTTGTTGAACAGAAACCTTATTAAATTTTTCTCCTGTTCCTCAGACAATTGAGATCCCAGCAACACCTTCTGCTCTGCTATATCTTCACATAAGAGCATGGGTTTTGGTTGATCGGCCGAAGCAGCCTTCTCCCTTCTGTACTTGTATTGCTCACAAGCTTCGGCTCCATCTATATTATGGATTGCTTTTGAATCTGTCCAGTTTCCTTCAGCCTTTCTGGCAGCTTCCTGGCTTCCATGAATAGCAATAGGCCCTTGATCCGAAGGTATCTTCATGCAAAGATATGCTGGATGAAGAATTGCTTCAAAAGCATTGAGTGTCCCACGACCAATGATTGCATTATAGGGGTACTCCATGTCGACAATATCAAACACAATTTGCTCAGTTCTTGTATTGTTGACAAATCCGAAGGTCACTGGCATCATGATCTTGTCGAGCGCTACAATCTATCTTCCTCCAAAGCCGCAAAGAGGGTGTGTAGCATCATGAATCTTATCCTCTGGCTCTTGCATCTGTCTGAAGGCCTTAGCAAATATAATATCCGCTCCACTGCCTGTGTCAACCAGAACATTGTGAACCAGAAATCCTTTGATGACACAAGAAATAATCATAGCATCATTGTGAGGGTAATCCTTGAGCTGAAGGTCCTCTTGGGAGAAGGTAATTGGGATGTGGGACCATCTTGAGTTGATGAAGGGTCCCTGTACCCTGACATGCTATACCCTTCTCTGTGCCTCCTTCTTTTGCCTTTTGTTAGTCGGCTCTAAGGATGAACCGCCTGTTATCGGGAGTACCAGCTTTGAAGCCGAAGCAGCTCTAGCTTGGTTGTTGAACGAAGCCATCAGCTCAAAAAGTGGAAGTGAGTTTACCGGAGGTGGGCGCCAATGTTGGGGACTTGTTCTCAAGTGCTATAAATTAAGAACAAGGCAACGCAAAAAAATGTTAAATGTTAAGGTCCTTCGTCATTCGAAACATTATTTCCCTTGGGATATAATGATCTTTGGATGAAGGTTATGAAGGACATACCTTCGGCAACATAACATATAATGATGAAGAGGAAATCATATGAAATGTAAAAGATAGGATAAACAATTATATATCAACTCATTTCTATTTCATCATTATGGAAAAATAGAGATGATATCAAATTACAAATGTACCTTCGGCTTGAAAGGAGGTAAGAGTACAAATGTGATGCAAAAGCAAAATACCAAGTCAGCGTGAACAGTATTGGGGTACTGTTCATCTATTTATAGGCACAGGACGCAACCTGTGCAAAATTACATTTATGCCCTTTACAATCGACTACAATACTGGCACAAAACATCATGAGTCCTTAAGTCGTTTCATCTTTAAGTCGGTTTAGCCCTTCGTCTTGAGATCCATCACTGTGCCGATGCTTTATAAGTGATGGCTTGAGTGCTGCTTCTGAGAGATCTGCCGAAGGTGCTCTTCCCCCTTTAGGATCTTCGGCTACGAAGCATACCCCCAACACAAAAGTTCTAACTCTACTTTTTTCAAAATTTCACAAGTGGTAGCCGATCTATTTGCTTTGGCCTTAATTTCTCCCCCTTTGGCATTAAGCACCAAAACGGGATCATTCTTGGCCCTTTAACCCCATTGCCTCACCAAAATTGTCAATTACGAGCAAAAAGGCAATAAGAGCATAGATATGAACTTGGAGTGAATACCGGAGTGCAGTGGAAGTCTTTGCATGGTCCAAGTTCACCTTTCCCTTTCAACTCACTTTTGAGACTAAAACAAGTAAACTCAAACACAAGGTTAGTCTCAAAGGGTCAAGTTGTAGCATGCCTCCCCCTAAATAAGTGCATCACTTGCAAATGGACTTGTGAGGTCCGGGGATCATGTGTACAACTTGAGCACCACAAATGAACAAAATAGATTTAAATGCATAAATTTACATGATCAAAGGCATAAAACACATGTATGCTATAGATCAATCCAAGTTACGCGAATCTAAGACATTTAGCTCACTACGCAACCTGCAAAACCTTTTTCATCTAAAGGCTTGGTGAAGATATCGTCTAGCTGGTTTTTGGTGTTAATATGGTACACCTCGATATCCCCCTTTTGCTGGTGGTCTCTTAGGAAGTGATGCCGGATGTCTATGTGCTTAGTGTGGCTGTGTTCAACAGGATTATTCGCCATGCGGATTGCACTCTCATTGTCACATAGGAGTGGGACTTTGCTCAGATTGTAGCCAAAGTACCGGAGGGTTTGCCTCATCCAAAGTAGTTGCGCGCAACACTGTCCTGCGGCAACATACTCGGCCTCAGCGGTGGATAGGGCAACGGAAGTTTGTTTCTTTGAGCTCCATGACACCAGGGACCTTCCTAGTAATTGGCACGTCCCTGATGTACTCTTCCTATCAACCTTGCACCCGGCATAATCGGAGTCTGAATATCCAATCAAGTCAAAGGTAGACCCCTTTGGATACCAGATCTCGAAGCAAGGCGTAGCAACTAAATATCTAAGAATCCGCTTAACGGCCACAAGGTGACATTCCCTTGGGTCGGATTGATATCTAGCACACATGCATACGCTAAGCATAATATCCGGTCTACTAGCACATAAATAAAGTAAGGAACCTATCATAGACCGGTATGCCTTTTGATCAACGGACTTACCTCCTTTGTTGAGGTCGACATGTCCGTCGGTTCCCATTGGTGTCTTCGTGGGCTTGGTGTCCTTCATCCTAAACCGCTTGAGCAGATCTTGCGTGTACTTCGTTTGGGAGACGAAGGTGCCGTCCTTGAGTTGCTTCACTTGGAACCCAAGGAAGTAGTTCAACTCGCCCATCATCGACATCTCAAATTTCTATGTCATCACCCTGCTAAACTCCTCACAAGACTTTTGGTTAGTAGAACCAAATATTATGTCATCGACATAAATTTGGCACACAAATAGGTCACCATCACAAGTCTTAGTGAAAAGAGTTGGATCGGCTTTCCTAACCTTGAAAGCATTAGCAATTAGAAAATCTCTAAGGCATTCATACCATGCTCTTGGGGCTTGCTTAAGTCCATAGAGCGCCTTACAGAGCTTACTATTGGGGCGAAGGCGAAGACGCCACCCTTCGCTCGAGGCCTTCGCCGTACTCGCTGCACCAACGGTGACAAGACAACGGGCAGACTTACCCTTCGTCTCATACACTGCCGACGAAGACCTGTGACGAGGTCGTCTCATCTCGCGACCTCGTCCAGAATGGAGGCCCGCGTGTGATCCGGCCCATTGTAACAGGCCCTGCGTGGCCGTTGCGCGTTACGGGCCTAAATTGTAAAGGCCTCCCTGTAATTACGGTCTGTAACCCCGCTTTATGGGAATATTCCGGGGATAACCTAGGTGTCTGAGGGCACATGCGTCCTTAACACGGGACGCTGGGCATTCAGATACCTATAAATACCTCGCACAGTGCCCTTGAGAGGCTGGATTAACAGAGCTATTGCCAACACGTGCAAAAACCCTGTTTGCGTTACTACACTTCCCCGTTGGATCAACTTGCGCCGGTGAGCAAGTTCCAACATTTGGCGCCCACCGTTCGTGCTACGAAAAAAAACCACCCGCGATGGCACCCAAAAAAGCTAGCTCGAAGGCTGACGAGGCTGCGAAGGCAGCACTGCTGGCCACAAAAAAGGGCAAGGCCCTCGCCCTCACCCACTCCACCCACCAAGAGGCTACTGAAGACGACGTTCTCCGCACCTGCGAAGACGACGCTCACCGCACCAGTGAAGACGACGCTCACCGCACCTGTGGCCCTGAAGGACAGCTGCAACCTCCCCCAGGCTTCACTCCACCAGAGGGCACGGACTTCACCGAGGACGGCGAAGTCATCGACGTCCCCGCAGAAGAACAGCTACAGCTGCGCGCCCTGCGCATCAAGAACCGCAATCTCCAGAAACAAAAAGAGATACTTGAGGCCAAGCGCCAACGTGTGTCTGCACAAGCCAAGGTGCGGCAAATGATACGAGACAAAGAGCAGAAGGCCCAGGAGCTCGAGCAAGAGATCGCGCTAATGCAGCGCGAAGGCCACTTCGGCCTGCAACAAGGGCCACCCCTGCAACAGCGTGCACAAGTCGAAGACCTGCACTTTCCCCACCGTGACCGCGCCATCCCACACGCCGCGGCATTCCAAGGTGTCAACTACCTCGACGAGCAAAGTCCCCTGGCGCCACACCTGCAAGTGACACCCTGGCCTGCCAACTTCCGGGCAGGGACCTATCCCAAGTACAACGGCAGCACTGACCCAGCACAGTACATCATGAGCTATCAGGTCGCCGTTGCATCTTCCGGAGGGGACGACGCCACGATGGCCAAGTCTTTCATCATCGCCCTCGAGGGCCCAGCTCTCACCTGGTTCACCAGGTTGCCCCCGCTGTCCATTGACTCCTGGAGAAGCCTTCGGGACAAATTCCTGCTCAACTTCCAAGGGTACCGCCCAGACACCGACGCCTTGGCCGAACTCTCACTCTGCAAGCAGCTGGAAAAGGAGACTCTGCGGGAGTACTACCGCAAATTTCTGACACTCAAGTCACAGCTACCCTCGGTCGATGACCAAATCGCTATCCACTACGCCATCAGTGGCCTTCGGGCCGGCGTCCTCTACAGCCACTGCATCAGGGATCTGCCCAAAAACCTCCAGGAGTTGTACCAACTATTTGAAAAATATGCCAAATCCGAAGAACTCCACCAGCGCAAAATTGAGTCTCAGAGGAAACCAAAGATGTTCCACAGTCCAGCCGCACGTGGACGAGGACTTCGCAGCCAGACTCCGGTCAGGACGGCCGCAATCAGCAGCAGGTGCACAACATCGCCAACTAGCACCCCGCTGGTGAGGCCCCTCGCCACCAGGAATATCCCCCCTAGGGCCGCAGAAACGGAACTCGCGGACGAGGCCGGGGACGTGCGCAACCGCCGCACCGATTTTACTGCATGTTCCACAGCGAAGACTGCGCCCACCAAACCAGAGACTGTTCAGAGACGAAGGCCACCAGAGACAGGATGGCACGGGCGCAACCAGCCGACAACCCTAGAGTTGTCGCACACACATATCAGCAGCCCCCCTCCACCATACATCCACGCCCCCGCTCCGCATCCACCGCACCACGCATACCAACACCACCAGGAAGTACAAATCGTACCTCCCCCACCCCCTCTCCCACATCAGCAACAACAAAACATCCACCACCCCATGCCCCGAAACAAGAGGACTTCACCGATCAGCTGTATCGCGGAGTCATACATATGATCACCGGGGGGTCCAGCACCGACTTCGACACGAAGCGACAGAAGAGGGATCACTACCGCAGTATCAACCACGTCGCCGTCACCGGCCCGGTCGTGCAGACAAAGTGGTCCCATGTGTCATTGACCTTCGACGCCCGAGACGTCGATCTGCGTAGCGCCCCCCACATCGACGCCATGGTCATCAACTGTAGCGTGGCAGGCTGGGACTTGCACAAAGTCTTGGTCGACAATGGTAGCCAGGCGGACATCATCTTCCTCCATGCCTTCGATCGCATGGGCATAAGCCACAGCCTGCTCAAGCCCTCGGACAACCCCCTGTACGGCTTCGGCGGCAAGGGCACCTTTCCCGTCGGCAAAATAGAGTTGCCCCTCTCCTTCGGTGTAGCACCCAATGCCCGAAGCGAGCAGATCACGTTCGACATTGTCGATATGGTGTACCCGTACAACGCCATAATGGGCTGGGGCTCCATCAATAAGTTTGAGGCAGCTATCCACGGACTTTACCTGTGCATGAAGATCCCGGGTCCCGGAGGCGCCATCACAGTTTACGGCAACCAGCAGGTTGCGCATAACATAGAAAGAGACTTCGTCCCTGGGCAAAGAAACGTGCACTGCCTCACGGCCCAACGCGAAGTCCCCGAGCTCGCCAATCCAATCGCCAAGGGGCATGAAAAGGCACAACTACAGAGCAACGACGGGACCAAGACCGTCCCCCTCGACCAGGCAACGCCCCAGCAGATGGTTACCATCAGCGAAGACCTCACTTCGCACGACGAAGAGCGGCTCCTCTGCTGTCTATCCAAGAATAAAGACGTCTTCGCCTGGTCCGCCCTCGACCTGGTCGGAGTCAGTCGCTCCATCATCGAGCATGGCCTAGGAATTGACCCTTCGGTGAGGCCGAAGAAACAACGGCTACGCAAGATGTCTGACGAAAAGACAGAAGCCGCCAAGGCCGAGGTGCATCGCCTGCTCGAAGCCAAGTTCAACGAGCTGATCACCTACCCCACATGGCTCGCCAATGTGGTGATGGTGCAGAAAAAGAGCGGAAAATGGCGGATGTGCATAGACTTCACCAGTCTTAACAAGGCATGCCCCAAGGACAACTTCCCGCTGCCCCGAATCGACAAAATCGTCGATAGCGCAGCCAGGTGCGAAGTCATGTCACTCCTCGACTGCTTCTCCGGCTACCACCAAATATATATGAAGGAGGAGGACAAGGCAAGCACCAGCTTCATAACACCCTTCGGCACATATTGTTTCATCAGAATGCCGGAGGGACTCAAGAATGCTGGGTCCACTTTCTCTCGACTCACCAAAACGGTGCTCGAGAGCTAGATCAGCAGAAATATCTTCACATATGTGGACGACATCGTCGTTGCCAGCAGAAACAAGGCAGACCACCTGGCCGACCTCGCCGAAACGTTCGCAAGCATGCGAACTACACGACTTCGCCTCAATCCTGAGAAGTGCGTTTTCGGGGTCCGCCAGGGAAATATCTTGGGCTACCTAGTATCACACCGCGGAATTAAGGCCAACCCAACCAAAATCCAGGCAATCATCAATATGACGCCCCTGCAGTCAGCCAGAGAGGTGCAACGACTGACAGGCAGGTTGGCCGCCCTCAATAGATTTATCTCCAAGTCCGCGGAGCGGAGTCTACCGTTCCTCAAAACACTCTGCGGCGCAAAAGACTTCGCATGGGGGCCAGAACAGGCGGCGGCCTTCGCCGCACTAAAACAGTACTTGTCGGAGCTGGCGGTTCTCACGAGCCCTGACCCTTCGCTACCCCTATTGCTCTATGTCGCGGCTTCGCCACATGCGGTTAGTGCAGCACTAGTCCAAGAGCAGACCAGAGAGGGCACAACCAAGCAGCGTCCGGTTTACTATGTCTCTGAAGTGCTCACAACATCAAAATGCAACATGATAGAGCTGGAAAAGATCGCCTACGCAGTTGTGATGGCCTCACGCAAATTGTGCCATTATTTCGAGGCATTCAAAGTACGGGTTACCTCAGACAGAGGACTCGGCGAGCTGTTTAGAAACCCGGAGGCGTTAGTACGGATTGCCAAGTGGGCAGCCGAACTCTCCGGCTATCACATCACATTCGAACCCAGGACAACCATCAAGTCGCAAGTCCTGGCAAACTTCGTCGTAGACTGGACTGGTCCAATAATGCAACCGGAGCCGTCCGCAGAAAAAATGTGGACAATCCATTGCGACGGCACATGGTGCCATGCGGGGGCAGGCGCCGCTGCAGTTATTACTTCGCCCACCGGGATCAAGCATAAATACGCAGCGCGCCTCAGCTTTGCGTTGGAGTCTGATAAGTGCACCAATAACATAGCAGAATACGAGGCTGTCATCCTCGACCTTCGCAAGCTAAGGGCACTCGGCGTCACCGCCTGCATCATCAAAACAGACTCCAAGGTAGTCGCTGGCCAGGTCGAGAAAGACTATGCAGCAAGGGACCCCGCACTCATGCAGTACCTCGCGGCCATCCGCAGCCTCGAAAGGCAATTCAAGGGCTTCACACTACAGCACGTGGACCGAGCCAAGAATGAGGAGGCCGATGCTCTAGCCAAGGCAGCCGCCAGGGGCGAAGCCCTACCCTCCGACGTGTTCTACCATGTCATCGGCACGCCAGCCGTCCGCAGCCCTGAAGGGCTCCAAATAACCAACGACAGCGAGGGCCACCGCATAATCAACCTCATCATCACCGAAGACTGGCGGGCACCAATAACCCTGTACCTGCAGGGGTACTATCACCCAATCGACAGCAATGAGGCCAAGCGCCTCAAACACCGAAGCCGGGACTTCGCACTGATCGAGGGCCAACTTTATAAGAAGGGCGTTAGTCAACCGATGCTTAAGTGTGTCACCGAGACCGAAGGCGTCCAAATTCTGCGCGAAGTCCACAATGGGACCTGCGGCTCCCACGCAGGGCCTAGGGCCCTAGCGGCAAAGGTGATTCGCCAAGGTTTCTATTGGCCCGCCATGATTTGCGCCGCAAATCGGGTCGTCAGATCCTACGAAGCCTGTCAGAAATTTTCCCCACGCTCGGGACACCCCTCGCAGTTCACGAAGCTGATCGCCCACACGTGGCCCCTTCAGCGCTGGGGCCTAGACATTGTCGGGCCCCTGCCCATGGCTCAGGGGAACCTCAAGTTCACCTTCGTCGCTGTTGAATACTTCACCAAATGGATTGAAGCGAGGGCAGTATCCACTATCACATTGAAGACAGCCCAGAAGTTCTTCTGGCAAAATATTGTTTGCCGCTTCGGAGTACCGTCCAAACTCACGGTCGACAACGACAAGCAGTTCGATAACCAAGATTTCAAAGATTTCTGCTTCTCCATCGGCACCAAGCTTGCCTTCGCCTCCGTGTACCACCCCCAGTCCAACGGAGTCGTGGAGCGCGCCAACGGCAAAATTTTCACAGCCGTCAAGAAAATGCTCCTCGACGACAAAAAAGGCAAGTGGCCCGAACTGTTACCCGAAGTGGTCTGGGCGCTGAACACAACTGAGTGCAGGGCGACTGGGTTCACCCCCTTCCGCCTATTATACGGATCGGAGGCCATGACTCCGCAAGAAATAAAACACGGGTCGCCTCAGACAGCCGCGTCGGCCGTCTCCGATGTAGACGAGCCGACTTCGAAGGACCTCATCGACGGAGACCGCATTTTCGCCCTACAGGCTCTGGACAAATACCAAGCCCAGACAAAAGCATGGCGCGACCACGCAGTCATCCCGAGGGAATTCAGCGAAGGGGACCTCGTACTCGTCCGGACAGCTCGGACAGAGTCCAGGGGCAAGCTGGAGCCCAAGTGGGAGGGCCCTTTCATTGTCAAGACGAAGGCATCCCCCAGCGCATACAGGCTCGCAACGCCAAACGGCGAAGACTTGGAGCATTCCTGGAACATCGACAATCTCCGCAAATTTTTTGTTTGACTCATCAGGGCCAGCTCGCCCTTGTAATTTGCAAAAACAATTTTATTCTGGCCCACACTCTTTTCCTCCTGGGGGGTGAGATTTTTAACGAGGCGGAGTCAATTAATATACGAGTGAAAAATCCCCCGCAAAAATCTACGTCGAAAAAAGACCGCGCCGACGGTCTTCGACATTCGACCAATACAAAGTCACCGCGAGGCCAAGCGCTAGCTACCCTCGCGTGCGACAATCCACGCAGAAGTCGCCTAAGGGTGCAGCCGGACTAGCACAACAAGTGCAAAAATCGAAGCCTTCCTCAAAAAAGACTATCCATGCAGAAGTCGCCTAAGGGTGCAGCCGGACTAGCACAACAAGTGCAAAAATCGAAGTCTTCCTCAAAAAAGACTATCCGTGCAGAAGTCGCCTAAGGGTGCAGCCAGACTAGCACAACAAGTGCAAAAATCGAAGTCTTCCACAAAAAAGACTATCAGTGCAGAAGTCGCCTAAGGGTGCAGCCGGACTAGCACAACAAGTGCGAGAAATCAAAGTCTTCCGCGAAGACTATCCGCGCAAAAGTCGCCTAAGGGTGCAGCCGGACTAGCACAACAAGTGCGAGAAATCAAAGTCTTCCGCGAAGACTATCCGCGCAAAAGTCGCCTAAGGGTGCAGCCGGACTAGCACAACAAGTGCGAAAAATCGAAGTCTTCCGCGAAGAGTATCCGTGCAAAAGTCGCCTAAGGGTGCAGCCGGACCAAGCACAACAAGTGCGAAAAAGACTACACCACACTGTCCGCGCAAAGACCGACTACAAGCACGCCAGACAGACATAACAAATACACCAGACCAAGTGCGCAACGCCTTCGTGAGCATAGCCGAATATGCGAAGGCACACAACCTCATCATACAAGCCATTACATATGTACAGCGAGGGCATCACATTTTACATCGGCTCAACCTTCAGAATAATTCCCATCTCCCTATAGTTAAACAGCATTATCCTCAGCTCCTCACCCGCAAAAAGACCTCGTAGCTCCCCCTCACCTACACTCGCAGCGGCCGGTAAGGACAACAGTTCCTGCCTGCCAGCCCTGCCCACATGAAGCCGACCGCCGTCCGCCTCACTCACTCTACGCTTCGCAACCGCCCTTCGCCGCCTACGCCCCGCACTTGGACCAGGCACAACTTCAACATCCACAGCACGCGGCGAAGCCTCCGCCGCTGCCACATCCAAGGCCGCAAAGTAATCTAAGTCCTCATCCGACGACTCTTCAGTCCACCCAACCAAACTCCTAGAGTCACCAAAATTAGAAAGCTTAGACGCAGATTCATCCGATTCATTCCCATCATCCACGGTCGAAGCCGCCAAAAAATTAGCAGTAGCGGCTGCGTGCGCAGGCCCAAAATCTTGAACCTGCGCAGCAACCAAGGTTCAGCAACATATGCAAAATTCCCTAACTACCCACACCCGCTAAGCCACCTGCAAAGACCCAGCCGTCGCAGGATCCTCCGCTGCCGCCTCCGCCGCCATCTTCACAGGATCCTCAGCCCTCGGCGCAGCAGTTGGCGACGAGCCACCGCCAGCCGCAGTGGCTGTGGGGGCATCAGGGGCGCCTTCGACGGTTTCTGGGGGCGGCGTCGCGGCGACCTCGGACACAGCCGCCACCGGGTTCGACTCCGAATCAGGCAGCGCGCTGTTCAAAGCCCCGAAGTCCTCCACTTTCTCGTTACGCGCCGCCTGAGACACAACACGCAGATTCAGCAAGCCCACATATAGCCCACACTCAGCAACACTAAACAAGAGTCAAACATTACCTGACCCCTCGCCGTGTCGGACCATTCCCTGACCACCTCCCGACCGTGGGGACCCCACATCCGGTCGAAGAGGGCTCCCGCGGATTCCTTCACCACAGGGTCCTCAACCTTGTAGATCTCGCGCTCGAAATCCTCATCAGCTTGGTCGAAGACCTCATAGTGTCGGCACCCTTCGCGGGACAGCGCATTCATCGCCCCTTCGCAGGTGACCAGGGAGGCATAGGACATAAACCCCTCCACAATGGTGGGGAGCGCTAGCAACTCCTCCTGCAGCCACTCGAGGCAGCGAAGTCCGGGCTCTTGGTCTGGCACTTTGAAGTCAGCGGTCCGCGCGCCCAGCTCGTGGTCTGAGTCCATAAGCTGTTTGCGCGTCCGCTCAGCCTCCGAGCGCGTCGAAGCCTCGGCCCTCTCCACACGGGTCTGCAGAGCGTTGAACCGCTCCTCCCATTCCTCGGCGCGCTGTCTGGCAAGGCTACCCTCCACCTGCGCCAAATTGGCCTCCGCCTGCACAGACTGCGCCTTGGCGAGGGCCTCATTAGCCTCCCTTCTCTCCTCCGCCAGTTGGCGCTGGAGGTCAGCCCTCTCGCCCTCCAGCGTGGCCACCCTCTCCGCTAGCTTGCGGCACTTGCTGTCGGCGGCCGACTTTTCCCGGACGGCGTCAGCATGTTGCGCCCGAAGTCTCTCGACTTCGGCAGACACAACCGCCGTAAGGGCCCCCGACGCCACGCGGTCAGCGAAGTCAGCCGCCTACAAGACACACATAAGTCCACAATCCCAACGAAACTGGTAAAAACCAAAGTCTAGCTCAACTTACCTGACTCAATGCCTCCTTCAGCCGGCGGGACACAGCGCCCGCCTCGTCCTCGACGGCGGTGAGCGCCGGAATCTCGCCGCCGGTGCTGGGAGCGCTACCCCTCGCCGTAGGCCCCACGGCAGCCGCTGCGGTCGCCACCGCAGGCGGAACAACAACAAGTTGCCCTTCGCCCGACCCTGCAACGCATCAACAGTTAAAAAAAACTCGGGCTAACGACTTACCAACGAGATAATCGTCCACGCTAATCTCGGTGGCGAAGTCGGCAACGCGCTTGCCCGGCGGAGGCAATTCTCGGGCCTTCGCAGCTCCGACCGGGGCAGGCTTGGTTCCACCGGCGCTGGCCGCCTTCACGGCCTCCGGCACCCTGCTGGACCCGGGGGCGGCAGTCTTCGCCGCCAGCAACGACTGGCTGCCGCCGGGGGCAGCAGCCTTTGCAGTCCCCCGCGACCTCTTCGGCCTAGCCTCAGGCAGCCTGACGACCGCCTGGTGCTTCTGCGCAGCTCCCTGACGATCCTTGTCCATCACTGCCGACACAACAGCAGTAATATTCCGTCCATAAGGAAACACTCTCCAGTCACGAACCATACAAGATGTAAAAAAGTCTTCGCCGGCCGCGCGGGGGACAGGAACATTCTTAGGCCACCAACCCCCGGTAACCTTCAGCATCCACGCCAAAGACTCCCGGAGCTCGGGCGAAGACATCCTCCCCCCGGGGGCCGCGCATGTCCTCATCAATTCCCTAGCAAAACCATCGGAAACCCCCAGTCCTCCCGTAGCAGTACCTAGCTTCCTCTTCTTAGAGGATGGGGCGGCCGCCGGTGCGGGGTCGTCTCCAGTCTCTGCCGCCGGCTTCTTCCCGCGACGATCCGCGTCATCTTGCCCGGGATAACCACCATACGGCAGACGGTTCAACTCGAAGACCCTGTTCAAGCGGTCGTTGGACCCGCGTATATCCCAGCTATGCTGGCCCTCCATCTTCGGCACGTACCGACCAACAATCCGCACCGCCCCATCCTCCGCCTCACGCACAAATGCGGCAGGATCGAGGTTATGCAGATCCAGTGCGAAGGCGGGACTTCGCACCAACATCCCACCACGGGAAGGCATCTGGCGAGGGCATACTTCGCCCAGCGCCCAGCCATGTGCCAAAGGCCACACCCCATATGCCACAAACTCCTCAACCAAGTCGCGCCCGCTACTCAAGCCGGCCGCGCACCGCAGGGCCCCTTCGTCTGCATCCTCCTCCGCCACTTTAAACTGCGGGTATGCTGAGTAATAATGCGAGCACATCTCGGCCATGGGGAGCCCCGGATGGTCCTCGACTGTGCCCTCCGCAACGTAGAACCAAAACTCATACCAGTTGCCCCATTTATTGCGGGCGCAAGGAACTAACTCAACGACCTCCATCGAAGTCTTGTCGGTCTTCGGCGTAAATGTACAGGACCCAAACTGAGCAACCTTATTTCCGATCATCCTTTTCTGCCAGTGCAGACAATAGTACTTCGCGAAGACTTCGACCGATGGCTATCTGCCGTACGAAGTCATCGCCCAGACATATTTCGACAAGGCCACCACGGCATTCGGCGTCAGCTGGTGGATCTGGACGTTGAATCTGCGCAGGACTTCTCCGACGAATCGATGCGCAGGCAGGCGGAGACCAGCGGCAAAGAACGCCTCAAAGACAACCAACTCGCCTTCTGGCTCGGGGATCTCCTCCGCCCCCGGGACACGAGCGACTCCGCCGCTAAAGTAACCAAGCCGCTGCATATCTTGCACGCGGACCGAGGACATCCGCGACACACCGAAATCCACTGTGTCGCCGATGCGCAACTCCTCCGCCACCACAGTGCTCAGTGTCTCCTCAGACGACGCGTCGGCCGGCGGTGTAGTGGCAGTAGAAGAAGAAGAGGTCGGCATCGCTACGTACCGTCGGCGGCGGCGGGCGGTCTGCTTCACACGAGCCAGATCTCCGGCGAACAAGAACAAGGAGGGCAGATGAGTAGCGAGAGGTTTGAGAAGGCGGTTAGGGTTTTCGCGGAGCGTGGAAAGATAAAGTTCAAAACGCGCTGCCCCCCGTCCCCTTTTATACACAGGGCGCGGCGCTTCGGAAACCCGCAATCCAACAGTACGGCGTCAATCAACGGTCATGTCAAAAACCCCCACGGAACCACTTCGAGCGAGGGCAGCGTCTCCGCCATCTAGCGACGTCTTCGGCACCAGATGACTTAGTCGAACTGGTCCCTCGGAGGGCAAATGTTGGGGCAAAGGCGAAGACGCCACCCTTCGCTCGAGGCCTTTGTCGTACTCGCTGCACCAACGATGACAAGACAACGGGCAGACTTACCCTTCGTCTCATACGCCACCGACGAAGACCTGTGACGAGGTCGTCTCATCTCACGACCTCGTCCAGAATGGTGGCCCGCGTGTGATCCGGCCCATTGTAACAGGCCCTGCGTGGCTGCGTGGCCGTTGTGCGTTACGGGCCTAAATTGTAAAGGCTTCCCTGTAATTACGGTCTGTAACCCCACTTTATGGGAATATTCCGGGGATAACCTAGGTGTCTGAGGGCACATGCGTCCTTAACACGGGACGCTGGGCACTCAGATACCTATAAATACCCCCGTACAGTGCCCTTAAGAGGCTGGATTAACAGAGCTATTGCCAACATGTGCAAAAACCCTGTTTGCATTACTACACTTCCCCGTTGGATCAACTTGCGCCGGTGAGCAAGTTCCAACACTTACACACATGGTCGGGGTACCATTCATCCTCAAAGCCAGGGGGTTGCTCCACGTACACCTCCTCCTTGATTGGCCCGTTGAGGAAAGCGCTCTTCACATCCATTTGGAACAACCTGAAAGAGTGGTGAGCGGCATAGGCCAATAGAATGCGATTAGACTCTAGCCTAGCCACAAGAACAAAAGTCTCCTCGAAATCCAAACCTGTGACTTGGGCATAACCTTTTGCCACAAGTCGAGCCTTGTTTCGTGTCACCACCCCGTGCTCGTCTTCCTTGTTGCGGAACACCCACTTGGTTCCCACAACGTTTTGCTTGGGACGTGGCACCAAGCTCCAAACTTCATTCCTCTTGAAGTTGTTGAGCTCTTCCTGCATGGCCAACACCTAGTCCGGATCTTGCAAGGCCTCTTCTACCCTGAAAGGCTCAATAGAAGAGACAAACGAGTAATGCTCACAAAAGTTAGCTAGTCTTGAGCGAGCAGTTACTCCCTTGCTTATGTCACCTAGAATCTGGTCGGCGGGATGATTCCTTTGAACCGTCGCTCGGACTTGAGTTGGAGAGGCCCGTGGTGCTTCTTCCTCTAAAGCTGGTTCTTCTTGTGCTCCCCCTTGATTACGCGCCTCCTCTTGAGGAACCTATTCATCATTTTGAGTTGGGGGATGCACCATCGTTGAGGAAGAGGGTTGATCTTGCTCTTGTTGTTCCTGTGGTCGCACATCTCCAATCGCCATGGTGCGAATTGCGGCCGTTGGAACGTCATCTTCATCTACATCATCAAGATCAACTTGCTCTCTTGGAGAGCCATTAGTTTCATCAAATACAACGTCACTAGAGACTTCAACCAAACCCGATGATTTGTTGAAGACTTTATACGCCTTTGTATTTGAGTCATAACCTAGCAAAAACCCTTCTACAGCTTTGGAGCAAATTTAGAATTTCTACCTTTCTTTACTAGAATATAACATTGACTCCCAAATACACAAAATTATGAAACGTTGGGTTTGTTACCGGTTAGAAGTTCATACGAGGTCTTCTTGAGGAGGCGATGAAGGTAGACCCGGTTTATGGCGTGGCAAGCTGTGTTCACAGCTTTTGACCAAAACCGCTTGGGCGTCTTGAATTCTCCAAGCATCGTCCTCGCCATGTCGATAAGCATCCTGTTCTTCCTCTCTACCACACTGTTTTGCTGTGGTGTGTAGGGAGTGGAGAACTCGTGCTTGATTCCTTCCTCCTCAAGGTACTCCTCCACTTGTAAGTTCTTGAACTCGGACCCATTGTCGCTTCTTATCTTTTTCACCTTGAGCTCAAATTCGTTTTGAGCTCTCCTTAGAAAGCGCTTTAGGGTCCCTTGGGTTTCTGATTTATCCTGCAAAAAGAATACCCAAGTGAAGCGGGAAAAATCATCAACAACAACAAGACCATACTTACTTCCCCGATGCTGAGGTAGGCGACGGGTCCGAAAAGATCCATATGAAGTAGCTCTAGAGATCTTGATGTGATCATCACATTCTTGCTGTGATGAGTGCTTCCCACTTGTTTACCTGCTTGACAAGCTGCACAAGGTCTATCTTTTTCGAAAAATACATTGGTTAGGCCTAACACATGTTCTCCCTTTAGAAGTTTATGAAGGTTCTGTGGCGGAACCGCCCGAATTATTCCAACTTAAGTGCCTAAGTCCCGCCTTAGAGGCTAGACCACACTTAAATAGGAACAACACGTCAGTCCCTCGGATCTAGTCTGACGAGGCCACTAACAGGATCAAGTACCACGTACTCACTCGATGGTGAGGCACAGAGCAAATACAATAAAGCATAAAACCATACATTAAGGAGTATCAAATTTATTACATCATCATTGGAGTTTTAGCAAAAGTAGTGATCATTGTTCGGAATGCAGCGAAATAAGACTAACGATAAATAAATGGAGAGATGGGGAAGCCTGTCCCATCACTCCTCATGCTCCTCCTCAGCCGAGGCTGGGTCCCACTCGACTGTCCAACCCGGTGGCAAGGTGGACAGCCAAGTCACTCCAGCAACCATGTCCTCCAGGGAACCTGTAAAAATGATGCCACAAGCAAGGCTGAGTATACTAATACTCAACTAGACTTACCCGGTGTGAGGAGTCTACTCCTCTACCTCTAGACATGCAGTTGTTTGGCTGAGGGGTTTGGTTTGCCAAAAGCACTAGTTGAGTCTAAAATCAAGTTTTAGCTTTTTCAAGTTTTAGTGTGACTCTCTTAAGACTAAATGTAAACCTAACTAATCATACATGGTAGCAAGCATTTAGCAATCAACATCTTTTGCCAAAACAACACATTTCCACTTGTTACTCAATGTAGCAGCATGGATCAAGCAGTCTCATTAGCTGCGAGAAGCAGACAATTCGAATCGAGTTTTAACCTTGCAAGGTAAACCTAAACACACGACATGGCGAGGCACTCCATCCCCACACATATCAACCGTCCCCATCGATTCCCCGCCAGCAGATCAGGGCTCACCGCCTTGGCGTACAATGCCTCACTGACCCCAACTGCCGTCGTGCACTGACCGCACTTGTGCCCACCATAACCGGAATGGGAGACCACGTCTCAGGTCGCGTGAGGGGCAAAGTCTGCTGCCAGGTTCAATCAGGTACTAGGCTTACCGATTTACCATATTTCTCGGCATATGTTTAGTACGTTCAAACGCTTGACTCACGGTACCACACCTTAATCCTTATTCCAATTTCCGTCTCGTAGACAACGCATCCCCATGGACCGTTGTCCACAGACCATCATCAATACGATATATAAATGGATACAAGCAATTCCTGACCTCGCGCGAGTGCTAAAAAAATCACTCGACTTCTACCGAGATCCCTAATTAGTAGAGCAGCTACTCGACCTAGCATACTAGTATCCATTTCAAAAGGAACCTGAGTTCATGCAACTAGGGTTTTAGACAACTCCTACACTTAAGTGCATAGTACAAGCCTACAAACATTAAGTGTAGTAAAATAGCATATATAAACGGTTATGCATAAAACCGGGGCTTGCCTTCCAAAGCTGGGGCAGGCAGATCCTCGATGGCAGGCTTTGGTGCTAGATCCTAGGCTACCTCCTGAGCAACTCCTTGCTCCGGCACGAGGATGTACTCTCCGTTAGCGAGGTTGCAATCTATCAAATGCAATGAATAAGATATATGTATGCTATGATATGCAGAGTTCAGTAACCATTATGCAGAGTGAAGAAAAACTAAGTTAGTTAATAACTTAGGGTTTCCTTGTTATAAGAGGCTTTTAGTGGTTTATGCTTATCAATTCAGGTTTGAGATTTTGCTTAGAGGTAAACATAGTGGATTAAGACTTGGATTGCCCCTTAAAGGTTCCATTAGGTACTCAAGGGTTTTGCTGATTTGGTCAAGGTAACATTAATCTCCACTACTAATTCCTCTCTCTATTTGCTTTTTATGCTTTTAAGGTGGGTTTGAACTACAACAGTGATTTCCAAATTTTCAAAAATTCTGTAAAAATTATAGTGGGTTGATATTGGTCACTGTAGTCTGTCCTATAAATTTGAGGTCAAAAAAATAAATAGAATATGCCTTGGGAAAAACAACAAAAGTTGGGGTAAAAGGGCATTTTACACTATAGCTCTAATTTTGGGTGAGGCTTCTGCACTATATTTTATTTTTATTGAAATCCATAGGTGATATTAGGCCTTTGGGTTGAAAATCACAGAAAAAGACCTACTGGATATTTAGTTGTGAATTTCTAAAGTTTAATGCCAAAAAGGTACTCATAACTAACTTGTTATTTGAAAAATATCAAACAACAGAACTCATATTTTTCCTATGTTCATAATAACAAAGTATTAGGTATCCCAAGGTTTGGGGTGTTTTCTCCTCAGGATTATTTTTCTAAGATTTTCCTAAGTTTTCATTGTTTTTATAAAATAAAAGGTATCCCATTTATTTTGTACTAAACAAGGGTTCAATAAAATTTTCCAGTGAACTTAACTGAATAAGTGAGCCAACAAAAATGTGGTTGCTTCCTGGTTCTTATTTTTTACTACCTTTTCTCTTTTTCTTTAACTTTAGGCTAAAAATGATTTAAATGGCAAACCCTACCTTAATTTGGTGTACTGAGAGTTTTACTATTTTTAAACAGATTATGGAGTGATCAAGTACTTCTCTGATTTTTCTTAACCTCAGTCTAACAATGTATCTATTTTTCCCTATATTATTTAGCTTTTGACCAAATCAATATTTAATTCCAAACCTTAAATTCCTCTGCCATACTAAGGGGGTTTTGCATTTTTCCTAGGTAGATCATATTATTTAGATTCTAGCAAAATTGGTTTGACCAAATTTGGTTGAATAAAACTGAAGTTATGAATTTTACAAGCTCTGTTTGCATTTAAATGGGAAATATTATAAAGGTTTTCAGGAAAACCAGTTTACACCGAGGTCCCTGGGCTTTTCCTAAACTAATCCTTCAACTTATACCCTTGCACCACTATTCATTTGAGTCGCTGACACCTCAAAACCCCCCCTGACTTTCTTTCCTTCTTCCCCGAGGCCCCTCCCCCCTTTTGAACAGTACCCGCGGAAGTAATTAGGGCGGCGCGGCTTACCGGCGGCGAGGGAGGTCCGGCGAAGGACGGGGTTGGCTCCGGGAAGTCTCTGCGGTCACATCGAGGTACGGCTTGCCGTCGGTGATGGCCGGAATCGGCCGGTCCACGTGCGCAGGTGGGCGAGCTCGTCGGCGGCGGGTGCTCCGGCCTATCCACGTCAACATAGGTCAATCCAAGGGCATGGGGAGTTTCACGGGGTGCTAATGAGTCTACCCGTGCAAGGAATCTAAGAATAACTCACCATGGAGCTTGGTCCATGTTCGTCTGCGGACGGGTGAACTCCGGTGACCTTGATCCGGTGTCTCCGATGAGGTAGAGCTCGATTCCTCGCTCTGGGAGCTTCACCGAGGTACGTTGAGTCTATTCCAAGGGTTGGACGGGGTTGGGAATGGCTGCACTGGCCGGTCTACGGTGGCGGGGGTTCGGGCGACCGCTGGCACGCCGTGTGCAGGGCAAACGCAGGTGATCTCTTGCTCCGGTGAGGTCGAGAGCGCACGGGGAGTACGGTCGAAGCCTTGGCTGGCTTTATAGGCGCGGGCGCAGGCAGGGAACACGGGCGTGGCTCGGCGCGGTGTGGGGCGCGCGGGGTCGGGCGCTGGGCGTGCTCTGGCGCGTCCAAGGCGCGTCGAACACGTGGAAGTGTTCTTCTGCCCTTGTTCAACAGCTCGCCGAGATCGCAAACGTGCGAATCTTGGCAAAAATCCGGCGCAGGCCTCCTCCTGGCACCTAGGGCTATCTCTTGTATGTGAGTTCCAATGGCAGATATGCCCTAGGTAGGGAGATTTGCGGACTCCAAAACTGGCTTGTCTCACTGTCCACTTCGCGACAAAAGAGATGCCAATTCAAGTCAAACAAATTTGGCTCGGGTTCAAATTTTTCCAGTGGGTGCCCTAGGTGGTTTGGAACCTTTTTGGTATTTAGACCAAGTGGTTTTGGCGCCATCTACTAAGCGAACACATCTGATCATTAGATTAGGTTAGAATTTGACTTAGGGAAAAATGGAGAGCTCTATTGTGCTCTCTACTTAATGATTTAATTTGGGGTCTTTCATGGGCCTTTTTCTAATGTTTCCCTACTAAAATTTGTAGACAAAATAGTATACTTAACTTTGGTTAGGAGTTTAAGTTATTAAATGTGCATTTGCTTAAATCTTTCTCTTAATCTATTCAATATTTGGGAGTTAAGGGCTTAAAAAGGGGTCTAGGGTTTGACCCTCTTACCTAAGGGGATAATTGCATAAATGCTTGGGTGATGCTCTTGTCATAAACCCTTCTTTAGTTAATCCCCATGTTTCCAAGGTTTTGGGGTTTTCTTTCCCCTCTTTAACACAAGGGATAACATGTCATGGGTGCAAGTATGAAGCCAGTGCCTTGGTAACACCTGAGATGTTACAGGTTCTTCATCCCAACATGTGCTAGACGGCGATGCCACAACCAGCCCATGCTAGTCTTAGCAATTAAGCATGCATCTAGATCGGCCTCCTCTTTCGAAAAAATCAACTAAGTAGAGTTTGTCGTCTAGTACACCCTTAAAACCTAATGAACCATCACTCCTTCTAAAGACAGACACATCTACATTGGTAAATAGACAAATATAACCCATATTACATAGTTGACTAACAGATAATAAATTGTATCCGAGCGATTCAACCAAGAACACATTGGATATGGAATGCTCGGATGAAATGGCTATCTTTCCTAGTCCTTTAACCTTGCCTTGGTTCCCATCTCCAAAGATGATCGAATCTTAGGAATCTTTGCTCTTTACATAGGAGGTGAACATCTTCTTCTCCCCCGTCATGTGGTTTGTGCATCCGCTGTCGATGATCCAGCTTGAGCCCCCGGATGCATAAACCTGCAAGGCAAATTAGGCTTGGGTTTTAGGTACCCAACTCTTGTTGGGTCCTACAAGGTTAGTTACAATAGCTTTTGGGACCCAAATGCAAGTCTTGTCTCCCTTGCATTTGGACCCCAACTTTCTAGCAACCACTTTTTCATTTTTACATGAAAGTACATACATAGTGTTGCAAGCATGAAAGATAGAGGTAGGTTTATTACACATTTTCCTAGGAGCATGAGACACAAAATTTCTCCTAGGCCTACCATTAAAATTGGAACTTGAAGCAATCATAGCATGTGAATCAAAAGCATTATAACTCCTATTATAATGAGAATTTCTAGAAAATTTTCTATCATTATACATGAAAGCATGATTCTTCTGATTACTACTAGCCATAGGGGCCTTCCCTTTCTCCTTGTTGGGAATGGGAGCCCTTTGGCTTGTTAAGTTCTTGGCTTCCTTTCGAAAGCCAAGTCCATCCTTAATTGAGGGATGTCTACCAATGGTGTAGGCATCCCTAGCAAATTTTAACTTACAAAGTCATTTTTGCAAGTCTTAAGTTGAGACTTGCCACTTCACCATTTAATTTTGTAATAGAAGTAAGGTGTTCAACACATGCATCAACATCAAAATCCCTACACCTATTACAAATGACAACATGCTCTATACAAGAACTAGATTTATTAACTACTTCTAGCTTAGCATTTGAATCATCATTAATACTCTTTAAGCTAGACACAGTTTCATGACAAGCAGATAATTCAGAAGACAACATTTCATTCCTTTTAATCTCTAAAGCAAGAGATTTTTGTACGCTAACAAACTTATCATGCTCTTCATACAAAATATCCTCTTGCTTTTCTAAGAGTCTATTCTTTTCATTTAAAGCATCAATCAATTCATTGATTTTATCTACTTTAGTTCTATCTAAACCTTTGAATAAGCTTGTGTAATCTACTTCATCATCACTAGAGTCATCATCACTTGAAGTG
Organism: Zea luxurians; assembly: GCA_029449295.1. Classification (NCBI taxonomy): domain Eukaryota; kingdom Viridiplantae; phylum Streptophyta; class Magnoliopsida; order Poales; family Poaceae; genus Zea; species Zea luxurians. Next base: position 2,352,633 of record JAOPSE010000090.1, read on the forward strand.
GTATACTTAGGGGTATCTCGAGCGCTTACCTTTTTCTCCTTTGCCATGAGGCAAGTATGACGCTCGTTTGGGAAGAGAGACGACTTGTTGAAGGCCGAGGCGGCGAGTCCTTCGTCGTCGGAGTCGGAAGAAGAGCAATCCGAATCCCATTCTTTGCCAAGGTGCGCTTTGCCCTTCGCCTTCTTGTAGGCCTTCTTCTTCTCCCTCTTCCCGCTCTTTTCTTGTTCCTGGTCATTAGCATTATCGGGACAATTTGCTATAAAATGACCAGTCTTACCGCATTTAAAACAGGAGCGATTTCCCTTTGCTTTGCTCTTGTTGGGATGCTCCTTGCGTCCTTTTAGCGCGGTCTTGAAGCGCTTGATGATGAGAGCCATCTCATCTTTGTTTAGCCCGGCAGCCTCAACTTGTGCCACCTTGCTAGGTAGCGCCTCCCTGCTGCTGCTTGTTACCTTGAGTGCAACGGGCTGGGGCTCATAGATGGGCATTGGGCCATTCAATGCATCATCAACATATCTTGCTTCCTTGACCATCATACGCCCGCTCACAAACTTTCCGAGTATCTCCTTGGGCGTCATCTTTGTGTACCTGGGATTCTCACGAATGAGGTTCACAAGATGAGGGTCAATAACAGTGAAAGACCTGAGCATAAGTCGGATGACGTCGTGGTCCGTCCATCTCGTGCTTCCATAGCTCCTGATCTTGTTGACCAGGGTCTTGAGCCTATTGTACGTTTGCGTTGGCTCCTCTCCCCTGATCATGGCAAACCTTCCTAGCTCGCCTTCCACCAACTCCATTTTGGTGATCATGGTGGCGTCGTTCCCCTCATGCGATATCTTGAGGGTGTCCCATATTTGCTTGGCGTTGTCCAAGCCGCTCACCTTGTTGTATTCATCCCTGCACAATGATGCTAACAAAACAGTGGTAGCTTGTGCATTCTTATGAATTTGTTCGTTAATGAATACAGGGTTATCCGTACTATCAAATTGCATTCCATTTTCTACTATCTCCCATATACTAGGATGGAGAGAAAATAAGTGACTACGCATTTTATGACTCCAAAAAGCGTAGTCCTCTCCATCAAAGTGTGGAGGTTTACCAAAAGGAATAGAAAGCAAATGAGCATTGGAGTTATTAGGAATACAAGAATAATTAAATGAAAAATTTGAATTAACCGGTTTCTTTTTCTCGTCGTCGTCGTCTCTTGGGGAAGAAGACTCGTCGCTGTCGTAGTAGACAATCTTCTTGATGCGCCTCTTCTTCTTCCCGTCCTTCTTCTTATGACTCGAGCCAGAGTCAGTGGGCTTATCGTCCCTTGGCTCGTTGAAGATGGACTCCTTCTCCTTATCGTTGACCACCATCCCCTTTCCCTTAGGATCCATCTCTTCGGGCGATTAGTCCCTTTCGTGAAGAGAACGGCTCTAATACCAATTGAGAGCACCTAGAGGGGGGTGAATAGGTGATCCTATAAAAAATCAAATACTAATAGCCACAAAACTTGGTTAAGTGTTAGTACGATAAAACCAAGTGGCTATAGAGCGAGCTCTTGCAAATCACAATAATCACATAGAAAGACAACATAAGAGACACAGTGGTTTATCCCGTGGTTCGGCCAAGTATAACACTTGCCTACCTCCACATTATGGCATCCCAATGGATGAGGGTTGCACTCAACCCCTTTCAAGTGATCCAATGATCAACTTGAATACCACGGCTTTCCTTTGCTTATCTCTTTTTCCCGTTTGCGAGGAATCTCCACAAGTTAGAGTCTCTCACCCTTACAACAAAGATCATGGTGAAAGCACAAGAGTAAGGGTGGGAAGCAACACACACAAATCCACAGCAATACACACGCACACAAGCCAAGACTTGAGCTCAAAATGAAGCACAACGAGTTCACCACTAGAACGGAGCTCAAATCACTAACAAAGTCAATAAAGTGCGCGGAGACGGAGTGTGGAAGACTTAGAATGCTTAGAGTATGCTTAGGTGACTCCTCCATGCGCCTAGGGGTCCCTTTTATAGCCCCAAGGCAGCTAGGAGTCGTTGGAGGCATTCTTGGAAGGCTAATCTTGCCTTCTGTCGGGTGGCGCACCGGACAGTCCGGTGCATCACCGGACAGTCACTGTAGCTGTCCGGTGCGTGATCTCCTTCCTTTTCTGGTGCATCCGACCGTTGCAGATTCGTGGCAGTTGGCGCACCGAACACTGTCCGGTGCCCCCTACCGACCGTTGGCGCGCCCACGCGTCGCGCAAAGATTGTGCGGCTGACCGTTGGCGCGTCAACCGTTGGCTCACCGGACAGTCCGGTGAACCACCGGACAGTCCGGTGAATTTTATCCGTACATTGTTGAACTTTTCCCGAGAGCGACGACTTCGCCGCGGATGACTCACCGGACAGTCCGGTGCACCACCGGACAGTCCGATGAATTGTAGTCGTACGCCGTCGTCGAGTCCCGAGAGCAGCCTGTTCACCGGGACTGGTCCTGGTGCACCGGACACTGTCCGGTGCACCACCGGACAGTCCGATGCACCCAGACCGAGACAGCCAACTCTTTTCCAATTGCTTTTCTCCTGTTTCTAGCACTTAGACACAATACATTAGTAGCCAAATCAATGTCCTAAGTCTAGAAACGTACCTTGTTATATGATTTGCACTTCTTCAATCTTTGGCACTAATTAACACTTAGAGAATAGGTGTTGGGCACTTAATCACCAAAACACTTTAGAAATGGCCCAAGGGCACATTTCCCTTTCATTTGTCCTTTTCAAACACATCTTTCAAACCTCTAACCATGTTTTTTTCAGAATCCTCTTGAGTGTACTCATTCCAACATGTGTAAGCCTCCTATGCCATAACCATCCAAGAGATGCTTTAGTAAAGAGGCAAGTCCTTAGGTTAGCATCTTCAGAAGAGAAATCCACCAAATATAAGTTGCTATATCTAATTCCTTTGAATATAACTGACTCATCATCCATTTTAGATACAGTAACTTCTGACAGAGTGAATAAGCATTGAAGACCAACATCACACAGTTGACCGACAAATAGCAAGTTGAAACTCAATGGAGAAACCAAGAGAACATTTGATATTGAAAGATCATTTGAAATTGCCACCTTGCCAAGCCATTGTACTTTTCCTTTTGAATTATCCCCAAATGTGATTTTGTCTTGATCATCGACATCTTCATCAAGTGAGGTGAACATCCATGGGTTACCAGTCACATGTTGAGTACAACCACTATCAATTACACAATGGATCATACCGGTCTTGTAGTTCACCTACATGCAAAGGGGATCAAGCTTGCATTTTAGGCACCTAAACTTGCAATGGGCTTACAGTTTTCTCAATCAAAGACTTCGCAACCAAAATTTGTTTTGGCCTACTCTTGTTGGGTGGACCTAAAATTGTGGCTTTGAATTTTCCACTGGTATCTTTTCTAAGCAAATAGTGAGCATTGAAGGCAAATGGCCTTGAGTGCTTGGGCAAGGGTGTTGGCGGTGTGGCTTTGCGATTGTGAGCAAAGTGTCCCTCCTTTCCACATTCAAAGCACTTGATAGGCTTAGGAGCTTGCTTAGGCTTGTTGTGATTCATTGCCTTCTTTTGCACAAGAGACTTGTATCAAACACCACTTTTGTCAGTTTTCATCACTATGTTCATAAGAAGCTCATTTTGGAGGTATTGGCCTTTGTTGAATTTTTGCAAGCCTGTGGCAAGGTGATATTTCTCAAGCTTGAGTTTCTTGATTTCTTCCCTAAGCCTCTCATTGTCATGAACCAACTCATTATCAAAATCTTTGCTTTCTATGATAACTTTTCCCTTAGTGGTTGCATCAGTCAAGTATTTCTTTAATTTCTCATTCTCAAGTGACATTACTTCAAGTTTTTCAACCAAATCTTCATGATGGCTAGATTGATCAACTTTGCTCAAATCAACACATGAGGTTGCTACATCAAGCTTAACAATGGGGTTAATAGCATCATGTGTTTCACAAGATAAAAACTCATTTGCAACAAGATAATTATCATGATCAACTTTAATTTGTATGTAATCTTCTTTTATCTTGACAAGCCTATCATTTGGCTCCCTATTTGCTTCATTCAATTTTTCTTATTTTTCTTTAGCATCTTTAGGGGGGTTGCTTAAGCTCATTACTAGTGGATGACATAGTTTTTGTTTTCTTCCTTCATTTCATCACTAGCTTTGACAAGTATGTCATACTTAGCAATCAAGGACTTATTTTCACCTTTTAGCTTGTCACATTTTGCTTTAAATTTTCTAATAGTTTGAGTGTATTCTTTAAGCAAATCGGCTAGCTCATCATAGGTAGGGGAAGCATATTCATCATCACTATCACTACCATAGTCAACATCACTAGTATCATCATTTTGTACCTTATGTTCACCTTTGGCCATTAGGCATAGGTGTAGTGGATGAAGGCGTTGGTGGTGGTGAACAGATATCCACGGTGATGGCGGCAACCTTTTCATCATCTTCTTCACTTGAGGAAGAGTTGCTCATGGATTCAATGTCGATGAGCCAATCACCAACAATGTATGCTTTCCCACCCTTTCTTTTGTGGAATCTCTTTTGTTTGCCACTTTTTCTTGAAAAACTTCTTTTCCTTCTTCTCATCTTCACTTTCATCATCTTTCTTTCCCTTGAATTTGTTTTTCTTGGGTTTGTGCATTAATGAGCAAGATGACCAAGCTCTCCACAATTGTAGCAATCCATTTTCGAGATGGGCTTTCTCTTGCTACTAGAGAAAAACTTCTTTCTTGAATCGAATTTGATGCCTTCTCGGTTTAGCTTCTTCAACATTTTTGTTGTCTTTTTCACCATCAAGGCAATATTGATATCAAGGTCATCATTGCTTGAAGTGTCTTCTTCAACTAGAATTTTGGTCTTGACTTTATTTTCTTGATTTGCTTTGAGTGCCAAATCTTTCTTCTTGGAAGATGACACATCTTTGTCATTGATGTGCATGTACATTTCATGAACATTAATCTTTCCCAATATTTGAGTTGGCATAGCGTGGAAAGATCCATTTAATGAAGTACGGTGACAATGTGGCCATACTTCTCATTGGGAAATACACTAAGAATCTTCTTCACAACATCCCGTTGTGAGATTTGAGTGAGTCCTAAGCCATTCACTTCCTATACAAGAATATTGAGCCATGAGTACATATCATTTTTGCATTTTCATTGGCAAGCATTTCAAAAAATAACTTTCTCATAGCAATATGGTATCTCTCCTCAAACTCACTCTTTGTTCCTTCATGTAAAGCACAAATATCCAACCACAAAGCATAATCATTTTTATGATTTCTCACTCTATTGAAAACATCCTTGCAAAGGCCCCTAAAAGAGTGTTTTGGCCTTTGCATTCCATTTCTCATAATTGACTTCATCAGCCAAGAGATTTGAGGCATCTCTAGGTTGGGGGAACCCTTGAGTGGCAACATTGTAGACTCCAATGTCTATAGCCTCTAAGTAAGCTTCCATACAAATTTTCTAGTAAGGAAAATCATCACCATAAAAAACGGGAGGAGGTCCATCCCCACAGGACATCGTTACTCTATCGGTTAAGCTAAACTAGGAGCAACACGGTTCTGATACCAATTGAAAGGATCACGATGCCTAAGAGGGGGGTGAATTGGGCTTCTCTAAAATTCTTGCAAAAGATTAAACCCTAAACAAGAGCCCAACATCACCCAACTACTTAGCTAAATCACAAAAGCTAGGAAACAGTAAGCAACCCTAAGTCATCATGGCAAATACTAGGAATGCAAATACACAAAGTAAATTGCTCAAAGTAAATGTGGAATGTAAAGTAGAGGCAAGAAGACTCCTCCAATTTTTTCCCAAGGTGTCAGAGAGTCGACACTCTCCACTAGTTATCGTTGGAGCACCCCCGCAAGGGTATCGTTCCCCCTTGGTCCTCACAAGCACCAAGTGCTTACTATAAGATGATCCTTTGCCTCTCCGGCATGGTGGATCTCTCACGACCGTGTACAATCTCTGAGTCGGATCACCAACAAAGCCTTCAGGATGATCACAGAGCTCCAATCGCCACTGAGCAGTCTAGGTGATGCCGATCATCAAAAGTAATAAGCCATAGACTTTCACTTGACCAAGAGAAGCCTAATGCATACAGTGTGTGCTCTATGAGGCTCTCATGTGCACTAATGAGGTCCAAACATAGGATTAAGATTTTGCTAATCATCTCACTAGGCTTTGTGGACTTGCAATGCTCTAGCAATGAATGCTTGCTTGTTTGTTGCGGCAGCAAGACAATGAATATGGCTGGTGGAGGGATATAAATAGCCCAACCACCCCAAACTAGCCATTACTACAATGCTCTGCGCGTGGTCGCATTGGATGGTCTGGTGCGCCACTAGTGCGGTTCCAACGGCTAGTTCTGGCAATTAGCCGTTGCATAGAGGCGCACCAGACACTGCATAGTGATCGTCCAATGCACACCAGACAGTCTAGTGCGTCTCTGAATTTTTTCTGGCATGCTCCTTGTCTATTCTCGGGCTCTCTGTCTGCTCTCGGGTTTCTCTGGCCTGCTATCCAGGGCACCACAGGACAATCTGGTGCACACCGGATAGTATGGTGCCTAGCAGCAATAATGAATTTCTTCCTTGAGTTTTTCTAAACGGTTTTGAACTCCAATTCTTGTGTGGGCTATTGAGTGGCATCTAACACTAGTTTTGAAAGTGTGTGCATGCACCGACACTACACTAGATATCTCTTGGTCAAACTACTCATCCATAACCCCACTTAATAGTACGGCTAAAATAAATATAAAAGTCCTAACTCTATACCAAGTGTCCCACAACTCCTTTGACACCTAGGATATGAAGACCTTCATCTTTTGATTCTCTCCTTTTTTTAGACGCCGCTTCATATTTTATCTAAAGGATTATTTTCACTTGTTGGGGCGCAGCTTCCTGCATTGTGACTTTAACTTACCATTTGCTCTGCAAAACACACATTAGTCACAAATAATCTTACATTTTCATTAATCACTAAAACCAACTAGGGGCCTAGATGCTTTTAGCTCCCATCATCAGATCTGCAGAGACACATGAGTCAGATCTTTGTTTTATCTGTGGAGGAGGACGTTTTGTCACATGAGTCTGTTGTCACCTGCCCCTTCTTGTCCTCTCGCCTTGCTGGTTTGACCATGAGTTTGAAATTTCTCATTTTGTTGTTTGCTCTCATGGTGAAGGGATAAGATAAAAAAAGAAGAAGAAAGAAATAAAAAATGTTGTTGCTTGCGCCGTTGTTCCTATTGCGCTCCTGTCATCGCCCCTCTCTTTACTCTTGCACTCTAGCCATTAATAGTCAACATGTTGCATTCCTCAACTCCGTCTAGTGGTGTTCCAGTCTTCCAATGTCTGGTGATTTTCAATGGCACCAACTATCATGACTGGGTTCCTCACATGCGTCTACATATGTGTGGTCTGTGTCTTTAGGAGATTCTTACAAGTGATCTAAAGTATTCATTCTATCCTACTGCATCACTCTGCCTATGTTTACAGAGAAGGCTTCTGATGATCAGAAGCATGAGTTGATTGTTGAGTATGATGATATTCTATTGTGCTATGAGTCTGTGTTTTGTGTCTACCGAACTTGGCTAGATGAGGATGCTCGTGCTGGTGCTATTTTTGCTGCTAGTATAGATGACCACCTTGCTGCTGAAATTGTTGATTTTGGGCTTGGACATCAGATGTCGGCTTTTCTTCGTGATCGTTATACACTTAGTGGACAGTCTACCTATCTTGCTGCTATTCGTTAGTAGCAGCTTTTGCGCCAGGGAGATGCTATGATTGAGGAGTTCTTCGCTCAGATGTCTGCTATTTGGCGTCAGCTCGATGCTCTTACCTCTTGGTCCTCAGTTATCACTAGATACGACTTCTTGACCTGGCTTCGTGTGATGAGTTTGAGCCTCTTCGTGCTCAGTTGCTTGCTCATCACCCTTATGTCTCTCTTATGGATGCTCTTGCTAGTGTTTGTAATGAGGATACTCATATCTATGCAGCTGGCTTACTACAGTCCTCTTTAGTTTTGGTTGCTCATTCTTCGGCATCTCGATAGAATGTTGTTCCACTGATGATGCCTTCTTCAGTTCCACCTTGTTCACATAGACGACGTGGTTGTCTTCACTGTGGTGATTGTAATAAGGATACACATGTGGAGGCATTTTGTTTCAAGAAGAAGGCTCATGCTCGTCGTTCTTCACATGGTAATGGTAGTGCTAGTACTAAAGGTCATTAGGGGATTTCTACTACTACAGAGGATCATTTTCTCATGCTTCTTCGTCGCCTTGTGGCCTCTACACCGATAGGAGCTACTGGTTCTATGACTCAGTCTTTTGCCCCTGACAAGTTCTGCTTCAGCTTCTCAGTCTTCCACTAAGGGACCACCTTCTACTTCTACTTCTACTTCAGATACTTGTCCATGGATTCTATACTCTAGTGCTTCATTTCATATGCCTTCTTATCACACCTATTTTCATATATGTTTCCTTCACCTTTTCTAGAGCTTGGCTGGCTTTGTCTTCCTTCCAATGCCTATCAGTCTTGCTGGATCCACTTTTGCTGCTTCTACCTCGTTGTTTGCTCAATGGCATCATCGTCTGGGTCATCTTAGTGGCACCCGTCTGTCTACGTTATTTCATCAAGGCATTTTAGGTTCAATTTCAGGTCATGAGTCCTTACATCAGTGTCAGGGTTGTCATCTAGGCAAACAAGTTCAACTTCCTTATCATTCTAGTGAGTCAGTGTCTAATCGTCCTTTTGATCTTGTTTATCCAGATGTATGGGGTCCTACTCCTTTTGTTTCCAAAGGAGGTCATAAATACTTCATCATTTTTATAGATGATTTTACTTGCCACACATGGATATACTTTATGAAACACTGTAGTGAGCATTTAGCTATCTATAAGACATTCTCTATTATGGTTTGCACTCAGTTTGACACTTTTATTCATGTTTTTGTGATGACTCCATAGGGGAGTACCTTTCTGATGCTCTTCTCTAGTTTCTTTCTATGCAAGGTACTCTTACTTAGTTTTATTGTTCTGGTGCCCATGCTTAGAATGGTGTTGCTAAGCGCAAGCATCATCATCTTCTTGAGACTACTCATGCTCTTATGCTCGCTTCCCCCGTCCCCCTCATTTTTGGGCTAAGGCTGTTTCTACAGCAAATTATTTGGTTAACATTCAACCTTCTCCTGCTTTTCAGTCTTTGTGGTAAGACGCCTAACTATTCTAGTCTTTATCTTTTTGGTTGTGTGTGCTACGTGTTGCTTTCACCACGTGAGCGAACCAAGTTGATGGCTCAGTCTGTTGGGTGTGTTTTCCTTGGGTACAATGCTGAGCATAAGGGGTATTGTTGTTGGGATCCGGTCGCTAGTTCGATGAGGACTTGTAATACCCAAATTTCAAATAAAGAGAATGGAGTAATCTCCCTATTTTTGTGACCACCATTTATTGGCACATGTTAAACAAACATATCCAAAAGAAAACAATTAATAAATGACACACTACTAAATTGTGCATCATGCTGGCTTTTGTTTGTTTGTGCATTTATTGAAAAGAGTAATCTCATTAATAGAAATAAATTAGTGTCAAATTTAAGGATTAATACCTAATTTGAGAATCTGAAAAAGAGAAAGTATATAAATTATAAAGGAAATTTATAAATTTCCAAAATTAGTACTTTTAAGTTTACAATATAATTTGAGCATAAAAAAAATTGCACAAGGTTTGAATTTAAATTTGAATTCAAATTGAATTTGGAAAGATAGAAAAGAAAAAGGTTATACAATATATATATACATATAAAAAAATATATATAATATAGTTAAACCATCCATATTATTGGGTTAAGTTTGTACATTCAAAATGAATATGAGTTCACATTTAAAGTTTGATTCAAATTTGAATTTGAAATTCAAAAAGGAGAAAGGAAAAATAAAAAGAATAAAGAAGGGGGGTCGTGTGGGCTCAATCTACTGAATTCGGCCCATTTACCCTAACACACCCGCACGGCCCAAGTCATCAGGTGGGCGCCGACACCTGGGGTCCATCTGTCAGTGTCCTCCACGCGCGCACGCGATTCCCTTTCTCGCTGTCGAGTGGCCCACTGCTCTTCTTCTGAAACGCGCTCACACGTTGACTGACGGGTGGGCCCTGATCGCGCATCTCTCACGCGCACGGAGTCACTGCCTCACTGCCCCACTGGGCAGGCTCCCTCTCTCGGTGTGTGTATCTGGCGTGTGGGACCGGGAGGTCGGATCCGCCGTCTCCGCGAAATTAGGCGCGGACGCCGTCGCGTTCGGCGCGAAGCTCGCTCGGGCCGTTGGAGGAGGGGACTCTATATGCGCTCGCGCCGGTGTCCCGTAGCAACCCATCGCCAATCCGAACTGCGCCGCGCCCTAATTGATCCTCTGCGTGCCCACCACCGGGAAGAAGAACTCCATTAGGGGCATCGCCGTCGCGCCGCGTAGGTTTCACCACTCCCTCCACGTTCGGCCATCCAGGAGAACGGTGACAAGTCGTTCTTGCTTCACCGTGTGAATTCGTGGCGTTTCGGGGTGGATTCACCGGCCCGGTCACCGGGAAAACTCTCTGCGTCGCGCGCCGCTGTCGTGGATCCGCCGCTTACCGTGGGCGGAGCTCTTCACACTGTGAAATCCTGTAAGGAGCCCTCAATCGAGATCGCCTTATTCCGCTTTAGTGTAGCACTAGGGAATTGGCGTCTGGGTGCTTGTACGCGGAGATGGCAAACTCCGGCCAACTCTCCGCCGTTGGGGAGCAGAGCGCTGTTGGGGGCCTTCGTCCTCCGAAGGTCCTCAAAAACAAGATTTGACAATATTTTCCAAGTGAATTATATGAACAGGTATTCTCAGACTCAGATCATGAACATGGAGTACGGACAGGACGAAGCTTAAGCCAGACGAAAGGAGGTTGATGAAGGACGGGCTGGTTACCATGCTGTACGAAGGATGGCGCGCAGCCGAAGCTATACGCAGGAAAGCTTCGTCGCGATAGCAGAACGGGGAACCGACATAAAGATGAAAAGACTACTTAGGCCTTGACAGACTCCCATAGGTCATTAGCAAATGTAATGGACATGAATGTAATTTTACATGGGCTGCGTCTCACGCCTATAAATAGATGAACAGTATTCCCGTACTGTTCACGCTGACTTGGCATTTGCTTTTGCGTCATCCTTGTACTTTTGCCCTCCTGCAATCCGAAGGTACATTTGTAATTTGAAGTCATTTCTATTGTTACATAATAATAAAAATGACATTGTGATAAAATTTAAATGTTTACATTATTTTTGATGTTAAGCATAAGTTCTTCGTCGTAACTTATCGTGCCTACGAAGACATATTGTCTATGACCTTCGTCCGGAGTACGTTATATCCCGAAGGGAGATAATGTTTCAAAGGACGAAGGACCTTATCATTTAATACTTTTTATGTTGCCTTGTTCTTAATCCGAAGCATTTGAGAACAAGTCACCAACATTGGCGCCCACCTCCGGTGAACTCACTTCCACTTTGAGTTTTTTGAACACCTTCGGAAGCCACAGACCCTCGCTATGGCGCCGAAGAAAGCTTCAACGACTGGGGCTGCAGCACTGCAACCGCTGGACCCCAATCAGGAGACCGTCTCTCTTCGGGAGGCCCGAAGCCAGAAGAGGAAGGCCGTCAGCCCGACGCTTCAGGAGGATGAACTGGACCAAGAGATCAGGGATATGGAGATGCTTCATCAACAGGTGCAGAGGAAGAAGGAAAAGATGGCCAGGCTAGCTGAGCTGCAGAGGCAGATAGACGAAGCTTCTGAAGAAGTTCGCCATCTTACTCACGATGAGCAGATCAGAAGGCCTCAACAAAAAGACCTTCATCAGGAGGGCTTCTTCAACGAAGATGACTGGTATGACAATTTCCAACATGGAAATTTTGTTTTCGATGATGCTTCTCCCCTGTCCGCTGAGCTGCAGGCTACACCTTGGCCTCCGTCCTACAAGCCCCCCCAGCTTCCCATGTTCGATGGCCATTCAGACCCGAAGCAGTTTTTGATGAGCTACGAGGCAACAGTGTCTTCGTATGGTGGCAATGCTGCAGTCATGGCAAAGTCTTTTGTTATGGCTGTCAGGAATGTTGCTCAGACCTGGTATTCCTCCCTTCGACCAGGAACGATTACTTCATGGCAAAAGCTGAAGGACATGTTGTTAACCAGCTTTCAAGGGTTTCAGACGAAGCCGGTTACTGCTCAAGCCTTGTTCCAGTGCACTCAGGATCATGAAGAATATCTTCAGGCGTATGTCAGAAGGTTCTTACGTTTGAGGGCGCAGGCACCAACAGTGCCCAATGAAATTGTCATCGAGGCCATGATCAAGGGGCTTCGACCTGGACCTTCAGCTCAATACTTTGCTAGGAAGCCTCCTCAGACTTTGGAGAAGCTACTCCAGAAAATGGACGAGTACATTCGTGCCGACAATGATTTTCGTCAAAGAAGGGAGGAGGCTTTCAGATTCTCTGAAATGACCAGGGGCTTCGGAGGAAGATTTTATCCGAGGCATGTCAGGTCCATACACAACTCTACTCAAAATGATGATAAGGGGAGTCAGCAGAACAGGCCGCAGTGCTCCTCACAGGCTTCGGGGCAACAGCAAAGTTTCTTCCGGCCACCAGCTCCAAGAGGCAGAAGTGCCAGGGGCTTCGGCGGAAGATTTGGAGATCAACCAAGGAAAATGTTTTGCTTGTTCTGTGGAGAAAACAAGGGCCATACCACCAGGATGTGCCATGTCACAATCCAGAAGCAAAAGGAAATAGCCGAAGCTGCAGCGCAACAAGCTCAGCCGAAGCAGGTCATGCATACTGCTTCGTACCATCCGCCTTACATCCCACAGTACATAGACAACCACCCTGCAGCTTCTGTAGCTTCGGCAAGTCAACCTCAAGCTTCCTGGCAACAGCCTCCGCCTCCACCCCCACTACAACAAGGCCAACAGCCAGAAGGGAGCCAATATGCCCCACACCAAAGGGACTTCAGAGAACAATCCGAAGCTCGCACAGTCAATAGCACTGTGCCGGAGTCGAAGCACATTTATTGACACATATCCTACCTTTGGTAGCAGTCTTTTCTATTCAGTTCTATTTTCTGTAACAAAGAACATTGTTAGTTTTCATGTAATAATTTCGTTGTTTCCCACGAGGAAAACCTATTTTCTCCACAGGCTTAAGTTGTTGAAGCTTAAAAATTTGCGATAACAAGGAGGACCTCCGAATTATTAAAAGTCCTTCGAAGCAACAGAAAGTCGTTCTAAGGAACGCAGAGTAAGTTGCTGAAGTCACAAAAAGCCGTTCCAAAGGGAGCGCAGTGTAAGTTTTCTGCTCAAAAGTCGTTCCAAAAGGAATGCAGAGCTTACAGCGAAAAGTCAACGCTGATACCGCCTAAGTAAAAGGCGAAGAAGCTCCAAAGACGTTCCTAAGGGAATGCAGAGCTTACAGCGAAAAGTCAGCGCTGATATAAAAAGATTGTGTGTTTCACGGGGATATGTGTGTATCTTTGGAATCAAATTCATCTACATGACATAACATCATCACATCATTTTGCATAGCATAAGCATCATACATCATATTGCATATGGCAAAAGAAGGGAGGACGGTATCAACCTTCGGAAGAATGCTTTGAGAAAGTAAAAATCTTCGGAATATAGCTTCGGAAAATGTTCTCACGAAGTTTGGATATTTTTCATCAGAGCGCTATGGGTTTTGTGATGCATAAAGGTTTTTCTATCTTCACGAAGCATGAAAAGAAGGAAAGGTGTTTTTTCGCCGAAGGCTTAAAAACGGTACGTATGTAAAGTTTCATGCATCGTAAAGAATTGAATAATGAAAAGAAACTTATATATTACATTCAAATGAACAAAATATTACATAGACCACATTTCAAATGTTTTTTCTAATACCATCTAGTCTTCTCTTAGTACTACTTCGGCAGCCTCATTTAGAAGTTGTTCAACAACTTTATCCATGATAGCTTCGGCCATTTGTTTAATTTCGTCATCCTCTTTCGTGTGAGGGTCAGCAGACGATCCAGTAGGTTCTGAGGGAAGGGAATATGTCTACATTACTATCACAAACCGCGAACAAAGTTTGAAATAAAAATTACAACACAACAAGAACGGCTAATTAATACCTATTTGCCCTTCGGGCTCTGTACTTTTTTCGGCATCTTCTGTCACTTTCCTAGCATCATGGATGCCTTTTTCACTCCTTTGAATAATTTCTTGCGCCATTTCTCGGCCGCCGTTGTCCCAGATATCAGTAAAGAATTTACCGCCAACCATGCTTGCTTCGGTCGAGGGGTCTTTGATGTCTTCGGAGGACAAGGCAGCTTCGGACTGAGCTAAGGATTTTACATGCTCACAGCCTTTCTTCTCCAAAACAGTAGCAACTCCTCTAGCGCCCGAAAAAGCGCAGATGTCACCGCGGCTACTCAGGATTTCCTCGAAGGCCTCTGCTTCGTGGCTGATCCAATCCAGTGGACCTTCGGGATTGCCTCTTGAGAAATTCTCTTCACTAGAAAATGCGCCAACGCTGGCGAAGCTGGATTTTATCTTTTTGACGCATTCAATAGATTTAACATAGCATTTCCTCTGGGATGCACGAAGCTCCTTGACACTTAACTCTAAATGACTGACCAACTGGTCACTAAGCTCTCGTTTTGTTTCTTCAAGCGCACGTTCCTCCTTAGCTCTAGCTAGCTGTTTCTGAAGATTTTTAATCTCGCGTTTTTGGGCTTCGGCCTGGACCTTTGAGGCAGCTTCGTCCTTTTTTACCTTGTCTACCAATGTAAGCAGAATTTTATCCTTTTCCAGAGCTTCGTTTCTCAGTTTAATAACTTCTGATCGTAGGTTGTTGAACGCAATTTCATAGCTCTCATCTTCGGCACTCTTTTGTGCTCTCAATGCGTTGCTTAGGATTAAACCCTATATGTAAAAAGTTGGTATAAGAATAAAAGAATGAGTTACGAATTAAAAAATTTTCAAACCCCTAATTCCCATACCTTTAGGCTATTGTACGCAAGACTGTCCGCGAGATCCTCCTTCGTCATAGCACATAATCCAGCTTCGAGCTTCGGGAACCCCATACTTCTAGCCATCTCCCGGCAGACAGATAATTCTTTGTTATCAGGGAGGCAGTATAGGAAGTCATCTTCATTTGTCCCATTGAACACTACTGCCCCCTTCGGATATTTTAACTCTCTAGCATAGTGATTGGCTTCATAAGTCTCTTCTTCAGATAATTTCTTCCCCGAAGCATGTCGCACGATGTAATCGCAAATGTTGGAAGGGGCTTCGGGGGCGGCAGTGTCAATTTCTTCAACCAAAACTGGTTCCGTTATTTTTATTTTTTCGGTTTCCAAAGATTGTTCCTTCGTGGGCTCTGAAGGCCCAGCCTCAGCTTCAAGTTGTTGCTTCGAAGCTTCAGTAGACGCTTCAGCAAGTTCAGCAGTCTTCTTTGGAGTTGTGCTTGAAGACTTAATTGTCTCCAAGACATCTAGCACGTTCACCATTCTTTTTCTTTTTGGGGTCACCGATGGGCCCTTTTGATTCTTTATTGTTTCAACATTTGCTGAAGGACTCAAGATTTCCAATATTTTTTGTCCTTCAATCTTCGGTTTTTCTGCCTTCTCTGCTGAAGGCGCTTCAGTTTTTTCTTCTATCTTTGACACTGGAGCTGATTCCGTAGCTTCAGTGGCCAAAGAGACTTCACCAATAAATTCAGGCACTGTGGCTGGCTCAATAAAACGTGCCCGGTGGGTGAGCACCTTCATCTTTTTTCTTTGCGGCGCTGGCTCACTAGAAGCACTTGTGGCAACTTCTGTTGCAAGAGAAGTATTTTTTCTTTTGCGGCCCGGCACCGGATAATGGTAGTCAGGGTAGACAAACCCGATTGCATCAAATACCCGGTTGAGCCTTTTCTTCTTTCGGCCTCCGAAGGCTGCCGATAACGCAGTGTTCTCGGCCTTCGAATACACCCCAAGCAGTTCGTCACTTAATGTTTCAATGCTTTTCAACCAGTCGTCATCAGGTTCAACAAACTTATCCCCGTATTTGAATGTGTATTTTAGTCTGACCAGTCCGCCTTCGTCGGACTCTTTGATGGTCTCCTTCAGCATTTCCCACTTTCCTGCAAGTGGCCACACCCTGAAGGCAATATGCTCTTGGACCAAGTCCCTTGTCCCAATAAAAGAGCAGATTACGCCGAAGGCTCTTTGGCATTCCTCGGCTGCTTCATCCATTTCAACCTTCGGCCTTCGAAGTCCGAAGCGTTGCCAGATGGGGCGCATAATGATACTCTTAACATCTTCCTGCGCAGTTAAGTCATTCTTTACATAAAACCACTCTGTCATCCAGGCTCCGGGCCACCTCTTCCGATAGGTTGGCACAGGGCGGCTTGACCCGGAGCGGGCACCGAAGCTGTAACACCCAAAGTTGTTGTGATATTGTTCTTTCCCCTAGGGCTTCGTCTCATATAACAACTCATGAATGTTGCAAAAGCTTTTGGCATTTGGTTCTAAACCTTGGCTTTTCGCAGCCCAGACAAACATCCCCATTCTTATGATAGCTTCGGGAGTAATTTGATGAAGGTAGACTTGAAATGTCTTCAGGACTTCGACAACGAAGCTGCTTAGGGGGAATCGAAGCCCAGCCTTGAGAAAGCTTCGGAAGATTACGACTTCATCTTCTTCGGGAGTGGGAGAAGTTTTTTCTCCAGCATCAGCCCTCACAATAGATATATCTCGAAAGTATCTCCCCCTCATATTGTCAATATGACTCTGCTTAATAGTGGTTTTCCCGAAAACCGTATGACTTGGCCGCCATGGTCGATCTTCGGACTCTTCCCCACCGCTTTCTACGTCATAACTGTCACTGTCACCAGTATCTTCAGACAAACCTTCCAGAATCTCCTTGGTGATTTTTCCGTATTGGTCTCCGCCATCGCTATAAGAAACCCCAAGTTCTTCTCTTCGTCGAGACTCAGCTTCATCTTAGCAGGGACCTTCTTATCTTCAGACATCTTCGGAAACACTAAAAAACTGTTTTCAAGGCCGAAGCTTCAAAACCAAAAGATCAGCAAATCTTAGTGCGCAAGAGCTAAAAATTTTAGTGGGCCGAAGCAGATGGCAAGTGAGAGTACCAAAATGAGTTTGCGGTATGATCTTATTTATACGCCCAGTGCGTTGAAAATTGAAAGACCCCGCTTGTCAGTGAATGTTGCTATTCTAGCAAAGGGAAGGTGTTTTTTCGGACCTTCGGCTTAAGGCCTTCGTCCATATCGCAATCTGAATTTATCACTAACAAATTAATATTGCGAGGGGCTACTGTTGGGGGCCTTCGTCCTCCGAAGGTCCTCAAAAACAAGATTTGACAATATTTTCCAAGTGAATTATATGAACAGGTATTCTCAGACTCAGATCATGAACATGGAGTACGGACAGGACGAAGCTTAAGCCAGACGAAAGGAGGTTGATGAAGGACGGGCTGGTTACCATGCTGTACGAAGGATGGCGCGCAGCCGAAGCTATACGCAAGAAAGCTTCGTCGCGATAGCAGAACGGGGAACCGACATAAAGATGAAAAGACTACTTAGGCCTTGACAGACTCCCATAGGTCATTAGCAAATGTAATGGACATGAATGTAATTTTACATGGGCTGCGTCTCACGCCTATAAATAGATGAACAGTATTCCCGTACTGTTCACGCTGACTTGGCATTTGCTTTTGCGTCATCCTTGTACTTTTGCCCTCCTACAATCCGAAGGTACATTTGTAATTTGAAGTCATTTCTATTGTTACATAATAATAAAAATGACATTGTGATAAAATTTAAATGTTTACATTATTTTTGATGTTAAGCATAAGTTCTTCGTCGTAACTTATCGTGCCTACGAAGACATATTGTCTATGACCTTCGTCCGGAGTACGTTATATCCCGAAGGGAGATAATGTTTCAAAGGACGAAGGACCTTATCATTTAATACTTTTTATGTTGCCTTGTTCTTAATCCGAAGCATTTGAGAACAAGTCACCAACAAGCGCCGCCGTGTTTCAGTGCGTGAGAAAGAAGATGACCCCTGTTCGTCGATCGCGTAACTAACGGCCAGGATTAGACGACTACGTACCGCTTCGAGGAATGGATCCGGGCCGTGGGTTTGGATCGAGCGGTCCCTAGTCAATCTCGCCCACTTAAAATCTCACCCGTAGATTCAGGATCGGGCGGCTAGGATTGGGTCGGGGGATGACGACTTCATGACCACCCACGATTTAATCCGAGCCCTCGATTGTTGATCGGATGGCTGGCAATCTAGGATACCCCTTCGGCTCGGTAATCTTACTAATGAGTCCCTGGGGTTTGGTGTTATGAACCCGCCGTCCCATATAGTGGTGCCCTGTGTCTCGGTTTCTTTTACGCTGTGGCCCCTGCGCTTCCTAGTATTTGAGGCCCAATCCAGAGAACTTTGAAAATTAGAAATTAATATCAGAAATCAATTTTTAGTGCATAAATAAATGTTAAAACTTGTATAATTCATAGAAAATGCATAGGAACTCCAAATTGGTCCATTCCAGTTCCTAAATTTTTGTAATAATATTGTCTACCCATTAGTGCCTCTGTTCTGACATGACAAACACATTAAAATTATTCTTTCACTTAATCTTGTATTAAATGCATAAAACCTTAGAAAATCCATAACTTAAAACATATAATTCCAAATTTAATGATTCCAATTCCTGTGATCTTATTTTAATGCCTAGTTTATTACTGTATATTATATTTGCATGTTTGATGTGATGTTAATTTATGCTATGCTATGTATATATTATGTTGATGCGAATAGACGAGCAAGCCACTGTGGAATCTGTGGTTCAACAAGTTGAAACTGCGGAGCAGGAGCTCGTTGAAGGCAAGTTGTGCCCTTGATCACTTCTTTTACCCATTCATGTTCTTATTATTCATAATGATCTGCATAGGATAATTTTGCTGGGACCCAATAGGTTACCCTAGATTTTGACTATCTTTATACCTTGTTGCACCACTGGTCTTACTACTAAAGTTTTGGGTAGTTCATGCTATTGCTTTATGTGGATTGGGTATAGAGATATTCATCAATCATTGTTATACTTTTTATTATCTGTTTTATTCTTTAATGTTCATGTTAAGATCATTATGTTAATGGGAACATGGAGAACCACCCGGGAAAACAGTGCTACCACAAGGGTTTAATGGGACGCCCTTGGCTGATTAACTAGGAAAGCTAGTGGAGGGCTACCTTACCCGAAAGGGGCAAGGGCAGTAGGGGAGTGGTCAGTGTAGGGAGGTCCTTGGTTGATTTTGCTGCGATGGCGGTCAGGCAAGAACCCTGCACTGGAGCTTCCTATAAACTGTAGCGGGTAGTCTGAAGCTAGTGGAACTTTGTAAAGGCCTCGTAGTGGTACCCTGCCTCGCTTCCTAGGTAGAGGTGTATGGAGTCTGATCAACTCCGTGGCAAAGGGGTAACACGACTTGTGGGTAAAGATGCGCAACCTCTGCAGAGTGTAAAACTGGTATACTAGCCGTGCTCACGGTCATGAGCGGCTCGGACACTCACATGATTAATATATGGAACTTAAACTTAACCTGTCATTTCATTGCATTTGGGATTATTTTATTATTACTTTTATTTATTATTACTATGGATTGGTATTCACTTACACTTAGTAATTGCTAATAAAATTTTGACCAACTTATAAAAGCAATGCTCAGCTTCAGCCTTTATTTCATTGATCAGCCTTACACTACTTGAGCTCCCACCTTTGGTGAGTTCATGCCACATTATTCCCCACAACTTGTTGAGCGATGAACATGTGTGAGCTCACTCTTGCTGTCTCACACCCCCCCCCACAGGAGAGGAGCAGGTGGTTCAGGAGGAGCCACAAGGCGAGGAGTATGATCTAATCTAGGTGGCGTTTCTCAGTTGACATCTGCGCCGACGATCCTTAGTTCGTTTTATGTTTACACTTTTATTTTGTAATAAGTCTTCCGCTATGTAATAAATACTCTGATGTTTTATGACATTTATCTCTATACACTCTGTTATTATATATGTTGTCTTCTTTGGCGCATGTATGAGATACACCCGGCTTTGTTTCTTTAAAACCGGGTGTTACAGAAGTGGTATCAGAGGAAATGTTGACTGTAGGACGAAACCTAGATAGAAATGGATAGAACCCTTACCTACTTACCTTACTCTGATTCATTCTATACTTACCTTATCTTGATCCTGTCTCACCTTTTGCTGTCATACTCTGATTACTCTTATCTTTTCAACTCTAAGACAAGATGGATTTCACACCTTGGAATCCTACATTTATGAACTTTTTAAGAGATAGGAGACCTAAGATAAAACTAAAACTATTTTCTCTATAAAAAAATTTGTTGGTTGATTGTTCTGATGATAAATGCTTGATTTGCTTCTTTGATTGATTGAAACATTATAGTTGGGCATCTTAGCATGTACCACCATAATGTAATGTATTAGTGTTAGTAGGTGACACACTAATCTACTTAGCTAATAAATCCCCCGCTGTAACATTCCTCGTAATTACTCACCTTGTCTATAATCCTTTCTCTCTTACCCTGTGTTCCTAACCCAGATAGGCTACCCCTATAGTGTTAGAAGAGAGCACTATAGACATGATCCTTGGTATGTCATGGTTAAGAAAAGCAAAGCCAGTATATACACCGTGCTAAGGGAACCATAGAACTCACCAGTTCCAAAGGACAAAGGTTTGAAGTTGAAGTTGCAGTAACTACCACCACCAGACTTGTGGCATTCTTAGTAGCTGAGGAGTTTGTTGGTGACAACATCCGTATGGTTAGAGATTTACTGGATGTCTTTCCAGACGAGTTATTAGGGATGCCACCGTATAGGGAAGTTGAGTTGGTCACCGCTCTCTCACCTGGGACTGATCCTATTTCTAAACGACCATATAGGATGTCCTTAGATGAACTAAAGGAACTTAAGAAGCAGTTAACAGAGTTACAAGAGGCTGGGTACATTCATTCGAATTCCTCACCTTGAAGGACCGCCGGTTCTGTTTGTACAGAAGAAGGATGTATCACAAAGGATGTGTGTGGATTATAGGTCCCTTAATGATGTTACTATGAAGAACAAGTATCTGTTACCCTACATTAAAGATTTATTTGATCAGATGAGAGGTGCAAGGGTATTCTCGAAGATTGATCTCCGATCAGGTTATCATCAAATGAAGGTTTGGCCATCGGATATTTTCAAGACGGATTTCTCAACCCGATATGGATTATACGAGTTTACTGTTATGTCATTTGGATTAACCAATGCACCAGCTTATTTCATGAATTTGATGAATAAGGTGTTTATGGAGTATTTGGACAGATTTGTCGTGGTGTTCATCGACGATATTTTTATTATTTCCAAGAGTGAGAGTGAACATGAGGAACATCTGAGATTGGTGCTACAGAAGCTACGAGACAATTAACGCTACGCCAAGTATAGTAAGTGCGAGTTTTGGATTGATAAGGTGCCATTCCTTGGACATATTATTTCTAATGGAGGAATAGCAGTGGATCCTGCTAAAGTGAAGGAGATAATGGAGTGGAGAGTGCCCAATACAGTTACTGAGATTCGGAGTTTCTTGGGTCTCGCAGGATATTATCGGAGATTTATTGAAGGGTTTTCTAAGATTGCCAAGCCTATGACATCGCTTTTGGAGAAAGGAAAAGAATTTAAGTGGGATGAGAAATGTCAAGAGAGCTTTGATCAATTGAAGGAGAGATTGATGTCACCCCCAGTATTGGTGATGCCAGACTTACAGAAAGGATTTGACATCTATTGTGATGCATGTGGCCAAGGATTGGGATGTGTGCTTATGCAAGAAGGACATGCGATTGCCTATGCATCTCGTCAGTTGCGGAAGCATGAATTGAACTACCCCACTCATGACTTGGAACTTGCTGCCGTTGTGCATGCACTGAAGATTTGGAGACACTACATTATGGGAACTAAGTGCCAAGTATATACGGATCATAAGAGTTTGAAGTATATATTCACCCAGAAGGATCTCAACCTTAGGCAACGCCGTTGGTTGGAGCTCATCAAGGATTATGACTTGGAGATTCACTATCACCCAGGCAAGGCAAATTTGGTTGCAGATGCCTTGAGTCGGAAAGAACATGTCCACTCCGCTTTTGTTGTCCAGCTACCCGACGAATTAGCAAAAGATTTTGAGAAGCTCAACCTGGGAATTGTTACTCACACTGAAGGAGTTACTATTGAGTTGGAACCTACCTTGGAGCAAGAGATTCGTAAAGGTCAGGTTGGTGATGCTAAGATTCAAGAGATTAAGGATCTGATTACGGAAGGTCGAGTTCCGGAATTCACGGAGGATGAGCAAGGTACTATATGGTTCAAAGATCGGATATGTGTTCCAGAGATCGATAGCCTCCGTGAGGCTATATTGAAAGAAGCCCATGATTCTGATTATTCTATCCACCCTGGTAGCACTAAGATGTATCAAGATTTGAAGCGAAAGTATTGGTGGTATGGATTGAAAAGAGATGTTGCTGCCCATGTGGCTAAGTGTGATGTGTGTCAAAGAGTTAAGGCCGAACATCAAAGACCCGCTGGACTATTGCACCCATTGAAGATACCCGAGTGGAAATGGGAAGAAATTGGTATGGATTTTATTGTTGGACTACCCCGCACCCCTGCTGGGTATGACTCTATTTGGGTAATTGTGGATAGATTGACAAAAGTGGCTCATTTCATACCCGTGAGGACTAATTATACGGGAGCCAAGCTCGCAGAATTGTATATGACCCAGATAGTGTGTCTACATGGAGTGCCTAAGAAGATCGTGTCGGATCGAGGTTCGCAGTTTACTTCTCGGTTTTGGAAGAAGTTGCATGAGAGTTTGGATACAAAGTTGAATTTTAGCTCAGCCTACCATCCCCAGACTGATGGACAGACAGAGAGGACTAACCAAGTGCTGGAAGATATGTTAAGAGCTTGTGCTCTTAAACATGGTGGAAGTTGGGATAAGAGCTTACCATATGCAGAGTTTTCTTATAATTATAGCTATCAGGCCAGTTTGAAGATGTCACCATTTGAGGCTCTATATGGCAGAAAGTGTAGGACCCCCCTATATTGGGATCAAACTGGAGAAAGACAGTTCTTTGGACCTGAACTTATACAAGAGGCGGAAGAACAAGTTCGAATGATAAGGGAGAATTTGAGGATTGCACAATCCAGGCAAAAGAGCTATGCTGATAATAGGAGAAGACTACTGGAGTTTCAGGAGGGTGATCATGTCTATTTGAAGGTGTCACCACTCCAGGGTATGAGGAGATTTAAAGTTAAAGGAAAGTTGTCCCCTCGCTTCATTGGACCTTTCTTGATCTTAAAGCGAGTGGGAGAAGTTGCATATCAACTGGAGTTGCCCGATCACCTATCAGATGTACATGATGTATTTCATGTATCTCAGCTAAAGAAGTGCCTCAGGGTACCTGAGGAGCAGCTACCACTGGAGGACCTTAGTGTTCAAGATGACATGACTTATGCTGAGTACCCTATCAAGATTCTGGACACTTTGACTCGAGTTACCAGAAATAAGGTGATAAAGATGTGCAAAGTACAATGGAGTCACCATGGAGAAGATGAAGCTACGTGGGAGAGAGAAGAAGAGCTTCGTATAGATTTTCCTCACCTTTTTCCCTAGATCTTCCTAAATCTCGAGGACGAGATTATTTTTAAGGGGGGTAGGATTTGTAATACCCAAATTTCAAATAAAGAGAATGGAGTAATCTCCCTATTTTTGTGACCACCATTTATTGGCACATGTTAAACAAACATATCCAAAAGAAAACAATTAATAAATGGCACACTACTAAATTGTGCATCATGCTGGCTTTTGTTTGTTTGTGCATTTATTGAAAAGAGTAATCTCATTAATAGAAATAAATTAGTGTCAAATTTAAGGATTAATACCTAATTTGAGAATCTGAAAAAGAGAAAGTATATAAATTATAAAGGAAATTTATAAATTTCCAAAATTAGTACTTTTAAGTTTACAATATAATTTGAGCATAAAAAAATTGCACAAGGTTTGAATTTAAATTTGAATTCAAATTGAATTTGGAAAGATAGAAAAGAAAAAGGTTATACAATATATATATACATATAAAAATATATATATAATATAGTTAAACCATCCATATTATTGGGTTAAGTTTGTACATTCAAAATGAATATGAGTTCACATTTAAAGTTTGATTCAAATTTGAATTTGAAATTCAAAAAGGAGAAAGGAAAAATAAAAAGAATAAAGAAGGGGGGTCGTGTGGGCTCAATCTACTGAATTCGGCCCATTTACCCTAACACACCCGCACGGCCCAAGTCATCAGGTGGGCGCCGACACCTAGGGTCCATCTGTCAGTGTCCTCCACGCGCGCACGCGATTCCCTTTCTCGCTGTCGAGTGGCCCACTGCTCTTCTTCTGAAACGCGCTCACACGTTGACTGACGGGTGGGCCCTGATCGCGCATCTCTCACGCGCACGGAGTCACTGCCTCACTGCCCCACTGGGCAGGCTCCCTCTCTCGGTGTGTGTATCTGGCGTGTGGGACCGGGAGGTCGGATCCGCCGTCTCCGCGAAATTAGGCGCGGACGCCGTCGCGTTCGGCGTGAAGCTCGCTCGGGCCGTTGGAGGAGGGGACTCTATATGCGCTCGCGCCGGTGTCCCGTAGCAACCCATCGCCAATCCGAACTGCGTCGCGCCCTAATTGATCCTCTGCGTGCCCACCACCGGGAAGAAGAACTCCATTAGGGGCATCGCCGTCGCGCCGCGTAGGTTTCACCACTCCCTCCACGTTCGGCCATCCAGGAGAACGGTGACAAGTCGTTCTTGCTTCACCGTGTGAATTCGTGGCGTTTCGGGGTGGATTCACCGGCCCGGTCACCGGGAAAACTCTCTGCGTCGCGCGCCGCCGTCGTGGATCCGCCGCTTACCGTGGGCGGAGCTCTTCACACTGTGAAATCCGGTAAGGAGCCCTCAATCGAGATCGCCTTATTCCGCTTTACGTGTAGCACTAGGGAATTGGCGTCTGGGTGCTTGTACGCGGAGATGGCAAACTCCGGCCAACTCTCCGCCGTTGGGGAGCAGAGCGCCGCCGTGTTTCAGTGCGTGAGAAAGAAGATGACCCCTGTTCGTCGATCGCGTAACTAACGGCCAGGATTAGACGACTACGTACCACTTCGAGGAATGGATCCGGGCCGTGGGTTTGGATCGAGCGGTCCCTAGTCAATCTCGCCCACTTAAAATCTCACCCGTAGATTCAGGATCGGGCGGCTAGGATTGGGTCGGGGGATGACGACTTCATGACCACCCACGATTTAATCCGAGCCCTCGATTGTTGATCGGATGGCTGGCAATCTAGGATACCCCTTCGGCTCGGTAATCTTACTAATGAGTCCCTGGGGTTTGGTGTTATGAACCCGCCGTCCCATATAGTGGTGCCCTGTGTCTCGGTTTCTTTTACGCTGTGGCCCCTGCGCTTCCTAGTATTTGAGGCCCAATCCAGAGAACTTTGAAAATTAGAAATTAATATCAGAAATCAATTTTTAGTGCATAAATAAATGTTAAAACTTGTATAATTCATAGAAAATGCATAGGAACTCCAAATTGGTCCATTCCAGTTCCTAAATTTTTGTAATAATATTGTCTACCCATTAGTGCCTCTGTTCTGACATGACAAACACATTAAAATTATTCTTTCACTTAATCTTGTATTAAATGCATAAAACCTTAGAAAATCCATAACTTAAAACATATAATTCCAAATTTAATGATTCCAATTCCTGTGATCTTATTTTAATGCCTAGTTTATTACTGTATATTCTATTTGCATGTTTGATGTGATGTTAATTTATGCTATGCTATGTATGTATTATGTTGATGCGAATAGACGAGCAAGCCACTGTGGAATCTGTGGTTCAACAAGTTGAAACTGCGGAGCAGGAGCTCGTTGAAGGCAAGTTGTGCCCTTGATCACTTCTTTTACCCATTCATGTTCTTATTATTCATAATGATCTGCATAGGATAATTTTGCTGGGACCCAATAGGTTACCCTAGATTTTGACTATCTTTATACCTTGTTGCACCACTGGTCTTACTACTAAAGTTTTGGGTAGTTCATGCTATTGCTTTATGTGGATTGGGTATAGAGATATTCATCAATCATTGTTATACTTTTTATTATCTGTTTTATTCTTTAATGTTCATGTTAAGATCATTATGTTAATGGGAACATGGAGAACCACCCGGGAAAACAGTGCTACCACAAGGGTTTAATGGGACGCCCTTGGCTGATTAACTAGGAAAGCTAGTGGAGGGCTACCTTACCCGAAAGGGGCAAGGGCAGTAGGGGAGTGGTCAGTGTAGGGAGGTCCTTGGTTGATTTTGCTGCGATGGCGGTCAGGCAAGAACCCTGCACTGGAGCTTCCTATAAACTGTAGCGGGTAGTCTGAAGCTAGTGGAACTTTGTAAAGGCCTCGTAGTGGTACCCTGCCTCGCTTCCTAGGTAGAGGTGTATGGAGTCTGATCAACTCCGTGGCAAAGGGGTAACACGACTTGTGGGTAAAGATGCGCAACCTCTGCAGAGTGTAAAACTGGTATACTAGCCGTGCTCACGGTCATGAGCGGCTCGGACACTCACATGATTAATATATGGAACTTAAACTTAACCTGTCATTTCATTGCATTTGGGATTATTTTATTATTACTTTTATTTATTATTACTATGGATTGGTATTCACTTACACTTAGTAATTGCTAATAAAATTTTGACCAACTTATAAAAGCAATGCTCAGCTTCAGCCTTTATTTCATTGATCAGCCTTACACTACTTGAGCTCCCACCTTTGGTGAGTTCATGCCACATTATTCCCCACAACTTGTTGAGCGATGAACGTGTGTGAGCTCACTCTTGCTGTCTCACACCCCCCCACAGGAGAGGAGCAGGTGGTTCAGGAGGAGCCACAAGGCGAGGAGTATGATCTGATCTAGGTGGCGTTTCTCAGTTGACATCTGCGCCGACGATCCTTAGTTCGTTTTATGTTTACACTTTTATTTTGTAATAAGTCTTCCGCTATGTAATAAATACTCTGATGTTTTATGACATTTATCTCTATACACTCTGTTATTATATATGTTGTCTTCTTTGGCGCATGTATGAGATACACCCGGCTTTGTTTCTTTAAAACCGGGTGTTACAGGACTTCTCGGGATGTGGTTTTTGACGAGGCTCGTCATTTGTATACTCGTCCCTCGTCTGATGCTTCTTCTGCATCGTTGGTTGACCCCATCTCCTTTCTCTTCTTTCTTGATACCCTAATTCTACTATACCGGCTTGACACCCATCACAATCTTGTTATGTTTCTTCTTTGGAGTTTTCTATGCATCCTAATTATTCCATGAATCCTTTGGTGACACAGTTTTACACACGCCGCACCATGATCCCTTCTAATGTGCCATCTTCGTTTGATGAGCCATCTCCTGCTGCTTCATCTTCTCTTGATGTGTCGGCATCTCCTTGTGAGTAATCTATTCTTGTTGACTTGTCCTGTTCCACTGAGCCATTTTTCCCTGCTGCTTTTACGTCTGAGCCATCTCTTAGGTGTAGTCTTCGCCTTTGTCAGCCTATTGATTAGTATTCTCCTTCAACTTTTGTGACTACTGCTCTTCCTGAGTTGATCTCATATCGTGATGACATTCTTCATCAAGAATGGTAGCATGCGATGGCTGAGGAGATCGCTGCTCTAGATCCCACCGGCACATGGGAACTCATACCTTGTCCACCTCGTATTCATCCTGTCACGTGTAAGTGGATTTATAAGGTCAAGACTGGCTCTGATGGTTCTCTTGAGCGCTATAAGGCTCAATAGGTTGCTCATGGTTCCCAGCAGAAACATGGCCACAATTATGATGAGACATTTGTTCCGGTTGCTCACATGACGACTGTTCATGACTGATCCATCTCTCAGCTTGATGTCAAGAAAGCCTTTCTTAAAGGTGAGATGCATGAAGAGGTCTACATGCAGCCGCCTCCGGGATATTCTATTCCTGAGGGTATGGTTTGTCGCCTTTGTCCCTCTCTTTATGGTATCAAGCAAGCTCCACTAGCTTAGTTTCAGCGTTTTGCATCTATGGTCACTGTAGCTGGGTTTTCTGCCAGTGCTCATGATCCTGTGCTTTTTGTGCATACTTCATCTCATGGTCGGACTCTTCTCCTTCTTTATGTTGATGATATGATCATCACAGGAGATGATTCTAAGTATATTGCCTTCATTAGGGCATGTCTTACTGAGCAGTTTCTCATGTCTGATCTTGTTCCTCTTTGTTATTTTCTTGGGATAGAGTTTTCCTCTTCATCTGAGAGTTTTTATTTGTCTCAAGAGAAGCACATTCTGGATCTTCTTGATCGAGCCTCTCTTATTGATCAATGGACAGTTGACACTCCTATGCAACTCAATGTTCATCTTTGTCCCATGGATGGTGAACCTCGTGAGGATCCTACTCGTTATCGTCACATTGTTGGGAATCTTGTTTACCTTGGTGTTACTCATCCTGATATCTCATATTATGTACATTTTCTCAGTCAGTTTGTTTTTGCCCCCACTCAGCTTCACTACCCACCCAGCTTCACTATAGTCACTTGCTCCAGGTTCTATGTTATCTTCGTGGAACTATCTCTTGTTGTTTCTTCTTTCCACGATCTAATTATTTACAGCTTCAAGCATATTATGATGCTACTTGGGTTAGTGATTCCTCTGATCGTCATTCTCTTTCTGCTATTGTGTTTCCCTAGTTGTTCCCTCATTGCTTGGAAGACTAAGAAACAAGTAGTGGTTTCTCGTTCGAGTGTAGAGGCCGAGTTACATTCTATGGCTCTTGTGACTGTGGAGGTTACTTGGTTGTGGTGGTTGTTTGAAGATTTTGGTGTCTCTATTTGTATGTCGACTCCTCTTTTGTCTCAGAATTGCCAAGGTTCAAGTCAAACGAATAGGCTATACACGGATGCTGCAAAATTGTTGCTGCCATCTGCAGGCTGCAGCAATGTTTACTGATGAAACCTTCAAATACTGTCTCCATTCCATATTATAGGTCACTATAATTTTTTAAAGAAAACATCTCAAATTTGATTTAAAATAAAGAGAAATATAAATGTTTATGACATCAAATATATATACTATAAAAATACAATTAATAAAAAATCTTATATCAGTTATTTAGTATCATAAATATTATTGTTTTATTATATAGTTTGACCAAATTTAAGATGTTTTAGCTTTTAACGAAGTTAAAATCATTTATAGTTTAGAACGAATAGGCTGCTACAGTTCAAGGTTATAGAAGGGTCTTCCAATTGCATTTTTCTTTGTGCAGCTAAGAGAGGAAAGGGACAGAGCTCTTAGTGGGTGTTTGGTTGTAACACCTCGTCCACTTCCGGATTGACGGTACTTACTCCTGACAGCCATTTAGAATCATAGACCATCCTCATAGACTAACACGAGTCTTTTATGTGCATTTATCCTCCCTCATGTGTACCCGAGAAAACTTTTCAGCCACCCATCCGAAAATTGCTCTAGACCAAGCACGCTTAACCCAGAGGTTCTTTCGAGTTTCTTCTGAAAAAAAGATGCACCTTGTTAGTATGAGTACTCTATTAATTCTATTAAGCCTTGTACTAAGATATCACCATCCCCTAGGGCCAGGATATCATAATCCACCCCTTAGAAGACTGACGTCCTCATCAGTCAACCCTAAGCCAGGAGCCTCCACTCTTGGCAATGTTTGTGTATCTAGTGTCGTCATATGTCATGCCATATGACCACTCCGGGCCCACATGCACCATATACCCGAATCCATAGCCCACACACGCCCGTGAAACCGTGAGGGTTAGCTATGATACCATTTCTAACACCTCGTCCACTCCTGGACTGACGGTACTTACTTCTAGCAGTACTTTAGGATCATAGACCATCTCCACAGATCAACACGAGTTTTTTTACACTTTGTCCTCACTCATGCGCACCCAAGAAACTTCCCGGTCGGTCACCCATCCCAAGATTGCTTTGGGCCAAGCACGCTTAACCCAGAGGTTCTTTCGAGTTAGGTTTCCGAAAAAAAAGATGCACCTTATTTGTATGAATACTCTATTAATCATATTGAGCCTTGGACCAGGATATCTCCATCCACTAGGGTCAGGATATCACATTGGTAGAACTCCCACAACTTTGTTCCAGGCGAGAATCACTGGCACATAGCCAAACAGTCAAAAACTAAACTGCTCCACGGTGGGAGTAGAGCGAATCTAGTCTCCATTTTGTACTAGAGAATGAAAGCCAAAAAACTTGTTTCTCACTGCTTCCAACCTGGTCCACACTCTCCAACTCCTCAGGAATCACTTCACACACTATTTACCAAACGGTTTTAGTAAGATAAATTCACTTCTACTACAAAATCATTCGGAATCATTCTATTAGACAATCAGCTTTGGAGCAAAAGCTAGAAAATTATAGAGTGGACCTCTGCCGAGCCCCGGTAATAAATCAGATGGCCGTGCAGCAGCCCACTTTACTGGGGCGAGAAGCTCAAGTATCCATGTCAATGTTGGTGCTCTTTACACTTGCAAAGCCATGAGCTCTCGCCTCTCACGGTCTTTTTTTTTTGCGAAGAGAAAATTCAAACGTAGATGTTTGAATCAGTAGCTTGCTCACTGTTAGAGAGAAAAATATGCCATTCGATACGTACTACACCAAATTTTGCTTCACGACCCAAACCAAATTTGTTGGCATCAATGTAGGTGTAGCCCACGACATACCAGTGTGGCAGTACTATGTCCGAGCCACATGTAGCCATATTGCCATTTGAGATGGGAAAAGTGTGTTGTAAAATTTACGGTGGTACTCATCACACGATGACAATGTAAAATAGGCATTAATGGCTGCAAGCTAATTTTTTCCAAGTCAAAAATATCACCAAAGTTCAAAAAAAAAAAACAAGCGTGCAATTGGATCGGCACCAAAGTTTTTGGCTATGCCTTCCAAAATACTGGCAACACCAGATGGAACATCTAGACCTTGTATTAGCTTAAACTGTAATAGAAATCCAGACCATGTATTAGCTTAAACTCTTCGCGTTGCCATAATAGAAATCCAGACCATGTATTAGCTTAAACTGTAACAAATCATTTTGAACCGGAGGCTACAATGAGGAATTTTACGGGGTCCTCAAATAGGATGCTGCTTGACTTCATGGATGGTGGATCTAAACAACACCAGATGGAACGAAACCGAACAATAGGTTACAGTTTAGGGCCTGTTTGGTTCCTAGGGAATAGACACCCGGAACGATTACTAGAGATTACTAGCCGAATTATTTGTCTAATTTATACTAGGTTTGATCAGCTGGAACGATTTCTAGTGAATTCCGACAGAAACGAGCAGGCCCTTATAGTCTATGCCACTAAGGATACAAACACTAGGTAACATCCAGAAACTGCAAGAGGTTATCTCCTGATGAACATCTAGGGCCAAGTGTATTAAGCCAAACACTATTTATCTGAATTCAATGCTACATGATTGTCTGATTCAGATACTCTCGTCAGGGAAAAGCAACGGCAGTCATTCATTCATTCATCCTGCAACCAGAAGAATCAAATGAGGTGCTACTAAAGCAAAAATCTAATCAATCTAATCACAAGTACTAATCTATACAGCCAGCTTCCCAGCTATTCCTCCACAAATGAACCTTGACATTGTATATTCTGTCTCATAAAATGCTGAATTGAAGATTATGATCCAGCGTGCTCACCAGGGTTGTTGGATGCACGTGCATTCAGCAGGGGCTGAAGCGCCTTCACCACGATGCTCATGTTGGGTCGAAAGTCAGCTTCATATTGCACACAGAGTGCAGCAACAGCTGCAAACTATTTGAACAACAAAGGGAACAGGAAAAATGTGATAAATAAGGGTATCAAAACCATTAAGATACTCCTTCCGTTCCAAAAGCCATTCTGGCATTTCTACGTACATGTTATATGTTTGTTGTGCATGTACATATACACTTGGTGGCATGGTGTCAAGTGAACAAGGATCGGCTCGCCGCTTAGTGGCATGCTACGTCGGCGCCCGAGCATAGTAAAAAATGAGCAAGGGTCTTGATACCATCGAAGGATGTGTAGGGTAAGAAAGTTGGTCGAACCAACTAAGATTTGTTGGATAGTTAGAATGTAGGGTCACTTATAGATAAGTTATTTAAGACAACGAATAGGAGGTGTGCAAATATCTTATACGTTCAAGAGACTAAATGGAAAGATCAAAAGACAAAGGACGCGAATAATACCAGCTTCAAGCTTTGGTACACAGAGACAACAATGTAATTAGTGCGTATGTCGCCCAAGTAAGACATGATGAGAGTGCTATAGACTTTTTTGGGGAGACTTAGATGGCATGATTAGAAATATCCCTACTAGTGAGAAGCTCTTCATAGAAGATCTCAATGGGCACATGGGTACAAGTGCGGGTTCAAAATAGTGCATGGAGGTTTTGGGTATAGTAATAGGAATCGGATATTGGAATTCTTGAACTTTACCGTAGCTTTTGACATATTGATAGCCAACAATTTCTTTGGAATAAAGAATCCCATTTACTGAGCATAGTAGTGACCACGCTCTAGTAAGATTGACTTTGTCCTCACAAGAAGAGAGGATACATGAGCACGCTTGGAGTGCGAGGTAATACATGAGTATGGTCTCTCAACATAAGCTTACTTTGGCGGACTTTTGTTTTCAAGTGTTTGTCGTAGGGATGAACAAGCCAAGATTGCGAGAAGAAAGAAATGAAAACTAAAAGAGGAGACATCAAAAGTCTAGGAGGAAAGGGGCATCAAAGAGGGCACACGGAAGGAAGAAGATGATGCAAACATGTGGGAGATGGCTGGCAACTTGCATTCGCAAGGAGGCCTTGTAGGTTTGTAAAGCAACCAAATGGAGTGAAAGCGAAGGTAAAGATACTTGGTGGAAGTGGAACAAGGAATTACAAAGAGCTAATAAAGAGAAGTTAAAGAGGAAAAAAGAATGCTAAAGATGTATATACCATGACAAGAGTGTGGACAACATAGAAATGTAAAAGGTGGCAAAGCATAGGGCGTATGAGAATCTTTACCAACATTTGAGTACAAATAAAGTAGGATACATATAATGATGGCTAGGGTCCATGAGAGAGATAAAGGACTCCAATCAAGTGAAATACATTAAGGATGAAACGAAGCACCTCTTGATAAAAGAGGATGAGATCAAACATAGATGGTGAGAGCATTTTGACAAATTATTCAATAGGGAGAACGGAAACACAATCTTTTAGTTGGATGACTCTTTTGATAACACTAATAGACGCTTCATGCATAGGATCCAAGAACCTGAGGTTAGAGATGCATTAAAAAGAATGAAAGGGAGCAAGGCAATGGGCTCTGATGGTATCCCAATCGAGGCATGGAGATACTTTGAGGATATAGCTATAGTATGACTAACCAAGTTATTCAACCATATCTTCCAGTCGAACAACATACCTGACAAGTGGAGAAGTGTATTAATATCGATCCACAAGAATAAGAGAGAGATTCGAAGTTGTACGAAATACCAAAGAATTAAGTTGATGAGCCATGCTATAAAGCTATGGGAGAGAGTTATCGTGCATCATCTGACAAGAATAACGAGGATCTCTTGAACCAATTTGGTTTCATGCCCGAAAGTTTGACCACCGAAGGCATTTTCGTAAAACGACAAGTGATGAAATATAGGGAGCAAAAGGACCTACACATGGTTTTCATCGACTTAGAGAAGGCTTATGACAAAATACCAAGAAATGTTATGTGGTGGGCTTTGGACAAATATAAAGTTCCAAAAGTACATTGAGCTAATTAAGGACATGTACAACAATGTTATGACTAGTGTTCAAACAAGTGATAGGGACAAATATGACTTCATGATTAAAATAGGACTATATCAAGGATTAGTTTTGAGCCCTTATCTTTTTTCTTTGGTGATGGATGAGGTCACAAGGAGATATCCCTTGATGTATGTTTTTTGCGTACAATGTAGTGTTATATGATGAAAGCTAGGCGGGAGTAAATAGGAAACTGGAGTTGTGGCAGAGACTCTAGAGTATAAATATTTTAGACTCGATAGAACTAAAACCAAATACATAAGATGTGAGTTTGGCACTACTACATATAAGAGGATGTTAATTTGAAAGGTAAAATAGTACCCAAGAAGACCTTTTGGTATTTAGGATCAACACTACAGAGAGAGAGAGATGTTAGCCATAGAATCAAAATAGGGTGGAGGGATGTCAAGCATTTGGTGTTCTATGTGACAAGAGGGAACAACAGAAGCTAAAAGGCAAGTTTTATAGTACATCGGTTAGACCTGATATGTTGTATGGTGCAGAATGTTAGCCTAAAAAGATATCATGTTCAGCAAATAATTGTGCAAAAATGTGTATGTTGCGTTGGATTTATGGTCATACAAGAAGGGATTGAGTCTAGAACGATGATATATGTGATAGGTTAGGGTAGCATCAATTAAAGAAAAGCTTGTCCAACACGGATTGAAATGGTTTGAATATGTCTAACGGAGACATCATGAGGCACCAAGGGCGAAGCCAGGATCTGAGATTAGAGGGGACTAAATTAGATTAGGGGGGTTGTTAGAAGCATTTTTACATCGTTTACATGAGAATTAGCTAAAGAAACTAACAGACTCTTTATAATTAGGGGAGCATTAGGGGGGACATTGCCCCCCCCCTTCCGTCGCCCCTGGAGGCACCAATGCGTAGTGAAATCCTAAGACGTGATAGTAATGAGAAGAGAGGCAGTGGAAGTCCAAAGTTGAAATGGGAATGCATAGTAAAAGATTTGGAAAGATGGAATGTACCAAAAAATTTAGTCTAGAATAGGAGTGAATGGAGATTAGCTATACACGTGTCTAAACCTTGTGGCTTTCGTTGGGTTTCAACTCTAGCCTACCCAAGTTGCTTGAAACTAAAAGGCTTTATTGTTGTTGCATCTAAATATATGTTGTCTAGATACATAGTTTTTACTATGTGTCTTACATTTTGGAACACAGGGAGTATTAACATTTAACATCAACTGACGACAAGCAACAATAAATGAAATGGTATAAGTTACTGATAATTTAATATCAGGTTTGCATAATGTAAGTATAAGAGCATCTCCAACAGTGTGACCTATAAAATGCCCTATAATTTAAAAATGAGTATATTTTATATAATTTAGGGCACTAATAAAATATTCTGCTCTAACAGTAAATCTCCAAATCTAGATTATAGGGCAGCTCACTACGGTGTAGTATATTTGAGGCACTTGAAAGGGTGCCCTATAATTTTTTTACCAAGATTTTATAAAATAAGGCATTGTTGGAATAGTTTTTTCTGCGTGGAGCTCTATATTTAGATTTGAGGCACCAGTTTAAGACAACGTTGGAGATGCTCTAACATTGTTAATGTCTATGATTTTATATGAAGCATGTATCTCCTTTTGGTGGCCTCTGAGGATGGAACATATCACTAAGAAAAAATCTAAAGATTGCAACAACTAGAGCCTAAATAACTTATCATACCTTTGCAACGGATTTAGGAGGATATTCTACTCCAAGTCTTGAATCAACGCATTGCCTAACTTTATCTTCACAAAGCCGTGGAGTTGCCTGCAGGCATTAAAATAGGCATTATCTTTGATTCGTCAAACAGCACAAAGCCTACATATGAGTATTTTTTAAAAGAATGCAATATACTCCCTCCGGTGTCCTATTAATTGTTGTTTAGGACAACGACACGGTCTCCAAAATATAGTTTTGACCAATGCTTTTTTGTTAAAATACAAATAAGCTCTTAGGTAGTGTTTGGTTCTAGAGTTTGGTAGGATAGAACCGCTCCGTTCCAGTAATGTCGATGTTTGGTTTGGATCCAAATAGAACGGAACCGTTCTAGTATAGGAATATTCCCTCAATATCATGCATGTGTGCGCTCCCAGAAAACAACCGGACGCGTGCGCCGCGTACGCCCGCGCTCGCCTGTCCTCTTCCTTCGTCATCAAAGCTGCTTCGTTGCATTACTTCGGGCATTAGCAAATCTCATACGTACTTCGTGGAGTGACTTGTATGCAGCCACTTTAAGGTATTCATATATATAGTATATGTATGTTCGTATATAAAGTTATGATGTAGAAGCTTAATTAATTCGTATAGCATATGTAAGTTTGTATATACAATTAATATAATAAAATAGCATCAGTAAGTTTTCTTAACTTGTTATATAATTCAATACCATAGGGATCTGCTACACTTTGTAACCAAACACAGGATGGAGCCGCTCCATTCTACTTCACTGTAGAACCAAACAAAAAATAGAGCGGCTCTGTGCTAACTACCAAACACAGAAATCCTCATAATCTAGAACAGAGTCGTTCCATTCAACTAGGCTCTGGAACCAAACACTACCTTAATACATTTATACTTTTATAAAACTACTTTTTAAGACACATCGGTGCATTTAAATATTAGGTTTCAAAACTAAATAACAAAATAGTTAATTGTAGTCAAAATTTTATAAGTTTGACTCGAACCTTGTCCAAAACGACAATTAATAGGACACCGGAGGGAGTATTGCACAAATACAAGATAACCTCTAACAGAACTATAACATATAATAGCTAATATAAATGTTTACCCATGTCACAAGACTTTGCTGTCCTCTTGGTAATGTATGATCCACAGGCTTTCTTCCAGTCAGGAGCTCCAAAAGAACAACTCCAAAACTGTAAACGTCACTCTTAGAGCTAAGTTGTCCAGTCATTGCATACCTACACCAAAGTATTCAAATATAAGCAAACAAAGGATACAGGCGTCAGTGAAACTGAAAGGAAAACTGCACATACTCAGGTGCATGATAGCCAAATGTTCCAAGAACTCTGGTCGAATGAAGTCGAGCTGCCATATCCGGAGCTTGGTTTGACAAATCAAAATCAGCTATTTTAGATATGTCGTCATCAAATAGAAGAACATTACTGGACTTGATGTCCCTGTGTATAATATGAGGCTGCGCTTTCTCATGAAGATACTCAAGGCCTTTTGCTGCTCCAACAGCAATCTTCACTCGTTGTGTCCAGGACAGGACTGGACCAGGCTGAGCTCCTTTCACACCTTTGCGTCCTGTGGAGTTCAAATTCAAACTCATCAGCTATCTAGAAAGAAGCTAAAGAGAAAAAAATATTTCAATGTTATTAGAACACTAGATTTTAGAAGTAAACAGAGTAATACCATGAAGCATATCGTGAAGAGAACCCATAGTAGCAAATTCATATGCAAGGATGCGGGTGTTTCCATCAACACAGTAACCAAGCAACTCTACGACATTGCCATGCTTAAGCCTTGACACCATGGATACCTGCAGGTGTAGAGACATATTTTATAGAAGAAAGACTAGCAAAGATGCACAATTCATTGTCAAAATCAATGCACACCTGTGCCAAAAACTCTTGCTCTGGCTGCTTGCTTGAATCTAGCTTTTTTATCGCTGCACTCCTACCATTTTTTAGTACACCAAAATATACTCTGCCAAAAGACCCCTCACCAATCAAAGCTTCATCACCAAAAGCCACTGTGACCTCCCTAATTTCTTCTACAGGAATAGTGGGGACAGTGATTGGCTGCATTTTCAAAGGTTGAGCACCCCTCGGAGTTGGATCAGCTGTGCGATAAGCATCATCCCCTGAAGGTTGACATAATTTAGGTCAATTTTAAAGTCAGCTACTAATAGTTTGGATTATGAGACTGATATATGAATATCGATAATAGTATTAGAAAATGCTAAGTTACATATACTCCCTCCGTTCTTTTTTATTTGTCGCGGTTTAGTTCAAAAATAAACTAGCGGACGAGAAATATTCGAGAACAGAGGTAGTATAATTTAGAGGAACATTACTTGGTGGGTAGCCACCAGGGTATGGACCTCCATTATCAGGTGTTCTTTGAGTATCTTCGCCGCCACAGCATGCCAAGCACGACATCTTCAAACTTAACCAAGACCTGAGAAATGAAACACCTTTATCTTATAAGCATTAAGCAGGAAAAACTAAAAAAAAGCCAAAAAATAAGGCTAAAAACTGCAAGTAACTGAATGGAGAAAGATAATGTGTAAACAAACAAAGCACTGCCTACTACCAGGATTTGTTCAAATTACAAATGATTGTTTCCCTATGGTAGACATGGTAACCGGGTACAGACATATTCAACTTCTTAAACATGACCATAACTCAAAAAATTGAATACCAAAATAATAAACAAAGATTGCAACAAAATGTAATTAGTAATGTATTTTGAATAAGTAATATCTGTTAGAGTTCCCGTTTAGGGTTTGGGGTTTACCCCATGTATTTACCTTCTCACCCCTATGTAATGGGCCAGACCCAACTAACTCAGTCTATTAATACATCACCCAACCCCTTGTTAGGGTCACGGTTTCCCACAATATCAACAAAGAATTTCCAAATAACACGAGAAGAAAGTTTCATGGACCTGCAGCTGATAAATGTTTAACGGTTTAATATCAACTATCAAGAATCTGTAAAATCTGATTCCACTTTGCCTAAAATTACTTCCATCAGCAGATAAGTGTTGCAGAAATACGTATGGTGCGTTAGATTTGTGGCCATACAAGAAGTGATCGAGTCCAGATTCCAGAATGATGATATGCATGATAGGCTAAAGGTAGTGTTGGGGGCCTTCATCTTCCAAAGGTCCTCAAAAACACAGCTAATCATTTGTTATCAGCATATTGCCAAGTATTACAGGAGCTTCGAAACTAGAATAGCTTCGATACGGAACGGTGGAAGGGTAACGAAGGTAGCTTCGTCATAACAACACAAGAAGATGATGCAAGGAGAAGGTGTCATCCTAAACGCTGAAGGCAAAAGACAATGTCGTCCTTGTATTATTTATAAACCCTGTGTGTAATCTCTGAGGGCATAAATGTAATATTGTACGAAGTTGTATGATTCCCTATAAATAGATGAACAGTGCACTGCATGAAGTACCTTTTTGGAGGGCCGAGCAATTGCTGCTGCGTGTAACCTTCTCCTCACTTCACTTTCGCTCTAAAACATTTTCTAGAGCCGAAGGTATGTTTGTAAACTTTATGTATGAAGGAGAAGAAACATGTTATTGATATATAAGACAATTTGTCATGTTTAAACTTAAGTATATTTTATATGTTCACTTACTTGTAATAATAAATCACGATTCACTCAGTAAAGTTTTAATCTTCGTCTTCGAAGGAGTTATCCCGAAGGAATTACTGCTTGAAGACGAAGGTTGATTGTCTCTTTTAATATTGTGTTGTCTTGTTTTTTATT
The DNA here is from genome assembly GCA_029449295.1 of Zea luxurians. Classification (NCBI taxonomy): domain Eukaryota; kingdom Viridiplantae; phylum Streptophyta; class Magnoliopsida; order Poales; family Poaceae; genus Zea; species Zea luxurians. The sequence goes on from JAOPSE010000090.1 coordinate 2,392,238, forward strand.
GTGTATAGCAATTGAGAACGAGTGACCAACAGGTAGCATCAATTGTTTGTCCAATATCGGTTGAGATGGTTTGGACATGTCCAACCAAGACCTCCAGAGGCTTAAGTGCGTAGTGGGATCCTAAGACACGATAACAATGAGAAGAGATGAAGAGGAAGACCGACGTTGACATGGGAAAAGACAGTAAAAAGAGACTTAAAAGGATAGGGTATATCTAAAGATTTAGCATTGAATAGGAAGTGCACAGGAAGGGAAGGGTTCTGTTGGGTTTTTAACTCTACTAGTCTACCCCAACTTGATTGGGGCTAAAAACTTCGTTGTTGATGTTGCTAGATATAAGGAAGCACTAGCAACAGAAGGGAGAAGACCTAAGAAATCACTTCAATGTCTACCAAACATCACTCGCATTAAAATATAGAAAAGAACTAGAAAACGACTCTCTGCATTTTTTATAAAAGTAATGACAAAATCAAAGATTCCAAACTAGTCATGGTTAGAAAGTCCAACATGTCATTATTTTTAGGTGTAATAAATCCTAGATCATTGAAGAATTTTGCAATGCCTTAAGTGCAAACTTACCATGGTTAGAATTAAATATATAGCAATTAACATTAATCCAATACCATATGTTCTAATTTCTGAGTAATGAAGCTTAATGCAAAACAAGGCACTAGATGACGCTCATCACCTCTTGTCATGATCCAAAGCATAAATCTCGCTATAGAATACTCCCTCCATAATCTTTTCTAAGGCACACAGAGGCGTTTTACAGATACCAAGGAACTCTAGGAGGGAGGTGGAAGGTAAATAACGCGCCGAAAGTTGCTCGCATGGCCGCGTTCTTGCCACATATTAGTTATGCATGTATGCATGCATGCAGTACATCAGCAGAAACAATTCACGTCCGGGACCTAGGTTGCATGCAAAGGAACACTTTGATTTTATATCACTAAAGTCATTGTCGAAGATTTTGGGCGGACATTGATTAGACTATCGCTAAGTAATTGCCAAAGATTTTGGGTGGACATTGATTAGATCATTAGACTCCATGAAACGGTACCTACTTGACGACTTAAAAAACATCAAAACCGTGAGATCGAACGGCGCCTACTAAATCAGACATCTAGAACCCACTAGATATTTAAGGATGCACAAAAAGAACAATATACCTATTACAAAGTTACATAGAAAACACTAATTAAACAAGCAAGAGCCACTACAAGCCATACCAACCAAGCATTCAGTATTAGTTAGCTAAATCATACCCTGTTTTTTCTTAGGATTTTCTTTAAACAAAAAAATGCTCATACTAATTACAAGCAAAAAAGGTTTCCTCACCAAAATGTAGGTTCAATGCAGATAGGCCTATGGCCTGGTCGAGCCAGCGGGGGTTCGAACCCCCATCCCGCACCCCTGGCATTCTATGAAGGTTGCGTCGTGTGTACCATCATTCTTAGAAAAACATTATATATATAATCGCTCTCTCATGGCCTAATCCTCCACTGGACCTAGTAGAAATTGTGTATCGATCACTCATTTTTTTCTCGAAAGCGCAGGACAACTGCGCATCGTTATATTAAAAAGGAAAAAGAAGGGCCTTAGAGGGCCTTTACTAGCACAGTAATACAACGATGACCTTTGGGTTTGTTTCGGATCGCAATGCCTACCACGTTTACAAGACAGGAAGAAGCTGTAAAATATGAGTATATAACAGAACAAACAGAAGGAAACAAAAACAAAGAAGTGATTGATTAACAAAAAAAATACTTCCTTAGCTACTTTAAACAAAGAATAGATATAAAAATTGTGGGCAAGGACACGTTTAGCCAGAATAAGTGTTACGAAAATGTGTGTTGCGTGGGATTTATGGCCATACAAAGGGTTGAGTCCGAAATGATGATATACGTAATAGGCTAGGTATGACATAAATTGAAGAAAAAACTTGTTCAACATTGGTTGATATAGTTCGGACATGTCCAACGGAGACCTTCATAAGCACCAATGTGTAATGGGATCCTAAGGCGTGATAGCAATGGGAATAGAGAGAGAAAGACCGAAGTTTTTGACATGGGAAGAGACATTAAAAGAAGACTTGGAATGTGGAAAACAGTTATCACATACCGCCCGGTTGGGTTTTTAATTCGAGCCTTCCCCAATTTATTTGGGAAAAGGCTTTGTTGTTGTCGTCGTTGTTAGGTAAGGACAACTAAAATAAGCTTCACTTTCGATGTATTCTTATGATCAAAGAACTAGCTCCGGCAGATGAATCGGAGATAGAGACTGAGAATTAAGGTAGACCTTCTTTGCACTTGACGAGAGGTACCTACCAGCAATCACATCCCAGATCACAAGCAATTGAAACAGCACTTTTGACTCAGGTCCAAACCTTTGGAAATAAGAACTAATCATACACAAACCTTCCCCTAGGCCCGTACAGTACTCACATCCGTCGCAATCGACGCAGCCACGCAGGTTCTCCCTCTCCACTTGCTGCCGCTGTGGGGAAACCACGGCGCACAAAAGGTCGCAACGGCGGTTGTAACGGACCGCAGCACGCTGGGGCTTCATGCGGACGGTGAGGCGTTCCCCGGCACCCGATAAACGCCTTCGAAGAACTTTGGGGAAGTACTGAAACTGGAAGAGGGGATAAAAAGCTCACCTTTTGTCTTCACGGCAGGCGTTGGAAGGGGTGGTGGCGCAGGGTAGACACGGCGGCCGGCACGGGACAAGAAAATTCGCCGCAGAAGCGAGAGGAGAGAAAGAAAGGTTGGTGTACTCGTTTCGAGTCTTCGTTGTTTCTCTTTCCTAGGAGATTCTCACTTCTCACTCGCGTGGGCATAAGCTTGAGGGCATGTTTGCTTCGCGTCTAAGATTAGTTAGGTTTTAAAGTTAGATATATAATTTATAGTCATAATTTTAAAATTTAAAAACAGGACGACATACGTTAGTAGACTAAAAGTTTCTCCTTCTAATCAACTTTCATTCAAAGGTTGGTTAAAAGAAGAAAATAAAAGATGTGATGGTAAAATAATGAAGGTAGCATGTAAATTAAGAAGAATAAATATATCACTCATCTCTCATCTGTGGATGCACACTTGCATTCATTTCATTCCTTTGTAATGTAACATTCGATTATAATTATACATTCGACCTTATTGATATCTTGAAGGTTATTTCGGAGGCTGAGCCGGACAATTTCCGAAGTCATGAAGGCTTCATTAGTACCAAAATCCATGAGCAGCTCGAAGGCTGCAGGGGAAGGGCATGAAGGTCTGAGCTATCTCGACATGTGTCTGGTCTATTCTGAAGAAGGATTTGAAGAAGATGAAGGAGCTTGGTTACTTCAGCCACAAGGTTAAAGTGCGGCTTGCTGGTGACGAGGCAACCCCAAAGACGAAGAGCAAGGAGGTTGTAGTTTTTAGAAACTTCTTCTGAGCCAGCCTTTGGCTGTCAATGTATTGGATGATAGCGAAGGTTTTACAGAAGTATCAGATTTCGTATTTAACATCCAAAAAATATCCTGAAGGCTCCAAAATTCTAGAAAAATTACTAGATATGATTTCGCACCCAATGAACTTAAAATACATATTTAGAGCTTTGGAAAATATTTTTAAGTACCTCAAATAAATAGATTTTGATTTTTGAAAAAATATAAAAATATTCCAAAAAATATGAAAAAAATTATCGAAAGCTTCCACAGGGTATATTAACATATTTCAAACACCTTTTGCACTTAGAAACACTATGCAACGACATGAATGCAACAACCAAAGCACCTCTAGGGCTCACTTTACTAGGCTTACGCCAATATATAACAAAATAATTCTCCATTATTTTAGAAAAAAGAAAAAAAAAGCAAGTAAAAGAGAGGGTAACACCTGAATTTGGTGTATATTAGAAAAGAAATTTTATACCCTCAAATTCAGGATGTTAGAATTGTGTTCATCACAAGCAAGAATGAAGATGATCACCCTAAACCCTTGAATTAGTCCTTTCTTGTAGAATTGTTCTCAATCAAATAGAAAGCGTGACACATGAATTAGTCCTCCTCCAGTACCTGTCGGCAGTTCAGAGTCTTAAGAAGGAGTTTCGTGGTTTCACACTACCATATCTACAGGGGCAAGAATGATGAGGCTAACACATTAGCGAAGCCCGCAACTAGAGGTGACCCCTTGCCATATGATGTGTTTTACCAAATAATAGAGGCAACAGTGGTTAGACAACCAGACGAAGGCCCTACAATAGTCAGTCCCATTATGACTAAAGACTGGAGAGCCCCAATAATGTTGTAATTGTAAGGCCACTATCATCCTACAGACAAATCAGAGGCAACAAGACTAAAATGTTGGAGTCACGACTTCATAATAAAAAAGATCAATTATACAATAAAGGAATCAACTAACCCCTCTTAAGTTTGTAACAGAGCTTGAATGTAGGGAGCTCCTTATCGAGGTTCACAAGGGAGTCTGCGGATGTCACTCGGACTAAAGAGCCCTCACAGCAAAACTTATGTGTTAAGGGTTCTATTGGCCCAACGTTGTCATAACATCCAACAGCGTGGTTCGCTCGTGCAAAGCATGCCAGATAATTTTTCTACAGAAAGGCTCTCGTTCACGGTTAACAAAACTGATCGCCCATACATGGCCCCTCCAACGGTGGGGGACTAAACATTGTTGGCCCACTCCCCACGACGTAATGCAACCTCAAATATGCCTTCATCATCATAGATTACTTTACAAAGAGGATCGAGACAAGGGTATTGTCTACTATAACATCGAAGTTGGCACAAAAAATCTTCTGGCAGAATGTTGTCTATCGGTTCGGAGTTCCCTCATAGGTCATGGTAAACAACAACAAACAATTTGACAACCAAGAGTTTAGAAATTTATGTGCTCCATAGGCACCAAGGTCATCCTCTCATATGTATAGCATCCACAATCAAATGGGTCATCAAACGTGCAAATGGCAAAGTATTTACTGCTATCAAGAAGCATTTACTCGAGGACAAAAGGGAAAAATGTTACGATCAGCTACTCGAAGTCCTCTAGGGGGCTCAACACGATGAAGTCCCATGTGACAGGGTTTATGACTTTCAAGCTAATGTACGGAGGCAAGGCGATGACCCTATAGGAACTCAGACATGGTTCTCCATGAACAAACTGAGATGTAGCCCTAGACGTCGATGAAGAAGCGACGAAGGTCCTCCTAAACGCATTTTGAGTCGAGGTCCTCAATATGCTAAACAAATATCAGTCAACAACGAAGGCCTGATGAAAGGGAAATGTGCCCTTGGGTCATTTCTAAGTATTTTGGTGATTGAGTACCAACACAAGTGGACTTGTGGTAGTCTATGCAAAATGATGGACAAAGTGCAAATCAAGTCTAAAGGTATGTTTCTAGACTTAGTACATTGTTTTAAGAACTAATGTATTGTGTCTAAGTGCTGGAAACAGGAGAAATCACTTTGGAATAGAGATGGCTTTGTTCAGCCAAAGTCTGCGCAGTCTGGGTGCACCGGACAGTGTCCGGTGGTGCGCCAGGCTGGCGACTGTCAACTGGCTGCCCTCGGGAAGCGATTAACGGCGTACGGCTATAAATCACCGGATTGTCCGGTGAGGCACCGGACTGTCCGGTGAGCCATTCACAGGCGAAGTCGTCGCTCTCGGGAAGCCATTACCGGCGTACGGCTATAATTCACCGGACTGTCCGGTGAGGCACCGGACTATCCGGTGAGCCAACGGTCAGCCGGGCCAATGATCGGCCGAGGATTCCGCGCGTGACACGTGGCCGAGCCAATGGTCACAAGGGGGCACCGGACTGTCCGGTGTGCACAGGACAGTGTCCGGTGCGCCAATGGCTCTGGATCTTCAACGGTCCGCTGCGCCATAGAAGGAAAGAAATCCGCACCGGACAGTGTCCGGTGCGCCAGGCGACAGAAGGCAAGAATTGCCTTCCTGGAATGCTCTCAACGGCTCCTAGCTGCCTTGGGGCTATAAAAGGGACCCCTAGGCGCATGGAGGAGCACACCAAGCATTCTATAAGCATTCCTAAGCACCAAGACTTCAATTCCGCGCATTCGATTCTTCGTGATAGCAACTAGAGCTTCATTTGAGTAGAGAACTCCTTGAGCTGTGTTGAGAGCTCGTGTTGTGACTTGTGTGCGTGTGTTGCTCTGATTTCGTGTCTTGTGTGCGTTGCTCATCTCATCCTTACTTCTGTGCTTCTTTGTGAACATCTTTGTAAGGGCGAGAGGCTCCAAGTTGTGGAGATTCCTCGCAAGCGGGATATAGTAAAGCAAAGCAAAACACCGTGGTATTCAAGTGGGTCTTTGGACCGCTTGAGAGGGGTTGATTGCAACCCTCGTCCGTTGGGACGCCACAACGTGGAGTAGGCAAGTGCTGGACTTGGCCGAACCACGGGATAAACCACTGTGCCATCTCTGTGTTGATCTCTTTGTGGTTATTGTGTTTTGCTAAGACTCCTCTCTAGCCACTTGGCCTTATTGTGCTAACTCCTAATCAAGTTTTTGTGGCACTAAGTTTCAGGTTTTACAGGATCACCTATTCACCCCCCTCTAGGTGCTCTCAATCGCCCGAAGAGATGGATCCTAAGGGCAAGGGGATGGTGGTCAATGATAAGGATTAGGAGTCCTTCGTCAATGATCCAAAGGATGACAAGCCTACTGACTCGGGGTCAGGCTACAAAAGAAAAGATGGGAGGAAGAAGAAAACGAGGCGCATCAAGGAGATAATCTACTACGACAGCGACAAATCTTCCTCTTCCCAAAAGGACGACGACAACGACTACGAGAAAAGGAAGACGGTTAATTCAAACTTTTCCTTTGATTATTCTCGTATTCCATAAAGTTCCAATGCTCATTTGCTTTCCATTCCCCTCGGCAAACCCCCTCACTTTGATGGAGAGGACTACGGATTTTGGAGTCACAAAATGCGTAGCCACTTGTTCTCTCTCCATCCAAGTATATGGGAGATAGTAGAAAATGGAATGCACTTTGATAGTACGGATAGTCCCATATTCATTAATGAGCAAATTCACAAAAATGCACAAGCTACTACTGTTCTTCTAGCTTCACTGTGCAGGGATGAATACCATAAGGTGAGCGGCTTGGATAACGCCAAGCAGATTTGGGACACCCTCAAGATCTCACATGAGGGGAACGACGTCACCATGCTCACCAAAATGGAGTTGGTGGAGGGAGAACTTGGGAGATTCGCAATGATCAGGGGCGAGGAGCCAACCCAAACGTACAACCAGCTCAAGACCCTCGTCAACAAAATAAGGAGTTATGGAAGCACGCGATGGACGGACCACGACGTCGTCCGCCTAATGCTAAGGTCTTTTACTGTCCTTGATCCACATCTTGTGAACAATATTCGTGAGAATCCTAGGTACACCAAGATATCGCTCGAGGAGATACTTGGAAAATTCGTAAGCGGGTGGATGATGATCAAGGAGGCTAGATACGTTGATGATGCGTTGAATGGCCTAATCCAAGAGCCTCAAACCATCGCTCTCAAAGCAACGAGGAGCAAGGAGGCGCTACCTAGCAAGGTGGCGCAAGTTGAGGCGGTGGGGCTCAATGAGGAAGAGATGGCCCTCATCATCAAGCACTTCAAGACGGCGCTAAAGGGCCGTAAGGAGCATCCCAAGAAGAACAAGACAAAGGGGAAGCGCTCATGCTTCAAATGTGGTAAGATTGGTCATTTTATCGCTAATTGTCCCAATAATGATAGTGACCAGGAACAAGGGAACAAGAGGAAAAAGAAGAAGACTTACAAGAAGGCTAAGGGCAAGGCACATCTTGGCAAGGAGTGGGACTCGGATTGTTCGTCGTCCGACTCCGACAACGAAGGACTCGCCGCCACCGCCTTCAACAAATCGTCCCTCTTCCCCAACGAGCATCACACCTGCCTCATGGCAAGGGAAAAGAAGGTAAGCACTCATGATACTTTCGCTTCCTCAAGTGATGAAGAATCTAGCGACGATGAAATAGACTATTCATGTTTATTCAAGGGCCTAGATAGAACTAAGGTTGATAAGATTAATGAATTAATTGATGCCTTGAATGATAAGAATAGGTTATTAGAAAAGCAAGAGGATCTTTTGTATGAAGAACATGATAAGTTTATAGAGGCACAAAATCCCTTGCTTTAGAAATTAAAAGGAATGAAATGCTCTCTTGTGAATTGTCTACATGCCATGACTCTATTTCTAGTTTAAAGGGCATAAATGATGATTTGAATGCTAAGTTAGAAATAGCTAATAAATCAACATCTTGTGTAGAACATGTTGCAATTTGCAATAGGTGTAAAGATTTTAATGTTGATGCTTGTAGTGAAAACCTAGTTTCAATTTCTAAATTAAATAATGAAGTGGCTAGTCTTAATGCCCAACTTAAGACTAGCAAGAGTGAATTTGACAAAATAAAATTTGCAAGGGATGCCTACACGATTGGTAGACACCCCTCAATTAAGGATGGTCATGGCTTCAAGGGGGAAGTCAAGAACTTAACAAGCCATAAGACTTCCATCTCCGCCAAGGAGAAAGGGAAGGCCCCTATGGCTAGTAGTGCTCAAAAGAACCATGCTTTCATGTATCATGATAGGAGACATTCTAGGAATGCTTATAGAAGTTATGATGCTTTTGATTCTCATGCCATGTTTGCTTCTAGTTCTTCTATTATGCATGATAGAAATTTGGCTAGGAAAGATGCTATGCCTAGAAGAAATGTTGTTCATGTTCCTAGGAAAGTAAACAATGAATCTTCTACAATTTTTCATACTTGCAATGCTTCCTTTGCTATTTGTAGAAAGGATAAGAAGGTGATTGCTAGGAAGTTAGGGGCAAGATGCAAGGGAGATAAAACTTGCATTTGGGTCCCTAAGACCATTGTGACTAACCTCGTAGGACCCAACAAGAGTTGGGTACCTAAAACCCAAGCCTAAATTTGCCTTGCAGGTTTATGCATCCGGGGGATCAAGCTGGATTATCGACAGCGGATGCACAAACCACATGACGGGGGAGAAGAAGATGTTCACCTCCTACGTCAAGAACAAAGATTCCCAAGACTTAATCATATTCGGTGACGGGAATCAAGGGAAGGTGAAAGGGTTAGGAAAGATTGCTATTTCATCCGAGCACTCTATTTCTAATGTATTCCTAGTTGAGTCGCTTGGATATAACTTGTTATCTGTGAGTCAGCTTTGTAATATGGGATATAATTGCTTATTCACAAATGTAGATGTGTCTGTCTTTAGAAAGTGTGATGGTTCACTAGCTTTTAAGGGTGTACTAGATGGCAAACTTTATTTAGTTGATTTTGCAAAAGAGGAGGCCAGTCTAGATGCATGCTTAATTGCTAAGACTTGCATGGGCTGGCTGTGGCATCGTCGCTTAGCACATGTGGGGATGAAGAACCTTTACAAACTTCTAAAGGGAGAACACGTGATAGGTCTAACAAATGTGCATTTCGAAAAAGATAGACCTTGTGCAGCTTGTTAAGCAGGTAAACAGGTGGGGAGCTCTCATCATACCAAAAATGTGATGACCACATCAAGACCTCTGGAGTTTCTTCATATGGACCTCTTCGGACCCGTCGCCTATCTAAGTATAGGAGGAAGTAAGTATGGTCTTGTTATAGTTGATGATTTTTCCCGCTTCACTTGGGTATTATTTTTGCAGGATAAATCTGAAACCCAAGGGACCCTCAAGCGCTTCTTAAGGAGAGCTCAAAATGAGTTTGAGCTCAAGGTGAAGAAGATAAGGAGCGACAATGGGTCCGAGTTCAAGAATCTTCAAGTGGAGGAATACCTTGAGGAGGAAGAAATCAAGCACGAGTTCTCCGCTCCCTACACACCACAGCAAAATGGTGTGGTAGAGAGGAAGAACAGGACGCTTATAGACATGGCGAGGACAATGCTTGGAGAATTCAAGACGCCCGAGAGGTTTTGGTCGGAAGCTGTGAACACGGCTTGCCACGCCATAAACCGGGTCTACCTTCATCGCCTCCTCAAGAAGACTTCATACGAACTCCTAACCGGTAACAAACCCAATGTGTCTTACTTTCGTGTATTTGGGAGCAAATGTTATATTCTAGTGAAGAAGGGTAGGAATTCCAAATTTGCTCCCAAAGCTGTAGAAGGGTTTTTTGTTAGGTTATGACTCAAATACAAAGGCATATAGAGTCTTCAACAAATCATCGGGTTTGGTTGAAGTCTCTAGCGACGTTGTATTTGATGAGACTAATGGCTCTCCAAGAGAGCAAGTTGTTGATCTGGATGATGTAGATGAAGAAGACGTTCCAACGGCCGCAATACGCACCATGGTGATTGGCGATGTGCGACCACACGAACACGTGGAGCAAGATCAACCTTCTTCCTCAACAATGGTGCATCCCCCAACTCAAGACGATGAACAGGTTTATCAAAAGGAGGCGTGTGATCAAGGGGGAGCACAGGATGTCCAAGTTGAAGAGGAAGAAGCACCACAGGCCCCTCCAACCCAAGTTCGAGCGACGATTCAAAGGAATCATCCCGTCGACCAAATTTTGGGTGACATTAGCAAGGGAGTAACTACTCGTTCTAGATTAGTTAATTTTTGTGAGCATTACTCCTTTGTCTCTTCCATTGAGCCTTTCAGGGTAGAAGAGGCCTTGCTAGATCCGGACTGGGTGTTGGCCATGCAAGAGGAGCTCAATAATTTCAAGAGAAATGAAGTTTAGACACTGGTGCCTCGTCCCAAGCAAAATGTTGTGGGAACCAAGTGGGTGTTCCGCAACAAATAAGACGAGCATGGGGTGGTGACAAGGAACAAGGCTCGACTTGTGGCAAAAGGTTATGCCCAAGTCGCAGGTTTGGACTTTGAGGAGACTTTTGCTCCTGTGGCTAGGGTAGAGTCCATTCGTATTTTGCTAGCATATGCCGCTCACCATTCTTTCAGGTTGTTCCAAATGGATGTGAAGAGCGCTTTCCTCAACGAGCCAATCAAGGAGGAGGTGTACGTGGAGCAACCCCCTGGCTTCGAGGATGAACGGTACCCCGACCACGTATGTAAGCTCTCTAAGGCGCTCTATGGACTTAAGCAAGCCCCAAGAGCATGGTATGAATGCCTTAGAAACTTTTTAATTGTTAATGCTTTCAAGGTTGGGAAAGCCGATCCGACTTTATTCACTTAGACTTGTGATGGTGATTTATTTGTGTGCCAAATCTATGTCGATGACATAATATTTGGTTCTACTAACCAAAAGTCTTGTGAAGAGTTTAGCAGGGTGATGACTCAAAAGTTTGAGATGTCGATGATGGGCGATTTGAACTACTTCCTTGGGTTCCAAGTGAAGCAACTCAAGGACGGCACCTTCATCTCCCAAACGAAGTACACACAAGACTTGCTAAAGCGGTTTGGGATGAAGGACGCCAAGCCCGCAAAGACTCCAATGGGAACTAACGGACACGTCGACCTCAACAAAGGAGGTAAGTCCGTTGATCAAAAAGCATACCGGTCTATGATAGGTTCCTTGCTTTACTTATGTGCTAGTAGACCGGATATTATGATTAGCGTATGCATGTGTGCTAGATTTCAATCCGATCCAAGGGAGTGTCACTTAGTGGTCGTGAAGCGAATTCTTAGATATTTAGTCGCTACGCCTTGCTTCGGGATCTGGTATCCAAAGGGGTCTACCTTTGACTTGATTGGATATTCAGACTCCGACTATGCTGGATGTAAGGTCGATAGGAAGAGTACATCGGGGACATGCCAATTCTTAGGAAGGTCCCTGGTGTCGTGGAGTTCTAAGAAACAAACTTCCGTTGCCCTATCCACCGCTGAGGCCGAGTATGTTGCCGCAGGACAGTGTTGCGCGCAACTACTTTGGATGAGGCAAACCCTCTGGGACTTTGGCTACAATCTGAGCAAAGTCCCACTCCTATGTGATAACTAGCTGAGTGCCCGTGCGTTGCAACGGTAATATATAATACCAGTATACTATGATAACTTATATATAAAATGTGTGTTATATTGTTATGAGAAAATGTTTCATAATCAATTTGTGATCCTAGCTATACATAAATTTTGTTATTTTAATCTAGTTGTTTCACCACTACATTGTAACCATCAGTATCATACAGACTTCGATATATGCCACGATTTGTATAGTCTCATCATTGGAGAGCACGTTCCACACATGCTGGAAGAAATTTTCTCATATATCGTTAGTCATCAGACATGCACCACCATACGCTCTTGCTTAAACAAAAAGGTAACTGTGTGTGTTTATGAAGAGAATTAAAGGCAGGTCGGCACAAAAGCTACCCTGACGGTGGCGAGGATGACGAACTGGTCACTGTTGTCGACCCTCCTCTGCGTCACCTTCGATGCTAAGATGACGCCACAATCCTTGATATAGTAGTCGTCGAACGCGCGCGACATGACGAGTACCGATGACTCTTGGTTGGGCTGCCAAACGAAGTGCACCCCGGGCTCATCAGCGAGGTAGTACCTCTGGCCGTTGCACCACCAGATGCGCTACTCCACTACATACATCATGTTCGAGGACACTCACACAACGTCCATCGTCCCAGCGCACAAGAATTCATGTCCGGTCAGTAACGACTTACGTGGTAGGTTGGGTTTCAGGTGGACGATGAGCTAGACGATGTGATGGCGGCGTCGTCAACTGCGGTGTCCAGAACAACCCGAGAGTCATCGATGTTGGCGACAACCATGAGGCCCCCCTGCTTAACGATGGACAGCGCGATGCAGCTGCTCTGGACCGCGTCCAAGTGGTGGCTTCGCGGGAGCTTGTCGTACACAGCAGCGCATGCGACCATGTAGGACTGCTTGTAGAGGTCTAACTAACAGTCTCCAAGCCTCTTCTCGTCATCGATGAGCGACGCCAACGTGAGTGCCTCTTGCTTATGTTGTTTGTTCGGGGTTTCAAGTAAGAAACATGGATTCATGTTTGGCGTTGGTTTATGAAAATGACTCACAAGTCTGATCTATGGAAAAAATATTATGAAGAAAAATATCACGCATGCAAAAAAAGGGAATTTAAGTATAATACATTATTCAAACAAAAGAAATTGCATGTAAAGCTCTTCTTTAAATAATATTACCTCAATCCAAAAATCTAATTCAAGAATCTCGGTGATACTTATCTACTACTATGCATTGTGCAAGGGTAGCAAGTGAGCTTAGTGAGAGATGTAGTAAATATGTTTCCTGTCATAAATATAGACATAAACACATATGTGGTATAGTGGTAGCTACTCTTGGCCTTTGCTTGAGAGTCACGGGTTCAAATCCCCTTGAGGACATGAGCTTTGCGGGAGGAGGGAATGAGAAAGAAAGAATAAAGAATGATAATGACAGACATGGGAATAGGAAAGGAAGACAGAATAAAGATATGGAAATGACAGACATGGGAATGGCAGAACGGGAATGGTGGCAGAACACGGGAATGGCCGACTACTCTTGCAGCCTTAATAGTAGTAGAGATGAGAGTGTTATCCGCATGGCGGACAACCCCGTTGAGCACAGTCGCACAAAGCACATTGACATCCGGCATCACTTTTTGAGAGACCACCAGCAAAAGGGAGATATCGAAGTGTTTTATATTAGCACCGAGAACCAGCTAGCTGATATCTTTACCAAGCCTTTAGATGAGAAGACCTTTTGCAGGCTGCATAGTGAGCTAAATGTCTTAGATTCGCGGAACTTGGATTGATGTGTAGCATACATGTGTCTTATGCTTTGATCATGTTCCCTTATGCACTTTGTTGTTTATTTATGGTGCTCAAGTTGTATTCATGATCCCCGGACCTCACAAGTCCATTTGCAAGTGATGCACTTATTTAGGGGGAGGCATGCTACAACTTGACCCTTTGAGACTAACCGTGTGCTTGAGTTTGCTTGATTTAGTCTCAAAGGTGGATTGAAAGGGAAAGGTGGACTTGGACCATGAAAGACTTCCACTGCACTCCGATGAGAGGGTAACTAACTCCAAGTTCATCTCAATACTCTTATTGCCTTTGTACTCTTATTTGAAGATTTTGGTGAGGCAATGGGGTTTAAGGACCAAGATTGATCCCGTTTTGGTGCTTGATGCCAAAGGGGGAGAAAATAAGGCCAAAGCAATTAATGGATCAGCTACCACTTGAGAATTTTGTAAATAGTAGAATAGAGCTTTTGGTTTGTCAAAACTCTCTTGTTGTCTCTTTTGTCAAAAGTTGGCCTCTTGTGGGGATAATAGTTGATTATGGGAAAAAGGGGGAGTTTTTGAAATCTGTGATCAATTTCTATTGGAACAACTCTCTTTATGTCTCAACAAGTGTGTTTGACGTAGAGATAGGAAATTGAGTTTGATTTGCAAAAACAAACCAAGTGGTGGCAAAGAATGATCCATATATGCCAAATTTGAATCAAAACAAATTTGTGTTTTCATTTGCATTTGATGTTGCACTTCTTTAGTTGCTTTTTGTTGTGTTGGCATATATCACCAAAAAGGGGGATATTGAAAGGGAAATGTGCCCTTGGGCCATTTCTAAGTATTTTGGTGATTGAGTACCAACACAAGTGGAATTGTGGTAATCTATGCAAAATGATGGACAAAGTGCAAATCAAGTCTAAAGGTATGTTTCTAGACTTAGTACATTGTTTTAAGAACTAATGTATTGTGTCTAAGTGCTGGAAACAGGAGAAATCACTTTGGAATAAAGATGGCTTTGTTCAGCCAAAGTCTGCGCAATCTGGGTGCACCGGACTGTCCGGTGGTGCACCGGACAGTGTCCGGTGCGCCAGGCTGGCGACTGTCAACTGGCTGCCCTCGGGAAGCGATTAACAGTGTACGGCTATAAATCACCGGATTGTCCGGTGAGCCATTCACAGGCGAAGTCGTCGCTCTCGGGAAGCCATTACCGGCATACGGCTATAAATCACCGGACTGTCCGGTGAGCCATTCACAGGCGAAGTCGTCGCTCTCGGGAAGCCATTACCAGCGTACGGCTATAATTCACCGGACTGTCCGGTGAGGCACCAGACTGTCCGGTGAGCCAACGGTCAGCCGGGCCAACGGTCGGCCGAGGATTCCGCGCGTGACTCGTGGCCGAGCCAATGGTCACAAGGGGGCACCGGACTGTCCGGTGTGCACCGGACAGTGTCTGGTGCGCCAACGGCTCTGGATCTTCAATGGTCGGCTGCGCCACAGAAGGAAAGAAATCCACACCGGACAGTGTCCGGTGGTGCACCGGACTGTCCGGTGCGCCAGGCGACAGAAGGCAAGAATTGCCTTCCTGGAATGCTCTCAACGGCTCCTAGCTGCCTTGGGGCTATAAAAGGGACCCCTAGGCGCATGGAGGAGCACACCAAGCATTCTCTAAGCATTCCTAAGCACCAAGACTTCAATTCCGCGCATTCGATTCTTCGTGATAGCAACTAGAGCTCCATTTGAGTAGAGAACTCCTTGAGGAGCTCGTGTTGTGACTTGTGTGCGTGTGTTGCTTTGATTTCGTGTCTTGTGTGTGTTGCTCATCCCATCCTTACTTCCGTGCTTCTTTGTGAACATCTTTGTAAGGGCGAGAGGCTCCAAGTTGTGGAGATTCCTCGCAAGCGGGATATAGTAAAGCAAAGCAAAACACCGTGGTATTCAAGTGGGTCTTTGGACCGCTTGAGAGGGGTTGATTGCAACCCTCGTCCGTTGGGACACCACAACGTGGAGTAGGCAAGTGCAGGACTTGGCCGAACCACGGGATAAACCACTGTGCCATCTCTGTGTTGATCTCTTTGTGGTTATTGTGTTTTGCTAAGACTTCTCTCTAGCCACTTGGCCTTATTGTGCTAACTCCTAATCAAGTTTTTGTGGCACTAAGTTTCAAGTTTTACAGGATCACCTATTCACCCCCCCCCTCTAGGTGCTCTCACCTGAAGAGACAAATCCATCATTCCCAAAGATTTTAGAGGAGACATAGTCCTTGTCTGGACAACAAGAATAGAAGGAAAAGGCAAGCTTGAACCAAATTGGGAGGGTCCCTACATCAGCACCAAAAAGACATTGCCCAACTCATACAGACTAAAAAGCTAGACATGAGTAGAGCTCAAACACTCTTGGAACATAGACAACCCTGAGGAAATATTACCTGTAAGCCGAATCTACTCGGTAAGGCCTTATTTATGCCCTTGTAATCATCACGTTTCTGTAAATCAGGCCCGCACTCTTTTTCTCACAAGGGGTGAGGGTTTTAATGAGGCGAAGCTTATAATAATGGAACAAAAATCCCCTACGAACACTCTCAAACGTCGAAAGGACTCGTACTCGAGTCTTAACATTCGATAATTGCAACTCACCACGACACTAGACATGAAGCTTGACTGTCGTGTGCGACAACCATGAATCCGCGCCAAAGTCTCCTAAGGGTGCAATCGGATTAGCACTAAATAAGTGCGAAGACGCCTAAGGGCTAGAAGTCGTCTAAGGACGTAGAATCCACACGAAAGTCGCCTAAGCGTATAGCCAGAATAGCGCTAAATAAGTTCAAAGACACCTAAAGGCTCGAAGTCGTCTAAGCACACAAAATCCACACCAAAGTCGCCCAAGGGTGCAGCCATATTAGCACTAAAAACATGTGAAGACACATAAGGGCCCAAAGTCATCTGAGAATACAGAATCTACGCCAAAGACGCCTAAGGGTGTAGTCGGATTGCAATGAAAATGTGCGAAAACACCCCAAAAAAATGATAGTCACCTAATTGGCGCAGCCAGATCATCATAGAATCCCGAAGACAGGCATAAAATATATACAAAAAATACAAAAATGAAGACCAACCCACCTTCGCATTAGTCCCCCATCAACAAGGAGGGTGAGGAAAACATTTCGTGACAAGGTTGTCGATTGGGGGACCACTGTGAACCAGTCTTCCGCATGTTTTATTATTGAGTTAGACTTCACAAGGAGATAACTGCATGCAATTACATTATTCAAAGACTACGGGGCTCTGGTTTTGAAATAAGAGCAAGCTGCCTGTAGTAAAAAAAGAAACTCGAGCTCTTCGCCCATAAACAAATGCCTAAGCTTATCCTCATAAAAACAAGAGTGAATAGGAACGCTAGTGGGAAGGTGAGAATCCATGAAGTCCCTCGCCCTCTAGGCAGTAGATTTTGATTTGACAAAGGTAGTGTCCTTTGAAGTCACGGCCTTAACGACTGACGAAGTCACTGATAGCTCAATTCCCAAACTACTGCAAAGATGCTTAAGTGACGCGCTTTGCTTCTTTTTCCTAGCAAAAGACAACCCACCACCTGAGTCGGCTCGATTGGTCAACAGAGCTCCCCTTCATCTATAATAATGGGAGCCTGAAAGAGAAATGTGCCCTTGGACCATTTCTAAAGTGTTTTGGTGATTAAGTGCCCAACACATATTCTCTAAGTGTTAATTTGTGCCAAAGATTGAAAAGTGCAAATCATGTAACAAGGTACGTTTCTAAACTTAGTACATTGATTTGGGTACTAATATATTGTATCTAAGTGCTAGAAACAGGAGAAAAAGGATTGGAGAAGAGTTGGCTGTGTACAGCCAACTGCTGCTCGGTTTGGGTGCACCGGACTGTCTGGTGGTGCACCGGACTGTGTCCGGTACGCCAGACCAGCCTCGGTGAACAGGCCACTCTCGGGACTCGACGGCGGCATACGACTATAATTCACCGGACTGTCCGGTGGAGCACCGGACTGTCCGGTGAGTCGTCCGCGGCGAAGTCGTCGCTCTCAGCAAAAGTTCAACAGCGTACAACTAAAATTCACCGAATTGTCCGTTGGTGCACCGGACTGTCCGGTGAGCCAACGGTCGACTGCGCAACGGTCGGCAGCGAAATTGGCGGGCGACACGTGGCCCGCACCAACGGTCGGAAGGGGGCACCGGACTGTTCGGTGTGCACTGGACAGTGTCCGGTGCGCCAACCGACGCCGAGGTGCAACGATCGTCTGCGCCAGAAAAGGAAGGAGATCCGCACCGGACAAGCTACAGTGGCTGTCCAGTGGCACACCGGACTGTCCGGTGCGCCACCCGACAGATAGCAATCTTAGCCTTCCTTGTTGGTCTCCAACGGCTCCTAGCTGCCTTGGGGCTATAAAAGGGACCCCTAGGCGCATGGAGGAGTCACCCAAGCATACTTTAAGCATTCTAAGTCTTCTACACTCCGTCTCCGCGCACTTGATCGACTGTGTTAGTGATTTGAGCTCCGTTCTAGTTGTGAACTCGTTGTGCTTCATTTTGAGCTCAAGTCTTGGCTTGTGTGCGTGTGTGTTGCTGTGGAATTGTGTGTGTTGCTTCCCACCCTTACTCTTGTGCTTTCACTGTGATCTTTATTGTAAGGGCGAGAGACTCCAACTTGTGGAGATTCCTCGCAAACGGGAAAAAGAGATAAGCAAAGGAAAGCTGTGGTATTCAAGTTGATCATTGGATCACTTGAAAGGGGTTGAGTGCAACCCTCGTCCATTGGGACGCCACAACGTAGAGGTAGGCAAGTGTTATACTTGACCGAACCACGGGATAAAACACTGTGTCTCTTGTGATTGCTTTTCTGTGATTACATGTGTGTTCGCAAGAGCTTGCTACTTAGCCATACTAACACTTAACTAAGTTTTGTGGCTATTAGTTGTTGAATTTTACAGGATCACCTATCCACCCCCCTCTAGGTGCTCTCAATTGGTATCAGAGTCATTCTCTTCACGAAAGAGACTAATCGCCCGAAGAGATGGATCCTAAGGGAAAGGGGATGGTGGTCAACGATAAGGAGAAGGAGTCCATCTTCAACGAGCCAAGGGACGACAAGCCCACTGACTCTGGCTCGAGTCATAAGAAGAAGGATGGGAAGAAGAAGAGGCGCATCAAGAAGATCGTCTACTACGACAGCGACGAGTCTTCTTCTTCCCAAGAGACGACGATGACGAGAAAAAGAAACCGGTTAATTCAAAATTTTCATTTGATTATTCTCATATTCCTTTTAATTCCAATGCTCATTTGCTTTCAATTCCTCTTGGTAAACCTCCACACTTTGACGGAGAGGACTGCTCTTTTTAGAGTCACAAAATGCGTAGTCACTTGTTTTCTCTCCATCCTAGTATTTGGGAGATAGTTGAAAATGGAATGCAATTTGATAGTACGGATAACCATGTATTCATTAACGAACAAATTCATAAGAATGCACAAGCTACCACTGTTTTGTTAGCATCATTGTGCAGGGATGAATACAACAAGGTGAGCGGCTTGGACAACGCCAAGCAAATATGGGACACCCTCAAGATATCGCATGAGGGGAACGACGCCACCATGATCACCAAAATGGAGTTGGTGGAAGGAGAGCTAGGAAGGTTTGCCATGATCATGGGAGAGGAGCCAACTCAAACATACAACAGGCTCAAGACCCTGGTTAACAAGATCAGGAGCTATGGAAGTACGAGATGGATGGACCATGACGTCGTCCGACTTATGCTCAGGTCTTTCACTGTTATTGACCCTCATCTTGTGAACCTCATCCGTGAGAATCCCAGGTACACAAAAATGACGCCTGAGGAGATACTCAGAAAGTTTGTGAGCGGGCGTATGATGGTCAAGGAAGCAAGATATGTTGATGATGCATTGAACGGCCCAATGCCCATCTATGAGCCCCAGCCCGTTGCACTCAAGGCAACAAGCAACAGCAGGGAGGCGCTACCTAGCAAGGTGGCACAAGTTGAGGCTGCCGGGCTAAACGAAGATGACATGGCCCTCATCATCAAGTGCTTCAAGACCGCGCTAAAAGGACGCAAGGAGCATCCCAACAAGAGCAAAGCAAAGGGAAAGCGCTCTTGTTTTAAATGCGGTAAGACTGGTCATTTTATAGCAAATCATCCTTATAATGCTAATGACCAGGAACAAGAAAAGAGCAGGAAGAGGGAGAAGAAGAAGGCCTACAAGAAGGCGAAGGGCGAGGCGCACCTTGGCAAAGAATAGGATTCGGATTGCTCTTCTTTCGACTCCGACGACGAAGGACTCGCTGCCTCAGCCTTCAACAAATCGTCACTCTTCCCCAATGAGCGCCACACTTGCCTCATGGCAAAGGAGAAAAAGGTAAGCGCTCGAGAAACCCCCAAGTATACTACTTCAAGCGATGATGATTCTAGTGATGATGAAGTAGATTATACTGAATTATTTAAGGGTTTAGATAGAGCAAAAGTAGATAAGATTAATGAGTTAATTGATGCTTTGAATGAAAAAGATAGATTGTTAGAGAAGCAAGAGGATATTTTGTATGAAGAGCATGACAAGTTTGTTAGTGTGCAAAAATCTCTTGCTTTAGAGGTTAAAAGGAATGAAATGCTATCTTCTGAATTATCTGCTTGTCATGAAACTGTGTCTAGCTTAAAGAGTGTTAATGATGATTTAAATGCTAAGCTAGAAGTAGCTAATAAAACGAGATCTTGTGTAGAACATGTTGCCATTTGTAATAGGTGTAAGGATTTTGATGTTGATGCTTGTGTTGAACACCTTACATCAATTACTAAATTAAATAATGAGGTGGCAAGTCTCAATGCTCAACTTAAGACTTGCAAGATAGATTTTGATAAATTAAAATTTGCTAGGGATGCCTACACCGTTGGTAGGCATCCCTCAATTAAGGATGGAATTGGCTTTCGAAAGGAAGCCAAGAACTTAACAAGCCAAAGGGCTCCCATTCCCAACAAGGAGAAAGGGAAGGCCCCTATGGCTAGTAGTAATCAAAAGAATCATGCTTTCATGTATAATGATAGAAAAATTTCTAGAAATTCTCATTATAATAGGAGTTATAATGCTTTTGATTCACATGCTATGATTGCTTCAAGTTCTAATTTTAATGGTAGGCCTAGGAGAAATTTTGTGTCTCATGCTCCTAGGAAAATGTGTAATAAACCTACCACTGTCTTTCATGCTTGCAACACTACGTTTGTACTTTCATGTAAAAATGAAAAAGTGGTTGCTACAAAGTTGGGGTCCAAATGCAAGGGAGACAAGACTTGTATTTGGGTCCCAAAGGCTATTGTAACTAACCTTGTAGGACCCAACAAGAGTTGGGTACCTAAAACCTGTAGCATCCCAAAAATTCAAATTCTGAAATTTTCTCAAACTTGCCCTAAATTCAAAATGAATTTCAAATTTCGTTTCAAAATGTTTGTTTGCAAGTTGATATCAACAAATAAAATTATAGTGGTCTATATTCTCTCTAAAATCTCCTCAAAATATCCTACAAATATTTCCCTAGTGATCACCCTCAAACTCTTTCAGAAATACTGCCCAAATATTCCACCGATATATGTCCAAGTATTTTCCTCTTGAGAAATACCTTCAGAATCATTTTTCAAGTCCCTACAAATATTTTTCATAACTTTCTTCATGCTCATACGTATACGTATGCCTCCGGTGTCATACGGTGAGCTCTACAAGCTAATTACACTCATATAAGACAAATCCATGCTAATCTCCCACTAATCCTCTCATCCTCCCACTAATCCTCTCATCCCTCCCCCTAATCCCCCCACCATGGCTATAAATAGAGGAGCAAGGGCCTCCTCTCATCCCACCCCAAGCCATTTCATGGCAACTCCCTCCCCCCCACACCCACACGCCCAGTCCCACTCCCACTCCACCTCCCACACAAGCACACACTAGCACAAGGATCGTTCGATCGTTCTTCGATCGTTCGTCCCCCTGTTCTTAGTTTGTTTGTTCATTCGTCCGATCGTTCATGGTTCGTTCGTCCGTTCGTCCGATCGTTCGATCGTTCGTCCGTTCGTTCGTCCAAATAATCTTTTTCCTGCCGTTATGCTGCCGAAATTCCGATCGTTCGTTTGTCCGATCGTTTGATCGTTCGTCCGATCGTTCATGGTTCGTTCGTCCGTTCGTTCGATCATTCGATCGTTCGTCCGTTCGTTCGTCCAAATAATCCTTTTCCTGCCGTTATGCTGCCAAAATTCTGATCGTTCGTTCGTTCGATCATTCGATCATTCATCGTTCGTTCATAGTTCCTATTCATCGTTCATCGTTCGTTCATCGTCACTATTTACCATCACTATTTACCGTTACTATTTACCGTTACTTTTTACTGTTTACCGTTACTTTTTACCATTTACCGTTACTTTTTACCGTTACTATTTACTATTTACCATTACTTTTTACCGTTACTATTTACCGTTACTTTTTACCGTTACTATTTACCGTTACTATTCACTGTTACTATTCATCGATCATCCAATTACCCCAAATTTCAACTACTCATCCATCATGCTGTCCAGTCCACCTAAGACCAGCCAGACCCATATTCCAGTTATACAAACTCCGGTGACTGTGATTTTCATTCCAGTAGGGAACTTCCAATCTGGTCACCCATCCTAGGTTTCTCCAAGTTGAGCACACTTAACTTGAGATTCCTTCGAACCAGGCTTCCAAACTCGGATTCCAATAATTCTCGTTTCTAAATTCTTATCAAACTATTCCCTATCCAACCATGCCATCCCTTAAGCATGGTTCATGTTCCAGAAAAATCCCAAAATACTCTCGTCCCATATTCTGCCTATAACTCTCCTGTTCATATTAAGTCAGATGATTCATTCGTCATTATTCTCACCAACAGTGAACTTCGCTGTGCTACACCACATACACCCAGCTATAAATACACCCAGCTACCCTCTCCCTCTCCACACACACTCAATACCCTCAGCCAAAGCAAACACCTCCACCCACTCAGTTACTCCGCTCTGCCGGCTACACACATAGTGTCGTTTCGCCTCTAGTCCACCCTCCTGGTAAGCACCTCCGCTCCGCCACTAGTAGTATCTCAACACCACATGACACATATTCTACTCAAGACTCTACCCATCCATATATCACTATTCTGACCACTATACTAAATATTTGTTGGTATACTTGTTGGTTTGTATGTTTGCTTGTTCATGTTGCATAGTTATCGGAGCGTTCGTACCATCTCGTGGAGGCCAGATCTACAAGTCTACGCCAGGCAGTGGAGCTAGAAGCCAGTTCCGCGAGCTCCCCTTCCCCCTTCGCCGGATAAGCACAGCAAGCTCACTGGATCCCTTTGATGCATAAATTACCTATGATTTTTCAACCACAACCCTCAGCCTGTTATTTTATGCATAATATGATTTTGAGACAAGTTATTATGGCCACCCAGCCGCTTGCCGCAATCAATCCCTGATATAATTGTTACAAATGATTTGAGGAAAGGTGTGAGTTTTCAAAAGAAAATGCTTTTCAAAATGTGTTTGATGAAGGGTTTTCACCCTTATCACCTTTGAGTAGGGATAATCAGGGACTCCCTGGTTTAGGGGAGGGCCTAAGGTGATGGCTCAGCTGGTTTAGGCGTGAGCAGAAGGATTGTCCCCTCGTATAAGGACCAGTTTGTCATCCTTCACTACCTGTACTCATGATAAGTACAACCACTCGAGACTGTGTGGGCAGCCACTCAATCTGAACTCGTACGGTCCAACCCCAGGGTTATGAAGGCTGGGGAGCACCGGGAGGATAAGGAGGGGGAATGTTTTGTCCGGTTTGGACATGGCGGTGGCCTGACTCCTTCCGGTATAACCATTAAGGTTAGGACATGCGGGGAAAGAAAGAGATCCGGATTCGGGTCTCACTAGCTATGAGATCGCAGAGCCGGACAAGTGGGTAAAGTGTACACCTCTGCGCAGAGTTTGAAAACCTATTCGAATAGTCCGTGTCCACAGGAATGGACGAGTCTGGTATGGTATGGCAATTAATGTTTTGTTTTCAAAAAAGGGTGTGTTTGAGAAAATGGTTTTTATAAGGTTCGGCAGTTCAGCCGTGAGCTATGGTGGACGGGAAGTCCAGTAGCTATTTTTGAAAATGAAAACCAGTGGGAAACTGCTGAGATACCTGGATGGTTTAGTCCAGGGGATTTTTGTTCTAATATTGAAAAACTTCCTGCTCCTTTGGGAGAGGATGCGCTTTGAAAAATACAAAATGTTTTACAAAACAACCTTGCATAAAATATTGCTGTTTCTGCAAATATCCTGAGCTCCACATATTCCATGCATTATATCTGATTTCCCCATTCCGCGGGTGAAGGTGGGCTGCTGAGTACGTTTGTACTCACCCTTGCTTATTTATTTTTTTCAGAAAAAGGAGATCGGGTAAGAGTTACGGCTGTTCCCAACCTTGCCTGTGGCTGTTGGACCGCTGATTTGCTTCGCTGCGTATATCGGGCTGCTTCAGCCCCACTCTGATGATATGTCCTGAGTTGTGGACCAACTCTTAAAGTTGATCGCCACCTTTATAGGTTTGTCTCGTTTAAGCAGATCTGAAATCATCTGTTGTATAAATGTGTTTACTAGCCTCCTGGAACTAGTAATTGTATCACATTTGAGTCCCAGAGGATTGGGGCGCTTCAGGTGGTATCGGAGCTGTTAGGTTGGCTGCATGATGTAACCCTTAGCCTGATCCAAAGTTTTTGAGTCAAAACTATTTTCTTAAAAAAAAATTCTTGCTCTTATCCCTTCATTTCAAAAATGCTTTCCCCCTTTCCTTCTCTCAGAAGTCAGATGGAGGTTCGCTGCCAAACCAGCTTTTGCCAGAATGAAGATGGTTTCCCCAAGTTGTTGAAAGCATGCACAGTCCGCCTCGGAATCAGGAGCCAGCCAGAATATGATGGTCGTGAATTCATCGAGCATGGCACGGAGAAGTGTGTCGTGACTGTATACATTGGATCCAGTCCGCACCATGTGGAATGGAGTGTCACTGCTGCTGGGCACAGATTCAAAGACACCTACCAAGTCGTCGCTCGCAAGGCATTGAGGGCCCTGTGTTAGATCTATGAAGAAGAAGTGGCCAACACCCCGCTCAGATTCTTTCCGCCCTTTCAAAGAGATCGTCCAGTCTGGATGGCCAGGATGCGTTCATTGGAAGGACAGCAGCTGCTTGAGGACGACCCCTCAGTCGTGTACCTCACCGCATACCTGCTCACCCTGGATGCACAGTATGATTTCTTGGCTCGGCACCACTGTCAGATGATTGCCCGAGCAGAAGATGCAGAGAAGCGCAACCGTAAACTCCATGTGGATCTCACCACAGCTCAAGCCCGTGTAGCTGCTTTGGAAAGTCGTGAAGCCATTGCTGTCGAAGCCCTGAAGAAAGCCAAGGATGAGCACATCCAGAAGCTGATGGAGGCCTACTTGGTTACCCATAACCAACGTAGAGCTCTGCGGATCCAAGAGCCTGCTCGATCCAACCCAGTTCAACCCATGAAAGCTGAAGATCCCCAGATTCTTGAAGGTCACCCGGTCTCTAGCAGAGGAGAGAAGAAGGCTTGGGAACTCCCGAAAGGAGCCATAGTCTTGGAAGGAATTCCAGTCTCCCCTCAGGCTATGGATAAGCAAGAGCACCCCGAATCCTCCCAAGATTTCCCACCAGAGTTGTTTGAGCCCCTCACCATGAAGAAGATTCCAACACCATCCCTTGAAGTCAAGGTAGAAGCTGCAAGCACCCCGCCAGCACCGCCGCCCTCTGAGGAGCTACAAGAGCCAGTCCCGCTTGAAGAAGAGTTCGACCCCGTGTTGCCATCTCAGTCGCCGCCAGTAGAAGTCATCAACGTCAGCTCCCTCTTGACCCATCCAGGAGATGTCTCAGATTGAAGTTGTGCGCCAGCCTTGCCAGAAGAGAAGCTGCCAGATCTGAGTTAGTTATACCCAGTCCTCTGCGTGCATTGGGTAGTGAAGTTTTTCTTCACTTTGGTAGAGCCCTGCATGTATGAGAGGTAACTGTGTAGCCGCGTGTTTTGAAAAACTCTAATTGTGTTGCCCCCTAGGGCATTTCAAAATGAATTTCGCTTGATGTTTTCCTCCCTTTTGAGTGCATATGTGATGCTTTAACGTTAGTGCTCATAAGTTACATTTAGCATAGTTCTCAATTCAGGAGCCAAGCAATAGTAGTTATGCTTAGCCCCCGAATCTGAGTAGTTCGTGCTTTGGAAAAACTCTATTCTTCCCTTATTCAAAACATTTGATTTGTTTGTGATTATCATTGCTGAGCTTGTGTGTTTTCTTTTTGTTTTTCTTAAAAAGGTTTTCTCTAAAAACATAGATAACAAATTAGAGCTAATCCTCACCTTATGCTTCCATTCTCATCTTAACCCATCTCAAGAGAAAAGTGCCTTACCCAAGAAGATACCGAGAAGCTTACCCTTGAAGCCTAGA
Source organism: Zea luxurians (assembly GCA_029449295.1). Classification (NCBI taxonomy): domain Eukaryota; kingdom Viridiplantae; phylum Streptophyta; class Magnoliopsida; order Poales; family Poaceae; genus Zea; species Zea luxurians. The sequence goes on from JAOPSE010000090.1 coordinate 2,418,486, forward strand.
ATAAGCTACAGAAGAAACCTATCCGGCCACTCAGTCAAAAGGACCGACCGTGAGAATCAAAGCACTGCCCCTGAGTCAAAGTAAACAGGAAAAGAGGACAGAAGGAGTTATTACCATACAGAGAGGCAAAGATTCTTGGAACCAGAGACCACAAACATCAGGTTCATTGACCCCACCACTCACCCATGCCCCCCGCACGCGTGCCCGCCTCCATGCGCACTAGCACCGCCGCCCACGCCCCCTTTGCAGCGCACTACCGCCGCCCACCCCCTTTGTAGCGCACCCACTACCGCCATCGTCGCCGGCAACAGCCCCCTTCCCCTTTTCGCACCTGCTGCCTTGTGTCACCTGCTCCATCACTACCACTCCACACCCCCCGAGCACCCCCGCTCTCCTATAAAACCCCCCACCAGCTCCCTCAACTCCCAACTCGCTCAAAGCACACTCCAGATAAATCCCCTCTGCCAAATCGCGAGCAACTCCATTTTCCACTCCCTCGCCCCTAAGATCATAATGCTTGGTGATTCTTGGGTTGAAGACTGTTGCACATGGTTCATAGTCTTTGGTTTTCTCCTCTGTATGATGGTAATACTCATCGATAGAATCCTCCAGTGGGAAGAGCAAAGAGAAAGAAAGAGGCAGTGAAAAGTTAAAAGTGAGGAGAGAAAAGAAGATAGTGAAGAGAAGATAAGAAGAAGGTTCTCCCGGAATCAACCCTATGTTAGTCATCTCTCTGCTGCCTGCTCAAGCATCAACAGTAGAAGAAGGCCCCGTAACACCCGTGTTATGAGGTACTTCAAGGAGTTCAAATCCCCAAGATTCAAGAGTTCTACCCTCATTCTTTTCAAGTGGGGTAGTGTTCCAGTAAGGTTCCTGCCATGGAGAAGAAGAAGAAGGCCTGTAGCAAGCTTGTGGAGGACCAGATCATCAAAGCTTATAAGTTTCTAGATGAGAAGTGGTCACCCAAGTTTTGTTGATGAAGCACCAGAAGACCAATCAAGGAAGGAATCCATATGGGAGTTCGCAAGAGGAAGGTTTGCGTGTTGGCATCGATGCTTCTTCAATAAGCTAGTTGCCAAGCGAAACCTAGGAGCCTAAAGATGATCTTGAGTAGCCAGAATCAGTGTTGCAATCGACAACCTGATGCTCCGCAAGGGCCAGATTTTGTTGAAGTTCCATCTCCTTGAAGAGTTGCAAAGTGAAGATATGTAGCTGAAGTAAAGCTATACCCATAACCCTTCTAAGCCGAATCTCGAGGACGAGATTCATTTTAAGTGGGGTAGATTTGTAGCATCCCAAAAATTCAAATTCTGAAATTTTCTCAAACTTGCCCTAAATTCAAAATGAATTTCAAATTTCGTTTCAAAATGTTTGTTTGCAAGTTGATATCAACAAATAAAATTATAGTGGTCTATATTCTCTCTAAAATCTCCTCAAAATATCCTACAAATATTTCCCCAGTGATCACCCTCAAACTCTTTCAAAAATACTGCCCAAATATTCCACCGATATATGTCCAAGTATTTTCCTCTTGAGAAATACCTTCAGAATCATTTTTCAAGTCCCTACAAATATTTTTCATAACTTTATTCATGCTCATACGTATACGTATGCCTCCGGTGTCATACGGTGAGCTCTACAAGCTAATTACACTCATATAAGACAAATCCATGCTAATCTCCCACTAATCCTCTCATCCTCCCACTAATCCTCTCATCCCTCCCCCTAATCCCCCCCACCATGGCTATAAATAGAGGGGCAAGGGCCTCCTCTCATCCCACCCCAAGCCATTTCATGGCAACTCCCTCCCCCCCTACACCCACACGCCCACTCCCACTCCCACTCCACCTCCCACACAAGCACACACTAGCACAAGGATCGTTCGATCGTTCTTCGATCGTTCGTCCCCCTGTTCTTAGTTTGTTCGTTCGTTCGTCCGATCATTCGATCGTTCGTCCGATCGTTCATGGTTCGTTCGTCCGATCGTTCGATCGTTCGTCCGTTCGTTCGTCCAAATAATCTTTTTCCTGCCATTATGCTGCCGAAATTCCGATCGTTCGTTCGTCCGATCGTTTGATCGTTCGTCCGATTGTTCATGGTTCGTTCGTCTGTTCGTCCGATCGTTCGTCCGTTCATTCGTCCAAATAATCCTTTTCCTGCCGTTATGCTGCCAAAATTCTGATCGTTCGTTCGTTCGATCATTCGATCGTTCATCGTTCGTTCATAGTTCCTATTTATCGTTCATCGTTCGTTCATCGTCACTATTTACCATCACTATTTACCGTTACTATTTACCGTTACTTTTTACCGTTTACCGTTACTTTTTACTGTTACTATTTACTATTTACCATTACTTTTTACCGTTACTTTTTACCGTTACTATTTACCGTTACTTTTTACCGTTACTTTTTACCGTTACTATTTACCGTTACTATTCACCGTTACTATTCATTGATTATCCGATTACCCCAAATTTCAACTACTCATCCATCATGCTGTCCAGTCCACCTAAGACCAGCCAGACCCATATTCCAGTTATACAAACTCCGGTGACTGTGATTTTCATTCCAGTAGGGAACTTCCAATCTAGTCACCCATCCTAGGTTTCTCCAAGTTGAGCACGCTTAACTTAAGATTCCTTCGAACCAGGCTTCCAAACTCAGATTCCAATAATTCTCGTTTCTAAATTCTTATCAAACTATTCCCTATCCAACCATGCCATCCCTTAAGCATGGTTCATGTTCCAAAAAAATCCCAAAATACTCTCGTCCCATATTCTGCCTATAACTCTCCTGTTCATATTAAGTCAGACGATTCATTCGTCACTATTCTCACCAACAGTGAACTTCGTTGTGCTACACCACATACACCCAGCTATAAATACACCCAGCTACCCTCTCCCTCTCCACACACACTCAATACCCTCAGCCAAAGCAAACACCTCCACCCACTCAGTTACTCCGCTCTGCCGGCTACACGCATAGTGTCGTTTCGCCTCTAGTCCACCCTCCTGGTAAGCACCTCCGCTCCGCCACTAGTAGTATCTCAACACCACATGACACATATTCTACTCAAGACTCTACCCATCCATATATCACTATTCTGACCACTATACTAAATATTTGTTGGTATACTTGTTGGTTTGTATGTTTGCTTGTTCATGTTGCATAGTTATCGGAGCGTTCGTACCATCTCGTGGAGGCCAGATCTACAAGTCTACGCCAGGCAGTGGAGCTAGAAGCCAGTTCCGCGAGCTCCCCTTCCCCCTTCGCCGGATAAGCACAGCAAGCTCACTGGATCCCTTTGATGCATAAATTACCTATGATTTTTCAACCACAACCCTCAGCCTGTTATTTTATGCATAATATGATTTTGAGACAAGTTATTATGGCCACCCAGTCGCTTGCCGCAATCAATCCCTGATATAATTGTTACAAATGATTTGAGGAAAGGTGTGAGTTTTCAAAAGAAAATGCTTTTCAAAATGTGTTTGATGAAGGGTTTTCACCCTTATCACCTTTGAGTAGGGATAATCATGGACTCCCTGGTTTAGGGGAGGGCCTAAGGTGATGGCTCAGCTGGTTTAGGCGTGAGCAGAAGGATTGTCCCCTTGTATAAGGACCGGTTTGTCATCCTTCACTACCTGTACTCATGATAAGTACAACCACTAGAGACTGTGTGGGCAGTCACTCAATCTGAACTCGTACGGTCCAACCCCAGGGTTATGAAGGCTGGGGAGCACCGGGAGGATACGGAGGGGGAATGTTTTGTCCGGTTTGGACATGGCGGTGGCCTGACTCCTTCTGGTATAACCATTAAGGTTAGGACGTGCGGGGAAAGAAAGAGATCCGGATTCGGGTCTCACTAGCTATGAGATCGCAGAGCCGGACTAGTGGGTAAAGTGTACACCTCTACGCAGAGTTTGAAAACCTATTCGAATAGTCCCTGTCCACAGGAATGGACGAGTCTGGTATGGTATGGCAATTAATGTTTTGTTTTCAAAAAAGGGTGTGTTTGAGAAAATGGTTTTTAAAAGGTTCGGCGGTTCAGCCGTGAGCTATGGTGGACGGGAAGTCCAGTAGCTATTTTTGAAAATGGAAACCAGTGGGAAACTGCTGAGATACCTGGATGGTTTAGTCCAGGGGATTTTTGTTCTAATATTGAAAAACTTCCTGCTCCTTTGGGAGAGGATGCGCTTTGAAAAATACAAAATGTTTTACAAAACAACCTTGCATAAAATATTGCTGTTTCTGCAAATATCCTGAGCTCCACATATTCCATGCATTATATCTGATTTCCCCATTCCGCGGGTGAAGGTGGGCTGCTGAGTACGTTTGTACTCACCCTTGCTTATTTATTTTTTTCAGAAAAAGGAGATCGGGTAAGAGTTACGGCTGTTCCCAACCTTGCCTGTGGCTGTTGGACCGCTGATTTGCTTCGCTGCGTATATCGGGCTGCTTCAGCCCCACTCTGATGACATGTCCCGAGTTGTGGACCAACTCTTAAAGTTGATCGCCACCTTTATAGGTTTGTCTCGTTTAAGCAGATCTGAAATCATCTGTTGTATAAATGTGTTTACTAGCCTCCTAGGACTAGTAATTGTATTACATTTGAGTCCCAGAGGATTGGGGCGCTTCAAAACCCAAGCCTAATTTGCCTTGCAGGTTTATGCATCCGGGGGCTCAAGCTGGATTATCGACAGCGGATGCACAAACCACATGACGGGGGAGAAGAAGATGTTCACCTCCTACGTCAAGAACAGGGATTCCCAAGACTCGATCATCTTTGGAGATGGGAACCAAGGAAAGGTTAAAGGACTAGGGAAAATAGCCATTTTATCCGAGCATTCCATATCCAATGTGTTTTTGGTTGAATCGCTCGAGTACAACTTATTGTCTGTTAGTCAACTATGTAATATGGGTTATAATTGTCTATTTACCAATGTAGATGTGTCTGTCTTTAGAAGGAGTGATGGTTCATTAGCTTTTAAGGGTGTACTAGACGACAAACTCTACTTAGTTGATTTTTCGAAAGAGGAGGCCGATCTAGATGCATGCTTAATTGGTAAGACTAGCATGGCTGGCTGTGGCATCGCCGTCTAGCACATGTTGGGATGAAGAACCTTCATAAACTTCTAAAGGGAGAACATGTGTTAGGACTAACCAATGTATTTTTCAAAAAAGATAGACCTTGTGCAGCTTGTCAAGCAGGTAAACAGGTGGGAAGCACTCATCATAGCAAGAATGTGATGACCACATCAAGACCTCTGGAGCTACTTCATATGGACCTCTTCAGACCCGTCGCCTACCTCAGCATCGGGGGAAGTAAGTATGGTCTTGTTATTATTGATGATTTTTCCCGCTTCACTTGGGTATTCTTTTTGTAGGATAAATCAGAAACCCAAGGGATACTAAAGCGCTTTCTAAGGAGAGCTATAAACGAATTTGAGCTTAAGGTGAAAAAGATAAGAAGCGACAATGGGTCCGAGTTCAAGAACTTACAAGTGGAGGAGTACCTTGAGGAGAAAGGAATCAAGCACGAGTTCTCCGCTCCCTACACACCACAGCAAAACGGTGTGGTAGAGAGGAAGAACAGGACGCTTATCGACATGGTGAGGACGATGCTTGGAGAATTCAAGACGCCTGAGCGGTTTTGGTCGGAAGTTGTGAACACAGCTTGCCACGCCATAAACCGGGTCTACCTTCATCGCCTCCTCAAGAAGACCTCGTATGAACTTCTAACCGGTAACAAACCCAATGTTTCATACTTTCGTGTATTTGGGAGTAAATGTTATATTCTAGTAAAGAAAGGTAGAAATTCCAAATTTGCTCCCAAAGCTGTAGAAGGTTTTTTTGCTAGGTTATGTCTCAAATACAAAGGCGTATAGAGTCTTCAACAAATCATCGGGTTTGGTTGAAGTCTCTAGCGACGTTGTATTTGATGAAACTAATGGCTCTCTAAGAGAGCAAGTTGATCTTGATGATGTAGATGAAGATGACGTTCCAACGGCCGCAATTCGCACCATGGCGATTGGAGATGTGCGACAACAGGTACAACAAGAGCAAGATCAACCCTCTTCCTCAACGATGGTGCATCCCCCAACTCAAGATGATGAACAGGTTCCTCAAGAGGAGGCGCGTGATCATTTTGTGAACATTTCTCTTTTGTATCTTGTATGGAACCTAACCGTGTAGATGAAGCTCTACTTGATGTTGATTGGGTGAATGCAATACATGAAGAATTAAATAACTTCACTCGAAATGAAGTTTGGGAGCTTGTTGAGAGACCAAAGAACCACAATGTTATTGGTACCAAATGGGTGTTTCGAAACAAGCACAATGAAGATGGATTAGTAGTAAGAAACAAGGCAAGATTAGTGGCACAAGGGTATACTCAAATAGAGGGATTGGATTTTAGTGAGACATTTGCTCCCGTGGCAAGATTGGAAGCAATCCGAATCCTTCTTGCTTATGCTTGTGCTCATAATATCAAGCTCTACCAAATAGATGTAAAGAGTGTCTTTCTGTAATGCCCAAAATTTTACATTAGAAAAAAAATATAATGATATAAATAAATAAATCCATTTAGGTTAGTGTTTTGGAATTTTTTTTCTTTTGAAACCTTTGAAGATTTATTAGTTTCCTTTTCTTTTCATAAATCAGATAAAAATAGTTAAATAACCAATAAATAAATAAAGAAAAATACATATCACACTGAAGAAATTGTTGTGATACATTTTATTGGAATAAATAATCATAGTTTAAACTTGACCTCAAAATTTCAAATGAAAACATAGAAGAGAAAATAGAAAGGAATTCCTTCCATGAGTAAATAACAAGGAAAATAATATGCAAAGAAAAATATATATGAGTGCTTATAACTCTTCCTACTGGAACATTATTTGGGAATTTAACCTGGGTTTGAAATCACAAACAAATTTGAATTCAAATACTAGAGTTTGAAATGTAGGGAGAAAAGATAAAAAGAAAGAAAAAAAATAGAAGACCTACATGGGCCGACTGCCTCAGTTCTGGCCCACTTCTTCTTTACCTCGCGCGGCCCAGCTCCCACCACGGCGCTGACATCCGGGGCCCACTTGTCACTCGCACGCACGCACCTGTGCTCGCCATCGTGACACTGTCCAGTGGGCCCCATACGTCGGAGTCGTCCCCAACCCCATAACAGAAGCTCGTGCACCCACCGCCGGGGATCTCGCTCCTACCTCCGTCACCCCTCGGACTTACCGCTTGGGTATAAATCACGGGCCGTCGGGACCCTCCCCCTCATCTCATCCACCGGTACCCACATCCGTGCGTAAAACACCATTGCCGCCACCGCCGCAAGCTCGGGAAAGGTGCGCCGCGACGCCGTTCTGTGCGTTCCTGGGTCGCTCGGTGTCCATAGTGCCTTCGGGGTCTTCGGGCAGCGGCGTGGAGCTTGCGCGCGTGGGGAATCGGGATCACGGGTTGGCTTCTGCGAGGAATTGCTCAACTGAGCAATTGGGCCGCCGTGTATCCGCCTGCCGCCGTGGACAGAGCTTCACCGCGGGTGATAATTGGTAAGAACCCCTCCATTGAGTTCGCCATCCTTCCCTCTAGGTCTAGCACCGGTCAATTTTGGGTTTGTGGCGTTCGGGCGTCGGATTGCGTGACCGCCGGTGGTGCTCCGCCGTTGGGGGGGGGGGGGGAACGGCGTCGGCGTCGTCTGTCTGGTTTGGGGGAGAAACCCCTCAACCGTTGGATCCGGGGGCAACGAGTAGGATTAGAGCATAGGGACCCCCCCTTTGTGTGATTAGATCGTGACCATTGGTCGGTCGATCGACGATCCACGCTGGTCCTGGAATCTCATTAAATCATGGGCGTTGATCTCAGATCGGGCGGTTGGCGTTGCATACCGTTTCGTCATGCTAGCGAAATAATCACGGCCGTTCGTTGTTGATCCCGCGGCCAGGATAACCACATACCCCTTCGGGCGGGCCATTTTGCATAAGAGACCCTATAGTTAATTGAAATTAACCCGCCGTCCTCACCAGTGGCGCTCAGAGTCTTGAGAATACTTGCACGATGGCCCCTGCGCTTACCAGAAATTGACGCCCACTCCAGGGAATTATAAAACCAGAGAAATAAATAGGGAAATTGATTTTTAGTACAAAAATAAATTCATAAACTTGTTTAATTCATATTTAATTCATTCTAACTCAGAATTAACCCATTCCAGTTCCTGTAATTTTGTAATATTATTGTTTATCATTTAGTGCCACTGTTTTGACATAAAAGCCACATTAAAATTGTTATCTTAATTAATCTTGTACAAAGCACATAAAATCTTTAGAAATCCATAACTTAAAATCTACAACTCCAAAATTAATAATTCTTTTTCCTGTGAACTTATTTTAATATGTAGATTATTAATATGTATTTTGCATATATATTTGGTGTAATGTTAATTTTGCATATACCATGTTTGTCTGTATTGCTACGTTTAGCAGTGAGGACACGTGTCATCTGAAAAGCAAGTTGGTACCTGGAATCTCAAGTGCCAGGCAAGTTGTGCCCTTGATCACTTCTTTTCTTTTTACCCACTCATGTTCTAATTAATCATAATGATCTGCATAGGTTAATTTTGATGGGACCCAATAGGTTACCCTAGTTTGACTATCTTTATACCTTGTTCACCACTGAATCTTTGGGTAGTACTTGCTATCGCTTTATGTGGTTTTGGGTATAGAGATACACATTACTATTCATGATTATACTTTTATTGTCAGTTGTTATTTACTGTTCATGTTAAGATCATTATGTTAATTGGAACATGGAGAACCACCCGGGAAAATAGTGCTACCACAAGGGTTTAATGGGACGCCCTTGGCCGATTAATTAGGAAAGCTAGTGGAAGACTACCTTACCCGAAAGGGGCAAAGGCAGTAGGGGAGTGGTCAGTGTAGGGAGGCCCTCGGGAGGATTTTGCTGCGATGGCAGTCCTGCAAGGGATTCCTGCTAGGGAGGCCCTCGGGAGGATTTTGCTGCGATGGCGGTCCTGCAAGGGATTCCTGCATTGGAGCTTCCTATAAACTGTAGCGGGTTTTCTGAAGCTAGTGGAACTTTGTAAAGGCCTCGTAGTGTTACCCTGCCTCGCCTCCTCGGTAGAGGTGTATGGGATTGGCCGTCTCTTGGCAGATAGGTAACACGACTTGTGGGTAAAGATGCACAACCTCTGCAGAGTGTAAAACTGGTATACTAGCCGTGCTCACGGTCATGAGCGGCTCGGACACTCACATGATTAATTTATGGAACTAAATTCAATTTGTCATATGCATTGCATCGCAGGTGATGTTGTTATTACTTTTGTTCTATTACTTAATTGGGTTGGTATTTACTTATACTTAGTAATTGCTAATAAAATTTTGACCAACTTTAAAAGCAATGCTCAGCTTCAACCATCCTCTTTGGTAAGCCTTACACTTCACATGAGCTCCCACCTTTGGCGAGTTCATGCACATTATTCCCCACAACTTGTTGAGCTATGAACGTATGTGAGCTCACTCTTGCTGTCTCACACCCCCCCCACAGGTCAAGAATAGGTACCACAGGATGAGGCACTTGGAGGATGCTGTGATGTGTTCGTGAGAGGTCTAGGCCGTCGTCTCCCAGTCAACTTTGGGTTGCTGGACCGTTGTCTCCTTATAATGTAATTATTTATTTTGTATAGAAGTCCTATTATATATAAAGATGTGACATTCGATCCTGTGCCACTATACATCATATGTGTGAGACTTGGTCCCAGCATACCTGGTGTTTATGTTCGCGCCCGGGTCTTGGTGCCCCCGAAATCCGGGTGTGACAGAAGTGGTATCAGAGGAATGTTGACTGTAGGACGAAACCTAGATAGAACTGGACAACCATTAAATACTTATCTTACTCTGATTCTTTTCTAAACTTTTCTTGACCTTTTCTCATCTATTTCCGCTTTACTCTGATTATTCTCACCTTTTCATTCTAAAGACAAATGTGGATTTCACACTTTGAAATTCTGTGCTTAAAGTGACCTTAGGGATAGGAGACCCACTCTTAGGAACAAAATCAAAAGTATTTTTGTAAATATTTGTATGCTTGAAAGTTTGTTCTTATGATACATGTCTGATTTGGATCTTTGATTGAGTGTGATGAGTTGTGGAGTAATATCCACAATTACATCTGCATATACGTATAGGCATAAATAGAATTCATAAGAAAACTAAGCCACTTAGATTATCCTCCATTAAAATGTATCTATCTCATAGAGATCCCTCTAATCTTAAAAGACTCTCCCATATCTTAATAGATTCATCGTATCTTATAAGATTCTCTCTTATCTTACTAGATCCACCTCATCTTAAAAGATTCTTCTTACCTTAATAAATTCACCTTATCTTGAAGAGATTCTATCTTATCATAACATATCTAACTAATCTCAAAAGATTCTAACATATCTTAATAATACATATTCTACCCTGTTAGACCTATCTAACCTAAACCAGTCTAATCTAGTCATATCCAATCTAATCTAGATCTTTTCTTACCTAATGCGATCTGATCTAGTGTGGTCTAACGTAATCTAACCTAATGTGGTCCACTTAAACATACTAATGACACTAGTAGAAGAGATTAGACCCTACTAGCCATGTATTAACTTAACTTAGCACATTGGATCAACTCAACTATGAGCTAACCCAACCCATGATGAATGGTATAACCTTTCTATTCCCACCTAACAATAAACAAACTTTTAACCTACATCTTGTAGTCTATCTCACCCACATATATCTCTCATCTTGACAGATTCTATCTTACCCTTGGATATTTACCTTATACAACTGGTTACCCCAATCTGGACATAAAACAAAAATTAAGCCCTACTAAAGAATCTTCAGATTATAACCAACTACTAGCTTATTCATTCTGCTTATTGAATAATGTCATTTGCAAAACTATTACCACATGCTTCTAACTTTCATGGTCAATACCAGGAAAGGAAAGATTATCACGCAACAGCAAACAGAAATGAATCCTCCAAATCCTCCACCTGTTGAAATCAATCAAGTGGTTGCTGCCCAAAGGCTGGTAATACAACAATTGACAGACATGATGACCGAAATGCAAAATCAGATAAGACAAGAACGCGAGGAAATACGTTAGGCCCGTCTGGAGATACGTCAATAAATAAGACAATCACAGTTGGAAAGACAACAACAACAACCTCCTCCTCCACCACCACCAGCTCCACCAAGCTACATAAATATATATATAAATTACTACTATTTGTAAAATCTATGTGCTACTCTAGTTAGTAGTTTAGTTGGTATGATACTATGTTAGGAGGAATAATAAGGTCTAATTGACCCCATGTGTTGTTAATAAAACTATGCATCATGTCGAGATTTCTTTGATTGTGCATATGTTCCGAGAACAATATGAGTATACACCTCTTTCCTTACAAATCTCGAGGACGAGATTATTTTTAAGGGGGGTAGGATTTGTAATGCCCAAAATTTTACATTAGAAAAAAAAATATAATGATATAAATAAATAAATCCATTTAGGTTAGTGTTTTGGAATTTTTTTTCTTTTGAAACCTTTGAAGATTTATTAGTTTCCTTTTCTTTTCATAAATCAGATAAAAATAGTTAAATAACAAATAAATAAATAAAGAAAAATACATATCACACTGAAGAAATTGTTGTGATACATTTTATTGGAATAAATAATCATAGTTTAAACTTGACCTCAAAATTTCAAATGAAAACATAGAAGAGAAAATAGAAAGGAATTCCTTCCATGAGTAAATAACAAGGAAAATAATATGCAAAGAAAAATATATATGAGTGCTTATAACTCTTCCTACTGGAACATTATTTGGGAATTTAACCTGGGTTTGAAATCACAAACAAATTTGAATTCAAATACTAGAGTTTGAAATGTAGGGAGAAAAGATAAAAAGAAAGAAAAAAAATAGAAGACCTACATGGGCCGACTGCCTCAGTTCTGGCCCACTTCTTCTTTACCTCGCGCGGCCCAGCTCCCACCACGGCGCTGACATCCAGGGCCCGCTTGTCACTCGCACGCACGCACCTGGGCTCGCCATCGTGACACTGTCCAGTGGGCCCCATACGTCGGAGTCGTCCCCAACCCCATAACAGAAGCTCGTGCACCCACCGCCGGGGATCTCGCTCCTACCTCCGTCACCCCTCGGACTTACCGCTTGGGTATAAATCACGGGCCGTCGGGACCCTCCCCCTCATCTCATCCACCGGTACCCACATCCGTGCGTAAAACACCATTGCCGCCACCGCCGCAAGCTCGGGAAAGGTGCGCCGCGACGCCGTTCTGTGCGTTCCTGGGTCGCTCGGTGTCCATAGTGCCTTCGGGGTCTTCGGGCAGCGGCGTGGAGCTTGCGCGCGTGGGGAATCGGGATCACGGGTTGGCTTCTGCGAGGAATTGCTCAACGGAGCAATTGGGCCGCCGTGTATCCGCCTGCCGCCGTGGACAGAGCTTCACCGCGGGTGATAATTGGTAAGAACCCCTCCATTGAGTTCGCCATCCTTCCCTCTAGGTCTAGCACCGGTCAATTTTGGGTTTGTGGCGTTCGGGCGTCGGATTGCGTGACCGCCGGTGGTGCTCCGCCGTTGGGGGGGGGGAACGGCGTCAGCGTCGTCTGTCTGGTTTGGGGGGAGAAACCCCTCAACCGTTGGATCCGGGGGCAACGAGTAGGATTAGAGCATAGGGACCCCCCCTTTGTGTGATTAGATCGTGACCATTGGTCGGTCGATCGACGATCCACGCTGGTCCTGGAATCTCATTAAATCATGGGCGTTGATCTCAGATCGGGCGGTTGGCGTTGCATACCGTTTCGTCATGCTAGCGAAATAATCACGGCCGTCCGTTGTTGATCCCGCGGCCAGGATAACCACATACCCCTTCGGGCGGGCCATTTTGCATAAGAGACCCTATAGTTAATTGAAATTAACCCGCCGTCCTCACCAGTGGCGCTCAGAGTCTTGAGAATACTTGCACGATGGCCCCTGCGCTTACCAGAAATTGACGCCCACTCCAGGGAATTATAAAACCAGAGAAATAAATAGGGAAATTGATTTTTAGTACAAAAATAAATTCATAAACTTGTTTAATTCATATTTAATTCATTCTAACTCAGAATTAACCTATTCCAGTTCCTGTAATTTTGTAATATTATTGTTTATCATTTAGTGCCACTGTTTTGACATAAAAGCCACATTAAAATTGTTATCTTAATTAATCTTGTACAAAGCACATAAAATCTTTAGAAATCCATAACTTAAAATCTACAACTCCAAAATTAATAATTCTTTTTCCTGTGAACTTATTTTAATATGTAGATTATTAATATGTATTTTGCATATATATTTGGTGTAATGTTAATTTTGCATATACCATGTTTGTCTGTATTGCTACGTTTAGCAGTGAGGACACGTGTCATCTGAAAAGCAAGTTGGTACCTGGAATCTCAAGTGCCAGGCAAGTTGTGCCCTTGATCACTTCTTTTTACCCACTCATGTTCTAATTAATCATAATGATCTGCATAGGTTAATTTTGATGGGACCCAATAGGTTACCCTAGTTTGACTATCTTTATACCTTGTTCACCACTGAATCTTTGGGTAGTACTTGCTATCGCTTTATGTGGTTTTGGGTATAGAGATACACATTACTATTCATGATTATACTTTTATTGTCAGTTGTTATTTACTGTTCATGTTAAGATCATTATGTTAATTGGAACATGGAGAACCACCCGGGAAAACAGTTCTACCACAAGGGTTTAATGGGACGCCCTTGGCCGATTAATTAGGAAAGCTAGTGGAAGACTACCTTACCCCAAAGGGGCAAGGGCAGTAGGGGAGTGGTCAGTGTAGGGAGGCCCTCGGGAGGATTTTGCTGCGATGGCAGTCCTGCAAGGGATTCCTGCTAGGGAGGCCCTCGGGAGGATTTTGCTGCGATGGCGGTCCTGCAAGGGATTCCTGCATTGGAGCTTCCTATAAACTGTAGCGGGTTTTCTGAAGCTAGTGGAACTTTGTAAAGGCCTCGTAGTGTTACCCTGCCTCGCCTCCTCGGTAGAGGTGTATGGGATTGGCCGTCTCTTGGCAGATGGGTAACACGACTTGTGGGTAAAGATGCGCAACCTCTGCAGAGTGTAAAACTGGTATACTAGCCGTGCTCACGGTCATGAGCGGCTCGGACACTCACATGATTAATTTATGGAACTAAATTCAATTTGTCATATGCATTGCATCGCAGGTGATGTTGTTATTACTTTTGTTCTATTACTTAATTGGGTTGGTATTTACTTATACTTAGTAATTGCTAATAAAATTTTGACCAACTTTAAAAGCAATGCTCAGCTTCAACCATCCTCTTTGGTAAGCCTTACACTTCACATGAGCTCCCACCTTTGGCGAGTTCATGCACATTATTCCCCACAACTTGTTGAGCTATGAACGTATGTGAGCTCACTCTTGCTGTCTCACACCCCCCCACAGGTCAAGAATAGGTACCACAGGATGAGGCGCTTGGAGGATGCTGTGATGTGTTCGTGAGAGGTCTAGGCCGTCGTCTCCCAGTCAACTTTGGGTTGCTGGACCGTTGTCTCCTTATAATGTAATTATTTATTTTGTATAGAACTCCTATTATATATAAAGATGTGACATTCGATCCTGTGCCACTATACATCATATGTGTGAGACTTGGTCCCAGCATACCTGGTGTTTATGTTCGCGCCCGGGTCTTGGTGCCCCCGAAATCCGGGTGTGACACTTTCTAAGTGGTAAGATTAGTGAACTAGTGTATGTTGAACAACCTCCCGGTTTTGAGGACCCCAAAAGACCTAACCACGTGTACAAGCTTTCTAAAGCTCCTTATGGGCTTAAGCAAGCCCCACGCGCTTGGTATGAAAGGCTTAGGGATTTCTTGCTTTCCAAAGACTTTAAAATTGGGAAGGTTGACACTACCCTATTCACTAAAAGAGTTGGCAAAGATTTGTTTATTTGTCAAATTTATGTTGATGATATTATTTTTGGATCTACTAATGAGTTGTTTTGCGAGGAGTTTGGAAAAATGATGTAAAAGAAATTTGAAATGTCTATGATAGGAGAATTGAGTTTCTTTCTCGGTCTTCAAATTAAACAATTGAAAGATGGGATCTTTATAAGTCAATCAAAATATTTGAAGGATATGCTCAATAAGTTTGGTTTAGAAAATTCAAAGCCTATCAAGACTCCTATGGCAACAAATGGTCATCTAGACTTAGATGAGGGAGGTACTATGGTTGATCAAAAACTTTTTCGCTGAATAATTGGTAGTTTGCTTTACATTACCGCATCTAGGCCCGATGTTATGTTTAGTGTTTGCATGTGTGCTCGATTTCAAGCTTCACCTAGAGAGATTCACTTGAAGGCCGCAAAAAAGGATTCTAAGATATTTGAAGTATACCCCCAATATTGGTCTATGGTATCCCAAAGGTGCTCAATTTGAATTAATTGGAAATTCGGATTTGGATTATGCGGGTTGCAAAGTTGATAGGAAGAGCACCTCTGGTTGTTGTCAATTTCTTGGGAGGTCTCTTGTTTCATGGTCTTCTAAAAAGCAAAATTACGTTGCTCTCCCTACCGCCGAGGCGGAATATATATCGACCGGTAATTGTTGTGCTCAATTATTATGGATGAAACAAACTCTATTGGATTATGGGATCATTTTTAAGAATGTGCCTCTCATGTGTGATAATGAGAGTGCGGTAAAATTGGCTACAAATCCAGTCCAACACTCAAGAACGAAGCATATTGATATACGACATCACTTTTTGAGAGATCATGTTGGAAAGGGAGATATCACTATATATTCGATTGGCACGGATGATCAATTGGCCGATATATTCACAAAGCCACTAGATGAAATGAGGTTTTGCACATTAAGAAGTGAAATGAATGTGATAGATCTCTCAAATGTGGCTTGAGGTTGAATACACATGTGTAGTATTGCATTTTGCTCCTAAATATGCTCTCTAGGCTATTTATTGGGTATTTTTGATGAATTTTTTATTCTTGTTTGATCTTTTATATGAAAATTTGTATTCCTCAAATACATAATGTGTATATGCATGCATACTAACCCTTGGATTGGTCAAAATGTCCATATATGAACGACAAATCAAATTTGAAATTCAAAATCAGAAAGTGGACAAAGTTTGAAGATTTGAGTATCAGGTCGCGGACCGTCCGGGTAAGGACCGCGGACCGTCCGCCGTATCAGGATCTGGACAGTTCGAGTCAGCAGAGCAGACCGTCTGAATTGACAGGGCGCGGACCGTCCGCAGTCCCAACGTGGATCGTCCGTGACAGGCAGATAAGTCAGGCAGAGGCAGTCAGAGTGTCACTTTCAACGGTTATCTTTCTCTCTCACACACACCACACGCCAAAAGGTGACTCTTATCGATTGTGAGCAGACGGTGAAGCGAACTTACGCACGGACTATCCGGGAGATTGCTTGGAGTTCATCAACCATGTCTTCATCTCGGTATTTCAAAATCTCATGGACTTTGTCTGATTTATTCAAATTTGGGGATTCTCCAGATTTTCTCTCTGATCTAGAATTAGGCAGTGGATTTACAAATATGATTGGTGGAATTGTTAGTGTTACTCATTGTGAATGTTGTGCAAAAATTTGAATGGATTTGAATGGTTATTTTCTGTCGAATCGTTGATTGGATGGATGGGGCGGCTAGGGTTCTAGAAATCACCCCTGGACGGTCGCGGACCATCCGCTAGGATGGCGCGGACAGTCCGGCCTCCTGGCACGGACAGTCCGGCCCCCTAGCGCGGACAGTCTGGACCCTGACAGAAAGTCACACTTTCTTTCTCTATGTTGTGGCGTCATCAACTATTAACCAGTGGATATTCCTCATATATATTGCAGTGGTCTGGGTGGTCTTAAGAAGAAGCTTGCAGGTCGTTTTAAGTCAAAGCGCCATCGTGCAGATGATGGAGATTATAATCAAACTACAGACTCTGAGGCCCAATCCTCAGCTGGGGACAGCATCTCTATGGACACAGAGGATGTTGCACATGCTCATCCAGACTATCCAATTGACATCACAGGATGGACTTATCTAAAGAGAAGATTATCTATGGCTGAGTACTGCTCCAGGAGGACAGTTAATCCGTATGATCTGCCCTCAGACACCAACATTCAGTTCTTTCATACTCAGCTTCAATTTGATGTCTTCTGGGGAACCCTAATGGACACTAATTTTCACAAGCATCAAGTCATTGATTGGAACTTTATGCTGAGTCAGTCAGTCATGGAGGGATTGATTCCCAAGTTCGAGGCATGTGGTCTCTATGACTTTATGGGCCAGAAGATAGACTTCAGTGAGAGGGCTGTGAAACAATTCCTAGCAACTGCTGAGATTGACATTGATGAGCAGTCAATCACTTGGATGACTGGCTTTAAGAGGTATTCTGCAACCTTTGCTGAGTTTGCTACTATAAACAGTTTGGACTATGGAACAATTTTAGCTAGGATTGATTTGTATACTGAAGACAACTTTGAAGAATTTGTGCAGTTCTATGAGCTAGCGAGGCTGGGCATTCCTAGGAGGTTTGGTGAGACTGCAGGACTGAGGCATCATCCTGCTGTGATTAACAAGATTGCCAGAGTAACAATTCTTCTAAAGAGTGGAGATAAGAACAAGATCAGAGATAAGTTCTAGAACATTATCCACCATATCATGAATGGTGAAGTAACGAATGTGGTGCTCTTTATGATGAGGCAATTGAATGACCTCAAGATGGACAAGAACCAGAACTTGGCTTATGCTCCATACATTATGGCTCTCATCAAGGCTAAGACCAGATTTGAGGGGCACTGTGAGATAGCTCACACTCCATTTAGGCCTTTCAAGAATGAGATTGGCTTCCTCACCAGGCCTCTTACTCCTTTCCCAGATGATGAGGAAGAAGCTGGAGATGATGAAGGAGTTGCTCCTGAACCTGATGCAGTTGAGCAGATGCCTCCTCCTCCACCTCCTCCTCAGCCTCAGCAGTTCTGGCAGCCCGATCCAGGCTATTCTGATCCTTATTTCCAGCAAATGCAGCAAGGGCTCCAGACACACATGGATGGCCATTTTCAGGGCATGATGACCCATATGGACTAGCGCATGGATGCCATGCAGACTCGCTTTGATGATAACCTTGATGCGCTAAACTCTGAGCTTTCTGAATTTCGCTCTCACATCCAAGACACTATTCATGATCCACTTATGACTAGAATGAACAACATGCAGCAGAGCTTTCAGGATAATATGGGGGCCTTGTCCAGTCAGTTTGACAACCTGTCCATCAATGAAAGCATCCAGGATATCCGTCAGAGGCAACAACAGCTCCAGAATGACTTCGGGCAGTTCTCCTCTCTCTTCGACACTTTCAGCACCCATTACTACAACATGTACCCTCCACCTGGTGATCAGTGAGACCCCCTCCTTTGTGGCAATTGATGCCAAAGGGGGAGAGAAGAGAAGAGAAGTTGGGGATTTATGTCATATTCAGGGGGAGCTCATGTGGACATTGAGACTTTGCATATGCATGTTTACTATTTGAACTTTATGTCTTATGCTTTTGGTGAACTATGTCTTATGTTTGTGGACAAATGTTTGTAATATTCTGTGGATTGAACTATGTTTGCTAAATCTTATGTTTCTATTAGTTTGAATTATTTAGTGAATCGTTGATCGAGGAGTGATTAAATTTGTTGCGCTTATTTTTTTACATATTACTTCTTGTATGCCTCGATAACCATGACTGTAGGAAGATCTCATCAAAACTCCGATCGATTATGTGTGTCATATCTTCAACTAGAAATATCATGCACACATATAGGGGGAGCTATTCCTACACTCTAAGTTTTGTTGAGACTTATCTATCTCTCGGACAAAACTTCAAATCAAGAAAAGTCTTATGAATCTCATCTCTAAAATCCTTCTTATACCTAAGGTATGAGGAAGATTTGAAAATCAAAACTTCTCTTGGTTAAAATGTGTAGTGTTGTCATCAATTACCAAAAAGGGGGAGATTGTGAATCATCTAGGCCCCTTAGTGATGTTTTGGTAATTAATGACAACTATTTGTGGACTAACGGTTGTTGGAGAAATAAGAATGCAGGTTGGACCACATAGAATAGAAAATCTTGGAGACTTATAAGCATTAGTTGTAGATCAAGTGAAGGCAAAGGTATAACATAGGGTTTTTGTTTTTGCCGGTCTCCAGGAGTTTAGAGAAGATATTTGACCGGATTAGTAGGCTAGATGGCCATATTATTAAGAGGGGTCAATGACTTTGGTCTGTGTAAAACTTAGTGCCTCATAGAGCATATAGTGGTTGCATTTGAATGAGGACTAATAGCGCTCCAAGTTTCGAGAGTTAAAAAACTTTTTGAAAGCGTGTTTGAAAAGTTGCTAAGTCATGGTGTTGGCGGACCATTCGGGCCAAGTGGGTGGACCGTCCGCGATCCATCCAGTGGGGTCCGAAGTATGGTCACTTCGGACTAGTCCTGTACATTTGTATTGCGGACCGTCCGGGCCTTGGGGCCGGACCATCTGTAGTCCTGACCAGAGAGGGTCGCTCTCTGCACAGTCCCTGTATTATTGTGCAGACTGTCCGGCCAGGGTCGGCGGACCGTCCGCAGGTGCCAAATTGGTTTGGGCAGGGACTATGTGTTTTTGGGTGTTTGTATTACGAACTGTCTGGGGCCTAAGCCTGGACAGTACTGACTCCCAGGTCGCGGACCGTCCGACCTTGTATGGCAGATAGTCCGCGTGTGTTAACCCTTCATGGTCAGAGCTCTGGTGCTCCAAGTTGCCAGGTCTCGGATAGTCCGGCCATGGTTGGCGGACTGTCCGGACCTCGCTTTCGTGACAGCTCTGACATATTTCAAACGGGAAAACTAGCCATTACATGTACAACAGACCGTCCGGCCTAAGGGTGCGGACCGTCCGCGTGTGCGCAGAATCTGTGCTAGTTGCACATAACGGTTGGAATTTTGAGGTGGGCCATAAATAGAAGGGGAGCTCATGTGTGAGGGCTCTCTTGGCCATTCCTTGCATGCATTGAGCTCATTTGTGATCCTCCCACTCATTCTCTCACACTCCTTGCTTGAGATTGCATTCTAGTGAGAGATTGAGAGTTCCTAGTGCATTTGCATCCATTGGTGATTCTTGAGGCACTAGGTGGTACACCGGGCAAGCGTCATCGGCTTGTTACTCTTGGAGGTTGCCGCCTCCTAGACGGCTCGGGTGTTGTCTCCGTCGAGCTCTCCTAGAAGATTGTGGAGGAGCCGTGGTGTAGATTGTGAGGGGTTCACGCCTACCTCGCCGGAGCGGCAAAGGTGACACTAGTGGAAACGAGGTATTGAGTGATTTCTTGTCCACTTGGCTCAAGGATCAAGACACGTCTTGATAGAGGAGCAAGTGAGAGCTTGAAGTCCACCTCAACGTGGATTAGGGGTGATCGGCAAATCACCGATACCATGGGATAAAATCCGATGTCTCTCTTTTCTTGCATTACCTATTACCGTGCAAGTAATTAGTATTTCACATATTGTCTTTCTTGTATACAATTACCATAGTTGTTTCTCATAGATTGCTTACTTGTTGTCACTAGAGAATTTATACCTCTTGTCATATTGATTAAATTTCTCTAGTGTTTTTTATTTTAGTCAAAACCGTCTATTCACCCCCCCCTCTAGCCGGTGTCCTAGATCCTACACGTGAGCCGTTACATGTGGCTCACACTATTGCGGTCAAAGGCAGATGCACCAGCAGCGATCATGGCGTTCCAGGCGCGTGTTGAGCATGAAACCGACAAGAAGCTGAAGGTACTTCGTACCGACAATGGTGGTGAGTTCACATCTGTGCAGTTTGGTGAATACTGTGCAGGAGAAGGCATCCAACGGCACTACTCAGCGCCATACTCACCGCAACAAAATGGCGTTGTAGAGCGCCAAAACCAGATGATAGTGAACACGGCGAGGAGTATCCTGCGTGCGTGGAGCATGCAGGGGTATTTTTGGGGAGAGGCAGTGCACACCACTGTCTTCCTCCTCAACCGGGCGCCCACCAACGCGCTCGATGGGCTGACACCGTACCAAGCATGGTACAAGAAGAAGTCGCCCGTGCACTTCCTCAAGGTGTTCGGGTGCGTTGTCTACATCAAGAACCTGTGTCCACACCTCAGCAAGCTTGATGACCGCAGGCAGAAGGTCGTCTTCATCGGCTACCAGGATGGGTCAAAGGTGTATCATTTCTACGACCCCGTCACCAAGCGTGTCCATGTCTCACGCGATGCCGTCTTTGACGAGAGCGCGCGCTGGGACTGGGGAGAAGCATTGATGGCGGGGAGCGAGGACACCTTCACGGTGGAGTACGACTATGACTTGAGGAGCCATGATGAGGTGGCTATACCAAAGTCATCATCGCTGGGGACACCGCCTTCTACAGGCGCACCGACTGCACCGGACATGACGTCTACACCTACTTCGCCATCGACTGTTCCACGAGCTGTGACTCCACGACCAACAACACCTACTGCCAGGCCACACATTGAGTTCACGACGCTGCTCACCACCGACCTAAACTTCGACGCTGATGATAAAGGGAAGAGGGAGCTCCGGTACTGGACGTTGGACAACATCCACATCGTGGGTGCAGCGCCCGGGCTGGTGCACCATGACGTCGAGGAGGTTGAGCTGCATGCCGTGAGCGTGGAGGAGCCTAGGACCTTGAAGGAGGCCGATGGTGAGCCAAATTGGGTTGTCGCGATGGAGGAGGAGCTGGCGTCGATCCATGACAACAAGACATGGTCGCTGGCCGAGCTCCCGCGTGGTCACCGCGCCATAGGCCTCAAGTCCGACGAGAAAGGCAACATCGTCAAGTACAAGGCCTGCCTCATCGCCAAGGGCTATGTGCAGCATCCTAGCGTCGACTTCGATGAGGTCTTTGCGCCGGTCGCACGACTGGAGTCCGTGTGTTTGCTCCTCGCCATCGCAGCGCACTACGGCTGGGGTGTTCATCACATGGACGTGTACTTAGCATTTTTGAATGGGGAGCTCCAGGAAGAGGTCTACGTCTAGCAACCCCCTGGTTTCAACGACGACAAGCACAAGAACATGGTGCTGAAACTCCACAAGGCTCTCTATGGGCTCCATCAGGTGCCTCACGCGTGGAACCAAAAGCTGGACGCCGAACCGTTGGCTCTCGGGTTCACACGTTGAGTGGATGAACACGGGATGTACACCCGCGGCAAATAAGGAGGGCGCCTAATTGTGTGCGTCTATGTTGATGACTTTATCATCACTGGTGGAGATGTCAGCGCCGTTGCAAAGTTCAAGGTACAGATGTAGAGGATCTTCCACATGAGTGACCTCGGGCTGCTCTCCTACTACCTTGGCCTTAAGGTCACCCAGGGGGCGCACGGGATCACGCTCCGCCAAAGCGCATATGCCACCAAGGTGCTGGAGAAGGCATGCCTGGCCGGCTGCAACGCCAGCGCCACACCCATGGAACCGAAGCTAAAGCTGCTAAAGGAGGGCACGACGCCGAGCGTCGATGCCGTTGAGTACCGCAGCCTAATCAGCAGTCTGCGGTACCTGTGCAACTCCAGGCCAGATCTGGCATACTCGGTGGGGTACCTCAACCGGTTCATGGAGGCGTTGCACCAGGAACATCTCGCTGCTATCAAGAGAGTCCTCCGCCATGTGGCAGGGACAATAAACTAGGGGCTACACTACCACCCAGGCAAGAAAAATGGAGGTGCTCCCGAGCTGCAGGGGTACTCGGACAGTGACCTCGTAGGTGAAATCAACGACCGGAAGAGCACCAGCGGGCTCATCTTCTTCCTGGCAGGTGGCCCTATTGCCTGGTAATCGGCCAAACAAAAGGTGGTTGCTCTCTCTTCGTGCAAAGCGAGTACATCGCGACTGCCGCAGCAGCATGTGAGGCCGTCTGGCTGTCGTGATTGCTGGCCGAGCTCATCGGAGGGCCAGTCCGTGCACCGAAGCTGAAGGTGGACAACAAGTCTGCCATAGCATTGATGAAAAACCCTGTGCACCATGACCAGAGTAAACATATAGACGTAAAGTTCCACTTCATCTAGGAATGCTATGACAGGAAGCTGATCGACGTCGAGTTCGTTGGCACCGAACTGTAGCTGAGCGATATTCTTATGAAGGCGCTCGGTCGTACTAGGTTTCAGGAGCTCCGTGGTCTGATCGACATGAAAAGATTAGGCTAGAGTCTCTAGGACTTAGGAGGAGATTGTTTGAATAAGTCCTAAAGATAGAATGTAGAAATTAGCCAGCACGGATGGAGTTGTCATGGGATTTTGACATGTCCGATATGCGTTGAAGACACTTTATGCTTTCGACTACTATTTTCGACCTCTTATGCCTGACGGCTAGTTGCTGTCGGAGATAAGTGAATGTTGTCGGACCTAGTTTATTTCCGACGGTTTGAGGCTTATGTCCGACGGCTTTGGCCATCGGAAGTTTTGTGTTTTACCGTCGTGTTGTCAGGCAAAGTGACCACAATATCAGATGTGTGATGTTTGCTTATTTGGAGATGCTAAACATAGAGCTAATATTTGCAGTTCAAGACATTGCAACACATGCCACTTCACTCATGGCATCAGGATCCTAGGTGTGTTCAGATTTTGCATCGACTTGAGGGCAAGTCGAATTTTAAGGGGAGAATGTGAGGGTGTTCGTGAAACATACCAGTCATGTACACTATCCAATGTCCATTTGCAAAGGTCAGTGTGAGTGTGAAGTGCGTGTAGGGCCTGCCGTGAGGGGGCGGGGTGGGCGGCTACCCTAGGCCCCCAAAATTATGGGGGCCCTAAATATATATCGAGTATATAATGTATGCTATGTATTTTTAGTAATTGGTTTTAGTTTAGTCACCATTCGATAGTCTATTCGTTAGCTATTCGTTAACTGTAGTTTGTTGGAAATCTAAGAAACGAATCAATGATTTTATCGTTGTCTTAGAGGAAACAAATTGTCGAAAACTGCTAGTGCTGCGCAGCGACACACGCTGAGTGCGTGTTTGTTAGATGTATGTACTATAGGGTATGGTGCACTAGTCCTTGTATTATATATGTGTGTATTTTTCAATCTCACGGATTCATGTTTGATTGTTGGTTATTCTATATAGGGTTCAAAAATAATAATTGTTACAATCTCTTATCTTACCTTGTCATTAAGTGATTAAAAGGCCAAGAAAAGAGATTTTTTGGTGGAGTATTGTTTGCTATATGAATTTTCGAGCATACCAAAGAGGTGGATTATTATCTTAATGTATCTATTGCATATTAAATCTTATTTATTGTGTCCATCATTGTTCCATCCATCGAAAAAATCTTTTTAAAACCAAAATTAGTGAAAAACTATTTGAGATCAACGATTATGTATTCATAAGTTTCCATATATAAGTATATATAGGTGTATGCTCGTGCTTTGCTATGGAGTCAACATGTAATGAAGATACATTGAGGTGTAGAAGTACTATTTGTTGTTATATGCTCTCGTTAGTATCTTTTAAAAGTTAAGTAGTTTTACATACCTTAAACATCTGCTAGAGAATATAAAAACATCATATTTGCCAGTGTAATAGATTTTTTTGCTACAATGGTTGAGTCAATAAATAGCATAAAGGTGAATGAAATGTAAACATTTAGACATCATAGTTGTTATAGACTATGTCAGTGTCAGTTTAAACCAAGCAGAAGACTTAGACGATATCTCTGAAACTTATGTCCAATTATGATATCAGTAAATGCATAATCAGTAAATAATTCATACCTAACATGTGGGTAACTACAGAGGCACAAATAAATATTGTTTAAATGAGATATTTATTCAAACATAGATCAGTTTAGTAGTGCATTTAGATACTCTTGTCACAGTAATGTCAGATATTTGTGTTGGTTAGCTCAATTCAAATTCGCTTGTGCTACCGCCCTTGGTGGCCACTGCTGTCGTCGGTGTGACGCTAGCTCTAGTGGTTCTTCATTGGAGCCGTCAGCGTCACACAACAAACTGCTACACGCTCCTCTTACTTCGATGGGAGTCGCTGGCACAAGCGACGTGTGTGACTAACCACCCATGCTAGTGCAACACTGTAGACGTGAAATTTTTCTACAAATATCCCATGCACATACCTCAAATCAACACATCCCAATTTTGTCGGCAACGACAGAAACAAAAATGCTGGAAATTGTCAGTTCTTGGCTCATGGTTGAATATGTCCCAGAACACCTATTCTCTGATTGCTTAGAAGTAAACCAACAATAGTTTTACGAAGGTGATCAGATCATCACTACAGCTCAACGGACAGATAACCATATCTGGCACATTGCTACACAACTTACACTACAAACATTGCAATAGCACTATGTTCGGTTCAAGGAATTCAAACGAATTAGAAAGTAATATAATAATGAGACAAGAAGATTTTCTAGATATCAGTTTCAATTCATAGGATCCAAACATGTTCTAACTTTATTTGTTGTTTTATTGATATCAAAAGGAGGAAAATTTATAGTCTAACTCCAAGATCACTTTTCATCCTTGTCGGCATGGTAATGTCGGAATGCACATGACAAATCTTTGAGTTCATAGCCATCCCCGCACAGAGCTTAGTCGAAAGCAGTGACAACTTCTACCAAGTCTCATCTCATGAAAAGTAAGAAAAAGAGAGAAGTGTTTTACATTTCAAGTGCATAAGAACCCATAGGGCCTTCAGAGACAACTCCAAATGCAGGAGCCATGGCAAAATCCAAATCTTTAGCCTGCAGAGAAATGCAAAATTGTAAACCATGAACATGCTTGCATGTGGCACAATGGATAAAAAATTAAAAAATGATGATGAACTGAGAAGTTTGTTGTTACCTAGGAGAATTCAGTTAGTCGTTTCTCGAGATCCTTTTGACTGCAGAGCTTCAGGTTCCTTTCGACGATGTTTTTTGTATATAATTGGACACAATTAAATGGTTGTAAGCATATGGTTGTTAGTTGTTACCTAGGAGAATGGTAAAAATATGTAAAGATGTAGGCACCAATCATACCACACATCTTTCGTAGATAAATTTATAGTGATAAGATAGGTTGGCCCTACATAAATACTCTGTAATTGAAGTGCTATCATGGCTGATCCCAGATTATGGCCATATTGTTGTAGTTTGGGACTTGAAGCCAGAAAGCGGCAGTTCTAAAATTTATTCGGAAGCAACATGGTTTAAGAGGAGAAAATGCTTCTACAACAATCAGTCATGTTGCCATATGTTGTCCATGGTCAAACTAATCTTAATATTATCCACCGAGTTAGATGCCTTAATCTGAATTATTAATTGCTGACTACCCTCAATCCATCCAGAACAAAAAGAAGAATAAAGGAACGATGACCTCAAGCAAGTAGTTTGGAAACCAAATATTAACAGCGTATCGGAAACAAGTAACTGCAGACGTCACAATTTGGTTAGGGTTGTAGGTCTGCAACTAGGAGCCATGATTAGAATACTTTCTTTCTCACTAAGATAAAGAGATGCGACTACATAGCCATCCAGATAACAAGAAAATTCACACCGAAAATCTTTTACCAAGACACCAAAATAGCAAAGTGCCTCTACAGGGATTGTTCTATTCACTATCTGGTGGTGGAATGCACAAAAATTTGCTACCAAAAGAGAGATGTTGAGCAGACAAGCATTTGTGTGCTATAAAATACATGATGAACAGGTTCACTCAATTCATCCGGGCTAATAAAATCTATGACACCAAGTGATGCCCCTGTACTAGGAATAAAATAATTAACAACAAGAGGGCCGAAAGCAGAGTGTACAACTTGACAGCATAGCATATATCAAACCCTTTCCTTGCTTCTCAAGATCAAAGCATAAAACTGAGAGAAGGTATGCAGAAAAGACATTTCCAAGGAAGTAGGATTGCATATGCATCTCTAAAGACAAGATTGGACACATATATTATCTTTGAAATGCCTGTAAAGAATTTGACATGGTTATAATATGAGCCAACAGAAACTTCTAGATATCTCATTCATATATTGAAGCATAGACACTTGTCCGCCTTTGTCCCATATCATCATCACGATCACTTGTTTCCAGCCTCTCTTAATATATGTGTCTACCAATCTATTGGTAGAAGTGAAGAGGAAAAGGTATGATTGCATCTAATAGATTGTGCTTATTCTTTTTCTTGCAATTGTTTGCAGAAATTTTCATGCCTCCAATTGGTAGTATGCAAGGGGCAACAGGTAATGAATCGCGAGTCCTATGTTCATTAGGTACTCACAAAAAGTCCTATGGTCCCAAAACCAAATATAGGTACACTTGAGCCATTTGATACATTAGCTACGTTCTAGACTACACCTAGTGGTAAAAATAGAACCATGAACAAAGAAATATAATCAGATACCACAAAAATATGCAACTGTTATGGTCGTTAGATCGGTGAGGGATTGGAGAGGGGTATCGATGGGCAGGAACGTCGGCCGGGGGCCTCTGCCCACGACCGAGCAAGAGGAGGGTTTCTCCCCTCTAATTCTCGGTCATGGGTAGAGGCTCCAGGCCGACGTTCCTGCCCAACGATACCCCTCACCAATCTAGCGACCATAACAGCAACCATGCAAGGTAACTAAGGCACTGGTTCTTGCAAACAGACAAGTTAACGTAGGTTTTTCAAGATATATGAAGCTTTGAACCTCAGGATTTACCTACAGACACGTCGTAGCTCAGCAAGCAGCCAAGCACACCTTGTCCATTGGCACAGTCGATGCAACCTTCACCACACATCCGGAATGAACAACTGTGTACTCGCTGAAGCTTAACTCTGCACACTATGATTAAATTAGCATTACAGCTTTAGTTTATAGGAGCCCCTATAGGTACAATCTGTATTTCAAGTGCTTGTTGTACTATAGGTTATATTCATCGGTTTGCCTATTTGTGCCTAACATTTCTCATGTCATTTTAGTTTAGCATTCTACTTATTTAAGGCTTCGAGATGTACCTATTCTTACCAATCCATTCTTGTTAAATGCAAGTAAGACAAACATTTGATTTTCCTTGTTCAACGCGAGCAGATTTTCATCCACTTTTGTTGTATAGGTCTAAAGGGAGTGAAGTGTCTCTAGATGCATCTACAAGAAAATATACCACAGAGGCACCATCGAGCTTAGGCACAACGAGTGCAAGGAGGGAAGGATGTCTCACGGAGTTGGTAGTTTCTGAGAGGCGCCCTTTGTGTAGGTGTTGTCGGTGGCCGTGGAGGGCGGGAACATGCGGAGCACGGAGGTCGGTGACGCCACCGCGACGTGGGACTACTCGCTAGAGTCATAGGACATGGCGGAGGAGGACGCGTTCTTGGATGCCGAGGCCAGCGGCTGAGGGAGGCACCCGGTGACCTCGTCGAGGACGGGGACCAACGCGTCATCTGCAAGCTCGAAGTTGGTGGTGGCATGGGGCTCGCTTAGTTGGATGGCGGTCGAGTGTGGCTTCCTCGATGGTATCAAAGGTGACGAGTCAGATGCGCACATGACGCTAGGGGTCGTGGATCTCCGTTGTGTACTTGCCCCACGGCCGGCACCGCACTCTGTAGAACTGGGGCTCGGCGTCGGTGTCGTTCGACTTCCTCTTCCACTCTGGGAGGGCCAACGGCCTAGGCCACTCCCCCATCACGGCCCGCACGGACGATGCCTCCTCCTTCAGTGCTCGCTCCAGACGGATCTCCTAGATGTAGCGCTTCACCCTCCATGGACCTGCTTCACCCTCCGGACGGCGAGCACCACAGACGGCGACTGTTGCATGGGGAGCGGGGTGCGGGCGACAGAGCGTGACGGCGACGGGAGTGGAAGGGCACCTATGTAGGCGTGGAGCATGGGCTGGGCCAGAGCAGGCACCGCCCAGGCGGTGTCTCTAGTGCGGGGGTGAGAGCACCTAGAGGGGGGGTGAATAGGTGATCCTGTGAAACTTGAAAACTTAAGCCACAAAACTTGGTTAATCGTTAGCACAATAATTGCCAAGTGGCTAGAGAGGAATTCTCAACAAAACACAATAACCAACAAGGATCAATCACAGAGATGGCACGGTGGTTATCCCGTGGTTCGTCCAAGACCAACGCTTGCCTACTCCATGTTGTGGCGTCCCAACGGACGAGGGTTGCAATCAACCCCTCTCAAGCGGTCCAAAGACCCACTTGAATACCACGGTGTTTTGCTTGCTTTTTCTCAATCCCGTTTGCGAGGAATCTCCACAATTTGGAGCCTCTCGCCCTTACACTTGAAATTCACAAAGAACACGGAGCAAGGGAGGGATTAGCAACGCACACAAGACACAAGAATCAGAGTGTCAACACGCACACAAATCGCAACAAGAGCTCGCAACACAACTCAATGAGTTCACAACTCCACTAGAGCTCTATATGCTATCACAATGAAAAGAATGCGCGAAATCGATGTCTTGGTGCTTAGGAATGTTGTAGGAATGCTTGGTGTCCTCCTCCATGCGCCTAGGGGTCCCTTTTATAGCCCCAAGGCAGCTAGGAGCCGTTGAGAGCAATCAAGGAAGGCTGATCTTGCCTTCTGTCGACTGGCGCACCGGACAGTCCGGTGCCCGATTTCTTTCCATAAATGGCGCAGTCGATCGTTGGCAGCCTGAGAGCCGTTGGCGCACCAGACATGTCCGGTGCACACCGGACAGTCCGGTGCCTTCTTCTAGCCGTTGGCTCGGCCACGTGTCCCGCGCAGATCGCGCGGCCGACCGTTGACCCGGCCGACGTTGGCTCACCGGACAGTCCGGTGAATTATAGTCGTACGTCGCCGGTGAAATCCCGAGAACGGCCACTTCGCTCGAGCCAGCCTGGCGCACCGGACACTGTCCGGTGCACCACCGGACACTGTCCGATGAGCCACCGGACAGTCCAGTGCACCCAGACTGAGCAGAGTCTTGGCTGTTCGAGCCAAGACATTTCCAATCGGATTTTTCCTGTTTCTAGCACTTAGACACAATACATTAGTCCTAAAACAATGTACTAAGTCTGAGAAACATACCTTTATCCTTGATTTGTACTTTGTCCACCTTTTTACACTTAGGCACTTGTGTTAGACACTAAATCACCAAAATACTTAGAAATGGCCCAAGGGCACATTTCCCTTTCAATCTCCCCCTTTTTGGTGATTTATGCCAACAC
This sequence comes from Zea luxurians, assembly GCA_029449295.1. Classification (NCBI taxonomy): domain Eukaryota; kingdom Viridiplantae; phylum Streptophyta; class Magnoliopsida; order Poales; family Poaceae; genus Zea; species Zea luxurians. The sequence goes on from JAOPSE010000090.1 coordinate 2,448,802, forward strand.
AACATAAAGCAAGTAGAACAAATACAAAATCAATTCAAACAAGAACTCAAATTGTTTTGATTCCATTTTGACATATATGGATCACTCTATGCCACCACTTGGTTTGTTTTTGCAAATCAAACTCAAATTCCTATCTCTAAGTCAAATCCACTTGTAGAGACATAAAGAGAGGTTTTCCAAAGAAATTTGATCAAGGATTTCAAAAACTCCCCCTTTTTCCCATAATCAACACTTCTCCCCACAAGAGGCCAACTTTTGACATAAGAGACAATAAAAGAGTTTTGACAAACCAAAAAGCTCTAATCTACTATTTTCTACTATTTTCAAAATTTCTCAAGTGGTAGCTGATCCATCTATTGCTTTGGCCTTTATTTTCTCCCCCTTTGGCATCAAGCACCAAAACGGGATCAATCTTGGCCCTATAACCCCATTGCCTCACCAAAATCTTCAAATAAGAGTACAAAGGCAATAAGAGTATAAAGATGAACTTGGAAAAGTTACTCTTTTCATCGGAGTGCAGTGGAAGTCTTGCATGGTCCAAGTCCACCTTTTCCCTTTCAAATCTCCTTTGAGACTAAAACAAACAAACTCAAGCATATGGTTAGTCTCAAAGGGTCAAGTTGTAGCACAGCTCCCCCTAAATATGTGCATCATTTGCAAAAAGGACTTGTGAGGTCCAGGGAGTGTTTGTACAACTTGAGCACCACAATAAGCAACAAAATGCAGAATGAACATGATCAAAGGCATAAATACATGTATGCTACAATTCAATCCAAGTTCCGCGAATCTAAGATATTGAGCTCACTACGCAGCCTGCAAAAGGTCTTCTCATCTAGAGGCTTGGTAAAGATATCGGCTAGCTGGTTCTCGGTGCTAACATGAAACACTTCGATATCCCCCTTTTGCTGGTGGTCTCTCAAAAAGTGATGCCGGATGTCAATGTGCTTTGTGCGGCTGTGCTCAACAGGATTTTTCGCTATTCGGATAGCACTCTCATTATCACATAGGAGTGGGACTTTGCTCAGATTGTAGCCAAAGTCCCGGAGGGTTTGCCTCATCCAAAGTAGTTGCGCACAACATTGTCCTGCGGCAACGTACTCGGCCTCAGCGGTGGATAGGGCAACAGAAGTTTGTTTCTTAGAGTTCCACGACACCAGGGACCTTCCTAAGAATTGGCACGTCCCCGATGTACTCTTCCTATCGACCTTACATCCAGCATAGTCGGAATCCGAGTACCCAATCAAGTCAAAGTTAGACCCCTTTGGATACCAGATCCCGAAGCAAGGCGTAGCGACTAAATATCTAAAAATTCGCTTCACAGCCACTAAGTGACACTCCTTAGGATCGGATTGAAATCTAGCACACATGCATACACTAAGCATAATATCCGGTCTACTAGCACACAAATAAAGTAAAGACCCTATCATAGACCGGTATGCTTTTTGATCAACGGACTTACCTCCTTTGTTGAGGTCGGTGTGTCCGTCGGTTCCCATCGGCGTCTTTGCGGGCTTGGCGTCCTTCATCCCAAACCGCTTTAGCAGGTCTTGCGTGTACTTCGTTTGGGAGATGAAGGTGCCGTCCTTGAGTTGCTTCACTTGGAACCCAAGGAAGAAGTTCAACTCGCCCATCATCGACATCTCGAATTTCTGCGTCATCACCCTGCTAAACTCCTCACAAGACTTTTGGTTAGTAGAACCAAATATTATGTCATCGACATAAATTTGGCACACAAAAAGATCACCATCGCAAGTCTTAGTAAAAAGAGTTGGATCGGCTTTCCCAACCTTGAAAGCATTAGCAATTAAAAAGTCTCTAAGGCATTCATACCATGCTCTTGGGGCTTGCTTAAGTCCATAGAGCGCCTTAGAGAGCTTACACACGTGGTCGGGGTACCGTTCATCCTCGAAGCCAGGGGGTTGCTCCACGTACACCTCCTCCTTAATCGGCCCGTTGAGGAAAGCGCTCTTGACATCCATTTGGTACAACCTGAAAGAATGGTGAGCGGCATATGCTAGCAAAATACGAATTGATTCTAGCCTAGCCACAGGAGCAAACGTCTCCTCAAAGTCCAAACCTGCGACTTGGGCATAACCTTTTGCCATAAGTCGAGCCTTGTTCCTCGTCACCACCCCGTGCTCGTCCTGTTTGTTGCGGAACACCCACTTGGTTCCCACAACATTTTGCTTGGGACAAGGCACCAGTGTCCAAACTTCATTGCGCTTGAAGTTGTTGAGTTCCTCAAAAATTAACTAATCTTGAACGAGTAGTTACTCCCTTGCTAATATCACCCAATATCTGATCGACGGGATGATCCCTTTGGATCGTCGCTCGAACTTGGGTTGGAGGTGCCTGAGGTGCTTCTTCCTCTTCAACTTGAACATCTTGTGCTCCCCCTTGATCATGCGCCTCCACTTGAGGTACCTGTTCGTCATCTTGGGTTGGGGAATGCACCATGGTTGAGGGAGACGGTTGATCTTGCTCCAATTGTTCCTGAGGCCGTACATCTCCAATTGCCATGGTGCGAATCGCAGCCGTTGGAACGTCTTCTTCATCTATATCATCAAGATCAACAACTTGATCTCTTGGAGAGCCATTAGTCTCATCAAATACAACGTCGCTAGAGACTTCAACCAAACTCGATGATTTGTTGAAGACCCTATACGCCTTTGTATTTGAATCATAACCTAATAAAAACCCTTCTACAGCTTTGGAAGCAAATTTGGAATTCCTACCCTTCTTCACTAGAATGTAGCATTTACTCCCAAATACACGAAAGTACGATACATTGGGTTTGTTACCAGTTAGCAGCTCGTATGAGGTCTTCTTGAGGAGGCGGTGAAGATAGACCCTATTGATGGTGTGGTAAGCCGTGTTCACAGCTTCCGACCAAAAACACTCGGGGGTCTTGAACTCTCCAAGCATAGTCCTCGCCATATCAATGAGCGTCCTGTTCTTCCTCTCTACCACACCATTTTGCTGAGGTGTGTAGGGAGCGGAGAACTCGTGCTTGATCCCCTCCTCCTCAAGGAACTCCTCCACTTGAAGATTCTTGAATTCGGACCCGTTGTCGCTCCTTATCTTCTTCACCTTGAGCTCAAACTCATTTTGAGCTCTCCTAAGGAAGCGCTTGAGGGTCCCTTGGGTTTCAGACTTATCCTGCAAAAAGAACACCCAAGTGAAGCGGGAAAAGTCATCAACAATAACTAGACCATACTTACTTCCTCCTATGCTCAGATAGGCGACGGGTCCGAAGAGGTCCATATGCAGCAGCTCCAGAGGTCTTGACGTGGTCATCACATTCTTGCTATGATGTGCTCCTCCCACTTGTTTACCTGCTTGACAAGCTGCACAAGGTCTATCTTTTTCGAAATGAACATTGGTTATACCTATCACGTGTTCTCCCTTTAGAAGCTTGTGGAGGTTCTTCATTCCCACATGTGCTAAGCGGCGATGCCACAACCAGCCCATGCAAGTCTTAGCCATTAAGCATGCATCTAGACCGGCCTCTTCTTTTGCAAAATCAACTAAGTAAAGTTTGTCGTCTAGTACACCCTTAAAAGCTAGTGAACCATCACATCTTCTAAAGACAGACACATCTACATTTGTAAATAAACAGTTATATCCCATATTACATAATTGACTAACAGATAGTAAATTATATCCAAGACTCTCCACTAAAAACACATTAGAGATAGAATGCTCATTTGATATTGCAATCTTGCCTAAACCTTTCACCTTGCCTTGGTTCCCATCACCGAATATGATTGAATCTTGGGAATCCTTATTCTTGACGTAGGAGGTGAACATCTTCTTCTCCCCCGTCATATGGTTTGTGCATCCACTGTCGATAATCCAGCTTGAACCCCCGGATGCATAAACCTGCAAGGCAAATTTAGGCTTGGGTCTTAGGTACCCAACTCTTGTTGGGTACTACAAGGTTAGTCACAATTTCCTTAGGGACCCAAATGCAAGTTTTATCACCCCTGCATTTTGCCCCTAATTTCCTAGCAACTATCTTCCTATCCTTTCTACAAATAGCAAAGGAAGCATTTAAAGCATGATAAATTATAGAGGGACCATTCATAACTTTTCTAGGAACATGATGAATATTTTTCCTAGGCACATGATGAATATTTTTCCTAGGCATATTTCTACCATGCATATAGGAAGAACTGGAAGCATACATGGCATAAGAATCATGTGAATCAAAAGCATTACAACTCCCATGAGACTGTCTTCTATCAAAGTACATAAAGGCATGGTTCCTTTTAGTACTACTTGCCATAGGGGCCTTCCCTTTCTCCTTGGCGGAGATGAGAGCCTTATGGCTTGTTAAGTCCTTGGCTTCCCTCTTGAATCCAAGTCCATCCTTAATTGAGGGGTGTCTACCAATCGTGTAGGCATCCCTTGCAAATTTTAGCTTATCGAAATCACTTTTGCTAGTCTTAAGTTGGGCATTAAGACTAGCTACTTCATCATTTAATCTCGAGATTGCAACTAGGTGTCCACTACAGGCATCAATATCAAAATCCTTACACCTAGTGCAAATCATAACATGTTCTACACAAGAATTAGATTTATTTGTTACTTCTAATTTAGCATTTAAATCATTGTTAACACCTTGTAAAGTAGAAATGGTTTCATGACAAGTAGATAATTCATAAGAAAGCATTTCATTTCTTTTAACTTCTAAAGCATAGGATTTTTGTGCCTCTACAAATTTATCATGTTCATCATACAACAAATCCTCTTGCTTTTCTAAAAGCCTATCCTTTTCATTCAAGGCATCAATCAATTCATTGATTTTATCAATTTTATTTCTATCCAATCCCTTGAACAAGCTAGAGTAATCTATTTCCTCATCACTAGATTCGTCTTCACTTGAAGAAGCATAAGTAGAGTCTCGAGTACATACCTTCTTCTCCCTTGCCATAAGGCATGTGTGACGCTCGTTGGGGAAGAGGGATGACTTGTTGAAGGCGGTGGCGGCGAGGCCTTCATTGTCGGAGTCGGACGAGGAGCAATCCGAATCCCACTCCTTGCCAAGATGTGCCTCGCCCTTTGCCTTCTTATAGTTCTTTTTCTTCTCCCTCTTGCTCCCGTGTTCTTGGTCACTTTCATTATCGGGACAGTTAGCAATAAAATGACCAATCTTACCGCATTTGAAGCATGAGCGCTTCCCCTTGGCTTTGGTCTTGCTTGGCTGTCCCTTGCGACCCTTCAGCGCCGTCTTGAATCTCTTGATGATGAGGGCCATCTCTTCATCATTAAGTCCGGCCGCCTCGATTTGTGCCACCTTGCTAGGTAGCGCCTCCTTGCTTCTTGTTGCCTTGAGAGCAAGGGGTTGCGGCTCGTTGATCGGACCATTCAAAGCGTCGTCCACGTACCTCGCCTCCTTGATCATCATTCGCCCGCTAACGAATTTTCCTAGGACTTCTTCGGGCGACATTTTGGTGTACCTGGGATTCTCACGAATATTATTCACCAAATGAGGATCAAGAACGGTAAAGGACCTTAGCATCAGTCGGACGACGTCATGGTCCGTCCATCGCGTGCTTCCGTAGCTCCTTATTTTGTTGATAAGGGTCTTGAGTCGGTTGTATGTTTGAGTTGGCTCCTCGCCCCTTATCATCGCGAACCGTCCAAGCTCGCCCTCCACCAACTCCATTTTGGTGAGCAAGGTGACGTCGTTCCCCTCATGAGAAATCTTGAGGGTGTCCCAGATCTGCTTGACGTTATCCAAGCCGCTCACTTTGTGATATTCATCCCTGCACAATGAAGCTAGAAGAACAGTAGTAGCTTGTGCATTCTTATGGATTTGCTCATTAATGAACATGGGACTATCCGAACTATCAAAGTGCATTCCACTCTCTACAATCTCCCATATACTAGGATGGAGAGAGAATAGGTGACTACGCATTTTGTGGCTCCAAAATCCGTAGTCCTCCCCATCAAAGTGTGGAGGCTTGCCGAGTGGAATGGATAATAAATGAGCATTTGCACTTTGAGGAATACGAGAGTAGTCAAAAGAAAAGTTCGAATTAACCGGTTTCCTTCTCTCGTAGTCGTTGTGGTCGTCGTCCTTTTGGGAGGAAGTAGACTCATCGCTGTCATAGTAGACGATCTCCTTGATGCGTCTCGTCTTCTTCTTCCCTTCTTTCCGTCTATGGCCCGAGCCGGAGTCGGTGGGCTTGTCGTCCTTCGGCTCATTGACGAAGGATTCCTTCTCTTTATCGTTGATCATGATACCCTTCCCCTTAGGATCCATCTCTTCGGGCGGTTAGTCCCTTTGTGAAGAGAACGGTTCTGATACCAATTGAGAGCACCTAGAGGGGGGGGGGGTGAATAGGTGATCCTGTGAAACTTGAAAACTTAAGCCACAAAACTTGGTTAATCGTTAGCACAATAATTGCCAAGTGGCTAGAGAGGAATTCTTAACAAAACACAATAACCAACAAGGATCAATCACAGAGATGGCACGGTGGTTATCCCGTGGTTCGGCCAAGACCAACGCTTGCCTACTCCACGTTGTGGCGTCCCAACGGACGAGGGTTGCAATCAACCCCTCTCAAGCGGTCCAAAGACCCACTTGAATACCACGGTGTTTTGCTTGCTTTTTCTCAATCCCGTTTGCGAGGAATCTCCACAATTTGGAGCCTCTCGCCCTTACACTTGAAATTCACAAAGAACACGGAGCAAGGGAGGGATTAGCAACGCACACAAGACACAAGAATCAGAGTGTCAACACGCACACAAATCGCAACAAGAGCTCGCAACACAACTCAATGTGTTCACAACTCCACTAGAGCTCTATATGCTATCACAATGAAAAGAATGCGCGAAATCGATGTCTTGGTGCTTAGGAATGTTGTAGGAATGCTTGGTGTCCTCCTCCATGCGCCTAGGGGTCCCTTTTATAGCCCCAAGGCAGCTAGGAGCCGTTGAGAGCAATCAAGGAAGGCTGATCTTGCCTTCTGTCGACTGGCGCACCGGACAGTCCGGTGCACACCGGACACTGTCCGGTGCCCGATTTCTTTCCATAAATGGCACAGTCGACCGTTGGCAGCCTGAGAGCCGTTGGCGCACCGGACATGTCCGGTGCACACCGGACAGTCCGGTGCCTTCTTCTAGCCGTTGGCTCGGCCACGTGTCCCGCGCAGATCGCGTGGCCGACCGTTGACCCGGCCGACCGTTGGCTCACCGGACAGTCCGGTGCACACCGGACAGTCCGGTGAATTATAGCCGTACGTCGCCGGTGAAATCCCAAGAACGGCCACTTCGCTCGAGCCAGCCTGGCGCACCGGACACTGTCCGGTGCACCACCGGACACTGTCCGGTGCACCACCGGACACTGTCCGGTGAGCCACCGGACAGTCCGGTGCACCCAGACTGAGCAGAGTCTTGGCTGTTCGAGCCAAGACATTTCCAATCGGATTTTTCCTGTTTCTAGCACTTAGACACAATACATTAGTACTAAAACAATGTACTAAGTCTGAGAAACATACCTTTATCCTTGATTTGTACTTTGTCCGCCTTTTTACACTTAGGCACTTGTGTTAGACACTAAATCACCAAAATACTTAGAAATGGCCCAAGGGCACATTTCCCTTTCAGGGGGACGCAAGGCGGGGGGCGGGGGATGTGCCACTGCGTGGGCATGGGCAAGATCCAAGGGCGGGGGCTCAGCAGGGGTCGTGAGTGTCGGAAAGAGAGAGGCGGGGGCACGACGGGGGCATGGAAGGTGTTGACGCCTTCGTTGTAGTCTTAATAGGAATAGTATAGATATTAAAAATATAGACATATATACATATAGAAAGATAGGAGTGGCCTCAATATTAACTTTCGCTCAGGGCTAGAAAATGTCAGGACCAGCCCTGAGTGCGTGTATGGCCCTGTTTGTTTGGGCTTTTTTAGCTTCTAGCCACCAAAATCTGCTGTAGATCGCCAAACGCTCCAGCTTTTCAGCCAACTTCTATAATCATTTTGGTAAAAACCGTCTAAAAATAACATGAACACAAAATCGGTCGAATCATCACGATAGTAGGAATTTGTTGCTTTCTAGATCCTGAACCCTTTAGACCACTTCATCTTCCTCCGCACGTAATACACACAATACTCAGATTCTTCCCACAGCCAGATTCTCAGAAAAGCTAAACCAAATAGTGTGTCTAGGGCGCCTGCGTGCGCGACAGGGTGGAGTGGCCCACCGTAACTGCGATACAAATATACTGTCTTGTGGGGGGTGGGGGAAGAGGATGGGATATCAGATTACCAATAAAATTCCTCTCCAATAGAATTCCTCTCTCCTATCCTCTGTCTCTGCTTCCTCATCTCTGATCTTCCTCTTCCCCACTGCTTCTCTATTCTGATTGGGCTCTCTTGCTACTCTTGTTCGTGATCTGTGAGGGACTGCTAACTGTTGGTTACTTGTTCTCAAATGTTGTGAATCAAGAATAAGGCAACATGATTGTTAATCAATAAGGACCTTCATCCTTCAAAGCATTATCTCCTTACGGATTTAATGCTCCTCAGACGAAGGTCAGGAAGGACACACCTTCATCATTATCAATACAAGGATGAACATGTGAAGGAAAATATGACAATCATATCTTAATAATTAATCTATTCTTGTATTCCATAATATATATATATATATATCAACAATGTTAATATTACAGTGATACATTCGGTTTGCTCGAAGGCGAGGATGCGAGAGAGTGAATACAATCCAGCGTGAACAGTACGAGGGTATTGTTCACCTATTTATAGGTATGAGACACAGCCCGAGTAAATTACATCCATGTCCTTAGACATTAGTTTACAAACAACTTAAACTAAAAAGGCCAAACTAGTCTTTTTTCCTTCTTTACTTGGCCTGAACTGAAGTTATCGAGCTTCGGCATTCCACAATGTTGCTTCTTCACAGGATCTTCGTCTTGAGAACCTTCGGCACAATAGAAGACCCCCAACAGGCCAACACTAACATATTAGCTGCTTAATTAAGCTTGTCCCCCATCCAAACCTGTAATATTTGATGAGGTCCGTGCTAATACTACGGATTATACAGGCGCTGGCTGACGCTAACCCCACTAAAACGTGCGCGACGGCATCATAGGAGATGTGCACGTCTTTGTTGGGTATGATATAGATAATAATCGCCCCCTTTCTCTCTGCTCTGTGGGCTTTGGAATTCTACCATCGACACCAATAATGATAGCTCCCGGTCACAATAATAGGGCATGTGTGGTTCAGCTTTTTTCTGAAGAGTTTTTAAGAAGCTAGTTGTGGAGATAATTCAGGCCGTGGAGAAAATCTAGATGATAAGAATCTAAGTGTTTGACAACGTAGTTGTAGGGAGAATCTGCTGCTTAGAATCTAAGTGTTTGGCTAGCCGGATTATCAGATATCAGATTCTAGAGAAAAAAATAAAAATAAAAATAAAACACTACATCAAACATCCATAAATGCAACGAACAGGACTACATTTGTCATAACATAGAATAGTACTTTATTTGTAACATAAACGTAATACTAATTAAGCAAAGCAAGTACGATAGCAGGACTAAATACTCCAACAAACTTGGTTATACTCCCTCCGTCTAAAAGTCCTCATCGTTTAAACATCCCGCACCAAGACCAAGGATGCCCCTCCGTTCGCATGACAGCCGCTGTGAATTTAATTATCTGGTGCCGTTTTGTGTTTTCCATACACGCATATGTAACGTCACGAAACTTTCGTTAAAGTGTCATCCATCACCCGCGAAACTGAAATCTAGGCGCGCCACGGACATGCATGCATCAGCACTATCATGGAAATTTTTGTATTTGTTAAAAAACTACCGCACTTTTCTTTTGCCCACCATGGACATGCGCTATATAAGCGCCTTGAGCACCTCGGTTCTGTTTCAGTTGCTCTCTATCTCCACTTTGTGCTGCAAATATGCTTGGAATACAATTCGACTTGAATGAAAACCCTCCTGAATTAGAAGTAGACCACAATATCGAGTGGGATTCCATTGAAGAGTTTGATGGCCCTGCTCATGATCTAGATTTTGTGATGGTTTATCATGAAGAAACTCATCAAGGTTATTTTGTCCTCATGCTTGTTTTTCTACAAATTATGTACTCAATAGCCTCAGGAACATCACTTTTTGTTGTATGGGTGCTTCTCGCAGACCGTTGGCCACCCGCTTCGTGGGGAAGCACTTGAAGGAGAAGCCGGTTGAGAAGTTGACCGTTTGGCTTGGCTTCTAGCTTCTGGAGGGCACAATCTCCAAAGAAGCTCATCCAAACACAGCCATAGACACATACATAATGCTCCATACTAGGACTATGTGTCCATCCTTTACACAGGAAACAAAAAATAATCATTGCATCAGTCCACTATTAACATACGACAAAAACCAGCTCGCTCTCATCGATCGTTGCTTCATGTCTCGTCTCTTTTTAAGTTCAAAATCGCATTGCCTCTACCATGGCCAGAGCCTCCTCGTCTACGTGCTTGTATTGTCCGTCTTAATTCATAATGTTTGAGTCTCCATGTTCTTTTCCTACTCAAATAGCTATGAAAAAGGTGTACTTAGTCTTACGTACGGCACACGAAAACAATTAACTTTCGACGATAAGGAGACACCGAAGATAAGCATTTTTTATGACAATGTCTTGCGTCGTGCGACGATATTGGATACTACTACCGCACGAACTCTAAGAGAAAGATCCTCTATGTGATCGAACATCTCTCTAGTCAATCAATCTAATGAACATGGTGTAGCTTCAAAAATTTTAAATATGTAAAAATGTGGGAAATTTTTTCTTCAAAAAAACATAAAAATAAGTTTAAAAATAGGAAATTTGTTTAATTTTATTAGGGAGATGTCGGCGTTTCGGACCCGGGGGGTCCCTGGACCGACGAGTGAAATTGCCGCTGTGTGTCCCTGCCCAGATGGGTTGGCGCGTGATGGAACACAAGAGGTGGAGCAAGCCTTGTATTATCTTGCACTAGGGGTGCCGCTCGTAGTAGGGGTTACAAGCACGTCGCGAGAGGGAGGGAGAGAGAGAGAGCATGTTCGTTCGCTCCTTCCCCCGCACGAACCCCCTCCAGGATGGCCCTGGACCTCCCTTTTATAGACGCAAGGAGAGGGTCCAGACGTACAATGCGGGGTGTAGCTATGCGCTAACGTGTCCGGCAGAGAAATGCCTAAGCCCTGTGTACATGCCAACGTGGCTGTCGGGGGAGAGCTTGAGCCCTGTATACGTGATAGCGTGGCCGTCGGAGAAGCGCCTGAGCCCTGTAGGAGCACAGCTGGCAGTGCGGCAAGGATCCTGCTGATGTCTCCTTGCTGCCGTAAGGGGCTGAGAGCCACCGGCGTCATGGTTGCACGCGGGGCACCATCATTACCCGTCGCCAGGGTAAGCCAGATGGGACGCCGGTCTTATTCCTTGTAGCCTAGGCTGGCTAGGGATAGGGTAATGATGTATCCCCTGTTGGCGCGGTCGGTCCGAGCCCAAGGTCGGGCGAGGCGGAGACTTCTCTTGAGGTCGAGGCCGGGGTCGGGCGAGAACACGATTCCTCCTGAGACCGAGGTCGAGGCCGAGTCCGGGGGTCGGGCGAGGCGGAGACCTCCTCCCGAGGCTGGAGCCTGAGGTCAGGCGAGGCAGAGCTTCCTGTTGCGCCCGAGGCCGAACTCGATGGTTGATCGTGACTTGTTGTTAGTCTTCGCCTGGGTGGTTGGCACGGCAGTCGGAGTGGGGCGAGCGGCGCTGTTTTCCCGTCATATCGGACAGTAAAAAAGAGGGGCGAAGTAACTGCGGTCACTTTGGCCTGGCCGACTGAGGCGCGTGTGCCAGGATACGGCGTCAGGCGACCCCTGCATTGAATGTGCCTACGAAGCGGTCGGTTGGTGAGGCAGTCTGGCCAAGATTGCTTCACAACGAAGCCTGCCCGAGCCGGGCTTCGGGAGAGCCGAGGGGGTGCCCGCGGCCTGAGGAGGCCCTCGGGCGAGGCATGAACTCGTCTGGGACTATTGCTCCAGCCTGAGGCTGGGCTCGGGCGAGGTCGCGTCCCTTGGGTAGATGAAGCCTTGACTTGAACTGCGCCCGTCAGTTGGTCTAAGGGTGTTTACCAGCCGTGATTAGGAGTGTTGGGGGTACCCCTAATTATGGTACCCGATAGTAGCCCCCGAGCCTCGAAGGGAGTGTTGGTACTCGCTTGGAGGCTTTTGCCGCATTTTTGGTGAGAGGACCGGCCTTTCTCGGTTTTGCTTTGTTCTGGTGGGTGCGCGCGAGCGCACCCGCCGGGTGTAGCCCCCGAGGCCTCGGAGGAGTGGTTTGACTCCTCTGAGGTCTTAATGCTTTCCGTGGTGCCTCGGCCGGTCTGATCGTTCCCTCATGCGGCCTGGTCGTAGCCCGGGTGCATGGTCAGGTTCCGAGTTATCAAGCTGGTTTGTTGACGCTATCAACAGTTTGGCCGTAGCCGGGTGCGAGAGCAGCCCCCGAGCCTCTACACAGAGCAAGAGGACGAACAAGGACTTTCCCAACTTTTATCATATGCCCCTGTGTCGCCTTTCCACAACGAGGAGGGAGGGAAAGCGCCATGTTGCCCTCGGAGGGCGCTAAACATGGTGTTTCCAGTGAGCTGCTAACGCGTGATCCGAGTGGACGCCCATGCCCCGTTCATTAGGGGTCGGCTGGTGGCCCAGAGGCGCGCTCCAAAAGTACCTGCGGGTGACTCGCCGGACCCGTACCCCTTCGACAGGGTCCGAGGGCTCGATGCCTCCCTCCGGTGGGATTCCGTTACAAATCATTCCCGTCGATCTCGGAAATGTCCTAGGGTACCTCGGGAGTGTAGCCCGAGCCTCGGCCATGTATCGGACGTACCCAGAGTCATCCCTCACTCTGTGTGATCTGAGGCGGCTGTCAAACCCCTTCGAGGGGCCAGCCTACAAACCCCTGATCAGTAGTGGGCGCGGAGCCCGAGTGCTCTGGGGCGGCTGTTGAACCCTTCCGAGGGGCCAGCCTTCGAACCCCTGATAGTAATGGGCTTGAAGCCCGAGTGCTCTGGGGCGGCTGTCGAAACCGTTCTGAGGGGCCAGCCTTCGAACCCCTGATCAGTAGGAGGGCTCGGGGCCCGCTTCCTTTGCCGAGAAGAATCCTTTCCACAACATCCCCTTTCCCGGTCCCTATAGCAAGAGAGAGAGAGAGAGAGGAGGAGGGGAAGGATATGAATTTAAATAAGGTGGCACACCTTTTTCGACGCGGTCGTCATGGCGGAGGCAAAACGACGCCTGCCTCGCCTGCCAGAGGTGTCGCTTGCTCTGCCAGGGAGTTAATGCGACGGGACGGGCGATTCGCGTGGCGCCCGTTGCGCGTGCGAGCCGTTTGAGGAACGGGACACGAGTGCGTCGTCTTCACGCCGTGGGAGATGGATCTCCCATTGCTTCAGGAGGGGACGCGAGCCCGCAGGCGATTTGACCGCTCCTTCCGCTCGTCTGCCGCCGCAATTACTACCGGCCCACTTTTGGCCATGCCAACCGTCGTGCCTACCCCCGCGGCTGACTGACCCGTGGTCGTCGCCTTTAATTGGCACTGTTGGGTCATGCGCAGGGCTACCTCGAGTCGCGGTACTGGTTCCGCAGTCGAGGAGGCGCGGCATTCGGCGCAAGTGGCGGTGCGGCTCTTTGCACGTCGTAACTGGCGCGTCGGTTACATGACATGCGGGCCTGCTTCCTTCGCGCTGGTCCACTGGATGTGGTCGAAGCCGAAAGGGTGCGATTGGATGCCTGTCGCGTGGTAGTCCACCCTTTCGACCACCGGTTTCTGCGAAGATGGGAGAGCGCCTGTAACCGCGGGGCGGTTGCATGCCTCGCGTGCGGCAGTTCGCCTTCTTCGCGCTTCGATCAGCTCGCATGACGTGTGGGACCCAGCCCCCGTGTCGTAGGGGGAGAACCCTAGAGTATGTCAGTGGAGACTTTGCCCGTTACGCTAAGGGGTGCAAGTGAGGAGGTCCGCCTACAAAAGGGGATCGATCCCCCGTGCAGTGGCCATGCCTTCGTTCTCCCCTCATGCATTGCGCCCTTCCACCTTTCGAGCCCCCGGATGGGGTGCACCAGCGTCGCCTTGCTCTTGCTGTCATTGGAGGAGCGCGGCCTCGTGGAGATTGGCGTTCTTCAGCCACCGCTTGGCTTTAAGGATTTTTGTCATGCAGCCTGGCTGCATTCCCTCACCAATGGTCAGTTTGGTGGGGAGAAGCAAGCCAGGCTGCGGCCTCTGCCTCGCCCTCAGCTTCAAGGATCTTCGTCATCCGGGCTGAGGCGGAGGAGCGCACCGAGTGGGGGTTGCCTCCGCGTGGGTCGGTGACCCTTTTCTTCCCCCAGCGTTTGGGGGAGAAAGGCATCCTCCAGCCATGCGGGAGAAGGCAAACTGCTGCTCCCTAGACAGGGTGTAGCTTTCCGTCCTTCATCTGGGCGGCGGTCGTGCCGTGTGCGGGCCGGCCACGTCTAGGTCCTCCTCGCACCGTTAGCCGCGCCAGGGGGTTGCTCAACACGTCGTACGCCGCGAGGGCGGTACTCGTGTTCTGGGACGGCCTCGGCGAGGACGGGAGTGAGGACCTGCCGGTGCGCTTTGGGGCGGCCGCTGTTCACCGACGTGGTGTCGGTGGGTTCGATCCCACGGACGGCGCCTGTCACACCCGGATTTTAGGGGTCCAAAACCCGGGCGCGAACATAATCACCAGGTGTGCTGGGACCAAGTCTCACACATATGATGATCATGGCACAGGATCGAATGTCACATCTTTATATATAACAGGAGTTCTATACAAAATAAATAATTACATTATAAGGAGACAACGGTCCAGCAACCCAAAGTTGACTGGGAGACGACGGCCTAGACCACTCACGAACTCATCACAGCATCCTCCATGCGCCTCATCCTTTGTGTACCTGTTCTTGACCTGTGGGGGGTGTGAGACAGCAAGAGTGAGCTCACATACGTTCATTGCTCAACAAGTTGTGGGGAATAATGTGCATGAACTCGCCAAAGGCGGGAGCTCACGTGAAGTGTAAGGCTTACCAAAGAGGATGGTTAGAGCTGAGCATTGCTTTTAAAGTTGGTCAAAATTTTATTAGCAGTTACTAAGTATAAGTAAATACCAGCCCAATTAAATAGTAGAACAAAAGTAACAACTTCACCTGCGATGCAATGCATATGACAAATTGAGTTTAAGTTCCATAATTAATCATGTGAGGGTCCGAGCCGCTCATGACCGTGAGCACGGCTAGTATACTAGTTTTACACTCTGCAGAGGTTGCGCATCTTTACCCACAAGTCGTGTATCCCATGTCGCCAGGGTTTGCAAGGCCCTTAGACACTACCGAGGTGAATGGCTAGGGATCCACTACGAGGCCTTTACAAAGTTCCACTAGCTTCCGAAAACCCGCTACAGTTTATAGGAAGTTCCAATGCAGGAATCCCTTGCAGGACCGCCATCGCAGCAAAATCCTCCCGAGGGCCTCCCTACACTGACCACTCCCCTACTGCCCTTGCCCCTTTCGGGTAAGGTAGTCTTCCACTAGCTTTCCTAATTAATCAGCCAAGGGGTCCCATTCCTCCCTTGTGGTAGCACTGTTTTCTCGGGTGGTTGCTCCATGTTCCAATTAACATAATGATCTTATCATGAACAATAAATAACAACTGATAACAAAAGTGTAATCATGAATAGTGTATCTCCATACCCAAAACCACATATAGCACTAGCAAGTACTACCCAGAAAGTTCAGTGGTAAACAAGGTATAAAGATAGACAAACTAGGGTAACCTATTGGGTCCCATCAAAATTAACCTATGCAGATCATTATTATTAATTAGAACATGAGTGGGTAAAAAGAAGTGATCAAGGGCACAACTTGCCTGGGCCTTGAGATTCCAGGTACCAGGATGATCTTCAGGGGACTCGTGACCTCACTGCTAGTCGTAGCAATTCAAACAAACATGGTATAGGCAAAATTAACATTACACCAAACATAAGAACAAAATACACATTATTAATATACTTATTAAAATAAGATCATAGGAACAGGAATCATTAATTTTGGAGTTATAGATTTTAAGTTATGGATTTTCCAATGTTTTATGTGTTTAGTACAAGATTAATTAAGATAACAATTTTAATGTGACTTTTATGTAAAACCAGTGGCACTAATTGATAAACAATAATATTACAAAATTATAGGAAGTGGAATGGATTAATTTGGAGTTCATATGCATTTTCTATGAATTATATAAATTCTAGGAATTATTTTTATATTAAAAACTCATTTTCTAATTCATTTTCCTGATTTTATAACACTCTGGACTGGGCCTCAATTAAACAGAAGCACAGGGGGCTCGGCGCAAGAAACCCGAGACACAATCAACAGTGCCTATGGACTGCGGGTTGATTCAAACTAAAGACGGGGGCTCTTTATCAAAAGTGCCAGCGCGAAGGGGTATCGGTGGAGATCGGCCGCCCGATCACTGATCAAGGGCCCAGATTAAATCGCGAATCCTGTGAACCGGTATGCTCTGCTGACCCTACGATCCAAGATCTACGGTCCAGATTTAATGAGGCGCAGACCAATCGGTACCGTTCGGTCCGATCCAGCGGCCCAGATCAATCCATCGAAGGGGTACGCTGGTGTTCTAATCTAGGCCGTTCACTGGGATATCGACGGCGCATAAGCTTTCTTCTACCCTGGATGCCGAGCGCGACGGCGCAGCCACCACACGGCGGCGGGTTCACCAGAGCCCGCGAAATCCGGTCCCCCCGAGCGCCAAACCCAAATTAAATGGCGCCACACGATCTAGAGGGCAATGCGAACCGCATGGAGAAGAACTCACCGTTGATAATGTTGTGGCGAAGGCTGTCCACGGTGAGGAGCGGCTTCACGGCGGACGGTAAAGGTCGGCGAGCAATTCCGGATTGAGCAGGGTTCAATCCGCCCAGGCGAAGTCACAATCCGATCCCACGCGACTTGGTGCGGTCCCCAAACTCGATACCGAGGTGCTAGCGCCGGGGAATCGCAGATTTGGCCACCGATGCCCGCGGCGGACTTCGTTTCGATTGATGGAGTTTGCGGTGGAACGGTCGGCGATGGAGGAGGGGTCCCAGGTGCCCGGCTGGTTTTATAGCCAGAGGAAAGCGCGACAGAGGCGGGGATTCGGTCACCGCGCGGATTCCGCGGCGAGTTCGGTAGCCAGCGGCCGGCGGAGTCGCGTGTTCTGTTGTCGGGAGGGGAAAGGAACAGCTGACAAGGGGGCCCCACCAGTCGGTGTCCGCAGCAAACGCGCGCGCGAGGCTGGTCAGTGGGTCCGGCAGAGCAGTGAGTGGAGAACCGTGGTCGAGCGCGTGAGGCTGACCGGTGGGACCCGCGTGTCGGCGCGTGAGTGGAGTGGGCTGCGCGCGGGTGAGGAAATGCCTAGATGGGCCGAAAGTGAGGTTGTTGGCCCAAGTAAGGTTTTTTAATCTTTTTCTTTTTATTTTCTATTTTCTTTTCTCCATTTTCAAATCCAATTTGAATTCAAGTTTAAATTCAAACTTTGTGAATAACTTGTCCTCAGTTTGAAAGGTATAATTTAATAATTTAAGGGTGAAGGATGTTTATTCTGATTTTTATTTTATTTTATGTAGTATTTTTCTTAGTTCTTCCCTTCTCTTTTATTTTTTTTATTTTCTATTCAAATTCAAACTTATACTTCTATTTTAGTTTTCAGATTTTTCAAATGTATCAATTGAAACCCAAAGGTGAATATAAACCATACTATTTTAATATTACTAATTTAAGTTTTATTCTCCTTGTTATTTGTCTCATGGGATGTATAAATGGTTTCCTTTAAAAGAAAAATCCTTTTTCTCCTCATTTTCTTATTTCCCAATTTCCAAAACATTATGATACTTTGTTCAGATTTCTTCTACCAATTCCAAATTCAGAATTTGGGTGTTACAAATCCTACCCCCCTTAAAAATAATCTCGTCCTCGAGATTTGTAAGAGGGTGCATAATCATGTTATCTCAAACATATGCACAGACAAAATCTCAGCATGATGCATAATTTTATTAGCAACACATACGGTCAATTAGACCTTATTATTATTCCTAAATTAATAAAATACTGGCTAGGATATGGTTAGGAAAAATATGGACATAGTATGTCTAGGCATCTATGAGATTTCCTTATGGTTAGTATAGGTCATGGCAAGGAAGAGTATAATAAGGAAAGACTTTATCCTGAACTGTGGATCTTGATTCCTTTTGAAGTTGGATTTGACTCATCTTCTTCCTGGTCGAGGTTAACCTTCTTCTTGGATCTGATTTAAGAACCATCGATTGTGGTGTTAGATGCCATTATCCGAGTTAGGGTAACCATTGCGGGTACATGGGTAGGTAGATCAAATAGAGTTTTACTTTACTTTTGAGATAAATGGGTTGAGCAACCTAACACATAGGCTAGATCGTGATTTCACAAATGAGTTGGTTTAAGACACCAATTTAGGTTTAAAATGTGCTTATAGAAGTAGGGTCCAATCTAATTTACTAGGATTATCTAACATGTTTAGTAAGTCACTTTAGATTAGATCACATTAACCATATTAGTTTGGATCACATTAGATTGCATTAATTTAGATGGGATCTAGATTTGATTGGTATGACTAGTTTGGACTAGATAAGATCTAATTAATTTGGATTGGATCATGATTGTTACTCTAGGGTGAGATAAGCAAAGTGGTTAGAATAAGATAAGATAAAGATAAGATAAGATAAGATAGATTTTTTTTTAAGATAAGAATGGATCCATGAGGCTAGATATATTTTAATGGGGGATAATCTAGGTTGTTTAGTTATCTCATGAAGTTTATTTATGTCTATATGTATATGCATATGTAATTGTGGACATTACTCCACAACTCATCACACTCAATCAAAGATCCAAATCAAACAAGTATCATAAGAACAAACATTCAAGTTCATAGATATCTAAAGAAAATAATTTTGTTTTTGTTCCTATGAGTAGATCTCCTATTCCTAAAGGTTACTTTAGGCACAGGATTTCAAAGTGTGAAATCCACATTTGTCTTTTAGAAAGAAAAGATAAGAATAATCAGAGTAAGCGGAAATAGATGAGAAAAGATTAAGAAAAGTTTAGAAAGAAATCAGAGTAAGGTAAGTAGGTAAGGGTTGTCCAGTTCTATCTAGGTTTCGTCCTACAGTCAACATTCCTCTGATACCACTTCTGTCACACCCGGATTTTAGGGGTCCAAAACCCGGGCGCGAACATAATCACCAGGTGTGCTGGGACCAAGTCTCACACATATGATGAATCATGGCACAGGATCGAATGTCACATCTTTATATATAACAGGAGTTCTATACAAAATAAATAATTACATTATAAGGAGACAACGGTCCAGCAACCCAAAGTTGACTGGGAGACGACGGCCTAGACCACTCACGAACTCATCACAGCATCCTCCATGTGCCTCATCCTTTGTGTACCTGTTCTTGACCTTGTGGGGGGGTGTGAGACAGCAAGAGTGAGCTCACATACGTTCATTGCTCAACAAGTTGTGGGGAATAATGTGCATGAACTCGCCAAAGGCGGGAGCTCACGTGAAGTGTAAGGCTTACCAAAGAGGATGGTTAGAGCTGAGCATTGCTTTTAAAGTTGGTCAAAATTTTATTAGCAGTTACTAAGTATAAGTAAATACCAGCCCAATTAAATAGTAGAACAAAAGTAACAACTTCACCTGCGATGCAATGCATATGACAAATTGAGTTTAAGTTCCATAATTTAATCATGTGAGGGTCCGAGCCGCTCATGACCGTGAGCACGGCTAGTATACTAGTTTTACACTCTGCAGAGGTTGCGCATCTTTACCCACAAGTCGTGTATCCCATGTCGCCAGGGTTTGCAAGGCCCTTAGACACTACCGAGGTGAATGGCTAGGGATCCACTACGAGGCCTTTACAAAGTTCCACTAGCTTCCGAAAACTCGCTACAGTTTATAGGAAGTTCCAATGCAGGAATCCCTTGCAGGACCGCCATCGCAGCAAAATCCTCCCGAGGGCCTCCCTACACTGACCACTCCCCTACTGCCCTTGCCCCTTTCGGGTAAGGTAGTCTTCCACTAGCTTTCCTAATTAATCAGCCAAGGGGTCCCATTCCTCCCTTGTGGTAGCACTGTTTTCCCGGGTGGTCGCTCCATGTTCCAATTAACATAATGATCTTATCATGAACAATAAATAACAACTGATAACAAAAGTGTAATCATGAATAGTGTATCTCCATACCCAAAACCACATATAGCACTAGCAAGTACTACCCAGAAAGTTCAGTGGTAAACAAGGTATAAAGATAGACAAACTAGGGTAACCTATTGGGTCCCATCAAAATTAACCTATGCAGATCATTATGATTAATTAGAACATGAGTGGGTAAAAAGAAGTGATCAAGGGCACAACTTGCCTGGGCCTTGAGATTCCAGGTACCAGGATGATCTTCAGGGGACTCGTGACCTCACTGCTAGTCGTAGCAATTCAAACAAACATGGTATAGGCAAAATTAACATTACACCAAACATAAGAACAAAATACACATTATTAATATACTTATTAAAATAAGATCATAGGAACAGGAATCATTAATTTTGGAGTTATAGATTTTAAGTTATGGATTTTCCAATGTTTTATGTGTTTAGTACAAGATTAATTAAGATAACAATTTTAATGTGACTTTTATGTAAAACCAGTGGCACTAATTGATAAACAATAATATTACAAAATTATAGGAAGTGGAATGGATTAATTTGGAGTTCATATGCATTTTCTATGAATTATATAAATTCTAGGAATTATTTTTATATTAAAAACTCATTTTCTAATTCATTTTCCTGATTTTATAACACTCTGGACTGGGCCTCAATTAAACAGAAGCACAGGGGGCTCGGCGCAAGAAACCCGAGACACAATCAACAGTGCCTATGGACTGCGGGTTGATTCAAACTAAAGACGGGGGCTCTTTATCAAAAGTGCCAGCGCGAAGGGGTATCGGTGGAGATCGGCCGCCCGATCACTGATCAAGGGCCCAGATTAAATCGCGAATCCTGTGAACCGGTATGCTCTGCTGACCCTACGATCCAAGATCTACGGTCCAGATTTAATGAGGCGCAGACCAATCGGTACCGTTCGGTCCGATCCAGCGGCCCAGATCAATCCATCGAAGGGGTACGCTGGTGTTCTAATCTAGGCCGTTCACTGGGATATCGACGGCGCATAAGCTTTCTTCTACCCTGGATGCCGAGCGCGACGGCGCAGCCACCACACGGCGGCGGGTTCACCGGAGCCCGCGAAATCCGGTCCCCCCGAGCGCCAAACCCAAATTAAATGGCGCCACACGATCTAGAGGGCAATGCGAACCGCATGGAGAAGAACTCACCGTTGATAATGTTGTGGCGAAGGCTGTCCACGGTGAGGAGCGGCTTCACGGCGGACGGTAAAGGTCGGCGAGCAATTCCGGATTGAGCAGGGTTCAATCCGCCCAGGCGAAGTCACAATCCGATCCCACGCGACTTGGTGCGGTCCCCAAACTCGATACCGAGGTGCTAGCGCCGGGGAATCGCAGATTTGGCCACCAATGCCCGCGGCGGACTTCGTTTCGATTGATGGAGTTTGCGGTGGAACGGTCGGCGATGGAGGAGGGGTCCCAGGTGCCCGGCTGGTTTTATAGCCAGAGGAAAGCGCGACAGAGGCGGGGATTCGGTCACCGCGCGGATTCCGCGGCGAGTTCGGTAGCCAGCGGCCGGCGGAGTCGCGTGTTCTGTTGTCGGGAGGGGGAAAGGAACAGCTGACAAGGGGGCCCCACCAGTCGGTGTCCGCAGCAAACGCGCGCGCGAGGCTGGTCAGTGGGTCCGGCAGAGCAGTGAGTGGAGAACCGTGGTCGAGCGCGTGAGGCTGACCGGTGGGACCCGCGTGTCGGCGCGTGAGTGGAGTGGGCTGCGCGCGGGTGAGGAAATGCCTAGATGGGCCGAAAGTGAGGTTGTTGGCCCAAGTAAGGTTTTTTAATCTTTTTCTTTTTATTTTCTATTTTCTTTTCTCCATTTTCAAATCCAATTTGAATTCAAGTTTAAATTCAAACTTTGTGAATAACTTGTCCTCAGTTTGAAAGGTATAATTTAATAATTTAAGGGTGAAGGATGTTTATTCTGATTTTTATTTTATTTTATGTAGTATTTTTCTTAGTTCTTCCCTTCTCTTTTATTTTTTTTATTTTCTATTCAAATTCAAACTTATACTTCTATTTTAGTTTTCAGATTTTTCAAATGTATCAATTGAAACCCAAAGGTGAATATAAACCATACTATTTTAATATTACTAATTTAAGTTTTATTCTCCTTGTTATTTGTCTCATGGGATGTATAAATGGTTTCCTTTAAAAGAAAAATCCTTTTTCTCCTCATTTTCTTATTTCCCAATTTCCAAAACATTATGATACTTTGTTCAGATTTCTTCTACCAATTCCAAATTCAGAATTTGGGTGTTACAAATCCTACCCCCCTTAAAAATAATCTCGTCCTCGAGATTTGTAAGAGGGTGCATAATCATGTTATCTCAAACATATGCACAGACAAAATCTCAGCATGATGCATAATTTTATTAGCAACACATACGGTCAATTAGACCTTATTATTATTCCTAAATTAATAAAATACTGGCTAGGATATGGTTAGGAAAAATATGGACATAGTATGTCTAGGCATCTATGAGATTTCCTTATGGTTAGTATAGGTCATGGCAAGGAAGAGTATAATAAGGAAAGACTTTATCCTGAACTGTGGATCTTGATTCCTTTTGAAGTTGGATTTGACTCATCTTCTTCCTGGTCGAGGTTAACCTTCTTCTTGGATCTGATTTAAGAACCATCGATTGTGGTGTTAGATGCCATTATCCGAGTTAGGGTAACCATTGCGGGTACATGGGTAGGTAGATCAAATAGAGTTTTACTTTACTTTTGAGATAAATGGGTTGAGCAACCTAACACATAGGCTAGATCGTGATTTCACAAATGAGTTGGTTTAAGACACCAATTTAGGTTTAAAATGTGCTTATAGAAGTAGGGTCCAATCTAATTTACTAGGATTATCTAACATGTTTAGTAAGTCACTTTAGATTAGATCACATTAACCATATTAGTTTGGATCACATTAGATTGCATTAATTTAGATGGGATCTAGATTTGATTGGTATGACTAGTTTGGACTAGATAAGATCTAATTAATTTGGATTGGATCATGATTGTTACTCTAGGGTGAGATAAGCAAAGTGGTTAGAATAAGATAAGATAAAGATAAGATAAGATAAGATAGATTTTTTTTTAAGATAAGAATGGATCCATGAGGCTAGATATATTTTAATGGGGGATAATCTAGGTTGTTTAGTTATCTCATGAAGTTTATTTATGTCTATATGTATATGCATATGTAATTGTGGACATTACTCCACAACTCATCACACTCAATCAAAGATCCAAATCAAACAAGTATCATAAGAACAAACATTCAAGTTCATAGATATCTAAAGAAAATAATTTTGTTTTTGTTCCTATGAGTAGATCTCCTATTCCTAAAGGTTACTTTAGGCACAGGATTTCAAAGTGTGAAATCCACATTTGTCTTTTAGAAAGAAAAGATAAGAATAATCAGAGTAAGCGGAAATAGATGAGAAAAGATTAAGAAAAGTTTAGAAAGAAATCAGAGTAAGGTAAGTAGGTAAGGGTTGTCCAGTTCTATCTAGGTTTCGTCCTACAGTCAACATTCCTCTGATACCACTTCTGTCACACCCGGATTTTAGGGGTCCAAAACCCGGGCGCGAACATAATCACCAGGTGTGCTGGGACCAAGTCTCACACATATGATGAATCATGGCACAGGATCGAATGTCACATCTTTATATATAACAGGAGTTCTATACAAAATAAATAATTACATTATAAGGAGACAACGGTCCAGCAACCCAAAGTTGACTGGGAGACGACGGCCTAGACCACTCACGAACTCATCACAGCATCCTCCATGTGCCTCATCCTTTGTGTACCTATTCTTGACCTGTGGGGGGGTGTGAGACAGCAAGAGTGAGCTCACATACGTTCATTGCTCAACAAGTTGTGGGGAATAATGTGCATGAACTCGCCAAAGGCGGGAGCTCACGTGAAGTGTAAGGCTTACCAAAGAGGATGGTTAGAGCTGAGCATTGCTTTTAAAGTTGGTCAAAATTTTATTAGCAGTTACTAAGTATAAGTAAATACCAGCCCAATTAAATAGTAGAACAAAAGTAACAACTTCACCTGCGATGCAATGCATATGACAAATTGAGTTTAAGTTCCATAATTTAATCATGTGAGGGTCCGAGCCGCTCATGACCGTGAGCACGGCTAGTATACTAGTTTTACACTCTGCAGAGGTTGCGCATCTTTACCCACAAGTCGTGTATCCCATGTCGCCAGGGTTTGCAAGGCCCTTAGACACTACCGAGGTGAATGGCTAGGGATCCACTACGAGGCCTTTACAAAGTTCCACTAGCTTCCGAAAACTCGCTACAGTTTATAGGAAGTTCCAATGCAGGAATCCCTTGCAGGACCGCCATCGCAGCAAAATCCTCCCGAGGGCCTCCCTACACTGACCACTCCCCTACTGCCCTTGCCCCTTTCGGGTAAGGTAGTCTTCCACTAGCTTTCCTAATTAATCAGCCAAGGGGTCCCATTCCTCCCTTGTGGTAGCACTGTTTTCCCGGGTGGTCGCTCCATGTTCCAATTAACATAATGATCTTATCATGAACAATAAATAACAACTGATAACAAAAGTGTAATCATGAATAGTGTATCTCCATACCCAAAACCACATATAGCACTAGCAAGTACTACCCAGAAAGTTCAGTGGTAAACAAGGTATAAAGATAGACAAACTAGGGTAACCTATTGGGTCCCATCAAAATTAACCTATGCAGATCATTATGATTAATTAGAACATGAGTGGGTAAAAAGAAGTGATCAAGGGCACAACTTGCCTGGGCCTTGAGATTCCAGGTACCAGGATGATCTTCAGGGGACTCGTGACCTCACTGCTAGTCGTAGCAATTCAAACAAACATGGTATAGGCAAAATTAACATTACACCAAACATAAGAACAAAATACACATTATTAATATACTTATTAAAATAAGATCATAGGAACAGGAATCATTAATTTTGGAGTTATAGATTTTAAGTTATGGATTTTCCAATGTTTTATGTGTTTAGTACAAGATTAATTAAGATAACAATTTTAATGTGACTTTTATGTAAAACCAGTGGCACTAATTGATAAACAATAATATTACAAAATTATAGGAAGTGGAATGGATTAATTTGGAGTTCATATGCATTTTCTATGAATTATATAAATTCTAGGAATTATTTTTATATTAAAAACTCATTTTCTAATTCATTTTCCTGATTTTATAACACTCTGGACTGGGCCTCAATTAAACAGAAGCACAGGGGGCTCGGCGCAAGAAACCCGAGACACAATCAACAGTGCCTATGGACTGCGGGTTGATTCAAACTAAAGACGGGGGCTCTTTATCAAAAGTGCCAGCGCGAAGGGGTATCGGTGGAGATCGGCCGCCCGATCACTGATCAAGGGCCCAGATTAAATCGCGAATCCTGTGAACCGGTATGCTCTGCTGACCCTACGATCCAAGATCTACGGTCCAGATTTAATGAGGCGCAGACCAATCGGTACCGTTCGGTCCGATCCAGCGGCCCAGATCAATCCATCGAAGGGGTACGCTGGTGTTCTAATCTAGGCCGTTCACTGGGATATCGACGGCGCATAAGCTTTCTTCTACCCTGGATGCCGAGCGCGACGGCGCAGCCACCACACGGCGGCGGGTTCACCGGAGCCCGCGAAATCCGGTCCCCCCGAGCGCCAAACCCAAATTAAATGGCGCCACACGATCTAGAGGGCAATGCGAACCGCATGGAGAAGAACTCACCGTTGATAATGTTGTGGCGAAGGCTGTCCACGGTGAGGAGCGGCTTCACGGCGGACGGTAAAGGTCGGCGAGCAATTCCGGATTGAGCAGGGTTCAATCCGCCCAGGCGAAGTCACAATCCGATCCCACGCGACTTGGTGCGGTCCCCAAACTCGATACCGAGGTGCTAGCGCCGGGGAATCGCAGATTTGGCCACCGATGCCCGCGGCGGACTTCGTTTCGATTGATGGAGTTTGCGGTGGAACGGTCGGCGATGGAGGAGGGGTCCCAGGTGCCCGACTGGTTTTATAGCCAGAGGAAAGCGCGACAGAGGCGGGGATTCGGTCACCGCGCGGATTCCGCGGCGAGTTCGGTAGCCAGCGGCCGGCGGAGTCGCGTGTTCTGTTGTCGGGAGGGGGAAAGGAACAGCTGACAAGGGGGCCCCACCAGTCGGTGTCCGCAGCAAACGCGCGCGCGAGGCTGGTCAGTGGGTCCGGCAGAGCAGTGAGTGGAGAACCGTGGTCGAGCGCGTGAGGCTGACCGGTGGGACCCGCGTGTCGGCGCGTGAGTGGAGTGGGCTGCGCGCGGGTGAGGAAATGCCTAGATGGGCCGAAAGTGAGGTTGTTGGCCCAAGTAAGGTTTTTTAATCTTTTTCTTTTTATTTTCTATTTTCTTTTCTCCATTTTCAAATCCAATTTGAATTCAAGTTTAAATTCAAACTTTGTGAATAACTTGTCCTCAGTTTGAAAGGTATAATTTAATAATTTAAGGGTGAAGGATGTTTATTCTGATTTTTATTTTATTTTATGTAGTATTTTTCTTAGTTCTTCCCTTCTCTTTTATTTTTTTTATTTTCTATTCAAATTCAAACTTATACTTCTATTTTAGTTTTCAGATTTTTCAAATGTATCAATTGAAACCCAAAGGTGAATATAAACCATACTATTTTAATATTACTAATTTAAGTTTTATTCTCCTTGTTATTTGTCTCATGGGATGTATAAATGGTTTCCTTTAAAAGAAAAATCCTTTTTCTCCTCATTTTCTTATTTCCCAATTTCCAAAACATTATGATACTTTGTTCAGATTTCTTCTACCAATTCCAAATTCAGAATTTGGGTGTTACAGCGCCCTCCGACTCTTCAGCCTTAACAGCTTGTCCTCGCCCCTCGTGTGGGGACGTGGGCGAGGGCCCTTTCACAGCAGCGTCTGTCCTGAGGTCATCGCTGCTGTTGTTTAGCCGCCCGAGGTGGAGGTCGTTGTCTCTGCTGCTGCAGAGGTCGCCGGCGAGCCGCCTGTAGTTTGTTGTCCCACAGGCCCTCTGGTGTGGAGGTTGTTCATACCCGCGGGAGTGAAACCAGAGTCCCGTTTGTAAGGGGATATACTGGGTTTTTGCCTGAGCAAAATGTAACCACTTCAAGGACTTAGACATTTGTCGTGGGTCGGGAGAACCGTCGAGGGTTCTGCCGACGTCTAAGTCTGTGTAGCATAGTTACCCCAAGTATATGTGTTTGTTCTTTGTGGTTGTCGAGGCCTGAACATTTGGGTATTCGAGTATAAAGCTGCGTTTCTTCCTCATTTCGAGCACTGGGACTTGCATGTTGGCTAGCCGAACCACTTAACCGAGCGTGAGTTGCCTTTCGCGGAAGGTGATGAGTGAGGTATCCGTATCCCGGAGGCGTAGGAGTCCCTCAGCTCGGTCGGCCTTGCCGCTCTAGGCCTCTCTTGCTCAGTTTTTTTAGAACCCTCGGCTGCTCTGCGATGAGCCGGAGCCGGAGGCAGCGGTGTTGGCGCGGACAGAGGCGGAGTCGGCTCAAAAAGAGACTTCGTTGGCCCGGGAGCTGGTGGCTTCCCAGGCTGAGGAAAATGTGGCAGCAGCAGCTGGAGCTTAGCCAAGACATCCACTGGCGCGGTGCTGGCGTCCTCCCTTGGGTGGAGGTCCTTTTGCCCGGGTCGCTGTCCGAGGCCGAGCCAGGTTCCGCCGAGGGTGGAAACAACGCCGAGGGTGCTGCTGCTCCCCCTGCCGATGCCTGAACCTGTAGGAACAGTTTGTCTGTAGCATGCGCATGTTTTCGTGGTCGCTGAGGCCTAAGCACTTCATAGTCGTGTTAAAGAGCTGCGTTTTCTTTCCTCTCGTTTCGAGCATCACGACTTGTCTGTCAATAGCAGAATCGTTTATCCAAGCGAGAGTTACTTTTCGCGGAAGGTGATGAGTGAGGTATCCATATCCCGGAGGCGTAGGAGTTCTTCGGCTCGGTCGGCCTTGTCGATTACGTGCACTCTCATTTGGTCATAGGATTCCGTTATTGATACAGTCGAGAAGGCACGAAAGTCGTTTTCTACCCGAGTGTTTGGACTTGT
Organism: Zea luxurians; assembly: GCA_029449295.1. Classification (NCBI taxonomy): domain Eukaryota; kingdom Viridiplantae; phylum Streptophyta; class Magnoliopsida; order Poales; family Poaceae; genus Zea; species Zea luxurians. Next base: position 2,477,204 of record JAOPSE010000090.1, read on the forward strand.
TCGATAGCAGGATCGCTTATCCGAGCGTGAGTTACTTCTCATGGAAGGTGATGAGTGAGGTATCCGTATCCTGGAGGCGTAGGAGTCCCTCGGCTCGGTCGGCCTTGCTGCTTACGTGTACTCTCGTCGTTCTCAGGACCCCGCTATCGATACGGAAGTCGAAAGCATGAAGGTAGTTTTGGTAGAAAAATTTTTTCGAGGAAAGTTTTGACGCAGAGGGGGTCCCCCCTTCTAGCCCCTGAGGGAGGGTCGGGCTTTGCTGAGGCAAGGCCAACCCTTCCTTGACGGTTAGACTTTATGTACATAAAGAAAACGAGGTACATTAACGACTTAAAACATCTTAAGGGTAGAAGCGACGTAGCTGTTGGATGTTCCAAGCGTTGCTGTAGACCTTGCCTTGGTCGTTGGCCAGCTTGTATGTTCCGGGCTTCAAAATCTTGGCGATGATGAAGGGCCCTTCCCAGGGAGGAGTGAGCTTGTGGCGCCCTCGGGCGTCCTGTCACAGACGAAGCACCAAGTCTCCCACTTGGAAGCCTCGGGGCCGAATGCTTTGGGCGTGGTAGCGTCGCAGCGACTGCTGGTACTGCGCCGAATGTAGTAAGGCAACGTCCCGAGCCTCTTTGAGCTGGTTCAGCAAGTCCTCTCGGCTGGTCTGGTTGCTTCGGTCGTCGTACGCCCTGGTCCTCGGGGAGCCGTATTCTAAGTCCATGGGGAGGACGGCCTTAGCCCCATAGACTAGAAAAAACGGCGAGAAACCCGTGGCTCGGCTCAGCGTCGTCCTCAGACTCCAGACTACCGAGGGTAGCTCTTTCATCCACCGCTTGCCGAACTTGTTGAGGTCGTTGTAGATCCTCGGTTTGAGTCCCTGCAAAATCATACCGTTGGCACGCTCCACCTGCCCATTCGTCATAGGGTGAGCTACGGCGGCCTAGTCCACACGGATGTGGTGGTCGTCGCAGAAGTCCAGGAACTTTTTTCCGGTGAACTGCGTGCCATTGTCGGTGATGATGGAGTTTGGGACCCCGAATCGATGGATGATGTTGGTGAAGAACGCCACCGCCTGCTCGGACCTGATGCTGGTCAAGGGTCGGACCTCGATCCACTTGGAGAATTTGTCGATGGCGACCAGCAGGTGCGAGAAGCCCTCGGGTGCCTTTTGCAAGGGACAGACGAGGTCCAGACCGCATACTGCAAACGACCAGGTGATGGGTATTGTCTGCAGGGCTTGAGCGGGCAGGTGCATTTGCCTCGCGTAGAATTGACACCCCCGGCAGGAGCGTATAATCCTGGTGGCGTTGGCCACCGCGGTTGGCCAGTAGAAACCTTGTCGAAAGGCATTCCCCACGAGGGCTCGAGGTGCTGCATGGTGGCCGCAGGCCCCCGAGTGTATTTCTTGCAACAACTCTTGTCCTTGGGCGATGGATATGCATCGTTGGAGGATGCCCGAGGGGCTGCGGTGATAGAGCTCCTTTTCATCACCCAGCAAGACGAACGACTTGGCGCGCCGAGCCAGTCACCGAGCTTTGGCCTTGTCGAGGGGAAGCTCTCCTCGGAGGAGATATTCCAGGTAAGGGGTCTGCCAGTTCGGATCTGGTGTGACCCCATTTTGTTCCCCTTCGATGGGCAAGGCCTCCTCCTCGATGGCCGAGGGTACCTCAGGCTTGGTTGAGGCCTCCTCGGGCTCGGCCGAGGGTACCTCGGGCTGGGCCGAGGCTTCCTCGGGCTCGGGTGTGTCGTCGATCTTGACGGATGGTTGATGTAGGTCTCTGGAGAAGACGTCCGGGGGAACCGTCGTCCGCCCCGAGGCTATCTTTGCCAGCTCATCCGCAGTCTCGTTGTACCGTCGGGCGATGTGGTTGAGCTCCAGCCCATAGAACTTGCCTTCCAGGCGCCGGACTTCGTCGCAGTAGGCTTCCATCCTCCGGTCGCGACAGTGGGAGTTCTTCATGACTTGGTCGATGACAAGCTGCGAGTCACCACGAGCATCGAGGCGCCAGACCCCTAGCTCGATGGCGATGTGCAGCCCGTTAACCAGAGCCTCATACTCGGCCACGTTGTTTGATGCCGGAAAATGGAGGCGTATGATGCAGTGAAGATGCTTTCCGAGGGGTGAAATAAAGAGCAAGCCAGCGCCTGCTCCTGTTTTCATGAGTGACCCATCGAAGTACATGGTCCAAAGCTCAGGTTGGATTGGAGTTGTTGGTAACTGGGTGTCAGTCCACTCAGCCAGGAAGTCTGCCAAGACCTAGGATTTTATGGCCTTCCGAGGGGCAAATGATAGTGTTTCGCCCATGAGCTCCACTGCCCACTTTGCTATCCTACCCGAGGCCTCACGACACTAGATGATCTCCCCCAGGGGGAAGGATGACACCACAGTCACCGGATGAGACTCGAAGTAGTGTCGCAACTTTCGCCGTGTCAGAATCACTGCGTAGAGCAGCTTCTGGATCTGTGGGTAGCAGACTTTGGTCTCGGAAAGCACTTCGCTGATGAAGTAGACTGGCCTCTGGACGAGCAGTGCATGCCCTTCTTCTCGTCTCTCGACTATGATCGCGGCGCTGACCACCTGAGTGGTTGCGGCTACGTAGATCAAGAGGGCTTCTCCTGCAGCGGGGGGCACCAAGATGGGTGCATTTGTAAGGAGCGCCTTAAGGTTTCTGAGGGCTTCCTCGGCCTCGGGGGTCCAAGTGAAGCACTCGGCCTTCCTTGAGAGGCGATACAGAGGCAAGCCTTTCTCGCCAAGGCGTGAGATGAAGTGGCTCAGAGCCGCAAGGCATCCCATGACCCTCTGTACTCCTTTCAAATCTTTGATCGGTCCCATGTTGGTGATGGCCGCGATTTTCTCCGGATTGGCCTTGATGCCCCGCTCGGAGACGATGAATCCCAGGAGCATGCCTCGGGGGACTCCGAAGACACACTTCTTGGGGTTGAGTTTCACGCCTTTCGCTCTCAGACACTTGAATGTCGTTTTAAGGTCAGAGATGAGGTCGAAGGCTTTCTTCGTCTTGACAATGATGTCATCGACGTAAGCCTCGACCGTCCTGCCGATGTGTTCTCCGAACACATGGTTCATGCACCTCTGGTAGGTGGCGCATGCATTCCTCAAACCAAATGGCATTGTAGTGTAGCAGTCATGCCAAAAGGTGTGATAAAAGAAGTCGCGAGCTGGTCGGACTCTTTCATCTTGATTTGGTGATAGCCTAAGTAGGCATCGAGGAATGATAGGGTTTCGCACCCAGCAGTGGAGTCCACAATTTGATCGATGCGAGGTAGAGGGTAGGGAACTTTTGGACATGCTTTGTTTAGACCAGTGTAGTCTACACACATCCTCCATTTCCCATCCTTCTTCCTTACAAGAACAGGGTTAGCTAACCATTCAGGATGGAATACCTCTTTGATGAACCCTGCCGCGAGTAGCTTGTGGATCTCCTCGCCTATGGCCCTGCGCTTTTCTTCGTCAAAACGGCGCAGGGCTTGCTTCATGGGTCGGGTTCCAACTCTGATGTCCAGTGAGTGCTCGGCGACATCCCTCGGTATGTCGGGCATGTCCGAGGGACTCCACGCAAATACTTCGGCGTTTGCGCGGAGAAAGTCGACGAGCACTGCTTCCTATTTGGGGTCGAGCTCGGAGCCGATCCAGACTTTCTTGCTGGCGTCGTTGCTGGGGTCGAGAGAGATGGACTTGACCGCCTCAACTGGTTCGAAGTTGCCGGCGTGCCGCTTCGCATCGGGCACCTCCTTGGAGAGGCGTTCCAGGTCGGTGATGAGGGCCTCGGACTCGGCGAGGGCCTCAGCGTACTCCACGCACTCCACGTCGCATTCGTACGCGTGGCGGTACATGGATCCGACGGTGATGATCCCGTTCGGGCCCGGCATCTTGAGCTTGAGGTAGGTGTAGTTGGGGACGGCCATGAACTTGGCGTCGCACGGCCTTCCCGACACCACATGGTAGGTTCCTCAGAACCCGACGACCTCGAAGGTGAGAGCTTCCTTTCGAAAGTTGGAGGGAGTCCCGAAGCAGACAGGTAAGTCGATCCGTCCGAGGGGTAGGATTCGCTTCCCGGGCGTGATCCCATGGAAGGGTGCCGCACCGGCCCGGACCTCGGACCTATCAATCCCCAAGAGTTCCAGGGTCTCAGCGTAGATGATGTTAAGGCTGCTGCCTCCGTCCATGAGGACTTTAGAGAGCCTAACGCTACCGATGATCGGATCGACGACGAGCGGGTACCTTCCTGGGCTGGCACGAAGTCAGGGTGGTTGCCTCGGTCGAAGGTGATAGGCTTGTCGGACAAGTCTAGGTAGACTGGCGCTGCCACCTTCACCAAGCAGACCTCCCAGCGCTCCTGCTTGCGGTGCCGAGCCGAGGCGTTCGCCGCCTGCCCACCGTAGATCATGAAGCAGTTGTGGACCTTCGGGAATTCTTCTTCCTTACCGCCCTCCTTCTTGTTGTTGTCATGGCCTTTGCTATCTTCCACCGGGGGCCCGGTCTTATGGAAGTAGCGCCGGAGCATGACACATTCTTTGAGGGTGTGCTTGACGGGACCCTGGTGATAGGGGCACGACCCTTTGAGCATCTTGTCGAACGCGCCGGCCCCTCCAGGAGGTTTTCGAGGGTTCTTGTGCTCGGCCGCAGAGACGAGATTCGCGTCAGTGGCGTCGCGCTTCGCTTGCGACTTGTTCTTGGCCTTCTTCTTCGTGCCCCGCTGGGCGAATGCCTCAGATGCATCTTTCTTCAGCTCTCCCTGAGGCTGCTTGTCCTTCCGGAAGATGGCCTCGACTACCTCCTGACCCGAGGCGAACTTGGTGGCGACGTCCATCAGTTCATTCACACTGGTGGGAGTCTTGCGCCCCAGTTTGCTCACCAGGTCTCGGCAAGTGGTGCCGGCAAGGAAAGCCCCGATGACATCCGAGTCGGTAACGTTGGACAGCTCGGTGCGCTGCTTCAAAAACTGCCAGATGTACTCTCGGAGGGACTCCCCTGGCTGCTGGTGGCAGCTTCAGAGATCCCACGAGTTCCCAGGGCACACGTACGTGCCTTGGAAGTTTCCCGTGAAAGCCTTGACCAGATCGTCCCAGTCAGAGATCTGCGCAGGAGGCAGATGCTCTAGCCAGGCTCGGGCGGCGTCGGAGAGGAAAAGGGGTAGATTACGGATGATGAGGTTGTCATCGTCCGCCCCTCCCAACTGGCATGCCAGTTGGTAGTCCGCGAGCCACAGCTTCAGCCTCGTCTCCCCCGAGTACTTGGTGATGGTAGTCGGGGCTCGAAAACGGGCAGGGAACGGCGCTCGTCGTATGGCCCGGCTGAAGACTCACGAACTGGGTGGTTCGGGCGAGGGGCTGCGATCCTCCTCGCTGTCGTAGCGTCCCCCACGCTTAGGATGGTAGCCTCGGCGCACCTTCTCGTTGAGCTGGGCTCGACGGTCGAGATGGTGGTGCTTGTTGCCAAGGCGATCCCGGGCGGCAGGCGCCGTGCGCTCGGGATGGACCGAAGCTTCCCGCATGCGTCGGGACGACACCGCGCGATGCTCCAAGGGGTCAGCTCGCCTCCGGGAGGCGGAGCTCTCGGCTCGTCGAACTACGGCGCCTTCCAAGAGATCCTTGAGTTCGCCCTGGATACGCCGTCCCTCGATGGTGGATAGCTCCGGCATGGCTCGAAGTAGCATCACCGCTGCAGCTAGGTCCTGGCCGGACCTGCTGACGGCCGGGGGCAGCGCTGCCTTGGCATTGTCGATGATGTGGCGCTGGATGTCCCGGGCCTGATGACAGGCTCCTCCGGCGAGTGTTCGGCCTGCCCACTCCTGTTCGATGTTCTGTCGGAGCTGCACAAGCTGGCCTGCTTCCCCATCGACCTAGGCTCGCATCTCACAGATTTGCTCGAGCTGTGTGTCCCGACCCCCCGCAGGGACTGGGACCACAGCTAGCTCCCGCGGGATGTCAACGCGAGATGCGGGCCCAGGGGGATCGTCAACCTCCGGCATACCGAGGTGGTTGCCTCTGTTGTGATCTCCCTAATTGACGTGGAAACATTTGCAACTTAGGCCATAACCCTCGTTGTCAAGGCCGTGGCCATCGTCAGAACAACCGGAGAGGCAGTGGTCACATGCGGACATGAAGCCCCGCATGGCACCGGGGTCATTGAGGCCGGAGAAATCCCAACCGGAGTCGGGGCCGTCCTCTTCATCGGAACGCGCCGGTCCGAAGGTTGAGACGGCTATCAGTCGGTCCCAGGTCGACCACCTATGGTACCTCGAAAGGTTTGGATACGCCTTTACGAAGGCGCTCACCGTAGCGGGGTCGCTAGGTGGATCAAAGCTGAATCGAAAGGGTACGGGATGGAAAACGGACGGTACCTCTTGGTCGATGGACGGTGGTGAGGTCGCGTCGGGGGCGGAGCACACCGTCATCTCAGGTACGAGGGTAACGCCCAGCAGATCCTTTGCGAGGGTGCTGGCATCATCAGTCCGCTTGGGGCTGACACGTTGCAGGGAAGTGACACCCACCGTCGTCTTAGGTGTGAGGACAATGCCCGACATGTCCCCCGGGGGAGTGCCGGCGTCGTCGACTCGCTCTGGTGTGACAGCCGACAAGGTGTCGCCTCCTGCGTGGCCATGGTTGCCCCGTCTCCGCCTCCTCCGGCGAGGAGGGTGGTGGGGACGACCGGAGTGCTCCTCTTCTACCGCGGGGAGATGCTGTCGCCGAGCTCACCGCCGCTGGGCGAGTCGAAGACCATCGTTGTCGTCGCGTCGTGAGGGGAGGAGTACCATGTCGTAGCTGCCGTCGAGGGACATGAACTCGAGACTCCCGAAGCGGAGCACCGTCCCGGGCTGAAGAGGTTCCTGAAGACTCCCCATCTGGAACTCAACGGGAAGGCGTTCGTTAACACACAGCAGTCCCCTACCTGGCGCGCCAACTGTCGGCGTTTCGGACCTGGGGGGTCCCTGGACCGACGAGTGAAATTGTCGCTGCGCGCCCCTGCCCAGATAGGTTGGTGCGGGATGGAACACAAGAGGTGGGGCAAGCCTTGTATTATCCTGCACCAGGGGTGCCGCTCGTATTAGGGGTTACAAGCACGCCGCGAGAGGGAGAGAGAGAGAGAGAGAGCCTGTTCGTTCGCTCCTTCCCCCGCGTGAACCCCCCTCCAGGATGGCCCTGGACCTCCCTTTTATAGACGTAAGGAGAGGGTCCAGACGTACAATGCGGGGTGTAGTTATGCGCTAACGTGTCCGGCAGAGAAATGCCTAAGCCCTGTGTACATACCAACGTGGCTGTCGGGGGAGAGCTTGAGCCCTGTATACGTGATAGCGTGGCCGTCGGAGAAGCGTCTGAGCCCTGTAGGAGCACAGCTGGCAGTGCGACAAGGATCCTGCGACATCTCCTTGCTGCCGTAAGGGGCTGAGAGCCACCGGCGTCATGGTTGCACGCGGGGCACCATCATTACCCGTCGCCGGGGTAAGCCAGATGGGACGCCGGTCTTGTTCCTTGTAGCCTGGGCTGGCTAGGGATAGGGTAATGATGTATCCCCTGTTGGCGTGGTCGGTCCGAGCCCAAGGTCGGGCGAGGCGGAGACTTCTCTTGAGGCCGAGGCCGGGGTCAAGCGAGGACGCAATTCCTCCCGAGACCGAGGTCAAGGCCGAGTCCGGGGGTCAGCCGAGGCGGAGACCTCCTCCCGAGGCTAGAGCCTGAGGTCGGGCGAGGCGGAGCTTCCTGTTGCGCCCGAGGCCGAACTCGGTGGTTGATCGTGACTTGTTGTCAGTCTTCGCCTGGGTGGTAGGCACGACAGTAGGAGCGGGGCGAGCGGCGCTGTTTTCCCGTCATATCGAACAGTAAAAAAGAGGGGCGAAGTAACTGCGGTCACTTCGGCCTGGCCGACTGAGGCGCGTGTGTCATGATACGGCGTCAGGCGACCCCTGCATTGAATGCGCCTGCGAAGTGGTCGGTTGGTGAGGCGGTCTGGCCAAGGTTGCTTCACAACAAAGCCTGCCCGAGCCGGGCTTCGGGACAGCCGAGGGGGTGCCCACTGCGTGAGGAGGCCCTCGGGCGAGGCGTGAACTCGTCTGGGACTACTGCTCCAGCCCGAGGCTGGGCTCGGGCGAGGTCGCGTCCCTTGGGTAGACGAAGCCTTGACTTGAACCGCGCCCGTCAGTTGGTCTGAGGGTGTTTACCAGCCGTGATTAGGAGTGTTGGGGCTACCCCTAATTATGGTACCCGACAGGAGACCTCGTCTGCCCTTCTCTATCGAAGTCACAAATGTTGGAACTAATGTGCATTAGCTCACTTACGGTGAGAGCTCATGTGCAGTGTAAGGCTTACCAAGTAAAATATTTAGGACTGAGCATTGTTTTTAATAAGTTATTCAAAATTTTATTAGCGATTACTAAGTATAGATAGATATCAATCCAATTAAATAATTGATCACAATTAATCATAAATCCCACAATGCAATGCAAATGATATGTTAAATTTAATTCCATAAATTACTCATGTGAGGGTTCGAGCCGTTCTTGACCGTGAGCACAACTAATATATCAGTTTTACATTCTGCAGAGGTTGTGCATCTTTACCCACAAGTCATGTATCTAATTTAGCCAGAGTTAATAAGACCCTTAGACACTCTGGAGATGAATAACTAAGGATCCACTACATTTTACAAAGTTCCTCTAGCTGACCTTAGACACACGTGTGACACTATGCCCTCGATCTAACGGACTGAGTCGCGCGTGGACCGGGCCAGAGGCAGGTCGCAGAGGCGAGGCCGACACACGGACAGGGTCACAGGCTGTGTCTCCGGGGACCGCATTTCTTGTTGGGTAGTAGATGCCGTGCTGGACCTGTGTTCCATCCAGCCCTGGCTCGACTACAGCTCCGAGAGCCCAGGAAGCCTTTCCGCGCATGTGTTGGCCCAGAATGGCTATGTAACAAGTGAACTGCGTGGGTGCCGGCATCTTCCTCAATCTCAAGCAACAGGTTCCTTCCTCTTTATGCTCTCTGTTTAACATAAAACAGTGTTATCTACTCGAGACAATCTTATCTTGTTCTCCAGTTCGATTCTCTTTCAGGCTTTTTGGTTTGGGCCCTGCTGTGATCCAAAAACCTGAATGATCAGGACCCGACCAGTTTCTCAACAGCACACAAGCACCCCGTCTGTTCTCTATACAGAACAGCGAGCGCTGCAGTTTTTCTACGGTGCTGTACGTGATGTTTAAAATGGCGTGTGTACATGGACTGAATGAATGCAAGAAAAGAAGGCCAGGCCTAATGAACTCATCTCTAACGCTATCATTTTTCCACTGTAGCTCATTCATCAGGTTTTTATATATCATCATTCCCACCTGTGAAGAAACGAAGAAAGCGAGTTTGATACGACCGACAAATGATCCATGCACGAAAATTACACGCACGACGCTCACGCAATGTATTCAACGCGCACACCACTTTGATTGTTTTGATTGCTAATAAAGCATAACATATATATACTGTATGTGTGAGCGAGACCAAAGCGGGGTTTTTTTTTGAGTTTTGCTCTGAACTAAGGCAACGCAAGTGTCTACATGGTCGACATAAAAAAATCGTCATTAGAAATCGATTTTCACTGTCGATCGAGGTAATAAAGCCGATAGTAATTTTTTTTTCTTCTTAAAAAACATAAAAATAGGTTTAAAATAGAAAATTTGTTTAATTTTATTAGGGAGACCTCGTCCGCCCTTCTCTATTGAAGTTACAAATATAGAAAATAATATGTATTAGCTTACTTACTGTGAGAGCTCATGTGCAGTATAAGGCTTACCAAGTAAAATGTTTAGGACTGAGCATTGTTTTTAATAAGTTATTCAAAATTTTATTAGCAATTACTAAGTATAGGTAGATACCAACCCAATTAAATAATTTATCACAATTAATCATAAATCCCACAATGCAATGCAAATGACAAGTTAAGTTTAATTCCATAAATTACTCATGTGAGAGTCCGAGACGCTCTTGACCGTGAGCACGACTAATATACCAGTTTTACACTCTGTATCTTTATCCACAAGTCATGTATCCCATCTAGCCAAGGTTTGCAAGACCCTTAGACACTCCCGAGGTGAATGCCTAGGGATCCACTACATTTTACAAAGTTCTTCTAGCTTCAGAAAACCCGCTATGGTTTTGGTGAGAAGGAGCGATAAAAGAATCCCTCGTCCAAAAAGTCATCGCAGCAAGATCGACCCAAGAATCTCCCTATACCAGCAGCTCCTTATACTGTCCTTGCCCTTTTCGGTTATGGTAGTACTCCACTAGCTTTCCTAATTAGTCAACCAAGGACGTCTCATACCACCTTTATGGCATTGTTTTCTCGGGTGGTGGCTTCATGTTCTAGTTAAACAAAGTTATCGTAGATCGGCAATAATAAATCATATTGGAACATGATCATAAATAATATAGATAACATTAATTCTAAAACTAGGTAGGGCAATAGCAAGACTACCTAATAATTCATTTGTTTGCAAGGTGTAGGGTAAACAAACTAGGTAACCTATAGGTCCCATCAAATTAACCCTGACAGTGCCACGATGATTAACAACAAGAACACTATTATGTCAAAGAAAGTGATCAAAGACATGACTTGCCTTTTTGGTGCAACACTTAGGTACTTCCCTAAGTTTGGGCTTCAGATTCCTCGTGACCTCACTTCTACTCATAGCAATACATACAAATACGGAGATAATGGATATAATAATATCAGACCCGAATTTAAGGGCAAATCTAGACGCAAATCAAATGTGTGCTAGGATCAAGTCTCACACATAAACGAATGTCACGTCTTTACTATATAGTAGGAGTTCTGTATAAATTAGCTAAATAATTACATCATATGAAGACAACGATCCTCTGCAACCATAGTTGACTAGGAGATGATGGCGTAGACCTCTCAAGAACTGCAACCATAGCCATCTCTACGGGGCCCATGTGTTGGTCGTGTTAAGTAACCCTAGTTAGAGTTATGTGGGCAAATACCGGCTTTGCCCCCGAGGGGTCTCACGTCTCTATATAAGGAACCTGTACACCCCTTCGTATGATAGAGAGAAGAGAAAGAGGCCAGAGGCCCAACCATATATACCTTGTGTCTTGTGTGTTTATTATGTCGTGCTTATGGAAAGGGAGACGGGTTCTCTACAGCTTCTTGCGCCTCTACTGCTGACGGGAGGGAAGGGAGCAGATCTGGTGATCTGCGGCAACATAGTTCTCAACACGTTATCAGCACGCTCTACCTCGATGTTGCTGCTGGATCCGGTCTGCACCGACTCTTCACCATGCCGGCAGGTCTCCGGTCTAGCCGAACTGTCCTACGCGACAGATTTTCAATTCATCTACGTAATTAAGCGGTATGTTTTCTGTTTTTCTTGATCTGTTCCGATCAATCGGAAGAGCAATCACCGCACGTCACCGTGGAGCAACGCCGGAAGTCGCGCCCACGTACTGAAGAATCCCGCCTGCCTTGCTGGAGCCGTGCTCGCGCCGGAAGCCGCACCGTGCTGGAGGTCACACCCATGTCCGGCAGACCAGCTCCGAGCTCAGGCTAGCGTTTATGGCCTGCAATCGAGTCCCTGGCGGCCGAGCGCCCGAACCCACATGCAGTGGCCAAGCTCTGCCTGCCGGCTCCCGCTAACTGATCACTCACGTTGTGTCAGAGCGGTGGCCTGGAGGGCGAGGAAACGGGTCGTTGCGACCGACGACGTCTCGATCTCGACGAGGCCGTCTGGGATTTTCTCCTACCAAAAGAAACAAATCGGTCGTTCCTTTTTTTGTGGGCCCAAGCGAGAACGGTGTGCCGATGATCTAGGCACGATCCTGCTCCCTCTGGTCATTCGCATGCCGTGACACAGTCAAATGTGGTGCATGCATCTTCTGATGCCCCCTGCAGACCAGGACTAATCGTGCATGCACGGCGTGGGTGGATAGATTCATCCTCTGGTCTTCCGTTTGCATGCCATGTTTTTTTAGTGACTCCCACGTTTGGGCAGGAGTATGTACGTGTGTTCTTTAGTAATCTCTATATTAATTATTTAATTCTTGTCGTGAATAATTAGTAATTTTTTTGCATGATTACATATATGAAAAATGCCTTCTTGCAACTGATAAACTTATGCTTATGTATTAATTCTAGTATTATCTTTCTGCTTTATTCTTGTGGTAAATATATAGCAGAAATATTAAAATGCATGTGAAGGCAATATTGTACTGTCTGTACATACTCAAATCGCTCTAAATATTAATGTTGCGTTGAGCTTTTATACTCATATCGAGCGATTAAATGATATAGTGGGTACTCAGACACATCGACCAAACTATGTTATTATCGGCTGAGTTATGACATTAGCTGAATATTGACTGTGCCTTAGCAACACGACGCAATATTTGTGCCGTTCGAACTTGGTTGCGTCATGTGATTGCTATGTCGCGCTCTCGCTTAATCGGACCACTCCAGTTGAATCAGACCATCATTGTCGAGCCGCGTATTTTTTGCATGCCCTGTAGGCAATGTCTGTCTGCCGCGAGCCACAATTGCGCCTGTTGCGCACGTTGCGTGGATTTATCGTGTACCCCAATTACCGAGCCATAATTGTGCCTGTTGCGCTTATTACGGAGGCTTACTATACTATCGTAGCCCTGATGGCCGCACAGCGTTGACGCCAGATACGCTAGAGCTTGTACTCACGTGGATTGTGGTGGGTTGTTCAAGGTCCTGAAGTCACATTATGTGCAACCTTCGTAAACAATTTTGTTTTCACTCTATATTTTGTTTGATTGTGTTGTGTGGCATCGTATATTTATATATATCACCAAGTGGCCATAACAACTATATTAAATCTGGGAAATTAAATCGAAATACAATGAAACACAGATAAGTTAAATCTCTGCTCTCTCCTCGTGCATAAAGTTTTACCCGAAGTAACCTGAAGAAATTCAATATTAATGCATGAAAGCCTTTTTTGGCACAGAAAACATCACAAATTGAGATTTTATTAGTAAGCAATAAGACCTTGTCAGATGAATAAATGCTAGAATCTCAGTCATACATTACTCAACCAGATGTTGACACATTGCTATTTGTCGCTGAACGGCATGAAGCAAACTTTGAGATAAATGACTAGTACCTTAGCAAACACGAAGTTGCGAGTACATCGAAAGGTAATTCTGAGATTTTTTTCACAATGTTTGTGTGAAAAACCATTGTGTGTTCCCGTCGAACCACTTTACTCGTCCTATCTAGGACCTCTATGCTTGTGTTGCATACATCTCTCAGAATTGTAAATACTTATAGTCATTGAATTGACTTGGGATAGTCCTTTGACTGGTATGGTATACACTATAAGCTAAATGGTAAAGGTCGGTCCTGAATGGACACATACCTGGGGTTTATGTAGCCGAACTACACTAAATTCCACCCTTTTGGTATGCTTACCATTATCTACCTCCGATCTACCAGAAGTGAGAAGAGTAGACAAATAACTATGAAATCCCACATCACCACAGAGCTTGAAGCTAAATTAGACATTAACATGTCCTTGGTCCTCGGAGCCAGAAGAGCCATATGTCTTGACCACTAGACTACTAGTGATGATAATTTGTGATAGAAATATGAAGATCTTGTAGAGACATGTTGTATCCTCTCTACTCCTGATGATTTCTTCGTATGAGAGCAGTACTATCTGTTGTTGAAGATGGATCCTAGGCGGATACCAGTCTTGTTTCGTTCTTGCCAAGCAGTTATCATCATTTGCTTCATCAAAAGCTAGTTATATGGTGATTTTCCCAGATAGAATGAATTCTTGGCCTTGTCTGTTCTATTCCAAAGCTTCTCTTTTTGCTGAACAATGAAGAGATAGAAATAATGCTTTATAGAACAAATTGGTGTATAATATGAGGAGAAAAGTTTGCCCTATTGGCAGCCTACACAACAAATAATTAACTGTTGTTATAAGTTCTCTCTCAAAATTATAATACCTAAAAATGTTGCATAACTTGAAACCCAATTTCAGACCAGTATGAGTAATTGGGTAAATCATGGGCAATGGTAAAACGAGTTGGACTATACATCTCTGCATATAAACATTTGTGCTTGGCAGCATTGGCCTGATGCCATGCACTTTACTACCATTATATGTGCACACATTTTCTTATGTGCTCAAAGCACAATTCAACCAGTGAATGTCTTTGTGAGCGTTAGACCCTGATGGTCATTTTACTTGTTGATCTGAAGTCAACTAATGGCTCTAAATGACGAATGGTATTCATGAGCCCCTGAAGAAGCCTTATGGATAAAATAGTGTTGTGCATCTCAGTCTAAATCTTAATGATTGACTGTGCACTTGGTAATATTAACAATAAGTTTGCAGAATTGTAACCACGAAGCAACTTGTTGTTGCGTGTCTCGCTGGATGTTGAGACTAACCCTTCATGTTGAAGGACAAATATGTAGTATTCATGCTACTACATTAATCTAAGTCCAAAGCTCACTGCATAAAACCCCTATCTGTAATGTGCGTAAGATTTCCCAAATAAATCACCACAATAGCATACATTGCCCACAACTGGATGATTGTGGTTGGGGATTTTATCTATATGCTTTTAGAACATCTCGTCATTAGGGGGAGGAATGCCCATATAGTGTAATGCCTCAATATTCTATTAAACGCACATAAGCCAACCTGAACCTGTCGTTCGGTGTGTACTCATGTGTATATGGAGTTTGCCAGAAATCGTTGAGGAGTAACCATATTGGTTTGAATGCTTCTACCAGATGTAGATGTGGATATACCCGGGATTAATATTGTATCCACATTTGACTTATTGGCATTTGATCTATTCTCGGGGACGCCTGTGAATAAGATCCATTGGTCTTAGTCAAAGCATATGTTCTGATTACAGATTCATGTGGTCTGTAATAACTCTCCTCCGATGAACTCGCCCTGCTCGTGAGTTACCTCACGAAGAGGTTCATCTCGATGATGAAATTCCTAGCAATGCGCGCAATATCATTGTGCTAGGAATATGGAACAATGAATCTTTTGTTTTTGGGAAATGACGGAGATCATTATTAAATGTGGGAGACAAATATGTCGACACCTATCTTGCCCCTTTAGATTGCAAATGGATCCAAAATAAAGTCCTAGGCATGAGTGCTTTAAGCTCTCTTATCGGGTCATTGATAAATGCAATCGAGGCTGAACCAATAATCGCAAAATGAAAGTCGCGAGCTTGAAGTTCGGACATTTATGGGCACTGCTGAAATAATGTGTGGTGAATGCGATGGTTCAAGTGGTCTTGTGAGAGACCTATCCCACATATGTGTTGAATAAACACTGTTCCGCTATGTAATATATCTGGCAAATGGCATGAATTAAAATATGCAGTTAATAAGATTCTGAAGATCCATCATGAGATCCTAGGAGGACTCATATTTTTGAATTATAAATATGCAACATATAAATCTCGTACCGAATAATACATTCCTGACGAATGAACACTCTCCTGTGTAGGGAGAATATCTCCTAGCTGAGATTATAGTTCCCAGATGGAACCTTTTCAGAAGAAACAAAGTCTGTGTTGAACACCAAAGTTTGATAACCCCTATTAAGGGATAAAGACCCATACATACCCGAAAAGGAATATGATGAGGTACCAAAGGACTTGAAGTTCACCAAATAAGCACATGTGCATTCCACGAGTTTTACTCATGGTATTTTCCACTATATGTGGAATTACGGTATCCTCTAAAGCCCTGATGGCAGAAACCTATAAGGTTTAGGTGTTACTGGCAAAATATCCCCATTATGCCAGAATGGCAGACTATAACGATGTTGTTGGGGACTTGTTCTCAAAGGCTTAGAATTAAGAACAAGGCAACATAAAAAATGTTAAGTGTTAAAGTCCTTCGTCCTTCGGAACATTATGTCCCTTCGGGAGATAATGTATTTCGGACGAAGGTCACAAGAGACATACCTTCGTAAACATAACAAGTAATGACGAAGGATTCATATAGGGCATGAAATATAATATGAACACCATCATAGAATCATTTCTATTTTATTAACATGGAAAAATAGAAATGATTTCAAATTACAAATGTACCTTCGGTCCTGAGAGAAGGTAGAAAGTACAAGCGTGACGCAAAAGCAGATGCCAAGTCAGCGTGAACAGTACGGGAGTACTGTTCATCTATTTATAGACGCGGGACGCAGCCCACGTAAAATTACATCCATGTCCATTACATTTGTTAACGGCTTATGGAAATCTGTCGAGGCCCACGTAGTCTTTTCATCTTTAAGTCGGTTCCCCTTTCCGCTATCGCGACGAAGCTTCCCTGCACACAGCTTCGGCTGTGCACCGTCCTTCGTAGAACTTGGTAATCAGCTCGTCCTTCGTCTGGCTCAGGCTTCGTCCTGACCGTGCTTTATGTTCATAATTCTGAGTCCGAAGATACCTGTTCACATAATTCACTTGGAAAACATTGTCAAATCATGTTTTTGAGGACCTTCGGAGGACGAAGGCCCCCAACAGTAGCCCCTCGCAATATTAATTTGTTAATAATAAATTCAGATTGCGATATGGACGAAGGCCTTGAGCCGAAGGTCCGAAAAAACACCTTCCCTTTGCTAGAATAGCAACATTCACTGACAAGCGGGGTCTTTCAATTTTCAGCGCCCTAGGCGTATAAATAAGATCACACCGCCAACTCATTTGGTACGCACACTTGCCATCTGCTTCGGTCCACTAAATTTTTAGCTCTTGTGCATTAAGATTGGTGACCTTTTTGATTTCGAAGCTTCGGCCCTGAAAACAGTTTTTTAGCGTGTCCGAAGATGTCTGAAGGTAAGAAGATCCCTGCTGAGACGAAGCTGAGTCTCGAAGAAGAGAAGAATTTGGGGTTCCTGATAGCGATGGCGGAGACCAATACAGAGAAAATCACCAAGGAGATTCTTGAAGGTTTGTCCGAAGATACTGGTGACAGCGACAGCTATGATGTAGAAAGTGGTGGGGAAGAGGCCGAAGATCGACCATGGCGGCCAAGTCACACGGTTTTCGGTAAGACCACTATCAAGCAGAGTCATATTGATAATATGAGGGGGAGGTATTTTCGAGATATATCTGTTGTGAGGGCTGACGCTGGAGAGAAGACTTCTCCCACCCCAGAAGAAGATGAAGTCGTAGTCTTCCGAAGCTTTCTCAAGGCTGGGCTTCGGTTCCCCCTAAGCAACTTTGTTGTTGAAGTCCTGAAGACATTTCAAGTCTACCTTCATCAAATTACCCCCGAAGCCATCATAAGAATGGGGGTGTTTGTCTGGGCTGTGAGAAGCCAAGGTTTGGAACCAAACGCTAAAAGTTTCTGCAATATTCATGAGTTATTATACGAGACGAAGCCCTGGGGAAAAGAACAATACCACAACAATTTTGGGTGTTATAGCTTCGGTGCCCGCTCCGGGTCAAGCTGCCCTGTGCCGACCTTTCGGAAGAGGTGGCCCGGAGCCTGGATGACAGAGTGGTTCTATGTGAAGAATGACTTAACAGCGCAAGAAAATGTTAAAAGTATCATTATGCGCCCCATCTGGCAACGCTTCGGACTTCGAAGGCCGAAGGTTGAAATGGACGAAGCAGCCGAGGAATGCCAAAGAGCCTTCGGCGTAATCTGCTCTTTCATTGGGACAAGGGACTTGGTCCAAGAGCACATTGCCTTCAGGGTATGGCCACTTACAGAAAAGTGGGAAATGCCGAAGGAGACCATTAAAGAATCCGACGAAGGCGGATTGGTCAGACTGAAATACACATTCAAATATGCAGATAAATTTGTTGAACCTGATGATGACTGGTTGAAAAGCATTGAAACATTAAGTGACAAACTGCTTGGGGCATACTCGAAGGCTGAAAATACTGCGCTATCAGCAGCCTTCGGAGGCCGAAAGAAGAAAAGGCTCAACCGTGTGTTTGACGCAGTCGGGTTTATCTACCCTGACTATCATTATCCGGTATTGGGTCGCAAAAGGAAAAATGCTTCTCCTGCGACAGAAGCTACCACAAGTGCCACTAGTGAGCCAGCGCCTCAAAGGAAAAAGATGAAGGTGCTCACCCATCGGACACGCTTTATTGAGCCGGCCACAGTGCCAGAATTTATTGGTGAAATTTCCTTGGCCTCTGAAGCTACAGAACCAGCTCCAGTGCCGAAGACAGTAGAGAAAACTGAAGCGCCTTCAGCAGTAGAAAAACCGAAGACTGAAGGGCCAAAAACATCAGAAATTTTAAGTCCTTCAGCAAATGTCGACACAACAAAAAATCAAAAGGGCCCATCGGTGACCCCAAGAAGAAAAAGAATGGTGAACGTATTGGATGTCTTGGAAACGATTAAGTCTTCAACCACAAAGGAGTCTGTTGAACTCGCTGAAGCATCTACTGAAGCTTCGAAACAACAAGCTGAAGCTGAAGCTGAAGCTGAAGCTGAAGCTGAAGCTGAAGCTGGGCCTTCAGAGCCCGCCAAGGAACAATCCGAGAAAATATCGGAACCAGCTTTAGTTGAAGAAATTGACATTGCCGCCCCCGAAGCTCCCTCCAGCATACGTGATTACATCGTGCGACATGCTTCGGGGAAGAAACTGTCTGAAGAAGAAATCTATGAAGCGAATCACTATGCTAGAGAGTTGAAGTATCCGAAGGGGGCAGTAGTATTCAATGGGACAAATGAAGATGATTTCCTGTACTGTCTCCCAGACAATAAAGAATTATCCGTGTGCCGGGAAATGGCTAGAAGCATGGGGTTCCCGAAACTCGAAGCTGGATTATGCGCCATGACGAAAGAGGATCTCGCAGACAGTCTTGCATATAATAGCCTAAAGGTATGGAAATTAAACGTTTGAAAAAACTTTTTAATGCGTAATTCATTCCTTTATTCTTATATGGATTCTTTTTCATATAGGGCTTGATTCTGAGCAACGCATTAAGAGCCCAAAAAAGCGCCGAAGATGAAAGCTATGACATTGCGTTTAGTAATTTACGCTCCGAAGTTATCAAACTGAGAAACGAAGCTTTGGAAAAGGATAAAATTCTGCTTACACTGGTAGATAAAGTAAAGAAGGACGAAGCTGCTTCAAAAGCCCAGGCCGAAGCCCAAAAACGTGAAATTAAAGATCTTCAGAAACAGCTAACTAGAGCCAAAGAGGAACGTGTGCTTGAGGAAACGAAACGAGAACTTAGTGATTATATGGTCAATAAATTGGAGTTAAGTGTTAAAGAGCTTCGTGCATCTCAGAGGAAATGTTATGTTAAATCTGTAGAATGCGTGAAAAAGATAAAATCCAGCTTCGCCAGCGTTGGCGCCTTTTCTAGTGAAGAGGACTTTTCAAGAGGCAATCCCGAAGGTCCACTGGACTGGATTAGTCACGAAGCAGAAGCCTTCGAAGAAATCCTGAGCAGCCGCGGTGATATCTGCGCTTTTTCAGGCGCCAGGGGAATTGCTGCTGTTTTGGAGAAAAAAGGTTGTGAACATATAAAATCCTTAGCTCAATCCGAAGCTGCCCTATCCTCGGAAGATATCAAAGATCCCTCGACCGAAGCCAGCATGGTTGGCGGTAAATTCTTCACTGATATCTGGGACAATGGCGGCCGAGAAATGGCGCAAGAAATAATTCAAAGAAGCGAAAAAGGCATCCATGATGCTAGGAAAGTGGCAGAAGCTGCCGAAAAAAGTACAGAGCCCGAAAGGCAATTAGGTATCAATTAGTCGTTCTTATTGTGTTGTAATTTTTATTTCAAACTTTGTTCATGGTTTGTAATAGTAATGAAGAAATGTTCTCTTCCCTCAGAAGCTGCTGGATCGACTGCCGACCCCCACATAAAAGGGGATGATGAAATTAAACAAATGGCCGAAGCTATCATGGACAAAGTTGTTGATCAACTTCTAAATGAAGCCGCCGAAGCAGTATTAAGAGAAGACTAGATGCTATTTAGAAAAAACATTTAAAGTGTGATCTATGTAACATTTTGTACATTTGAATGTAATATACAAGTTTCTTTTCATTATTCAATTCTTTACGATGCATGAAACTCTACATACATACCATTTTTGAGCCTTCGGCGAAAAAACACCTTCCCTTCTTTTCATGCTTCGTGAAGAAGACATTCTCCGTTAAAATTATTCTGATGAAACACGTTCATACTTCATGAAAACATTCTCCGAAGCTATACAATTTCGATATTGCTCTGATGAAGCTCGTCCATGCTTCGTAAAAATATTCTCCGAAGCTGTATTCCGAAGATTATCATTGTATTCCCTCGTGACTTTACACAATTTTCACTTTCTCAAAGCGTCCTTTCGAAGGTTGATACTGTGTCCCCTTCTTTTGCCAAATGCAATATGATGCATGATGCTTATGTTATGCAAAATGATGTGATGATGTTATGTTATGCAAATGACATTTGTTCCGAAGATACATACAAAATATATTCGTAAGCTCTGCATTCCCTTAGGAACGTCTTTGGAGCTTCTTCGCCTTTTACTTAGACGGTATAAGCTCTGCATTCCCTTAGGAACGTCTTTGGAGCTTCTTCGCCTTTTACTTAGACGGTATAAGCTCTGCATTCCCTTAGGAACGTCTTTGGAGCTTCTTCGCCTTTTACTTAGGCGGTATCAGCGTTGACTTTTCGCTGTATGCTCTGCATTCCCTTAGGAACGTCTTTGGAGCAAAAAATTTACACTGCGCTCCCTTTGGAACGGCTTTTTGTAACTTCGGCAACTTACTCTGCGCTCCTTAGAACGACTTTTTGTTGCTTCGAAGGATTTTTAATAATCCGAAGACCCTCCTTGTTACCGCAAATTTTTAAGCTTCAGCAACTTAAGCCTGTAGGAAAGATAGGTTTTTCTGATAACCAACCACGAAACTATTATATGAAAACTGAAGTGTTCTTTATTACACCGAAAACAGAACTTAAACGGAAAAGACTGCTATCAAAGTAGGATATTTGTCAATAAATGTGCTTCGACTCCGGCACAGTACTGTTGACTGTACGGGCTTCAGATTGCTCTCTGATATCCCTTTGGTGCGAAACATATTGGCTCCCTTCTGGCTGCTGGCCTTGTTGCAGCGGAGGTGGAGGCGGGGGCTGTTGCCATGAAGCTTGAGGTTGACTTGCCGAAGCTACGGAAACTGCAGGGTGGTTGCCCACGTACTCCGGGATGTAAGGCTGATGGTACGAAGCAGTATGCATGACCTGCTTTGGCTGCCCCTGTTGCGCTGCAGCTTCTGCTAGCTCCTTTTGTTTCTGGATGGTAACATGGCACATCCTGGTGGTATGGCCCTTGTTCTCACCGCAGAATAAGCAAAATGTCCTCCTTGGTTGATCTCCAAATCTCCCGCCGAAGCCCCTGGCGCCTCTGCCTCTTGGAGCTGGTGGCCGAAAGAAAGTTTGCTGCTGCCCCGAAGCCTGTGAGGAGCACTGCGGCCTGTTCTGCTGACTGCCCTTATCATCATTTTGAGTGTTGTGGATGGACCTGACATGCCTCGGATAGAATCGTCCCCCGAAGCCCCTGGTCATCTCAGAAAATCTGAAGGCCTCCTCCCTTCTTTGGCGAAAGTCGTTATCTGCACGAATGTACTCGTCCATCTTTTGGAGTAGCTTCTCCAGAGTCTGAGGAGGCTTCCTAGCAAAGTATTGGGCTGCAGGTCCAGGACGAAGCCCCTTGATCATGGCTTCGATAACAATTTCATTGGGCACCGTTGGTGCCTGTGCCCTCAAACGCAAGAACCTTCGGACATACGCCTGAAGGTATTCTTCATGATCCTGAGTGCACTGAAACAAGGCTTGAGCAGTAACCGGCTTCGTCTGAAATCCTTGAAAGCTGGTTAACAACATATCCTTCAGCTTCTGCCATGAGGTGATTGTTCCTGGTCGAAGGGAGGAATACCAGGTCTGAGCAACATTCCTGACGGCCATAACGAAAGACTTCGCCATGACTGCAGCATTGCCCCCATACGAAGATACTGTTGCTTCGTAGCTCATTAAGAACTGCTTCGGGTCTGAGTGGCCGTCGAACATGGGAAGCTGGGGTGGCTTATAGGATGGAGGCCAAGGTGTAGCCTGCAGCTCAGCGGACAAAGGAGAAGCATCATCGAAAACAAAATTTCCCTGATGGAAATTGTCATACCAGTCATCTTCGTTGACGAAGCCCTCCTGATGAAGGTCTTTCTGCTGAGGCCTTCTGTTTTTCTCATCATGAGTAAGATGGCGAACTTCCTCAGAGGCTTCGTCTATCTGCCGTTGCAACTCAGCTAGCCGGGCCATCTTCTCCTTCTTTCTCTGCACCTGTTGATGTAGCATCTCCATATCCCTGATTTCTTGGTCTAGCTCTTCCTCCTGAAGCGTTGGGCTGACGGCCTTTCTCTTCTGGTTTCGGGCCTCCCGAAGAGAGACGGTCTCCTGGTTGTGGTCCAGCGGTTGCAGTGCTGCAACCCCAGCCGCTGAAGCTTTCTTCGGTGCCATAGCGAAGGTCTACAGCTTCCGAAGGTGTTCAAAAAACTCGAAGTGGAAGTGAGTTCACCGGAGGTGGGCGCCAATGTTGGGGACTTGTTCTCAAAGGCTTAGAATTAAGAACAAGGCAACATAAAAAATGTTAAGTGTTAAAGTCCTTCGTCCTTCGGAACATTATGTCCCTTCGGGAGATAATGTATTTCGGACGAAGGTCACAAGAGACATACCTTCGTAAACATAACAAGTAATGACGAAGGATTCATATAGGGCATGAAATATAATATGAACACCATCATAGAATCATTTCTATTTTATTAACATGGAAAAATAGAAATGATTTCAAATTACAAATGTACCTTCGGTCCTGAGAGAAGGTAGAAAGTACAAGCGTGACGCAAAAGCAGATGCCAAGTCAGCGTGAACAGTATGGGAGTACTGTTCATCTATTTATAGACACGGGACGCAGCCCACGTAAAGTTACATCCATGTCCATTACATTTGTTAACGGCTTATGGAAATCTGTCGAGGCCCACGTAGTCTTTTCATCTTTAAGTCGGTTCCCCTTTCCGCTATCGCGACGAAGCTTCCCTGCACACAGCTTCGGCTGTGCACCGTCCTTCGTAGAACTTGGTAATCAGCTCGTCCTTCGTCTGGCTCAGGCTTCGTCCTGACCGTGCTTTATGTTCATAATTCTGAGTCCGAAGATACCTGTTCACATAATTCACTTGGAAAACATTGTCAAATCATGTTTTTGAGGACCTTCGGAGGACGAAGGCCCCCAACAGATGTATCTTGTCAATGAAAAACCCCTGATGGATTACGATCTTTGATGGACTTTTGTTACACCATCATAGATGTTGCAATGGATGAACGCCTGGAGCCATGTGTCATATTTAGAATATGTACTATTGCAACTATATTATCCCCTAAGTCCTATTGGAGGACATGTTACTTGCTTTGCACAACTATGTATAAATTGTAGTGTAAGATAGAAAATTATAGCACCCCAACCTCATCCATTCTCATTATTCCAGATGAACAATGAGACATATATCTTGAAGAGTATGCTTGAGTTATGAGGGATAACGACTTAGACGGATGTTATCGTCAGGGGGAGCAAATGCTTATATTGATCACAATCGTGAGACAATAAATGTCATATTCTATGCCCTGAAGGCATCAGCTTGATGATCAATATGTGAACCTTTATGGAAGTTTCTATCAATATAAAGATTCAGTCGATCGAACACCATCAGTCAAAGTGGCTTGTTTATGTTGATACGTGTACTTACCTCGTATATCCTAGAAGTGAGTAGAGGTGGAGTTCCTGAAATAATCCTTGCAACAGTATGCAATCCGTTTGCTAAATCTCTATGTGCGTATACTTCCAGAAGAAGATATTGTGCCATATTGATACGTTTTTCCAAGGATCAGGGGGAGCACATTTCTAAATTTAGCCCTTGTAGAAGATTCGATGGAATCCTGATCCAGAAGATCGAAATTTGTTCTGATGACATTTGTTGTACTCTTTTTTCCTTAGTGAGTTTTTCTGAAGTTTCTCACATAAGGTTTTTAATGAGGCAACAAAGTGCAAATGCAATTTGCGTCACCATGTACTCTTTCTCCATATTTTTCCCACTGGGTTTTTGGGAGTTTTAAAGAGTCATGTGTTGGTCGCGGTATTCGCCCAAGGGGGAGTGTTAAGTAACCCTAGTTAGGGTTATGTGGGCAAATACCGGCTTTGCCCCCGAGGGGTCTCACGTCTCTATATAAGGAACCTGTACACCCCTTCGTATGATAGAGAGAAGAGAAAGAGGCCAGAGGCCCAACCATATATACCTTGTGTCTTGTGTGTTTATTATGTCGTGCTTATGGGAAGGGAGACGGGTTCTCTACAGCTTCTTGCGCCTCTACTGCTGACGGGAGGGAAGGGAGCAGATCTGGTGATCTGCGGCAACATAGTTCTCAACAGGTCGTACAGACGCAACATAGGCGTGTGTGTGAGTGTGACTGGTTTGCGGGCCCTAGCTATCGGTGAGCGACCGACGCGGAGGTGGGTGCGTGGGTGTGAGAAGGAATCAGGGCCACTAGGCCGGGGTAGGAAAGTGGTGAGGGGGAAAGGAGAGTGGGCCGGGAAGGGGTTGGCAGAAGGAATGGGCCAGAAACGGAATCTCGGCCCAAGGCGCAAGGAGGTCTTTTTCTTTCTTTTTTTCTTGCTTTTCTATTCTCTATTCCCAAACCAAATTAAATTCAAATGCAGTTTAAAAATTTCAATTCATTTAGAGTGCACAGTTCAAAAACTCCATCATAAAGTGCAAATCTTTTTAGTAAACATATTAATTAAATTTTTTTAGGAGATGAACTTTCTTGGTAAAGAAAAAGATATTCTATCTTAAAATTTTATGAAGAATTTTACTTTAAGCTTATCATAGGATTTTCAGGTGTTACAAATAACATTACACCAAAGATGAAAACAAACCACACAGTAGTATGAACATAACACAATTTGAATAAAACAATGTTATTAAAACAATTTGAATAAAATTAATTAATTAATGAAAACACGTTGTATGATTAAAACAATGTTATTACTATGTACTAGTCGGTTGCCCGTGCCTTGCGACGGCTTACAATAATACCCACGTAAACTATCCATAAAAAAGATTCAAGATTTTTTATTGATTGTCTCCGCTCTATGTATAATATTTTTTTTTGATTTGGCTAATTGATGTTATTGTTTACTCCATGCAATATGTCTTGGTACAACATGACCAATGAAGTGAGCGATTAGAAAGAGTTCACAATGACTGATGAATGAACAGAGATTATAAAATGACATAATTCCATCATACAGAGACCAAATAAGACAAATTTTGTGAGCTCAAGTTTCTAAAATAAGTCTCATGAAGTCAAACTTATAAAAAAGATAGATCAAAATATGGAATGATTGATAAAGTCAGGCATCAATAAAAACCGTATGCGCTCCATATAAATTATGCTACTTCGTAGCAATTACTAACGTTTAAAACCAACAAATAACCTTTTATTTTGTTGTTAGTGTGACAAATCATTGTTGCTCCATCCAATTCAGCAACCTCAAACACCATGTAGTCCATTGCACCAATGTGGTCTCAGAAACGACCTAATGTTTGCAAGAGCCAAGAACGTCGTGCCGTGCTTGGGCTGTAGCCTCAGCCCGTAGTGCTGGCCCGACTCGACACGATTATTTTTTTTATTTTACAAAAAAGTATATATCTATATACAATTTATATTCAATATTAAAAACATCTTAGCATGATGTTCTACTGGTTAGACAGTTTCACCCAGTGTCTCCCGTCCTTCTTCCATCAGGATATGGGTTCAAACCCCACCTCCTACACTGATTAAATGGGTAACATTTTACGTTGATTTAATTAAATGGGTCGACGGGCTAACGGGCTGGCTCGACACAGTTAGCAGACCGACATGACGTGTCTGGGCCATAGTTTTGGCTCGCGTGCGTCTAGCCCGTGCCGGACGCCGTTTGGCCATCTATATAGTGCCTATTTGTTTCGGCTTCTGGCAGTTTAACTGCCAAACGCTTAGCTTTTCAGCCAGCTTCTATAAAATTCGTTAGGACAAAAACCATCCAAAATCAACATAAACATATAATCGGTTGAGTCGTTGTAATAGTAGGAATCCGTCACTTTCTAGATCCTGAGCCCTATGAACAACTTTATCTTCCTCCACACGTAATCGTAATGATACTCAGATTCTCCCCACAGCCAGATTCTCCTTGCAGCTAGATTTTCAGAAAAGCTGGTCAGAAAAAAGCTGAACCAAACAGACTCATAGACGTGCAGCGGATTAATTTGAAATAGCTGTGAGGGGTTATTTGTAAAAAGATGACGCACGATGACCATTGAAACTGGTGTTTTAAGTATAGTATAGATATAAAATTAATATGAACATAACACAATTTAAATAAATTAAAAATAATCGAATTCTAGTCACTAAAAACCGTCTATAGAAATATAATTTCTAAGTAGCCATCCCAATCGATGAAGTGCCGGCGGTGGGGAATTGAAGTTCTGTTACGTGGTAAAAAACAAAGTAGTTGTCATGGTGTTGCTAGTCCCAGTACTACAGTGCTATGCATGTGCAAAGAAGGACGTGGTTAGCTTTACTCAGTTTATTAGGAACACATCCATTCCGTCCACAGGGGAGTAGAGATCGATTCAGCAGTGAATTGAATGGGGAACGCGCACAGTGTGCTGCCATGTGCCAACCACCAACGCTCTGATCGGATGTGCATGCATGGATGAATGGATCGATCGATGCATGGATTGAGACGAAAAATGCATGACTAGGACTAGCTAGTAGTGGTCTAATCGTACGTACTCGCTGAACTATCCCCGTACGTCACCCAATTCGCCTCTTTTCATCAGTAACAAAAAAGCAGCTGCTGCTGGTCGTAACACCCAAAAGGAACTCCAACTTCGATTCAATCTGTGGACGTAGATGATGATCGGCCGGATTATACGGTGACGACGGCGCAAAGACCGTGAGACCTTTTAAGTTCGTCTACTTTGAAATATATATGAATGTAACTCCAACTTTAATTTGTAGGCTCACCTTTGTAGTATATATATACGTGTACGTGGGCCAACTTTCATTTTTGAACCCTACTACTAGTACGTAGATGCCGACTAGACCAGATATATATATATGGTCCATATAGCTTGATAGTTACATGGCGATGGGAACATGCAAATGTGCACGAAGCTAGACGTGTCCCGTTGGGCTGGACTGGAATGTGCATGCATGCATCATGCATGGTTGGTGAGACTCAAAAAGACTCGCAAGACATCCGCAAGGCCACACAACTACACTAAAGGACATGTTTGGCATAGCTCCAGAGAAAAATTCTAAGGAGGAGCTGGCCAGAGCATGCCAAACACTCTAACTCCATAGTTATAAACTCTATAAAGTTTTTGGAGCTGCAGTACAATCTTTTGGAATACCCCTTTTGCTGCTCCGAAAACTCTAAAAAAGCAATCTAGTTATGGAGTTTAGATTTATTTACCTGCCACTGCCATCGGTTATGAGAAACAATCTAAACTCTGGAGCAGAACTGCTCCACCCAGAGTTTTGGAGTAGAGCTGCTCTGGGGTGGAGCAGAGCCATGCCAAACACACCCTAAAATATAATACTGGTGATGAGGCCAAGTTTAAAGTCTTCAGTGTGGAAAACGTAACTCTACTGCAAAACACATATATACTAGTACGTCTGGTGTCTTGTGACGCCGCAAAATCATATTTGATAGTATTGATTTGAGCCAGGCTCCACCAATAGTGCAACGACTAAACGATCCGCGAGGGCACAATAAGCTAGTGTAGTGAATCCTCTCCATAAAAAATAGCCATAAAAATACATTTAATTTCAAAGTGAACATATGATTTGCATACCAAATATTAAACTGATAAGAAAAACATTACACTTTATTTTTAGCCAAAAGGCTGAGAAAGCCAGGAAGGCATGGGTTGAAAAGTAGCCCAACCCTCTTTTCTATAGCTCGCACGGTTGCTCGTCCTTCTTTAGCTAGCGGGGTGGTACAATGTAGGAGCGTTGTGCTGCAGACAACTTCATGTTGTATTGGACTTGGGTGGTTTCTCACGACCTATCTGATGAGGTAACGACGCATTGGTAGGCAAGAAGCGGGGGAGATGAACAGACATACGTGCTTCACGCGTGACGCACGAAACTACTGTGAGAAGATGGATCATGTGAGTTACCTCCCGTCATAAGGCATTCGTGACAAGATGGCGATGAGAGGAACTTGTGTCCGCTTGTTGAAGCTTCACCTTCACTTGATGATTCATTATCACCATGAAGCTCATGTGATCTTACCTAAATTTCATTAGCACTTTTGAGAGTAAATACATCATAAAAAACATTAGTGCTAAGAGAATTAAACAAGCAATTTCTTGCACGAGCATTTATATGAATTTCAATTTTATCACTCGCAGATGGCATATCGGGGTTTGTAATATGTCTCATCCCATCGCGAGTGACTCTTCTAGCAAACCATTCTACCACTATACCGGGGAAAGTTAGTGATGTCAAAGCGAGAAGACCTTTGGGTATTCATCCCTTACCTCTTAATTTAGCATCAGCTCAACGACGATTAAGACAAAAAGGTTCCAAATGAGCCATCGGCTCCGATACCAATTAAAATGGCTGAGGCTGAGCATTGCTTTTAATTAAGTTGGTCAAAAGTTTATTAGCAATTACTAAGTATAAGTAAATACCAACTCAATTAAATGAGAGATCATAGATGAAATACCCACAATGTAATGCATGTCAAGTTAAATTTAATTCTATTATTTAATC
The DNA here is from genome assembly GCA_029449295.1 of Zea luxurians. Taxonomy (NCBI): domain Eukaryota; kingdom Viridiplantae; phylum Streptophyta; class Magnoliopsida; order Poales; family Poaceae; genus Zea; species Zea luxurians. The sequence goes on from JAOPSE010000090.1 coordinate 2,506,070, forward strand.
ATGCGAGAGGCCTGAGCCGCTCTTGACTATGGACATGAATGATATACCAATTTTACACTCTGCAGAGGTTGCACCCTTTACCCACAAGTTGTGTTTCCCTTCAAGCTTGGGTTAGCTAGACCCTTAGACACGTCTAAGGTGAATGGCTAGGGATCCACTATAAGGCCTTTACAAAGTTCCACTAGCATGAGAAAACCCACTACGGTTTCAGGCAAATGGGGTATAGGAATCCATCGTCTGAAAAGCAATCACGGTATGATCAGCCAAGAACCTTCCTATACTTGAGGCAACTCCTCCCCGTGGCCCCTTTCGGGTAAGGTTCTCACACACTAGCTTCGCTAATTAATTAGCCAAGGGCGTCCCATGCCACCATTGTGCTAGCACTGTTGTCTCGGGTTAGCGCTCCATGTTCTAATTAAATATAGTTAGGCTATTCACATCATATTAAAGCCAGTTGTTCGGACTGTTGCTATTGCAATACATAGAGACAAAACAATGTAGAAACAGTAGAAGCCGTTTCAGATTAAAGCCAAGCAAACAACTTGAGTAATATTATCATGCATAATATAAATCCAACCATAATAGTAAGGCATGATCATAATTTATATGTAGCATTAATCCCAAAACAAGGTAAAGTAATAGCAAGACTATCCAAAAAGTCCTTTATATGCAAGGTGTAGGGTAAACAAGACTAGATAATCCCATCAATTTAACTTAATTGTGCAAGCATGGTGAACTGCAACTTGTTGCGGCTTTAATCCGACTACAGTTGTGGCTTCTGTAGTATTTTGTCTCTATGAATTGCAGTCGTAGCAGTTCGAACAGTTGAAGCAGCTGCTGATCAAGGACACACTTGTCTTTTTTCCAACTCTAGGTACTTCTCAAAGTTGAGTTTCATGTTTCTCGTAACCTCTCTTTCTATCGCAACAATACATGATAGACAAATAATAAATAAAAATAACATTACACCAAACACAAAAATTATAAGTTTCCGAACATGTTCGTACTTTCTTTTGAATAGAAGAGGACTACAAGTTGTTTCTAATAAAACTTAGAGACTCATAATCAAAAACGCCACGACCGAAGGGGTATGATTGATCGTCAGCCGTTAGATCTTAAGTTGATTGCTTAGATAATATTGATCTTTAATTGAACCGGTATCCACCCGTAGCCGCAGGATCTAAGATTAACGACTTAAATTTTAAATAAATAAGATGTACTTGCATCCGTCCGATCTCAAGCCGACGCTTCTGATTGTTTCAGCCAAATTTTACACAGTTTTAATCTCAGTCGTTCGACCGAGATCAACGACGCACACAATTCCTCCCTCCCCACGATGCAGGGGCACGTTGACGCAGGGCCCATGCGACATCGCCCTTGGTGAGAGTTTCCCCAAACTCGAAACCCCACACTCGAACTTTGACCCGGAAGCATGCTACGCGTAGCGAAGATGGAAGCGAACTTGCTGAGGGATTTCTCACTGTTTCGGAGACTTACCATATCGCTTGCCCGGGCCGGAGCACACCACAAACACGGTTGGTATGATCTCATAAGACGTCGCTCCACTCGGTACAAATACAACGACTGCGCAAGAGCCGAGGGTGTTTGAAGGTATTCTAACCTCAATCAATCGAGTAGGAACTAACCTAGAGCAAGCGCAATAGCATGTATAGTCCATTTCAAAAAACAATGAATAAATTCACAGCTTAACGGTTGATATAGTAAAAGTTATTATAAAAAAAATACTTTGACAATGTATAACTCATACGTTAAAAACTATAAGGATTCTTTAAAATGAATAGCATGTCAAAAGGAACGGAGGAAGGATTTTTTTTCCCAACAACAACAGCGACCGCTTTCTTGAGCCACTGAGCCGCGCCGCCGCCTATGCCACCAACCAAATGCAAATGCAAGGAGGAGGAGGACTAGGAGTCACTCGTCCAGGCTATCAACAGTAACCAGACTCGAAGCTGATGACTTCCCCGGATCACTCGATAGCTACTTTACTGATTTGACACCGCGCATGGAGATGTCAAGGCGGGGTGACACATCAATAATGGGAGAGCCGGAGCCGGAGCCGGAGACGGAGACGGAGAGGGACGGGTCACGGGGGCATCTGGAAATACGGCACGCCACGCAAGGTCGATCTGACGGCTAGCTGCCGGAGGAGCAGAAGCGTCCCGAGCCAAGATCTGACGGCTAACACAAGATCGCGACTCGATCGTTCCGGACCCAATACCAAAAGGTGCTCGTCGACGGGACGACGGCCGTCGGCTACCAACTCCACGGCTGGGCTGGCACTGGCTCCAGTCGCCGTCTAGCTCAGGTCAATGCGGAGCCCGGATTCTGTCATCTTCCTCCCCATATCCCATTCCCATCGGATGAGAGACACCAATCAATGGAGAGTGGACAATCGGCACGGACGTTAATCAGGACAAGTGCTACGTGCGGAAATAATTCCAGTTGACACGGACGTCAAGACTTGGCCCCGTCCGTACGCGGATTGATTACTGCTAATCGTCCTGCTTCTGTGTCGCTTACCAGCGCGCACAGATTGGATCAGATCGGTGATCGGGTGAAGGAAGGAGACATCCGGAGATATTATTATAAACTGTATAGGCTTCTTCACTAGGCTGTTGCCATGGAGTGATATGTCCCATGGAGTCGCTAATGATGGCTGTTAACCATATACCAATCCATATCCCTTCTTTTCTTCACCTACAAATAAAATATGAACAATACGATACTCCTTACCACCTTGCTGTCTTCGATGGATCGCGTAAAATAGAGGACGTGACACTATAGATAATACACTATTTGGCTTTGGTTATGTCACCATCAATCACAAAAAGAGGAGATTGAAAGTGAAATGGCCTTAAACCATTTTCTTTATTGATTTTGGTGCTTGATGACCATCACAATCATATGGACTAACTAGTTTGTCAAGTCTTTGATTCACATGTTCATAAGATCAACTCTAGAGTTCTAAGTTAGAAATAGTTCAAATCTAACCAAAAAATGGGTAAAACTTGGAAAAAAATAAACTAGCAGTAGTTATATACTTTTGATAAGTTCTAAATACCTCTAGGAACCTATTTGATACATCTAGAGAAGTTGGAAAAGCTCAGTTACAACAAAATACACTTTTGGAGCTAGTTTGAGTGAAAACAAGCAGATGAGTTAGATAAATTGGTTTGTCCAAGTTTCGTGACATAGACTAGTTGTCAAACCCCTAGATATGTTTGTCTAAGTCATGGGAACAACCTCAAGTGCAGCCAAATCAATTTAAAGAAGAAATGGCCAAGTTTGTTGTTTTTATCTGAGTCTAGGATGTCTAGGAACATCCGACTAGTCTAGTGTGCACCAGACCGTCTACATAGAGACAACCGAAAACTTGTCATCTCGCATCTAAGACGTTGGACCGGTCTGGTGTGCATCGAACCGGCTATGCGGAGAGGATGTAAAATGGACACTTCGAAGGATGGGTTCTCGGACCGGTCTGGTGTGCACCGAACCGAGCGCTATTCTAACGGCTCTTCCAAACTCTAACGATTATATCTAATGTGGCGCTGACACAACAGGGTCCAATGCCCTACCAGACTAGTCATTGTGTCAACTACCCGTCACAACGACTACCTAGTGTGGCAGTCTAAAAGGGGTCCGGTGTGCCACCGGACCATTACTGTTGAAGGCCCTGTGCGCCACCCAACTATGCAGAAATTGCACATTCACTCCAACGGCTATATGGGTTGTTGGGGGCTATAAATATACCCCAACCAACACAAGAGCTACACAAAACATCTCTACACTTAGTGCAACTACTCAGAAGCATTCAATAGCCTCTGTCGGAGAGGAAATTCTCCGGCCGGGTGGCGGAACGCACCCGCCCTAAATCCTAAGATGAGGAGGGGGCCTAAGCGTTTTGCCTGTTAGATGGATTCGGGATGAACACAAGAACACACAAGAGTTTAGAGTGGTTCAGGCCGCCGGAGCGTAATACCCTACTCCACTGTCTGTGTATTGTATGAGAGTCTGAGTGAATCTGAGTCTGTCTTGTAACGTTGTGTGCCTTCCCTTTTATAGCTCAAGGGAGGCACATACAAGGATGCTGAGCCCCGATATGTGGGCCCAGGAACATAACGGAAGGAATATATTATAGGAGTAACTAACGCCTGTGCAATCTCCTGTGCGCCTCGATGTCCGCAGTCCACACAACATTGATATGCGACGGCTGCTTCCCTGGTAACGCGCGAGTGATGATGAGCATAGTGCACGTAGCAACATGGATGTACTGCCTACCAATGGAATGGAATGGCACGCCGCCTGTGGAATGGACTGGTCGCCGCCTGCCAGTGGAATGGACAGGGCTCATTAAATGCCGAGAAGGCACATCACCTGCCAGTGGAATGGACAGGGCTCATTAAATGCGAGGGCAGCACGCCGCCTGCCAGTGGAATGGACAGGCGGCGCTGAAAGGGAAATGTACCCTTGGGCCATTTCTAAGTATTTTGGTGATCATGTGCCAACACAAATTGTTTAAGTGTGAAACTATGTCAAATGGTGGAAGAAGTGCAAAGGCAACACAAAATTATGATTCTAGACTTAGTACATTGGTTTTTGTGTACTAACATATTTGTCTAAGTGCTAGAATCAGAGAAATCACAATTGGAAAAGACTTGGCTCGAGCAGCCAAGACTCTGCTCAGTCTGGGTGCACCGGACTGTCCGGTGGTGCACCAGACAGTGTCCGGTGTGCTAGGCTGGCGTCTGGTCAATTGGCTGCTCTCGGGTCTCGACGACGGCGTACGGATATAAATCACCGGATTGTCCGGTGGTGCACCGGACAGTGTCCGGTGAGTCGGCTGCGGCGAAGTCGCCGCTCTCGGGAACCAAGTCAACAGCGTACGGCTATAATTCACCGGACTGTCCGGTGAGCCAACGGTCAGACTGTCCGGTGAGCCAACGGTCAGGCGCACCAATGGTCGGCCACGCAATCCGCGCGTGACGCGTGGCTGAGCCAACGGTCGGATGGGGGCACCGGACTGTCCGGTGTGCGCCGGACAGTGTCCGGTGCGTCAATGGCTCCAAGTCTCCAACGGTCGGCTGCGCCAGAATAGGAAAGAAATCCGCACTGGACTGTCCGGTGCGCCAGTCGACAGAAGGCAAGAACTGCCTTCCTGGATTGCTCTCAATGGCTCCTAGATGCCTTGGGGCTATAAGAGGGACCTCTAGGCGCATGGAGGAGTACACCAAGCATACTTTGAGCATTCTTGATCATTCACACTTCGTCTTTGCACACTCGTTTGACATTCTTAGTGATTTGAGCTCCGTTCTAGTGAGAACCTTGTGATATTCATTTGAGCTCAAGTCTTGGCCGTGTGTGTGCGTATTTGCTGTGAATTTGTGTTTGTTGCTTCCCTCCCTTACTCTAGTGCTTTCACTTTGATCCTCGTTGTAAGGGCGAGAGACTCCAAGTTGTGGAGATTCCTCGCAAACGGGAAAGAGTAAAGAAAAGAAGAACACCGTGGTATTCAAGTTGATCATTGGATCACTTGAGAGGAGTTGAGTGCAACTCTCGTCTATTGGGACGCCACAACGTGGAGTAGGCAAGTGTTGTACTTGGCCGAACCACGGGATAAATCCTCGTGTCTCTTGTGCTTGTTCTCACTGCGTCTATTGTGCTTCACAAGAGCTCTCCTTAGCCACTTGATTTCATTGTGCTAACTCCTAATCAAGTTTTGTGGCTTTAAGTTTCAAGTTTTTACAGGATCACCTATTCACCCCCCTCTAGGTGCTCTCAATTGGTATCAGAGCCGTTCTCTTCAAGAAAGGGACTAATCGCCCAAAGGGATGGATCCTAAGGGGAAGGGAATGGTGATCAACGACAAGGAGAAGGAGTCCTTCATCAATGAGCCGAAAAATGACAAGCCCACTGACTCGGGCTCAAGTCACAAGAAGAAGGAAGGGAAGAAGAAGAGGCGCATCAAGAAGATCGTTTACTACGACGACAGCGACGAGTGATCTTCTTCCCAAAAGGACGACAACGACAACGACTACGAGAAAAAGAAGACGGTTAACTCGAACTTTTTTTTTTGATTACTCTCGTATTCCGCAAAGTTCCAATGCTCATTTGCTTTCTATTCCCCTCGGTAAACCTCCTCACTTTGATGGAGAGGACTACAGATTTTGGAGTCACAAAATGCGTAGCCACTTGTTCTCTCTCCATCCAAGTATTTGGGAGATAGTAGAAAATGGAATGCAATTTGATAGTACGGATAGTCCCATGTTCATCAATGAACAAATTCATAAAAATGCACAAGCTACTACTGTTCTTTTGGCGTCATTGTGCAGGGATGAATACCACAAGGTGAGCGGCTTGGATAACGCCAAGCAGATTTGGGACACCCTCAGGATCTCTCATGAGGGAAATGACGTCACCATGCTCACCAAGATGGAGTTGGTGGAGGGCGAACTTGGGAGGTTTGCAATGATCAGGGGGGAGGAGCCAACCCAAACATACAACAGGCTCAAGACCCTCGTCAACAAAATAAGGAGCTATAGAAGCACGCGATGGACGGACCACGACGTCGTCCGCCTAATGCTAAGGTCTTTCACTGTCCTTGATCCACATCTTATAAACAATATTCGTGAAAATCCTAGGTACACCAAGATGTCGCCCGAAGAAATACTTGGAAAGTTCGTAAGCGGGCGAATGATGATCAAGGAGGCAAGATACGTCGATGAGGCATTGAATGGCCCAATCCACGAGCCTCAAGCCATTGCTCTCAAGGCAACAAGTAGCAAGGAGGCGCTACCTAGCAAGGTGGCGCAAGTTGAGGCGGCGGGGCTCAACGAGGAAGAAATGGCCCTCATCATCAAGCGCTTCAAGATGGCGCTAAAGGGTCGAAAGGAGCTCTTGCTTCAAGTGCGGTAAGGTTGGTCACTTTATTGCTAATTGTCCTGATAATGATAGTGACCAGGATCAAGAAAAGAAGAGGGAAAAGAAAAGGACTTACAAGAAGGCTAAAGGCGAGGCACACCTTGGGAAAGAGTGGGACTCGTATTGTTCCTCGTCCGACTCCGACGATGAAGGACTCGCCGCCACCGCCTTCAACAAATCATCCCTCTTCCCCAACGAGCATCACACCTGCCTCATGGCAAGGGAAAAGAAGGTAAGCACTCGTAATACTAGTACTTATGCTTCTTCAAGTGAAGATGAATCTAGTGATGATGAAATAGACTATGCATGTTTATTCAAAGGTTTAGATAGAACCAAAATTGATAAAATCAATGAATTAATTGATGCTTTGAATGAGAAGAATAGATTGTTAGAAAAGCAAGAGGACCTTTTATATGAAGAGCATGATAAATTTGTTAGTGCATAAAAAATTCTCTTGCTCTAGAAGTCAAAAGAAATGAAGTGCTTTCATGTGAATTGTCTACATGCCATGAATCAATCTCTAGCTTAAAAAGTATAAATGATAACTTGAGTGCTAAGTTAGAAATAGCTAATAAATCAACCTCTTGTGTAGAACATGTTGTGATTTGCAATAGGTGTAAAGATTTTAATGTTGATGCTTGTAGTGAACACCTAGTTTCTATTTCTAAATTAAATGATGAAGTGGCTAGTCTTAATGCTCAACTTAAGACTAGCAAAAATGAATTTGATAAATTAAAATTTGCAAGGGATGCCTATACTATTGGTAGACATCCCTCAATTAAGGATGGGCTTGGCTTTAAGAGTGACGCCAAGAACTTAACAAGTCATAAGGCTCCCATTCCCGCTAAGGAAAAAGGGAAGGCTCCTATGACTAGTAGCAATCAAAAGAATCATGCCTTCATTTATAGTGATAGGAAATTCTCTAGAAATGCTTGTAGGAATTATTCTTATGATTCACATGCTATGACTGCTTCTAGTTCTTGTATGCATGGTAGAAATATGGCTATGAAAGATTCTAGAAATGTTCATTATGATAGGAGTTGTAATGTGTTCGACTCTCATGCCATGATTGCTTCGAGTTCAAACTTTAATGGTAGATCTAGGAAGAATGTTATGTCTCATGCTCCTAGAAAAGTATATAATGGATCTACCACTGTCTTTCATGCATGCAATGCTAAGTTTATTCTTTCATGTAAAAATAAAAAGGTGATTGCTAAAAAGGTTGGAGCCAAATGTAAGGGAGATAAAACTTGCATTTGGATTCCTAAGACTATTGTCACTAACCTTGTAGGACCCAACAAGAGTTGGGTACCTAAGACCCAAGCCTAATTTGCCTTGCAGGTTTATGCATCCGGGGGATCAAGCTGGATTATCGACAGCGGATGCACAAACCACATGACGGGGGAGAAGAAGATGTTCACCTCCTACGTCAAGAATAAAGATTCCCAAGATTCAATCATATTCGGTGACGGGAATCAAGGCAAGGTTAAAGGCTTAGGCAAGATAGCCATCTCAAATGAGCACTTCCAATGTATTTTTAGTAGAGTCGCTAGGTTATAATCTTCTATCGGTTAGTCAATTATGTAATATGGGATACAATTGCTTATTCACAAATGTAGATGTGTCTGTCTTTAGAAGGAGTGATGGTTCATTAGCTTTTAAGGATGTACTAGACGGAAACTCTATTTAGTTGATTTTGCAAAGGAGGAGGTCGGTCTAGATGCATGCTTAATTGCTAAGACTAGCATGGGTTGGCTGTGGCATCGCCGTCTAGCACATGTGGGGATGAAGAACCTTCACAAACTTCTAAAGGGAGAACATGTGTTAGGTCTAACAAATGTGCATTTCGAAAAAGATAGACCTTGTGTAGCTTGTCAAGCAGGTAAACAAGTGGGAAGTGCGCATCACAGCAAGAATGTGATGACCACATCAAGACCCCTAGAGCTGCTGCATATGGACCTCTTCGGACCCGTCGCCTACCTCAGCATCGGGGGAAGTAAGTATGGTTTAGTAATTGTTGATGATTTTTCCCGCTTCACTTGGGTATTCTTTTTGCAGGATAAATCTGAAACCCAAGGGACCCTCAAGCGCTTCCTAAGGAGAGCTCAAAATGAGTTTGGGCTCAAGGTGAAAAAGATAAGGAGCGACAACGGGTCCGAGTTCAAGAACCTTCAAGTGGAGGAGTACCTTGAGGAGGAAGGAATCAAGCACGAGTTCTCCGCTCCCTACACACCACAGCAAAATGGTGTGGTAGAGAGGAAGAACAGGACACTCATAGACATGGCGAGGACGATGCTTGGAGAATTCAAGACGCCCGAGCGGTTTTGGTCGGAAGCTATGAACACGGCCTGCCACGCCATAAACCGAGTCTATCTCCATCGCCTCCTCAAGAAGACGTCATACGAGCTACTAACCGGTAACAAACCCAACGTTTTGTATTTTCGAGTTTTTGGGAGTAAATGCTACATTCTGGTGAAGAAAGGTAGAAATTCAAAATTTGCTCCCAAAGCTGTAGAAGGGTTTTTGTTAGGTTATGACTCAAATACAAAGGCATATAGGGTCTTCAACAAATCATCAGGTTTGGTTGAAGTCTCTAGCGACGTTGTATTTGATGAGACTAATGGCTCTCCAAGAGAGCAAGTTGAGCTTGATGATGTAGATGAGGATGATGTTCCATCGGACGCGATTCGTACCATGGCGATTGGAGACGTGCGACCACAGGAACACAAGGAACAAGATCAGCCTTCTTCCTCAATGACGGTGCACCCCCCAACCCAAGATGATGAACAGGTAACTCAAGAAGAGGCGTGTGATCAAGGGGGAGCACAAGATGTCCACGTTGAAGAGGAAGAAGCACCACAGGCCCCTCCAACTCAAGTTCGAGCGATGATTCAAAGGAACCATCCCGTCGACCAGATTTTGGGTGACATTAGCAAGGGAGTAACTACTCGCTCTAGATTAGTTAATTTTTGTGAGCATTACTCTTTTGTCTCTTCTATTGAGCCTTTCAGGGTAGAAGAAGCCTTGCTAGATCCGGACTAGGTGTTGGCCATGCAGGAAGAGCTCAACAACTTCAAGCGCAATGAAGTTTGGACACTGGTGCCGCGTCCCAAGCAAAACATTGTGGGAACCAAGTGGGTGTTCCGCAACAAACAGGACGAGCACGGGGTGGTGACGAGGAACAAGGCTCGACTTGTGGCAAAAGGTTATGCCCAAGTCGCAGGTTTGGACTTTGAGGAGACTTTTGCTCCTGTGGCTAGGCTAGAGTCGATTCGTATTTTGTTAGCCTATGCCACTCACCATTCTTTCAGGTTGTACCAAATGGATGTGAAGAGCGCTTTCCTCAACGGGCCAATCAAGGAGGAGGTGTACATGGAGCAACCCCCTGGCTTCGAGGATGAACGGTACCCCGACCACGTGTGTAAGCTCTCTAAGGCGCTTTATGGACTTAAGCAAGCCCCAAGAGCATGGTATGAATGCCTTAGAGACTTTTTAATTGCAAATGCTTTCAAGGTTGGGACGGTGATCTATTTGTGTGCCAAATATATGTCGATGACATAATATTTGGTTCTACTAACCAAAAGTCTTATGAAGAGTTTAGCAGGGTGATGACTCAAAAATTTGAGATGTCGATGATGGGCGAGTTGAACTACTTCCTTGGATTCCAAGTGAAGCAACTCAAGGATGGCACCTTCATCTCTCAAACGAAGTACACGCAAGACTTGCTCAAGCGGTTTGGGATGAAGGACGCCAAGCCCGCGAAGACTCCAATGGGAACTGATGGACACGTCGACCTCAACAAAGGAGGTAAGTCCGTTGATCAAAAAGCATATCGGTCCATGATAGGTTCTTTGCTTTACTTATGTGCTAGTAGACCAGATATTATGCTTAGTGTATGCATGTGTGCTAGATTTCAATCCGATCCAAGGGAGTGTCACTTAGTGGTCGTGAAGCGAATTCTTAGATATTTAGTCGCTACGCCTTGCTTTGGGATCTGGTATACAAAGGGGTCTACCTTTGACTTAATTGGATATTCAGACTCCGATTATGCTGGATGTAAGGTCGATAGGAAGAGTACATCAGGGACGTGCCAATTCCTAGGAAGGTCCCTGGTGTCGTGGAGTTCTAAGAAACAAACCTCTGTTGCCCTATCCACCACTAAGGCCGAGTACGTTGCCGCAGGACAGTGTTGCGCGCAACTACTTTGGATGAGGCAAACCCTCCGGGACTTTGGCTACAATCTGAGCAAAGTCCCACACCTATGTGACAATGAGAGTGCTATCCGCATGGCGGACAATCCTGTTGAGCACAGCCGCACAAAGCACATTGACATCCGGCAACACTTTTTGAGAGACCACCAGCAAAAGGGAGATATCGAAGTGTTTTATGTTAGCACTGAGAACCAGCTAGCCGATATCTTTACCAAGCCTTTAGATGAAAAGACCTTTTGCAGGCTGCATAGTGAGCTAAATGTCTTAGATTCGTGGGACTTGGATTGATGTGTAGCATACATGTGTATTATGCCTTGATCATGTTCCCTTATGCATTTTGTTGTTTATTTATGGTGCTCAAGTTGTACAAGCACTCCCCGGACCTCACAAGTCCATTTGCGAGTGATGCACATATTTAGGGGGAGATGTGCTACAACTTGACCCTTTGAGACTAACCATGTGTTTGAGCTTGCTTGATTTAGCCTCAAAGGAGGATTGAAAGGGAAAAGGTGAACTTAGACCATGCAAGACTTCCACTGCACTCCGATGAGAGGGTAACTTACTCCAAGTTCATCTCAATACCCTTATTGCCTTTTTACTCTTATTTGAAGATTTTGGTGAGGCAATGGGGTTTATGGGCCAAAATTGATCCCGTTTTGGTGCTTGATGCAAAAGGGGGAGAAAATAAGGCCAAAGCAAGAAATGGATCAGCTACCACTTGAGAACTTTGGAAAATAGTAGAGTAGAGTTTTTTGTTTTGTAAAAATACTCTTATTGTCTCTTAGTGCTAAAAGTCTGTCTCTTGTGGGGAGAATGCTTGATTATGGGAAAAGGGGGAGTTTTTGAATTCTTGATCAATTTCTCTTGGAATACCTCTCTCTATGCCTTAACAAGTGACTTTGACTTAGAGATAGGAAATTGAGTTCGATTTGCAAAAACAAACCAAGTGGTGGCAAAGAATGATCCAAATATGCCAAATTTGAATCAAAACAAATTTGTGTTCTCATTTGCATTGATGTTGCACTTCTTTTAGTTGCTTTTTGTTGTGTTGGCATAAATCACCAAAAAGGGGGAGATTGAAAGGGAAATGTGCCCTTGGGCCATTTCTAAGTATTTTGGTGATCATGTGCCAACACAAATTGTTTAAGTGTGAAACTATGTCAAATTGTGGAAGAAGTGCAAAGTCAACACAAAGGTATGATTCTAGACTTAGTACATTGGTTTTTGTGTACTAGCATATTTGTCTAAGTGCTAGAATCAGAGAAATCGCAATTGGAAAAGACTTGGCTCGAGCAGCCAAGACTTTGCTCAGTCTGGGTGCACCGGACTGTCCGGTGGTGCACCGGACTGTGTCCGGTGTGCCAGGCTGGCGTCTGGTCAACTGGCTGCTCTCGGGTCTCGACGGCGGCGTACGGCTATAAATCACCGGACTGTCCGGTGGTGCACCAGACAGTGTCCGGTGAGTCGGCTGCGGTGAAGTCGCCGCTCTCGAGAACCAAGTCAACAGCGTACGGCTATAATTCACTGGACTGTCCGGTGAGGCACCGGACTGTCCGGTGAGCCAACGGTCGGCCACGCAATCCGCACGTGACGCGTGGCTGAGCCAACGGTCGGATGGGGGCACCAGACTGTCTGGTGTGCGCCGGACAGTGTCCGGTGCGCCAACGGCTCCAAGTCTCCAACGGTCGGCTGTGCCAGAATAGGAAAGAAATCCGCACCGGACTGTCCGGTGCGCCAGTCGACAGAAGGCAAGAATTGCCTTCCTGGATTGCTTTCAACGGCTCCTAGCTGCCTTGGGGCTATAAAAGGGACCCCTAGGCGCATGGAGGAGTACACCAAGCATACTTTGAGCATTCTTGATCATTCACACTTCGTCTTTGCGCACTCATTTGACATTCTTAGTGATTTGAGCTCCGTTCTAGTGAGAACCTTGTGATATTCATTTGAGCTCAAGTCTTGGCCGTGTGTGTGCGTATTTGCTATGAATTTGTGTGTGTTGCTTCTCTCCCTTACTCTAGTGCTTTCACTTTGATCCTCATTGTAAGGGCGAGAGACTCCAAGTTGTGGAGATTCCTCGCAAACGGGAAAGAGTAAAGAAAAGAAGAACATCGTGGTATTCAAGTTGATCATTGGATCACTTGAGAGGAGTTGAGTGCAACTCTCGTCCATTGGGACGCCACAACGTGGAGTAGGCAAGTGTTGTACTTGGCCGAACCACGGGTTAAATCCTCGTGTCTCTTGTGCTTGTTCTCACTGCGTCTATTGTGCTTCACAAGAGCTCTCCTTAGCCACTTGATTTCATTGTGCTAACTCCTAATCAAGTTTTGTGGCTTTAAGTTTCAAGTTTTTACAGGATCACCTATTCACCCCCCTCTAGGTGCTCTCAGGCGCGCCTTATCCGCAATAAATGCAGAGGCCACGCAGTCCCAAGGCCTTACGTCAGGCTCCGCCCGTTGACTTACGTCACGTGTAGTAGGCCACGTGGCAGCATCGGGTCTCCGCCTGGGCAGGGAGCAGAAGCGTATACGATAAGGTCCAGACACGTGTCGGCTCCAGACCCCTGCCTGGCCCTGATTAAGGCCTGGGCATTTTCTATCCCAGAATCCCGGGACCCTGCTGTGAGTGGCCCAGACCCCACACAAAGGGGTCCGGAACCCATCCTAGGGGTTCGGTTTATGCCCGGTCTGTATATACAGGGGCCCAGCACTTCCCATGGGGGTTCAGACTCACTGTTGATACCTTGGAGTATATCATCTTCTCTGGCCATGTGGCGGCCCCGTAGCCGTCCATGTGGTGGGGTCAGGTGCCGTTTACCATGCGACTAGAGATAGCCGCGTGGGTACCGTGTCTTCATACTATAGTAAGGGGTACCCTAGTTTCAGGGTACCAATAGTGGCCCCTGGGCCCACCTCAAGGGAGGATACGAGCCTGCAGGTGGGGCCAAAGCTTGATTGGCAAATGGCGCGCCTCTTCCGTGCGTTTGCTGATGTACTCGCCGTCAATCTTCCTTCGGTCACGCCAACTGCCATATTTGTCCCCGCGGCTGACTGACCCGCGGCCCCCACACCTAGTGGTTTCACTGGGCCACGCGCGAGGTGCCTCGATACCGCTGCATTGGTTTAAAAAATCACCTTCTTTGTCTTCTGCCGCAGCCCCGAGGAAGTGCACTGCGTGCGGCGGTTCGCTTTTTCTGCACCCAGGAACCGGCACCCAAGGAGCATGACTCGTGGGCCTAGGCCCTCGTGTCATAGACTGGGTTGTTGTTTCTTACGGTGGAGATGAAGAGGCGTGCTACTGCAGGTGGTGGTTCGCTTTTCGAGCGCACGCGGCGATTCGCCTTTTCCGCACCAGGAGTTCAGCGCACCACCCGTATGACTTGTGGACCCAGGCCCCCGTGTCATAGACTGGGTCGCTTGGGCTTCAGGTGTGTGTCGGTCAAGATTTCCTGTAGCATCTCAGGGCGCAAGCGGGAGAGTCTGCCTTGAAGAGGGATTCACCCCGCGTGCAGCGATTACGCCTTCGCATTCTCTCCCAATCGTTGCGCCCTTTCTCCTTCGAGCTCTCTGCGCCCCTTTGCATTCACGCTCTTCTGCTTTCCACTGCCGTAGTCGCCATGGCTTCGCTAGTTCATCCCGAGCGTTTCCAGTCTGAGGGGGCGCTCAACCTGGTGCGCCACCTGCTCGGATGGAGCGCGCCGGCATTCGCCGGGAGGATCCGCCGGCGCCACTCCCCTCGGTGACCTCACCGCCGGGGAGTTCATGCTCTTTGTTTCCTACCTCTCCTGCGGGTTGGCACTGCCGATCTTGCCTTTCTTCCTACTGCTGCTGGAGGAGCTTGGGCTCCAGCTTTAGCACCTCACGCCCCACTCCATCCTCCTGGCGGCCATCTTCGTCCACCTCTGCGAGATGTTCGTGGGGGTGGCGCCCTGCACCTCCCTCTTCCGCCATTTCTTCGTGTTGGTGAAGTCTGGGAAGGCCAAGGACCATCTCGGCGCCTACTACTTCCAGATAAGGTCGGACTCAGCTGTGGCCTACATCCCCACCCTTGGCGGCGCGAGGTGGGAAAACTGGCGCGGTGACTGGGTGATCGCCAGCGCCGAGGCTAACGACCGCCACGCCCCACCGAGCGACGGGCCAAGACTCGACCGGAAGCAGTGGAGGGCCAAGCCATCCCTGGCGTCGGAGTTCCTGCCCATGCTGGATAGAATCAAGACCTTGGCAACCGATGGTCTGACCTCGATGCATGTGGTCGGCGACTTCCTGAAGCGCCGGATCGCATCGCTGCAGAGGAGGGCGCGCCTGTGTTGCTAGTTCACCAGCTCGAACGACATCGGCCAGATCCAGTGCGGGCCGGGGATCGACCTGTCCTAGAAGGAGCTGGAACTTCTAGTGAAGGGATTACTGTTGAGTCCTTCGTTCCTGAGTCCCTAATCCTCCCCCAGGGCATCCCTGCGCTCTGCGATGACCCAGGGTTGAGGACGATAATTTTGGCCACGCTGTCGACCTTCGACGAGAGCGGTGTGGCGGTTCGTCAGACCGGTGGCCAGGATCCTCACCGCGGGATCCGGATCTCCGATGCACCGGCTGGAGGCCCCCAGACTGCCGGTGTGGCTCCCAGCTCCTCCGCCGCGGCCTCCCGCCCCTTAGACAAGGGCAAAGGGGCTGCAGGTAGTTCCTCTGTCCCAGGTGGCACTGGAGGGTCGGAGGAAGAGAGGCGACGCCGACTGTGCCGCGCCGACAGGTCATTTATCTCGGACCCCCCAGAAGTGTCAGAGGACTGCTGGTGGGGCCGAGGAGGCCGGTTCCTAGGCCCAGGGCACGTAGAGGCGCGTTAGTCCTCCGCCATCACCACCATCGGGTCCGCCGCCACCACAACCACCACCACCGTCGGGTCCGCCGCCACCACCACCTGGGGGTGATCTCCCCCAGGGGCACCTGAAAGGGAAATGTGCCCTTGGGCCATTTCTAAGTATTTTGGTGATTGAGTGCCAACACATGTGCTTAATTGTGAATTTATGTACATGGATGAACAAGGTGCAAATCATGAAGTGAAGGTATGTTTCTAAGCCTTAGTACATTGGTTTTATGTACTAATATATTTGTCTAAGTGTTAGAAACAGAAAGAAGAAGAAAAGAAAAGAGGAGAAAAGACTTGGCTGTGTCCAGCCAAGACTCAGTTCGGTCTGGAGCACCGGACTGTCCGGTGTGCACCGGACAGTGTCCGGTGCGCCAGGCCGACTCGGCGCGAACTGGCCGCTCTCGGGAAATTGGCCGACGGCGTACGGCTAAAATTCACCGGACTGTCCGGTGTGCACCGGACTGTCCGGTGAGCCAACGGTCGGCCGGGCCAACGGTCGGCCGCGCAATCTGCGCGGGACACGTGGCGGAGCCAACGGTCGGAAGAAGGCACCGGACTGTCCGGTGTGCACCGGACATGTCCGGTGCGCCAACGGCTCCAGATCTTCCAACGGTCGGCAACGGTCGGAAGCGCCTGGTATGGAAACAAATCGGGCACCGGACAGTGTCCGGTGTGCACCGGACTGTCCGGTGCCCCCGACGACAGAAGGCAAGGATGGCCTTCCGGATTTGCTCTCAACGGCTCCTAGCTGCCTTGGGGCTATAAAAGGAGCCCCTAGGCGCATGGAGGAGACACACAAGCAACCTTTGAGCATTCTTGATCATCCACACTTAGTCTTTGCGCTTTGATTTGTGATTCTAAGTGATTCGAGCTCCGTTCTAGTGAGAACTCTGTGATACTCTTGTGAGCTCGATTCTTGGCCGTGTGTGTGCGCATTTCGCTGTGGATTTGTGTGTGTTGCTTCCCTCCCTTACTCTGTGTTTCATTTGTGATCATATACTTGTAAGGGCAAGAGACTCCAATTTGTGGAGATTCCTTGCAAACGGGATAGTGAAAGGAACAACAAAACATCGTGGTATTCAAGTGGGTCTTTGGACCGCTTGAGAGGGGTTGATTGCAACCCTCGTCCGTTGGGACGCCACAACGTGGAGTAGGCAAGCGTTGGTCTTGGCCGAACCACGGGATAAAACCACTGTGTCACCTCTGTGCTTGATTTTCTTGTGGTACTGTGTTTTGTTGAGACTTCACCTTAGCCACTTGGCAATAATCGTGCTAACACTTAACAAGTTTTTGTGGCTTAAGTTTGAAGTTTTTACAGGATCACCTATTCACCCCCCCCCTCTAGGTGCTCTCAATTGGTATCAGAGCCGTTCTCTTCACAAAGGGACTAACCGCCCGAAGAGATGGATCCTAAGGGGAAGGGTATTGTGATCAATGACAAAGAGAAGGAATCCTTCGTCAACGAGCCGAAGGACGATAAGCCTACCGACTCCGGCTCGGGCCAAAGACGGACGGAAGGGAAGAAGAAGAAGACAAGGCGCATCAAGGAGATCGTCTACTACGACAGCGACGAGTCTACTTCTTCCCAAAAGGACGAGGACCACAACGACTACGAGAGAAGGAAACCGGTTAATTCGAACTTTTCTTTTGATTACTCTCGTATTCCGCAAAGTTCACATTCTCATTTGCTCTCCATTCCACTCGGCAAGCCCCCACACTTTGATGGAGAGGACTACGGATTTTGGAGCCACAAAATGCGTAGTCACCTATTCTCTCTCCATCCTAGTATATGGGAGATTGTAGAGAGTGGAATGCACTTTGATAGTTCGGATAGTCCCATGTTCATTAATGAACAAATTCATAAGAATGCACAAGCTACTACTGTTCTTCTAGCTTCCTTGTGCAGGGATGAATACCATAAAGTGAGCGGCTTGGATAACGCCAAGCAAATCTGGGACACCCTCAAGATTTCTCATGAGGGGAACGACGTCACCTTGCTCACCAAGATGGAGTTGGTGGAAGGCGAGCTTGGACGATTCGCCATGATAAGGGGAGAGGAGCCAACTCAAACTTACAACCGGCTCAAGACCCTTATCAACAAAATAAGGAGCTACGGAAGCACGCGTTGGACGGATCACGACGTCGTCCGCCTAATGCTCAGGTCCTTTACCGTTCTTGATCCTCATCTCGTGAACAATATTCGTGAGAATCCCAGGTACACGATGATGACGCCCGAGGAAGTACTTGGAAAATTCGTGAGCGGGCGGATGATGATCAAGGAGGCAAGATACGTCGACGACGCGTTGAACGGACCACTCCACGAGCCTCAACCCATTGCTCTAAAGGCAACGAGGAGCAAGGAGTCGCTACCTAGCAAGGTGGCGCAAGTTGAGGCGGCCGGGCTCAATGATGAAGAGATGGCTCTCATCATCAAAAGATTCAAGACGGCGCTAAATGGTCGCAAGGGGCAGCCAAGCAAGACCAAGACAAAGGGGAAGCGCTCATGCTTCAAATGCGGTAAGCTTGGTCATTTTATCGCTAACTGTCCCGATAATGAAAGTGACCAGGAAAAGGGGAACAAAAGAGAGAAGAAGAAGCAATACAAGAAGGCAAAGGGCGAGGCGCATCTAGGAAAGGAGTGGGACTCGGATTGCTCCTCCTCCGACTCCGACAATGAAGGACTCGCTGCTACTGCCTTCAACAAGTCTTCCCTCTTCCCCAACGAGCGTCTCACATGCCTTATGGCAAGGGAGAAGAAAGTGAGTACTCAAGACTTCACTTATGCTTCTTCTAGTGATAGTGAGTCTAGTGATGATGATGACATAGATTATTCTTGCTTGTTCAAGGGCTTAGATAGATCTAGGATAGATAAAATCAATGAATTGATTGATGCATTGAATGATAAGAATAGATTACTAGAAAAACAAGAGGATCTTTTATATGAGGAGCATGATAAATTTGTTAGTGCACAAAATTCTCTTGCTCTAGAAATTAAAAGAAATGAAGTGCTTTCTAGTGAATTATCTTCCTGTCATGAAACCATTGATACCTTAAGAAGTGTTAATAATGATTTAAGCGCTAAACTAGAAGTAGCTAGTAAATCAAATTCCTGTGTTGAAAATGTTACAATTTGCACTAGGTGTAAGGATTTTGATGTTAATGCCTGTAGTGAACACTTAGTTTCAATTTCCAAACTAAGTGATGAATTGGCTAGTCTTAATGCACAACTTAAGACTAGCAAAAGTGAATTTGACAAGTTAAAATTTGCAAGGGATGCCTATACAATTGGAAGACATCCCTCAATTAAGGATGGGCTTGGCTTCAAGAGGGAAGCCAAGAACTTAACAAGCCATAAGGCTCCCATCTTCGTCAAGGAGAAGGGGAAGGCCCCTATGGCTAGTAGTGCGAAAAAGAACCATGCCTTTATGTATAATGATAGGAGAAATGCTAGAAATGCTTATAATGATTTTGATTCACATGTTTATGATTCTCATGCCATGTTTGTTTCTAGTTCTTATAAGCATGATAGAGATATGCGTAGGAGAAATGTTGTACATATGCCTAGGAGAAATATTGCTCATGTGCCTAGAAAGAATGTTATTCATGCTCCTAGGAAAGTAGTGAATGAACCTTCTATAATTTATTGTGCTTTAAACACTTCCTTTGCTATTTGTAGAAAGGATAGGAAAATAGTTGCTAGGAAGTTGGGGGCAAAATGCAAGGGAGACAGGACTTGCATTTGGGTCCCTAAGGACATTTGTGCTAACCTTGCAGGACCCAACATGAGTTGGGTACCTAAGACCCAAGCCTAAATTTGCCTTGCAGGTTTATGCATCCGGGGGTTCAAGCTGGATTATCGACAGCGGATGCACAAACCATATGACGGGAGAGAAGAAGATGTTCACCTCCTACGTCAAAAATAAGGATTCCCAAGATTCAATTATATTCGGTGATGGGAATCAAGGCAAGGTAAAAGGGTTAGGTAAAATTGCAATTTCTAATGAGCACTCAATTTCAAATGTGTTTTTAGTTGAGTCTCTTGGTTATAATCTGCTATCTGTTAGTCAACTATGCAACATGGGATACAATTGCCTTTTTACTAATGTAGATGTGTCTGTCTTTAGAAGATGTGATGGTTCACTAGCTTTTAAGGGTGTACTAGACGGCAAGCTTTACTTAGTTGATTTTGCAAAAGAAGAGGCCGGTCTAGATGCATGCTTAATGGCTAAGACTTGCATGGGCTGGCTGTGGCATCGCCGCTTAGCACATGTGGGGATGAAGAACCTCCACAAGCTTCTAAAGGGAGAACATGTGATAGGTCTAACCAATGTTTATTTCGAAAAAGATAGACCTTGTGCAGCTTGTCAAGCAGGTAAACAAGTGGGAGGAGCGCATCACAGCAAGAATGTGATGACCACGTCAAGACCTCTGGAGCTGCTGCATATGGACCTCTTCGGACCCGTCGCCTATCTAAGCATAGGAGGGAGTAAGTATGGTCTAGTTATTGTTGATGACTTTTCCCGCTTCACTTGGGTGTTCTTTTTGCAGGATAAGTCTGAAACCCAAGGGACCCTCAAGCGCTTCCTCAGGAGAGCTCAAAATGAGTTTGAGCTCAAGGTGAAGAAGATTAGGAGCGACAACGGGTCCGAGTTCAAGAACCTACAAGTGGAGGAGTTTCTTGAGGAGGAAGGGATCAAGCACGAGTTCTCCGCTCCCTACACACCACAGCAAAATGGTGTGGTAGAGAGGAAGAACAGGACGCTAATCGATATGGCGAGGACGATGCTTGGAGAGTTCAAGACCCCCGAGTGCTTTTGGTCGGAAGCCGTGAACACGGCTTGCCACGCCATCAACAGGGTCTACCTTCACCGCCTCCTCAAGAAGACGTCATATGAGCTACTAACCGGTAACAAACCCAATGTATCTTACTTTCGTGTTTTTGGGAGCAAGTGCTACATTCTAGTGAAGAAGGGTAGAAATTCTAAGTTTGCTCCCAAAGCTGTAGAAGGGTTTTTATTAGGTTATGATTCAAATACAAAGGCGTATAGGGTCTTCAACAAATCATCGGGTTTGGTTGAAGTCTCTAGCGACGTTGTATTTGATGAGACTAATGGCTCTCCAAGAGAGCAAGTTGTTGATTGTGATGATGTAGATGAAGAAGATGTTCCAACGGCCGCTATACGAACCATGGCGATTGGAGACGTTCGGCCACAGGAACAAGATGAACAAGGTCAACCTTCTTCCTCAACAACGGTACATCCCCCAACTCAAGACGATGAACAGGTTCATCAAAAGGAGGCGTGTGATCAAGGGGGAGCACAAGATGATCATGTGATGGAGGAAGAAGCGCAACCGGCACCTCCAACCCAAGTTCGAGCGATGATTCAAAGGGATCATCCCGTCGACCAAATTCTGGGTGACATTAGCAAGGGAGTAACTACTCGATCTCGATTAGTAAATTTTTGTGAGCATTACTCCTTTGTCTCTTCTATTGAGCCTTTCAGGGTAGAGGAGGCCTTGCTAGATCCGGATTGGGTGTTGGCCATGCAGGAGGAACTTAATAACTTCAAGCGCAACGAAGTTTGGACGCTGGTGCCTCGTCCCAAGCAAAATGTTGTGGGAACCAAGTGGGTTTTCCGCAACAAACAGGACGAGCACGGGGTGGTGACGAGGAACAAGGCTCGACTTGTGGCAAAAGGTTATGCCCAAGTCGCAGGTTTGGACTTTGAGGAGACTTTTGCTCCTGTGGCTAGGCTAGAATCAATTCGTATCTTGCTAGCATATGCCGCTCACCATTCTTTCAGGTTGTACCAAATGGATGTGAAGAGCGCGTTCCTCAACGGGCCAATAAAGGAGGAGGTGTACGTAGAGCAACCCCCTGGCTTCGAGGATGAACGGTTCCCCGACCACGTGTGTAAGCTCTCTAAGGCGCTCTATGGACTTAAACAAGCCCCAAGAGCATGGTATGAATGCCTTAGAGATTTCTTAATTGCTAATGCTTTCAAGGTTGGGAAAGCCGATCCAACTCTTTTCACTAAGACTTGTGATGGTGATTTGTTTGTGTGCCAAATTTATGTCGATGACATAATATTTGGTTCTACTAATCAAAAGTCTTGTGAAGAGTTTAGCAGGGTGATGACGCAGAAATTCGAGATGTCGATGATGGGCGAGTTGAACTACTTCCTTGGGTTCCAAGTGAAGCAACTCAAGGACGGCACCTTCATCTCCCAAACGAAGTACACGCAAGATCTGCTAAAGAGGTTTGGGATGAAGGACGCCAAGCCCGCAAAGACGCCGATGGGAACCGACGGACACACCGACCTCAACAAAGGAGGTAAGTCCGTTGATCAAAAAGCATACCGGTCAATGATAGGGTCTTTACTTTATTTATGTGCTAGTAGACCGGATATTATGCTTAGCGTATGCATGTGTGCTAGATTTCAATCCGATCCTAAGGAGTGTCACTTGGTGGCGGTGAAGCGAATTCTTAGATATTTAGTCGCTACGCCTTGCTTCGGGATCTGGTATCCAAAGGGGTCTAACTTTGACTTGATTGGGTACTCAGATTCCGACTATGCTGGATGTAAGGTCGATAGGAAGAGTACATCGGGGACGTGCCAATTCTTAGGAAGGTCCCTGGTGTCATGGAACTCTAAGAAACAAACCTCCGTTGCCCTATCCACCGCTGAGGCCGAGTATGTTGCCGCAGGACAGTGTTGCGCGCAACTACTTTGGATGAGGCAAACCCTTCGGGACTTTGGCTACAATCTGAGCAAAGTCCCACTCCTATGTGATAATGAGAGTGCTATCCGAATAGCGGAAAATCCTGTTGAGCACAGCCGCACAAAGCACATTGACATCCGGCATCACTTTTTGAGAGACCACCAGCAAAAGGGAGATATCGAAGTGTTTTATGTTAACACCGAGAACCAGCTAGCCGATATCTTTACCAAGCCTTTAGATGAGAAGACCTTTTGCAGGTTGCGTAGTGAGCTAAATGTCTTAGATTCGCGGAACTTGGATTGAATTGTAGCATACATGTATTCATGCTCTTGATCATGTTCCTTTCTGCATTTTGTTGCTTATCATGGTGCTCAAGTTGTACAAACACTCTCTGGACCTCACAAGTCCGTTGCAAAGTGATGCACATATTTAGGGGGAGATGTGTTACAACTTGATCCTTTTTGACTAACCATATGCTTGAGTTTGTTTAATTTAGTCTCAAAGTAGAATTGAAAGGGAAACGGTGGACTTGGATCATGCAAGACTTCCACTGCACTCCGATGAGAGGGTAACTTATTTCCAAGTCCATCTCATGAACTCTTATTGCCATTTGCTCTTAATTGAAGATTTTGGTGAGGCAATGGGGTTAGCGGGCCAAGATTTATCCCGTTTTGGTGGTTGATGCCAAAGGGGGAGAAAATAAAGGCCAAAGCAATAAATGGATCAGCTACCACTTGAGAAATTTGAAAATAGTAGAGTAGAGTTTTTGGTTTGTCAAATCCCTTTTATTGTCTCTTTTGGCTTCTTGTGGGGAGAAGTAGCAATTATGGGAAAAAGGGGGAGTTTTTGACATCTTTGATCAATCGCGTTTGGAATGACTTTCTTTATGCTTCAACATGTGTGTTTAACTTAGAGATAGAGATTTGAGTTTGATTTGCAAAAACAAACCAAGTGGTGGCAAAGGATGATCCATATATGCCAAAATTGATTCAAAATAAATTTAAGTTTTAATTTGAAGTGAGTTTGCACTTGTTCTAGTTGCTTTATGTTGTGTTGGCATAAATCACCAAAAAGGGGGAGATTGAAAGGGAAATGTGCCCTTGGGCCATTTCTAAGTATTTTGGTGATTGAGTGCCAACACATGTGCTTAATTGTGAATTTATGTACATGGATGAACAAGGTGCAAATCATGAAGTGAAGGTATGTTTCTAAGCCTTAGTACATTGGTTTTATGTACTAATATATTTGTCTAAGTGTTAGAAACAGAAAGAAGAAGAAAAGAAAAGAGGAGAAAAGACTTGGCTGTGTCCAGCCAAGACTCAGTTCGGTCTGGAGCACCGGACTGTCCGGTGTGCACCGGACAGTGTCCGGTGCGCCAGGCCGACTCGGCGCGAACTGGCCGCTCTCGGGAAATTGGCCGACGGCGTACGGCTAAAATTCACCGGACTGTCCGGTGTGCACCGGACTGTCCGGTGAGCCAACGGTCGGCCGGGCCAACGGTCGGCCGCGCAATCTGCGCGGGACACGTGGCGGAGCCAACGGTCGGAAGAAGGCACCGGACTGTCCGGTGTGCACCGGACATGTCCGGTGCGCCAACGGCTCCAGATCTTCCAACGGTCGGCAACGGTCGGAAGCGCCTGGTATGGAAACAAATCGGGCACCGGACAGTGTCCGGTGTGCACCGGACTGTCCGGTGCCCCCGACGACAGAAGGCAAGGATGGCCTTCCGGATTTGCTCTCAACGGCTCCTAGCTGCCTTGGGGCTATAAAAGGAGCCCCTAGGCGCATGGAGGAGACACACAAGCAACCTTTGAGCATTCTTGATCATCCACACTTAGTCTTTGCGCTTTGATTTGTGATTCTAAGTGATTCGAGCTCCGTTCTAGTGAGAACTCTGTGATACTCTTGTGAGCTCGATTCTTGGCCGTGTGTGTGCGCATTTCGCTGTGGATTTGTGTGTGTTGCTTCCCTCCCTTACTCTGTGTTTCATTTGTGATCATATACTTGTAAGGGCAAGAGACTCCAATTTGTGGAGATTCCTTGCAAACGGGATAGTGAAAGGAACAACAAAACATCGTGGTATTCAAGTGGGTCTTTGGACCGCTTGAGAGGGGTTGATTGCAACCCTCGTCCGTTGGGACGCCACAACGTGGAGTAGGCAAGCGTTGGTCTTGGCCGAACCACGGGATAAAACCACTGTGTCACCTCTGTGCTTGATTTTCTTGTGGTACTGTGTTTTGTTGAGACTTCACCTTAGCCACTTGGCAATAATCGTGCTAACACTTAACAAGTTTTTGTGGCTTAAGTTTGAAGTTTTTACAGGATCACCTATTCACCCCCCCCTCTAGGTGCTCTCAGCACCAGCAGCAACAGCAACAGCAACAGCAAAAGCAGCGGTCGCCCCGCTTCCAGGGTCGCTGGAAGGTCCAGGGCCCCAAGTGAGTGTAACCCCTTTTTCCATTAGTCTATTTATCATGCCGACAGGTCTTAACCCATCCTTTGCTTGTCAGGGCTTCCTCCCCCTCTGCACCCAAGGCCGTGCCTCCCCCGCCCCCGGTTGCTGCCGCCGAGACAGCACCACCAGGCTCCCATGCTCCAGGCCTCCAGCTGGGGGTCCGGCAGCAGCGGCGCCAACGTCAAGCGGCGTCGCAGCGGTGGAGGGGGTCCCAACTGCTCCAACGGATACCACAGCCTCAACGACGGCGATGCCGTCGAGTACACCATCGGCAGTAGCAGAGGAGGCCCCAACTGCGCCCGTTCCGCCATCGAGGTCGACGCGGGGGCGCATCCAGCTCCATCCCGCCGCCCACTCTAGAGGAGACGGAGGTGGTTTTTGGGCGGCGGCTCCGGTCCGACACCGAGCCAGAAGCGGCACCGGTTCCCCTCCCCCGGGTGCTGTCTCGTGCCCATCAGGCTCTTCATGAGACTGAGGCGGCAATCCTGCGGGAGTGGGAGGCGCTTGAGGTCGAACACTAGTGCCTCAGTGACTGGCGTACCTAGCTGGAGGAGCGCACCAAGGCCGCGTCCCGCCAGTTCGCTTCCGAGCGGTCCAAGCTTGAGCGGGACCGCAAGGACTACAAAAAGGACCTCCAGAAGGTGTATGCCCAGGAGCTGGAGGTGACCCGGAAGGAGAAGAGGTTGGCCAAGAAGGAGGAGACCTTGAACCAGAGGGAGGAGGTCATCACAGAGCTCCAGGCCAAGCTGAGTGCCTTCAACTAAATCCTGGAGGAGCAGCGGGACCAGCAGACCGCGGCTATGGAGAGGCTACAAAAGCTGTAGCGAGAGCTTGAGGGCAAGGCCCGCGACGCCGCCCTCGCCGAGGAGAAGCTTAAATCGAAAGGAGAGTCCTTGAACAGATGGGAGACAGACCTCGCTAGGCGGGAGGCGGATCTCGCCTTCAAGGAGGAAATGCTTGAAAGGCGAGAGAAGCTGCTGGCCGAGCATGAGCTCGAGGCGGAGGAGATGGAGCGGACGCTAGAAGAGCGGGTCCACCGATTCCAGGCAGTGCATGCGGTACTGGGGCCCCAGGTGGTGGAGGCGACGAAGAAGGCACTTGAAGATCTCTAGGCGGAGCATCGCGCCGAGGTCCAGCGCATTGCTGCATGGGCCGGTGAGGCGAGCACGGCGCTGGTGCCGCTCGGGATGAGTCCCATCCCGGTGTCGGAGCTGCCGACGTCTATCTCCGACGCGCTCCCTGTGCTGGACTCCGCCGCCGACTGCCTCCGACGCTTGGACCAGATTCTTGGCGCCCGCCTTGAGGTCGAGGGTGGCAGGCTTTGCCGGACGGTGATCGAGTACATCCTGATGTGCTTCCGGAGCCACGACCCGACCATCTCCTTGGAGCCGATGATCGCTGGTCTGGTGGCCGACACTGAAGATGCCGCCCGAGAGGCCATACAAGATGTCGTGGAACTGGTGGCCGAACGTTTCCAGCGGGATCCTGCTGATGATGAGTAGCTAGATCTGCAGAGAGAAGGCAAGGGTCCCGCTGGGAAGCGGCTTTGTAATATTTTTTGGTCTTTGTAAGATACTTTTTAGTACTATTTATCGAGCAGTATTAGCACTTATCTGTATGCTATTTGTCCTTATTGTGTGTGGTGTTACCAACTCCTCCCTAGTACTTGGCCCCCCTGGGATGTAGGCTCGACGTGTCGAGGCTGGATACCAGTATACCTAAGAAAGAGTTGGCAACGGCCCCCAGAAGGTAGCCTCGACTAGGACCTAGACCTGTACACTGCTTCGGCTAGGAAGTGTTAGTAGCACACCTGTAGGACCCATCGTCTGGTATCAGCCATCCTTTGATTCATGCAACAGGACCTGCAGGATTGAGTCTGGAAAGCCAAGCCTCATGTCCGGACCTACAAGATCATAGCTCCAAATACTAGGGCACCCGTTGCAGAGTGGTGGAGTGTAGGCTTAGGGTACAGGACCAGGCTAAGCGGCTACACAGCTCCGGACCACCCTAGGAAACAAGCGCCCATTCTCTAGAACCGGACCCGCAGGTTGCTGGACCCCCTGTATCAGGATAGGGGTCCCGAACTGCAAGCCTGACTTACTCAATTCGGATGTCATCATACCAGCAAGGGTGAGAACTGTATGAGTGGGTTAGATAAAAAATAATATCTAGAAACTGCAGCAGAATAAAACCATCACAGAAGCACATCTGGGGGGTAAATCCTTTCTTTATAACTTGATATACATAGGTGCAGATCAGCAGGCCGGGCTTATGAGGGCGGACCTCACCGGACTGACGTACACATATGCACAACCCAGTTACAAAAAGAAGAAACCTCAACCCCTCAGACTTGCTCCTATGGATAGAACTTACGAAGATGCTCTATGTTCCAGGGGTTGGGAAGAGGCACTCCTTCAGTTGTGGCAAGGCGGACACACCTGGGTCGGCATACTTCCGTCATCTTGAAGGGTCCCTCCCAACTGGGGGAGAGTTTGTGGAGCCCTTCTCGGTTCAGTACTCGCCTTAGGACTAGGTCCCCAACCCCGAGCTCCCTACTATGCACGAACCGTTGGTGGTAGTGCCTAAGCGCTTGGTTGTACCGTGCATTTCGAATCGCTGCTTGCCATCTGCGCTCATCGATGAAGTCCACGTCCTCATGCCGTAGTTGTTCCTGCATAGACTCATCAAACGACTGGACCCTCGGGGAGCCCATAAGGATTTCCGGGGGAAGGTAGGCTTCGGCCCCACAGACCAGGAAGAACAGGGTCTCCCCGGTAGCTCGATTGGGTGTGGTCCGGTTCCCCCATAGCACGGACGGTAGCTCATTGACCCAATTTGCACCATGCTTTCTCAAGCAGTCATAGGTGCGTGTCTTGAGTCCCCTGAGGATCTCTGCATTTGCCCTCTCAACTTGATCGTTGCTTCTTGGATGAGCCACAAACACAAAGCAGAGTTGGGTGTCGATGCCCTCGCAATACTCCTGGAAGAGTCAACTTGTAAACTGGGTCCTGTTGTCTGTAATGATACGGCTTGGGACCTCGAATCTGCAGAGGATCGACTTGAGGAAGGCAACAGCAGCACCCTGGGTGATGCTAACCACAGGGGTGGCCTTAGGCCACTTCGTGAACTTGTCGATGGCGACGAAGAGGAATCGGTACGCGCCGATGGCCTTGGGGAATGGTCCCAGGATATCCACCCCCCATACGACGAATGGCCAGGAGGGTAGAATCATCTACAGATCCTGAGCTGGTGTGTGTATCTTCTTTGCATGGAATTGACACGCCTTTCAGGACTTTACCATCTCGCTGCATCCTGGAGAGCTGTTGGCTAGTAAAAACCATGCCGGATGGCCTTACCAACTAGTGTGCGGGATGCTAAATGACTTTCGCACTCTCCTCCATGGATCTTCGCGAGTAACTCATGACCCTCCTCCTGGGTGATGCACCGCATGAGAATGCCGTTGGCGCCACGGTGGTAGAGATCCCCCTCTACCACCGTGTAGCGTTTAGCCAACCCCACTATGCGCTCTATGGACACATGATCATCAGGAAGGATATTATCCTTCAGATAGTCTCAGATCTCGAAGATCCATGCATCGGGACCACTCCGAGACACTGGTTGTGGTGCTACAAGGTTGGCAGGACCCGCTGTAGCACACGCAGTCTTTGATGGGTTCTATAGATGGTACGCCACCGGGACCGCTAGCTTCGAGGTGCTAGTCTCGCCCCCTTCGTCCAGTTCGGTAGGCTGGGCAGTGGGTCTCAGCAGCCGTCTTTCGAAGACGCCCTTGGGCACGGGTGCCCAAGTTGATGCCCTCACGAAGAGTTCATCTGCCACCGAGTTGTCAGCCCGAGGAACATGTTGCAGTTCCAAGGCCGTGAAGTCTTTTTCCAGCTTCCTTACGTGGAGGAGGTAAGCTGCGAGCCTGGGCTCGTTGCAGCTACACTCCCCACGGACTTGCTTGATGATCAGCTGGGAGTCCCCCTTCACGAGGAGCTGGCGGATCCCTAGGGATAGGGCGGACAACAAGCCGAAGATCAATGCTTTGTACTCTGCCATATTGTTGGTGGCCTTGAACTCAAGTTGCACCATGTACATCACTTGATCTCTGTTGGGGTCGATGAGGACCACCCCAGCTCCACCAACTTGTTAACGGGCGAATCCGTCGAAGAAGAGCATCCAGTGGGGCCCGGTGAAGACCAGACCCCTGGGCTCCGCAGGTGTGGGGTCCGAATCGGGATCCGGACCCCCAAGAGTGCTCGGGGGAGGTGTCCACTCCACGATGAAGTCAGCCAGGACCTGGCTCTTGACGGCGTGGCGAGGCTGGAAGTCCAGCTGGAACTCAGCGAGCTCCGCTGCCCACTTGGCGATGTTGCCTGTGGTGTTAGAGTTGTGGAGGATGGCCCTTAACGGAAAGGAGGTCACCACCATGACCCTGTGTGCCTGGAAATAGTGGCGCAACTTCCTGGACACAACAAGCACAACATAGAGAAGTTTGTGTGTCTCAAGGTACCTGGCTTTTGCTTCGTGAAGGACCTCGCTGACGTAGTAGACCGGCTTCTGAACGGTCCGAACCCTTGCCGAGCCCTCAGGTTCCTAGCCTTCTAGCGCCACCTGGTCCTCTTGTGCTATCCTTTCGACGACCAACACCATGCTCATCGCTTCTGCAGCCGCCACGATGTATAAATACAACGACTCCCTAGGTCTTGGAGCTACCAGTATTGGTAGGGACACCAGATGCTGCTTCAACTCTTGGAAGGCTTGTTCCGCCTCTTCGGTCCAAGAGAATGGGCCGGACTTCCGCAACAGCTTGAAGAAGGGCAGCACCCTCTCAGCCAACCTTGAAATGAAGCGGCTAAGGGCGGCTAACGACCCTGTAAGCTTCTGGATGTCCTTGATATGGGCCGGAGGCCTCATTGCCTCAATCGCTTTGATCTTCTCTGGGTTTGCTTCAATGCCCCGGTGCGAAACTAGGAACCCCAGCAACTTCCCTGCGTAGACACCAAAGACGCACTTGTCCGGGTTCAGCTTCGTGCGTGTTGCCCGCAGCTTGTCGAAGACCAGGATTAAGTCTTCCACTAGGATCGACCTTCTCTTAGTCTTGAACATGATGTCATCGACGTATACCTCCACCTTGTCCCTGATCAGGTCCCTGAAAGTCTTACTCATCGCCCACACAAATGTCGGCAAGGCATTTTTCAGACCATAAGGCATTACGACATAGCAGTAAAGTCCATCCACTGTTACAAAAGTGGTATGCTTCCTATCTTCCCTAGACATCTGGATTTGATGGAATCCAGAGTAAGCATCCAAGAAGGATAGAGGTTGCACCCGGAGGTAGAATCCACGATTTGATCTATACGTGGAAGTGGATACGGGTCTTTGGGACAAGCCTTATTAAGGCTGGTGTAGTCGATGCACATCTAAAGCTTCCCATTTTCCTTGGGGACGATAACTAGGTTGGCCAGCCACATTGGGTGATGAACCTCTTCGATGAAGCCGGCGTCTAGCAACTTTCGGACCTCCTTTCGGATGAAGTCCTGCCGCTCAATGGACTGTCTCTAAGGCTTCTGACTCACCGGTCTGGCGTCAAGGTTGATCTTCAGATGGTGCTCGATCACCTCCCTGGGGATCCTAGGCATCTGCGACGGCTCCCATGCGAATACGTCGACATTTGCCTGGAGGAAGACGACGAGCGTGAGTTCCTATTTTTCCTCCAGATCACCCGCAATGCGAGTGGTCTGGGGGGAATCCACGCAGAGCCAGATGGCCTTGACGGGGACGTCGTCCGCTCTGGATGGCCGCACCTTTGGCACCTTGGTAGGCGCCTTGGTACCGGAGGTCGAGGGGTTCCTCCCTCCATCGTCCGGGCAAGCAGTTTCCATCGCCAGGGCGTGCAACTTCTCCACAGCCGCAAGCGTAGCGACGCGGTCGCCCCGCACGGTGAGGACCCCAGCTGGGGACAGCATCTTGATGACCAAATACCCGTAATGGGCAATAGCCATGAACCGGTACAGGGCCGGCCTGCCAATGATGGCATTGAACGGGAGGTTAACCTCCGCAACGTCGAACTGGCCGTTCTTTGTGCAGAAGTTCTCCTCTGTCCCGAATGTAACCGGGAGCGTGATGCTCCCAAGAGGATACACCGGTTGGGTGCCCACTCCGGAGAATGTACGAGAGGGTCCCAGTCGGGACCCTGGGATCTGCAGCTACCTGAACGCAGCGTGGCTGATGACGTTGAGCCCAGCTCCACCGTCGATTAGAACATGATGCATCTTGATGTTGGCGATGACAGGGGTGGTGATGAGCGGTAGTATGTCGGCCCCTGCCATATTCTCGGTGCAGTCGGATGTCCCGAAGGAGATAGTGGTGCTCCGCCACCGCTGGTGTGGGGCTGCCTTCAGGACCCCTAGGGTCACCGACAGGACCTCGTGGCGCAGGGACTTCACGTTCCTGCGGGAGGTGAGCTCCAAGCTTCCGTCGTACATCACGTACAACTTCTTGCGGCGGTCGGTATCATCACCGGAGTCGGAGTCTCCAGTGAGGATGTCCTTAAGGACCTGCTCGGGGGACTGATACCTGAGGTCTCGTTCTCCCGCGGCCACGTCACCGTCGTCGACCCTCTCCTTGCCAGGCCAGCGACGAGGTGGGGAGTTGTCCTTAGAAGTCTGCTCGCGTCGCTCGCTGACGCGCTTCACGAGCTTGATGATCTCACGGCACTCCGCGATGCTGTGGCGACTGTTGGGGTGCATAGGGCATGAGCCGCTTTTGCCTCCCTGTGGCCGTGGGCGCTTGTTGCGCTCGTTCCGGCCCCCAGTCACGGCTGCGACGACCGGAGCAGCAGACGACTGCCTCTCGTGGCCGCGGTTCTTCTTCTTCTTTTTGCCGTCTTGGGTGATGGCACCCGAGCCACCCGTCTGGGCGACTCCGGTTTATGGCGCTGAGTGCCATGCATGGCCCTCGGCAGCTCTGGCACACTTGTCGGCTAGAGCGAAGAGCATGGTGACGGTCTCCACGTCACCAGCATCTTTTCATCACGTACCCCCTAGCAGAAAGCGGTGATGATGGAAGCATCGAAGATACGAGGTATAGTCCCTCGTACCTTGGTGAAGCGGGAGATGAAAGCCCGGAGAGTTTCCCTGGATTCCTGCCTCACTACATGGAGGTGAGCCTCCACGCCGTGCTGTTGATAAGCGCTAGCGAAGTTCGCTGTGAACCACGCGCAGAGCTCTTCCCAGGTCTAGATCGATCCTGGGGTGAGGTTCATGAGCCAGGTCCGGGCTGGCCCAGACAAGGCTACATGGAAGTATGTTGCCATTACGGCAGTGTCTCCACCTGCTGCTGTAATAGCGGTGACGTATACCTGCAAGAATTCTGACGGATTTGACGTGCCGTCATACTTCTCCGGCAGGTGTGGCCAGAACTTGGATGACCAAGTCGCCGCGCGGAGATGATTCGCCAGTGCGGCGCAGCCCACGTCGACCAATGGAACACCCGCCTAGATCCGGGCGCCAGTTGGAGTTTGCAGTGCAACCGCAGCGAAGTCGTGGTCAAGGCTGCGACCCTCGAGGTTTAGCCAGCGTTCATGTGCCCTTTCCAGAGAGACGCGGGCATCCTCGCCCGCACGCCTGTGGTTGAGTTCTGCCTGTAGGTCATCAGGCCTCTCCAGAGAGACTGGAGCGTCCTCTCCCGCACGCCTGCGGTTGAGCTCCGCCCCCAGATCCTTAGTCGGTGCGGCCCTCACCGAGGGCGAGCACACTGATGTCGCCGCCTCATGTTGATGCCAGGATGACCGAGGCCTGGGCCTGGCTGAGCCAGAATGCGCCATGCCGAGCAGACGGTCGACATCATCACGCCACTACTTCATGGCCCCCGGCGAGGCCGTGGAGCTAGGAGGGTGGCGCAGCAATTCCCTAGCTGCAGACAGCGCCTCAGGCGCAGCCCTTGACGCTCTGGATGTCTACGCAGGAGTGTGCTGCCGCGCAGAGTGCACCGCAGCAACACCAGGCACCGGGCGGTTGGTGGCCCGAGGTGTGGAAGACGCAACCTCTTCCTCCATCGGGAAATCCTCGGGAATCAAGTCGTGGTGCTCGACAATCTGGACCATGGTGTCGAGTAGGAAAACAAGCAAAAACCTAATGCCAAGCCCCCTACCTGGCACGCCAAATGTCGGAGAGGAAATTCTTCGGCCGGGTGGCGGAACACACTCGCCCTAAATCCTAAGATGAGGAGGGGGCCTAAGCGTTTTTCCTGCTAGATGGATTCGGGATGAACACAAGAACACACAAGGGTTTAAAGTGGTTCAGGCCGCTGGAGCGTAATGCCCTACTCCACTGTCTGTGTATTGTATGAGAGTCTGAGTTAATCTGAGTCTGTCTTGTAACATTGTGTGCCTTCCTGAGCCCCGACATGTGGGCCTAGGAACATAATGGAAGGAATATATTATAGGAGTAACTAACGCCTGTGCAATATCCTGTGCGCCTCGATGTCCGCAGTCCACGCAGCATTGATATGCGGTTACTGCTTCCCTGGTAATGCGCGAGTGATGATGAGCATAGTGCACGCAGCAGCATGGATGTACTGCCTGCCAATGGAATGGATAGGCACGCCGCCTACGGAATGGACTGGTCGTCGCCTACCAGTGGAATGGACATGGCTCATTAAATGCCGAGGCGGCACATCGCCTGCCAGTGGAATGGACAGGGCTCATTAAATGCGGGGGCAGCACGCCGCCTGCTAGTGGAATGGATAGGCGGCGCGCCTTATCCGCAATAAATGCATAGGCTGCACAGTCCCGAGGCCTTACGTCAGGCTCCGCCCATTGGCTTACGTCATGTGTAGTAGGCCACGTGTCAGCATCAGGTCTTCGCCTAGGCAGGGAGCAGAAGCCTATACGATAAGGTCCGAACACGTGTCGGCTCCAGACCCCTGCCTGGCCCTGATTAAGGCCTGGGCATTTTCTGTCCCAGAATCCCGGGACCCTGCTGTGAGTGGCCTGGACCCCACACAGAGGGGTCCGAAACCCATCCTAGGGGTCCTGTTTTTGCCCGTGGAGGTCCTGGACCTTACCCGGAGGCTCGGTCTGTATATACAGGGGTCCGACACTTTCCCATAGGGGTCTGGACTCACTGTTGATATCTTGGAGTATATCATCTTCTCTGGCCACGTGGCGGCCCCGGAGCCGTCCACGTGGTGGGGTCAGGTGCCGTTTACCACGCGACTAGAGATAGTCGCGTGGGTACCGTGTCTTCATACTTTAGTAAGGGGTACCCTAGTTTTAGGGTACCAACAGTGGCCCCCGGGCCCACCTCAGGGGAGGATACGAGCCTGCAGGTGGGGCAAGTGCCACATTCAAGTGATTGAGCTAGAGAAGAGTTAGCACCTTGCAAAAGTTTTGTTCTGAGTTGTTGCAAGTTCTTGTGCTCTTGATTGTGTTACATTCTCATTCCCAACCTCATCCTTTCACCTTGTAAAGCTAGCAAGACACGTCAAAGTGTGTGGTGCTCCTTGTGGGGACTTAGTATCCTTTGAGATTGAGAACAACACTCATCTGGTCTTGGGGACCGTTTGAGAGAGAAAAAGGGTTGAAAGAGACCCTTCCTTAGTGGACTCCTCAAAGGGGATGTAGGTTCTTCAAAGCTGAACCTCGAAAAAGAAATCGCTCATTTTCTTTGTGGTTGATCTTCATTTGTGATTTGCTTCTTCCTCTTCCCTCTCTCTCGTTCTTTTTCTTTGTGCTTGATTCTATATCCAATTGAGTTGCTTCCAATTAATTCCACATTCGTTTGAGCAACTCTAAGCAAGAAGAACACATGTCCCTTACTCCAATTGTTTTTATTCTGGTTCTAATGCTAATCCAGGGTTTGAAGTTGTGTTTTTAAGTTATAAATTTCAGGTTTCGCCTATTCACCTCTTTAGGCGACTTTCAGGGCACAACTGCCAGTAGTAGTAACATGACATACTATCATACTCAACAAGAACGAACGTCTACTTTGTTGTATACATGTATGCCAATATGGAGAGATGGAACGATATTTCATGTAAGTGTCTGTTGAAATTGTTTAGCTCTATAGTCATGTTGGTCTAGTCCTTATCCAATTATTTTTCTATATAGGGAGTTCAACAAACAAAATTGAAGCTCTAAACATCAACCTACAAACAAACAACTAGTTGTGATGCGATGGCGTGTGATAAACGAAGGACCTAATTTCATTGACTAGTTTCAATCTTATGTATAATCTTTTCATGGTTCATTTTTTCATTCTCTCAAAGGACAGTGGTATTTGTTCATTAACTTAATATTCTTTCTAGTGCACAAAAGATGCCAATGTCCATGATGACTTGCAACAACTATCCTATGGAAGGGTGGCTGTTAGAAGCTATGGTTAGTATAGTGTTAATGAATTTGGTTTCTAATCAACCCTGTTTGACTCCTCTTATCCTTCAATAGCCATAGATAAATTTGGAGTTGTGACTAGGACGGTCAATGCATTTGGATGAGAAATTAACTACTATAGAAACATTTATATGGTTCTTGTGTATACTTTTGCTGGTGAGAAAAAACTACAAGTATTCTTGTTTGATTGTATTTGGTTAGTTAGAATTAATGGGATACATCATGTCTAGTTCAGTACGGTTGAAATCAAACACGACAAACGAATATCAAGCAATGAAATACTTACCTTCTTTGGGACTCTCGAGATCCTCAAAGGTGGGGACCTTGAGGCAATTGCAAGCTAGGTTCTAGGTCTACTCTCGTACATACATCAAACATGGGTACAAAAATGACAACAATACACTTAACATAAAAACATGGCTTAAAATAGTTCTCTAATGATTCTATACAGTTTTAAAATTTATTTTAGAAAAATATTTAATTTGGGTTAAAAATGAATTGTTATGAATTTTAATTCATTTAAACCTATCAGGTGTATGTTTTTAAATAACTATAGAGTCCAAGGTCCAAAAAACTATATTTTCAATGCTTGGACAGAACTGAGATGGAATGCGAGTTATTTTAAACAAAGTCGAGGGTCTCTTTTGCAAAAGTGGCACTATTAGTTGGTGTTGATTGGTATTGGTCGGCCCTGGCTGTTAGATAACAGGTGTTGCCCCTAGATTAAAAGTTCTGTGTGGGTTGCTGGAGCACAACGTCGATGGCCTCTGCGATGGTGGCTCGCCTATGTTGCTTACACCAAGCCACTAGGGGTCTGGCTGGTCCTCAAGTGTGTTGTCAGGCCATTAGATACCACGGAAAACTCTCTTTGCATGAATTGGAAATAAGGGGATCACCGGAAGGGCATGAACGGTGGTGTGGGGTATTCGCTGTGGTCGTGCTTGTTTGGACAAGGGAATGGATGGGTGAGCTTTAGTACTACTGGTGCACCTTAGAGATGGCAATGGGTACCCGCTACCCGAAACTCGATGAGTTTTTGCTCTATTAGGGTATGAGTTTGGGTCAAATTTCTGTACCCATGGGTTTGTTAATGGGTTCAAATGGAAACCCAACGGGTACGTGGGCATGAGTTTGTTCTTCCACTACCCATACCCGCAAACCCATGGGTTTTTAAAACCCGCCTTAAAATCAACATTCCTTATAAATATGTCTCATAATATTATTAATTGAATATGTTCTAATTGAAATAAACTTCATGTAACAAATTTTAAGATAAAATTAGTTATCACTTGTTCCTTTTATGCTAGCTTATTAATGTATTGATTGTCATTTACATGATGAATTATTTTTTATGCTGATGTTAGTGGGTATGGGAAACCCGTTGGGTACCCGAAACCCGCATGGGTATGGGTTTGGGCAAAATTTCATACCCGTCATGGGTATGGGTTTTTTAGCGGGCGTATTTTTTCTTCGCGGGTATGGGTTTGGGCAAGTAATACCCAGCGGGTTTTTACCCATTGTCATCTCTAGTGCACCTCTTGGTGCCAAACAGAGAGGTGGGAGATGGCCGACATGGGTTGTTTGACTCCGAATGACACGGTGCGGGTCAGGGTTGGTCAGGATTAGGGCATGTAGGGTGGGCCCTTACATAGGCTAGGGCCATTGATTGGATGGAGGAAGCAACGACAAGAGCAGCAAACCGGGGGAGTAATGGCGCACGTAGTGAGCTCATTGACATAAATGGGCTAAGGAACAGGCGGGATAAGGACTGAAAATGATGGGTGAGATCCCCGCCATCGTTTGACGACGATAGGAAGCCCGGTCGAGCCCCGCAGATGCGGTTTTAACAGTAAACAACGACAATGGATCTGGGAGGTCTAGGATAACAAATGGGGTCAGGTGGTCTGTGACTCAAACCCGGGGCGAGTGAGGGAGGCACCGCCGGGTGGATTTTGGGTGTTACCGAGAGGGTGTGTACGACTGTGGCACGTGGTGACTGGGTCGAAAGCCTTCTAGGCTGCCCTGGTTCACTTTTTCGTCCTTTTCCATTTTCTAGATTTGAAAATTTAAATTTGATTTTTTAAATTCAAATCAAATAAAATCCAAACCAATTCAAAAAAAATTAGAAAATAAGAAGTAATCAGAATAACACTGATAAAGTTTGGACTCATTTCTTGATCATGCTTTTTTATATCAAATAATTTTCTCCCTTTCTATTATTGGGAAAATACATAATATTGTGTTTTAAAAAGAAAATTTCATTTTTTTCTCCAAAACTTGTAACATGTATTTGTGAAATCAGAGAAGTTCTGTACCATATAAAAGTAGGGTGTTACATAGTGTCGGCGTTTCGAGACCGGGGGGTCCCCGAGCCGACGAGTGAGTGTGCCGCGTGCCCCAGCCCAGATGGGTCGAGCGCGTGGGCGAGCGCGAAAGGGGGGAGAGAGGGCGAGAGGTCGGTGGCCGGAGCCGGGTCGTGACGAGGGAGACGGAGATTCCCGCGGCCTTTCGTGTTCGTCCCGCGCCCAGGTCGGGTGCGCTTGCAGTAGGGGGTTACAAGCGTCCGCGCGGGTGAAGGGAGCGAGCGGCCCCAAGAGAGCGCCTGCCCCTGCCCTTTGTCCCCGCGAGGCCAACCTTCTCTAAGAAGGCCCTGGTCCTTCCTTTTATAAGCGTAAGGAGAGGATCCAGGTGTACAAAATGGGGGTGTAGCAAGGTGCTACGTGTCTAGCGGGGGAGAGCTAGTGCCCTAAGTACATGCCAAGGTGGCAGCCGGAGAGATCTTGGCACCCTGTTAGTGTGGCGTCGTGGCTGTCGGAGAAGCAGTGGAGCTTAACGGAGGGACAGCTGTTGGAACAGCTGTGCTCTTGCTGACGTCCTCCTGCTTTCGTAAGAGAGCTGGGAGCCGCCGTCGTCATGGTCCAGCGGGGCGCCATCATTGCCTATCTGGCGGAGCTAGCCAGATGGGACGCCGGTCTTGTCCTCTGCGACCCAAGTCGGCTCAGGGCAGGGTGATGATGACGCTTCCTGTTGACGTGGCGGTCTTGTTGTCCTAGGTCGGGCGACGTGGAGGCTCCTCCGAAGTCGAGGTCGAGTCCGCCCTGCATGGCCGAGGCCGAACCTGAGCTCCTGGGTCGGGCGAGGCGGAGGCCGTTCGGCAGAGGCCAGGGCGGAGTCCGAGCCCTGGGTCGGGCGAGGCGGAGGTCGTTCAGCAGAGGTCGGGGTGGAGTCCGAGCCCTGGGTCGGGCGGAGCGGAGTTCGCCGTCTTCTGGGGCCTTAGCCCGAGTCCGAGCCCTGGGTCGGGCGGAGCGGAGTTCACCGTCTTCCGGGGCCTTAGCCCGAGTCCGAGCCCTGGGTCGGGCGGAGCGGAGTTCGCCGTCTTCCGGGGCCTTAGCCCGAGTCCGAGCCCTGGGTCGGGCGGTGCGGAGTTCGCCGTCTTCCGGGGCCTTAGCCCGAGTCCGAGCCCTGGGTCGGGCGGTGCGGAGTTTCCTCTGGCGCTGTTGGCCAAGCCTGGCTGCCCGTCAATCTTACCCTTTGCGTTAAAGGCGCCAGTGACTTGGTCGGTCGACGCGGTGATTTAGTCAGGGTTACTTCTTATCGAAGGCAAGGCCTCGGACGAGCCAGAGATGCGTCTGCCGTGAAAGAGGAGGCCTCAGGCGAGACGGAGTCATCTTAGGGTCGGCTGCCCTTGCCCGAGGCTAGGCTCGGGCGTGGCGTGATCGAGTCGCTCGTATGGACTGATCCCTGACTTAATCAAACCCATCAGGCCTCTGCAGCTTTATGCTGATGGGGGTTACCAACTGAGAATTAGGCGTCTTGAGGGTACCCCTAATTATGGTCCCCGACAGTAGCCCCCGAGCCTCGAAGGGAGTGTTAACACTCGCTTGGAGGCTTTCCGTCGCACTTTTTTGCAAGGGGACCAGCCTTTCTCGGTTGTACTTTGTTCCGGTGGGTGCGCGCGAGCGCACCCGCCGGGTGTAGCCCCCGAGGCCTCGGAGGAGTGGTTTCACTCCTTCGAGGTCTTAATGCCTTGCGAAATGCTTCGGCTGGTCTGGCGGTTCCCTCATGCGAACAGGCGGTAGCCCAGATGCTCTGTCGGGGCCCAAGTTCTCGGGCTGGTATGTTGACGCTGTCAACGGTTCGGCCGGAGCCGGGTTTGCGAGAGCAGCCCCCGAGCCTCCGCACGGAGCGAGAGGACGATCAGGGACAGACTCGGCTTTTTTATATACGCCCCTACGTCGCCTTTCCGCAAGGAGGAGGGGGGGGGGGAGAGCGCCATGTTACCCTCGATGGGCACCGAACATGGTGTCTCCGGTGAGCTGCAATCGGGTAATCCGAGTGGACGTCCATGCCCCGTTCGTTGGGGGTCGGCTAGGGGCCCGGAGGCACGCCCAAAAGTACCTGCGGGTGATCTGCCGGACCCGGTCCCCTGGCGACGGGGTCCGAGGGCTCGTTGCCTCCCTCCGATGGGATTCCGTTACAGAGTCGTTCCCGCTGGTCTCGGAAATGTCCTAGGGTACCTCGGGAGCGCAGCCCGAGCCTTGGTTATGTATCGAACGTACCCCTGGTCATCCCTCGCTCGGCGTCTGAGGCGACTGTGAACCCTTCGGAGGGCCAGCCTTCGAACCCCTGATCAGTAATGGGCGCGGAGCCCGAGTAGCCTGAGGCGGTCATGGAACCTTTCGGGGGGCCGACCTTCGAACCTCTGACCAGTAGTGGGTGTCGGGCCCACGCGATCTGAGGCGGCTGTTGAACCCTTCGGGGGGCCAGCCTTCGAACCCCTGATCAGTAAGGAGGCTCGGAGCCTAGTTCCTTCACAGGGAAGGATCCCTTTGGGGGTATCCCCCTTCTCGGTCCCTGTTGCAAGAGATAGAGAAAGGGGAAAAAGGGAAAAAGGATACGAAATTGAACGACGTGGCGTACCTTTTTTGGTGTGGTCGTTTTGGTGAAGGCGAAACGTCGTCAGCTGCTCTCGCCAGTAGCGCTGCCCGTCGAGTCGCGGAGTTAATGCGCCGGGGCGAGCGGTCGGTGAGGCTGCCGTTGCGTGCGCGAGCCGTTCGAGGAACGGCTGTTTTGCTTTGCGCTTTTTGAACCCCGCGTCCGGTTCGGGCGGTGCGTTGGAACCGTCTTCACCTGGGTCTTTATATGCCCCGGAGAGGGCCCGGTGACGGTTCTCGACTCCGCTTCTCACCTCCCTCCCAGGTTTTTCGCAGCCTGAGAGATCTAGCCAGAAAAGAAAACCGCCCTCCCCTGTCCTTCGCGCCGCCACCCTTTCTGCCTTGGCGATGGCTGACCGGGTGACCATCATCCCGCCGCGCGACCCGTGGCCCTTCTCCACGGTGACGGCGGGTGATCTGGAGGACCTCGTCGGCGAGGGTTTGCTCCGCCCTCTCATCGATGAGCAGCGGCCGGAATGGATTCCTCCCGCGGGCGGAGTCGCTCCATCCCCTCCGCCGGGGTATGTCGTGAGCTTCATCTCCTTCCATGAGCGGGGATTTGGTGTGCCGTCGAGCCGCTTCATGCGGGCCATCCTGTTCCATTACGGGGTGGAACTGCACAACCTCACTCCCAACTCCATCGCGCAGGCCGCCATCTTTGTAGCGGTGTGCGAGGGGTATCTGGGGATCGCCCCCCATTGGGATTTGTGGGCTCATATCTTCTTCGCCGAGCTTTTTGCTTCGCCGACGGGGGAGAGGAAGGTCCGTGCAGCGGTGCGGGCCGGCGGCTGTACCCTTTTGTTGAGGCAGTCGCGGTCGTTGCAGTATATCCCAGCCGTCCTCGCATCCTCAAACAAGGGTTGGCAGCGCCGGTGGTTCTACCTCCGGAATGACGGAGAGTCGCTCCCGCCGTTCTCTCAGCGGGTTGTCACCGCCGCTCCCGACGCCTGGCGCCACGGGACTCCACACGAGAGGCAGAAGAACCTCGAACCCCTTCTCCAGGCCCTGAAGGCGTTGCGGGAGGAAGGACTCACCGCCGCGGGAGTGGTTGCCGCTATCCACCGTCGGAGGGTGCTCCCCCTGGCGGAACGGCGGCTGTCGCTTTGGGAGATGACCCCGGAGGCCGACTGGGAGGGGTCACGGATGTCCCCTGATCCTCTTCCCCGTGACGCCCTCCAATGGCGGGTGTCGACCGCGATGGGGAAGCCGGACTCCCATGCCTTCTCCCAGCCTCGAATGCGCCCCGACCAGGGGTGCGTCGCTCTGGTGAGTGTTCGCTCCTTCCTTCCTCATATACCGGGTTGGCCCCGGTTCTCACGATTGGGTTTCTTTCCCTCTCCTCCCCCTTTTTAGGAGGTGGGGCGGCACAAACCCTCCTTACCGCGGGTCCCGGAGGACGCGGTGGGTCGGGCAGCGCGGCGGGTCGCCGCGGAGGAGGAGAAAAAGAAAAAGGACGCGGAGAAGGCCCGGGCCCGCAAGCGGAGGCGGGCTCGGGACGCCCTGGAGAAACGCCGTCGCCAGCAGGAGAGGGAAGGACTTCCCAGGGAGCTGTCGCCGGAGACGTCCGACGATGACGACGACGACGACGAAGAGGAGGAGGACGACATGGCCGCCCGTCTCGGTCTCAGCCCCGGCTTGGGGTGTGGCCGGGAGCTGTCGAGTCAGCCCCCGAGCGGGCCGATGTCGTCGGTTTCTGGAGCCGAGGCGCCGGATCCCCGACCTGAGGGGCGGGGGCAACCCGAGAGGGTTCTTGACCCCTCGGCTGGAGGAGTTGACACGACTCCAGGGAGCCGGGCCGAGGGGTCCGTTCCTCGGGAACCGTCGCCCGCGCCGGCAGCATGGGGGAGCGATCCTCAGGTTGTCATGGCGGCGCCTGGGCAGTCCGCCTCCCGGGCGTCAGGGGCGTCCAAGGCGAGGGCGGCGCCGGGGCCGCTGGCGAGGCGGACCTCGGCAGTGGTTCCAGGGAGCGGGAGCCAAGAGACCTCCCCTCAGGCACAGTGGATCATGGTACCTTGGAGTGTCTCCGTCCCGGCGCTTCATTCATACGTCTTGGCCGTGATTTTCCCTTCCTTCTTTTTTCCAGCAAGCGGAGCCATGGCCCTACCGACCTGGCGCCCCGGAAGGCCCTTAAGACGGCGTCAGTCCAGGCGGCTGGCGCCATCTCGGGCCCCGCCGCTCAGCCGACCCTTTCTCAGGGCGCCCCGCCGTATGGGGCTCAGGCGTCGCGTGTCCCGGGGGAGCAGGTCCCCGAGGTGGGCTCCTCTGCCGAGGCGGCCATCGTGATCGGGGAGGCGGCCGGTGCCGACGCGGTCCCGAGCCCGCCTGCCGTGTCGGCCATGCCGGCGCCTGCCGCCACCGCAGTTGGCATCGCCCCAGTCGGAGAGCATATGGTTGCTGCCGGCGTCGAGACGGCCGCAGCGTCGGCGCCCGGAGCTTCAGAAGAGGTGGGCATGGACGCGCAGTTCACCCAGGCGGGCAGCAGCCTGGTCGCTGTGCGGCGGAGCCCCGAGGCCCGGGGCCAGTTGCTCCGATTCCGGACCCGCGGGGCTCCGGACCCTATCTTCGTTCTTGACGACGAACAGGAGGACCGGTCCTGGGACGAGCTCCGCAATCGTGCGGAAGCAGCGGTGGGGTCGCTCCGATCGTCGCTGGAGGTTCTCTGCGGGGACGTCCCCAAAATCCTCCAGGTAACGGTTTCAGGCATACCTTCTCCCTTCTGCGAGCGAGGCGTTCGCCGTGATGCCCTGTCTCCCTTTCCAGGATCTGACGGACCGGAGCGCCGCCAAGTCGTCGTTCATCCGCCGCGAGTTCGACGTTTGGGGTCGCTGCGGTCCCTGAGGACTTCGCT
The DNA here is from genome assembly GCA_029449295.1 of Zea luxurians. NCBI lineage: Eukaryota > Viridiplantae > Streptophyta > Magnoliopsida > Poales > Poaceae > Zea > Zea luxurians. Next base: position 2,549,433 of record JAOPSE010000090.1, read on the forward strand.
CGCCGGGGCTACCTCGCGCCTTTCCCAGCAGGACGCCAAGATAGCGGACCTCCAGTTGCTCTGTGCTGACCTGAGGGCCGAGGCGGCGGCGGCGCGCACAGAGGCGCTAAGGCAGCGGTCGGAGCTCGTCCAGGTCGCCGAGGAGCGGGACCAATCTCGGGGCCAGGCTGCCGAGGCCGAAAACCGGGCCAAGACCCTCGCGGCCGATCTGGCCGCAGCCCAAGTCGCGGCCTCGGAGCAGCGCGTCCGAGCCGGAGGTATGCCTCGGCCGTCCTCGGTTCCCGTTCTTGTCCGTTTCTTCCGCTTGCATTTGAGGCCTTTCTTCTGGATGTTCGCAGAGCTCGAGTCTGCCCTCGATGAGTCTGCTCAAGCGCTCGCCGAGGCGCTCGCTGGGGCTGCTGAGCAGAGGGAGGCCGATCTCGCGGCCATGTCCGAGGCTGTTTCGGATGTCTATCGGACCCTTGGTCCCGGCGACGTCCCTTCAGGAAGCTCCCCCCAAAGCCGTCTTCAAGCCCTAGGTGGTTACGCGCGCGGTAAAGTCCGCGGGGCGCTACACCACGGCGTCAGGCGGGCCTTCGCCGTGCTCGCTTCCCACTACGTCGTGGACCTGGAGCGGGTCAGCGAGGGGTATTGCCTTCCTGATGAGGACGAGGCGGCCCTGGCGGAGGTCCAGCGGCTCGACGCGGTCGCTGCGGGTCCGAGCGCGGCGCTGGCGACCATCTTCGAGGCGGAGATTCTTCCTCCTGTGCCGCCGCCGGAAGCGGAGGCGGACCCTACCGACGGCGGGAGTGGAGCTGAGGGCGCGGCGCCTTCCCAAGGCGACGCCTGACTTTTGTTGGGACAATTTCTGTTGAATGCGTGATTTGCCGCGGCCGCCGAGGCCTGGACACTTTATTTCTCTTGCGTGAAGTCATACTCTTTTCTGTTTCAATTTGCGCGCCTGGCCCGACTTGTCAACAACAGGGTGATTTCCCGAGCTGGGTCTTTTTTCGTGGCAGGCGATGAGCGAGGTGTCCCTTGCCCGGAGGCATAGGCGTCCCTCGGCTCAGTTGGTCTCGCCGCTTATTTGTACCCAAGTTCGCTCCTCGGGACCCTGCTTCTGACGCATCCGGGAGAACGCAAAAACTCCATCTTGATCGAAAAAAGAATTTTTTCGACGCGAAGAGGCTCATCCAAACTCGACGAGAGGGGTTCCCCCTTTTTAGCCCCCCGAGGGAGGGTCGGGCTCCGTCGGGGCGAGGCCGACCCTTCCTCGATGACTGATTCTTGTGTGTGAGTGGGGGAAGGGCGTAGCCCCCGTGCGTCGTCCGTGTAGAGGCCGTTTGACGAGTCGAGCTCCTGCCCGAATATCCGGCGAGTGCTCAGTGACATCCCTCGGTATGCCAGGCATGTCCGAGGGACCCCACGCAAAGATGTCGGCGTTTGCGCAGGGAAAGTCGACGAGTACTGCTTCCTATTTGGGGTCGAGCCCGGAACTGATCCGGATCTGCTTGGAGGTGTCGCCACTGGGGTCGAGAGGGACGGCCTTGACCGTCTCCGCTGGCTCGAAGTTGCCGGCGTGTCGCTTCACGTCTGGTACCTCTCGGGTGAGGCTTTCCAGGTCGGCGATGAGGGCCTCGGACTCGGCGAGGGCCTCGGCGTACTCCACGCACTCCACATCGCATTCGAACGCGTGTTTGTGCGTGGGGCCGACGGTGATGACCCCGTTGGGGCCCGGCATCTTGAGCTTCAGGTAGGTGTAGTTGGGGATGGCCATGAACTTTGCGTAGCATGGCCTTCCCAGCACTGCGTGGTAGGTTCCTCGGAACCCGACCACCTCGAACGTCAAAGTCTCCCTCCGGAAGTTGGAGGGTGTTCCGAAGCAGACAGGAAGGTCGAGCTGTCCGAGGGGCTGGACGCGCTTCCCAGGGATGATCCCGTGGAAGGGCGCAGCGCCTGCTCGGACGGACGACAGATCGACGCGCAGGAGCCTGAGGGTCTCGGCGTAGATGATATTGAGGCAGCTGCCCCCATCCATCAGGACCTTGGTGAGCCTGACGTCACCGATGACGGGGTCGACGACGAGCGGGTACTTCCCTGGGCTCGGCACGTGGTCGGGGTGGTCGTCCCGGTCGAAGGTGATGGGCTTGTCGGACCAGTCTAAGTAGACGGGTGCCGCCACCTTCACCGAGCAGACCTCCCGACGCTCTTGCTTACGATGCCGAGCCGAGGCGTTCGCCGCATGCCCTCCGTAGATCATGAAGCAGTCGCGGACCTCGGGGAACTCTCCCGCTTGGCGATCTTCCCTTTTGTCGTCGTCGCGGGCCCCGCCACCCTCCGCGGGTGGCCCGGCCCGGTGGAAGTGGCGCCGAAGCATGACGCACTCTTCGAGGGTGTGCTTGACGGGCCCCTGATGGTAGGGGCACGTCTCCTTGAGTGCCTTGAAGAGGTTAGCACCTCCGGGGGGCTTCCGAGGGTTCTTATGCTCGGTGGCGGCGACAAGGTCTGCGTCGGGAGCGTCGCGTTTCGCTTGCGACTTCCTCCTGCCTTTCTTCTTGGCGCCGCGTGGAGCAGACGCCTCGGGAGCATCTTCCGACGGGCGGCCCTGGGGCTGCTTGTCCTTTCGGAAGATGGCCTCGACCGCCTCCTGGCCGGAGGCGAACTTGGTGGCGATGTCCATCAGCTCGCTCGCCCTGGTGGGGGTCTTGCGACCCAACTTGCTCACCAGGTCACGGCAGGTGGTGCCGGCAAGGAACGCGCCGATGACATCGGAGTCGGTGATGTTGGGCAGCTCGGTGCGCTGCTTTGAGAACCGCCGGATGTAGTCCCGAAGGGACTCTCCCGGCAGTTGCCGACAGCTTCGGAGGTCCCAGGAGTTCCCGGGGCGCACGTACGTGCCCTGGAAGTTGCCGGCGAAAGCTTGGACCAGATCCTCCCAGTTGGAAATCTGCCCCGGGGGCAGGTGCTCCAACCAGGCGCGAGCAGTGTCGGAGAGGAACAGGGGGAGGTTGCGGATGATGAGGTTATCGTCGTCCGTCCCACCCAGTTGACAGGCCAGGCGGTAGTCCGCGAGCCACAATTCCGGCCTCGTTTCCCCCGAGTACTTCGTGATAGTAGTCGGGGGTCGGAATCGGGGCGGAAACGGCGCCCGCCGAATGGTTCGGCTGAAGACCTGCGGACCGGGTGGTTCGGGCGAAGGACTCCGATCCTCCCCGCTGTCGTAGCGTCCCCCACGCCTGGGGTGATAGCCTCGGCGCACCCTTTCGTCGAGGCGTGCCCGACGGTCGCGATGAGGGTGCTCGTTGCCGAGGTGGCCCGGGGCCGCAGGCGCGGTGTTGCGCGTGCGCCCGGTGAAGACCGAGGCTTCCCGCATGAGTCGGGAAGTCGCGGCGCGAGGTTCCGAGGGGTACCCCTGCCTTCGGGAGGCAGAGCTCTCGGCCCGCCGGGCCGCAGCGCCTTCCAGGAGATGCTTGAGCTCTCCCTGGATTCGCCGACCCTCGGTGGTTGATGACTCCGGCATCGCGCGGAGGAGCATCGCCGCGGCTGCCAGGTCATGACCGGTCCCGCCAGATGCGGGTGGCGGCCTGTCCCTGGCCTCGTGGGCGATGCGGTGCTGGAGACCCTGGGGCAAGTGACGTATTTCTCCGGCCGGGGGCTGGCCCGCCCATACCTGCCCGACGTCCCGGCGGATTGCCTCGAGCGCTCCTGCTTCCTCATCGAGCCCGGCCTGCGCCCCGCGGACTTGCTCGAGCTGTGGGTCGTGACCCCCCGCCGGAACGGGGACCACAGCTAGCTCCCGCGGGATGTCGGCGCGATGCGCTGGCCTAGGGAGATCGCCATCCTCCGGCATGCCGAGACGGCTGCCTCCGGAGGGATCCCCTAGCTCAACGTGGAAGCATTCGCGGCTCGGGCCGCAGTCCTTGTCGTCAAGGCTGCGGCTGCCGTCGGAACAGTCGGAAAGGCAGTAGTCGCATGCGGTCATGAAGTCCCGCATGGCACTGGGGTTGCCAGATCCGGAGAAATCCCAGCAGATGCTGGGGTCGTCATCTTCCTTGGACCCAGAGGGTCCGTAGGTCGAGACGCCCGTCAATCGGTCCCAGGGCGACCGTACACGAAACCCCAGAGGGGTTGCACTCGCCTCAACGTGAGTGTCCGCCAAAGCGAGGTCGCCAGGCGGGTTGAGGTCGAGTCGAAATGACGAAAGATGGGGAACAGTCGGTACCTTTTTGTCGACGAGGAGCGATGAAGTCACGTCGGGGGCTGACCGCGCCGTCGTCTTGGGTACGAGGGCGACGTCCTGCAGGCCCTTCGTGAGCGTGCTGGCGTCGTCCATCTGCTCGGGGTCGACGTGTTGCGGGGGGATGGCGCTCGCCTTTGCCTCGAACGCGAGGGTGACGCCTAGCGTGTCCTCCGTTGGGGCACTGGGGATGTCGATTTGCTCGACAGCCGTCGGAGCGCAGCCTCCCGCTCGGCCCCGGTTGCCCCGCCTCCTCCTCCGATGGCGAGGGAGAGGATGGGGCGAGCTCGAAAGTTGTCCTTCCCCCACGCGGGAAAGACGTCGTCGGTTCCACCGCCGGCGGGCGGGCTGTCGACCGCCATTGTCGCTGCCGCACGGCGGTGGAAGGAGTACCATGTCGTAGCCGCTGTCGAGAGACATGAACTCGAGGCTTCCGAAACGGAGCACCGTCCCGGGTTGGAGAGGTCGTTGAAGACTGCCCATCTGGAGCTTGACGGGAAACTGCTCGTCAACACGCAGCGTGCCCCTACCTGGCGCGCCAACTGTCGGCGTTTCGAGACCGGGGGGTCCCCGAGCCGACGAGTGAGTGTGCCGCGTGCCCCAGCCCAGATGGGTCGAGCGCGTGGGCGAGCGCGAAAGGGGGGAGAGAGGGCGAGAGGTCGGTGGCCGGAGCCGGGTCGTGACGAGGGAGACGGAGATTCCCGCGGCCTTTCGTGTTCGTCCCGCGCCCAGGTCGGGTGCGCTTGTAGTAGGGGGTTACAAGCGTCCGCGCGGGTGAAGGGAGCGAGCGGCCCCAAGAGAGCGCCTGCCCCTGCCCTTCGTCCCCGCGAGGCCAACCTTCTCTAAGAAGGCCCTGGTCCTTCCTTTTATAAGCGTAAGGAGAGGATCCAGGTGTACAAAATGGGGGTGTAGCAAGGTGCTACGTGTCTAGCGGGGGAGAGCTAGTGCCCTAAGTACATGCCAAGGTGGCAGCCGGAGAGATCTTGGCACCCTGTTAGTGTGGCGTCGTGGCTGTCGGAGAAGCAGTGGAGCTTAACGGAGGGACAGCTGTTGGAACAGCTGTGCTCTTGCTGACGTCCTCCTGCTTTCGTAAGAGAGCTGGGAGCCGCCGTCGTCATGGTCCAGCGGGGCGCCATCATTGCCTATCTGGCGGAGCTAGCCAGATGGGACGCCGGTCTTGTCCTCTGCGACCCAAGTCGGCTCAGGGCAGGGTGATGATGACGCTTCCTGTTGACGTGGCGGTCTTGTTGTCCTAGGTCGGGCGACGTGGAGGCTCCTCCGAAGTCGAGGTCGAGTCCGCCCTGCATGGCCGAGGCCGAACCTGAGCTCCTGGGTCGGGCGAGGCGGAGGCCGTTCGGCAGAGGCCAGGGCGGAGTCCGAGCCCTGGGTCGGGCGAGGCGGAGGTCGTTCAGCAGAGGTCGGGGTGGAGTCCGAGCCCTGGGTCGGGCGGAGCGGAGTTCGCCGTCTTCCGGGGCCTTAGCCCGAGTCCGAGCCCTAGGTCGGGCGGAGCGGAGTTCGCCGTCTTCCGGGGCCTTAGCCCGAGTCCGAGCCCTGGGTCGGGCGGTGCGGAGTTCGCCGTCTTCCGGGGCCTTAGCCCGAGTCCGAGCCCTGGGTCGGGCGGTGCGGAGTTTCCTCTGGCGCTGTTGGCCAAGCCTGGCTGCCCGTCAATCTTACCCTTTGCGTTAAAGGCGCCAGTGACTTGGTCGGTCGGCGCGGTGATTTAGTCAGGGTTACTTCTTATCGAAGGCAAGGCCTCGGGCGAGCCGGAGATGCGTCTGCCGTGAAAGAGGAGGCCTCAGGCGAGACGGAGTCATCTTAGGGTCGGCTGCCCTTGCCCGAGGCTAGGCTCGGGCGTGGCGTGATCGAGTCGCTCGTATGGACTGATCCCTGACTTAATCAAACCCATCAGGCCTTTGCAGCTTTATGCTGATGGGGGTTACCAGCTGAGAATTAGGCGTCTTGAGGGTACCCCTAATTATGGTCCCCGACACATAGGTTTACAATATTAATGTTGATTTTAAGACAATGACGTGTCTTAGCTTTGGATTTAATATAACAAAACTAGTATTTCTATTCATTTGTATATATTAATGTACACTTTCCACTATTTATATATATTACTACAGTACTTGCTTGTACATTTGTGTATATATATATATTCATATCCATCAACATTAATTATAATATGCGAAAATAAAAATCACTTTAATATTGATTCATGGCTCGAACCAGTACTATAAAGTCGCTCTTTAGTACTAGTCGAACAAAAGATGGTAATAAAGATGGACCTTTTATTATTGACTCGACCCAAAACTGATACTAAAATTCTCTTTTTAGTACGAACTCGTGCAACCTGAACTAAAGATTGACGCCTTTAGTTCTAATTGTTAAGTGATGACTGAAAATGTTTATATTATAGACTTTATAGAGTGAAGTTTAAATTAGAAAATAAGATAAGAAGTGGAATATGAAGACCGCTAGAGAGACAGAGCAAAGCCTTCACATTTATAATATGACTAGTGTCTAACGCGCGCCTTGCGAGCGCTGTGTGTTCAAAATATATAAAAATGAGACATTGTGTTGTTCTCATGTGTTTACATCTATTATTCACGGTGGTCTACTGGTCTTTTAACTCGTACAATTGTTGATGTGCAGGGATCCATGTTTAACCCTATAAAATAAAATGTATAGTTTTATTAATCTGACCCCAATCATTAGGTAATGAAGTAGAAAGAAAATGCAAACTGTAATTTCTTCCCCTGTAATTTCTTCCCCAGTATTGGATATGTGAGTTTTTTTTTGGCAATCTGCAAGGTATTAGAAATGTAAATATTCGCAAAAATATGTTGAGTGAGCTATATATACTGTAAAAAATTGTAGAGAACAACTTACATCTGAGGCTGCTTTTATTCATAATTTCTCTGGAGTAGTAGAAGGTGATTCTTCTAGCAATTTAAAAGTAGATGCTTTGTTCGGTGTAAATGGACCTTTTCTGTACTGTCAAAAAATAAAAAAGCAACTCCATCAGCATTATATAAATTTCCTATGTTTGTGTTTAGACTTGAGTATAAGTGCCAAAAAATGGTACTAAATGATTGCAATACGAAGAACACGGTGATAAAAAATATTATATCTTTCTAAGATACTAATTCGTATGTAATGCAAGTAAAATATAAGTGCAAAAAGGTAGAATAGATGGGTAGATTCATTTAGTTGGGTTAGGCAGTTCCCTGATAGCTCATAGTTTAAAATCTAGCATTTAAAGTACTCTAGAAGTCCTATCGTTACGAAAGCTGAAAACTGATGTGCAGGTTCCCATTTATTTTAAAAAAAATCATCTGATGAAATTCAAGTGCAAAGAAAAAAAAGGTTTTCTTAGAGATTATAGTTCTTTTAATTGCCAACGTAACAGATGTTATCAAATCATAGTACAATGAAAGCACCAATGTATGGTGTCAAATCATTGGTCTAGATCAGAGGGGACAGGGTAGTAAAATAAGAGAAACAAACACACCTGATCTATAACTTTCTCATCATGCAAGATATCAGAACTGAGGATGCATGTGGAGGCTCCTAAGCTTGCTGGTAATATTGTCATTTCAGATGGAAGAAAAATGTGCTTGTATAAACCTAAGGGAAATGGTGCAGAAAGATAGTCTTCATAACAGTTGCAAAAGAAATGCAAATTTCAGAAATCAATTAAAAAATAAGCTTATTGAGATACTAATGAAATCAACACCAATCTAAGCACTTTTCACAGAAAAAAAAGATTGATCAGCACCTGTATGCATTGTGGAAAAATGCAATAGTGTTCTGAAGCTTTGCCAAAGCAGGGGATAAACAGATGTGTGAGACATTTATGTCATTTCTGTCAGGAAGAACTTCAAGTGCGCCAACAACCAAGGATATCCACTGTGCACTAACTGGAGTGTTCAATTTATACACATAAGTTCTTTTTTAAGGATCTTCCTTACTAGAGACCTTCTAAGATCAGAAAACAGAACATAACTAACATGCACAGAAAATAAATGAACTGTAATACCAAGTGTATTAAAGCTAAAAGAGCTTCCTTGTTACTTCACAAAAGTTAGTTATTCAAAAACAAGGAAATTAATATTTTCCCTCCAGATCTCTTGATCAAGACTGAATGCATACCTGGTAAAGCAAGTCACCATTGCTGACAGCAATGAAATCCATGCTAACTGTAAATTCTAGATCAAATATGAGCATAACATGATATAGAGAGAGAATTATTAACACGCAAAGGCAAATATTGTACCAGGATTCACAAAAGCATGAACGAATGAAGTTAACTTACGGACAGCGTTCTCTGGCACTATCAACACAAGGAAACCAACAGTGTGCCCGCCTTATCTGACTACTGCTACGCATGACATTGCCAACGATCTGAATGCCAGTTTCAGCCTTCTCCAAAATATAATCTATGTGAACCAGTTTTATGTTCTTCACCTATAATTTGTTAATGAAAGTATCATGTTTGTGCATGTCTAATAATACATAAATAGCTGGTAAATAATGTGTATTAGTGTAAACATGCATTCTACCTTTTCATATTCAGTCTCATTTCCAGTTTCCTTGCTCTTCTCATTTTCATTTTCCTCTTCTTCTTCCTTTTCATTTTCCTTTTCCTTTTCCTTGTATATAATAGTACTTATATAGCATAATATTGGTAGTTCTTTTGCCACACAAACAAACCGAAGATACAATTATACATACACAATCTTGCTACCGGTTCGAAATTTTTCGTCTTCCAAAATTTACAGGTTGTAATGATCATTTAGATTGAGTAAGTAGTACCAAAATTTACATGTTGTAATGATCATTTAGCTTGAGTAAGTAGTACCACGATTAAAAGACTAACTATGTATGCATGCTCTGTACCTACTTAAATACAATAATACATGTAGAGTGTTGATGCCATATCTAAGTGGAGTGATGGTGCTTTAAGTTGCTCTTTAAAAAGATTTGTGCATTTGGCCTGCAGTTTCTTCGTGCATTACGTATGTAAGAAAAGAAGTGTAATTAGACAAAAATTCATATTTTGCTTTCTAAAATGAGAAGTGGCAGAAACACCGTTAAGAGGATCGAGTTCTCCTCAGCTTGCCTGATAGGTAAAATTTTACCTCATGCTAGTGCATTCATCTGTATGTGACTGATTACAATCTAAATCTGAAATAGTCTCGACTCTGGAAACCGCAAACAATTTGTCGCGCATAAAACTATGTATTCTCTTTGCAAAACCCATTGCTAGTTTTGTTGCATTGCATCAACTATTGCTGCATACTCATGAACATGCTATCCCAACTATGTCACAAACATCAGAACATGTGTACCTGATACTAATGGGGAACTAAATCTGACCATTCTTACAGTAATGATGGAACAGGTCTTCAACTTGTTATCTAGCTTCTTCTGTAACTCGTCATCGCTTGCTCCTGTGCCTGTCATCAATTCAGGGAGCGCTGGCACTGACCACAGAACACCCAAACGATGAGCTCATGAAGAGGACTCCTGTTGTAAGGAAAGGGAACTTCATCAGCAACATCATGTGGAGGAACATCATGGGGCAGGCCTTGTGATCTGGGTAGGCCATGTACCAGTTCCTTGTGATCTGATATCTGACCAAAAGGCCTAATCAAAACATGTTACGCTTACTTAAAAGTGGTTAGCCATGACATGCTAAGGAACAAAGAATAAACCTTCTGGAACTCAAGAAGATAACAACATGAAACAACAACGGTTGATTTTTTTAACCTTGGCGGAGAATGGCTAAGACTTCCACTGTGGCTACAAGGCCTGTATCGACCAACATCAGAAGCTTTTTCCTACCTTTGTTGTTCTTGCTCTTGTTTCTTAGCAATCTCATCAGTTGTGTCCTTTTGAACTGTAAAAAACGAAAAATCAGTATGCTGAGACTACTAACTTCAATCAAGCTCTAACATGGAGATTGAATGTACCAATTAGAACGTACCTTGCTTGTTAAGTTGTTTATTTAGCAGTAGAATTCTATATTTGAGATGAGATTTTTTTAAAAAAATCTTTTTCTTTCAAGCGGCAACCAGTTGGTACCTTGGGAGCGGGAAGGGCTGGTGCTTTTTACTACCTAGGTACCGGACAGAACGCTCGGGTCGGTCCTTCCCCATTCGCTCGTTGGGCAGCGATAGATCGAAGCTGAATCATTTAGATATGCAGGGACGATGGGTATGGGATAGCGATATGGTGGAGGAGAGGGCCAAATCTTCGATGAATGCAACCGGCACCTGATCCATTGGCGATAGTGGTGGCTCTTCACAGTGCCTCTTCTTGATAGACTCGGCCACCTCATCCTCTTCATCGTCGTTCGCCAGGCAACCGCGCCGGACCACCAGTGCCCCCATCCGTGCCGGCCTGCGCGTTTCGAGGCGGCGACGTCTGAGGGGGCAGATTCGGGCTCCCGACGGCGGCACAAGCACCGCAGCGGTGTTTGACGGGGGAGGTGGGATGGTGCTCCGCTTGGAGCCGCGATAGACAGGGCCGGCAGCACGACGACGTTTGAGGGAGGGAGGAGACCAGCGACGTCTGAGGAGGAGGAGGAGATTGGATTTGGGGCTCCTCACGGCGGCCTAGGCACTGCGACAATTTTTTGAAGGGTAGACTGGAAGGCGCTTCGATTGGATCTGCGGGAGACCACGCCGACAGCATGACATCGTCTGGAGATGGCGTCATCTGGGCGTCTAGAAGCATCGTTGGTGAGGGGTGGCGCCTTGGAGCTCCATCGCGCAGCGAAGAGGGCACTGGCGGCCAGAGCCCGAAGGGGTCTGGAAGCATCGCGTAGCGAAGATGGTACACATGATATGATAAGGAATGCTTTCGCGGGTGGAGACGCGTCTGGAAGCCATTGAGACGTGATCCAACGGCTAGAACATAAAGAGATGACGTGGACGAACATGGGGGCTCGTTTCTTTCCTGCTTTAATAATATAGAAATTACACATCTGAAACACGTAGCTTTCACGAATTGAGCATGTGAAGTTTTATGCATCCATGTAAAGTTCTATAGACGTTGGATTTTTTTTCTTTACCATAATGGAACACCGAACACGTTCATTGGCACGCACATAAATTTCACATATGATGAATTGCGGCGCAGATTATTAAGTTAATAAGTTACATTACGTTGCATCCAAGTTTGCTAAAAATATAAAAAAAATATCGCCACACGAAATAGATCGTATAAGTATTAGTCAGATGTAAAAAAAATATTTATATTGAAAGTTTCCTTAATTATCATATTTTAGAAAATTAAAAATTAAATACAAATATATTTCATATATTGTTCCTTAATCTCCTCCAATTCATCCATCACTAAATCAGCCTTTAAGGGCTAGTTTGGAAACCCCAATTTCCCACGGGGTTCTCATTTTCCCTTGGGAAAATGAACTAATTTTCCTTGGGAAAATGAGAATCTCGTGGGAAATCGGGGTTTCCAAACTAACCCTAAAGTGGGAGTTTTATTGTCCAGCATTGTCCGCCTCTGCGAGCCCATATAGGATTCGAATTGTGGTCGTTCAGCAAGAAACTAAAATCTCCTCTTCTAACCTGCAATTCATATTCATTTATGTTATACTAGCTGAATGCCCGTGCGTTGCAACGGTAATATATAATACCAGTATACTATGATAACTTATATATAAAATGTGTGTTATATTGTTATGAGAAAATGTTTCATAATCAATTTATGATCCTAGCCATACATAAATTTTGTTATTTTAATCTAGTTGTTTCACCACTACATTGCAACCAAGTATCATGCAGACTTCGATATATGTCATGATTTGTATGATCTTATCATTGGAGAGCACGTTCCACACATGCTGGAAGAAATTTCCTCGTATATCGTTAGTCATCAGACATGCACCACCATATGCTCTTGCTTAAACAAAAAGGTAAGTGTGTATGTGTTTGCGAAAAGAATTAAAGGCAGACCGACACAAAAGCTACCCTGACGGTGACGAGGATGACGAACTGGTCACTGTTGTCGATCCTCCTCTGTGTCACCTCCGGCGCCAAGATGACGCCACAATCCTCGATATAGTAGTCATCGAACGCACGCGACATGATGAGTACCGATGACTCTTGGTTGGGCTGCCAAACGAAGTGCACCCCGGGCTCATCAGCGAGGTAGTACCCCTGGCCGTTGCACCACCAGATGCGCTATTCCACTACATACATCATGTTCGAGGACACTCACACAACGTCAGCAACGTCCATCGTCCCAGCGCACAAGAATTCATGTCCGGTCAGTAGCGACTTATGTGGCAGGTTGGGCTTCAGATGGACGATGAGCTGGACGGCGTGATGACGTCGTCGTCGGATGCGGTGTCCAGAACAACCCGAGAGTCGTCGACGTTGGCGACAACCATGAGCCCCCCCCTGCTTAACGATGGACAACACGGTGCAGCTGCTCTGGACCGCGTCCAAGCGGTGGCTTCGCGGGAGCTTGTCGTACACAGCAGCACATGCGACCACGTAAGACTGCTTTTAGAGGTCGAACTGACAGTCGCCAAGCTTCTTCTCGTCATCGATGAGCGACGACAACGCGAGTGCCTCCTGCTCATGGAGTTTGTTCGGGGTTTGAAGTAGGAAACATGGATTCATGCTTGGCGTTGGTTTATGAAAATGACTCACAAGTCTGATCCATGGAAAAAAATATTACGAAGAAAAAATGTCACACATGCAAAAAAGGGAATTTAAGTATAATGCATTATTCAAACAAAAGAAATAACATGCAAAGCTCTTCTTTAAATAATATTACCTCCATCCAAAAATATAATTCAAAAATCTCGGTGATACTTATCTACTACTACGTATTGTGCAATGGTAGTAATTGAGCTTGGAGAGAGATGTAGTAGATGTGTTTCCTGTCATAGATGTAGACATAAACACATATAGGTGGGTGCCCGTGCGTTGCAACAGAAACATTTAATATCATGATAACTTATGAACAAATGTGTGTTATACTGTTATATGAAAATGTTTCGTAATTAATTTGTGATCCTAGCCATACATAAATTTTGTTATTTCAATCTAACTATTTCATCACTACATTGCAACCAACAGTACCGTGCAGACTTCTATACATGATAGCTGAATGCCCGTGCATTGCAACGGGAATATATAATACCAGTATACTACGATAACTTATATACAAAATATGTGTTATACCGTTATGAGAAAATGTTTCATAATCAATTTGTGATTCTGGCCATACATAAATTTTGTTATTTATAATCTATTTGTTTCACCACTACATTGCAACCATCAGTATCATACAGACTTCGATATATGTCACGATTTACATGGTCTCATTATTAGAGAGCACGTTTCACACATACCGGAAGAAATTCCCTCGTACATCGTTAGTCATCGGACACGTACCACCATACGCTTTTGCTTAAACAAAAAGGTAAGTGTGTGTTTGCAAGACTAATGGTCAAACATCGTATAACCATAAAGTTAGAATACTATATTAATATATTAAATAAATTAATCCAATAGACATAGATTAACCCAATTAGCATAGGATAAATAAATATCTAATTACAAAAGTATGAAACATGATATAATCAATGTTGTTACTGCGTAGTAAATATTCATACGAGACTAACACAACTGGAACAGTTCAATTTGGAATTAAAATGGGGAAGTTACGAATTTTCAAAGTTTCTATGTATTTGATATATGATTAATTAGGAAATCAATTTTATTGTTGTTTTCATGACAAAACAGAGGTATTATGTGATAAAAATAATATTATAGAATTATAGAAATTGGAATGAACTCATTTGGATTTAATATGAAATTTCCATGAATTAAATGGGTTTCTGCAATTATTTTTAAACTATAAATCAATTTCTAAACTCCTTTTCCCTATTTTCTTTATTTCCTGGACTGCGTCCCAAATTCCAGAAAGATCAGGGGCTAAGCTATAAATGTTTTTCTAGACTTAGTGAGCATACAGAGTGGACGGCGGGTTAAACACAAAAGACGTTTTAGTTGAAGTTGTACACAATTCAACATGAGTCATGTTAGCTAGAGGGTGGAAGGCTAGGTATTCTGCTCAATAGATCTAAGGTTCGATTCTTAAGCAGCCATGATTTATTTTTTTTCTGCGCGCGGAACGGGAGAGGGCAGAACGGCAGACTACTATTGCTTACTTAATAAGTAGTAGAGATAATTGATATATATTATATATATACTAATAATTTTAAAGTAAAAAATATAATCGTGTCGAGCCAAGTCGGTACTAAGGGCCGAGAAGGCAGTCGAGGCATGACACAGTTATTTGGCCGGGCCGACACATGCCCACTTTGAATCGGGCCGGGCCGGGCCGGGTCAGGCCACAACATTATTAAATGGAACATGCCTTTGGCCGTCTCGTTAGACACAACTTATTTGGCCATCTATAGTCCAATATGTTCTCCCTCACCGTCCCTAATTTCACGAGCGTGAAAAAAAGTAAGAGAAAAAACTTCATCTCGTCTCACACCACACCACATACCTCATCGTCCGTCTATCTTCCCGCCACATCGTTGCCCCGCGTCTCTAGGACGAAATCCTAGGTGTTCCACGAGGCGCAGCTGGATCTGTGCAATCCGACCCTAGAAGCGCGCTGCCACGCGTTCAAATCCGCTTGAGATGCACCGTTGAATCTGTCGCGCCGATATGGACGATATCACTGGACGCCTAGCTCGGCATTGGTTTGGCTTGATCCGGAGGTGTGTGCCGACTAACGGAATGTGTGTTGACCCTGTTCTGATCCCCGATTATCTTTCTTTGGCGCGATCTAAGAACCTATAGGTTTGGATCATATTTGAATAACTATCTCATTTAAACAAAGTCTACCTGCATGGAGCATATAAAATTCGTAGAAATGCACGATCAACTAAGTAATTATCTCTTAAAAGGTACTACATGATTCTAACTATCAGTTCTAATTAAATGAATAGCAGAATGGATGGCACATAGTTATTTTGAAGCATCACACCATAAATTAAAACGAGAGAAAAAAAAGTAGATTTTCACATTACTTACGGAATAGTGTATATGACATTGCATTGTTGGAGCAACAGTAGAAAAGCATGTTGAGCGTCTTCATTCATGTTTTATCATGGCAGTTGTAGACCAGACACCACCGCGGCGTATACATCCAATTAGTGACAGATGGTTTCAGGTCAAGTTGCTACTCTTGCATTGCTAGCTGTTGATTTGCTCTCACCATGACACAAACTAATAAATGGAGACTAGTGTACTGTAGCTGTTCGGCAGCCATTCTTTCTTTACAGCATCTCCACTCTCACAGGTTGATTACACTGTACAAAAAGCAGCAGCCTCTGCAAAGTAGCTCAAGCGAGTTATCATCGTGGATTCGTCTTGAGGGCGAGAAAAACAGACACACACACACACACACAAAGAACAAAGCTCAGTTGCTATCTCGAGATTCCCACACGCCAAAGCAGCTTTATTCATCATTCCGAGGGCAGGAATAATCATTAGTGGTAGCGTAATGATCATGCAGCGGCAACAGCAACAATAATCTACACTAATTGAAAGATTGATTGGCATGGCTTTATTTCCATGATTCCAGTTTGGTTGAGGCCAGGCCACTACCACTCTACTTGCCCCTGATTATTTCACTACTACATAGAATCCGAACACCGGCCTGTAGATAGCTAGCTCTAGCTAGATGTCAGCATTTCACCCATACAAAAACTCATGCCTCATCTATCTAGTGGCTCAAAAGATAAAGGGACTACTGCCATCCGTCTATGGCCGAGACTAATCTTCACTCCACAATCCACATGCATGCATGCAGTAGAATCCAAACACATGCGACGAGAGAGTAAGGTGCCAGTAGGCATCACATTGCAAATAGTAGAAATCTGAACAAAAAATAGTGAAAAAGTACCCACGCTACACGCCCCCAAACGACTGCTATCCTCCTCCTTCCATACGACGCGATAGATAAGGGCTGGATGAGCAGATGCAGGGTGCAGCTAGCAGCAGCAACTTGCGTCGTAGGGCCGGCCATCCTTTTCTCCTCCACCTAACACCAACAAAATGCGTCGTCGGAGTTGGAGAGATATCATCAGCACATCAGAAACCAGAAAGGTTGCGGCCGGGCGGTGGCTAACTGAACGAAAACTAGCTATTATTGGAGGAGAAGGCCATGAAAACGACACCTCAAAAGTTTAGGTGGCGCTGCCACTTTGGAGGCTATTTAGGCGCCGGTTAGCAGCGTAGCTCCCACTTGGTACCCAATGTATCCTATGTTTCAGGCATGGACGCTCTGTATTCATTCCTTGAGAAAGACGACTCCAGCCCTATTATATCACTTGGATTTAATTGTGTTTCCTTGGAGATGTGAGGCATATGTGTAGTAGGAGCCGAACACAAATTGTTATTGCTACTTATTGTTAAAGAATTTGGGTTTAGTCCAAATAATAATTTCTCACCGGTTGTCTGCTCTGCGTCTGACACTTAAGCAATTGATTAGTAAACAAGTGGGGGTGATCAAGGGCTTGTTTCGTCTTCGTCCCAACACAAGCCCTCGAGGGATGGGTTCAACTTGTTGAAACGAACCCAAAGTCCTCTCGAGGAGGTGGACGAATGTTGCAAACCTGAGTATGAGTCGAACGACTTCATGATCCGTCCATCTTTTGCTCATGTAGTTGTGAACTTGGTTCTCTTTATTGCAAACCTCCCCAGCTCACCCTCAATGACCTCCATCTTGGTGACTTTGGTCATCAAACTCCCTTCATGTGCAATGTGTAAAGTGTCTCATATTTCCTTCACATTTCCAAGCCAATAACTTTGTTATACCCTTCCCTGCATAAAGAGGCTAACAAAACGATAGTAGCTTGGCATTTCTATGAATATATTCTTCTACTTCTACCTCATTATAATTCTCATCATCTACATCGGGTATATTAAAACCATTTTCTACAATGTCCCAAATGCATGGATGGAGTGAAAATAGATGACTACACATTTTATGACTCTACCATGAATAATCCTTCCCATCAAAGTGAGGAGGATTGCCAAGCAGAATAGAAAGCAATTTGGCATTGGAAGAATGAGAAATACGTGAATAATTTAGAAGAGTGTGATTGCAAGAAGTTTTGACCGACTTTTGTTTTGAAGAGGAGTTGTCGTCCTTTTGCAAAGAAGAAGTGTCACTCTCGTAGTAGATCTTCTAGTTGCGCTTCTTCTTCTTCTTGCTGTCCTTCTTGCCTGATCCTGAGTTGACGGTCTTCTCGCCTTTGGGCTTGTGGTCGATGGGGATCTTCTCCTTCTCGTCGGTCACCTTTCCCTTCCCTTTGGGTTCCATCTCTTCGGGTTGTTAGACCCAAATGAAGAGACTGGCTCCAATACCAACTGAGAGCACCTAGAGGGGTGTGAATAGGTGATCCTGCTAAAATTAGGAGTTAGTGCAAAACTAAACCAAGTTTGAAGTGAGAAGAAGAGAGAAAGTTGAAAGTCGCCTAGAGGGGAGGTGAATAGGCGAAACCTGAAATTTATAAACTTAAACACACACTAAGGCCGGGGTTAGCGTTAGAATTAAATCCGAGGCAGAAGATTGTTTCTCTTGCCACGGGTTGCTCAAATGATGCGGATGACGTTTGGGAGCAAACTCAAATCAATATTGGCAAGGAAACTTTAGATAGAGGAAAGAGGGCAAACAAATCAAATGGAAATCAACACAAGTGAACACGATGATTTTTTTACCGAGGTTCGGTTCCAAAGAACCTAATCCCCATTGAGGAGGCCACAAAGGCCGGGTCTATTTCAACCCTTTCCCTCTATCTCAAACGGTCACTTAGACCGAGTGAGCCTTCTCCTTAATCAAACGAGTCACTAAAACCCCGCAAGAACCACCACACACTTAGGTGTCTCTTTCTAGCTTTACAAACACTTAGAAATAAGAATGAGAAGAAGAGAAGGCAATCCAAGCAACAAGAGCAACAAAAGAACACAAATAATCCTCTCTCAAGCTTTTAAGCACTAAGGTTGATTTTGGGAGCTTGGAGTGGATTGAATGCTTTGATTGTGTCTTAGAGTGTTGGACTTTGCTCTTGCAATGAATGAGAACTTCAGAATGCTTAGATGCTTTGAATAGAGGTGGTTGAGGGGTATTTATAGCCTCCAACCACTCCCTAGCCGTTGGCTGACTTTGCTGTCGATGAGCACACCGGACAGTCTGGTGGCGCACAGGACAGTCACTGTTCACTGTCCGGTGTGCGCCACGTCAGCGCGCCCGTTGGGGTTTGGAGTTGTTGACCATTGGAACCCTTTGTCCATTTGCTGCACCGAACAGTCCGGTGGCACACCGGACATATCCGGTGACCTCTAACTTTGCTGCTCTGACTCTGCGCGGCACTGTTGATCACTGTTTACTTTTGCAGTTGACCATTGACGCGTAGAGAGCTGTTGCTCCGCTGGCTCACCGGACATGTCCGGTGCACACCGTACAGTCTGGTGAATTATCGCGGAGCGCGCCTGGCGAATTCCCGAAAGTAGCTGGTTCGTTTGCGCCTGGGCCTGTCCGGTGCACACCGGACAGTGTCCGGTGCGCCACTTGGCAGTACACTCTCATGTCTTGCTCCAAATTTTGTTTGTGACCCCAACTGAATTTCTTTCTTAGTTTATGTTGAACCTTATGCACCTGAGATAAATGACATCTAGCTAAACTAGTTAGTCCATGTGGTTTGTGTTGGTCATCAACCATCAAAATCGATTATAGGAAATGATTAGGTCCATTTCCCTTTCAATCTCCCCCTTTTTGGTGATTGATGCCAACACTAACCAAAGCAAATATGAAGAGTAGAAATGTAACTAGTTTGCAATTGAGATAGATGTGCATAAGTTACTTAGAATTAAACCAATAAAAGGCTTTATACATATGTCTAAGTATGAATGGATTGCTTTTCTCTTATTTAACATTTTGGACCACATTTGTACCACTTGTTTGTTTTTTCGCAATTTTTTTTGGAAAAATCTTTTCAAAATATTTTGCAAATAGTCAAAGGTATAGGAATATGATTGCAAGAAGCATTTTTAAGATTTGAAATTCCTCTCATGTTTCAAATGCTTTTCCTTTAACTAAATAAAAGCCCCCCCTGAAGAAATTCTCCCCTTAGCTTTCAAGAGGATTTTTGAAATGATTTTCCCTTTTTGAAGTAGATACAAAATGATATTATACCAATTGAAATTTTTCATGCTAACTTGAAATTTTGAAACCAAATAAGATACCAATTGAAGATTAACTCAAATACAAAATGAAATAAACATTAGTGAAATTTTGAAATGGTGGTGCGGTCCTTTTGCTTTGGGCTTAATACTTTCTCCCCCTTTGGCATTAATCGCCAAAAACAAAGAACTTGAGAGCCCTTTAATACTTTCTCCCTCATTGGTAAAGTAAATATGAGTGAAGGGTCATACCGATTGAGAGTTTCATGAATATCGGCAAAGGGTAAATTGATACCGTCAGAGTTGGAGTGGAAGCCTTGCCTTTGCCGGATACTCCATCTCCCTTTCAATCTAAGCCTAACCATAGAAATATACTTGAAAGCACATTAGTCTTAGCTTTGGTACAAGAAGAATAAGAAATATGCATTTGCACCAAATGAAAGAGACATGATTAAAGGTATATGAATTAGCAATGTGTGCAATGTTTTAATCAAAATTCTGAGAATCAAATATATTTAGCTCATTCCTATGTTTGCTAAAAGTCTTTTCATCAAGTGGCTTGGTAAAGATATTGGCTAATTGGTTGTGGGTATTGACATAAGCAATTTCGATATCCCCTTTTGTTGGTGATCACTCAAAAAGTGATACCGGATATCTATGTGCTTAGTGCGGCTGTGTTCAACGGGATTATCCGCCATGCGGATTGCACTCTCATCATCGCATAAGAGAGAAACTTTGCTCAACTTGTAGCCATAGTCCCTAAGGGTTTGCCTCATCCAAAGTAATTACGCACAACAATGACCCGCGGCAATATACTCGGCTTCGACGGTGGAAAGAGCTACTGAGTTTTGTTTCTTTGAAGCCCAAGACACCAGGGATCTTCCCAGAAACTGACAAGTCCCTGATGTGCTCTTCCGTCAATTTTACATCCGACATAATCGACATCGGAATACCCAATTAGATCAAAGGTAGATCTCTTGGGGTACCAAAGCCCAAACTTAGGAGTGTGAACTAAATATCACATGATTCTTTTCACGGCCCTAAGGTGAACTTCCTTAGGATTTGCCTGGAACCGTGCACACATGCATACTGAAAGCATAATATCTGGTCGTTAATCACATAGATAGAGTAAAGATCCTATCATCGATCGGTATACCTTTTGATCAACGGATTTACCTCCCGTGTCGAGGTCGAGATGCCCATTGGTTCCCATGGGTGTCTTGATGGGTTTGCCATTCTTCATTCCAAACTTCTTAAGTATGTCCTGAATGTACTTAGTTTGGCTGATGAAGGTGCCCTCTTGGAGTTGCTTGATTTTAAATCCAAGGAAATACTTCAACTCCCCCATCATAGACATCTCAAATTTCTGTATCATAATCCTACTAAACTCTTCACAAGATGACTTGTTAGTAGACCCAAATATAATATCATCAAAATAAATTTGGCATATAAACAAGTCTTTTGCAATTGTTTTAGTGAAGAGAGTAGGGTCAGCTTTACCAACTTTGAAGCCATTAGTGATAAGAAAGTCTCGCAGGCATTCATACCATGCTCTTGGGGCATGCTTGAGCCCATAAAGTGCCTTTGAGAGCTTATACACATGGTTAGGGTACTCACTATCTTCAAAGCCGGGAGGTTTCTCAACATACACCTCTTCCTTGATAGGTCCGTTGAGGAAGGCACTCTTCACGTCCATTTGATATAGTTTAAAGCCATGGTAAGTAGCATAGGCAAGTAATATACAAATTGATTCAAGCCTAGCTACGGGTGCATAGGTTTCATCAAAATCCAAACCTTCGACTTGTGAATAACCTTTAGCAACAAGTCGGGCTTTGTTCCTTGTCACCACACCATGCTCATCTTGCTTGTTGCGGAATACCCATTTGGTACCTACAACATTTTGGTTAGGACGTGGAACTAAATGCCATACCTCATTCCTCGTGAAGTTGTTGAGCTCCTCTTGCATTGCCACCACCCAATCCGGATCTCTTAGTGCGTCTTCTATCCTATATGGCTCAATAGAGGACATAAAAGAGTAATGTTCACAAAAATGTGCAACTCGAGATCTAGTGGTTACCCCCTTATGAATGTCACCAAGAATGGAGTTGACGGGGTGATCTCTTTGAATTGCTTGGTGGACTCTTGGGTGTGGCGGTCTTTGATCTCTAATTTCTTGATCATCTTTCTTGTATTGATCATCTTTATCTCCCCCTTGATCAATGTCCTCATCTTGAGGTGGCTCATCGTCTTGATCTTCATCCTCTTCTTCTTGAGCCTCGTCTTAAGTTGGTGGAGATGCTTGTATGGAAGATGATGGTTGATCTTGTGCTTGTGGAGGCTCTTTGGATTCTTTTAGACACACGTCACCAATGGACATGTTCCTTAGTGCGACGCACAAAGCCTCTTCATCATCTAATTCATCAAGATCAACTTGCTCCACTTGAGAGCCATTAGTTTCATCATACACAATGTCACAAGAAACTTCAACTAATCCAGTGGACTTGTTGAAGACTCTATATGCCCTTGTGTTTGAGTCGTAACCTAGTAAAAAGCCTTCTACTGCTTTAGGAGCAAATTTAGAACTTCTACATCTCTTAATAAGAATAAAGCTTTTGCTCCCAAAGACTCTAAAATAAGAAACATTAGGCTTTTTACCAGTAAGGAGTTCATACGATGTTTTCTTGAGGATTCGGTGAAGATATAACCGGTTGATGGAGTGGAAGGAGGTGTTAATCGCCTCCGCCCAAAACCGGTCTGGTGTCTTGTACTCATCAAGCACGGTTCTTGCCATGTCCAATAGAGTTCTATTTTTTCTCTCCACTACACCATTTTGTTGAGGTGTGTAGGGAGAAGAGAACTCATGCTTGATGCCCTCCTCAAGAAATCCTTCGATTTGAGAGTTCTTGAACTTTGTTCCATTGCCGCTTCTAATCTTTTTGATTCTTAACCCAAACTCATTTTGAGCCTGTCTCAAGAATCTCTTTAAGGTCTCTTGGGTTTGAGATTTTTCCTGCAAAAAGAATACCCAAGTGAAGCGAGAATAATCATCTATAATAACTAGATAGTACTTACTCCCGCCGATGCTTATGTAAGCAATCGGGCCGAATAGGTTCATGTGGAGTAGCTCAAGTGGCCTGTCGGTCGTCATGATGTTCTTGTGTGGATGATGGACTCCAACTTGCTTCCCTGCTTGGCATGCGCTACAAATCCTGTCTTTCTCAAAATAAACATTGGTTAGTCCTAAAATGTGTTATCCCTTTAGAAGTTTGTGAAGATTCTTCATCCCAATATGGGCAAGTCGGCGATGCTAGAGCCAGCCCATATTAGTCTTAGCAATTAAGCAAGTGTCTAGTTCAGCTTTGTTATCATTAAAATCAACTAAATATAGCTGGCCATCTAACACTCCCTTAAATGCTATTGAATCATCACTTCTTCTAAAGACAGTAACACCTATATCAGTAAAAAGACAGTTGTAGCCCATTTTGCATAATTGAGAAACAGAAAGCAAATTGTAATATATGGAATCTACAAGAAAAACATTGGAAATGGAATGGTCAGGTGTGAAAGGGAAATGTGCCCTTGGGCCATTTCTAAGTATTTTGGTGATTGAGTGCCAACACAAGTGCTTTTGTGTTAATCTATGCAAAGTGGTGGACAAAGTGAAAATCATGTTAAAAGGTATGTTTCTAGACTTAGTACATTGTTTTATGGACTAATGTATTGTGTCTAAGTGCTGGAAACAGGAGAAATCGAATTGGAAAAGAGATGGCTTTGTTCAGCCAAAGTCTGCGCAGTCTGGGTGCACCGGACAGTGTCCGGTGCGCCAGGCTGGCTCTGGCGAACTTGCTGCTCTCGGGACTTCGACGGTGGTGTACGGTATAAATCACCGGATTGTTCGGTGGTGCACCGGACTGTCCGGTGAGCCGTTCACAGGCGAAGTCGTCGGTCTCAGGAAGCCATCAACGGTGTACGGCTATAATTCACCGGACTGTCCGGTGAGGCACCGGACTGTCCAGTGAGCGAATGGTCAGCCAGGGCAACGGTCGGCCGAGGATTCCGCGCGTGACGCGTGGCCGAGCCAACGGTCACATTGGTGCACCGGACTGTCCGGTGTGCACCGGACAGTGTTTGGTGCGCCAACGGCTCTGAATCTCCAACGGTCGGCTTCGCTAAACAAGGAAAGAAATCCGCACCGGACACTGTCCGGTGGTGCACCGGACTATCCGGTGCGCCAGTCGACAGAAGGCAAGAATTGCCTTCCTACAATGCTCTCAACGGCTTCTAGCTGCCTTGGGGCTATAAAAGGGACCCCTTGGCGCATGGAGAAGACATCCAAGCATTCTTTGAGCATAGTTGATCACTCACACTTCGTTCTTGCGCACTTGTTTGACATTCTTAGTGATTTGAGCTCTGTTCTAGTGAGAAACTCGAGATAGTCTCTTGAGCTCAAGTCTGGGTCTTGTGTGTGTGTATTTGCTGTGATCTTTGTGTCTTGTGTGAGTTGCTCATCCCTCCCTTACTCCGTGCTTCTTTGTGAACTTCAAGTGTAAGGGCGAGAGACTCCAAGTTGTGGAGATTCCTCGCAAACGGGATATAGAAAAGCAAAGCAAAACACCATGGTATTCGAGTGGGTCTTTGGACCGCTTGAAAGGGGTTGATTGCAACCCTCGTCCGTTGGGACGCCACAACATGGAAGTAGGAAAGTTTTGTACTTGGCCGAACCACGGGATAAACCACTGTGTCTACCTGTGTTGATCTTCTTGTGGTTATTGTGTTTTGCTAAGACTCCTCTCTAGCCACTTGGCTTTATTGCGCTAACTCCTAACCAAGTTTTGTGGCATTAAGTTTCAAGTTTTACAGGATCACCTATTCACCCCCCCTCTAGGTGCTCTCAATTGGTATCAGAGCCGTTCTCTTCACGAAGGGACTAATCGCCCGAAGAGATGGATCCTAAGGGGAAGGGAATTGTGATCAACGATAAGGAGAAGGAGTCCTTCGTCAACGAGCCGAAGGATGACAAGCCTACTGAAAGTCGCCTAGAGGGGGGTGAATAGGGCGAAACTGAAAATCTCAAAATAATCACAACTACAAACCGGGTTAGCGTTAGAAATATGATCGAGTCCGCGGGAGAGGGGGCAAAACAAATCGCAAGCGAATAAGAAGTGTTGAGAGCACCTAGAGGGGGGGGGGGTGAATAGGTGATCCTGTAAAACTTCAAAAACTTATAGCCACAAAAACTTGGTTAATTGTTAGCACAATAATTGCCAAGTGGCTAAAGAGGAATCCTCAACAAAACACAATAACCAACAAGGATCAATCACAGAGATGGCACGTTGGTTATCCCGTGGTTCGGCCAAGACCAACGCTTGCCTACTCCACGTTGTGGCGTCCCAACGGACGAGGGTTGCAATCAACCTCTCTCAAGCGGTCCAAAGACCTACTTGAATACCACGGTGTTTTGTTTGCTTTTTCTCAATCCCGTTTGCGAGGAATCTCCACAACTTGGAGCCTCTCGCCCTTACACTTGAAATTCACAAAGAACACGGAGCAAGGGAGGGATTAGCAACGCACACAAGACACAAGAGTCAGAGTGTCAACACGCACACAAATCGCAACAAGAGCTCGCAACACGACTCAATGAGTTCACAACTCCACAAGAGCTCTATATGCTATCACAATGAAACGAATGCGCGAAATCTATGTCTTGGTGCTTAGAAATGTTGTAGGAATGCTTGGTGTGCTCCTCCATGCGCCTAGGGGTCCCTTTTATAGCCCCAAGGCAGCTAGGAGCCGTTTGGAGCAATCTTGGAAGGCTGATCTTGCCTTCTGTCGACTGGCGCACCGGACAGTCCGGTGCACACCGGACACTTTCCGGTGCCCGATTTCCTTCCTTAAATAGCGAAGCCGATCGTTGGCAGCCTGAGAGCCGTTGGCGCACCGGACATGTCCGGTGCCATCTTCTAGCCGTTGGCTCGGCCACGTGTCCCGCGCAGATTGCGCGGCCGACCGTTGGCCCGGCCGACCGTTGGCTCACCGGACAGTCCGGTGCACACCGGACAGTCCGGTGAATTTTAGCCGTACGTCGCCGATGAATTCCCGAGAGCGGCCACTTCGCTCGAACCAGCCTGGCGCACCGGACACTGTCCGGTGCACCACCGGACAGTCCGGTGCTCCCAGACTCAGCAGAGTCTTGGCTGCTCGAACCAAGACATTTACAATTGGATTTTTCCTGTTTCCAGCACTTAGACACAATACATTAGTCCATAAAACAATGTACTAAGTTTGAGAAACATACCTTTATCCTTGATTTGTACTTTGTCCACCTCTTTACACTTAGGCACTTGTGTTGGACACTAAATCACCAAAACACTTAGAAATGGCCCAAGGGCACATTTCCCTTTCAATCTCCCCCTTTTTGGTGATTTATGCCAACACAATATAAAGCAAGTAGAACAAGTACAAAATCAAATCAAATAAGAGTTCAAAATTGTTTTGATTCAATTTTGACATATATGGATCACTCTATGCCACCACTTGGTTTGTTTTTGCAAATCAAACTCAAATTCCTATCTCTAAGTCAAAACCACTTGTAGAGACATAAAGAGAGGTTTTCCAAAGAAATTTGATCAAGGATTTCAAAAACTCCCCCTTTTTTTCCATAATCAACACTTCTCCCCACAAGAGGCCAACTTTTGACATAAGAGACAATAAAAGAGTTTTGACAAACCAAAAGCTCTAATATACTATTTTCAAAATTTCTCAAGTGGTAACTGATCCATTTATTGCTTTGGCCTTTATTTTCTCCCCCTTTGGCATCAAGCACCAAAACAGGATCAATCTTGGCCCTTGAACCCCATTGCCTCACCAAAATCATCAAAAGAGAACACAAAGGCAATAAGAGTATAAAGATGAACTTGGAGAAGTTACTCTTTTCATCGAAGTGCAGTGGAAGTCTTGCATGGTCCAAGTCCACCTTTTCCCTTTCAATCCTCCTTGAAGACTAAAACAACCAAACTCAAGTACATGGTTAGTCTCAAATGGTCAAGTTGTAGCACAGCTCCCCCTAAATATGTGCATCACTTGCAAAACGGACTTGTGAGGTCCAGGGAGTGTTTGTACAACTTGAGCACCACAGTAAGCAACAAAATGCAGAATGAACACGATCAAAGGCATAAACACATGTATGCTTCAATTCAATCCAAGTTCCGTGAATCTAAGATATTAAGCTCACTACGCAGCCTGCAAAAGGTCTTCTCATCTAGAGGCTTGGTAAAGATATCGGCTAGCTGGTTCTCGGTGCTAACATGAAACACTTCGATATCTCCCTTTTGCTGGTGGTCTCTCAAAAAGTGATGCCGGATGTCAATGTGCTTTGTGCGGCTGTGCTCAATAGGATTTTCCGCTATTCGGATAGCACTCTCATTGTCACATAGGAGTGGGACTTTGCTCAGATTGTAGCCAAAGTCCCGGAGGGTTTGCCTCATCCAAAGTAGTTGCGCGCAACACTGTCCTGCGGCAACGTACTCGGCCTCAGCGGTGGATAGGGCAACGGAGGTTTGTTTCTTAGAGTTCCATGACACCAGGGACCTTCCTAAGAATTGGCACGTCCCCGATGTACTCTTCCTATCGACCTTACATCCAGCATAGTCGGAATCTAAGTACCCAATCAAGTCAAAGTTAGACCCCTTTGGATACCAGATCCCGAAGCAAGGCGTAGCGACTAAATATCGAAGAATTCGCTTCACAGCCACTAAGTGACACTCCTTAGGATCGGATTGAAATCTAGCACACATGCATACGCTAAGCATAATATCCGGTCTACTAGCACATAGATAAAGCAAAGAACCTATCATGGACCGGTATGCTTTTTGATCAACGGACTTACCACCTTTGTTGAGGTCGGTGTGTCCGTCAGTTCCCATCGGCGTCTTTGCGGGCTTGGCGTCCTTCATCCCAAACCGCTTTAGCAAGTCTTGCGTGTACTTCGTTTGGGAGATGAAAGTGCCGTCCTTGAGTTGCTTCACTTGGAACCCAAGGAAGTAGTTCAACTCGCCCATCATCGACATCTCGAATTTCTGTGTCATCACCCTGCTAAACTCTTCACAAGACTTTTGATTAGTAGAACCAAATATTATGTCATCGACATAAATTTGGCATACAAAAAGATCACCATCGCAAGTCTTAGTAAAAAGAGTTGGATCGGCTTTCCCAACCTTGAAAGCATTAGCAATTAAAAAGTCTCTAAGGCATTCATACCATGCTCTTGGGGCTTGCTTAAGTCCATAGAGCGCCTTAGAGAGCTTACACACGTGGTCGGGGTACCGTTCATCCTCAAAGCCAGGGGGTTGCTCCACGTACACCTCCTCTTTGATCGGCCCATTGAGGAAAGCGCTCTTCACATCCATTTGGTACAACCTGAAAGAATGGTGAGCGGCATATGCTAGCAAGATACGAATTGATTCTAGCCTAGCCACAGGAGCGAATGTCTCCTCAAAGTCCAAACCTGCGACTTGGGCATAACCTTTTGCCACAAGCCGAGCCTTGTTCCTTGTCACCTCCCCGTGCTCGTCTTGTTTGTTGCGGAACACCCACTTGGTTCCCACAACATTTTGCTTGGGGCGAGGTACCAGTGTCCAAACTTCATTGCGCTTGAAATTGTTGAGTTCCTCCTGCATGGCCAACACCCAGTCCGGATCTAGCAAGGCCTCTTCTACCCTGAAAGGCTCAATAGAAGAGACAAAAGAGTAATGCTCATAAAAATTAACTAATCTTGAACGAGTAGTTACTCCCTTGCTAATATCACCCAATATCTGGTCGACAGGATGATCCCTTTGGATCGTTGCTCGAACTTGGGTTGGAGGTGCCTGAGGTGCTTCTTCCTCTTCAACTTGAACATCCTGTGCTCCCCCTTGATCATGCGCCTCCACTTGAGGTACCTGTTCGTCATCTTGGGTTGGGGGATGCACCATAGTTGAGGAAGACGGTTGATCTTGCTCCAAATGTTCTTGAGGCCGTACATCTCCAATCGCCATGGTACGTATTGCGGCCGTTGGAACGTCTTCTTCATCTACATTATCAAGATCAACAACTTGCTCTCTTGGAGAGCCATTAGTCTCATCAAATACAACGTCGCTAGAGACTTCAATCAAACCCGATGATTTGTTGAAGACCCTATACGCCTTTGTATTTGAATCATAACCTAATAAAAACCCTTCTACGGCTTTGGGAGCAAATTTGGAATTCCTACCCTTCTTCACTAGAATGTAGCATTTACTCCCAAATACACGAAAGTACGATACATTGGGTTTGTTACCAGTTAGCAGCTCGTATGAGGTCTTCTTGAGGAGGCGGTGAAGGTAGACCCTGTTGATGGTGTGGCAAGCCGTGTTTACGGCTTCCGACCAAAAGCGCTCGGGGGTCTTGAACTCTCCAAGCATAGTCCTCGCCATATCCATGAGTGTCCTGTTCTTCCTCTCTACCACACCATTTTGCTGAGGTGTGTAGGGAGCGGAGAACTCGTGCTTGATCCCCTCCTCCTCAAGGAACTCCTCCACTTGAAGATTCTTGAATTCGGACCCGTTGTCGCTCCTTATCTTCTTCACCTTGAGCTCAAACTCATTTTGAGCTCTCCTTAGGAAGCGCTTGAGGGTCCCTTGGGTTTCAGACTTATCCTGCAAAAAGAACACCCAAGTGAATCGGGAAAAGTCATCAACAATAACTAGACCATACTTACTTCCTCCTATGCTCAGATAGGCGACGGGTCCGAAGAGGTCCATATGCAGCAGCTCCAGAGGTCTTGACGTGGTCATCACATTCTTGCTGTGATGCGCTCCTCCTACTTGTTTACCTGCTTGACAAGCTGCACAAGGTCTATCTTTTTCGAAATGAACATTGGTTAGACCTATCACGTGTTCTCCCTTTAGAAGCTTGTGGAGGTTCTTCATCCCCACATGTGCTAGGCGGCGATGCCACAACCAGCCCATGCAAGTCTTAGCCATTAAGCATGCATCTAGACCGGCCTCTTCTTTTGCAAAGTCAACTAAATAAAGTTTACCGTCTAATACACCCTTAAAAGCTAGTGAACCATCACTTCTTCTAAAGACAGACACATCTACATTTGTAAATAGACAGTTATATCCCATATTGCATAGTTGACTAACAGATAGCAAATTATATCCAAGAGACTCTACTAAAAACACATTAGAGATAGAGTGCTCATTTGAGATTGCAATTTTACCTAACCCTTTTACCTTGCCTTGATTCCCATCACCGAATATTATTGAATCTTGGGAATCCTTATTCTTGACGTAGGAGGTGAACATCTTCTTCTCCCCCGTCATATGGTTTGTGCATCCGCTGTCGATAATCCAGCTTGAACCCCCGGATGCATAAACCTGCAAGGCAAATTTGGGCTTGGGTCTTAGGTACCCAACTCATGTTGGGTCCTACAAGGTTAGTGCAAATATCCTTAGGGACCCAAATGCAAGTTTTGTCTCCCTTGCATTTTGCCCCTAACTTTCTAGCAACTATTTTCCTATCCTTTTTACAAATAGCAAAGGAAGCATTTAAAGCATGATAAATCGTAGAAGGTTCATTCATTACTTTCCTAGGAGCATGAACAATATTCTTTCTAGGCACATGATGAATAACATTTCTCCTAGACATATCTCTACCATACATATAGGAAGAACTAGAAGCAAACATGGCATGAGAATCAAAATCAACATAAGCATTATAACTCCTATGAGCATTTCTAGTTTGTCTCCTATCATGGTACATAAAGGCATGGTTCTTTTACACACTACTAGCCATAGGGGCCTTCCCTTTCTCCTTGGCGGAGATGGGAGCCTTATGGCTTGTCAAGTTCTTGGCTTCCCTCTTGTAGCCAAGTCCATCCTTAATTGAGGGGTGTCTACCAATCGTGTAGGCATCCCTTGCAAATTTTAGCTTGTCAAATTCATTCTTGCTAGTCTTAAGTTGGGCATTAAGACTAGCTAATTCCTCATTTAATTTGGAAATTGAAACTTGTCGGGGACCATAATTAGGGGTACCCTCAAGACGCCTAATTCTCAGCTGGTAACCCCCATCAGCATAAAGCTGCAGAGGCCTGATGGGTTTGATTAAGTCAGGGATCAGTCCATACGAGCGACTCGATCACGCCTCGCCCGAGCCTAGCCTCAGGAAAGGGCAGCCGACCCTGAGGTGTTTCCGTCTCGCCCGAGGCCCCCTTTTTACGGCAGACGCATCTCCGGCTCGCCCAAGGCCTTGCCTTCGTTAAGAAGCAACCCTGACTAAATCACCGCACCGACCGACCGAGTCGCAGGGGCATTTAACGCAAAGAGTGAGACTGACAGGCAGCCAGGCTTTGCCAAAGGCGCCATAGGAAGCTCCGCCCAACCCAGGCTCGGACTCGGGCTAAGACCCCGGAAGACGGCGAACTCCGCTCCGCCCGACCCAGGGCTCGGACTCGGGCTAAGGCCCCGGAAGACGGCGAACTCCGCTCCGCCCGACCCAGGGCTCGGACTCGGGCTAAGGCCCCGGAAGACGGCGAACTCCGCTCCGCCCGACCCAGGGCTCGGACTCGGGCTAAGGCCCCGGAAGACGGCGAACTCCGCTCCGCCCGACCCAGGGCTCGGACTCGGGCTAAGGCCCCGGAAGACGACGAACCCCGCTTCGCCCGACCCAGGGCTCGGACTCCGCCCTGGTCTCTGCCGAACGACCTCCGCCTCGCCTGACCCAGGAGCTCGGGCTCAGCCTCGGCCATGGAAGACAGACTCGACCTCGGCCTCGGAGGAGCCTCCATGTCGCCCAACCAAGGGCACAAGTCCGCCACGTCAACAGGAAGCGCCATCATCACCCTACCCCGAGCCGACTTGGGACGCAGAGAACAAGACCGACGTCCCATCTGGCTAGCTCCGCCAGATAGGCAATGATGGCGCCCCGCTAGACCATGACGACGGCGGCTCTCAGCTCCCTTACGGAAGCGGGGGGACGTCAGCAAAGAGCCCAACTATTCCGACAGCTGTCCCTCCACCAGGCTCCGTTACTCCTCCGACAGCCACGACACCACACCAGCTGGGCGCCAAGTTCTCTCCGGCTGCCACATTGGCATGTACCCAGGGCGCTAGCTCTCCCCCGCTAGACACGTAGCACTCTGCTGCATCCCCATTGTACACCTGGATCCTCTCCTTGCGCCTATAAAAGGAAGGACCAGGGCCTTCTTAGAGAAGGTTGGCCCCCGCGGGAACGAGGGCGGGGGCATGCGCTCTCTTGGGGCCGCTCGCTCCCCTCACCCGCGCGGACGCTTGTAACCCCCTACTGCAAGCGCACCCGACCTGGGCGCGGGACGAACACGAAGGCCGCGGGATCTCCGCCTCCCTCACGACCCGGCTCCGGCCACCTCGCTCTCCCCCCTTCGCGCTCGCCCACGCGCTCGACCCATCTGGGCTGGGGCACGCGGCACACTCACTCGTCGGCTTAGGGACCCCCCGGTCTCGAAACGCCGACAGTTGGCGCGCCAGGTAGGGGCCTGCTGCGTGTTGACGAGCAGTTTCCCGTCAAGCTCTAGATGGGCAGTCTCCAACGACCTCTCCAACCTGGGACGGTGCTCCGTTTCGGGAGCCTCGAGTTCATGTCTTTCGACGGCGGCTACAACATGATACTCCTTCCACCGCCGCGCGGCGGCGACAATGGCGGCCGACAGCTCGCCCGCCGGCGGCGGAATCGACGACGTCTTTCCCGCGTGGGGGAAGAACACCATTCGAGCTCGCCCCAACCTCTCCCTCGCCATCGGAGGAGGAGGCGGGGCAACCAAGGCCGAGCGGGAGGCTGCGCTCCGTCGGCTGTCGAGCGAATCGACATCCCCAGTGCCCCAACGGAGGACGCGTCGGGCGTCACCCTCGCGTTTGAGGCGAAGGCGAGCGCCGTCCCCCTGCAACACGCCGACTCCGAGCAAGTGGACGACGCCAGCACGCTCACGGAGGGCCTGCAGGACGTCGCCCTCGTACCCAAGACGACGGCGCGATCAGCCCCCGATGTGACTTCGTCGCTCCTCGTCGACAAAAAGGTACCGACCGATCCCCATCCTTCGTCATTTCGACTCGACCTCAACCCGCCTAGCGACCTCGTTCTGGAGGGCGCTCACGTTGAGGCGAGTGCAACCCCTTTTGGGTTTCGTGCACGGTCGCCTTGGGACCGATTGACGGGCGTCTCGACCTACGGGCCCTCTGGGTCCGAGGAAGATGACGACCCCAGCATCTGCTGGGATTTCTCTGGATCTGGCAACCCCAGTGCCATGCGGGACTTCATGACCGCATGCAACTACCGCCTCTCCGACTGTTCCGACGGCAGCCGCAGCCTTGACGACAAGGACTGCGGCCCGAGCCGCGAATGTTTCCACGTCGAGCTAGGGGATCCCTCTGGAGGCAGCCGTCTCGGCGTGCCGGAGGATGGTGATCTCCCTAGGCCAGTGCCTCGCGCCGACATCCTGCGGGAGCTAGCTGTGGTCCCCGTTCCGGCGGGGGGTCACGACCCACAACTCGAGCAAGTCCGCGGGGCGCAGGCCGGGCTCGACGAGGAGGCAGGAGCGCTCGAGTCGATCCGCCGGGACGTCGGGCAGGTATGGGCGGGCCAGCCCCCGGCCGGAGAAATACGTCACCTGCCCCAGGGTCTCCAGCACCGCATCGCCAACGATGCTAGGGACAGGCCGCCACCCGCATCCGGCGGAACCGGTCAGGACCTGGCAGCCGCAGCGATGCTCCTACGCGCGATGCTGGAGTCATCAACCACCGAGGGTCGGCGAATCCAGGGAGAGCTCAAGCATCTCCTGGAAGGCGCTGCGGCCCGGCGGGCCGAGAGCTCTGCCTCCCGAAGGCAGGGGTACCCCTCGGAACCTCGTGCCGCGACTTCCCGACTCATGCGGGAAGCCTCGGTCTACACCGGGCGCACGCGCAACACCGCGCCTGCGGCCCCGGGCCACCTCGGCGACGAGCACCCTCATCGCGACCGTCGGGCCCGCCTCGACGAAAGGGTGCGCCGAGGCTATCACCCCAGGCGTGGGGGACGCTACGACAGCGGGGAGGATCGGAGTCCCTCGCCCGAACCACCCGGTCCACAGGTCTTCAGCCGGGCCATTCGGCGGGCGCCGTTTCCGACCCGATTCCAACCCCCGACTACTATCACAAAGTACTCGAGGGAAACAAGACCGGAATTGTGGCTCGCGGACTACCGCCTGGCCTGTCAACTGGGTGGAACAGACAACGACAACCTCATCATCCGCAACCTCCCCCTGTTCCTCTCCGACACTGCTCGCGCTTGGTTGGAGCACCTGCCCCCGTGGCAGATTTCCAACTGGGAGGATTTGGTCCAAGCTTTCGCCGGCAACTTCCAGGGCACGTACGTGCGCCCCGGGAATTCCTGGGATCTCCGAAGCTGCCGGCAACAGCCGGGAGAGTCTCTTCGGGACTACATCCGGCGGTTCTCGAAGCAGCGCACCGAACTGCCCAACATCACCGACTCCGATGTCATCGGCGCGTTCCTTGCCGGCACCACCTGCCGTGACCTGGTGAGCAAGTTGGGTCGCAAGACCCCCACCAGGGCGAGCGAGCTGATGGACATCGCCACCAAGTTCGCCTCCGGCCAGGAGGCGGTCGAGGCCATCTTCCGAAAGGACAAACAGCCCCAGGGCCGCCCGTCGGAGGATGCTCCCGAGGCGTCTACTCCGCGCGGCGCCAAGAAGAAAGGCAGGAGGAAGTCGCAAGCGAAACGCGACGCTGCCGACGCAGACCTTGTCGCCGCCGCCGAGTACAAGAACCCTCGGAAGCCCCCCGGAGGTGCCAACCTCTTCGACAAGATGCTCAAGGAGACGTGCCCTTACCATCAGGGGCCCGTCAAGCACACCCTCGAGGAGTGCGTCATGCTGAGAGCACATAGAGGGGGGGGGGGTGAATAGGTGATCCTGTAAAACTTCAAACTTAAGCCACAAAACTTGGTTAAGTGTTAGCACAGATAATGCCAAGTGGCTAGAGAGGAGTCCCAACAAAACACAATAACCACAGAAGATCAATCACAGAGATGGCACAGTGGTTTATCCCGTGGTTCGGCCAAGACCAACGCTTGCCTACTCCACGTTGTGGCGTCCCAACGGACGAGGGTTGCAATCAACCCCTCTCAAGCGGTCCAAAGACCCACTTGAATACCACAGTGTTTTGCTTTCTTTTCTTTATCCCGTTTGCAAGGAATCTCCACAAATTGGAGTCTCTTGCCCTTACAAGTATATGATCACAAAGAACCACAGAGTAAGGGAGGGAAGCAACACACACAAATCCACAGCAAAATGCGCACACACACGGCCAAGAATCAAGCTCAAAAGACTATCTCAAAGTTCTCACTAGAACGGAGCTCGAATCACTGAGAATGACAAACGAATGCGCAAAGACTGAGTGTGGGTGATCAAGAATGCTCTAAGGTTGCTTGGATATCTCCTCCATGCGCCTAGGGGTCCCTTTTATAGCCCCAAGGCAGCTAGGAGCCGTTGAGAGCAAATCTGGAAGGCTATCCTTGCCTTCTGTCGTCGGGTGCACCGGACACTGTCCGGTGCACACCGGACACTGTCCGGTGCCCGATTTCTTTCCTTAAATAGCGCTGCCGACCGTTGCCGACCGTTGCAGATCTGGGAGCTGTTGGCGCACCGGACATGTCCGGTGCACACCGGACAGTCCGGTGCCCCCTTCCGACCGTTGGCTCGGCCACGTGTCTCGCGCAGATCGCGCGGCCGACTGTTGGTCCGGCCACGTGTCGCGCGCAGATTCCGCAGCCGACCGTTGGCCCGGCCGACCGTTGGCTCACCGGACAGTCCGGTGCACACCGGACAGTCCGGTGAATTTTAGCCGTACGCCGTCGGCGAATTCCCGAGAGCGGCTACTTCATGCCGAGCCAGCCTGGCGCACCGGACACTGTCCGGTGCACCACCGGACAGTCCGGTGTGCCAGACCGAGCTGAGCCTTGGCTGTACACAGCCAAGTCTTTTGCACCTTTCCTCTTTTCTTCCTCTTTCTGTTTTTAACACTTAGACAAGTATATTAGTACTCAAAACCAATGTACTAAGGCTTAGAAACATACCTTTACTTCATGATTTGCACTTTGTTCATCCATGGACATAAATTCACATTTAAGCACTTGTGTTGGCACTCAATC
This sequence comes from Zea luxurians, assembly GCA_029449295.1. NCBI lineage: Eukaryota > Viridiplantae > Streptophyta > Magnoliopsida > Poales > Poaceae > Zea > Zea luxurians. The sequence goes on from JAOPSE010000090.1 coordinate 2,585,091, forward strand.
ACCAAAATACTTAGAAATGGCCCAAGGGCACATTTCCCTTTCAATCTCCCCCTTTTTGGTGATTTATGCCAACACAACATAAAGCAACTAGAACAAGTGCAAACTCACTTCAAATAAAACTCAAATTTAATTTGATTCAAATTTTGGCATATATGGATCATCCTTTGCCACCACTTGGTTTGTTTTTGCAAATCAAACTCAAATCTCTATCTCTAAGTCAAACACACATGTTGAAGCATAAAGAGAGTCATTCCAAAAGAGATTGATCAAAGATTTCAAAAACTCCCCCTTTTTCCCATAATTACTACTTCTCCCCACAAGAAGCCAACTTTTGACAAAATAGACAATAAAAGAGTTTTGACAAACCAAAAGCTCTTCTCTACTATTTTCAAAAATCTCAAGTGGTAGCTGATCCATTTATTGCTTTGGCCTTTATTTTCTCCCCCTTTGGCATCAAGCACCAAAACGGGATCAATCTTGGCCCTTTAACCCCATTGCCTCACTAAAATCTCCAATTTAGAGCAAATGGCAATAAGAGTTCATGAGATGGACTTGGAATAAGTTACCCTCTCATCGGAGTGCAGTGGAAGTCTTTCATGGTCCAAGTCCACCTTTTCCCTTTCAATTCTCCTTCGAGACTAAATCAAGCAAACTCAAGCATATGGTTAGTCTCAAAGGGTCAAGTTGTAACACATCTCCCCCTAAACATGTGCATCACTTTGCAACAGACTTGTGAGGTCCAGGGAGTGTTTGTACAACTTGAGCACCATAATAAGCAACAAAATGCAGAATGGACATGATCAAAGGCATAAACACATGTATGCTACAATGAAATCCAAGTTCCGCGAATCTAAGACATTTAGCTCACTACGCAGCCTGCAAAAGGTCTTCTCATCTAGAGCCTTGGTAAAGATATCGGCTAGCTGGTTCTCGGTGCTAACATGAAACACTTCGATATCTCCCTTTTGCTGGTGGTCTCTCAAAAAGTGATGCCGGATGTCAATGTACTTTGTGCGGCTGTGCTCAACAGGATTTTCCGCTATTCGGATAGCACTCTCATTATCACATAGGAGTGGGACTTTGCTCAGATTGTAGCCAAAGTCCCTGAGGGTTTGCCTCATCCAAAGTAGTTGCGCACAACACTGTCCTGCGGCAACGTACTCGGCCTCAGCGGTGGATAGGGCAACGGAGGTTTGTTTCTTAGAGTTCTATGACACCAGGGACCTTCCTAAGAATTGGCACGTCTCCGATGTACTCTTCCTATCGACCTTACATCCAGCATAGTCGGAATCTGAGTACCCAATCAAGTCAAAGTTAGACCCCTTTGGATACCAGATCCCGAAGCAAGGCGTAGCGACTAAATATCGAAGAATTCGCTTCACTGCCACTAAGTGACACTCCTTAGGATCGGATTGAAATCTAGCACACATGCATACGCTAAGCATAATATCCGGTCTACTAGCACATAAGTAAAGTAATGACCCTATCATTGACCGGTATGCCTTTTGATCAACGGACTTACCTCCTTTGTTGAGGTCGGTGTGTCCGTCGGTCCCCATCGGAGTCTTTGCGGGCTTGGCGTCCTTCATCCCAAACCGCTTCAGCAAGTCTTGCGTGTACTTTGTTTGGGAGATGAAGGTGCCGTCCTTGAGTTGCTTCACTTGGAACCCAAGGAAGTAGTTCAACTCGCCCATCATTGACATCTCGAATTTCTGCGTCATTACCCTGCTAAACTCTTCACAAGACTTTTGGTTAGTAGAACCAAAAATTATGTCATCGACATAAATTTGGCACATAAACAAATCACCATCACATGTCTTTGTAAAAAGAGTTGGATCGGCTTTCCCAACCTTGAAAGCATTAGCAATTAAAAAGTCTCTAAGGCATTCATACCATGCTCTTGGGGCTTGCTTAAGTCCATAGAGCGCCTTAGAGAGCTTACACACATGGTCGGGGTACCGTTCATCCTCGAAGCCAGGGGGTTGCTCCACGTACACCTCCTCCTTTATTGGCCCGTTGAGGAAAGCGCTCTTCACATCCATTTGGTACAACCTGAAAGAATGGTGAGCGGCATATGCTAGCAAGATACGAATTGATTCTAGCCTAGCCACAGGAGCAAACGTCTCCTCAAAGTCCAAACCTGCGACTTGGGCATAACCTTTTGCCACAAGTCAAGCCTTGTTCCTCGTCACCACCCCGTGCTCGTCCTGTTTGTTGCGGAACACCCACTTGGTTCCCACAACATTTTGCTTGGGACGAGGCACCAGTGTCCAAACTTCGTTGCGCTTGAAGTTGTTGAGTTCCTCCTGCATGGCCAATACCCAATCCGGATCTAGCAAGGCCTCTTCTACCCTGAAAGGCTCAATAGAAGAGACAAAGGAGTAATGCTCACAAAAATTAACTAATCGAGATCGAGTAGTTACTCCCTTGCTAATGTCACCCAAAATTTGGTCGACGGGATGATCCCTTTGAATCACCGCTCGAACTTGGGTTGGAGGTGCCGGTTGCGCTTCTTCCTCCATCACGTGATCATCTTGTGCTCCCCCTTGATCACACACCTCCTTTTGATGAACCTGTTCATCATCTTGAGTTGGGGGATGCACCGTTGTTGAGGAAGAAGGTTGATCTCGTTCATCTTGTTCCTGTGGCCGCACTTCTCCAATCGCCATGGTTCGTATAGCGGCCGTCAGAACATCTTCTTCATCTACATCATCACAATCAACAACTTGCTCTCTTGGAGAGCCATTAGTCTCATCAAATACAACGTCGCTAGAGACTTCAACCAAACCCGATGATTTGTTGAAGACCCTATACGCCTTTGTATTTGAATCATAACCTAATAAAAACCCTTCTACAGCTTTGGGAGCAAATTTAGAATTTCTACCCTTCTTCACTAGAATGTAGCACCTGCTCCCAAATACACGAAAGTAAGATACATTGGGTTTGTTACCGGTTAGTAGCTCATACGGCGTCTTCTTGAGGAGGCGGTGAAGGTAGACCCTGTTGATGGCGTGGCAAGCCGTGTTCACGGCTTCCGACCAAAAGCACTCTGGGGTCTTGAATTCTCCAAGCATAGTCCTCGCCATATCTATGAGCGTCCTGTTCTTCCTCTCTACCACACCATTTTGCTGAGGTGTGTAGGGAGCGGAGAACTCGTGCTTGCGCTTGAGGGTCCCTTGGGTTTCAGACTTATCCTGCAAAAAGAACACCCAAGTGAAGCGGGAAAAGTCATCAACAATAACTAGACCATACTTACTTCCTCCTATGCTTAGATAGGCGACGGGTCCGAAGAGGTCCATATGCAGCAGCTCCAGAGGTCTTGACGTGGTCATCACATTCTTGCTGTGATGCGCTCCTCCCACCTGTTTACCTGCCTGACAAGCTGCACAAGGTCTATCTTTTTCGAATTGTACGTTAGTCAAACCTATCACGTGTTCTCCCTTTAGAAGCTTGTGAAGGTTCTTCATCCCCACATGTGCTAAGCGGCGATGCCACAGCCAGCCCATGCAAGTCTTAGCCATTAAGCATGCATCTAGACCGGCCTCTTCTTTTGCAAAATCAACTAAGTAAAGCTTGCCGTCTAATACACCCTTAAAGGCTACTGAACCATCACTTCTTCTAATGACAGACACATCTACATTTGTAAAAAGACAATTATATCCCATATTGCATAGTTGACTAACAGATAGCAAATTGTAACCAAGAGACTCAACTAAAAACACATTGGAAATTGAGTGCTCATTAGAAATTGCAATTTTACCTAACCCTTTTACCTTGCCTTGATTCCCATCACCGAATATAATTGAATCTTGGGAATCCTTATTTTTGACGTAGGAGGTGAACATCTTCTTCTCCCCCGTCATATGGTTTGTGCATCCGCTGTCGATAATCCAGCTTGAACCCCCGGATGCATAAACCTGCAAGGCAAATTTAGGCTTGGGTCTTAGGTACCCAACTCATGTTGGGTCCTGCAAGGTTAGCACAAATATCCTTAGGGACCCAAATGCAAGTTTTGTCTCCCTTGCATCTTGCCCCTAATTTCCTTGCAACTATTTTCCTATCCTTTCTACAAATAGCAAAGGACGCATTTAAAGCACAATAAATTGTCGAATGTTCATTCACTACTTTCCTAGGAGCATGAATAATGTTCTTCCTAGGCACATGATGAATAGCATTTCTCCTAGACATATTTCTACCTTGCATATAGGAAGAACTAGAAGCAAACATGGCATGAGAGTCAAAATCATCATAAGCATTATAACTCCTATAAGCATTTCTAGTTTGTCTCCTATCATGATATATAAAAGCATGGTTCCTTTTAGTACTACAAGCCATAGGAGCCTTCCCTTTCTCCTTGGCGGAGATAGGAGCCTTATGGCCTGTCAAGTCCTTGGCTTCCCTCTTGTAGCCAAGCCCATCCTTAATTGAGGGGTGCCTACCAATCGTGTAGGCATCCCTTGCAAATTTCAGCTTATCAAATTCATTCTTGCTAGTCTTAAGTTGGGCATTAAGACTAGCCACTTCATCATTTAGTTTTGAAATTGAAACTAAGTGTTCACAACAAGCATTAATATCAACATCCTTACACCTAGTGCAAATTTCAACATGTTCGACACAAGAGTTAGATTTACTTGCTACTTCTAGTTTAGCATTTAAATCATTAATTTCACCTTTTAAAGAAGAAATGGTTTCATTACAAGTAGAAAGTTCACAAGAAAGCATTCCATTTCTTTTAACTTCTAGAGCAAGTGAATTTTGTGCACTAACAAATTTATCATGCTCTTCATATAAAAGATCTTCTTGTTTTTCTAAGATTCTATCCTTTTCATTCAAGGCATCAATCAATTCATTAATCTTAGCTATCTTAGTTCTATCCAATCCCTTGAATAAACTAGAGTAATCTATTTCATCTTCACTAGACTCATCATCACTAGAAGAATCATAAGTATTAGCATTATGATTGATTACCTTCTTCTCCCTTGCCATGAGGCAAGTGTGATGCTCGTTTGGGAAGAGGGCCGATTTGTTGAAGGCAGTGGCGGCGAGTCCTTCGTCGTCGGAGTCGGACGAAGAGCAATCCGAATCCCACTCCTTTCCAAGGTGTGCTTCGCCTTTGGCCTTCTTGTAAACTTTCTTGTTCTCTCTCTTCCCATTCTTCCCTTGCTCCTGGTCACTATCATTTTCGGGACAGTTAGCAATAAAATGACCAAGCTTACCGCATTTGAAGCATGAGCGCTTCCCTTTGGCTTTGGTCTTGCTCGGCTGCCCCTTGCGACCTTTAAGCGCCGTCTTGAAGCGCTTAATGATGAGGGCCATCTCCTCATCATTGAGTCCGGCCGCCTCAACTTGCGCCACCTTGCTTGGTAGCGCCTCCTTGCTCCTTGTTGCCTTGAGAGCAATGGGTTGAGGCTCATGACTAGGACCGTTCAACGCGTCGTCCACGTATCTTGCCTCCTTGATCATCATTCGCCCGCTTACGAACTTCCCAAGAACTTCTTCGGGCGACATCTTGGTGTACCTGGGATTTTCACGTATATTGTTCACCAAATGAGGATCAAGAACGGTAAATGATCTTAGCATTAGGCGGACGACGTCGTGGTCCGTCCATCGCGTGCTCCCGTAGCTCCTTATTTTGTTGATAAGGGTCTTGAGCCGGTTGTATGTTTGTGTCGGCTCCTCGCCCCTTATCATCGCGAACCGTCCAAGCTCGCCTTCCACCAACTCCATTTTGGTGAGTAAGGTGACGTCGTTTCCCTCATGAGAGATCTTGAGGGTGTCCCAGATCTGCTTGGCATTGTCCAAGCCGCTCACCTTGTGATACTCGTCCCTGCACAAGGAGGCTAGCAACACAGTAGTAGCTTGTGCATTTTTATGAATCTGTTCATTAATAAACATAGGGCTATCCGAGCTATCAAATTTCATTCCACTTTCCACAATCTCCCAAATGCTTGGATGGAGAGAAAACAGGTGAGTACGCATTTTGTGGCTCCAAAATCCGTAATCCTCTCCATCAAAGTGAGGGGGCTTGCCAAGTGGAATGGGGAGTAAATGAGCATTTGAACTATGCGGGATGCGCGAATAATCCAAAGAAAAGTTTGAGTTAACCGTCTTTCGCCTATCGTAGTCGTCGTCGTCCTTTTGGGAGGAGGAAGATTCGTCGCTGTCGTAGTAGACAATTTCCTTGATGCGCCTTGTCTTCTTCTTCCTCCCGTCTTTTCTTTTGTGGCCCGAGCCTGAGTCGGTGGGCCTGTCATCATTGGGTTCGTTGACGAAGGACTCCTTCTCCTTGTCGTTGATCACCATCCCCTTGCCTTTAGGATCCATCTCTTCAGGCGGTTAGTCCCTTTCTTGAAGAGAACGGCTCCGATACCAATTGAGAGCACCTAGAGGGGGGGGGGGGTGAATAGGTGATCCTGTAAAACTTCAAACTTAAGCCACAAAACTTGGTTAAGTGTTAGCACAGATAATGCCAAGTGGCTAGAGAGGAGTCCCAACAAAACACAATAACCACAGAAGATCAATCACAGAGATGGCACAGTGGTTTATCCCGTGGTTCGGCCAAGACCAACGCTTGCCTACTCCACGTTGTGGCGTCCCAACGGACGAGGGTTGCAATCAACCCCTCTCAAGCGGTCCAAAGACCCACTTGAATACCACAGTGTTTTGCTTTCTTTTCTTTATCCCGTTTGCAAGGAATCTCCACAAATTGGAGTCTCTTGCCCTTACAAGTATATGATCACAAAGAAGCACAGAGTAAGGGAGGGAAGCAACACACACAAATCCACAGCAAAATGCGCACACACACGGCCAAGAATCGAGCTCAAAAGACTATCTCAAAGTTCTCACTAGAACGGAGCTCGAATCACTGAGAATGACAAACGAATGCGCAAAGACTGAGTGTGGGTGATCAAGAATGCTCTAAGGTTGCTTGGATATCTCCTCCATGCGCCTAGGGGTCCCTTTTATAGCCCCAAGGCAGCTAGGAGCCGTTGAGAGCAAATCTGGAAGGCTATCCTTGCCTTCTGTCGTCGGGTGCACCGGACAGTCCGGTGCCCGATTTCTTTCCTTAAATAGCGCTGCCGACCGTTGCCGACCGTTGCCGACCGTTGCAGATCTGGGAGCTGTTGGCGCACCGGACATGTCCGGTGCACACCGGACAGTCCGGTGCCCCCTTCCGACCGTTGGCTCGGCCACGTGTCTCGCGCAGATCGCGCGGCCGACCGTTGGTCCGGCCACGTGTCGCGCGCAGATTCCGCAGCCGACCGTTGGCCCGGCCGACCGTTGGCTCACCGGACAGTCCGGTGCACACCGGACAGTCCGGTGAATTTTAGCCGTACGCCGTCGGCGAATTCCCGAGAGCGGCTACTTCACGCCGAGCCAGCCTGGCGCACCGGACACTGTCCGGTGCACCACCGGACAGTCCGGTGTGCCAGACCGAGCTGAGCCTTGGCTGTACACAGCCAAGTCTTTTGCACCTTTCCTCTTTTCTTCCTCTTTCTGTTTTTAACACTTAGACAAGTATATTAGTACTCAAAACCAATGTACTAAGGCTTAGAAACATACCTTTACTTCATGATTTGCACTTTGTTCATCCATGGACATAAATTCACATTTAAGCACTTGTGTTGGCACTCAATCACCAAAATACTTAGAAATGGCCCAAGGGCACATTTCCCTTTCACATGCTTCGGCGCCACTTCCACAAGGCCGGGCCACCCGCAGAGGGTGGCAGGGCCCGCGACGACGACAAAAAGGAAGATCACCAAGCAGGAGAGTTCCCCGAGGTCCGCGACTGCTTCATGATCTGCAGAGGGCATGCGGCGAATGCCTCGGCTCGGCATCGCAAGCGAGAGCGTCGGGAGGTCTGCTCGGTGAAGGTGGCGGTGCCAGTCTACCTAGACTGGTCCGACAAGCCCATCACCTTCGACCAAGATGACCACCCCGACCACGTGCCGAACCCTGGGAAGTACCCGCTCGTCGTTGATCCCATCATCGGCGATGTCAGGCTCACCAAGGTCCTGATGGATGGGGGCAGCTGCCTCAATATCATCTACACCGAGACCCTCAGGCTCCTGCGCGTCGATCTGTCCTCCGTCCGAGCAGGCGCTGCGCCCTTCCACGGGATCATTCCCGGGAAGCGCGTCCAGCCCCTCGGACAGCTTGACCTTCCTGTCTGCTTCGGAACACCCTCCAACTTCCGAATGGAGACTTTGACGTTCGCGGTGGTCGGGTTCCGAGGAACCTACCACGCAGTATTGGGAAGGCCATGCTACGCGAAGTTCATGGCCATCCCCAACTACACCTACCTGAAGCTCAAGATGCCGGGCCCCAACGGGGTCATCACCGTCGGCCCCACGTACGAACACGCGTTCGAATGCGATGTGGAGTGCGTGGAGTACGCCGAGGCCCTCGCCGAGTCCGAGGCCCTCATCGCCGACCTGGAAAACCTCCCCCGAGAGGTGCCGGACGTGAAGCGACACGCCGGCAACTTCCAGCCAGCGGAGACGGTTAAGACCGTCCCTCTCGACCCCAGTGGCGACACCTCCAAGCAGATCCGGATCGGTTCCGGGCTCGACCCCAAATAGGAAGCAGTGCTCGTCGACTTTCTCCGCGCAAACGCCGACGTCTTTGCGTGGAGTCCCTAGGACATGCCCGGCATACCGAGGGATGTCGCCGAGCACTCGCTGGATATCCAGGCCGGAGCCCGACCGATCAGACAGCCTCTGCGCCGATTCGACGAGGAAAGGCGCAGGGTGATAGGCGAGGAGATCCACAAGCTGATGGCAGCAGGGTTCATCAAAGAGGTATTCCATCCCGAATGGCTTGCCAACCCTGTGCTTGTGAGGAAGAAAGGGGGGAAATGGCAGATGTGTGTAGACTACACTGGTCTCAACAAAGCATGTCCGAAGGTTCCCTACCCTCTACCTCGCATCGATCAAATCGTGGATTCCACTGCTGGGTGCGAAACCCTGTCATTCCTCGATGCCTACTCAGGGTATCATCAAATCAAGATGAAAGAGTCTGACCAGCTCGCGACTTCTTTCATCACGCCCTTCGGCATGTACTGTTATGTCACCATGCCGTTCGGTTTGAGGAATGCGGGTGCAACGTACCAGCGGTGCATGAACCATGTGTTCGGCGAACACATCGGTCGCACGGTCGAGGCCTACGTCGATGACATCGAAGTCAAGACAAGGAAAGCCTCCGACCTTCTCTCCGACCTTGAAGTGACATTCCGGTGTCTCAAGGCGAAGGGCGTCAAGCTCAATCCCGACAAGTGCGTCTTCGGGGTGCCCCGAGGCATGCTCCTGGGATTCATCGTCTCCGAGCGGGGCATCGAAGCCAACCCGGAGAAGATCGCAGCCATCACCAGCATGGGGCCCATCAGGGACTTAAAAGGCGTACAGAGGGTCATGGGATGTCTCGCGGCTTTGAGCCGTTTCATCTCGCGCCTCGGCGAAAGAGGCCTGCCCCTGTACCGTCTCTTAAGGAAGGCCGAGTGCTTCACTTGGACTCCCGAGGCCGAGGAAGCTCTTGGGAACCTGAAGGCGCTCCTCACCCAGGCGCCCGTCTTGGTACCCCCAGCTGATGGAGAAGCCCTCTTGGTCTACGTCGCCGCTACCACTCAGGTGGTTAGCGCCGCGATCGTGGTCGAAAGGCAAGAAGAGGGGCATGCATTGCCCATTCAGAGGCCAGTTTACTTCAGTCAGCGAGGTGCTGTCCGAAACCAAGATCCGCTACCCGCAAGTTCAGAAGCTGCTGTATGCAGTAATCCTGACGAGGCGAAAGTTGCGGCATTACTTCGAGTCTCATCCGGTAACTGTGGTGTCATCCTTCCCCCTGGGGGAGATCATCCAGTGCCGAGAGGCCTCGGGACGGATCGCGAAGTGGGCGGTGGAAGTCATGGGCGAGACGATCTCGTTCGCCCCTCGAAAGGCCATCAAGTCCCAGGTACTGGCGGACTTCGTAGCCGAATGGGTCGACACACAGTTGCCGACGGCCCCGATCCAACCGGAGCTCTGGACCATGTTTTTCGACGGGTCGCTGATGAAGACGGGAGCCGGCGCGGGCCTGCTCTTCGTCTCGCCCCTCGGGAAATACCTGCGCTACGTGCTACGCCTCCATTTCCCGGCGTCCAACAATGTGGCTGAGTACGAAGCTCTGATCAACGGATTGCGAATCGCCATCGAGCTAGGGGTCCAACGCCTCGACGCTCGCGGCGACTCGCAGCTCGTCATCGACCAAGTCATGAAGAACTCCCACTGCCGCGACCCGAAGATGGAGGCCTACTGTGATGAGGTTCGACGCCTGGAAGACAAGTTCTACGGGCTCGAGCTTAACCACATCGCCCGGCGCTACAACGAGACTGCGGACGAGCTGAAAAAGATAGCCTCGGGGCGAACGACGGTTCCCCCGGACGTCTTCTCCCGGGATCTGCACCAACCCTCCATCAAGATCAGCGACACGCCCGAGCCCGAGGCGCCCTCGGCCCTGTCCGAGGGGACCTCGGCCTAGCCCGAGCCATCCTCGGTTCAACTCAAGGAACCCTCGGCCCCCGAGGACGAGGCGCTGCGCATCGAAGAGGAGCGGAGCGGGGTCACGCCTGATCGAGATTGGCAGGCCCCGTACCTGCAATATCTCCGCCGAGGAGAGCTACCCCTCGACCAGGCTGAGGCACGGCGGGTAGCGCGACGCGCCAAGTCGTTCGTCTTGCTGGGCGATGAGAAGGAGCTCTACCACCGCAGCCCCTCGGGCATCCTCCAGCGGTGCATCTCCATCGCCGAAGGTCAGGAACTCCTGCAAGAGATACACTCGGGGGCTTGCGGCCATCACGCAGCGCCTCGAGCCCTTGTCGGGAATGCTTTCCGGCAAGGCTTCTACTGGCCGACGGCGGTGGCTGACGCCACTAGAATTGTCCGCACCTGCGAAGGGTGCCAATTCTATGCGAAGCAGACCCACCTGCCCGCTCAGGCTCTGCAGACGATACCCATCACCTGGCCCTTCGCTGTGTGGGGTCTGGACCTCGTCGGCCCTCTGCAGAAGGCGCCCGGGGGCTACACGCACCTGCTGGTCGCCGTCGACAAATTCTCCAAGTGGATCGAGGTCCGACCCCTGAACAGCATCAGGTCCGAGCAGGCGGTGGCGTTCTTCACCAACATCATCCATCGCTTCGGGGTCCCGAACTCCATCATCACCGACAACGGCACCCAGTTCACCGACAAAAAATTCTTGGATTTTTGCGAGGACCACAACATCCGGGTGGACTGGGCTGCCGTAGCTCATCCCATGTCGAATGGGCAAGTAGAGCGTGCCAACGGCATGATTCTACAAGGGCTCAAGCCTCGGATTTACAATGACCTCAACAAGTTCGGCAAGCGATGGATGAAGGAACTACCCTCGGTGGTCTGGAGCCTGAGGACGACGCCGAGCCGAGCCACGGGTTTCACGCCGTTCTTCCTGGTCTACGGGGCCGAGGCCGTCTTGCCCACGGACCTGGAATACGGCTCCCCGAGGACGAGAGCCTACGACGATCAAAGCAACCAAGCTAGCCGAGAGGACTCGCTGGACCAGCTGGAAGAGGCTCGGGACAGGGCCTTACTGCACTCGGCGCGGTATCAGCAGTCCCTGCGACGCTACCACGCCCGAGGGGTCCGACCCCGAGACCTCCAGGCGGGCGACCTGGTGCTTCGGCTGCGGCAAGACGCCCGAGGGAGGCACAAGCTCACGCCCCCCTGGGAGGGGCCATTCGTCATCGCCAAAGTTCTGAAGCCTGGAACGTACAAGCTGGCTAACAGTCAAGGCGAGGTCTACGGCAACGCTTGGAACATCCAACAGCTACGTCGCTTCTACCCTTAAGATGTTTCCAAATTGTTCATATACCTCGCACCCACGCAAAGTTTAGTCAACAAGGAAGGGTCAGCCTCGCCTCAGCAAAGCCTGACCCTCCCTCGAGGGCTAAAAGGGGGGAAACCCCCTCTGCGTCAAAATTTTCCTCGAAAAAAAAAGATCTCTTTTACCAGAATATCTTTCGTGCTTTTTGACTACTTCGAAAAGTGGGTCCTGGAAACGACGGGGTACACGTAAGCAGTCAAGGCTGACCGAGCCGAGGGACTCCTACGCCTCCGGGATACGGATACCTCACTCATCACCTTCTGCGATAAGTAACTCGCGTTCGGATAAGGAGACTCCGCGGATCGAACAAGTCTCTACGTTCGGAAGCCCTTCTGTCGAAGCGATTCTTCGAGTCTTCTCGACCGAGTCGGTGATAGGGCCTCATGGACGAGTAAAAGTGCGCGTAAGCGGCAAGGCCGACCGAGCCGAAGGACTCCCACGCCTCCGGGATACGGATACCTCACTCCTCACCTTCCGCGAGAAGCAACTTTCGCTCGTACAAACATCCCTGCTACCGACAAAAAGTCCAGATACTCGAAACAAGAGGAAGAGAGACGCAGCTTTAACACGCAACAAGGGTGTGTGTTCTGGCCTCGACGGCTGCACAAAGCACACACTACAAGACAATCTGATCCTGCAGGCTCGGGTCTTGACGCTGGAAGGGGGCAGCAACACCCTCGGCATCGACGGCACCTTCAGCGAGGCCCGACCTAGCCTCGGACGACGACGCGGTCCGAGGGTCTCTGCTCCAAAGACGACGTTATCACCACGCCCGGGCAATCGCTGCCAGGGACTTCTCCGAGAACCCGGCCCGAGCAGGCGGCTCAGCCGGTCACCCCTGGGGCCTCGGCCAACCATCTTCTGAGGGCGCCAGCCCGGTCCGAAGCCTCGGCTGATCAACTCCGACGTTGATCCAGCCAACGGACAACCTGGCTAGGTTCCGGCCGACCAGGTTTTATTTTCGAGCCAACTCCGCCTCTGCTCATGCTGATATCGCTACCCCTGGCCTCGGCTCGACGAAGAGCGGCCGAGGGGTCTCTTTAACTAAGCTAGAGGAGCCTCGGACAGCAGGGCCGACCGAGCCGAGGGACTCCTACGCCTCCGGGATGCGGATACCTCACTCGTCACCTTGACGCGGGGCGACTCATGCTTGGTGAAGCGGTTCAGACAAACAACAGGCGAGTCTTAGTGCTCAAAAATGAGGAAAAACACGGCTCCGTGCCGAAGTTACATACATGTTCAGGCCCCGAAAGCCGAAATGAACAAAAAACCCGGCACTCGAAGTGCCATTACAAACGGAACTCTGGTTCCCCCCCCGCAGGTATGAGCAACCCCACTCGATAGGGGCGGGCCTGCGGGGCTGCAGAAGACTGACGGGTGGCTCGCCGCCGCCCGCTCTAGCCGCGACGACGACGGCCCCCACTCCGGATGGCCGAACTACAGCAGCGCAGGCCTCAGGGTAGGCGCCGCTGCAGTCTTGCCCTCGCCCACGCCGATGCTCGAGGGGCGAGGACAAGTACAAAGAGCCGGAGGCCCGAGGCGCGGATGGTGGCGGTAATCCCGTCGGCAACGGGGACTTCTCGAACTGCCTCCGCCTCGGCACCGACGGCAGGAGCCATCAGCCTACCGGCAGATCCCCACTCAAGTCCTCCCAGATGAGTGGGGCACCGGCCTCCGCGTAAAGGCGCCGCCCTGGTGCAAAGGCAGGACCACCCCAGAACATGAACGCCGCCCTAGCAGCGCGCGGACATCTAGGGGGGACCTCCCGTGTACACGGCGCGGCAGCCGCCCCCCAACAGAAGGGGCCGCCGGGAGCCAAGCCAGCGGACCCGACACGCTGGAGGTGACGACGTCCACCGTCGATCCACCCCACGTTGTTGAAGTCCGGGCCGCCCGCAGGGCCAGTGAGCGCCCTCTCCCTCGAATGTTGCGGGAGAGGATGACCCACGAACCCGTGCGGGAGGTAGAGCGCCGGCTCAGTCCGGCACCCACCCCAGCGAGGATGATGAACATCCTTGAAGCTGAGGGTGGGACCTAGATCGCAGCCCGGTTTGCTCCTCCCCACCCAGGAGCTGGTGGTCACCGTCTCGGGTGACCCCCAGCGGAGGGGAGCAACCGGGCTGCCTGATGAAAATCCTTGAAGCCGAACGATGGCTGAGAGGTACCAACTCCCACGGGGTTGCGTTCCTCCAACGATGGGGCGAAAAGACGGCAGTTTCCCCCATCCAGGGGCTTGAAAGGTGGAAAGACACGATGCATAAGGGAGGAAGAAGACATGGTCGCCTTACGAAAGGGGTCGCCCTCCTTTTAAAGGCGACTCTCCCTGCTTGCGCCCCCGACCGTCATGGGCCGAGTCTTCTCCAACACGCCTCCAAAGCCCTCCCCTGTGGCGCGGGGGCTGGGTCCCGCATGTCATACAAGACCGGCTCCGAGCAGAAGAAGCCAAACCGCCGCGCACGGCGCACGCAACCACCCAGTGGTTACAAGCGACCCTCCACTTTTGCCCAGGCCAACAGGCGAAAGGGGCAGGCAGCCATGCAGGCGGCATGCAACCACGCCAAGTGGCCGCGCCTCTCCGACTCCTAACCTGCCAGCACGGAGGCCTAAGCCCACGCGTCGCGCGACCGGCGCGCCGGATGCTGCATGCAAGCAACTGTACCACTTGCGCCACCACCGCACCTCCTCGATTGCGGAACCGATACCGCGACCCGAGGTGGCCCAGCGCGCGACCCAGCAGCGCCAGCCTGACACAGCGGTCAAACGCGGTCAAAAGTGGGCCGGCAGTAACAACGGTGGCAGGCGCGCGGGAGCAGCGGTCACGCCGTCAGCCAAGCTCACGTCCCATCCGGAGGCAGCAAGAGAACCCCCTCTCACGGCGTGAAGACGACGCGCCCGTGACCCGTCCCTCGAACGGCTCGCGCACGCGCAACAGGCAGCCTCGTCAACTACTCGCCCCGTTGCATTAACTCCGCGGCTGGACAGGCGGCGTTTCTGGCAGGAGCAGCTGGCGACGCTTCGCCTTCGCCAAAACGACCGCGCCAAAAAAGGTACGCCGCGTCGTTCAAATTTCGTATCCTTTTTCCTTTTTCCTCTTTCTCTATCTCTTGCAACAGGGACCGGGAAAGGGGATACCCCTAAAGGGATCCTTCCCCGTGAAGGAACTAGGCTCCGAGCCTCCATACTGATCAGGGGTTCGAAGGCTGGCCCCCCGAAGGGTTCAACAGCCGCCTCAGGTCGCGTGGGCCCGACACCCACTACTGGTCAGAGGTTCGAAGGTCGGCCTCCCGAAAGGTTCCACGGCCGCCTCAGGCTACTCGGGCTCCGCGCCCATTACTGATCAGGGGTTCGAAGGCTGGCCCCCTGATGGGTTCACAGTCGCCTCAGACACCGAGCGAGGGATGACCAGGGGTACGTTCGATACATAACCAAGGCTCGGGCTGCGCTCCCGAGGTACCCTAGGACATTTCCGAGACCAGCGGGAACGATCCTGTAACGGAATCCCATCGGAGGGAGGCAACGAGCCCTCGGACCCCGTCGCCAGGGGACCGGGTCCGGCAGATCACCCGCAGGTACTTTTGGGCGTGCCTCCGGGCCCCTAGCCGACCCCCAACGAACGGGGCACGGACGTCCACTCGGATTACCCGCTTGCAGCTCACCGGAGACACCATGTTCGGTGCCCATCGAGGGTAACATGGCGCTCTCCCCCCTTCCTCCTTGCGGAAAGGCGACGTAGGGGCGTATGTAAAAAAGCCGAGTCTGTCCCTGATCGCCCTCTCGCCCTGTGCGGAGGCTCGGGGGCTGCTCTCGCAAACCCGGCTCCGGCCAAACCGTTGACAGCGTCAACATACCAGCCCGAGAACTTGGGCCCCGACAGTGCACCCGGGCTACGGCCTGTTCGCATGAGGGAACCACCAGACCAGCCGAAGCATTACGCAAGGCATTAAGACCTCGAAGGAGTGAAACCACTCCTCCGAGGCCTCGGGGGCTACACCCGGCGGGTGCGCTCGCGCGCACCCACCGGAATAAAATGCAACCGAGAAAGACTGGTCCCCTTGCAAAAAAGTGCGACGAAAGCCTCCAAGGGAGTGCTAACACTCCCTTCGAGGCTCGGGGGCTACTGTCGGGGACCATAATTAGGGGTACCCTCAAGACGCCTAATTCTCAGCTGGTAACCCCCATCAGCATAAAGCTGCAGAGGCCTGATGGGTTTGATTAAGTCAGGGATCAGTCCATACGAGCGACTCGATCACGCCTCGCCCGAGCCTAGCCTCAGGCAAGGGCAGCCGACCCTGAGGTGTTTCCGTCTCGCCCGAGGCCCCCTTTTTACGGCAGACGCATCTCCGGCTCGCCCGAGGCCTTGCCTTCGTTAAGAAGCAACCCTAACTAAATCACCGCACCGACCGACCGAGTCGCAGGGGCATTTAACGCAAAGAGTGAGACTGACAGGCAGCCAGGCCTTGCCAAAGGCGCCATAGGAAGCTCCGCCCGACCCAGGGCTCGGACTCGGGCTAAGACCCCGGAAGTCGGCAAACTCCGCTCCGCACGACCCAGGGCTTGGACTCGGGCTAAGGCCCCGGAAGACGGCGAACTCCGCTCCGCCCGACCCAGGGCTCGGACTCGGGCTAAGGCCCCGGAAGACGGCGAACTCCGCTCCGCCCGACCCAGGGCTCGGACTCGGGCTAAGGCCCCGGAAGACGGCGAACTCCGCTCCACCCGACCCAGGGCTCGGACTCGGGCTAAGGCCCCGGAAGACGACGAACCCCGCTTCGCCCGACCCAGGGCTCGGACTCCGCCCTGGTCTCTGCCGAACGACCTCCGCCTCGCCCGACCCAGGAGCTCGGGCTCGGCCTCGGCCATGGAAGACAGACTCGACCTCGGCCTTGGAGGAGCCTCCACGTCGCCCGACCTAGGGCACAAGTCCGCCACGTCAACAGGAAGCGCCATCATCACCCTACCCCGAGCCGACTTGGGACGCAGAGAACAAGACCGACGTCCCATCTGGCTAGCTCCGCCAGATAGGCAATGATGGCGCCCCGCTAGACCATGACGACGGCGGCTCTCAGCTCCCTTACGGAAGCGGGGGGACGTCAGCAAAGAGCCCAACTATTCCGACAGCTGTCCCTCCACCAGGCTCCGTTACTCCTCCGACAGCCACGACACCACACCAGCTGGGCGCCAAGTTCTCTCCGGCTGCCACATTGGCATGTACCCAGGGCGCTAGCTCTCCCCCGCTAGACACGTAGCACTCTGCTGCATCCCCATTGTACACCTGGATCCTCTCCTTGTGCCTATAAAAGGAAGGACCAGGGCCTTCTTAGAGAAGGTTGGCCCCCGTGGGAACGAGGGCGGGGGCAGGCGCTCTCTTGGGGCCGCTCGCTCCCCTCACCCGCGCGGACGGTTGTAACCCCCTACTGCAAGCGCACCCGACCTGGGCGCGGGACGAACACGAAGGCTGCGGGATCTCCGCCTCCCTCACGACCCGGCTCCGGCCACCTCGCTCTCCCCCCTTCGCGCTCGCCCACGCGCTCGACCCATCTGGGCTGGGGCACGCGGCACACTCACTCGTCGGCTTAGGGACCCCCCGGTCTCGAAACGCCGACAAAACTAAATGATCACTACAAGCATCAATGTCAAAATCTTTACACCTATTACAAGTTTCAACAATTTCTACACAAGAATTAGATTTACTAGCTACTTCTAGTTTAGCATTTAAATCATTATTAAAACCTTTTAACGTAGCAATAGTTTCATGACAAGAAGATAATTCATTAGAGAGCATTTCATTCCTTTTGATTTCTAGAGCAAGAGACTTTTGTGCTTCTACAAATTTATCATGTTCTTCATACAACAAATCCTCTTGCTTTTCTAAAAGCATATTCTTATCATTCAAGGCATCAATCAATTCATTAATTTTGTCTACCTTGGTTCTATCTAGGCCCTTAAACAAACATGAATAATCTATTTCATCCTCATCACTAGATTCGTCCTCACTTGAAGAAGCATAAGTAGAGTTTTGAGTACATACTGTCACACCCGGTTTTTAGAAGGTAAACCGAATGCGAACCATGTACGTGCCAGGATCAGTTATTCACGTACACAGCAGTTACATAACATGGACATCATCACACAGTGCTCAAATAGTATTAAAAGGGAAATAATAGTCGATTACATCATACGTCTGAGACGTCCATATAGTTCTTACAATAAATCAAAGTGCGGAAAAGAAACGTAGATAACGCGGCCTTCACAGGCAGCCGACTGGGGGTTGCCGCTAACCCACACCTAGAACTCGTCGTAGTCTTGGAACTCCTGGAAGTCTCCTTCCACAGCTTCATCTTCTCCTGAGCAGTGGTTGCAATGCTGACAACCTGGGGGGGGGGATTTGGTGTGTAGAGCAAGGGTGAGTACACATCAACATACTCAGCAAGCATCCTGTTTGGCTGTAGTGGACTAGCTTTATGTGGGGATAAGTCAAGCAGTTGCTTTTAGTTGGTCAGGTTATTACTTACTAGTAGAGAGCCAGGTTTTAACATTAACCCAAGTTATTAGCCCAATGTATCCTTTCCAAACGGAAAGAATACCACTTACCAGCACCATAATCATAATCAGAACCATCAATCTCATTGCCACCTGTACCAAAGTATCTCTGATCAAGTATCACTAATCTCTGGAGCTCCCTTGGCCGCTCATAACCGTGAGCACGGCTGATATATCAGTTTCATAACACTCTGCAGAGGTTGTGCACTTTACCCACAAGCCGTGATTCCCTTTCTGCCCGGAGAGAGCGACTCCCCATTGACCACTACCTAGGTGGTCCAGCAGGGCATCACTACGTAGCCTTTACAAAGATTCCCCGAGGCTGTAGCCGCCCGTTAGGTTTCCTAAATGTACCGCACTCCTCCCCAAGGGACAAATCAACCTTGGCAGAGCGAGCCGCATACACCGAGCCCCGTTGACGGCACAACGGCTAAGCGGACTACACCCCGGTTCCTCCAATTATTCAGCTAAGGGCGTCCCATTCCACCCTCATGGTTGCACTGTTTTCTCGGGCGGTCATCCATTGAACAGGTCCTTACGGAGAGGCACTCGAGAAACCGCTCGAGTCCCCTTAAATGCCACAAGTATGATCATAAATAAGAAGGGGAAAACAGCGTATCATAGATAATCACATCATGTTCATTGATTAGAGTTGAGCAATAGCATCAGACTAAGCAGTAATAATCCGACCCAAATAGGTAAACAAGGACATGGATAACAAAAGCTAGTCAATCCTTAGGTATAAATGTGTAATGCGGGAGGTGAATTAAAGAATGAATAGGACAGAGATAGGTCAAAGGACACTTGCCTCCACCAACCGACTGCTGCTCAGGGGCTTCTCCTGCGAATTCCTCGGGCTCTTCGACCGGATCGTTCTCTATGCGAGCGCAAACATACATACATCCACATATTTAATACAAAAGAACAGTACACCATACAAGGGAACAAATAAAGCGAGTATGCATTAAGTATGACATTCGATATCGCATTTGTTATGGTTAGAAAGAAACGGGAAAGGGTCTCGCAGGGGGTTAAAGTTTATGCACTAATGATTAGTTACAACTGGTTCTTAGCAAAAGAATTCTGTTATATGCACTAATGGAAACCTAATCATTTTTTTAGTTGATCAACATTGAATGAGATAAACAATTAACTACGTGAATCAACTAGCATCACGGAATTTTAAATTGAGCTTCCTATTTCAATAGCATGAACAATGATTAGCCTACCTGAAATAAAATAACTATGATCACAGAAAGTAAAATAAAATAAAATAAAATAAATAAAAAAAATAAAAAAAAACAGGGGGGGCGGTTGAACCGGCCCTAGGGCGGTTGAACCGGCCCTGGGCAGGGCGGCCGAGCTGGGCGCGGGCGGCCGAGCGCGGGGGAGGGCGGCTGAGCCGGCCCGGTTGAACCGGCGGCCAGGACCGGCCGAGCCGGGGGCGCGCGAGGGGGGGGGGGGGTCGGGCTGGCCAGGCAGCCGAGGGCCGGCCGGGCGGCCAAGCGGCCAGGCGCGCGGCCGGGCGGGCTGGGGACGCGGCCGGGGGCGCGGCTGGGCGCGGCCAGGGCTGGCTGGGGCGGGCCGGGGGGCCAGGGCGCTGGCCGAGGGGCGCCAGGGCGCGGCCAAGGGCCGGCCGGGCGGCTGGGCTGGGGCGGCCAGGGGCGGCCGAGGGCCAGGCGGCCAAGGGCGGCCAAGGGGAGAGGAGGGGAGAGGGAGAGGGAGAGGGAGGAGAGAGGAGGGGGGGCTCACCGGCGATGGGCGGCCGACGGCGAGGGCGGCGGCGCTAGGGCAGGGGGCGGGTAGGGGCGGCGGTGGCTTAGGGTGGGGAGGGAGAATGAGAGGGAGAGAGAGGGGAGGTTGGGGGAAAAGGTGAGGTGGGGGGGCGGCTGGGCCTTTTGGGCCCAAAGGGGGCGCGCAAGGGCGGCTGGGCCGGCCGGGGTCGGCCCACGACGCGGGAGAGAGAGAAAAAGAGGAGAGAGGAAGAGAGAGAAAAAGAAAGAAAAGATTTTCTCCTTATTTTCGAAATCCGATCTTCCTAGATGAATGCATTTGCACTTTCAAACAATCAAAGAATGCATAGTTCGGCATGGTGCATCAAACAACATAAAGTATTTAGGGTTTTTCTTTACACGGGAATTCCAAACCGAATCCCGCTAGCTTTGGAAAAGATCAAGGTTTAGCGAGGGGAAAAAGAAAAAGAAAAGGTAACGCCCGAATTTTTGGCGAGTAAAGAAAAGAAAAAATTCAACTGCAAAATTCGGGGCGTTACAAACCTATCCCCCTTAAAAGAATCTCGCCCTCGAGATTCAGGGCTGGCTAGCAAAGAGCTCTGGGTACTTGGCCATCAAATCATCTTCACGCTCCCAGGTTGCTTCTTCCTCAGAGTGGTGATTCCATCTGACTTTGCACATTCTGATGGTCTTCCTTCGGGTGACTCTATCTGCAATCTCAAGGATCTGAGCTGGCTTCTCAACATAGGTCAAGTCCTCCTGGACTTCCAGACCTTCCACTGGCAACTGCTCTTCTGGCACACGCAAGCACTTCTTCAACTGAGACACATGAAAGACATCATGCACAGCTGACAAATTCTCTGGCAGACTGAGCTGATAGGCCACTTCTCCACGCTTTGAGAGGATCTGGTACGGACCAATGTAGCGGGGTGCTAGCTTGCCTTTCACTCCGAATCTTCTGACTCCTCTGATCGGTGACACTTTCAGATAGACAAAGTCTCCGACTTCGAAACTCAGCTCTCTTCTTGTGTCCGCATAGTTTCGCTGCCTCGATTGCGCTATCTTCAGATTCTCTCGGACCATCTTGATGTTCTCTTCGGCTTCAAGCAAAATATCTGGCCCGAACACTTGCTTCTCTCCAGGCTGATCCCATTGCAACGGAGTTCTACAACTCCTTCCATAAAGCGCCTGAAATGGTGACATCTTCAAACTGGCCTGATAACTGTTGTTATAGGAAAACTCTGCATAAGGCAATCGCTTGTCCCATCCGGACTGATCTTGCAACGCACAGGCTCTCAACATGTCTTCAAGAATTTGATTGGTTCTTTCGGTCTGGCCATCTGTCTGCGGGTGATAAGCTGAACTGAAATTCAGATGTGTGCCCAAGGCTTCATGCAACTGCTGCCAGAAATGAGAGGTGAACTGCGTTCCTCTGTCTGACACTATCTTCTTTGGCACACCATGAAGACAAACGATCCGAGACATATACAACTCTGCCAATACTGCACTGTTGTAACTGGTCTTGACAGGTATGAAGTGGGCTGACTTGGTCAAACGGTCCACTACTACCCAAATAGAATCGTAGCCGGCTCGAGTGCGAGGCAATCCGACTATGAAATCCATACCGATTTCATCCCATTTCCACTGAGGGATCTGCAACGGTTGCAACAATCCAGCAGGTCTCTGGTGCTCTGCCTTAATCCTTCGACAACTATCGCACATAGCCACATGCTCTGCGATTTCCCTCTTCATTCCGTACCACCAGAATTTCTTCTTCAGATCCTGATACATCTTCTCACTGCCAGGGTGAATCGAATAAGCTGTCTCATGAGCTTCCTTGAGAATCAACTCCCGAATAGACTGGACATTGGGAACACACAAGCGGTCTTTGAACCATACCACACCTTCAGCATCTTCTCGAAAATCTTTGCCTCTGCCATCTAGAATCAGTCGCCGAATCTCACTGATCTTCTCATCATTCTTCTGCGCTTCTTTGATTTCGCGCTCCAAGGTAGGTTCCAATTCAACTGTGACTCCTCGCGAATTGTTCAGAAATCCGAGACTCAACCTGTCGAACTCCTTGGCCAACTCATAAGGCATCGGACGAGCGACCATCAGATTGACTTGACTCTTTCTGCTCAAAGCATCTGCCACTACGTTTGCTTTGCCTGGATGGTAATGAATCTCCAACTCATAGTCTTTGATCAACTCTAACCATCTTCGCTGCCTCATGTTCAATTCTGACTGAGTGAATATGTACTTCAGACTCTTGTGATCTGTGTAAACATCGCATCTCTGTCCATACAGATAGTGCCTCCATGTCTTCAGTGCGTGAACCACTGCTGCCAACTCTAGGTCATGGATTGGGTAGTTCTTCTCATGAACCTTCAGCTGTCGGGACGAGTAAGCCACAACTCTTCCCTCTTGCATCAACACGCATCCCAAACCCGTGTAACAAGCATCACAATACACAGAGAAGGGCTTGTGCACATCAGGCAAGACTAAGACAGGCGCTGTAGTCAACTTCTCTTTCAGCGCTTCGAAGGCCTCTTGACATTTCTGGGTCCACTTGAACTCAACCTTGTTGCCTAGCAACGCTGTCATTGGTTTCGCAATCTTCGAAAACCCTTCAATGAATCGCCGATAATATCCGGCCATTCCAATAAAGCTCTTGATTCCTCGAGCATCCGTTGGCGCTTTCCAGTTCAAAATGTCTGCCACTTTCTTCGGATCCACAGCCAATCCTTCTTTGTTGATTATGTGACCCAAGAACAGGACTTCACTGATCCAGAACTCACACTTGCTCAACTTTGCATACAACTGGTGCTCTCGCAATCTCTGCAATACCATCCTCAAATGATCTGCATGCTCTTCTTCACTTTGAGAATAAACCAGAATGTCATCAATGAATACCACCACAAACTTATCGAGATAATCCATGAATACACTGTTCATCAGATTCATGAAGAACGCTGGTGCATTGGTCAAACCAAAAGACATCACTGTGAACTCATACAACCCATACTTGGTAATGAATGCCGTCTTCGGAATGTCCGAAGGTCGGATCCTGAGCTGATGATAACCTGACCTCAGATCTATCTTGGAGAACACACTGGCTCCTCTCAACTGGTCGAACAGATCTTCTATTCTGGGCAAAGGGTACTTATTCTTGATCGTGACTTCATTCAAAGCTCGATAATCGATACACATCCTTTTGGTGCCATCTTTCTTCTCCACAAACAGGACAGGGGCGGCCCAAGGCGAGGTGCTTGGCCGGATGTAACCTTTCTCCGACAGCTCATCAATCTGCTTCTTAAGCTCAACCAACTCTGGTCCAGATATTCTGTAAGCTCTCTTAAAGATAGGGGCGGTTCCAGGAAAAAGCTCTATGGCAAACTCAACTTTCCGCTCTGGTGGCATACCCGGTAAGTCCTTTGGAAACACATCTGGGAATTCAGACACAACCTTGATACTCTCAATTGGGTCTGCTTCACTGCTATCGACAGCCATCTGATAACAACTTCCTTTCTTCGGCTCAGGCGGGACTAACTCGGTCACCACTTCCTCTCCTAGTGGGGACACCAACTTGATTGTCCTTTTATCACAACTGATAACTGCCTGATACTTATCTAGCCAATTCATCCCTAGGATGACATCTATTCCCTGAGTACCCATTACTATAAGGTTAGCGGGAAACGCTATCCCCCTTATTTTCACACTTATATTCAAACATATGCTATCAGCTCGAATTCTACCACCAGCTGAGTCAATTTGAATGGGGGTTGACATGGTAGTAATTGGAAGATTATGTGCTTCTACCCATGGTGCAGTAATAAAAGAATGTGTTGCTCCAGTATCAAATAACACTTCTGCAATGTGGGAATCGACTGGGAACATACCTACTGTCATGCCGGGGGTCTCCTGAACTGCTTCAGCCTCCAAGTGGTTCAGTCTTCCATGATTATAGCGCTGCTGAGGGCGGTTGCCTGCTCCAGGCTGGGACACATTCTGCTTTGCTGGGGCATTGGGGCCTGACTGCTGCTGGGCTGCCTTCTTCGGACATTGCATCACCCAATGGCCTTGCTCTCCACAGTGGAAACATGCTCTGTTTCCAACCTGAGCTGGTGCTGCCTGATTGCTCTGCTGGTTTGCTGGGGCAGGAAGACGAGGTGTCTGCTGATTCTGCCTCTGAAACTGACCTCCTGACTGATTGCTCTGACGGTTCTGGTACTGATGCTGAGGATACTGCCTTTGGGACTGCTGATACTGCTGACGCTGCTGATGCTGCTGAGGTGGACGCTGGTTCTGCCTGAACTGCTGAGGTTGATTGCCTGAAAAACGAGGACGACTGCTGCTTCTAGGCTGGGGTCCACTGATCTTGCGCTTACGATCCTCCATCTCCTTACGCTTCCTTTCTGTCATGATTGCTCTGTCAATCAGGTGCTGGAACGTCGGGAAGGTGTGATTCATCAGTTGGTACTGAAGAGGGTCGACCAAGCCTCTCAAGAAACGGTACTGTCGCTTGGCGTCGGTGTTGACATCTTCGGGAGCATAGCGAGACAACTGCAGAAACCTGTCTCGATACTCACTGACAGATGATGACCCTTGCTTAAGGGCCAGGAACTCCTCCTTCTTCACTGTCATCAGACCTGCAGGCACATGGTACTGACGAAAGCTACCTCTGAATTCTTCCCAGGTGATGGCGTCGGGGTTGGCATGGGTGGCGAGGTAAGACTCCCACCATGATTGGGCTGCTCCTCTCAACAGACGGGGACCATACAAGACTTTCTCCCTGTCATCACACTGAGCGGTATGCAACTCCCGCTCCACAGTGCGCAGCCAATCTTCAGCATCCATGGGGTCAGAAGAGTGAGCGAACGTTGGGGGATGACCTCTCATGAATTCAGCACGCTTGTCTCTGGGCATCTGAGGCATCTGAGGCTGGGGTGGTGCCTGCTGCTGTTGCTGCTGCTGCTGCTGCTGAATGGCGGCCAGAGTCTGACCGATGGCCTGAACTGCCTGAGTCTGCATCAGAAACATCTGCTCGATCGACATCGGGGGCGGGGGCGGCAGGTGCTGCTGCTGGGGCACCTCATCCTGCGGGGCGGCTTGCTCCTGCTGAGCACGCCTTCCTCCTCTACGCCTGTTCTCTGACATCTGCAGAACGCAACCACACATCAGAACTGATCTGGCAAATCTTGCAGCATAAGAAAAGAGTATAGAATTCTCCAACAGCACTGAACAGATGAGCATCTTCACTGATCTCCAACACAGACCACACAGCTTCTCAGATAAAGAGGAAAGTGGAATAAAGGTTTTCCCAACTATATAACTAACTCCATTAACATAATCGGTAAACCAAAATGCAGGGGATACCCACACTCTGGTGACAATCATTACAAAGATCCAAACCAAACATAGTTCATCATGACAAACATGAATGCACAGGATATAGCAAACTACCCTGTCTAACTAAGACTAACTAAGACTGAGACTAACGCTAAGACTGAAGCTTCTATGTATATATATTTCGTATTAATTACAAGATCCAACTCTAACGATCTATGGTTCTAGATTTATCTTGGTCTTGCAGTCGGGATTGCCATAAGACTGGAGTCCACGCCGAGGTGAGCGGTACGGGTGCTGGGTCCCGACGGGAGCGGGGGAACCATCATCCAAGTGACGACGTTCCGCGCGCTCAGCCCGCAGCAGGGCGATCTCAGCACGAGCCCTACTCAGCTCGTCTAATGCATGGTCCAGCTCCGTGTTTAGCACGGCGGCTAGGTTGACTGTGCTGCTCAACCTAGGATTGTCCTCACCAGCAGGTGAAACAATCACGCCTCCTGTGCTGCCAGATGGACGGCGGGGGTAATACTTCAGGTCGAGACCGTCAGCTACCCCACCGAGAACCGAGCAGTAGTGCGAAAGCGCACGCCGTGCAGCATCCTGCATGGCTGCCTCAGCTGAGTCCCGCTCAGAGATAGAATAGTGCTCTGAGCAAGCCTCCGCGCCCTGGAGACTGTTCTCCGGACGGCGCACCAAGCAGGTCGCCTCCCAGCGGTCTGGGTAGACCCCGCGACTATGCTGGTAGACCACACAGCGATACTCGATGGACCAAGTACGCCGGTCAAGTGCCCGACGTAGCAGGGTGTCGAGCGCGTCGTGGAAGTGACACCCGCGAGCAGCGTCGCGAGTGATGGGTCGAGCAACCCATCCTTCCGGCTCATGGTCAGCAGAGAAGTCGAAGTCGTGGCTCAAGCTGTCGTCATCTCCTCCGTCGTCTGGGTCTCCTCCAGCAGTTACTCCAGAAGCTGGGGCGCCCAGTGGTGGTGCAGGGGGCGCCTCCAGGGGAAGCACAGGAGAGCAGCTCCTCACAGACTCTATCTCCTGCTGGAGCGAGAAGGAAGAGCCCTGCTGCTCCTGTCGTCGACGTTCCTGCTCCTCATGCAGGCGGTGGTGCAGTCTCTCCAAGTGGCTGGACTGTCCGGCCACGGGACGGCGAAGCGGACGCTCAGCAAGGCGGGAGGGTAAGAAGGGGATGACGGACTTTCGTGCAGTGTGTCTAAGTCGAGCCATCTACAAAAGACATCGCAAGCAAAAGGGTGAGAACAGAATTAATATGACCAGCAAATAATGAATCATAAATAAATGAAGGATCAGAATAAAACAAAATTTTCAGCAAGGTATAATATATAGTAGAACATAGGTTTGGTCAGTAGGACCAACTTTTGAAGGGATATCAAAGTCAAGGCAGGGACAGAGGTCTATAGTCCTTAGAACGACCATTCTACTCTAGGTTAGCGGTCCTACAGTCAACACGGCTTTGATACCACTTATGTCACACCCGGTTTTTAGAAGGTAAACCGAATGCGAACCATGTACGTGCCAGGATCAGTTATTCACGTACACAGCAGTTACATAACATGGACATCATCACACAGTGCTCAAATAGTATTAAAAGGGAAATAATAGTCGATTACATCATACGTCTGAGACGTCCATATAGTTCTTACAATAAATCAAAGTGCGGAAAAGAAACGTAGATAACGCGGCCTTCACAGGCAGCCGACTGGGGGTTGCCGCTAACCCACACCTAGAACTCGTCGTAGTCTTGGAACTCCTGGAAGTCTCCTTCCACAGCTTCATCTTCTCCTGAGCAGTGGTTGCAATGCTGACAACCTGGGGGGGGGGGATTTGGTGTGTAGAGCAAGGGTGAGTACACATCAACATACTCAGCAAGCATCCTGTTTGGCTGTAGTGGACTAGCTTTATGTGGGGATAAGTCAAGCAGTTGCTTTTAGTTGGTCAGGTTATTACTTACTAGTAGAGAGCCAGGTTTTAACATTAACCCAAGTTATTAGCCCAATGTATCCTTTCCAAACGGAAAGAATACCACTTACCAGCACCATAATCATAATCAGAACCATCAATCTCATTGCCACCTGTACCAAAGTATCTCTGATCAAGTATCACTAATCTCTGGAGCTCCCTTGGCCGCTCATAACCGTGAGCACGGCTGATATATCAGTTTCATAACACTCTGCAGAGGTTGTGCACTTTACCCACAAGCCGTGATTCCCTTTCTGCCCGGAGAGAGCGACTCCCCATTGACCACTACCTAGGTGGTCCAGCAGGGCATCACTACGTAGCCTTTACAAAGATTCCCCGAGGCTGTAGCCGCCCGTTAGGTTTCCTAAATGTACCGCACTCCTCCCCAAGGGACAAATCAACCTTGGCAGAGCGAGCCGCATACACCGAGCCCCATTGACGGCACAACGGCTAAGCGGACTACACCCCGGTTCCTCCAATTATTCAGCTAAGGGCGTCCCATTCCACCCTCATGGTTGCACTGTTTTCTCGGGCGGTCATCCATTGAACAGGTCCTTACGGAGAGGCACTCGAGAAACCGCTCGAGTCCCCTTAAATGCCACAAGTATGATCATAAATAAGAAGGGGAAAACAGCGTATCATAGATAATCACATCATGTTCATTGATTAGAGTTGAGCAATAGCATCAGACTAAGCAGTAATAATCCGACCCAAATAGGTAAACAAGGACATGGATAACAAAAGCTAGTCAATCCTTAGGTATAAATGTGTAATGCGGGAGGTGAATTAAAGAATGAATAGGACAGAGATAGGTCAAAGGACACTTGCCTCCACCAACCGACTGCTGCTCAGGGGCTTCTCCTGCGAATTCCTCAGGGCTCTTCGACCGGATCGTTCTCTATGCGAGCGCAAACATACATACATCCACATATTTAATACAAAAGAACAGTACACCATACAAGGGAACAAATAAAGCGGGTATGCATTAAGTATGACATTCGATATCGCATTTGTTATGGTTAGAAAGAAACGGGAAAGGGTCTCGCAGGGGGTTAAAGTTTATGCACTAATGATTAGTTACAACTGGTTCTTAGCAAAAGAATTCTGTTATATGCACTAATGGAAACCTAATCATTTTTTTAGTTGATCAACATTGAATGAGATAAACAATTAACTACGTGAATCAACTAGCATCACGGAATTTTAAATTGAGCTTCCTATTTCAATAGCATGAACAATGATTAGCCTACCTGAAATAAAATAACTATGATCACAGAAAGTAAAATAAAATAAAATAAAATAAATAAAAAAAATAAAAAAAAAACAGGGGGGGCGGTTGAACCGACCCTAGGGCGGTTGAACCGGCCCTGGGCAGGGCGGCCGAGCTAGGCGCGGGCGCGGGCGGCCGAGCGCGGGGGAGGGCGGCTGAGCCGGCCCGGTTGAACCGGCGGCCAGGACCGGCCGAGCCGGGGGCGCGCGGGGGGGGGGGGGGGGGGTCGGGCTGGCCAGGCGGCCGAGGGCCGGCCGGGCGGCCAAGCGGCCAGGCGCGCGGCCAGGCGCGCGGCCGGGCGGGCTGGGGACGCGGCTGGGGGCGCGGCTGGGCGCGGCCGGGGCTGGCTGGGGCGGGCCGGGGGGCCAGGGCGCGGCCGAGGGGCGCCAGGGCGCGGCCAAGGGCCGGCCGGGCGGCTGGGCTGGGGCGGCCAGGGGCGGCCGAGGGCCAGGCGGCCAAGGGCGGCCAAGGGGAGAGGAGGGGAGAGGGAGAGGGAGAGGGAGGAGAGAGGAGGGGGGGGGCTCACCGGCGATGGGCGGCCGACGGCGAGGGCGGCGGCGCTAGGGCAGGGGGCAGGTAGGGGCGGCGGCGGCTTAGGGTGGGGAGGGAGAATGAGAGGGAGAGAGAGGGGAGGTTGGGGGAAAAGGTGAGGTGGGGGGGGCGGCTGGGCCTTTTGGGCCCAAAGGGGGCGCGCAAGGGCGGCTGGGCCGGCCGGGGTCGGCCCACGGCGCGGGAGAGAGAGAAAAAGAGGAGAGAGGAAGAGAGAGAAAAAGAAAGAAAAGATTTTCTCCTTATTTTCGAAATCCGATCTTCCTAGATGAATGCATTTGCACTTTCAAACAATCAAAGAATGCATAGTTCGGCATGGTGCATCAAACAACATAAAGTATTTAGGGTTTTTCTTTACACGGGAATTCCAAACCGAATCCCGCTAGCTTTGGAAAAGATCAAGGTTTAGCGAGGGGAAAAAGAAAAAGAAAAGGTAACGCCCGAATTTTTGGCGAGTAAAGAAAAGAAAAAATTCAACTGCAAAATTCGGGGCGTTACACATACCTTCTTCTCTCTTGCCATAAGGCATGTGTGACGCTCGTTTGGAAAGAGGGCCGATTTGTTGAAGGCGGTGGTGGCGAGTCCCTCATTGTCAGAGTCGGAAGAGGAGCAATCCGAATCCCACTCCTTGCCTAGATGCACCTCGCCTTTTGCCTTCTTATACTTCTTCTTCTTCTCCCTCTTGTTCCCTTGTTCCTGATCACTATCATTGTCGGGACAGTTAGCAATAAAATGACCAAGCTTACCGCATTTGAAGCATGAGCGCTTCCCCTTGGCTTTGGTCTTGCTTGGCTGTCCCTTGCGACCCTTAAGCGCCGTCTTGAATCTTTTGATGATGAGGGCCATCTCTTCATCATTAAGTCCGGCCGCCTCAATCTGTGCCACCTTGCTAGGTAGCAGCCTCCTTGCTTCTTGTTGCCTTGAGAGCAAGGGGTTGCGGCTCGTTGATCGGACCATTCAAGGCGTCGTCCACGTACCTCGCCTCCTTGATCATCATTCGCCCGCTAACGAATTTTCCGAGGACTTCTTCGGGTAACATTTTGGTGTACCTGGGATTCTCACGAATATTATTTACCAAATGAGGATCAAGAACGGTAAAGGACCTTAGCATCAGTCGGACGACGTCGTGGTCCGTCCATCGCGTGCTTCCGTAGCTCCTTATTTTGTTGATAAGGGTCTTGAGCCGGTTGTATGTTTGAGTTGGCTCCTCGCCCCTTATCATCGCGAACCTTCCAAGCTCGCCCTCCACCAACTCCATTTTGGTGAGCAAGGTGACGTCGTTCCCCTCATGAGTGATCTTGAGGGTGTCCCAGATCTGCTTGGCATTTTCCAAGCCGCTCACCTTGTGATACTCGTCCCTGCACAAAGAGGCTAGCAACACAGTAGTAGCTTGTGCATTTTTATGAATCTGTTCATTAATAAAAACAGGGCTATCTGAGCTATCAAATTTCATTCCACTTTCCACAATCTCCCTAAATGCTTGGATGGAGAGAAAACAAGTGAGTACGCATTTTGTGGCTCCAAAATCCGTAGTCCTCTCCATCAAAGTGAGGGGGCTTGCCAAGTGGAATGGGGAGCAATTGAGCATTTGAGCTATGCGGAATGCGAATAATCGAAAGAAAAGTTTGAGTTAACCGTCTTTCGTCTGTCGTAGTCGTCGTTGTCCTTTTGGGAGGAGGAAGATTCGTCGCTGTCGTAGTAGACAATTTCCTTGATGTGCCTTGTCTTCTTCTTCCTCCCGTCTTTTCTTTTGTGGCCCGAGCCTGAGTCGGTGGGCCTGTCATCATTGGGCTCGTTGACAAAGGACTCCTTCTCCTTGTCGTTGATCACCATCCCCTTGCCCTTAGGATCCATCTCTTCGGGCGGTTAGTCCCTTTCTTGAAGAGAACGACTCTGATACCAATTGAGAGCACCTAGAGGGGGTGAATAGGTGATCCTGTAAAACTTCAAAAACTTATAGCCACAAAAACTTGGTTAATTGTTAGCACAATAATTGCCAAGTGGCTAAAGAGGAATCCTCAACAAAACACAATAACCAACAAGGATCAATCACAGAGATGGCACGGTGGTTATCCCGTGGTTCGGCCAAGACCAACGCTTGCCTACTCCACGTTGTGGCGTCCCAACGGACGAGGGTTGCAATCAACCCCTCTCAAGCGGTCCAAAGACCTACTTGAATACCACGGTGTTTTGTTTGCTTTTTCTCAATCCCGTTTGCGAGGAATCTCCACAACTTGGAGCCTCTCGCCCTTACACTTGAAATGCACAAAGAACACGGAGCAAGGGAGGGATTAGCAACGCACACAAGACACAAGAGTCAGAGTGTCAACACGCACACAAATCGCAACAAGAGCTCGCAACACGACTCAATGAGTTCACAACTCCACAAGAGCTCTATATGCTATCACAATGAAACGAATGCGCGAAATCTATGTCTTGGTGCTTAGAAATGTTGTAGGAAGTGCTTGGTGTGCTCCTCCATGCGCCTAGGGGTCCCTTTTATAGCCCCAAGGCAGCTAGGAGCCGTTTGGAGCAATCTTGGAAGGTTGATCTTGCCTTCTGTCGACTGGCGCACCGGACAGTCCGGTGCACACCGGACACTGTCCGGTGCTCGATTTCCTTCCTTAAATAGCAAAGCCGACCGTTGGCAGCCTGAGAGCCGTTGGCGCACCGGACATGTCCGGTGCACACCGGACAGTCCGGTGCCATCTTCTAGCCGTTGGCTCGGCCACGTGTCCCGCGCAGATTGCGCGGCCGACCGTTGGCCCGGCCGACCGTTGACTCACCGGACAGTCCGGTGAATTATAGCCGTACGTCGCCGGTGAATTCCCGAGAGCGGCCAGTTTGCTCGAACCAGCCTGGCGCACCGGACGCTGTCCGGTGCACCACCAGACAGTCCGGTGCTCCCAGACTCAGCAGAGTCTTGGCTGCTCGAGCCAAGACATTTACAATTGGATTTTTCCTGTTTCCAGCACTTAGACACAATACATTAGTCCATAAAACAATGTACTAAGTCTGAGAAACATACCTTTATCCTTGATTTGTACTTTGTCCACCTCTTTACACTTAGGCACTTGTGTTGGACACTAAATCACCAAAACACTTAGAAATGGCCCAAGGGCACATTTCCCTTTCAAGTGTGACACGCGGATTTGTTTTACCGAGGTTCGGTTCTCACAAACCTACTCCCCTTTGAGGAGGCCACAAAGGCCGGGTCTCTTTCAAGCCCTTCCCTCTCTCAAACGGTCCCTCGGACCGAGTGAGCTTCTCTTTCTCAAATCACTTGGGAATCAAACTTCCCGCAAGGACCACCACACGATTGGTGTCTCTTGCCTCAATTACAAGTGAGTATTTGATCACAAGAAAGAATGTCAAAGAAAAAGAAGCGATCCAAGCGCAAGAGCTCAAATGAACACTACAAATCACTCTCTCTAGTCACTAAGGCTTTGTGTGGAGTTGGGAGAGGATTTGATCTCTTTTGGTGTGCTTTGCAATGAATGCTAGCTCTTGTATAGTGGTTGGAAGCTGGAAAACATGGATGCAATGAATAGTGGGTGGTTGGGGGTATTTATAGCCCCAACCACCAAACTAGCCGTTTGGTGAGGCTGTCTGTTCGATGGCGCACCGGACAGTCCGGTGCACACCGGACATGTCCGGTGCGACAGCCACATCACCAAAGCCGTTGGGGTTCGACCGTTGGAGCTCTATCTCTGGGCCCGCCTTGATGTCCGGTGGCTGTAACACCCAAAATTCTGAATTTGGGATTGGTAGAAGAAATCTGAGCAAAGTACCATTGATAAATAATTAAACTTCATAATTCACTCTCTTTAAAGGTAAATGATCATAATAAAATAACAATGGTTAAAATAAATCATAATAAAGATTTGACATTGGAAAATGTTCCTATCAAAACAATGGGAGAACTTTTGAATATACCTTTAACCTAACTACACACTCAAATAATAATGTGGTGTGTGTACTTCATTTTGAAAACATTACTTAGTTAATAAAATAATAAAATAATGATAATAGAAAGTACAATAATATGGAGATTTGAATTTAACCCAAAATTTCACTTTGGGGTTTTAGAAATAGAAAGTAAAAGAGAAGGGAAGAACTAAGAAAAATACTACATAAAATAAAATAAAAATCAGAATAAACATCCTTCACACTTATATTATTAAATTATACCTTTCAAACTGAGGACAAGTTATTCACAAAGTTTGAATTTAAACTTGAACTCAAATTGGATTTGAAAATGGAGAAAATAAAATAGAAAATAAAAAGAAAAAGAATAAAAATCTTAACTGGGCTCACTGCTGGGATTTTGGCCCACCTAGAGATTACCTCGCGCCAGCCCACTACACCGATTCCTGGTGTGCGCCGACAACCCGGGCCCGCAAGTCAGCCTCTCCACTTGCACGCGCTTCAGCTCTCCCTATCGCTGCTCTGCGGGCCACCCTCGTCAGTGCTCCCTCTACCGCGCTCGCTACTCCTCACTTTCTCTGGCGCGTGGACCACCGGTGTCAGCGTTTTCTTCGTAACAACCGCGCCCACCTCGCGACTTCCCCGCCGGTGACCTCGGCGTCCAGCAGGTGTCCGACCGGGCCGGTTTCCCTTGGACTCGGAACCCCGTAGCTGTATAAAACCGAGTCGTTCCTTTGCGACGTGTCATCCGCCATTACCGAGCGCAGCGGAAGGGAGAAGAGAAGAAGACCGCCGCCGGTGTTTCTCCTCTGTGCTCGCGCTCGGGATCGCGCGTGTGGGTGGGGGCGTTCGCCGGGAACCCGGGAAGCTGTCCGCACCTTCAATTTGAACAGCGTGACCTTGGGGCGACTCGAATTGCTCGCCGTGGTTCGATCTCCGCCGCGGGTCCGCCCTTCTCCGTGGCCAGCTCCCTCCATTGCCCTCCATCCGCGGTACGTGCCCTAATCATGTTCGCCATCCTTCCCTCTAGGTTTAGCACCGGTCAATTTTGGGTTTGCGGCATTCGGTCGTCGGATTGCGAGACCGCCGGTGGTGCTCCGCCGTTGGGGGGGGGGGCGCGGCGTCGGCGTCGTCTGTCGGGTTGGGGAAGAAATATTGCAGCCGTTGGATCGGAGGGGAACAGCTGTGATTAGATCGGGCGATACCCTTTCGGGATGTCATCTGTGCCGTTGGATTTGGATCGGGCGTATGAGATTCTATCGCTAGTGTTTTAAATCGTGACCGTAGCCTTTTGATCCAACGGTCTGTGTCACGTACCGATTCACTGATATGAAGATCTAATCTGGGCCGTCCACTCTTGATCGGATGGTGCAGATTAGCGCGTACCCCTTCGGCCCAGCATTTTTGCTGAAGAGTCCCTGCGTTTAGTTGAAATCAACCCGCCGTCCACCGCGGGTGTAGTCTGAGTCTGGGAATTCTTGCGCCGAGCCCCCTGCGCTTCTGTTTAATTGAGGCGCAGTCCAGATAACAGAGAAATAAGATTATTAATATTAAAAATTGATTTTTAGTATAAAAATAAATCTTAAAACTTGTATAATTCATATTTAATTCATTTTAGCTCCAAATTGAGTCATTCCAATTCCTAAAATTTTGTAATAATATTCTCTATCATTTAGAATCACTGTTTTGACATGAACTCTGTTAGGAAATTAATTTATCATCTAATCCTATTATAATCACCTTAAATCTTAGGAAATTCATAACTTGAATTCTATAACTCAAAAAAATTAATAATCCTTTTTCCTGTGATCTTATTTCAATATGTAGATTATTAATATGTATTTTGCAAATATGTTTGGTGTAATGTTAATTTTGCCTATACACTGTTTGTTTGTATTGCTACGACTAGCAGTGAGGTCACGAGAATCTGAAGATCATCCTGGTACCTGGAATCTCAAGGCCCAGGCAAGTTGTGCCCTTGATCACTTCTCTTTACCCAGCCATGTTCTGATTAATCATAATGATCTGCATAGGTTAATTTTGATGGGACCCAATAGGTTACCCTAGTTTGTCTATCTTTATACCTTGTTTACCACTGAACTTTCTGGGTAGTACTTGCTAGTGCTATATGTGGTTTTGGGTATGAAGATTACACTATTCATGATTATACTTTTGTTATCAGTTGTTATTTATGGTTCATGTTAAGATCATTATGTTAATTGGAACATGGAGAACCACCCGGGAAAACAGTGCTACCACAAGGGAGGAATGGGACCCCTTGGCTGATTAATTAGGAAAGCTAGTGGAAGACTACCTTACCCGAAAGGGGCAAGGGCAGTAGGGGAGAGGTCAGTGTAGGGAGGCCCTCGGGAGGATTTTGCTGCGATGGCGGTCCTGCAAGGGATTCCTGCACTGGATCTTCCTATAAACTGTAGCGGGTTTTCGGAAGCTAGTGGAACTTTGTAAAGGCCTCGTAGTGGATCCCTAGCCATTCACCTCGGAAGTGTCTAAGGGCCTTGCAAACCCTGGCGACATGGGATACACGACTTGTGGGTAAAGATGCGCAACCTCTGCAGAGTGTAAAACTGGTATACTAGCCGTGCTCACTGGTCAAGAGCAGCTCGGACACTCACATGATTAATTTATGGAACTAAATTCAATTTGACATATGCATTGCATCGCAGGTGAAGTTGTTATTTTTGTTCTACTACTTAATTGGGTTTGGTATTTACTTATACCTAGTAACTGCTAATAAAATTTTGACCAACTGTAAAAGCAATGCTCAGCTCTAACCATCTTCTTTGGTAAGCCTTACACTTCACGTGAGCTCCCACCTTTGGCGAGTTCATGCACATTATTCCCCACAACTTGTTGAGCGATGAACGTATGTGAGCTCACTCTTGCTGTCTCACACACCCCACAGGTCAAGACCAGGTACTGCAGGATGATGCTCATGGAGGATGCTGCGATGAGTTCGTGAGAGGTCTAGGTCGTCGTCTCCCAGTCAACTTTGGGTTGCTGGACCGTTGTCTCCTTATAATGTAAATATTTATTTTGTATAGAACTCCTGTTATATATAAAGTTGTGACATTCGATCCTGTGCCACTATTCATCATATGTGTGAGACTTGGTCCCAGCACACCTGGTGATTATGTTTACGCCCGGGTTTTGGACCCCTAAAATCCGGGTGTTACAGAAGTGGTATCAGAGGAATGTTGACTGTAGGACGAAACCTAGATAGAACTGGACAACCAACACTTACTTACCTCTGCTACTCTGATTCTTGTCTAAACTTTTCTTAATCTTTTCTCGTCTATTTCCGCTTTACTCTGATTATTCTTACCTTTTCATTCTAAAGACAAACTTGGATTTCACACTTTGAAATCCTGTGCTTAAAGTGACTTTTAGGAATAGGAGACCTAATCTTAGGAACAAAAACAAAACTATCTTTAAAGTTATCTATATGCTTGAATGCTTGTTCTTATGATATTTGTTTGATTTGGATCTTTGATTGAGTGTGATGAGTTGTGGAATAATGTCCACAATTGCATCTGCATATACACATAGGTATAAGAATATATATATAAAATAACTAGACAAACTAAATTATCCTTCAATAAAGTAACTAGCCTAACAATACCCATCTTATCTTAAAAAAAAATTCTCCCTTATCTTAATAGATTCATCTCATCTCAAGAGATTCTATCCTACACTCATAGATCTATCTTATCTCAAAAGGTCTTAACTTATCCTAATGTATATAGATCCATCTTATCTTAAAAGATACTCTATTACTATTTATAGATTCATCTTGTCTTGAAAAGATTCTATCCTATCCTAATAAATCTAACTGACCTCAAAAGATTCTACCTTATCCTTATGGATTCATCTTGTCCTAATAAGTATATTTACCCCACCCTAGTAACAACCAAGATCTAATTCAAAATAATTAGATATTATCTAGTCTAATCTAGTTATAACCAACCTAATCCAGATTCTATCTAATCTAAATATGACCCAATCTAAAGTGAGTTATTAACAAGTTAGTTACGTTGATGATATAGGTTAGACACTGTCTCTACAAATATATCTTAACCTAAAATAATGTCTTATACCAACTCATCCTTGAACAATGGCC
Source organism: Zea luxurians (assembly GCA_029449295.1). Taxonomy (NCBI): domain Eukaryota; kingdom Viridiplantae; phylum Streptophyta; class Magnoliopsida; order Poales; family Poaceae; genus Zea; species Zea luxurians. Next base: position 2,622,466 of record JAOPSE010000090.1, read on the forward strand.
TACCTATATCATATGATCCATCCTATCTTAAAAGATTCTAACATATCCTAATAATATTTATCCTACCCTGGTAGATCTAGCTAATCTAAACTAGTCTAATCTAGTCATATCCAATTTAATCTAGATCTTATCTTACCTAATGTGACCTGATCCAGTGTGGTCTAATGTTATCTAACTTAATGTGGTTCACTTAAACAGATTAATGACACTGGTAGAGGAGATTAGACCCTACTAGCCATGTATTAACTTAACTTAGCACATTGGATCAACTCGACTATGAGCTAACCCAACCCATGATGAATGATATAACCTTTCTATTTCCACCTAATAACAAACAAACTTTTAAAGCCTACATCTTGTAGTCTATCTCACCCATATATACCTCTCATCTTGACAGATTCTATCTTACCCTTGGATATTCACCTTATATGACTGGTTACCCCAAATCTGGACATAAAAACAAAGATCAAGCCCTACTAAAGAATCTTCAGAATTATGACCAGCTACTAGCTTATTCATTCCGCTTATTGAATAATTTCCTTTGCAAAACTATTACCATATGCTTCTAACTTTCATGGTCAATACCAGGAAAGGAAAGATTATCACGTAACAGCAAACAGAAATGAATCCTCCAAATCCCCCACCTGTTGAGATCGATCAAGTGGTTGCTACCCAAAGACTGGTAATACAACAGTTAACAGACCTGGTGACCGAGATGCAGAATCAGATAAGACAACAACGCGAGGAAATACGTCAGGCCCGCCAAGAAATAAGGCAAGCACGGTTGGAGAGACAACAACAACAACAACCCCCACCACCACCACCAGCTCCACCAAGCTACATAGATATAGATTATAATGATTTGTAAGATCTAGATGTTACTTTAGTTAGTAGATGATATGATATTACTCTAGAAGGAACAATAAGGTCTATTGACCCTATGTTTTGTTAAAAGAATTATACCTCATGCTGAGATTTCTTTGTTTGTGCATATGTTCCGAGAACAATATGAGTATACATCCCTTTTCTTACAAATCTCGAGGACGAGATTATTTTTAAGGGGGGTAGGATTTGTAACACCCAAAATTCTGAATTTGGGATTGGTAGAAGAAATCTGAGCAAAGTACCATTGATAAATAATTAAACTTCATAATTCACTCTCTTTAAAGGTAAATGATCATAATAAAATAACAATGGTTAAAATAAATCATAATAAAGATTTGACATTGGAAAATGTTCCTATCAAAACAATGGGAGAACTTTTGAATATACCTTTAACCTAACTACACACTCAAATAATAATGTGGTGTGTGTACTTCATTTTGAAAACATTACTTAGTTAATAAAATAATAAAATAATGATAATAGAAAGTACAATAATATGGAGATTTGAATTTAACCCAAAATTTCACTTTGGGGTTTTAGAAATAGAAAGTAAAAGAGAAGGGAAGAACTAAGAAAAATACTACATAAAATAAAATAAAAATCAGAATAAACATCCTTCACACTTATATTATTAAATTATACCTTTCAAACTGAGGACAAGTTATTCACAAAGTTTGAATTTAAACTTGAACTCAAATTGGATTTGAAAATGGAGAAAAGAAAATAGAAAATAAAAAGAAAAAGAATAAAAATCTTAACTGGGCTCACTGCTGGGATTTTGGCCCACCTAGAGATTACCTCGCGCTAGCCCACTACACCGATTCCTGGTGTGCGCCGACAACCCGGGCCCGCAAGTCAGCCTCTCCACTTGCACGCGCCTCAGCTCTCCCTATCGCTGCTCTGCGGGCCACCCTCGTCAGTGCTCCCTCTACCGCGCTCGCTACTCCTCACTTTCTCTGGCGCGTGGACCACCGGTGTCAGTGTTTTCTTCGTAACAACCGCGCCCACCTCGCGACTTCCCCTGCCGGTGACCTCGGCGTCCAGCGGTGTCCGACCGGGCCGGTTTCCCTTGGACTCGGAACCCCGTAGCTGTATAAAACCGAGCCGTTCCTTTGCGACGTGTCATCCGCCATTACCGAGCGCAGCGGAAGGGAGAAGAGAAGAAGACCGCCGCCGGTGTTTCTCCTCTGTGCTCGCGCTCGGGATCGCGCGTGTGGGTGGGGGCGTTCGCCGGGAACCCGGGAAGCTGTCCGCACCTTCAATTTGAACAGCGTGACCTTGGGGCGACTCGAATTGCTCGCCGTGGTTCGATCTCCGCCGCGGGTCCGCCCTTCTCCGTGGCCAGCTCCCTCCATTGCCCTCCATCCGCGGTACGTGCCCTAATCATGTTCGCCGTCCTTCCCTCTAGGTTTAGCACCGGTCAATTTTGGGTTTGCGGCATTCGGTCGTCGGATTGCGAGACCGCCGGTGGTGCTCCGCCGTTGGGGGGGGGGGGGGCGCGGCGTCGGCGTCGTCTGTCGGGTTGGGGAAGAAATATTGCAGCCGTTGGATCGGAGGGGAACGGCTGTGATTAGATCGGGCGATACCCTTTCGGGATGTCATCTGTGCCGTTGGATTTGGATCGGGCGTATGAGATTCTATCGCTAGTGTTTTAAATCGTGACCGTAGCCTTTTGATCCAACGGTCTGTGTCGCGTACCGATTCACTGATATGAAGATCTAATCTGGGCCGTCCACTCTTGATCGGATGGTGCAGATTAGCGCGTACCCCTTCGGCCCAGCATTTTTGCTAAAGAGTCCCTGCGTTTAGTTGAAATCAACCCGCCGTCCACCGCGGGTGTAGTCTGAGTCTGGGAATTCTTGCGCCGAGCCCCCTGCGCTTCTGTTTAATTGAGGCGCAGTCCAGATAATAGAGAAATAAGATTATTAATATTAAAATTTGATTTTTAGTATAAAAATAAATCTTAAAACTTGTATAATTCATATTTAATTCATTTTAGCTCCAAATTGAGTCATTCCAATTCCTAAAATTTTGTAATAATATTCTCTATCATTTAGAATCACTGTTTTGACATGAACTCTGTTAGGAAATTAATTTATCATCTAATCCTATTATAATCACCTTAAATCTTAGGAAATTCATAACTTGAATTCTATAACTCAAAAAAATTAATAATCCTTTTTCCTGTGATCTTATTTCAATATGTAGATTATTAATATGTATTTTGCAAATATGTTTGGTGTAATGTTAATTTTGCCTATACACTGTTTGTTTGTATTGCTACGACTAGCAGTGAGGTCACGAGAATCTGAAGATCATCCTGGTACCTGGAATCTCAAGGCCTAGGCAAGTTGTGCCCTTGATCACTTCTCTTTACCCAGCCATGTTCTGATTAATCATAATGATCTGCATAGGTTAATTTTGATGGGACCCAATAGGTTACCCTAGTTTGTCTATCTTTATACCTTGTTTACCACTGAACTTTCTGGGTAGTACTTGCTAGTGCTATATGTGGTTTTGGGTATGAAGATTACACTATTCATGATTATACTTTTGTTATCAGTTGTTATTTATGGTTCATGTTAAGATCATTATGTTAATTGGAACATGGAGAACCACCCGGGAAAACAGTGCTACCACAAGGGAGGAATGGGACCCCTTGGCTGATTAATTAGGAAAGCTAGTGGAAGACTACCTTACCCGAAAGGGGCAAGGGCAGTAGGGGAGAGGTCAGTGTAGGGAGGCCCTCGGGAGGATTTTGCTGCGATGGCGGTCCTGCAAGGGATTCCTGCACTGGATCTTCCTATAAACTGTAGCGGGTTTTCGGAAGCTAGTGGAACTTTGTAAAGGCCTCGTAGTGGATCCCTAGCCATTCACCTCGGAAGTGTCTAAGGGCCTTGCAAACCCTGGCGACATGGGATACACGACTTGTGGGTAAAGATGCGCAACCTCTGCAGAGTGTAAAACTGGTATACTAGCCGTGCTCACGGTCAAGAGCAGCTCGGACACTCACATGATTAATTTATGGAACTAAATTCAATTTGACATATGCATTGCATCGCAGGTGAAGTTGTTATTTTTGTTCTACTACTTAATTGGGTTTGGTATTTACTTATACCTAGTAACTGCTAATAAAATTTTGACCAACTGTAAAAGCAATGCTCAGCTCTAACCATCTTCTTTGGTAAGCCTTACACTTCACGTGAGCTCCCACCTTTGGCGAGTTCATGCACATTATTCCCCACAACTTGTTGAGCGATGAACGTATGTGAGCTCACTCTTGCTGTCTCACACACCCCACAGGTCAAGACCAGGTACTGCAGGATGATGCTCATGGAGGATGCTGCGATGAGTTCGTGAGAGGTCTAGGTCGTCGTCTCCCAGTCAACTTTGGGTTGCTGGACCGTTGTCTCCTTATAATGTAAATATTTATTTTGTATAGAACTCCTGTTATATATAAAGTTGTGACATTCGATCCTGTGCCACTATTCATCATATGTGTGAGACTTGGTCCCAGCACACCTGGTGATTATGTTTACGCCCGGGTTTTGGACCCCTAAAATCCGGGTGTTACAGTGGCGCACCGGACATGAACTGTAGATTGTCCGGTGCGCCTGCTCCCGCGTGCCTGACGACTGCGCGCTTCTGGCGTGCATTAAATGCGTCGCAGGTAGCCGTTGGCGCCGCAATAGCCGTTGCCCCGCTGTTACACCGGACAGTCCGGTGTACACCGGACAGTCCTGTGTACACCGGACAGTCCGGTGAATTTTAGCGGAGCTGCTGGAGTGAATTCCCGAGGCTGGCGAGTTCCGGAGGCCGCTCTTCCTTGGAGCACCGGACATGTCCGGTGTACACCGGACAGTCCGGTGAATTATAGCGGAGTCGCCTCTGGAATTTCCCGAAGGTGACGAGTTTGAATTCGGAGTCCTCTGGTGCACCGGAGATGTCCGGTGGCACACCGGACAGTCCGGTGCGCCAGACCAGAGGTGCCTTCGGTTGACCCTTGCTCCTTTATTTGAACCCAATACTTGGTCTTTTTATTGGCTAAGTGTGAACCTTTTGCACCTGTATAACTTATACACTAGAGCAAACTAGTTAGTCCAATATTTGTGTTGGGCAATTCAACCACCAAAATTATTTAGGAACTAGGTGTAAGCCTAATTCCCTTTCACCTACCGACTCGGGCTCGGGCCACAAACGCAAAGATGGGAAGAAGAAGAAGACGAGACGCATCAAGGAGATCGTCTACTACGACGACAGCGATGAGTCCACTTCTTCCCAAAAGGACAACGACGACAACGACTACGACAAAAGAAAGACGGTTAATTCGAACTTTTCTTTCAATTACTCTCGTATTCCGCATAGTTCAAATGCACATTTGCTTTCCATTCCTCTTGGCAAACCTCCACACTTTGATGGGGAGGACTACGGATTTTGGAGTCACAAAATGCGTAGTCACTTGTTCTCTCTCCATCCAAGCATATGGGAGATTGTAGAGAGTGGAATGAAATTTGATAGCTCGGATAGTCCCATGTTTATAAATGAACAAATCCATAAAAATGCACAAGCTACTACTGTTCTCTTAGCATCTTTGTGCAGGGAAGAGTACAATAAGGTGAGCGGCTTGGACAATGCCAAGAAGATCTGGGACACCCTCAGGATCTCACATGAGGGGAACAACGTCACCATGCTCACCAAGATGGAGTTGGTGGAGGGCGAGCTTGGAAGATTTGCAATGATAAGGGGAGAGGAGCCAACCCAAACATACAACCGGCTCAAGACCCTCATCAACAAGATAAGGAGCTACGGAAGCACGCGATGGACGGATCACGACGACGTTCGCCTAATGCTAAGGTCTTTTACTGTACTTGATCCACATCTGGTGAACAATATTCGTGAAAATCCTAGGTACACCAAGATGTCGCCCGAAGAAGTTCTTGGGAAGTTCGTAAGCAGGCGAATGATGATCAAGGAGGCGAGATACGTGGACTGACACGTTGAATGGTCCAATCAATGAACCTCAACCCATTGCTCTCAAGACAACGAGGAGCAAGGAGGCGCTACCTAGCAAGGTGGCACAAGTTGAGGCGACAGGGCTCAATGATGAAGAGATGGCCCTCATCATCAAGCGCTTCAAGACGGCGCTAAAGGGTCGCAAGGGACAGCCAAGCAAGACCGAGACAAAGGGGAAGCGCTCATGCTTCAAATGTGGTAAGATTGGTCATTTTATTGCTAACTGTCCCGATAATGATAGTGACCAGGAAAAAGGGAACAAAAGGGAAAAGAAGAAGAATTACAAGAAGGCCAAGGGCGAGGCACATCTCGGAAAAGAGTGGGATTCGGATTGCTCCTCTTCCGACTCCGACAAAGAACTCGCCGCCACCGCCTTCAACAAGTCATCCCTCTTCCCAAACGAGCATCACACATGCCTCATGGCGAAGGAGAAGAAGGTATGCACTCGGAATACCACTTATACTTCTTCAAGTGATGAGGAGTCTAGTGATGACGATGAAATAGACTATTCTAGTTTATTTAAAGGTTTAGATAGAAATAAAATTGACAAAATCAATGAATTGATTGATGCTTTAAATGATAAGAATAGGTTATTAGAAAAGCAAGAGGATCTTTTGTATGAAGAACATGATAAGTTTGTAGAGGCTCAAAAATCCTTTGCTTTAGAAATTAAAAGGAATGAAATGCTTTCTAGTGAATTGTCTACATGTCATGACTCTATTTCTAGCTTAAAGAGAATAAATGATGATTTGAATACTAAGTTAGAAATAGCTAGTAAATCAACATCTTGTGTAGAAAATGTTGTAATTTGCAATAGGTGTAAAGATTTTAATATTGATGCTTGTAGCGAACACCTTGCTTCAATTTCTAAGTTGAATAATGAAGTGGCTAGTCTTAATGCCAAACTTAAGACTAGCAAAAGTGAATTTGATAAGTTAAAATTTGCAAGGGATGCCTACACGATTGGTAGACACCCCTCAGTTAAGGATGGACTTGGCTTCAAGAGGGAAGCCAAGAACTTAACAAGCCATAAGGCTCTCATCTCCGTCAAGGAGAAAGGGAAGGCCCCTATGGCTAGTAGTGCTAAAAAGAACCATGCTTTCATGTATCATGACAGGAGACATTCTAGGAATGCCTATAGAAGCTATAATGCTTTTGATTCTCATGCCATGTTTGCTTCTAGTTCTTCCTATATGCATGGTAGAGATATGCCTAGGAGAAATGTTGTTAATGTTCCTAGGAAAATTAATGAACCTTCGACAATATATCATGCTTGCAATGCTTCATTTGCCATTTGTAGAAAGGATAAGAAGGTAATTGCTAGGAAATTAGGGGCAAGAGGCAAGGGAGATAAAACTTGCATTTGGGTCCCTAAGACCATTGTGACTAACCTTGTAGGACCCAACAAGAGTTGGGTACCTAAGACCCAAGCCTAAATTTGCCTTGCAGGTTTATGCATCCGGGGGTTCAAGCTGGATTATCGACAGCGGATGCACAAACCACATGACGGGGGAGAAGAAGATGTTCACCTCCTACGTCAAGAACAATGATTCCTAAGATTCAATCATATTCGGTGATGGGAACCAAGGCAAGGTAAAAGGGTTAGGGAAGATTGCTATTTCATCCGAGCACTCTATTTCTAATGTGTTTTTAGTTGAGTCGCTTGGATATAATCTGTTATCCGTTAGTCAACTTTGTAAAATGGGATATAATTGTCTATTCACAAATGTAGATGTGTCTGTCTTTAGAAGGTGTGATGGTTCACTAGCTTTTAAGGGTGTACTAGACGACAAACTTTATTTGGTTGATTTTGCAAAAGAAGAGGCCGGTCTAGATGCATGCTTAATTGCTAAGACTTGCATGGGCTGGCTGTGGCATCGCCGTCTAGCACATGTGGGGATGAAGAACCTTCACAAGCTTCTAAAGGGAGAACACGTGATAGGTCTAACTAATGTGCATTTTGAAAAAGATAGACCTTGTGCAGCTTGTAAAGCAGGCAAACAGGTGGGAAGCTCTCATCACACCAAAAATGTGATGACCACATCAAGACCTTTGGAGATGCTTTATATGGACCTCTTCGGACCCGTCGCCTATCTAAGCATAGGAGGAAGTAAGTATGGTCTTGTTATAGTTGATGATTTTTCCCGCTTCACTTGGGTATTCTTTTTGCAGGATAAAACTGAAACCCAAGGGACCCTCAAGCGCTTCCTCAGGAGAGCTCAAAATGAGTTTGAGCTCAAGGTGAAGAAGATAAGGAGCGACAACGGGTCCGAGTTCAAGAACATTCAAGTGGAGGAGTTCCTTGAGGAGGAGGGGATCAAGCACGAGTTCTCCGCTCCCTACACACCACAGCAAAATGGTGTGGTAGAGAGGAAGAATAGGACGCTCATCGATATGGTGAGGACGATGCTTGGAGAGTTCAAGACCCCCGAGCGCTTTTGGTCGGAAGCCGTGAACACGGCTTGCCACGCCATCAACCGAGTCTACCTTCACCGCCTCCTCAAGAAGACTTCGTATGAGCTTCTAACCGGTAACAAACCCAATGTGTCTTACTTTCGTGTATTTGGGAGCAAGTGTTATATTCTTGTGAAGAAAGGTAGAACTTCAAAATTTGCTCCCAAAGCTGTAGAAGGGTTTTTATTAGGTTATGACTCAAATACAAAGGCGTATAGGGTCTTCAACAAATCATCGGGTTTGGTTGAAGTCTCTAGCGACGTTGTATTTGATGAGACTAATGGCTCTCCAAGAGAGCAAGTTGTTGATCTTGATGATGTAGATGAAGAAGACGTTCCAACGGCCGCAATGCGCACCATGGCGATTGGTGATGTGCGACCACAGGAACAATTGGAGCAAGATCAACCTTCTTCCTCAACAATGGTGAATCCCCCAACTCAAGATGATGAACAGGTTCATCAAAAGGAGGCGTGTGATCGAGGGGGAGCTCAATATGATCATGTGATGGAGGAAGAAGCGCAACCGGCACCTCCAACCCAAGTTCGAGCGACGATTCAAAGGAATCATCCCGTCGACCAAATTTTGGGTGACATTAGCAAGGGAGTAACTACTCGTTCTAGATTAGTTAATTTTTGTGAGCATTACTCCTTTGTCTCTTTTATTGAGCCTTTCAGGGTAGAAGAGGCCTTGCTAGATCCGGACTGGGTGTTGGCCATGCAGGAGGAGCTCAACAACTTCAAGCGTAATGAAGTTTGGACACTGGTGCCTCGTCCCAAGCAAAACGTTGTGGGAACCAAGTGGGTGTTCCGCAACAAACAGGACGAGCACGGGGTGGTGACAAGGAACAAGGCTCGACTTGTGGCAAAAGGTTATGCCCAAGTCGCAGGTTTGGACTTTGAGGAGACTTTCGCTCCTGTGGCTAGGCTAGAATCAATTCGTATTTTGCTAGCATATGCCGCTCACCATTCTTTCAGGTTGTTTCAAATGGATGTGAAGAGCGCTTTCCTCAACGGGCCGATCAAGGAGGAGGTGTACGTAGAGCAACCCCTGGCTTCGAGGATGAACGGTACCCCAACCACGTGTGTAAGCTCTCTAAGGCGCTCTATGGACTTAAGCAAGCCCCAAGAGCATGGTATGAATGCCTTAGAGACTTTTTAATTGCTAATGCTTTCAAGGTTGGGAAAGCCGATCCAACTCTTTTCACTAAGACTTGCGATGGTGATCTATTTGTGTGCCAAATTTATGTCGATGACATAATATTTGGTTCTACTAATCAAAAGTCTTGTGAAGAGTTTAGTAGGGTGATGACGCAAAAATTCGAGATGTCGATGATGGGCGAGTTGAACTACTTCCTTGGGTTCCAAGTGAAGCAACTCAAGGACGACACCTTCATCTCCCAAACGAAGTACACGCAAGACTTGCTAAAGCGGTTTGGGATGAAGGACGCCAAGCCCGCAAAGACGCCGATGGGAACTGACGGACACACCGACCTCAACAAAGGAGGTAAGTCCGTTGATCAAAAAGCATACCGGTCCATGATAGGTTCTTTGCTTTACTTATGTGCTAGTAGACTGGATATTATGCTTAGCGTATGCATGTGTGCTAGATTTCAATTCGATCCAAGGGAGTGTCACTTAGTGGCCGTGAAGCGAATTCTTAGATATTTAGTCGCTACGCCTTGCTTCGGGATCTGGTATCCAAAGGGGTCTAACTTTGACTTGATTGGATATTCCGACTCCGACTATGCTGGATGTAAGGTCGATAGGAAGAGTACATCAGGGACGTGCCAATTCTTAGGAAGGTCCCTGGTGTCATGGAATTCTAAGAAACAAACTTCCGTTGCCCTATCCACCGCTGAGGCCGAGTACGTTGCCGCAGGACAGTGTTGTGCGCAACTACTTTGGATGAGGCAAACCCTCCGGGACTTTGGCTACAATCTGAGCAAAGTCCCACTCCTATGTGACAATGAGAGTGCTATCCGAATAGCGGAAAATCCTGTTGAGCACAGCCGCACAAAGCACATTGACATCCGGCATCACTTTTTGAGAGACCACCAGCAAAAGGGAGATATCGAAGTGTTTTATGTTAGCACCGAGAACCAGCTAGCCGATATCTTTACCAAGCCTTTAGATGAGAAGATCTTTTGCAGGCTGCGTAGTGAGCTAAATGTCTTAGATTCGCGGAACATGGATTGATTTATAGCATACATGTGTTTATGCATTTGATCATGTTCCTTATGTATTTTGTTGTTTACTTGTGGTGCTCAAGTTGTACAAACACTCCCCGGACCTCACAAGTCCTTTTTGCAAGCGATGCACATATTTAGGGGGAGTTGTGCTACAACTTGACCCTTTGAGACTAACCTTGTGCTTGAGTTTGCTTGATTTAGTCTCAAAGGAGGTTTGAAAGGGAAAAGGTGGACTTGGACCATGAAAGACTTCCACTGCACTCCGATGAGAGGGTAACCTATTCCAAGTTCATCTCATGTACTCCTATTGCCTTTGTATTATTATTTGAAGATTTTGGTGAGGCAATGGGGTTAAAGGGCCAAGATTGATCCCGTTTTGGTGCTTGATGCCAAAGGGGGAGAAAATAAGGCCAAAGCAACAAATGGATCAGCTACCACTTGAGAATTTCGAAAATAATAGAATAGAGCTTTTGTTTTGTCAAAATAACTCTTATTGGCTCTTTTTGTCAAAAGTTGATCTCTTGTGGGGAGAATGGTTGATTATGGGAAATAGGGGGTGTTGGGGACTTGTTCTCAAATGCTATGAATTAAGAACAAGGCAACATAAAATGTTAAATATTAATGCCCTTCGTCCGCTAAAGCATTATATCCCCAAGGATTTAATGAACTTCGGACGAAGACCGTGAGCGAAATATCACGAAGGTCATACCTTCGTGATTAAACTTATAAAATAATATGAAATAATATATAAAAAATGAAACATTAAAGATAAATGTATCAGAAATAAGCAACATTATTCACATATTTTATTATCTGATCATAAAAATGTCAGAACATAAAGTTTGGGTACATTTATACCTTCTCCTTGACAGATGATAATTCCCGGGCAATGCGTTTGCAATTACAGGAATCCGTGAACAGTAAAGGAATATTGTTCACTATTTATAGACACAGGACACAACCTGTAAGGAATTACAATCATGCCCCTTATAAAAGTTTACAACAATCACTCAGACCCTTATGGGCTAAAAGGTCATTCTATCTTTAAGTCGGTTCGGTCCTTCGTCTTCAGGCATGCTAAAACACCGAAGCTTCATGAGTGATAGCTTCGGTCATCATGTATAAGCAGCTTTAGCCAAAGCTGTTTCTTCCTGCAGGACCTTCGGCGACGAAGCATGGCCCCAATAGTAGCCCCTTCGTGGTGCTAGATCGTTTTTCGTAACGAGCTTGATCCGTGAAAAAAGTCTCTTAGGCTTCGGGAAGCCGAAGGTCCGAAAAACACCTTCCCTGAGCTCGTTGCCAAGAAACGATACAGTTTTCAAGCGCGGAGCGGTCCTACCATGCAGGTTCACCTTCTTGGTTGTTGCGGCCCACCGTGCAGTGGGTGCGAGTGACTGTTTGCCCGGTGAAAAAATCCTGGCGATTCGCCTTCTTACCTGTAGCACTATATAAACAAACAGGTACGTGTGAAGTTACCACGGCATTCATTGCTATTGCACTGTTTTGCTGCCAAAAATTTAACCATAGTCCGGAGCTTGATTTTTGCATTCAAAACGAAGCTCCAGTTTGGTTTGTGCTTCGTCACGAGGATAGCTTCGGAGAAAAGGTTATTGACTTTCAAAGAATTTTTTCAAGAAAATTTAAAATCAAATGGCCAGAATACGCTCCACTGCTAGGGTTGAGCGTGATGAAGACGAGACCGAAGCCATTGAAACTGTTCCGATTTCTGAAGCGATGAAGCGTTCCGGGCTGGTTCCATCAGAAGACACACCTGCTGCCGAAGCAACGCAAGCTGATGATGAAGAAGCTGGCTTCAAAGATGAGTACAACTGTGGGATGCCAAGCAAACCTAGTCATCTGGACTTTGGAAAGTCCACCGTGTCCGAAGCTGATCTTGCAAAAATGGTGAAGCTGGGCTACTTTAGTGAAACAAAAAAGGAGCTGGTTCGTTTTGGCGGGGAGGAGATTACTCCGAAGCCGGAAAAGAATGAAGTGGTTGTGTTCAAAAGCTTCTTTAAAGCAGGATTAAGATTTCCTTTGAATGGGATGATTGCTGATGTGTTGAAGAAGTTTGGTGTTTACCTTCATCAGCTGACCCCTAACGCTATTGTTAGATTAAGTGTTTATATTTGGGCCCTTCGTAGCCAGGGAGTGGAACCGTTCGGTGAAGGTTTCTGTCGAGTCCATGAACTACACTATCAGACTAAAGCCAGAGGAGATGGTCTTCATGAGAATTTTGGATGTTTTAACTTTGCTTATCGCAAAACTTTGAAGTTTCCAGTGATAAGCTACCGAAGCAAATGGCCAGTCGGATGGAAATCTAAGTGGTTTTATGTTAAAGTTGATAAAGATGAAGATAAATTGGTTCAGAGTCCACTAGAGCTAACCTTCGGAGAAACGAGGCCCCGATGCAACATGATAAGTGGAAGCCCGAGCCAAATTGCTTTGGCTGAATTTCGCGTGATTTCAGATCATATTGGCACTAGAGACTTGGTGCAGGAATTTCTGGCTTTTAAAGTGTTTCCAACAATGAGGGATTGGGAGATGCCGAAGCTGGAGGGAGAAAAGAAAAAGGGAGAATTTGTTCGATTGTCGTATTACTACAAGTTTAAAAAACACTTTAAAAAGCCCTGCCAAGAGTGGCTGGACTCAATCGAGATTATGTGCAATGATATCCTTGGAAATTACTCTAAGAAAGAAGATCAGTTGATGACTGCAGCCTTCAGCACTCGTCCGAAGCGAAGATTGAACCGAGTGCTAGATGCTTTGAATTTTGATTACCCTGATTACGAGCAACTAGGCGAGGATGCCGAAGGCCCGAAGAGAAAGAGGATTGCCAGCGCCCAGGACAAAGAAAGCACCAAATTGGCCAGAAAGGAAAAAGAAATTTCTGAAAAACTGAGCCCTGGACCGACGGTAGCTGTTTCAAGGAAAAGAAAAGGTACATCTCCAAAACCTGCATCTCCAAAACCCATGACGTCGGCCCAGGAGGAGGAAACTCCTGCACCACCTTCTGCTGCCGAAGTGGAAGAGATTCTAAAGGTAATGACTGAACCTTTGCCTGTCAAGCTAAGCCCGCTGGCGCCAGAACTGACGAAGTTTTTTCAGAAGGGCAAAGAAGCTTCGGCAGCAGAAAGTCCCGCAAAAGCCGAAAAAACGAAGAATGATCCAAGTGTCTGATGTCATTCATCAGACACCGCCATCGACCTCGGCGTCGAAAATTGTTACTGCCGATCCCACAGCCATCGAAGCTGAAACCGCCGGAGCCGAAAGCGGAGGAGCCGAAGCCGTCGGAGCCGAAACCACCGGGGCCGAAGCCACCGAAGCCGAAACCGCCGGGGCCGAAACCGGGACCAACGAAGATCCTAACCTGGAAACTACACTTGAAGATATTGACAATATGCTTCTGAGAATGGCTGAAGAAGAAACTGCTGTGGTTATAGTGAACACGGCAACAGAAAAAAGGAAAAGAGCAGATTGAAGATATTTTGGAAAAAGAAGATTTTAATTTTCAAGATATACTTGGACAAGAGTTGTCAGACGCTAAAAAAGAAGAGCTGAAGAAATATGCTATATCCTGTGGATACAAACCAGGGTCTCTGCTATTTGGTGGAGTCAATGAAGGGAAGCTGAGATGCCTTCGGAACCGAACCGAAGCCAAGGTTGTTAGGACCTTCTCCAAAAGCGTTGGCCTGCCAAAGATTGAAGCAGACCTCTGCAGATACCAGCGACAGCATATTGCTGGTAGTTTGCTTTATGCTAACTTCAAGGTAAAAAAGTCTCGATTTTTCATTATTATATGTTTTTTATTTTCAATTAAGTTGTTCTCTGACGAAGGTTGTTTTGGCGGAGTATACTTCTAAGTAAAGTGCTGAGAATGCAACAAGATCTTGAGGATGAAAAGAACGAAGCTACTATCAAAGATCTAGAAAACAAAGTAAAAAATTACGAAGCTGCTCTGAAGGAAAAAGACTCCGTTGTCCAAGATCTTAAAATCAAAGTTAAAGATCACGAAGCTGCCTTGGAAAAGAAGGACTTCGTCATTCAATCTATGGAAGGTTCATTGGCTGAAGCCCAAGCCGAAAATAACAGGTTAAAGAATGAATTACTCAAAAAGTCAAAAGAATCTGAACAGGAAAAGAAGAACCTCGAAACGAGTCTTAAGACCGAAATTGAGAAAAATTCAAATTTGCAAAAATCATTGAAGGAGCTTCAGGAGAAATGCTTAAACTTCGGCAGCCGATGCGTGCAGCGGCTGAAGGATGTGTTTCACTCAATCGAAGCCAGCTCTGATACATTTACACCTTCAGCTGAGAACCTGCCTAGCACCCTAGAATATATTGAAGGCGAGGTTGATGCTCTTGACGAAGTTATTGCTGGGCATGCTGACTTCTGCGCCCTGCTAGCTTCTCGAGGCACAGCCACCGCTTTTCTGAAGGCTGGCTGTACGCACAGAAAAATTGTAAATAGGCCAAACTTCAGCTTGTCACCAGCAGATTTGGTTGACATCCCAAGCCTAGCCCGAAGCATTGGAAACAGATTTATGACTCAGATTTGGGTAAATGGCGGGCGAAAAATGGCTGGTGACGAAGCTCGGAGCCATCTTAAGCCGGTGAGAAACTTATACTTGTTACTTTCACCTTCTCCTTGAAATTTGCACCTTTCTTATTCTGCTTCAATATATACAGGATGATGAAGCTGAAGAATGACGGGCTGAAGCTTAACAGTTGTTGTAAAAGACTTTTCTGCAAAAAATTCTGAAGAGATCTTTGTAATATAATTATAGAAAAAACTAATGTAAATTTGTGCATACCTTGTAATATATCGTGTCTCCTTTATTGGTGCACAATCTGCTTTGTTGCGAACGAAACTTTTACTTTTGAGCCGAAGGCGAAAAACATCTTCCCTTCTTTTTGTACACAACGAAGCATGAAAATTTTCTCTTTCTCCGAAGTTTTTCCTCATAACCGAAGCTTTTGCCTTTTCTGTATGATACGATGATGATGATCCTATATATGTCTAAATGAATGTTTATGAATGCAAATGTCATGATGTAATGTATTGTGCAAATGATTATTTGAATGTACATCCAAAAAATCATAATCATAGCCCTCATTCCCTTGAGAATGACTCCAATCTTTTTGCCGTTTATTTTTCGGCTTCACCGTTTACTTTTCGGTGTATCAGCGCTGACTTTTCGCTGTAAGCCTCCCTTAGGAGCTTCTTCGCCTTTTACTTTCGGCGGAATCAGCGTTTATTTTTCAATGTAAGCCTCCCTTAGGAGCTTCTTCGCCTTTTACTTTCGGCGGAATCAGCGTTTATTTTTCGCTATAAGCTCTGCATTCCCTTGGGAACGACTTTTGAGCTTCTCCTTCTTTTCTTTTTCCATTGCACTCGATGGTGCGTCGTCAGCTTTTACATTTACATTTTTGGGGGATATCACTCTTATAGAATTGAAATGAGGAAAAGAAAAATTACATGTTGTGGCCCCATTAAAAACCTTTCTCCCCCTTTGGAAAGGAAAAGGGTGCCATAAGGAAAAACTAAAACAACAATAAAAAATAAAAAAGATTACATCAAGTTACACATAGTATCGCCGAAGCTCATCCACATTCCACGATCTAGGAATGTCGTTGCCGTCCATATCCTTTAATCTGTAGGAACCGGGTCTTGACGAAGATACTACCAGAAAGGGGCCTTCCCATTTCAGTTGTAGTTTGCCCACCGTGTTTGGGTTGGCCACTCTTCGAAGCACCAAATGTCCTGGCTTAAAGTTCTTCAACCGAACCTTTCTATCACGCCATTTTATTGTTTCGGCTTGGTATTTATTGATGTTTTCCACAGCCTGAAGCCTGATCCCTTCTATAGCATCTTTGTCCACAGAACAATCAGCTTCGTCTGTCGCCGAAGCCACTGTTCTTATTGATCCTGCCTTAGCCTCTTCTGGGGTTATTGCTTCATCACCAAACAGCAATTTAAATGGTGTAAAACCTGTTGACCTTGATACTGTTGTGTTGTGGCTCCACACCATTTTAATTAATTCTTCTGGCCATTTTCGCCTTGGCTGATTGAATATTAACTTCATTATTCCTGTCATTATGATGCCATTAGCCCTTTCAACTAGTCCATTTGATTCCGGATGTCGAACTGACGCAAAATGGATCTTTGTGCCAATTTGTTCACAAAATTCTTTGAAGGCTTCGGAGTCAAACTGTGTTCCATTGTCCACAGTGATAGCCTTCGGCACTCCGAAGCGACAAACAATGTTTTGCCAGAAAAACTTTTGAACAGTAACCGAAGTTATTGTGGCTAAAGGCTTTGCCTCAATCCATTTAGAAAAATATTCCACTGCCACTACAACATATCTTAAATTTCCTTGTGCTGGTGGTAGTGGTCCTAACAAATCAAGGCCCCACCTTTGTAACGGCCAAGTGGGTTGTATTAGCTAAGTTAGAGACGAAGGTTGTTTTTGATCTCTTGCACATTTCTGACAACCTTCGCACTTTTGGACCAGTTCCGCTGCATCCAAAGCTGCTTTTGGCCAATAAAATCCTTGGCGAAAAACATTTCCCAGCAAAGGCCTAGATCCAATGTGAGATCCACACAAGCCTGCATGTATTTCCTTCATCAATTTTATACCTTCGGCTCTGGATAAACATTTGAGTAACGGAGAGCATACACCATGCTTGTACAGCTCCCCTTCTATTATTACATATGTTGGGGGCTTGTTCTCAAATGCTAAGAATTAAGAACAAGGCAACATAGAAAATGTTAAGTGTTAAAGTCCTTCGTCCTCCAAAACATTATATCCCTTCAGGATATAAAGAATTTCGGACGAAGGTTACGAAGGACATACCTTCGTAAACATAATAACAAGGGACGAAGTATTCATACAAATCATGAGGTATGAAATAAACATTTAAACATTATCACAGAATCATCTTCACTTTTATTATCATGAACGAATATAAATAATTTCAAATTACAAATGTACCTTCGGTCCTGAGGAAAGCGAAAGTACAGGTGTGATGTGAAAGCAAATGTCAGGTTCGCGTGAACAGTACAAAGGTACTGTTCATCTATTTATAGACACAGGTCACAGCCTGTGACAAAATACAATTATGCCCCTTACAAAAGTTTACAACATTGACTCAGACCTCTATGGATAAAAAGGTCATTCTATCTCTATGTCGGTTTGTAACGCCGAAGCTCCATGACAAGGAACCTTCGGCCATCTCCTGGGGACAACTTCAGCCGAAGCTGCTTCTTCGTGTAGGACCTTCGGCGCAACGAAGCATGACCCCAACAGTAGCCCCTTTCGCGGTGCTAGATCGTTTTTCGTAACGAGCTTGACCCATGAAAAAAGCCTCTTCAGCTTCGGGAAGCCGAAGGTCCAAAAAACACCTTCCCTGAGCTCGTTGCTGAGAAACGATCCAGGTTTCCGAGGGCGTGCCAGGCCCACCTTGCAGAGTTACTGTTTGATCTTTGCGGTCCACTGCACAGCGAGTACAAGTGACTGCCCGCCTGGTGTAAAAATCCTGCCGCTTCGCCTTCTTACCTGCAGCACTATATAAAGAGACGAGTAGGTGTGAAGTTACCACAGCATTCATTGCTATTTGCACTGTTTTGCTGCCAAAATTTTTAACTATAGCCGAAGCTTGATTCTCAGAATCGAACGAAGGTCCATCCCGACGTCTGCTTCGTCAGAAAGAAAGGCTTCGGGAGAAAAGGAAAAAGAAAAAAGTATCTAACTTCCCCAAACTCAGAATCAAATGGCCAGAGTACGATCTACTGCCAGAGTTGCACGTGAAGGAGACGAAGCCGAAGGTTTGAATACTTGTGCCCATCTCCGAAGCAATGCAGCGTTCCGGACTGGTGACTGCGGAAGAAATGCCTGCTGCTGAAGCAAACCCGACAACTGCCGAAGGAGAAGAAGAGAACATTGAAGGGACTGATCCCGAAGATGACTATCGCATTGCAATGCCCAGCAAGCCCAGTCACCTAGATTTCGGAAAGTCGACTGTTTCAAAGGCTGATCTTTCCAAGATGGTGAAAGCAGGTTATTTCAGTGAAAATCAGAAGAAGCTACTTCGCTTCGGGGGAGAAGAAACCACCCCGAAGCCAGAGAAGGACGAGATTGTCATCTTCAAGAGCTTTTTAAAGGCTGGGCTGAGATTCCCTCTTCACGAGATTATTGCGGAGGTACTGAAGAGGTTTGGTATCTACCTTCACCAGTTAACTCCTAACGCTATCGTTAGGCTTAGCGTTTATATTTGGGCCCTCCGAAGCCAAGCAGTGGAGCCATTTGCCGACAGTTTCTGTCGAGTTCACGAACTGCACTATCAGACGAAGGCTAGAAAAGATGGGCTACATGATAACTTCGGTTGCTACAATTTTGCCTACCGGAAAACTGCAAAGTTTCCTGTAATGAGCTACCGAAGCAAATGGCCGGCAGGCTGGAAATCAGAATGGTTCTATGTCAAGGTTGATGACGACAAGGAGAAGCTTGTGCAAAGTCCACTCGAGCTGATCTTCGGAGAAACCCGACCCCGCTGCAACATGACACCAGAAGGTCAAACACAACAGGCAATGGATGAATTCAGAATTATTGCAGAGCATATCAGTACCAGGGATCTGGTTCAAGAATTCTTGGCATTCAGAGTCTTCCCTACTCTGAAAGAATGGGAAATGCCAAAGTTAAAGGGGGAGAAGAAGGAGGGGGAACTTGTCCGGCTTCCTTATCACTTCAAATTCAGAAAATACTTTAAGAAGCCCTGCCAAGAGTGGCTGGACACAGTTGAGGTGATGTGTAATGAAATTCTGGGGAATTATTCCAAAAAAGAAGATCAACTGATGACAGCAGCCTTCGGCACCCGTCCGAAGCGAAGGCTGAACCGAGTGCTTGATGCCCTGGGCTTCGAGTACCCTGACTATGAACGACTGAACAAGGGTGCTGAGGGCCAAAAAAGAAAAAGAGTGGCCGAAGCTTTGAACAAGGATGAAGAAAAACCAGCAAAAGAAAAGAAAATTCCCAAGAAGAGAAAAATATCAACTCCAAAGCGAAAATTATCCGATGAAGAGGGGTCCCCCGCAGCACCTTCTACCAGCGACGTGGAGGAAATTTTAAAGGTAATGACTGAACCCGTGCCCACGAAGCTAAGTCCATTAGGGCCTCAACTGACGAAGCTTTTTCGAAAGGTGGAAGGGCCGGAACAAACGAAGATAACCAAACCAAAGCGGCAAAGAATTATTGCAGTGACCGAAGTTATCGACAAGACGCCGCCGAGGGCGTCAATTCAGAAAACACCAGCTGTCGAGGGCACAACAAACGTCGAAGTCGCACCTTCGGAGGTCGCGGCTACCGAAGCCGCTACAGCCGAAGAAGTGAACTTAGAAACTACCATTGAGGACATCGACAAAATTTTGCAAGACATGGCTGCAGAAGAAGCTGCCACTGCTGCTGAAAAAACCATGGCCACAGTGCCTAGGAAGGGGAAAGAAATAGCCGAAGACACTTCGGACGACGAAGCCTACACATTTCAAAATTTAGTTGGGCAAAAACTGACGAAGGCCGAAATAGAAGAGCTCAAGGAATATGCCAAATCTTGCGGATACAAGCCAGGAGCTCTTCTATTTGGAGGCATTGATGATGAAAAATTGGGCTGCATTCGTGATCAGGCTGGGGCTAAGGTCATCGGTACCCTATCAAAGAGTATCGGTTTTCCGAAGCTAGAAACAGATATCAGCCGCTACCGACGACAACATATCGTCGGCAGCTTATTTTATTCCAATTTCAAGGTAAACAACCTTTTCTTTGGCTTTTATTGCTTTTAATAACAAAAATGTTACTAACTAAAGTTGTTTCTGTGCAGAGCATGCTACTGAGCAAAGCTCTGAAGATGCAACAAGATCTAGAGGACAAAAAACACGAAGCTATAATTGAAAATCTAGAGAACAAGATAAAAGAGCAGTCAGCCATTATTGAAAAGAAAGACTTTGAGCTCCAATCAATTGAAGGCTTGCTGGCAGAGACTGAAGCTAAAGTATCAGAATTGAATTCGAAGCTTATCTGCCAATCAAAACAATTTGAACAGGAGAAGCTAGAGCTTAATTCGAAACTTGAAGCCGAAGTCCAGACCAACTCAGACTTGAAGAAATCATTAACAAGCCTTCA
This sequence comes from Zea luxurians, assembly GCA_029449295.1. Classification (NCBI taxonomy): domain Eukaryota; kingdom Viridiplantae; phylum Streptophyta; class Magnoliopsida; order Poales; family Poaceae; genus Zea; species Zea luxurians. Next base: position 2,643,180 of record JAOPSE010000090.1, read on the forward strand.
AGACAAGTGCTTGAAATTTAGCAATAATTGTATTGAACGATTAAAAAAGATCTTTTACTCTGTTGGAGCCAGCAGCGGGAAGTTTAACCCTTCAGCGGAAAATTTACCAAAAGCCTTCGATCATATTGAAGCTGAAATTGAAGAACTTGACGAAGTTATAGCCGGGCACGGTGACTTTTGTGCCTGGGTAGCTTCTCGGGGTACCGCTGCAGCGTTCCTGAAGGCCGGCTGCGAACATGGAAAAGTCGTCAATAGGCCCAACTTCACCCTGTCTCCATCAATTCTGGACGATATTCCTGACCTCGCCCGAAGCATCTCAAATAGATTTATAAAAATGATATGGACAAAAGGCGGGCGAGAGAAGGCTGGAGACGAAGCTCGAAGTCATCTTGATCCAGTAAGTAATCATACTTTGTACTTACCTTCTCCTTCACGCCTGATTTTTACTCGCGATACCTTGATTCATGTAGGATGACGAAGGTGAAGATGATGCTTAAAATGTGTCGCCGAAGCTGTCGCCGAAGCTGAAGCTTAGTGGAGATTAGTAGGAGTATACTATGGAAAAAACTCAGGATACTTTTGTAACAACTTTTGTAAATACAATTAATCTGTTCTCAAGGAGCTTTGTACATACCTTGTAATATATTCTTACCCTTCTACTGAGGCGCTTTGATGTGGACGAAATTAGTATTTTGAGCCGAAGGCGAAAAAACACCTTCCCTTCTTTTCGTACACAACGAAGCATAGAAGACCACTTCTTCTTTTTGCCAAAGCTTTTCTTTTTTGTACATAACGAATCATAAAAGACCACTTCTTCTTTTTGCCGAAGCAACCACTTAGGTACACAAATGCTATGAATGAATGCTTATGCATGCAAATGCCATGATGTAATGTAATGTGCGAATGAATGTCCAAAACATATGTCCGAAGCCACACTCTCAGCCATTATTTCCTTAAAAACAACCACACATCAGCTCTGCATTCCCTTAGGAACGACTTTGGAGCTTCTTCGCCTTTTACTTAGGCGGTATCAGCGTTGACTTTTCGCTGTAAGCTCTGCATCCCCTTAGGGACGTCTTTGGAGCTTCTTCGCCTTTTACTTTCGGCGGAATCAGCGTTGACTTTTCGCTGTAAGCTCTGCATCCCCTTAGGGACGTCTTTGGAGCTTGTTCTCTTTTTCAGTTTCGGCACTCGATGGTGCGTTCTCAACTTTTACATTTACATTCTTTGGGGGATTTTGCTCTTATAAAACTAAAAAAGGAAATTACATATGATGGCCCCATTAAAAACCTTTCTCCCCCTTTAGAAAGGAAAAGGGTGCCATGAAAAAGAAAAAGAAAAACATAAAAAGTTACATCGAGTTATACATAATATCTCCGAAGCTCATCTGCATTCCAAGATCTTGGAATTTCGTTGCCATCCATGTCCTTCAATCTGTACGAACCAGGCCTTGACGAAGATGCTACTAAGAAAGGCCCTTCCCATTTCAATTGTAACTTGCCCACTGTGTCTGGGTTGGCCACTCTCCGAAGCACCAAGTGTCCCTGGCTCAATATTTTTTAGCCGAACCTTTCTATCTCGCCATTTGACTGTTTCGGCCTGGTATTTATTGATATTCTCCACAGCTTGAAGCCTGATGCCTTCTAAAGCATCTTTTTCCACAAGACAGGCATCTTCAGGACTTGATTCTGCCGAAGCTACCACTCTTATTGATCCAGCTTTGGCCTCTTCCGGAGTTATTGCTTCGTCACCGAATAATAATTTAAATGGAGTAAAGCCTGTAGACCTTGATGCTGTTGTATTGTGGCTCCACACCACTTTGGTTAACTGATCTGGCCACTTTCCCCTGGGTTGATTGAAGATTAACTTCATTATTCCTGTCATTATAATGCCGTTGGCCCTTTCAACGAGCCCATTCGACTCCGGGTGCCTGACTGATGCAAAATGGATCTTCGTTCCAATTTGATCACAGAAATTTCTGAAAGCTTCGGAGTCGAACTGCGTTCCATTATCTACAGTGATGGCCTTCGGTACCCCGAAGCGACAGACAATGTTCTGCCAGAAAAACTTTTGGACAGTGGCCGAAGTTATTGTAGCTAATAGCTTCGCCTCAATCCATTTGGAAAAATACTCCACAGCCACTATAACATATTTTAGATTCCCTTGAGCCGGTGGTAATGGACCTAGCAAGTCAAGGCCCCACCTTTGCAATGGCCAGATGGGTTGTATCAGCTGTGTCAAAGACGAAGGTTGCTTTTGATCTCTTGCACATTTCTGACAACCTTCGCACTTTTGAACTAACTCCGCTGCATCCGAAGCTGCCTTCGGCCAATAAAACCCTTGGCGAAAAACTTTTCCAAGTAACGGCCTAGATCCGATGTGGGATCCACACAGGCCTGCATGTATTTCTTTCATTAACTCTATACCTTCGGTTCTAGACAAGCACTTGAGCAGCGGGGCACAAACTCCATGCTTATATAACTCCCCTTCTATCATGACATACGGACGAGCTCTTGCCTCTATCCTTTTATTATAAGTTTCGTCATCTGATAGGAAGTTACCCTGAAGATAAGAGATTATTTCAGTTCTCCAATCTTCGCTGTAAACAGGAGAAATGTTGAGGACTGCTCTTTCAAGGAGCTCCACTGAAGGTGCCTTTATTGTTTCGAAGAAGACATCCGAAGGTAACGGCAGCCCCTGTGCTGCAGACTTGGCTAGCAAATCAGCATGCTCATTTTGTCCTCGAGGGATATTCTTGACAGAAAATCCTTCGAAGGAGGCCTCGATCCTTCGGACCGTGTCTAGGTATTTTTCAAGCTTCGGATCTTTAGCCTTGCAACTTTTGTCAATATGACCCGAAACAACCTGGGAATCAGTTTTAAGAATCGCCCTTCTGATTCCCATTGCCTTTAATTTCCGAAGGCCCAGGAGCAGGGCTTCGTACTCAGTAATATTATTTGTGCAGCTGAAGTCAAGTCTTGCTGCATAACAAGTTTTAACCTTGGATGGTGAGACCAACACAGCAGCTGCACCTGCTCTGAAGGTTCCCCAAGAGCCATCACAAAACACTGTCCACACTTCGGCATCTTTATTTGCTTCTTCATCCTGAGCCCCTGGCGTCCAATCGGCAATGAAATCTGCCAATGCTTGAGACTGGATCGAGGACCTATGCACATAATCAATGTAAAATTCATTGAGTTCAGCAGCCCATTTTCCAATCCGTCCAGTAGCTTCTCTATTTCTCATGATATCCTTCAACGGCTGCGAAGAAGGAACAATAATGTTGTATGCCTGAAAATAATGCCGAAGCTTCCTGGATGCCATTAAAACGGCATAAAATACCTTCTCCAGCTCTGTATAATTTTTCTTTGAGACACTAAGGACCTCAGATACAAAATACACTGGAACTTGTTTCTTGACTTGGCCATCAAGCTTCTCCTGGACAAGTGCCGCACTTACTGCTGAGTGCGAAGCTGCCACATATAACAACAGAGGAGCCCCTGGCGTTGGTGGAGTTAATGTTGTTAGATCTATCAAGTATTGCTTCAGCTCTTCGAAGGCTTTTTGTTGACTTGGGCCCCATTGAAAGACTTCAGCTGACTTCAGCACCTCGAAAAATGGTAAGTTTCTTTCTGCTGATCTGGATATAAATCTGTTGAGAGATGCCAGCCTTCCTGTCAATCTTTGGGCCCCCTTTCTTGTGGTTGGTGGCTCCATTCGGAGTATAGCTTCGATTTTATTTGGATTAGCTTCGATTCCCTTTGTTGAAACCAAACATCCAAGAAATTTCCCCTTCTTTACTCTGAAGACACATTTCTCTGGATTCAGCTTCAGACCAGCTTGTCTGAAGCTGGCGAAGGTCTCCTGCAGATCAGCAATATGATTTTCCTGCTTCGTGCTTTTTACAATAATGTCATCAACATAGGTCAACACATTTCTGCCTATCTGAGACTGGAGAACCTTCGCAGTCATTCTGCTGAAACTCCCTCCAGCATTCTTGAGCCCCTCAGGCATCCAAAGATAGCAATATGTGCCACTTGGGGTTATGAAGCTAGTTTTCGGCTCATCTTCCTTCTTCATCCAAATTTGATGATAGCCTGAGTAGCAGTCTAGGAGACTCATGAGCTCTGAAGAAGCTGCTGCATCGACTAAAGAGTCTATCCTTGGCAGCGGGAATTCGTCCTTCGGACAAGCCTTGTTGAGATCTGTGAAATCGATACACATTCTCCACTTGCCATTGGCCTTCTTCACCATAACAGTGTTAGCTAGCCACTCTGGATACTTCACTTCTCTGATAACTCCTGCACTGAGGAGTCTTTTTACTTCATTGCGAGCCCCTTCGGCCTTGTCATCAGACATTTTCCGAAGCCTCTGCTTTCGGGGTCTGAAGGATGGGTCAACATTGAGCGAATGTTCAATAACATCCCGATTTACTCCACAGAGATCATTGGCTGACCATGCAAAAACATCTTTGTTGTTGAATAAAAACCTTATCAAGGTTTTTTCCTGGTCTTCAGATAATTGCGAGCCCAACAGCACCTTCTGCTCTGCTATATCCTCACACAATAGCATGGGCTTCGGCTGATCTGCTGAAGCTGCCTTCTCCCTTCTGAATTTGTACTGTTCACAAGCTTCAGCTCCATCTATGTTATGGATTGCCTTGGAGTCAGTCCAGCTTCCTTCGGCCCTTCTAGCAGCTTCCTGGCTTCCATGAATAGCAATAGGCCCTTGGTCCGAAGGTATCTTCATGCAGAGATAAGCTGGGTGCAGAATTGCTTCGAAGGCATTAAGAGTACCACGGCCAATGATAGCATTCTAAGGATACTCCATGTCAACAATATCAAACACAATTTGCTCAGTCCTTGTGTTGTTAACAAATCCAAAGGTTACGGGCATGGTAATCTTCCCAAGTGCTACAATCTGCCGCCCTCCGAAGCCACAAAGAGGGTGCGTAGCATCATGAATCTTGTCTTCGGGCTCTTGCATTTGTCTGAAGGCTTTAGCAAATATAATATCAGCTGCACTGCCTGTATCAACTAAGACATTGTGGACCAGAAATCCTTTGATCACGCAAGAGATAACCATGGCATCATTGTGAGGATAATCCTTAAGCTGAAGGTCTTCCTGAGAGAAAGTAATTGGAATGTGGGACCATTTTGACTTGATGAAGGGTCCCTGCACTCCAACATGCTGCACCCTTCTCTGAGCCTCCTTCTTCTGCTTCTTGTTAGCCGGCTCTGAGCAAGAACCGTCTGTTATCGGGAGCACTAGCTTCGAAGCCGAAGCAGCTCCAGCTTGATTGTTGAACGAAGCCATCAGCTCAGAAAAGTGGAAGTGAGTTCACCGGAGGTGGGCGCCAATGTTGGGGGCTTGTTCTCAAATGCTAAGAATTAAGAACAAGGCAACATAGAAAATGTTAAGTGTTAAAGTCCTTCGTCCTCCAAAACATTATATCCCTTCAGGATATAAAGAATTTCGGACGAAGGTTACGAAGGACATACCTTCGTAAACATAATAACAAGGGACGAAGTATTCATACAAATCATGAGGTATGAAATAAACATTTAAACATTATCACAGAATCATCTTCACTTTTATTATCATGAACGAATATAAATAATTTCAAATTACAAATGTACCTTCGGTCCTGAGGAAAGCGAAAGTACAGGTGTGATGTGAAAGCAAATGTCAGGTTCGCGTGAACAGTACAGAGGTACTGTTCATCTATTTATAGACACAGGTCACAGCCTGTGACAAATTACAATTATGCCCCTTACAAAAGTTTACAACATTGACTCAGACCTCTATGGATAAAAAGGTCATTCTATCTCTATGTCGGTTTGTAACGCCGAAGCTCCATGACAAGGAACCTTCGGCCATCTCCTGGGGACAACTTCAGCCGAAGCTGCTTCTTCGTGTAGGACCTTCGGCGCAACGAAGCATGACCCCAACAACATATGGACGACCTCTTGCCTCTATTCTCTTGTTATAAGCTTCGTCATCTGAAAGAAAAATACCCTTAAGGTAAGAGATGATCTCTGTTCTCCAGTCTTCACTATAAACAGGAGATATGTTGAGAACCGCTCTTTCAAGAAGTTCAACCGAAGGTGCTTTTATTGTTTCAAAAAATACTTCCGAAGGTAATGGCAGCCCCTGTGCTGCTGACTTGGCTAGCAAATCAGCATGCTCGTTTTCTCCTCGAGGAATATTTTTTACAGAAAACCCTTCAAAGGAAGCTTCAATCCTTCGGACAGTATCTAGATACTTCTCAAGCTTTGGGTCTCTTGTCTTACAACTCTTATCAATATGACCAGAGATAACCTGGGAATCAGTTTTAAGAACCGCCCTTCTGATTCCCATTGCCTTTAACTTCCGAAGACCCAAAAGTAAAGCTTCGTACTCAGCAATGTTATTTGTGCAGCTAAAATCAAGTCTTACTGCATAGCAAGTTTTAACTTTGGAGGGTGCGACCAACACAGCGGCTGCTCCTGCTCCGAAGGTTCCCCAAGAACCATCGCAGAATACTGTCCAAGCTTCGGCATCTTTATTTGCCTCTTCTACTTGAGCCCCTGGCGTCCAGTCAGCAATGAAGTCAACTAACGCCTGGGACTGAATTGAAGATCTGTGTACATAATCAATGCAGAATTCATTAAGTTCCGCACCCCACTTTCCAATCCTTCCAGTAGCTTCTCTATTTCTCATAATGTCCTTCAATGGTTGTGAAGAAGGGACAATTATATTGTATGCTTGGAAATAATGCCGAAGCTTTCTAGAAGCCATCAAAACAGCATATAGCACCTTCTCCAATTCTGTATAATATTTCTTTGATAAACTAAGAACTTCAGATACAAAGTATATTGGAGCTTGCTTCTTGATTTGCCCTTCAAGCTTCTCTTGGACAAGTGCCGCACTTACCGCAGAGTGCGAAGCTGCCACATATAACAACAGAGGAGCCCCTGGCGTTGGTGGAGTTAGCGTTGTTAGGTTTATCAAATATTGCTTCAGCTCTTCGAAGGCTCTCTGCTGGATCTGTCCCCATTGAAAAACTTCGGCTGACTTCAGCACTTCGAAGAATGGTAAATTTCTCTCTGCTGATCTAGATATGAATCTGTTGAGAGATGCTAGTCTTCCTGTCAATCTTTGAGCCCCCTTCTTTGTACTGGGTGGTTCCATTCGAAGGATAGCTTCGATTTTATTTGGATTAGCCTCAATCCCTTTTGTTGAAACTAGACAGCCAAGAAATTTTCCTTTCTTCACACCGAAGACACATTTTTCTGGATTCAATTTTAACCCGACCTGTCTGAAATTAGCAAAGGTTTCCTGCAGGTCAGTAATGTGATTCTCTGGCTTCGTGCTTTTTACAATGATATCATCAACATAAGTTAGCACATTTCTGCCTATTTGAGATTGAAGAACCTTCGCTGTCATTCTGCTGAAGCTTCCTCCAGCATTCTTGAGCCCCTCAGGCATCCGAAGGTAACAATATGTTCCACTAGGGGTTATGAAACTGGTCTTCGGCTCATCCTCCTTCTTCATCCAAATTTGGTGATAGCCTAAATAACAATCCAGCAGACTCATAAGTTCTGATGAAGCTGCTGCATCAACTAAGGAATCTATCCTTGGCAATGGAAACTCGTCCTTCAGACAGGCCTTGTTGAGATCAGTGAAATCGATACACATCCTCCATTTACCATTGGCCTTTTTTACCATAACAGTATTAGCCAGCCATTCTAGGTATTTTACCTCTCTGATAACTCCGGCACTGAGAAGTCTTTTCACTTCATTTTGAGCACCTTCGGCCTTGTCATCAGACATCTTCCGAAGCCTCTGCTTTCTGGGTCTGAAAGATGGATCAACATTAAGCGAATGCTCAATAACATCCCTGTTAACTCCGCAAAGATCATTAGCCAACCATGCAAAGACATCTTTGTTGTTAAACAAGAATCTTATCAAGGTTTTCTCCTGTTCCTCAGACAATTGAGATCCAAGCAGCACCTTCTGCTCTGCGATATCTTCGCATAAAAGCATGGGTTTCGGCTGATCAGCCAAAGCAGCCTTCTCCCTTCTGTGCTTGTACTGCTCACAAGCTTTGGCTTCATCTATGTTATGGATTGCCTTTGAATCAGTCCAATTCCCTTCGGCCTTTCTGGCAGCTTCCTGACTCCCATAAATAGCAATAGGTCCCTGATCCGAAGGTATCTTCATGCAAAGATATGCTGGATGAAGGATTGCTTCGAAAGCATTGAGTGTTCCGCGACCAATGATAGCATTGTAAGGATACTCCATGTCAACAATGTCAAACACAATTTGCTCAGTCCTTGTGTTGTTGACGAATCCGAAGGTTACTGGCATGGTAATCTTTCCAAGTGCTACAATCTGCCGCCCTCCGAAGCCACAAAGAGGGTGCATAGCATCATGAATCTTGTCTTCGGGCTCTTGCATTTGTCTGAAGGCCTTAGCAAATATGATATCTGCTGCACTGCCTGTATCAACCAAAACATTATGGACCAGAAATCCTTTGATCACACAAGAAATAATCATGGCATCATTGTGTGGGTAATCCTTGAGCTGAAGATCCTCTTGAGAAAAGGTAATTGGGATGTGAGACCATCTTGATTTGATGAAGGGTCCTTGTACCCCTACATGTTGTACTCTTCTCTGTGCCTCCTTCTTCTGTTTCTTGTTAGCCGGCTCTGAGCATGAACCGCCTGTTATCGGGAGAATCAGCTTCGGAGCCGAAGCAGTTCCAGCTTGGTTCTTGAACGAAGCCATTGTCTCAGGAAAGTGGAAGTGAGTTCACCGGAGGTGGGCGCCAATGTTGGGGACTTGTTCTCAAATGCTATGAATTAAGAACAAGGCAACATAAAATGTTAAATATTAATGCCCTTCGTCCGCTGAAGCATTATATCCCCAAGGATTTAATGAACTTCGGACGAAGACCGTGAGCGAAATATCACGAAGGTCATACCTTCGTGATTAAACTTATAAAATAATATGAAATAATATATAAAAAATGAAACATTAAAGATAAATGTATCAGAAATAAGCAACATTATTCACATATTTTATTATCTGATCATAAAAATGTCAGAACATAAAGTTTGGGTACATTTATACCTTCTCCTTGACAGATGATAATTCCCGGGCAATGCGTTTGCAATTACAGGAATCCGTGAACAGTAAAGGAATACTGTTCACTATTTATAGACACAGGACACAACCTGTAAGGAATTATAATCATGCCCCTTATAAAAATTTACAACAATGACTCAGACCCTTATGGGCTAAAAGGTCATTCTATCTTTAAGTCGGTTCGATCCTTCGTCTTCAGGCATGCTAAAACACCGAAGCTTCATGAGTGATAGCTACGGTCATCATGTATAAGCAGCTTTAGCCGAAGCTGTTTCTTCCTGCAGGACCTTCGGCGACGAAGCATGGCCCCAACAGGGGGAGTTTTTGATACTGTGATCAATTTCTATTGGAACAACTCTCTTTATGTCTCTACAAGTGTGTTTGACTTAGAGATAGGAAATTGAGGTTGATTTGCAAAAACAAACCAAGTGGTGGCAAAGTATGATCCATATATGCCAAATTTGAATCAAAACAATATTGAGTTTTCATTTGCATTGATATTGCACTTGTTCTAGTTGCTTTATGTTGTGTTGACATAAATCACCAAAAAGGGGGAGATTTAAAGGGAAATGTGCCCTTGGGCCATTTCTAAGTATTTTGGTGATTGAGTGCCAACACAAGTGCTTTTGTGTTAATCTATGCAAAGTGGTGGACAAAGTGAAAATCATGTCAAAAGTTATGTTTCTAGACTTAGTACATTGTTTTATGGACTAATGTATTGTGTCTAAGTGCTGGAAACAGGAGAAATCGAATTGGAAAAGAGATGGCTTTGTTCAGCCAAAGTCTGCGCAGTCTGGGTGCACCGGACAGTGTCCGGTGGTGCACCGGACAGTGTCCAGTGCGCCAGGCTGGCTCTGGCGAACTTGCTGCTCTTGGGACTTCGACGGTGGTGTACGGTATAAATCACCGGACTGTTCGGTGGTGCACCGGACTGTCCGGTGAGCCGTTCACTAGGCGAAGTCATCGGTCTCGGGAAGCCATCAACGGCGTACGGCTATAATTCACCGGACTGTCTGGTGAGCCAACGGTCAGCCGGGGCAACGGTCGGCCGAGGATTCCGCGCGTGACGCGTGGCCGAGCCAACGGTCACATTGGTGCACCGGACTGTCCGGTGTGCACCGGACATTGTCCGGTGCGCCAACGGCTCTGAATCTCCAACGGTCGGCTTCGCCAAACATGGAAAGAAATCCGCACCGGACACTGTCCGGTGGTGCACCGGACTATCCGGTGCGCCAGTCGACAGAAGGCAAGAATTGCCTTCCTACAATGCTCTCAACGGCTCCTAGCTGCCTTGGGGCTATAAAAGGGACCCCTTGGCGCATGGAGAAGACATCCAAGCATTCTTTGAGCATAGTTGATCACTCACACTTCGTTCTTGCGCACTTGTTCGACATTCTTAGTGATTTGAGCTCCGTTCTAGTGAGAAACTCGAGATAGTGTCTTGAGCTCAAGTCTGGGTCTTGTGTGTGCGTATTTGCTGTGATCTTTGTGTCTTGTGTGAGTTGCTCATCCCTCCCTTACTCCGTGCTTCTTTGTGAACTTCAAGTGTAAGGGCGAGAGACTCCAAGTTGTGGAGATTCCTCGCGAACGGGATATAGAAAAGCAAAGCAAAACACCGTGGTATTCAAGTGGGTCTTTGGACCGCTTGAGAGGGGTTGACTGCAACCCTCGTCCGTTGGGACGCCACAACGTGGAAGTAGGCAAGTTTTGTACTTGGCCGAACCACGGGATAAACCACTTTGTCTACCTGTGTTGATCTTCTTGTGGTTATTGTGTTTTGCTAAGACTCCTCTCTAGCCACTTGGCTTTATTGCGCTAACTCCTAACCAAGTTTTGTGGCATTAAGTTTCAAGTTTTACAGGATCACCTATTCACCCCCCCTCTAGGTGCTCTCAAGGTGATATAGCAATTTTACCCAAACCTTTGACCAAACCTTGATTTCCATCCCCGAATGTAATAGCTCTTTGGGGATCTTCATTTTTCTCATATGAGGAGAACATCCTTTTCTCCCCTGTCATGTGGTTTGTGCACCCGCTATCGATTATCCAACTTCATCCACCGGATGCATAAACCTACAAAACAAATTTAGGCCTTGTTCTTAGGTACCCAAACGGTCTTGGGTCCTTTGACATTAGAAACAAGCACCTTGGGTACCCAAACACAAGTCTTGGGACTCTTATGTTTGTCCCCAACATATTTGGCAACTACTTTGCCTGATTTGTTAGTTAGCACATAGGAAGCATCAAAAGTTTTAAATAAAATATTATGCTCATTTGATGCATTAGAAATTTTCTTCTTGGGCATTTTGATATGAGTGGTATGCCTAGAACTAGAAGCCTCATTTTTATACATAAAAGCATGATGAGGAACAGTATGAGGTTTTCTAGCATGGATTTTCCTAATCTTATGCTCAGGATAATTTAGGATAGTTTGCAGGATATAAGATGTTGCCCTCTCTATCCTGAACCACGGGAGCCTTACCCTTAACAAAATTAGACAATTTCTTGGGGGCATTAAGCTTGACATTGCTTTGGCTCCCTTGTTGGAAGCCAATGCCATCCTTAATGCTAGGGCGTCTCCCATATAGAGCATGCTTCTAGCAAATTTAAATTTTTTCATTTTCTAGCTAATGCTCAGCAATTTTAGCAGTTAATGTAGCTATGTGATCATTTTGTTGTTTAATCATGGCAAGGTGATCATCAATAGCTTCAACATTAACATCTCTACATCTAGTACAAATAGAGATATGTTCAATAGTAGATGTAGAGGGCTTGCAAACATTCAATTCATCAATCTTAGCATTTAGACTAACATTTTCATCTCTAAGACATGAAATTGAATCATTGCACATGCTAAGCTCCTTAGACAAATTTTCACATTTTTCTACTTCTAGAGCATAAGCATTTTTTAATTTAACAAAATTTTGTTTTCCTTAACAAGCAAGTCCTCTTGGCATTCCAAGAGATCATCCTTCTCGTTAATGGTTTCTATTAATTCATTCAATTTTTTCTTTCGGTCTATGTTAAGGTTGGCAAAGAGAGAAATTAAATCGCCTTCATTATCACTAGAACTACCCTCATCATCAGATGTAGTATAGTAGGGGGTACTTCTAGAGTGTACCTTCCTCTTCTTGTTGTCCTTAGCCATGAGACACTTGTGGCCGATGTTGGGGAAGAGAAGTCCCTTGTTGACAGCGATGTTGGCGGTGTCCTCGTCGGAGGAGTCAATGGAGCTCTCGTCAGAGTCCCATTTCCGCACCATGTGCACCTCGCCACCCTTCTTCTTGTAATACCTTTTCTTCTCCATCTTCTTCTTCCCCTTCTTGTCGTCGTCCCTGTCACTATCACTTGTATATGGACATTTAGCGATAAAGTGACCGGACTTACCACACCGATAGCACACCCTTTTGGAGCGGGACTTGTAGTCTTTCTCCCTCCTTTGCTTGAGGATTTGGCAAAAGCTCTTAATGATGAGAGTCATTTCCTCGTTGTCGAGCTTGGAGGCGTCAATTGGAAGCCTACTTGATGTAGACTCCTCCTTTTCTTCTGTTGCTTTGAATGCAATGGGTTGCACCTCGGGTGTAGAGGTGGCGCCTTGCTCCAAGTTGACAATGTGTTTGGAGTCTTTGATCATAAGTTCAAAGCTCACAAACTTGCCGATAACCTTCTCAGGAGACATATGCTTATATCTAGGATCCCCACGTATTAATTGAACTTGAGTAGGATTACGAAAAACGAGGGATCTAAGAATAAGCTTGACCATCTCATGGTCATCCCATTTTGTGCTCCCGAGGTTGCACACTTGATTGACCATGGTCTTGAGCCGGTTGTACATGGCTTGCGGCTCTTCTCCTTTGTTGAGGACGAATCGACCGAGCTCTCCCTCAATCGTTTCCCGCTTGATGATCTTGGTCACCTCGTCCCCTTCGTGCGCCGTTTTGAGGACATCCCAAATTTCTTTGGTAATTTTTAACCCTTGCACCTTGTTATACTCCTCTTGACATAAATAGGCGAGGAGTATAGAAGTTGCTTGTGAATTAAAGTGTCTAATTTGGGCGGCCTCGTCCGAGTCATAGTCCTCGACACCCACCTGTGGTGCATGCGCTCCAAATTCAACAATGTCCCATATGCTTTCATGGAGTGAGGTTAGATGATGCCTCATTTTATTACTCCACATACAATAATCTTCACCATCAAAATATGGTGGTTTGTCTAAGGGAACGAAAAGTAGAGGAGCGCGCTTGGAAATACGGGGATAGCATAGGGGCAGCTTACTATACTTCTTACGCTCATGGCGTTTAGAACTAGTGGACGACTCGGTGCCAGATGTGGAGGGTGTTGAAGAGTCGGTCTCGTAGTAGACCACCTTCTGCATTTTCTTCTTCTTCTTGTCACCCCTCCTATGTGACTTGATGGAAGAGGATGATTCCTTCTTGTACTTGTTGCCGGACTCCCTTGAGAGAGTCTTCCCCGAGCCCGTAGGTTTGTCACCGGTCACGATCTCCCTCTTGGCGTGATCTCCAGACATCACTTCGAGTTCGTTAGACTCTTAATGAAGCACTGGCTCTGATACCAATTGAAAGTTGGCTAGAGGGGGGGCGAATAGGCGAAACCTGAAATTATAAACTTAAACACACACTAAGGCCAGAGTTAGCATTAGAATTAAATCCGAGGCGGAAGATTGTTTCTCTTGCCACGGGTTGCTCAAATGATGCGGATGATGTTTGGGAGCAAACTCAAATCAATATTGGCAAGGAAACTTTAGAGAGAGGAAAGAGGGCAAACAAATCAAATGGAAATCAACACAAGTGGACACGGTGATTTGTTTTACCGAGGTTTGGTTCCAAAGAACCTAATCCCCATTGATGAGGCCACAAAGGTCGGGTCTATTTCAACCCTTTCCCTCTCTCTCAAACGGTCACTTAGACCGAGTGAGCCTTCTCCTTAATCGAACGGGTCACTAAGAACCCGCAAGGACCACCACACACTTAGGTGTCTCTTTCTAGCTTTACAAACACTTAGAAATAAGAATGAGAAGAAGAGAAGGCAATCCAAGCGACAAGAGCAACAAAAGAACACAAATAATCCACTCACAAGCTTTTAAGCACTAGAGTTGATTTTGGGAGCTTGGAGTGGATTGAATGCTTTGATTGTCTCTTGGAGTGTTAGACTTTGCTCTTGCAATGAATGAGAACTTCAAAATGCTTCGATGCTTTGAAAGGAGGTGGTTGGGGGTATTTATAGCCTCCAACCACTCTCAAGCCGTTGGCAGACTTTGCTGTCGATGGGCACACCGGACAGTCACTGTTCACTGTTCGGTGCGTGCCATGTCAGCGCGCTCGTTGGGGTTTGGAGCTATTGACTGTTGGAACCTCTTTGTCCTTTTGATGCACCGACAGTCTGGTGGCCTCTGACTTTGCTGCTCTGACTCTACGCGGCATTGTTCATTGTAGGAAACCGGTGACGCCTAAGAGAGGGTGAATTAGGACTTCTATAACTTTCGCTAAACTAGGCCACAAATAAATCCTAGAGCAAAACATATGCAAATAGTCAAACTAGAATGTGCAAACTAGGTTTTGTCTAAGTGTTGCTATCTCTACCGCAATTGCTAAGTTTCAATCTACACTAAATAAGTATGTATACAAGATTGAAACTTAAATGCTTAATATAAATGCGGAAACTTAAAGAGCAAAGTAGAGAAGCAAACTCTCATGGATGACGCCGGTATTTTTACCAAGGTATCCGGAACCGCGCAAGGTCCCGACTAATCCTCGTTGATGCCCCTACGCATAGGGAAGCCCACGCGAGGGCCAAGCACCTCGGTTGAGTAACTCCGTAGAGAGTCACGGGCCTTCTCCATGCGCAAGTGGTGCTCCGCTTCCGGCTCCTCTTGGACGCTCCCCCCGTCTCCACTATCGAGCTTCCGGCCGAAACGCTGCGGGCCTCGTTCCCTCCGGTACATGGTGGCGGCCGTGACACAAACACGGTTGTCACGGTCTCGCAAGACTCTCGCCCCACTCGGTATAATTACAATGGCTCACGCAAGAGCCAAGGGGTTGTGAGGTTTATCTAAACTCACTCAACAATCTAGGGTTCACCTAGAGCAAGCGCTAAAGCGGTCTAACTAACCTAAGCACTTCGCAAAGCACCTACGCTAATCACCGAGTGATTCTATTAAGCACTTGGGTGTAAGAGCACTTGGGAATGTCTACTATATGCCTTGATATGTCTCTTGGGCTCCCACACTTGGAAATGGCCGGTTGGGGTGTATTA
The DNA here is from genome assembly GCA_029449295.1 of Zea luxurians. Taxonomy (NCBI): domain Eukaryota; kingdom Viridiplantae; phylum Streptophyta; class Magnoliopsida; order Poales; family Poaceae; genus Zea; species Zea luxurians. The sequence goes on from JAOPSE010000090.1 coordinate 2,658,584, forward strand.
TAGCCCCCAACACAAATAGAGCCGTTGGAGAAAAGCTGCTGCTTTCTACGGCACACCGGACAGTCCGATGGTGCACCGGACAGCGCACTGTAGCCTGTCCGGTGCGCCTAGCCGTTGCCCTGTCAAAGCAGGTGATCGTTGGCGCCACAGGCTTTCCACACCGAACATTCCGGTCCTCACACCGGACAGTCCGGTGGTCTTCTCTCCGGGTGCCACCTAGAACTAGCCGTTGGGCTGCTGTTCCCTGGTGCACCGGACAGTCCGGCGTGTGGCACTGGACAGTCTGGTGCTCCACGCACATACAGTCCGCAGGCAGCACACTTGGACTTTTCTTAGATCTTTTTAGTGTCTTCTTTGGAGGTGTTGCTTTCCTCAATTCCTTAGTCCAAGTTAATCTTGCATCCTGTGAACTACAAACACAAACACTAGAAAACTTATTAGTTCACAGATTGTGTTGATCATCAAACACCAAAACTCATTTAGCCAAATGGCTCGGGGTCCATTTTCCTTACAATCTCCCCCTTTTTGGTGATTGATGACAACACAACCAAAGCAAGCAAATAGTACAATTATTTAAATGACAATATGCAATCTACTTGCTAGGATGCATGATTGTTCCCACAATGTGATATTATGGACTTAAGCCTCCCCCTAACTCCATAATTCACTTACTTCCTATTTTGTGACCAAATAACCAAAACCACTTGAAAAACCATTTGTAGATTTTAAAATTTTAAATTGGTGGTGTTTGGTGTTTGATATAGTTTTCATTGCTTTGGTCCCTAAACTTCTCCCCCTTTGGCATCAACCACCGAAAAGGAAGACATTAAAAGCATGTAAAAAGTAAATAAAAAATTCTCCCTCAGATGATTACTCCCCCTAAATGAGTGTTCTCTTTTAGAGAGAAAATTTCTCCCCTTGTTAGAGACGAAGAAATACTCCCCCTGACAGAGATCTTCTACCTTTAGGAAAAAGCATGTGAAAATTAGAGGTGCAAGACATGATTTGAAAAGACTAACTTCCCTTATGCATAGGTAACAGAATATGAGTTAACCACTTATGCATTTTTAGCAACATGGAAGTATATGATATGAAATATAGTCTAATCAAATATTGGAGAAGACATGTAAATGATACTAGATGTAGTCTCAAAAGATACCGATTGAAATTCAGTGGCGAGCTTGAGAGACATGAGAGTTCATGGAGATTTTGCAGTGGAAGATTGTTGTCTTTCTCCAGGGACCTCATTTTCCTTACAATGAGACTATCACATGAAATAGACTTGAAAAGGTGTTAGTCTCAAAGCATTAGATTATAGAGTAATCTCCCCCTGAAGGTGTGCATACAAGTTTTGAATACTTGCAGGAGACATGCACTTTTGATTTGATATCAAGAGGGGCAGATTATTTATAATCCGATCTTTGGCACATATAAGTTAAATGATACAATTGTAGGATATGAGCTTTTGATGCATTAGTGTCATTTACTTAGGAATATTAAATAAGCTATGTGTCGTGCTTAATTAAACATTTTAAACCATGTAGGTTTGCTTAAGAATATGAATTGAGAATGAGTTACCCTACCATGTGATTCTAGTATGCATGCATTGTTAATCTAAAGTAAGTACCAAATGAAATACTAGGCATGAAAGGTAAAAACTAGATATAAGAAAATAGATACGCATATCTTAAAAAAATAAGGAATACAATAAATCTAGTTACCTTAGTCATGGGTGGGGAAATTTGGGTCCAAGATATTCACTAACCCACTTGGCAATAAACTTGATCCAATATGATGTATCCCATGATATACATCCCAACTTTGCCAAGTCTCCAAATTTCCCGTTGACCTTCGGTCCACTCACTTCCCTTTCGGGATCCAAACCTTCTTGGTGCTTTTCATGGTCATAATTATTTCCTTTGGCACCCAGATGCGTTTGGCCCCCTTTCCTTTGTTGGCTTGCTTGTTGGCCTTGATTGCTATCACCTTTCCATTCTTTTTATTCTTGATCAAATATGGTGTAGCAGCCTTTTTGTCCACCTTTTTGATGTAGGTGTTGGAGATTGTGCTTGATGGCTTTTGCTTGAGCTTTTGTCTTTGTTTATCCCCGGTCATCGCCTTGCATTGGAAAGACTTATGGCCTTCCATGTGGTATAGCCTACAAATCGCAGTTTCTCCCTCCATAGGCTTGTTCACTCCCGCAGTGGTGTTATCCTGTGGAGGTCGGATTTGTTTTGCTTTGCCTTTCTTGTCATACAAAGCCTTGCCAAGACGAGCCACTTCTTGCCTTAATTGCTCATTTTCCTTTGCAACCTCATCCGAACATGTTTCTACAATAATATTCTCGACAAGAACTTGATTGCAGGAGTTAGAATCATCAATTAAATCAAAGCAAGAAGTAGAAGCATCCTTTTTAATAATTTCAGGTATTTCAACTAAAGATGCTGCTGGGGTGCTACTAATGTTTTCTAGCTTAGTAGTTAGCTCATTATTGTGTATGCTAAGAATTTCCATTTTCTCTAGCAAATTTTCAATAGCTTCTTGGGAGCTAGTTAACTTAGCCTTAAGTTTTTTATTCTTTTTAATAAGACCACCATCAGTAGCAATGGATGGAGCACTAGACTCTAATAGCTCAATTTTAGTTGACAGCTCACAATTTAAGTTTGCAAAAGTTTCAAATTTTTCTAGCAAACCTTTATAATCATTTTGGGAGCTAATCAACTTACTTTTCAAAGTTTTAAGTTGAGCTTTTTGCTTAGTGCAAACATCCTAGAAAAATTTAACGGCTTCCGCAAGTTCATCTACGGAGGGCTTTCCCTCACCATCATCATCACTACTACTATCATCACTAGAGGATGGAATGCTCATTTTACCTCTTGCCGTAAGGCATTTGTGTGATGATCGTGATGAGCATGATGAGGACCGGTGGTTGCGCGTCCTTGGAGGTTCATCTTCACTTGAAGAATCATCCCAAGTTCTAACACTTGTCAGTGCCTTGCCTTTGCTCCTCCCCTTTTTGGGTTCGGCCATATTTGGACAGTTGTCCCTGAAGTGGCCCTTCTCCCCACATGCGAAGCATCCTCTCTTCCTTTGCTTTTTCCTATCAATGTTAAAGAGAAGATCTTCGACTTGCAGGGGCACACCCATTAGATTAATCTTGCGGATCATCCCCATTACCTTTCCGACGCGTCGGATTGTTTCTTCGTCCTCGGAGGATGATGTGCATGGTTGATTATCTTCATCATCATCACTTTATTCTTCTTCCTCTTCCTCACTTGAGGAACTTGGAGTGGGAGCCTTCTTTTTGCCCTTCCTTTCATCACATGCAAAAGCATATGGCCTTGAGGAAGTTGGCTCCTCTCCCTGACACATTTTTCGCGACATCTCAAAAGCCGCGATTTTCCCAATCACAATGGTCGGGGTCATATTACTCAAGTCCTCCATGTTGTGAAGGATGGTGATGATGCTCCCATATCTTCATTGTGGTAGCAGGGAGATAATCTTTCTCACAATGTCCGCATCACCTAGCTTATTAATGCCAATAGAATTGAGCTCATTGATAATTAGATTCAAATGAGAATACATGTCTCTAACAAGCTCATCATCTTTCATAGCAAAAGAATTATACTCATTTAAGACTAGGCAATGTTTTTGCTCACGGACATTAGATGTGCCGTCATGGAGCTTATGCAACTTAAGCCAAATCTCATTAGCAGTTTTCAAGGTAAATACTTGATTAAAAATATCCATGCTAAGAGATTCATACAAGCAATTTTTGGCTCTAGCATTTAAATGAATTTCTTTTTCCTCACTCGTGGTGGGTTTCTCAGGATTCTTGGGGGGTTTCATCCCGTCACGAGTGACTCTCCAAACACATAGATCAACGACCTCTAGGTAACAAGCCATTCTAGCACTATAATATGGGAAGTTAGTGCCATCGAAGTGTGGTGGCCTATGGGTATCCATCCCTTCCTCTAAAAAGTGTCGGCTCTTTTAGCGGTGAAGCTAAAGCGTTTCAAATGAGCCAAACCTGCCTCTGATACCACTTGTAGGAAACGGGTGACGCCTAAGAGGGTGCGGGGGGTGAATTAGGACTTCTACAACTTTAGCTAAACTAGGCCACAAATAAATCCCTAGAGCAAAACCTATGCAAATAGTCAAACTAGAATGTGCAAACTAGGTTTTGTCTAAGTGTTGCTATCTCTACCGCAATGGCTAACTTTCAATCTACACTAAATAAGTATGTATACAAGATTGAAAGTTAAATGCGTAATATAAATGCGGAAACTTAAAGAGCAAAGTAGAGAAGCAAACTCTCGTGGATGACGCCGGTATTTTTACCGAGGTATCTGGAACCACGCAAGGTCCCGACTAATCGTCGTTGGTGCCCCTACACAAAGGGAAGCCCACGCGAGGGCCAAGCACCTCGGTCGAGTAACTCCGTAGAGAGCCGCGGGCCTTCTCCACGCGCAAGTGGTGCTCCGCTTCCGGCTCCTCTCGGACGCTCCCCGCCGTCTCCACTATCGAGCTTCCGGTCGAAACGCCGCAGGCCTCGTTCCCTCCGGTACACGGTGGCGGCCGCGACACAAACACGGTTGTCACGGTCTCGCGAGACTCTCGCCCCACTCGGTACAATTACAACGGCTCACGCAAGAGCCGAGAGGTTGTGAGGTTTATCTAAACTCACTCAACAATCTAGGGTTCACCTAGAGCAAGCGCTAAAGCGGTCTAACTAACCTAAGCACTTCGCAAAGCACCTACGCTAATCACCGAGTGATTCTATTAAGCACTTGGGTGTAAGAGCACTTGGGAATGTCTACTATATGCCTTGATATGTCTCTTGGGCTCCCACACTTGGAAATGGCCGGTTGGGGGTGTATTATAGCCCCCAACGCAAATAGAGCCATTGGAGAAAAGCTACTGCTTTCTGCGGCACACCGGACAGTCCGGTGGTGCACCGGACAGCGCACGGTTGCCTGTCCGGTGCGCCTAGCCGTTGCCCTGTCAGAGCAGGTGACCGTTGGAGCCGCAGGCTTTCCACACCAGACAGTCCGGTGGTCTTCTCTCCGGGTGCCACCTGGAACTAGCCGTTGGGCTGCTGTTCCCTGGTGCACCAGACAGTCCTGCGTGTGGGCACCGGACAGTCCGGTGTGCCACCAAACAGTCCGGTGCTCCACGCACAGACAGTCCGCATACAGCACACTTGGACTTCTCTTGGATCTTTTTAATGTCTTCTTTTGAGGTGTTGCTTTCCTCAATTCCTTAGTCCAAGTTAATCTTGCATCCTGTGAACTACAAACACAAACACTAGAAAACTTATTAGTTCACGGATTGTGTTGATCATCAAACACCAAAACTCATTTAGCCAAATGGCCCGGGGTCCATTTTCCTTACATTCATCACTACTTATTTTTGCAGTCGACCGTTCACGCGCAGGGAGCTGTTGCTCCGCTGGCTCACCAGACATGTCCGGTGCACACCTTACAATCCGGTGAATTATAGCGGAGCGCCCCTAGCGAATTCTCGAGAGTGGCTGGTTCATTTGCGCCTGGGCCTAGTGCACCGGACAGTGTCCGGTGCGCCACTTGGCAGCACACTCTCATGTCTTGCTCCAAATTTTGTTTGTGACCCCAACTGAATTTCTTTCTTTGTTTGTGTTGAACCTTATGCACATGAGAGAAATAACATCTAGCCAAACTAGTTAGTCCACGTGGTTTGTGTTGGTCATCAACCATCAAAATCGATTATTGGAAATGATTAGGTCCATTTCCCTTTCAAAAGTCTTCTTCACTTGATTGCTCTTTCAAGATATAAATTAGACTAAGAGCAATATTACAAGTGAATTTGGAGAACTTAGGAAGCAATAAAATCGTAAAAAAGTAAATGTAGGCGATTTATCCCATGGTTCGACCAAGCTTGAAATGCTTGCCTTCATCTACATTGCGGTCCCTTTGGACAAGGGTTGCTTTCAACCCCTCTCAAGTGATCCAAAGATCAAACTTGAGTCTCACGATCTTCCTTATATCAATATGAATCCCCTCGCAAGGAATCTCCACATATTGGAGTCTCTTGCAGCCATACACAAGATCAGAGTTACAACTTAGCACAAGAGAGGGGAGAGAGTACACACATAAGAGCCAAAACCAACAATACGACACAAGAACAAGATCGTAAGAGCACAAAACACATAGAGTTACAAGAACAACTCAAACTTGCACTCGAATCTCACTAGAATTGCTAGAACGTGTTGTGGCAGAGTGTCAGAGTGTAGAGTAGCTCTTGGTATGCTTGTGTGTTGAAGAGGTGAGCCATGGGGGTCATTTTATAGCCTTAAAAGACCCTATAGTCATTGCCCCTTTCATAGAAAACTTGTTGAAAATCTATTGTTCTCCAGGGCACCAGACCGATTCAGTGCACCACCGAACCATGTCCTTGTGCACTAACTCTAGGATCAGACAGACATCTTCCTTCTGGGGGAGCACCGGACCGGGTCCTTGCACCATCAAACCAGACAAGTGTTGCCTCCCCATGAATTAGCCTTCGGCGCCCGGAGCTAACCGTTACTAGGCGGTCCGGTGCGTCACCGAACCATGTACAGTACCGGTCCGGTGAATTTTATAATTAAAATTACTGAGACCTCGTTATTTAGCCATATAAATGGTTCGGTGGACACAGACTCGGCTCGGTGCACCAGGCCACCAAAAGCCTGAGTCTGGGTGCATCAAAGACCCAGTCTGGTGCTACCCAAACGAGAGCAGCTAAGTCTTTTTCTGCACAAACTTAGTCGGTTTGACTTGGACTTTCTTTTGAGCTCTTTCCAACACTTAGACAAACATAGTTAGTACATAATTCAATTGACTAAGTGTAGAGAACTCACCATTTCACCATAGTTTCACCAGGATTTACATTATGGCTCAAACTAAGTCCTAGAAGCACTTTTCTCACAGAATTGAGTTAGAGATCAAACAAACTGCTCGAAACATAGTATTATGCAACTTATCTAAGTACTCAAACCTCATGGTTTTACCAATTTAATCAAAGTTGCACTTTCTAGCCTCCATTTTAACTCTTTTGGACTTAGCACCTTCAAATTGCCTTCAAGTACTCCTATGCTAATACTCATATCAAACTAGTTAGTCCATGTCGGTGTATTGGACACTTAATCACCAAAACATGTAGAAATGGCTATCTAGCACATTTCCCTTTCATGGTAGTTTGTAAAGGCTGGATTGTGAACTAAATAAACATTGGTGCCTATGCAGGTTCCGAAGTCTGGGCCTGCGCAGCACATTGTGGATGTTTTGGATGCTGCAATGGAACCTGAAGACGTTGCAGTTTTTGTGTCTTTGTTAAATTATTGGAGTTCCTCGATGGACTCCGATGAGTTGTATAGGTTTTTTGATTTGTAGGAGTCTTCGAATATTTAAGACGAGTTTGTGTATTTTGCAGTTTTGGACAAAGTGTCGTCGGCTCCCCTTATTGTAGATGAAGGGGGGCCTTCGTTAACTGCTCAAGGCGAACCGAGCGCTGTTGTAACACCCTGATTTTGGGGGTATAAAATTTTTTTCTAATTACCACCCAAAATCATGTGTTACTCTTTTTTCTCACTCTAGGTTTTATCTCTCTAGATTCTCTCTCCCTTTTCCCTTTTTGAGTAGAAATAGCTTAAAGTTAGGGGGGTTTAATTATTTATTTTTGCCAAAACCTTATGAGTCATGACATGTTGCATCATGCTAAGCTTAAAATATTCTTTGAAGTGTTGCACAAGTTTGAATTGATTTGAATTTGAAACCTAGTTTGAATTTGGATTTGAAAACCCTATAAAAAAGAAATAGAAAAGGAATTAGAAAATCTAGAGAAAAAGAAAAAGGGAAAGCAGCCCAGCTGGCCCACTAAGCCCAGCCAGGCCGCATGCCCGCGCGCCCGTGCCGCCTGACAGCTGGACCCCGCCTGTCAGTGGCAGTTCTCCCTCGTGCGCGCCCTCCCTCTCTCGCTCGCTGCCCAGTGGGGCCAACCTGTCAGCGCCAGTTTCCTTCGCCTGTTCGCTCCCTCTCTCTCTGTCTCGCGGGCCCGGATCGCTAGTCGCCAAGCCGTTGCCCCGCGCGCCCATTTTCTTCTCTCTCTGCGTCGTGGGCCTGCCCTGTCAGTTCCGCTCCCTCCGCGCTCGTCGTGGACCGGCGCGTGCGCACTCGCGCACGTCGCTGGATTTCTCGGCCACGACGCCCGCCCACGCGCCCAGCTCCCTTCTTAGAGCCCCGCCAGTGCCCCGCACACACCCTCGCCTCATTTCGCTCGGCTTCACCCTCTCTCGCACTCTGCCCACGCCGCCAGCCACTGCTGGAGGCCCGCGCCCGCGTTCCCAGCCATCCAGCTCGCCGGAGACCGCTCCAAGCATCCCCGAGCTCCGCCCCGAGGTGAGACACCTGTTCCCGTGCCCAATTTTCCCTGTTGCGCCCTGTGGTCGGCCAATTTCACCTTTGCCAGTGCTCGGCCGCGGCGGTCCGCCGTGCTCGCGTGGTGGCCGGCCGATTTAGCCCGGTCTAGTTCACTGGAGCAGGTCCCTATGTCGCCCCTGCCTCTGCTGAAGTTAGCCAAGGCCTTAGCATGCCTTAGGACCCATCCCCACGGCCGGAATGGCTCACCGGAGTTACTCCAGCCCGCCCAAGGCTTTCTCACCGCCGTTCTCCACTCTCTGCCCATGGATTCGTGGCCTCTTCGCTGCCATTGAGTTCGCCGCGGTGCCCTCTTCCTCTCTGCCCAACTCCGGCGACCCTGGAGCCACCCTAGCTCGCGCCAGCCTCAACTCCAGCGACCTCACCGCCGCGGAGAGGAGCGGCGCCACCTGCCGCCGTCTGTTCCCCCTGGTCTGGTCCCCTCCGTCTGATTCAGATCGAACAGCTCAGATCACGGATAACGCTTCGCGCACACACGCCTTGACTCCCTGGCCCGCCTGTCAACGCCCAACCCCTCTGGCGCTGGGCCCGCTCGGTCAGCGTGCTCTCCCCCTCTGTTGCTGACATTCCCTGGCCCGCCTGTCAGCGCTCGCTCGCTCGCGCTCGCTCGCTCGCGCGCGCGCGCGCCCTCGGCCGCAGATCTAATCTCAGCCGTTGGTTTCTGATCTAGCGGTTAGATTCACCCGATACCCCTTCGTGCAGTAGTTTTCTTAAAGAGATCCTCGGTTTATTGGAAATCAACCCGCCGTCCCTGGTTTTCGCGCGCAGGCCCCTGTAATCTTGCAGATTTAGCACTGGACTTTTAAATATTCACAGAATTAGCCCTAATTTCATATTTTGAATTCCCAAACTTGTTTATTTCATAACTTATGCATATGAACTCCAAATTTAGTGATTCAAATTGCAAAATGTTCATAGAATTATTCTCTGTTGAAATAAAATGGTTTCACTCACTGTCTGCACACTCTAATTTTTTAGGATTGAATATGAACTAATGTAGATGTAGGCTTTATTTATTTAATAAAATAAACAAGAGGGGAACCTTAGAGATTTAAACTTGTTTAAGCTTGTGAGATTAATAATATGTATTACATAAGTTCACCTCTGTTCTAAATTTTAGGCCACAATAAAATATGTTGAACTATGTTTATGTACTTATCAGTAACACTTAGGGAAATAATAATCTATTTCCAAATAAAGTTAATGTATGTTATAGTTTATGATTATACTTTGAATTCATTATCCCTTATGTAGTATTGTGTCCTTTTAAGATGTGTTCCAATGTTTGTACATGTTTGGTGTGATGTTCATTTGTACTTTCCAAATATATTGAATGCATGCTCGCTTTATTTAGACAACGAGCAGTCCGAGGTTCTTGAGTGTGTTGTTGGAGACCTCCTTGAGCAACAACCTGGTGAAGGCAAGTGCCCTCTGACCCATTATGTCCTACATACTTTATGATTCACTGTCCTGCATTACATTACTTAAACCTAAGGTTTGACTAGCTTTCTATTTACTTTATCCTTGTTTACCTTTTGGGGTTATCATGGTTAGCATGTTGCTACTGCCTTAACTTAATCAATGAACATGACATGAACATTTATGATACGATATTGTTATCCTGATATTGTGGATGATCTTGTGATACCTTAGGGGGCTCAGGCCTTTTTCCTAAGTACCTCTCCGTAAGGACCTGTTCGTGGAGTGACCACCTAGGATAACAGTACAACCATGAGGGTGGAATGGGACACCCTTAGCTGATTAACTAGATGAACCTGGGGGTGTAGTTGGCTTTGCCGGAGGGCCGTCAATGGGGGTCGGGGCGTAGTGCTTGCTCTGCCAAGGTTGGGGTGCAGAGGTTTTTTTCGATTTGGTTTTGTTAGTCACCCACCTTGGGGAGGTGTACTGCGTTTGTATGACGGGCGAAACCTAACGAGTAGCTATGCACCAGGGGAGTCTTTGTAAAGGCTACATAGTGTATCCCTGGCCATTCACCTTGGTAGTGAAAATCAGGTCTATACAACCCAGGCTAGAAAGGGATCACGACTTGTGGGTAAAGTGTACAACCTCTGCAGAGTGTTAAAAACTGGTATATCAGCCGAGCTCACGGTTAAGAGCAGCCTTGGGATCCTCTTTGATTAGAAGAACTTTGGATACTTTTATGATGATGGTTAATGATGATGTTATAAAATCTGATCTATGGTATTTCCTCTTTTGAGGAGGTACTTCTGGGTAATAACTGGGTTTATTACTAAAACTTGGCTCTACTAATAGTAATAAATACTTGACCAACTAAAAGCAACTGCTTGACCTCAACTCCATATACAGCTAGTCCACTTTAGCCAAACGGGACATTTGCTGAGTACGTTGATGTGTACTCACCCTTGCTTTACACACCACCCCCACCCCAGGTTGTCCCCAGTGTACTCAGTGCTCAGGAGGTGATGCTGGCAACATGGATGACTTCGAGGAGTTCCAGGAATATGACGAGTTCTAGTCCTTTCTTAGTGACAAACCCCCAGTCAGCTGCCTATGTAGGCTTAGCATCTACGTTTTGTATTTCTGCACTTTTATAATTATGTTGAACAATGGCTATGTAATAGACTTTGTGGATGTCTTGGACATCTTGATGTAATCAAGTACCTTTCCGCTATTTATTTCGAGCATTGTGTGATGATGTCCAATTATGTAATTGCTGTGTACGTGAGTTTCTGATCCTGACATGTACATGGTTCGCATTCGGTTTGCCTTCCAAAACCGGGTGTGACATAAGTGGTATCAAAGCCTTGCTAACTGTAAGACCGCTAACCTAGACTAGAATGGCCGCCCTAAGGACTATAGACCCTTACTCTTACCTTGACCATAGAGTCTTTTCAAAAGTTGGTCATCTTGCCCAACTCTATGTTATCTACTTATCTCAAAAGTTTTGTCTCACTTTTCTTTCTGTTTACTTTCTGGTCTAATAGTTCTACTCTTACTCTTGTGCTTACGATGTCTTCTATAGATGGCTCGTCTTAGGTGCACTGCACGTAAGTCTGTGATCCCCTTTTTGCCTTCTCGACTGGCGGAGCGTCCCCTACGTCGCATGGTGTCAGGTCAGTCTAGTCACCTAGAGAGACTGCATCGTCGCCAGCACGAGGAGTAGGAGCGCTGACGCCAGGAGCAGGAGTAGGACCAGGAGCAGCAGGACTCTTCCCCCTCGCCTCAGCAAGGAGTGGAGTCTAAGAGGCCGCCTTCCCCTGCACCTCAGCCAGAGATGCCCCCTGCACCACCACAGGGCATCCCGGCTGCTGGAGGAGACCCTGACGGAGACGGAGACGACGATGACGTTGGTGGCAGTTTGAGCCACGGCACGGAGCTCTCGGAGGAACCGAAGCCGAAGGGATGGATCGCTAGACCCATCACTCGTGACGTCACTCGCGGGTGTCACTTCCACGACGCTCTTGATACCTTGCCGCGTTGGGCCTTCGACCAACACACTTGGTCTATCGAGTACCGTTGTGTAGTCTACCAGCATCGTCGCGGGCTATACCCGGACCAGTGGGAGGCTACTTGCTTGGTGCGCCGTCCGGACGATGATCTCCGGGGTGAAGAGGCCTTCTCAGAGCACTATTCTATTACTGAGAGGGATACTGTTGAGGCAGCCATGCAAGATGTAGCACGACGGACACTTTCTCAGTATTGCTCGTTGTTCAGCGGGGTAGCTGATGGCCTTGACCTGAAGTACTACACTCGCCATTCGACCGGTAGTGCTGGAGGTGTGATTATCTCACCAGTTGGTGAGAGCAATCCCAGGCTGAGCAGCATGGTCAACTTGGTCGCCATGCTCAACACAGAGTTGGACCACGCCCTTGACGAGTTGGGCAAGGTTCGGGCAGAGGTTGTGGAATTGCGTGCTGAGTGCGTGGCACGCCACTATCTGGATGGTGGTTCTCCCGCCCGTGTCGGGATTCAGCACCCTTACCGTTCACCGCCCCATGGTCGCTTTGACTATGGTACCCCAGACTGCAGGACCCAGATAGATTTGGATCCATAGATCGACAGAGTCGGAGTCTGTAATAATGCTTAGTTCAGTGTCTTAGTCTAGTCAGTATTAGTTAGAGTTAGTTTGCTTATTTTATGTTGGATGCTTGTTATGATGGACATGTACTGAAGTTGGATCTTTGTAATGATTGTCACCAAGGTGTGAGTATCCCCTGCAACTTGGTGTAGTTATTAATAAAGTGAGTAATTTAGTTGGGTAATCCATTTACTTCCACTTTCCTTCTTTATCTGAGAAGCTGTCAATGAAGATGGTCATTTGTTCAGTGCCATGAAGATTTTCTATACATCTTTTCTTATGCTGAAAGACTGTAGAGCCAGATTTGATATATGTGTGTGATTTCTACAAATGTCTGAGAACAGGCGCAGAGGTGTGAGGCGTGCTCAGCCTGAACAGCAGGCACCCCAATAGGAAGCAGCCCCGCAGCAGCATTTGCCACCGCCACCCCTGATGACCATCGAGCAGATGTTCTTGATGCAGACCCAAGCAGTTCAAGCAATTGGTCAGACCTTAGCAGCCATGCAGCAGGTGCAGCAACAGCCACCACTGCCTCAACCTCAGGTGCAAGTCTAGATGCCTCAAGTGCCCAGAGACAAGCGGGCAGAGTTCATGAGGGGCCATCCCCCAGTCTTTGCCCATTCTGCTGATCCCATGGACGCCGAAGATTGGCTGCGTACCATGGAGCGTGAGTTGCACACTGCCCAGTGCAACGATCGTGAGAAGGTGTTGTATGGTCCCCGACAGCTGAGGGGAGCAGCACAGTCTTGGTGGGAGTCCTACCTCGCCACCCATGCCAACCCTGAAGCTATCACTTGGGAGGAGTTCAGGGATAACTTCTATCGCTACCATGTGCCCGAGGGACTGATGATAGTGAGGAAGGAGGAGTTTCTCGCCCTAAAGCAAGGTCCCCTATCCATCAGTAAGTATAGGGACAAGTTTCTGCAGCTGTCACGTTATGCCCCAAAGGATATCAACACGGATGCCAAGAGGCAGTACCGCTTTCTGAGAGGATTGGTTGATCCCCTCCACTATCAGCTGATGAACCACACCTTCCCTACCTTCCAGCATCTGATAGACAGAGCAATTATGACAGAAAGGAAGCGTCGGGAAATGGAGGACAGGAAACACAAGTTTGGTGGACCTCAGGTTGGGAGTAGCAGCCGTCCTCGCTACTCAGGAAACCCACCTCAGCCATTAAAGCAAGGTCACTAGCACCAGCATTAGCGTCAGAACCAGCAGCAGCAGTACTAGAGGCAGTTTCCTCAGCAGCAGCAGTACCGTCAGAACAACCAGCAAGGAGGAAATCAATACCAGCGTCAGAACAACCAGGTAGCCCGTCTTCCTGCCCCAGCAACCAACCAGAACAATCAAGCAGCTCAAGGAGGAAGTCGTGCGTGTTTCCACTGTGGTGAACAAGGCCATTGGGCGAATCATTGCCCAAAGAAAGCAGCTCAGCAACAGCCAGCTCCCAATGCCCCAGTCAGACAGAATGTAATGCAGCAAGGAGGCAACAACCATGGGCAACCTCGTGCCCAGTATGGAAAGGTGAACCACCTGGAGGACGACACATTCTAGGAGACTCCAGGAGTGGCACTAGGTACGTTTTCAGTCGAGTACCATTCTGCAAATGTCTTATTTGATACTGGAGCAACACATTCTTTTGTGACTGCATCATGGGTAGAATCACATAATATACCAGTAGCACCCATGTATCCACCTATGAGAGTTAGTTCAGTTGGAGGAAGGACCCAAACTGATAGATTTTGCCCTAGTGCAAAGGTTCAAATAAGGGGGATAGAGTTCCCCGTTGATTTAATAGTTATGGGTAACCAAGATACAACTATAGATGTCATCCTAGGGATGAATTGGATAACCAAGTATCAAGCTAGTCTTAGTTGTGACAAGAGAACGGTGAAGTTAGTATCCTTATCAGGAGAAGAAGTGTTAGTAGAGTTGGTCTTGTTAGGACCAAGAAAAGGGAGTTGTCACCAAGTCACCGCCCATATTGAGGAGATTAAACCATCAGAAGCTATCAAGGTAATGTCAGAATTTCCAGATGTGTTTCCCGAGGAGTTACTAGGTATGCCACCTGAAAGGAAGGTTGAATTTGCCATAGAGCTTATACCAGGCACCGCCCCTATTTCCAAGAGAGCCTACCGAGTGTCCGGACCAGAGTTGGTGGAACTCAAGAAGCAGATTGATGAGTTGTCGGAGAAAGGCTACATCAGACCGAGTACCTCGTCTTGGGCAGCCCCAGTGCTGTTTGTGGAGAAGAAGGATGGCACGAAGAGGATGTGCATCGATTACCAAGCCTTGAATGAAGTTACTATCAAGAACAAGTACCCCTGCCCAGAATTGAAGATTTATTCGATCAGTTGAGAGGAGCCAGTGTGTTCTCGAAGATAGATCTGAGGTCAGGCTAACATCAGCTCAGAATCCGACACTCGGATATACCGAAGACGGCATTCATCACTAAGTATGGACTATATGAGTTCACGGTTATGTCATTCGGTTTGACGAATGCGCCAGCCTACTTCTTGTACTTGATGAACAGTGTGTTCATGGACTACCTCGACAAGTTCGTGGTGGTATTTATTGATGATATTCTTATATATTCCCAGAATGAGCAAGAGCATGAGGAGCATTTGAGGAAAGTACCTCAGAGGCTACGAGATTGTCAACTGTATGTCAAGCTTAGCAAGTGCGAGTTCTGGATCAGTGAAGTCCTATTCTTGGGTCACATTATAAACCAAGATGGATTGGCTGTAGATCCGAAGAAGGTAACAGCTATCTTGGACTGGAAAGCACCAAAAGATGTCCGAGGAATCAAGAGTTTCATCGGAATGGCTGGTTATTATTGGCGTTTCATTAAAGGTTTCTCCAAGATTGTCAGGCCAATGACAGCCTTGTTGGCAAAGAAGGTTGAGTTCAGGTGGACCCCAGCATGCCAGAAGTCCTTTGAGACATTGAAGGAGAAGTTGACAACGGCACCAGTACTGATCCTGCCAGATGTTCACAAGCCATTCTCAGTATATTGTGATGCTTTGTATACCGGACTGGGATGTGTGTTGATGCAGGAAGGGAGAGTAGTGGCATACTCGTCCCGACAGTTGAAGATTCATGAGAAAAATTATCCTACTCATGATTTGGAATTAGCAGCCGTGGTTCATGCATTGAAGACCTGGAGGCATTATCTTTATGGGCAGAAGTGTGATATCTACACGGACCATAAGAGCCTCAAGTACATATTCACTCAGTCAGAATTAAACATGAGACAATGAAGATGGCTAGAGTTGATCAAAGATTATGAGCTGGAGATTCATTATCACCCAGGCAAAGCAAATGTGGTTGCCGATGCTCTTAGTAGAAAGAGTCAAGTCAATATGTTGGCCGCTCACCCGATGCCGTTTGAGCTAGCAAAGGAATTCGACAGATTGAGTCTCAGATTTCTGAACAACACCCAAGGGGTGACAATCGAGTTGGAACCCACTCTAGAGGAAGACATCAGGAAAGGCAGAAGGATGATGAGAAGATCAACGAGATCCGGCAGCTGATCATAGATGGGAAAGGCAAGGATTTCCATGAAGATGCAGAAGGAGTGGTATGGTACAAGGACAGATTGTGTGTTCCCGATATCAAATCGATCCAGGAACTGATTCTCAAGGAAGCTCATGAGACAGCATACTCTATACACCCTGGTAGTGAGAATATGTACCAAGACCTGAAGAAAAGATTCTAGTGGTATGGTATGAAAAGGGAGATAGCAAAGTATGTGGTTGTGTGTGATAGTTGTCAGAGGATTAAAGCAGAACATCAGAGACCTACATGTTTGTTGCAACCGTTGCAGATTCCTCAGTGGAAATGGGATGAGATTAGAATGGACTTTATAGTTGGTTTGCCCTGCACTCATACTGATTATGACTCCATCTGGGTAGTAGTGGACCATTTGACAAAGGCGGCCCATTTCATACCAGTCAAGACCACCTACAATAGTGCGGTGTTAGCCGAACTATACATGGCTCGGATTGTGTGCTTGCATGGCGTTCCGAAGAAGATAGTATCAGATAGAGGCACCCAGTTCACCTCTCATTTTTTGCAGCAGTTGCATGAAGCTTTGGGCACACACTTGAAGTTCAGCTCAGCTTATCACCCGCAGACAGATGGTCAAACAGAGAGAACCAATCAGATTCTAGAGGATATGTTGAGGGCTTGTGCTTTGCAAGACAAGATGGGTTGGGACAAGAGATTACCATATGCCGAATTCTCTTACAACAACAGCTACCAAGCCAGTCTGAAGATGTCACCATTCGAAGCGCTCTATGGGAGGAATTGTAGAACTCTATTGCATTGGGACCAACCTGGTGAAAGACAGGTGTTTGGTCCAGATATTTTGCTTGAAGCCAAAGAGAACATCAGGATGGTCCGAGAGAATTTAAAGGCAGCGCAGTCCAGACAGCGAAGCTATGCTGACACCCAAAGAAGAGAACTCAGTTTTGAAGTGGGAGACTATGTCTACTTAAAGGTATCACCCATCAGAGGAACCAAAAGGTTTGGAGTCAAAGGCAAGCTAGCACCTCGTTATATTGGGCCGTATTAGATTCAAGCAAGACGTGGAGAAGTGGCTTATTGAAAGGGAATTAGGCTTACACCTAGTCCCTAATTAGTTTTGGTGGTTGAATTGCCCAACACAAATAATTGGACTAACTAGTTTGCTCTAGTGTATAAGTTATATAGGTGCCAAAGGTTCACACTTTTGGGTTCAAACAAAGGAGCAAAGGGCCAACCGAAGGCACCCTGGTCTGGTGCACCGGACTGTCCGGTGCACCACCGGACAATGTCCGGTGCACCAGGGAAGATCGACTTCAAACTCTTCACCTTCGGGAATTCTCGGAGCCGGCGCGCTATAGTACACCGGACTGTCCGGTGTACACCGGACAGTGTCCGGTGCTCCAAGGAAGAGCGGCCTCAGGAACTCGCCAGCTTCGGGAAACTGCAACGGCTGCTCCGCTATAATTCACCGGACATGTCCGGTGTAACTGCGGGGCAACGACTACTTCGCGCCAACGATCACCTGCAACAGCAATTAATGCGCGCCAGTGCGCGCAGAAGTCAGGCACGCGCGTAGTGGCGCACCGGACACTCTACAGTACATGTCCGGTGCGCCACCGGACATCCAGGCGGGCCCAGCAGTCAGAGCTCCAACGGTCGAAACCCCAACGGACGGGTGACGTGGCTGTCGCACCAGACATGTCTGGTGTGCACCGGACTGTCCGGTGCACCATACGACAGACATCCTTCACTAACGGCTAGATTTTGGTTGGTGGCTATAAATACCACCCCAACCGGCCACTTCAAGGTGTGGGAGCCCAAGCAACATTCCAAGTCATCTAGTTGACATACTCAAGCCCTCCCAACCACATATATTCATTGATCCATCCTATACACAAGATTTAGACCACTACAACCAACACAAGTGCCACAAAAGAGAGAGCAAGCAAAAGAGAGCTACTCATTTGAGTTTAGCACTAGTGCCTTGTGAGATTCATTGAGAGATAGTGTGTGCTTCATCTTTGTGTTCATTTGCACGTGGAGTTTTTGACTCCCATTGAACTTCCTCCAAAGTTTTGGAGGCTTGTAAAAGCTAGCAAGAGACACCAAAGTGTGTGGTGGTCCTTGCGGGATCGAGAGTGATCCTTGAGAAGAAGAAGAGCTCGCCGATCCTTGTGTGATCGGGGGAGAGAGGGAAAGGGTTGAAAAAGACCCGTCCTTAAGTGGACTCCTCAACGGGGACTAGGCCTTCGAGGGCCGAACCTCGGTAAAACAAATCACTCGTGTCCATTGTGTTTATTGCTTGTGATTTGTTTGTTTTCTCGTATTCTAAGTTTTTCTTGCTCCATTCTTTGCCAATATCATTTGGTGTTGCTTCAAGTTAAATTTCCATTTAGTGAAGCAACACGTTGCAAGAAAGAACTTGTCCTAGTGCTCTTCTCATCTAAGGCTTCTTGCTTTGTTATTCTATAACTTATTTGATTCAACACTCCCACATTATTTAGCAATATTCTTTTCAAGCAAGAACTTAGTTTGTATACTACTATAGTTGTATATCTTGTTCTAACCACTAATCAAGGGATCTAGTTGGGGGATAAAGTTTTAATTTTTAGGTTTCGCCTATTCACCCCCCTCTAGGCGACTTTCAATTGGTATCAGAGCTAGGCACTTCATCTTGAGTCTAACAACTCGAAGTGATGGCTCGTAGAAGATCCCAAAAGAACAAGAAGACCCAGGAGAACAAGGAGGTAACTCTTGAGATATTACTTTCCGATTGTTCTAATTATGTTTCTTGGCCTACTAGAGTGATAAATGCTTTTAGAACCATAGATCCACAATTAGAACAAATTTTAGACAAGAGTATCTTCCCTCCTAGTTATAACGGAAAAATTGTCTCCGAGGAGGATCAAAGATGTTTTCGCTTAAACTACCTAGCTTTTGACATCTTAAGCAATTCTCTTAGCAAAGAAGATTATCGTGCCTTCATATCAAATTATGACGAATAAATTCATGATGCGCATGATATTTGGACTAGAATTAAAAGCAAATTTGATGAGTCCAAACATGATAGTTCATTTTATGCTTCTACTTCCCTTGGTATTTGTGATACTAACTCTTGCAAGGAAGAAGAAGAAAATGAACGGTGGAGACCAAACGATGAATCCACCTCTCCTAAAGGTTTGTCCTCCCATTTCGATTCCCACATGTGTTGTGTGGCTAATGTAAATGATGGCGGAAGCACAAATGAGGATGAAGAGGAAGAAAGAAGCTTTGTGCAACTCTACGCTCGCCTAAGCCAAGAAGATAAGGCGGTCATGCTCAAACTTCTAGAAAGAGCGAGAGAGCAAGGCAATGCTCGTCAAAGGCTAGAAAGTATTCTCTCCATGAAGATGCAATGCTTTGACGAGTTGACTAAAGAACATGAGGAGCTAAAGTGCTCTCATGTTGATTTGGTCCAAAGGTATGAAACTATTTCAATTGAGCAAGATAACGCTTTACATTGTATCGCTCAATTGGTAAATAGGAACACCTTGCTTAAGGACCAAGTAGAAAAGCTAAAAATTGAAAATCTAGCTTTTCAAGAAAAATATGATATGCTTCTATGTTCTCATGAAAATCTTATGGATGATCATATCATATTGAATATTGCTCATGAGGTTGTGATAGAAAACTTAAAATCCCAACAACCTCACTCATGCACATATATTCAAATTGATACTATATTGTCATGTGCTAATGCTTGTTGTCCGTCAACAAGCAAATCTTCCTTTGAGCTAGAATTTGCAGGAACAAATGATGATTCATATCAAAAGCTCAAAGAAGAGAATGAGAGGCTAAAAATGAGCTTGACACAACTAAAAGGGAAGTGCATTCCTCAACCTTCTCAAGATAACCGTGATCACATGGTGAAGAAGCTTGAGACAGGAACAACCGTGGCATGCACTACATCCCTTGAAGAAAATGTCAAGGAATTGAGGATTGCCAAGAGGAAGAAACAAAAGATGAATTTCAACACCTCCTACAAAAGCCTCAACCACGCCTCCACAAAAGGTAACATCCAAGGTAATGATCAAGCCACACTTCACATTAAGAGGTGTAGTGAATGCTTTGAAAAGGGGCACTTGATTAGGTCATGTCCCTACATTAAAAATGGCTTGATTATTAACAAGGATGATAGACTTTGTTTTAAATGCTCCAAGAAGGGACACTTACTTAGATCTTGTCCCCATTTAAAACAAAGAGGCATAGGGTTAGAAAAGAAAGTTTTTACTGACTAAAAGGGAATTAGGCTTACACCTAGTCCCTAATTAATTTTGGTGGTTGAATTGCCCAACACAAATATTTGGACTAACTAGTTTGCTCTAGTGTATAAGTTATACAGGTGCCAAAGGTTCACACTTAGCCAATAAAAAGACCAAGTATTGGGTTCGACAAAAGAGTAAAGGGACAACCGAAGGCACCTCTGGTCTGGCGCACCGGACTGTCCGGTGTGCCACCGGACATGTCCGGTGCACCAGAGGACTCCAACTCTGAACTGCTTACCTTCGGAAAATTCCAGAGGCAACTCCGCTATAATTCACCGGACTGTCCGGTGTACACCGGACATGTCCGGTGCTCCAAGGAAGAGCGGCCTCCGGAACTCGCCAGCCTCGAGAATTCATTCTAGCTGCTCCGCTAAAATTCACCGGACTGTCCGGTGTACACCGGACTGTCCGGTGTAATAGCGGGACAATGGCTATTTCGGCGCCAACGGCTACCTGCGACGCATTAAATGCGCGCGCTGCGCGCGCAGAGGTCAGGCACGCCCATACTGGCGCACCAGACAATCTACAGTGCATGTCCGGTGCGCCACCGGACATCCAGGCGGGCCCAGAAGACAGAGCTCCAACGGTCAGAACCCAACGGCTTTGGTGACGTGGCTGTCGCACCGGACATGTCCGGTGCGCCATCGAACAGACAGCCTCACCAAACGGCTAGTTTGGTGGTTGGGGCTATAAATACCCCAACTACCCCACATTCAAGTCATCCAAGTTTTCCACTTCTCAACTACTTACAAGAGCTCTAGCATTCAATTCTAGACACACCAAAGAGATCAAATCCTCTCCAAATTCCACACAACGCCCTAGTGATTAGAGAGAGAGAGATTTGCTTGTGTTCTTTCGAGCTCTTGCGCTTGGATTGCTTTCTTATTTCTCGATTCTTTCATTGCGATCAAACTCACTTGTAATTGAGGCAAGAGACACCAAACTTGTGGTGGTCCTTGTGGGAACTTTGTGTTCCAAGTGATTGAGAAGAGAAAGCTCACTCGGTCCGAGGGACCGTTTGAGAGAGGGTAAGGGTTGAAAGAGACCCGGCCTTTGTGGCCTCCTCAACGGGGAGTAGGTTTGAGAGAACCGAACCTCGGTAAAACAAATCCGCGTGTTCCACTTCATTATTCGCTTGCGATTTGTTTTGCACCCTCTCTCGCGGACTCTATTATATTTCTAACGCTAACCCGGCTTGTAGTTGTGATTATTTTTGAGAATTTCAGTTTTGCCCTATTCACCCCCCCCCCCTCTAGGCGACTTTCAATTGGTATCAGAGCCTGGTGCTTCATTAGAGCCTAACCGCTCGAAGTGATGTCGGGAGATCACACCAAGAGGGAGATGGAGACCGGCGACAAGCCCACTACGAGCCAAGGGAGCACTTCATCGGAAGAGTCCCGCACCAAGAGGAAAGAGAAGAAGAAGGACTCCTCCAAACGGAAGGAGAAAAGATCTTCTTCCTCACACCACAAAGAGAAGAAGGAAAAATCTTCTTCCCACAAGTCGCATCGGAAAGGCGACAAGCACAAGAGGATGAGGAAGGTGGTCTACTACGAGACCGACACTTCATCAACATCGACCTCCGACTCCGATGCGCCGTCCGTAACTTCTAAGCGCCAAGAGCGCAAGAAGTTTAGTAAGATCCCCTTACACTATCCTCGTACATCTAGACATACTCCATTACTTTCTGTTCCATTAGGCAAACCGCCAACTTTTGATGGCGAAGATTATGCTAGGTGGAGTGATTTAATGAAATTTCATCTAACCTCACTCCACAAAAGTATATGGAATGTTGTTGAGTTTGGAGCACAGGTACCATCCATAGGGGATGAAGACTATGATACGGACGAAGTGGCCCAAATCGAGCACTTCAACTCCCAAGCTACAACCATACTCCTCGCCTCTCTAAGCAAGGAGGAATACAACAAGGTGCAAGGGTTGAAGAATGCAAAGGAAATTTGGGACCTTCTCAAGACCGCGCACGAGGGTGATGAACTCACCAAGATCACCAAGCGGGAAACGATCGAGGGGGAGCTTGGTCGCTTCCGTCTTCGCCAAGGGGAGGAGCCACAAGATATGTACAACCGGCTCAAAACCTTGGTGAACCAAGTGCGCAACCTCGGGAGCAAGAAATGGGATGACCACGAGGTGGTTAAGGTTATTTTGAGATCACTTATTTTCCTTAACCCCACTCAAGTTCAATTAATTCGTGGTAATCCTAGATACACACTAATGACTCCCGAGGAAGTAATCGGGAATTTTGTGAGCTTTGAATGTATGATCAAGGGCTCAAAGAAGATCAACGAGCTTGATGAACCCTCC
The DNA here is from genome assembly GCA_029449295.1 of Zea luxurians. Lineage (NCBI taxonomy): Eukaryota > Viridiplantae > Streptophyta > Magnoliopsida > Poales > Poaceae > Zea > Zea luxurians. Next base: position 2,681,254 of record JAOPSE010000090.1, read on the forward strand.
ACGTCCGAAGCACAACCGGTGGCATTTAAGGCGACGGAGGAGAAGAAGGAGGAGTCTACACCGAGTAGACAACCAATTGACGCCTCCAAGCTCGACAATGAGGAGATGGCTTTAATCATCAAAAGCTTTCGCCAAATCCTCAAGCAACGAAAGGGGAAGGATTACAAATCCCGTTCCAAGAAGGTTTGCTACAAGTGTGGTAAGCCCGGTCACTTTATTGCTAAATGTCCATTATCAAGTGACAGTGACAGGGATAACGACAAGAAGGGCAAGAGAAGAGAAAAGAAGAGGTACCACAAGAAGAAGGGCGGCGATGCCCACGTGTGCCGCGAGTGGAACTTCGACGAGAGCTCCACCGACTCCTCCTCCGACGACGAGAACGCCGCCAACATCGCCATCACCAAGGGACTTCTCTTCCCCAACGTCGGCCACAAGTGCCTCATGGCAAAGGACGGCAAAAGGAAGAAGGTTAAATCTAAATCCTCCACCAAATATGAATCTTCTAGTGATGATAATGCTAGTGGTGAGGAAGACAATTTGCGTATCCTTTTTGCCAACCTTAACATGGAACAAAAAGAAAAATTAAATGAGCTAATTAGTGTCATCCATGAAAAGGATGATCTCTTGGACTCCCAAGAGGACTTCCTAATCAAGGAAAACAAGAAACATGTTAAGGTTAAAAATGCTTATGCTCTACAAGTTGAAAAATGTGAAAACTTGTCTAGTGAGCTAAGCACTTGCCATGAGACCATTGACAACCTTAGAAATGAAAATGCTAAATTAATTGCTAAGGTTGATTCCCATGTTTGTATTGATTCAATTTCCAATCCTAGAGATGATAATGTTGATTTGCTTGCTAGGATTGATGAATTGAATATTTCTCTTGATAGCCTTAGGATTGAAAATGAAAAGTTAATTGCTAAGGTTAAAGATTTTGATGTTTGCAATACTACTATTTCCGACCTTAGAACTAAGAATGATATGTTGCATGCTAAGGTTGTAGAATTAAAATCTTGCAAACCCTCTACATCTATCGTTGAGCACACTTCTATTTGTACTAGATGTAGAGATGTTGATATCAATGCTATTCATGATCACATGGCTTTAATTAAACAATAAAATGATCATATAGCAATATTAGATGCTAAAATTGCCGAGCATAATTTAGAAAATGAAAAGTTTAAATTTGCTAGAAGTATGCTCTATAATGGGAGACGCCCTGGCATCAAGGATGGCATTGGCTTCCAAAGGGGAGACAATGTCAAACTTAATGCCCCTCCTAAAAATTTGTCAAACTTTGTTAAGGGCAAGGCTCCCATGCCTCAGGATAACGAGGGTTACATTTTGTACCCTGCCGGTTATCCCGAGAGCAAAATTAGGAGAACTCATTCTAGGAAGTCTCACTCTAGCCCTAACCATGCTTTTATATATAAGGGTGAGACATCTAGCTCTAGGCAACCAACCCGTGCTAAGTTGCCTAGAAAGCAAACTCCTATTGCATCAAATGATCATAGCATTTCATTTAAAACTTTTGATGCATCTTATGTTTTGACTAACAAATCCGGCAAGGTAGTTGCCAAGTTTGTTGGGGGTAAACACAAGGGCTCTAAGACTTGTGTTTGGGTACCCAAAGTTCTTGTTTCTAATGCCAAAGGACCCAAAACCGTTTGGGTACCTAAAGTCAAGAACTAAAATTGTTTTGTAGGTTTATGCATCCGGGGGCTCAAGTTGGATACTCGACAGCGGGTGAACAAACCACATGACAGGGGAGAAGAAGATGTTCTCCTCATATGAGAAAAACCAAGATCCCCAACGAGCTATCACATTCGGGGATGGAAATCAAGGTTTGGTCAAAGGATTGGGTAAAATTGCTATATCACCTGACCATACTATTTCCAATGTTTTTCTTGTAGATTCTTTAGATTACAATTTGCTTTCCGTATCCCAATTATGTCAAATGGGCTACAACTGTCTATTTACTGATATTGGTGTTACTGTCTTTAGAAGAAGTGATGATTCAATAGCATTTAAGGGAGTGTTAGAGGGTCAGCTATACTTGGTAGATTTTGATAGAGCTGAACTCGACACTTGCTTGGTTGCTAAGACTAACTTGGGTTGGCTCTGGCACCGCCGACTAGCCCATGTTGGAATGAAGAATCTTCATAAGCTTCTAAAGGGAGAACACATTTTAGGACTAACCAATGTTCATTTTGAGAAAGACAGGATTTGTAGCGCATGCCAAGCCGGGAAGCAAGTTGGCACTCATCATCCACACAAGAACATCATGACTAGTGACAGGCCACTGGAGCTCCTACACATAGACCTATTCGGCCCGATTGCTTACATAAGCATCGGCGGGAGTAAGTACTGTCTAGTTATTGTGGATGATTATTCTCGCTTCACTTGGGTGTACTATTTGCAGGAAAAATCTCATACCCAAGAGACCTTGAAGGGATTCTTGAGACGGGCTCAAAATGAGTTCGGCTTAAGGATCAAGAAAATTAGAAGCGACAATGGGACGGAGTTCAAGAACTCTCAAATTGAAGGCTTCCTTGAGGAGGAGGGCATCAAGCATGAGTTCTCTTCTCCCTACACCCCACAACAAAATGGTGTAGTGGAGAGGAAGAATCGAACTCTCTTGGACATGGCAAGAACCATGCTTGATGAGTACAAGACTCCGGATCGGTTTTGGGCTGAGGCGGTCAACACCGCTTGCTACGCCATCAACCGGTTATATCTACACCGAATCCTCAAGAAGACATCCTATGAACTCCTAACCGGTAAAAAGCCAAACATTTCATATTTTAGAGTTTTTGGTAGCAAATATTTTATTCTTGTCAAAAGAGGTAGAAAATCTAAATTTGCTCCTAAAACTGTAGAAGGCTTTTTACTAGGATATGATTCAAACACAAGGGCATATAGAGTCTTTAACAAGTCCTCAGGACTAGTTGAAGTTTCTTGTGACGTTGTGTTTGATGAGACTAACGGCTCTCAAGTAGAGCAAGTTGATCTTGATGAGATAGGTGAAGAACAGGCTCCATGCATAGCGCTAAGGAACATGTCCATTGGGGATGTGTGTCCTAAGGAATCCGAAGAGCCTTCACATGCACAAGATCAACCATCCTCCTCCACGCAAGCATCTCCACCAACCCAAAATGAGGACGAGGCTCAAGTTGATGAAGGAGAAGATCAAAGAGATGAGCCCCCTCAAGATGACGGCAACGATCAAGGGGGAGATGCAAATGATCAAGACAAGGAGGATGAAGAACCAATGCCGCCACACCCAAGAGTCTACCAAGCAATACAACGAGATCACCCCGTCGACACCATCCTCGGCGACATTCATAAGGGGGTAACTACTCGATCTCGAGTTGCACATTTTTGTGAGCATTACTCGTTTGTTTCCTCTATTGAGCCACACAGGGTAGAGGAAGCACTCCAAGATTCGGATTGGGTGATGGCGATGCAAGAGGAGCTCAACAACTTCACGAGGAACGAGGTATGGCATTTAGTTCCACGTCCTAATCAAAATGTTGTAGGAACCAAGTGGGTCTTCCGCAACAAGCAAGACGAGCATGGTGTGGTGACAAGGAACAAAGCTTGACTTGTGGCCAAAGGATACTCCCAAGTCGAAGGTTTGGATTTTGGTGAAACCTATGCACCCATAGCTAGGCTTGAGTCAATTTGCATATTATTAGCCTATGCTACTTACCATGGCTTCAAGCTTTATCAAATGGACGTGAAGAGTGCCTTCCTCAATGGACCAATCAAGGAGGAGGTCTACGTTGAGAAACCTCCCGGCTTTGAAGATAGTGAGTACCCTAACCATGTCTATAGGCTCTCTAAGGCGCTTTATGGGCTCAAGCAAGCCCCAAGAGCATGGTATGAATGCCTTAGAGATTTCCTTATTGCTAATGGCTTCAAAGTCGGCAAGGCCGATCCTACTTTATTCACTAAAACTCTTGACAATGATTTGTTTGTATGCCAAGTTTATGTTGATGATATCATATTTGGGTCTACTAACGAATCTACATGTGAAGAATTTAGTAGGATCATGACACAAAAATTCGAGATGTCTATGATGGGGGAGTTGAAGTATTTTCTAGGATTTCAAATCAAGCAACTCCAAGAGGGCACCTTCATTTGCCAAACAAAGTATACACAAGACATTCTAACCAAGTTTGGAATGAAGGATGCCAAGCCCATCAAGACACCCATGGGAACAAATGGGCATCTCGACCTCGACACGGGAGGTAAGTCCGTGGATCAAAAGGTATACCGGTCGATGATTGGTTCATTGCTTTATTTATGTGCATCTCGACCGGACATTATGCTTCCCGTTTGCATGTGTGCAAGATTCCAAGCCAACCCTAAGGAATCACACCTTACGGCCGTAAAACGAATCTTGAGATATTTGGCTTATACACTTAAGTTTGGGCTTTGGTACCCTCGGGGATCCACATTTAATTTGATTGGTTATTCGGATGCCGATTGGGCGGGGTGCAAAATCAATAGAAAGAGGACATCGGGGACTTGCCAGTTCTTGGGAAGATCCTTGGTGTCTTGGGCTTCAAAGAAGCAAAATTCGGTCGCTCTTTCTACCGCCGAAGCCGAGTATATTGCCGCAGGCCATTGTTGCGCGCAATTACTTTGGATGAGGCAAACCCTGCGGGACTATGGTTACAAATTAACCAAAGTTCCTCTTCTATGTGATAATGAGAGTGCAATCCGCATGGCGGATAATCCCGTTGAGCATAGCCGCACTAAACACATAGCCATTCGGTATCATTTTCTTCGGGATCACCAACAAAAGGGGGATATCGAGATTTCATACATTAACACTAAAGATCAATTAGCCGATATCTTTACCAAGCCTCTTGATGAACAAACTTTTACCAAACTTAGGCATGAGCTCAATATTCTTGATTCTAGGAACTTCTTTTGCTAAACTTGCACACATAGCTCGTAAGTATACCTTTGATCATGTCTCTTTTATATATGCTATGACTAATGTGTTTTCAAGTGTATTTCAAACCAAGTCATAGGTATATTGAAAGGGAATTGGAGTCTTCGGCGAAGACAAGGCTTCCACTCCACTCTACTACTCATCCTTCGCCGTCGCTCCGCATCACTCTCCGTCTTTGGTATAATCTTCACTCATATGTTTTATTTGCCAAAGGGGAGAAAATAATTAGAAAAGGGCTTATATCTCACTCAAAGTATCCGTTTTTGGCGATTCATGCCAAAGGGGGAGAAAGTATGAGCCCAAAGCAAAAGGACCGCACCACCACCCTAATTTTAAAATTAATGGTTTTCAATTGGAAAATTTCAAATTGGTATCTTTGTGTTCTAAAGGGGGAGCAAGTAGTATTTTCAAAACTTGATATCTTAAAACCCTCTTGAACACTAAGAGGAGAATTTATTTGAGGGGGAGTTTTGTTTAGTCAAAGGAAAAGCATTTGAAACAAGGGGAGAAAACTTTAAACTTGAAAATGCTTTGCAAAAATCTTATTCATCTACCTTTGACTATTTGCAAAAGAACTTTGAAAAGGATTTACAAAAATAATTTGCAAAAACAAAACATGTGGTGCAAGCGCGGTCCAAAATGTTAAAAATAAAGAAACAATCCATGCACATCTAGTAAGTAACATTTATTGGCCCAATTCCAAGCAACCTTTGCACTTACATTATGCAAACTAGTTCATTTATGCACTTTTATATTTGCTTTGGTTTGTGTTGGCATCAATCACCAAAAAGGGGGAGATTGAAAGGGAATTAGGCTTACACCTAGTCCCTAATTAATTTTGGTGGTTGAATTGCCCAACACAAATATTTGGACTAACTAGTTTGCTCTAGTGTATAAGTTATACAGGTGCCAAAGGTTCACACTTAGCCAATAAAAAGACCAAGTATTGGGTTCGACAAAAGAGCAAAGGGACAACCGAAGGCACCTCTGGTCTGGCGGACCGGACTGTCCGGTGTGCCACCGGACATGTCCGGTGCACCAGAGGACTCCAACTCCGAACTGCTTACCTTCGGGAAATTCCAGAGGCAACTCCGCTATAATTCACCGGACTATCCGGTGTACACCGGACATGTCCGGTGCTCCAAGGAAGAGCGGCCTCCGGAACTCGCTAGCCTCGGAAATTCATTCCAGCTGCTCCGCTAAAATTCACCGGACTGTCCGGTGTACACCGGACTATCCGGTGTAACAGCGGGACAACGGCTATTTCGGCGCCAACGGCTACCTGCGACGCATTAAATGCGCGCGCTGCACGCGCAGAGGTCAGGCACGCCCATACTGGCGCACCGGACAATCTACAGTGCATGTCCGGTGTGCCACCGGACATCCAGGCGGGCCTAGAAGACAGAGCTCTAATGGTCGGAACCCAACGGCTTTGGTGACGTGGCTGTCGCACCGGACATGTCCGGTGTGCACCGGACATGTCCGGTGCGCCATCGAACAGACAGCCTCACCAAACGGCTAGTTTGGTGGTTGGGGCTATAAATACCCCAACCACCCCACATTCAAGTCATCCAAGTTTTCCACTTCTCAACTACTTACAAGAGCTCTAGCATTCAATTCTAGACACACCAAAGAGATCAAATCCTCTCCAAATTCCACACAACGCCCTAGTGATTAGAGAGAGAGAGATTTGCTTGTGTTCTTTCGAGCTCTTGCGCTTGGATTGCTTTCTTATTTCTTGATTATTTCATTGCGATCAAACTCACTTGTAATTGAGGCAAGAGACACCAAACTTGTGGTGGTCCTTGTGGGAACTTTGTGTTCCAAGTGATTGAGAAGAGAAAGCTCACTCGGTCCGAGGGACCGTTTGAGAGAGGGTAAGAGTTGAAAGAGACCTGGCCTTTGTGGCCTCCTCAACGGGGAGTAGGTTTGAGAGAACCGAACCTCGGTAAAACAAATCCGCGTGTTCCACTTCATTATTCGCTTGCGATTTGTTTTACACCCTCTCTCACGGACTCTATTATATTTCTAACGCTAACCCGGCTTGTAGTTGTGATTATTTTTGAGAATTTCAGTTTCGCCCTATTCACCCCCCTCTAGGCGACTTTCACTAACCATGTAGCAAGCAACAAACAAGGAAAGAAGAAAGTTTCAAAACTTGAAAAGCGCCTTTGCTACACTTGCCGGAAGAAGGGACATCAATGCAAGGATTGTCCCATTGGTAACAATTCCACTCCTAACTTGTCAATTGATTTTCATGTAACTAGGCAACCCAAAATTGCAACTTGTGTTAGAAAGGTAGTGAGTTTACCTAGTGCTAACACAAAGGACTTTTGGGTTCCTAGATCCTTGTTGACTAACCATGATGGACCCATCAAGCGGTGGGTACCAAAATATGCTTGACAAGCTTTGCAGGAAAAGGAGATGATATGAAACCTTGGGGAGCTTGAGAGAGTCCATTCGATTCTTATCAACTCAAGCTATCAATCTTCAATGATCTATATACATGATTGACCCAAGGTTATTTTTCAAATTGCTATGTCTTTAACTCATATCATCTCGAGGAAGATATTATATGTTGTAGGAAGTGAAGAGATATCATGTGCGAAAACTCAAGGCCTACAACATGGAGGAAAGCCAAAGGATGGTAACACTTATCTTTTAAGTGCAAGTATTTTAGAATATCATTTCTTATGTGTCGTGTGTGGTCACATAGAAAAATTGAAGAACTTCAAATGTCTTTAAAATTTATATTACCATTCTTTGAAGAATTTCCTCTCATATGGTAGATTGCATACCCATCATTTCCATCCTATGGTAATCTTCATGCTTTAATTTGTTGCAAGTATCTCATGGCATGTTTCTTCACTAATTATCTTATTATTGCCAAGATTCTAGATATAGAGAGATATTTCATGTTCTTAAAAGAATTAGGTGTCATGTAAGGAATTCAAATCCTTAGGACATTTTTAAACGGAAAATTCTTTCTATAACTAGAATAGTGAGACTAATGATTTTATCTAAGAAACCCAAGTAGTCTCACTTGTAGAGAATAAGTTTCTCTTTGGAAGCGTGTAATCTATCATAAAAAGAAAAATCAATCCAATGATTTATGTTGATTTGCTCCTTGCCTATATTGGATATGATTCTTCCTCATTCATCGCTCTCCATGTTGTGAATTAGATTTATTTCCATAATCCTAAAGAACTTACTATGCTTGTTCCATTAGTTAAAACTAAGCATACTTCAAGGAATGATCTAGTTCATATTATAAAGTTTCCATGCTTTAGTAATTCACTTTTCATTCCTTATCTAAAATGATTACAAAGAAGGAAACTAGTGCTTGTGTTGCTACTAACATTTCTCTTGAGTTGAAGTATGAAAATCTACAAGAGAGAAAGTGCACAAGCCTCATGGGTTGATCCTCACCCAAAGGAAGAAAGGTAAAAAGCAAAGGTATGGGAACTCATCTTTTTAATTAAGTTTGGTTCCCATCTCAATGGGTATTTAATCTAATTCATGCCTTTGCTATATTCATTCTCATATTGACCTATTTTATGTAATAATTAATAAAGTTCAATATAAAGAAGTAAATTCCTATGAGTGATCAAATTGTTAAATAGTGCATGTTCCTCTTTTCAAGTAAAAGTGCACTAATGTTAAGGATTTTACTTCATGTCTGTGTGACTTATGGATGATGAATTATGCTTATTTCCTATCTAAAAGAAATCATCCATCATTGTATACTCCCTTGTATTACTAACATCCTTCTTGAGTATTTTCAATAAGTTTGAAAGGAAAAAGAAGCCACTGCAAAGGGAGGACTCTCAAATGAAAGAGGAGAACATCAAGAACAACACCACCTACTTCTTAGAAACAATCAATGGTGTGGTTGTGAGTATTCTAAACCCTTTCATAATGAGAATACTAGGCTCAAGTTGTTTATTACAAATTTAATGAGCCTTGATCAAGATGTATAATGCTTCTCTCTATTTGTCCTTAAAGGAAATGCATCCATTCAATTCATTCAAATACTTGATGCATATCTTTAGGGGGAGCCTCTTTCTATATCTTAATTATGTTGAGACTATTACTTTATCTTAGTAATTTCATATAGTCTCCTGCATGAGAATGAGTTTCTCATGAAGTATTTGCTGGATTCTCCTACCCTAAGCTTAATTGATAATCTAATGCGTATGTTGTTCTTTTGATCACATCTATTATTTGTTTGATCAGTGAATGACTTCAATTAAACATTCATGCTTCTTAGTGTCGTATATTCTATTAATCAATATCTCTTTTGATGTGTACTAAGTTAAAAGGAGAATTCATGATACATTTATGCAATTAATGATCCATTTGATATATGTTTACAATAACTTGGAAAAGGATCACTAGTTGTAGAACTCTCTCTTGTGCAAAATATTTCCATATATTGTCATTGAGTATAGGTCTTAAGCATCTAAAGACTAAGGACAAAGCACAATAAATAGAGCATCTCTATGTAAAGGTACAAAAAGGTAAAACTATTTCTCTTCATTTAAACTTGTACCTAAATCTTCCTTTTCTATACATTCTTTGCATATCTTGTATAAAAGGAAGAGAAAGCATGTCCATGCATTATCCCTGCTTCATACCTAGTTTAATTTCCCAAAATTCATTCCTGCTTTAGTGCATCTCTGGTAAAACTAGATGAAGTACTTTTATTGTCAAAGAGCTTAAAGCTTAACCTTGTAACGAGGATAAGCTGCCTTTGTTTCAAAGGTGGATGGTCCTTAAGTCTCTTTGAAATCCTTAAGGGGCAATGCTTAAATTGTTTACAACATGCTTTCATAAGTGCATAAATTGTCATGAGCATCACACTTATACTATGACACAATGCACTTCACAATCTATATGATATAGATATGTTCTCATTAATCTAATTATGTGCAATTGGCATTAAAGGCCAAAATATATGTTCCTCTCCATGCACATATTTAGGGGGAGCAATCTATGTTATATAGAATTATGATCATGCTTAATTTGACATATCCTTTTGATCATATCTCTTTTATGTCTATGACTAATGTGTTTTCAAGTATATTCTCATGCTTAGTCATAGGATTGAAAGGGAAATAGAGTATTCGGCAAAGACGACGCTTCCACTCAACTCCATCGGTATTATCCACTCTTTGCCGGTATTCCGCATAGTTCTTTACTTTGGTGTAATCTTCACTCATATCTCTATTTCAATTGAATATTTCAATTGTTTGCCAAAGGGGGAGAGAAACAAAAGGGCTTATATCTCACTCAAAGTATCCGTTTTTGGCGATTCATGCCAAAGGGGGAGAAAGTATGAGACCAAAGCAAAAGGACCGCACCACCACCCTAATTTTAAAATTAATGATTTTCAATTGGCAAATTTCAAATTGGTATCTCCTTGTGTTCTAAAGGGGGAGAAAGTAGTATTTTCAAAATTTGATGTCTTAAAACCTTCTTGAACGCTAAGAGGAGAATTTATTGAGGGGGAGTTTTGTTTTATTCAAAGAAAAAGCATTTGAAACAGGGGGAGAAAATTTCAAATCTTGAAAATGCTTTTTAAAAATCTTATTCATTTACCTTTGACTATTTGCAAAAGAACTTTGAAAAGGATTTACAAAAGAATTTGCAAAAACAAAATCTGTGGTGCAAGCGTGGTCCAAAATGTTAAAAATGAAGAAACAATCCATGCATATCTAGTAAGTAACATTTATTGGCTCAATTCCAAGCAACCTTTGCACTTACATTATGCAAACTAGTTCAATTATGCACTTTTATATTTGCTTTGGTTTGTGTTGGCATCAATCACCAAAAAGGGGGAGATTGAAAGGGAATTAGGCTTACACCTAGTCCCTAATTAGTTTTGGTGGTTGAATTGCCCAACACAAATAATTGGACTAACTAGTTTGCTCTAGTGTATAAGTTATATAGGTGCCAAAGGTTCACACTTTTGGGTTCAAACAAAGGAGCAAAGGGCCAACCGAAGGCACCCTGGTCTGGTGCACCGGACTGTCCGATGCACTAGGGAAGATCGACTTCAAACTCTTCACCTTCGGGAATTCTCGGAGCCGGCGCGCTATAGTTCAACGGACTGTCCGGTGTACACCGGACAGTGTCCGGTGCTCCAAGGAAGTGCGGCCTCAGGAACTCGCCAGCTTCGGGAAACTGCAACGGCTGCTCCGCTATAATTCACCGGACATGTCCGGTGCACACCGGACTGTCCGGTGTAACTGCGGGGCAACGGCTACTTCGCGCCAACAGTCACCTGCAACAGCAATTAATGCGCGCCAGTGCGCGTAGAAGTCAGGCACGCGCGTAGTGGCGCACCGGACACTCTACAGTACATGTCCGGTGCGCCACTGGACATCCAGGCGGGCCCAGCAGTCAGAGCTCCAACGGTCGAAACCCCAACGGACAGGTGACGTGGTTGTCGCACCGGACATGTCCGGTGTGCACCGGACTGTCCGGTGCACCATACGACAGACAGCCTTCACTAACGGCTAGATTTTGGTTGGTGGCTATAAATACCACCCCAACCGGCCACTTCAAGGTGTGGGAGCCCAAGCAACATTCCAAGTCATCTAGTTGACATACTCAAGCCCTCCCAACCACATATATTCATTGATCCATCCTATACACAAGATTTAGACCACTACAACCAACATAAGTGCCACAAAAGAGAGAGCAAGCAAAAGAGAGCTACTCATTTGAGTTTAGCACTAGTGCCTTGTGAGATTCATTGAGAGATAGTGTCTGCTTCATCTTCGTGTTCATTTGCGCGTGGAGTTTTTGACTCCCATTGAACTTCCTCCAAAGTTTTGGAGGCTTGTAAAAGCTAGCAAGAGACACCAAAGTGTGTGGTGGTCCTTGCGGGATCGAGAGTGATCCTTGAGAAGAAGAAGAGCTCGCCGATCCTTGTGTGATCGGGGGAGAGAGGGAAAGGGTTGAAAAAGACACATCCTTAAGTGGACTCCTCAATGGGGACTAGGCCTTCGAGGGCCGAACCTCGGTAAAACAAATCACCCGTGTCCATTGTGTTTATTGCTTGTGATTTGTTTGTTTTCTCGTATTCTAAGTTTTTCTTGCTCCATTCTTTACCAATATCATTTGGTGTTGCTTCAAGTTAAATTTCCATTTAGTGAAGCAACACGTTGCAAGAAAGAACTTGTCCTAGTGCTCTTCTCATCTAAGGCTTCTTGCTTTGTTATTCTATAACTTATTTGATTCAACACTCCCGCATTATTTAGCAATATTCTTTTCAAGCAAGAACTTAGTTTGTATACTACTATATTTGTATATCTTGTTCTAACCACTAATCAAGGGATCTAGTTGGGGGATAAAGTTTTAATTTTCAGGTTTCGCCTATTCACCCCCCCCCCTCTAGGCGACTTTCACTTATCAACTCAACTTACCAGAGAATCTGTCCGCTGTGCACGATGTGTTCCATGTGTCTCAGTTGAAGAAATGCTTGAGAGTGCCAGAAGAGCAGTTGCCAGCAGAGGATCTTGAAGTTCAAGAGGATCTGACCTATATTGAGAAGCCAACTCAAATTCTAGAGACAGCAGACCGGGTCACTCAGAGAAGTACCATCAGGATGTGTAAAGTCAAATGGGGTCACCACTCGGAAGAAGAAGCAACCTGGGAAAGAGAAGATGATTTGAAAGCCAAGTACCCTGAGCTCTTTTCTAGCCAGCCCTGAATCTCGAGGGCGAGATTCTTTTAAGGGGGATAGGTCTGTAACACCCTGAATTTGGGGGTATAAAACTTCTTTCTAATTACCACCCAAAATCAAGTGTTACTCTTTTTTTCTCACTCTAGGTTTTATCTCTCTAGATTCTCTCTCCCTTTTTCCCTTTTTGAGTAGAAATAGATTAAAGTTAGGGGGGTTTAATTATTTATTTTTGCCAAAACCTTATGAGTCATGACATGTTGCATCATGCCGAGCTTAAAATATTCTTTGAAGTGTTGCACAAGTTTGAATTGATTTGAATTTGAAACCTAGTTTGAATTTGGATTTGAAAACCCTATAGAAAAAGAAATAGAAAAGGAATTAGAAAATCTAGAGAAAAATAAAAAGGGAAAGCAGCCCAGCCGGCCCACTAAGCCTAGCCAGGCCGCGCGCTCGCGCGCCTCACAGGCGAACCCCGCCTGTCTGCGGCAGTTCTCCCTCGTGCGCGCCATCCCTCTCTCGCTCGCTGCCTAGTGGGGCCAACCTATCGGCGCCAGTTTCTTTCGCCCGTTTGCTCCCTCTCTCTCTGTCTCGCGGGCTCGGATCGCTAGTCGCCGAGCCGTTGCCCCGTGCGCCCCTTTTCTTCTCTCTCTGCGTCGTGGACCTGCCCTGTCAGTTTCGCCCCCTCCGCGCTTGCCGTGGACCGGCGCGTGCGCACTCGCGCACGTCGCCGAATTTCTCGGCCACGACGCCCGCCCACGCACCTAGCTCCCTTCTTAGAGCCCCGCCAGTGCCACACGCACACCCCTTGCCTCATTTTGCTCGGCTTCACCCTCTCTCGTGCTCTACCCACGCCGCCAGCCGCCGCCAGAGACCCACGCCCGCGTTCACAGCCATCTAGCTCGCCGGAGACCGCTCCAAGCCTCCCCGAGCTCCGCCCCGAGGTGAGACACACGTCCCCGTGCCCAATTTCCCCTGTTGCGCCCTGTGTTCGGCCAATTTCACCTTCGCCGGTGCTCGGCCGCGGCGGTCCACTATGCTCGCGTGGTGGCCGGCCGATTTAGCCCGGTCTAGTTCACCGGAGCAGGTCCCTGTGTCGCCCCTTGCCTCTACTGAAGTTAGCCAAGGCCTTAGCGCGTCTTAGGACCCATCCCCATGGCCGGAATGGCTCACCAGAGTTACTCCGGCCCGCCCGATGCTTTCTCACCGTCGTTCTCCCCTCTCTGCCTGTGGATTCGTGGCCTCTTCCCCGCCATTGAGTTCGTCGTGGCGCCCTCTTCCTCTCTGCCCAACTTCGGTGACCCTGGAGCCACCCTAGCTTGTGCCAGCCTCAACTCCAGCTATCTCACAGCCGCGGAGAGGAGCAGCACTGCACGCAGCCGTCTGTTCCCCCTAGTCTGGTCCCCTCCGTCCGATTCAGATCGAACGGCTCAGATCACGGATAACGCTTCGCGCACGCACGCCCTGACTCCCTGGCCCACCTGTCAGCGCCCAACCCCTCTGGCGCTAGGCCCGCTCGGTCAGCGTGCTCTCCCCCTCTGTCGCTGACATTCCCTGGCCCGCCTGTCAGCGCTCGCCCGCTCGCGAGCGCGCACCCTCGGCCGCAGATCTAATCTCGGCCGTCGGTTTCTGATCTAGCGGTTAGATTCACCCGATACCCCTTCGTGTGGTAGTTTTCTTAAAGAGACCCTCGGTTTATTGGAAATCAACCCGCCGTCCCTAATTTTCGCGCGCAGGCCCCTGTAATCTTGCAGATTTAGCCCTAGACTTTTAAATATTCACAGAATTAGCCCTAATTTCATATTTTGAATTCCCAAACTTGTTTATTTCATAACTTATGCATATGAACTCCAAATTTAGTGATTCAAATTGCAAAATGTTCATAGAATTATTCTCTGTTGAAATAAAATGGTTTCACTCACTGTCTGCACACTCTAATTTTTTAGGATTGAATATTAACTAATGTAGATGTAGGCTTTATTTATTTAATAAAATAAACAAAAGGGGAACCTTAGAGATTTAAACTTGTTTAAGCTTGTGAGATTAATAATATGTATTACATAAGTTCACCTTTGTTCTAAATTTTAGGTCACAATAAAATATGTTGAACTATGTTTATGTACTTGTCAGTAACACTTAGGGAAATAATAATCTATTTCCAAATAAAGTTAATGTATGTTATAGTTTATGATTGTACTTTGAATTCATTATCCCTTATGTAATATTGTGTCCTTTTAAGATGTGTTCCAATGTTTGTATATGTTTGGTGTGATGTTCATTTGTACTTTCCAAATGTATTGAATGCATGCTCGCTTTATTTAGACAACGAGCAGTCCGAGGTTCCTGAGTGTGTTGTTGGAGACCTCCCTGAGTAACAACCTGGTGAAGGCAAGTGTCCTCTGACCCATTATGTCCTACATACTTTATGATTCACTGTCCCGCATTACATTACTTAAACCTAAGGTTTGACTAGCTTTTTATTTACTTTATCCTTGTTTACCTTTTGGGGTTATCATGGTTAGCATGTTGCTACTGCCTTAACTTAATCAATGAACATGATGTGAACATTTATGGTACGATACTGTTATCCTGATATTGTGGATGATCTTGTGATACCTTAGGGGGCTCATGCCTTTTTCCTGAGTATCTCTCTGTAAGGACCTGTTCGTGGAGTGACTGCCCGGGATAACAGTACAACCATGAGGGTGGAATGGGACGCCCTTAGCTGATTAATTAGATGAACTTGGGGGTGTAGTTGGCTTTGCCAGAGGGCCGTCAATGGGGGCCAGGGCGTAGTGCTCGCTCTGCCAAGGTAGGCTTAGCATCTACGTTTCGTATTTCCGCACTTTGATAATTATGTTGAACAATGGTTATGTATTAGACTCTGTGGATGTCTTGGACATTTTGATGTAATCAAGTACCTTTTCGCTATTTATTTCGAGTATTGTGTGATGATGTCCAATTATGTAATCGCTGTGTAGGTGAGTTTTTTATCCTGACACGTACATGGTTTACCTTCCAAAACCGGGTGTGACAGCTGTGTTGCCTAGTTGCTCGAAGAGGAAACGAAGGGTGTCTGATGTGTTAAGTCTAGTTTGGGGCCGGACTGGTGATGATTCCATTAGTTGGTCAATCGGAGGATGTTGCTCTGCCCGCGATGAGGTCTGCTGGGCAGGGATGTCTGATGGATTGGACAACTGACCCCTGCCTTGGGAGGATGAGATTAGGTTTTTTAAGGGTGAATAGCTCAAGTTGATGTTGTTTGATTATAGGCAACTTGGCCTTCTTCCCAAGAGGGAGCACCATAGTCCGTGAGCATAATGTAATAAATAACTGATAACGTTAGATTATATTTATTTAGGACCGACCGTAATCAGATACTAATATCGACCTATTTAAATTTGTTACTGCGGATACTCAAATGTAAATCATTAACATTTTTATTTACATTATATTTCGTGAACCGAGTAGCATCTAAGAGGAAGCGACAAAGTGATGAGAAATATCTTACACTCAAGGGCGGGGTTAGCTAGTGGAAGAGCATGTTAAGATAAACTTATCCAGTTATTGCAAGGACAAGAACCTCCCTCCCTTTTTGTTCACTGCTTTTCGCGGCACAAAAACGCTCCAACCATTCACAGAAGAAATATCTTACACTTCGGTTTCTGTGTAGGATTTATCACAGTAGATAATGGAGATGGGAAAAAAAAACGTTTCATGCGAATCCCCGACAGCGAATTTTCCATTGTTATCTCTATGCGTAAGTGGCCACTCACTTTTGCGCTCCGGCGTCCGGCCTGCTTGTTTTGTTTTCACCCCTCAGATGAGGAAAATTTTAGAACACACGCAAATCACGAATAAAGATCTGTCAGCACTATGCAGTGATAAAGTTGCTAGTCTGCTGCTGCCGCTGCTTCTTTTTTTTTCTTTTTCTCTACTATAGTCATGCATGAATGTGGGCAGGTGGTGGAGTGGTTGCACCTAAAGTCAGCAAAGGATACTCAATGGAAAGCGTCTCAGGTTGGTTTCAGCCACTTCCAGACCTGCTCTCGTGGGTCAGTTTTAGGCCCCGTTTGGTTTGGGGTGACTAAAGTTTAGTGACTGAAGTTTAGTCACTTTTAGTCCCTAAAGAAGTAAACATGGTGACTAAAGTGGGGTGACTAAACTTTAGTTCTTTAGTCACCAAGGGAGTGACTAAAAGGGACTAAAGTAGTATTTTTACCTTATTTGCTCTCTTCACTTTCTTCTTATAGTAAACATCCATTAATTAATAGGGATAAAACAGTCATTATTCACAGCAATTAATGCTCTTTAGTCCGGTTTAGTCACTAGAACCAAACGGGGTACTTTAGCGACTAAACTTTAGTCACTAAAATTTAGTCTAGTGACTAAAGGAACCAAACAGGGTCTTACACTTCGGGAGAATTAATTGAGAGTGCTACAAATAAAAACAAACGGAATGGGATATTTGGCACGTACTCCCTCTGCCTCCGATTTATATTTCGTTTAACTTTTTGTGTCAAGTTTAACCGGTTCGTCTCATTTAAAAAATTTACGAAAAAGATATAAAATTTAAAGCCGTACTTAAAGTATATTATAGGGTAGACGATATCACAGTAAAAATTAATAATAATAATTATATTTTTTTTAATAATACGAGCCGATCAAATTTAGAGTAAAAAGTCAAACGGATTATAAATTGGAACGGAGGAAGTAATTGAGAGAGTTTCGAGAGTCTAATGTAATACTATCCCCAGCAGCTTGTACATCCACATACCCATATTCAAACTTCACTCTGTAAACAGTGTAGTATACAATACAAAACAGTATTTTTGGTGACCATATGCGTGAACTGCTAGACACAGTTTAACCAAGTCACTTTGGTTGTAATAAAAAGAATAAAACCCATTTTTTTAGAAAACTAATTAGAATTCAAATTTGAGATCTCTAAGTATCTGGAGGTATACCTTAGATGAAAAATACATTGTTTTATGTCATGTGTTAGCTGGGATAATAGTACTCTCACATGATAGTTCAACTGTTTTCCTTCTTTTCGTTGACCCCCAGCATGATCATAAACATCAATGAGATCTCACAAGGAAGCAATATGGAATTAATAACTAGTGCAAAGTTGATTAAGCTAGCCTAGCTGTTGTATCCTAAGTAAGGGTCACCATCCTTAGCAGTTATACAAACGTGTCCATAATCCTTGCCAATAGGGCACTGAGGTGACCCTTTTTTCTTTGTTGTGATGTCATTGGCCCCTCAACATCCTTTGGCCCTCTTGTTCTAGCTTCTACCATATGTAAATTGGTGGATGCATAAAGTAACCATGGTCAAATTCTGGCCATTAGGACTTGTTAGCTAGGCATAGCGAAGGATCAGAGGGGTGAATGGGAGCCAATAAATTTTAGTCTTCCAAAACTAAAACTTGAGCACTTAACTTCAATGTAAATGAATGAATTGCTAAAATAAAAAAAAACCACATCAATCAACCAGTGATTTCATGTTTGGAAAATGTTCCTAGGACTCACACAAGACCAAAGAAACAAACAGATTGCAAAACAAACACCGAAAAAATCTAAAACGACCCAGCACCGCATTGTTTTTAATGTTCTTTTCAGCACTCTAAATTCAGTTTTCGAGTGCAAAATCGATCCAAATGAAACTTGGTTGAGCTGAAATTTTGCACACCCCTTTACAAGTAAGTTTTCAAGGTGTCCACAAAATTTGAGCTCAAACAAATTTAAAGTTTGTAACGCCCTGAATTTGGGGGTAGAATTTTTTTTCTTCTTTTCTCTCACCAAATTCGGGTGTTACGCTCTTTTCTCTTTCCCGTTTCGCTCTTTCCTAATTTCAAAATAGTATAGTGACATGTGTCCATGTCGTGTATGAACAAAACTTAAGTGTCATGGGTGTTGCATCATGCCGACGCACATTTCTTTGTCTGATGTTGCGTGTTTGTCTCGTTCCGTCTCGGTTTTCGGTTCGCAATTGAATTCTGTTTGATAGTCGTGCGTGTTGTAGGTTTCGATCCGCAGAGTGGCTCGGCCCAGCCCGGCCCGGCCCGGCCCTGCGCGCCCCTGGCACCCCCCCCCCATGCGCCCTCTCCTCTCCTCTCTCTCTCTCATTTGGATTTCCCGCGCAGCAACCTCTCCTCCCCATCTCTCTCTCTCCCTCCCGTGGTGCCCTAGGGTTTGGAGTCGAGATCACCGGAGTTGGATCCCGAGGTGAGCCCCTCCCCTCCCCTCTCCTCTCTCTCTCCCTCTCCCTCCTCTCTCCCCCTGCGCGCGCTCCCCCTCCTCTCCCCTGCGCGCGCGTGCGTCCCTGCACGGCGGCGCGCCCTGCCCCCCCTGCGGCGGCGCTCGGTCCCTCCCCTTCCCTCCCCGGCGGCGCGGCGCCCCTCCCCTCCCCTTCCCCGGCGCGGGCGCGCGGCCCCTGCGTGGGCGCGGCTCGGCGCGGCCCCAGCGCGGCGGTTCGGCCCCTGCGCGCGGCATCCCGGCCCCCGGCGCGACTCGCGTAGCCCGTTTACCCCCTAACGCGTTCCCGCGTGCGCAAACCCACGCACGCGGTGATTATTTTTGGTTATAGTTAATTTCAAACTCCGTTAGTTAGTGTGCTGCGTCGCGCGCTTCGTCGCGCAACGATTCAATTCAAGTTCGTATTTATCAATGTGTTGCGTCGTGCGCTTCGTCGCGCGACGATTCAATTTAAATTTGTGTTTATTAATGTGCTGTGTCGCGCGCTTCGTCACGCGACGATTCTTTTAGTTTATATTCATTAAAGTGTTGTGTCGCGCGCTTCGTCGCGCGACGATCTATTTTAATTTCAGGTTGTTTAAGGTGCGATGTTGCGCGTCCAGACGCGCAACGTTCCACTTTAAACTCAGCCCTGTTGACGTATGTCGTCGTGCGCTTCGTCGCGCGATGCCTCACGTCTCTTTATAATTAATGCAAGTGTCTCGTTGTGCGCTCTGTCGCGCGGCGAGTCGTTTACTTCTTAATTCAATCTAAATGTCGTGTCGTACGTCTCGACGTGTGATCACTCCCTTTCATTCATCTTCAATTGTTTATAATGATTAAATGTGGAACTTGACTTTACTTTATGCCAAACATAGTGTCCAAATTAATTCTCTTCTATTAAGCGAGTAGTTTAATTGATAATCATGTAACGTGATCGTTTCTCGACTGTCCGTTCCTCTTTCTCTCTTAACAGTAATTGCGAGCCCGCGTGGAACGTCTGTTTACTTACTGCATTCTATTGTATGGTGTACTGTTCTTTTGTATTAAATTTGTGGATGTATGTATGTTTGCGCTCGCATAGAGAACGATCCGATCGGAGAGCCCGAAGAACTCGCAGGAGAAGCCCCTGAGCAGCAGTCGGTTGGTGGAGGCAAGTGTCCCTTGACCTATCTTTGTCCTATACATACTTTAATTCACCTCCCGCATTACATATTTATACCTAAAGATTGACTAGCTTTTGTTGTCCATGTCTTTGTTTACTTATTTGGGTCGGATTATTATTGCTTCGTCTTATGCTATTGCTCAACTCTAATCAATGAACATGATGAGAATTATCAATGATACGCTGTTTTCCCCTCTTTTATTATGATATTATACTTATGACCTTTAAGGGGGCTCGAGCGGTTTCTCGAGTGTCTCTCCATAAGGACCTGTTCGTTGGATGACCGCCCGAGAAAACAGTGCAACCATGAGGGTGGAGTGGGACGCCCTTAGCTGAATAATTAGAGAAACCGGGGTGTAGTTCGCTTAGCCGTCGTGCCGTCAATGGGGCTCGGTGTATGCGGCTCGCTCTGCCAAGGTTGATTTGTTCCTTGGGGAGGAGTGCGGTACATTTAGGAAATCTAACGGACGGCTATAGCCTCGGGGAATCTTTGTAAAGGCTACGTAGTGATGACCTGCTGGACCACCTAGGTAGTGGTCAATGGGGAGTAGCTCTCTCTGGGCAGAAAGGGAA
Organism: Zea luxurians; assembly: GCA_029449295.1. NCBI lineage: Eukaryota > Viridiplantae > Streptophyta > Magnoliopsida > Poales > Poaceae > Zea > Zea luxurians. Next base: position 2,701,887 of record JAOPSE010000090.1, read on the forward strand.
TCACGGCTTGTGGGTAAAGTGCACAACCTCTGCAGAGTGTATGGAGTGGTTGCACCTAAAGTCAGCAAAGGATACTCAATGGAAAGCGTCTCAGGTCAGGTTGGTTTGAGCCCACTTCCAGACATGCTCTCGTGGATTAGTTTTACACTTTGGGAGAATAAATTGAGAGTGCTATAAATAAAAACAAACGGAATGGGATATTTGGCACGTACTCCCTCTGCCCTCAATTTATATTTCGTTTAACTTTTTGTGTCAAGTTTAACTGGTTCGTCTTATTCAAAAAACTTACGAAAAAGATACAAAATTCAAAGCCGTATTTAAAGTATATTTGTCGGGGACCATAATTAGAGGTACCCTCAAGACGCCTAATTCTCAGCTGGTAACCCCCATCAGCATAAAGCTGCAGAGGCCTGATGGGTGCGATTAAGTCAGGGATCAGTCCATACGAGCGACTCGATCACGCCTCGCCCGAGCCTAGCCTCGGGCAAGTGCAGCCGACCCTGAGGTGTTTCCGTCTCGCCCGAGGCCCCCTTTTTTACGGCAGACGCACCTCCGGCTTGCCCGAGGCCTTGCCTTCGTTAAGAAGCAACCCTGACTAAATCGCCGCGCCGACCGACCAAGTCACAGGGGCATTTAACGCAAAGGTAGCCCGGCACCCTTATCCTGACGCGCGCCCCCTGGCAGAGCCGAAGTGACCGCCGTCACTTCACCGCTCCACTGACCGGTCTGACAAAAGGACAGCGCCGCCTGCGCCGTCCCGACTGCGGTGCCACTTGACAGAGTGAGACTGACAGGCAGCCAGGCCTTGCCAAAGGCGCCATAGGAAGCTCCGCCCGACCCAGGGCTCGGACTCGGGCTAAGGCCCCGGAAGACGGCGAACTCCGCTCTGCCCGACCCAGGGCTCGGACTCGGGCTAAGGCCCCGGAAGACGGCGAACTCCGCTCCGCCCGACCCAGGGCTCGGACTCGTGCTAAGGCCCCGGAAGACGGCGAACTCCGCTCCGCCCGACCCAGGGCTCGGACTCGGGCTAAGGCCCCGGAAGACGGTGAACTCCGCTCCGCCCGACCCAGGGCTCGGACTCGGGCTAAGGCCTCGGAAGACGGTGAACTCCGCTCCGCCCGACCCAGGGCTCGGACTCGGGCTAAGGCCCCGGAAGACGGCGAACTCCGCTCCGCCCGACCCAGGGCTCGGACTCGGGCTAAGGCCCCGGAAGACGGCGAACTCCGCTTCGCCCGACCCCTGGGGTCGGACTCCGCCCTGGCCTCTGCCGAACGACCTCCGCCTCGCCCGACCCAGGAGCTCGGGCTCGGCCTCGACCATGGAAGACAGACTCGACCTCGGCCTCGGAGGAGCCTCCACGTCGCCCGACCTAGGGCACAAGTTCGCCACGTCAACAGGAAGCGCCATCATCACCCTACCCCGAGCCGACTTGGGCCGCAGAGAACAAGACCGGCGTCCCATCTGGCTAGCTCCGCCAGATAGGCAATGATGGCGCCCCGCTAGACCATGACGACGGCGGCTCTCAGCTCCCTTACGGAAGCAGAGGGACGTCAGCAAGAGCCCAACTGTTCCGACAGCTGTCCCTCCACCAGGCTCCGTTACTCCTCCGACAGCCACGACACCACACCAGCTGGGTGCCAAGTTCTCTCCGGCTGCCACATTGGCATGTACCTAGGGCGCTAGCTCTCCCCCGCTAGACACGTAGCACTCTGCTGCACCCCCATTGTACACCTGGATCCTCTCCTTACGCCTATAAAAGGAAGGACCAGGGCCTTCTTAGAGAAGGTTGGCCCCGCGGGAACGAGGGCAGGGGCAGGCGCTCTCTTGGGGCCGCTCGCTTCCCTCACCCGCGTGGACGCTTGTAACCCCCTACTGCAAGCGCACCCGACCTGGGCGCGGGACGAACACGAAGGCCGCGGGATCTCCACCTCCCTCACGACTCGGCTCCGGCCGCCTTGCTCTCCCCCCTTCGCGCTCGCCCACGCGCTCGACCCATCTGGGCTGGGGCACGCGGCACACTCACTCGTCGGCTTAGGGACACCCCGGTCTCGAAATGCCGACAGTTGGCGCGCCAGGTAGGGGCCTGCTGCGTGTTGACGAGCAGTTTCCCGTCAAGCTCCAGATGGGCAGTCTCCAACGACCTCTCCAACCCGGGACGGTGCTCCGTTTCGGGAGTCTCGAGTTCATGTCCTTCGACGGCAGCTACGACATGATACTCCTTCCACCGCCGCGCGACGACGACAATGGTGGCCGACACCCCGCCCGCCGGCGGCGGAATCGATGACGTCTTCCCCGCGTGGGGGAAGAACAACATTCGAGCTCGCAACATCCTCTCCCTCGCCATCGGAGGAGGAGGCGGGGCAACCAGGGCCGAGCGGGAGGCTGCGCTCCGTCGACTGTCGAGCGAATCGACGTCCCCAGCGCCCTAACAGAGGACGCGTCGGGCGTCACCCTCGCGTTTGAGGCGAAGGCGAGCGCCGTCCCCCCGCAACACACCAACCCCGAGCAAGTGGACGACGCCAGCACGCTCACGGAGGGCCTGCAGGACGTCGCCCTCGTACCCAAGACGACGGCGCGATCAGCCCCCGATGTGACTTCGTCGCTCCTCGTCGACCAAAAGGTACCGACTGATTCCCATCCTTCGTCATTTCGACTCGACCTCAACCCGCCTAGCGACCTCGCTCTGGCGGGCGCTCACGTTAAGGCGAGTGCAACCTCTCTTGGGTTTCGTGTGCGGTCGCCTTGGGACCGATTGACGGGCGTCTCGACCTACGGGCCCTCTGGGTCCGAGGAAGATGACGTCCCCAGCATCTGCTGGGATTTCTCTGGATCTGGCAACCCCAGTGCCATGCGGGACTTCATGACCGCATGCAACTACTGCCTCTCCGACTGTTCCGACGGCAGCCGCAGCCTTGACGACAAGGACTGCGGCCCGAGCCGCGAATGTTTCCACGTCGGGCTAGGGGATCCCTCCGGAGGCAACCGTCTCGGCATGCCGGAGGATGGTGATCTCCCTAGGCTAGTGCCTCGCGCCGACATCCCGCGGGAGCTAGCTGTGGTCCCCGTTTCGGCGGGGGGTCACGACCCACAGCTCGAGCAAGTCCGTGGGGCGCAGGCCGGGCTCGACGAGGGGGCAGGAGCGCTCGAGTCGATCCGCCGGGACGTCGGGCAGGTATGGGCGGGCCAGCCCCCGGCCGGAGAAATACGTCACCTGCCCCAGGGTCTCCAGCACCGCATCGCCAACGATGCCAGGGACAGGCCGCCGCCCGCATTCAGCGGGACCGGTCAGGACCTAGCAGCCGCAGCGATGCTCCTCCGCGCGATGCCGGAGTCATCAACCACCGAGGGTCGGCGAATCCAGGGAGAGCTCAAGCATCTCCTGGAAGGCGCTGTGGCCCGGCGGGCCGAGAGCTCTGCCTCCCGAAGGCAGGGGTACCCCTCGGAACCTCGTGTCGCGACTTCCCGACTCATGCGGGAAGCCTCGGTCTACACCGGGCACACGCGCAACACCGCGCCTGCGGCCCCGGGCCACCTCGGCGACGAGCACCCTCATCGCGACCGTCGGGCCCGCCTCGACGAAAGGGTGCGCCGAGGCTATCACCCCAGACGTGGGGGACGCTACGACAGCGGGGAGGATCGGAGTCCCTCGCCCGAACCACCCGGTCCGCAGGTCTTCAGCCGGGCCATTCGGCGGGCGCCGTTTCTGGCCCGATTCCGACCCCCGACTACTATCACAAAGTACTCAGGGGAAACAAGACCGGAATTGTGGCTCGCGGACTACCGCCTGGCCTGTCAACTGGGTGGAACGGACGACGACAACCTCATCACCCGCAACCTCCCCCTGTCCCTCTCCGACACTGCTCGCGCTTGGTTGGAGCACCTGCCTCCGGGGCAGATTTCCAACTGGGAGGATTTGGTCCAAGCTTTCGCCGGCAACTTCCAGGGCACGTACGTGCGCCCCGGGAATTCCTGGGACCTCCGAAGCTGCCGGCAACAGCCGGGAGAGTCTCTTCGGGACTACATCCGGCGGTTCTCGAAGCAGCGCACCGAGCTGCCCAACATCACCGACTCAGATGTCATCGGCGCGTTCCTTGCCGGCACCACCTGCCGTGACCTGGTGAGCAAGTTGGGTCGCAAGACCCCCACCAGGGCGAGCGAGCTGATGGACATCGCCACCAAGTTCGCCTCTGGCCAGGAGGCGGTCGAGGCCATCTTCCGAAAGGACAAGCAGCCCCAGGGCCGCCCGTCGGAGGATGCTCCCGAGGCGTCTACTCCGCTCGGCGCCAAGAAGAAAGGCAGGAGGAAGTCGCAAGCGAAACGCGACGCCACCACGGACCTTGTCGCTGCCACCGAGTACAAGAACCCTCGGAAGCCCCCCGGAGGGGCTAACCTCTTCGACAAGATGCTCAAGGAGACGTGCCCTTACCATCAGGGGCCCGTCAAGCACACCCTCGAGGAGTGCGTCATGCTTCGGCGCCACTTCCACAAGGCCGGGCCACCCGCAGAGGGTGGCAGGGCCCGCGACGGCGACAAAAAGGAAGATCACCAAGCAGGAGAGTTCCCCGAGGTCCGCGACTGCTTCATGATCTGCGGAGGGCATGCGACGAGCGCCTCGGCTCGGTATCGTAAGAGAGAGCGTCGGGAGGTCGGCTCGGTGAAGGTGGCGGCGCCAGTCTACCTAGACTGGTCCGACAAGCCCATCACCTTCGACCAAGATGACCACCCCGACCACGTGCCGAGCCCGGGGAAGTACCCGCTCGTCGTCGACCCCATCATCGGCGACGTTAGGCTCACCAAGGTCCTGATGGATGGGGGCAGCTGCCTCAATATCATCTACGCCGAGACCCTCAGGCTCCTGCGCGTCGATCTGTCCTCCGTCCGAGCAGGCGCTGCGCCCTTCCACGGGATCATTCCTGGGAAGCGCGTCCAGCCCCTCGGACGGCTCGACCTTCCTGTCTGCTTTGGAACACCCTCCAACTTCCGAAGGGAGACTTTGACGTTCGAGGTGGTCGGGTTCCGAGGAACCTACCACGCAGTATTGGGGAGGCCATGCTACGCGAAGTTCATGGCCATCCCCAACTGCACCAACCCTCCGTCAAGATCAGCGACACGCCCGAGCCCGAGGCGCCCTCGGCCCCGTCCGAGGTAACCTCGGCCCAGCCCGAGCCGTCCTCGGTTCAGCCCGAGGAACCCTCGGCTCCCGAGGGCGAGGCGCTGTGCATCGAGGAGGAGCGGAGCGGGGTCACGCCTGATCAAGATTGGCAGGCCCCGTACCTGCAATATCTCCGCCAAGGAGAGCTACCCCTCGACCAGGCCGAGGCATGGCGGGTAGCGCGACGCGCCAAGTCGTTCGTCTTGCTGGGCGATGAGAAGGAGCTCTACCACCGCAGCCCCTCAGGCATCCTCCAGCGATGCATCTCCATCGCCGAAGGTCAGGAACTCCTGCAAGAGATACACTCGGGGGCTTGCGGCCATCATGCAGCGCCTCGAGCCCTCGTCGGGAACGCTTTTCGGCAAGGCTTCTACTGGCCGACGGCGGTGGCTGACGCCACTAGAATTGTCCGCACCTGCGAAGGGTGTCAATTCTATGCGAAGCAGACCCACCTGCCCGCTCAGGCTCTGCGGACGATACCCATCACCTGGCCCTTCGCTGTGTGGGGTCTGGACCTCGTCGGCCCTTTGCAGAAGGCGCCCGGGGGCTACACGCACCTGCTGGTCACCGTCGACAAATTCTCCAAGTGGATCGAGGTCCGACCCCTGAACAGCATCAGGTCCGAGCAGGCGGTGGCGTTCTTCACCAACATCATCCATCGCTTCGGGGTCCCAAACTCCATCATCACCGACAACGGCACCTAGTTCACCGGCAAAAAAATCTTGGATTTTTGCGAGGATCACCACATCCGGGTGGACTGGGCTGCCATAGCTCATCCCATGTCGAATGGGCAAGTAGAGCGTGCCAACGGCATGATTCTACAAGGGCTCAAGCCTCGGATTTACAATGACCTCAACAAGTTCGGCAAGCGATGGATGAAGGAACTCCCCTCGGTGGTCTGGAGCCTGAGGACGACGCCGAGCCGAGCCACGGGTTTCACGCCGTTCTTCCTGGTCTACGGGGCCGAGGCCGTCTTGCCCACTGACCTGGAATACGGCTCCCCAAGGACGAGGGACTACGACGATCAAAGCAACCAAGCTAGCCGAGAAGACTCGCTGGACCAGCTGGAAGAGGCTCGGGACAGGGCCTTACTACACTCGGCGCGGTATCAGCAGTCCCTGCGACGCTACCGCGCCCGAGGGGTCCGACCCCGAGACCTCCAGGTGGGCGACCTGGTGCTTCGTCTGCGGCAAGACGCCCGAGGGAGGCACAAGCTCACGCCCCCCTAGGAAGGGCCATTCGTCATCGCCAAAGCCCTGAAGCCCGGAACGTACAAGCTGGCCAACAGTCAAGGCGAGGTCTACGGCAACGCATGGAACATCCAACAGCTACGTCGCTTCTACCCTTAAGATGTTTCCAAGTTGTTCATATACCTTGCACTCACGCAAAGTTTAGTCAACAAGGAAGGGTCGGCCTCGCCTCGGCAAAGCCCGACCCTCCCTCGGGGGCTAAAAGGGGGGAAACCCCCTCTGCGTCAAAATTTTCCTCGAAAAAAATCTCTTCTGCCAGAATATCTTTCGTGCTTTTTGACTACTTCGAAAAGTGGGTCCTGGAAACGACGGAGTACACGTAAGCAGCCAAGGCTGACCGAGCCGAGGGACTCCTACGCCTCCGGGATACGGATACCTCACTCATCACCTTCTGCGATAAATAACTCGCGTTCGGATAAAGTGGCTCCGCGGATTGAACAAGTCTTTACGTTCGAAAGCCCTTCTGCCGAAGCGATCCTCCGAGCCTTCTCGACCGAGTCGGTGACAGGGCCTCATGGACGGGTGAAAGTACGCGTAAGCGGCAAGGCCGACCGAGCCGAGGGACTCCCACGCCTCCGGGATACGGATACCTCACTCATCACCTTCCGTGAGAAGCAGCTCTCGCTCGCACAAACATCCCTGTTACCGACAAAAAGTCCAGATACTCGAAACAAGAGGAAAAGAGACGCAGCTTTAAGACGTAGCGAGGGTGTGTGTTCTGGCCTCGACGGCCGCACAAGGCACACGCTACATGAAAATCTGATCCTGCAGGCTCGGGTCTTGGGGCTGGAAGGGGGCAGCAACACCCTCGGCATCAGCGACACCTTCGGCGAGGCCCGACCTAGCCTCGGACGGCGACGCGGTCCGAGGGTCTCCGCTCCGAAGGACGACGTCATCACCACGCCCGAACAATCGCCGCCAGGGACTTCTCCGGGAATCCGGCCCGAGCAGGCGGCTCGGCCGGTTACCCCTGGGGCCTCGGCCAAACATCTTTCGAGGGCGCCAGCCCAGTTCGAAGCCTCGGCTGATCAGCTCCGACGTCGATCCGGCCAACAGACAACCCGGCTAGGCTTTGGCCAACCAGGTTTCATTTTCGAGCCGACTCCACCTCTGTTCATGCTGATATCGCTACCCCTGGCCTCGGCTCGACGAAGAGCGGCCGAGGGGTCTCTTTAACTAAGTTAGAGGAACCTCGGACAGCAAGGCCGACCGAGCCGAGGGACTCCTACGCCTCCGGGATACGGATACCTCACTCGTCACCTTGACACGGGGTGACTCATGCTTGGTGAAGCGGTTCAGATAGTCAACAGGCGAGTCTTAGTGCTCAAAAATGAGGAAAAAACACGGCTCCGTGCCGAAGTTACATACATGTTCAGGCCCCGAAAGCCGAAATGAACAAAAAACCCTGGCATTCGAAGTGCCATTACAAACGGAACTCCGGTTCCCTCTCCGCAGGTACGAACAACCCCACTCGATAGGGGTGGGCCTGCGGAGCAACAGAAGACCGACGAACGGCTTGTCGTCGCCCGCCCCAGCAGCGGCGACGATGAAGACTTCTGCCCCGGGGGGCCGAACAGCAGCAGTGATGACCTCAGGGCGGATGCTGCTGCCAGGAGGCCCCCGCCCATGCCCAAACTCGAGAGGCAAGGACGGGCAGAAGGCCGTAGAGTTGGAGGTCGGTCCGTGGCCAGCCTTGGCTGTCGCGCCGGCGGAAGAACCTCTTCCAGCTGCCGTGGCAAACGCCGGCGCCGCGAGCGGCTCCGAAGCCACTCGCGTCCGAAGGCCAGGCACGCTGCAGATGCCAGCGCCATGGACGACAACCGCTCCTCCCTCCGATCACTGAGTGAAGGAGCGGGCCGCCGCCCACGCGGGGGCCGACCTCAACTCGGCACACTCCCCTCCCCAGCCCTGGTGATGAAAATCCTTGAGGCTGAGGAAGGGGCAGAGGCCGCAGCCCGGCTCGCTTTCCCCCACCATCAAGCCGGAGGTCACCATCTTGGGTGACCGCCGGTGGAGGGGTGCAGCCGGGCTGCATGATGAAAATCCTTGAAGCCGAACGATGGCTGAAAGGTACCAACTCCCACGGAGTTGCGTTCCTCCAACGATGAGGCGAAAGGACGGTGGTTTCCCCCATCCGGGGGCTTGGAAGGTGGAAAAACACGGCGCATAAGGGAGAAAGAAGACGTGGTCGCCTTACGGAAGGGGTCGCCCTCCTTTTAAAGGCGACTCTCCCTGCTTGCGCCCCCAACCGTCACGGGCAGAGTCTTCTCCAACACGCCTCCAAAGCCCTCCCCCTGCGGCGCGGGGGCTGGGTCCCGCATGTCATGCAGACCAGCTCCGAGCGGAAGAAGCCAAACCGCCGCGCACGGCGCACGCAACCACCCAGCGGTTACAAGTGACCCTCCAATTTTGCCCAGACCAACGGGCGAAAGGGGCAGGCAGCCATGCAGGCGGCATGCAACCGCGCCAAGTGGACGCGCCTCTCCGACTCCTGACATGCCAGCACGGAGGCCCAAGCCCACGCGTCGCGCGACCGGCGCGCCGGATGCTGCATGCAAGCAACTGTACCACTTGCGCCACCGCCGCACCTCCTCGATTGTGGAACTGATACCGCGACCCGAGGCGACCCAGCGCACGACCCAGCAGCGCCAGCCTGACGCAGCGGTCAAACACGGTCAAAAGTGGGCCGGCAGTAATGACGGTGGCAGGCACGCGGGGGCAGCGGTCACGCCGTCAGCCAAGCTCACATCCCATCCGGAGGCAACGAGAGAACCCCCTCTCACGGTGTGAAGACGACGCGCCCGTGACCCGTTCCTCGAACGGCTCGCGCACGCGCAACGGCAGCCCCGCCGACTTCTCGCCCCATCGCATTAACTCCGCAGCTGGACAGGCGGCGCTTCTGGCAGGAGCAGCTGGCGACGCTTCGCCTTCGCCAAAACGACCACACCAAAAAAGGTACGCCGCGTCGTTCGGTTTCGTATCCTTTTTCCTTTTTTCCTCTTTCTCTATCTCTTGCAACAGGGACCGGGAAAGGGGGATACCCCTAAAGGAACCCTTCCCCGTGAAGGAACTAGGCTTCGAGCCTCCTTACTGATCAGAGGTTCGAAGGATGGCCCCCCCGAAGGGTTCAACAGCCGCCTCAGATCGCGTGGGCCCGACACCCACTACTGGTCAGAGGTTCGAAGGCCGGCCCCCCGAAAGGTTCCACGGCCGCCTCAGGCTATTCGGGCTCCGCGCCCATTACTGATCAGGGGTTCGAAGGCTGGCCCCCCGAAGGGTTCACAGTCGCCTCAGACACCGAGCGAGGGATGACCAGGGGTACGTTCGATACATAACCGAGGCTCGGGCTGCGCTCCCGAGGTACCCTAGGACATTTCCGAGACCAGCGGGAACGATCCTGTAACGGAATCCCATCGGAGGGAGGCATCGAGCCCTCGGACCCCGTCGCCAGGGGACCGGGTCCGGCAGATCACCCGCAGGTACTTTTGGGCGTGCCTCCGGGCCCCTAGCCGACCCCCAACGAACGGGGCACGGACGTCCACTCGGATTACCCGCTTGCAGCTCACCGGAGACACCATGTTCGGTGCCCATCGAGGGTAACATGGCGCTCTCCCCCCCTCCTCCTTGCGGAAAGGCGACGTAGGGGCGTATGTAAAAAAGCCGAGTCTGTCCCTGATCGCCCTCTCGCCCTGTGCGGAGGCTCGGGGGCTGCTCTCGCAAACCCGGCTCCGGCCAAACCGTTGACAGCGTCAACATACCAGCCCGAGAACTTGGGCCCCGACAGTGCACCCGGGCTACGGCCAGTTCGCATGAGGGAACCACCAGACCAGCCGAAGCATTGCGCAAGGCATTAAGACCTCGAAGGAGTGAAACCACTCCTCCGAGGCCTCGGGGGCTACACCCGGCGGGTGCGCTCGCGCGCACCCACCGGAACAAAATGCAACCGAGAAAGGCTGGTCCCCTTGCAAAAAAGTGCGACGAAAGCCTCCAAGCGAGTGCTAACACTCCCTTCGAGGCTCGGGGGCTACTGTCGGGGACCATAATTAGGGGTACCCTCAAGACGCCTAATTCTCAGCTGGTAACCCCCATCAGCATAAAGCTGCAGAGGCCTGATGGGTGCGATTAAGTCAGGGACCAGTCCATACGAGCGACTCGATCACGCCTCGCTCGAGCCTAGCCTCGGGCAAGTGCAGCCGACCCTGAGGTGTTTCCGTCTCGCCCGAGGCCCCCTTTTTTACGGCAGACGCACCTCCGGCTCGCCCGAGGCCTTGCCTTCGTTAAGAAGCAACCCTGACTAAATCGCCGCGCCGACCGACCAAGTCACAGGGGCATTTAACGCAAAGGTAGCCCGGCACCCTTATCCTGACGCGCGCCCCCTGGCAGAGCCGAAGTGACCGCCGTCACTTCACCGCTCAACTGACCGGTCTGACAAAAGGACAGCGCCGCCTGCGCCGTCCCGACTGCGGTGCCACTTGACAGAGTGAGACTGACAGGCAGCCAGGCCTTGCCAAAGGCGCCATAGGAAGCTCCGCCCGACCCAGGGCTCGGACTCGGGCTAAGGCCCCGGAAGACGGCGAACTCCGCTCCGCCCGACCCAGGGCTCGGACTCGGGCTAAGGCCCCGGAAGACGGCGAACTCCGCTCCGCCCGACCCAGGGCTCGGACTCGGGCTAAGGCCCCGGAAGACGGCGAACTCCGCTCCGCCCGACCCAGGGCTCGGACTCGGGCTAAGGCCCCAGAAGACGGCGAACTCCGCTCCGCCCGACCCAGGGCTCGGACTCGGGCTAAGGCCCCGGAAGACGGTGAACTCCGCTCCGCCCGACCCAGGGCTCGGACTCGGGCTAAGGCCCCGGAAGACGGCGAACTCCGCTCCGCCCGACCCAGGGCTCGGACTCGGGCTAAGGCCCCGGAAGACGGCGAACTCCGCTTCGCCCGACCCCTGGGGTCGGACTCCGCCCTGGCCTCTGCCGAACGACCTCCGCCTCGCCCGACCCAGGAGCTCGGGCTCGGCCTCGGCCATGGAAGACAGACTCGACCTCGGCCTCGGAGGAGCCTCCACGTCGCCCGACCTAGGGCACAAGTCCGCCACGTCAACAGGAAGCGCCATCATCACCCTACCCCGAGCCGACTTGGGCCGCAGAGAACAAGACCGGCGTCCCATCTGGCTAGCTCCGCCAGATAGGCAATGATGGCGCCCCGCTAGACCATGACGACGGCGGCTCTCAGCTCCCTTACGGAAGCAGAGGGACGTCAGCAAGAGCCCAACTGTTCCGACAGCTGTCCCTCCACCAGGCTCCGTTACTCCTCCGACAGCCACGACACCACACCAGCTGGGTGCCAAGTTCTCTCCGGCTGCCACATTGGCATGTACCTAGGGCGCTAGCTCTCCCCCGCTAGACACGTAGCACTCTGCTGCACCCCCATTGTACACCTGGATCCTCTCCTTACGCCTATAAAAGGAAGGACCAGGGCCTTCTTAGAGAAGGTTGGCCCCGCGGGAACGAGGGCAGGGGCAGGCGCTTTCTTGGGGCCGCTCGCTTCCCTCACCCGCGTGGACACTTGTAACCCCCTACTGCAAGCGCACCCGACCTGGGCGCGGGACGAACACGAAGGCCGCGGGATCTCCACCTCCCTCACGACTCGGCTCCGGCCGCCTCGCTCTCCCCCCTTTGCGCTCGCCCACGCGCTCGACCCATCTGGGCTGGGGCACGCGGCACACTCACTCTTCGGCTTAGGGACCCCCCGATCTCGAAACGCCGACAATATTATAGGGTAGACGATATCACAGTAAAAATTAATAATAATTATAATTTTTTTGAATAATACGAGCCCATCAAACTTGGAGTAAAAAGTCAAACGGATTACAAATGGGAACAGAGGGAGTAATTGAGAGAGTTTCGAGAGTAATGTAAGACTATCTCCAACAGCTTGTACATCCACATACCCATATTCAAACTCCACTCTGCAAACAGTGTAGTGTATAATGCAAAACAGTGTTTTGAGTGACCATATGGGGTGAACTGCTAGACACGGTTTAACCAAGGCACTTTGGTTGTAATAAAAAGAATAAAACCCATTTTTTAGAAAACTAATTAGAATTCAAATTTGAGATCTCTAAGTATCTGGAGGTATACCTTAGATGAAAAATACATTGTTTTATGTCCTGTGTCAGCTAGGATAATAGTACTCTCACACATGATTGTTCAATTGTTTTCCTTCTTTTTGTTGACCCCCCAGCGTGATCATAAGCATCAATGAGATCTCAGAAGGAAGCAATGTGGAATTAATAACTAGTGCAAAGTAAGTAAAGACTAGAATGATTAAGCTAGCCTAGCTGTTGTGTCCTAAGTAAGGGTCACCATCCTTGCAGTTATACAAACATGTCCATAATCCTTGCCAATAGGGCACTGAGGTGACCCTCTTTTCTTTGTTGTGATGTCATTGGCCCCTAGACATTCTTTGGTCCTCTTGTTCTACCATATGTAAATTGGTGGATGCATAAAGTTACCATGGTCAAATTCTAGCCACTAGGACTTGTTAGCTAGGCATAGCAAAGGATCATAGGCGTGAGTGGAAGCCAATAAATTTTAGTCTTCCAAAACTAAAACTTGAGCACTTAACTTCAATGTAAATGAATGAATTGCTCAAATAAAAAAACCACATCAACCAACCAGTGATTTCATGTTTGGAAAATGTTCCTAGGACTCAAACAAGACCAAAGAAATAAACGGATTGCAAAACAAACACCGAAAAAGTCTGAAACAACCTAGCACCGCATTGTTTTTAATGTTCTTTTCAGCACTCTAAATTCAGTTTTCGAGTGCAAAATCGATCCAAATGAAACTTGGTTGAGCTGAAATTTTGCAAACCCCTTTACAAGTAAGTTTTCAAGGTGTCCACAAAATTTGAGCTCAAACAAATTTGAAGTTAGCATATTAGAAAACACGAGAAAGACTTGGGGTTTTGTCAAATGACCAATCTACTATGAACCTATCCACGAAACGGATCAGCTCATACAAGAAGTTTGCAATAATGCCAATACACTTTCTAATACAGATATTGTCCCCAAAACCTCTTCCAAACTATTGAAAGCAAAGATCAACTTAAAAATCAAACTAGCGAGGTTAAAAGGAGAAGAAGCAACTAAAAAGCCAATACCATCAAATTTTGCACAAGATGAAACGCCACAATGGCTGAGTGTGGTTACAATCATACTTTCTCAAAAATCCAAGAGCTTAGACGACGTGGTTCAAAATATCTAAGGATCTCCTAGCTAAAGAGAAAGGGGAGGATTACAAATTAAATGAGGGAAATAAAAGTGCTCAAGAGATGGTTGAACCATTTAGACCTCTCTCCTATTTATAGAGAGTTGTTCTACTTTTCTAAACTACCCCTAGATACATACAACATATCCACTTAACCAGGCGCAAAATGGACTAAACTCTAGAATTTTGATCTGACTATCATGCACCCTTCATAAAGTTGCTTCGCCTTGACACACCCTTCACGAAGACGCCACGTGTCATCTATGATTCCCAATTGGAATTCTTTGATGAACACTAGTATAGGAGTTTTCTCTTATGCCATTAATGTTATAACTTGTCTTAAGCTTGTTGGTTAAGTTACAAGTAGAGATCAAAATGGATGATTGGGCACAAGAAAGAGAGAATATCCTTGAAAAGTGCTTCAATTGGAATCAACAAGTGAGAAGCACTTCTGATTGGTATAGACATATAAAGATACAAAAAAGGTAAATCGCTCCTGGCTTTTAAATTTGTACCTAGATCCCCTCTGTTGCATGTATTGCATATCTTGAGTAGTTATTGGTACTATTAACTGGTACTTTAAATTAGTCAGGGGGAGCTGATAGAGTTTTTGCATATATCTGCTTCATGCCCTGTGTACCCTTGACATCTTGCCATTGTTGTTAAATTGTGAGATATCGTTTTTGGTGTTCGATGTCAAAGGGGGAGAATTATTTCATTAAAGCTTACCTTGCCTAAGAGGAAAGCTTATCTTAAGGATGAAGTGTTTTGTTGACTAAGTAGCTTAAAGCTTTTCCTTGTGATGAGGATAAGCTCCCTTTTGTCCAAAGGAGGGGTTTCCTTAATCTTCTTTAGATCTTATGGAGAGAATGCTTTAAATGTTGTTGATATTGATTATCATGTGGATAATGCTGATATCTTGATGATAATATTGATATTATGGTGATAATGCTTAGAATGTGTTATTAATATTGATATGGGTTAATGTTGTTTTGAGTTGTATTGAATGGTGTAATATTGCTTTATTTGGTATCTACATGTTGGATATTGCTTTGCAGAGTGATAGATACAATTTGTGTTCATATGGTGACTTAATTGGTGTATGTCTGATGATAGATAGTGCAAAGCTTTGATGATGTGTGAAATGCTTTTCTTTTGTGCAAAGCTTTGCTAAAATGTTGTAATGTGTGCATATTCATGTCATGAGCATCACATTTTGATTAATGACACTATGCACCCCACAAATGCTAAGATATAGAACTGCTTCACGCTTAGCCTAAGTATGTACAATTTGGTATTTGGGGGCCAAAGTTGAGATTTCTATGAAAGCACATACTTAGGAAACATTCTATATCATATGATTCAAAACTATGCTTTAAATCCGTTCTTTTGTAAGCTTTAATTGTGTTGCCATCAATCACCAAAATTTGGGAGATTGAAAGGTCCCTTGTGGGTTTTTGTGTTTAGATGATAACACAATTAAAGGACTAACTAGGGTGTAAAGTGTTGAACAGGGTTTTAGTATAAAACTTACGGCGTACAACATAAGGAGAAACCTTATAAATTGAACTTGCGAGGGAACAAACTAAAAAGATGGATGATATTAAAAATAATTTTAGTAATTCTAGTGATGGCATGCCTTCAAATAAGTCCGAGTTGTCTTTATGTTACAAGATGAGTATGATGCTAATTCTTATGATAAAAAAGAGTTGTGTGATAATTATTCTATTATTTCAATTTTGTAGCTTGTTGATCTTGAGCCAAACACTTGTGCTAAAAATAGAAATTTTCTCCCTATTAATTGTGTGTCAAATGTGCTGAAATTATTGTTTTCTTTAAATACTTTGGGTTATATTGAATTCGATGTTCTATGTAAGTTAAACAATTTGGAGTAGAAACTTTCTTTTAACACTAATTTGTCATGGATATCTAAACATATATTCATTTTATTAGAAGATATAATTGTAAAGAAGAATATATGGTGCATCAAGTTTATATTTCCTCAAATTTGAAATCTTCTTTTGCCATGGAACAATGTGATCAATTAGAGGATTGTGTTAAAACTAATCATATCACGTTGAGTTTCACTTGTTCTTCTTTGTATGTTTTGCAACAACAGCACCAATATCAAGAAGGGGGCACGATGTCAAGAACTACAACTACTTTCGCAAGTACCAACAACTTTGGGTCGAGTAGGACTCACAACAAAGAATGTGTTAACACATCATCATGGGCTAGTTATACACCCTTGGGATCCATGCCCAAGTTGGAGCATGTCAAGGTCGTCAATGTAGTGATCTACTTCTCAGGTGCGACATTGAATCCATTAAAGTTTCTCAGAAGCTTTGGTTTCTGTAGATACGAAAGAAATTGTGCACATCGTAGAAGGAAATTAGATTTAGTCAGACGAATCATGATATTTTCATGTATGAGATAGCATGGTGGTAGTAGTGGCATCCGACTTGGTAGGAGTAAGGACGCGTGATGGGGGATTACAAAAAAAATCATTGGATTTGATACCATGTCGATATGGCAAAAGTTAAGACTCATATATGTATATATATATGGCAGGTATAACGGGAGCCCTGGGCTTCGGATATTAAAGAGAGCCCGGGTCGGTTACGTGGTCTGGACCGCTGAACCAAGTGCGCGCGTGTTTAATGGAGACGAGACAGACAGCATGCAGGAGAGACGGCGCCGTGACGCGGTTGGTTAATGGCTAGGCGGTAAACATATGGTAGTGGGCGGAATTATAGGGATTAGATTCCACATGCAAACGTGCTTACTCTGTTACGTGGGCGCGGAATTTATGGATCTTGCATGGGGTATAATGGCGGTAGTTAAAGATAATATCGAATAAGATGTTGAAAGATATGGCATAAAACAGATGCGCTATAAAATGTTGCATATATAGTATATACCATTTGGCGTAAAATATTATGTCATTGTGCGTAAGTAGTGTGTTAGGTATATTTGTATTACATGTACATCGCTATAATATCGGTACGGTTTCGAAAATAATGGAAATACCCTGGAAACGTGGATGCGATTACTTGTTTAGTATACCATCCGTGATTTCCTTTCCTTCGAAAAAACACCCCAAGACTGCATAACCAGTTGGCGGTGGAGATGGTCGGCTCTGGACAATCGCCGGCGATGGTAGGAGATGGCGTTCGTCTTGATCCAGAGACAGAGGGAGTAGTTGATGGTAACTTACTTGTTACACCACCTCCTGCTCTACTGGGGCCTGAAATCGACGAGATGAGCATAGGGGAGGAAGGAGAACAAAGGGTTTGACCTCCGATGTCCAATATTAGCTCCAGGGAGATGGATACGCCCCAAATACTGCATTCACATGTAAGTCCATTTGTTGTATTTGATTATTGATTGATTAGATTGTTATGATCATATCCCGTGGTACAAACAAAAATGTCAATGAATTTGCAGAAAAAACATTGATCCAAATATAGTGCCAACGGTAGGGATGACTTTCAAGGATGTTGATGATGCATATAAATTCTATAAAAGGTATGCATATGAAGTTGGATTTCCATTTAAGAAATACAGAGAGAAGACATTCAGTAAGTGGATAAATTGTTCACGTGAAGGTAAAAGTGCACCAAAATCAAATGATACACCTAGGATGAGGAATAGGAATTCGAGGCGTACACAATGTAAGGCTGGAATGAAATTAAAAAATATATGATGATGAAAAAAATGGTTATAGCTGCAAAAATTGAACTAGTGAATTTGGAGCATAACCATGAGTTCATAACTGACGAAGCAGAGAAACAACATTTACGTTGCAACAAAAGTAGGGATGCTGAGTTCATAAATTTTATTGATGCAATGCATGATAGCCGAGTGCCGCAGCATTGCATAGTTGATTTTATATTAGACATGCATGATGGGCCAGAGAACGTACCGGTAACTGCTCAAGATCTGAAAAACATGTAAGCAATATTTTTATGTTTCCTGTGTATATAGTGAGTGACATAAATATTACTATAGTAAATGTTTGTATAATCAATTTTTGAGCATACAAATGTAGGAGGGCAGCAAGGAGACGAGAAAACTGCGCAAATGATGTAGCCAAACTCTTGGCTTTCTTTACGGAATGCAAGAAACAGAATCCACAATTTTTTTGTGATTTTCAGCTAGACAATGATGGAAAATAGTAAGTATTTTTTGGTCACACGCAAGTATGCAGGGGGAATACGTAGATTATGGTGATGCTGTGACATTTGATACAACACACAAGACAAATATATATGATAAACCATTGGGCATGTTTATTGGAGCTAACACCCATCTGCAGTGTACAGTGTTTGGATTTGTTTTGTTGGGAGATGAAACAGTTCAGACTTTTGAATGGGCTTTCAATTCATTCAAAACATGTATGGGATGCGAGGGTCCGAGAGTTATGCTAACAGGTATGTGGTATGTGAATTTGTTATGCAAAAAAGTCAAATAATTTATTGTGAAAGTAAAATAATAGTTTGTGAGCAATTGCAGATCAAGATCCTGCAATGCCAATTGCTCTGAGAACTGTATTTCCAAAAATAGTTCACAGACTGTGTTTATGGCATGTCCAGAACAGATTTATGTCATTCTTAAATGAATTATATGCAATGTTTGCTGATAAGGATTTTAAAACAACATTCCAATCTATTATACATCATCCATTAACTCCTCATGAGTTTGAATGTGCCTGAGAAATGACGCTAGAGGAATTCAATCTTCATGAAGATATGACTCTACACAAATTATATGAAATAAGGAAGGAATGGATACCAGCATTTTTTAAAAATGACTTCTGTGGGGTAATGGTATCTACACAACGAAGTGAGAGCATGAACAGATTAGTGAAGCAATCACATGTAGATGCGAACACCCCTCTGCATGAGTTCACTAAACAAATGATGAAAATGTTGCATAGCAGGAAAATGAAAGAATCAAATGAGGCATTGATGAGCAAGGTATGTCGTGCTTGTTATCAATAATGTATGGCATACATGTTTATGTAAATATGTTGTTTAATTATGATATTAACGTCTTATAGGGACCAAGGACAACAGATACATTGTATAGGTTCCAAGTGAGAGTCTCTAGGGCATACACCAGAGCTGTTATGAATAGATTTGAGGAATCAATGAAATACGCCACTGCATACAGAATATTGAAGGACATAGACGGTTGTGATAAAGATTGGATCGTACAACATACAAAAAGATCTAATAAAATTGTGTGGGGACAACATCAATTCAAGATAACAGCGGACATAGAAGCTGGGGAGTATACATGCGAGTGCAAACAGTGGGAACATACAGGTTTGTACATATTGTGTTGATTAAAAGAATAAAATTGCATACTAAATAATTTGTTGATTGTAGTACAAATTAATGTATATCATTAAAAAATAATGGTTGGTATTCATGTTTTAAGGTCTATTGTGTGTTCATCTTTTAAGAGCCTTCATGCATCTACAAGTTGAAAAGATACCTTCAAAATATATATTGCAAAGGTACACTGTCTCATCAAGAACAGATGTACCGTTTGAAAGAATTGATAAGAGCTTCAGGGGAAAGGATGGAGTTACTAAATCATACAGACAGAAAATGTTGCTAGCGAAAACAATGAAAGTTGTTCGTCAGGCGTGTATGTCAAAAGCAGGGTACGACAAGGCAATGGATGTGTTGGATGAGCTCGATGGCGTTCTATGCCGATTAGAGCCAGACATTGGATGCAATGAGTCATGTGATGTTAGTGATGATGAGGAAAACCAGGTAATAAGGTTCCAGTTTTTTAAATGTTATACTATTTGTAACATATAGTATGCATGGTAACATATTATTTGTACCAGGAAGGAGAAGTAAATAATAATAATGCTGGCAATGGAATGGAAGATGACAATTCAATTACATGCCATAAAATGGTATGTAAAGGATAAATATATAATATTGCATGTAGTATTGTATATAATGAATATATAAAATCAATGTACTAAATAAATTTTATTTTGTAGGATGAGCATAACACCATGACTGGATGTGAACATGCGTTAACATTAATAACAGCTGGTAACTAGGTACATATTCATAAATTATTGTTCATTTATGTATAATGAAAATAGATGTTTATGCTGCATCGAAATGATGATGTATTTGGGTTGTGCTATATAGGTGGACAACATGAGAATTCCACCTGAGGTTGGTGATACAAGTTCTCCGTATCACGTAGCACATGACCAAATGGAATAGATTGGTGCATCCTCAGAAGCTAAAAAGGTGAGCATTGAGAACTGATTTTGCTGATTGGTAGAAAAATACTTTATGTAAATATGTGTATACTAATTAATAA
This sequence comes from Zea luxurians, assembly GCA_029449295.1. Taxonomy (NCBI): domain Eukaryota; kingdom Viridiplantae; phylum Streptophyta; class Magnoliopsida; order Poales; family Poaceae; genus Zea; species Zea luxurians. Next base: position 2,721,913 of record JAOPSE010000090.1, read on the forward strand.
CTTCTTTTATTATACAAAGGTTGAATTTTAATGTGGAGGTTATAAATCTGAGTATGCCGGATCGTGCAAGACCAAAAGGACGGACAATAAAAGATACAGAAGATAGGATTATGAAACTAGGTGCCAAAGGAGAAAAAAAAAGAACAAGAGATGCCAATTGTGTGGAATAGCAGATGGACATAACAGCAGAACGTGTCTGTCTGTGGAAGAGAACAGGGCAAGACTAGCAAAACTGGCTAATCGAAAGAGAGGACGACCGGCCGGATCAAGACTAAACAATAAAACAACTGCTCCACAGTGGAATGAAACATCGACTGCTAAAAAACATCGTATTGGTGCAGAAGTAGAAAATGAATAAGCCGGTGAGCATATGGAATTGGGTGAATAATTTGAAGTGTGACTAAAGAGTGGTCGATGTAGTATAAATTTGTAATAGCACAATGACCTAGTTTTTTGAAATTAATAGTTTGCATGACTGGGTTATATAATGCGTTGATATAATACTATAATATGTTGCGTAAAACTAGACCATTACACAAATTATGAAACTAAATATATACCAAAAATTGGAATTGAACGTTTAACAATCGACCGATCTAGACACAAATGGTATATAAACTCAATACACTTAACATAACTAAACAATTAGAAGTACATAATTCGGGTTTCACACTACATCTACACCAGAAAGGTTGTAGCATAGGCATTGGACACAGTTAGCATAATTAGCATGGTAAATGTATATAAAATAAGGAAGTATATATGTTGCATAAAACTTGAATATTAAGGATAATATGAAAATAGAAATACGCCAAACATTGGATGGAAACAATTAACAATCTCACAATCTGGAAATGTAAAGCATAGAAGTTCATAACAGATAACATAACTAGGCATTCTGGTACCACTTCTGTTTTACACACTTGAAATAAATACTGATACGAAGTAGCATAAACACTGGACACAACGAACATAAGTGTCATGGGGAGTATCATACACATGAGCAACACTTGACATAAGTGACTTAAGAAGAAACATAAACAGTTTGGGATCCCAGAGGGAATCATGTCCAGCTATGATATCTAAGACTTGGCTTTCAAACAACGCTGTTTCCTTGGAACATACTTGAAAGGCATCAGTTCTGCAGGGAAGGGGTAAACCCTGTTGTGTGATGAAAGGTCAGGTAATACAGAACAAAAGCACGTTGGTCCAATGGTTCATCCTGAAATAGTCATAGTAGTTGAATTAATGCTAAGAAGATGTATGAAGGAGTAATATATGCATGATCAAAACACTAATTTAGTAACATACCGGTACAACAAATTCTGATAAGTCACCATCAGCAAAATCATAGCATCGGATGAAATTTGCGACAAAAAACCACAATCATTTGACCCTGGTAACATGGTTGGACAATTGGGAAGAAGCCCAATCTTGTAGTTGCCAAACTTTGGTAAACTTGAATCTAGTCGAGCTTCATGCAACGCAATGCTAAGTCTTCTCATTATTAACCTGGACCAAGGTATTTTCGTTCCATTTATCAACAATTGATCATTGTGGATTTGTTTCCAGGTAGTGCCTCCAAGCAATGTCCCATAAGGATTTGAATCTAAAATGTCTATTCGACGAAGTTGAAAGTTGATTGCATAAAGGGTCCAGTGACTACGACGTAGCATAGGAACCATGATTTGTTACATATATGTATAAGTTTATGAATGAACAATAATAGGTGTATGAAAAATTAAAGATAACGTAAAATATAACTTATGACCAAATGAATATTAAAATATTCTTATAAATAATACTGATTGGGGCTCACCAATTTAATTTGGTTCAGAATTTCATCTGGAGGAAGCGTCGGTGCTAGTTGTTCTTTAAGAACTGCTGTTGAGAAGGGCTGGGGATTTGTACTGTGTTGTTTGAACTCCTCAATATTCAAAACGGTCTAGAAAAAAAATATATTGATTAGTATTATATATTTATACAGTAAGGGTTGAAAATGATACAAAGTTGAAGAGAAAAAAATACCCCAACATTGACATTTAGTATTAGAGTGTTGATTATGGTATCTGGATTGTATAATACATCATCATCACGAATACAGTCGATAAATCCCTGCATGAAAAGGTTCTCAAGGCATTTATTAGGGCCAAACGATTGGACAACATCCAGGACAGAACCTTCAAATCCTCCAAAATCAATGATAGACCTGGAAAAAATGAAACTTTAATTACAAATCAGATCAATTATACTTAATTGAAGTTTGAATAACGAATACATACATGCTCGGATCTAGTTGTCCTGAAAAAATGAACTTAAATAGTTGGCGAGCACATTCTTCACGTGATATGTGGGGAGGTTCAGCAACTGCAGATTTAGAGGAAATATCCCTTGCAACAAGTTCAGTAGTTGCCTGATATATATATTAATAGTAATCAATGGCATAAATAATTATGTATTGTAGTATACATATGTAAAAAAAATATAAGAAGATGAAATGACATGACTAACTTCTGTCAATGGGGTTTTGTCAAACTGTGGTGCACCAGATACAAGAGTATCATGTTTAACAGTATTTTGTCCTTCCTGAAAAACAATAAAATTATTAATATATACGTAATCAAACATAGGTTATAACTAATATTAACATAATATGATGAAGGTATAAATACTCACAGTGTTAATGGGTGGTGTTAATTCAGAAACAGGAAGCTTGTCGGTTGTGGGAGCCTAGTGAATAAAATAAATAAAAACATGCATACATATTATTGTTAATTCCATAAATTGTAATTGAAAGTATAATAACTGTGAATAGAGTAGAAAAAACATTTGATTTTGGAGTCTTATCAAATATTGGGACATCCATAACTGAATTTTTTTCACAAACGTTTCCACTGACAATCTGTAATGGAAACATATGAAATTGGAGTAAACGATAACTTGTATGCTATATTTAATATATGATTTATATATAAAGTTTGTATGAAAAATTTACCTGTTCTGATACTTTGATATCATCAGTAGGAACATGTATTTCCTTATCATGTTGCTAATTATCAGGGGTTCGAACAGGTGTAGTGGATACTGGAGCATTAGTAGGAGGCATTGAGGTAGTGGGGGGATATCTACATTTGGACAATATAATAATGTCGGCGTCTCGGACCCGGGGGGGTCCCTTGGACCGACCAGTGAAATCGCTGCGTGCCCCTGCCCAGATTTGTTGGCGCGGGATGGAACACAAGAGGTGGGACAAGCCTTGTATTATCGTGCACCAGGGGTGCCGCTCGTAGTAGGGGTTACAAGCGCGTCGCGTGGGAGAGAGAGAGACACAGAGTTCGTCCGCCGCTTCCCCGCGCGAACCCCCCTCAGGGTGGCCCTGGACCTCCCTTTTATAGAGGCAAGGAGAGGGTCCAGACGTACAACGGGGGGCGTAGCTATGCGCTAACGTGTCCGGCAGTGGAGTGCCTAAGCCCTGTGCACATGCCAACGTGGCCGTTGGGGAAGAGCTTGGGCCCTGTACATGTGATGGCATGGCCGTCGGAGGAGCGCCTGAGTCCTGTAGGAGCACAGCTGGCAGCGCGGCGAGGATTCTGCTGACATCTCCTTGCTGTCGTAAGGGGCTGAGAGCCACCGGCGTCATGGTGCGCGCGGGGCACCATCATTACCCGTCGTCGGGGTAAGCCAGATGGGACGCCGGTCTTGTTCCTTGTAGCCTAAGCAGGCTAGGAATAGGGAAATGATGTATCCCCTGTTAGCGCGGTCGGTCTGAGCCCAGGGTCGGTCGAGGTGGAGACTTCTCTTGAGGCCGAGGCCGGGGTCGGGCGAGGACGCGATTCCTCCCGAGACCAAGGTCGAGGCCGAGTCCGGGGGTCGGGCGAGGCAGAGACCTCCTCCTGAGGCCGGAGCCTGAGGTCGGGCGAGGCGGAAACCTCCTCCCGAGGCCGGAGCATGAGGTCGAGTGAGGCGGAGCTTCCTGTTGCGCCCGAGGCTGAACTCGGTGGTTGATCGTGACTTGTTGTCAGTCATCGCCGGGGTGGCTGACACTGTAATCGGAACGGAGCGAGCGGTGCTGTTTTCCTGTCATATCAGACAGTAAAGAAGAGGGGCGAAGTGACTGCGGTCACTTCGGCCTGCCCGACTGAGGCGCGTGTGTCAGGATACGACGTCAGGCATCCCCTGCATTTAATGCGCCTGCGAAGCGGTCGGTTGGTGAGGCGGTCTGGCCAAGGTTGCTTCATAACGAAGCCTGCCCGAGCCGGGCCTCGGGAGAGCCGAGGGGGCACCCGCTGCCTAGGGAGGCCCTCGGGCGAGGCGTGAACTCGTCTGGGACTACTGTCCCAACCTTAGGCTGGGCTCGGGTGAGATCGCGTCCCTCGGGTAGACGAAGTCTTGGCCTGAACCGCACCCGTCAGTTGGTCTGAGGGTGTTTACCAGCCATGATCAGGAGCGTTGGGGGTACCCCTAATTATGGTACCCGATAGTAGCCCCTGAGCCTCGAAGGGAGTGTTGGTACTCGCTTGGAGGCTTTTGCCGCGTTTTCGGTGAGGGGACCGGCCTTTCTCGGTTTTTGCCTTGTTCTGGTGGGTGCGCGTGAGCGCACTCGCCTGGTGTAGCCCCCGAGGCCTCGGAGGAGTGGTTTGACTCCTCTGAGGTCTGAATGCTTTTCGTGGTGCTTAGGCCGGTCTGATTGTTCCCTCATGCGGCCCGGCCGTAGCCCGGGTGCGTGGTTGGGTTCCAAGTTATCAAGCTGGTTTGTTGACGCTGTCAACAGTTTTGGTCGTAGCCGGGTGCGAGAGCAGCCCTCGAGCCTCTGCACGGAGCGAGAGGACGATCAAGGACTTTCTCGACTTTTATTATACGCCCCTGCGTCGGCTTTCCGCAAGGAGGAGGGGGGAAAGCGCCATGTTGCCCTCGGAGGGCGCCGAACATGGTGTTTCCATTGAGCTGCTAACGGGTGATCTGAGTGGACGCCCGTGCCCCGTTCATTAGGGGTCGGCTGGTGGCCCAGAGGCGCGCTCCAAAAGTACCTGCGGGTGATTTGCCGGACCCAGACCCCTTCGACAGGGTCCGAGGGCTCGATGCCTCCCTCCGGTGGGATTCCATTACAAATCGTTCCCGCCGGTCTCGGAAATGTCCTAGGGTACCTCGGGAGCGTAGCCTGAGCCTCGGCTATGTATCGAACATACCTAGAGTCATCCCTCACTCTGCGTGCTCTGGGGCGACTGTCGAACCCTTCCGAGGGGCCAGCCTAGGAACCCCTGATCAGTAGTGGGCACGGAGCCCGAGCGCTCTGGGGCGGCTGTCGAACCCTTCCGAGGGGCAAGCCTTTAGAACCCCTGATCAGTAATGGGCTTGAGGTCCGAGTGCTCTAGGGCGGCTGTCGAAACCCTCCCGAGGGGCCAGCCTTCGAACCCCTGATCAGTAGGAGGGCTCGGGGCCTGCTTCCTTCGCCGAGAAGGATCCTTTCCACAACATCCCCTTTCCCGGTCCCTGTAGCAAGAGAGAGATAGAGGAGGAGGGGAAGGATACGAATTTAAATAAGATGGTGCAGCTTTTTTGACGCGGTCATTATGGCGAAGGCGAAGCGACGCCCGCCTCGCCTGCCAGAGGTGTCGCTTGCTCCGTCGGGAAGTTAATGCGACGGGACGGGCGATTCGCGTGGTGCCCGTTACGCGCGCAAGCCGTTCGAGGAACGGGGCACGGGCGCGTCGTCTTCACGCCGTGGGAGAGGGCTCTCCCGTCGCTTCAGGAGGGGACGCGAGCCTATAGGCGACTTGACCGCTGCCTCCGCTCGTCTGCCGCTGCAGTTACTGCCGGCCCGCTTTTGACCATGCCAACCATCGTGCCTACCCCGCGGCTGACCGGCCCGTGGCCGTCACCTTTAACTAGCGCTGTTGGGTCATGCGCAGGGCTACCTCGAGTCGCGGTACTGGTTCTGCAGTCGAGGAGGCGCAGCATTGGCGCGAGTGGCGGTGTAACTTCTCGCACGTCGTAACCGGCGCGCCGGTTACATGACAAGCGGGCCCGCTTCCTTTGCGCTGGTCCGCCGGATGTGGTCGAAGCCGAAGGGGCGCACAGTTGCGGTGCAGTTGGATGTCTGTCGTGTGGCAGTCCACCCTTTCGACCACTGGTTTCTATGAGGATGGGAGAGCGCTTGTAACCGCGGGACGGTTACATGCCTCGCATGCGGTGGTTCGCCTCCTTCGTGCTTCGGATCAGCTCGTATGACGTGTGGGTCCCAGCCCCCGTGTCGTAGGGGGAGAACCCTAGAGGATGTCGGTGGAGATTTCGCCCGTGATGCTAAGGGGTGCAAGTGAGGAGGTCTACCTATAAAAGGGGGATCGATCCCCTGGGCAGTGGCCATGCCTTCGTTCTCCCCTCATGCATTGCGCCCTTCCACCTTTTGAGCCCCCGGATGGGGTGCACCAGCGTCGCCTTACTCTTGCTGTCGTTGGAGGAGCGCGGCCTCGTGGAGATCGGCACCTTTCAGCCATCGCTCGGCTTCAAGGATTTTCGTCGTGCAGCCCGGCTGCATTCCCTCACCAATGGGCAGTTTGGTGAGGAGAAGCAAGCCGAGCTGTGGCCTCCGCCCCGCCCTCAGCTTCAAGGATCTTCGTCATCCTTGCTGAGGCGGAGGAAGAGCTGAGCCGGGGTTCGCCTCTGCGTAGGCAGCGGCCTGCTCCTTCCTTCAGTGATCTGGGGGGAAGGGCGTTCGCCGCCTGTGGCGCTGGTAGCCACCGCGTGACTAGCTCCCCGGCACGAGTGGCTCTGGTGCTGCCTCCGGTGCCGCCCCCCACCGCTGGTCCTTGCTGCGCTGCCGGCTGTTGGGGGTCGCATAACACGTCGCACGCCGCGAGGGCGGCGTTCGTGTTCTGGGACGGCCCCGTTCTCGTTCTTGTGGCGAGGACGGGAGTGAGGACCTACGGGTGCGCTTTGGGGCGGACGACGTACGCCGGTGTGGCTCCGTCTCTTTGGCTTTAATGGCCGGTTTTCGTCTCTCGAGGGCGAGGGCCTCTTGGCTGCAGCGTTTGACCTGAAGCCGTTGTTGCAGCTGTCTAGCCGCCCAACGGAGGTTGTTGTCGCTGCTGCTGGAGCGGCTACTGGTGGGCCACCCGGAGTTTGTTATCCCGCAAGCCTTCCGGTGTGGAGGTTGTTCGTGCCTGCGGGAATGGAACCTGAGTCCCATTTGTAAGGAGATATACTAGGTTTTTTCCAGAGCAAAATGTAACCGCTTCAAGTACTTAGACACTTGTCGTAGGTCGGGAGAACCACCGAGGGTTCTGCCGACGTCTAAGTCTGTGTAGCATAGTTACCCCCAAGTATATGTGTTTGTTCTTTGTGGCTATCGAGGCCTGAACATTTGGGTATTCAAGAATGAAGCTGTGTGTCTTCCTCATTCCGAGCGCTGGGACTTGCCTGTTGGCTAGCCGAACCACTTAATCGAGCGTCGGTTGCCTTTCGTGGAAGGTGACGAGTGAGGTGTCCGTATCCCGGAGGCGTAAGAGTCCCTCGGCTCTGACGGCCTTGCCGCTCTATGCTTCTCTTGCTCAGTTTTTGGAACCCTCGGCTGCTCTGCGATGAGCCGGAGCAGGAGGCAGTGCTGTTAGCGTGGACAGACGCGAAGTCGGCTCGGAAAGAGACTTCATCGGCCCAAGAGATGGTGGCTTCCCAGGCCGAGGAAGATGTGGTAGCAGCCGCTGGAGTTTGGCCAAGACATCTGATGGCGCGGTGCTGGCGTCCTCCCTTAGGTGGAGGTCCTTTTGCCCCGGTCACCGTCCGAGGCCGGGCTAGGTTCCGCCAAGGGTGGAAACAACGCCGAGGGTGCTACTGCTCCCCCTGCAGATGCCCGAACCTGCAGGAACAGTTTGTCTGTAGCATGCACATGCTTTTTCGCGGCCGCCGAGGCCTAAACACTTTATTGTCGTGTTTAAAAAGTTGTGTCTTCTCTCCTCTTGTTTTGAGCATCATGACTTGTCTGTCAATAGTAGAATCGTTTATCCGAGCGAGAGTTACTTTTCGCGGAAGGTGATGAGTGAGGTATCCGTATCCCGGAGGCGTAGGAGTCCCTCGGCTCGGTCGGCCTTGCCGCTTACATGCACTCTCATTTGGTCGAAGGATTCCATTATTGGTACAGTCGAGAAGGCGCGAAAGTCGTTTTCTACCTGAGTGTTAGGACTTGTTCGGTAGCAGGATCGCTTATCTGAGTATGAGTTACTTCTCGCGGAAGGTGATGAGTGAGGTATCCGTATCCCAGAGGCGTAGGAATTCCTCGGCTCGGTCGGCCTTGTCGCTTACGTGTACTCTCGTCGTTCTCAGAATCCCGCTATCGATATGGAAGTCGAAAGCACAAAGGTTGTTTTGGTAGAAAATTTTTCCGAGGAAAATTTTGACGCAGAGAGAGTTCCCCCCTTCTAGCCCCCGAGGGAGGGTCGGGCTTTGCTGAGGCAAGGCCGACCCTTCCTTGATGGTTAGACTTTGTGTGTGTGAACGAGGTACATGAATGACTTAAAACATCTTAAGGGTAGAAGCGACGTAGCTGTTGGATGTTTCAAGCGTTGCTGTAGACCTCGCCTTGGTCGTTGGCCAGCTTGTATGTTCCGGGCTTCAAGATCTTGGCGATGATTAGGGGCCCTTCCCAGGGAGGAGTGAGCTTGTGGCGCCCTCGGGCGTCCTGTCGCAGGCGAAGCACCAACTCTCCCACTTGGAAGCCTCGGGACCGAACGCTTCGGGCGTGGTAGCGCCGCAGCGACTGCTGGTACCGTGCCGAATGTAGTAAGGCAATGTCCCGAGCCTCCTCGAGTTGGTCCAGTGAGTCTTCTCGGCTGGTCTGGTTGCTTCGGTCGTCGTACGCCTTGGTCCTCGGGGAGCCATATTCTAAGTCCGTGGGGAGGACGGCCTCGGCCCCATAGACTAGAAAGAATGGCAAAAAACCCATGGCGTAGCTCGGCGTCGTCCTCAGACTCCAGACTACCGAGGGTAGTTCTTTCATCCACCGCTTGCTGAACTTGTTGAGGTCATTGTAGATCCTTGGTTTGAGCCCCTGCAAAATCATACCGTTGGCACGCTCCACCTGCCCATTCGTCATGGGATGAGCTACGGCGGCCCAGTCCACACGGATGTGGTGACTGTCGCAGAAGTCCAGGAACTTTTTTCCGGTGAACTGCGTGCCATTGTCGGTGATGATTGAGTTTGGGACCCCGAATCGATGGATGATGTTGGTGAAAAATGCCACCGCCTGCTCGGACCTGATGCTGGTCAAGGGTCGGACCTCGATCCACTTGGAGAATTTGTCGATGGCAACCAGAAGGTGCGAAAAGCCCCCGGGTGCCTTCTGCAAGGGACCGACGAGGTCTAGACTCCACATAGCAAATGGCCAGGTGATGGGTATCGTCTGCAAGGCCTGAGCGGGCAGATACATCTGCTTTGCATAGAATTGACACCCCCGGCAGGAGCGCACAATCCTAGCGGCGTCGGCCACCGCGGTTGGCCAGTAGAAACCTTATCGGAAGGCATTCCCCACGAGGGCTCGAGGTGCTGCATGGTGGCTGCAAGGCCCCGAGTGTATTTCTTGCAATAGTTCTTGTCCTTGGGCGATAGATATGCATCGTTGGAGGATGTCCGAGGGGCTGCGGTGATAGAGCTCTTTTTCATCACCCAGCAAGACGAATGACTTGGCACGCCGAGCCAGCCACCGAGCTTTGATCTTGTCGATGGGAAGCTCTCCTCGGAGGAGATATTCCAGGTACGGGGTCTGCCAGTTTGGATCTGGCGTGACCCCATTCTGTTCCTCCTCGACGGGCAAGGCCTCTTCCTCGATGGTCGAGGGTGCCTCGGGTTCGGCCGAGGGTGCCTCGGGTTCGACCGAGGGTGCCTCGGGCTCGGCCGAGGCTTCCTCAAGCTCGGACGCGTCGTCGATCTTGACGGATGGTTGATGTAGGTCTCTGGAGAAGACGTCCGGGGGAACCGTCGTTCGCCCCGAGGCTATTTTCGCCAGCTCGTCCGCAGTCTCGTTGTACCGTCGGGCGATGTGGTTGAGCTCCAGCCCGTAGAACTTGTTTTCCAGGCGCCGGACTTCGTCGCAGTAGGCTTCCATCCTCTAGTCACGGCAGTGGGAGTTCTTCATGACTTGGACGATGACAAGTTATGAGTCGCCTCGAGCGTCGAGGCGCCGGACCCCTAGCTCGATGGCGATGCGCAGCCCGTTAACCAGAGCCTCGTACTCGGCCACGTTGTTTGATGCCGAAAAATGGAGGTGAATGACGTAGCGGAGATGCTTTCCGAGGGGTGAAATGAAAAGCAGGCCAGCGCCTGCTCCTGTTTTCATGAGTGACCCATCGAAGTACATGGTCTAGAGCTTGGGCTGGATTGGAGTTGTCGGTAACTGGGTGTCAGTCCACTCGGCCAGGAAGTCTGCCAAGACCTAGGATTTTATGGCCTTCCGAGGAGCGAATGATAGCGTTTCTCCCATAAGCTCCACCGCCCACTTTGCTATCCTACCCGAGGCTTCGCGGCACTGGATGATCTCACCCAGGAGGAAGGATGACACCACAGTCACTAGATGAGACTCGAAGTAGTGTCGCAACTTTCGCCGTGTCAGAATCACTGCGTAGAGCAGCTTCTAGATCTGTGGGTAGCGGACTTTGGTCTCGAAAAGCACTTCGCTGATGAAGTAGACTGGCCTCTGGACGGGCAGTGCATGCCCTTCTTCTCGTCTCTCGACTACGATCGCGGCGCTGACCACCTGAGTAGTCGCGGCTACGTAGATCAAGAGGGCTTCTCCTGCGGCGGGGGGCACCAGGATGGGTGTGTTCGTAAGGAGCGCCTTAAGGTTTCCGAGGGCTTCCTCGGCCTCGGGGGTCCAAGTGAAGTACTCGACCTTCCTTAAGAGGCGGTACAGAGCCAAGCCTTTCTCGCCAAGGCGTGAGCTGAAGCGGCTCAGAGCCACAAGGCATCCCATGACCCTCTATACTCCTTTCAAATCTTTGATCGGTCCCATGTTGGTGATGGCCGCGATTTTCTTCGGATTGGCCTCGATGCCCCGCTTGGAGACGACGAATCCAAGGAGCATGCCTCGGGGGACTCCAAAGACACACTTCTCAGGATTGAGTTTCACGCCTTTCGCTCTCAAACACTTGAATGTCATTTCAAGGTCAGAGAGGAGGTCGGGGGCTCTCTTCGTCTTGACAACGATGTCGTCGACGTAAGCCTCGACCGTTCTGCCGATGTGTTCTCCGAACACGTGGTTCATGCACCTCTGGTAAGTGGCGCCTGCATTCCTCAACCCAAATGGCATTGTAGTGTAACAGTACATGCCAAAAGGTGTGATGAAAGAAGTCGCGAGCTGGTCGGACTCTTTCATCTTGATTTGGTGATAGCCTGAGTAGGCATCAAGGAATGACAGGGTTTCACACCCAGCAGTGGAGTCCACGATTTGATCGATGTGAGGTAGAGGATAGGGAACTTTCGGACATGCTTTGTTTAGACCAGTGTAGTCTACACACATCCTCCATTTCCCATCCTTCTTCCTTACAAGAACAGGGTTAGCTAACCATTTGGGATGGAATACCTCTTTGATAAACCCTGCCGCGAGTAGCTTGTGGATCTCCTCGCCTATGACCCTACGCTTTTCTTCGTTAAACGGCGCAGGGTTTGCTTCACTGGTCGGGCTCCAGCTCTGATGTCCAGTGAGTTCTCAGCGACATCCCTCGGTATGCCGGGCATGTCCGAGGGACTCCATGCAAAGACTTCGGCGTTTGCACGGAGAAAGTCGACGAGCACTACTTGCTATTTGGGGTCGAGCTCAGAGCCGATCCGAACTTTCTTGCTGGCGTTGTTGCTGGGGTCGAGAGAGACGGACTTGACCGCCTCAACTGGTTCGAAGTTACCGGCGCGCCGCTTCGCGTCGGGCGCCTCCTTGGAGAGGCGTTCCAGGTCGGCGATGAGGGCCTCGAACTCGGCGAGAGCCTCGGCGTACTCCACGCACCCCACGTCGCATTCGTACGCGTGGCGGTACGTGGATCCGACGGTGATGATCCCATACGGGCCCGGCATCTTGAGCTTGAGGTAGGTGTAGTTGGGGACGACCATGAACTTGGCGCAGTATGGTCTTCCCAATACCGCATGGTAGGTTCCTCGGAACCCGACGACCTCAAAGGTGAGAGCTTCCTTTCGGAAGTTAGAGGGAGTTCTAAAGCAGACGGGTAAGTCGATCCGTCCGAGGGGTAAGATTCGCTTCCCGGGCGCGATCCCATGGAAGGGTGCCGCACCGGCCCGGACTTCGGACAGATCAACCCCTAAGAGTTCCAGGGTCTCGGCGTAGATGATGTTAAGTCTGCTGCCTCCGTCCATGAGGACCTTGGAGAGCCTAACGTTGTCGATGATCGGATCGACGACGAGCGGGTACCTCCCTGGGCTTGGCACGAAGTCGGGGAGGTCGCCTTGGTCGAAGGTGATAGGCTTGTCGGACCAGTCTAGGTAGACTAGCGCCGCCACCTTCACCAAGCAGACTTCCCGGCGCTCCTGCTTGCGGTGCCGAGCCAAGGCGTTCGCCGCCTGCCCGCCATAGATCATGAAGCAGTTATGGACTTCCGGGAATCCCTCTTCCTTGCCTCCCTCCTTCTTGTCGTTGTCATGGCCCTTGCCATCCTCCGCCGGGGGCCCAGTCTTATGGAAGTAGCGCCGGAGCATGACACATTCTTCGAGGGTGTGCTTGACGGGCCCCTGGTGATAGGGGCATGGCTCTTTGAGCATTTTGTCAAACGCACTGGCCCCTCTAGGAGGTTTTCGAGGGTTCCTGTACTCGACCGCAGCGACGAGATTCACGTCTGCGGCATCGCGCTTCGCTTGCGACTTGTTTTTAGCCTTCTTCTTCGTGCCCCACTGGGCGGACGCCTCAGGGGCGTCTGTCTTCGGCTCTCCATGAGGCTGCTTGTCCTTTCGGAAGATGGCTTCGACTGCCTCTTGACCCGAGGCGAACTTGGTGGTGATGTCCATCAGTTCGCTCGCACAGGTGGGAGTCTTGCGCCCCAGTTTGCTCACTAGGTCTCGGCAAGTGGTGCCGGCGAGGAAAGCCCCGATGACTTCTGAGTCGGTAACGTTGGGCAGCTCGGTGCGCTACTTTGAAAACCACCGGATGTACTCTTGGAGGGACTCCCCTGGCTGCTGGCGGCAATTTCGGAGGTCCCACGAGTTCCCAGGGCGCACATACGTGCCTTGGAAGTTTCCCACGAAAGCTTTGACCAGATCGTCCCAGTCGGAGATCTGCGCAGGAGGCAAATGCTCCAGCCAGGCTTGGGCGGCGTCGGAGAGGAAAAGGGGTAGATTACGGATGATGAGGTTGTCATCATCCGCCCCTCCCAACTGACATGCCAGTCAGTAGTCCGCAAGCCACAGCTCCGGCCTCGTCTCCCCCGAGTACTTGGTGATGGTAGTCGGGGCTCAGAAACGAGCAGGGAACGGCGCTCGTCGTATGGCCCGGCTAAAGACTCGCAGACCGGGTGGTTCGGGCGAAGGACTGTGATCCTCCTCACTGTCCCCCACGCCTGGGATGGTAGCCTCGATGCACCTTCTCGTCAAGGCGGGCTCGATGGTCGAGATGGTGGTGCTCGTTGCCGAGGCGTTCCCGGGCGGCAGGCGCCTCGTCCCGCGTGCGCTTGGGATGGACCGAGGCTTCCTGAATGTGTTGGGAGGACACCGCGTGATGCTCCGAGGGGTCAGCTCGCCTGCGGGAGGCGGAGCTCTCGGCTCGTCGAACCGCGGCGCCTTCTAGGAGATTCTTGAATTCGCCCTGGATACGCCGTCCCTCGGTGGTGGATGGCTCCGGCATGGCTCGAAGCAGCATCGCCGCTGCAGCTAGGTCCTGGCCAGACCCGTTGACGGCCGGGGGCAGCGCTGTCCTGGCATTGTCGACGATGCGGCGCCGGATGTCTTGGGCCCGATGACAGGCTTCTCCGGCGAGTGTTCGGCCTGCCCACTCCTGTTTGATGTTCTGTCAGAGCTGTACAAGCCAGCCTGCTTCCCCGTCGACCCGGGCCTGCATCTCACGGATTTGCTCGAGCTGTATGTCCTGACCCCCCGCAGGGACTGGGACCACAGCTAGCTCCCGTGGGATGTCAACGCGAGATGCGGGCCCAGGGGGATCGTCAACCTCAGGCATACCGAGGTGGTTGTCTTCGTTGTGATCTCCTAGATCGACGTGGAAACATTCGCGACTTGGGCCGTAACCCTCGTCGTCAAGGTCATGGCCATCGTCAGAACAACCGGAGAGGCAGTGGTCACATGCGGACATAAAGCCCTGCATGGCACCAGGGTCATTGAGGGCAGAGAAATCCCAACTGGAGTTAGGGTCGTCCTCTTCCTCAGAACCCACCGGTCCGAAGGTTGAGACAGCTGTCAGTCGGTCCTAGGTCGACCACATGTGGTACCCCGGAAGGTTTGGATACGCCTTTACGAAGGCGCTCACCATAGCGGGGTCGCTAGGTGGATCGAAGCTGAACCGAAAAGGTACGGGATGGAAAACGGACGGTACCTCTTTGTCGATGGACGGTGGTGAAGTCGCGTCGGGGGCGGAGCACACTGTCATCTCGGGTACGAGGGTAACGCCCAACAGGTCCTTTGCGAGGGTGCTGACGTCATCAGTCCGCTTGGGGCTGACACGTCGCTGGGAAGTGACACCCGTCGTCGCCTCAGGTGCGAGGACAATGCCCGACATGTCCCTCGGGGGAGTGCCAGCGTCGTCGACTCGCTCTGGTGCGACAGCCGACAAGGTGCCGCGTCCTGCGTGGCCATGGTTGCCTTGCCTCCGCCTCCTCCGATGAGGAGGGTGGCGGGGACGACCGGAGTGCTCCTCTTCTGCCACGGGGAGATGCTATCGTAGAGCTCACCGCCGCCGGGCGAGTCGGAGACCGTCGTTGTCGTCACGCCGCGGGGGAAGGAGTACCATGTCGTAGCTGCCATCGAGGGACATGAACTCGAGACTCCCGAAGCGAAGCACCGTCCCGGGCTGGAGAGGTTGCTGAAGTCTCCCTGTCTGGATCTCAACGGGAAAGTGTTCGTTAACACGCAGCAGGCCCCTACCTGGCGCGCCAACTGTCGGCGTCTCGGACCTGGGGGGTCCCTTGGACCGACCAGTGAAATCGCTGCGTGCCCCTGCCCACATGGGTTGGCGTGGGATGAAACACAAGAGGTGGGACAAGCCTTGTATTATCGTGCACCAGGGGTGCCGCTCGTAGTAGGGGTTACAAGCGCGTCGCGTGGGAGAGAGAGAGACACAGAGTTCGTCCGTTGCTTCCCCCATGCGAACCCCCCTCAGGGTGGCCCTGGACCTCCCTTTTATAGAGGCAAGGAGAGGGTCCAGACGTACAACGGGGGACGTAGCTATGCGCTAACGTGTCCGGCAGTGGAGTGCCTAAGCCCTGTGTACATGCCAACGTGTCCGTTGGGGGAGAGCTTGGGCCCTGTACATGTGATGGCGTGGCCGTCGGAGGAGCGCCTGAGTCCTGTAGGAGCACAGCTGGCAGCGCGGCGAGGATTCTGCTGACGTCTCCTTGCTGTCGTAAGGGGCTAAGAGCCACCGGCGTCATGGTGCGCGCGGGGCACCATCATTACCCGTCGCCGGGGTAAGCCAAATGGGATGCCGGTCTTGTTCCTTGTAGCCTAAGCAGGCTAGAAATAGGGAAATGATGTATCACCTGTTAGCGCGGTCGGTTCGAGCCCAGGGTCGGTCGAGGCGGAGACTTCTCTTGAGGCCGAGGCCGGGGTCGGGAGAGGACGCGATTCCTCCCGAGATCGGGGTCGAGGCCGAGTCCGGGGGTCGGGCGAGGCGGAGACCTCCTCCCGAGGCCAGAGCCTAAGGTCGGGCGAGGCGAAAACCTCCTCCCGAGGCCGGAGCATGAGGTCGGGCGAGGCAGAGCTTCCTGTTGCGCCCGAGGCTAAACTCAGTGGTTGATCGTGACTTGTTGTCAGTCGTCGCCGGGGTGGCTGACACGGCAGTCAGAGCGGAGCGAGCGGCGCTGTTTTCCTGTCATATCAGACAGTAAAGAAGAGGGGCAAAGTGACTGCGGTCACTTCGGCCTGCCCGACTGAGGCACGTGTGTCAGGATACGGCGTCAGGCATCCCCTGCATTTAATGCGCCTGCGAAGCGGTCGGTTGGTGAGGCGGTCTGGCCAAGGTTGCTTCACAACGAAGCCTGCCCGAGCCGGGCCTTGGGAGAGCCGAGGGGGCGCCCGCTGCCTGGGGAGGCCCTCGGACGAGGCGTGAACTCGTGTGGGACTACTGTCCCAACCCGAGGCTAGGCTCGGGTGAGATCGCGTCCCTCGGGTAGATGAAGTCTTGGCCTGAACCACACCCGTCAGTTGGTCTGAGGGTGTTTACCAGCCATGATCAGGAGCGTTGGGGGTACCCCTAATTATGGTACCCGACAAATAATAAATTAGTTGTTGCTAAAATGTACCAGAAATATAAATGTAGAGTAATAAAAAAATGGTTAAACATACATATTATCACAAACTACATCAATATACTCTCGGGATGCATAAAATAAATGAGAGTTTTCAAAATAAAATCAACTGAAAGGTGTTGGTGATGTATTAGTATAAATTAATGCATGAGTAACATATACTATGTTGCATAAAATAAAGTATTTGAAATCGTATCCCTAAATATAATTTTTATTTTTAATTATCCGTGAGCTTGATTAATTTTAAAAAAATTAAACATAAATATTAAAACCTTCTTGATGTGTATCGTGCTGCGTTGCAGCCCTCAGAACTTCATCGATCATTTCACCAAAGGTCTCAGATAGTTCAATCTGCTTAGAAACAATCATCTGATGGCTCAGCTGAAGAGAATCACAGTACTTATCCACCTCCTTGTCATGAGCATGAAACATTGATTCAAACATTGGTCGATGCTGTGAGGGCAAACATTTCAGCTTGTTGCCAATCAAATGCTTGATACGTGGCACATATATGTTGAAAACGTCAGAAACTGGCCGTTCTGGTGCAATGACATAACATGTTTCTGAACGGCTACGAAACTGTATAAAGCCAAGTTACAACTGTTAGCAGTTATTAGAATTGTAACATCTGCATATCAGGACAAAAATGTTTATGTCTAACCTCTGCATGACCGAATGGTTCACCAGTTTTATGGGGGGACAACTGTCACCCCTAGCCAAATCTCTTATTGTCTCATTATAAAAAAAAACTTAATGCGGGGAGTACCATATTTGTTATCAGGTGATGTAGGTGATCAAGATAGTAAATCTAAACAAAAAAGAATGCAAACAATATATAATTAGTACAAAACAAATATTTGCATATCATATATATGCATAGTAAGATATTAAAGAATTACTTACTAGAACAATGAGGGAACATCCATATATTGTTGTTGTAATGTTTGTTTTGTTCCTTTTGTACCAACGACTGGCAGCATCACACAAATCCATATAAACTAGCTGACACCAGTCAATATCAGCCATTCGTGCCATGTTTGAAGTCATTAGTACCTCATTGTTTGTAATGCCCCATGAAGCAGATGGAAAAAGAAGTCGATTGAATAAAATCAGAAAAAGCATCTGATTGATAACTCATCATCATTGTCAAGCACTATCTTGTCCTGAAGCTTGACAACATCAAATTCTTCTTTACAAATTTTGAGATCATGTTTCAGTTTTGCAGCAGCATCCACTTCACCATACCAATCAGTAAACTCCCTGCCCCCTCCAGCACTTGGCAAACCCAAAATAAGACGAACCGTCTCTTTTGTTATCTTCAGTTCCTTGCCAGCCCCTAGGCGTATGGTCATGTCATGTGGATCCAATTTATCCATCAACCACCTGATGAGAGATCTGCTCTCTAAGGCATCAGTTCGCAAATCAAATATACTGGAAAATCCCAACCTAGCGACTGCATCGCGCTGCCGATCGCTCATTATCCAAGTTGAGACAATAACATCATAAGGAATGCAGCGGATATTCAATTTCTGAAAGCATAAATGAATATGCATTAATATACAATGTGTATATATTGTTATAACTAAGGATACTGTATATACATACAAGTGATATTTATTAGAAGCTTGTAAATAACTAGTCTAAAACACTAACAAAAATAAGCAGCATACCATAAATAATAATATATAAAGATGTAACATGGGGGAAATACAAAATTGATTGTGCACCAAAATTAACACATAAATAAACAGAAATATATACATAGTACCTAGGATTTTCTAGGAGTCTTCTGTTTAGGAGAGCTTGTTTTTGTAATGATGTTTGACTTGACATCTATATCAAACTTTGAACTGCTTTTTACAATCGGAACTTGTGGGGAAGGGACTTTTATCTTCTTTGCACGGTTTTTTCTGAAGGGGAAGGTGAGGCTGATCTGAATTGACGCTTCAAAGATGGAGCATCCATGAAATCATCATCAGACAATGTGGCTGGAGCTGAAGGAGGATTTCTTTTTATACGACAAGCTAGTGCCTTTTTGCGAACACGATGAACTGGTGCTGGTTGTGGATTAGTCTGTTGCTGGTTATGTGGATTATCATCTTGATGTGCTAAGCTGTTAGATCGAGTTCATCTGGAAATGTCAATGGAAAAAACCTCGTGACTTGACTCAATGGTTAGTCTTTTTGCATTAGTTGGAGGGCGATCAACAGATCTCATGGTTAAACACTGAATAAATCTGTTGAAAAAAAATTGTTTTTAAATACAATGATTTGTGCATGAATATATGCCAAAAAATCTAATTTTTACTATAACTATCTACAATGCATACTACATAATATTAAATGGAGTTACATAACTTAAACTACCTTTTCCATTTATATGACAACATTTAATGAACCATGGTTATATACAAACATAAAGATTAATTTAATATTTCATATAATTGTAACTGGAGCATGATAAAATAAGTGCCTATTTTGCATCAACTAACTATACAACATATTTTAATAACTGGTTCATAATAATATACACATTTAGCTGATATGCAAACATCAATATTTAAATAATTATTACATAAATAACAGTATATGTATGTATTTATATATAATAAAACAGGTGTGTAAACTAATGATTCAAGTAGATAGAACAATGCAATTATGCATAATATCTTGCCCAATGTTCATAAACATCTGAACAAATGTGCATAAACAGTATTGACGATACGCATATATATCAAATCCAATAAGCATATTTTATATATAATAAGACAGGTGTGTAAACTAATGATTCAAGTAGATAGAACAATGCAATTATGCATGATATCTTGACCAATATTCATAAACATCTGTACAAATGTGCATAAACAGTATTGACGATATGCATATATATCAAATCCAATAAGCATATACGTGTTACTAATATTGTGTAAAGGTACTCTCTGCAAACTCATGAATAAATACCTGATCCACAACCTTTGTCTAGGTCTATGAATACCGAGCGATACAGTGGATCTAGAAGAAATGCAGATGCTCTAAGATCGGGGCTTCTGGACAAAAGAGAGATGCAATGAGCCGATTAGAGAAATGTATAATCGGATACAAATCACACACAACTAAAAAATAAGGGTTACAATCAAACCCACTTCAATCGACAAAGAATGCTTCAAAAATCGACGGAAACCTCGATATATTTTAAGTTGGATGGAGTACCTGGAACTTCTCGGGAAAGCAATGGCTCTTGAATCGGGCTCCAATGCTCGGAGATTGAAGGAGCTCAGCTGGATTAGAACGGTGCTGGATTGGAGCGGTGGAAATCGCCTGGCAAGTCGCCTAGGCCGCAAGGAAAGACGCCGCGGCCGCTGGGGTTTCCTTCCTATTCGCGCGGGTTTGTCTCTGTTGATTGCGCGAAGACGGTTTTGAAAACCGGGAAACGGGGAGACGAGGCTAGGCTGACGGCGTAAAGGATATAACGGCGCCGTGACTGGGAAACGCTGACCAGGTCTGGTTCAACCCAATGAGCATATTGACTATCCTGGGCTTCCTCTATTATTGGAAGCCCAGTGCTCTTAATATATAAACTATATATATATATATATATATATATATATTACATGGAAGCTAACAACACTGTCAAGACAAGTGGCCGAACTCCAAGCCTTAATAATGCATGTAATAGTGTTGCCAAGATTAGAGGGTGCAACTCTAATAGCATCTCCAATAAGGTGTCTCAAAATAGTGCTTAAAAATCAAAATACTATATCATTTAAAGTGTTTAAGGCACTTAAATTGAGCTTCAACGGTTAAGCCTTAAATCATGTAGTTTAGGAAGTAAATTATATTATTATGAAAAATGTTGAGAATGACATAGAAAACAAAGATAGAGCATTAATATGGGGTGTAGTATATTTGAGTCACGTCATAGTGTGGCCTATATTTTTTGATAAAAAATGTAAAATATGGCAATGTTAGAGTTGTTTTTTACGGGTCGAGTACTATATTTGAATACGGGGCATTGATTTAATGCAGTGTTCGAGATGCTCTAAGTCAAACAAAATAAAAAAAAGACGTGTGTTTTGTCTATCTATACCAATATATAATTCACCAGTTTAAACTTTTCAAAAGCCACCCAACCAGATCACCCCCACAACCCATAACCTCCATTAAATCCACCAAACAAATTCCTCCATTACTTAACACACCATCAAAACTAGAGATGTCAATGGGTAATTCCCTACCGGGTTATAGCATCCTATCTCCATCCCCATCATGTTTGATACATCCCCATACCCATACACATACCCATCATGGGTACAAAACTCATCTCATACACATTCCCTTTCGGGTTTCGGGTCCCCAATGGGTCCCCATCCCCAATTAAGGGATAACTAGGTACTAACATCTAGCGCAAACTATCCAGATTTCATACATCAACACATCGGCAAGCACTCATCCATGAGCCATGATCCATTCATCCATCCATCGGAAAAGAAATCAGTACTTGGGACCAATATAAGAAATGGAGTCTGCCGGGTTTGATGGCCGACTCGGTCTCAACTCATTCATACAAACAGGACAGGTGTACACGTATGAAATACCCATGGGTAATCGGGTTCGGATTATTGCTTCCCAAACCCATACCCGTTTACCTAATGGGTGGAGAGTCATACCCATGTCCCATACCCATACCCTAATAGGGGAATTCCCTATGGGTTATCGGGTATCGGGTCCCCATTGACATCTCTAATCAAAACTATCAATCTAGATCGCTGCATAACTCACTCTCTCTTACCCACTCAAATCCAAAGATTAATATTATTTTGATCACCCCTCCCTCGACACGCGCCCCTGCTCTTTCCGAAATCGTAGCGTTAGGCCGAAGCTATATGATATATTTATATATAATAACCTTGTATCTTTGAGCATATAGCTGTCGTTAATAAGAGAAACATATAGTTTAAAAATTTGAATGGTAGAGAGCGTGTGTTAATCGGTTTCAATGGCAACGAAGAAGAAATTTTGTTAACCCAAAAAAGTTGCCAGTCACGTGGATCCCGCCCACCCACCATTGCACGCGGGTCCCATGCTTTTCCTGACCCACCACTGTTCTGTTCCGTCTTGGAAAGGGGATGATGGTATAAAATAAAGAAGAAAAGCATGCAAATGCGATGATGCGCAAGGGATGATGCGATGCAGTCATGCACGGGGCAGGGGCAGGGCGAGTTCCGGTGGCCCGCGTCGAAAAAAAGGGCGGCGGTTTCCGGTGCACCCCCACTAATCAAAATCTACGCGATACGCGAGAATTCGCTCGCATTTAAAATCCCTCGCTCGCACGCACGCTTTCGCCGTTTGGCTCCTGCTCCAAACCGAAAAGCGGTCTCCTTTTCTGGGCTGCCGCAAGCACGTTCGATAATTTGGATTTGTGTGATCGGTGGACGCGTTGGATAAAAAAAAAAATCCACGCCGTCCCTGACCCTGGGTCAGCTTTAACTAGCGAATGTGTGTCCTGTCCACTGATCTTGGTGTCTCGTGAAGAAACTATTATACGTGTGTGGACTACACAAGCAGAACGTCATTGACCGGGGTAGGAAGTAGGTGATTGCTTTAATTGGCCATCGACTTCCTTATCATCGCACAACCGTTATATTATACGGAGTATATATATATACACTAAGTGAGTGCCCGTGCGTTGCAACGGGAACAAATAATAACATGATAACTTATATACAAAATGTGTCTTATATTGTTATAAGAAAATGTTTCATAATTCATTTGTAATCCTGGTCATACATAAATTTTGTTATTTTAATTTAGCTGTTTCACTACT
Source organism: Zea luxurians (assembly GCA_029449295.1). NCBI lineage: Eukaryota > Viridiplantae > Streptophyta > Magnoliopsida > Poales > Poaceae > Zea > Zea luxurians. The sequence continues at coordinate 2,744,193 of JAOPSE010000090.1, forward strand.
ACATTGCAACCATCAGTATCATACAGACTTCGATATATGTCACGATTTGCATGGTCTCATCATTGAAGAGCATGTGCCACACCTGCCGGTACAAGTTCCCTCGTACATTGTCAGACAGCGTGGTGCAGCCGCTCTGGACCATGTCCAAGCGGCGGCTGCGCCGGAGCTTGCCGAACACAGCGGCGCATGCGGACATGTAGGACTGCTTCCAGAGATCGAACTGGCAGTCACCAACACTATACCAAAATCATACACTTCCTACGGTTTTTTAACTTCCTACAGCTTTTATAACAAACCGTAGGAAATAAATAACTTCCGAGAGGCAACTGATACCTCTAGGAAATAAACATAACTTTCTCTCCACACAAAGAATATGTGATAGGACAGTCCAGGTTCGATTTAGAGCACCAAGTTAATTATATTACCGATTTTGGTTTGATTATGTAAGATTTTGATGTTCGTGCTACAGCAGCAGCTCATATTATTAGTTCTACCGCTGTGAAGAAACTATCTAGTGGACTATATCGAGTATCTTGCCTAAGCAAAGTGAGCTATGTAAGTACTTCAAATGTATCTTTGCATTTTTGTTTATGAACTGCGTATTGCAATATATTCTGGTGAATTGATTCACTGAAATATATTTAATTTAATTCACTTTTTTTAGAAATTGTTGTTTTCACGTGGGAACATGGTTGGTAAAGATCATCCTGTGCCTGCAATTTCCAAATCAGAGTTCACTGTTATTTGTGACTTCCCATCAGAAATAACATTGATAGCAAATGAAAATGGTACTTGTTCTTTTCATTAAAATTTAGTTTAATAATCCTTAAAAGTACAACATGTCCGTGTTGAAAGTTTTTGTACTGTTCCCAGCCTACTAAATGGTTTCCATTGACTGTACAGAAAACCGACTTGATATATTGGAAGCTGCTAGGAAAGCTGACCGTGGTCCAGATAGATTGCAAGCATCACCCATTGTAATCTCTAACAGAAGAAATATATGTCTAGCTGCTGCGAGTATACATGTAAATGGAAGATTTTTCACTAATTCATCTTCTCTTCGCTTGAATACTTTTAATCAATTTCGCTAAAGTTCTTGTCTCACTCAGCTTATGTTTATACAGATTGTTTCTTCCTTAAGAGTCACCCCTGAATATGTCTTGTTAGTTTTCCATCTTGAAGCACAGGTGAACTTTTGCTCACTTCTTGTATATCCTGTTCATGGTCTGAAGTAATTTAAGCCCCCTTTGCTATTTATCCTTTTATATATTTGAGCCACTGGAAAATCTGATTGTAAATGGTGGAACATGCTCCCTAGATGCTTCTACCAATGACACACATGTGGTGCAAATAGTTACACATCCAGGAAAAGCCTTATGTTCTCAATTGATTCTTGCGGAAGGTTTAGGCGAAGCTATAATCATAATCCAAGGATGTTGGCCTTTCTCCAAGAGCAACTACTCATTCTTTGGTACATCACTTTGGCGCTTGTCTTCCTAATTCCCCTGATACTTTTTATACTTGTTACAATTCAATCAAGTGACTTCTGTTGCATACTATGTTTATACTGTTCAAATGGTTGCCAACATCCCTTGAGTCATATCTTTGTATCTATGCTTTGTCTAGCATTAATCTTGGGATAATGATAACTTTTGAATTTTGATATATATCTGCCATCCCTAATTTATAGTCAACTTCTATCAGACTATCCCTCATAATAAAGATGTGCTAATCATCCTTTTGAGTAATAATAAGGGTTTCATTCCATGGCTAAATATACCATTTTTCTGTTTTTTGTGTGTGTTCAGATTACTGAATTGGAACGGGAAAAAAATCCATAAAGTGTTGAATACTAAGTGGATCGAGCGCGCGCGAGGGTTGTCGTAAAATGTCCACCGTTATTAAGAGGGCTAATGAATTCCCAATCGATTGTAGCTACATGCATGAAGGAGTGCACACAGTATCCGACGTCCATAGGATCGTCAGTTATTTCATGCAAGCATCTGCACAAGTGTCCTACTATATGTTATTGTGTTCTCATACTTGAGACTTTTATTATGACTATGTATGAGATATTGTCTCTTATTAGTACTGAATGAGATGTGTCTTATTATGACTATGGACGAGACTTTTGTAATATAATTGATGAGACTATGGATTTAAATATTGTTATGTGATTGTGTGTGAGATATTTTATGTGAAAAATATGTTGTGCATATATTTGTTATGATGTGGAATGTGGTGTAAAATAAAAATAAACAGCATTTGTAATGTTGGTCAAATTAACTTTCTAGAGGCTTATTGGGCCGTAGGAAGTTAGCTAGCTAACTTCCTAGGGGCTATAGTCAGCCGTAGGAAGCTAACTTCCTAGGGGCTACAGTCAGCCGTAGGAAGTTAGCCAGCTAACTTCCTAGGGCTACAGTTAGCCGTAGAAAGTTAGTCGTAGGAAGTTAATCAGCTGACGACGTTGACGGCGTGAAGCTACTAACTTTTGAGAACCTACTAACTTCCGAGAGGCTTCTTTGGCTGTAGGAAGTTAGCTAACTTCCTAGAGGGCTCTAGGAAGTTAAGCTAACTTCCGACAAAAAAATTCCGAGAGCCAAACTTCCAACGGGATGGCTTAACTTCCGAGAGTTTAGCTAACTTCGTAGAGTTTAGGGCTAACTTCCTAGGGTTTAGGCTCTAGGAAGTTTACTATTTTGGTGTAGTGCAAGCTTCTTCTCGTCGTCGATGAGCAACGCCAACGCGAGCGCCTCCTGCAGTGGTGTTTGTTCAGTGTTTCTATGTAAGAAACATGAATTCATCTTTGGCGTTGGTTTATAAAAATGACTTACAAATCAGACCTATGAAAAAATATTATGGAGAATAAATGTCACACATATATACAAAAGGAATTTAAGTTGAAAATATTATAAAAATAAAAGAAATTGCATGCAAGGCTCTTCTTTAAATACTAATGTCTCCGTCCAAAAATATAATTCAGTAATCTCGTTGATAATTATCTACTACTACACATTGTGCAAGGGTAGCAGGTGGGATTTGGGAGAGATGTAGTAGATATTTTTACTGTAACAAATATTGACATAAACACACATGTGGTGTAGTGGTAGCTACGAGCACATTTGCTTGAGGGGTCGCGGGTTCGAATCCCATTGGAGCCACATTTGTGTTTTTTAATTTAATTTTAGCTAGACGTGGGATACACGTGGGAATGAGCTTTGTGAGAGTGGGAATGAGAAAGACATTGCGAGGAGGGCGGAATAGGAACGACAGAACACGGAATGACAGTCGGGAATGAGAATGGGAATGAACTTTGTGGGGAGGGGGAATGAGAAAGACAGAACACGGAATGGCAGCCGGGAATGGGAATGAGCTTTGCGGGGAGGGCGGAATGGAAATGGCAGCCTACCCCTTACCGTCTTTATATATATATATATATATATATATAATATATATATATATATATATATATAGTATTTAGAGCCCTGGGCTCTATTTAACTACAGGAAGCCCTGACCAGGTGCGCAGACCGCACCAGACCCTTTTTGGCTTATTGTACCTAACTGTGCTTACGCTAAATTATAATACGAGTTATGCTGATGTGTGTATCAGTTTATGCAAATATAGTCTGCGCATATTACGTGCATCAGGCCCACGATCCGGCCCACGCGTTCATTTATTCAGTCCCACGCTGACACTATAAAAACACCCCACGCCGCCAGGGATTAGGTTTTAGCGGTGGCGGCGGTTCCCTCGGGTGTGCGAGCGGCGGTGATCCTGGGGGCCAGCAGCGGTGTCGCCTCGAGGCAGGCGACCGACGGTGGCGCTCCACCATGATCGAGCGACGGTGGCGCTCCACAGGGAGCTCGCCCGCCTCGCCGCCAGGTCCGTCGCGCGCCTGCCTGCTGGGGCTGGGCTCGACGGGAGCGGAACCGCCGAGGAGGCCGAGATGGCCGCCGCGCTCATGGACGTCGCGGCCGCCAGCGCCGCCGCCTCCGCCGCCGTGTTCTCGGCCGTCGCGTCCGTGTCTGCCGCCGTGTCGTCGTGCTCGAACAAGAAGGCCCCGACGGCCTTCGTGGCTGCTGCCTTCGCCAAGAAGCCGGAGACGCCGACGACGGCCGATGTCGCGCAGGAGAAGCACGAGGAGCTTGAGTGATGCATCGACGAGTGCGAGAGCGGCAGCGAGGTGGTGTTCAGGAGCATTGTTCGGAATAGGGTTTCGTTGCTCAACATCCATAGTCCGGCGATCTAGAGAATCGATCTCTCATATCAGTCGCCATCACAATTTAGTTAACGATTGTTGTATACTATGCTACATACGTATATATACAGTGTGAATACACGTTGAAACAATAGAGAATAAAAATATATATGTGCAGGTAAATTATTAAAACGGTACTACTGTAATCATCAGGAGGGCATTATTTAAATGTTGTATGATTTATGCTAAAATTCGTACTCATTTACGCTGTTTTAGCTCACGTTTTACGCTGGAATCCGCCCGAGCAGAACCCGCGAACTGCGGCTATAAATTAAAATTTATTTCCTTCTAATGCTCCTCAAACCGTAACTGTCCCTTTATTTACGCGATTATGCAGCACGTCTTTCCTTATATCAAACCGGTCAAGATTTATATAATGCATGGTTTATGCTATCATGTTACACATCGTTATGCAGTCGTAAACGGTTTATTTATGCATCGTTATGCAGTCGTTAACCGCCGCCAATATCACAGATACGAACATGGACGAGCGGCTGTAAATGAGAATTTGTTTCCTCCCGTAACTGTGCCTTTATTTACGCGAACGTGGAGCACGTCTTTCCTTATCTCAAACCGGTGGATATTTAAATGTTGCATGGTTTACGCTATTATGTTACACAGCGTTATGCAGTCGTAAACGGTGTACACATGGTAATATTCGTTCCCGTGATTCATGGTCCAAAAGATTCCTTCTATGCATGATTTATGCACATTTCTACATATATTTATGCGTGCATATATCACCTGTCACGTCTCATCCGGGAATCGTGGCTATCATATGCATGGCTGACGCATGCTTGCGTACAGTGGGCCGACCACGATCTGGTTGGCGTCCTGGCTGGGGCTTTCCCCACTAACGGAAGCCCAGGGCTTCCATTACCTCTTCCCTATATATATATATATATATATATATATATATATATATATATATATTCGAATCCCATTGGAGCCACATTTGTGTTTTTTAATTTAATTTTAGCTAGACGTGGGATACACGTGGGAATGAGCTTTGTGAGAGTGGGAATGAGAAAGACATTGCGAGGAGGGCGGAATAGGAACGACAGAACACGGAATGACAGTCGGGAATGAGAATGGGAATGAACTTTGTGGGGAGGGGGAATGAGAAAGACAGAACACGGAATGGCAGCCGGGAATGGGAATGAGCTTTGCGGGGAGGGCGGAATGGAAATGGCAGCCTACCCCTTACCGTCTTTATATATATATATATATATATATATATATATATATATATATATATATATATATATATATATATATATATATCTTTACTAATCCTTAAGGGGCAACGGAGGGCGTCCACCGGGGAACCGTGCCCCCGCCCGCGATATTGCCCACGGCGCGCGTCTTCCCCCCACACCCGCGAATCACGCCCGTACGCGTCGCGCCGTCGTGTATCCCGCCATGCGCGTCTTCTCTCCCCCGACGCGCCGCGCAAGCCACACCGCCCCCATCCCACGGCGCGCGTCTTCATCCCGCGCGCGTCGCCCGCGCCGCCTATAATCCCCGCGCGATGCCCCCCTCACCCCTAGCGCGCCCCGCCTTCCCCCACCTCTGCGCGCTCGCGTGGCCCCTCGGCCACACCCTCGCCCCCTCCCCCGACTGCCCCCGCACCCCGTCCCAGAGTCCTCTGCTATCCCCCCGTGTTCCCCTTGTGTTGCCCACCCCCATGACGCAATCCCCGCCGCCGCCCTCGCCCCCGCCTCTGTGGAGGCCAAGGTCGGCGTCGGCGTCCCCCCTCACTCGCGCCCTACGAGATCAGCCGTCGCCCCCACCCCGCCGCGCAACAGATCTGCACCCCCAACCCCCTCCCCAGCGCCATGCCCGTGTGCACCCCCAACTTCGGTCATCGCCGCCTCCCCCGTGGGCCACCTCTCACTTCTCTCTACGATCCTCGCTCTCTTGCCCTCCCCTTCCTCTGCCTCCGACGCATTCGCTGCCATCCTCTATGCGCCCAGCAGGCCCTCCTTCACGCTCCTTGTCGTTGCCACACTACTCCGCGACCTCCCGTCGACCTACCGCACCCGCATCCCCGCCTTCCTCGGGAAGATCATCTCTCTCTTCCAAAGTGCGGATGCCCAGGACCTCCCTGCCCTTAGCTCCTCCTGCTCACATCCAAGCCGCTCTACCTGGGCGTCATCCTCACGGGTCTCGCGCTTCTTTGGTGGCCGCCGCGGCGGCTGCGTTCGTGCTCCGCGGTACATCACGCGGCAAGTCAAGAGCACCGCACGGATGAACGTCTCGTTCGCGGTCAAGCAGGACCCCACGCTGGTGCCGAGGTTCAACGAGGGTGCCCTGAGTCTGCTTTGGGATGCGGTCATGGTGTCCCGCTAGGATTACCGAATGTCAAGGTGACAGATTGCTCGTTACTCTATCTATTGTAATTACTCGTGTTTGCTTTAGAAATTTGTTCTGATCGGATGGCAGATGTCTCTCAGGCGGGCAAATGGTTGTAGGATTGTATGCAAGAGGAATATGCACGGACCACTCATTGTGTCGAGAAGGGGTTTCTAAAATCTGAGGGAATCATATTTTATACTACCTGCCAAGTCAATTGTAAACTGATCATAAAGGTTGCTTAGATTCTTAGTTCTTTTGGGGTGTATACGGCTTCTTATATCAGGTCGACGAGAGCATTGTTGGGAGGTAGCATGTTATTGTGAGGGGGTTGAAAGGCGATGGCGGCTGAGGGTGAGACGGTGGCGCTGGAGTTCACACCCATCGCTAAGCGATGCCTCCAGTACCTTGGCAAGGTGTGTATGCGTGCGATGGCTACTATACTTTCCTGGATTCACTCAGCCATTCTATCTCCTGATATCGTCCATGTCACTGATCTAGGTGTCGTGTGCTGCAGACGCTCAAGAAGAAGGCGACTTCTCAAGGTCAAAGAAGGTGCCCCATTTCTTCTTATTTTTGCTTCGACACTTATCACAGGAGGTCAGGAGGATCGCATGCCGATTGGCATTATGGTTTATGGTTATGGGAAGCACCTCAATAACTAATTCATGTGTAGAATAGTTCATATAGGATTTACCTAGCTGGGGGTTACTTTTGAATATGCCATTGATTATGCTAGATTGCCCATTTGTACATATGCATGCGTCAACACCAATTTGGTTGTGCTGGTTCAGTTTTGTCAGAGCTCTATTTCATTCTTGCAAACAAATTTCCGCAGGTATTGTTTAATGGTTGCTAGCTTGTATTTTTCGTTTCCTATATATTTTACCTCTGCCCTATAAGTTTTGATTCCTTGATCTCAATGTGAGAAATACCTTCAATCCAACCACATGTAACTTCCATTTTCAACAAATATAGCATTCCATCTGTCATATAAACTCTATCTCATTTGTCCTTTTCTTGCTTTATGTCGAGATTTAAGGTCACGATCGTTGTTGCAACCAACAAAATCAGATTTGGCATGCTCATCCTGACTTTTGGTGGCTTCAAAGAAGTCCTTGAAATCTAAATGTCTATTGGATCTCTTAAAATAGATATTTTCTTTTGGTTGTCTAGAAAACACATCAGATAAATCAGGACTAGGAGATTAGGGAACCCACATGTAACCATCCTAAAAAGTGACCCCAATATGTAGCTTCAACATTGCATACCTTTTAGTGCCCACACGCTTGTGGTTTAACTTTGAGCTGTCGTCCGAAGTGTACTACTTTCATCGTGCCACTGCTTTGACGCCACCCACCCACCGACAACAACACCCGCGTCGTCCCGCGTTCCTTCAAATATGTTACTGGAGTAGATGTTATTGAAGCTAATTTCCTAATGGATAGATGCAACATGTTTGGCAATGGACAATTGCCATTTAATAAAAATACATGGATTATGCTTTAGTGTCGCTCTTCTGCCATGTTGACCATATTGCTAGAGATGTGATTTACTTGTGCTTACAGGTAGTATTTGTTCATTCCGAACGTTTTATGAAAGCTTTGGATCATCCAACAGTTTAGTTTTTGTAACCCTATTTTCCTATCTGTCATTGTTCTCTATGATTGGTAGCTTTGTCATATGTACTTTATCAAAGTATACTTAGTAAGCCATCAGTAACCAGTGCTAGAACCTACCGACTATTGCTTCAGGTTGTTAAAGACCATATCACAGAAAAAGTGTTGTTGACTGTGTCTATTTTAGTCATCATCCAAATTCGATCTTATGTTCCTCACTACTTAGAGTCTACAGAGTCACTTCATTATTTGTTATTGTATAACAATCGTTGCTTAAGATCCTTCAAAGAGCACAAAGACAGGTTTGTTTTATTTTTTATGCTGCTGCATTTCTTGTTTATGGCAAGGGCAGATGCTGAGAGATGTTCCCTTTCATCCTAGGGTTGTTTCATTATGTATGTCACCTGTCAATAAATAGCTAACTTTATGTCAGGATCACTTGGTCACAAGCTGACAGTGCGAGCGATTTGTTAGGGGGGAGCCTTCCGATCGATTGGCTGTTGCAGCTGTGCCAGAGCAGCGAGAGGAGCTCAGACCTCAGAGTACTGGATGTAGTATCAGTTAGTTCGGGTTAGATAAGGCTAGACGAGGAGTTGAGGAGCGCCGACTGCGGGTGCACCCACATATTTCTCTTGGATTTGGCCTTTTTCATGCGAGGAAGCTTAATTTGTATTGGGGAAAGCTTATGAAGCCTCTACCTTTGCAACAATGCTTAATACGAGTGATCTGCGACAATTGATGCAACCGCTTCGCCAACAATTTTTTAAGGAAATGCAGTAACTTTTCTTCTCAATGTCCATTGCCACCAAAGTTTGGAACTTGCTGTTATAAATATTTTACTTAGTATGAGTATTTTGTGCAGGAATAAAGGTGGAAGGAATTTTGCGTCAAGCACAAGAGATTGCATGGATATGAGCAAGTTTTTTGTCGTTACTTAGTTTGTATCTTGATTTTTAGCTTCAGTTTTGTTGCATGTATAATTCAATGCTCACTCTATTCCAAAATATAATTTGTTTTAGACTAAACATACATTTAGACAAAAAAGAGGGGTATATTTTGGGACGGGGAGTATGTGATTATGGGGGTGTTTGGTTTATAGACACTAATTTTTAGTCTCTCCATTTTATTCTATTTTAGTCCCTAAATTGTCAAATATGGAAACTAAATTCTATTTTAGTTTCTATATTTGATAATTTAGAGACTAAAATGGATGGACTAAAATTAGTCCCTAAAAACCAAACACATCCTATATATTTTGATTACAGGAAGGACAGAGTTTATACTAGAAGAGAATACTCATGTTGTTGGTCACATAAGTGTTTTATTCATGTTAATCCGAATATGCTTCCCTTTATGGATGGTGCTGTGTCAATTGCGATCAATTCTATGTTGCTCACGAGCCTTGCTTGACATTAGTCCTCACTCTTTAGACTTTGTTTTCGTGACATTCGTATTGTACCATGTTGGTAACTATTTGTACATCCAGTCTTCAGTTCTCATGTACAGCCTAAGATGGCTACTTTGAACTTTGTTTCATCTTAGTGTTTGCTGAAAAAATTGTGCTTAGTAGTTATCTTTGTCATGTTGACAGGTGTAGTAACAGTTATATCTGCTAAATTCTCAAGATGTGGTTTTCTCTTAGTTGTCCTTGACAGCCGCCATGCTTTCCTTTTTGAAATGACCATGAAATGTTGGTTAGGGATTGCTGATGATGAATAGATTCTGATAACTTTGCTCATCCCAGAAATCATTCCAGTAATTTCATGATTCATGTCTCACTATCGTTGGAACTGGGTGAGTTTATACTTAGGAGGGCGTTGTGTTTTCGTCTCCTGTCATCCATTGTAGCCAGTATAATCCTGTCTTGGCAATATATTGACTTACAGATTGCTATGAGGTCTCCTCATGCAAACTTAGCATTCTAGAAAAATCTTTTCTTTGCCACCAAAAGAATTTCTTATAAATGACTTTACTTGTCACTTAAAGAGTAAAATGCTAACACAAGTAAATCTTCGTTACACTTATTTGTCTTTTGTGCTTCTTTTTTATCATCATATAATAAGCACCCTTGTTCTCATTATCCTATAAATGGGTTGTGAGATTTATGCACATGAACTGTTATATGCAAGGTTGGAAATCTACAGATGATAGTCATTTTCACCTTCTATTCCAGATACTTTGCAATAACTATGATTCGGCTTCACAATCCTGTTTAAACAATATATTTAACTTATTTGTCTACTTATCTTGATTCAATTATTTAAATCAGTGATTACTTAAGGGTATCACTGTTACTTTACAACAAACTGAACATAACCTTTTTATGTCATCATGTCTGAGAACTAAATCATGAAATAATTTGTTGCAGGGTCGACTTTTTATATCTCCAAGAATATTTGGGTTTTACATAAATATTTTTGGCCACAAAACAAAATTCTTTTTTCTTTGTGAAGATATTCACTACATCGTACAGGTCCCTACGACCTTATCTTCAATGGGAAGTCCATCTCTGGTGATTATTCTTTGAAAGGACAGCGGAATGAAGGCAAAAGCATGGAGCAGAGCAACTGGACAGTTAAGGGAGACTAAAGTTCCATTTCTAGTCTTTTGTCTCATTCAGTGGCACATAAGTATGTACATTTTCTTGCATGATTTTTTTATCCTTTACATTTGACTTAGTATTCAAATAATCATAATTGAAATAAATCGACCTATCTTCATGATTAGTATTATTGTAAAGGTTTATAACATGGTCGAACAACTAGCGCATTTAAATAAGTTGTAACTATGTGATACATAAAAACTGTCGCAACGCACATGCACTTCCACTATATGCTATTAAGCCTATGCTTTACCTCTACACACGTGGATGGATCCTTAACATACTCGAGTCAACCACATTGCCGGGCTGTTATTGTTTTGGTCCTAGCCCAATATTCCTATTTTGATTTAGAATTATATATGGATAGGTCTGGATCCTGTTCATACTAACTTATCTGTGAAAGGCCTTAGTAGGAATTAAGAATCTAGAGACACTTCTCATTTTTAGGTCTGGATCATGTTCATAGTGACTTATCTGTGCATGGCCTTAGAAGGAATTAAGAATCTAGAGACACTTGTTTTTAATCATGGACTCAGCAGTAGAACTTTTTTTAACAAACTCAGCCATGGAACTTTTACTCTACCTCTGTCATCTACTTTTGATCTTGGCAATTTTAGTCGCCTGCATGAAGCAGGGAAGGCTAAATGGATTCATTCATAGTTTTGTTTACTCACATCAATGGACATTACATGTCCTGTTAGTGCATTTATTCTTTTTTTATTGGCTTCCTCAAAAAAGTACTACAATCTCAGTTGTAGTCTCGACTTGGAAGTTGCACAAAAACATATATAATTCGGTACTGTCATATCATAAAAATTACTGATGTCACTACCTATTGAAGTTTATTAGTTGTTAGTCTGGTACTTTGGTTTGTAGTTATAGGGTCAAAGTGTTACAAAGTTGCATTGTTTTTGGCATTAGAAAATATGATGGATCAACATGGACATTAGGTGCCAAAGGTCATCTTTTGTTTGGATTATTCAAAACAAATGCCCATCAAATCCAATAAACGATAATGTTAGAACAGTTTGTGCAATAATTAAATCAAAAACTGTATCAGGTCCTACACTTCTTGGAACAAGAACTATTTTACGTCCAGTTTGGGACTCTTAAGTTATAGTTTTAATGAACTGCAAAAAGCTTAAGGCCTTGTTCATTTGTGTCGGATTGCACCTGGAATTGTTCCAGCTAATCAAAGTTTATATAAATTAGAGAAGCAATCCGGTTAGGAATCGTTCCGACCCACCAATCCAGCACAAACAAACAAGGCCTAACTTATCCTATGTTATTACCTTTTTGGTTGGTTTCTTAGTTTGCTCCCCGACAATTAAGCAACATAATCTGTTGGGACTTGATGTTCTGTACTTATGCAGGTTGGGATTAGTATTTCATAAGTTGTGTAATATGTGTGGTAATGTTTCACCCGTGTTTCTTATCTTTTTTTGTATGCAATACAATATGGATGCTTCTTATTTTTGGTGAAATTACTATATTATGCCTAATTATTTTTATTCTTATGTCATGAACTGGGTTTTCACGCCCATGGCATGGCAGCAAGCATAGTATATCTTCTGGCTAAACTAGATTTTAGTTGAGTGCTTCACCTCTACAGCTTGCTTCCCAATCAGGATATACAAGCTATTGTCATGTCTGGCTATCATAAAATCGGAAGCCCGTCATTTGCACAAAACGGTTAAGAGAGAGTACGTGGAGGTCAAAGAAGATGTAAGCTTAGCTGTCATTTTTAAATATGTAATATCTTTCCCACTTCAGTTTTAGCTGTAAGTACACAATAATAATATCACTATATTCTTCTTTCCAGGCATGTAGCATTTGCAAATTTAAAGTATCTTGTGATAAATCTTATGTCACTCCAAAGGACGAGGCTAAAGTTAAGACCAATGATGTTGGTCGCATACTTCTAACTTATCGAAAGCGTGCAAGGTCTGTTGCCATGTATGGATTTATGATTGGTTGCTCTGTTTTTTGTCCATAATTAGTTGATATGGTGAATCTAGGACAAATGAGTAAATAACACAAACTTAGACATATTCTTATCATGTACCTTTGTGTAATTTGGTGCTCCAAGGTACCAGATTCTAAAGAAAACTTCATTGATAATATATGTGTTCTTTTTTATGTAATCGATGTGCGCTCACATTTTGTTGAATATTTGTGTGCCGTCGCAACGCACGGGCACCTAACTAGTATATATATATATATATATATATATATATATATATATATATATATATATATATTCGAATCCCATTGGAGCCACATTTGTGTTTTTTAATTTAATTTTAGCTAGACGTGGGATACACGTGGGAATGAGCTTTGTGAGAGTGGGAATGAGAAAGACATTGCGAGGAGGGCGGAATAGGAACGACAGAACACGGAATGACAGTCGGGAATGAGAATGGGAATGAACTTTGTGGGGAGGGTGAATGAGAAAGACAGAACACGGAATGGCAGCCGGGAATGGGAATGAGCTTTGCGGGGAGGGCGGAATGGAAATGGCAGCCTACCCCTTACCGTCTTTATATATATATATATATATATATATATATATATATATATATATATATATATATATATATTCGAATCCCATTGGAGCCACATTTGTGTTTTTTAATTTAATTTTAGCTAGACGTGGGATACACGTGGGAATGAGCTTTGTGAGAGTGGGAATGAGAAAGACATTGCGAGGAGGGCGGAATAGGAACGACAGAACACGGAATGACAGTCGGGAATGAGAATGGGAATGAACTTTGTGGGGAGGGTGAATGAGAAAGACAGAACACGGAATGGCAGCCGGGAATGGGAATGAGCTTTGCGGGGAGGGCGGAATGGAAATGGCAGCCTACCCCTTACCGTCTTTATATATATATATATATATATATATATATATATATATATATATATATATATATAAAGAGAGAGAGATTTCATGTGCGTCCAAGATAGGTTCATTCATATATATGACATGGACGCGGGAGGGACGGATAAGGTCGCAGCCGCCCGAGCGCGTCAGCACACAGTCTGTGGAAGCAAGTTTGGAATTCCTCCTTTCAGCGGCGGGCAAGAGCCAAGATACGTATGGAAAGAAGCTGAGTTCGAGAAGATATACACGTACATATACGGTCCACTTTGGCCGGATCTGTATTCCCGTAGCGTGTTAACTAGTTTAGAAACTTAAATTCTCTTCGGAATTGAATATAATTGAAGTTCATTTTCATCGCAATCCTCTGTAATTCTAAAGGGGATTTGAGAAGTAGACTTTCATGTAGTACTTTTCAGGCAGCCATGCAGGGGATGATTGGAGTTAGCTGATAGGAGGCCAGTTCGGAGACAGGATGGGGATGGAGCAAGAAAAAAAAGTGGGAGAGAGAGTAGCTAAGCTAGTACACATTCGAGCTGTCGCAAATAATTGCGAGATGGAGGATCGCCTAACAAACCCTATTGCATTGCATTGCATTGCATGCACATATATATAGGCTCTCCATCACATCACATCGCCTAACAAACCATTACACAATTATTAATTGTTGGATTACCTCTCGATCTATATATGCAGTGCACGCTTTAATATTCTTGTCTGGCCACCATCGGCAACAACAGCATAGTTAAATAAATAAAATACTAGTTAAATAAAGAATCATTAAAAAAAACACACAAAATTAATAACACAACATGGCATGAATAATTGGATGGTGTATATTAATGAAGACAAGACTTGAACCTTGACTATCAAGTCAAGTTCAAGATATAGCATTTACACCACTATGTTAACTACTCTTATGTAATCTTATTAGAGTTGTGTTGTGGGCCATATAAACTATCCGCTGGGTCCGCCCCTGTAGCTAGCTAGCACACTGCACACCCACTTATTTTTTTAAAATTTGCAATTAGCGAATGGGGTTTCATATATATTTTTTACTTTTGTCTTTTCGTAGCATATGTTATGCACTTTTTTGTTACGTGAAGAAATAAATAATTAATATTCTGTTTATGTACCTTTTTCTCTTTCTCCGTTCTTTTATTTGTCGCTCTTTAGTTGAAAAATGAGACGGATTTCGTTCATTAGTTGACCACCGACTCCGAGGCTGATGTAAGCCCAAGCGTCCTATCCTCCGGGACGAATAACCTGGGCTAGAGCATGCAAGTCGTGTCAGTCAGGGAGAGTACAACGTTACAGTTACATACCAGTGCCGCATGCAACATGCATTGCATGGTACCATCTCGGTTGTTGGTTGGTCCAAACGTTGCCCAGTTTCAAAGGAAAGAGACGACCAGGAGCATGCATGGCCGCATGAGTTGAGCACCCGCCGGAGGAACGAGACGAACGAAGCGACTAGTGGTTGGTTGCTTTTGTTGGGTTAGTTGCGTTGCCCGGCCTCTTGCCTGTGGGCCTCTGTCCCCCATCTGCACCTGCTGACCTACATCAACGTGGCACTTTAATTTCCTCATCATGCATGCGGCCGGTCTAATCGCATACGCGCCACAGTTGGATAGGGATAGCTATACATGTCTAAACGGGCCCGCCTTCGGCTCGACACGCCTGAGCCCGTTGCTGGGCCACCGTGCCAGGCCTAAGCACGACACACATATAGCCACGTCGTGCCGAACCCGCCCACAGCCCATTAAGGCCCGCCGTGCTTTGACCGTGGTGGAAAAAAAATAAGCAAAAAAAGCCTAAAAACAAGCTTTGCTAGGATTCGAATATAAAAAAAGCCACACCACTCTAGCCAACTAAACCAAGCTTATTTTGTATCTAAATTATTAAAATTGCTTCTAATATACAAATAAATGCACTGAGAATTAAAAAAAAATAACCGGACCGACACGACGTGACACAGCAGCGGCCCAAGCCCGGCACGAATAACGGGCCGTGCTGTGTTCGTGACGGGCCAAAAACGTGCCGCCCGACTGGCACCGCCCATTTGGAAATCTCTAGGGATAGCCCTCTCTCTAGTGCTGGGAACTGGGTCCGATCCGGCCAGGCCATCGCGTCCTTCGTGCCAAACGAGTTCGGGTCAAGAAAATCTAACTTTTTTTGGACCTAACGATGCCAACATAAAGTGTAAAAACAATGGTCCAAACTAGCACTAAATTACGTTATGTCTTCGTTGGACCGTGTCAGCCCATATATTTGACCACATAAAAATAAAAAAAATATTACAACCATGTATAATCTATAGCTTATTATATTAAAAGATATTAAACAATGCTAGCATCATTTGACCATATAAAATCCAAATATCACAATAATATAAAGTTTATAACTTACTAAATTAAAGAAATTTAATTTAGTAAATTTTTGTATTATATTATTACTGGGAGACGTCAGCCGTCGAACCCTCCAAATCAGCCGCCTCCCCTTGGCCGTGCCGTGCAGCGGAGGACGACCAGGTGCGATTGTTTTTGCCTGGCAGGCGTGGCCGTGCCTAGCCGGACGAGGAGTCGCACTCGCCACTCGCGTCGTCCCTGGTGGCGTGATGCCATGCGGTTGACCCCGCGTGGAAGGGAAAGGGGGGTTAGCGACGCAGGGGAGACACGTGACCCCCGAAGCAAAACGCCAATCCCAGTCCCCCAAGCCAACCAGGCAGACAACCGCAAACTCAAACCCGAGCAGCGATTTGAGAGTTGAGACTTTGAGAGGACCTACTTCTGCGCCCTCAGTTCGGTTCACTTCACCTGCTTGCTGTTGCCGTTGCCAGCCACGGCGGATTCTTCATTTCGTCTCGTTTTCACGGCCGTGACAAAAAAGTAACACACCACACGCACACGGGCAGGCGCTGGGCGTTGTGCGTGCGTGCAGCAGGACTGGAGGGTGCGTGCCGTATCTAGGTCTAGGCCGCATGCTATCTAGATAGAGGGTATTCCATACGACCAGATACACTACGGGTCTGTTTGGTTGGTTTCTCTCGCCAACCTGGCTGTGTGAGCCAGGATCACTGGAGCCTGGCTCTGAAGATGCGACCAATCTGCTCGTATCTGGTGAGCCTGGTCCAGGGTGCTTTAAGGATCGTGCGAGCCTGGATCCAAATCTATATGCAGGCAACCAAACACAGAGCTCGCACGCGCATAGCCTGGCTCACAGCAACCAAACAGCAGCTACCCGCATCCTATGATGCAAGCACGCACAGATGCAGGCAACCAAACAGACCCTAGTATCCGATCCGACTTGGATCGTTCGTATCTCGCGCGGTCGCGTAACTATGGGTTGCTGTTCTCCAGCATCACAAGCGACATGACCAACACAACACAGTAACCTAGTACTTGCTACTTGTACCACAAAGAAGAAGAGCAGCATTTTTCCTCCTCGTATGACCGACCACATCAAAGACCAGGAAAAGTCGCAAAATGTCACGGGCACGTAGGCCCTGGCCCTCACGGCATGGCGAGCCAGTTGATCGATCCACACCACACCCTATCTAGTCGACTCGAGCCGAGACAGCAGCCCCAGTGCGGCCAAGCACGGGTGCCGAGCCTCAGCTGTTGCGTGCGCGCCATAGCGCAGCAGCAGTGCCATCCACAAGGGTACCGTGTGCCTGCTGCAGCCGGCAGGGCAGTAGTGAGTAGTGCATGCACACACACACACACAAAAGACACAACGCTCGGGGGTATGGCCGTATGGACCGCGGTCATTAGCAGCTGCTATCGTAAGTATTATTTACTAGTGTGGTCAACATCGGATAGGAGATTAGGACGTCAGGTACCATCCATGTCATGTGCCACCACGACACCCCTGCTGTCTTGTCTGTCAGACTGCCTAACCCGCGCTTGTCTACCACGCAGCATCAACCTATAATTAACAACAGTGCCACGATGGCACAGGCTGCAATTACAACCGGCAACCGTACCTCTGTTCTTCGGTCCGTGCTCCACCGTTTACCATGTACTAGTAACTATGCTGTAGTAAAAGTTATTACTACCACTGGTGCTAGAGGTTCAGAAAAGAGCGGCTATTTTTATTTTTATTTTTATATAGGCAGCCCAATGTACGTGATGCCTTCTTCTTGACACCGTGTGGGAGTGGGACTGCCGACTGCCCTCCTCTCATGGATGCCATGCCATAAACAAATGCACGGCATCTGCTGAATTGTGATTTGTGGACGGGAAGGCCCACATCTATAAATACCCAGCATCCATCCAGCAATTATAACCACCGGCTCGGCGAGTGGGAGACGGAGCACGGATGCTTTATCCCTGTGACCCTGCCATGGTGAGTAGCGCGTGGTATGGTAGTGGTACTGGTAGCCTCTCACATTTTTATATGCTTGCTCGCCCGCCATGGATACCGAAACCACCGTACTGCTGTCTCCTACTAAATTTTAATCACTACTAGGCGCCGTTCTCCTCTCTCTCTCTCTCTCTCTCTCTCTCTCTCTCTCTCTCACTGGCACTGCCGTCCCCCGTCTCAAGCTTGCCTTTTCTCTCTCTCTCTCTCTCTCTTTCCCCGGTGGTGCGGTGCGGTGCTGGACTGCTGGCCTCTGCGTCCGCATCCGGCGGGCAAGTGCGAAAGCTGCCTACTCTTTCCCTGCTCGGTTTTCCCTTCTCCAGGCCAGCCACACCACTTCTTCGCAAGCTCGCATCCATTTCCAAACTCTTACCTCCCCCACCTGCCCTCCTTTATCTCACAAATCGGTCTTCTTGCGCTGGTGGAATTCCTCGTCGGCGGTTGCCCGGGAGGCTATAGATTCAGATTTGCTGTTGCTCTTGTGCTCCCCAGATTTCTACTACTGCGAACTTCTTCCTAGCTGTGAGGCACTGAGATGGATCCGCTGCTGAATGCGTGTACAATTATTGGGCCGTGGCAGGTGCCGAGTGAGGCGCTGCTGGTGGTATGCAGGAGCTAGGAGGTAGGCAACAACCATACCAAGGCGAGGGCGAGCGGAGCCGAGGCACACCGCGCGTTCTGCGCCGACCAGCACTGCCCGATCTCGCGCGGGGGAGGGGGGATTCGTGAGCGCCGGCGGCAGCCATGCCGGAGTCCTGGAGACCCGCCGAGGCGGATGCCCTGCAGCCGGCGGCAGGCACGGCGTCCGGCCCCTCGGCTCGGAGCCCGGGCAATGGCGCCAAGGGGCGCGGGGCCGGGGAGCCCCCCGGCGCTGCGGCGACGCGGGTGCCGTTCCACAGGCTGTTCGCGTTCGCGGACTCCGCCGACGTGGCGCTCATGCTGCTGGGCGCGCTCGGGGCCGTGGCCAACGGCGCCGCCTTGCCCTTCATGACCGTGCTCTTCGGCAACCTCATCGACGCCTTTGGCGGCGCGCTCAGCGTCCACGACGTCGTCAGCCGGGTGTCCATGGTCTCGCTCGACTTCGTCTACCTCGCCATGGCCTCCGCCGTCGCTTCCTTCGTCCGTAAGTTCCACCTCTTGCGTAACGCGGCCAGACACTGAGCACTGAGCACTCAACTGTTCGCCGTCCGACCAGAGGTCACCTGCTGGATGATCACCGGCGAGCGTCAGGCGGCGCGGATACGGAACCTGTACCTCAAGACGATCCTGAGGCAGGAGATCGCCTTCTTCGACAAGTACACCAGCACCGGCGAGGTCGTGGGCAGGATGTCCGGGGACACGGTGCTCATCCAGGACGCCATGGGCGAGAAGGTCGGCAAGTTCGTCCAGCTGCTGGTGACCTTCTTCGGCGGCTTCATCGTCGCCTTCGCGCAGGGCTGGCTGCTCACCCTGGTCATGATGGCGACCATCCCGCCGCTCGTCCTGGCGGGCGCGGTCATGTCCAACGTCGTCACCAAGATGGCGTCCCTGGGCCAGGCGGCCTACGCGGAATCGTCGGTGGTGGTGGAGCAGACCATCGGTTCCATCAGAACGGTGAGAGCACACAACCGAAACAGTACACACATGTGTGACCATGACTGACGAAACCTCCTCCTCCTGCTGCTGCAGGTCGCGTCTTTCACCGGCGAGAAACGGGCGGTGGACAAGTACAACATGTCCTTGAAGAACGCGTACAAGTCCGGCGTCCGAGAGGGCCTCGCCACTGGGCTTGGAATGGGAACGGTCATGGTGCTCCTCTTCTGCGGCTACTCGCTAGGGATTTGGTATGGCGCTAAGCTCATCCTGGAGAAGGGGTACACGGGAGCCAAGGTCATGAACGTGATCTTTGCAGTCCTCACTGGTTCTCTGTAAGTTCAATATTCATTTCTAAGCTGCATATGGTTCGGTAATCTCTGTACTCCATACTCCATACTGCGCCAAGGCTCCCCTTCTTAACAGTAACACTAGAGGTTCTGTAGTTCAGTCATTTTCTTGTTTGGTGATCCTGGGAATATCCGAAACCACTACATTTGGTAGCTGGCGCATGATCGAGGTAACGGTTTTGGATGCAACCACTCAGTCCATCATGCGTACTTACAAGTTGTTACTGCAGGCAGATAAAGCTTCCTGTTTATGATGATTTGGACGCGTTAGGTGGGCCTTTCAGAAAACAAAACCACCGCAAAATTGCTTAGCAGACTTTTCCACCCGTTCACTCATGGACCCGTCCCTTCTTTCTCAAGCTATACTGTTATAGGAGTAGTATATTGGACTGCTCCTAACTAACAACTCCTATCTCTCTGCTGAACAGAACCCAAAATACTTTGTTCTTTTGCCTGCTCTTGTGTTGACAATATATTTGTTTTTAGCTATTGAGGATGTATTTTGCTCTTTTGCCTGTCCTCACCCTTGCCCCTCAATCTCTCTGTCTGTGACTCTGCCTCCAATATCTTGACTGCTTTTTTCAGTTAACGTTTGATGCTTTACCTGATACCTGGCATCTCTTACCGTATTTCACCAGGGCTCTAGGTCAGGCGTCTCCAAGCATGAAGGCGTTTGCAGGTGGGCAGGCTGCCGCATACAAAATGTTCGAGACGATCAACAGGACGCCAGAAATCGACGCGTACAGCACCACGGGGAGGAAGCTGGAGGATGTCCGAGGGGACATCGAGTTCAGGGATGTCTATTTCTCCTACCCGACAAGGCCCAACGAACAGATATTCAAGGGTTTCTCCCTTGCCATACCTAGTGGCACGACGATCGCGTTGGTAGGCCAGAGCGGGAGCGGTAAATCCACGGTCATCAGCCTGATCGAACGGTTTTATGACCCTCAGCTTGGCGATGTTCTGATAGATGGTGTGAATCTCAAGGAGTTCCAGTTGAGGTGGATCAGAAGTAAAATCGGCCTTGTCAGCCAGGAGCCGGTCCTTTTCGCTGCCAGCATAAAGGAGAACATAGCTTATGGCAAAGACAACGCGACGGGTCAGGAAATCAGAGCTGCTGCTGAGCTTGCCAATGCTGCCAAATTCATAGATAAAATGCCTCAGGTCAGAATGCTGTTCAATCAGCAAGGTTTACCTCTCTCAGTGGTTCAGATTTTTGTTTTTTCTCTCTCTTTTTTTTTAGAAAGAAACAGGAGACGTTGTGCCCCCTACTGGTCTTATTCAAATATATAAGAAAAATACAATTTCCATTGGCTTGGATAATTATGCAGCATGCATTGAGATCTCTTCTTTTTCTGATATTTCACAGGGTTTTGATACTTCCGTTGGTGAGCATGGGACACAGCTTTCTGGTGGGCAGAAGCAAAGAATTGCGATTGCAAGGGCTATTCTGAAAGATCCAAGAATCCTACTCTTGGATGAAGCTACAAGCGCTCTGGATGCCGAGTCTGAAAGGATCGTGCAGGAAGCCCTCGACAGGGTCATGACAAACAGGACGACAGTCATAGTTGCACACCGTCTGAGCACTGTTCGAAATGCTGATACCATTGCTGTTATTCATCAGGGAACACTGGTTGAAAAAGGTACGTTGTGAAACATCAATAGCAAAAATCATCATTTGCCAGTCTTTGATTGCTCAATGCATCTTTGCTTAACCATTTAACATTTTGGACCAGGTCCACACAGTGAGCTTCTAAGAGATCCAGAAGGAGCTTATAGCCAACTGATAAGGCTACAGGAAGCAAACCAGCAGAACAATCGGAAGGTTGATGCCAATGCTCGTCCAGGCAAACAAATATCAATAAACAAGTCAGCTAGCAGGAGGTCGTCCCGTGATAACAGTAGCCACCATTCATTCTCAGTCCCATTCGGTATGCCTCATGGGATTGACATTCAGGATGGTTCATCTAACAAACTGTGTGATGAGATGCCACAGGAAGTGCCTCTCAGCCGGCTTGCATCTCTCAACAAGCCAGAGATTCCGGTCCTTATACTAGGCTCCATTGCCTCAGTCATCAGTGGAGTTATCTTCCCGATCTTTGCGATACTCCTGTCAAATGTGATAAAGGCGTTCTATGAGCCTCCACATCTCCTAAGGAGGGATTCACAGTTCTGGGCTTCCATGTTCTTGGTGTTTGGTGCAGTGTACTTCTTGTCACTCCCTGTCAGTTCGTACCTTTTCTCCATAGCAGGGTGCAGGTTGATTAGAAGGATCCGACTGATGACATTTGAGAAGGTGGTAAATATGGAGGTCGAGTGGTTTGATCACCCAGAAAACTCAAGTGGAGCAATAGGTGCAAGGTTGTCAGCTGATGCAGCAAAAGTTAGAGGCCTTGTGGGGGACGCGCTTCAATTGGTTGTACAAAACTCTTCGACACTAGTTGCTGGTTTGGTTATTGCATTTGTGTCAAACTGGGAGCTATCCCTCATCATCTTAGCTTTAATACCACTCATTGGCCTAAATGGATGGATCCAGATGAAGTTTATTCACGGTTTCAGTGCAGACGCAAAGGTCTGTTCTCTTGTACTGAACTGCCTTTCCTTAAATTTATTGTCTATCGCATCAGACTTCATCCAGTTATTTGTGAATGCAGATGATGTATGAAGAGGCAAGCCAGGTGGCTAATGATGCAGTAAGCAGCATAAGAACAGTGGCCTCATTCTCAGCTGAAGAGAAGGTCATGGATTTGTACAAGAAGAAATGTGAAGGTCCTCTAAGAACAGGAATCAGGACAGGGATTATAAGTGGAATCGGTTTTGGAGTTTCCTTTTTCTTGCTATTTGGGGTATATGCAGCTAGCTTTTATGCTGGTGCTCGGCTTGTTGAGGACAGGAAGACAACCTTTCCTAAAGTTTTCAGGGTAAGTACTCTATGGTAGTACTGATAAATTTAACCTTATCTGGCTTTCATATTAAGGAAGAAAGGACTACATAAATGTGAAGTCAAAGCAACATGGTTTGTGTTTTCCTTTTTTAAAGATGATTTGGAGTGAGTATCATGAATCTTTCCAATGAAGAGCTCTAAAAATTTGTCCTTCTATACGCAGGTTTTCCTAGCTCTTGCAATGGCGGCAATTGGAGTGTCGCAATCAAGTACCCTTACATCAGATTCTTCCAAAGCAAAATCAGCTGCATCTTCTATATTTGCAATTATAGATCGAAAATCAAGGATAGACCCAAGTGAGGATGCAGGGGTAACTGTTGAGGCACTACAAGGAAACATCGTATTCCAGCATGTTAGCTTCAAGTATCCTACCAGGCCAGATGTTCAGATATTCCGGGACCTTTGCTTGACAATTCATGCTGGAAAGGCAAGTGATTTCTAATTCATAAATCCTGTTTTTTAGGGAACGTGTAAGTCCTGTATTGAGCAACAGTGTTTATTATCACGAGCATAACAACTCTAGTATTTGTTTGCAGACTGTTGCACTCGTTGGAGAGAGTGGTAGTGGCAAATCAACGGCAATTTCATTGCTCCAGAGGTTCTATGACCCAGATGTAGGCCATATACTACTAGATGGCGTGGACATACAGAAGTTCCAGCTTAGGTGGTTAAGGCAACAAATGGGCCTGGTTAGTCAAGAACCAGCTATGTTTAATGACACAATAAGGGCAAACATTGCCTATGGAAAAGATGGACAAGCAACAGAATCTGAGATCATATCTGCTGCAGAATTGGCAAATGCTCACAAGTTTATCAGTTCGGCACTGCAGGTTAGTTTCTTTCATCTGATGTCAAGGAATTATATGTGGCTTTTCTATGCAATCAATCAAGCACCAAAAACCGTTGCTGAGGGAAGTGTCTACCTGAAAAATGCAGGGATATGACACAGTGGTTGGAGAGCGTGGAGCCCAGTTGTCAGGAGGGCAGAAGCAGCGAGTGGCGATCGCCCGTGCAATTGTGAAGGACCCTAGGATCCTGCTTCTGGACGAAGCGACTAGTGCGCTGGATGCTGAATCTGAGCGGATCGTCCAGGACGCACTGGACAGGGTGATGGTGAACCGGACAACAGTGATCGTCGCTCACCGTCTGTCAACAATACAAAATGCAGATTTGATCGCAGTCGTGAGGAATGGGGTTATCATCGAGAAGGGAAAGCACGATGCCTTGATCAACATCAAGGATGGCGCCTATGCGTCCCTCGTCGCCCTTCACTCGGCAGCCTCTTCATAGCAGGTGATAGTATGGGATCCTGCATATGTCTACTAAGACATATATATGAACAGAGCGAGCTGGCACAACCTGTGTAGCAATCCAGGTGCTAGTCTCTGTTCCTCTATTTGATGACATACATAATTGCTTATACCTAAGCGGAGAAATGTTACAAATAGCAAGGACCAGATGTAAATGCAAGGAGCTGGTCCTTAAGATAACTTTTTATAATCTATAAATCTTAATATGTATATGTAGCTTCGAACATAGAAACCAAATAGATGATGGTTATGCTATAACTCATGATGTTCTTGCTGTCGTTTCCCCCCTTTATAGCTTATATGCAACTAATGATAACCCTGCTCAGGAAAGAAAGGGCAGCTCCCAAACGTTTAATGATAACCATATGGCTGGAAAAACTGAGATGAAATGCTGAAGAATGGCTTCTGCGGAAGCATAAATTTCATGGCAAAGGCTATCAGGTTGCAACTTCTAAGGTCTGGCCAAAACAGTATGTTTTTAATGTGAAAAGGGCATACTAAACGGAAGCACAAGTTCTATTTTGTTAAAAAAAATTCAACTGAAGGGGCGGGCATCCTGATCAACAACTGACTCTGAACGAAGTAACTAGTAATCCAAGTGATTTCCATTTGACTGACGGGGCTTGTTCGGTTGCACATGGATTAGAGAAGGATTAAATCCCTTCCTATTTAATTTTGACTAGAAAGAGATTTAATCCCCTACAATTCCTGTAATCCCCCTCAAACTGAAGGGGGCGTCACGGGAAGTGTACAATATATCGTACCCCTCCCAATTTGCATTTTCTAGAAACTAGAAACGCGTAGAACTAATCTGGCAATAGCACTAGCGACTTTGGCTATCAACAATAATCAGTAGGAGAAAAGACGGGGGAATTTGTGAAGCAGTAAAACGGAAAAAGTAGACACGATTGCTTAAGCTTCATCGGATCAGAGCTCACCTGAAGTCCCGAACCATGGTTTCTGCTGGTTAATAAAGGATGAACGCGGCAGGGATTGGCTCCGATGTCCCTTCCTATTTTTGTTTCCCCCATCAACAGCTCGCGCCCGATGGCAGGCGTCCGCGCCAACGGGGGCGGTACCGGTACTGCGAGCAGCACGGCTCTTCCTCGAATTATGGAATCACAGGCGAAAACCTAGTAACAAAGCTCAAGGCAGAACGAACCTCGTCGACGGCGCGGCTAGGTTGTGACCGCCAGATCTTATCGCCGGAGGCCGCCATCCGATCACCGGTGCCCAGTTCTCCGGATGTCCGGATAGAACCTGACCTGAAGAAGAACAGCGCGCGGCGTTTCGCGGATCTCTGTCTCCCTCTCCCGTGCACAACGGGCATAGATAGATGGAGTTCGGAGGGGAGAAATTTGTGCTGGTGCCGAGGGGCGTTGACATTGTCCGCCTTGTTTGATCGAGATGGCGGAGTTGTTTTGACTTTGTGGAAACGGATTCGGTGGGTTGGAGTTGCAACCGGCGATGGCGCCTTTGTTTCCTGTACGTTGCACTGCACGTTGCAAGTTGCATCCATTATCTCTATCTCTACTAACTATTAAAAAGCTAATATAGACCACGCGTGCCCCCACCTCCCCTTATCCCGCGTTGCATGCACCTACCCTCTCACTGCACGCAAGCATGCAAGCCGCAGAACACGACCATGGCCACGGCCGCACCAGCATCCGTCGAGGGGTTCAACTGTACCGTCAACCGCACGTACCCGTGCCAGGCGTACGCGCTCTACCGCGCCGGCTTCGTGGGCGTGGCGCTCGATCTCGCGGCCATCGGTGACCTCTTCGTCGTCAGCCGCTTCATGGTCGTGCACGCCAACAACCTCTCCACCATGGCCGCGCCGGCCAACGGGCAGCCGCTGCTCGTGCCGTTCCAGTGCGGCTGCCCCTCTCGGTCCCCCAGCTCGTACACGCCGATACAGTACCAGATCGGCCCAGGGGACACCTACTGGATCGTCTCCACTACCAAGCTGCACAACCTCACGTAGTACCAGGCCATGGAGCGCGTGAACCCCACGCTGGTGCCCACCGACCTCGACGTCGGCACCATGGTCACGTTCCCCGTCTTCTGCTAGTGCCTAGCCGCCGCCGACAACACCACGACGCTCGTCACCTACGTCATGCAGCATGGAGACATGTACGCGTCTGTTGCCGCCGCCTTCTCCGTCGCCTATCCACAGTGAAAGACATGATGCGGCGGCCGCCTGTGCATGCACTGAGGCTGAGCGCGCTGCTGTTGCTCCTCTGCCTGTGCGCGTTCCCCGCCCCGGCTCGGTCATAGAACACGACCACGGCCACGACCAAATTTATTCAACTAGATGGAGCCGAAGGCTGAAGGTACTGAAAGTCGCCTAGAGGGGGGTGAATAGGCGAAACCTGAAAATTAAAACTCTATCCCCCAACTAGATCCCTTGATTAGTGGTAGAACAAGATATATAATTACCGGAGTATAAAAACTAAGTCCTTGCTTGAAAAGAGTATTGCTTTCAAATAATGCGGAATTTATAAATCAAGACTACTAACAAGTCTATGAGAATAAAGCAAGGGGGCTTAGATAGAAGAGCAATAACACAAGTTCTTTTTTGCAAGGTGTTGCTCCACTAAATGAGAATGCAACTTGAAGCAACACTAAATGATAATAGCAAAGAATAGTGCAAGAAAACTTAGAGTGAGGGAAAACAAACAAATCATAAGCAATAAGCACACGAGACACGGGTGATTTGTTTTACCGAGGTTCGGCCCTCGAAGGTCTAGTCCCCGTTGAGGAGTCCACTAAGGACGGGTCTCTTTCAACCCTTTCCCTCCTCTCCACCGATCACCAAAGACCGGCGAGCTCTTCTTCTTCTCAAGGATCACTTAAGACCCCGTAAGGATCACCGCACTCTTTGGTGTCTCTTGCTAGCTTTACAAGCCTCCAAAACTTTGGAGGAAGTTCAATGGGAGTCAAAACTCCACGCGCAAATGAACACAAAGATGTAGCACACACTATCTCTCAATGAATCTCACAAGGCACTAGTGCTAGACTCAAATGAGTAGCTCTCTCTTGCTCACTTTCTCTTTTGTGGCACTTGTGTTGGTTGTAGTGGTCTAAATCTTGTGTATTGGATGGATGAAAGGGAATTAGGCTTACACCTAGTCCCTAATAAATTTTGGTGGTTGAATTGCCCAACACAAATAATTGGACTAACTAGTTTGCTCTAGTGTATAAGTTATACAGGTGCCAAAGGTTCACACTTAGCCAATAAAAAGACCAAGTATTGGGTTCAACAAAAGAGCAAAGGGACAACCGAAGGCACCTCTGGTCTGGCGCACCGGACTGTCCGGTGTGCCACCGGACATGTCCGGTGCACCAGAGGACTCCAGCGCAAACTCGTCGTCTTCGGGAAAATCCAGAGGCAACTCCACTATAATTCACCGGACTGTCCGGTGCACACCGGACAGTGTCCGGTGCTCTAAGGAAGAACGGCCTCAGGAACTCGCCAGCTTCGGGAAACTGCAACGGCTGCTCCGCTATAATTCACCGGACATGTCCGGTGTACACCGGACTGTCCGGTGTAACTGCGGGGCAACGGCTACTTCGCGCCAACGGTCACCTGCAACAGCAATTAATGCGCGCCAGAGCGCGCAGAAGTCAGGCACGCGCATTGTGGCGCACCGGACACTCTACAGTACATGTCCGGTGCGCCACCGGACATCCAGGCGAGCCCAGCGTCAGAGCTCCAACGGTCGAAACCCTAACGGTCGGGTGACGTGGCTGTCGCACCGGACATGTCCGGTGTGCACCGGACTGTCCGGTGCACCATTCGACAGACAGCTTTCACCAACGGCTAGATTTTGGTTGGTGGCTATAAATACCACCCCAACCGGCCACTTCAAAGTGTGGGAGCCCAAGCAACATTCCAAGTCATCTAGTTGACATACTCAAGCCCTCCCAACCACATATATTCATTGATCCATCCTATACACAAGATTTAGACCACTACAACCAACACAAGTGCCACAAAAGAGAGAGCAAGCAAAAGAGAGCTACTCATTTGAGTTTAGCACTAGTGCCTTGTGAGATTCATTGAGAGATAGTGTGTGCTTCATCTTTGTGTTCATTTGCGCGTGGAGTTTTTGACTCCCATTGATCTTCCTCCAAAGTTTTGGAGGCTTGTAAAAGCTAGCAAGAGACACCAAAGTGTGTGGTGGTCCTTGCGGGATCGAGAGTGATCCTTGAGAAGAAGAAGAGCTCGTCGATCCTTGTGTGATCGGGGGAGAGAGGGAAAGGGTTGAAAAAGACCCGTCCTTAAGTGGACTCCTCAACGGGGACTAGGCCTTCGAGGGCCGAACCTCGGTAAAACAAATCACCCGTGTCCATTGTGTTTATTGCTTGTGATTTGTTTGTTTTCTCGTATTCTAAGTTTTTCTTGCTCCATTCTTTGCCAATATCATTTGGTGTTGCTTCAAGTTAAATTTCCATTTAGTGAAGCAACACGTTGCAAGAAAGAACTTGTCCTAGTGCTCTTCTCATCTAAGGCTTCTTGCTTTGTTATTCTATAACTTATTAGTTGTATTGATTTATCACTCCCGCATCATTTAGCAATACTCTTTTCAAGCAAGAACTTAGTTTGTATACTCCTATATTTGTATATCTTGTTCTAACCATTAATCAGGGGATCTAGTTGGGGGATAAAGTTTTAATTTTCAGGTTTCGCCTATCCACCCCCCTCTAGGCGACTTTCAATTGGTATCAGAGCTAGGCACTTCATCTTGAGTCTAACAACTCGAAGTGATGGCTCGTAGAAGATCCCAAAAGAACAAGAAGACCCAGGAGAACAAGGAGGTAACTCTTGAGATATTACTTTCCGATTGTTCTAATTATGTTTCTTGGTCTACTAGAGTAATAAATGCTTTTAGAACCATAGATCCACAATTAGAACAAATTTTAGACAAGAGTATCTTCCCTCCTAGTTATAACGGAAAAATTGTCTCCGAGGAGGATCAAAGATGTTTTCGCTTAAACTACCTAGCTTTTGACATCTTAAGCAATTCTCTTAGCAAAGAAGATTATCGTGCCTTCATATCAAATTATGACGAATCAAACCATGATGCGCATGATATTTGGACTAGAATTAAATCAAATTTAATGAGTCTAAACATAATAGTTCATTTTGTGCTTCTACTTCCTTTGGTATTTGTGATACTAACCCTTGCAAGGAAGAAGAAGAAAATGAACGGTGGAGACCAAACAATGAATCCACCTCTCCAAAAGGTTTGTCTTCCCATTTCAATTCCCACATGTGTTGTGTGGCTAATACAAATGATAGCGGAAGCACAAATGAGGATGAGGAGGAAGAAGGAAGCTTTGTGCAACTCTACGCTCGCCTAAGCCAAGAAGATAAGGCGATCATGCTCAAACTTGTAGAAAGAGCGAGAGAGCAAGGCGAAGCTCGTCAAAGGCTAGAAAGTATTCTCTCCATGAAGATGCAACACTTTGACGAGTTGACTAAAGAACATGAGGAGCTAAAGTGCTCTCATGTTGATTTGGTCCAAAGGTATCAAACTATTTCAATTGAGCAAGATAACGCTTTACATTGTATCGCTCAATTAGTAAATAGGAATACCTTGCTTAAGGACCAAGTAGAAAAGCTAAAAATTGAAAATCTAGCTTTTCAAGATAAATATGATATGCTCCTATGCTCTCATGAAAATCTTAGAGATGATCATATCATATTAAACATTGCTCACGAGGTTGTGATAGAAAACTTAAAATCCCAACAACCTCACTCATGCACATGTATTCAAATTGATACTATATTACCATGTGCTAATGCTTGTTGTCTGTCAACAAGCATATCTTCTCTTGAGCTAGAACTTGCAGGAATAAAAGATGATACATATCAAAAGCTCAAAGAAGAGAATGAGAGGCTAAAGATGAGCTTGACACAACTAAAAGGGAAATGCATTGCCCAACCTTCTCAAGATAACCGTGATCACATGGTGAAGAAGCTTGAGACGGGAACAACCGTAGCATGCACTACATCCCTTGAAGAAAATGTCAAGGATTTGATGTAACACCCTAAATTTCATTTTGAGAATATAGTAATTTTTTTAGATCTTGAATTAGAACATATATTTTTTTTTCTCCTTACAATTCCCATAACATTTGAAGTCACCCCTCCTTAAATAAAAGTTTTATAACAAAAATTCAATAAAGAAAACTTCTTATATAAATTAGCCTTTATGGAAGTTATAAGTATTTCTTTTTAATAAGAGATCATACAATATAAACTATTTTTCTTAAAATAATTACATGTGTGCTACATATTCCAAATGCAATTACTTATGTGGAATAATAAATGAATGAATAAATATATATATATACAAATATAATGAAAATCTCATGCTGATTCTTATGATTGTGCTTTTAATTGAATTTGAGATCCAAAACCAAATTTGAAAATGGATTTGAAAATGAGAAAGAGAAATGAACAAAAGAAAAAGAAAACAGTTTTTCTCCTACTGGGTTGGCTCTACTCCTTTCGGCCCATCTAGTGATTCTCCAGGGCGCAGCCTGCTTCCTCACGCCCCCTTCACGCGTGTGGCCGACGAATGAGGCCCACCTGGCAGGTTCATCAACAACCTCGTGGAAATACCACAGCTCGGTCAGCGTCGCGTGCACGCACGTAGATTCCTCCCTGTGCCACTGTGGTGTGGGCCCGTCTGGTCGGGTGTGCGCACCGTATCGCTCCTGCCCTGTACTTCTGCTGACTCGTGGGGTCGCCTTGTCAGCCCTATCCTCTTCCTCTCCCAACCGAAGCTACGAACAGGATGGTGTCCGCCATGACCTCCGCCGTGCTTTTCGGGATTCTCTCGCCAGAAAACTGCCGGTCGGACTCGTGCGCCCTGAGTATTTATACACGGCCCAGCAAACCCTTCCCCATCGGCTTATCTGTGTGCTTCCGTGGAAATTGAAGGAGCCTGGTGGCCGTCGTGTGCCTATCCTCGCGCGCCGCCGCCATGAATCCATGCGAGTGTAACCGTTCGGGGCGAGAAGACGAAACTGGGAGCCTCGTCGGGTGTCCAAGGTCATGTTCGTTGCAGCTCCGGGTGTGTAGATCAACTGGGTGCCGGGAAATTCCTCGCCGTCGTACAACTTCCGCCACGGTACCACTCCTCGCCATGGCCAACGTCACCCGTACGACAATTCATGGTAATATTCCCTTAATCTTGTTTGCCATGTCCCCTATACACGTAGCATCGTTCTCCTTGAAGGTAGTAAGTCAGGGCAAGCGATGTCCCTGCGCCGGCCTGGGCACCGCTGTCGGCTGAACACGCCGCCGCTGATGCCTGGTAGGGAGTGGGGAAGACACGGCTAGTGCCGTCGATTCCTATCTGGACGGCCCTGATTAGATCCAGGGGAAAATTAGCGCGGGCCGTTGATCCATCCACGGGCGGCCGGGATTAGAGTCTAGAAAACGCTTCGGCTAGGGTTTATATTGGTCGTCCGATTCTGATCCTGCGCGGGTAAAGCATTGACGCTGTTTTAAAATCGTGACCGTCGATCTGTTGATGGACGGCCCATGTGTCGTACCGGTTCGCTGTGGTATAAGTTCTAATCTTGATCGTTCGGTAGTGATCCAACGGCCGAGACTTCAAGATACCCCTTTGCCGCGGTCTTTTTCTAAAAGAGCCCCTCCACTTTTCAAGAACCAACCCGCCGTCCTGGGGGTATTGTACATTGAGTCTAGGAATCTTTACCCGCAAACCCCTACACTTATCTGATATTGAGGCGCAGTCCGGGAAATTAAATAAAACCAGAAAATAGATTTAGAAATTGATTTTGAGTATAGAAATAATTGTAAAACTTGTATAATCCATATAAAATTCATATTAAGTCCAAATTAGCCCATTCCAGTTCCTATAATTTTGTAATATTATTGTTTATCATTTAGTGCCACTGGTTTTACATAAAAGTCACCTTAAAATTGTTATCTTAATTAATCTTGTACTAAGCACATAGGATCTTTGGAAATACATAACTTAAAATCTATAACTCCAAAATTAATAATTCTTGTTCCTGTGATCATATTTCAACATGTAGACTATTAATATGTATTTTGCATATATGTTTGGTGTAATGTTAATTTTGCCTATACACTGTTTGTTTGTAATGCTACGACTAGCGTGAGGATACGTGTCACCTGAAGATCATCCTGGTACCTGGAATCTCAAGTCCCAGGCAAGTTGTGCCCTTGATCACTTCTTTTTACCCACTCATGTTCTAATTAATCATAATGATCTGCATAGGTTAATTTTGATGGGACCCAATAGGTTACCCTAGTTTGTCTATCTTTATACCTTGTTTACCACTGAACTTTTTGGGTAGTACTTGCTAGTGCTTTATGTGGTTTTGGGTATGAAGGTATATTATTCATGATCACACTTTTATTATATGTTTATTATTACTGTTCATGATAAGATCATTATGTTAATTGGAACATGGAGCGACCACCCGGGAAAACAGTGCTACCACAAGGGAGGAATGGGACCCCTTGGCTGATTAATTAGGAAAGCTAGTGGAAGACTACCTTACCCGAAAGGGGCAAGGGCAGTAGGGGAGTGGTCAGTGTAGGGAGGCCCTCGGGAGGATTTTGCTGCGATGGCGGTCCTGCAAGGGATTCCTGCATTGGAACTTCCTATAAACTGTAGCGGGTTTTCGGAAGCTAGTGGAACTTTGTAAAGGCCTCGTAGTGGATCCCTAGCCATTCACCTCGGCAGTGTCTAAGGGCCTTGCAAACCCTGGCGACATGGGATACACGACTTGTGGGTAAAGATGCGCAACCTCTGCAGAGTGTAAAACTAGTATACTAGCCGTGCTCACGGTCATGAGCGGCTCGGACCCTCACATGATTAAATTATGGAACTTAAACTCAATTTGTCATATGCATTGCATCGCAGGTGAAGTTGTTACTTTTGTTCTACTATTTAACTGGGTTGGTATTTACTTATACTTAGTAACTGCTAATAAAATTTTGACCAACTTTAAAAGCAATGCTCAGCTCTAACCATCTTCTTTGGTAAGCCTTACACTTCACGTGAGCTCCCACCTTTGGCGAGTTCATGCACATTATTCCCCACAACTTGTTGAGCGATGAACGTATGTGAGCTCACTCTTGCTGTCTCACACACCCCACAGGTCAAGAACAGGTACCGCAGGATGATGCTCATGGAGGATGCTGCGATGTGTTCGTGAGAGGTCTAGGCCGTCGTCTCCCAGTCAACTTTGGGTTGCTGGACCGTTGTCTCCTTATAATGTAATTATTTATTTTGTATAGAACTCCTGTTATATATAAAGATGTGACATTCGATCCTGTGCCATGATTCATCATATGTGTGAGACTTGGTCCCAGCACACCTGGTGATTATGTTCGCGCCCGGGTTTTGGACCCCTAAAATCCGGGTGTGACAGAAGTGGTATCAGAGGAATGTTGACTGTAGGACGCAACCTAGATAGAACTGGACAACCATTATCTGCTTACCTTTACTACTCTGATTCTTTCCAAAACTTATCTTAATCTTTTTCTCATCTATTTCCGCTTTACTCTGATTATTCTTACCTTTACCTTATAAAGACAAAAGTGGATTTCACACTTTGAAATTCTGTGCTTAAAGTGACCTTAGGGATAGGAGACCTACTCTTAGGAACAAAATCAAAACTATTATTATAGGTATATATGTGCTTGAATGTTTGTTCTTATGATACATGTCTGATTTGGTTCTTTGATTGAGTGTGATGAATTGTGGAGTAATATCCACAATTGCATCTGCATATACACATAGCTGTAAAAAAAATATATTTATAAAATAACTAGACAACCTAGATTATCCCCATTGGAATGTATCAAGCTTAAGAGATTTATCTTATCCTAAAAGATTCCATTCTAACCAATTCATCTTATCTTAAAAGATTCTCTCTTATCTTAATAGAAAAGATTTTATCTTATCCTAACCACTTTACTTATCCCATCTTAATAGATCTAACTGACCTCAAAGGATTCTACCTTATTCTTATGGATTTATCTTGCCCTAATTATCATATTGATCCCACTCTAGAATAACAACCATGATCTAATCCAAATTTGAGTTACTTAAATAAGTTAGATAGTGTTGGCGACAAAAATTAGGCCCTATCTAATCTATTATGATTTAACTTTGTGGGTGATTCTTAATGCTGGTACAAAGGATAAAACCATACTCCTAATTCACTTAAGCCTAAGTTAGTGCCATAGATCAACTCAACCATACACTCCCAATAAGTTACATAATCCATCTATGTAAACCTATTAAAAAAAAGAGTCCTATCCATAGACCCTAGCTATCTTAACTACAGCTCCCTAGCTCAGATGGAGATACCAAGATTGGAAACCGAAGATGATCAACCTCATCAAGAAAGGATAAGCACCAACTCAAGTCTTCAAGGATCAAGCGGGATCACCAAGATGAGTCAAGATCCACAATCTAGGATGGAGTCCCTCCTTACCCTACCCAAACCTATCCATGCTTTGGATACAACTTTTATCCTACATAATAAAGTAGCTATATATATACCCATGCTTTCCTAATCACATGATAATTTGTGATATTAAAAAAAATCTTTTGGTATTAAAACCAACTAGAAACTAAAGCATAGACTACAAACCAAACTTGTTGGATCCCCTTTCTTACTAATCTCGGGGACGAGATTATTTTTAAGGGGGGTAGGATTTGTAACACCCTAAATTTCATTTTGAGAATATAGTAATTTTTTTAGATCTTGAATTAGAACATATATTTTTTTTTCTCTCCTTACAATTCCCATAACATTTGAAGTCACCCCTCCTTAAATAAAAGTTTTATAACAAAAATTCAATAAAGAAAACTTCTTATATAAATTAGCCTTTATGGAAGTTATAAGTATTTCTTTTTAATAAGAGATCATACAATATAAACTATTTTTCTTAAAATAATTACATGTGTGCTACATATTCCAAATGCAATTACTTATGTGGAATAATAAATGAATGAATAAATATATATATATACAAATATAATGAAAATCTCATGCTGATTCTTATGATTGTGCTTTTAATTGAATTTGAGATCCAAAACCAAATTTGAAAATGGATTTGAAAATGAGAAAGAGAAATGAACAAAAGAAAAAGAAAACAGTTTTTCTCCTACTGGGTTGGCTCTACTCCTTTCGGCCCATCTAGTGATTCTCCAGGGCGCAGCCTGCTTCCTCACGCCCCCTTCACGCGTGTGGCCGACGAATGAGGCCCACCTGGCAGGTTCATCAACAACCTCGTGGAAATACCACAGCTCGGTCAGCGTCGCGTGCACGCACGTAGATTCCTCCCTGTGCCACTGTGGTGTGGGCCCGTCTGGTCGGGTGTGCGCACCGTATCGCTCCTGCCCTGTACTTCTGCTGACTCGTGGGGTCGCCTTGTCAGCCCTATCCTCTTCCTCTCCCAACCGAAGCTACGAACAGGATGGTGTCCGCCATGACCTCCGCCGTGCTTTTCGGGATTCTCTCGCCAGAAAACTGCTGGTCGGACTCGTGCGCCCTGAGTATTTATACACGGCCCAGCAAACCCTTCCCCATCGGCTTATCTGTGTGCTTCCGTGGAAATTGAAGGAGCCTGGTGGCCGTCGTGTGCCTATCCTCGCGCGCCGCCGCCATGAATCCATGCGAGTGTAACCGTTCGGGGCGAGAAGACGAAACTGGGAGCCTCGTCGGGTGTCCAAGGTCATGTTCGTTGCAGCTCCGGGTGTGTAGATCAACTGGGTGCCGGGAAATTCCTCGCCGTCGTACAACTTCCGCCACGGTACCACTCCTCGCCATGGCCAACGTCACCCGTACGACAATTCATGGTAATATTCCCTTAATCTTGTTTGCCATGTCCCCTATACACGTAGCATCGTTCTCCTTGAAGGTAGTAAGTCAGGGCAAGCGATGTCCCTGCGCCGGCCTGGGCACCGCTGTCGGCTGAACACGCCGCCGCTGATGCCTGGTAGGGAGTGGGGAAGACACGGCTAGTGCCGTCGATTCCTATCTGGACGGCCCTGATTAGATCCAGGGGAAAATTAGCGCGGGCCGTTGATCCATCCACGGGCGGCCGGGATTAGAGTCTAGAAAACGCTTCGGCTAGGGTTTATATTGGTCGTCCGATTCTGATCCTGCGCGGGTAAAGCATTGACGCTGTTTTAAAATCGTGACCGTCGATCTGTTGATGGACGACCCATGTGTCGTACCGGTTCGCTGTGGTATAAGTTCTAATCTTGATCGTTCGGTAGTGATCCAACGGCCGAGACTTCAAGATACCCCTTTGCCGCGGTCTTTTTCTAAAAGAGCCCCTCCACTTTTCAAGAACCAACCCGCCGTCCTGGGGGTATTGTACATTGAGTCTAGGAATCTTTACCCGCAAACCCCTGCACTTATCTGATATTGAGGCGCAGTCCGGGAAATTAAATAAAACCAGAAAATAGATTTAGAAATTGATTTTGAGTATAGAAATAATTGTAAAACTTGTATAATCCATATAAAATTCATATTAAGTCCAAATTAGCCCATTCCAGTTCCTATAATTTTGTAATATTATTGTTTATCATTTAGTGCCACTGGTTTTACATAAAAGTCACCTTAAAATTGTTATCTTAATTAATCTTGTACTAAGCACATAGGATCTTTAGAAATACATAACTTAAAATCTATAACTCCAAAATTAATAATTCTTGTTCCTGTGATCATATTTCAACATGTAGACTATTAATATGTATTTTGCATATATGTTTGGTGTAATGTTAATTTTGCCTATACACTGTTTGTTTGTAATGCTACGACTAGCGTGAGGATACGTGTCACCTGAAGATCATCCTGGTACCTGGAATCTCAAGTCCCAGGCAAGTTGTGCCCTTGATCACTTCTTTTTACCCACTCATGTTCTAATTAATCATAATGATCTGCATAGGTTAATTTTGATGGGACCCAATAGGTTACCCTAGTTTGTCTATCTTTATACCTTGTTTACCATTGAACTTTTTGGGTAGTACTTGCTAGTGCTTTATGTGGTTTTGGGTATGAAGGTATATTATTCATGATCACACTTTTATTATATGTTTATTATTACTGTTCATGATAAGATCATTATGTTAATTGGAACATGGAGCGACCACCCGGGAAAACAGTGCTACCACAAGGGAGGAATGGGACCCCTTGGCTGATTAATTAGGAAAGCTAGTGGAAGACTACCTTACCCGAAAGGGGCAAGGGCAGTAGGGGAGTGGTCAGTGTAGGGAGGCCCTCGGGAGGATTTTGCTGCGATGGCGGTCCTGCAAGGGATTCCTGCATTGGAACTTCCTATAAACTGTAGCGGGTTTTCGGAAGCTAGTGGAACTTTGTAAAGGCCTCGTAGTGGATCCCTAGCCATTCACCTCGGCAGTGTCTAAGGGCCTTGCAAACCCTGGCGACATGGGATACACGACTTGTGGGTAAAGATGCGCAACCTCTGCAGAGTGTAAAACTAGTATACTAGCCGTGCTCACGGTCATGAGCGGCTCGGACCCTCACATGATTAAATTATGGAACTTAAACTCAATTTGTCATATGCATTGCATCGCAGGTGAAGTTGTTACTTTTGTTCTACTATTTAACTGGGTTGGTATTTACTTATACTTAGTAACTGCTAATAAAATTTTGACCAACTTTAAAAGCAATGCTCAGCTCTAACCATCTTCTTTGGTAAGCCTTACACTTCACGTGAGCTCCCACCTTTGGCGAGTTCATGCACATTATTCCCCACAACTTGTTGAGCGATGAACGTATGTGAGCTCACTCTTGCTGTCTCACACACCCCACAGGTCAAGAACAGGTACCGCAGGATGATGCTCATGGAGGATGCTGCGATGTGTTCGTGAGAGGTCTAGGCCGTCATCTCCCAGTCAACTTTGGGTTGCTGGACCGTTGTCTCCATATAATGTAATTATTTATTTTGTATAGAACTCCTGTTATATATAAAGATGTGACATTCGATCCTGTGCCATGATTCATCATATGTGTGAGACTTGGTCCCAGCACACCTGGTGATTATGTTCGCGCCCGGGTTTTGGACCCCTAAAATCCGGGTGTGACATTTGAGGATTGCCAAGAGGAAGAAACAAAAGATGAAATTCAACACCTCCTCCAAAAGCCTCAACCACGCCTCCACAAAAGGTAACATCCAAGGTAATGATCAAGCCACACTTCACTTTAAGAGGTGTAGTGAATGCTTTGAAGAGGGGCACTTGATTAGGTCATGTCCCTACATTATAAATGGCTCGATTATTAACAAGGAGGATAGACTTTGTTTTAAATGCTCCAAGAAGGGACACTTGCTTAGATCTTGTCCTCATTTAAAACAAAAAGGCATAGGGTCAGAAAAGAAAGTTTTTACTAACCATGTAGCAAGCAACAAACAAGGAAAGAAGAAAACTTCAAAACCTGAAAAACGCCTATGCTACACATGCCGAAAGAAGGGACATCAATGTAAGGATTGTCCCATTGGTAACAATTCCACTCCTAGCTTGTCAATTAATTCTCATGTAACTAGGCAACCTAAAATTGCAACTTGTGCTAGAAAGGTAATGAGTTTACCTAGTGCTAACACAAAGGACTTGTGGGTTCCTAGATCTTTGTTGACTAACCATGATGGACCCATCAAGCGATGGGTACCAAAATATGCTTGACAAGCTTTGCAGGAAAAGGAGATGATATGAAGCCTTGGGGTGCTTGAGAAAGTTGATTCAATTTAACTCAAGCTATCAAATCTTCAATGATCTTTATCCGTGATTGACCCAAGGTTATTCTTCAAATTACTACATCTTAAACTCATATCATCTCGAGGAAGGTATTGATGTTGTAGGAAATAAAGAATTATCTTATGCGAAAAAAATCAAGGCCTACAACATGGAGGAAAGTCAAAGGATGGTAACCTCTATGTTTTTAAAGTGCAAGTTTTTATTATGTGTCTTGAGTAGTCACATAGAAATGTGTAGCGCTTCAAATGTCTTAAAATTCATATCACCATTCTTTGAAGAATTTCCTCTCATATGGTAGATTGCATACCCATCATTTCCATCCTATGGCAATCTACATGCTTTAAATTATTGCAAGTCTCATGGCATGTTTTACACTAATTATCTTACTATTGCCATGATTCTAGATATAGAGAGATATTTCATGTTCTTAAAAGAATTAGGTGTCGTATAAGGAATTCAAATCCTTAGGACATTTCTAAACGGAAAATTCTCTCTATAACTAGAATAGTGAGACTAATGATTTCATTTAAGTAACCCAAGTAGTCTCACTTGTAGAGAATAAGTTTCTCTTTGGAAGCGTGTAATCTAACATAAAAAGAAAAATCAATCCAATGATTTATGTTGATTTGCTCCTTGCCTATATTGGATATGATTCTTCCTCTTTCATAGCTCTCCATGTTGTGAATTAGATTTATTTCCATAATCCTAAAGAACTTACTATGCTTGTTCCATTAGTTAAAACTAAGCATACTTCAAGGAATGATCTAGTTCATATTATAAAGTTTCCATGCTTTAGTAATTCACTTTTCATTCCTTATCAAAAATGATTACAAAGAGGGAAACTAGTGCTTGTGTTGCTACTAACATTTCTCTTGAGTTCAAGTATGAAAATCTACAAGAGAGAAAGTGCACAAGCCTCATGGGTTGATCTTCACCCAAAGGAAGAAAGGTAAAAGCAAAGTTCAATATAAAGAAGTAAATTCCTATGAGTGATCAAATTGTTAAATAGTGCATGTTCCTCTTTTCAAGTAAAAGTGCACTAATGTTAAGAATTTTACTTCATGTCTGTGTGACTTATGGATGATGAATTATGCTTATTTCCTATCTAAAAGAAATCATCCATCATTATATACTCCCTTGTATTACTAACATCCTTCTTGAGTATTTTCAATAAGTTTGAAAGGAAAAAGAAGCCACTGCAAAGGAAGGACTCTCAAATGAAAGAGGAGAACATCAAGAACAACACCACCTACTTCTACGAAACAATCAATGGTGTGGTTGTGAGTATTCTAAACCCTTTCATAATGAGAATACTAGGCTCAAGTTGTTTATTACAAATTTAATGAGCCTTGATCAAGATGTATAATGCTTCTCTCTATTTGTCTTTAAAGTAAATGCATCCATTCAATTCATTCAAATACTTGATGCATATCTTTAGGGGGAGCCTCTTTTTATATCTTGATTATGTTGAGACTATTACTTTATCTTAGAAATTTCATATAGTCTCTTGCATGAGAATGAGTTTCTCATGAAGTATTTGCTGGATTCTCCTATCCTAAGCTTAATTGATAATCTAATGCGTATGTTGTTCTTTTGATCACATATGTTATTTGTTTGATCATTGAATGACTTTCATTAACAACCATGCCTCTTAGTGCCTCATATTCTTTCAATCAATATCTCTCTTGATATGCACTAAGTTAAAAGGAGAATTCATGATTCATTTATACAATTGGTGATCCATTTGATATATGCTTACAATAACTTGGAAAAGGATCACTAGTTGTAAAACTCTCTCTTGTGTAAAATATTTCCATATATTGTCATTGAATATAGGTCTTAAGCATCTAAAGACTATGGACAAAGCACAATGAAGAAGAGCATCTCTATGTGAAGGTACAAAAGGGTAAAACTATCTCCTTTCATTTAAAACTTGTACCTAAATCTTCCTTTTCTATACATTCTTTGCATATCTTGTATAAAAGGAAGAGAAAGCATGTCCATGTATTATCCCTGCTTCATACCTAGTTTAATTTCCCAAAATTCATTCCTGCTTTAGTGCATCTCTGGTAAAACTAGATGAAGTACTTTTATTGTCAAAGAGCTTAAAGCTTAACCTTGTAACGAGGATAAGCTGCCTTTGTTTCAAAGGTGGATGGTCCTTAAGTCTCTTTGAAATCCTTAAGGGAAAATGCTTAAATTGTTTACAACATGCTTTCATAAGTGCATAAATTGTCATGAGCATCACACTTATACTATGACACAATGCACTTCACAATCTGTATGATATAGATATGTTCTCATTAACCTAATTATGTGCAATTGGCATTTAAGACCAAAATATGTGTTCCTCTCCATGCACATACTTAGGGGGAGCAATCTATATTGTATAGAACTATGATCATGCTTAATTTGATATATCCTTTTTGATCATATCTCTTTTATGTCTATGACTAATGTGTTCTCAAGTGTATTTCAAACCAAGTCATAGGTATATTGAAAGGGAATTGGAGTCTTCGGCGAAGACAAAGGCTTCCACTCCACTCTACTACTCATCCTTTGCCGTCGCTCCGCTTCTCTCTCCATCTTTGGTATAATCTTCAGTCATATGTTTCATTTGCCAAAGGGGAGAAAATAGTTGTCAAAGGGCTTATATCTCACTCAAAGTATCCGTTTTTGGCGATTCATGCCAAAGGGGGAGAAAGTATGAGCCCAAAGCAAAATGACCGCACCACCACCCTAATTTTAAAATTAATGATTTTCAATTGGTAAGTTTCAAATTGGTATCTCTTTGTGTTCTAAAGGGGGAGAAAGTAGTATTTTCAATTTTGATATCTTAAAACCCTCTTGAACGCTAAGAGGAGAATTTATTGAGGGGGAGTTTTGTTTTAGTCAAGGAAAAGCATTTTAAGACAAAGGGAGAAAATTTCAAATCTTGAAAATGCTTCTCAAAATCTTATTCATTTACCTTTGACTATTTTGCAAAAGGACTTTGAAAAGGATTTACAAAAAGAATTTGCAAAAACAAAACAAAACATGTGGTGCAAGTGTTGTCCAAAATGTTAATAATAAAGAAACAATCCATGCATATCTTGTAAGTATTTATATTGGCTCAATTCCAAGCAACCTTTGCACTTATATTATGCAAACTAGTTCAATTATGCACTTTTATATTTGCTTTGGTTTGTGTTGGCATCAATCACCAAAAAGGGGGAGATTGAAAGGGAATTAGGCTTACACCTAGTCCCTAATAAATTTTGGTGGTTGAATTGCCCAACACAAATAATTGGACTAACTAGTTTGCTCTAGTGTATAAGTTATACAGGTGCCAAAGGTTCACACTTAGCCAATAAAAAGACCAAGTATTGGGTTCAACAAAAGAGCAAAGGGACAACCGAAGGCACCTCTGGTCTGGCGCACCGGACTGTCCGGTGTGCCACCGGACATGTCCGGTGCACCAGAGGACTCCAGCGCAAACTCGTCGTCTTCGGGAAAATCCAGAGGCAACTCCACTATAATTCACCGGACTGTCCGGTGCACACCGGACAGTGTCCGGTGCTCTAAGGAAGAACGGCCTCAGGAACTCGCCAGCTTCGGGAAACTGCAACGGCTGCTCCGCTATAATTCACCGGACATGTCCGGTGTACACCGGACTGTCCGGTGTAACTGCGGGGCAACGACTACTTCGCGCCAACGGTCACCTGCAACAGCAATTAATGCGCGCCAGAGCGCGCAGAAGTCAGGCACGCGCGTTGTGGCGCACCGGACACTCTACAGTACATGTCCGGTGCGCCACCGGACATCCAGGCGAGCCCAGCGTCAGAGCTCCAACGGTCGAAACCCTAACGGTCGGGTGACGTGGCTGTCGCACCGGACATGTCCGGTGTGCACCGGACTGTCCGGTGCACCATTCGACAGACAGCTTTCACCAACGGCTAGATTTTGGTTGGTGGCTATAAATACCACCCCAACCGGCCACTTCAAGGTTTGGGAGCCCAAGCAACATTCCAAGTCATCTAGTTGACATACTCAAGCCCTCCCAACCACATATATTCATTGATCCATCCTATACACAAGATTTAGACCACTACAACCAACACAAGTGCCACAAAAGAGAGAGCAAGCAAAAGAGAGCTACTCATTTGAGTTTATCACTAGTGCCTTGTGAGATTCATTGAGAGATAGTGTGTGCTTCATCTTTGTGTTCATTTGCGCGTGGAGTTTTTGACTCCCATTGATCTTCCTCCAAAGTTTTGGAGGCTTGTAAAAGCTAGCAAGAGACACCAAAGTGTGTGGTGGTCCTTGCGGGATCGAGAGTGATCCTTGAGAAGAAGAAGAGCTCGCCGATCCTTGTGTGATCGGGGGAGAGAGGGAAAGGGTTGAAAAAGACCCGTCCTTAAGTGGACTCCTCAACGGGGACTAGGCCTTCGAGGGCCGAACCTCGGTAAAACAAATCACCCGTGTCCATTGTGTTTATTGCTTGTGATTTGTTTGTTTTCTCGTATTCTAAGTTTTTCTTGCTCCATTCTTTGCCAATATCATTTGGTGTTGCTTCAAGTTAAATTTCCATTTAGTGAAGCAACACGTTGCAAGAAAGAACTTGTCCTAGTGCTCTTCTCATCTAAGGCTTCTTGCTTTGTTATTCTATAACTTATTAGTTGTATTGATTTATCACTCCCGCATCATTTAGCAATACTCTTTTCAAGCAAGAACTTAGTTTGTATACTCCTATATTTGTATATCTTGTTCTAACCATTAATCAAGGGATCTAGTTGGGGGATAAAGTTTTAATTTTCAGGTTTCGCCTATCCACCCCCCCTCTAGGCGACTTTCAATGGATCAATGAATAGAGGTGGTTGGGAGGGCTTGAGTATGTCAACTAGATGACTTGGAATGTTGCTTGGGCTCCCACACCTAGAAGTGGCCGGTTGGGGTGGTATTTATAGCCACCAACCAAATTGTAGTCGTTGGTGAAGGCTACTGGCGATGGGCGCACCGGAAAGTCCG
Organism: Zea luxurians; assembly: GCA_029449295.1. Classification (NCBI taxonomy): domain Eukaryota; kingdom Viridiplantae; phylum Streptophyta; class Magnoliopsida; order Poales; family Poaceae; genus Zea; species Zea luxurians. The sequence goes on from JAOPSE010000090.1 coordinate 2,788,269, forward strand.
GTGCGCCACCAGACAGTGTCTGGTGCACCGCCACGTCATCCTCCCGTTAGGGCTTGGAGCCGGTCGACCGTTGGAGGTTTTGTCCTCATGTGGCACCGGACTACACACCGGACAGTCCGGTGCCCCTCTGATCGTCTGCTCTGACATCTGATTTGCACTGTTCACTTTGCAGAGTCGACCGTTGCGTGTAAATAGCCGTTGCTCCGCTGGCACACCGGACAGTCCGGTGGCTCACCGGATAGTCCGGTGAATTATAGCGGAGTTGCGCCTGGGAACCCCAAAGGTGAAGAGTTTGAAGTCGATTCACCCTGGTGCACCGGACACTGTCCGGTGGTGCACCAGACACTATCCGGTGGCACACCGGACAGTCCGGTGCGCCAGACCAGGGAGCACTTCGGTTCCCTTGCTTCTTTCTTCTTGAACCCTTTTTAATCTTTGTATTGGTTTTGGGTTGAACCTTTGGCACCTGTAGAACATATACTCTAGAGCAAAATAGTTTGTCCAATTGTTTGTGTTAGGCAATTCAACCACCAAAATTCATATAGGAAAATGTTTGACCCTATTTCCCTTTCAGGTACGACTGGTGATAAAACGATATATGATTTGTGCATGAATATGTGCTTCAGCTTGTGCAACATAAGACAGATTAGAAATTTAACTATCTAAGCGCGGTTATTAATGTCTTAGAAATTTTAACTTCCGTGGCAACGCACGGACACATATCTAATAATAAATACTTTTAAAGGGTATGTATGTTAGTAGATCCTGATGTCTCCCTATGAGCAAACGAATCCATTAGATTAATTACTGTTTAGTATATATTTAGTTAAAATTAAGCTAGTTTGATTTGCATAGATTCTATAATGGCATCTTCTTGAGATGAGAAAGTACACCTGAAAGGAGTCGATAACACAAACACCAATACTGAATCACGGACTCAACCCCAAATGTACAAATTAGGTTTCAGATACAAAATAAAGCAGATAAAAAGGTACTGTAAATATGCTTGTTTAGTGTGCCACGTGTTGATTTCAAAGCAATATACATTATTTGACTAATAGAATTTGAAAGCCATTTGCATTCCATAATATGCCAAATGGAAATCATAAGGGGACCTTATAACTGCCATCCACTAGGAATGGTGGTAGTCTTAGGGTCGTTTGGTTTCTAGGTCGCTAATTTTTATCCTCCTTATTTTATTTTATTTTAGTAACTAAATTGCTAAATACAGAAACTAAAATAAAGTTTTAGTTTAGAAACTAAAATAAAATAAAATTGAGGGACTAAAAATTAGTCACCGAAAAACAAACACCCCGTTATTAGTTTTAGCAACATGTAAGCTATTGTTTCACGGTCTACTCATCTTGGTTTTATTCATAATAACATTAAATATTATAACGCTCAACGTGTCACCCTAATAGCAAGTGCATCCATCTCAAATTTATATACTCCCTTGTAGTTGTAAACAAAATCACGACTGGCTATGAGTTATACCAAAAAGGATTTTGCGCTACCTTCTACAAGGATTTTTTACAGTGGGGGGGGGGCATGGGAGTATGTTTCCGCATGATTGGTTCTCGGATGCATCATGCAATTGCATCCGTGGAGTATTAAAGCATACTTTATTTGGTTGTAGCATTCACACTTGTACTTCTAAAAATTTTACTCCTTGTGGCATTCTACAAGGAGTTTTTGTATGCAACCAAATTTTACATCATCGAACTTCCAAAAATGTCACGATGAATTTGGTTTACGGTTACAAAGATCTATTCTGTAGGCCTTCTTTGGAATCGTAAAACTTCAAGAGAAAAATACAAAGTTTTTACGTAAAATTTATATGTATTATTATAATTAAGTTAGAAGGACGAGAGTATGGAGACTTAGAGCTAGTTTGGGAATCTCATTTTTCCAAAGGAAATTAGTTCATTTTCGCTTGGGAAAATGAAAATCCTTTGGAAAATGAGGTTCCTAAACTAGTTCTTAGGGGGTGTTTGGTTCCTTTAGACTCTGTTAGAATAAATAGAGTTAATAGTTAGCTACTAAAATTAGTTAAAAACATGTAAACAATTTAGCTAATAGTTCAGCTATTAGCTACTTTTAGCAAATTAATTAGCTAATAGTAAGCTAGCTATTTGTTAGCTAGCTAATTCCACTAGCAATTTTTTAGTCAACTCACTATTAGCTCTAGTGCATTCAAACGTACCCTTAGTCATCCTTCTAAACTTTATGGACTAATTTTAGCCCCAATAATTTCTAATTGGGAGGCCTCATTGAGTCATAATGTTTGGTAAAGTGACTAAAGTTTAGGAGGTAGGAACCAAACACCCCCTGAGCCATCTTGGCTTCCTCCAGTGACTCCCCTCGCGCTGACATGCAATCTCCATCCTTGGGATCATCACCTTTAGGGTTAGTGTCGGAGAGCGGATCCCCGGGTCCCAAAGGGCCCACAAGTCAGAAAGGCTATGTGAAGGAACCTGCTTGGGGAAATCTGCCCCCCATATGACTCCCACACCGCGCATGTGGTCGGTTGAGGCGCAACCTAGATCGAGGTCAGACGAGGCGTTAGGGAGCCACTCAAGTGGATTTGGCGTCTGATCGAAGGACCGCTCTCGTCATCAATAGTGTGCATGTCCCATTAACCGTGCCTGGCGCTGAGCCGTGGCATGGAAGAGAGTCGACCCGCCTCCCACTCAACGGCCTACGTGTTCTAGGTCTGAGCTCCACTTATGACCTACGGGTCCTAGGTCTAAGCTCCACTCATAATCTACTGGCCCTAGGCCTGAATCCTTTGATGCCCTACGGAGTACACAAGATGACAAAGGGAAGCTAGGAGGTAGGGTTGAAAACGGACGGGTAAAATCCCATCCTGGCCCGTACCGTTTTCTGCATTTGACCCTACCGTTTTCGTATATACAGAAAAATATGGAAACAGGAGAGGGTTTATTCCATCTATTTTTGTGGGATCCCATTTTTATCTGGATTGAACCCGTATTTATTCCGTATTTAACAAATATAGGGCAAGCCTAATATGCATAAGTATATAAACTAAAGTCTTGTGTCTTTAGGTAACAAATTATAGCATAAGTGGCCATTGTAACCATCGGTTCTTTTCAATGACAAGTGGTCTAAAATCTTAAACAACATCGGATGTAGCTAAATTTACACTATTAACAACCAAACAACAATAGAATGTTGCCTCTCTATATCTATTTGTTTTATGTTATTGTCCTGACAATCAATCACTAGTCAAACATTAATATCATTTCTATTTGTATTAAATTATGAGTTTCTGTTAGTATTTTTGTTTCTGTTCGTTTTCGCAATTCCGTTTATCCCGCTCCTGTTTCCGTTCCCGACTATTCCGGACCCGATCCCATTTCCAAAGATAAAATGCGGGTACGGAAACGGGAGAGGGGGTTTTCCGTCCGTTTCCATCCATTTTCATCCCTAAGGAGGGCTGGCTATGAAGGCCAGGGGTCGGTGTGGGCATATGCAGACAGGTAGAGTAATGATGACACTCGGACTCTCATTGTTAGCATGCTTCACCAACATAATTGAAAGGGCACAACAGATTGTTATACGGAACTGAAAGGGAAATGTGCCCTTGGGCCATTTCTAAGTATTTTGGTGATTGAGTGCCAACACAAGTGCTTTTGTGTTAATCTATGCAAAGTGGTGGACAAAGTGCAAATCATGTCAAAAGGTATGTTTCTAGACTTAGTACATTGTTTTATGGACTAATGTATTGTGTCTAAGTGCTGGAAACAGGAAAAATCAAGTTAGAAAAGAGATGGCTTTGTTCAGCCAAAGTCTGCTCAGTCTGGGTGCACCGGACTGTCCGGTGGTGCATCGGACAGTGTCCGGTGCGCCAGACTGGCTCTGGCGAACTTGCTGCTCTCGGGAGTTCGACGGCGGTGTACGGCTATAAATCACCGGACTGTCCGGTGGTGCACCGGACTGTCCGGTGAGCCGTTCACAGGCGAACTCGTCGCTCTCGGGAGATGATTAACGGCGTACGACTAAAATTCACCGGACTGTCCAGTGTGCACCAGACTGTCCGGTGAGCAACCAGTCAGCCGGGGCAACGTTCGGCCGAGGATTCCACGCGTGACGCGTGGCCGAGCCAACGGTCACATTGGGGCACCGGACTGTCCGGTGTGCACCGGACAGTGTCCGGTGCGCCAACGGCTCTCAATCTGCAACGGTCGACTGCGCCATAGAAGGAAAGAAATCTGCACCGGACAGTGTCCGGTGGTGCACCGGACTGTCCGGTGCACCAGGCGACAGAAGGCAAGATCAGCCTTCCTGGAATGCTCTCAACGGCTCCTAGCTGCCTTGGGGCTATAAAAGGGACCCCTAGGCGCATGGAGGAGGACACCAAGCATACTCAAAGCATTCCTAAGCACCGAGACTTCGATTCCACGCATTTGTTTCTTCGTGATAGCATCTAGACCTCTAGTTGAGTTGTGAACTCGTCGGGTTGTGTTGCGAGCTCTTGTTGCGACTTGTGTGCGTGTTGACATTCTGATTTTGTGTCTTGTGTGCGTTGCTTATCCCTCCCTTACTCCGTGCTTCTTTGTGAACTTCAAGTGTAAGGGCGAGAGGCTCCAAGTTGTGGAGATTCCTCGCGAACGGGATAAAGAAAAGCGAAGCAAAACACCGTGATATTCAAGTGGGTCTTTGGACCGCTTGAGAGGGGTTGATTGCAACCCTCGTCCGTTGGGACGCCACAACGTGGAGTAGGCAAGCGTTGGTCTTGGCTGAACCACGGGATAAACCACTGTGCCATCTCTGTGATTGATCTCTTGTGGTTATTGTGTTTTGTTGAGACTCCTCTCTGGCCATGTGGCATTATTGTGCTAACGCCTAACCAAGTTTTGTGGCATTAAGTTTTCAAGTTTCATAGGATCACCTATTCACCCCCCTCTAGGTGCTCTCAATTGGTATCAGAGTCGTTCTCTTCACGAAGGGACTAATCGCCCGAAGAGATGGATCCTAAGGGGAAGGGAATTGTGATCAACGATAAGGAGAAGGAGTCCTTCGTCAACGAGCCGAAGGATGACAAGCCTACCGACTCAGGCTCGGGCCACAAACGCAAAGATGGGAAGAAGAAGAAGACAAGACGCATCAAGGAGATCGTCTACTACGACGACAGCGATGAGTCAACTTCTTCCCAAAAGGACGACTACGACTACGAGAAACGAAAGACGGTTAATTCGAACTTTTCTTTCGATTACTCTCGTATTCCGCAGAGTTCAAATGCACATTTGCTTTCCATCCCTCTTGGCAAACCTCCACACTTTGATGGGGAGGACTACGGATTTTGGAGTCACAAAATGCGTAGTCACTTGTTCTCTCTCCATCCAAGCATATGGGAGATTGTTGAGAATGGAATGAAATTTGATAGCTCAGATAGTCCTATATTTATTAATGAACAGATTCATAAAAATGCACAAGCTACTACTGTGTTGTTAGCCTCTTTGTGTAGGGACGAGTACCATAAGGTGAGCGGCTTGGACAATGCCAAGCAGATCTGGGACACCCTCAAGATCTCTCATGAGGGGAACGGTGTCACCTTGCTCACCAAGATGGAGTTGGTAGAGGGAGAACTTGGAAGATTCGCGATGATAAGGGGCGAGGAGCCAACCCAAACATACAACCGGCTCAAGACCCTTATCAACAGAATAAGGAGCTACGGAAGCACGCGATGGACGGACCACGACGTCGTTCGCCTGATGCTAAGGTCCTTTACTATACTTGATCCACATTTGGTGAACAATATTCATGAAAATCCTAGGTACACCAAGATGTCGCCCAAAGAAGTCCTTGGGAAGTTCGTAAGCGGGCGAATGATGATCAAGGAGGCGAGATACGTGGACGACGCGTTGAACGGTCCAATCCATGAGCCTCAACCCATTGCTCTCAAGGCAACGAGGAGCAAGGAGGCGCTACCTAGCAAGGTGGCGCAAGTTGAGGCGGCCGGACTCAATGATGAAGAGATGGCCCTCATCATCAAGCGCTTCAAGACGGCGCTAAAGGATCACAAGGGACAGCCAAGCAAGACCAAGACAAAGGGGAAGCGCTCATGCTTCAAATGTGGTAAGATTGGTCATTTTATTGCTAACTGTCCCGATAATGAAAGTGACCAGGAACAAGGGAGCAAGAGGGAGAAGAAGAAGGCATACAAGAAGACTAAGGGCGAGGCACACCTTGGCAAGGAGTGGGACTCGGATTGTTCGTCATCCGACTCCGAAAATGAAGTACTCGCCACCACCGCCTTCAACAAGTCATCCCTATTCCCCAACGAGCGTCACACATGCCTCATGGCGAAGGAGAAGAAGGTATGTACTCGAGACAACACTACTTATGATTCTTCTAGTGATGATGAGTCTAGTGATGAAGAAATAGATTACTCTAGTTTATTCAAAGGATTGGATAGAACTAAAATAGATAAGATTAATGAATTGATTGATGCCTTGAATGAAAAGGATAGACTTTTAGAGAAACAAGAGGACCTTTTATATGAAGAGCATGATAAATTTGTTAGTGCACAAAATTCACTTGCTCTAGAAGTTAAAAGGAATGAAATGCTTTCTAGTGAATTGTCTACATGTCATGACTCTATCTCTAGCTTAAAGAGAATTAACAATGATTTAAATGCTAAACTAGAAGTAGCAAATAAATCTAACTCTTGTGTAGAACATGTTATGATTTGCACTAGGTGTAAAGATTTTGACGTTGATGCTTGTAGTAAACACCTAGTTTCAATTTCCAAATTGAATGATGAATTGACTAGTCTTAATGCCCAACTTAAGACTAGCAAAAGTGAATTCGATAAGCTAAAATTTGCAAGGGATGCCTACACGATTGGTAGACACCCCTCAATTAAGGATGGACTTGGCTTCAAGAGGGAAGCCAAGAACTTGACAAGCCATAAGGCTCCCATCTCCGCCAAGGAGAAAGGGAAGGCCCCTATGGCTAGTAGTGCTAAAAAGAACCATGCTTTTATGTACCATGATAGGAGACAATCTAGAAATGCTTATAGGAGTTGTAATGCTTATGATGCTTTTGATTCTCATGACATGTTTGCTTCTAGTTCTTCCTATTTGCATGGTAGAGATATGTCTAGGAGAAATATTATTCATCATGTGCCTAGAAAGAATATTGTTCATGCTCCTAGGAAAGTAATGAATGAACCTTCTACAATTTATTATGCTTGCAATGCTTCCTTTGCTATTTGTAGAAAGGATAAGAAGGTAATCGCTAGGAAGTTAGGGGCAAGATGCAAGGGAGATAAAACTTGCATTTGGGTCCCTAAGACAATTGTGACTAACCTTGTAGGACCCAACAAGAGTTGGGTACCTAAGACCCAAGCCTAAATTTGCCTTGCAGGTTTATGCATCCGGAGGTTCAAGCTGGATTATCGACAGCGGATGCACAAACCATATGACGGGGGAGAAGAAGATGTTCACCTCCTACGTCAAAAACAAGGATTCCCAAGATTCAATAATATTCGGTGATGGGAACCAAGGCAAGGTAAAAGGGTTAGGTAAAATTGCTATTTCATCCGAGCACTCTATATCTAATGTGTTTTTAGTTGAGTCTCTTGGATATAATTTGTTATCTGTTAGTCAATTATGCAATATGGGATATAATTGTCTATTCACAAATGTAGATGTGTCTGTCTTTAGAAGGTGTGATGGTTCACTAGCTTTTAAGGGTGTACTAGACGACAAACTTTATTTAGTTGATTTTGCAAAAGAAGAGGCCGGTCTAGATGCATGCTTAATTGCTAAGACTTGCATGGGCTGGCTGTGGCATCGCCACTTAGCACATGTGGGGATGAAGAACCTCCACAAGCTTCTAAAGGGAGAACACGTGATAGGTCTGAAAGTCGCCTAGAGGGGAGGGTGAATAGGGCGAAACTGAAATTCTCAAAAATAATCACAACTACAAGTCGGGTTAGCGTTAGAAATATAATCGAGTCCACGAGAGAGGGCGCAAAACAAATCACAAGCGAATAATGAAGTGAGACACGCGGATTTGTTTTACCGAGGTTCGGTTCTCTCAAACCTACTCCCCGTTGAGGAGGCCACAAAGGCCGGGTCTCTTTCAACCCTTACCCTCTCTCAAACGGTCCCTCGGACCGAGTGAGCTTTCTCTTCTCAATCACTTGGAGCACAAAGTTCCCGCAAGGACCACCACACGATTGGTGTCTCTTGCCTCAATTACAAGTGAGTGTTTGATCACAAGAAAGAATCAAGAAAGAAGAAAGCAATCCAAGCGCAAGAGCTTGAAAGAACACAAGCAAATCACTCTCTCTAATCACTAGGGCGTTGTGTGGAGTTTGGAGAGGATTTGATCTCTTGGGTGTGTCTAGAATTGAATGCTAGAGCTCTTGTAAGTAGTTGGGAAGTGGAAAACTTGGATGCCATGAATGGTGGGTGGTTGGGGGTATTTATAGCCCCAACCACCAAACTAGCCGTTTGGTGAGGCTGTCTGTTCGATGGCGCACCGGACAGTCCGGTGCACACCGGACATGTCCGGTGCGACAGTGAAAGGGAATTAGGCTTACACCTAGTTCCTAAAATAATTTTGGTGGTTGAAGTGCCCAACACAAATATTGGACTAACTAGTTTGCTCTAGTGCATAAGTTATACAGGTGCAAAAGGTTCACACTTAGCCAATAAAAAGATCAAGTTTTGGATTCAACTAAGGAGCATTGAGGCAACCGAAGGCACCTCTGATCTGGGGGCACCGGACTGTCCGGTGTACACCGGACAATGTCCGGTGCGCCACCGGTGCACCAGAGGACTCCAACTTCCAACTCTTCGCCTTCGGGAATTCTCGGAAGCCGGCGCGCTATAATTCACCGGACTGTCCGGTGTGCACCGGACATGTCCGGTGCTCCAAGGAAGCGCGGTCTCCGGAACTCGCCAGCCTCGGGTTCGCGCGGCAGCCGCTCCGCTAAAATTCACCGGACTGTCCGGTGTGCACCGGACTGTCCGGTGTGCACCGGACTGTCCGGTGTGCCAGCGGAGCAACGGCTCTCTGCGGCGCCAACGGCTCCCTGCGGTGCATTTAATGCGCGCGCAGCGCGCGCAGACGTCAGGCACGCCCATACCGGTGCACCGGACATCAAACAGTACATGTCCGGTGTGCACCGGACACCCAGGAGGGCCCAGAAGTCAGAAGCTCCAACGGTCAGAATCCAACGGCAATGGTGACGTGGCAGGGGCACCGGACTGTCCGGTGTGCACCGGACTGTCCGGTGTGCCATCGAACAGACAGCTTCCAGCAACGGTCACTTTTGGTGGTTGGGGCTATAAATACCCCAACCACCCCACCATTCATTGCATCCAAGTTTTCCAACTCTCAACCACTTACAAGAGCTAGGCATTCAATTCTAGACACATACAAAGAAATCAAATCCTCTCCAATTCCACTCAAGCTTTTAGTGACTAGAGAGAGAGATTTGCCGTGTTCTTTTGAGCTCTTGCGCTTGGATCGCATTCTTTTCTTCCTCACTTGTTCTTGTGATCAAACTCAATTGTAACCAAGGCAAGAGGCACCAATTGTGTGGTGGCCCTTGCGGGGAAGCTTTGTTCCCGTTTGATTGAGAAGAAGAGAAAGCTCACTCGATCCGTGGGATCGTTTGAGAGAGGGAAGGGTTGAAAGAGACCCGGCCTTTGTGGCCTCCTCAACGGGGAGTAGGTTTGAGAGAACCGAACCTCGGTAAAACAAATCCGCGTGTCACACTCTTCATTTGCTTGCGATTTGTTTTGCGCCCTCTCTCGCGAACTCAATTATATTTCTAACACTAACCCGGCTTGTAGTTGTGTTTATTTTTGAGAATTTCAGTTTCGCCCTATTCACCCCCCCTCTAGGCGACTATCAATTGGTATCAGAACCCGGTGCTTCATTAGAGCCTAACCGCTCGAAGTGATGTCGGGAGATCACACCAAGAGGGAGATGGAGACCGGCGATAACAAGCCCACTACAAGCCAAGGGAGCACTTCATCGGAAGAGTCCCGCACTAAGAGAAGGGAGAAGAAGAAGAACTCCTCCAAGCGGAAGGAGAAAAGATCTTCCTCTTCTCACCACAAGGAGAAGAAGGAAAAATCTTCTTCTCACAAGCCGCATCGGAGTGGGGACAAGCACAAGAGGATGAGGAAAGTGGTCTACTACGAGACCGACACTTCATCGACATCCACCTCCGACTCCGACGCGGCATCCGTCACTTCTAAACGCCAAGAGCGTAAGAAGTATAGTAAGATTCCCCTACGCTACCCTCGCATTCCTAAACATACACCTCTACTTTCCGTCCCATTAGGCAAACCACCAACTTTTAATGGTGAAGATTATGCCATGTGGAGTAATTTAATGCGATTTCATCTAACCTCTCTCCACAAAAGTATATGGGATGTTGTTGAGTATGGTGTACAGGTACCATCTGTAGGGGATGAGGACTATGACACGGACGAAGTAGCCCAAATCGAGCACTTCAACTCCCAAGCCGCAACCATTCTCCTTGCCTCTCTAAGCAAAGAGGAATACAACAAAGTGCAAGGGTTGAAGAACACAAAGGAGATTTGGGACCTACTCAAGACGGCGCACGAGGGTGATGAACTCACAAAGATCACCAAGCGGGAAACGATCGAGGGGGAGCTCGGTCGCTTCCGTCTTCGCCAAGGGGAAGAGCCACAAGACATGTACAACCGGCTCAAGACCTTGGTGAACCAAGTGCGCAACCTCGGGAGCGCAAAATGGGATGACCACGAAGTGGTTAAGGTTATTCTAAGAGCTCTTATTTTCCTTAACCCCACTCAAGTACAATTAATTCGTGGTAATCCTAGATATCCACTAATGACCCCCGAGGAAGTTATCGGGAATTTTGTAAGCTTTGAATGCATGATTAAGGGCTCAAAGAAAATCAACGAGCTTGACGAGCCTTCCACATCCGAGGCGCAACCGGTGGCCTTCAAGGCAACGGAGGAGAAGAAGGAGGAGTCAACACCAAGCAGACAACCAATTGACGCCTCCAAGCTCGACAACGAGGAGATGGCCCTAATCATCAAAAGCTTCCGGCAAATCCTCAAGCAACGGAAGGGGAAGGACTACAAATCCCGTTCCAAGAAGGTTTGCTACAAGTGTGGTAAGCCCGGTCATTTTATTGCAAAATGTCCTATGTCTAGTGACAGTGACAGGGGCGACGACAAGAAGGGAAAGAGGAGAGAAAAGAAGAAGTACTACAAGAAGAAGGGCGGCGATGCCCATGTTTGTCGGGAGTGGGACTCCGACGAAAGCTCAAGCGACTCCTCCGACGACGAGGACGCCGCCAACATCGCCGTCACCAAAGGCCTTCTCTTCCCCAACGTCGGCCACAAGTGTCTCATGGCCAAGGACGGCAAAAAGAAGGTAAAATCAAGGTCCTCCACTAAATATGAAACATCTAGTGATGAGGATGATAAAAATGAGGAGGACAACTTGCGCATTCTTTTTGCTAACCTCAACATGCAACAAAAGGAAAAATTAAATGAATTGATTAGTGCTATACATGAGAAGGATGATCTCTTGGATTCTCAAGAGGACTTCCTTATTAAAGAAAATAAGAAGCATGTTAAGGTTAAAAATGCTTATGCTCTAGAAATGGAAAAATGTGAAAAATTGTCTAGTGAGCTGAGTACTTGCCATGAGACTATAGACAACCTTAGAAATGAAAATGCAAATTTGCTAGCTAAGGTTGATTCTCATATTTGCAATGTTTCAATTCCTAGAAATGATAATGATGATTTGCTTGCTAGGATTGAAAAATTGAACATTTCTCTTGCTAGCCTTAGAAATGAGAATGAGAAATTAATTGCTAAGGCTAAGGATTTTGATGTTTGCAATACTACCATCTCTGACCTTAGAACTAAAAATGATTTATTGCATGCTAAGGTCATTGAATTAAAATCTTGCAAACCCTCTACATCTAATGTTGAGCATGTTTCCATTTGTACTAGATGTAGAGATATTAATGTTGATGCTATCCATGATCACTTAGCCTTAATTAAAAAACAAAATGATCACATAGCACAACTTAATGCTAAGATTAGTGAGCATGACTTAGAAAATGAAAAATTTAAATTTGCTAGAAGCATGCTCTATAATGGGAGACGCCCTGGCATTAAGGACGACATTGGCTTCCAAAAGGGAGACAATGTCAAAATTAATGCCCCTCCAAAGAACTTATCTAACTTTGTTAAGGGCAAGGCTCCTATGCCTCAGGATAACGAGGGTTACATTTTGTACCCTGCCGGCTATCCTGAGAGCAAGATTAGAAAAATTCATTCTAGGAAGTCTCACTCTGGCCCTAATCATGCTTTTATGTATAAGGGTGAGACATCTAGATCTAGGCAACCAACCCATGCCAAGTTGCCTAGAAAGAAAACTCTTAATACATCAATTAATCATGCCATTTCATTTAAAACTTTTGATGCATCATATGTTTTGACTAACAAATCCGGCAAGGTAGTTGCCAAGGTTATTGGGGGCAAACACAAGGGCTCCAAGACTTGTGTTTGGGTACCCAAAGTTCTCGTTTCTAATGCCAAAGGACCCAAAACCGTTTGGGTACCTAAAACAAAGAACTAAACTTGTTTTGTAGGTTTATGCATCCGGGGGCTCAAGTTGGATACTCGACAGCGGGTGCACAAACCACATGACAGGGGAGAAAAGGATGTTCTCCTCATATGAGAAAAACCAAGATCCCCATCGAGCTATCACATTCGGGGATGGAAATCAAGGTTTGGTCAAAGGTTTGGGTAAAATTGCTATATCACCTGACCATACTATTTCAAATGTTTTTCTTGTAGAATCTTTAGATTACAATTTGCTTTCCGTATCCCAATTATGTAAAATGGGCTACAACTGTCTATTTACTGATATTGGTGTTACTGTCTTTAGAAGAAGTGATGATTCAATAGCATTTAAGGGAGTGTTAGAGGGTCAGCTATACTTGGTTGATTTTGATAGAGCTGAACTCGACACTTGCTTGATTGCTAAGACTAACTTGGGTTGGCTTTGGCACCGCCGACTAGCCCATGTTGGAATGAAGAATCTTCACAAGCTTCTAAAGGGAGAACACATTTTAGGACTAACCAATGTTCATTTTGAGAAAGATAGGATTTGTAGCGCATGCCAAGCCGGGAAGCAAGTTGGTGTCCATCATCCACACAAAAACATCATGACTACCGACAGGCCACTGGAGCTCCTACACATGGATTTGTTCGGCCCGATCGCTTACATAAGCATCGGCGGTAGTAAGTATTGTCTTGTAATTGTGGATGATTATTCTCGCTTCACTTGGGTGTTCTTTTTACAGGACAAATCCTATACCCAAGAGACCTTAAAGGGATTCTTGAGACGGGCTCAAAATGAGTTCGGCTTAAGGATCAAGAAAATTAGAAGCGATAATGGAACGGAGTTCAAGAACTCTCAAATCGAAGGCTTCCTTGAGGAGGAGGGCATCAAGCATGAGTTCTCTTCTCCCTACACTCCACAACAAAATGATGTAGTGGAGAGGAAGAATCGAACTCTATTGGACATGGCAAGAACCATGCTTGATGAGTACAAGACACCGGATCGGTTTTGGGCCGAGGCGGTCAACACCGCCTGCTACGCCATCAACCGATTATATCTTCACCGAATTCTCAAGAAGACATCTTATGAACTCCTAACCGGTAAAAAGCCCAATATTTCATATTTTAGAGTTTTTGGTAGCAAATGTTTTATTCTTGTCAAAAGAGGTAGAAAATCTAAATTTGCTTCTAAAACTGTAGAAGGCTTTTTACTAGGATATGACTCAAACACAAGGGCATATAGAGTCTTTAACAAGTCCTCAGGACTCGTTGAAGTTTCTTGTGACGTTGTGTTTGATGAGACTAACGGCTCTCAAGTAGAGCAAGTTGATCTTGATGAGATAGGTGAAGAACAGGCTCCATGCATAGCGCTAAGGAACATGTCCATCGGGGATGTGTGTCCTAAGGAATCCGAAGAGCCTCCAAATGCACAAGATCAACCATCCTCCTCCATGCAAGCATCTCCACCAACACAAATTGAGGATGAGGCTCAAGATGTTGAACAAGAAGACCAAGAAGATGAGCCACCTCAAAATGACGGCAACGATCAAGGGGGAGATGCAAATGATGAAGACAAGGAGGATGAACAACCAAGGCCGCCACACCCAAGAGTCCATCAAGCAATACAACGAGATCACCCCGTCGACACCATCCTCGGCGACATTCATAAGGGGGTAACTACTCGATCTCGTGTTGCACATTTTTGTGAACATTACTCTTTTGTTTCCTCTATTGAGCCACACAGGGTAGAGGAAGCACTTCAAGATTCGGATTGGGTGATGGCGATGCAAGAGGAGCTCAACAATTTCACGAGGAACGAGGTATGGCACTTAGTTCCACGTCCTAATCAAAATGTTGTAGGGACCAAGTGGGTCTTCCGCAACAAGCAAGACGAGCATGGTGTGGTGACAAGGAACAAAGCTCGACTCGTGGCCAAGGGGTATTCACAAGTCGAAGGTTTGGATTTTGGGGAAACCTATGCACCCGTAGCTAGGCTTGAGTCAATTCGCATATTATTAGCCTATGCTACTTACCATGGCTTCAAGCTTTATCAAATGGACGTGAAGAGTGCCTTCCTCAATGGACCGATCAAGGAGGAGGTCTATGTTGAGCAACCTCCCGGCTTTGAAGACAGTGAGTATCCTAACCATGTTTATAGGCTCTCTAAGGCGCTTTATGGGCTTAAGCAAGCCCCAAGAGCATGGTATGAATGCCTTAGAGATTTCCTTATTTCAAATGACTTCAAAGTCGGCAAGGCCGATCCTACTTTATTTACTAAAACTCTTGACAATGATTTGTTTGTATGCCAAATTTATGTTGATGATATCATATTTGGGTCTACTAACAAATCTACATGTGAAGAATTTAGTAGGATCATGACACAAAAATTCGAGATGTCGATGATGGGGGAGTTGAAGTATTTTCTAGGATTCCAAGTCAAGCAACTCCAAGAGGGCACCTTCATCAGCCAAACAAAGTATACTCAAGATATTCTAAGCAAGTTTGGAATGAAGGATGCCAAGCCCATCAAAACACCTATGGGAACCAATGGGCATCTCGACCTCGACACGGGAGGTAAGTCCGTGGATCAAAAGGTATACCGGTCGATGATTGGTTCATTGCTTTATTTATGTGCATCTCGACCGGACATTATGCTTTCCGTATGCATGTGTGCAAGATTCCAAGCCGACCCTAAGGAATCACACCTTACGGCCGTAAAACGAATCTTGAGATATTTAGCTTATACTCCTAAGTTTGGGCTTTGGTACCCTCGGGGATCCACTTTTGATTTGATTGGGTATTCGGATGCCGATTGGGCGGGGTGTAGGATTAATAGGAAGAGCACATCGGGGACTTGCCAGTTCTTGGGAAGATCCTTGGTGTCATGGGCTTCAAAGAAGCAAAATTCGGTCGCTCTTTCTACCGCCGAAGCCGAGTACATTGCCGCAGGCCATTGTTGCGCGCAATTGCTTTGGATGAGGCAAACCTTGCGGGACTACGGTTACAAATTAACCAAAGTCCCTTTGCTATGTGACAATGAGAGTGCAATCAAAATGGCCGACAATCCTGTTGAGCATAGCCGCACTAAACACATAGCCATTTGGTATCATTTTCTTCGGGATCACCAACAAAAGGGGGATATCGAGATTTCTTACATTAACACTAAAGATCAATTAGCCGATATCTTTACCAAGCCACTTGATGAGCAATCCTTTACCAGACTAAGGCATGAGCTCAATATTCTTGATTCTAGGAATTTCTTTTGCTAGTCTTGCACACATAGCTCATAAATATACCTTTGATCATGTCTCTTTTATATATGCTATGACTAATGTGTTTTCAAGTGTATTTCAAACCAAGTCATAGGTATATCGAAAGGGAATTGGAGTCTTCGGCGAAGACAAGGCTTCCACTCCACTCTACTACTCATTCTTCGCCGTCGCTACGCATAATCTCTCCAACTTTGGTATAATCTTCACTCATTCATTTCATGACCAAAGGGGGAGAAAGTACTTCATTGGGCTCTAATGATTCCGTTTTTGGCGATTCATGCCAAAGGGGGAGAAAATATGAGCCCAAAGCAAAAGGACCACACCACCACCTAATTTTCTAAATTTGATGATTTTTGGTAAATTTCAAAATTGGTATCTCTTTGTGTTCTAAAGGGGGAGCAACTAGTATTTTCAAAATTGATGTCTTAAAACCCTCTTGAACACTAAGAGGAGACCTTATTTGAGGGGGAGTTTTGTTTAGTCAAAGGAAAAGCATTTGAACAAAGGAAGAAAATTTCAAATCTTGAAAATGCTTTGCAAAATCTTATTCATTTACCCTTGACTATCTTGCAAAAGGACTTTGAAAAGAATTTACAAAAGAATTTGCAAAAACAAAACTCTTGGTGTAAATGTGGTCCAATATGTCAAAAACAAAGAAACCATCCATGCGCATCACATAAATATTTATATTGGCTCAATTCCAAGCAACCTTTGCACTTACATTATGCAAACTAGTTCAATTATGCACTTATATATTTGCTTTGGTTTGTGTTGGCATCAATCACCAAAAAGGGGGAGATTGAAAGGGAATTAGGCTTACACCTAGTTCCTAAAATAATTTTGGTGGTTGAAGTGCCCAACACAAATATTGGACTAACTAGTTTGCTCTAGTGCATAAGTTATACAGGTGCAAAAGGTTCACACTTAGCCAATAAAAAGATCAAGTTTTGGATTCAACTAAGGAGCATTGAGGCAACCGAAGGCACCTCTGATCTGGGGGCACCGGACTGTCCGGTGTACACCGGACAATGTCCGGTGCGCCACCGGTGCACCAGAGGACTCCGACTTCCAACTCTTCGCCTTCGGGAATTCTCGGAAGCCGGCGCGCTATAATTCACCGGACTGTCCGGTGTGCACCGGACATGTCCGGTGCTCCAAGGAAGCGCGGTCTCCGGAACTCGCCAGCCTCGGGTTCGCGCGGCAGCCGCTCCGCTAAAATTCACCGGACTGTCCGGTGTGCACCGGACTGTCCGGTGTGCACCGGACTGTCAGGTGTGCCAGCGGAGCAACGGCTCTCTGCGGCGCCAATGGCTCCCTGCGGTGCATTTAATGCGCGCGCAGCGCGCGCAGACGTCAGGCACGCCCATACCGGTGCACCGGACATCAAACAGTACATGTCCGGTGTGCACCGGACACCCAGGAGGGCCCAGAAGTCAGAAGCTCCAACGGTCAGAATCCAACGGCAATGGTGACGTGGCAGGGGCACCGGACTGTCCGGTGTGCACCGGACTGTCCGGTGCGCCATCGAACAGACAGCTTCCAGCAACGGTCACTTTTGGTGGTTGGGGCTATAAATACCCCAACCACCCCACCATTCATTGCATCCAAGTTTTCCAACTCTCAACCACTTACAAGAGCTAGGCATTCAATTCTAGACACATACAAAGAAATCAAATCCTCTCCAATTCCACTCAAGCTTTTAGTGACTAGAGAGAGAGATTTGCCGTGTTCTTTTGAGCTCTTGCGCTTGGATCGCATTCTTTTCTTCCTCACTTGTTCTTGTGATCAAACTCAATTGTAACCAAGGCAAGAGGCACCAATTGTGTGGTGGCCCTTGCGGGGAAGCTTTGTTCCCGTTTGATTGAGAAGAAGAGAAAGCTCACTCGATCCGTGGGATCGTTTGAGAGAGGGAAGGGTTGAAAGAGACCCGGCCTTTGTGGCCTCCTCAACGGGGAGTAGGTTTGAGAGAACCGAACCTCGGTAAAACAAATCCGCGTGTCACACTCTTCATTTGCTTGCGATTTGTTTTGCGCCCTCTCTCGCGGACTCAATTATATTTCTAACGCTAACCCGGCTTGTAGTTGTGTTTATTTTTTAGAATTTCAGTTTTGCCCTATTCACCCCCCCTCTAGGCGACTATCAGACAGCCACGTCACCAAAGCCGTTGCAATTTGACCGTTGGAGTTCTGACTTCTAGGCTCGCCTGGATGTCCGGTGCACACCGGACATGAACTGTAGATTGTCCGGTGCGCCTGCTCCCGCGTGCCTGACGACTGCGCGCTTCTGGCGCGCATTAAATGCGTCGCAGGTAGCCGTTGGTGCCGAAATAGCCGTTGCCCCGCTGTTACACCGGACAGTCCGGTGTACACCGGACAGTCCAGTGAATTTTAGCAGAGCAGCCGAAGTGAAAATCCGAGGTCGGCGAGTTCCTGAGGCCGCTCTTCCTTGGAGCACCGGACATGTCCGGTGTACACCGGACAGTCCGGTGAATTATAGCGGAGTGGCCTTTGGAAATTCCCGAGAGTGAAGAGTTCAGCCTCGAAGTGCCTCTGGTGCACCGGACATGTCCGGTGCACACCGGACAGTCCGGCGCGCCAGACCAGAGGTGCCTTCGGTTGTCCCTTTGCTCTTTTGTTGACCCCAATACTTGGTCTTTTTATTGGCTAAGTGTGAACCTTTGGCACCTGTATAACTTATA
This sequence comes from Zea luxurians, assembly GCA_029449295.1. Lineage (NCBI taxonomy): Eukaryota > Viridiplantae > Streptophyta > Magnoliopsida > Poales > Poaceae > Zea > Zea luxurians. The sequence continues at coordinate 2,806,862 of JAOPSE010000090.1, forward strand.
CACTAGAGCAAACTAGTTAGTCCAAATATTTGGGCAATTCAACCACCAAAATTAATTAGGGACTAGGTGTAAACCTAATTCCCTTTCAAGGTCTAACTAATGTGCATTTCGAAAAAGATAGACCTTGTGCAGCTTGTCAAGCAGGGAAACAGGTGGGAAGCTCTCATCACACCAAAAATGTGATGACCACATCAAGACCCTTGGAGATGCTTCATATGGACCTCTTTGGACCCGTCGCCTATCTAAGCATAGGAGGAAGTAAGTATGGTCTTGTTATAGTTGATGATTTTTCCCGCTTCACTTGGGTATTCTTTTTGCAGGACAAATCTGAAACTCAAGGGACCCTCAAGCGCTTCCTCAGGAGAGCTCAAAATGAGTTTGAGCTCAAGGTGAAGAAGATAAGGAGCGACAACGGGTCCGAGTTCAAGAACCTTCAAGTGGAGGAGTTCCTTGAGGAGGAGGGGATCAAGCACGAGTTCTCCGCTCCCTACACACCACAGCAAAATAGTGTGGTAGAGAGGAAGAACAGGACGCTCATCGATATGGCGAGGACTATGCTTGGAGAGTTCAAGACCCCTGAGCGTTTTTGGTCGGAAGCCGTGAACACGGCTTGCCACGCCATCAACCGGGTCTACCTTCACCGCCTCCTCAAGAAGACTTCGTATGAGCTGCTAACTGGTAACAAACCCAATGTGTCTTATTTTCGTGTATTTGGGAGCAAGTGTTATATTCTTGTGAAGAAAGGTAGAACTTCAAAATTTGCTCCCAAAGCTGTAGAAGGGTTTTTATTAGGTTATGATTCAAATACAAAGGCGTATAGGGTCTTCAACAAATCATCGGGTTTGGTTGAAGTCTCTAGCGACGTTGTATTTGATGAGACTAATGGCTCTCCAAGAGAGCAAGTTGTTGATCTTGATGATGTAGATGAAGAAGACGTTCCAACAGCCGCGATACGCACCATGGCGATTGGAGATGTGCGGCCTCAGGAACAATTGGAGCAAGATCAACCGTCTTCCTCAACAATGGTGCATCCCCCAACCCAAGATGATGAACAGGTACCTCAAGTGGAGGCGCATGATCAAGGGGGAGCACAGGATGTCCAAGTTGAAGAGGAAGAAGCACCTCAGGCACCTCCAACCCAAGTTCGAGCGACGATTCAAAGGAATCATCCCGTCGACCAAATTTTGGGTGATATTAGCAAGGGAGTAACTACTCGCTCTAGATTGGTGAATTTTTGTGAGCATTACTCTTTTGTCTCTTCTATTGAGCCTTTCAGGGTAGAAGAGGCCTTGCTAGATCCGGACTGGGTGTTGGCCATGCAGGAAGAGCTCAACAATTTCAAGAGGAATGAAGTTTGGACACTGGTGCCTCGTCCCAAGCAAAATGTTGTGGGAACCAAGTGGGTGTTCCGCAACAAACAGGACGAGCACGGGGTGGTGACAAGGAACAAGGATCGACTTGTGGCAAAAGGTTATGCCCAAGTCGCAGGTTTGGACTTTGAGGAGACTTTTGCTCCTGTGGCTAGGCTAGAATCTATTCGTATATTGCTAGCATATGTCGCTCACCATTCTTTCAGGTTGTTCCAAATGGATGTGAAGAGCGCTTTCCTCAACGGGCCAATCAAGGAGGAGGTGTACATGGAGCAACCCCCTAGCTTCGAGGATGAACGGTACCCCGACCACGTGTGTAAGCTCTCTAAGGCGCTCTATGGACTTAAGCAAGCCCCAAGAGCATGGTATGAATGCCTTAAAGACTTTTTAATTGCTAATGCTTTCAAGGTTGGGAAAGCCGATCCAACTCTTTTTACTAAGACTTGCGATGGTGATCTTTTTGTGTGCAAAATTTATGTCGATGACATAATATTTGGTTCTACTAACCAAAAGTCTTGTGAAGAGTTTAGCAGGGTGATGACGCAGAAATTCGAGATGTCGATGATGGGCGAGTTGAACTACTTCCTTGGGTTTCAAGTGAAGCAACTCAAGGATGGCACCTTCATCTCCCAAACGAAGTACACGCAAGACTTGCTAAAGCGGTTTGGGATGAAGGACGCCAAGCCCGCAAAGACGCCGATGGGAACTACCGGACACACCGACCTCAACAAAGGAGGTAAGTCCGTTGATCAAAAGGCATACCGGTCAATGATAGGTTCTTTGCTTTATTTGTGTGCTAGTAGACCGGATATTATGCTTAGCGTATGCATCTGTGCTAGATTTTAATCCGATCCAAGGGAGTGTCACTTAGTGGTCGTGAAGCGAATTCTTAGATATTTAGTCGCTATGCCTTGCTTCGGGATCTGGTATCCAAAGGGGTCTAACTTTGACTTGATTGGATACTCAGATTCCGACTATGCTGGATGTAAGGTCGATAGGAAGAGTACATCGGGGACGTGCCAATTCTTAGGAAGGTCCCTGGTGTCATGGAATTCTAAGAAACAAACTTCCGTTGCCCTATCCACCGCTGAGGCCGAGTACGTTGCCACAGGACAGTGTTGCGCGTAACTACTTTGGATGAGGCAAACCCTCCGGGACTTTGGCTACAATCTGAGCAAAGTCCCACTCCTATGTGACAATGAGAGTGCTATCCGAATAGCGGAAAATCCTGTTGAGCACAGTCGCACAAAGCACATTGACATCCGGCATCACTTTTTGAGAGACCACCAGCAAAAGGGAGATATCGAAGTGTTTTATGTTAGCACCGAGAACTAGCTAGCCGATATCTTCACTAAGCCTTTAGATGAGAAGACCTTTTGCAGGCTGTGTAGTGAGCTAAATGTCTTAGATTCGTGGAACTTGGATTGATTTAAAGCATACATGTGTTTATGCCCTTGATCATGTTCCTTATGCATTTTGTTGCTTACTTGTGGTGCTCAAGTTGTACAAACATTCCCCGGACCTCACAAGTCCTCTTGCAAGTGATGCACATATTTAGGGGGGAGTTGTGCTACAACTTGACCCTTTGAGACTAACCGTGTGCTTGAGTTTGCTTGATTTAGTCTCAAAGGAGGTTTGAAAGGGAAAAGGTGGACTTGGACCATGAAATACTTCCACTGCACTCCGATGAGAGGGTAACTTATTCCAAGTTCATCTCATGTACTCCTATTGCCTTTGTATTCTTATTTGAAGATTTTGGTGAGGCAATGGGGTTAAAGGGCCAAGATTGATCCCATTTTGGTGCTTGATGCCAAAGGGGGAGAAAATAAAGGCCAAAGCAATAAATGGATCAGCTACCACTTGAGAAATTTTGAAAATAGTAGAATAGAGCTTTTGGTTTGTCAAAACTCTTTTATTGTCTCTTTTGTCAAAAGTTGGCCATCTTGTCGGGAGAAGTGTTGATTATGGAAAAAAGGGGGAGTTTTTGAAATCCTTGATCAATTTCTTTTGGAATACCTCTCTTTATGTCTCTACAAGTGAATTTGACTTAGAGATAGAAAATTGAGTTTGATTTGCAAAAACAAACCAAGTGGTGGCAAAGAGTGATCCATATATGCCAAATATGAATCAAAACTATATTGAGTTTTCATTTGCATTGATATTGCACTTGTTCTAGTTGCTTTATGTTGTGTTGGCATAAATCACCAAAAAGGGGGAGATTGAAAGGGAAATGTGCCCTTGGGCCATTTCTAAGTATTTTGGTGATTGAGTGCCAACACAAGTGCTTTTGTGTTAATCTATGCAAAGTGGTGGACAAAGTGCAAATCATGTCAAAAGGTATGTTTCTAGACTTAGTACATTGTTTTATGGACTAATGTATTGTGTCTAAGTGCTGGAAACAGGAAAAATCAAGTTAGAAAAGAGATGGCTTTGTTCAGCCAAAGTCTGCTCAGTCTGGGTGCACCGGACAGTGTTCGGTGCGCCAGACTGGCTCTGGCGAACTTGCTGCTCTCGGGAGTTCGACAGCGGTGTACGACTATAAATCACCGGACTGTCCGGTGGTGCACCGGACTGTCCGGTGAGCCGTTCACAGGCGAACTCGTCGCTCTCGGGAGATGATTAACGGCGTACGGCTAAAATTCACCGGACTGTCCGGTGTGCACCGGACTGTCCGGTGAGCCAACGGTCAGCCGGGGCAACGGTCGACCGAGGATTCCGCGCGTGACGCGTGGCCGAGCCAACGGTCACATTGGGGCACCGGACTGTCCGGTGTGCACCGGAAAGTGTCCGGTGCGCCAACGGCTCTCAATCTGCAACGGTCGACTGTGCCGTAGAAGAAAAGAAATCCGCACCGGACAGTGTCCGGTGGTGCAACGGACTGTCCGGTGCGCCAGGCGACAGAAGGCAAGATCAGCCTTCCTGGAATGCTCTCAACGGCTCCTAGTTGCCTTGGGGCTATAAAAGGGACCCCTAGGCGCATGGAGGAGGACACCAAGCATACTCAAAGCATTCCTAAGCACCGAGACTTCGATTCCACGCATTTGTTTCTTCGTGATAGCATCTAGAGCTCTAGTTGAGTTGTGAACTCGTCGGGTTGTGTTGCGAGCTCTTGTTGCGACTTGTGTGCGTGTTGACATTCTGATTTTGTGTCTTGTGTGCGTTGCTTATCCCTCCCTTACTCTGTGCTTCTTTGTGAACTTCAAGTGTAAGGGCGAGAGGCTCCAAGTTGTGGAGATTCCTCGCGAACGGGATAAAGAAAAGCGAAGCAAAACACCGTGGTATTCAAGTGGGTCTTTGGACCGCTTGAGAGGGGTTGATTGCAACCCTCGTCCGTTGGGATGCCACAACGTGGAGTAGGCAAGCGTTGGTCTTGGCCGAACCACGGGATAAACCACTGTGCCATCTCTGTGATTGATCTCTTGTGGTTATTGTGTTTTGTTGAGACTCCTCTCTAGCCACGTGGCATTATTGTGCTAACGCCTAACCAAGTTTTGTGGCATTAAGTTTTCAAGTTTCACAGGATCACCTATTCACCCCCCTCTAGGTGCTCTCAGGAACATGTAACGACACGGGGAGGTGTTTACTGAGGGAGGACCATTTCGCAACAATCACTTCCAAGAGAAGCCATCTATAATCGATCCTCTCCTTGGTCTATAAAAGGAGGAGGGTCGGCCTGACAAAAGGGGAGACTGAACCCGAGAACCAACACTTGATACATAGATCCTTTAGTAGAATAAGACTTAGAACTCTTCCCCTTCTCTCTAGCTTGTAACCCTACTACGAACGGTACCGCGAGCCGGTAAAGACTGGAAGTAGGGTGTAGGGACGTTCTACCGACCAATATAAATCTTGCGCCCGCTGAGCACACCATTCGGATCCAGAACGGGCATACACAAATTTACTCTTTGATACTAGTTTAAAACACCGATAACTAGTTTAGAAACTTAAATTCTCTTCAATTCTAGAGGGGATATGAGTTTCCAAACTAGCCCTTAATGAGATGAGGACTCTTGGACATGTCAAACATCTCCTTCTATGGCGTCCAGCCTCAAAGGACAAGAACAACATGAGTAGCTCTACAAAATAAAGACGATGCAACTAAATGAGTAACATAGCTAGAAGTAATTGAAATCAAAAGCATGTAGTAATGAAGCATATTCGATAGCCGCATGCAACAATAGTGAATTACAACTACTATGGGACATCTACAAGAAGCACAAGTGCTACAGAAGCAAATTGAATGGAGCTAAGCCTAGACAATTTTGCTCTAGAAGTATTCTGGTGGACCGTTATATGTCCTCCTAGAACTTTAAAGCACACATTGTTTTGGTGAGGACCGTGGGAGTATGTTTTCGTGTGATTGGTTCCCAGATGCATCCACGCAGTTGCATCTATATGGAGTATTAAAGCACACTTTGTTTGGTTGTGTCATTCACGCATGCAATCTCGGTGGATGTAAAAAAAGTACAGCTGAGCCAGACTCCGGTCAAATGCTCTAGCCGCACGGACTGCAGGCTCAGGGCATGCAGCCGAGCAAGTAAAGGCACACAAAAATGAGACGCTTCTTGAGTTTTTTATTATATCTTTCCATTAAAAGATTTAATCATATATAATACACCCTTCTATAATACACATTTCAGTGCAACTTATAATATATAATACACATTTTTGAACAAAACTAGACCACTTATAATATATATATTTAAAGATTCATTTATGCACCCTTCTATAATATACATTTCAGTGCAACCAACCAAACAAAGTCTATGTCTAGTCTACACGAGCCTATACAAGCAATCAAACAAAAGGATCCGCATGAACTCACCCTGTTCCTACCAATACTAGATAGGCTCATGCAAGCTTTTCTCTACTTGTACGGGAACCAAACACATGGTTTGTTTTAAAGTTTTTGTATGCAACCAAATTTTACATCATCGAACTTCCAAAAATGTCACGATGAATTTGGTTTACGGTTACAAAGATCTATTCTGTATAGGCCTTCTTTGGAATAGTAAAACTTAAAGAGAAAAATACAAAGTTTTTCTCAAATACGTAAAATATATGTGCATTATTATAATTAAGTTAGAAGGGCGAGAGTATGGAGACTTAGGGGATGTTTGGTTCCTTTAGACTCTGTTAGAATGAATAGAGTTAATAGTTAGATACTAAAATTAGTTAAAGACATGTAAACAATTTAGCTAATAGTTCAGCTATTAGCTACTTTTAGCAAATTAGCTAATAGGAAGCTAGCTATTTGTTAGTTAGCTAATTCTACTAGCAATTTTTTAGTCAACTCACTATTACTCTAGTGCATTCAAACATATCCTTAGTCATCCTCCTAAACTTTATGATTGCTTTTCATGGTAAATCACTGATTGTTGAATTGAAGGTTCAACTTAGTCATGAATTTGATATGAAAGATCTTGGACCAGCAACGAAAATTCTTGGGATGGAAATTCAACGTGATCGTCGTGTTGGTACTCGTTTTCTATCTCATAAAAGTTATATTGAGAAAGTTTTTGAAAAGTATAATCTCGAGAATTGCAAATCTGTTGCTACACCATTGTCTTCACATTTTAAATTGTCATCAAGGCAATGTTTTATTACTGAAGATGAGAAAGAACACATGTCTCACATACCATATTCTAATGATGTTGGGAATCTCATGTATGCTATGATTTGTACAAGGCCCGATTTGGCTCATGTTGTTAGTGTGGTTAGCAGATTTATGCACAATCCTCCTTGCTACTTGAAAGGTACTTCACATTTTGGATTATTGTTTGATAAGAATTCAGTGAAGGAAATTGGTGCTATGGGATTTGTTGATTCTAAATTTGCTGGAGATCTTGATAAGAGACGCTCCATATCTGGCTATGTTTTTTCATTATGCGGTTCTGCAGTGAGTTAGAGGGCTTTCACTTTAGTCTGTTACTACTCTTTCCACTACTGAAGCAGAATATGTCTTAGCTACTGAAGGGGTTAAAGAATCTATTTGGATGTGAGGTCTTATTTCTGAACTTGGTGTTCATCAGGATGTCATTATGGTTTATTGTGATAGTCATACTTCTATTGTCTGACTAAGAATGACATGTATCAATTCAAGACCATGCACATTGATATCAAGTACCACTTCATTCGTGATATTGTTGCTGAAGGTAAGATTAAAGTGGACAAGATACATACAGACAAAAATCCTATAGACATGCTTACAAAGCAGTATCTAATACCAAGTTCAAACATTGTCTTGACTTGGTAGGTGTTTGTGGAGCTTAGCACCCTAGTGGTGTTTGGGGAGACAATTTTATAGATTTATCTTCATACAAACATTTATAAATTTTAATGCTCCTAGGATGTCCGATTTTTTACTAAATAAATTCTACTTTTAAAAATAACTAGATTATATGAAAAAAAATTCAATTCCTAAGATAAAGACAAAAGTTTAGTGTAAGTTATCATTTGATAAAAGACCCACTAAATAAAAAACAACTAAGATTAGAAAAGAAACAAATACATTTACTTATATAAATTGAAAAGCCACTTATATAAATGAAAGAAACATGTGAATTTATTATAAAATAAGTTCCCTTTCTAAACTATAAAAATTTATAAATTATAAGATATCTTGATTTCTTTATATATATTGTTATCAACGTCTGGGATGTGTATACTCCTAGATATTGGCAGCATGCCTTCTAAAGTTCATTTAGTAGAAGGAAACCATAATGGACCCGATTGATGTAGAACTATACACCCAAGACCCTTGTTGCTCGACCTAATCTTGTGGCTCACTAGGCCTCTAGATCCCTCCCGACCGTCAAGGTTCTCCATGCCTCGTGGGCCTCCTAGCTAGGAAGAGGTCCCGAACTCAATCAAATCAAGATGCCCCAACCCAACAGGCTGGTGCTACAAGCAAAAACCCCTCTAGATGTTTCCTCCGAACACTCAAGGTGGAACGATCCCGAATGAAGACGCCCTTCAATGGAATGGTATCAGTCTGGCGTGTGACAACCCAAAGCGTATGGTCTCAGTGTCACGTGTCACTGATTAGGACGACCACATGATATAGGACAATCAAGGTAATGCTTTTGTTAATCATACTAAAGGTAATGTTTTTGTTAATCATACTAAATGTGATGGATGACATTACAGTCAAAAGGATGCAGTATCCCGACATCTAAAGCCACAAACACACCCAAAGCCACTATGTGGTGGGTGCCACTATTCATGTAGTCATACCTAAACATACAGATGTACACGCAAGCATTATAAATTATAAATAGCTATATCATATACCGACTACATCATACTCAATTACATACGGTTGGACGTACCTACCCCTGCATTATAATATGCTGAATAGAGTGACACAACCATGACATACCTTAAATAATCTACTAAAATATAAAACAACTAGTGTCTCTAAGAAAAAAAACAAAAACATCTTGAAGCAATCGATTGGTATGGTAGGATCTTTACTGAGCAGAAATTTTAAGTAAGGCTATGTTTGGTTTCTTTAGTCTAGGGACTAAAATTTAGTTAGGAAATTAAAGTTTAGTCCCTAACCTGTTTAGTTTTAAGGGCTAAAAATAGTAAGAATATACTAAATGACTCATAAAAAGACTAAAATGACCTTTTACATTCTCCTGCTATTAGTACAATTAAATTAAATAAGGGGTAAATATGAAATTAATATGGTTTAGTTCCTTTTAGTACATGTAAAGAAATAAAGACTAAATCATTTTAGTCCTAACCAAACACCCCCCTAAAGAATCTTGGTGGAATTGAACCACCATCCATCCGAGACTACTAGTCAACGGAGGACCTCACCGTGCTGAGGAAAGATCCACATCTCAACGAGCAGACTCTCAGATCTACACTACAACATCCAGCAAAATGACGTTTAACTTTGGAAAACTAGGTCATTTTAATGTTCATATTTTTTGCAGAAATCAGTTTATTTGAGACGTTTATTTTGCATAGAGTTGTCATGTCTTCTTTGATGAGTAATATAAAATCTGACAGCAAATTCCGAGCCTATAATATCCAGGGCATATCATTCTTTGACATAAATATACAAAACTCTAGCACAAAATTACGAACTGGGATACTCTTTTTTTTTTGGCTTTCAATTGAGTTAAACATAATTTAAGCACTTATCAATCAAGACAATAGTTTTATGCAGAATATACATATTGTACTATTGTTGGCAATATAGAGAAAATACTTTATACTATTGTTGGCAATATAGAGGAAATACTGAAGACATGCTTGGATGTTATATGCTAAACTTTAACAAGTACTAAAGGTTAGCACACTTTGGAGCTAAAGTTCTATTAGATGCTAAAATTTAACACTTCACTTGTAGCACCTTTTAACACTCATATTTCAATCTAAGTGTTAAAAATGTAGTGGTAAATTTTAACACCAAGAACCAGATAGGCCCTTAGTTGGAGCGTTATTATAAATTGTAGTATAAAAATATAGAAACCAAATTTTATCCCTCCACTTAATGAATTGAAGAAAAGCTTATATTTAAACTTTGGAAAATGGAGTATCAAATTTTACTATAAATTATAGTATAAAAATATAGAGACCAATTTTTATCCCTCCACTTCATGAATTTAAGCTTATATTTCAACTTTGAAAATGATGGAATATCAAATTTTACACTAAATAGCCTACTTTATTAAGTGCACTCTAATTCCTCCGAAATGAAGGGTCCAACGGCCCTTTACACATGCATCAACATTCAGGAGTCTTTAACTTATGAGAATAATTTTTAGGTATTAATGCTATCTCCAGCACCTCCCATATCCATTACCTATCTCACTCATATTTCAAACTCCACTGAGTATATATGCATATGCATAATCTACTAAAAATAGAATACAATGATGGCCAATATGGTCTAAAATTTGAGGCACCAATCAAGGCCGTGTTCAGTTGCATGTGCATTAGAGAAGACTGAAGAAAATTAAATTCTTTTCTATTCAATTTTGACTAGCCTCAAATTCTCTTCAATCCACTCCTAACCACCCTAAGAGCTTGTTTGAATAGAGGGTAATTCCAAAAAGAATTCGAGTTTATAAACTAGCCCTAATAGAGATGCAGAACTCGCCCATAATCTATATTACATTTCAGTAAGGGCTAGATATATAGATTATGATAATCTATATTACATTTCCGTGGTAGAAGATTTCACATGATGAATAGTAGAATCACTGCAATTTTGCAACCCTCCACAAGTCCAACAATTGCAATGGCTTAACTAACAAAAACATGCCAAAAGCTTACAAGAACCAAATATCCCAATTGACATGATAAATACAAATGAAATGGCACGACATAATCAGATTGGAGTTGTTGAAAATAAAATATACAACGAAATAAAGACGCAGCGCCATCTTAAGTGCGACATAAAATTTCACTTAGGACATCAGTAACGCTTGTTTCACTGAGTTTATGGGAGTCTGAAATTGTTGAACTATTAACTTCAACACAGCTGGGCAAAGTGGGCGTCGAATGTCATTATTCATGGAGGTTTAACGGTTTCTTTGAATGTGCAAAGACAGAACATAAGAATACAAGCGTGGCGTCAGAGATGAGAAAATTAACGATTGTACCTTAAGAATCTCGCTGTAGCTCCATGTTTGTTTTTGTTGCAGATCTCCGTGTTAGATGCAAAAATCCGAAGCGTGTAGGTGAGCTGAGATCGCAAACCACGCAAAAACCAATGCACACAGGGACACGGAACACCACGAGGGAGGAGAACCCGGGGCCAAAAAAAACAATCCCCCGTGCGATCTCCACCCCCAGGACACAAAAATATCTTCTTTTATTACCGTGGCCTGCCATGCGAGCGCACCCACCATGGCAAAGGCCTCCCTATAGCATGTCACGTCTTACATGTTGCACCTTACCTCGCCTCTTCAAGTCGGCGCATCTCTTAGATCTAATAATTATCGAAATTCATCCAATAATTATCAGCGCAGCAGAGCAGATTCATCATCCCGATCCCGCCGCCGTCTTCAGCCATCATCGCTTCAGACGAGCTCCGAACGGAACCCTAATAACCTTGCGATTTCGCCAGCTCTAGAACCTGAAGCAAAACAACGCGGCAGATCAGCCCAACACAACAACAAAATCTTGCGGTCAGAGACTAACCGGTGCCGATCCAACTCGTCATACACGCGGATTTGTTGTACCTCCCGTGCTCAGATCCACGGCCTCCCAGCTCGATTCAAGCCGTAAGACGAAGAACAGATCTAAGCCTGCGCAACATGAAGCAAACTGATTTGTCGCTAAATCGAAACAAAGTAGCTCACCGAGGGCGCGCGAGGTAACGAGTCAAGGAGCCCGGCAATCCTGGATCTGCAGGGGAGAAGGTTGCGTGGAGGAGGGGAACGCCTCGAACAACATCTTGTTAGTTTATAACGAATAATAATTGGCGGAAGCAAAGGTATTTATGGTCCCGTTGGCCAAAGCGGACAGCGGAGATGAGGCGGTTCAGTTTGGACGGCTGGGATGGAGATAACGTGTCGTGAGATCATTGGCTGTAAACTGGGTCAGACCGTGTTGTTAGCGTACTAAGCGGAATTAGCGTCATGGCATGCGTCATGGTTAGTTTTGGATCCTTTGTGGGCGGAAGAGAAGAGAGGACGTTTGTGGCATAATTAGCTGGTTCGCATCCTCCGTGAAAGTTTTTACTTTATCCATTGCAGAAGGTTATGCAGTCTGTGGTAAGCAAAACTGTTGGATACTCTATCTATATCTCTTTTATCCATATAAAAAGGTTACTTGTACCCTGTACAATATAACATATAATGTATCTATTTTTTCTAGTTTTTTTCTCCTCCATATAAGGAGAGTTTTTCCATTTCCACGTGTTAAACGTGATAACTTCTCAACCATAGCTCCGACAATCGTGTTTCTTTTCCTCGCGTGACATTAGTAGCGTTCTTTTATGTGCACTATCCATATGTGTATTCTAATAAACCAACCAAGATTGATGAAGCTTTGAAGGATGTTGATTGGATCAATGTTATGCATGAAGAACTCAATAATTTAACAAGAATTCAAGTTTGGGGGCTAGTTGAGAGGAACAAGAAATACAAAGTCATTTAAACTAAATGGGTGTCTAGAAGAAGCAAAATGAAGATGGCATTATGGTGAGGAATAAGAAATACTTGTATCTTAATATTATACACAAATAGAAGGTCTTCACTTTGGTGAAACATATGGCCTAGATCTAAATTTTGTAGTAAGGATCCTATTTACATATGCTTCTTCTCACAACATCAAGTTATATCAAATGGATGTGAAGAGTGCATTCTTGAATGTAGTCATCAATGAGCTAGTGCAATCACTTGAATTGCAAGAACCCCAACCATGTTTACAAGCTTAAGAAGGCATTGCATGGACTATAGTAAGCACCAAGAGAATGGTATGAGAAGTTAAGGGATTTCATACTCTCTAAGGTATTCAAGATGGGAAAGGATGGTGCAACACTCCTCACCAAAACGTCTAGAAAAGATTTGTTTATGTGCTAAATTTATGTGGATGACATGATCTTCGGATTAACAAATCAAGATTTTTGTGAGGATTTTGCAGAAATGATGGATCAAGAATTGGGCATGTTCATGATTGAAGACTTAAGTTACTTCCTTGATATTTAAATCAAGCAAATGAAGTATGGTGCATTTGTGAGTCATGGTAAATGCATAAGGGTTATGCCCAAGAAATTTGGGATGAAATATTTGATAGTTGTCTAGAGGGGGGTGAATAAGCAACTTCCTAAAATTTTACAAATTAAAACAATCTAGAACCCCAAATTAAATGTTAGTTCAAAAACCAGAACAAATAGGAGTGAGATGAGAGAGAAGTCCTTGCACTTGAATGAGGAATTAACACTAGAGCAATATCACAAGCGAATATGAAGCAATATCCCATGTCCACTATGCACAGACATCTGTCGGTTCGTCCTCACCGCTCCCACGGCCATTGCTTGGGCGCAACCACCACCAGTAGCAACAACAATAGCAGCAACCACAACAACCGCAACCTAGAGCGCGGTCGCCTAGTTTTCATGGGCGCTAGAAAGCTCAAGCCTTTGTCCCCATCACAACTTCCATGTAAATGAGTGATGACTCCCTTATTGTCTGGCAAGGTTCCTCGTCACGGTGACCCTTCTACTTTCACAGCGACGTTCGGGGCTAGCTCAGCTGGCGGGTCTAGTTCCTAGTAGCAGGGAACTGCTGGAGATTCCCTCAGAGTTTCGAACCCCACCAGAGCTAGTTTGGTGCCTCCCGCCGCAGAGGAACCGATGGGTGATCGACCGGCGGAGGCCCCCACGACGGCAGTCATGGCTGCAAAGAGGCCATGGCAACGGCAGGTGCGATGACAACGCCAAGTACTGGGGCCCCGGATGGTCCACAGGTGCGCACGACTCAGAGGGTGACCAGAGCACCGCGAGTTCTTCTGAAACCACCTGGGCAAGTAACCCCACGGGCCCTACAATAAAGAGTCCTGCGCTGGGCACAGGCGTTCCCAGCCCCATCCATACGCTTGCTGGTCTCCAGCTGGCGACTCCTGACTGACTCCACCCAGGAAGTCCCCCACCACCTCCCCTACCCGATCCCACCGAACGCTTAGCAAAGTAGAGGGGGGTCAGGGGGCATTCCGACTGGCACTAGAGGTCAAGCATGCATGCCTTGCCGACTGGCACACCCAGTTGGAGGCGCGAACTTGGGCAGAGGCCTCCTGGGCTGCCATCGAGCGCTCCAGGATCATGGAGGACCACAGGAAGCTTGAGAGGGACGACTAGGAGGAGTTCCTTGAGAACCTTACGAAGCTCTCTGATGAGACACATGAGGTGTCCTAGAAGAAGAAAATGTTGATTCTATGGGAGGAGACAATGTCCTAGAAGGAGACCGTTGTTGTAGAGCTGAAGTCCAAACTAGATATATGCCAACGATGCGATCATTGAATCATAGCGCCACCGGCAGGATGAGGCTGTCGAGGAACTGCACAAATGGCGCCTGGAGCTGGAAGATAAAGCTAGCAACATCACCATCGTCGTGGAAAATATTAGGGCGGAGAAGCGGACGACTGTCGAACGGCGGGAGTCAAACGCCACCTCCCTGGATAACTTGCTCACCCTGCAAGGCGAGCTGCTGGCCGAGCGCAAGAAGAAGGTGGTGGGGAAGGAGCGCAATCAGGAGGAACGGGGCACTGGTGGCAGCTCAGAAGGATCTCGAAGACCTTCGAGCGGAGCAGCGCGTGGGGTCCCAGTGGATTGTTGAGTGGGCTAAAGAGGCAAGTTCAGCCCTGGTGCCACTTGGGACAAGCCCCATCTTGGTGGTGGAGCAACCCGCCAAGATTGTTAACATCTTCCCCGTTCTAGACTCCATCGCTGACCGACTCCGTCGCCTTGATCGGACACTCGGGACCCATATCGAGTCCAAAGGTCGTGAGCTCTGCCATAGGGTGGCGGAACATGTCCTCACCTGCTTCTGGAGCCATGACCCATTTCATGCGTGATTTTGCAAACGCCTACGAGACAAGACTATAGAGTGGCAAAGGAGATGTCGAGCCACGACGCTTGTTGGTTACTTGTTCTCAAAAGCTACGAATCAAGAAATAAGGCAACACAATTGTTAAAGATTAAGGATATTCATCCTCTGAAGCATTATCTCCTTTCAGATATAATGATCTTCAGACGAAGGTCATGAAGCTCACACCTTAATCACTTATGAGAATACGAGTCCTTAGCTTGGAAACAATATATGTTATTCATATATTTATACATCCATATATTCATTTCATAATGTTTACATATATGAACATCAACAGAATTTATATTACATTGATACTTTCAGCTTGATCGAAGGTGATGATGCAAGAGCAATTACAATCAAGTGTGAATAGTACGATGGTATTGTTCACCTATTTATAAGCACGGGACGCAACCCGAGTAAAATTACATTTATGACCTTAACATGTAATCATAACTGTAACATAAATCATCAAGGATTAACTAGTTTTTTCTCTTCGGCTCAGCGTCATGTTTGATCTTTGTTGCCGCCTTAAACCGAAGTTGTCGTCCTTCGGCTGCAGTTTTGGCATTCGTTGTTGTTGCTTTCAGACAATGTCTTCGTCTCGAGGACCTTCGGCGCGAAAGGAGATCCTCATCACGAAGCTTTTCTTATGACGAAGCTTCTGTAATATTCAATATTATGCTAGAAACAAATGGTTAGTCGTGTTTTTTAGGACCTTTGGAAGAGGAAGGCCCCAACAACGCTAGTGGTAGATTTTGTTTTTTGTTGGTGTAACATACTTAAGAACCATTGACATTGGTACTTATCTATATATTATTTGCTTGCTCTGATCTTAGCACGTGCGATGTTGTCAATTTTTGCCACTTAACGCAGAGGGAGGACTTACTTCTTTTCTACCACCCCCTGGTACCCTGGCCCCCTGGGAGGTAGCCTTAATTGATTTAGGCTAGCTACCATCAAACCAGGAGTAAAAATTGATGCCCTAGCCCCTAGGGGTAGTCTCAAATGTTTGAGGCTAGCCACCATAGAACCGAGACATCAAAAATTGATGCCCTGGCCCCATGGCAGATAGTCTTAAGATTTTGAGGCTAACTACCACCAAGGTAAGACCTGGACCTATATACGGCTCAAGATTGACACTTAGTATTGCATCCATGGGACCCGTAATCTGTTGTATTCAATCATTTTAGGTACTTAACTAGACCTAACAATAAAGCTTGGGAAACTAGCCTTTATGTTGGAGTGAGGTTCGGGCTCCCTAAAATGCATGTCGGACCTAGGTACTAGGGCACCCGTCCCAGAGTTGCGAAGCATGTAGGCTTAGGGTACAGAACCAGGCTTAGCGGCTACACAGCTTCAGGCCACCCTAGAGGACAAGAATCTTTTCCCTGGGCCCAACCTCCAAGGATTCGGACCCCTTCCATCAAAGGGGTACCAAACTAAGTTATAAGGTGACTAGCTCAATTCAGTTCTTAACATACCAGATAGGGTGGGGATCTGTATGGATGGGTTAGAAAAAATAATGCGTTCGAGCTAAAATGGGAAAGTAGATTGCCACAAAGACATAAATGGAAAGATCTTTTCCTTTATAATTGGGTATATATGGGATGTGTGACGTATACTAGAGGCTGGGTTTATGGGGTCGGACCCCACCAGTTTGCACCACACATACATTAGGTACTATCGGTACCCTGAAACTAGGGTACCCCTTACTACTGTATAAAGACACAGTGCCCACGTGGCTATCTCTCTTAGTCGCGTGGTAAAGGTGCTGTGTGTGGGACTAGGCCATGACTCGCCCCAGTCTCGGGAGACTACTCTGGGTCCACAGCAGCATCCGACTCCACCATACTCCACCATATGGGCGGGTCCGGAGCCGCCACGTGTCCAGAGAAGGTGATATACTCCAAGGCACCAAGAGTAAGTCCGGACCCCCATGGGAGAGCGCCGGACCCCTGGATATACAGTCCGGACCTCCAAGGTTGGTCCAGGACCTCCACGTGTGCAAGCCAGACCCCTGGAATGGGATCCGGAGCCCCCCCCCCCGTATGGGGTCCGGGCCGCCCACAATGGGGTCCCAAGGTTCCAAGATAGAACATACTCGGGCCTGGAACAAGGACCAGGCGGGGATCCGGTGCCGACACATGTCCAGACCCGGACCTATCTGCATACACTCCTGCTCCTCGCTCAGGCGAAAACCCGATGCGGCCACGTGGACTACTGCACATGACGTAAGCCGGCGGATGGAGCCTGGCATAAAGCCTCTGGGCTACACCACCCCTGCATTTATTGCGGATAAGACGAGCGCCTGTCCATTCCAGTGGCAGGCGGCGTGCTCATCATTACTCGCACGTTACCAAGAAAACGGGCGCCGCTTATCAATACTGCGTGGACTGCGGCCATCATGGCGCCCGGTGATTACTCAGGTGTTATTAGTATTAATTATCCACATAATGTATTCCATCCATTATGCTCCTGGGCCCACATGTCGGGGCTCAGCATCCTTGTATGTGCCTCCCTTAAACTATAAAAGGGAAGGCACATGACATTACAGGGACAAGTTCTCTAAGCTCTCAAGTTCTCTAAGCTCTCAAGCTCGCTAAGCTCTCAAGCACACAGACACACACACTCACACGCACAGACTCTCATACTCAATACAACATACACACAGTGGAGGTAGGGTTTTACGCTCCGGCGGCCTGAACCACTCTAATCCCTCGTGTCCTCATGTGTTGATCCACCTTCCAATAGACAGGCAAACCGCTAAAGCCCCCTCCTCATCATAGGAGTAGGGCGGGCGCATTCCGCCACCCGGCCGGAGAATTTTCTCTCCCACATTTGGCATGCTAGGTAGGGGGTTTTGGCTTTAGTTTTTTCCTTGTTTCCTTGCTCGGCACGATGGTTCAGATCGTCGAGCACCGCGGCTTGACCCCTGAGGACTTCCTGATGGAGAAGAGGCTGCGTCGTCCATGCCACGGGCCTCCAACCGCCCTACGCCTGGAGCTGCTGCTGTGCACGCTGCGCGGCAGCACACTCTCGCACAGTCATCCCAGGCTCCGCTAAGGGCTGCTCCTAGTGCGCTGTCTACAGCCAGAGAGTTGTTGCGCCACCCTCCGAGCTCCACGGCCTCGCCGGGGGCCATGAAGCAGTGGCGTGATGATGTCGACCGTCTGCTCAGCATGGCGCATTCTGGCTCGGCCAGACCTAGGCCTCGGTCATTCCGGCGTCAACGTGAGGCGTCGGCGTCAGTGCACTCACCCTCGGTGAAGGCTGCACCGACTGAGGACCTGCGGGCGGAGCTCAACCGCTAGCGTGCGGGTGAGGATGCCCCAATTTCTCTGAAGAGACCTGATGACCTGCGGACAGAACTCAACTGCAGGCGTGCGGGCGAGGACGCACGAGTGTCTCTGGAGAGGGCGCGTGAGCGTCGGCTAAACTTCGAGAGTCGCAACCTCGACCAAGACTTTCCTCCAGTCGTGCCACAAACTCCAAGGGGTGCCCAAACCCACATGGGTGTCCCATTGGTTAGCGTGGGCTGTACCACGCTAGCGGATCACCTCCATGCGGCGACTTGGCCGCCTAAGTTTTGGCCACACCTGCTAGAGAAGTACGACGGTACGTCAAACCCATCGGAATTTTTGCAGGTTTATGTCACTGCCATTATGGCAGCTGGTGGAAACACCGCTGTGATGGCAAGCTATTTCCTTGTAGCCTTGACCGGGCTGGCCCGGACCTGGCTCATGAACCTGACCTCGGGATCCGTCTACTCATGGGAAGAGCCTTGTGCATCGTTCACAACGAACTTTGCCAATGCTTATCAGCAACACGGTGTGGAGGCTCATCTCCATGCCATAAGACAAGAACCCGGGGAGACTCTCTGGGCTTTCATCGCTCGCTTCACCAAGGTACGCGGGACCATACCTCACGTCTCTGATGCCTCTATCATCACTGCTTTCTGACAGGGGGTGCATGATGAGAAGATGCTGGAGAAGCTAGCGACACACGATGTGGAAACTGTCACCACGCTCTTCGCTCTGGCTGACAAGTGTGCCAGGGCTGCCGAGGGTCATGCATCGCACTCGGCACCACAAACCGGAGTTACCCAGACGGGTGGCTCGGGTCCCGCTACCCAGGGCGGTAGCAAGAAGAAGAAGAAGAACCACGACCACGAGAGGCCACAGTCTGCTGCTACCATCGCTGCAGCCGTGACTGGGGGCTAGAACGAGCGCAACAAGCGCCCACGACCATAGGGAGGCAATAGTGGCTCATGCCCTGTCCATCCCAACAGTCGCCACAGTGCTTCGGAGTGCCGCGTGATCATCAAGCTCGCGAAGCGCGTCAGCGAGCGGCGCGAGCAGGCCTCCAAGGATGGCTCGCCACCTCGTCGTCGGCCTAGCAAGGAGAAGGTCGACGAAGGTGACACGGCCGCAGGAGAACGGGACCTCGGGTATCAGTCACTTGAGGGGGTCCTCAAGGATGTTTTCACTGGAGACTCCAACTCCGGTGACGACCACGACCGTCGCAAGAAGCTGTACGTGATGTACAGTGGAAGTTGGGAGCTCACCTCCTGCAGGAACGTTAAGTCCCTGCGCCGAGAGGTCCTTTCGACGGTCCCGAGGGTCCCGAAGGCTGCTCCACATCAATGGTGGAGGAGCACCACTATCTCCTTCGGGGCATCCGACTACCCCGAAAACATGGCAGGGGCTGGTATACTACCGCTCATCACCGCCCTATCATCACCAACATGCGGCTGCACCATGTGCTAATTGACGGTGGGGCTGGACTCAACGTCATCAGCTAGATTCAATCAGCTATAGATCCCAGGGTCCCGACTGGGACCCTCTCATCCATTCTTCAGAGTGGGCCCACAACCGGTGTATCCCCTAGGGAGCATCACACTCCCGGTAACATTCGGCACCAAGGAAAACTTCCGCACAGAGAACGTCCAGTTCGACGTCACGGAGGTTAACCTCCCCTTCAATGCCATCATTGGCAGGCCGACCCTGTACCGGTTCATGACCATTGCCCATTACGGGTATTTGGTCCTCAAGATGCCGTCCCCGACTGGGGTCCTTACCGTGCGGGGCGACCGCACCGCTGGGATGGCGGCTGTCGAGAGGCTGCACGCCTTAGCGGCAGAAACTGCTCACCCGGATGACGGAGGGAGGGACCCCTCGACCTCTGGTACCAAGGCGCCTGCCAAGGTGCCAAAGGTGCAGCCGTCTGGAGCAGACGACGGACCCGTCAAGACCATCCAGGTCGACGCGGACTCCTCCTAGACCATTCGCATCATGGGCAATTTGGAGGAGAAATAGGAACTCACGCTCGTCGCCTTCCTCCGGGCAAACGTTGACGTTTTCGCATGGGAACCATTGCAGATGTCTGGGATCCCGAGGGAGGTGATTGAGCACCATCTGAAGATCCACCCTTACGCCAAGCCGGTGAGTTAGAAGCCTCGAAGACAGTCCGTTGAGCGGTAGGACTTCATCTGTAAGGAGGTCCGGAAGCTGCTAGATGCTGACTTCATCGAAGAGGTTCATCACCCAGTGTGGCTGGCCAACCCAGTCATCGTTCCAAAGGCGAATGGGACGCTTTGGATGTGCATCGACTACACCAGCCTTAATAAGGCTTGTCCTAAGGACCCGTATCCACTTCCACGCATAGAACAAATTGTGGACTCTACCTCCGGGTGCAACCTCTTGTCCTTTCTAGATGCCTTCTCTGGTTTCCATCAGATCCAGATGGCTAGGGAAGATAGGAAGCATACCGCTTTTATAACAGTGGATGGGCTTTACTGCTATGTTGTAATGCCCTACGGTCTGAGAAATGCCTTGCCAACATTTGTACGGGCGATGAGTAAGACCTTTGGGGACCTGATTAGGGACAGGATAGAGATATATGTCGATGACATCGTGGTCAAGACTAAGAGGGGGTCGACTCTGGTGGAAGACCTGACCCTAGTCTTTGACAAGCTGCGGGCAACGCGCACGAAGCTGAACCCGGACAAGTGTGTCTTTGGTGTCTCCGCTGGAAAGTTGCTGGGATTCCTAGTTTTGCACCGGGGCATTGAAGCAAACCCGGAGAAAATTAGGGCAATTGAGGCGATGAGGCCTCCGACCCGGATCAAGGACGTCCAAAAGCTTACGGGGTCCCTGGCCGCCCTTAGTCGCTTCATCTCGCGGCTGGCTGAGAGGGCGCTACCTTTCTTCAAGCTCCTATGGAAGTCTGGCCCTTTCTCTTGGACTGAGGAGGCAGAACGTGCCTTCCAAGAGTTGAAGCAGCACCTTGTGTCCCTGCCGATACTGGTAGCTCCGGAGCCAGGGGAGCCGCTGTACTTGTATATTGCAGCGGCTACAGAGGCGGTGAGCATGGTGTTGGTCGTCAAAAGGACGGCACAACATCTCTAGGGGAGCCAGGAGGTTCCCCTAGGAGAAGATGGTGGTCCGACCACCACGGACCTTGAGGACCCGAGGTCAATCGTAGGGGTCCGGACCATATAGAGGCCAGTCTACTACGTCAGTGAGGTCCTCCATGAAGCAAAGGCTAGGTACCTTGAGACGCACAAGCTGCTCTATGTTGTGCTTGTTGCGTCTACGAAGCTACGCCACTATTTCCAGGCACACAGTATTGTGGTGGTGACCTCCTTCCCACTAAGGGCCATCCTCCACAACTCTAACGCCACAGGCAATATCACCAAGTGGGCTGCGGAGCTCGCTGAGTTCCAGCTGGACTTCTAGCCTCACCATGCTGTCAAGAGCCAGGTTCTGGCTGACTTCATCGTGGAGTGGACCCCTCCTCCAAGCGCTCCTGGGGGTTCGGATCCCAACTCGAACCCCACACCTGCGGAGCCTAGGGTCCCAGTCTTCACCGAGCCCCACTGGACGCTCTTCTTCGATGGGTCCGCCCGCCAGCAAGGTGGCGGTGCTGGGGTGGTTCTCGTCGACCCGAGCGGAGATCAAGTCAAGTACATGGTGCACCTCGAGTTCAAAGCCACCAACAACATGGCAGAATACGAGGTGCTGATCTTTGGCTTGTCTACGGCCCTATCCCTAGGGATCCGCCAGCTCCTCGTGAAGGGGGACTCCTAGCTGATCATCAAACAGGTCCGCGGGGAATGTAGCTGCAACGAGCCCAGGCTCGTAGCTTACCTCCTCCATGTAAGGAAGCTGGAAAAGGACTTCACGGCCCTAGAACTGCAACATGTTCCTTGGGCTGACAACTCAGCGGTAGATGAACTCTCCACGAGGGCATCAACTTGGGCAACTGTGCCCAAGGGTGTCTTCGAAAGACGGCTGTTGAGACCTACCGCCTAACCTGCCGAGCCGGGCGAAGGGGGTGAGACTAGCACCTCGAAGCTAGCGGTCCCCGTGGTGTTACATCTGCAGAACCCACTGTTGGGGACTTGTTCTCAAATGCTTCGAATTAAGAACAAGGCAACATAGAGAATTAGATATAAAATCCCTTCGTCCGCTGCAACAGTACTCCTTCGTGGATTTAATGAGCTTCGGGCGAAGGTTATGAATATATCACGAAGATTATATCTTCATGATCAGAGATAAAATAATGTAAAAAGAAATATAAAATACAAAAATGTTACAGAATGATAAAAATAAATAACAATATTTACTCTTTCTGTATAATATGAATTCGGATATTAAAACACGGCAATTAGGTACATTTATACCTTTCGTTTTGGCAGCACCGCGTCAACAATTACAAGATTGCGTGAACAGTAAAGGAGTACTGTTCACCTATTTATAGGCACAGGGCGCAGCTTGTGAGAAATTACAACCATGCCCCTTACAGAAGATCACAATTGTAACTCAGACTCTTTATGGACTAAAAAGTCATTCCATCTTTAAGTCGGTTTGTTCCTTCGTCTTTGGATGCGTTCTAGTGTCGAAGCTTCATGAGCGATAGCTTTGGTATTACATACAAGCGGATTTGCCGAAGGTGTTTCTTTCTGTAGGACCTTCGGAGACGAAGCATGGTCCCAACAGTAGCCCCTTCGCTGCGCTAGATCGTTTTTCGTAACGAGCTTGAACCGTGAAAGTCTCCTTAAGCTTCGGGTAGCCGAAGGTCCGAAAAACACCTTCCCTGGGCTCGTTGCCGAGAAACGATATGACTTCCATGCGCAAAGTAGTCCCAGCATGCACATTTACCTTCTCGGGTTTTGTGGCCCACTGTTCAGTGAGTGCGGGCGACTGTCCGTCTGGTGTAAGAGGCTTGACGATTCACCTTTTTACCTGCAGCACTATATAAACAGATAGGTAGGTGTAAAGTTACCACAGCATTCATTGCAATTGTACTGTTTTGCTGCCAAAAATTTCACCATAGCCGAAGCTTGATCCTTGCACTCAAACGAAGGACCATTTCGGATTCTGCTTCATCACGAGAAGAGCTTCGGGAGAAAAGGTTATTAAATTCAAAAAACCTTTAGGTGCTCATAATCAAATGGCTAGGTTGCGCTCCACTGCCAGGATTGAGCGTGAGGGAGACGAGGCCGAAACTTCTGAAACTGTTCCTATTTCCGAAGCAATGAGGCGGTCCGGGCTGGCAACATCAGGGGATGCACCTGCTGCCGAAGTGAAAGGAGCTGATGTTGAAGAAGTTGAATTTGAAGATGAGTACGGTGCAACGCCATCCAAACCCAGCCACTTGGAATTTGGGAAATCCACTATTAACAAAGGTGATATGGCTAAGTTATTGAAGTTAGGCTATTTCAGCGAAGATAAGAAGGAGCTAATTCGCTTCGAGGGAGAGGAGGTTACCCCGAAGCCCGAAAAAGATGAAGTGGTGGTTTTTAAAAGCTTCTTCAAAGCAGGGCTAAGATTTCCCTTGCATGAGATGATTGTGGCAGAACCTCCAAGTTATTGGGCCCACATGCACCCGTCCTTGTCCCAAAGACCTCAGACGGCCATGCATGTGCACCAGATAACTCAACAGGATCTGTCCGATTGCCCCAAGGACATCGGATAAACCACTTTCAACCAGAACCGTGGGATTAAGTAACACAAATCACACACACCAATATTTTTGCAGCGGAAATACTATTACCAAATTTTACAAGTTACAAAAGTTTTATATTATTTTATCGGAGTGGTTACAAAAGTATAAGTTTGAAATATATGCTAGCTCAAATGATCATCCTCAATAAGAAGTATAGAGGGGTTACTTAGACTTATAAGAAGGCCGAGCCCACCGGCACTTAACACCATCACAGCAGCACAAGGTTAGAACCTAAAAAACAACAGGGAATAAAACCCTGAGTACGGAATTACTCAGCAAGACTTACCCGACTAAAGAAAAGACTCTCAAGGGTATGCTGGTTTAAGGGAATCAAGGAGAGGCTTTAGCAAGAATCAACTTAGATACTTTTTGCAGAAATAGCTTACTAAAGTGAGTCCTTACTTTCAATATTTTAACGCTAAATTAAGTATTAATAGACTCTGTTTGCAGCTGGTCTAAATTCACCATCTCATCAATACAACATCATTTTTATTCATAATGTTCACATCCTGACTTAGGTTGTAGGTCAGTGACCAAGTCTTCATAACCGCGAAGGTACGGCGATCCGAATCGATTATACTCAGCTGAGGATCTCCAATCACACGACATATGTAGCACTTAACCCTTGCATATGTCAACCCGCCACCGGGGTTCTTAAGACCAGATCAGGTTCACGCGAACCGAGAGCACAGATACACCACCGTCCAGCCTCTTGCCACGGAGGGTACACGCTACTCTCGCCACCGCTCCACGCCCATTCCGTGTTATATTATTCTGGCCTTAGTCTGCCCGAGGCAAAGCTTACCCATGACGAGGCATGTGACCAGTTAAAGGGTCCTCGATCAGCAGGCCTACATACGCATCCAATCCTTAATCAACCTGGGTAGAACCTCACCTGTTCCTAGCCTAAGTTCCGATTTAAGTACTTCCATCCTTAGGATTGTTTGTGTTCCTTAGGATGAAAAGAGCATCACAGGGAACTTTGCAGTAAGATCCCACCATGCTCCCAATGAAAATATATTCTTGCAGGTAGAAGCCATCTTTCCTCAGGATAACCCCTGAGCAAGGCCTTAACGCAAAAGACAACCTCTATCCACAAGATCTGAGCAGGGCTAAGCATTTTTGTAAATTATATTTTGATACTTCACCAGAAGTATCTATAAAGGTATGGATATCAAGGAAGGCAATGCATCAAAGGGTTTCAAGCAACTCCTATAAACCTGATGCACATTTCACTAGACTTAAAGTGTAAAAATAATTTAAAAACACAAGGAAGGGGTTGCATGCACCGGGGCTTGCCTGGGTAACACTAGGTTAGTGTTTGTTAGGCGTCGATCACTTGACGACCATCCTTTGTCCCGATACTTGCTTCGTTTGTCCATCTCCAGTTCCGTTCATCAGCACCATCTTGTGATCGACTCAGTTCTGGTTCTCCGCATTGCATGGTTAATTCATGTACCTGAATGAAATGCATTATGCACATGAATGCATATAGACCGAAATATTTCAAACCTAAATAGTACTATGCGGTAGCGAATTAAACGCCTATCGGCGTGGCGTTGTATAATTTTGTATGGAAACACTAGTTATCGACATACAATTATACGCAATAATTACAGTTCTCTAAATTAAACGAAACTAATGCAAACATAAAAAAAACAACACATTTAGCACAATTAGCCTAAACACAACTTATCAGCTAATTAATTAAATGTTGAACTTATCCCTCGCATTATTAATTATACCACCTCTCGTTCACGAAGAACTATTTTAATTTCACTTTGTACAACCCATATTTCAGTCTAAACCTTAAGCAATGTATTTATTAAACAATAATAAACTCTATCATATCAACGCAATCATCAACCCTCACTAAAAAATCTATCAACTAGCCGATAAAAATACTAAGCCTATCTTTTACGTCATCAGCTCGCTTAAACATCTCATATATGTTTATCAATACAACCACATGTGACATCTACATATAACCATGCCCGCTCCACATATGTTTCTTCGTGAATTAAGATGCATAAGATATAGGTCGATGGTGCTAACCACACTCGGCCATAACCATACTTAAGATTAACTTAA
Source organism: Zea luxurians (assembly GCA_029449295.1). Lineage (NCBI taxonomy): Eukaryota > Viridiplantae > Streptophyta > Magnoliopsida > Poales > Poaceae > Zea > Zea luxurians. The sequence continues at coordinate 2,832,888 of JAOPSE010000090.1, forward strand.
CTAGTTTTCTAAACTATTTTCCAAATTAATTTATATAACACATTACTTGGTTACGACATTTACCGATCACAAACATAGACCGATATATACTACTATTAGAGCATGGCATTGACTCTATCGTACAAACGCACTGACACAATTAATATCGGCAACTTAACGATAATTGCTTAATACTAAACTTAACGTACGTGTCACCGAAATATCACTCTGCAAAATAGAACTAGTTCGAATATATTCGACAACTAAACTTCTCGAAGCATACCTCGCATCGCTGACATCTTTAACTTAAACTTCATACATAAACTAAGCGTTTTATTTCACGATCATAAAATCAATAATAAAAATAGTAAATCGGCTCACCGCGTTTTAATTCGATTTGGTAGTTGCCTAGCGACGACGGCCTTCCGCTGAAGTCCTCAATCGAACATCTGGCGAGCGTGACCGACAAGTTATGACTGATGGCAGACGCAGGAGCAGGGGCAGGTCCGGCATTTGTTAGGAAAGGAGCTCGACACCTGGTCTCATGCCGAGCTGCTAGGTGAAAGACGACGACCAAGGCTGAGGCAAAGCTTGACGACGGGATCGAACAGGGGATGACGATCGACGGTATTAGCGTGTTAGCACGACGATTCCCATACGACGAAGAAGACGGGGTAGCCACCCCCGAATTAGGCTTTTTGGTCGAGCGCCTGACGAGTGATGCACGAGCCTTGCTGTTACACCATTGGATCTGACTGAAGACTGATCTACCTCCCATCTCTTCGCCATCCGACACCATGACGAATTTCTAACACTGGATCGTACCTGATTCAGCAACATACGCGTAAACTCGGCTCGCGCATGTGCTGTCCGCAGGCTTGGGACCTATGTCAAACGCACGATGCACGGCATCGACAACGGACATCGCGCAGGGACTGCGCAGATCCGACAAACGGCTAAACATTCCATTGAGCAGATAGCTGGCCGCCGTGGCAAGACTTTTGCTGCTAGGATAGGATGGAGGGGTTCGGCAGGGAGCATGCGACGGGCGAAACCGAGCAGGGAGGAAGCTTCGGCCGGAGTCGATAGAGGAAGCTGGAGGTCGCAATAGACTAGAGCAGAGAAGCCGCTGGGGCGTCCGAGCGCCGTCTCCCGCGGCGAGCACCGACGAGCAGTAGGGCACGGCCACGGGCGGACCTAAACCAGGGCGCGCGAGATCCGGGAAGAGAGAGTAGAGGTCAGGGACGAGCTTAGGGAGATGGACGTCGAGCTCACACGCGCATGGACACAGGGGAAACAAGTGCGCGGTCTGCCGGAACAGGAACGGACAGGGAGCTCTGAGCTGGGGCTCGGCCGGCACCATGGAGACGAAGGAGCAGAGCAGGGGCAAGAAGAAGATGAGGGCGCGGCTGAGGACCACGGCGAGCTTGAGGGATTTGCACGCGTCCCAGGCGAGAAGCTGGAGATGGCGCAGTCGAGAGAGCTCCAGGGAGAGAGACGCCATGGAGGAAAACAGAGGAAGGAGATGGCCATGAGAGCTCCACGGCCAGGAGATTGAAGATGACCTCGCGCTGATAAAGCTACTGGCTGCTGAGCGGTGAAAAAAACAGGGAATGAGGGGCGGCGGGATTTTTTTCCACGGGTTGCGCAACGAAAATATCACGTGGCCAGGTGACCGAAGATAAGCGCGCGACGAAAAAAATCACGGATCGGAGGATAAGAACGGCTAGAAGGATAGAGTCGGCTGAAAAAAACATATGAGAAGATATTTCTTCTGATGCAAAAACTTGTATACATCTATGTCCTAAGATATAGACCAAAACGAGATGTAAATGAACCGAACAAAACCCCGTCAGCCATAATATTTGAGACTGATTTTGCCGGGAGTCAAAGGTATATACGATAGCGTTCTGGAATTCAAGTGTAGAACGAAATACAAACAAGACAAACCAAAACGATATCGGTTATACTAGTATAAACTGAGTCTGACACAATTTAAAATCAGATACTTTTATCTACTGCTCGAACACCTGATCGCTCTGCCATAGATATTTTATTAGAGAATCAAATCTCAATTATAAATCCTCGGACGCGATTTCTCAGATGACGAGCAGAGACAAAATTATTTTACAGAGTGTGCCGAAGAATAAATTGGATTATAACTTCGCGCACGATTTTTCTCAGACAACGCGCGACACAGATTATTTTGCCTCGAACATTTTAATCGTCGAGTTCTTCTCAATCTGTCCGGTATAAAATCGTTCGAGTGAGTCGGGCTTCCGAATTCGTATTTCGCGCGAGCGACGAATTTTAAATAATCACCGGACGCACCAATTTTCGGAATGACGATGTTCCGAATACCACAAAAATTTCAGAAGAGCCCGAATAAATAGAAGTAAAAATGATGTCGCACTTGCGACAGACTGAACAGATGCGATATTAAAATCTCAATAGCCGAAGATGTTTAAAATTTAACATCCGTTTTATCCACTGATTACGTGCTTAAATTCGTACTCGCTAACGAGCGGAATATAAACACCCGGGGTGTTACAGCCCTCCCCCCTTAAAAGAATCTCGTCCTGAGATTCAGAGCGAAAGATTTCTAAGAGTAGAAAAGCATGTAACACATGTCCATATCAGCGGTAACAAAGGCAGTTCCAAGTAAAGGCGAGTGTCTGAGAATATTGTTTCTCTAGTGGACAAAATATCGCCTTAGGCTAATTTAGAAATGTCCACCAATAGAGACGCTGCCTGCCAGAGGAACACATAAGGTTCCATGCGTGCAGTTTGCTTTCTCTGATGACACTGTACTATCTGAGTCTATTGAGCGAGCGACTAATACGCGATTTCACCCACATAGAACCAGATGCAACCTCTTGGGTAAAACACACAGAAAGAGGTTTACCAACAAGCGGTTACAGGAAATTCATAGCACAGGGGACAGGTGTGGATGTCGAATACTGTCGCGGTTAACATGTGGTTAACCCGAGAATTCAAGTCCATGAAAGATGGTATAGATTCGAGAGAATCACTAGCGGAGGGGTCTGTAGATGCGGTCTTTGTAACCAGTCCATTTTGTCGAGCACTGATCATGGTTCGACTGGATTACACATGCTGGAAAAGCACACGTGAAGCGATCGAGGCATGACTAGAGCGAGGATTAGGTGGTTATTAGTCAGCTTAATCTTGAGTCTTGAAAGTACTTTCTTCGAATGAGTTGAACCAAAGTGAGTTTAGATAACTCGACAAAACGATCTCTAAACTCAACCTTTGTTCATTGAGCAGTTACAAGTTAGTAAAACCAACTTGTTGAACTACTTTTGACATTGAGTAGGTCCTCTCAGTACCATCGGTAAGCCAAGGGTTGAGAGTTCACTCATACTAACAGTTGATCATGTACTTGGGCAGAAGTCCATTTGGTCCGGTTGTTCATCCGTTTCTCCATACGAGATGAATTATCCACTTGGTTAAGGAATACATGGATTAAATAAGAGAGCGAATGAACAAACTCCTGCATCTTAGTGGCAGGGGAAATCCAATCTCTATTTTGAGAGCTACTCAGTTGTCTCTCGACACTAAAAAGCTCCAAGGCTTCACCTTTACACCAAAGATGCAAAGGGAAACTTATTTAAGTAGTCACTACCAAGATCAAAAGAAAAGAGCCCACACATGAAAGTGGTATTGCCCTTTTTATCCAAAAGAGATGATAGATGTTGCTTGATCACTTGACAAACAACATGGAAATTGTTTCAAGGTAAGGAGTCCACGGAAGATCACACATCAGTGTAGTTCCACAATGGATCATGACCAAAAACTTCGATACCAACATGCGCCAAGCAGCATAACCTTGCATGTACATTCACAAGGGGCTCTCAGTTTCGCAGCGGCACCATAAGTCATTAATCATGACACCATCACCGAACTTGCACCAATAATGAATCTCACGTGGTAAGAACAATTTGTGCAAAGATAACATATCGATATAGTCTCATAATGGATTATGACTACTAACTGTGGTACCAGCGCGTGCCAAGTAGCGCAACCATGTGTATGCATCCACAGGAGGCCCTCGATTTAGTCACGACACCATCAGTTTTAGTCACAACACCATTATTAGACATAACCAATAAGAAATCTCACGCGACACAAATGAATTGGGCAAGGGTGACAATATACAAGGAGATACTCCACCTGTAAGAATGGTTACAAGTAGAGAGCCAAATAGATTATGGCCCAAGGAAATGAACAAGACATGGCCATAACCTAAACTTGATAAAAGGTGTATGATGGGAGACTGTTACTTCAGCCCCAAGCATATTTCTATGCCCATCATAGAGATCACAAGGTCAAGGATCAACATCTGATTAGATACGGAGGGAAAACAATCATAAGATTAAGTTGGTAGGCCTTCAATAGAGATGGGGAATCCAAAGGCATCAAATTCAAGAAAAATACTCGGATAGGTCTTTTCTGGGTTAGGTTGATAAAATAACGACATGATCTTCAAGAAGAGGCAAAATAGAGATATCTACTTGCACCAACCAAATAAAGGAATGGTTTTGGAAGGAGATATGACTCGAGATTCTTGTTGTAAGTCCGGGTACACTTTAGGTCCAACAAAGAAATTATCTAAGTATTTATTTGTATGTGTTTGGTCATGGAGTGATAACGGAAAAATCAACTTTAGGTCATGGTTCACTAAATAAGAACATGGCCTAATTTTGGGTTTAAGCAAACAAACTACTAACCTTCTATCAGCACATCAAGTACAATAGCACACATATAGCATCTAAACATAATACCTAAGGAACAGAGGACAACTATTTTATCGAAGTTCATAATTCACATTACACTAGATTATCTACAATCAATGGTTACTGGAATAAAGATGAGAGAAGCATTTTGGGTGTATAGGTGACAAACATGATGCAACAATCAGGATGCATGCTCGTCCTATACGTTCTCACGAGTTTTGCCAACATACTGTGGCAATAGCGTTCTATATCGGTGGCATACGTTCTCTCACAGTATTTTTCTAGTCGTCAGCTACACATACGTTTTCGAGGTTAGTGTACCTGCAGAAAATCCATTACAGCCCAATTCCCAATGATGCAAGTCACATATGACAGTGTATCACAGTTTATACTCCATATATTGCTATATGGAGGCCAGCTCATCATTAAGCGCCGTTGCCACACTTTAACCATAGGGCAACACATTATGGTAACTCACCTTCTTACCTGAGCGTAGGTGCATCGTTACAAGTACATTACACTTCTCAGTATTCCCATGTCTGTATACCCATACACATCCATGGGGTACTGAATTCCCAGAAAAGTAAATACTCCACATCGCAGTCTTCATATATACATATGTAGAACATGTATATAATCGGACGCCACATTTAAACACTCCCCTAGACCGACGATTGTTCGGTCATGCTCTCACAACTCACCTTACCTAAGCGTCGATCCATTCAAAACTGAATGGCCTCAAAAATAACAATACACATGTATGCAATACCCCCGGTTGTGGGTTAGTGGTTTTGAACTAAGCCACCTGATAGTCCTTAACTTAGGGCTTAATAGAGGATGTCGCTAGCATTATAGTTTTTCAAAACGGTTTTTTCAAAACCAAACAATGTGTTTAGTTGAAAATAGGTTTTTCAAAACCAAAACTTTTGTTTTGAAAATACGTATGTGACCGTAGATACTTAATCCCGCTCCGATACCAGCTGTGGCAGAACCTCCAAGTTATTGGGCCCACATGCACCCGTCCTTGTCCCAAAGACCTCAGACGGCCATGCATGTGCACCAGATAACTCAACAGGATCTGTCCGATTGCCCCAAGGACATCGGATAAACCACTTTCAACCAGAACCGTGGGATTAAGTAACACAAATCACACACACCAATATTTTTGCAGCGGAAATACTATTACCAAATTTTACAAGTTACAAAAATTTTATATTATTTTATCGGAGTGGTTACAAAAGTATAAGTTTGAAATATATGCTAGCTCAAATGATCATCCTCAATAAGAAGTATAGAGGGGTTACTTAGACTTATAAGAAGGCCGAGCCCACCGGCACTTAACACCATCACAGCAGCACAAGGTTAGTGTCGGCGTTCCGAGACCGGGGGGTCCCCGAGCCGACGAGTGAGAGTGCCGCGTGCCCCAGCCCAGATGGGTCGAGCGCGTGGGCGAGCGCGAAGGGGGGAACAGAGAGAGCGGTCGGTGGCCGGAGCCGGGTCGAGAGGGAGTCGGAGAATTCCCGCGGCCTTCGTGTTCGTCCCGCGCCCAGGTCGGGTGCGCTTGCAGTAGGGGGTTACAAGCGTCCGCGCGAGGTGAAGGGAAGCGAGCGGCCCCGAGAGAGCGCCTGCCCCTGCCCTTCGTCCCCGCGAGGCCAACCTTCTCTAAGAAGGCCCTGGTCCTTCCTTTTATAGTCGTAAGGAGAGGATCCAGGTGTACAAGATGGGGGTGTAGCAAGGTGCTACGTGTCTAGCGAGGGAGAGCTAGCGCCCTATGTACACGCCAAGGTGGCAGCCGGAGAGATCTTGGCACCCTGTTGGTGTGGCGTCGTGGCTGTTGGAGGAGTAACGGAGCCGGACGGGGGGACAGCTGTCGGAGTGGCTGGGCCCTTGCTGACGTCCTCCTGCTTTCGTAAGGGAGCTGAGAGTCGCCGTCGTCATGGTCTAGCGGGGCGCCATCATTTGCCTATCTGGCGTGGCTGGCCAGATGGGACGCCGGTCTTGTCCTCTGCGACCCAAGTCGGCTCAGGGCAGGGTGATGATGGCGCTTCCTGTTGACGTGGCGGTCTCGTGTCCTAGGTCGGGCGTCGTGGAGGCTCCTCCGAAGCCGAGGTCGAGTCCGTCCTGCAAGACAGAGGCAGAGTCCGAGCCCTGGGTCGGGCGAGGCGGAGATCGTTCGGCAGAGGCCGAGGCGGAGTCCGAGCCCTGGGTCGGGCGAGGCGGAGTTCGTCGTCTTCTGGGGCCTTAGCCCGAGTCCGAGCCCTGGGGTCGGGCGGAGCGGAGTTCGCCGTCTTCCGGGACCTTAGCCCGAGTCCGAGCCCTGGGTCGGGCGGAGCGGAGTTCGCCGTCTTCCAGGGCCTTAGCCTGAGTCCGAGCCCTTGGGCGGAGCGGAGTTCGCCGTCTTCCGGGGCCTTAGCCCGAGTCCGAGCCCTTGGGCGGAGCGGAGTTCGCCGTCTTCCGGGGCCTTAGCCCGAGTCCGAGCCCTGGGGTCGGGCGGAGCGGAGTTCGCCGTCTTCCGGGGCCTTAGCCCGAGTCCGAGCCCTGGGTCGGGTGGAGCCTCCTATGGCGCCTCTGGCGAAGTCTGGTCGCCCGTCGGTCTTACCTTTTGCGTTAATCGCCCCGATGACTCGGTCGGTTGGCGCGGTGATTTAGTCAGGGTTTCTTCTTATCGAAGGCGGGGCCTAGGGCGAGCCGGAGATGCGTCTGCCGTGAAAGAGGAGGCCTCAGGCGAGACGGAGTCATCTTAGGGTCGGCTGCCCTCGCCCGAGGCTAGGCCCGGGCGTGGCGTGGTCAAGTCACTCGTATGGACTGATCCCTGACTTAATCAAACCCATCAGGCCTCTGCAGCTTTATGCTGATGGGGGTTACCAGCTGAGAATTAGGCGTCTTGAGGGTACCCCTAATTATGGTCCCCGACAGTAGCCCCCGAGCCTCGAAGAGAGTGTTAACACTCGCTTGGAGGCTTGCGTCGCACTTTTTTGCAAGGGGACCAGCCTTTCTCGGAGGTACTTTGTTCCGGTGGGTGCGCGCGAGCGCACCCGCCGGGTGTAGCCCCCGAGGCCTCGGAGGAGTGGTTTCACTCCTTCGAGGTCTTAATGCCTTGCGCAATGCCTCGGCTGGTCTGGCGGTTCCCTCATGCGAGCAGGGCGTAACCCAGGTGCACTGTCGGGGCCCAAGTTCTCGGGCTGGTATGTTGACGCTGTCAACGGTTCGGCTGGAGCCGGGTTTGCGAGAGCAGCCCCCTGAGCCTTCGCACGGAGCGAGAGGACGATCAGGGACAGACTCGACTTTTTATATACGCCCCTACGTCGCCTTTCCGCAAGGAGGAGGGGGGGAGTGCGCCATGTTACCCTCGATGGGCACCGAACATGGTGTCTCCGGTGAGCTGCAATCGGGTAATCCGAGTGGACGTCCGTGCCCCGTTCGTTGGGGGTCGGCTAGGGGCCCGGAGGCACGCCCAAAAGTACCTGCGGGTGATCTGCCGGACCCGGTCCCCTAGCGACGGGGTCCGAGGGCTCGTTGCCTCCCTCCGATGGGATTCCGTTACAGAGTCGTTCCCGCTGGTCTCGGAAATGTCCTAGGGTACCTCGGGAGCGCAGCCCGAGCCTTGGTTATGTATCGAACGTACCCCTGGTCATCCCTCGCTCGGCGTCTGAGGCGGCTGTGAACCCTTCGACAGGCCAGCCTTCGAACCCCTGATCAGTAGGGGGCACGGAGCCCTAGTAGCCTGAGGCGGTCATGGAACCTTTCGGGAGGCCGACCTTCGAACCCCTGACCAGTAGTGGGTGTCGGGCCCACGCGATCTGAGGCGGCTGTTGAACCCCTCGGGGGGCCAGCCTTCGAACCCCTGATCAGTAGGGAGGCTCGGAGCCTAGTTCCTTCACGGGGAAGGATCCCTTTGGGGTTATCCCCCTTCTCGGTCCCTGTTGCAAGAGATAGAGAAAGAAGGAAAAGGGAAAAGGGATTCGAAATTGAACGTCGTGGCGTACCTTTTTCGGCGTGGTCGTTTTGGCGAAGGCGAAACGTCACCAGCCGCTCCACCCGTAGCGCTGTCCGTCAAGCCGCGGAGTTAATGCGCCGGGGTGAGTAGTTGGCGAGGTTGCCGTTGCGCGTGCGCGAGCCGTTCGAGGTACGGGTCACGGACGCGTCGTCTTCACGCCGTGAGAGGGGGCTCTCTTGCTGCCTCCGGATGGGACATGAGCTTGGCAGATGGCGTGACTGCTGCTCTCGCGCGCCTGCCACCGTCATTACTGCCGGCCCATTTTTGACCGCTTTTGACCGCTGCGCCAGGCTGGCGCTGCTGGGTCGCGGGCTGGGTCGCCTCGAATCGCGGTATCGGTTCCGCAATCGAGGAGGTGCGGTGGTGGAGCGAGTGGCATAGCGGTTCGCATGCAGCGCCCGGCGCGCCAGTTGCACGACGCGTGGGCTTGAGCCGTCGCGCTGGCCTGTCAGGAGTCGGAGAGGCGCGTTCACTCGGCGCGGTTGCATGCCGCCTGCATGGTCGCCTGCCCCTTTCGCCCGCTGGTCCGGGCAAAAGTGGAGGGTTACTTGTAACCGCTGGGTGGTCGCGTGCGTCGTGCGCGGCGGTTCGGCTTTCTCAGCTTGGAGTCGGTCTGCATGACAGGCGGGCCCCAGCCCCCGCGCCGCAGGGAAGGGCTTCGGAGGCGTGCTGGAGAAGACTCAGCCCGTGACGGTTGAGGGCACAAGCAGGGGGAGTTGCCTTTAAAAGGAGGGCGACCCCCTTCGTGAGGTAACCATGTCTCCTTCCTCCCCTATGCATTGTGTCTCTCCATCTTCCGAGCCCCCGGATGGGGGGAAACCGCCGTCTTTTCGCTCCATCGCTGGAGGAACGCAACTCCGTGGGAGTTGGTACCTTTCAGCCGTCGTTCGGCTTCAAGGATTTTCATGATGCAGCCCGGCTGCACCCCTCCACCGGCGGTCACCCAAGAGGGCGACCTCCGGCTTGATGGTGGGGGAAAGCGAGCCGGGCTGCGGCCCCCGCCCCTCCCTCAGCCTCAAGGATTTTCATCACCTGGCCAAAAGGGAGGACGAGGCGAGTCAGGGAGCTGTCTCCGTGTGGGTCGGTTGCCCTTTTCTTCCCCGTGCGCCTGGGGGAGAACGGCATCTTCCAGCATCACGGAGACTTCCTCCAGCCATGTCGGAAGTAGCGGGTCCTGGGGCGTCGGCGGACGGAAGTGGCTTCTCTACCGACGAGATTGCCAACTCCGTCAGTAGCCCTGGGTCTCCGTCTCCCGGCCTGAATGGCTGGCTCTCGTCCTCGGGGGGTGAGAGATTTTCCGCTGCCCCGCAGGCCCGCCCCTATCGAGTGGGGTTGTTCGTACCTGCGGGGGGGGGGGGGGGGGAACCGGAGTTCCGTCTGTGGCGGCACTTCGAGTGCCGGGTTTTTTTGTTCATTTCGGCTTTCGGGGCCTGAACATGTATGTAACTTACGGCACAGAGCCGTGTTTTTTCCTCATTTCTGAGCACTAAGACTCGCCTGTTGTTTGCCTGAACCGCTTCACCAAGCGTGAGTCGCCCCGTGTCAAGGTGACGAGTGAGGTATCCGTATCCCGGAGGCGTAGGAATCCCTCGGCTCGGTCGGACCTGTTGTCCGAGGCTCCTCTAGCTTAGTTAAAGAGACCCCTCGGCCGCTCTTCGACGAGCCGAGGCCAGGGGTAGCGATATCAGCGTGAGCGGAGGCGGAGTTAGCTCGGAAATGAAACCTGGTTGGCCGGAGCCTAGCCGGTTTGTCTGTTGGCAGGATCGATGTCGGAGCTGTTCAGCCGAGGTTTCGGACCGAGCTGGCGCCCTCGGAAGGAGGTCGGCCGAGGCCCCGGAGGTGGCCAGCCGAGCCGTCCGCTCGGGCCGGGTTCTCGGAGAAGTCCTTGGCAGAGATTGCTCGAGCGTGATGATGACGTCGTCCTTCGGAGCGGAGGCCCTCGGACCGCGTCGCCGTCCGAGGCTAGGTCGGGCCTTGCCGAAGGTGCTGTTGATGCCGAGGGTGTCGTCGCCCTCTTCCAGCGTTAAGATCCGAGCCTGCAGGGTCAAATCGTCTTGTAGCATGGGCCTTGCGCGACCGTTGAGGCCAGAGCACATACCCTTGTTGCGTTATAAAGCTGCGTCTCTTTTCCTCTCGTTTCGAGTATCTGGACCTTTTGGTCGGTAGCAGGGATGTTAGTGCGAGCAAGAGTTGCTTCTCGCGGAAGGTGATGAGTGAGGTATCCGTATCCCGGAGGCGTGGGAGTCCCTCGGCTCGGTCGGCCTTGCCGCTTACGCGTACTTTTACCCGCCCATGAAGCCCTGTCACCGACTAGGTCGAGAAGGCTCGAAGAATCGCTTCGACAGAAGAGCTCCCGTACGTAAAGACTCGTTCGATCCGCGGATTCGCCTTATCCGAGCGCGAGTTACTTATCGCAGAAGGTGATGAGTGAGGTATCCGTATCCCGGAGGCGTAGGAGTCCCTCGGCTCGGTCAGCCTTGACTGCTTACGTGTACTCCGTCGTTTCCAGGACCCGCTTTTCGAAGTAGTCAAAAAGCACGAAAGATGTTCTGGTGAAAGAGATTTTTTGTTCGAGGAAAATTTTGACGCAGAGGGGGTTTCCCCCCTTTTAGCCCCCGAGGGAGGGTCGGGCTCTGCCGAGGCGAGGCTGACCCTTCCTTGTTGACTAAACTTTGCGTGGGTGCGAGGTATGTAAACAACTTGGAAAACATCTTAAGGGTAGAAACGACGTAGCTGTTGGATGTTCCAAGCGTTGCCGTAGACCTCGCCTTGACTGTTGGCTAACTTGTACGTTCCGGGCTTCAGAACTTTGGCGATGATGAACGGCCCCTCCCAGGGGGGCGTGAGCTTGTGCCTCCCTCGGGCGTCTTGCCGCAGCCGAAGCACCAGGTCGCCCACCTGGAGATCTCGGGGTCGGACCCCTCGGGCGTGGTAGCGTCGCAGGGACTGCTGATACCGCGCCGAGTGTAGTAAGGCTCTGTCCCGAGCCTCGTCCAGCTGGTCCAGCGAGTCTTCTCGGCTAGCTTGGTCGCTTTCTTCGTTGTAGGCCCTCGCCCTCGGGGAGCCGTATTCCAGGTCCGTGGGCAGGATGGCCTCGGCCCCGTAGACCAGAAAAAACGGCGTGAAACCCGTGGCCCGGCTTGGCGTCGTCCTCAGGCTCCAGACCACCGAGGGGAGTTCCTTCATCCACCGCTTGCCGAACTTGTTGAGGTTGTTGTAGATCCGAGGCTTGAGCCCTTGTAGGATCATGCCATTGGCACGCTCTACTTGCCCATTCGACATGGGATGAGCTACGGCGGCCCAGTCCACCCGGATGTTGTGATCCTCGCAAAAATCCAAGAATTTTTGTCGGTGAACTGGGTGCCATTGTCGGTGATGATGGAGTTCGGAACCCCGAAGCGATGGATGATGTTGGTGAAGAACACCACCGCCTGCTCGGACCTGATGCTGTTCAGGGGTCGGACCTCGATCCACTTGGAGAATTTGTCGATGGCGACCAGCAGGTGCGTGTAGCCCCCGGGCGCCTTCTGCAGAGGGCCGACGAGGTCCAGACCCCACACAGCGAAGGGCCAGGTGATGGGTATCGTCTGCAGGGCCTGAGCGGGCAGGTGGGTCTGCTTCGCATAGAATTGGCACCCTTCGCAGGCGCGGACAATTCTAGTGGCGTCAGCCACCGCCGTTGGCCAGTAGAAGCCTTGGCGGAAAGCGTTCCCGACGAGGGTTCGAGGTGCTGCATGGTGACCGCAAGCCCCCGAGTGTATTTCCCGCAGGAGTTCCTGACCTTCGGTGATGGAGATGCATCGCTGGAGGATGCCCGAGGGGCTGCGGTGGTAGAGCTCCTTCTCATCGCCCAGCAAGACGAACGACTTTGCGCGTCGCGCTACCCGCCGAGCCTCGGCTCGGTCGAGGGGCAGTTCTCCTTGGCGGAGATATTGCAGGTATGGGGTCCGCCAATCTTGATCTGGCACGACCCCGTTCTGCTCCTCCTCGACGCGCAGTGCTTCGCCCTCGGGCTCCGAGGGTTCCTCGGGGTGAGCCGAGGATGGCTCAGGCTGGGCCGAGGTCACCTCGGGCGGGACCGAGGGTGCTTCGGGCTCGGGCGCGTCATCCATCTTGACGGAGGGTTGGTGCAGATCCCGGGAGAAGACGTCCGGGGGAACCGTCGTTCGCCCCGAGGCTATCTTCGCCAGCTCGTCCGCAGTCTCGTTGTAGCGCCGGGCGATGTGGTTAAGCTCGAGCCCGTAGAACTTGTCTTCCAGGCGTCGAACCTCCTCACAGTAGGCCTCCATCTTTGGGTCGCGGCAGAGGGAGTTCTTCATGACTTGGTCGATGACGAGCTGCGAGTCGCCGCGCGCATCGAGGCGTCGGACCCCTAGCTCGACGGCGATTCGCAATCCGTTGATCAGAGCCTCGTACTCAGCCACATTGTTGGACGCCGGGAAATGGAGGCGAAGCACGTAGCGCAGGTGTTTCCCGAGGGGCGAGACGAAAAGCAGGCCCGCGCCAGCTCCCGTCTTCATCAGCGACCCGTCGAAAAACATGGTCCAGAGCTCTGGTTGGATTGGAGCCGTTGGTAACTGGGTATCGACCCATTCGGCTACGAAATCCGCCAGTACCTGGGACTTGATGGCCTTCCGAGGGGCAAACGAGATTGCCTCGCCCATGATTTCCACCGCCCACTTCGCGATCCGTCCTGAGGCTTCTCGGCACTGGATGATCTCCCCCAGGGGGAAGGATGACACCACCGTCACCGGATGGGACTCGAAGTAATGTCGCAGCTTTCGCCTCGTCAGGATCACTGCATATAGCAGCTTCTGGACTTGTGGGTAGCGGATCTTGGTTTCGGACAGCACTTCGCTGACGAAGTAGACTGGCCTCTGAATGGGCAAAGCATGCCCCTCTTCCTGCCTTTCGACTACGATCGCGGCGCTGACCACCTGAGTGGTTGCGGCGACGTAGACCAGGAGGGTTTCTCCATCAGCTGGGGGTACCAAGATGGGCGCCTGGGTAAGGAGCGCCTTCAGGTTCCCGAGGGCCTCCTCGGCTTCGGGAGTCCAAGTGAAGCACTCGGCCTTCCTTAAGAGGCGGTACAGGGGCAGGCCTCTTTCGCCGAGGCGCGAGATGAAGCGGCTCAAGGCCGCGAGGCATCCCATGACCCTCTGTACGCCTTTTAAGTCCTTGATGGGCCCCATGTTTGTGATTGCTGCGATCTTCTCCGGGTTGGCTTCGATGCCCCGCTCGGAGACGATGAACCCCAAGAGCATGCCTCGGGGCACCCCGAAGACGCACTTCTCGGGATTAAGCTTGACGCCCTTCGCCTTGAGACACCGGAACGTCAGTTCGAGGTCGGAGAGAAGGTCGGAGGCTTTCCTCGTCTTGACTACGATGTCATCGACGTAGGCCTCGACCGTGCGACCAATGTGTTCGCCGAACACATGGTTCATGCACCGCTGGTACATCGCACCCGCGTTTCTCAACCCGAACGGCATTGTGACATAACAGTACATGCCGAAGGGCGTGATGAAAGAAGTCGCGAGCTGGTCGGACTCTTTCATCTTGATTTGATGATACCCTGAGTAGGCATCGAGGAAAGACAGGGTTTCGCACCCTGCAGTGGAGTCCACAATTTGGTCGATGCGAGGTAGAGGGTAGGGGACCTTCGGACATGCTTTGTTGAGACCAGTGTAGTCCACACACATCCGCCACTTCCCCCCTTTTTTCCTCACAAGTACAGGGTTGGCAAGCCATTCGGGATGGAATACCTCTTTAATGAACCCTGCTGCCATCAGCTTGTGGACCTCCTCGCCTATCACTCTGCGCCTTTCCTCATCGAATCGGCGCAGAGGCTGTCTGACCGGCCGGGCTCCGGCCCGAATATCCAGCGAGTGCTCGGCGACATCCCTCGGTATGCCAGGCATGTCCGAGGGACTCCACGCAAAAACGTCGGCGTTTGCGCGGAGAAAGTCGACGAGCACTGCTTCCTATTTGGGGTCGAGCCCGGAACCGATCCGGATCTGCTTGGAGGTGTCGCCACTGGGGTCGAGAGGGACGGCCTTAACCGTCTCCGCTGGCTCGAAGTTGCCGGCATGCCGCTTTACGTCTGGCACCTCTCGGGAGAGGCTTTCCAGGTCGGCAATGAGGGCCTCGGACTCGGCGAGGGCCTCGGCGTACTCCACGCACTCCACATCGCATTCGAATGCGTGTTTGTACGTGGGGCCGACGGTGATGACCCCGTTGGGGCCCGGCATCTTGAGCTTCAGGTAGGTGTAGTTGGGGATGGCCATGAACTTCGCGTAGCATGGCCTTCCCAACACTGCGTGGTAGGTTCCTCGGAACCCGACCACCTCGAACGTCAAAGTCTCCCTTCGGAAGTTGGAGGGTGTTCCGAAGCAGACAGGGAGGTCGAGCTGTCCGAGGGGCTGGACGCGCTTCCCCGGGATGATCCCGTGGAAGGGCGCAGCGCCTGCTCGGACGGATGACAGATCGACGCGCAGGAGCCTGAGGGTCTCAGCGTAGATGATGTTGAGGCAGCTGCCTCCATCCATCAAGACCTTGGTGAGCCTGACGTCGCCGATGACGGGATCGACGACGAGCGGGTACTTCCCTGGGCTTGGCACGTGGTCGGGGTGGTCGTCCCGGTCGAAGGTGATGGGCTTGTCGGACCAGTCTAGGTAGACTGGCGCCGCCACCTTCACCGAGCAGACCTCCCGACGCTCTTGCTTACGATGCCGAGCCGAGGCGTTTGCCGCATGCCCTCCGTAGATCATGAAGCAATCGCGGACCTCTGGGAACTCTCCTGCTTGGCGATCCTCCCTTTTGTCGTCGTCGCGGGCCTTGCCACCCTCTGCGGGTGGCCCGGCCCTGTGGAAGTGGCGCCGAAGCATGACGCACTCCTCGAGGGTGTGCTTGACGGGCCCCTGATGGTAGGGGCACGTCTCCTTGAGTGCCTTGTCGAAGAGGTTAGCACCTCCGGGGGGCTTCCGAGGGTTCTTGCGCTCGGCGGCGGCGACAAGGTCTGCATCGGGAACGTCGCGTTTCGCTTGCGACTTCCTCCTGCCTTTCTTCTTGGCGCCGCGCGGAGCAGACGCCTTGGGAGCATCTTCCGACGGGCGGCCCTGGGGCTGCTTGTCCTTTCGGAAGATGGCCTCTACCGCCTCCTGGCCGGAGGCGAACTTGGTGGCGATGTCCATCAGCTCGCTCGCCCTGGTGGGGGTCTTGCGACCCAACTTGCTCACCAGGTCGCGGCAGGTGGTGCCGGTGAGGAACGCGCCGATGACATCGGAGTCGGTGATGTTGGGCAGCTCGGTGCGCTGCTTCGAGAACCGCCGGATATAGTCTCGGAGAGACTCTCCCGGCAGTTGCCGACAGCTTCGGAGGTCCCAGGAATTCCCGGGGCGCACGTACGTGCCCTGGAAGTTCCCGGCGAAAGCCTGGACCAGATCTTCCCAGTTGGAAATCTGCCCCGGGGGCAGGTGCTCCAACCAGGCTCGAGCGGTGTCGGAGAGAAACAGGGGGAGGTTGCGGATGATGAGGTTGTCATCGTCCGTCCCACCCAGTTGACAGGCCAGGCGGTAGTCCGCAAGCCACAATTCCGGTCTCGTCTCCCCCGAGTACTTCGTGATAGTAGTCGGGGGTCGGAATCGGGGCGGAAACGGCGCCCGCCGAATGGCTCGGCTAAAGACCTGTGGACCGGGTGGTTCGGGCGAGGGGCTCCGATCCTCCCCGCTGTCGTAGCGTCCCCCACGCCTGGGGTGATAGCCTCGGCGCACCCTTTCGTCGAGGCGTGCCCGACGGTCGCGATGAGGGTGCTCGTCGCCGAGGTGGCTCGGGGCCGCAGGCGCGGTGTTGCGCGTGCGCCCGGTGTGGGCCGAGGCTTCCCGCGTGAGTCGGGAAGTCGCGGCACGAGGTTCCGAGGGGTATCCCTGCCTTCGGGGGGCAGAGCTCTCGGCCCGCTGGGCCGCAGCGCCTTCCAGGAGATGCTTGAGTTCTCCCTGGATTCGCCGACCCTCGGTGGTTGATGACTCCGGCATCGCGCGGAGGAGCATCGCTGCGGCGGCCAGGTCCTGACCGGTTCCGCCGGATGCAGGGTGGCGGTCTGTCCCTGGCATCGTTGGCGATGCGGTGCTGGAGACCTTGGGGCAGGTGACGTATTCCTCCGGCCGGGGGCTGGCTCGCCCACACCTGCCCGATGTTCTGGCGGATTGCCTCGAGCGCTCCTGCTCCCTCATCGAGCCCGGCCTGCGCCCCGCGGACTTGCTCGAGCTGTGGGTCGTGACCCCCCGCCGGAACGGGGACCACAGCTAGCTCCCGCGGGATGTCGGCGCGAGGCGCTGGCCTAGGGGGATCACCATCCTCCGGCATGCCGAGACAGCCGCCTCCGGAGGGATCCCCTAACTCGATGTGGAAACATTCGCGACTCGGGCCGCAGTCCTTGTCGCCAAGGCTGCGGCTGCCGTCGGAACAGTCAGAGAGGCAGTAGTCACATGCGGTCATGAAGTCCCGCATGGCACTAGGGTTGCCAGATCCGGAGAAATCCCAGCAGATGCTGGGGTCGTCATCTTCCTCGGACCCAGAGGGTCCGTAGGTCGAGACACCCGTCAATCGGTCCCAAGGCGACCGCACACGAAACCCCAGAGAGGTTGCACTCGCCTCAATGTGAGCGCCCGCCAAAGCGAGGTCGCTAGGCGGGCTGAGGCCGAGTCGAAATGACGAAAGATGGGTAGCAGTCGGTACCTTTTTGTCGACGAAGGGCGATGAAGTCACGTCGGGGGCTGACCGCGCCGTCGTCTTGGGTACGAGGGCGACGTCCTGCAGGCCTTCCGTGAGCGTGCTGGCGTCGTCCACTTGCTCGGGGTCGACGTGTTGCGGGGGAATGGCGCTCGCCTTCGCCTCGAACGCGAGGGCAACGCTTAGCGTGTCCTCCGTTGAGGCGCCGGGGATGTCGATTTGCTCGACAGCCGTCGGAGCGCGATCTCCTGCTCGGCCCCGGTTGCCCCTCCTCCTCCTCCTCCGATGGCGAGGGAGAGGATGGGGCGAGCTCGAAAGTCGTCCTTCCCCCACGCGGGAAAGACGTCGTCGATTCCGCCGCCGGCGGGCGGGCTGTCCGCCACCATTGTCGCTGCCGCGCGGCGGTGGAAGGAGTATCATGTCGTAGTTGCCGTCGAGAGACATGAACTCGAGGTTCCCGAAACGGAGCACCGTCCCGGGTTGAAGAGGTCGTTGGAGACTGCCCATCTGGAGCTTGACGGGAAATCGAACGTCAACACGCAGCGAGCCCCTACCTGGCGCGCCAACTGTCGGCGTTCCGAGACCGGGGGGTCCCCGAGCCGACGAGTGAGAGTGCCGCGTGTCCCCAGCCCAGATGGGTCGAGCGCGTGGGCGAGCGCGAAGGGGGGAACAGAGAGAGCGGTCGGTGGCCGGAGCCGGGTCGAGAGGGAGTCGGAGAATTCCCGCGGCCTTCGTGTTCGTCCCGCGCCCAGGTCGGGTGCGCTTGCAGTAGGGGGTTACAAGCGTCCGCGCGAGGTGAAGGGAAGCGAGCGGCCCCGAGAGAGCGCCTGCCCCTGCCCTTCGTCCCCGCGAGGCCAACCTTCTCTAAGAAGGCCCTGGTCCTTCCTTTTATAGTCGTAAGGAGAGGATCCAGGTGTACAAGATGGGGGTGTAGCAAGGTGCTACGTGTCTAGCGAGGGAGAGCTAGCGCCCTATGTACATGCCAAGGTGGCAGCCGGAGAGATCTTGGCACCCTGTTGGTGTGGCGTCGTGGCTGTTGGAGGAGTAACGGAGCCGGACGGGGGGACAGCTGTCGGAGTGGCTGGGCCCTTGCTGACGTCCTCCTGCTTTCGTAAGGGAGCTGAGAGTCGCCGTCGTCATGGTCTAGCGGGGCGCCATCATTTGCCTATCTGGCGTGGCTGGCCAGATGGGACGCCGGTCTTGTCCTCTGCGACCCAAGTCGGCTCAGGGCAGGGTGATGATGGCGCTTCCTGTTGACGTGGCGGTCTCGTGTCCTAGGTCGGGCGTCGTGGAGGCTCCTCCGAAGCCGAGGTCGAGTCCGTCCTGCAAGACAGAGGCAGAGTCCGAGCCCTGGGTCGGGCGAGGCGGAGATCATTCGGCAGAGGCCGAGGCGGAGTCCGAGCCCTGGGTCGGGCGAGGCGGAGTTCGTCGTCTTCTGGGGCCTTAGCCTGAGTCCGAGCCCTGGGGTCGGGCGGAGCGGAGTTCGCCGTCTTCCGGGACCTTAGCCCGAGTCCGAGCCCTGGGTCGGGCGGAGCGGAGTTCGCCGTCTTCCAGGGCCTTAGCCTGAGTCCGAGCCCTTGGGCGGAGCGGAGTTCGCCGTCTTCCGGGGCCTTAGCCCGAGTCCGAGCCCTTGGGCGGAGCAGAGTTCGCCGTCTTCCGGGGCCTTAGCCCGAGTCCGAGCCCTGGGGTCGGGCGGAGCGGAGTTCGCCGTCTTCCGGGGCCTTAGCCCGAGTCCGAGCCCTGGGTCGGGTGGAGCCTCCTATGGCGCCTCTGGCGAAGTCTGGTCGCCCGTCGGTCTTACCTTTTGCGATAATCGCCCCGATGACTCGGTCGGTTGGCGCGGTGATTTAGTCAGGGTTTCTTCTTATCGAAGGCGGGGCCTAGGGCGAGCCGGAGATGCGTCTGCCGTGAAAGAGGAGGCCTCAGGCGAGACGGAGTCATCTTAGGGTCGGCTGCCCTCGCCCGAGGCTAGGCCCGGGCGTGGCGTGGTCAAGTCACTCGTATGGACTGATCCCTGACTTAATCAAACCCATCAGGCCTCTGCAGCTTTATGCTGATGGGGGTTACCAGCTGAGAATTAGGCGTCTTGAGGGTACCCCTAATTATGGTCCCCGACAGTTAGAACCTGAAAAACAACAGGGAATAAAACCCTGAGTACGGAATTACTCAGCAAGACTTACCCGACTAAAGAAAAGACTCTCAAGGGTATGCTGGTTTAAGGGAATCAAGGAGAGGCTTTAGCAAGAATCAACTTAGATACTTTTTGCAGAAATAGCTTACTAAAGTGAGTCCTTACTTTCAATATTTTAACGCTAAATTAAGTATTAATAGACTCTATTTGTAGCTGGTCTAAATTCACCATCTCATCAATACAACATCATTTTTATTCATAATGTTCACATCCTGACTTAGGTTGTAGGTCAGTGACCAAGTCTTCATAACCGCGAAGGTACGGCGATCCGAATCGATTATACTCAGCTGAGGATCTCCAATCACACGACATATGTAGCACTTAACCCTTGCATATGTCAACCCGCCACCGGGGTTCTTAAGACCAGATCAGGTTCACGCGAACCGAGAGCACAGATACACCACCGTCCAGCCTCTTGCCACGGAGGGTACACGCTACTCTCGCCACCGCTCCACGCCCATTCCGTGTTATCTTATTCTGGCCTTAGTCTGCCCGAGGCAAAGCTTACCCATGACGAGGCATGTGACCGGTTAAAGGGTCCTCGATCAGCAGGCCTACATACGCATCCAATTTTTAATCAACCTGGGTAGAACCTCACCTGTTCCTAGCCCAAGTTCCGATTTAAGTACTTCCATCCTTAGGATTGTTTGTGTTCCTTAGGATGAAAAGAGCATCACAGGGAACTTTGCAGTAAGATCCCACCATGCTCCCAATGAAAATATATTCTTGCAGGTAGAAGCCATCTTTCCTCAGGATAACCCCTGAGCAAGGCCTTAACGCAAAAGACAACCTCTATCCACAAGATCTGAGCAGGGCTAAGCATTTTTGTAAATTATATTTTGATACTTCACCAGAAGTATCTATAAAGGTATGGATATCAAGGAAGGCAATGCATCAAAGGGTTTCAAGCAACTCCTATAAACCTGATGCACATTTCACTAGACTTAAAGTGTAAAAATAATTTAAAAACACAAGGAAGGGGTTGCATGCACCGGGGCTTCCCTGGGTAACACTAGGTTAGTGTTTGTTAGGCGTCGATCACTTGACGACCATCCTTTGTCCCGATACTTGCTTCGTTTGTCCATCTCCAGTTCTGTTCATCAGCACCACCTTGTGGTCGACTCAGTTCTGGTTCTCCGTATTGCGTGGTTAATTCATGTACCTGAATGAAATGCATTATGCACATGAATGCATATAGACCGAAATATTTCAAACCTAAATAGTACTATGCGGTAGCGAATTAAACGCCTATCGGCGTGGCATTGTATAATTTTGTATGGAAACACTAGTTATCGACATACGATTATACGCAATAATTACAGTTCTCCAAATTAAACGAAACTAACGCAAACATAAAAAAACAACACATTTAGCACAATTAGCCTAAACACAACTTATCAGCTAATTAATTAAATGTTGAACTTATCCCTCGCATTATTAATTATACCACCTCTCGTTCACGAAGAACTATTTTAATTTCACTTTGTACAACCCATATTTCAGTCTAAACCTTAAGCAATGTATTTATTAAACAATAATAAACTCTATCATATCAACGCAATCATCAACCCTCACTAAAAAAATCTATGAACTAGCCGATAAAAATACTAAGCCTATCTTTTACGTCATCAGCTCGCCTAAACATCTCATATATGTTTATCAATACAACCACATGTGACATCTACATATAACCATGCCCGCTCCACATATGTTTCTTCGTGAATTAAGATGCATAAGATATAGGTCGATGGTGCTAACCACACTCGGCCATAACCATACTTAAGATTAACTTAACTAGTTTTCTAAACTATTTTCCAAATTAATTTATATAACACATTACTTGGTTACGACATTTACCGATCACAAACATAGACCGATATATACTACTATTAGAGCATGGCATTGACTCTATCGTACAAACGCACTGACACAATTAATATCGGCAACTTAACGATAATTGCTTAATACTAAACTTAACGTACGTGTCACCGAAATATCACTCTGCAAAATAGAACTAGTTCGAATATATTCGGCAACTAAACTTCTCGAAGCATACCTCGCATCACTGACATCTTTAACTTAAACTTCATACATAAACTAAGCGTTTTATTTCACGATCATAAAATCAATAATAAAAATAGTAAATCGGCTCACCGCGTTTTAATTCGATTTGGTAGTTGCCTAGCGACGACGGCCTTCCGCTGAAGTCCTCAATCGAACATCTGGCGAGCGTGACCGACAAGTTATGACTGATGGCAGACACAGGAGCAGGGGCAGGTCCGGCATTTGTTAGGAAAGGAGCTCGACACCCGGTCTCATGCCGAGCTGCGGGGTGAAAGACGACGACAAAGGCTGAGGCAAAGCTTGAGGACGGGATCGAACAGGGGATGGCGATCGACGGTATTGGCGTGTCAGCACGACGATTCCCATACGACGAAGAAGACGGGGTAGCCACCCCGAATTAGGCTTTTTGGTCGAGCGCCTGACGAGTGATGCACGAGCCTTGCTGTTACACCATTGGATCTGACTGAAGACTAATCTACCTCCCATCTCTTCGCCATCCGACACCATGACGAATTTCTAACACTGGATCGTACCTGATTCAGCAACATACGCGTAAACTCGGCTCGCGCATGTGCTGTCCGCAGGCTTGGGACCTATGTCAAACGCACGATGCACGACATCGACAACGAACGGAATTTATGACATCGCGCAGGGACTGCGCAGATCCGACAAACGGCTAAACATTCCATTGAGCAGATAGCTGGCCGTCGTGGCAAGACTTTTGCTGCTAGGACAGGATGGAGGGGTTCGGCAGGGAGCATGCGACGGGCGAAACCGAGCAGGGAGGAAGCTTCGGCCGGACTCGACAGAGGAAGCTGGAGGTCACAATAGACTAGAGCAGAGAAGCCGCTAGGGCGTCCGAGCGCCGTCTCCCGCGGCGAGCACCGACGAGCAGTAGGGCACGGCCACGGGCGGACCTGAACCAGGGCGCGCGAGATCCGGGAAGAGAGAGTAGAGGTCAGGGACGAGCTCAGGGAGATGGACGTCGAGCTCACACGCGCATGGACACATGGGAAACAAGTGCGCGGTCTGCCGGAACAGGAACGAACAGGGAGCTCCGAGCTGGGGCTCGGCCGGCACCATGGAGACGAAGGAGCAGAGCAGGGGCAAGAAGAAGATGAGGGCGCGACTGAGGACCACAGCGAGCTTGAGGGATTTGCGCGCGTCCCACACGAGAAGCTGGAGATGGCGCAGTCGAGAGAGCTCCAGGGAGAGAGACGCCATGGAGGAAAACAGAGGAGGGAGATGGCCATGAGAGCTCCACGGCCAGGAGATTGAAGATGACCTCGCGCTGATAAAGCTACTGGCTGCTGAGCGGAGAAAAAATCAGGGAACGAGGGGCGGCGGGATTTTTTTCCACGGGCTGCGCAACGAAAATATCACGTGGCCAGGTGACCGAAGATAAGCGCGCGACGAAAAAAATCACGGATCGGAGGATAAGAACGGCTGGAAGGATAGGGTCGGCTGAAAAAAAAACATATGAGAAGATATTTCTTCTGATGCAAAAACTTATATACATCTATGTCCTAAGATATAGACCAAAACGAGATGTAAATGAACCGAACAAAACCCCATCAGCCATAATATTTGAGACTGATTTTGCCGGGAGTCAAAGGTATATACGATAGCGTTCTGGAATTCAAGTGTAGAACGAAATACAAACAAGACAAACCAAAACGATATCGGTTATACTAGTATAAACTGAGTCTGACACAATTTAAAATCAGATACTTTTATCTACTGCTCGAACACCTGATCGCTCTGCCATAGATATTTTATTAGAGAATCAAATCTCAATTATAAATCCTCGGACGCGATTTCTCAGATGACGAGCAGAGACAAAATTATTTTACAAAGTGTGCCGAAGAATAAATTGGATTATAACTTCGCGCACGATTTTTCTCAGACAACGCGCGACACAGATTATTTTGCCTCGAACATTTTAATCGTCGAGTTCTTCTCAATCTGTCCGGTATAAAATCGTTCGAGTGAGTCGGGCTTCCGAATTCGTATTTCGCGTGAGCGACGAATTTTAAATAATCACCGGACGCACCAATTTTCGGAATGACGATGTTCCGAATATCACGAAAATTTCGGAAGAGCCCGAATAAATAGAAGTAAAAATAATGTCACACTTGCGACAGACTGAACAGATGCGATATTAAAATCTCAATAGCCGAAGATGTTTAAAATTTAACATCCGTTTTATCCACTGATTACGTGCTTAAATTCGTACTCGCTAACGAGCGGAATATAAACACCCGGGGTGTTACAATGATTGCAGATGTGTTAGAGAGATTTGGAATTTATCTTCATCAATTAACTCCCAACGCTATTGTCAGGCTCAGTGTTTACATCTGGGCACTCCGAAGCCAGGATGCAGAACCTCTTGCCGAAGGTTTCTGCCGGTCGCATGAACTTCATTATCAGACAAAAGCTAGAGAAGACGGGCTACATGATAACTTTGGCTGCTACAATTTTGCATACCAGAAAGATGCCAAGTACCCAGTTATTAGCTACCGTACAAAATGGCCAGCCGGCTGGAAGGGTGAATGGTTTTATGTCAAAGTGGATGAAAAGAAGGAAAAATTAGTTCAGGGCCCTTTAAGGTTAACCTTCGGGGAAACTAGGCCTCAATGCACCATGGATCCAGATAGCGCATGCCAGATTGTGCTGATTGAATTTCGGACTGTTGCAGAGCACATTGGCACTAGGGATTTAGTCCAAGAGTTCTTAGCATTCAGAGTATTCCCAACTTTTAGGGAATGGGACATGCCAAAGCTGAAAGGATAGAAGAAGAAAAAAGAGCTTGTTCGACTTCCTTATCATTTCAAGTTTAAAAACATTTTAAGACGCCTTGCCAAGAGTGGCTAGATACAATTGAGGTTATGTGCAATGAGATCCTCGGCAACTATTCTAAAAAAGAAGATCAATTAATGACTGCGGCTTTCGGCACTCGTCCGAAGCGGAGGATGAATCAGGTGATGGATGCTTTGAATTTTGATTATCCTGATTATGAGCAGTTGGGCAAAGTTGCTAAAGGGCAAAAAAGAAAACGGGTTGCCAGCGTCCTTGATAAAGAAGGCACCAAGTTGGCTAAAAAGGACAAAGAATATTCTGAGAAAAGAAAATTAAGCCCTGAGCCAAAGATAACTGCTTCAAAGAGAAGAAAAGCTGCAACCCCAGAACCGAAAGCGTCAGTCCAAGAAGAAGAAGCTCCTGCAACACCTTCTGCTGTCGAAGTGGAAGAGATTCTAAAGGTAATGACTGATCCTTTGCCTATCAAGCTAAGTCCGCTGGCGCCAGAACTGACGAAGTTTTTTCAAAAGAAAAAAGAACCTTCGGCAACAGAGAGTCCTGCCAAGCCGAAGAAGAAAAGAAGAATTATGCAGGTGGCCGATGTCATTCACCAGACACCACCACCGACATCAGCGCCAAAAATAATTGAGAGCACTGTTACTGTCGAAGCTGAAGCCACCAGAGCCACCGGAGCCAAAACTGAGATCACCGAAGATCCTAATCTAGAGACCACACTTGGTGATATTGACAACATGCTTTTGAAAATGGCTGAAGAAGAAGCTGCTGCAGCCGCGGCGGGCTCGACGATTGAGAAAGGAAAAGAACAAATTGAAGACACTTTAGAAGAAGAAAACTTTGATTTTCAAGATATACTTGGACAAAATTTATCAGAGAGTGAAAAAGAAGAGCTAAAGAAATACGCTATATCATGCGGATACAAGCCAGGGGCTCTACTATTTGGCGGAGTCAATGAAGGTAAACTGAGATGCCTTCAGAATCGAACCAAGGCCAAAGTTGTTAGAACCTTCTCAAAGAGTGTTGGGCTACCAAAGATTGAAGCGGACCTGTGCAGGTACCAGCGACAACATATCGCCG
This sequence comes from Zea luxurians, assembly GCA_029449295.1. Taxonomy (NCBI): domain Eukaryota; kingdom Viridiplantae; phylum Streptophyta; class Magnoliopsida; order Poales; family Poaceae; genus Zea; species Zea luxurians. Next base: position 2,858,494 of record JAOPSE010000090.1, read on the forward strand.
GTAGCCTGTTCTATGCTAATTTCAAGGTAGAAACTCTCAACTTTTATTGTTCTACGCTGATTAAAAAGTTTTCTGACGAAGGTTGTTTTGCCAGAGTATATTACTAAGTAAAGTGCTAAGGATGCAACAAGATCTTGAAGACAAGAAAAATGAAGCTATCATCAAAGATCTAGAAAACAAAATTGAAAATTACGAAGCTGCTCTGAAGGAAAAGGATTTCGTCATTCAAGATCTTGAACATAAAGCTAAAGATCACGAAGCTGCCTTGGATAAGAAAGACTTCGTCATTCAATCTATGGAAGGCTCGCTGGCTGAAGCTTAGGCTGAGATTGACAAATTAAACAGCAAATTAATCGTACAATCAGAAAAATCTGAGCAAGAAAAGAAGAATCTTGAAGCAAGTCTCAAGACTGAAATTGAGAAAAATTCAAGTTTGCAGAAATCATTAAAAGAACTTCAAGAAAAGTGCTTAGACTTCGGAAACTGATGTGTGCAGCGGCTGAAGGATGTGTTTCACTCAATCGGAGCCAGCTCTGACAAATTTACACCTTCAGCCGAAAACTTGCCGAGCACTTTTGAATATATTGAGGGTGAAGTTGATGCACTTGATGAAGTTATCGCCGGGCATGCCGATTTCTGCGCCCTGTTAGCTTCTCGAGGCACGACTTCTGCTTTCCTGAAAGCTGGCTGCACACATGGGAAAATTGTTAACAGACCAAATTTCAGTCTGTCACCAGCAGATTTAATTGACATCCCCAGCCTAGCTCGAAGCATAGGAAACAGGTTTATGACGCAGATTTGGATAAATGGCGGGCGAAAAATGGCTGGTGACGAAGCTCGGAGTCACCTTCAGCCAGTAAGAGACTTATACTCATTACTTTTACCTTCTCCTTGAACTCTGCTCTTTTCTCATTCCATTTTAATATGTACCGGATGATGAAGCTAAAGAATGACGAACTGAAGCTTTAACCAATGCTCCGAAAGTCTTTTGCTGCACAAGATTCTAGAAAAAGTTTTGTAACATGATTATAAAGAAACTTATGTCAATTTGTACATACCTTGTAATATATCTTTTCCCCTTTGCTTACGTACGATTTGCTTTGCTGTGGACGAAATTTTTCTTTTTGAGCCGAAGGCGAAAAACACCTTCCCTTCTTTTCGTACACAACGAAGCACAAAAATTTCTTGTTTGTGTTTTTCTCCGAAGCTTTATCCTCATAGCCGAAGCATCTACCTTTTCTGTATGATATGATAATGATCCTATGTATGTCTAAATGGATGTTTATGAATGCAAATATCATGATGTGATGTATTGTGCGAATGAATGTCCAAGTACGTATTCAGAGCCATAATCATAGCCGTCATTCCCTTAGGAATAACTCAAATCTTGTGTTGTATCAGCGTTGACTTTTCGCTGTAAGCCTCCCTTAGGAGCTTCTTCGCCTTTTACTTCAGCGGAATCAGCGTTTATTTTTCGCTGTAAGCCTCCCTTAGGAGCTTCTTCGCCTTTTACTTTCGGTGGAATCAGCGTTTATTTTTCGCTGTAAGCTCTGCATTCCCTTAGGAACGACCTTTGAGCTTCTCCCTATTTTCTTTTCTTTCTTTGTTTGCACTCGATGGTGCATTCTCAGCTTTTACATTTACATTTTTCGGGGGATATCGCTCTTATAGAGCTGAAATAATGAAAAAGGGAAATTACATGCTATGGCCCCATTAAAAACCTTTCTCCCCCTTTGAAAAGGAAAAGGGTGCCATAGGAAAAAATAAAAAAATAAAAAATAAAAAAGATTACACATAATACCGCCGAAGCTCATCCGCGTTCCAAGATCTAGGAATGTCGTTGCCGTTCATATCCTTTAACCTGTAGGAACCGGGTCTTGACGAAGATACTACCAGAAAGGGGCCTTCCCACTTCAGCTGTAGTTTACCTACTGTGTCTGGATTGGCCACTCTTCGAAGCACCAAATGTCCTAGCTTGATGTTCTTCAACCAAACCTTTCTATCACGCCATTTTATTGTTTCGACTTGGTATTTATTAATGTTTTCCATAGCCTGAAGCCTGATCCCTTCTATAGCATCTTTGTCCACAGAGCAATCAGCTTCGTCTTCTGCCGAAGCCACTGTCCTTATTGATCCTGCCTTAGCATCTTCTGGGGTTATTGCTTCATCACCAAACAGCAATTTGAATGGTGTAAAACCTGTTGACCTTGATATTGTTGTATTGTGGCTCCACACCACTTTGATTAATTCATCTGGCCACCTTCCCCTTGGCTGATTGAAGATTAACTTCATTATTCCTGTCATTATGATGCCATTAGCCCTTTCAACTAGTCCATTTGATTCCGGATGTCGAACTGATGCAAAATGGATCTTTGTGCCAATTTGTTCACAAAATTCCTTGATGGCTTCGGAATCAAACTGCGTTCCATTGATGGCCTTCGGCACTTCGAAGCGACACACAATGTTTTGCCAGAAAAACTTTTGAACAGTAACCGAAGTTATTGTGGCTAAAGGCTTTGCCTCAATCCATTTAGAAAAATATTCCACTACCACTACAACATATCTTAAGTTGCCTTATGCTGGTGGTAGCGGACCTAACAAATCAAGACCCCACCTTTGCAATGGCCAAGTGGGTTGTATTAACTGGGTTAAGGACGAAGGTTGTTTTTGATCTCTTGCACATTTCTGACAACCTTCGCACTTTTGGACTAACTCCGCTGCATCCGAAGCTGCTTTTGGCCAATAAAATCCTTGGCGAAAAACTTTTCCCAGCAAAGGCCTAGATCCAATGTGAGATCCACACAGGCCTGCATGTATTTCCTTCATCAATTCTATACTTTCGGCTCTGGATAAACATTTGAGTAACGGAGAGCAGACCCCATGCTTGTACAACTCCCCTTCTATTATTACATATGGACGAGCTCTTGCCTCTATTCTCTTGTTATAAGCTTCGTCATCTGAAAGGAAGTTACCCTGAAGGTAGGAGATGATCTCAGTTCTCCAGTCTTCACTATAAACAGGAGATATATTGAGGACCGCTCTTTCAAGGAGTTCAACCGAAGGTGCTTTTATTGTTTCAAAAAATACTTCTGAAGTTAAGGGCAGCCCCTGTGCTGCTGACTTGGCTAGCAAATCAGCATGCTCATTTTCTCCTCGAGGAATATTTTTTACAGAAAACCCTTCAAAGGAAGCTTCAATCCTTCGGACTGTGTCTAAATATTTCTCCAGCTTCGGGTCTCTTGCCTTACAACTCTTGTCAACATGACCAGAAATAACCCGGGAATCAGTTTTAAGAACCGCCCTTCTGATTCCCATTGCCTTTAACTTCCGAAGACCCAAAAGTAAAGCTTCGTATTTAGCAATGTTATTTGTGCAGCTAAAATCAAGTCTTGCTGCGTAGCAAGTTTTAACTTTGGAGGGTGCAACCAACACAGCGGCTGCCCCTGCTCCGAAGGTTCCCCAAGAACCATCGCAGAATACTGTCCATGCTTCGGCATCTTTACTTGCCTCTTCTACCCGAGCCCCTGGCGGTCAGTCAGCAATGAAGTCAGCTAACGCCTGGGACTGAATCGAAGATCTGTGCACATAATCAATGCAGAATTCATTAAGCTCCGCAGCCCACTTTCCAATCCTTCTAGTAGCTTATCTATTTCTCATAATGTCCTTCAATGGTTGTGAAGAAGGGACAATTATATTGTACGCTTCGAAATAATGCCGAAGCTTTCTGGAAGCCATCAAAACAGCATATAGCACCTTCTCCAATTCTGTATAATTTTTCTTTGATAAACTAAGAACTCCAGATACGAAGTATATTGGAGCTTGCTTCTTGACTTGCCCTTCAAGCTTCTCTTGGACAAGTGCCGCACTTACCGCTGAGTGCGAAGCTGCCACATATAACAACAAAGGAGCCCCTGGTGTTGATGGAGTTAACGTCGTTAAGTCTATCAAATATTGTTTCAGCTCTTCGAAGGCTCTCTGCTGAACTGGTCCCCATTGAAAAACTTCGGCTGATTTCAGCACTTCGAAGAATGGTAAATTTCTCTCTGCTGATCTAGATATGAATCTGTTAAGAGATGCCAATCTTCCTGTCAATCGTTGAGCCCCCTTCTTTGTGCTTGGTGGTTCCATTCGAAGAATAGCTTCGATTTTATTTGGATTAGCCTCAATGCCTTTTGTCGAAACTAGGCAACCAAGGAATTTCCCTTTCTTTACTTCGAAAACACACTTTTCTGGATTCAGTTTTAGACCGGCCTGTCTAAAATTAGTGAAAGTCTCCTGCAAATCAACAATGTGATTTTCTTGCTTCGTGCTTTTTACAATAATATCATCGACATAAGTTAGCACATTTCTGCCTATCTGAGAATGAAGAACCTTTGCTGTCATTCTGCTGAAGCTTCCTCCAGCATTCTTGAGCCCCTCAGGCATCCGAAGATAACAATATGTTCCGCTAGGGGTTATGAAGCTGGTTTTTGGATCATCCTCCTTCTTCATCCAAATCTGATGATAGCCTGAATAACAGTCCAAGAGACTCATTAGTTCTGATGAAGCTGCTGCATCAACTAGGGAGTCTATCCTTGGCAATGGAAACTCATCCTTCAGACAAGCCTTGTTGAGATCAGTGAAATCAATACACATCCTCCATTTGTCGTTGGCCTTTTTTACCATAACAGTGTTAGCCAGCCATTCTGGATATTTAACTTCTCTAATGACTCTAGCACTGAGGAGTCTTTTTACTTCATTTCGAGCTCCTTCGACCTTGTCATCAGACATCTTCCGAAGTCTCTAGCTTTCTGGGCCTGAAGGATGGATCAACATTGAGCGAGTGTTCAATAACATCCCTGTTGACTCCACAAAGATCATTAGCGGACCATGCAAAAACATCTTTGTTGTTGAACAAGAATCTTATCAGGGTTTTCTCTTGTTCCTCAGACAGTTGAGATCCCAGCAGCACCTTCTGCTCTGCGATGTCTTCGCATAACAGCATGGGTTTCAGCTGATCGACCGAAGCAGCCTTCTCCCTTCTATGCTTGTACGGCTCACAAGCTTCGACTTCATCTATGTTGTGGATTGCCTTTGAATCAGTCCAATTCCCCTTGGCCTTTCTGGCGGCTTCCTGACTCCCATGAATAGCAATAGGTCCCTGATCCGAAGGTATCTTCATGCAAAGATATGCTGGATGAAGAATTGCTTCGAAAGCATTGAGTGTTCCGCGACCAATGATATCATTGTAAGGATACTCCATGTCAACAATGTCAAACACAATTTGCTCAGTCCTTGTGTTGTTGACGAATCCGAAGGTCACTGGCATGGTAATCTTACCAAGCGCTACAATATGTCGCCCTCCGAAGCCACAAAGAGGGTGGTAGCATCATGAATCTTGTCTTCGGGCTCTTGCATTTGTCTGAAGGCCTTAGCAAATATGATATTTGTCGCGCTGCCTGTATCAACCAAGACATTGTGGACTAGAAACCCCTTGATCACACAAGAGATAACCATAGCATCATTATGCGGGTAATCCTTGAGCTGAAGATCCTCTTGAGAGAAGGTAATTAGGATGTGAGACCATCTTGACTTGATGAAGGGTCCTTGCACCCCTACATGTTGTACTCTTCTTTGCGCCTCCTTCTTCTGCTTCTTGTTAGCCGGCTCTGAGCATGAACCGCCTGTTATTGGGAGAATCAGCTTCGGAGCCGAAGCAGTTCCAACTTGGTTCTTGAGCGAAGCCATCAGCTCAAAAAGTGGAAGTGAGTTCACCGGAGGTGGGCGCCAATGTTGGGGACTTGTTCTCAAATGCTTCAAATTAAGAACAAGGCAACATAGAGAATTAGATATAAAATCCCTTCGTCCGCTGCAACATTACTCCTTCGTGGATTTAATGAGCTTCGAGCGAAGGTTATGAATATATCACGAAGATTATATCTTCATGATCAGAGATAAAATAATGTAAAAAGAAATATAAAATACAAAAATGTTATAGAATGATAAAAATAAATAACAATATTTACTCTTTCTGTATAATATGAATTCGGATATTAAAACACGACAATTAGGTACATTTATACCTTTCGTTTCGGCAGCACCGCGTCAACAATTACAAGATTGCGTGAACAGTAAAGGAGTACTGTTCACCTATTTATAGGCACAGGGCGCAACCTGTGAGAAATTACAACCATGCCCCTTACAGAAGATCACAATTGTAACTCAAACTCTTTATGGACTAAAAAGTCATTCCATCTTTAAGTCGGTTTGTTCCTTCGTCTTTGGATGCGTTCTAGTGTTGAAGCTTCATGAGCGATAGCTTTGGTATTACATACAAGCAGATTTGCCGAAGGTATTTCTTTTTGTAGGACCTTCGGCGACGAAGCATGGTCCCAACACCCACCAAAGATTGTGTGTGCTATAGGGGGTCCTACCTACCCCTTAGCGCCACAGCCAGTATCTCAGAGTGGTCCGATGCATGGATCTCTAAGATCCGGGACTACCTGAAGGAAAATATCCTTCCTAAGATCATGTGTCCGCAGAGCGCATAGTGCGGTTAGCTAAGCGATACGCGATGGTGGAAGGGGATCTCTACCGCCGTGGCGCCAACTGCATTCTCATGCGGTGCATCACCCAGGGAGAGGGCCATGAGTTGCTCACGGAGATCCATAGAGGAGAGTGCGGAAGTCATTCCTCATCCCGCACGCTGGTCGGTAAGGCCTTCCGGCACGGCTTCTACTGGCCAACCGCCCTCCAAGATGTAGCTGAGATGGTAAAGTCCTGCAAGGCGTGTCAGTTCCATGCAAAGCAGATACACACACCAGCTCAGGGTCTGTAGATGATTCCACCCTCCTGGCCATTCGCCGTATGGGGGGGTGGATATCCTGGGACCATTCCCTAGGGCCATCTGCGGGTACCGCTTCCTCTTCGTCGCCATCGACAAGTTCACAAAGTGGCCGGAGGCCACCCCTGTGGTCAATATCACCCAGGGTGCTGCTGTTGCTTTCCTCAGGTCGATTGTCTGTAGATTTGGGGTCCCGAGCCGTATCATTATGGACAACGGGACCCAGTTTACAAGTCGGCTCTTCCAGGAGTATTGCGAGGGCATCGACACCTAGCTGTGCTTTGCGTCTGTGGCTCATCCCAAGAGCAATGGCCAGGCGGAGAGGGCAAACACAGAAATCCTCAGGGGACTCAAGACACGCACCTATGATTGCTTGAAAAAGCATGGTGCAAATTGGGTCAACGAGCTTCCGTCCGTGCTATGGGGGAACCGGACCATACCCAGCCGAGCTACCGGAGAGACCCCGTTCTTCCTAGTCTACGGGGCTGAAGCCTGCCTTCCCCCGGAAATCATTATGGGCTCCCCACGGGTCCAATCTTTCGATGAGTCTATGTAGGAACAACTACGGCGTGAGGACGTGGACTTCATCGACGAGCGCAGATGGCAAGCAGTGATCCAAAATGTACGGTACAACCAAGCGCTCAGGCGCTACCATCAATGGTTCGTGCATAGTAGGGAGCTCAGGGTCGGGGACCTGGTCCTAAGGCGAGTACTGAACCGAGAAGGGCTCCACAAACTCTCCCCTAGTTGGGAAGGACCTTTCAAGGTGACGGAAATATGCTGGCTCGGGTGTGTCCGCCTTGCCACAACTGAAGGAGTGCCTCTTCCCAATCCCTGGAATATAGAGCATCTCCGTTAGTTTTACCCATAAAAGCAACACTGGGAATTCAGTTTTCTTCCTTTGTAACTAGGTTACGCATATATGTACGTCAATCCGGTGAGGTCCGTCCTCATAAACCCGGTCTATTGGCCTACACTCATGTATATCAAGTTATAAGGAGAAGATTCACCCCCTAGATTTGCTTTTGTGAAGGTTTTATTTTGCTTCAGTCTACAACCATTATTTTTATCTAACCCACCCATACAGTTTCCCACCCTTGCTGGTATGATGACATCCGAATTGAGTAGCCAGGCTTGCAGTTTAGGACCCCTCGGTAGGGGGGTCCGGCAGCCTGGGGTCAGTTCTAGAGAATGAACACTCATCTCCTGGGGTGGTACGGAGTTGTGTAGCCGCTTAGCTTGGTTCCTGTCGGGGACCATAATTAGGGGTACCCTCAAGACTCCTGAATCTCAGCTGGTAACCCCCATCAGCACAAAGCCGCAAAGGCCTGATGGGTGCGATTAAGTCAAGGATCGGTCCATTCGAGGGACGTGATCACGCCTCGCCCGAGCCCAGCCTCGGGCAAGGGCAGCCGACCCCGGAGGATCTACGTCTCGCCCGAGGACTCCCTCCAGCAACAGACACACCTTCGGCTCGCCCGAGGCCCAGTCTTCACCAAGAAGCAACCTTGGCCAAATCGCCACGCCAACCGACCAAATCGCAGGGGCATTTAATGCAAAGGTGGCCTGACACCTTTATTCTGACGCACGCCCTCCAGTCATCAGAGCCGAAGTGACCGCAGTCACTTCGTCGCTCCACTGACCGGTCTGACAAGAGGACAGCGCCACCTGCGCCGCTCCGACTGCTGAGCCACTCGAAAGAGTGAGGTTGACAGCAGCCAAGTCCGGCCCTAGGCACCATGGGAAACTCCGCTCCGCCCGACCCCAGGGCTCGGACTCGGGCTCGGCCCCGGAAGACGATGAACTCCGCTTCGCCCGACCCCAGGGCTCGAACTCGGGCTCAGCCCCGGAAGACGACGAACTCCGCTTCGCCCGACCCCAGGGCTCGGACTCGGGCTCGGCCTCGGAAGACGACGAACTCCGCTTCGCCCGACCCCAGGGCTCGGACTCGGGCTCAGCCCCGGAAGACGACGAACTCCGCTCCACCCGACCCCAGGGCTCGGACTCGGGCTCAGCCCCGGAAGACGACGAACTCCGCTTCGCCCGATCCCAGGGCTCGAACTCGGGCTTAGCCCCGGAAGACGACGAACTCCGCCTTGTCCGACCCGGGGGCTCGGACTCGACCTCGACCTTGGAAGACAGACTCGACCTCGACCTCGGAGGAGCCTCCACCTCGCCCAACCTAGGGCACGGACCGACCACGTCAACAGGAGGCGCCATCATTACCCTACCCCATCTGGCTCGCTCCACTATACGAGTAATGATGGCGCCCCGCACGCTCTATGACGACGACGGCTCTCAGCCCCCTTACGGAAGCAAGAGGACGTCAGCAAGGACTCGACAGCCCCGACAGTTGTCCTTCTGCCAGGCTCCAGCGCTCCTCCGACAGCCACGATACCACACGAACTGGGTGCCAAAACCTCTCCGGCTGCCACGATGGCATGTACTTAGGGCGCTAGCTCTCCTCCGCTAGACACGTTAGCACGCTGCTACACCCCCCATTGTACACCTGGATCCTCTCTTTACGCCTATAAAAGGGAGGTCTAGGGCCCTCTTACAGAGGGTTGGCCGCGCGGGGAAGGACGGGACGGCGCTCGCGCAAGGCCGCTCGCTCCCCCCCCCCCCCCCGCGTGGACGCTTATAACCCCCTACTGCAAGCGCACTTGACCTGGGCGCGGGGCTAACACGAAGGCCGCGGGTTCCACCTCCCACGCCTGTCTCCCTCCGGCTGCTTTTCCCCCCTTCGCGTTCCGCCTCACGCCGACCCATCTGGGCTGGGGCACGCGGCGACAATTTACTCGTCGGTCCAGGGACCCCCCGGGGTTGAAACGCCGACAGTTGGCGCGCCAGGTAGGGGCCTGCTGCGTGTTGACGAACAGCTTCCCGTCAAGCTCCAGATGGGCAGTCTCCAGCAACCTCTCCAGCCCGGGACAGTGCTCCGTTTCAGGAGTCTTGAGTTCATGTCCCTCGACGGCAGCTACGACATGATACTCCTTCCCCCGCCGCGCGACAGCGACAATGGCAGTCGACAACCCGCCCGCCGGTGGGGAAATCGACGACGCCTTCCCCACGTGGTGGAAGGACGACATTCGGGCTTGTCCCATCCCCTACCCCGCCGATGGAGGAGGAGGCAGGGCAACCAAGGCCAAGCAGGAGGCGGCACCTCGTTGGCTGTCGAGCGAGTCGATGGCGCCGGCGCCCCAACGGAGAGCACGTCGGGCATCAGCCTCGCGTCTGAGACGAAGACGAGCGCCGTCTCCCCGCAACACACCAATCTCAAGCAAACAGACGACGCCAGCACGCTCGCGAAGGACTTGCTGAGCGTCACCCTCGTACCTGAGACGATGGTGCAGTCAGTCCCTGACGTGACTTCGTCATCGCCCGTCGACCAAGAGGTACCGACCGATTCCCATCTCGCGCCTTTTGGATTCAGCCTCGACCCGCCAAGCAACTCCGCTTCGGTGGACATTCTCATAGAGGCGAGTCCAAACCCTCTGGGGTATCGTGTGCGGTCACCCTGGGACCGGCTGACGGCCGTCTCGACCTACGGGCCGTCGGGGTCCGAGGAAGATGGCGAGCCCGACCTCTGTTGGGATTTCTCTGGACTTGGTAACCCCAGTGCCGCGCTGGGACTTCATGACCGCATGCGACTACTGCCTTTCCGACTATTCCGACGGTAGCCGCAGCCTCGGCGACGAGGACTGCGGTCCTAAGTCGCGAATGTTTCCACGTCGATCTAGGGGGTGCCGGCGAAGGCAACCATCTTGGTATACCGGAGAACAGTGATCCCCCTAGGCCCGTGCCTCGCGTTGACATCCTTCGGGAGCTAGCTGTGGTCCCCGTCCCGGCGGGGGGTCATGACCCACAGCTCGAGCAAATCCGCGAGATGCAGGCCAGGCTCGACGAGGGAGCAGGAACGCTTGAGCCGATCTGCCGGGACATCGGGCAGGAATGGGCGGGCCAACCTCCGGCCGGAGAAGCGCGTCGTCTCCCCCAGGGCATCCAGCACCGCATCGCTGACGACGTCAGGGTAAGGCCGCCACCGGTTTCCAGTGGAGTCAGCCAAAACCTGGCCGCAACGGCAATACTTCTCCGCGCGATGCCGGAGCCATCAACCACCGAGGGGCGGCGTATCCAGGGAGAGCTCAAGAACCTCCTGGAGGATGCCGCGATCCGACGGGCTGAGAGCTCCGCTGTAACACCCCTGGTGTTACTATAACTAAAACTTGAGCATGGCATCATGAGCATGGGCATTGCATATGTTTGACACACCTAGAGTGCATTCACTAGGCAAAAATTTCAAACAAGTTGTATTGTTCTAATGTTTTACAAATAGGACCCTGGTTAAAGCACTTAACCCTAAATAGTGATTAAAGGGGTAAAACTTAACCCAAGTTGAGAAAACTTAAAGGCTTTAGGGTAAAAGTCATAAAATGACTCCAAGAATAAAGTTGGATCCCACTTATGCCCCTGGAATACCAGAAACCCTAATTGGAACTCTGGAAAACCCTGAAACCAAACCCTAGGGACCTAAGTGCAAAATTTGTCCACTTTTGGGCTAAAGTGCAAAAGTCAAGTTAAATAAGTACCTTAAGTCATTTGGGTTACTTAGTGAGAATTTGCAATCCAAAACTTGAAATTTGGACTTAAGTGCAAAAGTGCCCACTTAACCTTTTTGGGGTTAAGTCTGAAAATCAGTGAATTGGCTCAACTTTGGGGCTTTGTATCTTTCAGGATATAGGGTTTTTGCCCTAGGTCACCACATCAAAGTTGAAGACCAATTATAGGGGAACAACTTTGCTAAAGAGTGTGAGCTTAGTTGTTATGAGAAATTTAGAGAAAAACCCAATCCAAAACTGGCTGTCAGGTAATCACTCGACTGAATTTTCAGTAACAGTGTGATGGGGTAAACTTTGAGCCCGAATTCAACCTTGATTTAGTACTCAAATGTGATCAAGTCCTATAGTTGAGTTGTAGCTGGTATGTAGCACTACAACTTTGGTGCAGAGACTTGGACCTGTTGTCACATGAAACTGGGAGAAAATGAAGCTCAAAAATGCACTGTCAGGTTGTCTGAATTGCGCTTCGCCATTGTACAGTAACCCGGACAGATAAGATCGCCAGCCGGGCTGTCCTCACCGCCGACGACTTCCTCCGCCGCGATTCGTGCTTGTGGTCACGGTGATTTGTGCCCAAGCTGATCCGGTAGCGTTCAAGCCACGTCGCCGTGGATAGGTTCGGCCGGTAAAACAATTCCGACCACCGTACATGCGTCGTCGCGGTGGAAACCGATAAGAACGCCGGTGACCGCCGTCTCCCGGCTGTGCGCCGCGTGTCCAAGCCCTTCCACCGCGTCGCCATGACTCCTCTAGGCCATCCCATCGTCGACTGGGGAGCTTGCCACGGCTGATAGCCACGTATTCACCGCGGCCAGCGCTTCTTCCCCACCTCCGACCGCCGCCACGCCATCCAAAATTCACGAGCCACCGCCCCCGGCGTCTATAAATTGAGTGTGCCATAAGCTTCATAGGGTAGTCAAGCACCTCGACACCCCGTATTGCCTCCAGTTGTTCACCGACGAGCTAGAATTTCGCGTTTCCCCCAAATTGGTTCTCCGCCACCGTGGAATTGAGCTCGCCGTGGTCAGCCCTCCACAGGTCAGCCCCGGTCCTCTGCTACTTTGTTTGAGTACCCTCCCACCTCCGTGATGCTTGCCGAGCCACCAAATTGAACCGGGAGACCCCCAGTCGCCGGGAACACAGCGATTTGGCCACACCGTTCACGGCCACCGTGGCCGGAGCTCCATAGTTCATCATTCGTGCAATTATGTTGGGGAAAATGGTCCTTAGAACTCGAATTTGGTTTAATCCAAAGCTGGGCGCTAGTACTTGTCCCAATCGACCGGTCCAAGACCTCGCCGGAGCACGGCCGCGCTTGAGCGCCGTCGAGGACTTCGAGTTGTAAATTGATAGAAACCCGAGGGCCTTTTCGTGAAGCGTCAGTGACTCTGCGCAATAGTAAACGACCCTGTTCTGGTTTAGTCAAAACATCAAGGGCCTCTGCGCAAAACCTCCCTCACGGGCGCGGGCGCGCGCGCGCGCGCGAGCGTGTTTTATCGTGGACCTGGGTTAGTTGGGCCAGAATCGGCCCAATCCTATTCATCCTTTTGCTTTTTCTTTTTCCAGCAGAGCCAAAATAATTATAGAAAAATGTGGAAAAATGCTAAAATTGTGAAACTAATTTTCCTAGACTTGTTAATTTCCCTAGAATTTAATAAAAATAAACTCATGATTTTTAGATCAAATAGGGAATTTTAGGGTATTTAAAATAGCCTAAACCATTGGTTCTGGATTTTTAGAAAATAAATAATAAGTCCAAAATTTCCCAAACTTTTTATGTGAGCTTTTCACATTATTTAGAAGCCATGGGTAGAGTTTGGGTTGATTTGAACCTTGTTTGATCACTAAACCCAAAACCACCCCCCCTGCTCCATGAACTCCTTTACTGACCCCGGAAACCCTAGGTTCTCGGAGTACCGTGAAGGAAAGTTGTACTCAAGACATAAATAATAAGTTTATGCTATCTTTGCATCCTCATGAGCATTCCATGACATCCATTCTTATGCATGTATATGGTTATATTAGAGCACGAAGAAGAAGAAGAAGTTTCTGAAGAAGGGATACCACCAACCTCTGATCCTCAAGCAGACAACTGCTTTTATTTCGATATTTGTGGATCTGAGCAGGACACACCTGATAACAAAGGCAAGCCCCGGTGCATTTGCCACCTTCCTTGATGTTTTTAAAATCTTTCTCACTTGCTTGCTGCATTAGGTGATAGGAGTTGATTGATTAAACAATTCCTGCATTACCTTCCTTGACTTTGATTACCTTCCTTGATCACCTGTTTTACAAAGGATTTTTGATGCTTAGCTTTGCTTTAGAAAAACAAAATGTTTTGTTTTTACAAAAGATGATTTGGCAAAAGTGGATGGGTTGTTTTCAAAAATAAAACTTGATGGTGAATCCATCATGGCCGTGATGGATTCAACATCGGAAAAGATGTACCTCTGCCAGGTACCAAGTTTTTGGGTTGAAAAGATTAAGCTGAGACTGGGCGGGTGACTTGCACGAGAAAGAGAGTCTCGGTGTAGTGTCTCCGTCTGAGTTGATTAAGGACCGTCTCGATGTAGGCTTGATGATCGAGGACCCTTTAACTGGTCACATGCCTCGTCATGGGTAAGCCTTGCCTCGGGCAGACTAAGGCCGGAATAAGATAACACGAAATGGGAGTGGAGCGGTGGCGAGAGTAGCGTGTACCCTCCGTGGCAAGAGGCTGGACGGTGGTGTATCTGTGCTCTCGGTTTGCGTGAACCTGATCCGGTCTTAAGAACCCCGGTGGTGGGTTGACATATGCAAGGGTTAAGTGCTACATATGTCGTGTGATTGGAGATCCTCAGCTGAGTATAATCGATTCGGATCGCCGTACCTTCGCGGTTATGAAGACTTGGTCACTGACCTACACGTAGCATTCCACTAAAGATGATGGGCTTTTGTTAAAAAAAATTGGCTAGTGCAGGACTAGTGATTGAACTAGGGTAGAAAGAACTCTAGTGCAGGTAATTTTACCTAACTTGACAAATAAAATTGGATTTTTAAGGATCCACTTTAGTAAGCATTTCTGCAAAACAGAGTCTTTGATTATTGAGAAGCCTTACTTTGACTCCCATATAACCAGCATACCCTTGAGAGTCTTTTCCTTAGTCGGGTAAGACTTGCTGAGTAATTCCATACTCAGGGTTTATCCCTTTGTTGTTTTTAGGTGGGGAAGTAGCAGACTTTTGCTGCTTCTGTGCTAAAGTGGTTCCCAAAGAAGAAAAACAAGACTGAAGTGCGGGAGGACTCGGTCCTCCATCTAGGATCTTTTGTTTATAGTCTTTCGGGAGAAGTTTGTGTCTCCCTGGTTTGTATAATTATTACTTATATGCACTCACTTTTAGACTGGTCTGTAAATAAATAACTCGAGCTTGCTTTTTGAAATAAATGTAAGTTTATGTAATTCGCTTCCGCATATCTTTATCTCCGATGGTCTGTAATGTCTGCAAGACGGGTGAAACGTTCCTGGTAAGGTCGGAAAAGATACCGAGCTTGTCAAGTGACTTAGGAACATCTACAGGGTGTCTGATGTCTGTTAGACAAGGACAACTGTAGGTGGGCCTGATTACTTGGGAGGTTCCGTCACAGCTGGTATCGGAGCGTAGCCCTTCTTTGCAGATATTATAAGGCATCTTCAAAAGATTTTCAAAAGTCTTACCTAAAGATTCTTTTCTCTTCTTACCTAAGTATTCTGAAGAGTTTATCTTAAAGACCAGATAGGAAGAGTGCAACGTATAGAAGGTTGAATCGACCAAGGTTGATTCTGTACTTACTCATGCATCATGCTAAGAATTATGCTAATAAATTTTCCCCCTTAGAAAGATGCCGCCACGCACGAGGCTAACGGCACGAAAGTCAACGGGACCAATTAGGAGTACCCCGGCATCAACTGGCCCCTCGACACGAAAGCAGTAGCAGCGGGAGTAATGACCCCATAGGAGACTTGGAAGCCGAAGTGAGTCGACTTCAAGCAACGCTGCGACACAGGACCAATACTTGGATCGCAGACGGAGACAGAATCAACGAACTAAGAAGGGACATCCGTCACTTGCAGGATCAGCTGGCTGATCGGGACTTAGCACTTGACTGGGCAGTACAGTCACATATGTTGGCATGTGCTAAGGAAGCAAGGGCTCAGGCCCGAATTAAAGAACTCAGCTCAGCTGTCGACAACCTGCAGGTTTACTGCAATACATTGCATGAGGAAGTCCATGTGCTATACTCACAACTACACCCTAGTGAGCCTGCACACTCTGCTGAGGCGGAAGCCGGACCCTCTCACGTTGCGGGACGCGCGTTGGGTGGGGAATTAGATCTTTTTGAACCCCCTCCTTCTTTGAGGTTGGTTGACGTCTGGACTCCCACACCTGACAATGAAGCCGCCAAAAGCAACGGAAAGCAGGACTAATGGTGTAATAAAAGTAGAGTAGTGTATTGTAGGGTGTACTGTTGTATAATAGGTTAAACTTTTGTAAAATGGGTAATGTATCCTGTTGTGTAATATCGAGTCTGTATCATTACTCTTTATAGTAATGTAAAATGGAAGGTTTTCTTTGGCACATTATGTTTATTCAAATATTTTTGCCTCAGATGCCGACCCGGACTCGCGGACAGGACGCAGCCGGAACATCCGGGGGTCGGGATGTTACCCCGAATCCGCCTCCAGTTCCACCCACGCTTGCCGAGGCCATTGCTGCCTTGGTGAATGCTACAGCCGACAATACCCGCTTCCTGAGGGAGATGGCGGGTCAGCAGCAGCTTCAGCAACAAGCAGGAAGAGGTTTTCAACAAGGTCCCCGGGAGACTACTTATCTGGACTTCTCCGAGACTCGTCCTCCTCTCTTCGTCAAAGCAGAAGATCCGCTCGAAGCCGACGAATGGATACGAGTCATCGAACAGAAATTTGGCCTTCTTCGATGTTCGGAAACACAGAAGCCATTGTTTGCGGCACAGCAACTCCGAGGCCCTGCCAGTACTTGGTGGGGGAACTTTGTGGCCATCCAACCGGACAACCATCAAATTACATGGAACGAGTTCAAAGCAGCATTCCGCGAGCATTACATTCCTGAGGGAGTGCTGCACATGAAACAAGAAGAGTTTATGAAACTGAGACAAGGGGGAGATACTGTTAACCAGTATCTCAACAAGTTCAATCACCTGTCACAATACGCAATTGATCAGGTGAATACGGATTTGAAGAAAAGGAATTGTTTTATGAGAGGTCTGAATGACCGAATGCAGCGAAAAATGGCTGCATGTATTGATCTCACCTACGGGAAGGCTGTCAGCACAGCCTTATCTGTGGAGGCCAAATATGCAAATTCTGGGAAAAGTAAGGGATTCAGTGGTGATAGGCCTAGTCAGGGCCCGGTAAAGAGGCAACGGTTTATTCTCCGGCCCTCTAACCAGAACCGTTCAAGTGCACCATCTTTCCCTTTCAAGCAGCCCATAATTATTCGTCCCAACAAAGCCCCTACTGTCCAAAGTCAGCCGGGTGCCCTAGGCACTCGATTCCCTGCTCTGCCAAGTTCTTCAACTGGATGTTTTAACTGTGGCAAATCTGGGCATTTTATTAAAGATTGCCCCTATCCTAGGCAAAATCAAGCTAATAATCAGCAAGGATCGGGGAATTCTGCTCTAGGCAAGGGAAGTACTTCGGGCAAGAATATCAAGAAAACGGGGCGAGTATATTACACTCAAGTGGCTACCACACCGGAGGGAGAGCCGGTGATGATGGGTACGTTCCCTGTGGCCAGTCACCCTGCAATTATTCTTTTTGATTCTGGTGCTTCGCATACCTTCATTAGCAAGACATTTGTGGAGCAACATCATATTGCATGTCATGAATCAAAAGAGGGATTTAAAATTCATTCACCTGGGGGACACATTTTTACTAGAGAAGTGGCCTATGAAGTGCCAGTAACCATGGCCGGACGGAACTTTCCTGCTAACATGATTGTTCTGAAAGGCCAGGATATAGATGTAATTTTGGGTATGAATTGGTTAACTCAACACAAGGCAATTCTCAACACTGAACTCAGAACCGTCAGGTTGAGTTATAATCAAGAAGAAATTCTTTTGTCTCTCCCCAAAACCAATCCAGCCAAAGCTTCTGGTAGAATATTTGAAGCCATTGTACCGGAGATCAAGAACATTCCGGTAGTATGTGAGTTTCCAGATGTATTTCCGGAAGATTTGCCTGGACTACCCCCTCAAAGAGATGTAGAATTTGTAATTGAGCTAAAGCCCGGTACGGCTCCCATCTCCCGAAGATCGTACCGTATGCCCCCTAATGAGTTGGCGGAATTGAAGATTCAATTACAAGATCTACTGAATAAGGGATTTATCCGGCCAAGCTCGTCCCCGTGGGGTTGTCCCGCCATCTTTGTGAAGAAGAAGGATCAAACCTTGCGCATGTGCGTGGACTATCGGCCCCTAAATGAGGTCACTATCAAGAATAAGTACCCTCTTCCAAGGATCGACATCTTATTTGATCAACTGACTGGAGCGAGGGTATTTTCCAAAATTGATCTCAGGTCAGGCTATCATCAATCCGTATTCGGCCCGAGGATATACCGAAGACCGCATTTACTACGCGGTATGGATTGTTTGAATACTTGGTAATGTCTTTCGGGCTCACAAATGCTCCTGCCCACTTCACCTATTTGATGAACTCGGTGTTCATGCCCGAGTTAGACAAGTTCGTGGTGGTCTTCATCGACGATATTTTGATATACTCTAAAAATGAAGAGGAGCATGCTCAGCACCTACGGATTGTATTGACGCGCCTGAGGGAACATCAGCTGTATGCCAAGTTCAGCAAGTGCGCGTTCTGGCTGGAGGAAATTCAATTTTTGGGGCACGTGTTATCAGCTAAAGGAATTGCGGTAGATCCTAGCAAGGTCAAAGATATTCTGGAGTGGAAACCCCCAACCACTGTGCACCAAGTCCGGAGTTTTCTTGGACTAGCGGGATATTATCGCAGATTCATACCTGATTTTTCTAAGCTTGTGAAGCCAATCACAAGTTTATTGAAGAATGACATTAAGTTCAATTGGTCTTCTAAGTGTAATGAAGCCTTTGAGCGACTGAAGACACTATTGACCACTGCTCCGGTATTGGCTCAACCGGACATCACTAAGCCTTTTGATGTATACTGTGATGCGTCAGGCAGTGGACTCGGCTGTGTGCTGATGCAAGAGGGCCGAGTAATTGCGTATGCTTCAAGGCAGTTACGCCGACATGAAGAGCATTATCCAACACATGATCTCGAGCTAGCTGCTGTGGTTCATGCCCTGAAAATATGGCGTCACTATCTGCTGGGAAATATCTGCCACATATATACAGATCATAAGAGTTTGAAGTATATATTTACCCAGTCAGAGTTAAATATGAGGCAAAGACGATGGCTTGAGCTCATTTGAACTGGAAATCCATTATCACCCAGGCAAAGCTAATGTGGTGGCAGATGCATTGAGTCGTAAGACTTCCTGCCACTGTCTTATGGTAAAGACCTCCGAAAACACTTTGTGCCAAGACATGGAGAAGTTAAACCTGGGGATAATTCAACAAGGGACTTCGAATCAGCTAAAGCTTGAGTCAACCATTTTGCAAAGGATAATTGATGCTCAAAAGGATAATCTGGGCATGAAGCACGTACGAGAGAAGATAAGGGCTGGAACAGCCAAATGTTTCAAGGAAGATGATCAAGGTGTGTTATGGTTTAACAACCGCATAGTAGTGCCGAAGAGTGAAGAGCTCCGCCAGCAAATCTTAGATGAAGCGCATCTTAGCCGCTATTCTATTCATCCGGGAAGCACTAAGATGTATCACGATCTAAAACAGCATTACTGGTGGACGAAGATGAAGATTGAAATTGCACGCTATGTGGCTAAGTGTGACACTTGCAGACGTGTCAAGGCCATACACATGAAAACTGCCGGTCCATTGCAGTCATTACCAATACCAACATGGAAATGGGAAGACATAAGCATGGACTTCATTGTGGGATTGCCCAGGACCGCAAAAGGGTATGACTCTATTTGGGTGATTGTTGATCGACTTACAAAGGTTGCTCATTTTCTGCCGGTCAAGACATATTACCCGGTACTTACCTATGCGGAGTTATACATCGCCCGTATTCTCAGTTTGCATGGTGTTCCAAAGACCATAGTGTCGGATCGTGGACCTCAGTTCGTATCCAAATTTTGGGAAGAACTTCACAAATCCTTGGATACTAAGTTACTCCACAGTTCGGCCTATCATCCTCAAACCAGTGGACAAACTGAGAGAGTGAATCAGATACTCGAGGATATGCTACGGGCATGTGTCCTGGATTTCTCAACAAAATGGGATGAATGTTTGCCCTTAGCGGAGTTTTCATACAATAACAGTTATCAGGAAAGTATCAAGATGGCACCTTTTGAAGCTTTATATGGGCGACGGTGTCGAACTCCGCTAAATTGGTCTGAACCTGGAGAAAGATGCTTCTTTAGGCCTGATATAGTGAAAGAGGCCGAGGATAAGGTTCAGAAGATTATTTATAATATGAAGAAGGCACAAGCTCGTCAGAAGAGTTATGCAGACACACGGCGAAGGCCCTTATATTTTCTGGAAGGAGACTATGTTTACCTGAAGGTCTCACCAATGAAAGGCGTATCGTGTTTCAGGGTTAAAGGAAAACTTGCACCCAGATACATTGGTCCATTCCTGGTACTTGAGCAATGTGGACCAGTGGCATACCGACTCCAGCTCCCCGAAACATTATCTGCTGTGCATAATGTGTTCCACGTGTCACAATTGAAGAAGTGTCTTCGGGTTCCCGATCGAACCGTTGAAGTGACTGATGTTGTCCTGGAACCAGATTTAACATACTTGGAATATCCCATTCGAGTTCTGGATCAAAAGGACAGGGTTACTCGGAGAAAGACTCTTAAGTTTTATAAGATACAGTGGAACCAGCATTCGGAAGATGAGGCTACATGGGAAACCCAAGATTTCTTAGATAAGAATTTCCCAGGCTTTCTAGCCTCTTGTAAGTTGTAAAGTTTGTATAGCTGTGTAATAAAGGAATGAACCCCCCACACCACCCCTGCCTTGTACCAGAAATAAGGAAATACAAATGTGAAGCATTTCCTTTTCCATTACTCACCCTAGGACTTTAAATCTCGGGACGAGATTCTTTTATGGGGGGAAGGATGTAACACCCCTGGTGTTACTATAACTAAAACTTGAGCATGGCATCATGAGCATGGGCATTGCATATGTTTGACACACCTAGAGTGCATTCACTAGGCAAAAATTTCAAACAAGTTGTATTGTTCTAATGTTTTACAAATAGGACCCTGGTTAAAGGACTTAACCCTAAATAGTGATTAAAGGGGTAAAACTTAACCCAAGTTGAGAAAACTTAAAGGCTTTAGGGTAAAAGTCATAAAATGACTCCAAGGATAAAGTTGGATCCCACTTATGCCCCTGGAATACCAGAAACCCTAATTGGAACTCTGGAAAACCCTGAAACCAAACCCTAGGGACCTAAGTGCAAAATTTGTCCACTTTTGGGCTAAAGTGCAAAAGTCAAGTTAAATAAGTACCTTAAGTCATTTGGGTTACTTATGTGAGAATTTGCAATCCAAAACTTGAAATTTGGACTTAAGTGCAAAAGTGCCCACTTAACCTTTTTGGGGTTAAGTCTGAAAATCAGTGAATTGGCTCAACTTTGGGGCTTTGTATCTTTCAGGATATAGGGTTTTTGCCCTAGGTCACCACATCAAAGTTGAAGACCAATTATAGGGGAACAACTTTGCTAAAGAGTGTGAGCTTAGTTGTTATGAGAAATTTAGAGAAAAACCCAATCCAAAACTGGCTGTCAGGTAATCACTGGACTGAATTTTCAGTAACAGTGTGATGGGGTAAACTTTGAGCCCGAATTCAACCTTGATTTAGTACTCAAATGTGATCAAGTCCTATAGTTGAGTTGTAGCTGGTATGTAGCACTACAACTTTGGTGCAGAGACTTGGACCTGTTGTCACATGAAACTGGGAGAAAATGAAGCTCAAAAATGCACTGTCAGGTTGTCTGAATTGCGCTTCGCCATTGTACAGTAACCCGGACAGATAAGATCGCCAGCCGGGCTGTCCTCACCGCCGACGACTTCCTCCGCCGCGATTCGTGCTGTGGTCACGGTGATTTGTGCCCAAGCTGATCCGGTAGCGTTCAAGCCACGTCGTCCGTGGATAGGTTCGGCCGGTAAAACAATTCCGACCACCGTACATGCGTCGTCGCGGTGGAAACCGATAAGAACACCGGTGACCGCCGTCTCCCGGCTGTGCGCCGCGTGTCCAAGCCCTTCCACCGCGTCGCCATGACTTCCTCTAGGCCATCCCATCGTCGACGGGGAGCTTGCCACGGCGATAGCCACGTATTCACCGCGGCCAGCGCTTCTTCCCCACCTCCGACAGCCGCCACGCCATCCAAAATTCACGAGCCACCGCCCCCGGCGTCTATAAATTGAGTGTGCCATAAGCTTCATAGGGTAGTCAAGCACCTCGACACCCCGTATTGCCTCCAGTTGTTCACCGACGAGCTAGAATTTCGCGTTTCCCCCAAATTGGTTCTCCGCCACCGTGGAATTGAGCTCGCCGTGGTCAGCCCTCCACAGGTCAGCCCCGGTCCTCTGCTACTTCGTTTGAGTACCCTCCCACCTCCGTGATGCTTGCCGAGCCACCGAATTGAACCGGGAGACCCCCAGTCGCCGGGAACACAGCGATTTGGCCACACCGTTCACGGCCACCGTGGCCGGAGCTCCATAGTTCATCATTCGTGCAATTATGTTGGGGAAAATGGTCCTTAGAACTCGAATTTGGTTTAATCCAAAGCTGGGCGCTAGTACTTGTCCCAATCGACCGGTCCAAGACCTCGCCGGAGCACGGCTGCGCTTGAGCGCCGTCGAGGACTTCGAGTTGTAAATTGATAGAAACCCGAGGGCCTTATCGTGAAGCGTCAGTGACTCTGCGCAATAGTAAACGACCCTGTTCTGGTTTAGTCAAAACATCAAGGGCCTCTGCGCAAAACCTCCCTCGCGGGCGCGGGCGCGCGCGCGCGGGCGTGTTTTATCGTGGACCTGGGTTAGTTGGGCCAGAATCGGCCCAATACTATTCATCCTTTTGCTTTTTCTTTTTCCAGCAGAGCCAAAATAATTATAGAAAAATGTGGAAAAATGCTAAAATTGTGAAACTAATTTTCCTAGACTTGTTAATTTCCCTAGAATTTAATAAAAATAAACTCATGATTTTTAGATCAAATAGGGAATTTTAGGGTATTTAAAATAGCCTAAACCATTGGTTCTGGATTTTTAGAAAATAAATAATAAGTCCAAAATTTCCCAAACTTTTTATGTGAGCTTTTCACATTATTTAGAAGCCATGGGTAGAGTTTGGGTTGATTTGAACCTTGTTTGATCACTAAACCCAAAACCACCCCCCCTGCTCCATGAACTCCTTTACTGACTCCGGAAACCCTAGGTTCTCGGAGTACCGTGAAGGAAAGTTGTACTCAAGACATAAATAATAAGTTTATGCTATCTTTGCATCCTCATGAGCATTCCATGACATCCATTCTTATGCATGTATATGGTTATATTAGAGCACGAAGAAGAAGAAGAAGTTTCTGAAGAAGGGATACCACCAACCTCTGATCCTCAAGCAGACAACTGCTTTTATTTCGATATTTGTGGATCTGAGCAGGACACACCTGATAACAAAGGCAAGCCCCGGTGCATTTGCCACCTTCCTTGATGTTTTTAAAATCTTTCTCACTTGCTTGCTGCGTTAGGTGATAGGAGTTGATTGATTAAACAATTCCTGCATTACCTTCCTTGACTTTGATTACCTTCCTTGATCACCTATTTTACAAAGGATTTTTGATGCTTAGCTTTGCTTTAGAAAAACAAAATGTTTTGTTTTTACAAAAGATGATTTGGCAAAAGTGGATGGGTTGTTTTCAAAAATAAAACTTGATGGTGAATCCATCATGGCCGTGATGGATTCAACATCGGAAAAGATGTACCTCTGCCAGGTACCAAGTTTTTGGGTTGAAAAGATTAAGCTGAGACCGGGCGGGTGACTTGCACGAGAAAGAGAGTCTCGGTGTAGTGTCTCCGTCTGAGTTGATTAAGGACCGTCTCGATGTAGGCTTGATGATCGAGGACCCTTTAATTGGTCACATGCCTCGTCATGGGTAAGCCTTGCCTCGGGCAGACTAAGGCCGGAATAAGATAACACGAAATGGGAGTGGAGCGGTGGCGAGAGTAGCGTGTACCCTCCGTGGCAAGAGGCTGGACGGTGGTGTATCTGTGCTCTCGGTTTGCGTGAACCTGATCCGGTCTTAAGAACCCCGGTGGCGGGTTGACATATGCAAGGGTTAAGTGCTACATATGTCGTGTGATTGGAGATCCTCAGCTGAGTATAATCGATTCGGATCGCCGTACCTTCGCGGTTATGAAGACTTGGTCACTGACCTACACGTAGCATTCCACTAAAGATGATGGGCTTTTGTTAAAAAAAATTGGCTAGTGCAGGACTAGTGATTGAACTAGGGTAGAAAGAACTCTAGTGCAGGTAATTTTACCTAACTTGATAAATAAAATTGGATTTTTAAGGATCCACTTTAGTAAGCATTTCTGCAAAACAGAGTCTTTGATTATTGAGAAGCCTTACTTTGACTCCCATATAACCAACATACCCTTGAGAGTCTTTTCCTTAGTCGGGTAAGACTTGCTGAGTAATTCCATACTCAGGGTTTATCCCTTTGTTGTTTTTAGGTGGGGAAGTAGCAGACTTTTGCTGCTTCTGTGCTAAAGTGGTTCCCAAAGAAGAAAAACAAGACTGAAGTGCGGGAGGACTCGGTCCTCCATCTAGGATCTTTTGTTTATAGTCTTTCAGGAGAAGTTTGTGTCTCCCTGGTTTGTATAATTATTACTTATATGCACTCACTTTTAGACTGGTCTGTAAATAAATAACTCGAGCTTGCTTTTTGAAATAAATGTAAGTTTATGTAATTCGCTTCCGCATATCTTTATCTCCGATGGTCTGTAATGTCTGCAAGACGGGTGAAACGTTCCTGGTAAGGTCGGAAAAGATACCGAGCTTGTCAAGTGACTTAGGAACATCTACAGGGTGTCTGATGTCTGTTAGACAAGGACAACTGTAGGTGGGCCTGATTACTTGGGAGGTTCCGTCACATCCGCCTCCCGAAGGCAGGGGTACTCCTCGGAACCTCACGCCGCGACTTCCCGATTCATGCGGGAAGCCTCGGTCCACACCGGGCGCACGCGCAACACAGCGCCTGTGGCCCTGGGTTGCCTCGGCAGCAAGCACCATCACCGCAGCCGTCAGGCCCACCTCGACGAGAGGGTGCGCCGAGGCTACCACCCCAGGCGTGGGGGACGCTACGACAGCGGGGAGGATCGGAGTCCTTCGCCCGAACCACCCGGTCCGCAGGCTTTCAGCCGCGCCATACGACGGGCACCGTTCCCGACCTGGTTCCGAACCCCGACTACTATCACAAAGTACTCGGGGGAGACGAGACCGGAACTGTGGCTCGCGGACTATCGGCTGGCCTGCCAACTGGGTGGAACGGACGATGATAATCTCATCATCCGCAACCTCCCCCTGTTCCTCTCCGACACCGCTTGGGCCTGGCTGGAGCACCTGCCTCCGGGGCAGATCTCCAACTGGGACGACCTGGTCCAAGCCTTCGCCGGCAATTTCCAAGGCACGTACGTGCGCCCTGGAAACTCCTGGGATCTCCAAAGCTGCCGCCAGCAGCCGGGAGAGTCTCTCCGGGACTACATCCGGCGATTCTCGAAGCAGCGCACCGAACTGCCCAACGTCACTGATTCGGATGTCATCGGCGCGTTCCTCGCCGGCACCACTTGCCGCGACCTGGTGAGCAAGCTGGGTCGCAAGACCCCCACCAGGGCGAGCGAGCTGATGGACATCACCACCAAGTTCGCCTCTGGCCAGGAGGGGGTTGAGGCCATCTTCCGGAAGGACAAGTAGCCCCAGGGCCGCCCACTGGAAGATGTTCCCTGAGGCGTCAACTCAGCGTGGCACCAAGAAGAAGGGCAAGAATAAGTCGCAAGCGAAACGTGACGCCACCGACGCGGACCTTGTCGCCGCTGCCGAGTACTAGAACCCTCGGAAACCTCCCGGAGGTGCCAACCTCTTCAACAAGATGCTCAAGCAGTCGTGCCCCTATCATCAGGGGCCCGTCAAGCACACCCTTGAGCAGTGTGCCATGCTTCGACGCCACTTTCACAAGGCCGGGCCACCCGCGGAGGGTGGCAAGGCTCTCGACGACGCTAAGAAGGAAGAACAAGGCAGGAGAATTCCCCGAGGTCCGCGACTGCTTCATGATCTACGGTGGGCAAGTGGCAAACGCCTCGGCTTGGCACCGCAAGCAAGAGCGTCGGGAGGTCTACTCGGTAAAGGTGGCGGCGCCAGTCTACCTAGATTGGTCCAACAAGCCCATCACCTTCGACCAGGGCGACCATCCCGACCATGTGCCGAGCCCGGGGAAATACCCGCTCGTTGTCGACCCCATCATCGGCAACGTCAGGCTCACCAAGGTCCTCATGGACGGAGGCAGCAGCCTCAACATCATCTACGCCGAGACCCTCGGGCTCCTGTGGATCGATCTGTCCTCGGTCCGGGCGGGCGCTGCGCCTTTCCATGGGATCATCCCCGGGAAGCGCGTCCAACCCCTCGGACAACTCAATCTACCCGTCTGCTTTGGGACGCCCTCCAACTTTCGAAGGGAGACCCTCACGTTCGAAGTGGTCGGGTTTCGAGGAACCTACCACGCAGTGTTGGGGAGGCCATGCTACGCCAAGTTCATGGCCATCCCCAACTACACCTACCTCAAGCTCAAGATGCCGGGCCCCAACGGGGTCATCACCGTCGGGCCCACGTACCGACACACGTACGAATGCGACGTGGAGTGCGTGGAGTACGCCGAGGCCCTCGCCGAGTCCGAGGCCCTCATCGCCGACCTGGAGAACCTCTCTAGGGAGGCGCTAGACGTGAAGCGCCACGCCGGCAACTTCGAGCTAGCGGAGACGGTTAAGTCCATCCCTCTCGACCCCTGCAACGACACCTCCAAGCAGATCCGGATCAGGCTCCAAGCTCGACCCCAAATAGGAAGCAGTGCTCGTCGACTTTCTCCACGCAAACGCCGACGTTTTCGCGTGGAGTCCCTCGGACATGCCCGGCAAACCGAGGGGAGTCGCCGAGCACTCGCTGGATATCCGAGCTGGAGCCCGACCCGTGAAGCAGCCTCTACGCCGATTCGACGAAGAAAAGCGCAGAGCCATAGGCGAGGAGATCCACAAGCTAATGGCGGCAGGGTTCATCAAAGAGGCGAAAGGCGTGAAGCTCAATCCCGAAAAGTGTGTCTTCGGGGTCCCCCGAGGCATGCTCTTGGGGTTCATCGTCTCCGAGCGGGGCATCGAGGCCAACCCGAAGAAGATCGCGGCCATCACCAGCATGGGGCCCATCAAGGACTTGAAAGGTGTACAGAGGGTCATGGGATGCCTCGCGGCTCTGAGCCGTTTCATCTCGCACCTCGGCGAAAGAGGCCTGCCTCTGTACCGCCTCTTAAGGAAGGCCGAGTGCTTCGCTTGGACCCCTGAGGCCGAGGAAGCCCTCAGGAACCTGAAGGCGCTCCTCACGAACGCGCCCATCTTGGTGCCCCCCGCTGCCGGAGAAGCCCTCTTGATCTACGTCGCCGCGACCACTCAGGTGGTTAGCGCCACGATTGTGGTCGAGAGACGAGAAGAGGGCATGCATTGCCTGTCCAGAGGCCAGTATACTTCATCAGTGAGGTACTGTCCGAGACCAAGATCCGCTACCCACAAATTCAGAAGCTGCTGTACGCGGTGATCCTGACGCGACAGAAGTTGCGACACTACTTCGAGTCTCATCCGGTAACTGTGGTGTCATCCTTCCCCCTGGGGGAGATCATCCGGTCCCGAGAGGCCTCGGGTAGAATTGCAAAGTGGGCGGTGGAGATCATGGGCGAGACGATCTCGTTCGCCCCTCGGAAGGCCATCAAGTCCCAGGTCTTGGCGGACTTCGTGGCTGAATGGGTCGACACCCAGCTCCCAACAGCTCCGATACAACTAGAGCTCTGGACCATGTTTTTCGACGGGTCGCTGATGAAGACAGGGGCCGGCGCGGGTCTGCTCTTCATCTCGCCCCTCGGGAAGCACCTACGCTACGTGCTACGCCTCCACTTCCCGGCGTCCAACAACATGGCTGAGTACGAGGCTCTGGTAAACGGGTTGCGAATCACCATCGAGATAGGGGTCCGACGCCTCAACGCTCGCGGTGACTCGCAGCTCGTCATCGACCAAGTCATGAAGGACTCCCACTGCCACGACCCGAAGATGGAAGCCTACTGCGATGAGGTTCGGCGCCTGGAAGACAAGTTCTACGGGCTCGAGCTCAACCACATCGCCCGACGCTACAACGAGACTGCGGACGAGCTGGCTAAAATAGCCTCGGGGCGAACAACGGTTCCCCCGGACGTATTCTCCCGGGACCTGCATCAACCCTCCGTCAAGACCGACGACACGCCCGAGCCCGAGAAGGCCTCGGCCCAGCTCGAGGCACCCTCGGCTCAGTCCGAGGCGACCTCGGCTCAGCCCGAGGTACCCTCGGCCCCTGAGGGTGAGGCATTGTGCGTTGAGGGGGAGTGGAGCGAGGTCACGCCTAATCAAAACTGGCAGACCCCGTACCTGCAATATCTCCATCGAGGATAGCTACCCCTCGACCAAGCCGAAGCTCGGCGGTTGGCGCGGCGCGCCAAGTCGTTCGTCTTGCTGGGAGACGAGAAGGAGCTCTACCACCACAGCCCCTCGGGCATCCTCCAGCGATGCATTTCCATCGCCGAAGGCCAGGAGGTCCTACAAGAGATACACTCGGGGGCTTGCGGCCATCACGCAGCACCTCGAACCCTTGTTGGAAATGCCTTCCGACAAGGTTTCTACTGGCCGACGGCGGTGGCCGACGCCACTAGAATTGTTCGCACCTGCGAAGGGTGTCAGTTCTATGCGAGGCAGACCCACCTGCCCTGCTCAGGCTCTGTAGACCATACCCATCACCTGGCCGTTTGCTGTGTGGGGTCTGGACCTTGTCGGCCCCTTGCAGAAGGCACCCGGGGGCTACACGCACCTGCTGGTCGCCATCGACAAATTCTCCAAGTGGATCGAGGTCCGACCCCTAAACAGCATCAGGTCCGAACAGGCGGTGGCGTTCTTCACCAACATCATCCATCGCTTTGGGGTCCCGAACTCCATCATCACCGACAACGACACCCAGTTCACCGGCAGAAAGTTCCTGGACTTCTGCGAGGATCAACACATCCGGGTGGACTGGGCCACCGTGGCTCGCCCCATGACGAATAGGCAAGTAGAGCGGGCTAACGGCATGATCCTGCAAGGGCTCAAGCCACGGATCTACAACGACCTCAACAAGTTCGGCAAGCGGTGGATGAAGGAACTCCCCTCGGTGGTCTGGAGTCTGAGGACAACGCCAAGCCGAGCCACGGGCCTCACACCGTTCTTTCTAGTCTATGGGGCCGAGGCCATCTTGCCCATAGACTTAGAATACGGTTCCCCGAGGACGAGGGCCTACGCCGACCAAAGCAATCGAGCTAATCGAGAAGACTCACTGGACCAGCTGGAGGAGGCTCGGGACATTGCCTTACTACACTCGGCGCGGTACCAGTAGTCCCTGCGACGCTACCACGCCCGAGGGGTTCGGTCCTGAGACCTCCAGGTGGGCGACCTGGTGCTTCGGCTACGACAAGACGCCCGAGGGCGGCACAAACTCACGCCTCCCTAGGAAGGGCCGTTCGTCGTCACCAAAATTCTGAAGCCCGGAACATACAAGCTGGCCAACAGTCAAGGCGAGGTCTACAGCAACGCTTGGAACATCCAACAGCTACGTCGCTTCTACCCTTAAGATGCTTCCAAGTTATTCGTACACCCCGTTCACACACAAAGTCTGGTCGTCAAGGAAGGGTCAGCCTTGCCTCGGCAAAGCCCGACCCTCCCTCGGGGGCTAGAAGGGGGGAAACCCCTCTGCGTCGAAATTTTCCTCGAAAAAAGAAAAAAATCTTTTCTGCCAGAATGCCTTTCGTGCTTTTCGACTACTTCGAAAGTGGATCCTGAAAACGACGGAGTACATGTAAGCAGCCAAGGCTGACCGAACCGAGGGACTCCTACGCCTCCGAGATACAGATACCTCACTCATCACCTTCTGCGATAAGTAACTCGCGCTCGGATAAGTGATTCCACGGACCGAACAAGTCTTCACGCTCGAAAGCTCCTCTGCCGGAACGATTTTTCGGGCCTTCTCGACTGCATCGGTGACAGAACCCTATGGACGAGTAAGAGTGCGCGTAAGCGGCAAGGCCGACCGAGCCGAGGGATTCCTACGCCTCCAGGATACGGATACCTCACTCATCACCTTCCGTGAAAAGCAACTCTCGCCCGCACAAACAATTCTGTTACCGACAAATAAGTCCGGATACTCGAAACAAGAGGAAAAGAAACGCAGCTTTACAACACGACGATGGTATGTTTGGGCCTCGGCGGCCGCAGAAAACATACACATACTACAAGATAATCTGATCCTGCAGGCTCGGATCTTGATAGTTGAAGGGAGCAGCAGCACCCTCGGCGTCAACTACACCTTCGGTGGGGTCTGACCTAGCCTCGGACGGTGATGCAGTTGGAGGATCTCCACCCCGAAGGACGACATTAGCACCACACCCGGGCCATCGCCGCCAGGGTCTTCTCCAGGAATCCGGCTCGAGCAGACGGCTCGGCCGGCCACCCCGAGGCCTCAGCCAGCTGTTCCCCGAAGACATCAGCCCGGCTTGTGGCCTCGGCAGCTCAACTCCGGCGTCGGTCCCGCCAGTGGACGACCCGGCCAGGCCCCGGCCGACCAAATCTTCTTTTCGAGCCAACTCTGCCTCCATCCGTGCTGACACCGCTACCTCCGGCTTCGGCTCATCGAAGAGCGGCCGAGGGGTTCCTTTAACTAAGCAAGAGAAGCCTCGGACAGCAAGGCCGACTGAGCCGAGGGACTCCTACGCCTCCGGGATACGGATACCTCACTCGTCACCTTCGCACGAGGCGACTCACTGCTTGGTGAAGCGGTTCAGATAATCAACAGGTGAGTCTTAGTGCTCGAAAATGAGGAAAAAACACGGCCCCGTGCCGAAAATACATACATGTTCAGGCCCCGATAGCCGTAATGAACAAGACACCGGCACTCAAGGTGCCAATGCAAACGGAACTCTGGTTTCGTCCCCACAGCAGCAGCTATGGCCCCAGGACGGACGCGGCCACCGAAAGGCTCTCGTTCGCGTCCCCACTCAAGGGACGCGAACCAGACATTAAAGCCAAAGAGCCGGGGGCCAGTCCGTAGGCGGCGCCGACGGCCTCGACGGGGGGGGGGGGAGCTTCCTCCAGCTGCCACCATGTCAGCACAGACGGCGACGTCCGCCTCTCCACCAACGCCGACAGTTGGCAAGGCGCACCGGCAGGTCCTCACTCCCGTCCTCGCCACGAAAGCGAGGAGAAGGACGAAATGTTGCATCCTAGCTGGACAGCAACAGTTCGCCTTCCCCGGCATGGCTGGAGGACACCTCCTCCGCAGGGCCGGAGGATGGTTTCCACCACCAGAAGCTGGAAGAGGAGGTGACCAGCCGGCCCGCACGGGGGGAAGAGCTCCGGCTCAGCCCGGCCCCCGCCCCAGCCAGGATGATGAACATCCTTAAAGCTAAGGGCGGAACCAAGATCGCAGCCCGGTTCGCTTCTCCCCACCATCAAGCTGGTGGCCACCATCTTGGGTGACCACCGGTGAGGGGATGCGGCCGGGCTGCCTAATGAAAATCCTTGAAGCCGAACGATGGCTAAAAGGTACCAACTTCCTCGAAGTTGCGTCCCTCCGACGACAAGGCGGAAGGATTGCGGGCGTCCCCCATCTGGGGCTCGGAAGGTGGAAAGACACGACGCATAAGGGAACGCGAAGACATGGTCGTCTTTCAAGGGGGTCACCCTCCTTTTAAAGGCAACTCTCCCCACTTGCGTCCTCAGCCGTTGCGGGCTGAGTCTTCTCCAACACGCTCCAAGGTCCTCCCCCTACGACACGAGGGCTGGGCCCCACGCATCATGCTAGCTGGTCCAGGGCAGAAGGAGCCAAACCGCCGCACGCAGGGCATGCAACTGCCCAGCGGTTACAAGAATTCCTCCACTTTCGCCCAGACCAGCGGGTGAAAGGGTGGACAGCCATGCAGTCGGCATGCAACCGCGCCAAGTGGGCGCGCCCCTTCGACTCCAACTGCGCCCAGCATGGAGGCCCAGGCCCACACGTCATGCAACCGGCGCGCCGGTTGCTACGTGCGAGCAACTGCACCGCCACTCGCACCACTACCGCGCCTCCTCGACTGCGGAACCAGTACCGCGACTCGAGGCAACCCTGCGTATGACCCAGCAGTGCCAGCCAGGCACGACGGTCAATACGGCCAAAAATGGGCCGGCAGTAATGACGGTGGCAGGTGGGCAGGAGCAGCGGTCACGTCGTCAGCCAAGCTTACGTCCCATCCAGGGGCAGCGAGAGAACCCTCTCTCACGGCGTGAAGACGGCGCGCCCATGTTACGTTCCTCGAACGGCTCGCACACGCGCAACGGCCGCCTAGCGAACCACTCGCCCCGTCGCATTAACTCCACGGCGGGACAGGCGGCGCCTCAGGCAGGAGAAGCAAGCGACGCTTCGCCTTCGCCATAATGACCGCGTCGAAAAAGGTACGCCACGTCATTCGATTTCGTATCCTTTTCCTTTTCCTCTTTCTCTCTCTTACAACAGGGACCGGGAAAGGGGGATACCCCGAAAAGGACCCTTCTCCGTGAAGGAAACAGGCCCCGAGCCTCCCTACTGATCAGGGGTTCGAAGGCTGGCCCCTCGGAGGGGTTCAACGGCCGCCTCAGAGCGCTTGGGTTCTGCGCCCACTACTGGTCAGAGGTTCGATGGCCAGCCCCCTCGGAAGGGTTCAATGGCCGCCTCAGGCCACTCGGGCTCCGCGCCCACTACTGATCAGGGGTTCGTAGGCTGGCCCTCGAAGGGTTCACAGTCGCCTCAGACGCAGAGCGAGGGATGATCCCGGGTACGTTCGATACATAACCAAGGCTCAGGCTACGCTCCCGAGGTACCCTAGGACATTTCCGAGACCAGCGGGAGCGATCTTGTAATGGAATCCCATCAGAGGGAGGCATCGAGCCCTTGGACCCTGTCAAAAGGGGACCGGGTTCAGCAGATCACCCGCAGGTACTTTTGGAGCGCGCCTCCGGGCCTCTAGCCGACCCCTAACAAATGGGGCACAGGACGTCCACTCGGATTACCCGCCAGTAGCTCACCGGAGACACCATGTTCGGCGCCCTCTGAGGGCAACATGGCGCTTTCCCCCCTCCTCCTTGCGGAAAGGCGACGCAGGGGCGTATGTAAAAAAGTCGAGTCTGTCCTTGACCGTCCTCTCGCCCTGTGCAGAGGCTCGGGGGCTGCTCTCGCAAACCCGGCTCCGGCCAAACCGTTTACAGCGTCAACATACCAGCCCGAGAACTTGGGACCTGACCGTGCACCCGGGCTACGACCAACTCGCATGAGGGAACAACCAGACCAGCCGAAGTGTTGCGAAACGCACTAAGACCTCGAAGGAGTCAAACTACTCCTCCGAGGCCTCGGGGGCTACACCCGGCGGGTGCGCTCGCGCGCACCCACCGGAACAAAATGCAACCAAAAAAGGTTGGTCCCCTTGCAAAAAAGTGCGGCAAAAGCCTCCAAGCGAGTATTAACACTCCCTTCGAGGCTCGGGGGCTACTGTCGGGGACCATAATTAGGGGTACCCTCAAGACTCCTGAATCTCAGCTGGTAACCCCCATCAGCACAAAGCCGCAAAGGCCTGATGGGTGCGATTAAGTCAAGGATCGGTCCATTCGAGGGACGCGATCACGCCTCGCCCGAGCCCAGCCTCAGGCAAGGGCAGCCGACCCCGGAGGATCTACGTCTCGCCCGAGGACCCCCTCCAGCAACGGACACACCTTCGGCTCGCCCGAGGCCCAGTCTTCACCAAGAAGAAACCTTGGCCAAATCGCCACGCCAACCGACCAAATCGCAGGGGCATTTAATGCAAAGGTGGCCTGACACCTTTATTCTGACGCACGCCCTCCAGTCGATAGAGCCAAAGTGACTGCAGTCACTTCGCCGCTCCACTGACCGGTCTGACAAGAGGATAGCGCCGCCTGCGCCATTCCGACTGCTGAGCCACTCGACAGAGTGAGGCTGACAGCAGCCAAGTCCGGCCCTAGGCGCCATGGGAAACTCCGCTCCTGCCCGACCCCAGGGCTCGGACTCGGGCTCGGCCCCGGAAGACGACGAACTCCACTTCGCCCGACCCCAGGGCTCGGACTCGGGCTCAGCCCCGGAAGACGACGAACTCCGCTTCGCTCGACCCCAGGGCTCGGACTCGGGCTCAGCCCCGGAAGACGACGAACTCCGCTTCGCCCGACCCCAGGGCTCGGACTCGGGCTCAGCCCCGGAAGACGATGAACTCCGCTCCGCCCGACCCAGGGCTCGGACTCGGGCTCGGCCCCGGAAGACGATGAACTCCGCTTCGCCCGACCCTAGGGCTCGGACTCGGGCTCAGCCCCAGAAGACGACGAACTCCGCCTTGTCCGACCCGGGGCTCGGACTCAACCTCGACCTTGGAAGACAGACTCGACCTCGACCTCGGAGGAGCCTCCACCTCGCCCAACCTAGGGCACGGACCGACCACGTCAATAGGAGGCGCCATCATTACCCTACCCCGAGCTGACTCAGGCTACGGGGAACAAGACCGACGTCCCATCTGGCTCGCTCCACTATACGAGTAATGATGGCGCCCCGCACGCTCTATGACGACGGCGGCTCTCAGCCCCCTTACGGAAGCAAGAGGACGTCAGCAAGGACTCGACAGCCCCTGACAGCTGTCCTTCCGCCAGGCTCCAGCGCTCCTCCGACGGCCACGACACCACACGAACTGGGTGCCAAAACCTCTCTGGCTGCCACGATGGCATGTACTTAGGGCGCTAGCTCTCCTCCGCTAGACACGTTAGCACGCTGCTACACCCCCATTGTACACTTGGATCCTCTTCTTACACCTATAAAAGGGAGGTCCAGGGCCCCCTTACAGAGGGTTGGCCGCACGGGGAAGGATGGGACGGCGCTCGCGCAAGGCCGCTCGCTCCCCCCCCCCCCCCGCGTGGACGCTTGTAACCCCCTACTGCAAGCGCACCCGACCTGGGCGCGAGGCTAACACGAAGGCCGCGGGTTCCACCTCCCACGCCTATCTCCCTCCGGCTGCTTTTCCCCCCTTCGCGTTCCGCCTCGCGCCGACCCATCTGGGCTGGGGCACGCGGCGACAATTTACTCGTCGGTCCAGGGACCCCCCCGGGGTCGAAACGCCGACAGTTTCCTACCCTAAGCCTACACGCTCCACCACTTTGTGATGGGTACCCTAGTATTTGGATCTATAGTCCTGTGGGTCTGGCAACCTGGGGTTCGGTTCTAGAGAATGGACACTTGTCTCCTGGGTGGTCCGGAGCTGTGTAGCCGCTTAGCCTGGTTCCGTACCCTAAGCCCGCACGCTCCACCACTCTGCGATGGGTGTCCTAGTATTTGGAGCTGCGATCCAGGGGGTCCGAGCATACGACTTGGCTTCCCAGGCTAAATCTTGCAGCTCCTGTTGCATGAATCAAAGGATAAAAGATACGAGTTTGTGGGTCCTGTGGGTGTGCTACTAAACTTCCTAGCCGAAGTTGTGTGTAGGTCTAGGTCCTAGTCGAGACTATCTCCTGGGGGCTGGGTCACCAATTCTTTCTTAGGTATACTGGTATCCAGCCTCGACACGTCGAGCCTACATCCCAGGGGGCCAAGTACCAGGGAGAAGTTGGCAACGCTACACACAGCAAATGCAAATAGTATACAGATAAGTGCTGATTGATTAATAGTTCTCAGTATCTTACAAAACCAAAAGATTATTACATCCGCCTTCAAGCGGAACCCTAGCCTTATCTCTGCAGGTACGAGTTACTCGGCATCGGTAGGGTCACACTGGAAGCGCGTGGCCACCATCTCCACGGCGTCTTGGACGCTCTCCCGGGCGGCGTCTTCTGTCGTGGCTATCGGACCATCGAGCACCGGTGCCAAGGACATGGCCAGGTCATGGCTCCGGAAGCACATCAGCACGTAATCCACCACCGCCTGACAGAGCCTGCTGCCCTCTGCCTCCAGGCGGTCACCTGAGGATCTGGTCTAGGCGACAAAGGCATTCGGCGACGGAGTCCAGCACCGGGAGGGCGTCGGAGATCGATGCTGGTGGCTCTGACATTGGGATAGGACTTATCCCTAGTGGCACCAGCGTCGTGCTCGCCTCGCCGGCCCACTCAGCTATTCGCTGGACCCAAGCGCGGTGTTCCGCCTGGAGATCTTCCAGGGCCTTCTTGGTGGCCTCCGTCACCTGGGGACCCGGCGCCACCTGCGCCTGCGCCGCTTCGAACCGGTGGACCCGCTCCTCTAGCTTCCGCTCCTTCTCCTTCGCCTCCAGCTCATGCTCGGCCAGCAACATGCCCCGCCTTTCAAGCATTTCCTCCCTGAAGGCGAGATCCTTCTCCCGCCTGTCCAGGGACGTATCCTTCTCTTTGAGGTTCTCCTCGGTGAGGGCAATGTTGCTGGCCTTGTCCTCCAGCTCTTGCTACCATTTTTCATCCTTTCTATGGCCTCCACTTGCTGGACTCGCTGGGTCTCTAGGGTCTAGTCTAGGGCCTTCAGCTTGGCCCGGAGCTCTGTTGTGAGAGCCTCCCTCTGGCTCAGGGCTTCCTCCCTCTTGGCCAGCCTCTTCTCCCATCGGGACGCCTCCAGCTCCCTGACGAACACCTTCTGGAGGTCCCTTTTGTACTCCTTACGGTCCCGCGTGAGTTCAGACCGCTCAATGGCGAACTGGCGGGACGCCGCCTTGGTGCGCTCCTCTAGCTAGGTTCGCCAGTCGCTGAGGCGCTGGTGCTCAGATTCCAGCGCCTCCCATTCCCGCCGGATGGCTGCCTCGATTTCATTGAGGGCTTGGTGGGCGCGAGACAGCACCCGGGGACGGGGGATTGGCGCCACGTCCGGCTCGGCACCTGATCGGAGCCGCTGCCTAAAAATCACCTCCACCTCCTCCGGAGTAGGAGGAGGGATGGAGCTAGACGCGCCTCCTAGGTCACCCCCGGTGTCGGGAGCGGGTGCAGGTCCCCCAACTCGGACCTCCTCCACCACCGTGGTGCCGCCTGACGATGGCGCCGCCGCAGCCGGACCCCCAGTTGGGACGTGGGGGCCAGTAGCGCTGTCCCGGTGGCAGCTAGGTGCGCTCCGCCGCCACCACTCTCAGCAGATTCCTACTGCTGAGAGCCAGATCCACCGGTGGACCTGGTATCTGGTGGAGGAGGCGCGACTTTGGGAGAAGAGGGAGAGGAAGCCCTGGCAAACAAAGGATGGGTTAAGACCCGTTGGCATGATAACTAGGCTCATGGAAAAAAGGGACTACACTTACTTGGGGCCCTGGACTTTCCAGCGACCCTAGAAGTAGGACGACCACCGCTCCTGCTGTTGTTGCTGCGCTGGCGGCGGTTGTTGTTGTTGCTATTGCTGCTGTTGCTGATGCCCATGGGGGTGATCACCCACAGAGGGTGGCGATGGTGGCGGCATCGGAGGACTGACGTGCCTCTGCGCGCCCTGAGCCTGGGAGCCGGCTTCCTCAACCCCACCAGCAGTTCTCTGGCTGCTTCTGGGGGATCCAAGACAAGCAACCCATCGGCGCGATGCAGCCTCTGTCGCCTCTCCTCCTCCGACCCCCCGGAACTACCTGGGGCGGAGGCACTGCTTGCAGCCCCTTTACCCTTGTCCAAGGGGCTGGGCGACATGGCGGGGTTGGCGTTGGGGGCCGCACCGGCGGGCTAGGGACCCCCAGCCAGTACACCGGGGATCTCGATCCCGTGGAGGGGGTCCCGACCGCCGGTCTGACGAACTGCCATGCCGCTCTCGTCGAGGGTCGGCAGCGTGGCCAAAACCACCGTTCATAGCCCTGGATCATCACAAAGCGCTGGGATGTCCTGGGAGAGTATGAAGGATTCATGGACAAAGGACTCACCAGTAATCCCCTTCACCAGGAGTTCCAGCTCCTCCCTAGGACAGGTCGGTTCCCGGCCCGCGCTGGATCCTACCGATATCATTCGGGCCAGTGAACCAGCAGCACAGGCGCGACCTCCTCTGCAGCGGCATGACCTGACGCTTCAGGAAGTCTCCGACCACATGCATGGAGGTCAGACCACCGGTTGCCAAGGTCTTGATCCTATCCAGTACAGGCAGGAGCTCTGGCGACAGCGATGGCTTGGTCCTCAAGTGCTTGTGATCGAGGGACTGGCCCGTTGCTCGGCAGGACGAAGGCGGTCGTTGGCCTCGGTGCCGGCAATCACCCAGTCGTCGTGCCAGTTTTCCCACCTCGCGCCGCCGAAGGTGGAGATGTAGGCTACGGCCGAATCTGGCCTCATCTGAAAGTAGTAGGCACCAAGATGGTCCTTGGCCTTCCCAGACTTGACCAGCACGAAGAAATGGCGGAAGAAGGAAGTACATGGGGCCACCCCTACGAACATCTCGCAAAGGTGGACGAAGATGGCCGCTTGGAGGATGGAGTGGGGAGTAAGGTGCTGAAGCTGGAGCCCGAACTCCTCCAACAGCAGAAGGAAGAAAGGCGAGATCAGCAACGCCAATCCACAGGAGATGTAGGAGACGAATAACACAAACTCCCCGACGGCAAGGTCACCGCGGGGAGCCACGCCGGCGCGAATCCTTTCGGTGAGCCCCGGCGTGCTCCACCCGAGCAGGTCGCGCACCAGATTGAGCGCCGCCTTAGTCTGGAAGCGGTCGAGATGACCTAACGAAGCCATGGCAACTACAACGGTGCAAAGCAAAGGAGCGTGAAGGCAAAACGGCACAGCCGATGACGTGGGCGTGGAACGAAGAAGCACGAAGGCAAAGGGGGCACAAGCAATTGGGAGCGAATGCAAAAGGGTAACAGCTACACGCGGAGATGAACCCTTTTTCAAGGGAACCAGAGTCCTCACTCAAGGAAACCCTTCCGCGTGCCCCTCAATCGCCGCAGGAGATCTCGCTTGACGAGCACCAAGGACCAAGACAACCCAGTCTATGACACGCGGGCCCAGGCCCACAAGTCATACGGATTGTGTGCTAGACTTCGAGTGCGAAAAGAGCGAACCGCCATGCGAGGAGCAAACCGCCGCACACGATCGCGTGCCGCCTCGGGGCCGCTGCAGAGGGATATTTTTAACCAAGGCAGCGGCAACGAGGCGCCCCGTGCATGGCCCGGCGAAACCACCAGACGTGGGGGCCGTGGGTCAGTCGGCCACCGGGACAGATATGACAGTTGACGTGACCGAATGCAGATTGAC
Source organism: Zea luxurians (assembly GCA_029449295.1). NCBI lineage: Eukaryota > Viridiplantae > Streptophyta > Magnoliopsida > Poales > Poaceae > Zea > Zea luxurians. The sequence continues at coordinate 2,897,580 of JAOPSE010000090.1, forward strand.
AGCGCGTGCATCGATAGATGCGCTGAATTAATGCGGCGCGTCAGCAGGCGTGCAAAGATGGCGCCCCATTCACCGGTCATGCCATGTTGAGGCGAAGTACAAGCTTTGGCCCCACCTGCAGGATCGCATCCTCCCCTGAGCTGGGCCCAGGGGCCACTGTCGGTACCCTAAAACTAGGGTACCCCTTACTACTGTATAAAGACGTAGTGCCCACGCGGCTATCTCTTAGTCGTGTGGTAAAGGTGCTGTGTGTGGGACCAGGCCATGAATCGCCCCAGTCTCGGGCGACTACTCTAGGTCCACAGCAGCGCCCGACTCCACCATACTCCACCACATGGGCGGGTCCAGAGCCGCCACGTGTCCAGAGAAGGTGATATACTCCAAGGCACCAACAGTAAGTCCGGACCACCATGGGAGAGCGCTGGACCCCTGGATATACAGTCCAGACCTCCAAGGTTGGTCCAGGACCTCCACGTGTGCAAGCTGGACCCCTGGAATGGGATCCAGACCCCCCCCCCGTATGGGGTCCGGGCCGCCCACAATGGGGTCCCAACATTCTAGGACATAACATACTCGGGCCTAGAACAAGACCCAGGCGGGGGTCCGGTGCCGACACGTGTCCAGACCCGGACCTGTCTGCATACACTCCTGCTCCCCGCTCAGGCGAAAACCCGATGCGGCCACATGGACTACTGCACGTGACGTAAGCCAACGGACGGAGCCTGGCGTAAAGCCTCTGGGCTACACTGCCCCTGCATTTATTGCGGATAAGACGAGCGCCTGTCCATTCCAGTGGCAGGTGGCGTGCTCATCATTACTCGCACGTTACCAAGAAAACGGGCGCCGCTTATCAATACTGCGTGGATTGCGGCCATCATGGCGCCCGGTGATTACTCAGGTGTTATTAGTATTAATTATCCACATGATGTATTCCATCCATTATGCTCCTGGGCTCACATGTCGGGGCTCAGCATCCTTATATGTGCCTCCCTTAAACTATAAAAGGGAAGGCACATGACGTTACAGGGACAAGTTCTCTAAGCTCTCAAGCTCGCTAAGCTCTCAAGCACACAGACACAAACACTCACACACACAGACTCTCATACTCAATACAACATACACATAGTGGAGGTAGGGTTTTACGCTCCGGCGGCCTGAACCACTCTAATCCCTCGTGTCCTCGTGTGTTGATCCACCTTCCAATAGACATGCAAACCGCTAAGGCCCCCTCCTCATCTTAGGATTAGGGCGGGTGCATTCCGCCACCCGGTCGGAGTACTAGGTCTCGGACCTAAAGCTCCCTACTATGCACGAACCTCAGATGGTAGCGCTTGAGCGCCTGGTTCTACCGTGCATTTTGGATCGTAGCTTACCACCTTTGCTTGCCAATGAGATCCACGTCTTCACGCCATAGCTATTCCTGCATGGATTCATCAAAAGCGTGAACTCATGGTGAGCCCATAAGGATTTCTAGGGGAAGACAAACTTTGGCCCCTTAGACTAGGAAGAATGGGGTCTCCTCGGTAGCTCGACTGGGTGTGGTACGGTTCCCCCACAGCACGCACAGAAGCTCGTCGACCTAATTTGCACCATTCTTTTTCAAACAATTGTAGGTGCGTGTCTTGAGTCCCCTGAGGATTTCCACGTTTGCCCTCTCAACTTGTCCATTGCTCCTAGGATGTGCCACAGAAGCAAAGCAGAGCTGAGTACCGATGCCCTCACAATACTCCTGAAAGAGCCAACTTCTAAATTGAGTCCCATTATCCGCAATGATACGGTTTAGGGACACCAAATCTATAGATAATCAATTTGAGGAAGGAAACGGCTACACCTTGGGTGATATTAACCACAAGGGTAGCCTCCGACCAATTTGTGAATTCATCGATGGCGGCAAAGAGGACAGATACCCATCGATAGCTCTGGGGAATGGTACCAAGATATCCACCCCTCATACGATGAATTGCCAAGAGGATGGAATCATTTGTAGAGTCTGAGCCAGTGTGTGTATTTCCTTTGCATGGAACTAGCATGCTTCGCGGGACTTTACCAACTTAGGTGCATCCTAGAGGGCAGTTGGCCAGTAAAAGCCATGCTGGAATGCTTTACCGACCAACTTGCGGGGTGAGGAATGACTTATACACTCGCCTCAATGGATCTCTGCAAGCAACTCGTGACCCTCTTCCTCGGTGATGCACCGCATGAGAATACCATTGGCGCCATGGTGTTAGATATCCCCTGCACCGTGTAGCGTTTAGCCAACCGTACTATGCGCTCAGCGGACACATGTTCTTTAGGAATGATGTTGTCTTTCAGGTAGTCCTGGATCTTAGAGATCCATGCATCGGGACTACCCTGAGCAACTGGGAGTGGCGCTAAGAGGTTTCTAGGATCCTCAATGGCACACACAACCCTTGGCGGGCTCCATGGACGGAGCACTCCTAGCTTCGAGGTGCTAGTGTGACACCCTTTGCCCAATTTGGCAGGCTAGGCGGATGATCTCGGCAGCCGTCTTTCAAAGATGCCCTCGAGCATGGATGCCCAAGTTCATGCCCTCATGGAGAGGTCATCTTCTATTCTATTATTAGCACGAGGAACATGTTGCAGTTCCAAGGCGTCGAAGTCTGTCTATAGCTTCCTCACATGGATGAGGTATGCTGCGAGCTATGGTTCATTAAAATTGCACTCCCACTAGACATGTTTGATGATCAACTGGGATTCTCCCTTTACTTGTATCTATCGATCTCCTAGATACAGGGCCACAGACAAGCCAAAGATCAAGGCTTCATATTCTGCCATACCATGTCCCTAATCAGGTTACCGAACGTCTTACTCATGGCTCGCGCAAATGTCGGCAAGGCATTCTTTAGACCGTAGGGCATGACAACATTGTAATAAAGACCATCCACTATTACAAAAGCAACATGCTTCCTATCCTCCCTAGACATTTGAATATGGTGAAACCCAGAGTAAGCATCTAAGAAATACAATAGGTCGCACCTAGAGGTGGAATCACGATTTGATCTATTCGCGGGAGTGGATAAGGGTCTTGGGACATGTCCTATTTTGGCCCATAGCGATTCATATCACCCCCTCTAGTTGACTATCATCTAGGCTCCTAGTAAATGTGCCAAGGGTCTAAGTCCACAATCAGTTCACCCATCCTTGGGATCGACCATATTCTGGTGACACCTAGTCCTAGGATATAATGGTCAAGCAATGATCATAGCTTAAGCTTTGGCCTTGCTCAGGCTAGGCTTTCAATCCCGATCGACATTAAGAATATCCCCAAAAATCTATTAGGCACCAATAACCTAAGATGCAAGTAGAGAGGGTGCCACACTACACCTGAGCATGGGCAACCTGCCTCGACCCAACTCGCCCAAAAAAAACTCGACCCAACCCGATCAATGCAACGGGTAGGTACAAACCATAGTTTTTGACCCGCATGACCAAGTAAGTTGTACTCCTATTGCACTCTGTAATATATGGTTGGGCATGAGTTCTTGTATAAGGGATCAAACCATAGAACTATACCGATATCATACGCTATCCTTTTGTTAGCTCCTTGTTCGAGTGATCAAAACCATAAATAGTAACATAACGCTCTCATACACCTCTCTATCTCTTTCTCCATTGTGATAACTCGACTATGCATTCATAATATGAAGAACACTGATGCTAGACGTATGGGTTAGATGCCTATATTAGGATACAAATTCTTGTGTTTTGAGTGCTTAAGCCACTAGACATCCACACATTGACCCACATTGTACAACTAGATTACTATTGCAAAATCAGACCCAAAACATCACATGCGATCAACATTATAAAAAAACTAGATTCTAGATAGCATTTGTTGAGCTAAATCATCCACACCTCCTTGATCACATAAATGGAAACAAAAAACTAGAATTATTACTAAAGTGGATTTAAATAAACAAATAAAAAAGTGAAAACAAGCTAGTGTGTCAAATAATTCAACACAATTTGTCTGGCACTTGAATGAATCATTAAAATTGTGTAATGTGACAATGATCGAGCATGTGATAGAGGCCAGTTAGCAGGCGATGGTGGTGCAACTAGCTGGTATGGTGGTGTTTTGATGGTGATGATGGTCTTTCTAGTGGCCTAAGTTTTGAGATCAAGTTGGTGGCGACCAAGTCAAGGACTTAATGTGTGCATGCTCATGGGAGCAGATGATGGCTACAAAAGGGGTATTTGATGATGTGATTAGAAGGCATGTCCTTTATTTGGTAGTTGATGGTGATGGTTTTGGACAAGGCTATGTGATAGTGTTATCCATAAACTTGGCAAAGAGTCCTATGTGGGAGGAGGTGGCCAACAAAAGGCTTTGCTGAAATGGTAAATGTGGTGCGACAGCGGGCGATACTGCATAGAGGTGGTCGTGCCAGTGTAAGAAACCCCTTGGGTCTAGTTTGGGTATTCTAGTATTGAAGTGGTTTGGAGGGATTGAAGAGTGTATAAATCCCCAATAGATTAAAAACTCCCACAATACATCTTAATTCACTTCAATCCATCTCATTACTAGAGTACCCAAACTATGCCTTGTGGATGTTGAAGTTTCAACAAGGCACTTTTACTAAATTCGATGATTTGACTGTTGTTGGAGCTATGTGTATGTGGTTGGATCTTGGCAATGTGTCCACATGGCAGTGACCAAAGGCAAGTTTCGGCTTGTGGCTTACAGTGGATAATAACGACTAGTCTTGCTTTGCATTGGCTTCTTATCTGGTGCAATGTCTTGTGGCATTGCAAGAAGATCCAATCACATGATAGCTACATGGTTGGTAGTGGACTATGTCATCTAAATCTACATACCAGTGGTTCGTGTGGTGCGGTAGATCATCGGTAATCACTACCGGAAACAGCCTCTTTGCCGAGTGTCTGAAGCACTCGGCAAAGCCTAGAAAACACTCGGTGAAGGCTTTGCCGAGTGTGTCACTCGGCAAAGAGAGATCGACGAACTGTATATTGACAACGGCTTCTTTGCCGAGTACTTTTTCAGGCACTCAACAAAGGCTTTGCCGAGTGTCATAAGGTACTTAGCAAAAAAAATTCGCTGTCATGGCGACTGGTAATAGAGACGGAGCCTTTGTTGAGTGTACTAGGTGACACTCGGCAAAGAGTATCCCTTTGTCGAGCGTATTGGGTGACACTCAGCAAAGAGTTTCTCTCTTTGCCGAGTGTCTGCCAGACTACCTCTCGGCAAAGAGGTCACCAGCGAGCCCCTTTGTCAGTACCTTTGTTGAGTGCACTAGGAGGCACTCGACAAAGGTTGCTTCTTTGCCGAGTGTCAAGGCCACATCACTCGGCAAAGAAGTTGTACTGGTACCCAGGTGTGCCTTCTTTGCCGAGTGTTACACTCGGCAAAGTGACCAGTATACCCCTTTTTATTTGTTTTTGCTATTTCATCCAAAGAAGGAAAAGATATCACATAATCATCACATATATCACATAATCATCACATATATCACATATACAACACATATCTCACAAAGACCATAAATCAAACAAGTTCTCGCATAGCATTACCAACATGTTCGAACACAAACATAAGTATCCAACACTCAAGAACATAAGTCTCAAGTATCTCACAAAGCATTACCAACATCAAACAAGTTCAGATCGGGTTATCTCACAAAGTATTAACAACACTAACAAAGATAATATCTCATCGAGGTGGGCGGCTGGACTGGTGCGGCGATGGGCTGGGCGATCTATGAGGGTTGTTGGATGCCGCCCTAGATTGTCCCTGTACAGAGAAGAGATTGCATATGTTATACCAGATGAATATATATCATGAAGAACTAGAATTTTGATACTAATAGGAGTATGGAACTGAACAGGGTCAACTAGAGGGAACAATAGAGGTGGTGGAGCGAAACCATGTGCGGCATTAAGGCTCTGCATGTACTAGAATATCTCCACCATCCTCTGCTTATCTGCCAAGCGGGCCTCCCGCTCCGCTATCATCCTCGCCTCCATCTCCTGAGGTTCCCTCCTCTCTTCTTCTAGCTGGGTCTGCAATATTCCAAGCCAATGTTATAATAACTCAAAGAGAAGGTATATAACTCAAGGAATGACGAGTTACAGAAGCACTAACCTCGAGTTGTTGTATGCGATGAGGTGAGCTATCCTGCCGAGGTCATATGGCTAGGCTCGAGCTCATGCTCGTGCTCCTTGCTCGCACCTGAGACAAAGTGGGAGTGGACAACGATTCGATTGCCCTATCAGCAATCCAGTACTGCCCATTGAAAGGGAAATGGACTTAATCATTTTCTATAATCGATTTTGTTGGTTGACGTCCAACACAATCCACATGTACTAACTAGTTTGTCTAGATATCATTTATCTCAGGTGCATGAGGTTCAACACAAACCAAGAAAGAAATCCAGTTAGGGAAACAATCAAATTTGGAGCAAAGGACTTAGAGTGTGCTGAAATTTGGCGCACCAGACAGTGTCTGGTGTGCACACCAGGCCAGCCAACAAACGAACAGGCCACTCTCGGGAATTCCACGGGCGTGCTCTGCTATAATTCACCGGACTGTCCGGTGTGCACCAGACTATCCAGTGAGCCAGTGGAGCAACGACTCCCTACACGCCAACGGTCGACTGCTCAGATGAACAGTGCTAAATAGTACTGCGCAGAAGTCACAACACAGAAGTCAGAGGTCACTGGACTGTCCGGTGCAGCAAAAAGACAAAGAGCTCCAACGGTCAACAGCTCCAAACCCTAACGGACGCGATGACGTGGCATGCACCGGATAGTGAACAGTGACTATCCGGTGCGCCACCGGACTGTCCGGTGTGCCCATCGCTAGCAAACTTTGCCAACGGCTAGGAAGTGGTTGGGGGCTATAAATACCCCCAACCACCTCATTCAAAGCCATCCAAGTATTCTGAACTTCCCATTCAATACAAGAGCAAAGCCAACCACTCAAAGACACATTCAAAGTATTCAATCCACTCCAAGTTTCCAAAATCAACTCTAGTGCTTAGAAACTTGAGACAGGATCATTTGTGTTCATTTACGCTCTTGTTGCTTGGATCGCCTTTCTTCCTTCCTCATTCTTTTTCTAAGTGCTTGTAAAGCTTGCAAGAGATAACTAAGTGTGTGGTGGTCCTTGCGGGGTCTTAGTGACCTGTTTGATTAAGGAGAAGGCTCACTCGGTCTAAAGTGACCGTTTGAGAGAGGGAAAGTGTTGAAATAGATCCATCCTTTATGGCCTCCTTAATGGGGACTAGGTTCTTTGGAACCGAACCTCGGTAAAACAAATCATCGTATCCACTTGTGTGATTTGCATTTGATTTGTTTGCCCTCTTTCCTCTCTCTAAAGTTTCCTTGCCAATATTGATTGAGTTTGCTCCCAAACGTCATCCGCATCATTTGAGCAACTCGTGGCAAGAGAAACAATCTTCCGCCTCGAATTTAATTCTAACTCTAACCCCCAGCCTTAGTGTGTGTTTAAGTTTATAAATTTCATGTTTCGCCTATTCACCCCCCTCTAGGTGACTTTCACCAATGCCTCTTGCCTCCTCCGACCCTCATGAGGACATCATCATCAATGTCCTCGGTCCTCCGATTGTAATCTGGCCCATGGACCTCCTGAGCCATGACAGTATACTCACTTAGGCGGCTGTAGACGGCAGGGTTGCTATACGCCTCGGGTCCGTCATACGGGTTGCAGGAGACGTCGGACGTCGCCTTGCCCTTATGGGCCATAGCATAAGCCTAGACGATGGAGCAAGGCTGGCCACCTGAAAGGGAAATGTGCCCTTGGGCCATTTCTAAATATTTTGGTGATTTAGTGTCCAACACAAGTAAGTGTTAAATTATGCCAAAGGGTGGACAAGGTGCAATTCAATACAAAGGTATGATTCTAGACTTAGTACATTGGTTTTTTGTGTACTAACATATTTGTCTAAGTGCTAGAATTAGAGAAAATACAATTGGAAAAGACTTGGCTCGAGCAGCCAAGACTCTGCTCAGTCTGGGTGCACCGGACTGTTCGTTGGTGCACCGGACAATGTCCGGTGGTGCACCGGACAGTGTCCGGTGCGCCAGGCTGGCTCGGGCGAACTGGCTGCTCTCGGGTTTTGTCGGTGGCGTACGACTATAAATCACCGGACTGTCCGGTGAGCCAACAGTCGACCGGGCCAACGGTCGGCCGCGTAATCCGCGCGCGACGCGTGGCCGAGCCAACGGTCAGAAGGGGGCACCGGACTGTCCGGTGTGCACCGGACAGTGTCCGGTGCGCCAACGGCTCTGAATCTGCAACTGTCGGCTTTCGCCAAATAAGAAAAGAGATCTGCACCGGACAGTGTCCGGTGGTGCACCGGACTGTCCGGTGCGCCAGGCGACAGAAGGCAAGAATTGCCTTCCTGGAATGCTCTCAACGGCTCCTAGCTGCCTTGGGGCTATAAAAGGGACCCCTAGGCGCATGGAGGAGGACACCAAGCATTCTCTAAGCATTCCTAAGCACCAAGACTTCAATTCCGCACATTCGATTCTTTGTGATAGCAACTAGAGCTCCATTTGAGTAGTGTACTCTTCAGATTGTGTTGAGAGCTCGTGTTGCGACCTGTGTGCGTGTTGTTGCTCTGATTTTGTGTCTTGTGTGCGTTGCTCATCCCATCCTTACTTCCGTGCTTCTTTGTGAATATCTTTGTAAGGGCGAGAGGCTCCAAGTTGTGGAGATTCCTCGCAACCGGGATATAGTAAAGTGAAAGCAAAACACCGTGGTATTCAAGTGGGTCTTTGGACCGCTTGAGAGGGGTTGAGTGCAACCCTCGTCCATTGGGACGCCACAACGTGGAGTAGGCAAGTATTGGACTTGGCCGAACCACGGGATAAACCACTGTGCCATCTCTGTGTTGATCTCTTTGTGGTTATTGTGTTTTGCTAAGACTCCTCTCTAGCCACTTGGCCTTATTGTGCTAACACCTAATCAAGTTTTTGTGGCACTAAGTTTCAAGTTTTACAGGATCACCTATTCACCCCCCTCTAGGTGCTCTCAATTGGTATCGGAGCCGTTCTCTTCAAGAAAGGGACTAATCGCCCGAAGAGATGGATCCTAAGGGCAAGGGGATGGTGGTCAATGATAAGGAGAAGGAGTCCTTCGTCAATGATCCAAAAGATGACAAGCCTACTGACTCGGGGTCAGGCCACAAAAGAAAAGACGGGAAGAAGAAGAAAATGAGGCGCATCAAGGAGATCATCTACTACGACGATAGCGACGAGTCCTCTTCTTCCCAAAAGGACAACGACGACAACGACTATGAGAAAAAGAAAACGGTCAATTCGAACTTTTCTTTTGATTACTCTCATATTCCGCAAAGTACCAATGCTCATTTACTCTCCATTCCACTTGGTAAACCTCCTCACTTTGATGGAGAGGACTACGGATTTTGGAGTCACAAAATGCGTAGTCACTTGTTCTCTCTCCATCCAAGTATATGGGAGATAGTAGAGAATGGAATGAAATTTGATAGTACTGATAGTCCCATGTTCATTAATGAGCAAATCCACAAAAATGCACAAGCTACTACTGTTCTTCTAGGTTCATTGTGCAGGGACGAATACCATAAGGTGAGCGGCTTGGATAACGCCAAGCAGATTTGGAACACCCTCAAGATCTCACATGAGGGGAACGACGTCACCATGCTCACCAAGATGGAGTTGGTGGAGGGCGAACTTGGGAGATTCGCAATGATCAGGGGCGAGGAGCCAACCCAAACGTACAACCGGCTCAAGACCCTCGTCAACAAAATAAGGAGCTATGGAAGCACGTGATGGACGGACCACGATGTCGTCTGCCTAATGCTAAGGTCCTTTACCGTCCTTGATCCACATCTTGTGAACAATATTCGTGAGAATCCTAGGTACACCAAGATGTCGCCCGAGGAGATACTTGGAAAGTTCGTAAGCGGGCGGATGATGATCAAGGAGGCTAGATACATTGATGATGCGTTGAATGGCCCAATCAAAGAGTCTCAAACCATTGCTCTCAAAGCAATGAGGAGCAAGGAGGCGCTACCTAGCAAGGTGGCGCAAGTTGAGGCGGCCAGGCTTAATGATGAAGAAATGGCCCTCATCATCAAGCGTTTCAAGACGGCGCTAAAGGGTCGCAAAGGGCATCCCAACAAGAACAAGACAAAGGGGAAGCGCTCATGCTTCAAATGTGGTAAGATTGGTCATTTTATCGCTAATTGTCCCGATAATGATAGTGACCAGGAACAAGAGAATAAGAGGGAAAAGAAGAAGACTTACAAGAAGGCTAAGGGCGAGGCACACCTTGGCAAGGAGTGGGACTCGGATTGTTCATCGTCCGACTCCAACAACGAAGGACTCGCCGCCACCGCCTTCAACAAATCGTTCCTCTTCCCCAACGAGCATCACACCTGCCTCATGGAAAGGGAAAAGAAGGTAAGCACTCGTGATACTAGTAATTACGCTTCCTCAAGTGACGAAGAATCTAGGGATGATGAAAAAGACTATTCATGTTTATTCAAGGGCCTAGATAGAACTAAGGTTGATAAGATCAATGAATTAATTGATGCCTTGAATGATAAGAATAGGTTATTAGAAAAGCAAGAGGATCTTTTATATGAAGAACATGATAAGTTTGTAGAGGCACAAAAATCCCTTGCTTTAGAAATTAAAAGGAATGAAATGCTCTCTTGTGAATTGTCTACGTGCCATGACTCTATTTCTAGCTTAAAGAGCATAAATGATGATTTGAATGCTAAGTTAGAAATAACTAATAAATCAACATCTTGTGTAGAACATGTTGCAATTTGCAATAGGTGTAAAGATTTTAATGTTGATGCTTGTAGTGAACACCTAGTTTCAATTTCTAAATTGAATGATGAAGTGGCTAGTCTTAATGCCCAACTTAAGACTAGCAAGAGTGAATTTGACAAAATAAAATTTGCAAGGGATGCCTACACGATTGGCAGACACCCCTCAATTAAGGATGGTCTTGGCTTCAAGAGGGAAGTCAAGAACTTAACAAGCCATAAGGCTTCCATCTCCGCCAAGGAGAAAGGGAAGGCCCCTATGGCTAGTAGTGCTCAAAAGAACCATGCTTTCATGTATCATGGTAGGAGACATTCTAGGAATGCTTATAGAAGTTATGATACTTCTGATTCTCGTGCCATGTTTGCTTCTAGTTCTTCTATTATGCATGATAGAAATTTGGCTAGGAAAAATCCTATGCCTAGAAGAAATGTTGTTCATGTTCCTAGAAAAGTAAACAATGAACATTCTACAATTTTTCATACTTGCAACGCTTCCTTTGCTATTTGTAGAAAGGATAAGAAGGTGATTGCTAGGAAGTTAGGGGCAAGATGCAAGGGAGATAAAACTTGCATTTGGGTCCCTAAGACCATTGTGACTAACCTTGTAGGACCCAACAAGAGTTGGGTACCTAAAACCCAAGCCTAAATTTGCCTTGCAGGTTTATGCATCCGGGGGTACAAGCTGGATTATCGACAGTGGATGCACAAACCACATGACGGGGGAGAAGAAGATGTTCACCTCCTACGTCAAGAACAAGGATTCCCAAGATTCAATCATATTCGGTGATGGGAACCAAGGCAAGGTGAAAGGGTTAGGAAAGATTGCTATTTCATCCGAGCACTCCATTTCTAATGTGTTTTTAGTTGAGTCGCTGGAATATAATTTGTTATATGTAAGTCAACTTTGTAATATGGGATATAACTGCTTATTCACAAATGTAGATGTGTTTGTCTTTAGAAGAAGTGATGGTTCATTAGCTTTTAAGGGTGTATTAGATGGCAAACTCTATTTATTTGATTTTGCAAAAGAGGAGGCCGGTCTAGATGCATGCTTAATTGCTAAGACTAGCATGGGCTGGCAGTGGCATCGCCGTTTAGCTCATGTGGGGATGAAGAACCTTCACAAGCTTCTAAAGGGAGAACACGTGATAGGTCTAACTAATGTAACTTTCGAAAAAGATAGACCTTGTGCAGCTTGTCAAGCAGGTAAACAGGTGGGAAGCTCTCATCATACCAAAAATGTGATGACCACATCAAGACCTTTGGAGTTGCTTCATATGGACCTCTTCGGATCCGTCGCCTATCTAAGCATAGGAGGAAGTAAGTATGGTCTTGTTATAGTTGATGATTTTTCCCGCTTCACTTGGGTATTCTTTTTACAGGATAAATCTGAAACCCAAGGGACCATCAAGCGCTTCCTAAGAAGAGCTCAAAATGAGTTTGAGATCAAGGTGAAGAAGATAAGGAGCGACAACGGGTTCCGAGTTCAAGAACCTTCAAGTGGAGGAGTACCTTGAGGAGGAAGGGATCAAGCACGAGTTCTCCGCTCCCTACACACCATAGCAAAATGGTGTGGTAGAGAGGAAGAACAGGACGCTCATAGATATGGCGAGGACGATGCTTGGAGAGTTCAAGACCCCCGAGCGGTTTTGGTCGGAAGCCGTGAACACGGCTTGCCACGCCATCAACCGGGTCTACCTTCACCGCCTCCTCAAGAAGACTTCGTATGAGCTTCTAACCGGTAACAAACCCAATGTGTCTTACTTTCGTGTATTTGGGAGCAAATGCTATATTCTAGTGAAGAAAGGTAGAAGTTCTAAGTTTGCTCCCAAAGCTGTAGAAGGGTTTTTGTTAGGTTATGACTCAAATACAAAGGCATATAGAGTCTTCAACAAATCATCGGGTTTGGTTGAAGTCTCTAGCGATGTTGTATTTGATGAGACTAATGGCTCTCCAAGAGAGCAAGTTGTTGATCTTGATGATGTAGATGAAGAAGACGTTCCAACGACCGCAATACATACCATGGCGATTGGAGAAGTGCGGCCACAGGAACAAAAGGAGCAAGATCAACCCTCTTCCTCAACAATGGTGCATCCCCCAACTCAAGATGATGAACAGGTCCATCAAAAGGAGGCGTGTGATCAAGGGGGAGCACAAGATGATCATGTGATGGAGGAAGAAGCACAACCGACACCTCCAACCCAAGTTCGAGCGACGATTCAAAGGAATCATCCCGTCGACCAAATTTTGGGTGACATTAGCAAGGGAGTAACTACTCGTTCTAGATTAGTTAATTTTTGTGAGCATTACTCCTTTGTCTCTTCTATTGAGCCTTTCAGGGTAAAAGAGGCCTTGCTAGATCCGGACTGGGTGTTGGCCATGCAGGAAGAGCTCAACAACTTCAAGAGAAATGAAGTTTGGACACTGGTGCCTCGTCCCAAGCAAAATGTTATGGGAACCAAGTGGGTGTTCCGCAACAAACAAGACGAGCACGGGGTGGTGACAAGGAACAAGGCTCGACTTGTGGCAAAAGGTTATGCCCAAGTCGCAGGTTTGGACTTTGAGGAGACTTTTGCTCCTGTGGCTAGGCTAGAGTCCATTTGTATTTTGCTAGCATATGCCGCTCACCATTCTTTCAGGTTGTTCCAAATGGATGTGAAGAGCGCTTTCCTCAACGGGCCAATCAAGGAGGAGGTGTACGTGGAGCAACCCCCTGGCTTCGAGGATGAACGGTACCCCGACCACGTATGTAAGCTCTCTAAGGCGCTCTATGGACTTAAGCAAGCCCCAAGAGCATGGTATGCATGCCTTAGAGACTTTTTAATTGCTAATGCTTTCAAGGTTGGGAAAGCCGATCCAACTTTATTCACTAAGACTTGTGATGGTGATTTATTTGTGTGCCAAATTTATGTCGATGACATAATATTTGGTTCTACTAACCAAAAGTCTTGTGAAGAGTTTAGCAGGGTGATGACTCAGAAATTCAAGATGTCGATGATGGGTGAGTTGAACTACTTCCTTGGGTTCCAAGTGAAGCAACTCAAGGATGGCACCTTCATCTCCCAAACGAAGTACAAGCAAGACTTGCTAAAGCGGTTTGGGATGAAGGACGCCAAGCCCGCAAAGACTCCGATGGGAACTGACGAACACGTCGACCTCAACAAAGGAGGTAAGTCCGTTGATCAAAAAGCATACCGGTCCATGATAGGTTCTTTGCTTTATTTATGCGCTAGTAGACCGGATATTATGCTTAGTGTATGCATGTGTGCTAGATTTCAATCCGATCCAAGGGAGTGTCACTTAGTGGCTGTGATGCGAATTCTTAGATATTTAGTCGCTACACCTTGCTTCGGGATCTGGTATCCAAAGGGGTTGTAACACCCTGAATTTGGGGTATAAAATTTCTTTGCACATGCTCACAAATTCAGGTGTTACTCCTCTCTTCACATCTTCCCCAACTTCCTTTTTTCTCTTTTCTATAGAAGAAGAGTGGTTATTTTTAAGTGTAAACGTAATTATAATCTAGTAGGTTAAACCCTAAGGGAACAATGGTTGTTGCATCATGTTAGAAAGTATTTGTTTTTTTGTTTGATGAATGGTTTGCTTGATCTTTCATCTAATCATTTGTTTGCGCATAATGTCAAACTGAAATAAATAGAAAAGAGAAAGAAAAAGAAAAGAAAAAGAAAAAGAGAAATGAATTTCAGCCCAGCCCCCTTCCCTGGCCCAGCTAGCCCACCGCGCCAACCCCCCTTCCCCCTCTCCTCCCCCCCCCCCCCCGCTCGGCCCACCGCGCCTGCGCTCCCTCGCGGGCCCACGCGCGCCGCGGCCCACCCCAGCCTCACCGCAGCGGCAGCCAGCGTGCGCGCCGCACCTCCCCAGCCGCGCGGCCCACCGCGCCACGGCCCAGCGCGCCGCGCCCCCAGCCCAGGTCCCCGCCCGCGCCAGCGCCTGGCCCAGCAGCGCGCGCGTCGCGCGCACGCAGCGCACGCAGCGCGCGGGAGCGCCACCGCCGCTGCTGCCCAGCCGGGCCCGCGCGTCAGGAGCTGGTGCGCACTGTGCTTCTTCCAAAACGAACCGCCTGTGCGAAATTCCAGAGAAGGAAACTGCCCGTGCGCAGTTTTCTTCGCCAGTTGCGCAGATTTTTCCGCCCGAGTGCCCAGTTTCTCGCCCACCACCACTTCTCCTCGCCTCGCCCCCGCCCTCTGCGTCCCCGTCGTCGGAGTCCCGCGTTCCCGTCGCTGGAGAGCCGCGCCGCCGAGGTGAGCCCGCCTCGTCCTCTCTCTCCGTCCCCATTCTCCCTCTTCCACCGTATGCGTTCGCTGCGTCCCTGCAGTCCCTTGTTGCGCTGTTCTTTTTCCCCGGCGCGCCTTCGCCCTGCCGCTGCCCAGCTTCGCGGTCAGCAGGCCCTGCGCGCGACTGCCTCCCTGCCGTCGCGGCCCGCAGCGCGTAGCAAGCCGGTGCCCCGGCGTGCAGACCCCGCGCGCCCTCGCCCTGCTCCTTCGCGCAGCCGCGCCGACGTAGCAGCAGCATCCCACTTCGACGGCGAATCATGCCCCACTCCGTCGCGACCGAGTCACTGCGCACCCGCTGCGCGCCCAGCCGCTAAACGTGCCTAGTGCAGCCCCTGCGCGCAACCCTCGCCGTGCCTCGCTACTGCTGCTTAGCGCGTCACGTACTCGTCAAGTCTCACGTGCGCGGTTTCGCACGTGATCACGGGTATTGTGCGCGCCGCCGTTGTTGTTTGCATAGTCCTCGCGCTGTTTCGCGCGGGTCGCGCGCGTAATCTGCGCGCATTAGTTAATCCCTTCGCTATAATCGTCCGCACGCATTAATTAATCCTCGTATTAATCATCGATTAATTGATAATTCATTTTATCTAAAATATCCCACCCAAATAATTTATGTTAACTGAGTTGAACTTAGAAAATGTAGTTTTCGCGTTTAAGCGTAATATGAACTGTCCGCTCGTCGCGTCATTATTTAGCCACGGTTTGTTAACTATTCGATGTGTCGTGCGTCGCGCAACTAGTGCGCGCGCTCGCGTTCGCTTGCGCGTAGTGCGTCGACAGGATCTCGTCTACCCCTAGACGACTCCCGTCTACCCCTCGTCTACCCCTAGACGACCCCCGTCTACCCTGTCTACCCCTAGACGACCCCCGTCTACCCCCGTGTGCGTTCGTGTCGTTCGCCATCGCCCGCGCGTCGCGCAATAAATCGTCGCGTGCTGTTCGCGCGCGTTGCGCGTGCTGTTCGCACGTGTCGTCGTGCGTTCTACGCACGTTAATAATTCACCTCACCTAGAATAGCTCGCGCTAATTAAATAGATATTTAAAACAACGGTTACTCGAGTAGCAAATTAAATCGGTACTAAGTAGTGATTTTACTTAGCGTACGATTAATGTCTGTCAATGTGATTAAGCCGAATTAAATATTTTAATTCATATTCGCTTAGTGTAAACGTGATATCCCTCGGCCGTAGTGCCAGTCGTCGCGGTTCCGTTCTCGCGTAGTCGTAGATGCGAATTCTATGTCGCTGTGCATATTCATTTGATCTATATTGTTGAGTGGTGTACTGTTTTCTGCTATTTCAAGAATGTTGGATGTATGTTTGCACTCGCGTAGATATCGGGCCGTTCATGGAGTCTAAGGGAATTGCAGAAGAAGACCCTGAGCAGCAGCAGCTTGGTAAAGGCAAGTGTCCTCTGACCCACTATATCCTATCTATTTATAATTCACTGTCCCGCACTACTTAATTGAAACCTAAGGATTGACTAGCTTTCTATTTATCTTATCCTTGTTTACCTTTCGGGTTACTATGGTTAGCTTCATGCTAGCGCTTTACTTTAATCAACGAACATGATGAGATACAATGATGATACTATGGTTTTATTCTGGATATGATGATATACTTGTGGCATTTAAAGGGGCTCGGGCTGTTTCCCGAGTACCTCTCCGTAAGGACCGGTTCGTTGAGAGACCACCCGGGATAACAGTGCAACCATGAGGGCAAAATGGGACGCCCTTAGCTAATTAATTAGAGGAACTAGAGGTGTAGTTGCTTCGCCGTCGTGCCGTCAATGGGGTCCAGGCACAGTGCTTGCTCTGCCGAGGCTGAGTGCCGAGGTTCTTTCGTTTTGCTTTTGTTAGTCACTTTCCTGCGGGGAGAGGTACTGTGTTTATCAAACTGGAGAAACCTAACGGGCGGCTACGATCTCTAGGGAATCTTTGTAACAGCTACGTAGTGATACCCTGCCGGACCACCTAGGAAGTGATCAATGGGGATTAGCTCTCCCCGGGCAAAACAGGAATCACGACTCATGGATAAAGTGTGCGACCTCTACAGAGGGTACTGAAACTGATATATCAGCCGTGCTTGCAGTTAAGAGCAGCCTTGGGATCCTCTTTGATTAGAGATACTCCGGATACACCTCAGATGATGACTTTAATGATGTTGGCTAATGATGGTGACTTTAATTATGTATTCTAGTATTTCCTCTCTGAGGAGGTACTTCTTGGGATTATAACTTGGGTTTTATGATAAAATCTGGCTTCTACTAATAATAAATACCTGACCAACTAAAAGCAACTGCTTGAGCCTAACCCCACATAAAAGCTAGTCCACTTCAGCCAAACGGGGCATTTTCTGAGTACGTTGATGTGTACTCATCCTTGCTTTACCACAAAACACCAGGTTGTCCACATTGCAACCACTGCTCAGGAGAAGACGAAGTCGTGGAAGGAGACTTCCAGGAGTTCCAAGACTACGACGAGTTTTAGGTGTGGGTTGGCGGCAACCCCCAGTCAGCTGCCTGTGAAGGCCTTATCTTTACTTGCGTTTCGCTTAGCACTTTGATTTATCCGTTAAGTTGATGACTATGTGGATGTCTCTGACTCTGTGATGTAATAAGTTAGTACTCTTTTATGTTATTATTCGAGCACTATGCGATGATGTTCATTTATGTAATCGCTGTGTACGTGAGTTCTGATCCTGGCACGTACATAGTTCGCATTCGGTTTACCTTTCAAACCGGGTGTGACAGGGGTCTACCTTTGACTTGATTGGATATTCAGACTCCGACTATGCTGGATGTAAGGTTGATAGGAAGAGTACATCAGGTACGTGCCAATTCTTAGGAAGGTCCCTGGTGTCATGGAGTTCTAAGAAACAAACTTCTGTTGCCCTATCCACCGCTAAGGCCGAGTATGTTGCCGCAGGACAGTGTTGCGCGCAACTACTTTAGGATGAGGCAAACCCTCTAGGACTTTGGCTACAATCTGAGCAAAGTCCCACTCCTATGTGATAATGAGAGTGCTATCCGCATAGCGGACAATCCTATTGAGCACAGCCGCACAAAGCACATTGACATCCGGCATCACTTTTTGAGAGACCACCAGCAAAAGGGAGATATATAAGTGTTTTATATTAGCACCGAGAACCAGCTAGCCGATATCTTTACCAAGCCTTTAGATGAGAAGACCTTTTGTAGGCTGCGTAGTGAGCTAAATATCTTAGATTCGCGGAACTTGGATTGATTTATAACATACATGTGTTTATGCCTTTGATCATGTTCCTTATGCATTTTGTTGTTTACTTATGGTGCTCAAGTTGTACAAACACTCCCCGGACCTCACAAGTCCTTTTGCAAGTGATGCACATATTTAGGGGGAGATGTGCTACAACTTGACCCTTTGAGACTAACCGTGTGCTTGAGTTTGCTTGATTTAGTCTCAAAGGTGGATTGAAAGGGAAAGGTGGACTTGGACCATGCAAGACTTCAACTGCACTCCGATGAGAGGGTAACTTACTCCAAGTCCATCTCAATATCCTTATTGCCTTGGTACTCTTATTTGAAGATTTTGGTGAGGCAATGGGGTTTAAAGGCCAAAATTGATCCCGTTTTGGTGCTTGATGCCAAAGGGGGAGAAAATAAGGCCAAAGCAAGAAATGGATCAGCTACCACTTGAGAATTATTGAAAATAGTAGAGTTAGAGCTTTTGTTTTGTCAAAATACTCTTGTTGTCTCTTATTATCAAAAGTTGGTCTCTTGAGGGGAGAAGGCTTGATTATGGGAAAAAGGGGGAGTTTTTGAATCTTTGATCAATTTCTTTTGGAATACCTCTCTTTGTGTCTCTCCAAGTGTGTTTGACTTAGAGATAGGAAATTGAGTTTGATTTGCAAAACAAACCAAGTGGTGGCAAAGAATGATCCATATATGCCAATTTGAATCAAAACAAATTTGTGTTCTTATTTGCATTGATGTTGCACTTGTTCTAGTTGCTTTGTGTTGTGTTGGCATAAATCACCAAAGGGTCTGTTTGGTTGGGCTGTGGCTGTGAAAAAAGCTACTTTGAGATGTGAGCTGTGAAAAAAGCTGTTGTGGGCTGTGAACTGCTAAAAAGCTAAAAACCATTTGGTGGAAACCACTAAAAGTCCCAAAAAATTCTTCTATATATATTTTCACAGTTCCACCTAAAAGCTGCTAAAAGCAGGTCTAGAGGTGCTTTCAGTTTTGCACTATAAGAAAGTCGACTTTTAGAAAAAGCTGCTTTCCAGATTCAGCCCTTTGGTTTGACTTTTGGCTTTTAGGGGGCAAAAGCCAAAGCCAAAATCCAAACCAAACACACCCAAAAAGGGGGAGATTGAAAGGGAAATGTGCCCTTGAGCCATTTCTAAATATTTTGGTGATTTAGTGTCCAACACAAGTGCTTAAGTGTTAAATTATGCCAAAGGGTGGACAAGGTGCAAATCAATACAAAGGTATGATTCTAGACTTAGTACATTGGTTTTTTGTGTGCTAACATATTTGTCTAAGTGCTAGAATCAGAGAAAATACAATTGGAAAAGACTTGGCTCGAGCAGCCAAGACTCTGCTCAGTCTGGGTGCACCGGACTGTCCGTGCCAGGCTGGCTCGGGCGAACTGGCTGCTCTCGGGTTTCGTCGGCGGCATACGACTATAAATCACCGGACTGTCCGGTGGCGCACCGGACTGTCCGGTGAGCCAACAGTCGGCCGGGCCAACTGGTCGGCCGCGTAATCCGCGCGCGACGCGTGGCCGAGCCAACGGTCAGAAGGGGGCACCGGACTGTCCGGTGTGCACCGGACAGTGTCCGGTGCGCCAACGGCTCTGAATCTGCAACGGTCGGCTTCGCCAAATAAGGAAAGAGATCCGCACCGGACAGTGTCCGATGGTGCACCGGACTGTCCGGTGTGTCCAGGCGACAGAAGGCAAGAATTGCCTTCCTGGAATGCTCTCAACGGCTCCTAGCTGCCTTGGGGCTATAAAAGGGACCCCTAGGCGCATGGAGGAGGACACCAAGCATTCTCTAAGCATTCCTAAGCACCAAGACTTCAATTCCGCACATTCGATTCTTTGTGATAGCAACTAGAGCTCCATTTGAGTAGTGTACTCTTCGGATTGTGTTGAGAGCTCGTGTTGCGACCTGTGTGCGTGTTGTTGCTCTGATTTTGTGTTTTGTGTGTGTTGCTCATCCCATCCTTACTTCCGTGCTTCTTTGTGAATATCTTTGTAAGGGCGAGAGGCTCCAAGTTATGGAGATTCCTCGCAACCGGGATATAGTAAAGTGAAAGCAAAACACCGTGGTGTTCAAGTGGGTCTTTGGACCGCTTGAGAGGGGTTGAGTGCAACCGTCGTCCGTTGGGACGCCACAACGTGGAGTAGGCAAGTATTGGACTTGGCCGAACCACGGGATAAACCACTGTGCCATCTCTGTGTTGATCTCTTTGTGGTTATTGTGTTTTGCTAAGACTCCTCTCTAGCCACTTGGCCTTATTGTGCTAACTCCTAATCAAGTTTTTGTGGCACTAAGTTTCAAGTTTTACAGGATCACCTATTCACCCCCCTCTAGGTGCTCTCACCACCATGTGACAGCCGACTGCAAGAAAACCAATGAGATAGTTAGAAATCATATCTAATCCAATGTTATATACCTAAATAAAAAAGAGGGTGTACCCATGCTTCTGCATATTTGCCGAGGCTGCGGCTGTCTTGGTAGTGGGAGGGACCTTACATCATCAGACGTCATTCCTGGCTAGCGTTGTGCGCCTCGTCCCACTCAGGCGAGCACCACCTATCCACCATCTGCTCCTAGCACTGAGGATGCTCGGCGCACCAATAAGGAATCATCTACAAAGTAAAATAGGTGCACTGCTTATCAGAAGATAAAATTAAGGAAAAATTTTGTCACGAATATTAAAGTGATGTATTTACCTGCAAGTATTGGTCCTTAGTCAATGACATGATTCGAGTGTCCTGCTTGGTCACCTTCTCCCCAAGGACGGAGTCGTGGTAGCTGACGATGGCCTGGATTCGGGCCTTGTAGTGCATGTCCACGATGAGCTTCTTACAGCTCATGGTGGCCACCACATCCGCCCTGACCTCATATTGAGCCTCGCATCTGAAGAAATTCGGCATACAAAGACTTATTTCAAGAATGTGCAATGAATGCGACACATTTTACAATATAGTATGGCTTGCCGAGTGTCGGGCTTGAGGCACTCGGCAAAGTAGCTGCTTTGTCGAGTGCCAAATTCCGACTCTCGGCAAAGATAACGGCCGTCAGCTATAGACGGCTGCTGACGACCCTTTGACGAGCGTCGGCCTTCGCCGAGTGTTTGGCACTCGGTAAATAGGTCTTTGCCAAGTGTCTTCATGTGTCGAGAGTCCTGCTCTTGGTAAACGCGGTCGTTACCGAGAGCAGGACTTTACTGAGTGCGGCACTCGGCAAAGCGCCAAGCACTCGGCAAAAAGCCAGATTACGGTAGTGAATGACAACACAAGGGATATGGAATGGTGGGTGCTGGTTTACAATAAGGCGAAATATGATACTACCTTCGTTCTCGAATGTTTGTCGTCCGTTAGTTTATTTTTAAACTAAACACGACAAATAAAAAAACAGAGGGAGTATAAAGTTGTGATGAGGTGCATGTCTATCCGAGGTCACTAATCTTAGTTGTTTTAGTTTTGTTATGGTTTGCCTCTTTTGGGATCTTTATTGCCTTTTTTTGATGTAGGTAGTCTTTCACGACTATTTACTTGTACTTTCTACTATATTAAACTATATCAAGACATTGTTAGTGAAAAAATGACAGAGTATATTAAGGGCATGTGACGTTTGGAGCTGCAAAAACAATTTAAGAAACAAATATATTCATTGATTTTGATAGTTTTTATTCATAGATATTGTGCAACGTGGCCTAGCGCTTAGGGCCTGTTGGAGAGAGTAAAGTATTTTAACATTTTGCTTGGTTTTAGGTAATAGCATAATATTTTATGTTATGAGGTGTTTGGTTGTATTTCTGAAAACTATGTTTTTAGGACTATGGTATTCTAGATACCATAGTATTTTTGTAGTATTAGAAACTCCACTTCAAACCAAAGTTTTCATGATATTGCTAGCTTTTGCCTAATACCATGATTTACATTGTTATATCTATACAATATTTATCAAAACCATAAATTTTTGAAGCTGCCAAAACTATGATATTACTATGACAATTATATAGTACTGTGAAACCAAGATTTTGCCAAACAGGCCATTAATTGTGGACTAGTTTATCATGTTAGTTAACATGCAGTCTGCGGCTCCAATGTAGGGCAGCAAACCACCCGGTTGCCTCACTGGAGCAACTTACACATGTTCACTGACTAAACAAGTGTTTTACGAGTTAGACAACCCATGTGAACCACTAGGATAAGGTTCATACCACGATGCAGTTTGCTCTATTTAAGGAGGATTTATATATACTGCATTAGCAGTAGTTAAATTGTATAGTCATATGATTCAAAATATATGAAATTAAAATGGGTATGGCATGCGAACTGAAAGCCAGGAATTTGGAAAGCGATTCATATACGGAACATAGCTAAAGGTCTTTATAGGATGGGAGCAGGGACTTTAGGAATGACATATCACCATTTGCTGGTTTCGAAAGTAGAGTATCCAACCGGCAAAAGCAGGGAAATGGAGCATCCAATGCTGCAAGCACTACTGAAAAGATAAAAAGTTGTGAAGCAGGTAAAGGGTGATTTTGCATATCCTTAATAGTCGTATCATGTATGACCTAAACACGGGTTCCCAATGGGCTATGAAACACATAGCATTACCGACAGATCGTTGTGCTAAAATAAAGAAATGAGTCATCAGTCAGGTGCTTTTGGATAAGGAAATACTAGTGGAAGCCCAGAGCATCCATGATAGGCAGAGAAAAAGAGTACATTGCTTTACCTACATAATCATGATGTCTTTTATTGGACTTTTGATACATACGGTTAATTCTCAGTAAAATCACATTATTTAACTCTGATTTCTCAAGGCACTCTAAACTTAAACAAACTTATCTAGAATTCTAAAGGCTTCTCTAAATACAAATATATTTCTCTAGTATCTTCGTAGAGGTGTCACCTAACAAAAGACAACTTTGCCAAACACAATTGGCACGCCAGTGAAAAGTGTTGTTTTTGTCAAAAACAAGATAATTAACGACAATTTCTTTAAGTGCTGTTTTGCATGTGCAGTTTGGTGCTATGTACATGTTGCTTTCAGCCTTTCTCGACCTCGTAGCATTTTTCATATGTTTGGGAGTTCGCTCCGTGGTTTTGAAAGGGATTTAGATGTTTAGTTTTCAACAAAATAAGAACGAGGCGGCTATTGGATCTCTGATATAAAAATTTATCATAAATAGTTGGAACACTCCCGCTCCACAAAAACGACCGGATGCGAGCGCTCTTATGAACGTGGGCTAAACAAAAACTGCACTCGGCTAAGCCTGAAAAATACTCGACGAAGGATTTGTCGAGTGTGACACTCGGCAAAGAAAGGCTCAGTGAACTGTACATCGGCATCGGCTTTTTGATGAGTACTTTTTGTTGGGTACTCGGTAAATCCTTTATCGAGTGTCACTCGGTACTTGATAAAGAAAAGTCGTCGTCACGGCACGAAGGTGACGGCGATGGAGCCTATGCCAAGTGCCACGAGATACTCGGCAAAGACTCACTCTTTGCCGAGTGTCTACTGTACTGACACTCGGCAAAGAAGCTCCCTGTGGGCCCCTATGCCAGTTCCTTTGCCGAGTGTATTATGTGCCACTCGGCAAAGGCTTCCTCTTTGTCGAGTACCCGCCGGACTAGCACTCGACAAAGAGATCATTAGCAGGTCCCTTTGTTAGTTCCTTTGCCGAGTGCACTAAGAGGCACTCGATAAAGCTTGCTTCTTTGTCGAGTGACAAGGCCACAACACTCGACAAAGAAGCTTTACCGGTTTCCAAGTGTGCCTTCTTTGCCGAGTGCTATGACCTTAACACTCGACAAAGTACATCTTTGCCGAGTGTTAGACTCGGCAAAGTGACCATCATACCCCTTTTATTTGTTTTTATTATTCCATCCAAACAAATAAAAGATATATCACATAATCAACACATATATATTACAAATATCATATATCTCACAAAGACCATAAATCTCATAAATCAAACAAGTTCGAACACAAACATAAGTCTCCAACACTCACAAACATAAGTCTCAAGTATCTCATAAAGCATTACCAACATCAACAAGTTCAGACCAAGTTATCTCACAAAGTATTAACAACACCAACAAAGATAAGATCATGTGCACAAAGTATCTCAGCGAGGTGGGTGGCTGGACTGGTGCGACGATGGGCTAGGCGATCCATGAGGGTTGTTGGATGCATCCCCAGATTGTCCCTGCACAGAGAAGAGATTACATGTGTTATACCAGATGAATATATATCATACAGGACTAGAATTTTGATACTCATAGGAGTATGGAACTGAGCAGGGTCAACTGGAGGGAACAACGGAGGTGGTGGAGCAAAACCATGTGCGGCGCCAAGGCTCTGCATGTACTGGAACATCTCTGTCATCCTATGTTGATTTGTCAAGCGGGCCTCCTGCTCGCCATCATCCTCGCCTCCATCTCCTGTCATTCCCTCCTCTCTTCTTCTAGTTGGCATGTAATATATCACCCCATAGGTATAATAACTCAAAGAGAAGGTATATAACTCAAAGAATGATGAGTTACAGAAGCACTAACCTGGACTTGTTGTATCCGATGATGTGAGCTGTCCTGCTGAGGTCGTATGGCTGGGCTCAAGCTCGTGGTCCTTGCTCGCACTTGAGACAGAGTGGGAGTGAACGACGAGTCGATTGCCCCGTCGGCAATCCAGTACCGCCCATGCCTCTTGCCTCCTCTGACCCTCATGAGGATATCTCCGTCGATGTCCTCGATCCTCGAATCGTTATCTAGCCCATGGACCTCTTGTGCCATGGCATTGTACTCACTTAGGCGGCTGTAGACGGCGGGGTTGCTATACGCCTCAAGCCCATCCTCCGGGTTGTAGGTGACATCGGACGTCGCCTTGCCCTTGTGGGCCATAGCATACACCGAGAAGATTGAACACGTAGTACTTAAATGTAGACCGACTAGGTTTCTACACATAGTGTGTGACAACTTTCACGAAACATTCTCAAATTTTTATCATAGGCTCTATATATGATATCATGACATGTCGATAAGTTTCATGATTTTCTGACTTTGTTTGTATTTTATACAATTTTTAAACAACTGAATGGCAAGTTCACGGTCATGTTTCGTGAGCATGGTGCTCGAAAATTCCGGTTTGTTCCACAAATATGTCGTAACTTATGCTAAATAACATGAATATTATTTTTGCATTCACCGTTTTTCATTTTTCGAGTGACTTGTAGTTCAAATCTGAATCATCCGAAGAAATTCAATTAAACAAACTAAATCAAATAGCTATAGCAAACACTTTTATAATTGTGCCAAAATCGAACATGTAGGTATACATAGTGTAGGAAGAAACCACAAAAAGTTTGGTTGGAAACAAAGAATAAAATATATTTTGTCGAGTATCAAAGTAAGACACTCGGTAAAGTATTCTTTGTCGAGTTTCTGTCGTGGGACACTCGACAAAGTAGTTTCTTTGCCGAGTGCCAATGTCTGATGCTCGGCAAAGTTAACGGCCGTCAGCTATAAACGGCTGCCGATAGCCCTTTTTCGGGCATCGCCGTTCGCCGAGCGTTTGACACTCAGCAGGTCTTTGCCGAGTGTCTGTCTATGCCGAGTGTCATACTCTCGGTAAACATGATCGTTACCGAGAGTGTGACTTTGCCGAGTGCCTGACAAAAAGCACTCGGCAAAGCGCCGAGCACTCGGCAAAGAGTCGTATTCCGGTAGTGAGGAGCAAACTGTCACAATAGGCACATGGATGATGATCTTAATCTTAGAATTAACAATCATTAGAGCTTGTTTTGGAGCAAAGTATGTTGCAACTTGGGTGGTGTAGGTTGTAGATATGATGAATTGGGGGTCTTAGGGCTAGACCATAGTGCTTTGTCCAGGAATAGAGCTAGCTGGAAGGGAAGGTGCGTTAACGCTAACACGTAAACAGTACCCGCAGATGAGCAGTAGATTAGAGGGAAACACATGCAAGATGCACTACAAGAAACTGATAAATGTTCGTGGGTTTTGTTAAGAACGTGGGCACCGACGTTCTTACATTAGTTAAGTTCATGGGTTTTTTTAAGAACGTGGGTACCCACGTTCTTAAATTAAGTTCGTGGACCCTAGCCAAAACCGTCGAACTTAACATTTTAGGAACGTAGGTACCTACGTTCTTAAATTAAGTTCGTGGGCCAACTTGACACCGTCGAACTTAACAAAAAGACCATTTGGGCCAAGCTATGCCGTTTGGGCCATTTCTGATATAGGACGACCCAGCCCATAAAAGACCACGCCCGCCCAGGCCCACCACGCAGCCGATAACCTCATCGTCTTATCGTCTTCCTCCTACCATCCAAACGCAGCTGAGGAAAGGAGAGAGAGGCGGCGAGGATGGGGCGGAAGTGGAACGAGCTGCTGTCGTCGGCTCCATGGAGGACGGGGGAGGCGGCAGAGGACGAGGACGCGACAAGGATGAGCCGATAGGGAAAGGTCAGCGTCACCAGCAACCCCGAGGAGATGCCCACCATGAGCGTGCCCCGGAGCAGACGCCCAGACCTCGCCCTCACCATCGACGACTTCGAGGAGGACGAGATCGACCCCAAGCTGCGCTACTTCTTCTAGCGGAACAGCAGGGTACCGTATATGCCCGACCGACCGACCATCGTTTTTTTGTTCTATGATTTCCCCTGCTCCTGCTCGATGGATTGTTAGCTTGCTTGTTAGGTCCTCGCCGTTTTGGGGAGATTGTGACCCTGTCCCTGGAACACGCTGTCAGGTTCAGAATCCTTATAAACTTGTGCAGGAAATGTACCGGTGTTCTGTGTGTTCTTGGATATTGGATTGCATTGGCTAAAAACGAATTAAAAAATGTACCAGGTCACCGATAACAGCATTAGCACTTTGTAAAATTGCAGTTGCTGAAGGATAGGATTATGCTGATTTGTTAATGAAAAAGCAGTGTCCCGTAATGCACCGGGGCACCACTAGTGCTGGGTATGGATCACACTTAAACTCACACGTTGTTACTGATTTGTTCATTACAGCAGCTTCCAATCACCCTTGCTACCTGCACCATCATCAGAGCCTGAAATCGTGAATGCTGTTTTCGCGGGCCCAACAGTTTCAATTTCTTCCCAGTCCATGTGTGCTCTTACGTACATATGCTGTGTTGGCAATTAGCCTTCATTAGTTTCAGTCTTATGATCTTATTCACCCTCTTCTCTTCTTTGTATATATGTCAGTTCAGTTACCTAGATGCCTGGAAAAAAAATTACTTCTTTGCGAACGGAATAGTAGGGTGCTGATGTGGGATGTCTTCCTCTACGTACATATAATAGCTGAGAGAGCAACTTTTAATATCTCTAAGAGCAACTTATAATATCTGCTCTTTGAAGTATCATCTGCCTGTACAATTTTCCCTAGTAAACAATGGTCTCAAGCCAGTATTCCATGTATCCCGCCTCTCATGGGTGATCATGGTATAGATGTCCCTTTATGTACTAATAAAATAGAAATAGCATCGATCCTTGCTGATTTAGTAAGGTGTTCAGACGTTGTTAACCAAAAGTATCGATATCCATGTAATCCATTTGTGTTACATTTAGGCAAACCAAACGCCACCTAATACTCCATTCATTCCAATTTATAATTTGTTTTACTTTTTTACTCCAAATTTGACCGGCTTGTCTTATTAACAAAATCATAATTATAGTTAGTTATTACTGTGATATTGTTTAGCATATAATATATTTTAAATATGGTTTTGGATTTTTCATTTTTTCGCAAAAAAGTGAATAAAAGAACCGGTCAAACTTGGACGAATTAGTCACATTTGGAAGTTTGAACAAGGAGGGTATTGTAGACTACTTAGGGTGCTTTAGTTTTTTTATCTGAAGGACGCTAACCTCCGAGCGTGCTGCTATTTCTTCTAGATGGGAGGTATAGATGAATCTGTGTTGGATCGTCTCTCGCTGGTCACAGATATGACAAAGCACATACGTGTCCGGGCCTCAGGTGGAAGGTCCACTGCATCCGAACTTGGGCAGTTCTCGCCTGTCTTTGTTTGGTTGTTGCGAGTAATATATTTCATTCCTTTTCTCCTATACTAATTATGTATACTGAATGTTGAACGCTTTGGCTATTCCCTAGCTGCACATCATCTTATAAACCATCAAACATAAACCTCAGGGGCCTTGTTATGCATCAGACACCTTTGGTGTGCGACGAGCCGATGACAACGTGCTTCCTTTACTACAGGACTTTTATCTGGATTTGGCAGAAGACAACAGAAAAATTACTCCACGAGATTACCTAGAGCTAGCATTGAGGCCTGTTCAAGGTGGAGGAAGGGACATATCTGCAAAGAATGCGGTATGATAGATTTTCTTGGGTGAAACGTGGCTTTGTACTTGTGCTTGGTAACTAGACGTATGGACTATACTTATACTTCTTTTGTTGTTCTGGAAGATATGGGACTCCATCCGTGCACTTTTTCCGGACAGGGAATGTTTTACACTTGTGCAACCTGTGAACAATGAGAAAGATCTCCAACGTCTTGATCAACTTCCTGTAAGTATTTCTTCCTTTGAACTACAGCTGCTATTTGTGGCCTTGTACTTAAAATTCTCAGCAAATATCATATGTTGCAGGTTAGATTCAAACTTTTCCTAAGTTCATTTACGCAAATAGCAAAGTACCCACATACATATTGTTGTATATATTTTTTGACCATGTATTCTGAATTTCTGATTGGATTGGACTATTTTAAAAAGTTTGGAAATTTTCTTGAAGGTAGTGGGTTAAGGTACCAGTCAGACAAATGAAGCTTTTGTATGATGCAGTGCAAACTATATTATTTTGTGCATTTTCCCGGTAGCTGTACATTTTTATGGTAATAACATATACTTACATGGTACCAGACTACTAGTCCAATAAGGCAGTCTTTAACACAACTTCGGTCACTGATTTGAATTGTGATATTTTTGTAAAACCTGTAGATTGCTCTTGAAACATATTTACACTTTAAACAGTTTGATGGCATGTACAAATTATGTATGTCCCTTTATGACATGAGTCAGAATCATAATGCACGTTTTGGCATAATTATATTGTTCTAGCAGATTGATGTTGGTGCAATAATTCCTAATTTCTGTGATGCAGCTGAGTAATTTCCGTCCAGAGTTTAGATCCGGTCTGGATGGTTTCACGAAATTTGTTCTTGACCGAACAAGATCAAAACAACTTGGAGCTAGTACAATGACAGGTCCCATCCTTGCTGGATTGACACAATCGTTTCTTGATGCTATTAATAATGGTGCTGTCCCTACAATCTCTTCATCATGGCAGGTATATGATGATTGCTTATAGCAATGTGGCTTCTGTTTTTTTGGCTTACAGTGCTTTAAATGTTTTTGCTGTTGGTGCTGGGTCAGCTCGTTCAAAATTTGAAAAGCTTCTTCACAGTTCTCTCAAAAAGGCCTTTGAGGTGATCTTATCATTACTCATCAGCTGCTTTTGAGTCAGCATGCCTTCTTATTATTTTATTTTTGCATGGAACATTGATTAATGCCTGCCAATTGCTGAAGTAAATTACAATATATGAGTTGGTTGGCTAACGTTGGAGCACATGAATGCAGGACTACAAAAGGAATGCTTTTCTGGAGGCTGACTTGTAATGTTCTAATAAAGTTCAGAACATGGAATCAAAGGTGCGAGCAGCATGTAACAGTTCGAATGCAAAATTAGATGACATACACTAGTACACAGAAGCTCTATAGTGGCGGTTCTAAACCTATTTACACAGGCGTTTTTCAGTACCGCCAGTGCTAGGGGTCAGTGGAAATCAGCATTTCCACTGGCGGTTATTTTGGAACCGCCAGTGAAAAGTGCATTTTCACTGGCGGTTTTCTTAAGGAACCGCCAGTGGAAATGCTGATTTCCACTGGCGGCTGAATAAAGAAAACCGCCAGTGGAAATGCATTTTCACTGGCGGTTTTATAAAGCAAACCGCCAGTGAAAATGCACTTTTCACTGGCGGTTTTCTTTATTCAGCCGCCAGTGGAAGTTTTCCCGCCTTTTTTCAAAATTTCAAACAATACTGAATTATATATATATTTATTTACACACACACAAACATATATATATATAGATCTATATTGATATTGAAAGCAACATGAAATTAAATTCTATCATACATTTATATACATCAAAGTATTCTGTTTACAACCATATATGCTTCATGCATTCTATACATCATAAGTTTTCACCTAAGCTCTAATAACTATCTCGGCTAAGAGATAATCTACTAATTTCTGTTAGTATTCTGAACTCTGGCAAAGCTAATGTCCCGGAAGCATCGTGATATTTTCCTTCTGCGGGAATGACCTCTTTCAATATGAATGTGCAGAGGTCCTCGACTATGCCATACAATGCAGCTTCGGTCAAGTTCTCCGGGTTTCCTCGTTGAAATTGCTGTAAAGGAATTTTATAAACATCATCTATTTATACTCAATAATAACACATTTGCATCTTTAATGACATAAATACATACTTGACTATTACTAATAATACCTTGTCAGGGTTCGTGATGTATCGTCCGTTCACTCTCATGAACTCGCACGCATAGAATCCACATAGGACCGATCCTTGTGGTTGCTTGTGGCACTACATAACGGGAGATTGGTTATTTAGTTGCAACATTGTGTATGATATGTATTCATAAAATCACATACTTACCGGCCAGTGATGATGGATGTCTAGTGGCACGCGTTGTTTCGACAGGTCGTACTTTCCACCTTTAAACTTATAAAACCTAAAAGCCCTGTGATCTCAAATAGAATCACCATGTTATTCTCAAATTTTAATCGATAAAAGTATGCATGCATAGAAAAGGCTTACAGCTCTAAGGTGCTGAGGAATTCTGCATATGTCGAAGGGTCGAAGTTCAAGGAGTCGAGCACCAGCACCTTTCCAACCTTAGGATAAATGAGGAAGCATATCCAGTGGTCCCTGTACGAATCAAATTTGTGATGCATGTGTATTGAAATTATTGATTTTATTTATGCAAAATCACACTTACTTAAAGTTGTACGGGGCTATTATGGCTTCCCTGTCTTGAAATTGAAGCATTGCATGTCCTATATAGGTGGCGTATCGAGCTTCAAAATCCTTCTTCATATCCTTTATACGCTTCTCAACTTCTTCGTCCGTCTTTCCCCGTAATTCATCGTTGTCTTTCCCGATTCTAAAAGTGTGGCTTTCCTCGGATATAAGTATTGGGTTGAGATACCCAACCCTTTTACTGGCACTAGCATTGGGCTTGGTACCGTAAAGAATCTCCTGCTGATCATGTTGCATTCTGCAAGTCACACGTGCATGTCAGATATTGAAATTTTATACAGCTCACTAATAATAACACACATATGTGGAAGTATGAGCGACACTTACAATGCAAACATCGTTACAAGTTGCACGTCGAGTCTCTGAAGGTTCATCATTAACCACATGTCCTCGAATGTAACAACGGCCTTTTGGTCCGAACCAATAAAAGCATGGTCTGGTATATGCACACTGATGGTGTCGATGCCAACCGATGATGCCCGCATGTACCAGTCATGCAACCTTTTAACACCAGCCGGGACCTTTCTTAGTTTCTCAAGAGGTAGCAGAGGTCTGCCCGGCACATATTTTTTAGGCACGTTTTTGTAATCTGCCTTAGTTGGCTTCTTTATTTTTGCGGCCATTGCCTCAGCCTTTTTTGCAGACTCCTCGTGCTTGGCCAAATCAACAGTTTGTGACGTGAGGCTCCGTCCAATCCCTTTCAAAAACCGAGCTGTGCCAGCAGTAGTTGCTTTACTCTTCTTTTTCTGATACGGGGACACCAATTTTGGAATAGGAAGTTTAGATTTCTTTGATGGCCTTGGATCATTTGATGGTTGTGGAGAAGGTGGATCCCTTGATGGTGGCGTAGACAGTGGGTCACCAAGAGGATGGGGAGGAGAAGGTGGTGGAGCCCTGAATGGTGATGCTTGTGGCGGAGACGGTGGGTCAGAAAAAGGATGAGGAGCAGCATGTGAAGTTTGAGGAGGTGAGGATGATGGATGTACAATAGGAGCAAAAATTTGAGAAGGCGGAGACGGTTGGGCCTGTGACGCCTGCGACGAATTCGACCAATCAAGCAAATCGACATCCCTTCGAGGCCAAAGGATAAAATTGTTGATAGCTTGTCCAAGTTTCTCGATACCTTCGGGCCCAGGGATGTCTAGCATGTCGTCCTCGGATCCTTGGAGGACCGACGACACTTCTACTTTGCAATAATCATCTGGAATATCATTTCCATGGAACTTACGTCCTGGGATCGCAAGGCCTGTGGCTACTTTCTTTGTACGTTTATTGTTAATACCATATCTTATAACCAGTGTGCACGCCACAGGCCTTGTGATGTCATCAACTGGATAACGGTCCTTATTTCCCGTTGAAGCAACAGAGCTTGGTAATGTCATACAATCTGTGGAAGCCGGCGGTTGAGCTGCTGGAATTATTTGTATTTGTGGAGTGGTCATCTGTTGAACAGACATCGCACTCGCCAACTGTTGCATCAATTCTGGAGGAGGATTCGATAGCATTTGAGACATCATGGCTTTGAACTCTTTCTTGGCCTCCTCCTTAAAATAATCCGCCATCTCTTCCTTGTATCGATCACGTTTCCTGTACAGACTTTCCCACTGTTGTCCGAATCCTTCCTTCCATCCTTCCTTAGACGAGATTCCTCGTACACGGCCAGGATGCTCAGGGTTACCGAGACCAGCTGTTAGGATGTCTCTTTCCCTTTGTGGCTTAAAAGTTCCTTCGCTCTGCTTAGCTGCCATTGTATATATGTTTTTTGCCGCTTCTTCGACAATGGGATCATCAAAAGATACACCGGTCTCGGTTTCCCTTGGTTTTCTAGCACGGAGCCAATTTGCCGCCCTTTCACCAAGTTGCTCGGACAGCGTCGGCAACCCTGCGGCCTTCTTCTCGGCGTCTTCATGTCTCCATTTAGGAACCTGACGCTTGTAACCACCTGTGCCTAGGTGGTGGCGGTACTTGTTCTTCTTTGATAGTTCTGAATTTGCCTCACTTAGAGATATGAAATCAGGGCTGCTCCTCTGCTCTAGAAATACTGCCCACTGACCTGCTGAGATTTTATATTTTTTGGTCGGGTCCAGACCTTTCTTTGCAAACTTTGTGTTCATCTCAGACCTCCAGTTTCGGAAATTGATTGCAAGCTGCTTCATCGTGTATTCCTTCACGAGTTCTTCTGAACCCCGAGGCAGAACGAACCTCATTAATAGCTTATTCCATATTTGATTCTTGACATCATCTGGCACATCTCTCCACTGTCGTATTGTTATGTCAAGATTATCTCTAACTAAAAACCCAAGTGCATTCCGGAACTTAGGTAGTGCCTCTTCCGGAGCTAGGGGCTGACCTTTCGGGCTCACGTCTGAGATTTTGTATGTTTTGTCGGGAAACTTGTTCAGCCCCCTGTCACCTCTTTTTCGATCGCTCTGCTTCCTTTTCCTTGACGTCTCGGTTGTTGTCTTGGTCTGTTCTGGTGCGTCTTGGGTCGGCTCCGGTACGTCTTCGTTTCGTGCCACGGCTTCTTCGAGTATCGCACGAAATTCAGACACGACCTCCTATTCATGTAATAAAATGCACAAGAGATCATGCATGTGAAATCAGTAGGGTACACATACGAAGCTAAAGATGCGTACTTTTACCTCAGCTTCTTGTGGATCATAAGTAGGGTCACGTTGCAACTCACGGAGAGCGGCCCTATCTATGCTAGTGGTAGGAAAAGGGTCGCTAGGCGTTTCATATCCTTCACTGCTGGATTGTTCTTGAGCAACACTCTTGTCCATGTGCTCGGGCACTAAATCTTGGTCCTTGATCGGAGAACTCATTGAGCTATATATATACAAATACATAAGCAATAATTAAATACATATTAACACATATTAACGTAAGCAATAATTAAATTCATATTAACAAATAGTATAATTAAATACATCCTCAGGCACTAAACCCTTAACCCTAACCCTAAACCCTAACCCTAAACCCTTAACCCTAACCCTAACCCAAAACCCGAACCCTTAACCCAAAACCCAAACCCTTAACCCAAAACCCGAACCCTTAACCCTAAACCCTAACCCTAACCCTAACTATAACCCTTAACCCTAAACCTAACCCAAAACCCGAACCCTTAACCCAAAACCCGAACCCTTAACCCTAACCCTAACCCTAAACCCTAACCCTTAACCCTAACCCTAACCCTAACTATAACCCTTAACCCTAACCCTAAACCCTTAACCCTAACCCTTAACCCAAAACCCGAACCCTTAACCCAAAACTCGAACCCTTAACCCTAAACCCTAACCCTAACTATAACCCTTAACCCTAACCCTAACTAACCCAAAACCCGAACCCTTAACCCAAAACCCGAACCCTTAACCCTAACCCTAACCCTAACCCTAACCCTAAACCCTAACCCTTAACCCTAACCCTAACCCTAACCCTTAACCATAACCCTAACCCTAAACCGTAACCATATAGTATCGTATAGTCGTATAGTATCGTGTAGGACGGGGAGAGAGTCGCATAGGACGTATAAAGAGGGAGAGAGGGAGAATCGTATGGATATTATCGAGTTACGTATAGAGAGGGAGAGAGGGAGAGTCGTATAGGACGAGGAGAGGGAGAGAGGGAGAGTCGCATAGGACGTATAGAGAGGGAGAGAGGGAGAGTCGTACGGAAATTATCGAGTTCAGACGGATATTATCGAGTTGTGACGGATAAAATTACAATGGATATCGACATCTTAAAATTACAATGGATATCGACATCTTAAATACGGATTGTATGTCTATATTCAATTGGATGGTGATGAATCTAGACACATATACAAAGCACATACATCAACTATTGTATGAACCATATAAAAAGCATATACAAAACATATACATCTAGACACATATACATCTTTCTCTCCTCTCTCTCTCTCCCTCATCTCCCTCATCTTTCTCTCTCACTCTCTCTCTCACTCCCTCAACTCTCCTCTCTCTCCCTCCTCTCCTCTCTCTCCTAGCCCTCTCTCTCCCTTATCTCCCTCCTCTCTCTCTCTCCTCTCCTCTCTCTCCTAGCACTCTCTCTCCCTTATCTCCCTCTCTCTCATTCCCTCTCCTCTCTCTCTCCCTCCTTTCCTCTCCTCTCTCCCTCCTCTCTCTACCTCCTCCTATCCCTCTCCCTCCTCCTCTCTCTCTCCCGGCCCTCTCCCTCCTCCTCTCTCCTCTCTCTCTCCCTCTCCCTCCTCTCTCTCTCCCGGCCCAGATCTCCCTCCTCCTCTCCCTCTCCCTCCTCTCTCTCTCCCTCTCCCTCCTCCTCTCCTCTCTCTCTGTATCAGAGGCGGCGCGCGGCACGGCGGCGTACGGCGGCGGCGTGCATGGCGCGGCGGCGCGGGCCCGAGCAGGGACAATAAACGGCCGGGACAGAGGAGGGAAAGGGCGGAGAGAGAGAGGGAGGGGAGCAAACCACGATCGACGGGCGCGGGGACGGCGGCGGCAGAATGGCCGACGGCGAAGTCGAACGGACGCGCGGGCGATTTTGGCAGCCTGACGGCGTCGGGTGGAAAACTGGTGCCAGGACTTGTAAAAATTTCGGCCCCAAGCGCGCCCGCCTATATATAGGCGCCATTTCTACTGGCGGTTCACAATGACAACCGCCAGTAGAAATGATTTCTACTGGCGGTGGACAACGAGAACCGCCAGTAGAAATGTCATTTCTACTGGCGGTTCTCGTTGTCCACCGCCAGTAGAAATAGTTTTTAATTATTATTTAACATAGTTTTTATATATTGTTTTACTCTACTTTTTATTTTTTATATATTTAATTAGTATAGTTTTTATATACTACATTATGTATACATTTTATATATTACATTTAGTATATTTTTATATATTGTTTAGTATCCTCTCTCTCCCTCTCTCTCCATCCCCTCTCTCTCCTCTCTCTCTCTCCTCTCTCTCCATCCCCTCTCTCTCCTCTCTCTCTCTCCCTCTCCTCTCTCTCTCTCCATTTACCTCTCTCCTCTCTCTCTCTCTCTCTCTCTCTCTCCATCCCCTCTCTCTCTCCATCCTCTCTCTCCCTCTCCCTCTCCTCTCTCTCTCTCTCCCCCTCTCTCCATCCTCTCTCTCTCCTCTCTCTCCATCCCCTCTCTCTCTCCTCTCTCTCCATCCTCTCTCTCTCCTCTCCTCTCTCTATCCCCTCTCCCTCTCCATCCTCTCTCTCTCCCTCTCCATCCTCTCTCTCTCCCTCTCCTCTCTCTCCTCTCTCTCTCTCCCTCTCCTCTCTCTCCATTTACCTTTTGTGAAATCCTGTTGAAAAAGTAGCACAATTACATGCTTCGGTTTGTCGCTAACAATAATCAATTACATGACAAGTCCTAACAATAATCAATTACATGACAAGTATATAATCTAGGAAGCTATTGTTCTGCCTTGTCCATCGTGGCGTACCCAGGGCAACGAATTGCGTGGGATGCTTCGCTCAACGTTCCTTATCTTGGTTGGATGGTCTATGAAAAGAGACATGTCGTTGAACTGGTTAAAATCCTCTAAATCAGATACACCATCAACTCCTATAGCTTGTTGTTTTCCAGGAAAAACTACATGCTTCGGTTTGTCGGTGCTTTTCTTCTCGTTGTTAGAAATGATCCGTTCAGCATAGAAGACCTGTGCAGCACGATTAGCAAGGATCCATGGGTCATCTTTGTAACCTACCTTACTTAGATCAAGAACTCTGACCCCATAGTTGTCTACCGTGACATGTTTGTCTTCAACCCATTGACATCGGAAAACCGAGATCTGAAATGTACCATAGTCTAGTTCCCATATGTCCTCAATAAAGCCAAAATATGTAATAATCTCACCAGTTTCATCATCTATGGCTTCGCATCGAACACCACTGTTTTGTGACATGCTCTTTTTGTCCTTGGACTTGGTACAAAATGTGAATCCACTAATGTCATAGGTTTGCCATGTTGTGACCTGGCGTGATGGTCCAGATGCCAAGCCCTTGATGGTTTGTTCTTCTATTGTTTCTCCACGTGGAATGTCCTTCACCATTAGCCATGTGTTGAACCGCTGCTTATGTTGCTTCATTACCCAATCATCCGTATGCCCAGGATTTTGCTCGCGAAGCTCATTGATGTGTTGTTGGATAAATGGCTCCATTATCGTTAGCTGATGTAGGATGCTCTGATGTGCCTCAAGTACTATATCGTAATCCGGTGGGATGAAAGATTTCCGTCCCATCCTCCCGCTTCCATACAGTCTACCCTCGTGTCGTGACGGAGGCAGACCTATTGCAACCTGGTCTTTTAGGATACTATTGCAGAATGGACCTCCGGACTCAATGGCCTCTTCGGTACAGTACCCCTCTATCATGGATGCCTCGGGACGAGCACGGGTTGATACATAGCCATTCAGTATTGACATGAAACGCTCATACGTCCACATTTCATGCAAGTACATAGGACCCAATGCTTCTATTTGTGGCACCAAGTGCACCACAAGGTGCACCATAATATCAAAGAACGATGGAGGGAAACACATCTCAAACTGTGATATTGTCTCCACTGCGAATTCCTGAAGAGATGCCAACTCATCACGGCCAATTACCTTTTGTGAAATCCTGTTGAAAAAGTAGCACAACCGTGTGATTGCCATCTTTAAAAACAAAGGATTTATAGCCCTGATGGCAATAGGTAGGAATGTAGTCAGCATGACATGGCAATCATGTGAGTTGTAGTTGGTGATTGTCAGGTCTTTCATTGACACGATACTCCGTATGCTAGAGCAGAATCCGGATGGGACTTTCAAATTCTTGAGCCAAACACACATCGCATGTTTCTCATCTACATTGAGATTGTAGCTTGCTGCTGGGAGATGGTACTTCCCATTTTCTTGAAGAACGGGATGTAGTTCCTTTTTTATGCCTAAATCTACCAAGTCCATGCGTGAATTGAGCCCTTCTTTTGTTTTGCCCTTTATGTCTAGCAAGGTGCCCATTATGCTTTCAAACACGTTCTTCTGAACGTGCATACCATCGATCGCATGCCGCACATCTAACTCTTTCCAGTAAGGCAAGTACTCGAAGAAAATAGACTTCTTCTTGAATATAGCCCCCGAAGATGGTTTAGCATCCTTCCTTGTTTTTCCGTCTTTTGTCTTCTTCCCGAAAACAAACTTGATATTCCTGACTATTTCAAAAACTCTATGACCTCTATTGTTACCCGATGGAGCAGTAGAATGTAGTTCACCATTATTGTCGAAGTACTTATCCATCTTTCGCATGCGGTACCTGTGTCCTTCCAATAAAAAGCGTCTGTGCCTCATGTAAACTATCTTCCTAGATGCAGCAAGGGATACGTAAGCAGTTCCATCAATGCATACTGTGCAACCAACCTTTCCCTTAAACTGGCCTGATAATGTGAAGAGAGCAGGGTAATCGTTGATCGTAACAAAAAGAATTGCTCTCAGCGTGAATGAACCTTTACGATACTCATCCAACATTTGAACACCCGTTTCCCACAATATTTTCATATCCTCCATTAAGGGCTCCAAAAATACATCCATGTCAACTCCAGGTTGTGTAGGTCCAGAAATAAGGATGGTTAGCAAAATGTACTTCCGTTTCTGCATCAACCATTGAGGAAGGTTGTATATGGTGAGGATCACCGGCCATGTGCTATGCTTGCTGCTCCTCTCAGCAAATGGATTCATTCCATCAGTACTCAGTGCGAACCTAACATTTCTCGGTTCATCGGCAAAGTCTCGGTGGTTGTCATTGAAATCTTGCCACTGCTTCCCATCGGCTGGATGTCGAAGCTTCCCATCGTTTTTGTGCTCATCAGAAGCATGCCAGCTCATAAGTCTGGCATCCTCAGGATTAGCGAACAAACACCTCAATCGATCGACGACGGGGAGGTACCACATCACCAAAGCAGGAATCTTTTTGAGCGCATAATAGTCTACTTCTTCTTTTTCTTTGCTCGTGGATTTTGAAGTCTTTTTTTGGGCTTTCTTTCGCTTCTTCCCTTTAGACACGGATGCAACACACTCTTCGTCCTCTCGATAGTCTTTATTCGTCTTGTACCTACTTGCACCGCACTTTGGGCAGCTCTCCAAGTCTTTATAATCATCACCTCGATAAAGGATACAGTGATTTCTACACGCGTGGATCTTCTCCACACCCATAGTGAGCGGACTGATTAGTTTCTTTGCATAGTACGTGTTAGCAGGCACATTGTTCTCCTTTGGAAGCATGTCTGCGATAATACTCAAGAACGCATCGAAGCCAGCATCAGACACACCATATTTAGCTTTTAACATCAACAACTTTAGCACAGACCGGAGCGTCGTGAACTCTTTGGTACAACCCTTAGACTCGTCGTACAAAGGCTCTTCTGCTGCCTTCTTCAGGGACTCCATACCTTTCATTAAGAACATCGATTGATCTGTATGACGATGCAACATTGCCTCTAGCAACTCTGCATCTTCCTCATCCATAACACTTGGCAGAACATGAGGTCTATCATGTTCATTTCCTCCAGCGTAACCATGATCAGTAACATTTTGCACTACATGTTCGCTCTGTGGAAGAGGTTGGTGTGTCTCGTGAACGAACTGAAATCTGTCGTCGATGTTCTCAGGGTTTCCAGTCGTATAAGGTGAAGAGCTACCCTCTCCATGCTTTGTCCAAATTGTGTAATCCTTCATAAATCCTCGGCATACCAGATGAGATATGATTTGTTCTGTGTCATTAAATACAGCAGCATTTTTGCAGTCCATGCATGGACAATATATGTGTTTTGTCTTTGTTCTCCAAGCATGGTTCGTAGCGACATCAATAAACCTATGGACTTCGGATATGTATGATGGATCTAGCCTTGATAAGTTATACATCCAGGATGTCCTCTCCATCACCACCTGTAAAAAAGTAACATAAAACACATGGTCAAACCCTATATCCAAAAATGTGGCTAAAATGTGAAACCCTCCCTCTCTCTCTCTCCTCTCTCTCTCTATCCTCTCTCTCCTCTCTCTCACCTCTTTAACACATGCTTCGGTTTGTCGCTAACACATGCTTCGGTTTGCAAGTCGTGTAAAATTACATGCTTCCAATAAAAGTAGTTAGACTACTTTATCTCTAACACATGGTGAAACCCTATATCCAAAATGTGGCTAATAAAATGGAGGAAAAATGAACAAAATTTGGCAAAAGAAACATAAGCCAAACTTTTTTAGCAACTAATAAACAAAAAAAATTAATACCCAAACCTATCTTTAACACATGGTGAAAGCCTAGTTTCAAAATGTAGTTAAAATTGAGCAAAAATAAACAATAACTGACAATTGAAACATAATTAAACCAACCTTCCATACAACACATTCACCATTCATAAAGCAACTAAATATGTGTTATGGATAAACTTATTTGATAACTAAACATGAAAAAGGAGAGGGAATAGACAAAAACTAACCATCTTAAGCAACCTCATTTGAGGAAATAGAGAAAATTACCTAGCTACTTCTCTCTCACATGTAAAACCCTAGATCCAAAATGTGGCTAAAATTGAGCAAGAATGAACAAAAATTGACAAAGAAACATAAACCAACCTTTCTTATCCACCTTCTTCGAAGAAATGAAGAGCAAAACCTCCCCCCTTATATTTTTTGAAATCTGGACCTCCAAAATCGCCTCCAATGGAAGCTGGCTGCGAGCATACAGTTCACTGTCGGGGGAAAGAAGAGAGCTATTTATAACAGACAGTTCACTGGCGGTTGGCTTGAAAAACCGCCAGTGGAAACCAATTTCCACTGGCGGTTATCTTAACACAACCGCCAGTGGAAATAGGGTATTTCCACTGGCGGTTCGGTTACACCAACCGCCAGTGGAAATTGGTTTTCCACTGGCGGTTATGTTACACCAACCGCCAGTGGAAACATCCTATTTCCACTGGCGGTTGTGTTAAGATAACCGCCAGTGGAAATGTGTTTCCACTGGCGGTTCCAAAGCCGGGCCCGCCTCGTTTTTTTACTGGCGCGCGGTAACTGAAACCGCCAGTGATAATTTATGGGTGCCGCAGGCTATGAGCTCTTTTCTACTAGTGATAGTCAGGGTAAGACAACAAAAAACTTCTCTGCTGCTGTAATTAATCGACAAGAACCTTATCCTTTATTATTGTTTATGGTAATGTCCTTGTTGCTGGATTAACTGCAGCTCCTTGATGACCTACTCACAGAGTATGAGTCAACGGCCTATGGTCCTGGAAAATGGAAAAGGCTAGCCACATTCTTACAGCAGTGGTATTCACCTCTTCAATTGCCTTGTTGGTTGATGTGGAATGATCTCATTATCTCACACAATCATTTTTTTCCTTTGTTGGAATGAACACTGCAGTTTGGCTGGCCCTGTTCTGGACCTTTTCAGAAGACAGTTAGAGCATATAGATGCTGAAAGGAACGCCCTGAGATTGAAATGCAATTCAAGAGATGTGGAACTATCTGAGAAGGTAATTATTTCTCTCAATGTTATGTTGCACACTCTCTCTCAATGTTTAGGAAAAAAATTATGGCATCTTTATTGTTAATTTTCTTCCAAGTTTTGCTATGTGCTTCTTGGTCACTTCCATTTGCTTGTTATGTGTAAATAGATATTCTAGTGGTGGAGCTACGAACAACAATACGATGTCTTGATCGAGAGCGATGGAGCTAATGTTTGAACTTGTGTGTTTGAACTTGTGAAATAAAAATGTGCACTATGGATGTTAACTTATGTGAACTTATGTATTTGGACTTATGTGAATTTGTGAACTTATGTATTTAGACTTGTGTGAATTTGTGATATGAATATATATCCATGTGTTTGAAATCTGTATTATATGTGATATTATGTGTTGCATGTGATTTTATGTTTGTCTAATTTTTCATTTCTGTAATTTTTATTTTTTTTCTGGAAAAAGGATAAGAACGTGGGTACCCACGTTCTTAATGTTAAGAACGTGGGTACCGTCGAACTTAATGTGCAGCCCACGCAGACCCACGCAGGCCACATAAGTTCGACGGCCACGTGTCCCCGTCGAACTTAACAGTAAGAACGTGGGTACCGTCGAACTTACTTCTCTAAATTCGACAGCCCCCGTCGAACTTAAAAACGCACGTTCTTAATGTTAAGTTCGATGGTACCCACGTTCTTAATGTTAAGTTTGACGGTACCCACGTTCTTAACCTTAAGAACGTGGGGGCCGTCGAACTTACTTCTTTAAGTTCGTCCAAAAATCGCCGTCGGCTATATTCGTCGGTAAACCCACGTTCTTATGGTAAGTTCGACGGCCTATTACATTAAGTTCGACAGTTTTTCACCCACGTTCTTTAACCAGTTTCTTGTAGTGATGGATGCCTGCTTACTTTATTCCTTACCCAATAGAGACAATATATATAGCTGAAATAGCAACCTTCAACTAACAAACTCTATCCGAGACTAACAACCCGATATAACAAACTCTATCCAAGACTAACAATGAGATCTAACAAATTCTATCTAAAGCTACCAACCTGAACCAACTAACCAACTTTATCTATTGCCGTGATGGCGGCTTGAGATGCCGATCATAACAAGGGGAATTGGAGAGAATTAAGAGCTTGTTTGGGAGCCATGGAAATGAATATAGTTGAAGAGGCTAAAATCCCTTGCTATTAACTTCAATCCCCTTACTCCCAAAATATCTTGAAGGGGCTAAAATCTTCTAACTATTCAAAGTTGAATAGAAGAGATTTTAGCCCCTTTAGTCCCTTCCTCCCAAACAAATCCTTAAAGAGCTAGGATCTCCTTAATTTTTTTAGGATGTGTGCTTTTGCAGTGGCCAGAAGTTGAGTTATAATTATTGTATCTGCTCGATGTAAAGATTATAAATTAATAAAATTCTTTCTTTAGATAATATTGCCTGGCTTCCGCTACGATTTACTAGTGGATAAAATTAAATAGATAGGTTTTACACATTGTAGAAGGAGACAGAGACATCGTTAATATCAAGGGTTCAACAATGCATGCCAAGGATAATGAAGATTGTTGAGTAGCATTTTCTACGTTATAATTTGACACTTTATTGTAGTATAAGTTATTCCTTTCCGATATACTTTTGGATACAGCATATCAATAAATAAATACCACTAAGTATACAGAAGCTCTATACTGCATGTAAAAATTATACTGTACCACAGATATAGAGCTTTTCTCTGCTAGTGTACAAGAGTTGGAACGATCTAAGAGCATAAGATTCCTAAACGGGGTTCTATTTTGAAATATAGGATTTTTTTTGAAACTTAAATTACTGTAGGGAGGGCCTACAGTATTTTATTGCATGAGGAGAGAAAGGGGAAAGTAGATACAGGAGGGTAGATACAGAAAAGAAAACGAAAATTACAGAATAGAACACTAAATCCAGGTTTTAATTTTATCTCCTATCACTGGTTTAACTCGGTGACACAATAAATTCATTTCTGTTTTGAACATGTTCCGACATCCTTCCACCGTGGGCGGAATCTCATTGAACCCAATTGTTTCTGCTTTTCCAGATGCACCAGGTTAATAGTATGATAGTTTCAAGATTCCATGGGACTTGCCAACGTCTTCTGATCCTTAGAATGGTGTTGATTAATTCAGTTGATCTTGACGGGGAGACTCCTATAAAGGACCAGCATCTCCTAGCAAAATTGCATCGAAAAAAAGATGGGTGACTGTCTCTTCAGCTTGTAGAATACAGTTGTCACAGGTGTATGAATCCAGTAGCATAGCTCGCTGTCTTAGAAATGCCCGGGTATTTAATCTGTCCTTAAGTAAAAGCCAGAAAAAGAACTTGTGTTTGGGTTGGCATTTTGATTTCCACAGCCAAGTGTAGATGGGATGTGTCCACTGGTTGCCCATCAAGTGAGAATAAATCTTTTGTGATGAAAAGAAGCTAGAAGAAGTAGTGAAGAGCCATTTGTCTCTCTAATTATTATGTGGGAGATTAGCCAAGCGACCATTCAACTCTTGAAATTGAACAAAGGCCTCAGCTGACAGTGGTGTGTGGAACATCTCTTGTAAGTCTGCCAATCTTGCTTGTTGGACGGTGATGTCCTTGCATGAGGCAAAGGACCAAAGTTCAGGATACTGTGTCGATTTGCAAATACCATCCCAGTTGTCATGCCATAGAAGTGTTGTCAACCGCGGGAACAGGCGCGCCGGTTGATATGACCTATGGTAGGGTGGTAGCGCAAGCACGCCGAGTTAATGTGGCGCGCGCAGAGGAGGCGCCCCAGTCGCTGGTC
This sequence comes from Zea luxurians, assembly GCA_029449295.1. Lineage (NCBI taxonomy): Eukaryota > Viridiplantae > Streptophyta > Magnoliopsida > Poales > Poaceae > Zea > Zea luxurians. Next base: position 2,942,320 of record JAOPSE010000090.1, read on the forward strand.
ATACCAAGTTGACGCAAGATACAAGCTTTGGCCCCACCTACAGGCTCGTATCCTCCCCTGAGGTGGGCCCAGGGGCCACTGTCGGTACCCTGGATCAAGGGTACCCCCTACTACTGTATCAAGGCGCAGTTCCCGTGCGGCTACCTCTTAGCCACATGGTAGTAGGGTTGTGTCTGTGACTAAGGCGTGCCTCAGCCCAACCAAGGGCGATTGCTCAGGGCCCACAGCGGCGCCCGGCCTCACCACCTGGGTGGGTCTGGGACCGCCACGTGTCCATCATGGTGGAATACTCCTGGGCATCTGCAGTAAGTCCAGACCCCCATGGGAGTGCGCCTAAGTTTGCGGACAGGACTCCCAGGGGAGGTCCGAGACCTCCACGTATGCATACTGGGCCCCCTAAGGTGGGAACCAGACCCCTTCGCAAGGGGTCCGGACCGCCCACGGCGGGGTCCCGGTGCACCAGGACGGAAAATGCTTAAAGCCCTGGCCAAAGGCCAAGCAGGGGTCCGGCGCTGGCACGTGTCTGGACCCCATCATGTACGGCTCAGCTCCCTGCCCAGGCGGAGACCCGATGCTGCCACGTGGCCCTCTGCCCGTGACGTAAGCCAGCGGGCGGAGCATAACGTAAGGACTACGTGTCGCGGGCCGCGTCGCGCATCACATGCTACGCTATCTCAGCATTTAATGCAGAGGATGCCCGCCGCCTGACAGGCGATGTGCCATCTCAGCATTTAATGCGCCCCGTCCACTCCGCTGGTAGGCGAGGTGACGGCTCAGCATTTAATGCATCCTCTCTCTGCTCCTCTAGTAGGCGGCGACTGGGCCACCCTGCAGACGGCGTGCCTGTCCAATCAGTTGGCAGGTGGCGTACTACCACAAGATTTGTACTCATGACGACTCACGCGTTACCGAGGAAGCAGCCGAAAGAAGCCAATGCTATAAGCACTACGGACATTACTACACTCAGAGAGGGCTCGGACGTTGCGGGCGTTAGTTATTTCCCTCCATTTTGTCTCTGGGCCCGCATGTCGGGGCTCAGTACCCTTGTACGTGCCCCCCTTGAGCTGTAAAAGGGGAGGCATGCAACGTTACAACACAGACCCAAGTCATCCAAGACATAACTCAAGCTCACGAGCAATACAACACACAGTGGAGTAGGGTATTACGCTTCGGTGGCCCGAACCACTCTAAACTCTTGCGTGTTCTTGTGTTCATCCCCAAATCTCACAACAAGCAAAACGCTTAGGCCCCTCCTCATCTTAGGATTTAGGGCGGGTGCACTCCGCCACCCGGCCGGAGATTTCCTCTCCGATAGGATTCAAGAATTTTAAGGACATCTCCCCACCAGAAAGAACCAATTGGTTTATCAGAGGGCAGTGAATGGCTATAATGGTTGGCCCAGATTATATTGATCCATGGGATGTCAACTCTGTTAAAGAATTTATGAAGATTTTTCATGAGAAGGGCTTTATTTTGTAATGCCAAATTTATGACACCCAATCCCCCCTGAAATTTTGGCTTGCAGACCGATTTCCAAGCCACCTGAGGGGTTTCTTAGCATTTAAATCTGCACCTCTCCAAAGGCAATGCCGTCTAAGTTTGTCAATATGTTTGATCACCATTTTGGGGAGCTTGAGAGTACACATGTAGTATGTTGGAAGTGAGGAGAAGACTGCATTAACCATTTGAAGCCTGCCAGCCTATGATAAGAAGATAGAGGTTGACACTAGTCTTTTTTCAATTTTCTAGATAAGAGGAAGAAAAGCACCCAGGTTGGGTCTATGAAGGCCCAAGGGAAACCCTAAGTAAGTGAATGGCATTGATCCAATTTTGTAGTGAAATGTATTTGCAAGGATTTCCATTTTCTGGTCTGTGACATTTATGGGATAAATATTAGATTTGTGGTAGTTAACATGTAGCCCAGTGGATTCAACAAAAGAATTGAGCATCGCTTTTAAAAAGAAAAGCTGTCTAGGGCAAGCTTCCATTATGAGAATAGTATCGTCAGCATATTGGATGATAGGGAAATCTGGACCACAATTGCTCGGAATGGGGAGCCGTAGAATGCCACATTCACAAGCCTTGTTGACAATTGACTGCAGAAGATCAGCTGCAAGAACAAAAAGAAGTGGGGACAGAGGATCTCCTTGTCTAACTCTGCGTTTGCAGTGAAATCTTTTCCCAGGAACTCCGTTCAAAAGAACTTCTAAAGTGCCAGAACCAAGAATCATAGAAATCCAGTGAATCCATTTGTCACCGAACCCCTTGTGTTTCAAAACCTCCATAAGAGCTGCATGCTCTAATTTGTCAAAAGCCTTTTCAAAATCTAGCTTTAGAATGACCATTTCCTTTCTGGACTTGTGGCAAATAGAAATGTATTCAAAAGCCCAGGCTAAGCAATCCTGGATCGACCTAGCCTTGATGAAACCATATTGATTCTGATGAACTAACTTTGTGATCACCTGTTGTAGACGATTGGCTAAGATTTTTGTCAATACTTTAACACTCGTGTTAAGGAGGGAGATAGGCCTATAGTCACCAACTGAGTCCGGAGAGCTGTTTTTGGGAATGAGAGTCACGTATGAACAATTAATGCTGCGCATGCAGAGAGATCCTTCAAAGAATTTATTGCAAAGTTCATAGAAGTCAGGGGCAATCACCAGCCAACATTTTTTTACGAAGTCCATATTAAATCCATCTGGACCTGGTGATTTATTTGCTGGCAGACATTTAATGATCTGATCAATCTCATGACAAGAGAAGGGGTGCTCAAGGTCTGACAAATTGTCAATCGGCTGAATCAAGGATGGTAAGTTAAAAACCATGGATGTTTGTTGAGAGGTCCCCAATCTGTTCTTGAAAGCATTGAAAAGCACAGATTCTTTGTCAGTATGAGAGAGAGCCGTATTTCCATTGTCATCTTTTAGTGATGAAATGAGGTTGTGTCGGTGCTTGACAGTAGCATTGGCGTGAAAGAATTTGGTGCCAGCATCACCTAGGGTGACCAATTTAATTTGGCCTCTTTGTTTCCAATAAGTCTGCTATTTAGATAAAAGGTCATGCAGATGGAGGATAAGAATTTCTTTGAAGTTCCATTCCTGTATGGTTAAGTCTCTACTCTCCTCAATGAAGTCCAATAGCTGAATCACTAGTTGAACCTTGTCAATCAATTTTGCTAAATTAGGGAGAGACTTACACCAGACTTGGATTGCTTTGTGTGCCCTTTTAAACTTGGCCATGAGCCTTTTAGCTGGGTCTGCTTGAAATAAGGGCTGACTCCAAGAATCTTGGAAAATTGAGTGAAAGTCTTCAGCTGGAGCCAATAATTTTCAAATCTGAAGATGGACGGTTTGGGAACATTAATTTGGACATTGACCATCCAAGGAATGTGATCCGAGGTTCCTCTAGGGAGCGAGAGTACAGAAGTGGCTAGAAAGTTGACAGACCATGCCTGCGACACAAAGCACCAATCCAATTTTTCAAGTAGAGGGTGACGTTGCATATTTGACTAAGTGTAAGCTTGTCCCTTGAGAGGAATTTCCTGAAGCCCCAACTGACTGATTACCAAGTTAAAATTCATCATTCTGAGATGGTCTCCTCCAGGTTTATTGCGGTTTTCAGGAGATCTGATCATATTAAAATCGTCAAGGAAGATCCATAGTTTGCCATCATTAATTTCAAGACTGGAGAACCAAGAGAAAAATTCCTCTCTTCTGTGAGGGGTACATGGGGCGTAAATGTTGGTGAGCCACCAGGTTTGATTAGTCAACTTTGTATAGAAAAAAATCGTGTGACCGAAAGAGTTTTGATCAATCACCTCAGCATCAAAGTGAGAGCCTTTCCAGATTGTTAAAACCCCCCAGAAGCGCCAATAGAAGGTCCGAAAGCGAACTTATCAAAGGATCTGTTGCAGAAGCGACTAATGTAGGAGTCATCGAAGGATTCTTTTTTGTCTCTTGAATACAGATGATGTCACAGTTAATGTCCATAATGTTATTTCGTATGGAATTCCATTTAATATCAGAGTTAATTCCTCTAATATTATGTGACAGAATTTTTAAGGAGCGGTGCAAATTTTGAGGGCCGGAAGTCATGGATGAACAATAGTCTTCGTATTAAGAAATCCCGGCATACACCAATAGATCTTCATTGCTCATAAACAGAAGAATCTAGAGAACCAATAAAAAAGCATGACGTGAGGGAAATTAAACTTCAAAAGGGCCAAACTAGAAGTTTTGAAACGGAGCCCACATAACAAATAACAGAAGTTCCAGACACCACAATTATCCATGCCGAAAAACAAAGAGTCATCGACTCCATCAGAATTAGTTTCGGCAAACCAAAAAAGCACCACATGCGCGCCATCACCAACAGTTATCATGTTGTTATACATGGAAAACCACCAAAATATCCACCAACCAGGGCACAGAAGACACTGCAAGGCCCAAAAGGGGGAGGCAAAAGCCTTACAACCCTGCCGGGGCACTAGATTCCGCATCATCATCATCATCAAAGAGAGGGTCCACCGCCTGGTCTTCAGAAGACCCGGGCTCATCATCCTTGCTGCTGGGAGGAGCAACTGGCCTCTGAATGGCAATACTAGTGGCCCTGGATCTGCTCAGGTCATCAGGATTAAGCTTGGATGGATCCACCTTACAAAATTCGGCTCCCATAGAATTTTACCACAAAAACATGCTCCAACAGGGGCTTTATTTTATTCATCAAACCATTATAGGGCTCGGCTCCTCAGGTACTAAATATAGTACCCCGTATACCGGATCCCTATCTTCATTTGTACACTATTCCTAATTTTTATTTCCTAAATAACATGATTTATTTTCTAATAATATGATATAGGGCTCAATTGTTGGAGTTGCAAACGTTTTTTTAGTCCTAAAGTCTTATTTTAAGTTTGAGGATTTAAATATAGGACTTTTTATTGGAGATGCTCTTGTTGTATCTAAAGAGGCAAGAGATAAGATTCATAAATGCCCATAGATCACCCAAAACTGCTAAACTATAATTATTACCCAAATGCATAACTTTAGAGTCAACGACCAAGGTTTGTGAGAAGAAGATAAGATAACATGCTACAACAGTTCATACTTTCATGATGTGAGTGAACAAAGATAGAGACATAATTAAGCGCAACAACAGATTCAGTTAGAGAGAACCTTTTTCTCGGAAGGTCTCAGCTTGGTGCAGGAGAAACCATCAAGAACAAGCTTATCTACGGCATCTCTCAAGACCTCATACTCCTCCGTGACATTGTAAACCTGATGTGAGATTCTCACGTACCCTGTCACTTGATCGCCCTTGGCCATCTCTTGTCCTTCCTCAACACTTCTTGAGTTGTTGAATATTGGCACCTCGACCTTGAATTCGTTCCTCAGCATGTCCCTCACTCTCATCGCATCATCATCGCTCTCAATGCCAAGGCAACCTGGCAGCCCGACCATAGCCATGCTTCCGCACATTTCCGGCGGCGAGCCAAGAAACGTCCCCCAAGCCTCGGCGAGCATCGTGCCCATCTCGATCACCTTCTCATGGTTCCGTTTGCTTATCGCCTCGATGCCGCCCTCGAACCGTCTCATGAAGTCAACGGCATCAGGCACAACGAGCTGGGCACTGTAATCCCGCACGCCGATCCAGGCGCTCTCCATGGGCAGCCCGTTGCCGTACTCGCTAGACACGACGGGGTGGTGGAGCTGCGAGGCTACGGGGTCATCCTTGCGGATGTGCAGGAAGGCCACGGCGGAAGGGCAGAAGAACCACTTGTGGAGGTTGCTGGTGTAGAAGTCGGCGCCGATGTCGCGCACGTCGATGGGCACCTGGCCGATGGCGTGCGCCCCGTCGACGAAGACCTTGTCCACGCCCTCCTCGCGGCAGATGGCGACGAGCTCCTTCACGGGGAGGAGGACGCTGGGCATCGAGGTGATGTGGTCGATGACGGCGAGGCGGACTCTGCGGTCCCCAGCCTGGGCGAGCGCGAGCGCGGCACGGAACTCGGCGACGACGGCGACCGCCGAGGCGACGGGGAACGGGAGCGGCACCTCGACGACGGTGGCCCCCGCGCGGACCACGTACGCGTGGATGGACTTCTTGACGGAGCTGTAGGTGTAGTGGAGCATGAGCACCACGTCGCCGCGTGCGAAGGCGCCCTCCGCGAAGCTCCAGGCCACGTGCTGCATGATGATGGCCGCGGCCGTGGTAGCGTTGTCGACGAGGGAGACCTCGGAGGCGTCACCCGCCCCGACGGCGGACGCCACGGCGGCACGCGAGCGGGCGAGCCCCGGCTGGAGAGAGTCGAAGTAGAACGCGTCGGGCTGAGAGAGAAAAAGCCGTTGCCACCGCGCCCTCGCCGCGAGGACCGACGCCGGGCAGCAGCCGAAGGTGCCGTTGTTGACGCGGGCTACGGTGCCGTCGTGGTGCGCGAACTCGACGCGAATATCGGCTTCCGTGATAGTTGCGCTGGTGCGTTTTTCCGGCGGCGCGGCGTGGATGGCAGTGGGTAAGGTACCCAGTGGGCACACGAAGCCATACCCATACCCACTAAGAAAAAATTTGACCCATACCCATACCCACTACCCATCATGGGTACAAAATTACGCCATACCCATACCCACCATGGGTAGCGGGTACCCATCGGGTACCCATACCCATTAACATTACGATAGACATGATCATTTGAATCGCAATAATAAGTACCAGCATAACAAATGTATCGAACCCAACATAGTTTTATCATAGGTTCAACAATATTCAACATTAAATGGCAACATCATGCCTTGGAATCACACAAAACATAGCATTGATTCTTAGGATTAGCAAACAGCGAGAGCAAATTCATTTTATATGAGACATATAAATCCGGACCCACGTGTCATATATTAGCGGGTTCCCTATCGGGTAGCGGGTATGGGGCAACAGAGAACATACCCACGCCCACCGTACCCGATGGGCATAACAAATGACCCAATAAAATACCCATGGGTATCAAAATCCACCATACCCGTGCCCTAATAGGGTTTTTACCCATCGGGTTTCGGGTTTCGGGTACTCATTGCCATCCCTAGTTCCTGCCCTTAGCCGCGTCGTCGTGCGGAGCCGAGGCCATCGGAATTTGGGGATGGAGAGGGCCGGGTGCGGGCCTGCGGGAGCTGAGGCTGAGATGGCGATGAGGGGGAGAGTAATGGTTGACTTGCAGGAGCCAGGTGCCCCTGGGCCCTTGATGTAAAGAACTGGTCAACGGGCTAAGGCATCTCTCCCCAACACTTTTTAGGGAGTGTTACTGCTCCAATTCCATAAATTTCTGCTCTAATTTGCAACTCTGTCTGGAGCAATCTTCACGTTTACGTAGAGTTAGAGCTGAGAGAGGTGTTTGGCTACGAGGATACCCAAAGCTAAAAAACTAAGGTCCTATTTGTTTAGAGATTATATAATCCAGCGCAAATAATCCAGCGGGAGGTTCAGATTATATAATCTAAAGCTCAGATTATGATAATCTCATAATTTCCTCAAGAGTAGCTTATTTGAGATATAAATTACAATATATAACATCCTTCTTTCCTCGCCTCAAATAAACAAACAAGGGTACTATTGTCTTTGTGAATAATCTACATTTGTATAATCTAGACTACCAAACAACTACATACAAATTATAATCTGTCTAGATTATAATCTGGAGTATATAATTTAGATTATAATCCAGATTATATAATCTATAAGCTGAAACAAATAGGCCGTAAATACATGACCAATTGTCATTATTGCCTCCAATTTACGACCCACATGCCATCTTCTTTATCCCAGTCTCTTCTTCCTACGACTCGCTCTTCCTCTCATTTTCACACATGCCATCATGCACTGCAAAGATCGACCTGGTGGAACATGTCTAAACTGTGGAAAAAGTCCACCTTTTCCATCTCGCGACCTTGCAGATTTCTTGCACACCAGTGCGAGAAACATCCCACGACCACTCTACATACGTCCAATCAACAAACCAAACCCCCACCCCGCACCACGTTGGTTCGCCATGCTTCTGGCCACCAAAAGCTGATAAAGAAGATGGCCGATAACAAGCACGATGCAGAATCGTCGCGCGCGCCCCTTGTTTGCTTGTAAACCCCTTTCGATAGCCGATTCGGTGGTGGATGGACATGTAGCGGCATTGCTGGTGCTTGGCAGGGGGGCTCGTTGTCCATCCTAGTTTGGATCACCAGCATCCTTGCGATGGCCTTGCTCGTGCGGCCTGCTCCGCCTCTGCAGCGATAGGGACCGCTGGCTCTGGTTCTCACTCAGTGGTCGTGAGTTTGTTACATGTCGTGCTCGGAGACAGGAAATGAGGAAGGGGTCTTCGATGGGGAAGGAGTGGTCAGGGGGAGGAGAGAAAAACGGAACTAAACTTTTTTAGGGTTATGAGTGGCAAAGGTGGGTATCCGCAACTCTATGAGTACATTTGAAACATCAATTCTTGGAGCACCCCTTTTAGAGCTCCACAAAAAATCTAGAGTTGGGGCCTAGATCCGCATTTTTTTTTTTTGGAGCAAGAGATGTTTCGTTTGAAGGAGTTGGATTAGAGCTGCATTTTCTTGGAGTGGAGTCTCAAACACCTCTTAGGGATAACATCAGTTTGATAGAAATCGTGTAGTAGAAATTTAACATAAATTGATTTATTTTGGCATAAAAATATAGAAAACAGAAAATATGTTTATGTCCCTTGTGGGCCTAAATAGTAAAATGTATCTAGGGTGTGTTGGAATTAAGGACAAGACTAAATGGAATGTTCCACTAAATTCATGTTTTTAGATTTGTTGGATAAGAAGATATGACCATATCTCTATCTTCTTTGTCTATATAAATAGACCCCCCTTGTACCTTGTACTATATACCACATAATAGATCTGTTTTCCTGTGGTTTTTTCTCCTCCACATTGGGGTAGTTTTTTTCCGTTAAACTCTGTGTCTCCTTTGTCCTAACTACGATCCTAACAATTGATATCTAGAGCTAGGGTTTAGACACACAGTTTTTCAGCCGCCGCCGTCAGTTGTTTTTTCCAACAGATCGCTTCACCTCTGTGTGTGGAATCCGCCACCGCCGCCAGGGTGCATCTGCGAGAGCCATCGCTGCTGTCATTTTCCTCGGTGTCAGTGTCCATTTATTACCAGGGTCGTGGCCGCCTTCATCGCATCAGCTCTGTCACGACACCATTCTCCATCCGCATGATTGGTTGGCAGGCTATCCACATCCAGGACGGCCGCGGGCGTTGACTACGTTCCAGCATGTGATTTGTAACCTGTATGAAATGATTCTAGCCTGCACGAGGAGAAACAGCGGAGGTATTTTTCCATCCATCTGCCTGCATAGGCGGAGATGCCAGTGAGGCGTGTTTCTACCCTTCCAGGCTCACGCGAGCCACGCGCTCTAGACACCAGCAACCAATCACGTAGCATATCTACGTGGTGGTCTCTTCGTGGTGCGTTCATTGGTTCATCTCAATTACCTCCTGTGGGTGCAGGTGCCCTGCTCGACGTCTTCTCAGCACCTTGTGGAGATGTCTTCTCAGTGCCTTCGCAAGCATCGGTCACGTAAAGTGCAGCTCGTGCTTTTTTGGTGCTTGGGATCTCACGCAAGGAACGTGACACCCACACAAGAAGTACTACTTGTTTGTGCAGAAATCTCTCAAGGATAAAAGGATCAATTATTTTTCTATTCCTTTGCTACGTGCGTTCATCATATTGCACATTGGAATTTTTAAATTTCGAATTATAAATGTCCACTAAACTTCATATTCCAAAGTTTAATGGCAAAATCAGTTTTATTGTTTGGCAGATTCAGATGAAGATTGTTCTTACTCAGTTATGTGTGCGAAAGGCTTTGCAACCGCGACCTGCTGATATGACTGATAATAAACAGGAAGATCTTGATAAAAAAAAGCTTTGTCCGCCTTATTTTATCTCCTGATGTTCCATGTGAAGTAATGAATGCAAAATCTGCGGCAGAATTGTGGAAAAAATTGGAAGAGCTATATATGACCAAGAGTCTTGCTAATAAGCTATGTCTCAAAGAGCGCCTTTATACTATTCGTATAGCGGAAGATACATCTATTCAATCACATCTCAATGAATTTAATTCTATTTGTGTCGGCCTTGAGAGTCTGGATGTGAAGATAGATGATGAAGATAACACAATTTTGCGGGTAGTCTCGTTGCCCCCCTCTTTTAAGCATTTTAAGGAAATTATGCTATATGGAAATCATACTTCACTGACATTTGATAATGTTAAGTCAAATTTATTGTCCAAGGAAAAATTTGATGTTGATTCTCATTCTGAGTCTAAGGGTGAAGGTTTTATTGTTCGAGGTAGACCTCAACAAGCGGGCACTTCTAATAAACCTAAATCAAGGTCTAAGTCAAGAGATCTTAAATCCAACAATTTTCATCGTTATTGTAAAGCTGATAATCATGTGATCTCCCAGTGTCCTAAGTTGAAAAATAAGGAAGAAAGACAAAAGAAAAAGGAAGCTGATAAATCAGCTGTTGAGGCTAGTATTATTGAAAATAGTGATGGTGGAGAAGCTCTTATGATCACTTCTTATTATTGAAAATAGTGATGGTGGAGAAGCTCTTATGATCACTTCTAATGATGAAAATCGTATGGCTTGGGTTCTTGATTCAGCTTGCTCTTTTCACATTTGCTCACATCGATAGTGATTTTCTAATTATTCTCATGTTCATCATGGTGATGTTATTATTGGTGATGAATCTCCACTTGAAATTTCTAGAATTGGTTCTGTTCAAATTAAAGTACATGATGGCACATTTAAGACCCTCACTAATGTTCACTATGTTCCTAAAATGAATAGGAATCTTATTTCCTTGTGCACCTTAGAAGCAATGAGATTCAAATTTTCAACTGATAATGGTGTTCTTAAGGTTTCTCAAGGCAACCATGTTGTGTTAAAGGCTGAACGTATACATAATCTCTATTATTTGCAAGGTTCCACAGTTACAGGTACTGCAGCTATTTCTATTGCATCCAACACTTCAAATACCAAGCTTTGGCATATGCGCTTGGGACATATGAGTGAAAAATGTATGCATCTAAGGTTGTTTAAATGATATTGGCAAATTGGAAATTTGTGAACATTGTGTATTTGGCAAACAGAAGAGAGTCAATTTCTCTTTATCTACTCACTGCACCAAAGGTATTCTTGATTATATTCATTCTGATCTTTGGGGTCGGGTTCCTCATTCTTCTATTGGAGGTTGTGATTATATGATCACTTTTATTGATGGTTTCTCTCGCAAAGTCTGGGTTTATTTTTTGAAGCATAAAAATGATGCTCGGACTGCATTCAAACAAGGGAAAGCTTTAGAGAAAAATCAGCCTGGCAGAAAAATCAAGAAACTGAGAACCGACAATGGATTAGAATTTTGCAATAGTGAGTTTAATTCTCTTTGTGCTGATCATGGTATTGCTAGACACAATACTGTTCTAGGCACTCCCCAGTGTTGCTGAAAGAATGAATCGTACTATTCTGGAGCGTGTTCGTTGCATGCTTTCTAATGCTGGTTTATGGGATAAGCATGGTTTGTGGGCGGAAGCTGCTAATGTCGCATGCTATTTGATTAATCACTCTCCCAATTTAGCTATTGATTTTAAAATTCCAAAAGAGGTATAGACAGGTAAACCAGTTGATTATTCTAATCTCAGAACCTTTGGTTGCCCTGCTTATGCTCATGTTAACAATGGGAAGTTAGTGCCTAAAGCTCAAAAATGCACTTTTATTAGCTATGGTTCTGGTGTCAAAGGATATTGTCTATTGTGTGTTGATTCTAAGAAGGTGATTGTCAGTCATGATGTTACTTTTGATGAAAGTACATTTTCTTCCTCTGGAGGTGTTTCTGATAGTGGTTCCTCATCCACATCTATGCCCGAAACTACTAACGAGAATCTTGAGGTAGATGTACCTATTAATGTTGATTCTGTTACTCCTATTACATAGTCAGTTTCAGCTTCTGTACCTCCTGTTAGTAACAATCACTCTATTGCTCAAGATAGACCTAGAAGTAATATTGTTTTGCCACATCAATATCATGACACTGATAGTATGGCTTATTATGCTCTCATTGCTGCTCAAGAAACTAATGTTGCATTTGAACCTTCTTATTCGGAAGCTATCTCATGTGATAATTCATCCAAGTGGTTAGTTGCTATGAATGATGAGTTTGAGAGTCTTCAAAAGAATGCTACATGGAAATTGGTTGAGCTTCCTGATGGTAAAAAACCTTTAAAGTGCAAGTGGATTTATAAGAAGGAAGGTATATCTGGAGTTGAACCTGCAAGATTCAAAGCTCGATTAGTTGTGAAAGGTTTCAAACAAAGGGAAGGTATTGATTTCAATGAGGTGTTCTCTCCTGTTGTTCTTCACACTTCTATTCGAGTTATGCTTACTATTGTTGCTTTATTTGATTTGGAGTTAGAGAAACTTGATGTTAAAACTGCATTTCTTCATGGAGATTTAGATGAGAAGATTATATGACACAACCTCAGGGTTTTTCTGCTCCTGGTCAAGAGCATTTAGTATGTCATTTGCAGAAATCTCTTTATGGTTTGAAATAAGCTCCTAGGCAGTGGTATAAGAGGTTTGACTCGTTCATGCTTGCACATGGTTATTCTCAAAGCAATTATGATTATTGTATTTATTTGAAGTAGTTCCCAAATGGATCTTTTGTGTATCTACTGTTTTATGTTGATGATATGTTGATTGCTTCTCATGACAAGTCACTGATTGTTGAATTGAAGGCTCAACTTAGTCATGACTTTGATATGAAAGATCTTGGACCAGCAAAGAAAATTCTTGGAATGGAAATTCAGCGTGATCATCGTGCTGGTACTCTTTTTCTATCTCAGAAAAGTTATATTGAGAAAGTTCTTGAAAAGTATAATCTTAGTAATTGCAAATCTATTGCTATACCATTTGTTGGGGGGTCTTCTCCGCCGAAGGTCCTCAAGGCGAAAACACCTTCGGCAAGATAAATGCGACATGATGATACGGATGAAAGCCGAAGCTATGGCTGAAGGAGCTTCGGCCTAGTATTATGACAAAGCCGAAGGTCATCACCGATTCAAGGGAAAAAGATTGTTTAGTCTTTGATTATTTGTATTAGAATTGTAAGTAAATGTCAAGGACATGAATGTAATTGTGTCCGGGCTGCGTCCCGCGCCTATAAATAGATGAAAAGTACCCTCGTACTGTTCACGCTGCATTGTAATCTCTCTCGCGTCATCTTTGCATACTCACCTTCTGACGAACCGAAGGTACAATTGTGTTATAAATACCATTAGCGTTAATTCTTACATATGGATATGAATATAAATAAATTGTGAGGATTTGATCATTATCTTTCATTCTTTAGTGTTCTTTCACACTCTTATTCATATTTATATTCATATTCATATTTACATACTGAGATGATGAAGGTACGTCCTTCAAGACCTTCGTCTAAATATCATTATATCCAAAAGGAAATAATGCTTCGAAGGACGATGGTCTTTAACCATTAACGATTGTGTTGCCTTGTTCTTGATCTGTAGCATTTGAGAACAAGTGACCAACATTGGCGCCCACCTCTGATGAACTCACTTCCACAACTGTGACGATGGCTCTGTAAAGCAACCAACCTTCGGTTACAAAGCTAGTGCTCCTGATCACAGGCGGTTCAACTTCTGAACCAGATAACAAGAGGCAGAAGAAAGAAGCACAGAGAAGGGTACAACATGTTGGGGTGCAAGGACTCTTCATCAAGTCCAAATAGTCTTATATTCCAATCACCTTCTCTCAGGAAGACCTTCAGCTTAAGGATTATCCTCACAAGGATGCAATGATCATATCTTGTGTTATCAAGGGATTTCTGGTCCACAATGTCCTGGTGGATACAGGCAGTGCAGCGGATATCATCTTTGCAAAGGCTTTTAGGCAAATGCAAGAGCTAGATGACAAGATACATGATGCAACGCACCCTCTATGTGGCTTCGGAGGGACACAAATAGTGGCACTTGGCAAGATAACAATGCCAGTCACCTTTGGCTACATTCATAACACAAGGACAGAGCAAGTTGTCTTTGATAATGTTGATATAGAGTATCCATACAATGCAATTATTGGTCGAGGGACGCTCAATGCCTTCGAAGCTATCCTCCACCCAGCATACCTTTGCATGAAGATATCATCGAAACAAGGCCCATTGTTGTGCATGGGAGTCAAGAAGCTGCTAGGAGAGCTGAAGGAAGTTGGACGGATTCGAAGGCTATTCACAACATAGATGAAACCGAAGCTTATCAACAGTATAAGCATAAAAGAGAAAAGACTGCTTCGGCGGATCAGCCAAAGCCTATGCTTTTGTGTGAAGATATAGCAGAGCAAAAAGTGCTACTGGGGTCTTAGTTATCTGATGAGCAAGAAAAGACTTTGCTAAGGTTCTTGTTTAACAACAAAGATGTTTTTGCTTGGACAACCAATGATCTCTGCGGTGTTAATAGGGACATCATCGAGCACTCACTCAATGTAGACTCGTCCTTCAGACCAAGGAAGCAGAGACTTCGGAAAATGTCTGATGACAATGCCAAAGGTGCACAAAATGAAGTGAAAAGACTTCTAAGTGTCGGTGTTATCAGAGAAGTAACATACCTAGAGTGGCTGGCCTATACAGTTATGGTAAAGAAAGCAAATGGAAAATGGAGGATGTGTATTGACTTTATAGATCTCAACAAGGCATGTCCGAAGGATGAATTTCCATTGCCAAGAATAGATTCCCTTGTAGATGCAGTAGCTACTTCGGAGCTCATGAGCTTATTGGATTGCTACTCAGGCTATCACCAAACTGGATGAAAAAGGAGGACAAGCCAAAGACAAGCTTCATAACCCCTAGTGGCACCTATCTTCGGATGCCTGAGGAGCTCAAGAATGCTGGAGGAAGCTTCAGCAGAATGACTGCCAAAGTTCTTCACTCTCAAATTGGCATAAATATGCTGACATATGTTGATGATATCATAGTAAAAAGCACAAAGCAGGAAAACCATGTCGATGATTTGCAAGAAACATTTTCCAATTTCAAACAAGCTGGTCTCAAGTTAAATCCAGAAAAATGTGTCTTTGGAGTGAAGAAGGGCAAGTTTCTTGGTTGCCTGGTATAAACAAAGGGCATCGAAGCTAACTCGAGCAAAATCGAAGCTATCCTTCGGATGGAGCCGCCAACTTCAAAAAATGGGGCTCAACGGTTAGCAGGAAGGCTAGCATCATTAAACAGATTCATTTCAAGATCAGCAGAAAGGAATCTACCTCTGTTTGAAATATTGAAATCAGCCGAAGTCTTTTAATGGGGTCCGGCTCAGCAGAAAGCCTTCGAGGAGCTGAAGCAGTACTTAATAGATTTAACAACTCTAACCCAACCTTCATCAGGGACCCCGTTACTCCTATATGTGGCTGCTTCCCATGCTGCGGTCAGTGTGGCACTTGTACAGGAGAAACAAGATGGCCAAATAAAAAGGCAAGCACTGATATACTTTGTCTCCGAAGTACTCAGCCCATCAAAGAAAAATTACACAGAATTGGAGAAGGTATTGTATGTTGTATTGATGGCCTCGAGGAAGCTTCAACACTATTTCAAGCATATCATATAATAGTGCCTTCATCACAACCCTTAAAGGATATAATGAGGAACAGGGAAGCAACAGGAAGGGTCGGAAAATGGGCCGCAAAACTCAATGAGTTCACCATTGATTATGTACATAGATCTTCAATACAATCTCAGGCGTTAGCAGACTTCATTGCTGATTGGACGCCAGGGGCTCAGGATGAATAAACAATAAAAGATGCCGAAGCTTGGACGGTATTTTGCGATGGGTCATGGGGGACCTTCGGTGCAGGGGCAGCTGCTGTCCTGGTTACACCCTCCAAAGTCAGAACATGTTATGCAATAAAATTGGATTTCAGCTGTGCAAATAATATTGCCGAGTACGAAGCTCTTCTCTTGGGGCTTCTAAAGCTAAAGGCAATGGAAATAAGAAGGGCAATCCTCAAGACCGATTCACAAGTTATCTTGGGTCATGAGGATAAAAGCTGCAAGGCAAGAGACCTGAAGCTGGAAAAGTATCTAGATGCAGTCCGAAGGTTGGAAGCCTCTTTTGAAGGATTTTTTGTAAAAAATATCCCAAGGAGAGAGAACGAGCATGCAGACTTATTAGCTAAATCAGCGGCACAGAGGCTCCCTTTACCTTTGGAAGTATTTTTCGAAACAATAAAAGCACCTTCGGTTGAGCTCATGGAAAGAGCAGTGCTCACAATTTCACCAGTACATAGTGAAGATTGGAGGACTAAAATTGTATCCTTCCTCCAGGGCAACTATCTTTCAGACGATGAAGGTTATAATAAAAGAATGGAGGCAAGGACAAGACCATATATAATAATAGAAGGAGAATTATACAAGCACAGATTTGTTAGGACCACTACCACCAGCACAAGGCAATCTAAAATATGTTGTGGTGGCGGTGGAATACTTTTCCAAGTGGATTGAGGTAAAGCCTCTAGCTACAATAACTTCGGCTACAATACAAAAATTCTTCTGGCAAAGTATCGTTTGTCGATTCGGAGTGCCGAAGGCTATCACCGTTGATAACGGAACTCAGTTCGATGCTGAAACTTTCAAAACTTTTTGTAACCAAATTGGCACAAAAATACACTTTGCATTAGTGAGGCATCCTGAGTCAAATGAGTTGGTAGAAAGGGCAAATGGAATCATAATGACAGGAATAATGAAGTCAATTTTCAATCAGCCTAAAGGAAAGTGGCCAAATGAATTAATAAAGGTGGTTTGGAGCCACAACACTGTTGTATCAAGGTCAACAGGGTTTACTCCGTTCAAGCTTCCGTTCAGCGACGAAGCAATAACACTGGAAGAAGCAAGAACTTCAATAAGAACTCTAGCTTCGACAAAAGATGAAAGTGATTGCCAAGTAACAAAAGATACCATAGAAGGGACCAGGCTTCAAGCCATAGAGCACATTAACAAATATCAGGCCGAAACAATAAAATGGCGTGACAGAAAAGTTAGATTGAAAACATCAAGCCAGGTCATTTGGTGCTTCAAAGAGTGGCTAACCCCGATACAGTAGGGAAGCTTCAGCTCAAATGGGAAGGCCATTTCTTGGTGGTATCTTCGTCAAGACCCGGTTCTTATAGGCTGAAGGATATGAGCGGCAACGACATACCCAGGTCTTGGAATGCGGATGAGCTTCGCGATATTATGTGTAATTGATGTAATTTTCTTATTTTTTTCTTATGGCACCCTTTTCCTTTCAAGAGGGGATAAAGGTTTTTGATGGGGCCATAAGTTGTAATTTTCAAATTTTCTTGTTTAGCCCTATGTAATACAAGGGTCAAATTCCCCCAAGAATGTAACATGTAACAACAGAATCTGCACCATCGAGTGCAAAAGACAGGGAGAAGCTCAAAAGTCGTCCCTAGGGGGATGCAGAGCTAAAATGTCACCTAAGTAAAAGGTGAAGCAACTACAAAGACGTTCCTAAGGGAACGCAGAGTAAGTTCTGAAGCTCAAAAGTCGTTCCTAAGGGAATACAGAGCCAAAATACCACCTAAATCAGAGGTGAAGAAGCTCAAAAGTCATTCCTAAGGGGATGCAGAGCTTAGCTCCAAAGTCGTTCCTAAGGGGATGCAGAGCTAAAATACCACCTAAGTAAAAGGTGAAGAGACTCCAAAGTCGTTCCTAAGGGGATGCAGAGTCTGGGTATGGTTTCGTGTGTGTTTGTGATATACATTTGCATGTCTCATCACATCATTTTTGCATTCATATAAGCATTCATTAGACATTCGTAGGATCATCGTCATCATCATGACATGAAGCACATGCGTTAACAGAAAAGAAAAAGATGCCTCCTTATGGAGACAAAATGCTTCGTTGAATATGAAGATGCTTCGTCTCAAAGGAAACTTCATCGTGTATGGAGGCGCTTCATCTTTAATGAAAAATGCTTTGATGTGAACGAAAAGAAGGGAAGGTGTTTTTCGCCTTCGGCTCAAAAAATTGTAAGTATTGGTTTCGCTCACAACAAAGCAATTCATACATAGACGAAGAGGTAAGATTATATTACAAGGTATGGATAGATATGTACAACATTCTGCTCAAATGTCGATTACAATCTTTCACCAAACAGAAGTCTAAGTTTTTCTACAGATAAATACAAGCCAGGAATCCTAGTCTTCAGGACCTTCGGAGCACGCTTCAGTCTAACGGTCTTCGGCACCACCATCCTGCAGATAGATAAAGGTATAAGGCGGCCGACAATCTAATAAAGTTAAACTAAGGTAAAAAGATAAGGATAAAAGCTTCATACTGAGTTATGCAGTTTCCGAGCTTCGTCTCCAGCTAGCTCACACCCGCCCTTTGCCCAAATTTAGGTGATAAACTTGTTGCCAATGCTTTGGGCTTCAGCGGGAATATCAACTAAATCTGACGTTGAAAGGCTGAAGGTTGGCTTGTTAACCGTTTTTGCATGAGTGCATCCGACCTTCAAAAACGCAGCAGCTGTGCCACGAGAGGCTAACAGAGCACAGAAATCTCTGTGCCCAGCTATAACCTCATCGAGAGCTTCAACTTTGTTTTCAATATGCTCGAAAGCCTTGGGGATATCTTCAGCCGAATAGACAATTTCCTCAGAGGTAGCCCCAGCTGAGTTGAATATTCCTTTCAATCGGTTCACACAGCGGGTGGCGAAGTCCATGCACGTGTTCCGAAGGTCTTTCAAAGACTCATGCATCTTCGTATTTTTCTCAGCCTCAGCTTTAGCCTTTGCTCAAAGTTCTTTTGTTTCTTGGTCGAAGCGCTCTGATTTTTTCTTCAAAATTGTTTAAACATTGGCAAGTTCCTTGCTTAATTTTGTGATTTGAGATTGTGCTTCCGCGAGGGAGCCTTCGACTGCTTGCAGCAGGAAATCTTTCTTCTCTAGAGAAGCTTAAAGATCTTTTATCTTATTTTCCATGCCTTCAATTATAATTTCGTTTTTCCTATCTTCGTTATCGTGCTGCATTTTCAACGCTTTGCTCAGCAGTATGCTCTGCAACAACAAGTTATAGTCAGAACATTCAATTCATCACAAGGATAATAATAATAACTTTGCCAAAGGTCTCACCTTGAAGTTGGAATAGAATAAGCTACCGACAATATGTTGTTGTTGGTAGCCGCTGATATCAGTCTCTAGCTTCGGAAATCCGACACTCTTCGATAAAGTGCCAACTATATTCACCCTAGCGCGATCACGTATACATCCCAAGATCTACTCATCAACCCCGCCAAAGACCAAAGCTCTCGGTTGGTATCCGCCCAACATGGCAAACTCTTTTAGCTCCAATTTTTCTTCTTTCGAAAGCTCCTGACCACCCAGGTGCCGAAGGTCGAAATCTTCTTCGCCCGAAGGACCAGAGTCAATTCCCCTTTCCTTATCTAGCGTTGTGGCCACGTCCTCATCTGCAGTAACATCTTTAACTACATCTGATATAATCCTATCAATATCCGACATTGTAGCTTTGGCTTCACCGGCATCCTTGGTTTCACTAGCAGCAGCAACTTTAGCTTCAGCACCTGTAGCAGTCACGGTCTTAGCTGCCGAAGCTGAAGGCGGTGTCCGTACAATGGCTTGCATCACATTCACTATTCGCCGTTTCTTTGGTTCTTTCACTTCCTCCTCTGCAGCCGAAGGTTGTCCTTTCTTCTGTAAAAAATTATGTCAGTTCTGGTCCCAGTGGACTTAGCAGCTTGAAGGGTGGGGAGTCAGTCATTACCTTCAAAATTTCTGCTACTTCGGCAGCAGAGGGCGTCGAAGGAGCTTCTTCCCCTGCCTTCGGCTCAGAAGAAGGCACTATACTAAGCTTTCGTTTCTTAGAAATTGCTATCTTCGGCTCTTGAGCTGTTCTTGGTTTCTTCAAAGCTTTTTCATCTTCCTTTATCAATCGGGCAGCTTGCCTATTCAGAATGTTGAGTATTCTTTTTCTTTTTATCCCTTCGGCTCCTTCGTCGAGCTTCTCATAGTCAGGATAATCGAAGTTTAAGGCATCCATAACGCGGTTCAGCCTTCGTTTTGGTTGGGTGCTGAAGGCGGCAGTCATCAATTGATCTTCTTTGTTGGTATAATTACCAAGTATTTCATTGCACATGGTCTCAATCATCTCCAACCATTCATTGCAAGGTTTCTTGAATTGTTTCTCAAATTTAAAACGGTAGGGGAGCCGTACAAGCTCATGCTTCTTCCCCCTTCTTTCTTCTTCGGCATCCCCCAACTACTGGAAGTTGGAAATGTCTTGTTTGCCAAATATTCTTGTACTAGGTCTCTAGTACTAATTTCGGCAGCTACCACTCTAAACTCAACTTCGGCTACCTAGCACGGAGAGCCAAGTTGCATATGGCATAGGGGCCTGGTCATTCTAAAGCTTAATTTCATGGGCTTCATGACCATAGTCATCAACTTCTCCCTTCTCTTCTCGTCTGCTTTCACATAAAACCATTCATTTGTCCACCCAGTTGGCCACTTGGTACGATATCCAATTACTGGAGCCTTTATATCTTTTCTATATGCAAAGTTGTAGCAGCCGAAGTTCTTATGAAGACCATCTGCTCTGACCTTTGTCTGATAGTGCAGTTCATGTACCCGACAAAAAGCTTCGGCATTAGCGTCCATACCCTGGCTTCAGAGAGCCCATATAAAAACACTAAGCCTAACAATAGCATTGGGTGTCAATTGACGAAGGTATATCTCAAAGTTCTTTAAAACTTCCCCTATCATGTCATTTAAGGGGAATCGAAGTCCTGCTCTGAAGAAGCTTTTGAAAACGATAACTTCGTCCTCTTTTGAATCTAGAACTATTTCCTCCCCAGCAGTCCAGACAAGCTTGCTCTCAGCCTCCCCGAAATAGCCAAGTTTCCTCATCATAACCATGTCACCCTCTGTTACAGTAGATTTCCCAAACTCAATGTGGCTAGGCTTTGTTAGACCCAGGATGTTGTTATCTTCTTCACTTTCATTATCACTTTCGCCTCCAGCTACAATCTGTTCAGCTTCGGTATTGGAGGCACCTTCGGCAGCAACTTCCTCTGACACAACTAGACCTGATCGCTTCATCACTTCTGAAATTGGTGTTGTTTCGGTCTCCTCTCCTTCATGAGATACCCTAGCAGTGGTTCTCACCCTGGCCATTTGTGTGTTCAAGTTCTTTGAGCCGAAGCTGATATCAGGTGACGAAGCGCTTGCTTGAAAATGCAACGCGGGAAGCTTCGGCTGTGGCTAAAATTTTTAACAGCGCAATAGTGCGATAGCAATGAATGATGCGGTAACTCCTCACCAACCCGTCCGTTTAAATAGTGTTGCAGGGGGAGAAGCTGAACCGCCATACCGCTTACACTAGCTGAGCGGTGGACCGTCCAACGATCAGAATATTTTAATCGTTTCTCGGCAACGAGCTCAGGGAAGGTGTTTTTTGGACCTTCGGCATTTCGAAGCCTTCGTATTTTTCGCGGATCGAGCTCGTTACGAAAAACGATCTAGCACCGCGAAGGGGCTACTGTAATACCCCCGCACTGTACATCGATGGGATACGCTTGACAAGCTAAGACACTACTGTTCCTTGCCCATTTGTTTTGTTGAGCACCTGAGCATTCCCACTTCCCGTCGTTTGGGCCCACTCGACTACGTGTCAGTCGGTCCCAACATATGGAATACGAGAATAATCGAAAGAATAATTTTGATTAAAAGTGTTTTTCTTTGTAGAGGAATCGTCGTTGTCCTTTGGTGAAGATGAGGAGGCGTCGCTGTCATAATAGATAATCTTCTTGATGCACCTCTTCTTCTTCCCATCCTTCCTCTTGTTGTTTGAGCCTGAATTAGTGGGCTTATCACCTTTAGGCTTGTCAATGTTGAGGGTCTCCTTCTCCTGGTCGTTGATCACAATCCCCTTTCACTTAGGATCCATCTCTTCGGGTAGTTAGTCCCTTGATGAAGAGAACAACTTCGATACCAATTGAGAGCACCTAGAGGGGGGTGAATAGGTGATTCTGTAAAAAATCAACTCTAAACAAGACAAACTTGGTTTATAACGAGTGTTAGTAAAAGTTAAAACCAAGTTGTTGTGAGTAGAGATGGAGAGAGAGAGGAGAACTCTTCACTTGCTTGCTCCTTTTAAATGTGTATCAAACTTAAGAGCAATAACACAAGTGAATATGAGAACTCAAGAAGTCAACAATCGCAATAAAGTAAATGCACAAGAGACACGACAATTTTATCCCGTGGTTCGGCCAATGCCTACTCCATGTTGTGGTGACCTCCTTCGATCAAGGGTTGCACTCAACCCCTCTCAAGTGATCCGAAGGTCAAACTTGAGTACCACTGTTTTCTTCCTTATATCAAATCCCATTTGTGAGGAATCTCTAGAAGTTGGAGTCTCTCACACTTTACATAAATGATCTTAGTCAAAGCAAAAGAGTAAGGGGAGTAGCAACACACACAAGAACCCAATTTGTAGCAATAACACGCACACGAGTCAAGAAAAGAGCACAAGAATCAAGACGTTAGAGTCACAGCTCAAGAACGCGCTTAATTCTCTAATGAAACATCAGTGTGGTCGCGAGGTCTTAGAGTTGTAGTATGCTCAAAGTATGCTTGTGTAACCGCTCCATGCGCCTAGAGGGTCCTTTTATAGCCCTAAGGGACCAAGGAGCCATTTGATCTTCATTGGGAAGGCCCTAGTTGCCTTCTATCCATGGGTGCATTGGACTGCCCGGTGCACACCGGACAATGAACAGTACGCGATTCCTTTCCATACCAGCCACACCAACCGTTGAGATAGCCATTGGATCCTTCGGTTGCCCCGCACACCGGACAATCAGGTGCGGCCTATTGACCATTGGTCTGCACAAATGGCAGTCGTTAATTGCGCGCCGATAGTTGGCACAGGCGAGAGCCATTGGCCGCCTGGCTCACTGGACAGTCTGGTGAATTAGAGCCACAGTGCTTGGCCAATTTCCCGAGAGTGGCCAGTTCACCTGGCTGGCCAGCCTAGGCATCAATGTCCGGTGCACACCGAACAATCTGGTGCTCCCAGACTGGTGTAAGTTTGGCCAAACTTAGCCAAACTTCTTCACTCCAATTTATCGCGACTTGGAGAGTTTCCTAGCACTTAAATGAACATAATTAGCAAAGTGATGTATTGGACACTTAATCACCAAAACACTTAGAAATGGCCCAAGGGCACATTTCTTTTTCAGAACTAATGGACATCTCGACCTCGACATGGGTTATTTTGCCCTTGATAATTTTTTGCGGTCAAGCTCTATTAAATTCGTGTGGGGAAAATCACGAGACTGGTTGATTCTCCGAATTCTCTTTACTATGAAGTCGAGCAGGATTCGAACTCGTTATTTGCTGTGACAAATAATTCTGAACTTCATAAGATTTTCAATATCCTTGAAATGGACGAAAATATATGTGACTTAGAGTTTATTATTAATTTCCTACTTAGGTTCGAAATCGTTATTTAGCACGTGACGAACACCTGGGGTGTTACACCTTTGACCAAAGAAGGTCACCACAACTTGGAGTAGGCATTGGTCGAACCACGGTAAAAATTGTTATGTCTTGTGTCTCTTTTCTTTATTGCGATTATTGTCTTCTTGAGTTCTCATATTCACTTGGAATATTGCTTCTAGTTTAATACTTATCTCAAGAGAGCAATCAAGTGAAGAGTTCTCATCTTCCTTCTCTCTACTCTCAAATTTGGTTTTATTTACTATAACCCATATTATTGTAACACCCTGAATTTGGGGTATAAAATTTCTTTTCTAATATTCACCAAATTCAGGTGTTACCCTCTCTTTATCATCCTCTTTTATATTTTCCCATTGGTTAAAAGCAAATCAATTTTGGTTGTTAAATCCATTAGAGTGGAGAGTTATTTTTTATAGAAAATAATGTTGTGAAAAAATTTAGCCTTTGAGTAATATAAAACTTTAATCAATGTTTGATGTATTTATTTTTAGAGCATGACTTTTGTTTGTTAATTAATTCTAAAGGTTTATTTATATTCGATTTATTTTTGTAAAACCCAGTTTATTAAAATAAATAGGACTTACCCTAACTATTCTTTTGAAATTGGTTTTTTGTTTATTTATAATTTATTATATTTTCAGAATATTCTAATATGTATATTTAGAATAAAAGGGAACAAAAGAAAAGAAAAAAGAATGGAACCACCCGCACGTTCCTTACTCTCTCCCCTCATAATTGCTTACAGGTGGGCCCCATGCGTCATCTCCTCCACTTCTTCCTCTATCTCCACTGCGATCTCATTTCCTGCTCACGTCGTTGGCGGTTCCATGTCTCCCCGACTAGCACGCCCTCTCTCCTTGCGCGTCCGACCATCCTAGGACTATCTCCCACGCCTATCTCTCCTCTCCCCTCGGCGCTGCATCGGTCGTCCGGCTCGGCAGCCCGGCGCGGCCAACCCAGCAGCCCGCGCGCGGAGGCCGGTGGCCAGGGCGCGGCAGCTGGCGCTGCGGCCCAGCCAGCCGCCCCTGCCCCCATGCTCGCGGCCGAGCGTGGCCCCTGCACGCGGCCGACCTCGGGCCCTGCAGCGCGGCCAGCGCGTTCTCCCCTGCGTGCGCTCGCCCGCTAGCCAGCGAGACAGCAAGCCAGCGCGGCTAGCAGCGCCCAAGGCGCCCTGCTCCCTCGCGCGGCTAGCGGCTCGCTGTCGTGGCGGCCCGTGGCGAGCGGTCAGCCTGACGCCCCGGCCTTCAGGCCCCGCGCGTCCCTGGTCCTGTCTCCGGCCTCGTCCCCGGCACGGCATCGCGGCCCAACCGCCCCCGCTTCCTCCTGCACGCGGCCATCGCAGCGCGTGCGGCTTGCCCGCAGCAGCGCGGTCAGCATAGGCACGACGTGGCTCGCGCAGCGCGGTTGGTTCGGCCGGCGCGACCAGACCAGTGCCCCGGTGTGGTCGTGTGTGTGTCTCCGGCGCGGCCTCGCGCAGCGTGGTTGGTGTCCTGCTCAGGCCCGACTCGGCCTTTACGCGACCCCGGCGCAGCAGCAGCATTGCCGTCCTCGTGCTTCGCCGCGAGCTCGCCCTGCCGTCCGCCGTCGTCGAGAGGTGAGCATCGTTTACGCGTCAATAACATCGTTTCACCATGTCTCACATTTTAAATAATTAATTATGTTTTGTTTAACCACCGTGAATTAATTAGACTTTTCAATTAAAGTAACTTATAGTTATTAACTTGAGCTTTATAAATGCACGTTGATGTGATTAATATTAACTCAAACGTTTTGCCCTAATGTTCGTTTAATATAAACGCGATGTTTATTTGTTTTATATCATGTATTGCGCGCGCGGTTTTACACGTGGTTACGTGCCGATCCGTGTGTCGTTCGCGCACGTCGTAGCGCGCCGTCCGCGCGCTGTTTTCAAGCATTGTCGCGTGTCGCGCGCGTGATCCACACATTAATTAATCGTTTCGCTATATTTGTTCATGCTTATTAATTGATTCTCGTTTAATCCTTGACTACTTGATAATTCAATTTATCTAAAATATCTTACGCAAGTAATTTATATTAACTAAAATCAACTTAGAAATATAATTTTGCACGTTTAATCACAATTTAGTAGTATTCGTTGGTCGCGTTGTTTGTTAGCCGCAAATGGTCATTTATTTGGTATATAATGCGTCGTAAACCTATTTCTACTCGTCTTGGTCGTGTGCTGAGTCGCTCGTCGTTTGCGCTCGCACTGTTTCGTACGTCGTTCGCGTGCTGTTCGCACACGTTGCCGCGCGTCGTCCACGTGCTGTTCGCACACATTTCTGCGCATTGTCGCGTGCCAAGCGTTGTCCGCACGCGATATTAAATCGTTCACTTATAATCACTCGTCAATTAATTAACTATTTGTTTAATCATCCACTATTAAAATAGTAAGTTAGTTAAAACTAAGTACTAGTATTAATTTATATTTGATAATGTTGAATTAAATATTATAATTAATATTTGTTTAGCGTAAACCCGTCAACTCTTTGACCGTAGCTTCGAGTTCAACGTTTCTTTTCCTCGTGTAACCGTAGAAGCGAGCTCTATTTTATGCTGCATGTTTTTATAACATTTTATCTTGTATGGTGTAACGTTCTTATGCATGTATATATTTGTCTGTACCTGTTTGTATTCACTGTGCATTGCGATTAGATCGCGGTTCGTTTCCAAGCTTCGAGGAATCGACGATCAAGCCTTGGTGACCAAGTGATCAAGTTCTTTGAGTTCTACGAGGTTGAATACCATGAGGATCTGTTTGGTGAAGGCAAGTGTCCCTTGACATATCCATGTCCTATGCATTTTATAATTCACTTTCCGCATTTACACAGTTTATATCTAAGGATTGATTAGCTTTTGTTATCATGTCCTTGCTTACCTATTTGGGTTGGGTTATTTTGGTTTAGCTTCATGCTAGTGCTTCACATTAATCAATGAACATGATGAGATTTATCTATGATACGCTGTTTCCCTTTTTATTATGATGAT
This sequence comes from Zea luxurians, assembly GCA_029449295.1. NCBI lineage: Eukaryota > Viridiplantae > Streptophyta > Magnoliopsida > Poales > Poaceae > Zea > Zea luxurians. The sequence goes on from JAOPSE010000090.1 coordinate 2,968,940, forward strand.
ATACTTGTGGCATTTAAGGGGACTCGAGCGGTTTCTCGAGTGCCTCTCTGTAGGATCTAGGACACTGGCTAGAGGGGGGGTGAATAGACGGTTTTGACTAAAATCAACAATACTAAATAAATTTAATCAATGCAACAAGAGAAATAAATTATCTAGTGTCAATAAGTAAACAATGTATGAAAAACAACTACGGAGATTGAATACTTGAAGAACAATAAGCAAAACACTAATCAATTGCAAGGCAATAAGTAATGCTAGAAAGAATAGACACCGAAATTTATCCCGTGGTATCGGTGATTTGCCGATCACCCCTAATCCACGTTGAGGTGGACTTCAAGCTCTCACTTGCTCCTCTATCAAGACACGACTTGATCTTTGAGCCAAGTGGACAAGAAATCACTCAATACCTCGATTCCACTAATGTCACCTTTGCCGCTCCGGCGAGGTAGGCGCGAACCCCTCACAATCCACACCGCGGCTTCTCCACAATCTTCTTGGAGAGCTCGACGGAGACAATCACCCGAGCCGTCTAGGAGGCGGCAACCTCCAAGAGTAACAAGCCAACGACGCTTGCTCGGTGTACCACCTAGTGCCTCAAGAATCACCAAATGATGCAAATGCACTAGGAACCCTCAATCTCTCACTAGAATGCAATCTCAAGCAAAGAGTGTGAGAGAGTGAGTTGGAGGATCACAAATGAGCTCAATGTGTGCAAGGAATGGCCAAGAGAGGTCTCTCACACGAGCTACCCTTCTATTTATAGTCTCCCATCTAAAACCAACCGTTATGTGCAAAAGGGGGCAGTTCTGCGCACACGCGGACCGTCCGCGCCCTAGGGCCGGACGGTCCGCCGTACACATAACGGCTATAATGACCGTTTGAAACATGTCAGAGTTGACTCAAAAGGTGGGTCCGGACAGTCCGCCCTTCAAGGCCGGACCGTCCGCGACCTGGCAGAATGAAACACCCGAGCCTCGGATCAAAAGAAGTTAACACGTGCGGACCGTCCGGCTATAAATCCCGGACGGTCCGCGACCTGAGACAGTACTGTCCGGACTGGTCCCCCGGACAGTCCGTAGTACAAATCTATAAAAACACACAGTCCCTATCCAAAAACGAGTTTGAAACTTGCGGACTGTCCGCCCCTCACAGGCGGACCGTCCGCCTATAATTCAGGGACTGGCCCGAAGTCACCCTCCTCTGGACATGACTGCGGACGGTCCGCCCCTAAGGCCCGGACGGTCCGCAGTGCAATAGAACACAGTGTCAATACAAATGGTCAGACTTCGGACCCCTCTGGTGGATCGCGGACGGTCCGCCCCTAAGGCCCGGACAGTCCGCGCATCCATGACTTCGCAATTCCAAACAAGCTTTTGAAAGAACTTTTGACTCGCGAAATGTGAAGCGCTGTTAGTCCTCATGCAAATGCAACTACTTGATGCTCTATGAGGCACTAAGTTTTACACAGATCTAAGTCATTGACCCCTCTTAATAGTACGGCTATCTAGCCTACTAATCCGGTCAGGTATCTTCTCTAAACTCCTTAAGACCGGCAAAAATGAAACCTATATAATACCTTTCCCTTCATCTGATCCACAACCAATGCGTATGATTCTTCAACATTTCCTGTTCTATGTGGTCCAACCCTGCATTCTTATTTCTACAAGAATCGTTAGTCCACAAGCAGTTGTCATTAATTACCAAAACATTACCAAAGGGGCCTAGATGATTCACAATCTCCCCCTTTTTGGTAATTGATGACAACACAACATTGTATATTAAAGAGAAGTTTAGTTTCTCCAAATCTCTCTCATACCTAAGGTATAAGATAGATCTTGGAGATGAGTTTCATAGGACTTATCTTGATTTGAAGTTCTGTCCGAGAGATAGATAAATCCCAATAAAAAACTCAGTATGTAAGAAGGGCTCCCCCTAAGTGTGTGCAGGATTATTTGAAGTTGAAGATATAACACACATAATATATTGGAGCTTGATGGAGACTTTCCTACAATCATGGTTATCGAGGCATACAAGAGATGATCCGTAGAGAGAGCGCAGCAATTATAATCACTCCTCGATTAACCACACATAGAGTAATTTGAACTAAAACATAGTTCATCCCACAGAATATTACAGATAATAGTCCACAGACATACGACATAGAGTTAATAGTTCAAACCAGTTCCAAATGCGTAAGTCATAAACTAATGCAAGCGGCATAAAAAGGTAAAATGCATATGCATGGTCTTAATGTCCACATAGAATCACCAACTCCCCCTGAAGGAGACGCTAGACAACTTCTCATCACTTCTCACTTGTCTCCCCCTTTGGCATCAATTGCCACAAAGGAGAGGCCTCACTGATCGCTCGGCGGAGGATGCATGTTGTAGTAGTGAGTGCTGAAGGTGTCAAACAGGGAGGAGAACTGGCCAAAATCCTGCTGGAGCTGCTGCTGCCTCTGACTGATCTCATGCATGTTGTCATTTGTAGAGAGATTATCAAATTGACTGGAGAGAGCACCCATGTTATCCTGAAAACTCTGTTGCATATTATTCAGCCTGGTCATGATGGGATCAGTGACATTAGTGTGAATTTGATCACGAAACTCAGAAAACTCAGAGTTGAGTGCATCCCAGTTACTGTCAAACCGAGACTGCATGTCATCGAAACGGTGATCCACATGTGTCATCAGGCCCTCAAAGCGAGTATCAATATGAGTCTCAAGCCCCTGCTGCATATTGTGAAAATAAGGATCAAAGTATCCTGGAGCAGGCTCCCAATAGTGCTGAGGCTGAGGAGGAGGTGGAGGCGGAGGCATCTGCTCTCCCTCAACATTAGGAGCTGCTCCACCCTCATAGCCAGGGTCTTCCTCATCATCTGGGAAGGGGGTGAGTGGCCTAGTGAGAAACCCTATCTCATTCTTAAAAGGCCTGAATGGGGTGTGAACAATCTCGCATGGGCCCTCAAATCTTGTCTTGGATTTGATGAGAGCCATAATGTAAGGAGCATATGCCAAATTTTGATTCTTATCCATTTTCAAATCATTAAGCTGTCTCATCATGAAAAGAACAATATTCATGACTTCACCATTCATGATGTGCTGGATGATGTTCCAGAACTTATCCCGTATTTTACTCTTATCACCACTCTTGGGAAGAATGGTGACTCTGGCAATCTTGTTGATTACAGCAGGATGATGTCTGAGTCCTGCTGTCTCTCCAAACCTCCTGGGTATACCGAGCCTGGCTGGCTCATAAAACTGCACAAAATCCTCAAAATTATCTTCAGTATAAAGATCCAGCCCAGCAGAAATGGTGCCATAGTCCAGACTGTTGGCAGCGGCAAAGTCAGCAAAAGAAGCAGAATAGCGCTTGAAGCCAGTCATCCAAGTGATAGATTCTGCTTCAATATCAATCTCTGAGGTAGCCAGGAATTGCTTAACAGTCATTTCATTGAAATCTGTGCGTTGCCCCATAAACTGATATAGTCCGCAGGTTTCAAACTTAGGGATCAGACCCTCCATGACTGATTGACTTAGCAAGAAGGACCAATCAATCACCTGATGCTTATGAAAATTAGTATCCACCAGGGTGCCCCAGAAGACATCAAACTGCAGCTGAGTGTGGAAAAACTGGATATTTGTATCAGATGGCAGAGTATACTGGTTCACAGTCCGTCTAGAGCAGTACTCAGCCATAGAAAATCGCCGCTTTGGATAAGTCCATCCTTGGATATCAATGGGATAATCGGGATGAACATGAGGAAAATCTTCAGCATCCATGGATTCAGTGCCCCCAGCTGAGGATTGGGCCTCTGAATCAGTGGTTGGTATATAGTCATCATCATTTCCACGAGGGCGCTTGGATTTAAAGCGACCTGCAAGTTTCTTGCGGAGACCACCAAAACCACTGCAACAATGTGACAGACATCCATAGATAAATAATTGATACCAATCACCACTATAAAAGGAATGGAACTGTAATGCTCTGCCAGGGTCCGGACGGTCCGTGCTAGGGAGCCGGACTGTCCGCGCCAGAGGCTCGGACGGTCCGTGTCCACCAGGCGGACGGTCCGCGAACGACCAGGGGCAACTCCAAAGAACCCTAGCCGCCACAAATGTTGGAGTTGATGACTTTGCAGACAATACGCATCCAAACCAGTTCAAAATTTTGCATAGCATTCATATTGAGGAGAACTAACAATCCCACCAATCAGATTTTGAAACCGACTGCTCAATTTCAGATCAGAGAGGAAACCCATATAATCTCAAAAAAATGAAGAGATGTGATAAAATCCACAAGATTTGAAGATACCGTGATGAAGACATGTTGATGGGATGTTGCCACAAGCTGCCGGACTGTCCGCTCACAACTTCACTGCACCGTCCGCGCACACTCGTCACAGGAGAGTATTGGGCGAGTGGAGAGCAAGAGAGGAAGAGCGAATGAGCACAAATGACAAGGCTGCGGCCACTGGTCGATTTTACTGCCCTGTCGCGGACTGTCCGCGCTGGGGTGGCGGACGGTCCGCGCCCTGATGATTTCAGACAGTCTGCGAGGCTGCCCGGACTGTCCAGGTCCTGATGCGGCGGACGGTCCGCGGTCCATGGGCGGACGGTCCGCGGCCTGATACTCATTTTTCCAATTACTGTCCACTTGCTGATTTTGAATTTCGAATCCGACTTGGTGCTTATATATGGACATTTCGACCAACCCAAGAGTTAGTATGCATGCATATACATATTATGTAATTGAGTAGTGCAAAATTTTTGAATTAAACTATCTAGAACAATTGGAAATGAAAAATGCACCAATAATACCAAGCAAATAGCATAAAGAGCATATTTAGACCCGAGATGCAAGACGACACATGTGTGATCAACTTCAAGCCACATTTGAGAGATCGATCACATTCATTTCACTTCTTAGAGAACAAAATCTTGTTTCATCCAAAGGCTTTGTAAAAATGTCTGCTAATTGATCATCCGTTCCAATGGAATAAATAGAGATATCTCCCTTGCCAACATGATCCCTTAAGAAGTGATGCCGTATATCAATATGCTTGGTTCTTGAGTGTTGGACCGGATTGGTAGCCAATTTTACCGCACTCTCATTATCACACATGAGAGGCACATTCTTGAAAATAATTCCATAATCCAATAAGGTTTGTTTCATCCATAATAATTGAGCACAACAGTTTCCGGCCGATATATATTCCGCCTCGGCGGTAGATAGAGCAACCGAATTTTGTTTCTTAGAAGACCATGAAACAAGAGATCTACCAAGAAATTGACAGCAACCGGAGGTGCTTTTTCTATCAACTTTGCACCCCGCATAGTCCGAATCCGAATATCCAATTAATCCAAAGTGAGCACCTTTGGGATACCATAGACCAATATTGGGAGTATACTTCAAATATCTTAGAATTCTTTTAGCGGCCTTCAAGTGAATCTCTCTAGGTGAAGCTTGAAATCGAGCACACATGCATACACTAAACATAACATCGGGCCTAGATGCGGTAATATAAAGTAAACTACCAATTATTGAACGATAAAGTTTTTGATCAACCATAGTACCTCCTTCATCTAAGTCTAGATGACCATTTGTTGCCATTGGAGTCTTGATAGGCTTAGCATTTTCTAAACCAAACTTCTTGAGCATGTCCTTCAAATATTTTGATTGACTTATAAAAATTCCATCTTTCAATTGTTTGATTTGAAGGCCAAGAAAGAAGCTCAATTCTCCTATCATAGACATTTCAAATTCTTTTGACATCATTTTTCCGAACTCCTCACAAAATAATTCATTAGTAGATCCAAAAATAATATCATCAACGTAGATTTGACAAACAAATAAGTCTTTGCCAATTCTTTTAGTGAATAGAGTAGTGTCAACCTTCCCAATTTTGAAGTCTTTGGAAAGCAAGAAATCCCTAAGCCTTTCATACCAAGCGCGTGGAGCTTGCTTAAGCCCATAGAGAGCTTTAGAAAGCTTGAACACATGGTTAGGTCTTTTGGGGTCCTCAAAACCGGGAGGTTGTTCAACATACACTAGTTCACTAATCTTACCATTTAGGAAGGCACTCTTTACATCCATTTGGTGGAGCTTGATATTATGTGCACAAACATAAGCAAGTAGAATCCGGATTGCTTCTAATCTTGCTACGGGAGCAAATGTCTCCCCAAAATCCAATCCTTCAATTTGAGTATATCCTTGTGCAACTAATCTTGCCTTGTTTCTTACTACCACACCATCTTCATTGTGCTTGTTGCGAAACACCCATTTTGTACCAATAACATTGTGGTTCTTTGGTCTCTCAACAAGCTCTCAAACTTCATTTCGAGCGAAGTTATTTAATTCTTCATGCATTGCATTCACCCAATCAACATCAAGTAGAGCTTCATCTACACGGTTAGGTTCCATACAAGATACAAAAGAGAAATGCTCACAAAACGAAGCTATGCGAGAGCGAGTTTGAACACCCTTACTAATATCACCCACAATTTGATCAACCGGGTGATCCTTCACAATGGAATGATGAATTCTTGATACCGTTTGATAATTGCTTGTTGAAGCATTAGAAGGAACCGAAGGTCTTGAAGTACCTTGATCATGAGTATCCATGGTTTCATTGAGTTGTTGGCTTTGGTGATCTTCCTCATTTATAGTTGAGGATGAAGGAATGACAACCACACTATTTTCATCATCATCTTCCTTTGGTTTTATTTCACCAATGGTCATTGTTTTCATTGCATTTATCAATTGAGTTCCCCCAACATCATCAAGATTATCACTCTCATCTTGAGACCCATTTGTTTCATCGAATTCAACATCATATGCTTCCTCAATAATACCATGAGTTTTGTTGAAGACTCTATAAGCCTTACTATTTGGTGAATATCCAAGAAGAAAACCCTCATCACATTTCTTCTCAAATTTAGAAAGCCGGCTCCCCTTTCTCAAAATATAACATTTGCAACCGAATACCCTAAAATATGAGATATTTGGCTTTCTACCAATAAGCAATTCATATGGAGTTTTCTTCAAGAGCTTGTGACAATATAGTCTATTTGATGAATGACAAGCGGTATTTATTGCCTCGGCCCAATAAGAATCCGATATACTATATTCCGCTAACATGGACCTAGCCATGTCAATAAGAGTTCTATTCTTTCTTTCAACAATACCATTTTGTTCCGGGGTATATTTGGAAGAGAATTCATGTTTGATACCCTTGTCATCACAATATTGATCAATTCTTGCATTTTTGAATTCCGACCCATTATCACTTCTAACCTTTTTGATGTCGAAATCAAATTGATTTTGAGCCAATATAGCAAATGACTTGAATGTTTCAAACACATTGGATTTGTCTCGTAGAAAATAAACCCAAGTAAATCTTGAATAGTCATCCACAATCACAAGACAATAAGAATTACCACCAATACTTACAAAAGATGTGGGCCCAAATAAATCCATGTGAAGTAATTCCAAAGGTCGATGAGTGGACATTTGACTTTTATTTGGATGAGTATTTGCCACTTGCTTACCGGCTTGACAAGAGCTACACAATTTGTTCTTTTCAAACTTCACATCTTTTAAGCCTCGAACTAAGTCATGCTTGGTTAACCGATTGAGTTGCTTCATCCCAACATGACCAAGTCTTCTATGCCATAACCAACCTAGTGAAGCTTTTGAAAATAGGCAAGTTGTGAGCTTTGCCTCATTAGATGAGAAATCAACAAGATAAAGATTTTCATGTCTAAAGCCTTTAAATTTAAGATTGCTACCATCAACACTAGAGATAATAACATCTTCAACTGTGAAATTGCAACAAAATCCTAAATCACATAATTGAGCTACGGAAAGTAAATTAAAATTCAAAGACTCAACCAATAGCACATTTGATATAGAATGATCATTTGAGATAGCAATTTTACCCAAACCTTTAACCTTTCCTTTACGATTATCTCCAAATGTGATACTATCATAATTTGAGCAATCTTCCTCACTCATTTGGGTAAACATTCTCATATCCCCGATCATGTGTTGAGTACATCCACTATCCAACACCCAATGATTCCCTCCCGCCTTGTAGTTTACCTACAAAAGGAAATCAATCTCTTTTAGGTACCCAAACTTGCTTGGGTCCTCGGATGTTAGTGACCAAGGTCTTTGGCACCCAAATAGCTTTCTTTTTGTTTCCAACAATTGAAGTACCAACAAATTTAGCATGAACACCTTTTGCATTATGAGAAAGAACATAACAATGCTCAAAACAAGTGGAGGATACATTTTTGAACTTGGGACAATTTTTCTTAACATGTCCCTTTTTGTGACACTTGTGACACACTTTGTCACATTCTTTCACAAACAATGTCTTTTGCTTTACAAAAGCATTCTTTCCTTTCTTAGGAACATATCCAAGACCTTCACGGTTAAGAGAGCATCTTTGACTTCCCAATATGAAATCCAATTTAGTCTTACCACCATATGCCTTTTCTAGGTCATGAGTTAGAGCATTTATTCTATCTACTAACACTTCATTCTCAACAATAATTTTTGATTCATCAAGAGCAATGTTATCATTGAGAGAAATTTTGCATTTATCACAAATAGAGTTAGTAGGTAGTGGTTCACTTGTAAGACTATCAAGTAAGTCACAAGTGACTCCAACATCCTTAGTGACCACCTCAACTTCATGCACAATAGATGTTTTTTGAGCATCCGCAAGCTTCTCACAATTTTCTTTGAGGTCATTGTGAGAGGTCTTGAGCTCCTCAAAAGACACTTGGAGGTTTTTATACAATTCCTTCAAGGTCTTAAATTTTTCTTTTTCTTTGTGCATGTAGTCATCGGCCTCACCTAACATTCTAACAAGATCATCATATGAATAGCCATCATCATCAACATCATCGATATCATCATCATCTTTTATATCATTTAAATCGATGATGATTTTTACCTTAGCATCTCCCTTTGCCATGAGACAATGGGGGGATGAGAAGAGGGAGGGAGCTTCCTTGATAGCAATTCCGGCATTAAGCTTAGATGAGGTGTCATCATCATCATTATCCGAGCTATCATCCGAGTCCCATTCAACTAAGTAGGCTTTGCCATCTTTCTTCTTGTTATAGTATTTCTTTTTCTTCTTGTCACTTTCATCTTTGCCCTTCTTCTTCTTGCTTGGGCAATTCATGGCAATGTGACCGGGTTCCCCACACTCAAAACATTTTCTATCATTGAAGGCATTTCTTCTAGATGTTTGACCTCTTCTAGGTTGACCTCTTTTCATCTTCATGAATTTATTGAATTTCCTTACAAATAAAGCCATGTCACCATCACTCTCACTTTCATTTTCTTCATCATTGCTATCTTCTTTTTCAATTGCCTTTGAGGCCTTGGCTTTGAGAGCAATAGATTCATTTTTCACCTTCTTTGCCAAACTTAAGGCATCGGCTTGTGACTTCTTGAATATATCTTGAGTGAGAATTTCTCCCAATACTTCGGTTGGAGAAGTTGTAGATAGATCACTCCTTACTAGCATTGTCACAATAGTCTCATATTTCTCCGGAAGTGATCTAAGGAACTTGTGTGTGAAATCCACATCCGGTACATTAAAACCAAGTCCTTTGAGTTCATTTACTATCTCATTCAACCGATTGAACATATCGGATACACTCTCATCTTCTTTCATAATAAATTGCTCAAACTTCCCTTTGCACACATATAGTTTGGCACTCTTCACAATTGTAGTTCCTTCATGAATTTCCATTAGTTTTATCCAAATCTCATGAGCGGTTGTGAGATTCTTGATACGATTGAACTCATTTATATCAAGAGCATCATAAAAGACATTCATGGCTTGATCATTTGTGAGGATATTCTCATTATCACTAACGGATGGTTCATCTTCCTTCAATACAACAAATCCATCCCTAACAATTGGCCAAATTTTTCCACCCATTGCTCTAAGATGCATTGACATTCTTATTTTCCAATAATCATAATTGTTTCCATCAAAGTGCGGTGGCTTCCCAATATGCACATTGTTGTTACTAGCCATTTTGTCCCACTCCGGGATGATTAGATCCACAAACAATGGAGTCCTCGGCTCCGATACCACTTGTAGGATCTAGGACACCGGCTAGAGGGGGGGGTGAATAGACGGTTTTGACTAAAATCAACAATACTAAATAAATTTAATCAATGCAACAAGAGAAATAAATTATCTAGTGTCAATAAGTAAACAATGTATGAAAAACAACTACGGAGATTAAATACTTGAAGAACAATAAGCAAAACACTAATCAATTGCAAGGCAATAAGTAATGCTAGAAAGAATAGACACCGAAATTTATCCCGTGGTATCGGTGATTTGCCGATCACCCCTAATCCACGTTGAGGTGGACTTCAAGCTCTCACTTGCTCCTCTATCAAGACACGACTTGATCTTTGAGCCAAGTGGACAAGAAATCACTCAATACCTCGATTCCACTAATGTCACCTTTGCCGCTCCGGCGAGGTAGGCGCGAACCCCTCACAATCCACACTGCGGCTTCTCCACAATCTTCTTGGAGAGCTCGACGGAGACAATCACCCGAGCCGTCTAGGAGGCGGCAACCTCCAAGAGTAACAAGCCAACGACGCTTGCTCGGTGTACCACCTAGTGCCTCAAGAATCACTAAATGATGCAAATGCACTAGGAACCCTCAATCTCTCACTAGAATGCAATCTCAAGCAAAGAGTGTGAGAGAGTGAGTTGGAGGATCACAAATGAGCTCAATGTGTGCAAGGAATGGCCAAGAGAGGTCTCTCACACGAGCTACCCTTCTATTTATAGTCTCCCATCTAAAACCAACCGTTATGTGCAAAAGGGGGCAGTTCTGCGCACACGCGGACCGTCCGCGCCCTAGGGCCGGACGGTCCGCCGTACACATAACGGCTATAATGACCGTTTGAAACATGTCAGAGTTGACTCAAAAGGTGGGTCCGGACAGTCCGCCCTTCAAGGCCGGACCGTCCGCGACCTGGCAGAATGAAACACCCGAGCCTCGGATCAAAAGAAGTTAACACGTGCGGACCGTCCGGCTATAAATCCCGGACGGTCCGCGACCTGAGACAGTACTGTCCGGACTGGTCCCCCGGACAGTCCGTAGTACAAATCTATAAAAACACACAGTCCCTGTCCAAAAACGAGTTTGAAACTTGCGGACCGTCCGCCCCTCACAGGCGGACCGTCCGCCTATAATTCAGGGACTGGCCCGAAGTCACCCTCCTCTGGACATGACTGCGGACGGTCCGCCCCTAAGGCCCGGACGGTCCGCAGTGCAATAGAACACAGTGTCAATACAAATGGTCAGACTTCGGACCCCTCTGGTGGATCGCGGACGGTCCGCCCCTAAGGCCCGGACAGTCCGCGCATCCATGACTTCGCAATTCCAAACAAGCTTTTGAAAGAACTTTTGACTCGCGAAATGTGAAGCGCTGTTAGTCCTCATGCAAATGCAACTACTTGATGCTCTATGAGGCACTAAGTTTTACACAGATCTAAGTCATTGACCCCTCTTAATAGTACGGCTATCTAGCCTACTAATCCGGTCAGGTATCTTCTCTAAACTCCTTAAGACCGGCAAAAATGAAACCTATATAATACCTTTCCCTTCATCTGATCCACAACCAATGCGTATGATTCTTCAACATTTCCTGTTCTATGTGGTCCAACCCTGCATTCTTATTTCTACAAGAATCGTTAGTCCACAAGCAGTTGTCATTAATTACCAAAACATTACCAAAGGGGCCTAGATGATTCACAATCTCCCCCTTTTTGGTAATTGATGACAACACAACATTGTATATTAAAGAGAAGTTTAGTTTCTCCAAATCTCTCTCATACCTAAGGTATAAGATAGATCTTGGAGATGAGTTTCATAGGACTTATCTTGATTTGAAGTTCTGTCCGAGAGATAGATAAATCCCAATAAAAAACTCAGTATGTAAGAAGGGCTCCCCCTAAGTGTGTGCAGGATTATTTGAAGTTGAAGATATAACACACATAATATATTGGAGCTTGATGGAGACTTTCCTACAATCATGGTTATCGAGGCATACAAGAGATGATCCGTAGAGAGAGCACAGCAATTATAATCACTCCTCGATTAACCACACATAGAGTAATTTGAACTAAAACATAGTTCATCCCACAGAATATTACAGATAATAGTCCACAGACATACGACATAGAGTTAATAGTTCAAACCAGTTCCAAATGCGTAAGTCATAAACTAATGCAAGCGGCATAAAAAGGTAAAATGCATATGCATGGTCTTAATGTCCACATAGAATCACCAACTCCCCCTGAAGGAGACGCCAGACAACTTCTCATCACTTCTCACTTGTCTCCCCCTTTGGCATCAATTGCCACAAAGGAGAGGCCTCACTGATCGCTCGGCGGAGGATGCATGTTGTAGTAGTGAGTGCTGAAGGTGTCAAACAGGGAGGAGAACTGGCCAAAATCCTGCTGGAGCTGCTGCTGCCTCTGACTGATCTCATGCATGTTGTCATTTGTAGAGAGATTATCAAATTGACTGGAGAGAGCACCCATGTTATCCTGAAAACTCTGTTGCATATTATTCAGCCTGGTCATGATGGGATCAGTGACATTAGTGTGAATTTGATCACGAAACTCAGAAAACTCAGAGTTGAGTGCATCCCAGTTACTGTCAAACCGAGACTGCATGTCATCGAAACGGTGATCCACATGTGTCATCAGGCCCTCAAAGCGAGTATCAATATGAGTCTCAAGCCCCTGCTGCATATTGTGAAAATAAGGATCAAAGTATCCTGGAGCAGGCTCCCAATAGTGCTGAGGCTGAGAAGGAGGTGGAGGCGGAGGCATCTGCTCTCCCTCAACATTAGGAGCTGCTCCACCCTCATAGCCAGGGTCTTCCTCATCATCTGGGAAGGGGGTGAGTGGCCTGGTGAGAAACCCTATCTCATTCTTAAAAGGCCTGAATGGGGTGTGAACAATCTCGCATGGGCCCTCAAATCTTGTCTTGGATTTGATGAGAGCCATAATGTAAGGAGCATATGCCAAATTTTGATTCTTATCCATTTTCAAATCATTAAGCTGTCTCATCATGAAAAGAACAATATTCATGACTTCACCATTCATGATGTGCTGGATGATGTTCCAGAACTTATCCCGTATTTTACTCTTATCACCACTCTTGGGAAGAATGGTGACTCTGGCAATCTTGTTGATTACAGCAGGATGATGTCTGAGTCCTGCTGTCTCTCCAAACCTCCTGGGTATACCGAGCCTGGCTGGCTCATAAAACTGCACAAAATCCTCAAAATTATCTTCAGTATAAAGATCCAGCCCAGCAGAAATGGTGCCATAGTCCAGACTGTTGGCAGCGGCAAAGTCAGCAAAAGAAGCAGAATAGCGCTTGAAGCCAGTCATCCAAGTGATAGATTCTGCTTCAATATCAATCTCTGAGGTAGCCAGGAATTGCTTAACAGCCATTTCATTGAAATCTGTGCGTTGCCCCATAAACTGATATAGTCCGCAGGTTTCAAACTTAGGGATCAGACCCTCCATGACTGATTGACTTAGCAAGAAGGACCAATCAATCACCTGATGCTTATGAAAATTAGTATCCACCAGGGTGCCCCAGAAGACATCAAACTGCAGCTGAGTGTGGAAAAACTGGATATTTGTATCAGATGGCAGAGTATACTGGTTCACAGTCCGTCTAGAGCAGTACTCAGCCATAGAAAATCGCCGCTTTGGATAAGTCCATCCTTGGATATCAATGGGATAATCGGGATGAACATGAGGAAAATCTTCAGCATCCATGGATTCAGTGCCCCCAGCTGAGGATTGGGCCTCTGAATCAGTGGTTGGTATATAGTCATCATCATTTCCACGAGGGCGCTTGGATTTAAAGCGACCTGCAAGTTTCTTGCGGAGACCACCAAAACCACTGCAACAATGTGACAGACATCCATAGATAAATAATTGATACCAATCACCACTATAAAAGGAATGGAACTGTAATGCTCTGCCAGGGTCCGGACGGTCCGTGCTAGGGAGCCGGACTGTCCGCGCCAGAGGCTCGGACGGTCCGTGTCCACCAGGCGGACGGTCCGCGAACGACCAGGGGCAACTCCAAAGAACCCTAGCCGCCACAAATGTTGGAGTTGATGACTTTGCAGACAATACGCATCCAAACCAGTTCAAAATTTTGCATAGCATTCATATTGAGGAGAACTAACAATCCCACCAATCAGATTTTGAAACCGACTGCTCAATTTCAGATCAGAGAGGAAACCCATATAATCTCAAAAAAATGAAGAGATGTGATAAAATCCACAAGATTTGAAGATACCGTGATGAAGACATGTTGATGGGATGTTGCCACAAGCTGCCGGACTGTCCGCTCACAACTTCACTGCACCGTCCGCGCACACTCGTCACAGGAGAGTATTGGGCGAGTGGAGAGCAAGAGAGGAAGAGCGAATGAGCACAAATGACAAGGCTGCGGCCACTGGTCGATTTTACTGCCCTGTCGCGGACTGTCCGTGCTGGGGTGGCGGACGGTCCGCGCCCTGATGATTTCAGACAGTCTGCGAGGCTGCCCGGACTGTCCAGGTCCTGATGCGGCGGACGGTCCGCGGTCCATGGGCGGACGGTCCGCGGCCTGATACTCATTTTTCCAATTACTGTCCACTTGCTGATTTTGAATTTCGAATCCGACTTGGTGCTTATATATGGACATTTCGACCAACCCAAGAGTTAGTATGCATGCATATACATATTATGTAATTGAGTAGTGCAAAATTTTTGAATTAAACTATCTAGAACAATTAGAAATGAAAAATGCACCAATAATACCAAGCAAATAGCATAAAGAGCATATTTAGACCCGAGATGCAAGACGACACATGTGTGATCAACTTCAAGCCACATTTGAGAGATCGATCACATTCATTTCACTTCTTAGAGAACAAAATCTTGTTTCATCCAAAGGCTTTGTAAAAATGTCTGCTAATTGATCATCCGTTCCAATGGAATAAATAGAGATATCTCCCTTGCCAACATGATCCCTTAAGAAGTGATGCCGTATATCAATATGCTTGGTTCTTGAGTGTTGGACCGGATTGGTAGCCAATTTTACCGCACTCTCATTATCACACATGAGAGGCACATTCTTGAAAATAATTCCATAATCCAATAAGGTTTGTTTCATCCATAATAATTGAGCACAACAGTTTCCGGCCGATATATATTCCGCCTCGGCGGTAGATAGAGCAACCGAATTTTGTTTCTTAGAAGACCATGAAACAAGAGATCTACCAAGAAATTGACAGCAACCGGAGGTGCTTTTTCTATCAACTTTGCACCCCGCATAGTCCGAATCCGAATATCCAATTAATCCAAAGTGAGCACCTTTGGGATACCATAGACCAATATTGGGAGTATACTTCAAATATCTTAGAATTCTTTTAGCGGCCTTCAAGTGAATCTCTCTAGGTGAAGCTTGAAATCGAGCACACATGCATACACTAAACATAACATCGGGCCTAGATGCGGTAATATAAAGTAAACTACCAATTATTGAACGATAAAGTTTTTGATCAACCATAGTACCTCCTTCATCTAAGTCTAGATGACCATTTGTTGCCATTGGAGTCTTGATAGGCTTAGCATTTTCTAAACCAAACTTCTTGAGCATGTCCTTCAAATATTTTGATTGACTTATAAAAATTCCATCTTTCAATTGTTTGATTTGAAGGCCAAGAAAGAAGCTCAATTCTCCTATCATAGACATTTCAAATTCTTTTGACATCATTTTTCCGAACTCCTCACAAAATAATTCATTAGTAGATCCAAAAATAATATCATCAACGTAGATTTGACAAACAAATAAGTCTTTGCCAATTCTTTTAGTGAATAGAGTAGTGTCAACCTTCCCAATTTTGAAGTCTTTGGAAAGCAAGAAATCCCTAAGCCTTTCATACCAAGCGCGTGGAGCTTGCTTAAGCCCATAGAGAGCTTTAGAAAGCTTGAACACATGGTTAGGTCTTTTGGGGTCCTCAAAACCGGGAGGTTGTTCAACATACACTAGTTCACTAATCTTACCATTTAGGAAGGCACTCTTTACATCCATTTGGTGGAGCTTGATATTATGTGCACAAGCATAAGCAAGTAGAATCCGGATTGCTTCTAATCTTGCTACGGGAGCAAATGTCTCCCCAAAATCCAATCCTTCAATTTGAGTATATCCTTGTGCAACTAATCTTGCCTTGTTTCTTACTACCACACCATCTTCATTGTGCTTGTTGCGAAACACCCATTTTGTACCAATAACATTGTGGTTCTTTGGTCTCTCAACAAGCTCTCAAACTTCATTTCGAGCGAAGTTATTTAATTCTTCATGCATTGCATTCACCCAATCAACATCAAGTAGAGCTTCATCTACACGGTTAGGTTCCATACAAGATACAAAAGAGAAATGCTCACAAAACGAAGCTATGCGAGAGCGAGTTTGAACACCCTTACTAATATCACCCACAATTTGATCAACCGGGTGATCCTTCACAATGGAATGATGAATTCTTGATACCGTTTGATAATTGCTTGTTGAAGCATTAGAAGGAACCGAAGGTCTTGAAGTACCTTGATCATGAGTATCCATGGTTTCATTGAGTTGTTGGCTTTGGTGATCTTCCTCATTTATAGTTGAGGATGAAGGAATGACAACCACACTATTTTCATCATCATCTTCCTTTGGTTTTATTTCACCAATGGCCATTGTTTTCATTGCATTTATCAATTGAGTTCCCCCAACATCATCAAGATTATCACTCTCATCTTGAGACCCATTTGTTTCATCGAATTCAACATCATATGCTTCCTCAATAATACCATGAGTTTTGTTGAAGACTCTATAAGCCTTACTATTTGATGAATATCCAAGAAGAAAACCCTCATCACATTTCTTCTCAAATTTAGAAAGCCGGCTCCCCTTTCTCAAAATATAACATTTGCAACCGAATACCCTAAAATATGAGATATTTGGCTTTCTACCAATAAGCAATTCATATGGAGTTTTCTTCAAGAGCTTGTGACAATATAGTCTATTTGATGAATGACAAGCGGTATTTATTGCCTCGGCCCAATAAGAATCCGATATACTATATTCCGCTAACATGGACCTAGCCATGTCAATAAGAGTTCTATTCTTTCTTTCAACAATACCATTTTGTTCCGGGGTATATTTGGAAGAGAATTCATGTTTGATACCCTTGTCATCACAATATTGATCAATTCTTGCATTTTTGAATTCCGACCCATTATCACTTCTAACCTTTTTGATGTCGAAATCAAATTGATTTTGAGCCAATATAGCAAATGACTTGAATGTTTCAAACACATTGGATTTGTCTCGTAGAAAATAAACCCAAGTAAATCTTGAATAGTCATCCACAATCACAAGACAATAAGAATTACCACCAATACTTACAAAAGATGTGGGCCCAAATAAATCCATGTGAAGTAATTCCAAAGGTCGATGAGTGGACATTTGACTTTTATTTGGATGAGTATTTGCCACTTGCTTACCGGCTTGACAAGAGCTACACAATTTGTTATTTTCAAACTTCACATCTTTTAAGCCTCGAACTAAGTCATGCTTGGTTAACCGATTGAGTTGCTTCATCCCAACATGACCAAGTCTTCTATGCCATAACCAACCTAGTGAAGCTTTTGAAAATAGGCAAGTTGTGAGCTTTGCCTCATTAGATGAGAAATCAACAAGATAAAGATTTTCATGTCTAAAGCCTTTAAATTTAAGATTGCTACCATCAACACTAGAGATAATAACATCTTCAACTGTGAAATTGCAACAAAATCCTAAATCACATAATTGAGCTACGGAAAGTAAATTAAAATTCAAAGACTCAACCAATAGCACATTTGATATAGAATGATCATTTGAGATAGCAATTTTACCCAAACCTTTAACCTTTCCTTTACGATTATCTCCAAATGTGATACTATCATAATTTGAGCAATCTTCCTCACTCATTTGGGTAAACATTCTCATATCCCCGATCATGTGTTGAGTACATCCACTATCCAACACCCAATGATTCCCTCCCGCCTTGTAGTTTACCTACAAAAGGAAATCAATCTCTTTTAGGTACCCAAACTTGCTTGGGTCCTCGGATGTTAGTGACCAAGGTCTTTGGCACCCAAATAGCTTTCTTTTTGTTTCCAACAATTGAAGTACCAACAAATTTAGCATGAACACCTTTTGCATTATGAGAAAGAACATAACAATGCTCAAAACAAGTGGAGGATACATTTTTGAACTTGGGACAATTTTTCTTAACATGTCCCTTTTTGTGACACTTGTGACACACTTTGTCACATTCTTTCACAAACAATGTCTTTTGCTTTACAAAAGCATTCTTTCCTTTCTTAGGAACATATCCAAGACCTTCACGGTTAAGAGAGCATCTTTGACTTCCCAATATGAAATCCAATTTAGTCTTACCACCATATGCCTTTTCTAGGTCATGAGTTAGAGCATTTATTCTATCTACTAACACTTCATTCTCAACAATAATTTTTGATTCATCAAGAGCAATGTTATCATTGAGAGAAATTTTGCATTTATCACAAATAGAGTTAGTAGGTAGTGGTTCACTTGTAAGACTATCAAGTAAGTCACAAGTGACTCCAACATCCTTAGTGACCACCTCAACTTCATGCACAATAGATGTTTTTTGAGCATCCGCAAGCTTCTCACAATTTTCTTTGAGGTCATTGTGAGAGGTCTTGAGCTCCTCAAAAGACACTTGGAGGTTTTTATACAATTCCTTCAAGGTCTTAAATTTTTCTTTTTCTTTGTGCATGTAGTCATCGGCCTCACCTAACATTCTAACAAGATCATCATATGAATAGCCATCATCATCAACATCATCGATATCATCATCATCTTTTATATCATTTAAATCGGTGATGATTTTTACCTTAGCATCTCCCTTTGCCATGAGACAATGGGGGGATGAGAAGAGGGAGGGAGCTTCCTTGATAGCAATTCCGGCATTAAGCTTAGATGAGGTGTCATCATCATCATTATCCGAGCTATCATCCGAGTCCCATTCAACTAAGTAGGCTTTGCCATCTTTCTTCTTGTTATAGTATTTCTTTTTCTTCTTGTCACTTTCATCTTTGCCCTTCTTATTCTTGCTTGGGCAATTCATGGCAATGTGACCGGGTTCCCCACACTCAAAACATTTTCTATCATTGAAGGCATTTCTTCTAGATGTTTGACCTCTTCTAGGTTGACCTCTTTTCATCTTCATGAATTTATTGAATTTCCTTACAAATAAAGCCATGTCACCATCACTCTCACTTTCATTTTCTTCATCATTGCTATCTTCTTTTTCAATTGCCTTTGAGGCCTTGGCTTTGAGAGCAATAGATTCATTTTTCACCTTCTTTGCCAAACTTAAGGCATCGGCTTGTGACTTCTTGAATATATCTTGAGTGAGAATTTCTCCCAATACTTCGGTTGGAGAAGTTGTAGATAGATCACTCCTTACTAGCATTGTCACAATAGTCTCATATTTCTCCGGAAGTGATCTAAGGAACTTGTGTGTGAAATCCACATCCGGTACATTAAAACCAAGTCCTTTGAGTTCATTTACTATCTCATTCAACCGATTGAACATATCGGATACACTCTCATCTTCTTTCATAATAAATTGCTCAAACTTCCCTTTGCACACATATAGTTTGGCACTCTTCACAATTGTAGTTCCTTCATGAATTTCCATTAGTTTTATCCAAATCTCATGAGCGGTTGTGAGATTCTTGATACGATTGAACTCATTTATATCAAGAGCATCATAAAAGACATTCATGGCTTGATCATTTGTGAGGATATTCTCATTATCACTAACGGATGGTTCATCTTCCTTCAATACAACAAATCCATCCCTAACAATTGGCCAAATTTTTCCACCCATTGCTCTAAGATGCATTGACATTCTTATTTTCCAATAATCATAATTGTTTCCATCAAAGTGCGGTGGCTTCCCAATATGCACATTGTTGTTACTAGCCATTTTGTCCCACTCCGGGATGATTAGATCCACAAACAATGGAGTCCTCGGCTCCGATACCACTTGTAGGATCTAGGACACCGGCTAGAGGGGGGGGTGAATAGACGGTTTTGACTAAAATCAACAATACTAAATAAATTTAATCAATGCAACAAGAGAAATAAATTATCTAGTGTCAATAAGTAAACAATGTATGAAAAACAACTACGGAGATTAAATACTTGAAGAACAATAAGCAAAACACTAATCAATTGCAAGGCAATAAGTAATGCTAGAAAGAATAGACACCGAAATTTATCCCGTGGTATCGGTGATTTGCCGATCACCCCTAATCCACGTTGAGGTGGACTTCAAGCTCTCACTTGCTCCTCTATCAAGACACGACTTGATCTTTGAGCCAAGTGGACAAGAAATCACTCAATACCTCGATTCCACTAATGTCACCTTTGCCGCTCCGGCGAGGTAGGCGCGAACCCCTCACAATCCACACTGCGGCTTCTCCACAATCTTCTTGGAGAGCTCGACGGAGACAATCACCCGAGCCGTCTAGGAGGCGGCAACCTCCAAGAGTAACAAGCCAACGACGCTTGCTCGGTGTACCACCTAGTGCCTCAAGAATCACTAAATGATGCAAATGCACTAGGAACCCTCAATCTCTCACTAGAATGCAATCTCAAGCAAAGAGTGTGAGAGAGTGAGTTGGAGGATCACAAATGAGCTCAATGTGTGCAAGGAATGGCCAAGAGAGGTCTCTCACACGAGCTACCCTTCTATTTATAGTCTCCCATCTAAAACCAACCGTTATGTGCAAAAGGGGGCAGTTCTGCGCACACGCGGACCGTCCGCGCCCTAGGGCCGGACGGTCCGCCGTACACATAACGGCTATAATGACCGTTTGAAACATGTCAGAGTTGACTCAAAAGGTGGGTCCGGACAGTCCGCCCTTCAAGGCCGGACCGTCCGCGACCTGGCAGAATGAAACACCCGAGCCTCGGATCAAAAGAAGTTAACACGTGCGGACCGTCCGGCTATAAATCCCGGACGGTCCGCGACCTGAGACAGTACTGTCCGGACTGGTCCCCCGGACAGTCCGTAGTACAAATCTATAAAAACACACAGTCCCTGTCCAAAAACGAGTTTGAAACTTGCGGACCGTCCGCCCCTCACAGGCGGACCGTCCGCCTATAATTCAGGGACTGGCCCGAAGTCACCCTCCTCTGGACATGACTGCGGACGGTCCGCCCCTAAGGCCCGGACGGTCCGCAGTGCAATAGAACACAGTGTCAATACAAATGGTCAGACTTCGGACCCCTCTGGTGGATCGCGGACGGTCCGCCCCTAAGGCCCGGACAGTCCGCGCATCCATGACTTCGCAATTCCAAACAAGCTTTTGAAAGAACTTTTGACTCGCGAAATGTGAAGCGCTGTTAGTCCTCATGCAAATGCAACTACTTGATGCTCTATGAGGCACTAAGTTTTACACAGATCTAAGTCATTGACCCCTCTTAATAGTACGGCTATCTAGCCTACTAATCCGGTCAGGTATCTTCTCTAAACTCCTTAAGACCGGCAAAAATGAAACCTATATAATACCTTTCCCTTCATCTGATCCACAACCAATGCGTATGATTCTTCAACATTTCCTGTTCTATGTGGTCCAACCCTGCATTCTTATTTCTACAAGAATCGTTAGTCCACAAGCAGTTGTCATTAATTACCAAAACATTACCAAAGGGGCCTAGATGATTCACACTCTCCGTAAGGACCTGTTCGTTGGATGACCGCCCGGGAAAACAGTGCAACAATGAGGGTGGAATGAGACGCCCTTAACTTAATAATTAGAGGAACTGGGGTGTAGTTCGCTTCGCCGTCGTGCCGTTAATGGGGCTTGGTGTATGCGGCTCGCTCTGCCAAGGTTGGTTTGCCCCGTGGGGAGGAGTGCAGTACATTTAGAAAACCTAACGGGCGGCTACGACCCCGGGGAATCTTTGTAAAGGCTACGTAGTGATACCCTACCAGGCCACCTAGGTAGTGGTCAATGGGGAGTAGCTCTCTCCAGGCAGAAAGGGAATCGCGACTCGTGGGTAAAGTGCGCAACCTCTGCAGAGTGTTATGAAACTGATATATCAGCCGTGCTCGTGTTATGAGCAGCCAAGGGAGCTCCATTGATTAGAGACACATTGATCAGAGATACTTTGTTTACAGGTGATGATGAGGATAATGCTGGTTTCTATTGTGATTATGATTATGGTTTCTGGTATAATTTTCGTTTGGAAAGGGTACTTTTGGGTTAACAACTTGGGTTAATGTTAAAACCTGGCTCTCTACTAGTAATAATTACCTGACCAACTAAAAGCAACTGCTTGACCTTAACCCCACATAAAGCTAGTCCACTACAGCCAAACGAGACAATTGATGAGTACGTTGATGTGTACTCACCCTTGCTTTCACAAAACACTAGGTTGCCTATGGTGCAATCTATGCTCAGGTAAAGAAGAAGGTGTCGAGGCGGATCTCCAGGAGTTCTAGGACTTCGACGAGTTCGAGGATTAGGCTAGCGACCTCCCCCAGTCAGCTGCCTGTGGTGGGTTAATTTACGTTGGCTACGTTTTGATTCTGTGTACTTTGATTTATATTATGTAAATGGCTCTAGTCTGTAATATTATTACTTACTCTTTATTGTAATTCGAAGCATTGTGCTATGATGAGTCATTTATGTAATCGATGTGTACGTGAATTACTGATCCTGGCACGTACATGGTTCGCATTCGGTTTACCTTCAAAACCGGGTGTGACAATTATAGACCAAATTTGTGTTGTTTTGAGCAAAATTTGCAAGATCACCTATTCACCCATTCTAGGTGCTCTTAGTTATGAAGAATACATCAGGGACTTGTCAGTTTCTAGGCCACCATCGAAGAAACAAAACTCTGTTGCCCTATCCACCGTCGAGGCCAAGTATATTGCTACAGAACATTGTTGTGGACAATTACTTTGGATGAGGCAAACCCTCAGGAACTATGGCTACAAATTGAGCGAAGTCCCCCTCCTATATGACAATGAGAGTGCACTCTGCATGGCGGATAATCCTATTGACCACGACCGCACTAAGCACATAGACATCCGATATCACTTCTTGAGAGATCACTCACAAAGGGGAGATATCGTAATCGATCATGTTTGCACCCATAAACAGTTAGTCGGTATCTTCACCAAGCCCTTGGATAAAAAGAGATTTTGTCATCTTAGGAGTGAGATAAATGCACTAGATTCTCGAAACATGGATTGAAGTATTGCACATATTGCTTATTTAATATACCATTGATCATGTCTATCTCTTTCATTTGGTACAATTGCATATTTACATTCTTCTTGTGCCAAAGTTAAGACTAATATGCTTCCAAGTCTATCTTTGTACTTAGTCTTAAATTGAAAAGGAAATGGAGTTGTAGGCAAAGGGAATACTTCCACAGCATATTTTTCGGTATCAACATTCTTTGCCCCAACTCATGTACTTAAATTCCATATCTTTATTGTGCAGGCCTTCAATATTCTTCGTCTTCGGTGCTTAATGCCAAAGGGGAGAAGTTTATTAGGCCAAAGCAAAAGGACCACACCACCACCCTATTTTCAAAACCTTTTAGTCTTACAAATTGGTACTCTTTTATTTGAGAAAACCCTCTTGATAGCTAAGAACAGATAAATGTTTTCATACCAAAGGGGAGAATTTATTCAGGGGATAATTTATTTGGCCAAAGCAAAATCATTTGAGAAAAGGGGAGAATTCTTCAAATCTTAGAAATGTTTGCGAAAATTAAACTCTTATATTTTTGGCCAAAAGCAAATGACTTTGAAAAGTTTTATTAAAAGTTTGCAAAATCTTATATAAGTGGCACAAATGTGGTCCAAAATGTTAATCATATAAAAAACACTCATCTTCACTTAGAGCTGCTTTTACTTGAGTAGTTTATGAACACTTGACCAAATTGCAAACTAGTTACATACTTCATACTTCATATTTGCTTTGGTTGTGTGTTGACATCAATTACAAAAAAGGGGGGAGATTGAAAGGGAAATGGGCTTAAGCCATTTTCCATATTGTTTTTGGTGCTTGATGACCAACACAACCATACATACTAACTAGTTTGCCTAGTCTTTGATTCATAGGTTCATAAGTTCAACTATTCAATTTCTAAGTTAGGATCAGCTCAAATCCAACCTAAAATGGGTGAAAGTTGGAATAGATGAACTAGTAATAGTTCTATAGCTTGGATAAGTTCTAAATAGCCCTAGAAACCTATTTGACTCAGCTAAAGAGGCTGGATAGCTCAGGGTCAACAATTCACTCATTTGGACCCAATTTGAGCTAGAGAAGGAATATGAGTTGAAGGAAATAAAACAACCATGTTCCATGACTTAGAATAGCTGGAAAGTTCCTTGATATGTTTGTCTAAGTCATAGGAACACACTCAAGTACAACCAAAGTCGTTTGAAGAAGATATGCTCATGATTGTCTATGCACTGGCGCACCGGATCGAGTGCGCAGAGAGCTCTAAAAACTGGTCTTCGGCGGCTAGAGCACCAGACCGATTCGGTGGGTCGTCGGACCGAGTTTGCAGAGATGTTGTTTTGAGCTGTTTGGAGGCTGGCGCACCGGTGGCACACTGGACCATTTGACAAGTTCAACGATAATCTTCACCTCCAACAGCTTTGCTGACGTGGCGACGGTCCGGTGGCACAAGGACCCGGTCCAGTGCACCTGACAAGTTAGACGACTCCCTGCTACAGTAGACGGACAGGGGCCCGGTGTGATACCGGTCCGGTACTGTGTAAGGTTCGGTGTGACACAGAAAAGCGCGCTTTTCTCCGCTTCATTCCAACAACTGTGTGGGGGTGGTTGGGGCTATAAATACACCTTCAACCAACACATTGAAGACACAAGAGCTATACCAAACATCCATACATTCATTGCAACATCTCCCAAGCATTCAAAGCCACATAAGCGCCTCATTTGATCGATTTGAGTTAGAGAGACTTAGTGCTCTGTGTTTTTGAGTGTTGCAAGTTCTTGTGCTCTTGTTCTTGAGTTTCTGTCTTCTTTCTAATCTCATTCTCAAGTTGTAAAGCTAGCACGAGACTCTAATTCTTTGTGTGGAGGTCCTCGCTAGAATTGGCGTCCCCCCTAAAAGTTAAGAAAACTTGATTGGTCTCCATGACTGTTTGAGAGAGGGAAAGGGTTAAAAGAGACCTATCCTTAGTGGACTCCTCAATAGGGATGTAGGTTCTTTGGACCCGAACCTCAGAAAACAAATTGCTTGTGTTGCTTGCGCTTGATCTTCATTTGTGATTTGCCTCTCCCTCTCCCCTCTCTCTTGTTCTCTTTCTTGTATTTGATTCTATATCAAATCGAGTTGCTCCCAAGAAATTCCACATTCATTAGAGCAACTCTAAGCAAGAAGAACACCTCTCTCTTACTCTAGTTGTTTTTCTTTTCGTTCTAACACTAATATGTGGTTTGAAGTTGCGCTTAAAGTTATAAATTTCATATTTTGCCTATTCACCCAGTCTAGGTGACTTTCAAGCTAACTGAGGGGGTGTTTGGTTTCCACCTCCTAAAATTTAGTTAGTCACTTTTAGTCTTTTAAGTATCAAATAGGGTGACTAAAATAAGTATTCTAAATAGGATTTCTAGGGACTAAAGTTTAGTCCTTAAAGTTTATAAGGGTGACTAAAGGAACCAAACACCCCCAAAGATAAATTTTTTATCCTAACTAGTAAGTAGATACTCATCCAAGCATACCCTAAGACCAACTCCAGCAACGTCGTATACTATACTACGCATCCTCATTTTGCACGCCCGAAACCATTATTCCACCCTCCAACAGACTCTATAAACCACCATGCAAAATGGCGTGGTGTCTTCTACTATGTATTCCTGCTTGTTATGCAAAATAGGGATGTAGAGAGGGAGCATGTTGGAGTTGGTCTAACAACCGTAGTGTTCTGTTGCTATTCTTGCCACCTATTTGTAATTTTGTTGGGAGAGTTGAGTTCAAGTGGCAGCATTACGGACTTTATTTCATTCTCGGACCTATTTCATGATTTTTTAATATTGGTAGGAGTATAGAGTTTGTCACAGTTCATCTAAGCCTCCGTTTTTTCATGAATTTCTATTAGAGGTCGTTTGGATCCCTTCATTTTGATGTAATTGTAATTTACTTAATAGATTAAATTATTTGGTTTGTAATTTGGTATTCCACCACTTTCCTAAATTTAGATAAAAGCTATCCCAAATTTATAGGATAAAAATGTGGAAATTAATTTTATGCATCGCTAGTCTCTATTTCTACTCTGTAATTTACAGTATGCTCTTTGGCATATTTTTCTATAGTAAAAATGTAGAATATAAATATCATCCACATATAACCAACAACAATATACACATAAATTTTATATAAAACTATATTAATATAATTGATCTATGTTTAAATTAGAATTAATATAATGAAATTTAATTGCAAGAATCCAAACGGTCGTAGTGGAAAACTAACCTAACAAATCTCGGTCGGGGAATGTCGTCGTGCTGCCGCGGTTGCAGGCGTGATATGTTGTTATCGCCTTTCGGCCGTTTGGCAGTCGATGGCCGTGGCCCGTGGGACTGGACCCGTCACCGTGTCCGCGCCCGTCCTAGCAGCAGACGACGCTGATGAACCTGGGTCCGTCGCCGACCGCCTCGAGTGGCGACACCCATCCATCCTCCTCAACGCACACGCGCACACTCTCTCTCTCTCCTATCACTCCCAATTCTCCCCCTCTTCCACATCCAGGCCAGCCAACCCTAGCGCGGCGGCGATGGATTCAGACCCGGCCACGGCCCCTGACGACGCGGCCGCAGCCGAGAATGGCCACGACAACGACAATGGCCACGGAAACGGCAACGGCCCGTCCCCGTCGAAGCGCCCCCGGGCGGTGATCACGGCGGCCGAGATCCGCGCCGAGTTCGCGCACCACGACGCCGCCGTGGCGCGCGTCAACAACGGCAGCTTCGGCTGCTGCCCGGCCTCGGTCCTCGCCGCGCAGGCCCACTGGCAGCGCCTCTTTCTCGCGCAGCCCGACGCCTTCTACTTTCACAGCCTCCAGCAGGGCCTCATCCGCTCGCGCGCCGCCGTCGCCGAGGCGGTGGGCGCTGGCGACGTCTCCGAGGTCTCCCTCGTAGACAACGCCACCACGGCCGCCGCCATCGTCCTGCAGCACGCGGCCTGGAGCTTCGCCGAGGGCCACTTCGCGCGCGGGGATGCGGTGCTCATGCTCCACTACGCCTACGGTGCGGTCAAGAAGTCCATCCACGCCTATGTTGCTCGCGCGGGGGCCACCGTGGTAGAGGTGCCCCTCCCGTTCCCCGTTGCGTCGGCTGACGCAATTATTGCCGAGTTCCGTGCTGCGCTCGCGGTCGCCAAGGAAGGGGGGCGTAGGGTCCGGCTCGCAGTCATCGACCACATCACTTCCATGCCCAGTGTCGTCATCCCTGTGAAGGATCTCGTCACCATGTGCCGAGAAGAGGGCGTTGACAAGGTATTTGTTGACGCTGCACATTCTATTGGGCAGGTGCCTGTGGACGTGCACGACGTTGGAGCCGATTTCTACACAAGCAACCTTCATAAGTGGTTCTTTTGCCCCCCTGCTGTGGCCTTCTTGCATACTCGCAAGGATGACCCGATAGCCTCTCAGCTTCATCACCCGGTTGTCTCGCATGAGTATGGGAATGGGCTGCCTATGGAGAGCGGATGGATTGGAACGCGGGATTACAGTGCCCAGCTTGTTGTGTCTGAGGCTATAGATTTTGTGAATCGATTTGAGGGTGGAATTGAGGGGATACGAAGCAGGAATCATAAGAAAGTTATTGAGATGGGTAGGATGCTTGCTGAGGCATGGGGGACTTTTCTTGGCTCACCTCCGGAACTGTGTGGTAGCATGGTTATGGTCGGGATGCCTGGTTGCCTTGGCGTCGAGAGTGATGATGATGCAATGAGAGTGAGGACTATGTTGAGAAAGGATTTCCAGGTGGAGGTGCCAATATACTACAACTCAAGAAGGGTGGAAGGACAGGAGATGGCGAAGGATAAGAATGGTGATCCAGTGACAGGGTATGTGAGGATCTCACACCAGGTTTACAATGTCTCGGAGGACTATGAGAGACTGAGAGATGCTGTCAATAAACTTGTTTTTGAAGGGTTCACCAGCAGCAAGTTGCGGCCTTCTGAGAAGGTACACTCAGCTGAAAATGACTGCTTACATATTTAGTTCCTTAATTTTCTTTGTTGGTTGGCAAGATTCCTTTGTCAAGCCCAGGTTAATGTATAGTTAATAGATGATACTAGGAACTCTATGTGTTTCTGTTGGTTTGGTGGATTTAGCCTCTGTCTCCTTGAGAAGGCATTCTTGTACAAATGTATTAAGTTCATATGAAAAGACATCATTATGAATACCGTTTCCAGACTGTAAGAACTTCAATGTAGCTAATGTTGATGAATTATTACTTGTGTAAACTTGTTTAGTGAAACATTAAATAAAAAAGTACCGCATTATGAAGAATGCGTAAACAAATTCAGTCTGAAATACACTACATGACCACTTTGTCCCAACTACGATGACACTTTCCTCTTCATCCGTGGTTTGTTTTCAAACTACTATACTACACATGTTTGTGTTGAGGTTGCTCCCTACCTAAGCAGAATCATTTTTTAGCTTGTGAAAATGTTGTGAATCAATAACATCAAGTTAACTGCCTGAGTTTTTTTTTTTTGGTTCAAACTTAAAAGAGCACCTTTTCTTGTTTTATTGCAATAAAATGATCTCAGTTATCTTTTTGGACATCAAAGCAGCTGCTTCTGGCTGTTAACTCCTTGCTTTGCAAAGAGTGTAAAATGCGTGCTGATTAGTTCAGTGCTATGTATATTTGTTTTTATTGATTCTTATTGTAAACTTGTGCAGCTCAGGATTGTACTTGAGCATCATTTTTTTTATTTATAAAATGATGTCTATAATAGAAGGGCAGGTCTGGTGCAGTGGTGAGAGCATTTTTTATTTATAAAACAATGTCTATAATAGAAGGGCAGGTCTGGTCTCATTAAGTCACCAGGTCGGGTTTGAAGCAGCCTCTCCATATTTGCGGGTGAAGACTTGCCTTGGCTTGTCTTCCCTAGACGCCACTCATGTTGGAGCCTCCAGCACTGATTCTGTCCTTTAAATGGATGTCTATAAATATGGTTAAGCTTTACTAAGTTGTTACGAATATATGTATTGCTTTGTGCATGCCATGACGGATATAGACATCTCATGTGCATGCTCTGTGAGGGTCTGAAGGATATAGACATTTTGTCTGTCCAAGATTCTTGTTTGAGATTTTCGTTCATGGTGGCTAGTGGCATGAGGCAGTGTTGTAGCATTAAACGTTTTAGTAAAGGAGTTTGTGGTATGTCAAGATATCTTATTTGTCGGTTTGTGACCTTGTATCGTACCTACTAAAGCTAAAGGTATGGAATCATTATTTATAATGAGCAAGTACCTTTGCTAGTACCTAGACAATACTGAGCTGCATTCACAATTCCTTGAAAACTAGGAAGGTTTGACCTCAGAACTGCCTTTGAAAGACCCTTGATTTCCATTATTTCTTAAGTGGCCCTTGACCTCAGAACTGCCTTTCTCTCCTCTTGTTATCCCCTGTAATTCTTGTGTGGCCTCTTGGCTATAACTTTTGTGTTTTTGCTTCTTCTATTAATATAAAAAATACGCAATTCTCTTGCGTATTCGAGAAAGAAAAAAAAAAGTGGCCCGATAATGTTGCTTTTTTTTATTGGTTTCCTGTGTGGATAGGCAATATCAGATGAGAAGTTGAGAACTAACCTTAAGAGAAGGATAAAGTGAATTTGAGAACTAGAATATAAGGACAAGTAGTTCTAATTTTAAGGGTATTGCAAATCGATATGCTCTGCACCCTTAACAATTAGAGCCATTTACTGGGAAATCAGATCATTACACCTGTAGATATTAACTCTACTCATGTATGCCTTCCAATTTCTATCGGTTTTTACTGTGCAGTGTGCACACACCATTGCCTAGTGGCAACATTAAATGAATCATATTGGTGTATTGCATGTGCTGGTTAGAGGGTGTACTTTGTCTTCCATTCAACAATGAAATAAATCAGCTCCCCTGTATATCATCAGACATAGAACCCCATAGTTGAAAAGAAAGATGCATGGATAATCATATTTCACATTGATGTACATTTGAGTGTCTGAGTTTCTTTTGTTGCTTACTTCACATTCTGACATGTACAGAATTAATTTAGTAGTGATTGTCACTAAGCTGACAAACTAATTGTTGGTTGATGTGCAGTATTTATTGATACCAGATTTTTTCTAATCTGATTTTGAATCTCCCATATCTGATGTTTTTATACCACGGTTATGGTCGCAGCAAGGTTAGCGGTATTGACCTTCCAACAGCATTCCACCTGAGGGATTGTTTGGTTAGGAGTGGATTTGAAGAGGATTAGAGGGAACTAAATCCCTATCTATTCAAATTTGAATAGGAGGGGATTTAATCTCCTCTAGGCCTTGTTCGTTTCTGCCGGATTGGTTTCGGAACGATTCCTAATCGGATTGCTTCTCTAATTTATATAAATTTTGATTAGGTGGAACGATTCTGGGTGCAATCCGACACAAACGAACAAGGCCCTAATCCTCCTCATTCCACTTCTAAGCGAACAAACCTTAAACGGTGATGTGACCAACTATTTAGGGGGTGTTTGGGAGTAAAGTTTTTTCACAGTTTTGAAAGAATACTGCAGTATTCTCAAATGCTGCAGTATTATATACAGAATGGTGTTTGGCAAACTAGCTAAAATCTCTGTTTTCAAAACTGAAGTATTGCAAATACTATAGTTGTTTTAAGGTATTCTAAACTTAGGTCTGAACCTCAGTTTCCAAAATTGTGGTATTATAAACTGCGGTATTGTCATGACTAAAGTATACTGTAGTATTTCAAAAAATGTGGTTTTCAAAAACTTTGTTCCCAAACAGGGCCTTGGATCAGCGCATACAGTACCACATCTTGATGGTGAGGTAGTTCCCCACCCCATGGCCGCATAGCCAGCAAGTTGATGAATGTAGTGTACCTCCAGGAATTGACATGGAATTGACATGTGTTATATTTGGCGTTCTGTATATGTAACAATAATTGCCTGGCATGTCGTCTTCCCGCGTGGCCGCGTCCCACATTTTGGGAGCTGCTGTAACCTGAATGTAAGGATATTTACAGCCGCTGTAGATCGATTGCTGGTTACTGATCACATTGATCATCAATACATCAAAATGGCAGTGGAGAACTTTGGATTGTGTCAAAGCTGCATCTCACGTAAGGTGTTGTATAAAAACATTTTCTGTGCAGACACGAACACCACAGCTTGTGAGCCCGCATGTTGTTTGAATTTGCAGGCTGAATTAAGGCCGAGACTAATTTTTAGTACATATGTTTTAGTCTCTAAATTGCCGAACATATGAACTCAGTTCCTATGTTTGGCAATTTAGAGACCAAGGGGCTTGTTTGGAAGCACTAGTTTTTAAGAAACTGATTTATAAAAATTGAGGTGGTTCTAAACATACTAGTTTATTACTCCGTTTATAGAAATTGGATTCCTAGTTTTTTAAACTAATAAACTGACATCTCCTAGCTTAAAGATAAAAAGTGGATTAGTCTCTAGTAATCAAACACCCTTGTATTGATCATGTGAACTAGTATTAAACACTAAGGGCTTGTTCGGTTATTTTCAATCCATATGGATTAGAGAGGATTGATATGGATTGAGAGAAATTTTGACTTACTAGGGATTGAAACCCCCTCAATCCCCCTCAATCCATATGGATTGGGGTAGAACCGAACAAGCCCTAAGGGGGCAAGTGGAGGGTGGCGTGTAAAGTCATCTAGAGGCGACATAGGTAGTATAACACTAGATATATAGGGAGAGAGCATGCAAGCGGAGAAAGAAGCCCGGCTGGAGCAGCTCCAAACCGAGAGGCACCCGCACCAGGCGTCAATCCGAGAAGGACGAGAGAATGCGAGTGTCTTCCCAGCCCTGGACCCGCCAAAGCGACACAATACCGCCACCAACTCCGTAGCATATGCCGACTGCTGCCACGCTACGGGCCTTGGTTGTCCAATATCTCAGACCTAAGCGTGGCAGGCGCCACCATGTCCTCCACGACGGCACGCACGGAGAAAGGCCAGAAGCATGACCAACTCGTCCCGTACCCGCGTCGACGAGCGTCGGTCGGCTCGTGGCTGTGATCGTGGGCGAGGGCAGTAGGTTGGGGAGGAAGAACAGGGCGAAGGCCGAAAAGACGAACGGGACGTTCGACGATGGTGAAAATGATGGTGCACGCATGATGTGAAATGTCCTCGTGGACATGCAATAGCCACTACGCGAGTCGGTGTCGGGGCTGGTGTCGGACGAATACGGGGAGGAGGTGCATGCTCCTATGCTCTCTGCCGAGAATGGGGTGGCGTGGAGGTGGAGGCACGAGGGGAGAGAGAGAAGTAGAATGACGAACGAAGTGTTGGCAACTGAGGCGAGGACATCATTATCGTGCGGTGGTATAGATGGCCAAATGGGCCATGCCTGGCGAGCCGGCCCAAGACACGACCTATTTAATAGTGCCTGGGCCAACCCGGCACGAGCGCCGTGTTGTGCTTGGGTCGTAGCCTTGACCCGTAGTGCTGGCCCGGCCCGACACGATTATTTTTTTATTTTACAAAAAATCATATATACATATGTACAATTCATATTTAATATTATAAATATCTAAGCATGATGTTCTACTAGTTAGACAGCTTCGCCCAGTGTCTCTCACCCTTATTCTAT
This sequence comes from Zea luxurians, assembly GCA_029449295.1. NCBI lineage: Eukaryota > Viridiplantae > Streptophyta > Magnoliopsida > Poales > Poaceae > Zea > Zea luxurians. The sequence goes on from JAOPSE010000090.1 coordinate 3,002,003, forward strand.
TATATATAGGGTGTGGGTTCAAACCCCACTTTTTGCATCGTTTTTTAACATAACCCATCTTTTGCACCGCTTTTCAACATTTTACGTTGAGTTGATTTGAAAGAAATGTATGAACTTTTTTGTAAAAATAACTCATCTCCTGCACCGCTTTTTAACATTTTATGCTGAGTTGATTTTGAAGAAATATAAGGACTTTTTTTGTAAAAAGATGACGCAGGACGACCGTTGAAACGGATACTTTAAGTATAGTAGAGATAAAGAACAAAAAAAAATGAGAAAACATTAAAAATACATAGATAGTTAAAAAAAACTACATAAATTACACAGTTTATTAAATTTTTAAAAAGTACAAAGTTCTTATACAGTGCAGGTGTGGCGATCACAGCTGTATCCAAGAATTGATCTATTGTATCACATGGTCTTCTTACCGTGGCTGAAAAATCAAACCACGTGGTAAAATAAAAACCAATTCTTGGATGGAGGTACCTCATATCCATATAAAAACATAGGTACCCTAAATACTAAATCTAAACAGAGAATGAAAGTGCGTGAATAAAAGAGGTACCTCATATCCATCACGAACAGTATTATACAAGCCAGTCGATTGTGTCATCTCCCACTGTGTCCAGCCGAGTAGGTATTGTCCGCCATCGCCACTGATCTAAAGTCGGTTTCTAGCAGCGTTCATGCCACGCTGCGCATGTTGGAAAAAGGGTCCCTAGTAGAAAAGGGTCATTAGATTACTGTATATGTCTCCAAAGGAGCATGGATGTGGATGCGGAAAAAGTACGTTGATCACATGTGCATTCTATGGTGGTGTTTAGTTTTCTATAGATTTTAAGGAATATCCATTATCAACTTATGTTGGGGGATTGTGAGATTTTGACACAAAATCCAATAAAAATCAGAAACTGTTTTGTTTGGTTAAAAATGAGATATTGAGAATGAGGCACGGACCAAATACCGTCTAAATCTGTGTGCTCTCCTCTCTGCATCGATAGGAATCCGGCTAGTAGTCCTCTTTCCTCATTCGGCGTTTGCATGCGCTTGCTGTTAGAACAATGCTTGTTTTTTCATGTCGTGATTGGTGCGCATATAACCTTGTTCTCGCATCCACATTAGGCCTGTGGAAACAGTGTCTCCGGTAGAGTGGGTAAAATAAGGGATATAAAATTGTAGATAATATTGTTTAGGGCTAGTTTGGGAACACCATTTTTCTAAGGGATTCTTATTATTCCAAGAGAAAATGAACTAATTTCTCTTGGGAAAATGAAAATCCCTTGAGAAAATTGAGTCCCCAAAATAGTCCTTATACAGATAAGTTTAATATAGTGGATGAGATAAATGTTCAGCTAAAATTAGCCTAAGAGGCCCTCATTTGTCTCATCCTCTTTGCCGCTATCGGCAAGTCGTCTAGCCACCGGCTTAACTCCCATCGGCCAAAGAAAAAGCCGACGGGAGTTAGTTAACTCCCGTCGGCCCAGACACAGGCCGAGGGGAATAAGTTAACTCCCGTCGGCCCTGACAAAAGCCAATGGGGATTAAAGGTTTATGAACGCCGCGGTGCCCCTGCGCGGGCTCATTTCTCTCTTCTCTCTTTCCTCTCAAACCGCCGCCGCCTTACACGCCGTTGGCCACCGATCCCCGCCGGCCGCGACGCCCGCCCGCGCCCACACCGGCGGCCACACCGCCGCCCCCGCCCGTCGCCGGCCCACACCACCACCGTGCCCGCCCACACCGCCGCCGACCCCCCCCCCCCCGCCGCGCCTCCTACCGCCCATAGCCGCCGCCGCCACAAGGGCCGACGCAGCCCCAAACGCCTCTCGGAGCGTCGTCGCTGCCCCCGACCGCCTCCTCGAGCGCCGCCGCCCCCGACCGCCTCTCCGAAGCGACTACGACACCCACGTGAGTTAAATATGTTAATGCATGCGAGTGTGATTGTTAAATATGTGTGTACATGTTTATTTTCGTCGGTTTTTTATGGCCGACGGGAGTTAACTTTCATGTGATTAGTATTAGTTTAATAACACATGTGATTAGAGTGTGATTAGAGTTAATTTAATATCACATGTGTGGCTTGATGTTTGGTAAGTATTAATTCTATTATTATAGTAGATTTAACTTATGCTATTGAATTGTTAAATTTGATGTTATTTATTGATTAGATTTAACTTATAATATTAGGATGTATGAAGGTTTCGATTTTGATAAATTTGATGTTATTTATGTATATATATAATTATTTATGTATATATATAGTTTTACTACCTACCTATAGATGTATGTGTGACATGTAGAAACGTGATTGTCTCACACACACTCTTTACTCGTACACACAACTGCAATAATGAGTGATAGACGTGATTGGATGTATGAAGGTTTCAAGAAGGGTGGATGTCACACAAGTGAATGGTTTGCCAAGACGCAAATGTTTCTGGACCATGCAGTTGCTTTGTCACAAATAGATAATATTAGGTGTCCATGCAATAAATGTAGAAATATGACGAGCCACACCAAGAGGCAGGTCACACTACACCTGTGCTCACATGGTTTCGTGCCAGGCTATAAGGTCTGGTATCTCCACGGTAAAGATGTTGAACGAGCAACAGAAGTAGAAGTTGATGACGTTGAAGATGATGTTGATAGGATGGACCAGATGCTTGAGGATCTGCAGCCTAAACTGCCCCCAGATCATCATGATTCACCTACACCGGAGGTTCAGAAGTTCTTCGACCTCCTCAAAGCGTCAGAAGAGCCTCTTCACGGGCACACTGACGTGCCCGTCCTCGAATTCGTGATCCGGCTGATGTCAATCAAGTCCAAGTTTGCATTCTCAATTAAATGTTACAAGGAGCTTGTGGATTTGATTAGCGAGGTTCTTCCTACGGGTCACAAGATGCCCAAAGACATGTACCAGTCCAAGAAATTGCTTGAAGGTCTTGGTATGGAGTATGAGAAGATTGATGTTTGCTAAGACAACTGTATGTTTTTTTGGAAGGAACATGGCAGAGAGCAGAAATGCTTAAAATGTGGGAAGTCGAGGTACGTGGAGCTTGTAAATGAATATGGTGAGAAGGTGGTGACAAAGGTTGCACATAAACAGCTTCGGTACATGCCTCTCACTCATAGAGTGAAATGTTTGTTTCTCTCGAGGAAGACCGCTATGCACATGAGGTGGCATAAAGATTGTACGAACAGACAAGATGGGTTAATGGTGCACCCGTGAGATGGTGATGCATGGAAGGCTCTTGACAACTTTGATCCAGATTTTGCCAGCGATGCAAGAAACGTTCATATCGGCTTGGCAACTGATGGTTTCACACCGTTCAATATGACCGCTGCGTCGTATTCATGTTGGCCTGTCATTGCCATATCGTACAACCTTCCACCTGCTCTTTGCATGAAATATGAGTTTATGTTCCTTTGTCTTGTTATACCTGGGCCTGAGCATCCTGGTGTACGCCTCAATGTGATGCTTCAACCACTGATTGAAGAGTTAAAGAAGCTATGGCAAGGTGTGGAAGCCTATGACTGCTTCAAGAAGCAGAAATTCAATCTTCGTGTTGCATATCTGTTCTCGGTTCATGATTTTATGGCGTATGGTATTTTCTCTGGATGGAGCGTGCATGGTAGATTGACGTGTCCTTATTGTGCTAAAGATACAGATTGTTTTCGTCTTAGTGCTGGTGGCAAGATATGTTACTTTGATTGCCATAGATGTTTTCTACCCTTCAATCACCCCTTTAGAAGGCAGAGAAAGGAATTTAGGAAGGGCACCATCGTCACGAAGGGACCGCCCAAGCAACGTAGTGGGATAGAAATTACAGATGAGCATAGGAAACTTGTCCTAGACGAGAATGGGAAAAGGTATCAAGGTTTTGGTGAGGAGCATAACTGGACTCACATATGTGGCTTGTGGGAGCTTCCTTATGCTAAGTCATTGATTTTGATGCACAACATCGACGTCATGCGTCAAGAGAGTAACTTTTGCCAAGCCCTCATAAATACATGCATGGATTTCCCTGATAAAACGAAAGACAATGACAAGGCATGCATGGACTTAGCAGTGATATGTGATCGTCCAACCCAAGTGCTTAGAGAAAACGGAGGCAAACCAAAAGCTGACTATTGTCTGAAACCTAAGCAACGGAAAGAAGTGAGAAGTGGATGAAGGATATTAAATTCCCCGATGGTTATGCTGCTGGTTTTAGAAGATCTGTGAACTTGAAGACAATGAAGATGAATGGACTGAAGAGCCATGACTTCCACATAATTATGGAAAGGTTCATGCCTCTAATGTTTCGTGGCTACATTTCCGAAGCTGTGTGGAAAACGTTAGCTGAAGTTAGCTATTTCTATAGACAGTTGTGTGCTAAAGAAATCAGAAGAGATGTGATGGAACAACTGGAGAAAGAGGCACCGGTGCTTTTGTGCAAATGGGAAAAAAATATTTCCACCGGGTTTCTTCAATCCTATGCAGCATCTCTTTATACATCTTCCATATGAGGCTAAGGTCGGTGGTCCTGTTCAATACAGGTGGATGTTTCATATAGAAAGAGCATTAAAGAAGCTTAGAGCAATGGTGGGCAATAAGGCACGAGTTGAAGGATGTATTGCGAAACAATTTAAACTCAAGGAGGTAGCACACTTCACAAGTTGTTACTTTGCAGAAGAACATAATGTATTTGCTCGAAAGAAAAGGTACCATGATGATGAACGAGAGTTGCCTCCGTGTAGTGATCTTTCGATTTTTCAGACAAACGGCAAAGCCGTTGGTCCACCCAAGGCATATCACCTCACTATGGAAGAACGGAAGTCTGCTTTACTGTACATGTTCACGAATATGCCTGAGGTGGAGAAATACTTTGTGTAAGACTTATTTCCTTAAATTGTTCATATGTGAATTAGTTTATGTTATCAAATATCTCATGTCATACAATAATATTTGACAGCGAGTTTGATGAACAAAACATGAGGTGTCTCGGTAGGCCAACAACGAGAGACATAGACAAATTGCGACGCGATGGTATGCATGGGCGACCTAATTTCATTATGTGGCTTCGGGACCATGTAAGTCTTAATTATGTGGCTCCGAGACCTAATTTTAGTTAACTAATATTACAGAATTTGCTAATGCTTTGTGGCATAATTGATAGTTTGGGGAGGAAATGAATTTGATTGATGACTTACGTCAGTTATCTATTGGAAGCGTAACTGCCAAAAGCTATGGACGTTATGACATCAATGGATATCGCTTTCGTTCAAGCATTTTCGGATCAAGTCATACTATGGCCGCCACTCAAAATAGTAGAGTCGTTACTAGGGCAACCGACATGGAAGGACACAAAGCCTGCTATTACGGGAAAATAAAAAATATAATCGAGATTACATTTGCTGGAAATAAGCCTTTAGCGCTAGTTTTCTTTAAGTGTAAATGGTATGACCCGAAGTATTATAGGACCGAATTTGGGATGACACAGATCCAACCTGAAAAATTGCTTCAAGGACACGACACGTATATCCTTGCCCATCAAGCAGACCAAGTTTATTTCTCGACATATCCATGCAAAAAGTTGTCTACATGGAGGGTTGTGTACAATGTAAACCCCCACGAACGCCTATACACTCCTGGTGAGGACGAATATCAAATTGGTCACCTTGAGCAGGTTGATGAGGTGTTTCAAGAAGAAGAGTTGCCAACTAGTTTTCATATTGATCCTGCACCAGCATTAGATTCACTAGTTGCAGACGTTAACGACTTAACTTTTCCTGAGAGACGGAGAAGACAACCTGTTAGTAGAAAAGTTACATGGCGACCTCTGCATAGAAGAGAACAAATAGATCCTGATTTTGATGATATTTAACAAGTAAAGTTGTTTTATTATTTCATTTGTTTCTATTTTTTAAGGATTATGTCATTTTTGATGCACTAATGAATAATTTCTTATTTTTGATGCAGGATGCCGCCAAAGTCAAAGAAGTCGGTGAAGAGGCTGTTCAAGGGCCTGGGCCTTTTTTAGGGAAGTTCTTCGAGCAGCAGCAGACGTCGAGAGCTGTTGAGCGCTGTACATGGAGATGAGGTAACATATCTTGTACAAATAAATTTGTTTACATGTTTACAAATAAATCTTGAGTTGTATGTACCAGGATGAGCAGCACACTGAGGAGCAGTACAATGAGGAGGAGCAGCACAATGAGGCTGAGCAGCACAATGAGGAGGTGGAGCACAATGAGGAGGTGGAGCACGCGACATGGGACCAGGCCGCGCAGCATCACCAGCCATAGGACCAGTGGGACCACCAGAGAGAGCAACAACAGGCGTGGGACTAGTGGGGCCAACATACCGAACCGGCTGTCAACCCGATGGATGATGGCTCAGGAGGCTCTTCAGCGACACGCACACGTCGCTCAAGAAAAAGCCACTCAGTAAAGCCTCGTCACGCGATAGAGCGAGAGACTGATAGGATCTTAATCATGCCACATGGAGATCGGTGAGTGTAATATATTAACTTATCTCATATAACTATTATGTGTATTGTTAATGTTTTTGTGTAATGCAGGAATTGGGAGGACCTGTCCTTTGACGGCAAGGGACACCACACTCAGGTTAACCTTACGTTGGGTTCTCTTTGCCGCCTTCACTACCCTGGTATATATAGTGAAGGTGTCAAATGGTGATACCGAGGATGAGGTGCTCGTCAGTACCTGGGACGAGTACAAGTTTAAAAAGGAACGAAACCACACCGACAGACAGGGACTTGTGCGTAATGACTTTTAGGTATGAATTCTTTATTGTTTTTGTTATTTTTCTTAATATTATAATTTTATGACTTATACCATTGTATTTGTATTCTTTATGTTGTAGCTTCGATATCGGTTGCCTGACGGAGAGGATTACATGGGGCACGCTGAACGTGTGTTCCAAAACAATGCAAAGAAGCTGGTGAATGATGCGATATACTATGCGTGAATTCAGGCTACAAACCTGTATTTTCAAAATCATCCGGAAGAAGCAGGCCCCTTGAATAAAAAGGAAGGGTCCTCAAAGATATATTTGACTGAGGATCAATATCGTGAGGTTAGTATTTAATTTGTTTTACCCTTTTTATTGATTGTTGTGATTGATATAATATGTAACATTGTGTGTGCAAGTGATGGTTCCATGGATGGCGCTCGTGCCTGATGCATACTATGCTTGGTGTCGATATTGGGCTTCCGAAGGCTTCCATAAAGTGTCAGCGCATCACAGCCAATGTCGAGGAACCAATCCTAACCACAAGTTTGGCGGTGACGACATGCTCCGAAAAGCTAAAAGAATGGTAGGTTTGATCTAGCTATGTCGACCAGCAAATAGTACGATTGCTTATGAATGTTTTTTGTTTATACATGAAGCTACAAGTGGCCAAAAGCCTAGTGACATTGAGGTCTACCAGGAGGGCCACAAAGGACCAGACCCTAACAACCCTGACCAGCTCTGCAGCCAGATAGACACGGATCGGCTGGTGAGTTTTGGCCCAAAAGTACAAACGTTCAAAGTATAGAAATTCCTGCATTTGTAAGGTTGTGAATGATGTTCTGTGTGATGATATATATGTTTTGTGTGCATGTGTTTGTGATGTGTATGTTCTGTGTGATGATATATATGTTTTGTGTGCATGTGTTTGCAATTGTGGAGAAATAGTGACCTAATTTGGTGCTGCTTTTGCAGCATTATAGATTAAATCCCGTCGGCCCAGTTAATTCCTGTCGACTATGGTCAAACCGACGGGGATTAACAATTAATCGCTGTCGGTCTAGTTAATTCTCGTCGGTTACGTGGGCCGACGGGAGTTAAGACTTATCCACGTCGGCTACGTGGGCCGACGGGAGTTAAGGCTTATCCCCATCGGCCAAGTACGAGCCGATGGGGATTACTAATTCCCGTCAGCTGCCGACGGGAATAAGTTTATCCCTGACACCTGACAGCCATCGACTTGAGGCCGACGGGAGTTAGCCAGTTACCGACGGGAATTAGTTATCCCCGTCGGTTTATAGGTTATTCCCGTTGGTTTTTAGCCGACAGGAATTAACTGGGTTCCTGTAGTGAGCGTTAGACTAGTTTTAGTTCTGATGGTTTATGTCCGCCACGTTAACTATTAATCGCATCATCGACCGTACTATCAATCGTTGTTAGTTCTTATCTACCGTAACGCTCTAGTTTATAGCTTTTACCATTAGCCTATAACCACCTCAACTTTTATTTTATAGGCTTTCATTATAAATGAAACACACGATGTTTTATTGAAAAATTATCGAACAAATGAATAAGCAAATAAAAATTAGTTTAGAAAGAGAATTAAAAAAATTATATTAACTGAAAAAACTACGCAATACATAGAATAAATTTTAATAGAAATTACATAATATATAAAACAATAAAAACTTTCGTTACTTGAAAATATAACTCATAAAATAGAATCTAATTATCGTACTACGGATCTAAATATGTTCCCTTAAATTATTTTGGAGTTGATCATGCATCGGGCTTGCATAGATTGCAATCTCACGAAGAAGGATGGCTGCAAAGCCAATCGGTGCATCAAGAGTGACAGTTGGTCCTACAACGGAGGACTCGATTATCTTAAAGTCGTTCACGTCCTATGATCCTCTATACTCATCCTCAATAATGATATTGTACAAAAAGTTACAAGCACATGCGATCAAGCTGAGTACCTGACGGGAAAAGGAATAACTCGGGGTAGCGAAAATAGGGAATTGAACCTTGAGCACCCCAAATGCCCTCTCCACGTCCTTCCATACCAACTTCTGGCATGCAACAAATAGTATCTATAACACTCTATTTTTGCATGATACAAAAGTGAAAGTCGCCTAGAGGGGGGGTGAATAGGCAAATCTGAAATTTATAGACTTTAAGCACAACTACAAGCCGGGTTAGCGTTAGAAATGTAATTGAGTCCGAAAGAGAGGGTAAAAACAAATCAAACGCAAATGAAGCGGTTGACACAGTGATTTGTTTTACCGAGGTTCGGCCCTCGAAGGCCTAGTCCCCGTTGAGGTGGTCACAAAGACCGGGTCTCTTTCAATCCTTTCCCTCTCTCAAACGGTCACCTAGACCAAGTGAGCTTTTCTCCTTAATCAACTGGTCACTTAGACCCCTTACAAGGACCACCACAACATGGTATCTCTTGCGTTGATTACAAGTTGCTTGAGAACAAGAATAGAGGAAGAAGAAAAGCGATCAAAGCGACAAGAACTCAAATGAACACAAATCTCTCTCTCTCTCACAAGCCACTAAGTATTTGGAATGAGTTTGGGACTTGGAGAGGATTTGATCTTTTGTTTTGTGTCTTGGAGTGAAGTCTAGAGCTCTTGTATTGAATGCAATGGCTGAAAACTTGGATGCATTGAAGTGGTGATGGTTGGGGGTATTTATAGCCCCAACCACCAAACCAACCGTTGGGGTTGGGCTGCTGTCGATTGGCGCACCGGACAGTCCGGTGCGCTACTAGACACTGTACGGTGCACTAGCCACGTCACCCAACCGTTAGGGTTCGACCGTTGGAGCTCTGACAACCTGGGCCACCGGACAGTCCGGTGGTGCACCAGACAGGCACTGTTCACTGTCCGGTGCGCCTTCTGGCGCTGCTCTGACTCTACGCGCGCTGTTCACGCACTGTTCACGTTCACTGTTCACTTTTGCAGACGACCGTTGGCGCAGTAGCCGTTGCTCCACATGGCACACCGGACAGTCCGGTGCTACACCGGACAGTCCGGTGAATTATAGCGGAGTGGCTTTTCCAGAAACCCGAAGGTGGCGAGTTCGAGTTGATCCACCCTGGTGCACCGGACACTGTCTGGTGGCACATCAGACAGTCCGATGCGCCAGACCAGGGTAGCCTTCGGTTTCTTTTGCTCCTTTCTCTTTGAACCCTAACTTGGACCTTTTATTGGTTTGTGTTGAACCTTTGGCACCTGTAGAACTTTTAATCTAGAGCAAACTAGTTAGTCCAATTATTTGTGTTGGGCAATTCAACCACCAAAATCATTTAGGAAAAGGTTTGACCCTATTTCCCTTTCAATCTCCCCCTTTTTGGTGATTGATGCCAACACAAACCAAAGCAAATATATAAGTGCAGAATTGAACTAGTTTGCATAATGTAAGTGCAAAGGTTGCTTGGAATTAAATCAATTAATACTTTTACAAGATATGCATGGATTGCTTTCTTTCTTTTAATATTTTGGACCACGCTTGCACCACTTGTTTTGTTTTTGCAAATGTTTTTGGAAATTCTTTTTCAAAGTCTTTTTGCAAATAGTCAAAGGTATATGAATAAGATTTTGAGAAGCATTTTCAAGATTTTGAAATTTTCTTCCCCTATTTCAAATGCTTTTCCTTTGACTAAACAAAACTCCCCCTTAATGAAATTCTCCTCTTAGTGTTCAAGAGGGTTTTACAAATTGAAAGAAAATCAAATATTTTAGATACCAATTTTTTGAAAACTTCTCCTTTAAATATTTCAATACCAATTGAGATAGAATTTCTTAGAGGAATACTAATTTCAAAGATACCAATTGAAAACAACTTAAGCTTTGTTTCGAAATTTTTTGAAATTGACGTGGTGGTGCGGTCCTTTTGCTTTGGGCTAATACTTTCTCCCCCTTTGGCATTAATCGCCAAAAACGGAGTCTTTAGAGCCCTTTTACTTTCTCTCCCCCTTTGGCAAACAATATATGAGTGAAGGATTATACCAAAGTGGAGAGCGATGCGGAGTGACAACGAAGGTTAAATGATACCGGTAGAGTGGAGTGGAAGCCTTGTCTTTGCCGAAGACTCCATTTCCCTTTCAATCTATGACTTAGCATAAGAGTTAGTCATAGCACATGAAAGAGATATTATCAAAGATATATAAATGAGCTATGTGTGCAAAATATCAATCAAAATTCCGAGAATCAAGAATGTTTAGCTCATTCCTAAGTTTGGTAAAAGTTTTCTCATCTAGTGGTTTGGTAAAGATATCGGTTAATTGTTCTTTGGTGCTAACACAAGCAATCTCGATATCCCCCCTTTGTTGGTGATCCCTCAAAAAGTGATACCGAATGGCTATGTGCTTAGTGCGACTGTGCTCAACGGGATTATCCGCCATGCGGATTGCACTCTCATTATCACATAGGAGAGGGACTTTAGTTAATTTGTAGCCATAGTCCCTAAGGGTTTGCCTCATCCAAAGTAGTTGCGTGCAACAATGGCATGCGGCAATGTACTCGACTTTGGCAGTAGAAAGAGCTACCGAATTTTGTTTCTTTGAAGCCCAAGACACCAGGGATCTTCTCAAGAACTGATAAGTCCCTGATGTGCTCTTTCTATCAATTTTACACCCTGCCCAATCAGCATCTGAATAACCTATTAAATCAAAAGTGGATCCCTTGGGGTACCAAAGACCAAACTTAGGTGTATGAACTAAATATCTCAAGATTCTCTTCACGGCCCTAAGGTGAACTTCCTTAGGATCGGCTTAGAATCTTGCACACATGCATACAGAAAGCATAATATCCGGTCGAGATGCACATAAATAGAGTAAAGATCCTATCATCGACCGGTATACCTTTTGATCTACGGATTTACCTCCCGTGTCGAGGTCGAGATGCCCATTAGTTCCCATGGGTGTCTTGATGGGCTTGGCATCCTTCATTCTAAACTTGGTAAGTATGTCTTGTATGTACTTGGTTTGGCTGATGAAGGTGCCTTCTTGGAGTTGCTTGACTTGAAATCCTAGAAAATACTTCAACTCCCCCATCATAGACATCTCGAATTTTTGAATCATTATCCTACTAAACTCTTCACAAGTAGATTTGTTAGTAGACCCAAATATGATATCATCAACATAAATTTGGCATACAAACAAATCATTTGCAATGGTTTTAGTAAAGAGAGTAGGATCGACTTTGCCGACTTTGAAGCCATTAGTGATAAGGAAATCTCTTAGGCATTCATACCATGCTCTTGGGGCTTGCTTGAGCCCATAAAGCGCCTTTGAGAGTTTATAGACATGATTAGGGTACTCACTATCTTCAAAGCCAGGAGGTTGCTCAACATAAACCTCTTCCTTGATTGGTCCATTGAGGAAGGCACTCTTCACGTCCATTTGATAAAGCTTGAAGCCATGGTAAGTAGCATAGGCAAGTAATATATGAATTGACTCAAGCCTAGCTACGGGTGCATAGGTTTCACCGAAGTCCAAACCTTCGACTTGTGAATATCCGTTGGCCACAAGTCAGGCTTTGTTCCTTGTCACCACACCATGCTCATCTTGCTTGTTGCGGAAGACCCACTTGGTTCCTACAACATTTTGGTTAGGACGTGGAACAAGATGCCATACCTCATTCCTCGTGAAGTTGTTGAGTTCCTCTTGCATTGCCAACACCCAATCCGAATCTCTTAATGCATCTTCCACCCTGTATGGATCAATAGAAGACACAAAAGAGTAATGTTCACAAAAATGAGCAACACGAGATCGAGTTGTTACCCCCTTATGAATATCGCTGAGGATGGAGTTCATGGGGTGATCTCGTTGTATCGCTTGGTGGACTCTTGGGTGTGGCGGTCTTGGACGTTGATCATCTTTCTTGTCTTGATCATTAGCATCTCCCCTTGATCATTGTCCTCCTCTTGAGGTGGCTCCTCTTGATCTTCATTTTCATCATCTTGAGCTTGATCCTCATCTTGAGTTGGTGGAGATGTTTGCATGGAAGAAGATGGTTGATCTTGTGCTTGTGGAGGCTCTTCGGATTCCTTAGGACACACATCCCCAATGGACATGTTCCTTAGCGCGACGCATGGAGCCTCTTCATCATCTAGCTCATCAAGATCAACTTGCTTTACTTGATAGCCATTAGTCTCATCAAACAAAATGTCACAAGAAACTTCAACTAGTCCAGTGGACTTGTTAAAGACTCTATATGCCCTTGTGTTTGAATCATATCCTAGTAAAAAGCCTTCTACAGCCTTAGGAGCAAATTTAGATTTTCTACCTCTTTTAACAAGAATAAAACATTTGCTACCAAAGACTCTAAAATATGAAACAATGGGCTTTTTACCGGTTAGGAGTTCATATGATGTCTTCGGATTCGGTTAAGGTAGAGACGGTTGATGGCGTAGCAAGCGGTGTTGATTGCTTCCGCCCAAAACTTGTCCGAAGTCTTGTACTCATCAAGCATGGTCCTCGCCATGTCAAGTAGAGTTCTATTCTTCCTCTCTACTACACCATTTTGTTGTGGTGTGTAGGGAGAAGAGAACTCATGCTTGATGCCCTCGTCCTCAAGAAAGCCTTCAATTTGAGAGTTCTTGAACTCCATCCCATTGTCGCTTCTAATCTTTTTGATCCTTAAGTCGAACTCATTTTGAGCCTGTCTCAAGAATCCCTTTAAGGTCTCTTGGGTTTGAGATTTATCCTGCAAAAAGAACACCCAAGTGAAGCGAGAATAATCATCCACAATTACAAGACAATACTTACTCCCACCGATGCTTATGTAAGCTATCGGGCCGAATAGGTCCATGTGGAGTAGCTCAAGCGGCCTATCGGTCGTCATGATGTTCTTGTGTGGATGATGAACACCAACTTGCTTCCCTGCTTGACACGCGCTACAAACCCAGTCTTTCTCAAAATGAACATTGGTTAGTCCCAAAATATGTTCTCCCTTTAGAAGCTTGTGAAGATTCTTCATCCCAACATGGGCTAGTCGGCGATGCCAGAGCCAACCCATATTAGTCTTAGCAATTAAGCAAGTATCGAGTTCAGCTCTATTAAAATCCACTAAGTATAGCTGACCCTCTAATACTCCCTTAAATGTTTCTGAATCATCACTTCTTCTAAAGACAGTAACACCTATATCCGTAAAAAGACAGTTGTAACCCATTTTGCACAATTGAGAAACTGAAAGCAAGTTATAATCTAAAGAATCTACAAAAAAACATTGGAAATAGAATGGTCAGGTGATATAGCAATTTTACCAAGTCCTTTGACCAAACCTTGATTTCCATCCCCGAATGTGATAGCTCTTTGGGGATCATTGTTTTTCTCATAGGAGAAGAACATCCTTTTCTCCCCAGTCATGTGGTTTGTGCACCCGCTATCAATTATCCAACTTGAGCCCCCGGATGCATAAACCTACAAAACAAGTTTAGGCCTTGTTCTTAGGTACCAAAACGGTCTTGGGTCCTTTCACATTAGAAACAAGCACCTTGGGTACCCAAACACAAGTCTTGGAGCCCTTGTGTTTGCCCCCAACATATTTGGCAACTACTTTGCCTGATTTGTTAGTTAAAACATATGATGCATCAAAAGTCTTAAATGAGACATTGGGTTCATTTGATGCAATAAGAGATTTATTTTTAGGCAATTTAACATGAGTGGATTGCCTAGAACTAGATGCCTCACTCTTATACATAAAAGCATGATGAGAGCCAGAGTGAGACTTCCTAGAATGAATTCTCCTAATCTTATGTTCGAGATAACCAGCAAGATATAAAATGTAACCCTTGTTATCCTGAACCATGGGAGCTTTGCCCTTAACAAAGTTAGACAATTTCTTAAGGGCATTAAGTTTAACATTGCCTCCCTGTTGGAAGCCAATGCCATCCTTAATGCCAGGGCGTCTCCCACTATAGAGCATACTTCTAGCAAATTTAAATTTTTCATTTTCTAAGTCATGTTCATTAATTTTAGCACTAAGTTGAGCTATGTGATCATTTTGTTGTTTAATTAAAGCTAGGTGATCATGGATAGCATCAACATTAATGTCTCTACATCTAGTACATATGGAAACATGGCTAATAGTAGATGTAGAGGGTTTGCAAGCATTTAATTCATCAATCTTAGCATGTAACATGGCATTCTCATTTTTAAGATTAGAAATAGAATCATTGCAAACATTTAAATCCTTGGCCTTAGAAATTAATTTATCATTCTCAATCTTAAGGCTAGAGAGAGATTCATTCAACTTATCAATCTTAGCAATCAAACTAGCATTATCATTTTTAAGTTTGACAAGAGAATCATCACAAATATTTAACTTCTCAACTTTAGCAATTAATTTTGCATTCTCATTTCTAAGGTTGGAAATAGTATCATGGCAAATGCTAAGCTCACTAGTCAATTTTCACACTTTTCTACTTCCTGAGCATAAGCATTTTTTACCTTAACATGCTTTTTATTTTCCTTAATAAGGAAGTCCTCTTGGCTATCCAAGAGTTCATCCTTCTCATGAATAGCACCTATCAATTCATTTAATTTTTCTTTTTGTTGCATGTTTAGGTTGGCAAAAAGAGCAAGCAAATTATCTTCATCATTACTAGATGTTGCATATTTAGTGGAGGCTCTAGATTTTACCTTCCTTTTGCCTTCCTTTGCCATGAGGCACTTGTGGCCGACGTTGGGGAAGAGGAGGCCCTTGTTGACGGCGATGTTGGCGGCTTCCTTGTCGGAGGAGGAGTCGGTGGAGCTCTCATCGGAGTCCCATTCCCGACACACGTGGGCATCGCCGCCCTTCTTCTTGTAGTATCTCTTCTTTTCTTTCCTTCTCCCCTTCTTGTCGTCGCCCTTGTCACTATCACTTGACATAGGACATTTTGCAATAAAATGACCGGGCTTACCACACTTGTAGCAAACTTTCTTGGAGCGGGGTTTGTAATCCTTCCCCCTCCTTTGCTTGAGGATTTGGCGGAAGCTCTTGATGATGAGCGCCATTTCCTCGTTGTCGAGCTTGGAGGCGTCGATGGGGAGCCTACTTGACATAGACTCTTCTTTCTTCTCCTCTATCGCTTTGAATGCGACAGGTTGAACCTCGAGTGTGGAGGTGGCGCCTCGCTCGATGATTTGTTTGGAGCCCTTGATCATCAATTCAAAGCTCACAAACTTTCCTATAACCTCCTCGGGAGACATTAGCTTATATCTAGGATCACCACGAATTAACTGAACTTGTGTAGGGTTAAGAAAAACAAGTGATCTTAGAATAACCTTGACCATTTCATGGTCATCCCATTTTGTGCTCCCGAGGTTGCGCACTTGATTCACCAAGGTCTTGAGCCAGTTGTACATGGCTTGTGGCTCCTCCCCTTGGTTGAGCATGAATTGACCGAGCTCCCCCTCGATCGTTTTCCGCTTGGTGATCTTGGTCACCTCATCTCCTTCGTGCGCGGTCTTGAGCACGTCCCAAATCTCTTTGGCACTCTTCAATCCTTGCACCTTATTATACTCCTCTCGACTTAGAGAGGCAAGGAGTATAGTAGTGGCTTGGGAGTTGAAGTGCCGGATTTGGTCGACCTCCTCCGAATCGTAATCCTTGTCCCCTTTCTTTGGTACCTGCGCTCCATACTCAACAATATCCCATATGCTTTTGTGGAGTGAGGTTAGGTGATGCCTCATTTTATCAATCCACATAGAATAATCTTCACCGTCAAAAACCGGTGGTTTGCCTAATGGGACGGAAAGTAATGGAGTGTGTTTGGAAATGCGAGGATAGCGGAGGGGCATCTTACTATCTTGCGCTCATGGCGCTTAGAAGTGGCGGATGCCGATTCGGAGCCGGAGGTGGAAGGTGACGAAGAGTCGGTCTCGTAGTAGACCACTTTCTTCATCTTCTTCTTCTTGTCACCTTTCCGTTGTGTCTTGATGGAGGAAGAGGATTCCTCCTTATGCTTGTGGGCGGACTCCCTTGAGTGGGTTCTCCCTGAGCTTGCGAACTTGTCGCCACCGGTCCCAATCTCCCTCTTGGCGGATGCTCCCGACATCACTTCGAGTGGTTAGACTCTAATGAAGTACCGGGCTCTGGTACCAATTGAAAGTCGCCTAGAGGGGGTGAATAGGCAAATCTGAAATTTATAGACTTTAAGCACAACTACAAGCTAAGTTAGCGTTACAAATAAAATTGAGTCTGAAAGAGAGGGTAAAAACAAATCAAACGCAAATGAAGCGGATGACACGATGATTTGTTTTACCGAGGTTTGGCCCTCGAAGGCCTAGTCCCCGTTGAGGTGGTCACAAAGACCGGGTCTCTTTCAACCCTTTCCCTCTCTCAAACGGTCACCTAGACCGAGTGAGCTTTTCTCCTTAATCAATGGGTCACTTAGACCCCTTACAAGGACCACCACAACTTGGTGTCTCTTGCGTTGATTACAAGTTGCTTGAGAACAAGAATAGAGGAAGAAGAAAAGCGATCCAAGCGACAAAAACTCAAATGAACACAAATGTCTCTCTCTCACAAGCCACTAAGTCTTTGGAATGAGTTTGGGACTTGGGGAGGATTTGATCTTTTGTTTTGTGTCTTGGAGTGAAGTCTAGAGCTCTTGTATTGAATGCAATGACTGAAAACTTGGATGCATTGAAGTGGTGGTGGTTGGGGGTATTTATAGCCCCAACCACCAAACCAACCGTTGGGGTTGGGCTGCTGTCGATGGGCGCAACGGACAGTCCAGTGCGCCACAGGACACTGTCCGGTGCGCCAGCCACGTCACCCAACCGTTAGGGTTCGACCGTTGGAGTCTGACAGCCTGGGCCACCGGACAGTCCGGTGGTGCACTAGACAGGCATTGTTCACTGTCCGGTGCGCCTTCTGGCGATGCTCTGACTCTGCGCGGGCTGTCCGTGCACTGTTCACGTTCACTGTTCACTTTTGCAGACGATCGTTGGCGCAGTAGCCATTGCTCCACATGGCACACCGGACAGTCCGGTGCTACACCGGACAGTCCGATGAATTATAGCGGAGTGGCTTTTCTAGAAACTCGAAGGTGGCGAGTTCGAGTTGATCCACCCTGATGCACCAGACACTGTCCGGTGGTGCACCGGATAGTCCGATGCGCCAGACCAGGGTAGCCTTCGGTTTCTTTTGCTCCTTTCTATTTGAACCCTAACTTGGACCTTTTATTGGTTTGTGTTGAACTTTTGGCACCTGTAGAACTTTTAATCTAGAGCAAACTAGTTAGTCCAATTAGTTGTGTTGGGCAATTCAACCACCAAAATCATTTAGAAAAAGGTTTAACCCTATTTCCCTTTCAAAAAGAAATTAAATCATAAACAACATACTACAAATCTTGAGAGGAATTTAATTTTTCCTTCTTAACTTAGATTTCTATTCTACTTTACCCTAACAAGAGAAAGAGGGAAATTAGTTAAAAATTCAATGTCTTCACAAGGTTTTTAAACCACAAAATATGTATATATATTTTTAAAAATCTGAAATAAATCTAAATATAGATGGATAAGACAAATAAAAAATATTTAGAGCTCATAAAATATCTCTAGTTGCTTAGAAAATAGATTTGCCTCTAAAAACTAGAGAATTTTTGAAAAAACGAGAAAATTCTAAAAACATTCTAATTGGTGTATGAATGTGATTTAATATTTTCTGCAACAACAATGTGGGATGTAATTTGCATGAATACAAATTAGGTTAATGCTAAATGTTTGGTTATTATGTTTTTATTGTAATAAGTATTTGGAACACAATTATATATCAATTAAAATGTTGTGTAATTTTTAAGATTTTTTGGATATTTTTCTATTTTTCTAGAGATAATCTATTTTTCAACAACCATAGATATTTTTGAATGAACGGGAGGGGCTAAAGCCCCTAGTGATAGGATATTTTAGAGAAGCAGGAAAAACCAAGTACAAGAAGCCTATTACAACTTAAAGGAGAGATGCTCTCCAAATTTTTGCAGAAGCGAAATGCCTCTTGCCTTTTCATCTAAAAAGAAAAAATATAAAAAACCTTTGAAATCTAAGAAACTAGAATCAACCGAAGGGTCAGATCCACAGAAGATCCAATCATTTATTTGTTTCCAAATTGCCCATGTTATGAGAATGATGATTTCCATGGCGAAAGGTACTGATAGCTTGGCTTTGATGTCAATAATGGCTCGGTAAACACTGGTATGACGAGAGTAGAGGATATGAATTTTTGCCCAACATCTTCTCGCAAAACTGCATCTGAATAAAGGTGTCCATTGGATTCTACTTTCTACGAGATACACATTTCACAAATTATATGATTCCAGAATAAACTTATTTTTTTAAAGCAAAGTAACCAGAAGAAGACTTTATGCTTTAACTGTACAGAAGATCTCCAAAGCCATTTGATGATTACATGCGTTGAATTATCTCCCAGAATCTTTTTATAAGTTTCCTTGTCTGAGAGAAAAATGAGATCCCCAAGAGAAAGACTAAGTGTCTTTACTTTGTCCCTGGATACCCACAGCATGACACAAAGAAAACAGGTTGTCCAATTGCGGGAAAGTTTGCTCTGATAGAGGAAGGTTAAAGTGATCTTGCCAAGACCGATGATCTCTAAACTCCTTTAAAGAAATGTTTGGATTTAAGGAAAACAAACAGAGCTGAAGTAAAAGTAACTCTAAGGTTTGAGAATTCCACAAATCTTTTCAGAGCAAAATAGTAGACCCATCTCCAGGTAGAGCTCTAGCAATACCTTTGAAAAGATAATTCAAAGATATAATTTTCTTCCACCAAGGGTATATCTTGTTTGACCTTAGAGATATGTTGCCATTAGGATAATATTTCTCCTAGACAAGATTAATCCAGGGAATAGGCTCCTTATTGTAAAAATTGTGAACGTGCTTAAATTGAAGAGCATTGTTTTGGCACCTAAGATGGATTATACCCAGTCCTCCCAAGGCTTTGGGGTTTTGAACCATTTTCCATGAGGCTAGAGAAGGTTTGGATGAGTTTAGATCATAGCCCTTTCAAAGACAACTTCTTCGAAATTTGTCAATTTTCTCTATGGCTCCAATGGGTGTAACACCCCAGGTGTTACTGTATGTAAACCGCGAATATGGACGTAAGTATGGAATGTTAGTAAGAATAACAGTCTCTATATCCTGATCATATTCCCATATCTGTATTTTCATCTATGTCTATCGGGACTATCCAAAATATTTCACGAAGTTCGGACTTTAGTAGCCTTCAAAAAATGCCGAGCCCGGTGCTGTTTAGATTGGTCAAGAGCGTGAATGCGATTTCGGAAATAGTTAAAGTTTATAATTTCGATCGCGTTCATGTCCAAGAAATATAAGGCATAGAGTTATTAATCGAATTGCTCTCTTGTCGAATGTTCGGATAGTGGGCAAAATTCATCTAAATTTAATCGAAACTCGGCATCCCGACTAGTTATCTGATTCACTTACATATCCATCCAAGGCCTTGAGGGCAAGGATTGGTGTACGTGGGTCCGATAACTTGGTTGGGTTGTGACAGCTGGTATCGGAGCAAGATTAAGTATAATACAGTCACATACGTATTTTTAAAACAAAGTTTTGGTTTCGAAAACCTATTTTTAACTAAACAATTTGTTTGGTTTTGAAAAACAGATTTGAAAAACTATAATGCTAGCGACATCCTCTATTAAGCCCTAAATTAAGGACTATTAGGTGGCTTAGATTAAAACACTAACCCACAACCTAGGGGAATTGCATACGTGTGTAATGTTATTTTTGGAGCCATCAGTTTTGAATGGATCGATGCTCAAGCTAAGGTGAGATGTGAGAGCATGACCGAATAAACATCGGTCTAGAGGAGAGCATAAAAATGCGCTTGATTATATACATGTTACACATATGTATATATGAAGGCTGCGATGTGGAGTATTTAATTTTCTGGGATTCAGTACCCCATGGATGTGTATGGGTATGCAGACATGGGAGTACTAAGAAGTGTAATGTACTTGTAGCGACACACCTACGCTCAAGTAAAAAGGTGAGTTACCATTATGAGCTGCCCTATGGTTAAAGTGTGGCAGCGTCGCCTATGCGTGGCTCGACCTTCTTATATAAGTATATCCCTTCTATAGTTTCTTTATTGAGGATTGTCACTTAATCTAGCATGCATTTCAAACTTACAAATATTTTATAACAATTCAAAGTGTAACTCTTTTGAAACACTTTCTTTTGTAATCAACTCCGATAATTGTATAATGTAAACTTATTGTAACTTGTAATCATTTTGCAATAAAGAATTTATTTCCGCTGCAAATGTTTGTATATGAGTTGTGTTTACTTAATCCTGCGATCTTGGCGGTAAGTGGTTTATCCGGTGTCTTTGGGACACTCGAACAAATCCTGTTAAATTGTTTGGTGCACATGTATAGCCGTCTGAGATCTTTAAGATAAGGACAGGTGCATGTGGACCCAATAACTTGGGAGGTTCTACGACAATGGGGAGCTTAATGGTGCTCATGTAGTAAGTTAGAAGGGAAGAGAGCATTGTATTTACCATTTGTGATTTCCCACCAAGGCTAAAAAAGTATTGTAATGCTATAAAGTCTTTTCTGAATTATGCAAATCAGAGGCATACAATCTTGAATCTTTAGATACATGGTACCGAGGGGCAAACCTAAATAAGTGAAGGGAAGGGAGCCGATTTTGCAATTGAAAGTCCCAGCTAGAATCATCATTTTTCCTCATCTACATTAATAGGGATGATACTAGATTTAGTATAATTCACACACAAACCCAAATCCATTTCGTAAGTATGGATCAAAGATTTCAAAACAAAGTTGTTTTTGATGGCTTCCATAATCAGGAGAGTGTCATCTTCATATTGAATAATTGGAAAGTCCATAGATGACGAGGAAATAATTGGGCAATAGAGCATCCCCAACGATTTCCCCTAGTTGACTAAAGATTGTAGCAAATCTGAAGCAATACAAAAGGCAAAGGACATAGAGATTCTCCTTGTCTAACTCCCCTTCTGCAATGAAAAGTCTTCCCCGGTACCCCATTTAGCAGAACTGACGAAGTTCCAGTTGAAAGAATATCCGAAATCCATTTTACACATCTTTGGCCAAATCCTTTCGATTTGAGCATGTAAATTATTAGATGATGTTCCACCATGGCAAAGGACTTTTCAAAGTCTAGCTTAATAATCACTACCTCTGTATGCGAGAGTTTGCACCAATGAATATATTCAAATGCCCAAATGATACAATCTTGAATTGTTATGCCTTTAGGAAACCATATTGATTCTGATGAATTAATTTTGTCATAACTTTTTGCAGCCTATCTGCCAGAATCTTAGTGATCAGCTTGACTGATGAATTGAGCAACAATATTGGTTTCAAGTCATTTCCAGACATTTTTCTATGATTTTTAAAACCTGTCAAAGTAATTTATCAAATTATTTTAAATATAAAATAGACAAACCTACCTTAAAATCGACTGTATAGATAATCCGAATGTTTTAAAAATTTAGAACATAAGATGCCTACTTTTAAATTTCTATAAAGAAATTCAGACTTAGGAGGTGTTTGGAAGTGAAGTTTTTTTACAATTTTTTTTAAAAAATACTGCAGTATTATATACAGAAAGGTGTCAAGCTAGCTAAAATCTCTATTTTCAAAACTAAAGTATTATAAATACTGTAGTTGTTTTAAAGTACTCTAAAATTAGGTTTAGACCTCTGTAGTATTTTACATTGTAGTATATAGTATTTTAAAAACTATGGTTTTAAAAAAACTTTGGATGGCCAACCACTGCAAATTTGTACACATCAAAACGCAGTTATCACCAAGTCACCAACCTATTGCTTTCTCCGTTGATTTTCAGAACTTCATTCGTGGCCGGTGGCCCCATGTGTCACTGGGTAAGAGCACCATTCATTACGCCTTGACGGGTTGCATCTAGACGGCGCCACACGACTGACGGCTTCATCCGATTGGTTGGCCTATTTATCTCCCAGTCCCACTCCGTCCACTCGAGCTCTCCACCAGCTTTCCCCTTCTCTACGGTCCGGGAATCGGAAGCTCACGGCAGAAGGTATAAGGTACCAGACCATGTCGTAGCCCCTAGTTACTACTGCTTGATTATTACTTTTCGCTTTTCTTGAGAGTAAAATTTTATTTACTCGCCGTTTTGGGGCTGTTCATGTTTCTGTTAGTGTGTTTGGTGCCTTGATTTTTTCAGATAATTGGTGCCTTTCTTGATAAGTTGATATACAACCGTGGATCCTTGGAACTTCGATTTAGTTAGTGACTCCGTAGGTATCAGATAACCAAAAAAGAGGAATCACGTGAACTACCGGTTATATTTCCCCCGGATTTCGACAAAGCTTTTTAGGAAATTTCGTACTTTTTTTCATGGAGAAATTTCGAGGACACCAATGAAGTTCTCGCATAAAATAATAAAAAAAAAACCCTAAGCATGCTCGATTTTCATTCTTTTTTGCCATGAACAACTGCTAGTCAAGCACAAAACAAGGATCTCCTAATTCTCCACACTCGACAACCATTATTTTCACAGCTTCAAGAACTCTCAACTTCCCCCCACCCCCACCCAAAAGAAGTGAGTACAACCATAACCTTCACAGCTTCAAGAACTTTCCAACTTCAAGGAAATTTCTAAACAGTAATTCTTTTTTTAAGCTGGTGAGGTGTCCCGGCCCTCCTGTTTCCTGAAAAAAAGCACGACTGAACTAGATGTTATTAGGTCCGCACATGAATTGCATACGAAATGTTTTCCTGACTGGGGCTAATTTGCTAGTTTAGCCATGGGGCAGACGCATCTTTTGTTGCTCGCTTGTTTCTGGGTCCTGTCAACATGCTCCTTGCTACTTGATGCTTCCTCCGATGGACTGTTAAGAATCAACCTGAACAAGAAGAGACTGGACAAGGAAGCTTTGACTGCTGCGAAATTGGCGAAGAAGGAGAGCCACCTTCGAAGGTCTCTGGGTGCTGACCAGTATCTCAGTGCCTCAACTGATGACATAGTCCCTTTGGACAACTAC
Source organism: Zea luxurians (assembly GCA_029449295.1). Classification (NCBI taxonomy): domain Eukaryota; kingdom Viridiplantae; phylum Streptophyta; class Magnoliopsida; order Poales; family Poaceae; genus Zea; species Zea luxurians. The sequence goes on from JAOPSE010000090.1 coordinate 3,025,789, forward strand.
CTGGACACCCAGTACTTTGGACAGATCAGCATCGGCACGCCACCACAGAACTTCACAGTGATATTCGACACTGGAAGCTCCAACTTGTGGGTTCCCTCATCCAAGTGCTACTTTTCGGTATGTTCTTTACCTGACAGGTTTATGAGACAATCTTGCATATTTTGATGCAAATAAGGTATGTTAATTTGGTATTTCTATGGCCATGTATTACAGATAGCGTGCTACTTACACCATAAATACAAGTCAACCAAGTCGAAGACTTACACAAAGAATGGTACACAATAATCTATTGCATCTGTTCAGTTTTCACTATTCTTTTGGCGAGTTTGAGAGAAATGTCGGTTAAACACTACCCTGTTATTTTGAACTGTACAGGAGAATCTTGTACGATAACATATGGTTCTGGGCAAATCGCTGGCTTCTTCAGTGAGGACAATGTGTTGGTTGGCAACCTTGTTGTGCAAAATCAGGTAAACTGCTCACAGAATTCCTCAATTAAATGTTCCTATCCATCATTGTTAGTGATAATAGTACTGCTTTTTGTTCAGAAATTTATTGAGACAACTCGAGAAACCAGCCCTACTTTCATCATTGGGAAGTTTGATGGAATTCTTGGTCTCGGATTTCCTGAAATTTCTGTAGGAGGAGCCCCTCCAATTTGGTACGGATTGATTTTTCATTTATACATAATGTCAAAACTCAAATCACTGCATTTCTGTTCCTTGATCATTTCTCTGTTGGATGGACCAAACAGGCAGAGCATGAAACAGCAGAAACTGGTCGCAAAGGATGTCTTCTCTTTCTGGCTTAATCGTGACCCTGATGCATCTGCTGGAGGCGAGCTTGTCTTTGGTGGTGTTGACCCAAAACACTACAAAGGGGACCATACATATGTTCCCGTTACACGCAAAGGCTACTGGCAGTTTGACATGGGAGATCTTATTATTGGTGGCCACTCAACTGGTTTCTGTGCTGGTGGCTGTGCTGCTATTGTGGACTCAGGGACTTCATTGCTTGCTGGTCCAACTGTACGTATTCTTGAATTCCTGAATGGTGAATGCACATTTAGTACCTTTTCAGAAAAATGGCACGACTTATTTTCTAATATTATTCTGCTCCAGACCATAGTGGCTCAAGTCAATCATGCAATTGGGGCTGAGGGAATCATCAGTACAGAATGCAAAGAAGTGGTGGGCGAGTATGGAGAGATGATCCTTGAGTTGCTCATATCGCAGGTTTGGTGCTGGTTTCCCGTGCATTGTTATTGTGATGTATTTGTACATTGATATGGTTTTATCTAAGTATGAAACATTTTGTAATTGAGCAGACAAGCCCACAGAAAGTGTGCACTCAGATTGGTCTCTGTGTATTTGATGGTGCCCATTCTGTCAGGTTAGCTCAACATATGAATTAATTTCTAAGTTCTTCCATAGCCCATAATATCTATGCATTTTTATTTTCCATGACAATATGACATGCTTTTTTATTGAACTATCATGCAGCAATCCAATTGAATCTGTTGTTGAGAAACAGAAGCGTGGTTCTGATCTTTTCTGTACTGCTTGTGAGATGGCTGTTGTCTGGATACAGAATCAGCTCCGTGAAAACAAGACAAAAGAACTCATTTTGAATTATGCTAATCAGGTTGGGATACTTTGTTATGTTTGGACAGTTCTATGATTGGTAACTGTGCAGAATGTGACATCATTTCTTATTTTAATGTGCATTGCAGCTCTGTGAGCGTCTCCCTAGCCCCAATGGCGAGTCAACTGTTGATTGCCATCAGATCTCAAAGATGCCAAATCTTGCATTCACCATAGCAAACAAGACTTTCACCTTAACACCAGAGCAGGTAACTCCCTACTTACAGTTTCTTCAGTGTTTGAATTAATAGCGAAACATTGTCTAGGGAACCATGATCTCATTTTCAAAGTTACAGTTCATTTATTGGATATTCTTTGGTGCAAACATATACTTCTTCTATTTTTCTTGAATCCACTGATTGCCTTTGTGCTGCAGTACATAGTGAAGCTGGAGCAAGCAGGACAAACTATCTGCATCAGTGGGTTTATGGCATTTGACGTACCACCTCCTCGTGGTCCTCTCTGGTACGCCGAACATATATGTACATAAGTGGCAGTAATCCACACTCTACAGTCTTTGCTTTCCCTAGCAAGAATCAAGCATGCAATCTGACATCTATCTTGTAAACATTCAGGATACTTGGTGATGTTTTTATGGGTGCCTACCACACTGTTTTTGACTTCGGCGAGAACAGGATTGGGTTTGCCAAATCTGCATGAAGACTGGAGTTCTGCGCTTTAGTAGCATGTCCAGTTTGTTATCCTGGTATTGTACATATATATGTTGCCAACTGGTGTAATCCGCAGTGTTTAATAGTATATATTCATGCAGAAATCTAGAAGATTGTGGCATGATATGTGTTTGCAAATGGAGCTATGCTATGTATGGAGCTCCAGGACCTAGAGTTTTATGTAAAGGGAGACGATGAGGATTAGGGCTTTTAACCTATTCTCATCACGTTATTGTCCTGATTACTATGTGTAGGTATAGTTGCTGAGCTTGTTTGGGAGCAAGACAATTGGAGGGGATGAGTGGACTAAAATTCCCTTCCTCTCAAAATTGAATATGAAGAGTATTTTAGCTCTCTCAATCTTCTTCTCTTGCTCCCAAACATATCCTTATAGTTTGGGGTGTCCTCTTTTTGTGTTGTAGTTTGGTTTTGATGTTCGATATAACATAATCTTGAGTCGTGCAGGTTAAGGTTTCTAGCTAATTTGTACACTAAGTAGATGGTCTCTGAATATGGACCACAAGACGTGACCTACCTAAAAAAACCTGATCCTACCAATGCAATGGGTAGGTATATGCTTTAGTTTTTGATCCGCAACAACCTATGAGCATAGACACTGGCTATGATTTTTAACCTAAAACCCGACCTAGATTTTTAACCTAAAATCCGACCTAACCTGAAAAACTCAACTGTAAAGCCCAAATTTTATATAAAAACAAAAATAAAAATAAAATGATATAAATAAATATAATTATGTAGTATTTTGAGATTATGGAACCTTTGGAGATTATTTGGGTTTTCTTTTATTTGTGCATATTCAGTTAATGGAATTATATTGGTTACATAACAAATAAATAAATATAGAAATATGCACATCATACTGGAGTTCTTGTATGTTTGCATATGTAATCAAATTTTTGAGACAAGTTAAGTTTGAAAAGTAGAATTTGAAAACAGAAGGGGAAATAAGAAAAGAGAAAGGAAATTGTATTAAAGTCATTTACAATTGCTAGAATGAAATAATAGGAAGGAGAATAAATAATAAATAAATAAACCACAAGATGTAAAGGTAGTATTCAGGTGAGAATTGTGTTTTATATCTAGGAATTCGAAGTTCAAATATGAATTTAAATTCAATTTCGAATCTAAAAATGGGAGAAAGGAGAAAAAGAAAATAAAAAAATTGAACTACCTGTCGCCTAGGCCGATTCCTTGCGTTGGCCCAGCTCACCACCCCACCCTCGGCCCACCTGCACCCCAAAAGCCGGCTCGCGCGGCCCATTTACCGCGTAGACTCGTGCCTCTGGTGCCTTGGACCCCCCCTCATGTGTGCGCTTAGCCACTACCTCGCGGGCCCTCTCGGTCAGTACCTACTATTGCGCATGCGAACTCAGCTGTTGCGCTGACGTGTGGGTCCGCCGTGTCAGTGATCCCTTCAACCTCCGGACACCGGACCGGCAGCACGGATTTCGTGGGTTGCGCGCACCTCGCGCTCCTCCAACCGACCCCCAAATCGGCGCTGATTTCGGAATTCGATCTGTCGCCGCGCTATAAAAGGTCGGGCCGCCCCCTTAGACCCCCAAGCCATGCCGAGATTTTATGGGGACACCAGTACAGAGAGGATAGGGAGAGAGAACCAGAGAGAAAGAGGAAGGGCGCCGCCGCGTGAATGCCCCACAACCACCGCCGTGCTGTAGCCATGGAGGGGACTCTGTGATTCGCTCAAGCTTGGGGACTACTTTCGCGGTGTGGCCAAGCCTCGGGTGTGCATGGTGATGGAGTAATTCCTCATCGTTTCGGATGCACTGTTACCGGGCCGCCATCTGCCATGGACAGGGCTTGGCATAACACGATTCGAGGTGGGTAGCCCGCTATATTGTTCGCCTCCCTTCCACCTTCATATAGCGCGTTGATGGTTGGTATCGGACGCCGGTGCTCAGAATCGGGGGATTCGGCGTCGGTGGCGCCGCTGTAGGGTGCGAGTTGCCGTTCTTGTGGAAGCCGTGGGAATGGGAAGTCCCCTGTATCGTTCATCTGCCGATGGACGGTCAAGAATAGAAGGAAGGTAGCTTTTGGTTTTGGGCCATTGGATCGTAGGCACGCGGCTAGGATTGGATCTCGGGTCTCGGTTTGACCGTGTAATAGGTGCCGTCGGAATTGATCGCGATGCTTTAAACTCGGAGCCATCGGATCTAGATTGGGTGGTGGAAAATCAAGCGTACCTCTTCGCCATACCATTCTTGCTAAAGAGCCACTCGATTTTATTTAAATAAACCCGTCGTTCAGCAGAGTGTTAAAAACATTGCATCTAGGTCCTGTTTTATGTGATCTAGCCCCTAGACTTTTCTATATTAATGCCCGCAGCCCAGGGATTGAATAAATCAAGTAATTGATTTAGAAAAATAGTTTTTAGTATAAAAATAATTCCAGGATCTTGTTTAATTCATATAAAATTTATTTTAACTCCTTTTTAATCCGTTCCAGTTACAATAAATTCATGATAATATTGTTTATCACCTAGTACCTTTGTTTAGCCATAAAACTTGATTTAAAATTATTCACTTGAATTACTCTATTCTAGGTACTAAATAACTCCAGAAATTCGTAACTAGAGAATCGTAACTCCGATTCGATCCGTTCAAATTGCGTTAGATTCATCGTAATATCATCTGTACAGTATGACACTAACATTTATCACAACCCATACTTTTATTATTAGAAATTGTCTAGCCTATGTTTAATAGATTAACTCCTCTAATCGAAGTTAACCTATCCATAATTATAATTTGATTAAAAATATGATCTCTAGTTAAGTTACAATTAAGATTAAGGTTGAGTTAATTATTTATAGAATAGTCACTCATATGATATACACTAACCAATTTATAATATAATTTAATATTTAAACCACATAGATCTACCATAAATCCTAATTCTTTAACCGTAACTTTGATTTTAGTGGTTCTAGAACCCACGATCTCGTAGCAATGCTTAGATTATTATTACACACTTTATTCTTATGTTTGGTGTGATGTTAATTTTATCTATACCATGTTTGTCTGTATTGCTACGTTTAGCAGTGAGGACACGAGTCACCTGAAGGGCAAGTTGGTACCTGGAATCTCAAGTCACAGGCAGGTTGTGCCCTTGATCACTTCTTTTTACCCACTCATGTTCTTATTAATCATAATGATCTGCATAGGTTAATTTTGATGGGACCCAATAGGTTACCCTAGTTTGACTATCTTTATACCTTGTTTTACCACTTAATTTTTGGGTAGTACCTGCTATTGCTATATGTGGTTTTGGGTATGGAGATATACATTATTCATGATCATACTTTTATTATCAGATTGTTATTTACTGCTCATGATAAGATCATTATGTTAATTAGAACATAGAGAACCACCCAGGAAAACAATGCTACCACAAGGGTGGTATGGGATGCCCTTGGCTGACTAATTAGGAAAGCTAGTGGAGGACTACCTTACCCGAAAGGGGCAAGGGCAGTAGGGGAGTGGTCAGTGTAGGGAGGCCCTTGGGTTATTTTTGCTGCGATGGCGGTCAGGCGAGGGGTCCCTGCATTGGAGCTTCCTAGAAACTGTAGCAGGTTTTCTGAAGCTAGTGGAACTTTGTAAAGGCCTCGTAGTGTTACCCTGCCTCGCCTCCTCGGTAGAGGTGTATGGGAAGTCGCGATCCCTTGGCAGATGGGTAACATGACTTGTGGGTAAAGATGCGCAACCTCTGCAGAGTGTAAAACTGGTATATCAGCCGTGCTCACGGTCATGAGCAGCCCGGATACTCACATGATTAATTTATAGAACTAAATTCAATGTGTCATATGCATTGCATTGCAGGTGTTGTTACCAAATTTGTACTACTACTTAACTGGGTTGGTATTTACTTATACTTAGTAATTGCTAATAAAATTTTGACCAACTTTAAAAGCAATGCTCAGCTCTAACCATTCTCTTTGGTAAGCCTTACACTTCACATGAGCTCCCACCTTTGGTGAGACCATGCACATTATTCCCCACAACTTATTGAGCGATGAACGTATGTGAGCTCACTCTTGCTGTCTCACACCCCCACAGGTCAAGAACAGGTACCGCAGGATGAGGCGCATGGAGGATGCTGTGATGATTTCGTGAGAGGTCTAGGTCGTCGTCTCCCAGTCAACTTTGGGTTGCTGGACCGTTGTCTCCTTATGATGTAATTATTTATTTTGTATAGAACTCCTATTATATAGTAAAGGCGATGTGACATTCGTTTCTGTATCACTATTCATCATATATGTGAGACTTGGTCCCAGCACACTTGATGTTTATTTCGCGCCCGGTTCTTGGTGCCCCCAAAACTCGGGTGTGACACCAACTCAAAGCCAAAAAATCTGACCCAACTCGAAAACCCTTGACTCGATACATCCAATAGGGAAGCATGTTCCAATCTAACCCAACACTGAACATGAGTCAGGTACGTGTCGTGTGAAATGACCCACGTCTCGAGCTTTACCTGAATCGGACCTGACATTTAAACATGGCTACCCTTGATGTAGACTTTGAGCTCCAAATAGTTATAGCAAAATTTGGAATCCTTTAGAGTTTTCTTGAGTTGATTTGACTTTTGGGTGAAATTTTCACGGGCTCGGACATGTGATGCCGGATAATAGCATATGCTAGTTTAAATAATGTCAAAACTGGCCTAGGTGGGTTCTTAGGCTATGACCAGCAGATCGTGCATATGGCCATGTAAAACGTTGTTTTGCATTATAGACTGCACTATTTACAGAGTGTAGATTGAAATGAGAGATGAAGATGAGTACGATGCTGGAGATAGTCTTAGCCCTATACTCTGCAAAGCAGATCTAGACTGGTTTGGCATGGATAATCTTTGCTTCTTATATTTTTTGCTATGTTTCTTATACATCTTTGAATACATTTAGCCACTAGTTGGCTCGTATGTGTTTATCATAGAGATTCTATGTGACATCCGGTTATAAGGATAAAAACTGAATGCCCACTATACATGTAACAAGATTGAGATCACATGTATAGCGACATCATACAATGGATTAAATAAAAAATAAATATTATTACATAACCAAATATTTGATACAATCCGCCAATAGACCATCCATGTAGCCGACTGGTTGATCACATGTCTAGAAGTCATCGAAATCCTTGAACACTCGGGTCTAGGACACATATTCTTCTTTTGAGCAGAAAATATACATTGGAAGTAGGTCAAGGTGTAAAAAGACAAAACGTCGAGGTGTAAAAAGCTAGGGTGAGTACTTTTGCATTCAACAAGTATTCCACTATTTGGTAAGTATGTTGGCTATATAGTGGATCTGGCTCAAGTCGTTGCTTTTAGTTGGTCAAGTTTTACTTTAACTTAGAAAGCATACTAATTCCATTCTGTAAAGCATTTATCATGTGAAAACAACATTTATAGCCTAGGACATTCGTTGTGTCCCAAAGTAAACCATTCGCCAAGTCCCATGGTGAACTGTTACAGTAAAGTAACCTTAAAAAACGTTGGTCACATCCTATGATGAACCATTCACCAAGTCTCATGGTGAACCTTTTTGAAACCATCACGGGCATCAACCCCTCAGCGTTTTGTCTTTGGAAAAACTAATCTACGAGGAGTCCAATTCCACTCTTAACTGTGAGCATGACTGATTAATCAGTATTACACTCTACAAAGATTATATAACTTTACCCACAAGTCGTGTTACCTAGTTGCCATAATTTCAATGGAACCGGCTCCACTGACGTACTGAAGAGGAAGTTAGGCCACCGAACGTGAACCCTATCACACATGGGGCCCACATGTTAATGGCTCCTTCCCACGTAAGAGGATCTTGTTCCGGTTTCAAGACATGTACACCTCTTCCATGGAGGTGAGACAGGGTTCACTACGAACCATAAACAAAGGATCCCTGATGTGTATTAGTTCCATGACATAATATTTGGAAGAAATCTCTTGTAATATTTCTCCACTTCCTACCTCACACCTAGGCACTCTAGGGGCATCAGCCCCACCACATAGTCAAGCGTAGGTATGACCAAAGAACCTTATTCCGTCCCCATTGTAACATCCCAATTTTTGATCCCAAGGTTAGAAACCCTAAACTCCTAACCCCCCATTATTCCTCTTAAGATCTTATGTCATGAGCATTTCATTCATCATATGCATACACCACGATTTCTAGTAGCACTTCACATATAATATTTTATTTTGGCACCTAGAAAACATAAATGAATATTTGTATAGAAGAGAAAATGAATTAAGGAAAAAGAAAAGAGAAAATAAAAAGAAAAAGGAAAACTCTCTCCCCCTCCTCGGTTGGGCCGATTCCGACCCACCTTCTTCCCCCCCTCTCGCGCCCAAGCCCCCCCCCCTCCGCTCACAGCCCAGCGCGGCCCAACATCCGCGTGTGCCCGTGCTCGCGCCGTGCCCCCTCCCTCCCGCTGACCGATCGGCCCCACCCATCAGCCGCGCTCGCCCCGCTCTCTCGCGCCCACTCTTCCTCTGGCCAACGGGCCCCCGCCCGTTAGTCCTTTCTGCCCCGCCCGTGACTTCACCGACGCGATCCCCGCCGACCGCCACTCCCTCTCTCTCACCGCCATTACTCCTGCTGCAGTGGAGTTAGGCACCGCTTCGCCCCCTGTGCACTGTGCTAGCACCCTCACACGGCAGCCTGCCTGAGTGGTCTCATCTCCGGCGCTGTGCGCCATCATCGCCGCCGCTATGCACCTCGCCGGTGCCAGCTGGTTTTCGGCTGCTTCCCTCCCCGGGCGCCTATAAAAGGGACCGCCCGAGCTCCACTTCTCCTCACACCAGCCCCGGCCACCCCTCACCCCTCCCCCGAGCTCAATCGAGCCAGCGTCGCTGCCCTCTCCCTCCGCTCTGGTGAGCTCTCCCTCCCTTCTCCAGTGGCTTAGAGTCGAATTAACTTGGTTCACCAGCTTCACCACTTCACCATGAACACGGCGCGCCCTCCTCCCTCATCTATCACGCCCGGAAGCCTCGCCGGTGACCTCACCACCGCGGGTGCCCACCACCTCACTGTGGACCGGCCGTCTTAAGCCCCCACCGGCCAAATTGACCCCACCACCGTGACCCCCTACCTCCACCCGTGCTATGCCACCATCCCAACCACCTAGAACCGGACCACCGGCGAAGAACCACCATCGAGATCACTGGCGGTCGGTTCTCACCGTCGAGGGCGGACCACCATCCCCTCCCCCCTGACGCTGTTCGCCTCCCCTCGCTGGCATGTGGGCCTACGCCCACGGCGTCACCCCCGCGCCGTGCCTCATAGCGGGCCTAGCTAGGCCGAGCGCCCGCACGGTCGCGTGCCCGCGCGTTCGGATGGGCCGAATCCCCCTCGGCCCGTTTAAACCGAGAAACCTTTTTCTTTGTCCTTTTCTCCTTTTTCCCATTATCTTATATATATATATATATATATATATATATATATATATATATGTACACATATTGATATTTTATGCACCAAAAATAGTCCAAAAATTCTTTAAGTCACAAAATAATAATACTTAGAACTTGACACACTTTATTAGCCAACAATGTTTGATGTATTGTTATTGCCTGTTTTTGCAAGGCAAAGAGGGGTCTGACCCTCCAGAAATCATAGCTTTGAAAGAAGGGCAGGAGCCCAACCTCCCGGAAATAGAGCTTTCGTGCCAAGAGAGCTTCGACGAAGGCAAGTCCATTCTTCCCTTGATGCATAAATTACCTACTCTTCTACCACTGCCTAAGCCGGGTTATGGGTTGGGTTCTATGCATTGTGAGTCGAGTGATAGCTTGCATTAAAGAATATCTTTTGAATACAAAAATGTGGGTTGAGGCAATGGTTTTTCTGAAAAGAGAAATGTTTTCAAAAAGTGTATGATGAAGGGTATTCACCCTTATCACCAACCGAGAGGGATGATCAGGGACTCCCTGGTTTAGGGGAGGGCTTAAGGTGTTGGCTCAGCCGGGTTAGGTGTGAGCATGAAGGATTGTTCCCTCATATAAGGACCGGTTTGTCATCCTTCACTACCTGTACTCACGACAAGTACAACCACTCGAGACTGTATGGGCAATCACTCAATCTGAACTTGCATGGTCCGAAACCCAGGGTTATGATGGCTGGGGAGCACCGGGAGGATAAGGAAGGGGATTGTTTTGTCCGGTTTGGGCATGGTGGTGGCCTTGTTCCTTCCGGTATAATCTGTAATACTTACTTTGTAAGAAAATCTAAAAGGAGAAATGAAATTCATGTATATCTGTATGTGTGTTATCTCTACTTGTCATTTCATGTGGACACCTCACTTATACAAATGAATAAGTAATAAAAGGCACTCAAACAAATCATGCATCATGCTGGTATTTTATTTTTGTGCATTATGTGACAATATAAAAAAACAGTGTAAAAAGGAATATATCAAAATCCAAAATTTGGAGATTTAACCCCAATTTGTAAATTGAAGTTTAGAGAAGAGAAAGAGAAATTATATACAAAAAATAAGAAAAATGTATAGATAAAAATAGTTAAACCATCCCTATCATCGGGTTCAATTTGTACATTTCAAATGAATATAAGTTCACATTTAAAATTGGATTCAAATTTGAATTCTAGAAATTAAAAAGGAAAAAGATAAAAAGGAAAGGAAAGAAATAGGTTAAAAGCGCGCTTGGGCCAAAACTCCACTCTCGACCCATCTTGTCTCTCTGTGCGGTCCGGGTCAGGGATTGGCGCCGACGTGTGGACCCAATCCGTCAGTCGCACACAGCGTGCCCGCTCACTCGCTACACTGCCTTGTGGCCCCGCGCGGTCAGCGCTTTCTTCTCCACGGATCTCGCCAGCGGTGGCACGTCCGCGCAGTCCAGATTGCCGCGAAGATCGGGCAGGCCGTTCCAAACCTCAACTCTTGGGTCCACGCTTAGCCATCATATTAACCCGCACCGAATCCCGGTTTCGTTCGCTCCGTCCTCGCCCTAGAACACATGACTCGCAAGCTTGCCTTTAGATTTGGGAGCGCCGCCATAGCCGTCTACTGTCGCCGTCCCCGCTTTGCACTCGAGGTGCATTCCTGGACAACTCGACGGTGGTGTGGACCGTGTCCCGGGGGAGAATCGGGTGCGTGGTGCCGCGTGTGGAGGGAATTGCTTGCCGGCCTTTACCGTCCGCCATGAAGCCGCCCCACTTCATGGACAGTCTCGTCATCAAGCCATTTGTGAGTACCAACCTCCTCCCTAGATCTGTCGTCGTCCTACCTTTATTCGGCACCTAGCGTCTCGGATAATGGCGCACCGTATGTCATCGGGGGTCTCCTAGCCATGGCGCGCCACCGCGGCCTCATTGTTTGTCGCCGGCGTTCAACCGGGAAGAGGAGGGCGTGACCTGGCCATTGATCCGTTGATGTGCGGCTAGGATTAGACGTTACCATACCCCCTCGCTGGGTTCATCTCGGCCGTGGATTTCAATCAAACGGCTCACAACTGATTTAGAATAGGTAGTTCCTTCACCATCGATCGCAGATCCGACGTCTCGCGTGACATACCGGTTTGCTTCACTCTAGATCTAATCTGAGCCGTTAGATCTTGATCTGACGGTGGGAGAACAGCCAAACCGCTTCGGCCGCACGTTTTACTTAAGAGCCCTCTGGATGTAGGAAATGAACCCGCGGTCTGCAGGGCTGTTCCCTGTGTCTTGGGAAAGTTCCCCCGAGACCCCTGTATTTTCTGCAAATAATGCGCCCAGTCCAGAGCTCATTTAAATGTTATAAATGAATTAGAAATTGAATATTTAATATGAAAATAAGTGCTAGAACTTGTAAAATTCATAGAATTTCCATTTTTAGTCCAAATTGATCCATTCCAATTTCTGAAATTTTGTAATATTATTCTCTATCACTTAAAGTCTCTGTTTGGACATGAAAACAGTAAGAAAATTAGTTTTCCACTTAATCCTATTTTAAGCACATAAAACCTTTGAAAATTCATAACTTAAAATCTATAACTGCAAAAATTATGATTCCTGTTCCTAGGTTTTTATTTTAATGTGTAGATTATTACTGTGTATTTTGTTTATATGTTTGGTATGATGTTAATTTTCTCTATATACTATGCTTGTTTGTATTGTGGCGAGTAGAAGAGCCCGTGACTGAGGATCCTGGTGAGCAGCAGATAGAAGTAGCTGAGCAAGAGCTCATTGAAGGCAAGTTGTGTCCTTGACCACTTTTTACCCAATAATGTTCTTTAATATCATTTATTCATGCATAGGTTAATGTTGATGGGACCCAATAGGTCACCCTAGATTGTTTATCTCATTACCTTGTTTACCCCTGAATCACTTGGGTAGTTTGCTATTGCTTTATATGGTTTTGGGATAATCATTTATTATATCTATGTTCCAATTCTTTTGTTATTCTATTTATGTTCATGTCAAGATCATTAATGTTAATTGGAACATAGAGCTTAACTTGAGAAACACGTGCCACCACAAGGGAGGAATGGGACCCATTGGCTAACTAATTAGGAAAGCTAGTGGAAGACTACCTTACCCGAAAGGGGCAAGGGCAGTAGGGGAGTTGCATGCAAGGAGGTTCTCAGGTTGATTTAGCTACGATGGCGGTCGGACGGGGGATTCTTGCAAGTGCTCTTCCCATAAACTGTAACGGGTTTTCGAAAGCTAGTGGAACTTTGTAAAGGCCTCGTAGTGTTGCCCTGCCTCGCCTCCTAGGTAGAGGTGTATGGGAGTCATGATCCCTTGGCAGATGGGTAACATGACTTGTGGGTAAAGGGTACAACCTCTGCAGAGTGTAAAACTGGTATACTAGCCGAGCTTACGGTCATGAGCAGCTCACGACTCTCTGATGATTAAATTATGGAACTTAAATTCAATTTGTCATTTGCATTGCATGGGTTTATTATTGATTTTGTTCTATTACTTTATTTAAGGTTTGGTATTTACTTACGTCTAGTAACTGCTGATAAAATTTTGACCAACTAATTAAAAGCAATACTCAGCTTTAACCCCAGTCATTGATTAGCCTTACACATCACATGAACTCCCACCTTTGTGAGTTCATGCCCACTCGTTTCCCCACAACTTGTTGAGCTATGATCATGTGTGAGCTCACCCTTGCTGACTCACACCCCCCCACAGAAGAAGAACAGGTGGTTCAGGAGGAGCCACAAAGCGAGGAGTTTGATCTAATCTAGGTGGTGTTTCCCCAGTTGACTTTTACGCCAAGGACGATCCTTAGTTCGTTTTATATTTATTCTATTATTTTGTAATAAGACTTCCGCTATATAATAATACTCTGATGTTATTATGACATTTATCTCTATACACTCTATTATTATATATGTTGTCTTCTTGGCGCATGTATGAGATGCACCTGGCTTTGTTCCTTAAAGCCGGGTGTGACAGAAGTGGTATCAGAGGAAATGTTGACTGTAGGACGAAACCTAGATAGAAATGGACAAAACCCTTACCTACTTACCTTACTCTGATTCATTCCATACTTACCTTATCTTGATCTTGTCTCACCTTTTGTTGTTCTACTCTGATTACTCTTATCTTTTCTACTATAAGACAAGATGGATTTCACACCTTGGAATCCTACATCTATGATCTTTTTAAGAGATAGGGAACCTAAGACAAAATTAAAACTATTTTCTCTATTTAAAATGTTGGTTGATTGTTCTGATGATAAATGTCTGATTTGCTTCTTTGATTGATTGAAATATTATATATGGACATCTTAGCATGTACCACCTTAAGATATTGAGTTAGCTTTAGTAGGTAAAACATTAATCTGCTTAGCTAATAAATTCCCTAAAGTAACATGATTCGTAACTACCTGCCTTGTCTACTATTCTCTTACCATATGTATCTAACCCAGATGGTCAATACTAGGAGGGGTGGTGGAATTGATTTACCTCCCAGACGACACACTCGGAGGATATTTAGACAACCCCAACCACAACAGCAGAGATGAATCCTCCTAATCCTCCACCAGGCGGATTTGACCCACTAGTTGCAGCTCAGATGAGGATGATGCAACAAATGGCGGACACTATGGCGGATATGCGTGCTCAGATGCAGCAAGAACGCTAGGAAATGCGCCAGGAACGAGAAGAGATACACCAGGAGTTACGCTAGGAGCGAGAGGAGATACGCCAGGAAAGGAGGGCTCAACTACAACAACAACAGCAACTGCAACAACAACAGCAACAGCAGCAACATCAACAAGTACCATTGCCTCCACCACCACCATCAGTTCCACCCTGAGATAAGCATAGGGAGTTCATGAGTCATAAGCCACCAACGTTTGCAAGCTCTCCTGATCCACTGGACGCAGATGATTGGCTGAAGGCTGTAGAGAAGATGTTGAACATTGCTCAATGCACGGACCGGGAGAAGGTTTTATATGCTTCTGGACATCTGACGGGTCCTGCTGCTGATTGGTGGGATTCATATACTGCTGCCCACGATGCTGCTGATACTATTACTTGAGCAGAGTTCAGTACACAGTTCAGGAACTATCATATACCAGCTGGATTGATGAAGATTAAGAAGAAGGAATTTTTATCGCTGAAGCAAGGAAGTAAGTCAGTCAGCGAGTACCGTGACAAGTTTATCCAGCTATCCAGATATGCTCCAGATGAAGTTGCTGAGGATGAGAGGAAACAGGAACATTTTATTGAAGGACTTAATGGACCTCTACAGTATGCTCTGGTGGCATATACATTCCCATCATTTCAGAGGCTGCTCGATAAGGCTCTAGCTATTGAACACAAGCGTGTTCAGCTAGGAGATTTGAAGAGGAAAGCTATATCTCAAGGACAAGGAAGCAGCAGTGTTCGTCCTCGCTACAGTTCACCCCAGGGTACACCAATTCGCACTAGCGGAGGCCAGCGCCCAGTTCAGCAATCACCTCAGAGGACTCCACCGCCTCGTCAAGTGAAGCACCCCAGATCCTCTAGGACTCAAATGTGATACAATTACTAGTCCTAGGAGGCTAGTAAACACATTTATACATCAGATGATTCCAGATCTACTTAAACAAGACAAACCTATAAAGGTGGCGATCAACTTTAAGAGTTGGTCCACAACTCGGGACATATCATCAGAGTGGGGCTGAAGCAGCCCGATATACGCAGCGAAGCAAATCAGCGGTCCAACAGCCATAGGCAAGGTTGGGAACAGTCGTAACTCTTACCCGATCTCCTTTTTCTGAAAAACAACAAAGGGTGAGTACAAACGTACTCAGCAACCCACCTTCACCCGCGGAATAGGGAAATCAAATATAATGCATGGAATATGTGGAGCTCAGGATATTTTGCAGAAACAACAATATTTTATGTAGGGTTGTTTTGTAAAACATTTTGTATTTTTCAAAGCGCATCCTCTCCCAAAGGAGCAGAAGTTTTTCAATATAGAATAAAATCCCCTGGACTAAACCATCCAGGTATCTCAGCAGTTTCCCACTTGTTTTCATTTTCAAAAACAGCTACTGGACTTCCCATCCACCATAGCTCACGGCTCAACCGCTGGACCTTTTAAAAACCACTTTTCTCAAATGCACCCTTTTTTTGGAAAACAAAACACTAATTGTCATACCACACCAGACTCGTCCATACCAGTGGACACAGACTATTCGAATAGGTTTTCAAACTCTGCGTAGAGGTGTACACTTTACCCACTAGTCCGACTCTGCGATCTCATAGCTAGTGAGATTTGAATCCGAATCTCTTTCTTTCCTCGCACGTCCTTACCTTAACAGTTATACCGGAAGGAGTAAGGCCACCGCCATGCCCAAACCGGACAAAACATTCCCCCCCTTATCCTCCCGGTGCTCCTCAGCCTTCATAACCCTGGGGTTTGGACCGTACGAGTTTAGATTGAGTGACTACCCATACAGTCTCGAGTGGTTGTACTTATCATGAGTACAGGTAGTGAAGGATGACAAACCGGTCCTTATATGAGGAGACAATCCTTCTGCTCATGCCTAAACCAGCTGAGCCATCACCTTAGGCCCTCCTCTAAACCAGGGAGTCCCTGATCATCCCTACTCAAAGGTGATAAGGGTGAAAACCCTTCATCATACACATTTTGAAAAACATTTTCTTTTAAAAACTCACACCTTTTCTCAAATCATTTGTAACAAATATATCAGGGTTGATTGCAGCAAGCGACTGGGTGGCCATAATAACATGTCTCAAAATCATATCATGCATAAAATAACAGGCTGAGGGTTGTGGTTGAAAAATCATAGGTAATTTATGCATCAAAGGGATCCAGTGAGCTTGCCGTGCTTATCCGGTGAAAGGGGGGAGAGCTCGCGGAACTGGCTTCTAGCTCCACTGCATGGCGTAGACTTGCAGATCTGGCCTCCACGAGACGGCACGAACGCTCCGATAACTATGCAACATGAATAAGCAAACATACAAACTAGCAAGTATATCAACAGATATTTAGTATAGTGGTCAGAATAGAGATATATGGACGGGTAGAGTCTTGAGTAGAATCTGTGTCATGTGGTGTTGAGATACTACTAGTGGTGGAGCGGAGGTGCTTACCAGGAGGGTGGACTGGAGGCGAAGCGACACTATGCGTGTAGCCAGCGGAGCGGAGTATCTGAGTGGGTGGGGGTTTGCCTTGGCTGAGGGTGTTGAGTGTGTGGAGAGGGTAGCTGGGTGTATTTATAGCTGGGTGTATGTGGTGTAGCACAGTGAAGTTCAATGTTGGTAAGAATAGTGACGAATGAATCGTCTGACTTAGTATGAACAGGAGAGTTATAGGTAGAATATGAGACAAGAGTATTTTTGGAGTTTTCTGGAATATGAACCATGCTTAAGGGATGACATGGTTGGATAGGGAATAGTTTGATAAGAATTTAGAAACAAGAATTATTGGAATCTAAGTTTGGAAGCCTGGTTCAAAGGAATCTCAAAGTTAAGCATGCTCAACTTGGAGAAACCTGGGATGGGTGACCAGATGGGAAGTTCCCTACTGGAAGGAAAATCACAGTCACCGGAGTTCGTATGACTGGAATATGGGTCTGGCTGGTCTTAAGTGGACTGGACAGCATGATGGATGAGTAGTTGAAATTCGGGGTGATTGGATGATCGATGAATAGTAATGATGAATAGTAACAATGAATAGTGATAACGGAAAAGAAATTATAGGTATCATCGATGAATAGTAACGATGATGAATAGTAACGATGAATGGTAACGATTATGAATAGTGTCGGTGAATAGTAACGATGGTGAATATCGGCGGTGAATAGTAGCGATGGTGAATAGGAACGATGAATAGTAATGGTGAATAGTGATGATGAATAGTCGTATGAACGAACAATGAATAATGAATAGTGACTATGAACGAACGATGAACGATGAATAGGAACTATGAACGAACGGACGAACGATCGAAGAATCGGACGAACGAATGATCGGAATTTCGGCAGCATAACGGCAGGACAAAGATTATCTGGAAGAATGATGAATAGGGACTATGAACGAACGATGAACGATGAATAGGAACTATGAACGAATGATGAATAGGAACTATGAACGAACGGACGAACGATCGAATGATCGGACGAACGAACGATCGGAATTTCGGCAGCATAACGGCAGGATAAAGATTATTTGGATGAATGATGAATAGGGACTATGAACGAACGATGAACGATGAATAGGAACTATGAACGAACGATGAACGATGAATAGGAACTATGAACGAACGGACAAACGATCGAATGATCGGACGAACGAACGATCGGAATTTCGGTAGCATAACGGCAGGATAAAGATTATTTGGACGAACGAACGCACGAACGATCCAACGATCGGACGAATGGACGAACGAACGAACAAACTAAGAACAGGGGGACGAACGATCGAACGATCCTTGTGCTAGTGGGTGCTTGTGTGGGAGATGGAGTGGGCGTGTGTGTGGGGGGGAGAGAGTTGCCATGAAATGGCTTGGGGTGGGATGAGAGGAGGCCCTTGCTGTGGGGGACAGATATCCCCCGGGTCCACTAGAAGGATGAAAGAGCTCACGAAAGGCCCAAGGGCCCAATAAATCATAAGGTCACTCCTTCATGGGCCTAGGGAGGAACGACCAGTGAAGCAGATCGACATAAGGCCAGATCGATGCAAGCCCGGAAGGCCCAACGATGTTGAGCAAGCAACCACAACAGAAGACCCGACTTTCCCGCGCTAGAGACGCGTACAACAGAACTAGGCAAGGATAAGTCTGCAGAATTATAGGAAGATAGACTCGATCAGTTCACTATCTCTTAGATGTGTATTGTTATCCCATCCGCATGTAATGCCTCACGGTCAAATATATAAGGCCTAGGAGGCACCCCTTCAGATCGATCCCACTACTCAGCCATCCACCTCAACTCTCTACGTTCTTGCTTTAGAGAGCTACCTTGTAACCCATTACACAAAGCATACTCGCCAGGACGTAGGGTGTTACGCATCTCAAAGCGGCCCGAACCTGTAAACACTGTCCATTGTTCCTCGTGCATCTGGCATGAACCATTTAGCTACAGTCGGCGACACCGTCCTACTCCTAAAACACCTTGAGGGGCAGCCCCGGGTGTGCGGTCGGATCCAAAACACCGACAGCTGGCGCGCCAGGTAGGGGGTGTGTCGACGATCTAAGCTAGCTCAATGGCCGTCACCTTCCACAGCAAGATCACCCTCCGCCCCGGGTCTGTGTTCTGCTTTGGAACAATCTCATCCGTGGCAGACGAAGAAGGAACTCTACACCGCATCGTAGATCCGCCAAAGAAGAAGTCTCCTCCAACAAACTCCGAGAATGTCGGAGTAAGGAAGGAAAAAGCGTAACCTCCAGCGCTCCGAAAAGAGAGCACCTTCAGCAAGCCAGGGACCGAGGGCCCGCTGACCCGGAGAACTCCGCTGTCTACTTCCCCTACGAAAGAATGGACACGAATCGCAAGGAAGAAAGAAACAAACGAAACCGGGAGGAAGCAAGTTGTTCTTTCCGTGCCTCTGCCCTCGAAGGGGAACGGAAAAAAGACTGCCAAGACAGCCACATCATTCTACCCCGACGTTCTTTTCATCGGAAGAGTGGAATCGCCCCCCGTCTCCGACGACGAACCGACCGCGCCCAGAGAAGAACCACCTCAGCGGGAAACCCGTCGACGGAGAAACCGGCGCCGAAATATCCGGCGGCATCACGAGGCTGGAGAGCGGAATCCGGAGCAGCCTGTCTCGCGAGACGAGGCCTCAGAGATAGGAGAAACTCCGGAGGAACGCGTCTTCAGAGAACGAAGGAACTCCCGACGGCGCGATCGCCGGCGAGCTCAAGAACAAGCCGAGCAGGAGGCAAGGCAACGCTGGGAAAATCCACTCTTCGGGCGTAATCTGAATCCTGACTTCGCCCGAGCCATGAACACGCTGAGTGAAGTCGGAGGAGTACTAGCTCGGATAGCTGATGGACTCCCTCGGACTCCCGACGCCGAAGGCTACCGACGACTGTTCACTCAAGCAGCCAACCATCTTCTACCTCGCGCTCACCCGCCGAACGACCTACGACACGCTATCAACAGCCGTCGGGACGCGCGAAGCTCCATCAATGCTTCACACGAACGACGACATGAGAACGAGATCCGCCGCCGGGAGGAGTACGACAGGGATCATGGCGTCCCAGCTCGGAGTCATGCCGCCAGAACTGAGTCGGCAACAGCCTCGACTGGCGGTACTACCCGAGGACGGTCGAGGGACCACGACAACTACTCCCCTCCCCGGGATAGACATCATCCCCGACGACAGGAGGACACATGTGGAGTGTCTGCCCTTACTCCACGCCTTAGGGCCATTCAGTGGCCCCCTAACTTCAAGGTATCCAATGTCGACAAGTATGAACCTAAACAGGATCCAGGAGGCTGGCTGGCCGTCTACACCACCGCCGCTCGAGCCGCCGGAGCGTCCGAGGACGTGATGACTGCATACTTACCCATTGTCCTCGGGCAAGACGCACTACAATGGCTGCGACATCTACCCCGACACTGCATCGACGACTGGAGCGATTTCAGTCGACGCTTCACCGCTAACTTTTAGTCCCTCTCCGACAAACCGGCGCAACCATGGGACCTCAAATCCATCAAGCGCCGGGGGGACGAAACTCTCCGGTCGTACCTCAAAAGGTTCCAGACCATGAGAAATCGTATCCCCGAGGTCACGGAGGCAGCCGTGATCGAGGACTTCTACAGAGGATCCAATGACTCGGCCTTCGTCCGAGCCATATTGCAGAAAGCGCCGACTACCTCCGAGCAGCTGTTCCGGGAAGCCGACCTCTACATCACTGCTAATGAACGAGCTCAAGACCTCATCGGAGGAGCGAAGCCCGCACCGGCAGCACCACGACGTGACGCGAACCAGCAACCCGACAAACGCTGGGAGAAGAGACCGCGTGAAGAAGTGCACGCCGCCGGACCACCTGCCTCTCGCGCCCGGGGAGGACCCCGCGGAGGCGAGCGTACGCTGGACGACATCCTCGACGCCTAGTGGCCGTACCACAAGGACATGCGCCACACTCTTCGGAACTGCAGGGACTTCAAGCACTCTGTCGGGCACGGCCGACCCTTCCAACCTCTACCTCCTCCTCCGTCGCGGGGAGGACCAGAAGAACCACGACAACCCCAGCGGCAGGAGGAGGGAGGAGGAGGAGCCTTCCCGCGCGTTGACGGGGAGGTCAACGTCATCTTTGGCGGACACGGATCGCAGGAGAACAGAAGACAACGAAAGCTCAACGATCGCCAGATATTGGTGGCAACCACCAGTCCTCCCGCTCCGTACCGATGGTCGGAGCACCCGATCACCTTCACTCGGGCAGATCAATGGCTCAACTTCGACCACCCAGGCAAATACCCGCTCCTCGTCGATCCGGTGATCCGAGAGAGCAGGGTGAAGAAGGTGTTAGTGGACGGGGGGAGCAGCATCAACGTCACCTTCCCTCGGACACTCCAAGGCTTGGGAGTTCACCTCAAAGAGCTCCACGAGTCAGACACTCCTTTCTTCGGCATTGTGCCGACTGAAGGGGAATACCCGCTGGGCCACATCTACATGCCCGTCACCTTCGGAACTCCGGAGAACTACAGAACCGAGTTCCTGAGGTTCGAAGTGGCGAACTTCGACTGCGGGTACAACGCCATCATCGGGAGGCCGAGATTGGCGAAATTCATGGCCATTCCGCACTACACGTACATGATACTGAAGATGCCGGGACCGCAAGGAATCATAACTGTGCGCGCTGACTTCCAAGGCGCCGCAGAGTGTTTCCGCGTGGCCATCCAGGCGGCCCTCACCACCAAACCGTCGGCGACCTCTTCAGCACGGGCAAATTCTAAGCCTGAGGAAGACCTTGCAGTACCTGCAAATGAAGCTCAAGCCGTGACCTCTATGCGGCCGACTGAAGAAACCAAAAGGATCAACCTGGGGTTCGCTGATGAACGCAAGACTGCCATCATCAGCTCCAGCCTGGACGACAAATAGGAAAGCGCACTCATCCAGTTTCTGCAAGATAACCGAGATGTATTCGCATGGCAACCTGCGGATATGCCGGGAGTCCCGAGAGAACTGGCTGAGCACAAACTGAATGTCTATCCCCAGGCGAGGCCGATTCGGCAAAAACTACGTCGCTTCACGCCCGACAAGAGGGAGGCCATTCGCGCTGAGCTGGCCTGCTTGGTCGCGGCTGGGTTTATCAGAGAGGTATTACATCCCGAGTGGTTAGCCAACCCAGTTCTTGTACTAAAAAAGAATAAAGTGGATTGGCGCATGTGCGTCGACTACACGGATCTCAACAAACACTGTCCAAAGGACCCCTTCGGGCTTCCCAGGATAGATCAGGTGGTAGATTCCACCGCTGGATGTTCTGTGCTGTCTTTCCTGGATTGCTACTCTGGATATCATCAAATTAGCCTGGCGAAAGAAGACGAGGAAAAAACAGCGTTCATCACTCCGTTCGGTGCTTTCTGCTATACCTCCATGCCGTTTGGCCTCAAAAACGCTGGAGCAACTGATCAGAGAGCCATTCAAACATGCTTAGCCGATCACTGGGGCAAGCGTGTGGAAGCCTATGTAGATGATGTGGTAATCAAAACAGAGAACTCGAAAATTTCATCGAGGATTTACAGCTGGTTTTCAACAGTCTGCGGCGATATCGATGGAAGCTTAATCCCGAAAAATGTGTCTTTGGGGTGCCGGCAGGAAAGCTACTCGGATTTATTGTCAGTCACCGGGGAATTGAAGCTAATCCGGATAAGATTGAAGCTATCATGAAAATGGAGGCACCACGATCACAAAAGAAGGTTCAACGACTTACCGGATGTATGGCAGCTCTGAGCAGATTTATATCCAGGCTGGGAGAAAAAGGTTTACCATTTTATAAGCTACTCAAGAAAGTGGATAAGTTTCAATGGACTTCGGAAGCACAGGAAGCTCTAGATGCACTGAAAAATTCTTGACAACGCCACCAGTACTGAAGCCGCCACGGCGAGCCATGTCAACTCAACCAGCTGAAGATCTGCTGCTGTATATCTCTTGCACGACTCACGTGGTAAGCACCGCGTTGGTAGTCGAGCGAGCAGAAGAAGAACATGCTTACCCAGTGCAACATCCTGTTTATTTCATCAGTGAAGTTCTGGGTCCCTCGAAGAAAAAGTATCCTCAAGTTCAGAAGCTATTATATGCAGTACTTCTAACTGCCCGCAAGCTACGTCACTACTTTGACGACCACAAAGTCATAGTAGTCACTGGTTTTCTGATAGGGGATATTCTTCACAACAAGGAGGCCATTGGCCGAATAGCCAAGTGGGCCTGTGAACTGGGATCTCATGACATCGAATTTCGACCTCGCACTGCCATCAAAACTCAGGCGTTGGTTGACTTCGTATCAGAATGGACTGAACAACAAGTACCAGATAACCCAGAGACTGTAGAAGTATGGCGAATGTATTTTGATGGCTCGCTGAAGCTGCAGGGAGCAGGTCCAGGAATTCTCTTCACCGCACCTGGAGGCGAGAACCTCAAATATGCCCTCCAGTTGCTATTTCCAGCCTCTAACAATGCAGCCGAGTATGAAGCTCTGATCCATGGACTGAACATCGCTATATCGTTAGGCATCAAGAGACTGATGGTATACGGAGATTCTCTGGTAGTCATAAGCCAGATAAACAAAGAGTGGGACTGTTCGAGTGATTCAATGGGAAAATACTGCATTGCCGTCCGAAAATTAGAAGATAAATTTGAAGGTCTGGAATTTCATCATGTAGAAAGGGATCGAAACACAGCAGCCGATGTATTGTCCAAGCTAGGATCCAGTCGAACTCAGGTTCCACTCAGAGTCTTTGTACAAGAAATACTACAGCCGAGCATCTCAATGGATCAAGCAGAAGAGTGTAATATCGTGAATCAACCAGAGTCAGACTCTGATGACTGGAGAAGGCCGATCATCAGATATATAAAGAATGAAGAGGAACCAGATAACAAAAATGTAGCCGAGAACATCACCAGACAGTCAGCCCACTACACACTCATTGGGGAGACATTATATAGAAGGGGTGCATCAGGCGTCCTCATGAAGTGCATTCTCTCATCTACTGGGAAGCGACTTCTAGATGAGGTCCACGCTGGGCAATGTGGAATACACGTAGCATCCAAGACACTAGTCGGGAAGGTCTTCAGGTCAGTATTCTATTGGCCAACAGCGAAAAGTGACGCAGCCGAGTTAGTAAAGAGGTGCGAAGCTTGCCAGTACTTGTCAAAGCAGCAACATCTACCGGCACAGCAACTGCAAACCATACCAGTAACATGGCCGTTTGCATGCTGGGGACTGGATATGATTGGACCTTTCAAGAAAGCTCAAGGAGGATACACCCATGTATTGGTAGCAATCGACAAATTCACCAAATGGATAGAATTCAAACCCATTGCTTCTTTAACCTCAGCCAAGGCTATGGAATTCATACAAGACATAATATTCAGATTCAGAATACCAAACAATATCATAACCGACCTAGGATCCAACTTCACAAGTTCAGAGTTCTTCAATTTCTGTGAGCAAAAGAGCATTCAGATCAAGTATGCTTCGGTAGCACACCCGAGGGCCAACGGGCAGGTTGAACAAGCTAACGGGATGATATTGGAGGCGCTCAGGAAAAAGGTCTTCGATAAAAATGAAAAGTTCGCAGGAAAATGGATAAGGGAATTGCCCTACGTTGTTTGGAGCCTAAGAACTCAACCTAGCCGAGCTCTGCATGGAAACACCCCTTTCTTCATGGTCTACGGGTCAGAGGCAGTATTACCCGCTGATCTCAAGTTTGGGGCGCCAAGGTTAGTCTTTGAAAGCATAACAGAAGCCGAAGCTACTAGGCTGGAGGATATTGATGTACTCGAAGAACGGCTGAACACAGTAATTCAATCAGCACGATACCAGCAGACTCTGAGACGCTATCACGACAAGGCCGTGCGACGACGATCCTTTGCAGTAGGAGACCTCGTCCTCCGCCGAATTCTCACGGGGGAGGGACGACACAAATTGTCGCCCCTATGGGAAGGACCATTCATAGTAGCAGAAGTCACTCGGTCGGGATCGTACCGCCTCACTCAGATGGACGGCACAGAGATTGGGAACTCCTGGAATATAGAACACCTCAAGAAATTCTATCCCTAGCTATATTTCAAAAGCTACTGGGACGACAATGTACTCTGTAAAATGGAAAATACGTCTTCAATAAACAAGATTTCAAGAATACTCAGTTTGTTCATGATCGACCTACATTCTTACTTAGCTCGGGGTGACCACTATGCCCTGCTAACGGAGCAATCGGCTTAAGTCGGCAATGACTTAAGACGGTGCAACATGCTCACGCTTACTTAACTCGGGGTGACCACTATGCCCTGCTAACGGAGCAATCGGCTTAAGTCGGCAACGACTTAAGACGGTGCAACATGCTCACGCTTACTTAACTCGGGGTGACCACTATGCCCTGCTAACGGAGCAATCGGCTTAAGTCGGCAATGACTTAAGACAGTGCAACATGCTCACGCTTACTTAACTCGGGGTGACCACTATGCCCTGCTAACGGAGCAATCGGCTTAAGTCGGCAACGACTTAAGACGGTGCAACATGCTCACGCTTACTTAACTCGGGGTGACCACTATGCCCTGCTAACGGAGCAATCACCTTAAGTCGACAACGACTTAAGACGGTGCAACATGCTCACGCTTACCTAACTCGGGGTGACCACTATGCCCTGCTAACGGAGCAATCGGCTTAAGTCAGCAACGACTTAAGACGGTGCAACATGCTCACGCTTACTTAACTCGGGGCGACCACTATGCCCTGCTGACGGAGCAATCAATTTAAGTCAGCAACAACTTAAGGCGACTCCATATGCTTACGATTACTCATATAGGGGTGATCTCTATATCCCATGAAAAAATTTCAAAACCATCATACAACATTTTACTCCTGCAAATCCATGTACTGTTGAATTCTAAAACAGTAGGAGAGTGGCAGTAGCATTCAAATGTCGAGTTAGCATCCTCTAACAAATAGCCGGGCACGATAACCAAAGCACGCAATGTTTCTCTATTTTGCAATACTTTTCTCAGGAGCAACCGACGAAGAAGGGCGACTCGAGGAATCTGGAGCAGCGTTCACATCAGCCCTTATATCGTCAGGAACAATCGCGCCGGGTCTCCTCATCAAGATCCGCCCCACGCGAACGGCCTTATCCATGGCCCTGTCGCGCTGAGCCCTCAGAGTAATGGAAGTTTCTTCAGCAACTTTGACGGCCAGCTGAGCGGCCTCCAGCTCTTGGGCGATGGACTTCTTAGAAGCGCACAGTTCCTTGATAGCAGCATCCTTAGCTAATATCAACTGCCTGAGACGGATCACGTCATCCGTGGATTCCTGCAGCCTACAACGAAGATTGTCTAACTCCTCCATGGTGAAGCGATGACTCCTTTCTAGGATGGTCAACGAGTTGCTAGAGTCACGATATAGCCTGTCAAGATTGTCACGAGAGGCAACAAGGGCGCATTTTTCTTCCTGCAAACAAGAATCAGCCTTTTTAAACATCAAGCAGGCAATAAGAGCACAGCAACACAAGACGCAGATTCATAAATCACCTTTTCAGAATCAAGCTGAGCGCGAAGAGTAGAATTCAGCATATTAGCATCATTCAGGGCATCAGAGACCTGGGCCAGCTCAGTCTGGCTCTGGGAATACCTTTCCTCAAAATCAGAGCATCGCCGGACCAACTCAGCTTGACTTTGAGAATGTTTCTCTTCAAGAGCAGAAAACCGCCGAGTCATATCTAGCGGAGAAACAATCAAACGAAAGAGTCAAATTGAGAAGCAGTTTAACAAGGTAGACGAGGGGAAGCAGAAAGGCACCAACCGGCATTCGCCGCCTCTAAGTCAGAGACACGCTGTTGAAGCAGCACCGGATTCCAGTGGGCCAGCGACGAAGCTCTTTCAGGAACAGAAGCACCCTGTGATTTCAGCTGACTAGCCATCTCGTCCACTAGTGCCTGATATTGAGAACAGATAAGTGTAATAACAGCAGTCCATGCGGTGTAAAAAGTCAAAACTAGAATATATCACAGTACCTGGAGGTTGGAGAAGAACGAGGGGACTCCCAGATCGTGAGAAATCAATTGATGGCCTGGCACAAGGTCGCCACCCGAAGCAGCTTGCAATGAACCAGCAGGGATCAACTCAGTACCATCAACAGAGCCCAAAACTTGGTCAGCGGGAACGCTAGCCTCTAAAGCGACTCCCTGGCCCAAAACTTGAGCTACCACCATGCAACCGGAGCGCGGAGAAGATCCTGCGTGAACATCCATGGAAGTACAAGAGGGAGACCCCGCTCGGACACCCTCGGGGGCTGGGTCATGGCTCGCGCTACCCACTTGAGCCGGATTGTCCCCGGCAACACCCTCGGGGGCTGGGTCGTGACTCGCGCTGCCCACCCGAGCCGAATCATCCCCGGCAACACCCTCGGGGGCTGGGTAAGCGTCAACACCATCCCTGAGGGTCAAGTTCTCTGCGGCAGCCACCTCTAAGGCTGAAGGCCCCTCAGTTACTTCCATAAGACCAAGACGATCCAAGTCAGTCTCCTGACCCTCAAGACCGCGCTCTAAGGTCGATGAGGCACGGGACGCTGCCCGGGATGACCCCAACCCAGCGTCAAGCACATCAGCACAAACCTCCATCACACCATCATCCACTGGCTCTGACAACAGATCCTCTAGAACCATATCTTCAAGAGTCTGATCAAAGTTCGCCAGGGACAATTCTTGTAGACCAATGAGGGCAGACAAAGCAGGAGAAGGAACTCCACTACTTTCCCCACTGGCGACATACTGCCGACTGTTCTTCCGAGTCAGAGGGACCTCGTTTTCTTCCTCTCTGTCGTTTTCATCAGCAACACAGGCAACACCCCCATTGGGATCAGCAACAGATGGAGCACACCCATTGGGTTCAGCGTCAGTAAACTCAGGCACGGGAACTTCCTCAGCAGCAGGAACCGAAGGACCAGCGTCCCGATCCAAACTAGATACTCGCCGAATACGTCTCTTTTTCTTTTTCTGCTCATCAGCAGAAGGATCAAGTTGATTGGCTCGGCAAGGATGTCTCGGGCGAACATAGATAGGCCTCTGAACATCCAAGGTTGTACCAGCTTCCGGGAGAGGCACCACTGCCAATGTCCCAGCAGGAGCAGCATCAGAAGAGTCTTTAGCCAGCATATCAAGCATAGCATTTATTTCTGCATCATTAGGATCCAAAGGCACCTCAAAGTGGACTTGCTGTTCATCATCGGGAATTTCTCCAATCGAAGCGACCAAAGCACTAACTTCTTCGGCAGAGGGTCGTACTCTAAGGCCCAAACCGCCGTCAGTAACAGGAGGATTCGACTCAAAATGGGTAAAAGCCTTGGAAGGAGGCAGGTTCTAGGCCGAGTATGCGATATGGGCACTAACATTGGACACCTTACCTCTAAGTATCATTTCAAGCCGGTTCACCAAGTCTACAGCGGGAATTCTTCTATTAGTGACCCGGGTTGAGTCAGCTAAACCTCGGTACAAGTAGGCTGGGTATGCCCTATCCTTCAACGGCTGGATGTTTTTGAAAACAAAATCAGCAACCACAGCCTCTGCAGTCAAACCCCTCCCCTTCAGCAGTCCAACTTTAGCCAGCAAAGCCCCTGCCTCAGCCACCTCCTGGTCTGTAGGAGACTCGGTTCAACTCGGAGTGCGAACATCCGGCTGTCTCCCTGACCGTGGGGGGAGGGATTTTCCGTGGTTCTCAACAATAAACCATTCCAAGCGCCATCCCTTGATACTATCCTTGAGAGGGATTTCAAGATATTCAGTCTTCCTCCCATGGCGCATCTCCAAACTAGCACCCCCAACCAGCTGATGCTGCCCCCCGGCCATCCCAGGGCGACAGTGATACAAGTACTTCCACAATCCAAAATGTGGCAGCACGCCAAGAAAAGCTTCGCATAAATGAACGTAAATGGAAATTTGCAGAATGGAATTGGGATTCAGATGGGTCAAATTAAGACGATAGAAATCAAGGAGGCCACGGAAAAAGGGAGAAATAGGAAGAGCGAGACCGCGGAGAAGAAAAGGAACATAAATCACAGATTCGTGGGTATCCTCTGTTGGGACAGTGACCCCGTGGCAAATCCGCCAAGAACAGAGCTCCTTCGGAGGAAGAACCCCGATGGACACGAGGTGGAGAAGGTCGGGTTCAGAAACGACAGACATGTGGTTACCTGCGAAAGGCAACTGGCTGTTGGGGTCGATAGGGGGAATCACCGCAGCGGATGAACTCGAGGCCTTTCGCTTGGGCGCCATATCAATTCCACCGGCGAATAGAACGGGAGCCAAATTTCAAAAGGACAGAAAGGATCTGAAGGCAGGAAAGCAAGAACTAGGGCGCGGAAAGCAGAAGCGGCTGAAAGCGCAGTACTTATGGGATATTCCTGAGTCAGATACCGTTTCCAAAAAGCGCTCAGTCACCCGGCAGTTACTTCTAAAAACGCCGGCGTGCCATGTCATCACCCGGCGGTTACTTCTAAAACACCGGTATGCCACATCATCACTCGGCTATTATCCTCAAAGTGGCCGACGCAGCCCGTTCTAACTCAGCTGTTATTTCTAAAACACTGATGTTACCACCAGTCACCCGGCAGTTACTTCTAAAAAAAACACCAGTGTGCCACGTCATTACTCGGCGGTTACCTCTAAAACGCCGATGTTGTCCTCAGTCGCTCGGAAGTTATCTCCAAAACTCTGACGTCGTCTTCAAGTCACTCGGCAGTTACCTCTAAAACGCCGACGTCGTCTTCAGTCGCTTGGCGATTATCTCTAAAACGCTGACGTCGTCATAAGTCACTCGGCCGTTACCTCTAAAAGCGCCGACGCGATCATCAGTCATTCCAACGCTGACACGGCTTCGTCATCACTCGGACGCTATTTCAAATGCGTAAATGTTGACAATAATAGCTCGGCCATCATCCCTAAAAGCGTCGATATGATGCCCGAGTTATTTAATTACTATTCCAAAGGAATCAACTTCACAAACAAGGCGGGCGGAGGAATGATTCAAGAACTCTAAGTTATGCCACAAACATAACAGACAGAGAACAACATCCTTCATTAAGGGAAGTTTCAGAAATTACAAATCAACTCATTATGAGTTGATACTTCCCTATTGCTACTACTATACTACATTCTACTACTACACTACATTTCTACCACCACTATACTACATTCTACTACTAACTACTACTATATTATTTCACTATACTACTTCTAATCTATACTAATATCTAAAAACCAGTGGCATCTAGCCACTGGCCCTGTTGCTGCCCCTGCTGCTGCCGCCGCCGTTGCCGCCCCTGCTGCTGCCGCCATTGCCACCCTTGCTGCCGCCGTTGCCGCCCCTGCCGCCACCGTCACCGTCATCGCCGCCGTCACCGTCATCGCCGCCATCGCCTCCGTCGTCGTCGTCGTCGTCCTCGCCATCGCCGCCACCGTCCTCCTCGGACGAGTCCTCCTCGTCCGAGGAGTACTCTGACTCATTCGAGCCCTCGAGCCCGGAGCGCTCGATGGCCCAGATATAAGTCCAGACCTCCGCGGTAAGCCCCTGGGAGTCGTCTGAATTATCAGACGAATCTGGGGGAGAGACGGGAGCCGGAGACCCCTCGGACTCGGAGGAGAACTCCTCCGAGTATTCTGAGTCGCCAAAATCCTCCAAGGGAGGAGTCGGCTCGCGCTTGCGTTTGTTGCTCTTGCCCATGGTGGAAATGAGAGGAGAGGAAGAAAGCAAGCAGCGGAGAACAGCAAGAGATGTGAAAAAACCAGAGAGGCAAAGGCACTATTTATAGAAGAAGAAGGCAACCGCTCACCTCCTACCACGGTCACTGAACAGTCGCAAAATATTCAATATACACTCCAACCCGTCTGAAGATACGTCAGACAGCTGACGCCGTTTCACGCAACGCAACACCCATTGGGACTCCAGTCAACCGCGCGGGCGATATGATTACACCCGCCGTCACATCACATTACTACTCAAAAGCAGCCGGCTAAAACACTCAGCGTACCAAGCCGTCCCTTGCCCACACCCATTGGGGGGGACGCCCAGGAATTATCAGTATATTTTTCAAAACTGTCACATCCGTGCAGGGCATGCAATGAATACCTCAAGACAAAAATGAGATATCAGTAAGGATCAAAGGAAAGCCAAATATAGCCGGTGAAGTACAAAATCTGACCGATAGAAGCGACGTGAAGACTAGCCAGGGAATGTCCATCAAATGTACAATCAGTTGCAGAGCAAATAAATTGCACCACCTAGCAAGATATGGGCGGATCATGAGCTCGGCTGCAAAAGACAAAATACATGCTGACCTCTAAAGCATAATATCGATGACATAATGCTGACCTCTAAAGCATAATATCGATGACATAATGCTGACTTCTAAGGCATTCGGAAAAAGAAAATATAACCCTCAGCAAAAGGACACGAAACGAAGACCTTCAAGAGGATTATTTTCAAAAATCCACTCAAAGCTCGGGGGCTACACCCATTGGGTGCACCTTCGGTGCACCCCATGAATCACCATTTCAAGCCAAGATAATGTCGACTTCTAAGGCATAAGGCAAGATTAAAGACAAGGCTGACCTCCAACCAAAGTGCAAGTGGGAAATAAAAATGATTTCTGATGAAGACCTTCGAGTGGATTATTATCCAAAATCCACTCGAAGCTTGGGGGCTACACCCATTGGGTGCACCTCCGGTGCACCCAATGAAGTTCAGGGTCCTGTAATACGAAATGCCGATCTCCAAGGCATGAGTATGAGGCAAAACTCTAGATTTAGAGTGAGCAAAGCAGAAGGAGACAGTAAGAAATCGTTCTCTCCAAACTGCCTGGAAAGCATTTCTTGTCATAAACAAAGACCGCAAGCTGGACCTAGGATCTTTGGGCTGATTGTCTCAAAATCAGCCCGAAGATCGGGGGCTTGTGGGGGACAGATATCCCCCGGGTCCACTGGAAGGATGAAAGACCTCACGAAAGGCCCAAGGGCCCAATAAATCGTAAGGTCACTCCTTCATGGGCCTGGGGAGGAATGACCAGTGAAGCAGATCGACATAAGGCCAGATCGATGCAAGCCCGGAAGGCCCAACGATGTTGAGCAAGCAACCACAACAGAAGACCCGACTTTCCCGCGCTAGAGACGCGTACAACAGAACCAGACGAGGATAAGTCGGCAGAATTATAGGAAGATAGACTCGATCAGTTCACTATCTCTTAGATGTGTATTGTTATCCCATCCGCATGTAATGCCTCACGGTCAAATATATAAGGCCTAGGAGGCACCCCTTCAGATCGATCCCACTACTCAGCCATCCACCTCAACTCTCTACGTTCTCGCTTTAGAGAGCTACCTTGTAACCCATTACACAAAGCATACTCGCCAGGACGTAGGGTGTTACGCATCTCAAAGCGGCCTGAACCTGTAAACATTGTCCATTGTTCCTCGTGCATCTGGCATGAACCATTTAGCTACAGTCGGCGACACCGTCCTACTCCTAAAACACCTTGAGGGGCAGCCCCGGGTGTGCGGTCGGATCCAAAACATCGACACTTGCCCCTCTATTTATAGCCATGGTGGGGTGATTAGGGGGAGGGATGAGAGGATTAGTGGGAGATTAGCATGGATTTGTCTTACATGAGTGTAATTAGCTTGTAGAGCTCAACGTATGACACCGGAGGCATATGTATACGTATGAGCATGAGGAAAGTTATGAAGAAAATATTTGTAGGGACTTGAAAAATGATTCTGAAGGTATTTCTCAGGAAGAAAATACTTAGAGATATATCGGTGGAATATCTAGGCAATATTTCTGGAAAGAACTTGAAGGGGATCACTAGGGAAATATCTTGGCAGTATTTCTGGAAAGAATTTGAGGGGAATCACTAGAGAAATATTTGTAGGATATTTGAGGAGGATTTTGGAGAGAATATAGACCACTATATTTTATTTACTGATATCAACTCGCAAACAAACATTTTGAAATAAAATTTGAAATTCATTTTGAATTTAGAGCAAGTTTGAGAAAATTTCAGGATTTGAATTTTTGGGATGCTACATCAGGCTACCCCCACTGGCACCCCGACGAAGTTTTCAGGGCAGAGTGGAGGCACTACTTGTTTCAAGTGTGGGAAGACTGGTCATTATGTAAATGTTTGCCCATAGAGGATGGCTACTACCCCAGTTAAGAATAGGCAGCAAACTCCAGGATCTGGCAAGGGATACTCTATTGCCAAGGTTAATCAAGTCAGCGTTGATGCTACTCCGGATGGTGCTGACATCGTACTTGGTATGTTTTACGTTAATGCTATTCCTGCAACTATATTATTTGATTCTGGTGCTACACATTCATTCATGTCTGCTCGATATGCCAACACAAATGAAATACCACTGCTAAATATGAGAAAACCAATGATAGTAATTACACCTAAAGGGCCTGTTGAGGCAAATCAAATGACACGTAGATTGACATTAACAATTATGGGAAGAGATTTGGAGCTACTGCTATAATATTAGAGGCAAGCAGTATAGATCTGATCCTTGGTATGTCATAGTTTAGAAAGGCAAATGCCATTATAGCATGTGGTAGAGGTACCATAGACCTCACCAGCCCTAAAGGAGAAAGGTTCCAAGTTAATATTGCAGTAACCACCTCATCCAAACGTGCAATGTTCTTTATACCTGAGGAGTTTGTTGGTGACAACATCCGTGTGGTTAGAGATTTTCTGGATGTCTTTCCAGAAGAGTTGCTAGGGATGCCACCAGATAGTGAAGTTGAGATTATTATTGATCTCTTACCTGGGACTGCCCCCATTTCTAAACGACCATACAGGATGTCCGTAGAAGGGTTAAAGGAACTTAAGAAGCAGTTAACTGAGTTACAAGAGGCGGGGTACATTCGTCCGAGTTCCTCACCTTGGGGAGCGCCGGTTCTGTTTGTACAGAAGAAGGATGGATCACAGTGGATGTGTGTGGATTATAGAACACTTAACGATGTTACTGTGAAGAACAAGTATCCATTACCCCGCATTGAGGATTTATTTGATTAGATAAGAGGTGCAAGGCTATTCTCAAAGATTGATCTCCAATTAGGATACCATCAGATGAGGATTAGACCATCGGATATTCCTAAGACAGCTTTCTCGACTCGATATGGATTATATGAGTTCTGTTATGTCGTTTGGATTAACCAATGCACCAGCTTATTTTATGAATTTGATGAATAAGGTGTTTATGGAGTATTTGGATAGATTCGTCATGGTATTCATCGACGATATTCTTATCTATTCCAAGAGTGATAGTGGTCATGAGGAACATCTGAGATTGGTGCTACAGAAGCTACGAGATAATCAACTCTACGCCAAGTTTAGCAAGTGTGAGTTTTGGATTGGCGAGGTGCCATTTCTTGGTCATATTATTTCTAATGGAGGAATATCAGTGGATCCTGCTAAGGTTAAGAAGATAATGGAGTGGAGAGTACCCACTATAGTTACTGAGATTCGGAGTTTCTTGGGACTAGCAGGATATTATCGGAGCTTTATTTAAGGGTTTTCTAAAATCGCTAAGCCTATGACCTCACTTCTGGAGAAGGGCAGAGAATTTAAGTGGGATGAGAAATGCCAAGACAACTTTGATCAATTGAAAAAGAGATTGATGTCGCCACCAGTGTTGGTTATGCCAGATCTACAGAAGGGATTTGATATTTATTGTGATGTATGTGGCCAAGGCTTGGGATGTGTGCTCATGTAAGAAGGACATGTGATTGCCTACGCGTCTCGTTAGTTGTGGAAGCATGAATTGAACTACCCTACTCATGACTTAGAACTAGCAACCGTTGTGCATGCGCTTAAGATTTGGAGACATTATATCATGGGAACGAAGTGTCAGGTATACACAGATCATAAGAGTTTGAAGTATATATTCACTCAAAAGGATCTCAACCTTAGGCAACACCGTTGGTTGGAGCTTATTAAGGATTATGATTTAGAGATTCACTATCATCCGGGCAAGGCAAATTTGGTTGCAGATGCCTTGAGTCAAAAGGAGCATGTTCATTCAGCTGTTGTTGCCTAGCTACCCAATGAGATTGTTGAGGATTTCAGGAGACTTAACCTGGGGATAGTTGCTCACACTGAAGGAGTTAATATTGATGTGGAACCTACTTTGGAGCGAGAGATCCGCAAAGGTCAAATTGGTGATGCTAAAATACAAGAAATTAAGGATCTTATTACTGAAGGTCGAGGACCGGAATTCACGGAAGATGAGCAAGGCACCATATGGTTCAAGGACAGGATATGTGTTCCTGATATTGAAAGCCTTCGTGAGACTATATTGAAGGAGGCCCATGACTCGGATTATTCTATTCATCCTGGTAGTACCAAGATGTATCAGGATTTGAAGCAGAAATATTGATGGTATGGATTGAAGAGAGATGTGGCTGCACATGTGGCTATGTGCGATGTGTGTCAAAGAGTTAAGGCTAAACACCAAAGGCCAGCTGGACTACTGCATCCACTGAAGATTCCCGAGTAGAATTGGGAAGAGATTGGTATGGATTTCATTACTGGATTGCCTCGCACCCAGAAAGGATATGATGCTATATGGGTGATTGTGGATAGATTGACTAAAGTGGCTCACTTCATTCCAGTCAAGACTACTTATAAAGGTTCTCAATTGGCAGAGTTATATATGGCTCGGATTGTGTGTTTACACGGAGTACCAAAGAAGATCGTGTCTGATCGAGGTTCATAGTTTACCTTCAAAATTTTGGAGAAGCTTCCATGAGAATATGAGTACAAAGTTGAACTTTAGTATAGCCTATCACCCTCAGACTGATGGACAGACTGAAGGACTAATCAAGTATTGGAAGATATGTTGAGAGCTTGTGCCCTTCAACATGGAGGAAGTTGGGATAAAAGTCTACCTTATGATGAGTTCTCATATAATAATAGTTATCAGGCCAGTCTGAAGATGTCACCTTTTGAGGCTTTATATGGGAGGAAGTGCAAGACACCTCTATATTGGGATCAGACTGGAGAAAGACAGTTCTTTGGACCTGAACTGATTCAAGAGGCATAAGAACAAGTCCGTATCATTCGAGAGAATTTGAGGGTAGCTCAAACCAGGCAAAAGAGCTATGCGGACAATAGAAGAAGACCATTGGAATTTGAGGAAGGAGATTATGTGTACCTCAAGGTGTCACCACTTCATGGAATGAGGAGATTCAAAGTTAAGGGCAAATTGTCCCCTCGCTATATTGGACCATTCTTGATCTTCAGGCGAGTTGGGGAGATGGCATACCAACTCGAGTTACCCGATAGTCTATCTGATGTGCATAATGTATTTCATGTGTCTCAACTTAAGAAGTGTCTCCGTGTCTCTAAGGAACAATTACCAATGGAAGAGCTCATTGTTCAGGGTGATTTGACTTACACCGAGTATCCGATCAAGATTCTTGATACATTGACTCGAGTTACAAGAAATAAGGTGATAAAGATGTGCAAAGTGCAATGGAGTCACCATGGAGAAGATGAAGCAACATGGGAAAGAGAAGAAGAGCTTCGCATAGACTTTCCTCATCTTTTCCCTAGATCTTCTTAAATCTCGAGGACGAGATTATTTTTAAGGGGGGTAGGATTTGTAATACCTACTTTATAAGAAAATCTAAAAGGAGAAATGAAATTCATGTATATCTGTATGTGTGTTATCTCTACTTGTCATTTCATGTGGACACCTCACTTATACAAATGAATAAGTAATAAAAGGCACTCAAACAAATCATGCATCATGCTGGTATTTTATTTTTGTGCATTATGTGACAATATAAAAAAACAATGTAAAAAGGAATATATCAAAATCCAAAATTGGAGATTTAACCCCAATTTGTAAATTGAAGTTTAGAGAAGAGAAAGAGAAATTATATACAAAAAAATGAAGAAAAATGTATAGATAAAAATAGTTAAACCATCCCTATCATCGGGTTCAATTTGTACATTTCAAATGAATATAAGTTCACATTTAAAATTGGATTCAAATTTGAATTCTAGAAATTAAAAAGGAAAAAGATAAAAAGGAAAGAAAAGAAATACGTTAAAAGCGCGCTTGGGCCAAAACTCCACTCCCGGCCCATCTTGTCTCTCTGTGCGGCCCGGGTCAGGGATTGGCGCCGACGTGTGGACCCAATCTGTCAGTCGCACACAGCGTGCCCGCTCACTCGCTTCACTGCCTTGTGGCCCCGCGCGGTCAGCGCTTTCTTCTTCACGGATCTCGCCAGCGGTGGCACGTCCGCGCAGTCCAGATTGCCGCGAAGATCGGGCAGGCCGTTCCCAACCTCAACTCTTGGGTCCACGCTCAGCCATCATATTAACCCGCACCGAATCCCGGTTCCGTTCGCTCCGTCCTCGCCCTAGAACACACGACTCGCGAGCTCGCCTTTAGATTTGGGAGCGCCGCCATAGCCGTCTACTGTCGCCGTCCCCGCTTTGCACTCGAGGTGCATTCCTAGACAACTCAACGGTGGTGTGGACTGTGTCTCGAGGGAGAATCGGGTGCGTGGTGCCGCGTCTGGAGGGAATTGCTCATCGGCCTTTACCGTCTACCGTGAAGCCGCCCCGCTTCGTGGACAGTCTCGTCATCAAGCCATTTGTGAGTACCAACCTCCTCCCTGGATCCGCCGTCGTCCTAGCTTTATTCGGCACCTAGCGTCTCGGATAATGGCGCACCGTATGTCATCGGGGGGTCTCCTAGCCATGGCGCGCCACCACGGCCTCACTGTCTGTCGCCAGCGTTCAACCGAGAAGAGGAGGGCGCGATGTGGCCATTGATCCGTTGATGTGAGGCTAGGATTAGACGTTACCATACCCCCTCGCTAGGTTCATCTCGGCCGTGGATTTCAATCAAATGGCTCACAACTGATTTAGAATAGGTAATTCCTTCACCATCGATCGCAGATCCGACGTCTCGCGTGGCATACCGGTTCGCTTCACTCTAGATCTAATCTGAGCCGTTAGATCTTGATCTGACGGCGGGAGAACAACCATACCGCTTCGGCTGCATGTTTTACTTAAGAGCCCCTCTGGATGTAGGAAATGAACCCGCGGTCTGCAGGGCTATTCCCTGTGTCTTGGGAAAGTTCCCCCGAGACCCCTGTATTTTCTGCAAATAATGCACCCAGTCCAGAGCTCACTTAAATGTTATAAATGAATTAGAAATTGAATATTTAATATGAAAATAAGTGCTAGAACTTGTAAAATTCATAGAAATTCCATTTTTAGTCCAAATTGATCAATTCCAATTTCTAAAATTTTGTAATATTATTCTCTATCACTTAAAGTCTATGTTTGGACATGAAAACAATAAGAAAAATAGTTTTCCACTTAATCCTATTTTAAGCACATAAAACCTTTGAAAATTCATAACTTAAAATCTATAACTCGAAAAATTATGATTCCTGTTCCTAGGTTTTTATTTTAATGTGTAGATTATTACTGTGTATTTTGTTTATATGTTTGGTGTGATGTTAATTTTCTCTATATACTATGCTTGTTTGTATTGTGGCGAGTAGAAGAGCCTGTGACTGAGGATCCTGATGAGCAGCAGATAGAAGTAGCTAAGCAGGAGCTCATTGAAGGCAAGTTGTGCCCTTGACCAGTTTTTACCCAATAATGTTCTTTAATATCATTTATTTATGCATAGGTTAATTTTGATGGGACCCAATAGGTCACCCTAGATTGTTTATCTCATTACCTTGTTTACCCCTAAATCACTTGGGTAGTTTGCTATTGCTTTACATGGTTTTGGGATAATCATTTATTATATCTATGTTCCAATTCTTTTGTTATTCTATTTATGTTCATGTCAAGATCATTAATGTTAATTGGAACATAGAGCTTAACTTGAGAAACACGTGCCACCACAAGGGAGGAATGGGACCCCTTGGCTAACTAATTAGGAAAGCTAGTGGAAGACTACCTTACCCAAAAGGGGCAAGGGCAGTAGGGGAGTTGCATGCAAGGAGGTACTCGGGTTGATTTAGCTGCGATGGCGGTCGGACGGGGGATTCTTGCAAATGCTCTTCCCATAAACTGTAGCGGGTTTTCGAAAGCTAGTGGAACTTTGTAAAGGCCTTGTAGTGTTGCCCTACCTCGTCTCCTAGGTAGAGGTGTATGGGAGTCACGATCCCTTGGCAGATAGGTAACATGACTTGTGGGTAAAGGGTACAACCTCTGCAGAGTGTAAAACTGGTATACTAGCCGAGCTCACGGTCATGAGCAGCTCAGGACTCTCTGATGATTAAATTATGGAACTTATATTCAATTTGTCATTTGCATTGCATGGGTTTATTATTAATTTTGTTCTATTACTTTATTTAAGGTTTGGTATTTACTTACGTCTAGTAACTGCTAATAAAATTTTGACCAACTAATTAAAAACAATGCTCAGCTTTAACCCCTGTCATTGATTAGCCTTACACATCACATGAACTCCCACCTTTGTGAGTTCATGCCCACTGGTTTCCCCACAACTTGTTGAGCTATGATCATGTGTGAGCTCACCCTTGTTGTCTCACCCCCCCCCACAGGAGAAGAACAGGTGGTTCAGGAGGAGCCACAAAGCGAGGAGTTTGATCTAATCTAGGTGGCGTTTCCCCAGTTGACTTCTGCGCCAAGGACAATCCTTAGTTTGTTTTATATTTACTCTTTTATTTTGTAATAAGACTTCCGCTATGTAATAATACTCTGATGTTATTGTGACATTTATCTTTATACACTCTGTTATTATATATGTTGTCTTCTTGGCGCATGTATAAGATGCACCTGGCTTTGTTCCTTAAAGCCGGGTGTGACATAATCATTAAGGCAAGGACGTGCAAGGAAGGAAAGTGCTTCGAATTCGGGTCTCATTGGCCATGAGACCGCAGAGCCGGAGTAGTGGGTAAAGTGTACACCTCTGCGCAGAGTTTGAAACCTATTCGAATAGTCCGTGTCCACTGGTATGGCCGAGTCTGGTGTGGTATGACGATCAGTGTTTTTGATCTTGGAAAAAGGGGAAATGTGTGGGTGTTTTTGGAAATAAAAGCAATGCCACGGGAGCAGGAAGCTCAGTGGTGGTTGAGTGTGAAAATGTGCTACTCTTCTCTTTTAGGTAAACCATCAAGTATTGCCTTTCTCTGAAAAATAAATGAGTGACTTCAACTCCACCATACCAAGCATGTATCACATAGGTCCCTCTCTCTTTACGGGCAGGATGGGCTTGCGGAATACCTAGTGTATTCACCCAGATTTATTTATATTTTTCAGCTGAAGACTTCTTTTCCGCTATGTTCGACTAGAAGGAGGCTGTGTCTGCACCCAGTCTGCCTATGGCTTGGGCTAGATGATCTTCCACTGTGCTATGTTTCTAGGCTCGCTAGAGCTTACATTTTGGTATTGTAATAACTATTATTCAAGACTCTGTACTATTTGAAGAAATGAATGTGTTTACTAGCCTTCTGAGACTAGTAATTGTATCATATTTGAGTCCGAAAGGATCGGGACGCTTCAGGTGGTATCAGAGCCATAGGACTGGTCGTAGACCGCAACCCTGACCTAAAAAGCTTCCCTCAAAAAGAAATACCTCTTAACCTCTTAAAGAACCTTCTCTCCTTTCCCCGGTATTAACAACCATTCTTCTCTTGCTACCAGATGGAAGGCGCCTTTGTTCTTAAGACATCATATTGCTCGGAGGTGGAAGGATTCCCTCACCTTCTTCAGAGTTGTGCGCTTCGCATGGGGATCCACAAGAACCCGGAGTATGTCTGGAAGGAATACCGCGAGAACGGGATTGAGAAATGCTCTATGGCAGTCTCCCTGGGAGAAAGCCGAAGCTACCCAAATCACCTTCCCTTTCAAATCACCGCTACTGGCCACCACTTCCCAGATACCTGGCAAAATGCTGCCCAAAAAGCCCTCCGCCAACTATGCTAAAACTACAGTAGGGAAGTCTCTGAGACACCCCTCCGCTACTTTCCACCCAGCAACAAAAATACCCCTACTTGGAGGAAAAGACTCTAGGCTTTGTCTGAGAGAGATCATAATGAAGATGACCGTACCATAATCTACATGGCCGGATATCTCCACACCCTTGACAACCATTTTGACGACCTTTTCTCCCACTGCACCCACCTAAACTCCCGGGTGGAAAGCCTAGAGCAGCAAGTCAAGAAATTGAAGGAGGAAAAGGTGGCTCTTCAAGACAGTCTCGAGATGGCAGAAGGCGAGGAAGCCAATACTCGTGAGGCATACCGGACCCTGAAGGTGGACTATGCTAATAGGTTAAAGAATCTCGCCCCCGTCAAGAAGATCCGAAAGCATTTCAAGAGCCAAGGATGCCAGACTGACCCGAAGGAAGAAGCCTCGCCAACACTACCTTCCCTAGGGATAGAGATCTTTCCTAACATTGAAGAAGTGTCCTTGGCTAGCCTTGATGATCTTCTCAAGGAGTTTGGGGATACTTTAGTAGAAAGCGCTCGTACGTAGTGTAATCTGTGGTGGTTGCTATGCTTGTAATGAACTGAAGTGCTAAATAAAATAACATGTTTGAAGAAAAAATAATGGCATGTGTATAGTAGTAATCCTTTCTCCCCTCTAGCAGATGGCCTCGAATAAAACCACGCCTACCACCTCGAGAATTGGAGCAAGGATTCCCCTAGGTATCGAAGGAGAAGTCGATGGAGAAGGGAGTGAGACCCACATCCCCACGCCTCCGGAGCTGCCACTAGACCTAGCTCAAGTTCTGGCCAATCAAACCCGACTTATTGAGGTCCTCACTAGAAGCCTCGAGAACCAGCACTCGATTGGAGGAAGACCTCAGGACAGAATGGGAGAGTTCCTAAGGCTCAAGCCTCCCACGTTTGCTGGCTCTAGCAACCCGCTCGATGTTGATGATTGGCTACACACGGTGAAGAGGAAATTAGAGGCCATTAGATGCCTTGAAAACCAGCGTGTTCACCTAGCTGCTCACCAGCTCTCCGGAATGGCCCTATCCTAGTGGGACACCTTCAGCGCTGCAGTAAGAGATGCTACCTGGGTAGAGTTTGAGGCTGCTTTTCGAGAGCATCATGTGCCCTTGGGAATCGTCCAGCTCAAGGAAGAGGAATTTCGGGAATTAACTCAAGGAGGGCGTTCCGTTAGTGAATACATCCATAAATTCATAGAGCTCTATGCACCTGATGATGTCAGCACGAAAGCCAAGAAGATGGCCCGCTTCTTGAAGGGGTTAAGACAAGAACTCAAGACCATCCTTGCCAGCCAAGACTTCCTCAGTTTCTCGCACCTCTCGAACAAGGCCATCCAGGTGGAAAGAGCACGAGAAGAGGAGAAAGGTCACCTCAAGAGAAAATTCCAAATTCTCCAAGCTCAACAACAGGACAAACAATAGAGGGTTCGATCTTTTGGGTTCCCTTTCAAGGGGTCAAACTTCAGTAAGCCAACAAGATTCGCTCCATCATGACTCAACCAGCTGGGTCAAAGTTCCTTCCACACCCAATCTGTTGCAAGCAACCAACCTCCAACCAATGCTTGTTGGCACTGCGGAGACCCCAGTCACTTCAAAAATAATTGTCCACAGTTGAAGACATCCGTACCTAGCTACTCCAACTCGGTGAATGGCCCTAAGAATGTTTCGGCACCCACCTCCAAGGCACCCTCCACCAATAGCCAGTTAAGCAAGACTCAGTTCCACGGTAGGGCTCAATAAACCACGTCGACGCCCAAGAAGCTCAGCAAGCCCCTAGAGTAGTGCTCGGTGAGTTCCTAGTCGAATTTACCCCCGCTGCTGTGCTTTTTGATTCTGGAGCATCTCATTATTTCATCGCCACTAGTTTTGTGGAAAAGCATGGCATCTCCACTGCATCATTAGAAATCCCTTTGGTCACCCGAACCCTAGGGTCAGACCTTCTATGCCACCTCAAATGCTCCCAAGTCAGAATTTTTTTAAGTGGGGTAGTATTCTTGGCGGATCTAGCCGTACTACCATCCCACGGAATTGATGTAATCCTAGGAATGGATTGGTTAACCAAGTACAATGGCATCATAAGCTACATAGATAAGACTATTCTTCTCACTGGCCACCAAGGAAAATCAGTTTTGTGCAAAGCCCAGCCGCCAACCAAGATCCAATGGTGTTCAGCCTAGCAGCAGAAGGTATATCTGTTGTAGAAGAATTCATGGATGTGTTTTCTGACGTGTTGCCAACAATAAATAGATCAATTAAATGTGCACGCGACATAGCACTCGCATTTTCGCGATCACGTGAGAAAGAAACTGAGACGACCGACGCTACAATCGAGGGATCTCGCGTTAACCTTAAGCAAGTATGAGCTAGAATATTTAATTCGACGTCGGCATGCCAACAGACATTTCAAAGAAAATATATTAAAACAACTACCTAGATCCGATTAATTTTTTAC
The DNA here is from genome assembly GCA_029449295.1 of Zea luxurians. Lineage (NCBI taxonomy): Eukaryota > Viridiplantae > Streptophyta > Magnoliopsida > Poales > Poaceae > Zea > Zea luxurians. Next base: position 3,069,242 of record JAOPSE010000090.1, read on the forward strand.
TCTAGTATTTATTGGTCCAATAAATAAATAATAAATTAATCTATGTGAGAGGTTCTATGTGAAGTGAACTAACTATGCGTGGCAAAGCAGGCGAACAGTAATGAGGTGAGTCACGAACGTGTGCACATGAGGGGTAGATGGGGGGATCCTAGGGGTCAACGGACGTCGTCAAGGGGTAGAAGGATGTCGCTAGAGTCCCGACGGCGCGCCGCGTGCACGCAAAGGCGAGGACGCACTGTGAGGACGCAGTCTGGACTGTTGCGCGCGCACGGTTGGCGAAACGCTACGCGTGGGGAGCCGTGCGCGTGACGAACTTTGGCAGCGAGCGCGACACTGCGAGCCAGGGCTGGCACGCTGTGCTGGGGTGCGAGGCTGCACCGGCTGGCTGGCTGCCGCACTGGTGCCGAGCCGGCCGCACTGGGCTGCCGCGTGCCGCGCCGAGCGCACGCCGCAGCTGGCCACGCCAAGGACCGCCATGGCGGACGCGATGAGAGGGAGAGGGGGACAGGGGTGAGGGGCTCACCTTGACGTTGACGCGGCGGGGCAGGTACGGTCGACGTGGATGCGGCGGCGCTCGGCGAGCACCGGCACAGGGCGAGGGAGAGGCGTGGGGGAGAGAGAGAGAGGAGCATAAACTGGCATCCGAGGGAGAGAAAACGACAAGGGAGAGAGGAACGTGGGCCGTGGGCTTGGGTGACCCGGGCGGTTGGAGAAGAAACTGACGCCCGACGGGTGGGTCCCACTAGGCAGCGGCGGCGCTGGGCACTTGCCCACGCGCGCGCACACGTGGTTGTTGCGGCGCTAGGGTTGCCGTGCACGCGAGCTAGGGGGGCGGTGCGCACGCTGCGCTGGGCCACGAGGGAGGGGCTGTGGGGAGGGGGGCAGGCCGTGGGCCGCGCGAAGCGCATGTGCTCGCGAGCCACCGTGGGGCGCGAGGCGGGGCGCGCCACGGATCTGGGCCGGGTGAGCGGCTAGCGGCCCAGGAGGGAGAGAGGGGGGAGGCACGGGCTGAGCCGTGTAGGACTGGGCCGTGAGCATGCCGAGAAGGGGAATGAAGGGGGCTAATTCTCCTTTTCCTTTACTATTTGATATTTGGTTTTATATTTTGAATCAAAAATTCAAATGTACTTCACGAGTTTAAATGGACGCACAACCACAACAAATCAACATACAAAAAGAAAGTGATGTCCCGGCATGCTATGCAACAATCAAAGCCTCTCTAGGGTTTTATTTACATATGGTATGGACATAAATCCCTCTACTACTTTGAAAAGGAGGAAAGAAGTGAAAGGGAAAAAGAGAGAGAAGGTAACGCCTAAATTTGGTGAATATTAGAGAAGAAAATTTATACCCCAAATTTATGGTGTTACAAGAGGCCTAGCTCTAATACCAATTAAAAGATCCCTTTGCCTGGGAACATGATCTGGATGTCGGCTAGAAGGGGGTGAATAGGCAAATAATAATAAACACCAAAAACATATAAATCCTTAATCTACTTGAAGTCTAATTGCAACAAAATGAAGATCACGTCAAGTAGGTTGCAGCGAAATTGAAGTCCATGTCTCAAAGTAGCTTGCACTTCAAGAACAACTTATTCCAAAGATAAGTAGTGAAGTGCAAATAGTAAAGCGATCAAAATAGAGAGATAGAGAGAGAGAAACCACACAAAGCAAAGCACACAGAAGACACAAGGATTTATCCCATGATTTGGCCAAGCCTGAAATGCTTGCCTACATCGACGTTGGAGTTAGCTAATCTGGCTTGGAGTCTATTTTAAATCCTTCCTCTATTTGCTTAGATCTGTCACCAGGTGGCCAATCGAGGCTTTCACTATGTCGATGTTGGTTACAACAGAGCCGCGACTGTTTACATGTCTTCACAACACTCTATCAAAGTAACACTACTCGCTTGCTCAAGGTCTTGCTAGCTTTATCTCCTAGCAGCACTTCTGCTCTATCTTTTGGCTTATAACTACACCAATCACTAAATCTATCACAAAATACAATAGAAAAGAACAGAGAATGATTCTACAATTGTTTTGCTGCCTTGGGGTATCACTTGTGTATTGATTGAGGTCGTGGGAGAGCTCATTTATAGGCCTAAGGCCTCCCATAGACGTTGCAAATAAGTTGGAAAGTGTTATGTCCGCGAGTGCACCAGACCTCCAATGGTCTCCTACCTCTGTGCGATCTGATTGGTTATTTCCTTCTCTAAAAGGGATAGTCGTTGGTGCACCGGACTAGTCCTGTAGCAAGTTCGATGCACTGAGGCAACATGTTCTAAGTCCTTTTTCCTCAATTCTTTCTCCAATTGACTTCAACTCTTTGGAGGACTTTCCTGTGACTTAGACACACATAATTAGAGACTAATTCAATTGACTAAGTCTCAGGAACTTACCTCTTTCTTAATCTTTCTCTAGCTTTTTTGTTTTGCCTCAAACAGAGCCTAGAATGACACTTTCTCTACAAATTGAGTTAGAGAGCAAACCAAGGTACCAAACACATAGTAAATGGCATATGCGACTTATCTAAGTACACAAACCTTGCATACTTAACTTTTTCATCGATTTTGCCCCCTTTGGCCTATTTGAGGTTGGTGTTGAACTCCAAAGCGCCAAGTTGACACAACTTGATCTCTAATGTTGTCCATGAGATCTAACATCCTGCAAAGGTCACATAGAACATATCCAAACACAAGAATGATCCAAACTAAAGATCAAAGTGAACTTAGCTCTTTTGGGTTGCTTCCAGGTTCTGATTTTGATACTTCTCCTTCTAGTGACCTTGTCCTACTTCTTGAGCTTTATCTTGAGCCTTATGACATACACCCCATAATCAAAGGTATTACCTCATTGGTTGTAAACCATGTCCTTAGGTAGTGATCCTCGATGCACTATAGCTCTTCTCAACTTGTTCATCCTTGACTTTGAAAGCCTTCTTCTTCACCCCTGGCTTTAGATGCCTCGACCTCCTTGACCTTCTCTCGTGCACTCGGTACCTCGAAGTTCTTCTTGCCTCCATCCTTAACTTGATATGCTATCTCCAAGTTATGCTCAAAGAGTTCCACATAATAAATGTCTATCCTTCACTTAGTTTATGATGTCCATTGTCCATAGTCATCTCAGCCTTTGGACCATCTCACTTGAACACTTGTGTTCAACCTGTAAACTTTGCACTAAGGACATGTTCAACACTTAGCAACACATGTTAGTCTTTAATTGAGTTGTTATCCAAACCACCAAAACCCACATGGGAGCTTTCAATATCTATCCCCATATGTTCCGCCTAGGAATGGATCTAGACCTCCCACTATTTATATGAAGGGGTACAAACAGTTGAAACAACCAACAATAAATCTACAAACCAATTTTATCTTATTTACCAAGGCAAACCCAAGATCCTTCCTCCCCGACGAGGTCTCTCCTGGGAGATGGGATCTAAGTTCTTCCTGGAGCTCTCTACACCATTGTGGATGTATAATACCCACTTTGTAAAAAAACCTAAAAGGAGAAAAATCATATTCCTTTGAATACATGTGTGCCATCTCTAATTATCATCACATGTGACTACTCATGTTTAAAAATGAGTAAATCCTTAATAAGACACAAATAAACCATTGCATCATATTGGATTTTGTTTGTTTGTGCATTTAAAACAATAATAACATGGATAAAAATATATATATTATAATGAGTATAAGATTTAGATTAAACCCTAGATTTGAATTTGGGTTTAAATAGAAAAGAAGAAAGAAATATTATGAAACAACAAAATACATCCATAAATAAATAAATTGACCCCACATTGATGTATTCAAATTGAATGATTAATTTGAGCACAAATTTTGGGGAGAAATCTGAATTCAAGTTTTAGATTTGGAAATAAAAAGGGAAAACAAAAACAGAAAATAAAAAGGATAAAAGAAAAGGGAATGGTGTATTGGGCCCAATCCCACGTATTTGGCCCACCAGGAGATTATCCCGTGCGACCTAGGTTCCTAACACCACGCGCGCACTGCCCTGACATGAGGGACCCTTCGGTCAGCCTCCCATCGTCGTTGCTGTGCTTAGCCTGTGGTTGCGCCTACCAACACTGCTATGTGGGGCCCACTGGTCAGTATTGTTCCGCGTGGATCTCATCTTCAACCTTTCGAGGATATCGTGGCTGCTCTGACCTGGCGTTCACCTCGGCGGGTGGTTTCAACCGCCATTCCGCTTTCCTCGCTCTGCACGGTCTCTCCAGTCCATAAGGTGTGGGCACGGACCCCCTGCCTTTTCCGTAACCCGCTCCCCACGTCATCCACTGCGCCACCGCGCGCCGCACGGAGTGATATAGCCGCCGCCGCAAATTATTCTCCCCGAAGTCGTCCAGAGCCTGGGATCGGGTCAAGAATCCACGCCGAGCTAGAGGGAAGCCACTCGTGGAGTCTTCGGGCGGATTTGGCAACCGCTTAAGCCGTAATCGCTCGCCGGTGTGGAGGGAACGCCGCCGGGCCGCCCAAACTTGTGGACAACCCGTCTGCGCGCTTGATTCTCGGTATAGATCCCCTTAACCGAACTCGCTATCGTGTCAATTCCGTTTTGCACTCATCAGGGCTGGTCGCGGTTCATCGTAGGGCGCGATTGGGGTCCCGTTTATGGCGTCTCCGTCGTGGCCGTGTATAGGGCCGCCGTGGTCCAATGCTGCAGGTAGGAGAGGCATCTTGGGCCGTTGGATCGGTTCCCTATGGTTGAGATTAGAATCTGCGTACCGTTTCACTTAGGGTGATCATGGCCATTAGATTTGGATCGTAGGGTTCACGATTGATTATGACATGGATTCAGCGTGGGCCGTGCGATTGAAATCCGAGGGCCCGCATTCCATAACGCTTCAATATAAACTGTGATCTAATATGGATCGTTTAAATTGGATCGGACGGCTCAGGTTTGGGGATACCCTTTTGTGTGGGGTCATTTGCTAAAGAACCCCTCTGTTTTATCGTAATAAACCCGCAGTCCGGGTGGCTAAAGCACTGTGTCTCAGGGATTCTTACACGCTTGCCCCTGCACTTCTCTGTATTTGAGGCCCGATCCAGAGACTTGGGAAAATAGGAAATAATCACAGAAATCGATTTTTAATGCATAAATAAATGTTAAAACTGGTTTAATTTGTAGAAAATTCATGTGAACTCCAAATTGGTCCATTCCAGTTCCTAAATTTTTGTAATATTATTGTCTAGCCATTAGTGTCACTGTTTTGGCATGAAAAACACATTAAAATTTACCTAGTACTTAATCATGTATTAAATACACAAAACATTAAAAAATTCATAACTTAAAATCCATAACTCCAAAATTAATAATTCCAGTTCCTATGATCCTATTCTAATGTCTAGATTATTACTATGTATTTTATTTACATGTTTGGTGTAATATTAATTTTTGCTATACTATGTATGTATTGTGTTGATGCGAGTAGACGAGCAAGCTACAGAGGATTCTGAGGTTTAGCTGGTAGAGACTGCTGAGCAGGAGCTCGTTGAAGGCAAGTTGTGCCCTTGATCACTTCTTTTACCCATTCATGTTCTTATTAATCATAATGATCTACATAGGTTAATTTTGCTGGGACCCAATAGGTTACCCTAGATTTGACTATCTTTATACCTTGTTTCACCACTGGTTTTACTACTAAATTTTTGGGTAGTACATGCTATTGCTTTATGTGGATTTGGGTATAGAGATATTTATTACTCATGATTACACTTTTTATTTTCTGTTCAATATTTACTGTTCATGATAAGATCATTATGTTAATGGGAACATGGAGAACCACCCGGGAAAACAGTGCTACCACAAGGGTTTAATGAGACGCCCTTGGCTGATTAACTAGAAAAGCTAGTGGATGACTACCTTACCCGAAAAGGGCAAGGGCAGTAGGGGAGTGGTCAGTGTAAAGAGGTCATTGGGTTGATTTTGCTGCAATGGCGGTCAGGCGAGGGATTCCTGCACTGGAGCTTCCTATAAACTGTAGCGGGTAGTCTGAAGCTAGTGGAACTTTGTAAAGGCCTTGTAGTGGTACCCTGCCTCGCTTCCTTGGTAGAGGTGTATGGGGTCTAATCAACTCCGTGGCAAATGGGTAACACGACTTATGGGTAAAGATGCGCAACCTCTGCAGAGTGTAAAACTAGTATACTAGCCGTGCTCACGGTCATGAGCGGCTCGGACACTCACATGATTAATTTATGGAACTTAAACTTAATCTGTCATTTCATTGAATTTGGTATTATTTTATTATTACTTTTATTTACTATTACTATGGTTTGGTATTTACTTACACTTAGTAATTGCTAATAAAATTTTGACCAACTTATAAAAGCAATGCTCAGCTTCAGCCTATATTTCATTGATCAGCCTTACACTTCATGAACTCCCACCTTTGGTGAGTTCATGCCACATTATTCCCCACAACTTGTTGAGCGATGAACATTTGTGAGCTCACTCTTGCTGTCTCACACCCCCCCGCAGGAGAAGAGTAGGTGGTCGAAGAGGAGCCACCTAACACTGAGGCTTTCGACTTGATCTAGGTGGCGTCTCCCAGTCAGATTTCTAGCGCCAAGGATAGATTTTAGTTCCTGCTATATTCATCTTTTATTTTGTAAGACTTCCACTATGTAATAAGTACTCGGATTTTATTGTGACATTTATCTCTATACACTTTGTTATTATATATGTTGTCTTCTTTGGCGCATGTATGAGATGCACCCGGCTTTGTTCCTTAAAGCCCCGGGTGTGACAGAAGTGGTATCAGAGCAAATGTTGACGGTAGGACGAAACCTAGATAGAAATGGACAAAGCCCTTACCTACTTATCTTATTCTGATTCATTCTATACTTACCTTACTCTGATTCTTTCTACACTTATCTTGATCATGTCTCACCTTCTACTGTTCTACTCTGATCATTCTTACCTTTTCTACTCTGAGACAAGATGGATTTCACACTTTGGAATCCTATGTTTATGACCTTCTTAGGAGATAGGAGGCCTAAGACAAAAATCAGAACTATTTTCTCTATTTAAAAAATGTTGTTTGATTGTTCTGATGATAATTGTCTGATTTGCTTCTTTGATTGATTGAAATATTATATATGGACATCTTAGTATGTACCACTATAAGGTAATGAATTAGCTATGGTAGATAAAACATTAAACTGCTTAGCTAATAAATCCCCCAAAGTAACATGATTCATAATTACTGTCTTATCTACTATTCTCTTACCATATGTATCTAACTCAGATGGTCAATACCAGGCGGGGTGGTGGAATTGATTTGCCTCCTAATCGACACACTCGGTGGATATATAGACAACCCCAGCCACAACCAGCAGAGATGAATCCTCCTAATCCTCCACCAGGCGGAGTTGACCCACTGATTGCAGCTCAGATGAGGATGATGCAACAAATGGCGGACACTATGGCAGATATGCGTGCCTAGATGCAGCAAGAACGCCAGGAGATGCGCCAGGAAAGAGAAGAGATACGCCAGGAGTTGCGCCAGGAGCGAGAAGAGATACGCCAGGAGAGAAGGGCGCAACAGCAGCTGCAACAACAATTCCAGCAACAGCAGCAACAGCAACAAGTACCATTGCCTCCACCACCACCACCAGTTCCACCTCGTGATAAGCACCGGGAATTTATGAGTCACAAGCCACTGACCTTCGCCAGTTCACCAGATCCACTAGATGCAGATGATTGGTTGAAGTCGATTGAGAAGATGCTCAACGTCGCCCAATGTTCTGACCGGGAGAAAGTTCTTTATGCCTCTAGTCGTCTGACAGGACCTGCTGCTGACTGGTGGGATTCTTATACTGCTGCCCATGATGCTGCTGATACTATTACTTGGGCAGAATTCAGTACGCAGTTCAGAAACTACCACATTCCAGCTGGATTGATGAAAATCAAAAAGAAAGAGTTTCTGTCATTGAAACAAGGCAACATGTCTGTCAACGAGTATAGAGATAAATTCATTCAGCTGTCGAGATATGCTCCGGATGAGGTTGCTGAGGATGAGAGAAAACATGAGCACTTTATTGAAGGACTTAATGGACCCCTATAGTATGCACTGGTTGCACACACATTTCCGTCATTTCAGAGGCTACTGGATAAGGCTCTTGCTATTGAACACAAGCGTGTTCAACTGGGAGACTTGAAGAGAAAGGCTATCTCACAGGGACAGGGTAGCAGCAGTGTTCGTCCCTGCTATGTTTTGCCCCAAGGTACACCTACTCGTCCAGGAGGAGGACCACGCCTAGCTCAGTACGCTCCACATGGGTCTCCACGGACACCTCCTACTCGTCAGGCTACTCCCACCCACTGGCACCCCGACGAGGTCTGCAGGACAGAAGACCGACCCTACATGCTTCAAGTGCAGTCAGATTGGGCACTATGCTAATGCTTGTCCGATGGGGAATTCTGGTACACCAGCTAAGAACAAGCAACAAACTCCTGGCAAGGGATATTCTATAGCCAGGGTGAATCAAGTCAGCGTTGATGCTACTCCTGATGGTGCGAACATCGTACTTGGTATGTTTTACATTAATGCCATTCTTGCAACCATGTTATTTGATTCTGGTGCTACACATTCATTCATGTCTGCTCGATATGCCAACACAAATGAGATACCACTGCTAAATATGAGAAAACCAATGATAGTAATCACACCTAAAGGGCCTATTGAAGCAAATCAAATGACACGTAGATTAACATTAACAATTATGGGAAGAGAATTTGGAGCTACTGCTATAATATTAGAGGTCAGCAGCATAGATCCGATCCTTGGTATGTCATGGTTGAGAAAGGCAAAGACCATTATAGCATGTGGTAGGGGTACTATAGAACTCACTAGCCCTAAAGGAGAAACATTTCAAGTTCAAATTGCAGTAACCACCGCTTCCAAACGGGCGATATATTTTATAGCAGAGGAGTTTGTTGGTGACAACATCCGGTGGTTAGAGATTTTTCGGATGTCTTTCCAGAGGAGTTACCAGGGATGCCACCAGATAGGGAAGTTGAGTTTGTCTTTGATCTTTTACCTGGAACTGCCCCTATTTCTAAACAACCATACAGGATGGTTGTAGAAGAACTAAAGGAGCTTAAGAAGTAGTTAACTGAGTTACAAGAGGCTAGGTACATCCGTCTGAGTTCCTCACCTTGGGGAGCACCAGTACTGTTTGTACAGAAGAGGGATGGATCGCAATGGATGTGTGTGGATTATAGATCACTTAATGATGTTACTGTGAAGAACAAGTATTCGTTACCCCGTATTGAGGATTTATTTGATCAGATGAGAGGTGCTAGGGTGTTCTCGAAGATTGATCTCCGATCGGGATATCATCAGATGAAGATTAGACCATCGGATATTCCTAAGACGGCTTTCTCAACCCGATATGGATTATATGAGTTCACTGTTATGTCGTTTGGATTAACCAATGCACCAGCTTATTTTATGGAGAATTTTGCAAACATGGCACCGTCTACGGCGGGCTTCAGATTTTTAGCACCGCGGTCATGGCAATTGAAAGCATGGCATCAAAATCTCCCTCGTTTTGAATATTTAGCATCGCGCGCGTAATGGTCATTAGGCATTGTACAGTTCCCGTTGTGCCCTCGCTCCGTTACATCCCTTGCCGTCGTCGCCATGTTTGCAAAATTCTCGAGCTCCGGCGGTGAGCTGACTGACGTGGTCATCTGGCAGCTGGAGGAGCTCGCCAAGTTGAAGGCGGCGGCCGTGGCGGCGTCTTACGCGGAGCTGGAGCTAGGTGACGGCGAGCAGCTACCTCCATTGGCGTCGCCGGAGCTCGACATTGGAGCCGCCGTAGACTTCGGGGCTCTCCACGCTAACGCTGACGCTGACGCCGCCTGGCATGATGCAGCGACCATCACATTCGCAGCAGTGCCTTCCCACGAGGTTTGGTTCAGTGTTCAGTCACTTCTCTGCTGCAGCTGCACACACTACAGCGTCTACTAGTGTGCAGTGCTTGACTACTACTAGTAGTACATTGCTTGCGATAACATGCAATTTTATCGTTATTTGGCTAATGGAAAATATATATATAGATTATATCTTGAGTTGTCGTTTTTTTATTCTTCTGCCACTAGTTTATATATGGCAATTCTAAATTTCGTGTGAAAATTTAAAACGCCTGAAACATAGCAAACTCCCCGCTTTAAAACCACCCCAGGTCCCCAGGAGTTGTCGTCTGATCTGTTAGAAGTTCAGTACTGCTACAAAAATTTATGGCTGCTTTGCTACATATTTCCAAGGGCAACAGGATCTCATCAAATTTCCAAGCAACGACATGAACTGGTGACAGGAGCAGGAAGTGTGGATCGCGACCGGCTGCGACGTCGACGCACGCCGGGCGGAGGTGGAGACGCGCGAGCAGGCTGCTACGGCGCTGGACGAGCTGTGCCTGTCCTCGTTCGTGGACACGTCGGAGATCTTCCCCGCCAGCGTCACGCTCAGCGGCGGCGGCGGCGACATGGACAATAGCAGCGACAACTACAAGCCAGACGAGGAAACGGCCCCGCGACCGCAGTTGTTGGCCACGAGGGCGCTGGTGCCGGTGACGGAAAAGAAGGAGGAGAGAGAGGAAGAATGGAATACGAGAGACGGTAGAAGAAGAAGACGACAGCAAGAGATGTAACAGAACGAGGGCACGACGGGAACTGCACAATGCCTAATGACCATTATGTGCGCGTGATGCTAAATTTTTAAAACGAGGGAGATTTTGATGCCACGCTTTCAATTGCCACGACCGCGGTGCCAAAAGTCTGAAACCCGTCGTAGACGGTGCTATGTTTGCAAAATTCTCTATTTTATGAATTTGATGAATAAGGTGTTTATGGAGTATTTGGACAGATTCGTCGTGGTGTTCATCGACGATATTCTTATCTATTCTAAGAGTGAAAGTGATCATGAAGAACATCTGAGGTTGGTGCTACAGAAGCTACGAGATAATCAACTCTATGCCAAGTTTAGCAAGTGCGAGTTTTGGATTGACAAGGTGTCATTCCTAGGACATATTATTTCTAATGGAGGAATAGCAGTGGATCCTGCTAAAGTGAAGGAGATAATGGAGTGGAGAGTGCCCACTACAGTTACTGAGATTCGGAGTTTCTTGGGACTTGCAGGTTATTATCGGAGATTTATTGAGGGATTCTCTAAGATTGCTAAGCCTATGACCTCGCTGCTGGAGAAAGGAAGAGAATTTAAGTGGGATGAGAAATGCCAAGACAGCTTTGATCAATTGAAGAAGAGATTGATGTCACCACCAGTGTTGGTTATGCCAGATCTACAGAAAGGATTTGACATTTATTGTGATGCATGTGGCCAAGGATTGGGATATGTGCTCATGCAAGAAGGACATGTGATCGCCTATGCGTCTCGTCAGTTACAGAAACATGAATTGAACTACCCCACTCATGACTTGGAACTGGTAGCCGTTGTGCATGCGCTCAAAATTTGGAGACACTACATTATGGGAACTAAGTGTCAAGTGTACACGGATCATAAGAGTTTGAAGTATATATTCACTCAGAAGGATCTCAACCTTAGACAACATCGTTGGTTGGAGCTCATTAAGGATTATGATTTGGAGATTCATTATCACCTGGGCAAGGCGAATTTGGTTGCAGATGCCTTGAGCCGGAAGGAGCACGTTCATTCTGCTGTTGTTGTCCAGCTACCCGATGAATTAGCAAAAGATTTTGAGAGACTCAACCTGGGGATTGTTACTCATACGGAAGCAGTCACCATCGAATTGGAACCTACCTTGGAGCAAGAAATTCGTAAAGATCAAGTGGGTGATGCTAAAATTCAAGAGATTAAGGATCTGATTACGGAAGGTAGAGGTCCAGAATTCACGGAGGATGAGCAAGGTACTATATGGTTCAAGGATCGGATATGTGTTCCAGAGATTGATAGCCTTCGTGAGACTATATTGAAAGAAGCCCATGATTCCGATTACTCTACCCACCCTGGTAGCACTAAGATGTATCAGGATTTGAAACAGAAGTATTGGTGGTATGGACTGAAAAGAGATGTTACTGCTCATGTGGCCAAGTGTGATGTGTGTCAAAGAGTCAAGGCCGAACATCAAAGACCAGCTGGACTATTGCACCCATTGAAGATACCCGAGTGGAAATAGGAAGAAATTGGTATGGACTTCATTGTTGGACTACCCCGCACCCCAGCAGGTTATGACTCTATTTGGGTGATTGTAGATAGATTGACAAAAGTGGCTCATTTCATACCAGTGAGGACTAATTACACGGGAGCCAAGCTAGCAGAATTGTATATGACACGGATAGTTTGTCTACATGGAGTGCCTAATAAGATCGTGTCAGATCGAGGATCACAGTTTACTTCTCGATTTTGGAAGAAGTTGCATGAGAACTTGGATACAAAGTTGAATTTCAGTTCGGCCTACCATCCACAGACTGATGGACAGACAGAGAGGACTAACCAAGTACTGGAGGATATGTTAAGAGCTTGTGCTCTTAAACATGGTGGAAGTTGGGATAAGAGCTTACCCTATGCTGAGTTTTCATATAATAATAGCTATCAGGCCAGTCTAAAGATGTCACCATTTGAGGCTCTATATGGCAGAAAATGCAGGACCCCTCTGTATTGGGATCAGACTGGAGAAAGATAGTTCTTTGGGCCTGAGCTTATTCAAGAGGCAGAAGAATAAGTTCGAATAATAAGAGAAAATTTGAGAATTGCACAATCCAGGCAAAAGAGCTATGCTGATAATAGGAGAAGACTACTGGAGTTTAAGGAGGGTGATCACGTGTATCTGAAGGTGTCACCGATCCGGGGTATGAGAAGATTTAAAGTTAAAGGAAAGTTGTCCCCTCGCTTCATTGGACCTTTCTTGATCTTAAAGCGAGTGGGAGAAGTTGCATATCAGCTGGAGTTACCCGATCATCTGTCAGATGTACATGATGTATTTCATGTGTCTCAGCTAAAGAAGTGCCTCAGGGTACCTGAGGAGCAGCTACCAATGGAGGACCTTAGTGTTCAAGATGACCTGACTTATGCGGAGTACCCTATCAAGATTCTGGACACTCTGACTCGAATTACAAGAAATAAGGTGATAAAGATGTGCAAGGTACAATGGAGTCACCATGGTGAAGATGAAGCTACTTATGAGAGAGAAGAACAACTTTGCATAGATTTTCCCCATCTTTTCCATAGTCCTTCCTAAATCTCGAGGACGAGATTTCTGTTAAGGGGGGTAGGATTTGTAATACCCACTTTGTAAAAAAAATAATCTAAAAGGAGAAAAATCATATTCCTTTGAATACATGTGTGCCATCTCTAATTATCATCACATGTGACTACTCATGTTTAAAAATGAGTAAATCCTTAATAAGACACAAATAAACCATTGCATCATATTGGATTTTGTTTGTTTGTGCATTTAAAATAATAATAACATGGATAAAAATATATATATTATAATGAGTATAAGATTTAGATTAAACCCTAGATTTGAATTTGGGATTTAAATAGAAAAGAAGAAAGAAATATTATGAAACAACAAAATACATCCATAAATAAATAAATTGACCGCACATTGATGTATTCAAATTGAATGATTAATTTGACCACAAATATTGTGGAGAAATCCGAATTCAAGTTTTAGATTTGGAAATAAAAAGGGAAAACAAAAATAGAAAATAAAAAGGATAAAAGAAAAGGGAATGGCGTATTGGGCCCAATCCCACGTATTCGGCCCACTAGGAGACTATCTCGTGCGACCCAGGTTCCTAACACCACGCGCGCACTGCCCTGACATGAGGGACCCTTCGGTCAGCCTCCCATCATCGTCGCTGTGCTTAGCCTGTGGTTGCGCCTACCGACACTGCTATGTGGGGCCCACTGGTCAGTATTGTTCCGCGTGGATCTCATCTTCAACCTTCCGAGGATATCGCGGCTGCTCTGACCTGGCGTTCACCTCGGCGGGTGGTTTCAACCGCCATTCCACTTTCCTCGCTCTGCGCAGACTCTCCAGTCCATAAGGTGTGGGCGCGGACCCCCCTGCCTTTTCCGTAACCCGCTTCCCATGTCATCCACTGCGCCACCGCGCGCCGCACGGAGTGATATAGCCGCCACCGCAAATTATTCTCCCCGAAGTCGTCCAGAGCCTGGGATCGGGTCAAGAATCCGCGCCGAGCTAGAGGGAAGCCACTCGTGGAGTCTTCGGGCGGATTTGGCAACCGCTTAAGCCGTAATCGCTCGCCGGTGTGGAGGGAACGCCGCCGGGCCGCCCAAACTTGTGGACAACCCGTCTGCACGCTTGATTCTCGGTATAGATCCCCTTAACCGAACTCGCTATCGTGTCAATTCCGTTTTGCGCTCATCAGGGCTGGTCGCGGTTCACCGTAGGGCGCGATTGGGGTCACGGTTATGGCATCTCCACGGTGGCCCTGTATAGCACCGCCGTGGTCCGATGCTGGAGGTAGGAGAGGCATCTTGGGCCGTTGGATCGGTTCCCTACGGTTGAGATTAGAATCTGCGTACCGTTTCACTCAGGGTGATCATGGCCATTAGATTTGGATCGTAGGGTTCACGATTGATTATGACGTGGATTCAGCGTGGGCCGTGCGATTGAAATCCGAGGGCCCGCATTCCATACCGCTTCAATATAAACTGTGATCTAATCTGGATCGTTTAAATTGGATCGGACGGCTCAGGTTTGGAGATACCCTTTCGTGCGGGGTCATTTGCTAAAGAACCCCTCTGTTTTATAGTAATAAACCCGCAGTCCGGGTGGCTAAAGCACTGTGTCTCAGGGATTCTTACACGCTTGCCCCTGCACTTCTCTGTATTTGAGGCCCGATCCAGAGACTTGGGAAAATAGGAAATAATCACATAAATCGATTTTTAATGCATAAATAAATGTTAAAACTGGTTTAATTTGTAGAAAATTCATGTGAACTCCAAATTGGTCCATTCCAGTTCCTAAATTTTTGTAATATTATTGTCTAGCCATTAGTGTCACTGTTTTGGCATGAAAAACACATTAAAATTTACCTAGTACTTAATCATGTATTAAATACACAAAACATTAGAAAATTCATAACTTAAAATCCATAACTCCAAAATTAATAATTCCAATTCCTATGATCCTATTCTAATGTCTAGATTATTACTATGTATTTTATTTACATGTTTGGTGTAATGTTAATTTTTGCTATACTATGTATGTATTGTGTTGATGCGAGTAGACGAGCAAGCTACAGATGATTATGAGATTCAGCTGGTAGAGACTGCTGAGCAGGAGCTCGTTGAAGGCAAGTTGTGCCCTTGATCACTTCTTTTATCCATTCATGTTCTTATTAATCATAATGATCTGCATAGGTTAATTTTGCTGGGACCTAATAGTTTACCCTAGATTTGACTATCTTTATACCTTGTTTCACCACTGGTTTTACTACTAAATTTTGGGTAGTACATGCTATTGCTTTATGTGGATTTGGGTATAGAGATATTTATTACTCATGATTACACTTTTTATTTTCTATTCAATATTTATTGTTCATGATAAGATCATTATGTTAATGGGAACATGGAGAACCACCCGGGAAAATAGTGCTACCACAAGGGTTTAATGGGATGCCCTTGGCTGATTAACTAGGAAAGCTAGTGGATGACTACCTTACCCGAAAGGGGCAAGGGCAGTAGGGGAGTGGTCAGTGTAAAGAGGTCCTTGGGTTGATTTTGCTGCGATGACGGTCAGGCGAGGGATTCCTGCACTGGAGCTTTCTATAAACTGTAGCGGGTAGTCTGAAGCTAGTGGAACTTTGTAAAGGCCTCATAGTGGTACCCTGCCTCGCTTCCTTGGTAGAGGTGTATGGGGTCTGATCAACTCCGTGGCAAATGGGTAACACGACTTGTGGGTAAAGATGTGCAACCTCTGCAGAGTGTAAAACTGGTATACTAGCCGTGCTCACGGTCATGAGCGACTTGGACACTCACATGATTAATTTATGGAACTTAAACTTAATCTGTCATTACATTGCATTTGGTATTATTTTATTATTACTTTTATTTACTATTACTATGGTTTGGTATTTACTTACATTTAGTAATTGCTAATAAAATTTTGACCAACTTATAAAAGTAATGCTCAACTTCAGCCTATATTTCATTGATCAGCCTTACACTTCATGAACTCCCACCTTTGGTGAGTTCATGCCACATTATTCCCCAAAACTTGTTGAGCAATGAACATGTGTGAGCTCACTCTTGCTGTCTCACACCCCCCACAGGAGAAGAGCAGGTGGTCGAAGAGGAGCCGCCTAACACTGAGGCTTTCGACTTGATCTAGGTGGCGTCTCCCAGTCAGCTTTCTGGCGCCAAGGATAGATTTTAGTTCCTTCTATATTCATCTTTTATTTTGTAAGACTTCCTCTATGTAATAAGTACTCTGATTTTATTGTGATACTTATCTATATACACTCTGTTATTATATATGTTGTCTTCTTTAGCGCATGTATGAGATGTACCCGACTTTGTTCCTTAAAGCCCCGGGTGTGACAGGATGGTCCAATGGCCTAGTAGGACAGTCCGCTAGCCTGTAGAGAAGCCCCCAAGGTTCTGCATGTCACGTGTAGGTCTTATGGATCATTAGTATTTGGCCCAAAAAGGTGCCAACACTTGATCAGATGACTTGGCGTTAGCTCAAAATAGGATGAAGTTTTATGTTGATAACAATAGAACATTTCAACAGTTTCAGATTAGAGATTTATTATATTTGAAACTACAACCATTTGCACAATCTTCCATTGCCCACAAACACTATGCCAAATTGTCATTCAAGTACTATGGACCGTCTAGAATCATTAAAGATGGTTTGGCTGCTTACAAACTTCTATTATTTGAAAAAACTGCTATTCATATGTTTTTTCACATGTTGCAATTGAAGTTACACATTCTGGATCATACATTGCCACATTGGCATTCTTTGACATTCCACCTACATTGTTCTCTGAAGACGCTCCTATAGTTCCTGAGCGCATAATAGATCACGGATTGGTTTGCAAGGGAGCCGCAACAATGACACAAGTGTTGATCAAGTGGGCGGGATTGCCACTAGAGATGTCTTCATGGGAGAATTTTTACTTCCTCAAGAACCGGTTTCCATCTTCATCCATTTGGGGACTAGTTGGATTTGCAGAGGGGGCGATATCGTGACAGTGACAGATGATGATGGAAGAGGTGGAGGACGTCGGTCATTTGAGCGAAAAAATAGAAGTCTAGGTAGAGCGGGAGAAGATAACATAATTCGTTGTATCGCTGTTGGGCTGTTAAACATTGTTGTGGTTGTTGGGCCTTAGCTTGACCTGGAGTATATAGTGTCAAATATTGTACTCGATCTGGCATCAAATAACAGAAAAAAATTCCCTCGCTTCTTCTTCCTTTTGTCTGAGAATCATATTTCTCTCTCTACCTATCGGTTCTTCTTAGATGATCGCCGGAATCTCAACGCCGGTCGTCACATATTCATATTCATATTCGAATTAAAACATGGTAGATAGTGGTATATGAATTTGTATTCGTGCGAGTTCAGTCCAAATCATCTCAAAATATTACCCACATGCAAACACGAGGAAACACCTCTGTGTGTTGTCATGCTCATGCCGAAGCTAAGTGTCTTTGCCGACGAGACGACGCCGGTCAATAGATTAAGGGAGTGTTGGGTTTGAAGAATCATTAGTCATATTTGGTAAGATGAACTCATTATTCATATTATTACTAACTAGGTGTGTGCCCGTGCGTTGCAACGGGAACATATAATATCATAATAACTTATATAAAAATTTGTTACATTGTTATGAGAAGATTTTGTAATCCATTGGTGATCCTGGCTATACATATAAATTTTGTTATTTTAATCTACCTGTTTCACCACTACATTGCAACCATCAATACCATGCAGACCTATATATATGATAGTTAGGTGTATGTGCGTTGCAACGACTCACAAATCTATTACTACTCTATAAGACCCTATTGTAGGCGTCTCACTCGATGGCCTTGGCTGTGCTGCACGCCACACTTGGGCCGCCAGGTACCGTCAGGATAGCATATTTCTGTATGGCCAATGATTTAGTAATATATTTACATGTTAGTTGATAATGTCTGCTGGCTGAAGAATGCCCCTCCATCCTCCTAAAATTAGTAAAGGGTTTAGATCTTGATTTTTATGTCTATATTCAAATAAATGAACATATATCAATTATTGTATGAATTTATTAAGAACCTAAACGAATTTAAATTAGCTCCACCCACCTGTGGGAAGAACCTCTCGAAGACCATCCTGTAGTAGTAGGCCTCCTTGGTGATCGGAGTGCTGTGTGGGAAGATGAACTTTGCATTCGACAGCATCTTGTCAGTCACCTACATTCAAATAGTGTATGTATATGGATCATGATCCATGGAGAGAGAGAAAAAATAGAGTTGTCCATAAATTGACATGACAGCATTTACATTTGATGCTGCATGAGCCTTCAGGCCATCGATCCAGCTGTACCCGACGCCGTCACTGAACTGCTCTTTCTATCTGTAGAGGATATGCTGCAAGGCAAAATCTTTTTAGATGTCTGTCTGAACGTCCAAATTTTGGCTAGGGAAGATTCAGTAGAAGCAACTGAAACGCAGGTTGGCTACCACCTTGGGCAGGAATGGCTGCTCCTCGTCGTCGAATGCCTTCCTCAGCACCCACTTCTCAATCCTTCCAAGATCAGGTCGGACCTGCAAATTAAAGCCCTCATCTGGTCACATATACATACTGCTTTGATTTGCTTTGTTTGATTGAAAAGGCAATGAGCTCTCTTTCCGTTCTCAGCTAGGGTAGTGTCAGTAAGTACCATCTTCCACTCAGGATCGATGCTCATGGCTGCATTCATGAACTCCTTGTCCAGGAACGGGACGCGAGCCTCCAGGCCCCAAGCCGACGTCGCCTTGTTGGCTCTCATGCAGTCATACTAATGTAGAGCCTTAACCTGCAGAGCAAGAATCGATCATCCATCCATCCACCAATGCCAGCCAGTTAGTCAGTGAAAGAAACTGACACAGACCTTCCTGCGCGTCTCTCGATGCAACTCCTCCTTGTTGGGCGCCTTGTGGAAGTAGAGGTAACCTCCGAAGAGCTCGTCAGAGCCCTCGCCGGAGATGACCATCTTGACCCCGAGGGACTTGATCTTGCACGACATGAGGAACATGGGCGTGCTCGCCCTGATTGTGGTGACGTCGTACGTCTCCGTTTGGTAGATCACGTCCTCGATGGCGTCGATGTCGTCCTGAACGGTGAAGTGGAACTCATGGTGCAGGGTGCCCATGTACTCCGCCACCTCCTTGGCCGCCTTGAGGTTAGGGGACCCCTCTAGGCCCACGTAGAAGGAGTGGAGCTTGGTGCCCCAGCGCCTAGCGGCCTCTGTCTCAGTGAGGTGGCGAACAGCGACGACCGCCACCAGCGACGAGTCCAGCCCGCCGGAGAGCAAGACGCCGAACGGGACATATGTCATCAGTTGCTTCACCACGGCCTTCTCGAACACCTTCCTTAGCGCCATCGGGTCGTAGGGGACGGAGGGGGTGACGATGGCCTCATTGTCGTTGTTGTCGTACCCAGGAGGGTTGGACGGAGTGCCACGATCTAACGGCTTTGGGCTGGGTTGGGCTGAAAGGAAGAAATCAAGTCGAGGACGGAGAGCACGAGCTAGAGCAGTCGAGCTAGTCAACTGACTGGATGGAGCGAGGACGTCGGTCTCGAACAGACGCCGAGGCGGCTGAGGGGCGAGGGCAGAAACGGGGCCAAGGCCGAGCGCCAGAGCGGGTGGTCAGCGGTGAGCGGGCGGACGGCGATGGGAAGAGTTGTCCTGCTCGACTCGCTCTCCCCGAGGTGGCATTCCGCGGTGGGGCGGCGATGGGAAGAGTTGGGAGGCATGAAGCCGCGGCGGCGGCGCGGTACTGCGAGGAGAGCGAGTCGAGCAGGTAGAGGAGCGGCCACAGCGACGCTCGAGGGCACGGACGGAGAGCTTGGAGTGGAGGTCAGCGGATGAGAGCGCATCATCGGGGCAGCCCGAGGCGGTGAGGCGGCGCTTGATGGACTCCGCGAGCGCGTGCTCATCGGGGAGGACCGCGGGGGTGAGGCGGCTGGAGAGGATCCGGTGGTTGATGGACTTCCAGCATGCCTCACATGGCGGGCGGGAATTGCAGAGGGCGGGTGGGGATTGTGGCGGGCGGGCGGATCGTGGCTGTCGCGTCTGGCGGGCGGGCGGGGTAGGGAGGCGGGGGCAGTCTACAGTGCTCTCTTAATAGTTAGTAGATTTGAAGAGTCGTTTTTAGAGGCACGCACGCACTATGCCCTCCTCTTTAGTTGCTTAGTGCATGTTTGTTTCAGACTATATTCTATCTCAATTATATAATCTATGTTGAATAATCTAGATTATTATGCCAGATTATATAATATGGAGGCTAGATTATCGTAATCCATAATCTACTCAAGGGGTGTTTATTTGATATTATTTTTTTGGGAAAGGACCCAATACCATTTCAACTTCAGAAGAAATTAACCACTATTACCACTCTTTTAAAAAACATTTCATTTATTTTTCCTTGCTCTCGCTACGTAACACTTGACTAAAATTAATAATCAAAATTTCAATAAGTTGGATTGCCAAATAGGTACGTTCACATTATGTAATATAGATTATATAATCTATAGTTACAAAGAATGCCTTCCTCTGAAATTCATTTATAGATGTGAGCGTCCTAAGAAGGCCACCATAGAAAATCATCAAGCAACGGTCGATCGGTACCCCCAAACCCTGTACTGCCGCTGCGTTATGATTACAGAGTACACTACAGAGTAGCAAGTACGCCTTCAGGAACTGCACAAAGTAGTCCGTACAGTGTATGTCCGGTGCTCAGCGTCACGTCTCCTGTGTGATGAGATGAGACCTTCACTGGAGTTGTTTCTTTTTTATTTTTTTCCAGCTGCAAAAACTTGGCGGTCAAGTCGAGCGCTCGTGCCCCGCATTAATTCCAGTCTCTCGGACGCCTTTTCTGCACGCGTGCAATTGCTGAGCTGCATAAGGCCGCAGAAAAAGTTCGTTGAATCTGGACCCATTTCAGTTGCATCCGGGGATTAGGGTGTCCGCATTATCGTGCATCTACCAGGAAAGCGAAGAAACGGGCAGTTGGGTCACAAGAAATCTCGGCTGCCGTTTAAAGCGCTCATCACAGCGTCAGACGCGGGGTGGCCGCGGGCGCGCGATCCGCAGGAGCTGTTGCAGCGGCTCACAGGATGGGCTGTAGAATGGGCCGCACCAATCGTTGGGCCGCATACACCGCTACACAGGCACTGCTATGGTGTTATTTGATTAGTGCCATACCGGCCACACAGAGCGTCGAAACGTGACTTATAAGCGTTGGTGTGTATTGTTTGTTGCTCAGACTAACGTCTTTGGTGCCGCAGCAAGATGATTTATTGGCGCGAGGCTGTACGACTACGACCGTCGGAGGCAGAACGGGTCAAAGACAGGTTATGAGAAAATGTTTCATAATCAATTTATGATTCTGACCATACATAAATTTTGTTATTTATAATCTATCTGTTTCACCACTACATTGCAACCATCAGTATCATGCAGACTTCGATATATTTCACGATTTACATGGTCTCATTATTGGAGAGCACGTTTCACACATACCGGAAGAAATTCCCTCGTACATCGTTAGTCATCGGACACGTACCACCATACGCTTTTGCTTAAACAAAAAGGTAAGTGTTTGTGTTTGCAAGACTAATGGTCAAACATCGTATAACCATAAAGTTAGAATACTATATTAATATATTAAATAAATTAATCCAATCGACATAGATTAACCCAATTAACATAGGATAAATAAATATCTAATTATAAAAGTATGAAACATGGTATAATCAATGTTGTTACTGCGTAGTAAATATTCATACGAGACTTACACAACTGGAACGGTTCAATTTGGAATTAAAATGGGAAAGTTACGAATTTCCAAAGTTTCTATATATTTGATATAGGATTAATTAGGAAATCAATTTTATTGTTGTTTTCATGACAAAACAGAGGTATTATGTGATAAAAAAATAATAGTATAGAATTATAGAAATTGGAATGAACTCATTTGGATTTAATATGAAATTTCCATGAATTAAATGGGTTTCTGCAATTATTTTTAAACTAAAAATCAATTTCTAAACTCCTTTTCCCTATTTTCTTTATTTCCTTGACTGCGTCCCAAATTTCAGAAAGATCAAGGGCCAAGTTATAAATGTTTTTCTAGAGTCAGTGAGCATACAGAGTAGACGACGGGTTAAACACAAATAAAGTCTTAGTTGAAGTTCTACACAATTCAACATGAGTCATGTTGGTTAGAGTGTGGAAGGCTAGGCATTCTACTCAATAGATCCAAGGTTTGATCCCTGAGCAGCCACAGTTTGATTTTTTTTCTGCGCGCAGAACGGGGAAGGGCAGAACAGCAGAACACGGGAGGGCAGAACGGCAGACTACTCTTACCTTCTTAATAAGTAGTATAGATTATTAGTCTATAAGGAATAAAATGATGATGGATCAACTCATTCCATTTCATAAACCAAATAAAAAATAAAGAGTGAGAAGATAACATACTACCTCGTTCCGGAAACCAAACATGCTATAAGCACGGGCATCGACTCGAATATCTGCCTACCTCAACCTAATCATGTTCCACGAAGGTCGGAGCCTCGGTCATCGCCCATCATGCATGGACCGTTAGCTTGGGACGACGGTCAGTTGGGTAGTCCAGTCTATAGTTAGTTCCAACTTCCAAGGAATTTGACCATTAACTCCTTTTCTTATTCATCTCTGCACACTCCTTTCCTTGGTAAAGACAATATTGTATACGCGCCTAATTCAGCTGAAATTACTGTATACTCGGTATTTCAAATTTTCATTTGTACACACACAGTGCAAGTATGGTATATCTCATTTATATATGCTATTATAATAAATAGTATAATACACTCAATTTTACATATAGTTGTAGTGCAGATGGATGATCTCTGACAGTCAAACTCTGCACAGATCAATTAGGTCAAGTTGTCGACGTGGTGCAAGCAGACTGCGTCGCGAACCGCGGCGACCCGCCACCAGACACTCCATATGCTCCGGCTGCCGGGGGACCTGCTGCGGCACCACCCGCACCGCCGTTGGCCTCCCCGGCGCTGCCGATGTTACCTGCACGTGGAGTAGGCTGAGCCTGATGCGCTGTCCCTGCCATAACCGACGAGATGGCCGCCGCAAGCGCCGTGGTGAAGTTGGGGTTGGCGGCGATGGCCGCGGTCACCGTCTCCATCACTGAGTGCTGCTGCTGACGCGCGACGAGCCCATCAGCCGGCGACATCGACCCCGTGGGTGGTCGCTGCTGGAGCAACGTCGCCAGCGGCGATAACAGCATCGCCGAAGCCGCCACGGGGTGGATTCCACTGGGCGGGCGATGGAGCCCGAGCCCGTGATGAGGCAGCAGCAGACCGCCGCCGGGCGTCTGCGTGAGGTCGAGGGTGATGGTGGGGAACGGCGCGGAGGCGGAGAGCGTGGCCATGGTGGACGCGTAGGGGATGCTGCTGGAGTGGTGGAATTGGAACAGCGCCGCCGGGTGGCCGAGGAGCGCGGCCGCGCCGTCGCGGCTGGTGGCCGGGCCGGAGAGCAGCATGGTAGCCGCGGCGGACGTGGTGCTCGCCATGGTGGCGGCTGCCGGCGGCAGCGGGTGGTTGTGGTGGCCCTCGTATGTGGTGACCAGGATTGTCTTGTCCTCGGCGCACCGCTGCACCTGCAGTCATCCATGTACAATAATAACGCATGACATTCTAGCTTGCCTTCTTTGGAATGCATGAAAATTTTCCGTTTCCTGTTTTTTTTTCTGTAAAAATGAACTGATTCATATGAATTTTCTGTATGAATACCTGTAAAATTCATGCATTCTAAAGGAGCCTAGTGTATTTTCTCAACGTACAACTATATATGTGTTCCAACACTCTGGTTATTATATATACAATGGTTTAGGCCCCGTTTGGTTCCATTAGTCTTAGGACCAAAGTTCAGTGTCCCTACCCTGTTTGGTTGTAGGGACTAAACAGATTCTAAATACATTAAATACAACACATAAAGACCAAAATACCCCTTTTCTTGTTTCACGCTTGTTTTATGGCAAGGGCAATTGGAGTAAATGTTGCCATTTAGTCCCTTTTAGCATCTATGTGAGGGACTAGAGACTAAAACCAATTAGTCTCTACTTTAGTCCTTCCGTTTGGCAAAATAGAGACTAAACGGGACTTAAAACCAGGGACTAAAGATTAGTCCCTCTAACCAAACAGGGCCTTAGTTTACATATCGAGCTTTTGTGCATGCAAGTGAGAAGTTACACGGCTAACAATAAAGTGATGAGTATCTATCGACATGTGTGTCAAGCATTGAGAGCAAATTCAGAGGAAGATCACAGATTAGTAGAGTTTGCAAGACATATATATATATATATAGTTGTTAGTTTGATTTTTCGATGTATAGCACCAGCTGCATGCGCTAGCTCTTTGATGCACATTAATTTGCATATGCCGTCACGACGTAAGCAGACGCAGGCATGCATGTGAATATCGCAGCGAGTGTTCGGTGAGGGATCAGCGTCTCCACGCAGAAAATAATGTGCTTGCTTGCAACTATAGCTAGTAGCTAGAGATAGATGGTTGCCAAATATATATAATATGGACCATACTATACAGCTAGCTAGCTACATAGATGCGGAGGACATATTCTGTGCAATCACTCATTTTGGTACAAGCGTGCAATCAAACTATCCAAAGCATCCAATCTAGATCCAACGGTTTCATATGGAAGGGGTTAAAAGTAAAATAAGAAATATGTTTTAGGTGAAAAGGGTTAAATATAAAATAACAGTCATCATTAGATCTAGATTAGATGCACCAAACCGCTTGATTGCACGCTTGCACCAATATAAGTGATTGCATAAGATATTTTCTCAATAGATGCAAGCAGGAAGAAGATAAATAAACACGGTAATATACAACATGTTTGGGAATGGAGTGGAGTCGTCTTAGCAGGCAGCCCGCAGCGTAGGGTATTAACATGTTCACAGTATTAGCCTATATATGAGATAATAATCTTCATGTTTGATTATTTGTTCATGTCAGTGCATGCATGTGTCATCTATATATTGACTACAGGCTGTAGAAGTTATATATATAGCTGTAATAAAGTCAAAACATACATATACTTGGCTAGCATGCATGCATGTAGAGTGTGATATGCATGATACAAAATCATGTCTAAAGTACACTTCAGTTTAGGACGACGATCGATGTTTAAAGTTAATGGCATGCATGGTATCCCTTTTTGTTATATAACAATTAAGACATTAATGTGATAACATGCATTATCCCAATGGAGTACCGAACTGCTGCCTCAAAGAAAGATGATAGTAATTCAAACACATAGCTAGCAGGTTTGCGCATTAATTTATTATACTATTATTACCTGCTTTCTCACGGGGCATGCCACAGCCATTGTGCACCGGTAGTATGCTCTTGGGCATGGGTTACCTTTGGCCATCTTCTGCCCGTACTTTCTCCATTGACACCCATCGCTGATCTATAGATAAATATACAAATTCATGCATAAAAAAAACTTTAGTATGTACATTAATTGGATGAAATAATTGTCTTTTTAAAAATAAAACCTTTAGATGTTCATATGATCGTCGAGCAATAATGAATGAGAAACAACTAACACTTTAATTCCCAGGCTTCCCCTCTATTCTATACCCAGTCCCATGCATACCGTGTTCTTAATTAAAAATTAATGTTTCTTTAAGCAGGTCAACATAGCAGGGGAAGGGAATCAAATTGTTAGTATTTGTTACCATTGGTGCCTCAGATCGCGCACGCACAGACACCCTTGTCTTGTGGGCCGGCAACTCCGCCCGCTCGCCGCCGCCGTTCTCTCTCGCCGGCGGTGCTGTCACATTCGAAGACGTCCTCCGCTGCTTGCCGTCGCCGCCGTCATTGCTCAGCGAAGGCGACGCCTCTCCGGCGACGTCCTCAACCCCCAATAACAGCTGCCGAGCGGACGTGTCGTCGTTGTGCGAGGCCGCGGTGGTCAGGCGGGTCTGCATCCAGATTTGGTGGTGATGGACACGTACGTACGTGTCATTTATTTGTTTAGTCAAAGAGGAAATTGAAGCCATGAATTGCAACTGAAAGCTAGCGATCATGCATGAGATTAGCACATGCTAACTACCAGTACAGATCAAGATGTACATACCAGTAAAGTGTGTGTATTCATAAAATTAGGGTCACACCATGCCAAAAAAAAAAAACGCTAGCTGTGTGAGCATACCAAAATCGTGTGATTTTTCACCAACAATGACGACGCTGTAGTGTGCATATTAGATTAAATCTTTTTCAGGTCAGCATGCTATATAGACTATTTCAATGCTCAGTTTGGATGAAATTGGTCTGATAGGGTCACTCCGAAAGTTTCGGAAGAAATTAATAACAGGGGCAGTGTGGGCAGAGATCGAGAGTGCGTACGCTCGTGCGCTGTTCCCCATGCGCCATGCTCCTATATATGTAGTATGTTTTTATCATATCAGCATACTCCTACTTGATTATATTATCTCTACTAGGCTACTTGATGATTCATAAGCTCATGTGACATGCATGATTTGACGAGGATCTTACGACTTGGTACAAATTAAAGGACATGCGTGCATATGTACGCAAATTTAGCTGCTGTCTGTGTACATTACTGCATGAATCTTCTTGTTGAAGAATCTCTCAGCAGCAAATATGTTTCTGTAGCATATAGGTCTATTATATGTGGAACAGAAGCAAGGGAGTTCCATAAGTTCAGACAACCAGGGCTCTTACATTAAGATGACAAACAATTTTACTTCATCTAAGATTTGGTTCCCAAAAAGTTAAATGGATTAAAATAAACAGGCCACGGAATAATTGTTCAAAAGATGGTATATGTCTAGAAAAGTTAACAATCAAGTCTAGCTAGCTTGCATGATCTATGGAAGAGTACGCAAGAGCTAGCCTGGTTAAAGGACAAGAATAATTCTACGCAAAAGTAATCTGCTCTACTGTTGGAATATGGATCTCTCCAGAAGGATATAAACATGAGACCACGATATAGATGCAAGTATAATTAAGGCATATATATGTAATGAAGCGGCACACTTACATGAGGCAATGATGATCTGTTGATCATGAGATCAACGGGATGCTGTCGATGTGGGTGGTGTTGTGTGACCTGGAGAAGCTGCTGGTATATCGCGCCATAGTTCCGTGTGAGCTCGTCCATCATGCCACGCAGCCGCCGGTTGTCCTCCACCACCCGCCTGAGCTCTGCCTCAACAGCTGATGAGGCCTCTATCTACGCATGGCGCCGTACGTGTATGTAGATCATATCAGGAATTAATGGAAATTAAAGGAAGGTCAAAATATATATGGGAGAAGATCTCCAGAGAAGCTAAGCATATATACATGAGCGAAAATAACTGACCTTTTGATTCTTGGCCGCCGCCGCCGTCATTTCCTCGTCGGGGCTTGTCGTGGTCAGCAGGTGTAGCCCGATCTGCACAGCAACCACTGCACCCGATTAAATTTAAACGGCAGGCAGAAAAGGAGTCACATAATCGCGCGCGCGCTTAATTTCAGCAATCCGCAAAAGCCGCCGCGCGCCAGCAGCTAGCTGTCCATCGAGATCGGGGTGTACTCACGTTGACGTCGTCACGTCCGCCGCCGGCATCGTCATGGCTGCGGGCTCTGGAGTCCCTCGAGAAGAAGTCCACCTCCCGGATCTCTACTCGGCGGCGGCGGCCGGCCTCCTCGTCCTGCCGCCAGCCAAACAAGGTGGCTCCGCCGCGTTGCAGCGAGAGAGCGCCGTGTTCCATGGCTACTGCGTCGTCCTCCCCGTCACGGGCTTCCTCGTGGCGGTGGTGCCGCTCCGGCTTCGTCTCCATGGAAAGGACGGAGAAGGGCTGGGATTTATGGTTACTTGTGTCAATTAGGGTCAAGGGTACACACAAAAGAAGCCAAAGCTGACGGACTTGGACTCCCGGCTCCACAAAACAATGAATAAATAAATAAATAAAATATTAGAGGAAAAGAATGGTGGATGTGGACCAATGGGAAGGCGGGAAGGGCCGCATGAAGCCGGTGGCACAGCAGCATCAGGCGCCGCGTTGCATGACGTCTGGGACAGGAGCGAGGGGTAGGTCAGTAATTGTGCATGAGCATCCACGTGAGTGAGAAGGTTCATTTGGAAAGGCATTGAGGTCAAGGAAGTCAACTTCGGTTAGGGAACCGAGTGGCGCAGGAGCTCGACACGACGAGGACTAATAATCCCGTTCTCTTGTTTTAACGCTTTTTTTTTCTCAACCAGTCAAAAATATCATGCAGCTGCGAAGTCTAAATGCAAGTGTTGTATGTATTTAATTAATTTGATATGTGGTTAGCATGCTCAATAGAAATGTAAAACATAAGTTCGTGACAAACCTAATGTGAATGCAAATGCAGATGCTTACGATGTTAACCATGAGAAGAAACCAGTTTTTTTCTTTAGTTCTTTTCTTTAGTTTAATTTGATATGTGGTTAGCATGCTCAATAGACATGTAAAACATAAGTTCGTGACAAACCTATTGTGAATGCAAATGCAGATGCTTACGATGTTAACCATGGGAAGAAACCAGTTTTTTTTTCTTTAGTTCTTTTCTTAGAAATTGGTTTATGAAAAAAAAAAACTTAGCGAGCGTGTTTGAAATCCGGATTCTAGGAAACCAGTTTCTAGTTTTAAATACACAATGACTAGTCTACCATTCCTCTATTTAAATCGAAATAGTGGCAACAGATGTAAATTCCACGAATCAATAAGTGCATTACACATAATTAAATAGACAAAAATTGGCTTTAGCTAGGGGAGGCTAGCTTCTTGTTTTTTAAGAAACTGATAATCTAGTTTTTATAATGTTAGTCCAAGTATTTATGTTGAGCATTGATACTGGAACCTTCACTAATACAAAGGAGCTCTATAGTGACGGTTGTAAACATATTTTTACTGGCGTTTATTAGAACTGTCGGTACTAGGGGACAGTAAAAATCATCATTTTTATAGGCGGGTAACTGAGGATCGCCAGTGGAAATCGATTTTCAGTGGCGGTTGAGTTAAAAAAACCGCCAATGGAAATCGATTTCCACTGGCGGTCGATGTAATAAATCCGCTAGTAAAATTTTTTTAGAAACATTAAATGGGTTTTTAAAACAACAAAAAATTATTTTAAAGAGAGGACTCAGCCCACCGCAAGTCGCGCGCTACGCGGTTGTTAGTAATCGAACCGTCGACCTCACCCTCGCGCGTACCCTCCACTACCACTCCGTTTATGGTACCACTCCGTTTATGGCATGCTTTGTATCTAGTTTGTAGTTGTTTTGTCCACATATTACAATCATTTGAGTGTAAATTGCTTATTTAAGACCCTAAACGAATTCAAATAAAAAAGTTGTCAACTACAAAGTTAAATAACTTTTGAAGTTCTACAACTTTTATTTTGACACTTTTTTCATCCGAGGAAGTTTGCAAAATTTGAATTTTAAATTTGACATACTTAGATTCAATTTTTGAGAACCGAAATGAGTTCAAATAAAAAAGTTGTCAACTACAAAGTTTCATAACTTTTAGAGATCTACAACTTTTATTTTGGTGGTTTTGTCATACAAGATCGTTTGAAAAACTCGAAAAATTAAGGATAAAAATGATTTCTAGTGGCGGTTCCTTAAGAAAACCGTATATAAAATCATGGATTTTTACAGGCGGTTTTATTAAAGAACCGCCTATAAAAATACGATTTCTAGTGGCGGTTTTCTTAAAAAACCGCCACTAAAAATAGCACAGTCGGTTGATAACCGAATCTGTTTGTAAAAATATATCGTCCCGCAGGCTTTGAGCCTTTTTCTACTAGTGCTTACTTTAAATGGTTCTCGATCTATTTTTTTACACAAACTTGTAGTTTTGGGAGATCACAACAATACATTTGTGGCTTAGTCACTATTATGTACCAGAGGGAGACCCCAGGAACGGGATATGTGGTGTTTTGGTCAAAAGCTCGATTGTGAAGATGGAAGAGACCATCTGAGAGAGAGGCGATTTCATAAACCCACTTACATGTGAGGAAGGACAAGAGCTATCCATAGAGTTACATAATCAGAATCTTAGCCCTTGGCTCTTGCCAGGGTGTCCTTGCGAGAGACTCCAACGCGAACTATAGAAAGCTTGCATGCTTCTCAATAACTCGATATAAATATTGACATCATCGAGTCGAATGGAAGTTTGTATCTCAATTACTCTTTAGCGCCCATATTTATATTGTGCATCTTAATTGTTTGTTTCACCTTTTTAAGCTTAGTTGATAGGACTGTAACCTAATTGGTTTTTAACTCTTTTACGATAGAGATTGTAACACATATTTAGCAAATATTAGTTGTACATTTAGATGTTTTATTTTGTTGTATAGGTTTTTTTTATTAAGTTAAAAATTTAAGTCATTGATCAAAGAGGTATCTTTTAAGTTCACTAATTCGTTCTTTCTTTCTTAGTATCATATTTTCTACATCTTGATTACTGATGGTACACAATAACTAAGGTGGTGCACATGGTAATAATGGCACGTACACTCTTTTTCCTAGAAGAGAAATGGGGGTCGTGTTGTTTTCTACTACGAGAGGAGATGTGCGTCTCGATCGATTCAATAATGTGACTTGTTTCTTCGTCTTCGAGAAGGTCCTCTTAGTCTTCACCTACTATGTGATTTGCAGAACGGGCTTTTTTGCTTTGGCATGGTCTGGTTGCGTGTTGGCTCTCCATATGTCGACATCTCACGTGGAAATCTAAAAAAATATTCCATTTCACCAGTTCAACAGAATGGGAAAAAGGGTATGAGAAGTACAACGTACACGGCATAAAAGAAAAATGAATTCATGGAAAATTCTGTTGCGTATATATAATCTAATATTTTGAAGTGAAAGGACACTGTCCTGCTAACTAAAATTCGATACATATGTTTGTTTTCTAAAAAACACGCATCGAAACTTATACCTTAGTTTTTTCGTTGAAAAAAAAAGATATAGATCATATACAACTTAACAAAATTAAAGGCATCCCGCTGCTAAAAATTAGCACTATGTTCAAATACTAATTAGAAGGACCATATATTATGAACTAATTCTAAAACTAATTGCATAAGCGATAATTAATTGATGAGAAAAATTTATTAATCATAATTAGTCCATAACTAGAGCATATGCTACAATAAATATGTGTTCATCATGTGCTAATTAGGATCAATAGATTTATCTTACAAATCAGTTACTGCTTATGTACGTAATTAGTTTTAAATTAGTTTATAAATGTTTGATCCTTCTAAATATAGCATTGTAATGTAATGCTAATTTTTAGTAGTCGAGATCCAAACATGCATGCCCTTAATGTCGTTAGGATGTTATGAATTTTGGTGTATGCATAGGTCAACTTCTTTGGTCCACAAATCAATATGGTATCAAAGTGAAAAGATCTCTAGCTATTTGGAGTCTTGGTTGTGGACATGTTGACTAATTAGATAATTTTTATATTAAAAATAGAACATAAATCATGAAAATGTCACATACTAGTATGAGTATCGGTCGCAAACTAGTTAGATTAAATTACATAAAAAATATACCAATCTAAGTAGTGCTCGCAGCTACGTTCAATCATATAGGTAGTGGCGAAGCTAGAGCAAATATAGAGAGGGTGCACCTTTTTTTTTGTGAGTGGATAAGTATAAAATATAGGTGATGCATATATGGTGAAAATTTAACTATTATAACTGATTTTTGGACTTTTAGAGGGTGCATGTGCACCCATAAGCTACAACATAACTTCGCCCTTGATCATAGGGCGTGTACCTTTCATCTCCATTAGGTAGACTTCGGTGTTGTGGTTGTACGAAGTCGTCACTAAGCAGGGGAGGATGTGCTCGGACCAGCTGACGACAAATACGACATGATGTAGTTGTCTGATATGGATGAAAGATGACCTATCGTTAATGTTCTGCCCTGAAACTTATTTGTTCTGCTCTGAAAGAGGATCGTAATTAAGGACGAGGGTTTCGAAAACCTACTCCGTCAATCGTTGATATGTATGCATATGCTTGGGATGAAGAGGCTACGGTGGCGGTGCAGCAGCCAGAAGAGGCAAGAACCCCAACCTCTGCCCTAGCCGGTGGGTGTGGCCTTCATTTCTCCCTCGTGCTAGCTAGATTTAATGTTGAGCGGAGGACTTTCATGTTTAACTATGATTGTCTCAATTCTCACAAGAAAAGTGGAACTAACGAATTTTCTCTTCCTATCCTTGCATAAATGAAAAAACCTTTGAGAGACTTTTTTCCAGAAATTCAGAGTTTTCTATTTGGGTCAAGCGGCCCATTATTATTCTAACGTGACAAACTCGGATTGTATTTGAACCATGCATGGTAGTAGACTGCCAGTACACGCCAATAGCGCACACTACCTATCTGGCCACAGGTCACCTTCCTCTTAGCTTGATTGGAAAATTTAATAAAATATAATATGATAGTTCTATAACACATGCAATATGCATCAAATTGTGAAACAAAGCAATGGATAAAAACATTTATCTGCCCTTCTACTTATAATACAAAACCTTTGACAATTGATGCTAATAATAGTGGGAATAAAAGCTGAAACTAATTAAAACAGTATTGTAGCTTGGATAAGGCAACCGAAAGGCCCTTTGACCGATTATTTGATGAAGCCCTCTATGGTTCATATATATATATATATTTATTCATCCAAACTATAAACTTTACGCTTTGTATTCAAGATTTCTTAGAGATATAAATATATCCAACTCCAGTTTCTGAATCCAGAGCAATATATACAGCACACAGGCCTAAATATAAATTGATTTAGATTTTTGATAGAATGGATACGTCAAACAACCTTATATATGGTGACGGGAGAGAGAAGATACTAATAAGGACTTGTTCGGTTATTCCAATTTCATGTGTATTTGAGTGTATCGAAATGTATTGGTATATATTTTGACTTGCTATAGATTTAAACCGTCTCAATACCACTCAATCCACGTGGATTAACAGTGAAACAAACAAGTCTAAATAAAATTGAATAGCAAGAGAATTTCTCCCCTTGGATCTCATTCAATTGCCCTTCCACACTAAATATCAGCCCTTAGAGTTTGTTTAGGAACAAGTAGAATGAAGGGGAGCGGACTAGAATACCTTATTATTCAATTTTGAATAGTAAGAGATTTTAGCGCGCCCTCTCAATTTTCTCCATCCACTTGGTCCCAAACAAGCCCTATGGGCTTTTCGGTTGCACATGGATTAATTGAAAGGGATTAAATCCCTTTCTATGAAATTTTGACTAGAAAAGAATTTAATCACCTTCAATGTATATATCCTTCAAAACCA
This sequence comes from Zea luxurians, assembly GCA_029449295.1. Classification (NCBI taxonomy): domain Eukaryota; kingdom Viridiplantae; phylum Streptophyta; class Magnoliopsida; order Poales; family Poaceae; genus Zea; species Zea luxurians. The sequence goes on from JAOPSE010000090.1 coordinate 3,102,875, forward strand.
ACATGGCCTCAAGGTTCGGTTACATGACGGTCGGCAAAGCCGCAAAGGCGAGAACTAGACACCAAATATCTCAGAGGATTATGACTCCACCTGCAGTGGGCGAGTACTAAACATGTCCACCTTTCCCATTGAAGTCAGTTTGACGTACGTTTCCCAACACCCGAGGGCGCACGTTGCATGGCACGACAAAATTAAATATGGGCGCCATATATCCTTTTGATCCACCGATCGATCCCCAGAATTAAATTAAGTGTGATGCATGAAACCCATGTACTTCACCGGCCACACGTTGCTTATTAAATCTAACGTTATCCTGCTGCAGTTGATGTTGAAAGGTGAAGAAGCTAGCTAGAAAGGGAAGAATAAAAGGCCAGGCCAGGCATGGAGGTCTGAGCGGAGACAAGAGGGAAGACCTTGCTGGCTGCAGATATGCATGGCCATTAATAATAATCAGCAATCTTACAAACAGAGAGATGAACAAAGCTAGCCAAAAGGCTACCACTTCATAAGTACACGTACGTACTCCTATATATATGTTAATGTGGAAACAAGAAAGATTAACGTGGAAATAATAAGACATCGAAATGTATGGTCCATGTGAAGCTTGCGTCTACAAGAAAGATAATACCGCCGTGTGGTTTGAATGTGGAAACAAGATTGATCAGCGGCAGCAAGTTGCTGTCTTCACTGTCCTTTCTTGTTTTTCTTTATTGATGAACTCTAGCTTCTATTGCTCCATTTTCAGGTAACATTGACACTTTGGCGTTTGTGGTGTTGCCTTCCTGGTTTTTCCCTTGTGTGTTACAATTTGTCAAGGCACGTTGATATGATGTTAGGTCGCACACGCCTTTTTCTAATTTACTATTGTTTAGGTATATTTGTGTAGGAGTATATATATGGGTCACTGTTTAGTATCGCTAATTCTATTCAGTGTCTGAGATATGGCAACACATATATTCAAGGGATTATACTGACTAGGACCAAATTAAACTTATAATCTGATCTTGTATATATATAGATGTATCAGATGCAAACACTCATTAGATTTCTTGCTCATTCTTCCCCAAACGAATGTAACTTCAAAATAATATAAATTATAATCTAGTTCAAAATGAACAATCTAATTTTTGCCAACTTAATACTTATATAATATTTATGCTAGTCCAAGGATCGGAGGAGTAAGATGTGTTTGTTTAGAATTATAATCTAGCCAGATTATATAATATAACTTATTTCAACTAACACTTAGTTCAAAATAAGTTAGATTATGTAATCTGGACAGATTATAATCTCAAACAAATAGGCCCTAAGTACTATACGTAGGGATGCTAATTTGTCTTGTACTACCTTCGTTCTTAAATATATGACGCCGTTCACTTTTTTTTGAAAACTTTGGCCACTCGTATTATTCAAAAAATTGTGAAATATTATTTATTTTGTTATAATTTGTTTTATCGCTTAAGATAGTTTGAGCGTGACTTGAATTTAGATTTTCAAATAAATATTTCGAATAAGATGAGTGTCCAAAGTTTTTTTTAAAAAGTGAACGACGTTATATATTTAAAAATGGAGGAGTACACCATAAAGGTCATGGCATTAATTGTATTTGAAGTGGACGGGATTACACGCAAATCACCCAGCTATATTAGCAGATAAATATCGTTGATTGTAGCAATTGGCCGGGCCACGTACGTAGGACATACGTATGATGTGTGCAATACAGAGTGGAGCAGTCAAATCAAGAAAAGCAATAAGTTGACGAGTTGTGTCTACTTTAAGTCAAGAAAATATTATGCTTAAATAATCAGTATTTGTTTCGCTCAATCTCAAAACAAGGGGAAAAAAGAGAAATGATGTTGCTCGTGACTTCCTACATTTTTTTAGAATCTACTCCTTTGTGTCCGATCCATAGAAGGATAGCTGCACGTATCATGGCACTAATCTCTATTTTTCTTTCATTTAGGACTAATTTAGAAACTTAAATCCACCTCCAGATCAGAGGGGATGAAGAGAAAAATAAACTAATTTTATCTCAATCATCTCTAATCCTAAAGAGATTTAAGTTTTCAAACTAGCTTGTTGTCGGGGACCATAATTAGGGGTACCCTCAAGGCTCATAATTCTCAGCTGGTAACCCCCATCAGCATAAAGTTGCAAAGGCCTGATAGTGCGATTAAGTCAGGTATCAGTCCATTCGAGGGACTCGATCACGCCTCGCCCGAGCCTAGCCTCGGACAAGGGCAGCCGACCCCGGAGAATCTCCACCTCGCCCGAGGCCCACCTCCAGCGGCGAACATATTTCCGGCTCGCCCGAGGCCCTGTCTTCGCCAAGAAGCAACCCTGACCAAATCGCCGCACCGACCGACCAAATCGCAGGAGCATTTAATGCAAAGGTGGCCTGACACCTTTATCCTGACGCGCGCCCTTCAGCTGACAGAGCCGAAGTGACCGCCGTCACTTCGCCGCTCCACTGACCGGTCTGACAGAAAGACAGCGCCGCCTGTGCCGCTCCGACTGCGGTGCCACTTGACAGAGTGAGGCTGACAGGCAGTCAGGCCCGGCCGCACGCACCATAGGAAGCTCCGCTCCGCCCGACCCAGGGCTCGGACTCGGGCTAAGCCCTGGAAGACGACGAACTCCGCTCCGCCCGACCCAGGGCTCGGACTCGGGCTAAGCCCCGGAAGACGGCGAACTCCGCTCCGCCCGACCCAGGGCACGGACTCGGGCTAAGCCCCGGAAGACGGCGAACTCCGCTCCGCCCGACCCAGGGCTCGGACTTGGGCTCAGCCCCAGAAGACGACGAACTCCGCTTCGCCCGACCCCAGGACTCAAATTCCGCCCTGGCCTCAGCCAACGGCCTCCACCTCGCCCAACCTAGGGGCTCGGACTCGGCCTCGGCCACGGAAGACGGACTCGACCTCGACCTCGGAGGAGCCTCCACATCGCCCAACCTAGGGCGCGGACCGGCCACGTCAACAGGAGGCGCCATCATTACCCTACTCCAAGCTGACTCAGGCTACGGGGAACAAGACCGGCGTCCCATCTGGCTCGCTCCGCCAGATAGGCGATGATGGCGCCCCGCACGCTCCCTGAAGATGGCGGCTCTCGGCCCCCTTACGGAAGCAAGAGGACGTCAGCAAGGACTCGACGGCCCCGACAGCTGTCCCTCCGCCAGGCTCCAGCGCTCCTCCGACGGCCACGACATCACACAAACCGGGCGCCAAAATCTCTCCGGCCGCCACGATGGCGTGTACTTAGGGCGCTAGCTCTCCTCCGCTAGACACGTAGCACTCTGCTACACCCCCCATTGTACACCTGAATCCTCTCCTTACGCCTATAAAAGGAAGGACTAGGGCCCTCTTAGAGAGGGTTGGCCGCGCGGGGACGAGGACGAGACATGCGCTCGCGTGAGGCCGCTCGCTCCCTCCCCCGTGTGGACGCTTGTAACCCCCTACTGCAAGCGCACCCGACCTGGGCGCGGGACGAACACGAAGGCCGCGGGATTTCCACCTCTCTCACGCCCATCTCCGGCCACCTCACTTCCCCCCTTCGCGCTCGGCCTCGCGCCGACCCATCTAGGCTGGGGCACGCGGCGACACTTCACTCGTCGGCTTAGGGACCCCCCGGTCTCGAAACGCCGACAGTTGGCGCGCCAGGTAGGGGCCTGCTGCGTGTTGACGAACAGCTTCCCGTCAAGCTCCAGATGGGTAGTCTCCAGCAACCTCTCCGGCCCGGGACGGTGCTCCGTTTCGGGAGCCTTGAGTTCATGTCCCTCGACGGCGGCTACGACATGATACTCTTTCCACCGCCGGGCGACAGCGACAATGGCGGCAGACAGTCCGCCCGCCGGCGGCGGGATCGACGACGTCTTCCCCGCGTGGCGGAAGAACAACCTTCGAGCTCACCCCGTCCTCTTCCCCGCTGACGGAGGAGGAGGCAGGGCAACCAAGGCCAAGCAAGAGGCGGCGCCTCGTCGGCCGTCGAGCGAGTCGACAACGCCAGCACTCCAACGGGGGGCGCGCCGGGCATCGACCTCGCGCTTGAGACGAAGACGAGCGCTGCCTCCCCGCGACACGCCAGTCCCGAGCAAACGAACGACGCCAGCACGCTCGCGAAAGGCTTGCTGGGTGTCACCCTCGTACCTGAGACGACGGTGCAGTCAGTCCCCGACGTGACTTTATCACCGCCCGTCGACCAAGAGGTACCGACCGATTCCCATCCCACGCCTTTCGGATTCAGCCTCGACCCGCCTAGTGGCTCCGCTTTGGCGGACGCTCTCGCAGAGGCGAATCCGAACCCTCTGGGGTTTCGTATGCGGTCACCTTGGGACCGGCTGACGGACGTCTCAACCCATGGGCCCTCTGGGTCCGAGGAAGACGACGAGCCCAGCTTCTGTTGGGATTTCTCCGGACTTGGCAACCCTAGTGTCATGCGGGGCTTCATGACCGCATGCGACTACTGCCTTTTCGACTGTTCCGACGGTAGCCGTAGCCTCGGCGACGAGGACTGCGGCCCGAGCCGCGAATGTTTCCACGTCGATCTAGGGGGTCCCTCCGAAGGCAACCATCTCGGTATGCCGGAGGACGGTGATCTCCCTAGGCCGGTGCCTCGCGTTGACATCCCACGGGAGCTAGCTGTGGTCCCCGTTCCGGCGGGGGGTCACGACCCACAGCTTGAGCAAATCCGCGGGGTGCAGGCCAGGCTCGACGAGGGAGCAGGAGCGCTTGAGCCAATCCGCCAGGACGTCGGGCCAGCATGGGCGGGCCAACCTCCGGCCGGAGAAATGCGTCATCTACCTCAGGGCTTCCAGCACCGCATCGCCGACGATGTCAGGGTCAGGTCGCCACCCGCATCCAGTGGGGTCGGCCAGAACCTGGCTGCAGCAGCAATGCTCCTCCGCGCGATACCGGAGCCATCAACCACCGAGGGGCGGCGAATCCAGAGAGAGCTCAAGGATCTCCTGGAAGGCGCCGCGGTCCGGCGGGCCGAGAGCTCCGCCTCCCGAAGGCAGGGGTACCCCTCGGAACATCATGCCGCGACTTCCCAATTCATGCGGGAAGCCTCGGTCTACACCGGGCACACGCGCAATACAGCGCCTGCGGCCCTGAAAGGGAAATGTGCCCTTGGGCCATTTCTAAGTATTTTGGTGATTTAGTGTCCAACACAAGTACCTAAGTGTAAAATGGTGGACGAAGTACAAATCAAGGATAAAGGTATGTTTCTCAGACTTAGTACATTGTTTTATGGACTAATGTATTGTGTCTATGTGCTGGAAACAGGAAAAATCCAATTGAAAATGACTTGGCTCGAGCAGCCAGGACTTTGCTCAGTCTGGAGCACCGGACTGTCCGGTGGTGCACTGGACAGTGTCCGGTGCGCCAGGCTGGCTCTGGCGAACAGGCTGCTCTCGGGACTTCGACGGTGGTGTACGGCTATAATTCACCGGACTGTCCGGTGGTGCACCGGACTGTCCGGTGGGCCGTTCACAGCGAACTCGTCGCTCTCGGGAATTCATCGGCGACGTACGGCTATAATTCACAGGACTGTCCGGTGTGCACCGGACTGTCCGGTGTGCACCGGACTGTCCGGTGAGCCAACGGTCGGCCGGGCCAACGGTCGGCCGCGCGATCTGCGCGGGACACGTGGCTGAGCCAACGGCTAGAAGGAGGCACCGGACTGTCCGGTGTGCACCGGACATGTCCGGTGCGCCAACGGCTCTCTGGCTGCCAACGGTCGACTGCGCCATTTTTGGAAGGAAATCGGGCACCGGACAGTGTCCGGTGTGCACCGGACTGTCCGGTGCGCCAGTCGACAGAAGGCAAGATCAGCCTTCCTAGATTGCTCTCAACGGCTCCTAGCTGCCTTGGGGCTATAAAAGGGACCCCTAGGCGCATGGAGGAGTACACCAAGCATTCCTACAACATTCCTAAGCACCAAGACATCGATTCCGCGCCTTTGATTCTTTGCGATAGCAATTAGAGCTCTAGTTGAGTGGTGAACTCATTGAGTTGTGTTGTGAGCTCTCATTGCGACTTGTGTGCGTGGTGTTGCTGTGATTTCTTGTCTTGAGTGTGTTGCTAATCCCTCCCTTGCTCCATACTTCTTTGTGATCTTTAAGTGTAAGGGCGAGAGGCTCCAAGTTGTGGAGATTCCTCGCAAACGGGATTGAGAAAAGCAAGCAAAACACCGTGGTATTCAAGTGGGTCTTTGGACCGCTTGAGAGGGATTGATTGCAACCCTCGTCCGTTGGGACGCCACAACGTGGAGTTGGCAAGCGTTGGTCTTGGCCGAACCACGGGATAACCACCGTGCCATCTCTGTGATTGATTTCTTGTGGTTATTGTGTTTTATTGAGACTCCTCTCTAGCCACTTGGCATTTACTGTGCTAACGCTTAACCAAGTTTTTGTGGCTTAAGTTTTTAAGTTTACAGGATCACCTATTCACCCCCTCTAGGTGCTCTCAATTGGTATCGGAGCCGTTCTCTTCACAAAGGGACTAACCGCCCGAAGAGATGGATCCTAAGGGGAAGGGTATTGTGATCAACGATAAAGAGAAGGAATCTTTCGTCAACGAGCCGAAGGATGACAAGCCTACCGACTCGGGCTCGGGCCATAGATGGAAAGATGGGAAGAAGAAGAAGACGAGGCACATCAAGGAGATCGTCTACTACGACGACAGCGATGAGTCTACTTCTTCCCAAAAGGACGACGACCACAACGACTACGAGAGAAGGAAACCGGTCAATTCGAACTTTTCTTTTGACTACTCTCGTATTCCGCAAAGTTCAAATTCACATTTGCTCTCCATTCCTCTCGGCAAGCCTCCACACTTTGATGGGGAGGACTACGGATTTTGGAGCCACAAAATGCGTAGTCACCTATTCTCTCTCCATCCAAGCATATGGGAGATTGTTGAAAATGGAATGAAGTTTGATAGCTCGGATAGTCCCATTTTTATTAATGAACAAATTCATAGAAATGCACAAGCTACTACTGTGTTATTAGACTCCTTGTGCAGGGACGAGTACCATAAAGTGAGCGGCTTGGACAATGCCAAGCAGATCTGGGACACCCTCAAGATTTCTCATGAGGGGAACGACGTCACCTTGCTCACCAAGATGGAGTTGGTGGAGGGTGAGCTAGGACGATTCGCGATGATAAGGGGCGAGGAGCCGACACAAACATACAATCGGCTCAAGACCCTTATCAACAAAATAAGGAGCTACGGAAGCACGCGATGGACGGACCACGACGTCGTTCGACTGATGCTAAGGTCCTTTACCGTTCTTGATCCTCATTTGGTGAATAATATTCGTGAGAATCCCAGGTACACCAAAATGTCGCTCGAAGAAGTCCTTGGAAAATTCGTAAGCGGGCGAATGATGATCAAGGAGGCGAGGTATGTGGACGACGCACTGAATGGTCCAACCAATGAGCCTCAACCCGTTGCTCTCAAGGCAACAAGAAGCAAGGAGGCGCTACCTAGCAAGGTGGCACAAATTGAGGCGGCCGGACTTAATGATGAAGAGATGGCCCTCATCATCAAAAGATTCAAGACGGCGCTAAAGGGTCGCAAGGGGCAGCCAAGCAAGACTAAGACAAAGGGGAAGCGCTCATGCTTCAAATGTGGTAAGCTTGGTCATTTTATTGCTAACTGTCCCGACAATGATAGTGATCAGGATCAAGGGAACAAGAGGGAGAAGAAGAAGAACTATAAGAAGGCAAAGGGCGAGGCACATCTTGGGAAGGAGTGGGATTCGGATTGCTCCTCGTCCGACTCCGACAATGAAGGACTCGCCGCCACCGCCTTCAACAAGTCATCCCTCTTCCCCAACGAGCGTCACACGTGCCTTATGGCAAGGGAGAAGAAGGTATGTACTCGAAACTCTACTTATGCTTCTTCAAGTGAGGACGAATCTAGTGATGAAGATGAAATAGATTATTCATGTTTATTTAAGGGCCTAGATAGAACCAAGGTAGATAAAATTAATGAATTGATTGATGCCTTAAATGATAAGAATAGGCTTTTAGAAAAACAAGAGGACTTGTTATATGAAGAACATGACAAATTTGTAGAAGCACAAAAATCTCATGCCTTAGAAGTTAAGAGAAATGAAATGCTTTCTTGTGAATTATCTTCCTGCCATGAGACGATTTCTAGCTTAAGGAGAATTAATGATGATTTGAACGCTAAGTTAGAAATAGCTAGTAAATCAACAGCTTGTGTAGAAAATGTTGTTATTTGCAATAGATGTAAAGATTTTGATATTGATGCTTGTAGTGAACACATAGCTTCTATTGCAAAGTTAAATGATGAAATGGCTAGTCTTAATGCCCAACTTAAGGCTAGCAAAAGTGATTTTGATAAACTAAAGTTTGCTAGGGATGCCTACACGATTGGTAGACACCCCTCAATTAAGGATGGGCTTGGCTTCAAGAGGGAAGCCAAGAACTTAACAAGCCATAAGGCTCCCATCTCCGCCAAGGAGAAAGGGAAGGCCCCTATGGCAAGTAGTACTAAAAAGAACCATGCTTTTATGTACAATGATAGAAGACAGTCTCATAGGAGTTGTAATGCTTTTGATTCAGATGCCTATGATTCTTATGCTATGTTTGCTCCCAGTTCTTCCTATATGCATGGTAGAGATATGCCTAGGAAAAATATTCATCATTTGCCTAGAAAGAATATTGTTCATGTTCCTAGGAAAGTTATGAATGGACCCTCTATAATTTATCATGCTTTAAATGCTTCCTTTGCTATTTGTAGAAAGGATAGGAAGATAGTTGCTAGGAAATTAGGGGCAAAATGTAAGGGTGATAAAACTTGCATTTGGGTCCCTAAGACAATTTTGACTAACCTTGTAGGACCCAACAAGAGTTGGGTACCTAAGACCCAAGCCTAAATTTGTCTTGCAGGTTTATGCATCCGGGGGTTCAAGCTGGATTATCGACAGCGGATGCACAAACCATATGACGGGGGAGAAGAAGATGTTCACCTCCTACGTCAAGGATAAGGATTCCCAAGATTCAATCATATTCGGTGATGGGAACCAAGGCAAGGTGAAAGGTTTAGGCAAGATTGCAATATCTAATGAGCACTCTATCTCTAATGTGTTTTTAGTTGAGTCTCTTGGATATAATTTACTATCTGTCAGTCATTTATGTAATATGGGATATAATTGTCTATTTACAAATGTAGATGTGTCTGTCTTTAGAAGATGTGATGGTTCACTAGCTTTTAAGGGTGTACTAGACGGCAAACTTTATTTAGTTGATTTTGCAAAAGAGGAGGCCGGTCTAGATGCATGCTTAATTGCTAAGACTAGCATGGGCTGGCTGTGGCATCGCCGCTTAGCACATGTGGGGATGAAGAACCTTCACAAGCTTCTAAAGGGAGAACACGTGATAGGTCTAACCAATGTACATTTCGAAAAAGATAGACCTTGTGCAGCTTGTCAAGCAGGTAAACAAGTGGGAGGAGTACACCACAGCAAGAATGTGATGACCACTTCAAGACCTCTGGAGCTGCTGCATATGGACCTCTTCGGACCCGTCGCCTATCTGAGCATAGGAGGAAGTAAGTATGGTCTAGTTATTGTTGATGACTTTTCCCGCTTCACTTGGGTGTTCTTTTTGCAGGATAAGTCTGAAACCCAAGGGACCCTCAAGCGCTTCCTAAGGAGAGCTCAAAATGAGTTTGAGCTCAAGGTGAAGAAGATAAGGAGCGACAATGGGTCCGAATTCAAGAATCTTCAAGTGGAGGAGTTCCTTGAGGAGGAGGGGATCAAGCACGAGTTATCCGCTCCCTACACACCTCAGCAAAATGGTGTGGTAGAGAGGAAGAACAGTATGCTCATAGATATGGCGAGGACTATGCTTGGAGAGTTCAAGACCCCCGAGCGCTTTTGGTCGGAAGCCGTGAACACGGCTTGCCACGCCATCAACAGGGTCTACCTTCACCGCCTCCTCAAGAAGACTTCATATGAGCTGCTAACTGGTAACAAACCCAATGTGTCTTATTTTCGTGTATTTGGGAGCAAGTGCTATATTCTTGTGAAGAAAGGTAGAACTTCAAAATTTGCTCCCAAATCTGTAGAAGGGTTTTTATTAGGTTATGATTCAAATACAAAGGCGTATAGGGTCTTCAACAAATCATCGGGTTTGGTTGAAGTCTCTAGCGACGTTGTATTTGATGAGACTAATGGCTCTCCAAGAGAGCAAGTTGTTGATCTTGATGATGTAGATGAAGAAGACGTTCCAACGGCCGCGATACGCACCTTGGCGATTGGAGATGTGCGGCCTCAGGAACAATTGGAGCAAGATCAACCGTCTTCCTCAACTAGGGTGCATCCCCCAACCCAAGATGACGAACAGGTACCTCAAGTGGAGGCGCATGATCAAGGGGGAGCACAGGATGTTCAAGTTGAAGAGGAAGAAGCACCTCAGGCACCTCCAACCCAAGTTCGAGCGACGATCCAAAGGGATCATCCCGTCGACCAAATTTTGGGTGATATTAGCAAGGGAGTAACTACTCGTTCAAGATTAGTTAATTTTTGTGAGCATTACTCCTTTGTCTCTTCTATTGAGCCTTTCAGGGTAGAAGAGGCCTTGCTGGATCCGGACTGGGTGTTGGCCATGCAGGAGGAACTCAACAACTTCAAGCGCAATGAAGTTTGGACGCTGGTGCCTCGTCCCAAGCAAAATGTTGTGGGAACCAAGTGGGTGTTCCGCAACAAACAGGACGAGCACGGGGTGGTGACAAGGAACAAAGCTCGACTTGTGGCAAAAGGTTATGCCCAAGTCGCAGGTTTGGACTTTGAGGAGACGTTTGCTCCTGTGGCTAGGCTAGAATCAATTCGTATTTTGCTAGCATATGCCGCTCACCACTCTTTCAGGTTGTACCAAATGGATGTGAAGAGCGCTTTCCTCAACGGGCCGATCAAAGAGGAGGTGTACGTGGAGCAACCCCCTGGCTTCGAGGATGAACGGTACCCCGACCACGTGTGTAAGCTCTCTAAGGTGCTCTATGGACTTAAGCAAGCCCCAAGAGCATGGTATGAATGCCTTAGAGACTTTTTAATTGCTAATGCTTTCAAGGTCAGGAAAGCCGATCCAACTCTTTTTACTAAGACTTGCGATGGTGATCTTTTTGTGTGCCAAATTTATGTCGATGACATAATATTTGGTTCTACTAATCAAAAGTCTTGTGAAGAGTTTAGCAGGGTGATGACGCAAAAATTCGAGATGTCGATGATGGGCGAGTTGAACTACTTCCTTGGGTTCCAAGTGAAGCAACTCAAGGACGGCACTTTCATCTCCCAAACGAAGTACACGCAAGACTTGCTAAAGCGGTTTGGGATGATGTAACACCCGGATTTTAGGGATCCAAAACCCGGGGTTAACATAAACACCAAGTATGCTGGGACCAAGTCTCAAACATATGATGTAAAGTGGCACAGGATCGAATGTCACATCTTTATATATAACAGGAGTTCTATACAAAATAAATGATTACATTATAAGGAGACAACGGTCCAGCAACCCAAAGTTGACTGGGAGACGACGACCTAGACCTCTCACGAACTCATCGCAGCATCCTCCATGAGCATCATCCTGCAGTACCTGGTCTTGACCTGTGGTGTATGTGAGACAGCAAGAGTGAGCTCACATACGTTCATCGCTCAACAAGTTGTGGGGAATAATGTGCATGAACTCGCCAAAGGTGGGAGCTCACGTGAAGTGTAAGGCTTACCAAAGAAGATGGTTAGAGCTGAGCATTGCTTTTAAAGTTGGTCAAAATTTTATTAGCAATTACTAAGTATAAGTAAATACCAAACCCAATTAAGTAATAGAACAAAAGTAATAACAACTTCTTCCGCGATGCAATGCGTATGACAAATTGAATTTAGTTCCATAAATTAATCATGTGAGTGTCCGAGCTGCTCATGACCGTGAGCACGGCTAGTATACCAGTTTTACACTCTGCAGAGGTTGCGCATCTTTACCCACAAGTCGTGTTACCCATCTGCCAAGGGGTCATGAATCCCATTCACCTCTACCAAGGAAGCGAGGCAGGGTAACACTACGAGGCCTTTACAAAGTTCCACTAGCTTCCGAAAACCCGCTACAGTTTATAGGAAGATCCAGTACAGGAATCCCTTGCAGGACCGCCATCGCAGCAAAATCCTCCCGAGGGCACTTCCCGCACTGACCTCTCCCCTACTGCCCTTGCCCCTTTCGGGTAAGGTAGTCTTCCACTAGCTTTCCTAATTAATCAGCCAAGGGCATCCCATACTACCCTTGTGGTAGCACTGTTTTCCCGGGTGGTTCTCCATGTTCCAATTAACATAATGATCTCAACATGAACCATAAATAACAACTGATAACAAAAGTAGAATCATGAATAGTAATGTGTATCTCTATACCCAAAGCCACATATAGCACTAGCAAGTACTACCCAAAGATTCAGTGGTGAACAAGGTATAAAGATAGTCAAACTAAGGTAACCTATTGGGTCCCATCAAAATTAACCTATGCAGATCATTATGATTAATTAGAACATGAGTAGGTGAAAAGAAGTGATCAAGGGCACAACTTGCCTGGGCCTTGAGAATCCAGGTACCAGGATGATTCTTCAGATCCTCGTGACCTCACTGCTAGTCGTAGCAATACAAACATACATAGTATAGGCAAAATTATCATTACACCAAACATATATGCAAAATACTTATTAATAATCTACATATTAAAATAAGATCACAGGAAAAAGAATTATTAATTTTGGAGTTGCAGAATTCAAGTTATGATTTTCCTAAGATTTAAGGTGATTATAATATGATTAATTGATAAATAAATTTTCTGACAGAGTTCATGTCAAAACAGTGGTTCTAAATGGTAGAGAATATTATTACAAAATTTTAGGAATTGGAATGACTCAATTTGGAGCTAAAATGGATTTTCTATGAATTATCTAAGTTTTAGCAATTATTTTTGTATTAAAAATCTAATTTCTAATTCATTTAATCAATTTAAACGAGGTCTGGACTGGGCCTCAAATCCAGAGAAACCCAGGGGGCTCGGTGTAAATCTACAGAGACACAGCGCACAGTCGCATAGGACGGCGGGTTGATTTCATTAAAACCCGAGGGCTCTTATGCAAAACAGCCCGGCCGAAGGGGTACGGTTAACTCTCATCCACTCGATCTGCTACGGACGGCCCAGATTAGATTGATTCTCCTCTGAACCGGTACGCAATTGTAGCCCTCGGATCTAAATCCGACGGCCCATAAAAGATCCTGGACTATGTGATCTCCCAGCCATCCGATCAAGGATCAACGGTAACTATCGACTTGGCCGAACCGGTACGCAGGATTTAATCCGCGCCGCCCCTTCCTTGATCTACGGCCCACAGTGATTCCTACCCCAGATCTAATCGTGGCCGCCCATCCCTAGACTGACGGCACAGGGGCCTTCTTCCTCCCACCCAGTCGACCGAACACGGCGCACAGGAACTCCGCGGTGGAGCTCACCGGCGTTCACGTGGTCGGCAACGCAGAGCCCTAAAACCTAATCGGACGAAGCTACGCGATGCTCAGCGAGAAGCGAAACCGGTCAGGGGTCACTTACCAGGAATGGCGGGGCCGCTGAAGCTGTCCACGGTGCGGCGCGGGTGAGCGGCTTGGCTGAACGACGGCGAGGAATTGGTGCGGCCACAGTGATCGATCCACCCTACCACGGCCACGGACGTCATCCACTTATCGAGGCGAAGCAAGGGGAGGGAGTAGTACCGGCAGGTACGGCGCGAAGTCCCCCGGCCACGACGGACGGTGTTCCTCGGCGGAGGAGAGCTTCGGCGAGGCACGTGCGGATGGGGAGAGGGGAAATCTTCGACTGGATGCTTTTCGGCCAGGGGCCCGCTACTTATGCGTCAAGGGGGAGAGTCCGAGCGGGGCAGGGCCGAGCTCCGCGGTTCACGGCGGTAGGTGCGGGGGACGGAGTCCGCGCGCGCGAGTTCGCGTGGTCTGTTACCGGGGAGAAGAACGGGCTGACAGAGGGGGGTCCACACGTAAGCGACTCCAAGCGAAAGCAGGCGCGTGAGGGAGAGGCTGGCCAATGGGCCCACTGTGTCGGCACCGAGCGGGCGCGAGCGCGTGATGAATGAGTCACAGATGAGCGGGCCCCACCTGTCAGTTGCCGGGCGCGCGCGGAGGGAGTAGAAGTGGGCCGCGCGGTGGTATCTCCAAATGGGCCGATTTCCAGTAGCTGGCCCAGTTAGGGGTTTTTATTCTTTTTCTTTTTCTTTTCTATTTTCTTTTCTCCATTTTCAAATCCAATTTGAATTTCAAGTTTGAGTTCAAACTTTGTGAATAACTTGTCCTCAGTTTGAAAGGTATAATTTTTTTAATATAAGTGTGAAGGATATTTATTTTATTTTATGTAATGTTTTTCTTAGTTCTTCCCTTCTCTTTTATTTTCTATTTTCTATTCCTAATTCAAATTTATACTTCTATTTTAGTTTTCAGATTTTTCCAATGTATCATTTGAAATCCAAGGGTGAATATAAACCATACTTATTTTAATATTACTAACTTAAGTTTTTATTCTCCTTTCTATTTATTTCATGAGATGTATAAATGGTTTTTCTTAAAAGAAAAATTCTTTTCTCATCTTTTTCTTTATTTCCCAATTTCCAAAACATTATGCTATTTTGTTCAAGTTTCTTCTACCAATCCCAAATTCAGATTTTTGGGTGTTACAAATCCTACCCCCCTTAAAAATAATCTCGTCCCCGAGATTTGTAAGAAAAAGGATGCATACTCATATGCACAAACAAAGAGATCTCAGCATGAGGTATAATTCTTTAACAAAACATTGGGTCAATAGACCTTTATTATTTCTTCTAAAATATTATCATATTACTAAAGTAACACCTAGATCTACAAATCATCATAATCTATATCTATGTAGCTTGGTGAAGCTGGTGGTGGTGGGGGTTGTTGTTGTTGTTGTCTCTCCAACCGTGCTTGCCTTATTTCTTGACGGGCCTGACGTATTTCCTCGCGTTGTTGCCTTATCTGATTCTGCATCTCGGTCACCATTTCTGTTAATTGTTGTATTACCAGTCTTTGGGTAGCAACCACTTGATTGATTTCAACAGGTGGAGGATTTGGAGGACTCATTTTTCTGTTTTGTCGTTAAGTGATAATCTTTCCTTTCCTGGTATTGACCATGAAAGTTAGAAGCATGTGGTAATAGTTTTGCAAAGGAAATTACTAAGCGGAATGGATAAGCTAGTAGTTGGTTAAAATCTATAGATTCTTTGGTAGGGCTTAATTTATGTCCAGATTGGGGTAACCAATCATATAAGGTGATTATCCAAGGGTAAGATAGAATCTGTCAAGATGAGAGATATACATGGGTGAGATAGACTACAAGATGTAGGTTAAAAGTTTGTTTGATGTTAGGTGGGAATAGAAAGGTCATACTATTCATCTGGGTTCTATGGGTTGGGTTAGCTCATAGTTGAGTTGATCCAATGTGCTAAGATAAGTTAATACATGGCTAGTGGGGTTTAATCTCTTCTACTAGTGTCATTAATCTGTTTAAGTGGACCACATTAAGTTAGATAACATTAGACCACAATAGATCAGGTCACATTAGGTAGGATAAGATCTAGATTAAATTGGATATGACTAGATTGGACTAGTTTAGGCTTAGATAGGTCCAACAGGGTAGAATATGTATTATTAAGATATGTTAGGATGTTTTAAGATTAATTTGATATGTTATGATAAAATAGAATCTCTTGCTAGGTTATAATTGAGAGGTTATGCAACTATCAGATGGTTAAGGTAGTTGCATATGGCCAAGTCGATCTGTCATTCTTAATTTAGTGCAGGGTGAACTATGTTAAGACCTGTTTTATAGGGGTAGAGTCTAAACTTATTTCATCAGTGTTATCTAACATGTTTGATAAGTCACTTTAGATTAGATCATGTTAGATGAGACCTAAATTAGACTGGTATGACTAGTTTAACTAGATAAGGTCTAATTAATTTGCATTAGATCATGGTTGATAAACTAGGGTGGATGAGTATGTTTATTAGGATAAGATGGATCCATAAAGATAAGATAGAATCTTCTGGGGTCAGTTAGATTTATTAGGATGGGATAAGTAAAGTGGTTAGGATAAGGTGAATCCTACAAGATAAGATAAATCTATTAAGATAAGAGAAAAACCTCTTAAGATAAGATGGATCTATATACATTAGGATAAGTTAAGACCTTTTGAGATAAGATAGATCTATGAGTGTAGGATAGAATCTTTTAAGATAAGATGAATTGGTTAGAATGAGACCTTTTAGGATAAGATAAATCTCTTAAGCTAGATAAGTTCCAATGGGGATAATCTAGGTTGTCTAGTTATTTTATAAATATATTTTAATACCTATGTGTATATGCAGATGTAATTGTGGACATTACTCCACAACCCATCACACTCAATCAAAGATCCAAATCAGGCAAATATCATAAGAACAAACATTCAAGTACGTAGATAAAAATAGTTTTGTTTTTGTTCTTAGGATTAGGTCTCCTATTCCTAAAGTCACTTTAGGCACTGGATTTCAAAATGTGAAATCCACATTTGTCTTTAGTATGAAAAGGTAAGATTAATCAGAGTAGAGCGGAAATAGATGAGAAAAGATTAAGATAAGTTTAGAAAAGAATCAGAGTAAGGTAAGTAAAGAATGGTTGTCCAGTTCTAACTAGGTTTCGTCCTACAGTCAACATTCCTCTGATACCACTTCTGTAACACCCGGATTTTAGGGATCCAAAACCCGGGGTTAACATAAACACCAAGTATGCTGGGACCAAGTCTCAAACATATGATGTAAAGTGGCACAGGATCGAATGTCACATCTTTATATATAACAGGAGTTCTATACAAAATAAATGATTACATTATAAGGAGACAACGGTCCAGCAACCCAAAGTTGACTGGGAGACGACGACCTAGACCTCTCACGAACTCATCGCAGCATCCTCCATGAGCATCATCCTGCAGTACCTGGTCTTGACCTGTGGTGTATGTGAGACAGCAAGAGTGAGCTCACATACGTTCATCGCTCAACAAGTTGTGGGGAATAATGTGCATGAACTCGCCAAAGGTGGGAGCTCACGTGAAGTGTAAGGCTTACCAAAGAAGATGGTTAGAGCTGAGCATTGCTTTTAAAGTTGGTCAAAATTTTATTAGCAATTACTAAGTATAAGTAAATACCAAACCCAATTAAGTAATAGAACAAAAGTAATAACAACTTCTTCCGCGATGCAATGCGTATGACAAATTGAATTTAGTTCCATAAATTAATCATGTGAGTGTCCGAGCTGCTCATGACCGTGAGCACGGCTAGTATACCAGTTTTACACTCTGCAGAGGTTGCGCATCTTTACCCACAAGTCGTGTTACCCATCTGCCAAGGGGTCATGAATCCCATTCACCTCTACCAAGGAAGCGAGGCAGGGTAACACTACGAGGCCTTTACAAAGTTCCACTAGCTTCCGAAAACCCGCTACAGTTTATAGGAAGATCCAGTACAGGAATCCCTTGCAGGACCGCCATCGCAGCAAAATCCTCCCGAGGGCACTTCCCGCACTGACCTCTCCCCTACTGCCCTTGCCCCTTTCGGGTAAGGTAGTCTTCCACTAGCTTTCCTAATTAATCAGCCAAGGGCATCCCATACTACCCTTGTGGTAGCACTGTTTTCCCGGGTGGTTCTCCATGTTCCAATTAACATAATGATCTCAACATGAACCATAAATAACAACTGATAACAAAAGTAGAATCATGAATAGTAATGTGTATCTCTATACCCAAAGCCACATATAGCACTAGCAAGTACTACCCAAAGATTCAGTGGTGAACAAGGTATAAAGATAGTCAAACTAAGGTAACCTATTGGGTCCCATCAAAATTAACCTATGCAGATCATTATGATTAATTAGAACATGAGTAGGTGAAAAGAAGTGATCAAGGGCACAACTTGCCTGGGCCTTGAGAATCCAGGTACCAGGATGATTCTTCAGATCCTCGTGACCTCACTGCTAGTCGTAGCAATACAAACATACATAGTATAGGCAAAATTATCATTACACCAAACATATATGCAAAATACTTATTAATAATCTACATATTAAAATAAGATCACAGGAAAAAGAATTATTAATTTTGGAGTTGCAGAATTCAAGTTATGATTTTCCTAAGATTTAAGGTGATTATAATATGATTAATTGATAAATAAATTTTCTGACAGAGTTCATGTCAAAACAGTGGTTCTAAATGGTAGAGAATATTATTACAAAATTTTAGGAATTGGAATGACTCAATTTGGAGCTAAAATGGATTTTCTATGAATTATCTAAGTTTTAGCAATTATTTTTGTATTAAAAATCTAATTTCTAATTCATTTAATCAATTTAAACGAGGTCTGGACTGGGCCTCAAATCCAGAGAAACCCAGGGGGCTCGGTGTAAATCTACAGAGACACAGCGCACAGTCGCATAGGACGGCGGGTTGATTTCATTAAAACCCGAGGGCTCTTATGCAAAACAGCCCGGCCGAAGGGGTACGGTTAACTCTCATCCACTCGATCTGCTACGGACGGCCCAGATTAGATTGATTCTCCTCTGAACCGGTACGCAATTGTAGCCCTCGGATCTAAATCCGACGGCCCATAAAAGATCCTGGACTATGTGATCTCCCAGCCATCCGATCAAGGATCAACGGTAACTATCGACTTGGCCGAACCGGTACGCAGGATTTAATCCGCGCCGCCCCTTCCTTGATCTACGGCCCACAGTGATTCCTACCCCAGATCTAATCGTGGCCGCCCATCCCTAGACTGACGGCACAGGGGCCTTCTTCCTCCCACCCAGTCGACCGAACACGGCGCACAGGAACTCCGCGGTGGAGCTCACCGGCGTTCACGTGGTCGGCAACGCAGAGCCCTAAAACCTAATCGGACGAAGCTACGCGATGCTCAGCGAGAAGCGAAACCGGTCAGGGGTCACTTACCAGGAATGGCGGGGCCGCTGAAGCTGTCCACGGTGCGGCGCGGGTGAGCGGCTTGGCTGAACGACGGCGAGGAATTGGTGCGGCCACAGTGATCGATCCACCCTACCACGGCCACGGACGTCATCCACTTATCGAGGCGAAGCAAGGGGAGGGAGTAGTACCGGCAGGTACGGCGCGAAGTCCCCCGGCCACGACGGACGGTGTTCCTCGGCGGAGGAGAGCTTCGGCGAGGCACGTGCGGATGGGGAGAGGGGAAATCTTCGACTGGATGCTTTTCGGCCAGGGGCCCGCTACTTATGCGTCAAGGGGGAGAGTCCGAGCGGGGCAGGGCCGAGCTCCGCGGTTCACGGCGGTAGGTGCGGGGGACGGAGTCCGCGCGCGCGAGTTCGCGTGGTCTGTTACCGGGGAGAAGAACGGGCTGACAGAGGGGGGTCCACACGTAAGCGACTCCAAGCGAAAGCAGGCGCGTGAGGGAGAGGCTGGCCAATGGGCCCACTGTGTCGGCACCGAGCGGGCGCGAGCGCGTGATGAATGAGTCACAGATGAGCGGGCCCCACCTGTCAGTTGCCGGGCGCGCGCGGAGGGAGTAGAAGTGGGCCGCGCGGTGGTATCTCCAAATGGGCCGATTTCCAGTAGCTGGCCCAGTTAGGGGTTTTTATTCTTTTTCTTTTTCTTTTCTATTTTCTTTTCTCCATTTTCAAATCCAATTTGAATTTCAAGTTTGAGTTCAAACTTTGTGAATAACTTGTCCTCAGTTTGAAAGGTATAATTTTTTTAATATAAGTGTGAAGGATATTTATTTTATTTTATGTAATGTTTTTCTTAGTTCTTCCCTTCTCTTTTATTTTCTATTTTCTATTCCTAATTCAAATTTATACTTCTATTTTAGTTTTCAGATTTTTCCAATGTATCATTTGAAATCCAAGGGTGAATATAAACCATACTTATTTTAATATTACTAACTTAAGTTTTTATTCTCCTTTCTATTTATTTCATGAGATGTATAAATGGTTTTTCTTAAAAGAAAAATTCTTTTCTCATCTTTTTCTTTATTTCCCAATTTCCAAAACATTATGCTATTTTGTTCAAGTTTCTTCTACCAATCCCAAATTCAGATTTTTGGGTGTTACAGATGAAGGACGCCAAGCCCGCAAAGACGCCGATGGGAACCGACGGACACACCGACCTCAACAAAGGAGGTAAGTCCGTTGATCAAAAAGCATACCGGTCTATGATAGGATCTTTACTTTACTTGTGTGCTAGTAGACCGGATATTATGCTTAGCGTATGCATGTGTGCTAGATTTCAATCCGATCCTAAGGAGTGTCACTTAGTGGCTGTGAAGCGAATTCTTCGATATTTAGTCGCTATGCCTTGCTTCGGGATCTGGTATCCAAAGGGGTCTAACTTTGACTTGATTGGGTACTCAGATTCCGACTATGCTGGATGTAAGGTTGATAGGAAGAGTACATCGGGGACGTGCCAATTCTTAGGAAGGTCCCTGGTGTCATGAAATTCTAAGAAACAAACTTCCGTTGCCCTATCCACCGCTGAGGCCGAGTATGTTGCCGCAGGACAGTGTTGCGCACAACTACTTTGGATGAGGCAAACCCTCTGGGACTTTGGCTACAATCTGAGCAAAGTCCCACTCCTATGTGACAATGAGAGTGCTATCCGAATAGCGGAAAATCCTGTTGAGCACAGCCGCACAAAGCACATTGACATCCGGCATCACTTTTTGAGAGACCACCAGCAAAAGGGAGATATCGAAGTGTTTTATGTTAGCACCGAGAACCAGCTAGCCGATATCTTCACTAAGCCTTTAGATGAAAAGACCTTTTGCAGGCTGCGTAGTGAGCTAAATATCCTAGATTCGCGAAACTTGGATTGATTTATAGCATACATGTGTTTATGCCTTTGATCATGTTCCTTATGCATTTTGTTGCTTACTTGTGGTGCTCAAGTTGTACAATCACTCCCTGGACCTCACAAGTCCTTGTGCAAGTGATGCACATATTTAGGGGGAGTTGTGCTACAACTTGACCCTTTGAGACTAACCGTTTGCTTGAGTTTGCTTGATTTAGTCTCAAAGGAGTTTTGAAAGGGAAAAGGTGGACTTGGACCATGAAAGACTTCCACTGCACTCCGATGAGAGGATAACTAATTCCAAGTTCATCTCACGTCCTCTTATTGCCTTTGTGTTCTCATTTGAAGATTTTGGTGAGGCAATGGGGTTAAAGGGCCAAGATTGATCCCGTTTTGGTGCTTGATGCCAAAGGGGGAGAAAATAAAGGCCAAAGCAATAGATGGATCAGCTACCACTTGAGAAATTTTGAAAAGAGTAGAATAGAAGTAGAATAGAGCTTTTGGTTTGTCAAAACTCTTTTATTGTCTCTCTTGTCAAGAGTTGGCTTCTTGTGGGGAGAAGTGTTGATTATGGGAAAAGGGGAGTTTTTGAAATCTTGAATCAATTTCTTTTGGAATGACTCTCTTTATGTCTTAACATGTGTGTTTGACTTAGAGATAGAAATTTGAGTTTGATTTGCAAAAACAAACCAAGTGGTGGCAAAGAGTGATCCATATATGTCAATGTGAATCAAAACAATTCTGAGTTCTTATTTGAATTGATTTTGTACTTGTTCTACTTGCTTTATATTGTGTTGGCATAAATCACCAAAAAGGGGGAAATTGAAAGGGAAATGTGCCCTTGGGCCATTTCTAAGTATTTTGGTGATTTAGTGTCCAACACAAGTACCTAAGTGTAAAATGGTGGACGAAGTACAAATCAAGGATAAAGGTATGTTTCTCAGACTTAGTACATTGTTTTATGGACTAATGTATTGTGTCTAAGTGCTGGAAATAGGAAAAATCCAATTGAAAATGACTTGGCTTGAGCAGCCAAGACTTTGCTCAGTCTGGAGCACCGGACTGTCCGGTGGTGCACCGGACAGTGTCCGGTGCGCCAGGCTGGCTCTGGCGAACAGGCTGCTCTCGGGACTTCGACGGCGGTGTACGACTATAATTCACCGGACTGTCCGGTGGTGCACCGAACTGTCCGGTGGGCCGTTCACAGTGAACTCGTCGCTCTCGGGAATTCATCGGCGACGTACGGCTATAATTCACCGGACTGTCCGGTGTGCACCGGACTGTCCGGTGAGCCAACGGTCGGCCGGGCCAACGGTCGGCCGCGTGATCTGCGCGGGACACGTGGCCGAGCCAACGGCTAGAAGGAGGCACCGGACTGTCCGGTGTGCACCGGACATGTCTGGTGCGCCAACGGCTCTCTGGCTGCCAACGGTCGACTGCGCCATTTTTGGAAGGAAATCGGGCACCGGACAGTGTCCGGTGTGCACCGGACAGTGTCCGGTGTGCACCGGACTGTCCGGTGCGCCAGTCGACAGAAGGCAAGATTAGCCTTCCTAGATTGCTCTCAACGGCTCCTAGCTGCCTTGGGGCTATAAAAGGGACCCCTAGGCGCATGGAGGAGTACACCAAGCATTCCTACAACATTCCTAAGCACCAAGACATTGATTCCGCGCCTTTGATTCTTTGCGATAGCAATTAGAGCTCTAGTTGAGTGGTGAACTCATTGAGTTGTGTTGTGAGCTCTCATTGCGACTTGTGTGCGTGGTGTTGCTGTGATTTCTTGTCTTGAGTGTGTTGCTAATCCCTCCCTTGCTCCATACTTCTTTGTGATCTTTAAGTGTAAGGGCGAGAGGCTCCAAGTTGTGGAGATTCCTCGCAAACGGGATTGAGAAAAGCAAGCAAAACACCGTGGTATTCAAGTGGGTCTTTGGACCGCTTGAGAGGGGTTGATTGCAACCCTCGTCCGTTGGGACACCACAACGTGGAGTAGGCAAGCGTTGGTCTTGGCCGAACCACGGGATAACCACCGTGCCATCTCTGTGATTGATTTCTTGTGGTTATTGTGTTTTGTTGAGACTCCTCTCTAGCCACTTGGCATTTACTGTGCTAACGCTTAACCAAGTTTTTGTGGCTTAAGTTTTTAAGTTTACAGGATCACCTATTCACCCCCCTCTAGGTGCTCTCAGGCCCCGGGTCGCCTCGGCGACGAGCACCATCACCGCGACCGTCGAGCCCACCTCGACGAGAGGGTGCGCCGAGGCTACCACCCCAGGTGTGGGGGACGCTACGACAGCGGGGAGGATCGGAGTCCCTCGCCCGAACCACCCGGTCCGCAGGCCTTCTGCCGGGCCATACGACGGGCGCCGTTCCCGACCCGGTTCCGACCCCCGACTACTATCACAAAGTACTCGAGGGAGACGAGACCGGAACTGTGGCTCGCGGACTACCGTCTAGCCTGCCAACTGGGTGGAACGGACGATGACAACCTCATCATCCGCAACCTCCCCTTGTTCCTCTCCGACACCGCTCGCGCCTGGTTGGAGCACCTGCCCCCGGGGCAAATCTCCAACTGGGACGACCTAGTCCAAGCTTTCGCCGGCAATTTCCAAGGCACGTACGTGCGCCCCGGGAATTCCTGGGACCTTCGAAGCTGCCGACAGCAGCCGGGAGAGTCTCTCCGGGACTACATCCGGCGATTTTCGAAGCAGCGCACCGAGCTGCCCAACATCACCGACTCGGATGTCATCGGCACGTTCCTCGCCGGCACCACTTGCCACGACCTGGTGAGCAAGCTGGGTCGCAAGACCCCCACCAGGGCGAGCGAGCTGATGGACATCGCCACCAAGTTTGCCTCCGGCCAGGAGGCGGTCGAGGCTATCTTCCGGAAGGACAAGCAGCCCCAGGGCCGCCCATCGGAAGATGCCCCCGAGGCGTCAACTCAGCGCGGCGCCAGGAAGAAGGGCAAGAAGAAGTCGCAAGCGAAACGCGACGCTGCCGACGCGGACCTTGTCGCCGCCGCCGAGTACAAGAACCCTCGGAAACCCCCCGGAGGTCCCAACCTCTTCGACAAGATGCTCAAGGAGCCGTGCCCCTATCACCAGGGGCCCGTCAAGCACACCCTTGAGGAGTGCGTCATGCTTCGGCGCCACTTCCACAGGGCCAGGCCACCCACGGAGGGTGGCAGGGCCCGCGACGACGACAAGAAGGAAGATCACCAGGCATGAGAGTTCCCCGAGGTCCGCGACTGCTTCATGATCTACGGCGGGCAAGCGGCGAACGCCCCGGCTCGGCACCGCAAGCAAGAGCGCCGGGAGGTCTGTTCGGTGAAGGTGGCGGCGCCAGTCTACCTAGACTGGTCCGACAAGCCCATCACCTTCGACCAAACCGACCACCCCGACCATGTGCCGAGCCCGGGGAAATACCCGCTCATCGTCGACCCCGTCATCGGCGACGTCAGGCTCACCAAGGTCCTCATGGACGGAGGCAGCAGCCTCAACGTCATCTACGCCGAGACCCTCGGGCTTCTGCGTATCGATCTGTCCTCGGTCCGGGCGGGCGCTGCGCCTTTCCATGGGATCATCCCCGGGAAGCGCGTCTGGCCCCTCGGACAGCTCGATCTTCCCGTCTGTTTCGGAACACCCTCCAACTTCCGAAGGGAGACCCTAACGTTCGAGGTGGTCGGGTTCCGAGGAACCTACCACGCGGTATTGGGGAGGCCATGCTACGCGAAGTTCATGGCCGTCCCCAACTACACCTACCTCAAGCTCAAGATGCCGGGCCCCAACGGGGTCATCACCGTCGGCCCCACGTACAAACATGCGTTCGAATGCGACGTGGAGTGCATGGAGTACGCCGAGGCCCTCGCCGAGTCCGAGGCCCTCATCGCCGACCTGGAAAGCCTCTCTAAGGAGGTGCCAGACGTGAAGCGTCATGCCGGCAACTTCGAGCCAGCGGAGATGGTTAAGTCCGTCCCCCTCGACCCCAGCAGCGACGCCTCCAAGCAAGTCTGGATCGGCTCCGGGCTCGATCCCAAATAGGAAGAGTGCTCGTCGACTTTCTCCGCGCGAACGCCGACGTCTTCGCGTGGAGTCCCTCGGACATGCCCGACATACCGAGGGATGTCGCCGAGCACTCGCTGGACATCCGAGCCGGAGCCCGACCCGTCAAGCAGCCTCTGCGCCGATTCGACGAGGAGAAGCGCAGAGCCATAGGCGAGGAGATCCACAAGCTAATGGCGGCAGGGTTCATCAAAGAGGTATTCCATCCCGAATGGCTTGCCAACCCTGTGCTTGTGAGAAAGAAAGGGGGGAAATGGCGGATGTGTGTAGACTACACTGGTCTGAATAAAGCATGTCCGAAGGTTCCGTACCCTCTGCCTTGCATCAATCAAATCGTGGATTCCACTGCTGGGTGTGAAACCCTATCTTTCCTCGATGCCTACTCAGGGTATCACCAAATCAGGATGAAAGAGTCCGACCAGCTCGCGACCTCTTTCATCACACCCTTCGGCATGTACTACTATGTCACCATGCCGTTCAGCTTGAGGAATGCGGGCGCGACGTACCAGCGGTGCATGAACCATGTGTTCGGCGAACACATTGGCCGCACGGTCGAGGCCTACGTCGATGACATCGTAGTCAAGACGAGGAAAGCCTCCGACCTCCTTTCCGACCTTGAAGTGACATTCCGATGTCTCAAGGCGAAAGGCGTCAAGCTCAATCCCGAAAGATGTGTCTTTGGGGTGCCCCGAGGCATGCTCTTGGGGTTCATCGTCTCCGAGCGGGGCATCGAAGCCAACCCGGAGAAGATCGCAGCCGTCGCCAGCATGGGGCCCATCACGGACTTGAAAGGCGTACAGAGAGTCATGGGATGTCTTGCGGCCCTCAGCCTTTTCATCCCGCACCTCGGCAAAAGGGGCCTGCCTCTGTACCGCCTCGGGGCGAATAACGTTTCCCCCGGAAGCCTGCTCCCGAGACCTGCATCAACCCTCCGTCAAAATCGACGACACGCCCGAGCCCGAGGCACCCTCAGCTCGGCCCGAGGCACCCTCGGCACCCGAGGGCGAGGCACTGTGCGTCGAGGAGGAGCGAAGTGGGGTCACGCCTAATCAAAGCTGGCAGACCCCGTACCTGCAATATCTCCACCGAGGAGAGCTACCCCTCGACCGAGCCAGAGCTCGGCGGTTGGCGCGGCGCGCCAAGTCGTTCGCCTTGCTGGGGGATGGGATGGAGCTCCACCACCGCACCCTGGGCCCTTGTTGGGGACACTCAGGGGCTACGCGCTCCCCTGGGAAGGGCCGCTTGTCATCGCCAAAGTTCTGAAGCCCGGAACAAACGAACTGGCCGACAGTCAAGGCGAGGTCTGCACCAACACTTCGAACGTCTAACAGCTACGTCGCCTCTACCCTTAAGATACTTTCAAGTTGTTCGCTCACCTTGCCCCCACGCAAGTTTTAGTCATCAAGGAAGGGTCAGCCTTGCCTCGGCAGAGCCCGACCCTCCCTCGGGGGCTAAAAAGGGGGGAACCCCTCTGCGTCAAAATTTTCAATCGAAAAGGCTTTTGCGTTCCCCCGGCTATGTCGGAAGCAGGACCCCAAGGAGCGAACACGGGTGCATGTAAGTGGCAAGGCCGACTGAGCCGAGGGACTCCTATGCCTCTGGGTTACGGGCACCTCACTCGTCACCCACCACGAAAAGTGACCCCTACTTGGGGAAGCCATCCTGCTACTGACAGGCGGGGCCGGACACGCAAAATGAAAGGGAAAGGAGCACGACTTTATGCAACGGTAATAAAGTGTTCAGGCCTCAGCGGCCGCAGAAAGACGCACGTGCATCCTACAGAAACTGCTCTGACAGAGTCAGGCGTCGCCACGGGAAGGAGCCGCGCCTTCGGCTTTGACCCCGCCCTCGGCCAAGTCCATCCCGGCTTCGGACGACGGCGCAGGAGGGAGGATCTCTGCCTCGAAGGTGGTCGACAGCACTGCGCTCGGACCCACGGCGGCCGCATCGAGCCTCTGGACTTCTGCCAGAGCGGCTTCATCTTCGTCAGGAAGGCAATACCCCTCACTGACCCGCTCCAGGTCCACGACGTAGTGGGAAGCGAGCACGGCGAAGGCCCGCCTGACGCCGTGGTGAAGCGCCTCGCGGAGTCTGTCGCGCACATGATCGCCCAAGGCCTGCAGGCGACTTTGAGGGGAGCCTCCTGAGGGGACGTCGCCGGAGCCAAGGACCCGGCAGAAGTCCGAGACGGCCTCGGACATGGCCGCGTGGTCGGCCTCCCTCTGCTCGGCCGCCCCGGCAAGCGCCTTGGCGGACTCATCAAGGGCGGACTCGAGCTCTGCGAACAGCCAGAACGAAAGGTCTCAAACACAAGCGGAGGAAACGAGCTGAAACGAAAACCGAAAATGGCCAAGGCGTACCATCGGCTCGGGTACGCTGCTCCGAGGCTGTGACCTGGGCTACGGCTAGGTCGGCTGCAAGGGCTCCAGCCCGACTTTCGGCCTCGGCAGCCCGGCCCCGAGATTGGTCCCGCTCATCGACGATCCGGTCGAACTCCGACTGCTGTCGTTGCACTTCTGCGCGCGCCGCTGCCGCCTCCGCGCGTGCCGCTGCCGCCTCGGCTCTCAGATCAGTGCAGAGCAACCGAAGGTCCGCCGCCTTAGCACCCTGCTGAGAGAGGTGTGCAGTAGCCCCGACGAGCGAGGTCCTCAGGGATCGCAGCGAGCCCCAGACGTCGACCTCGTGGCGGATGAACGACGACTTGGCGGCGCTCAGAACCGTCAGATCCTGAGGAAAGGAAGCGGGGCGTCACGAAAGACGCCTTGGCCACAAAAAAAGAAAAGGTATGCCTGAAACCGTTACCTGAAGGATTTTGGGGACGTCCCTGCAGAAAACCTCCAGCGACGACCGGAGCGACCCCATCGTTGCTTCGGCACACTCGCGGAGCTCGTCCCAGGACTGCTCCTCCCGCTCATCGTCGAGAACGAAGAAGGGATCCGAGGCACCGCGGGTCCGGAACCGGAGCAACTGACACCGACCCTCGGAGCTCCGCCGCACAGCGACAAGGCTGCCGCTCGGCGGGACGGATCGCGTCTCCACGCCCCCCTCCTCCGAGGCACAAAGCGCCGACGCCTCGGCCGTCTCAGCGTCGGTAGCAACAGGTCGCTCCCCGACTGGGACGGCAGCGGCTTTAGTAGCAACAGGTGCCAGCACCGCCGGCACGTCCGGTGGGGCCGGGGCCACGTCCGCGTCAGCCGCCTCCCCTAGCACGATGGCCGCCTCGGCAGAAGAGCCGGCCTCGGGAACTCGCTCCACGGCGACTGGTGCCGCCTGAGCCCCCTGCTGTGGAGCACCTTGCGAGAAGGTTAGCTGAACGGCAAGGCCCAGAGTGGCGCCGGCTGCGGAAGCCGACGCCATCTTAAGGGCCTTTCAGGGAGCCAGATCGGTCAGGCCATGGCTTCGCTTGCTGAGGAGGAAAGAAAAATCACGGTCGGGACATACGAATGAAAAGCCAGGATGAAGACGTTCCAAGATACTTACCCGCTCCGGGCCATGATCAACCGTGCCTGAGGGGAGGTCTCTCGGATCTCGACCCCCAAAGCCGCCGCCAAGGTCCGCTTCGCCGGCAGCTTCGGCACCACCATTGCTTTGGGCGCTTTGGACGCCCGGGAGGCGAACTGCCCAGGCCCCGCCACGGCGACCTGAGGGTCGCTCTCCTGCGTTGCCGGCGTGGGCGACGGCTCTCGGGGAACAGACGCCTCGGCCTGGCTCCCCGGGGTCGCCTCAACTCCCCCAGCCAAGGGGTCAGGTACCCTCTCGGTCTGCCCCCGCTCTTCGGGTCGGGACCTCGGCGTCCCGACTCCGGGGACTGACTGCATCAGCCCACTCGGGGGCTGGCTTGACGGCTCCTGGCCTAATCTCAAGCCAGGGCTGAAGCCGAGGCGAGCAGCCATGTCGTCTTCCTCGTCATCATCTTCATCATCATCGTCGTCATCAGGCGATTCCGGCGACGGCTCCCTCGGGAGCCCCTCCCTCTCCTGCCGACGACGGAGCTTTTCCAAGGCGTCCCGAGCCTGCATCCACTCGCGGGCCCGGGTCTTCTCCGCGTCCTTCTTTTTCTTCTTCTCCTCCGCGGCAACCTGCCGCGCTGCTCGGTCCACCGCATCCTGCGGGACCCGTGGCAGGGAAGGATTGTGCCACCCCACCTCCTGAGGACGGATGGAAATCCCGACCGTAAGAGCCAGGGGCAACCCGATGCAAGAGGGAGGAAGGAGCGGACACTCACCAGAGTCACGCACCCTTGGTCAGGGCGCATCAAAGGCTGGGAGAAGGCGCTGGGGTCCGGTTTCCCCAACGTGACGGCCACCTGCCCGTGGAGAACATCGAAGGGAAGAGGATCCGAGGACATCCGCGAGCCCTCCAAGTCAGCCTCCGGTGTCATCTCCCAGAGCGGCAACCGTCGCTCCGCCAAGGGAAGCACCCTCCGGCGGTGGATGGCGGCAATCACTCCCGCGGCGGTGAGTCCCCCTTTCCACAACGCCTCTAAAGCCTTGAGAAGGGGTTCGAGGTTCTTCTGTCTTTCGTGCGGGGTCCCGTGGCGCCAAGCGTCGGCAGCGACGGTGACTACTCGCTGGGAAAAAGGCGGGAGCAACTCGCCGTCATTCCGGAGGTAGAACCACTGGCGCTGCCACCCATTGTTCGAGGACGCAAGGGTGGCAGGAATGTACAGCGAGGCCCGCGACTGCCTCAGCTGAAGGATGCAGCCGCCGGCCCGCACTGCCGCGTGGACCTTTCTCTCCCCCGTCGGTGAAGCGAAAAGCTCCGCGGAAAAGAGATGAGTCCACAAGTCCTAGTGGGGGCGATCCCCAAGTACCCCTCGCACACCGCTACGAAGATGGCGGCCTGCGAGATGGAGTTGGGGCTGAGGTTGTGCAACTCCACCCCGTAGTGGTGCAGGATCGCCCGCATAAAGCGGCTCACCGGCACACCAAATCCCCGCTCGTGGAAGGAGACGAAGCTCACGATGTACCCCGGCGGTGGGGACGGAGCGGCTCCGCTCACGGGGGGAATCCATTCCGGCCGCCTCTCGTCAGAGAGAGGGCGAAGTAAACCCTCAGCAACAAGATCCTCCAGATCACCCGCCGTCACTGTGGAGAAAGGCCATGGGTCGCGCGGCGAGATGATGGTCACCCGGTCGGCCATCACCGAGCAGAAGGGGTGGTGGCGCAAAGGACAGGGTGGGCGGTTTCCTTTTCTCTGGCTAAGTCTCTCGGGTTGCGAACACCTAAGAGGGAAGCAGGAAGCTGAGCAAAGAACCATCGCCAGACCCTCCCCCGAGTATATAAAGGCCAAGGCGAGACCGGTTCAACGTTCCGCCCAGACCGGTCGCGGGATTCAAAAACACGAAGCGAAACAGCCGTTCCTCGAACGGCTCGCGCACGCGCAACGGCTACCCCGCGAACCACTTGCCCCATCGCGTTAACTCCGCGGCGGGACAGGCGGCGCCTCTGGCAGGAGAAGCGAGCGACGCTTCGCCTTCGCCATAATGACCGCGTCAAAAAAGGTACGCCGCGTCGTTCGATTTCGTATCCTTTTCCTTTTTCCTCTTTCTCTCTCTTGCAACAGGGACCGGGAAAGGGGGATACCCCGAAAAGGACCCATCCCCGTGAAGGAACCAGGCTCCGAGCCTCCCTACTGATCAGAGGTTCGAAGGCTGGCCCCTCGGAAGGGTTCAACAGCCGCCTCAGAGCACGTGGGCTCCACACCCACTACTGGTCAGAGGTTCGAAGGCCGGCCCCTCGGAAGGGTTCAACGGCCGCCTCAGGCTACTCGGGCTCCGCGCCCACTACTGATCAGGGGTTCGAAGGCTGGCCCCCGAAGGGTTCATAGCCGCCTCAGACACAGAGCAAGGGATGACCATGGGTATGTTCGATACATAACCAAGGCTCGGGCTGCGCTCCCGAGGTACCCTAGGACATTTCTGAGACCAGCGGGAACGATCTTATAATGGAATCCCATCAGAGGGAGGCATCGAGCCCTCGGACCCCGTCGCCAGGGGACCGGGTCCGACAGATCACCCGCAGGTACTTTTGGGCGCGCCTCTGGGCCTCTAGCCGACCCCTAACGAATGGGGCACGGACGTCCGCTCGGATCACCCGCCTGCAGCTCACCGGAGGCACCATGTTCGGCGCCCACCGAGGGCAACATGGCGCTCTCCCCCCTCCTCCTTATGGAAAGGCGACGCAGGGGCGTATGTAAAAAAGTCGAGTCTGTCCCTGATCGCCCTCTCGCCCTGTGCAGAGGCTTGGGGGCTGCTCTCGCAAACCCGGCTCCGGCCAAACCGTTGACAGCGTCAACATACTAGCCCGAGAACTTGGGACCCGACCGTACACCCGGGCTACGGCCAGCTCGCATGAGGGAATGACTAGACCAGCCGAAGCATTGCGCGAGGCGTTAAGACCTCGGAGGAGTCAAACCACTCCTCCGAGGCCTCGGGGGCTACACCCGGCGGGTGCGCTCGCGCGCACCCACCGGAACAAAACGCAACCGAGAAAGGCTGGTCCCCTTGCAAAAAAGTGCGACGAAAGCCTCCAAGCGAGTGCTAACACTCCCTTCGAGGCTCGGGGGCTACTGTCGGGGACCATAATTAGGGGTACCCTCAAGGCTCCTAATTCTCAGCTGGTAACCCCCATCAGCATAAAGCTGCAAAGGCCTGATGGGTGTGATTAAGTCAGGGATCAGTCCATTCGAGGGACTCGATCACGCCTCGCCCGAGCCTAGCCTCGGACAAGGGCAGCCGACCCCGGAGGATCTCCGCCTCGCCCGAGGCCCCCCTCCAGTGGCGAACATATTTCCGGCTCGCCCGAGGCCCTGTCTTCGCCAAGAAGCAACCCTGACCAAATCGCCGCACCGACCGACCAAATCGCAGGAGCATTTAATGCAAAGGTGGCCTGACACCTTTATCCTAACGCGCGTCCTTCAGCTGACAGAGCCGAAGTGACCGCCGTCACTTTGCCGCTCCACTGACCGGTCTGACAGAAAGACAGCGCCGCCTGTGCCACTCCGACTGCGGTGCCACTTGACAGAGTGAGGTTGACAAACAGTCAGGCCCGGCCGCACGCACCATAGGAAGCTCCGCTCCGCCCGACCCAGGGCTCGGACTCGGGCTAAGCCCCGGAAGACGGCGAACTCCGCTCCGCCCGACCCAGGGCTCGGACTCGGGCTAAGCCCCGGAAGACGGCGAACTCCGCTCCGCCCGACCCAGGGCTTGGACTCGGGCTAAGCCCCGGAAGACGGCGAACTCCGCTCCGCCCGACCCAGGGCTCGGACTCGGGCTAAGCCCCGGAAGACGGCAAACTCCGCTCCGCCCGACCCAGGGCACGGACTCGGGCTAAGCCCCGGAAGACGGTGAACTCCGCTCCACCCGACCCAGGGCTCGGACTTGGGCTCAGCCCCAGAAGACGACGAACTCCGCATCGCCCGACCCCAGGACTCAAATTCCGCCCTGGCCTCAGCCAACGGCCTCCACCTCGCCCGACCTAGGGGCTTGGACTCGGCCTCGGCCACAGAAGACGGACTCGACCTCGACCTCGGAGGAGCCTCCACATCGCCCAACCTAGGGCGCGGACCGGCCACGTCAACAGGAGGCGCCATCATTACCCTACTCCAAGCTGACTTAGGCTACGGGGAACAAGACCGACGTCCCATCTAGCTCGCTCCGCCAGATAGGCGATGATGGCGCCCCGCACGCTCCCTGACGATGGCGGCTCTCGGCCCCCTTACGGAAGCAAGAGGACGTCAGCAAGGACTCGACGGCCCCGACAGCTGTCCCTCCGCCAGGCTCCAGCGCTCCTCCGACGGCCACGACATCACACAAACCGGGCGCCAAAATCTCTCCGGCCGCCACGATGGCGTGTACTGAGGGCGCTAGCTCTCCTCCGCTAGACACGTAGCACTCTGCTACACCCCCCATTGTACACCTGAATCCTCTCCTTACGCCTATAAAAGGAAGGACCAGGGCCCTCTTAGAGAGGGTTGGCCACGCGGGGACGAGGACGAGACAGGCGCTCGCGTGAGGCCGCTCGCTCCCTCCCCCGTGTGGACGCTTGTAACCCCCTACTGCAAGCGCACCCGACCTGGGCGCGGGACGAACACGAAGGCCACAGGATTTCCACCTCTCTCACGCCCATCTCCGGCCACCTCACTTCCCCCCTTCGCGCTCGGCCTCGCGCCGACCCATCTGGGCTGGGGCACGCGGCGACACTTCACTCGTCGGCTTAGGGACCCCCCGGTCTCGAAACGCCG
Source organism: Zea luxurians (assembly GCA_029449295.1). Taxonomy (NCBI): domain Eukaryota; kingdom Viridiplantae; phylum Streptophyta; class Magnoliopsida; order Poales; family Poaceae; genus Zea; species Zea luxurians. Next base: position 3,136,116 of record JAOPSE010000090.1, read on the forward strand.
ACACTTTTACTATACAATACTATTATAAGGTGAAATAGCATCCAATCTTAGCGATTTAAAACCTCATACAGTCATACCCTATATATGCACTATTATCTCTTCTTTTGTTTCCCCAATCTAGAGTACTCTCTCTTCCTGCTAGTAGACTAGTAGACTAGTAGTAGATGCAACTCGACCAGTTGTGGCGAATGCAACTCTGACCAACTAGCACTACCAGACGCAACTGCTTTGTCGAGTGCTTCAACTGTTTGGCAAAGCCTAGAAAATACTCGACAAACTCTTTGTCGAGTGTGACTCTCGGTAAAGAGGTCTAGATGACCTGTGCATCCACAACATCTTCTTTGCCGAGTACTTTTTGTCGAACACTCGACAAAATCTTTCACTAGTAGAAAAGAGCTCTAAGTTGGCGGTACGTACAAATTTTTACTAGCGGTCTAAGTTACCGCGTGCCAGTGAAAATAAACACGTGGTGTCGGCTTAAGGAACCGCCAGTGGAAACAATGGTGGTTCCTTAAGCCAACCGCAGTGAACTTTGTGTTATAAATACACTTTCTTACTCCCGACAGGAATTGTAGATCGCAACCAACTTGCATTGGAGGCAATTTTAGAGGTCCAGATTTCACAAAATACAAGGGGAGGTTTTGATCTTCATTTTTTGGAAGAAGATGGTTAAGAAAGGTTGGTTTATGTTTCTCTTGTCATTTTTTGTTCATTCTAGCTTAATTTTAGCCACATTTTGGATCTAGCAGTTCACCATGGAGAGAGAAGAGTATAGCTATGTTATTTTCTTTGTTTCCTCAAATGATGTTGCTTAAGATGGTTAGATTTTGTCTATCCTCTCTCCTTTTTCATGTTTAGTTCTCAAATCAGTTTATCCATGCCATATTTAGTTGTTTAATAATGTTGCTGAAAGAACTACTTGTTAATACCATTTTTAGAATAATATGACTTGTGCAAATGATATCACTTGTTGGTTTTCCATGGCTTGCTTACTTTCTTAGGGTGTATTGATTCCTCTTGATCAATCTGTTGACTTCTTGAACCATGTACCACTGATGTCCTCTTGATCATCACTTCACTAGCCTCATGATTCCATGAGCTTGAGCACTTCATTTAGGGCAAAGTCAGACTCTCTCCCAAGAACCATTATTAATACATTTGAATGTTTTTGCTAGGATTGGTCTCTAAATACTAAACTAAACTTGATTTTTTATCCTTGATTCTATATTTGATTTCTTGTCTTTCTTCTTCTTTGATTTATTTTCTTTCTTCCAAAAGATCTTCAATCATTATGTGAACTAAATGCTTCATCTTCATCTTTTCTTGGTCTTGATTCTTCAATTTGAGTACTATTTGTACCAAATACACTCCACAATCAAATAACCTTGTACCCATCACTTGTATTACTTCAAGTTCAACTCAAAACCATGTGTCTCCCAATCACTTATAAATTTTGTTTCTAACTTGAGAGCCTTTCAATCAAAGTGAGTCTTGATAAATCCAATGTTTATCACTTATTGATAGATTCTACACACACTAATAAAAAATCCATATATCCTAATATATAGACCTAATGATGATGAAATCTAGTGGATACGTGCTTCACTAAGTCTTCTATCAGTATTAAACCTTTGAGATTCATTTAAACTCCTATGAACTACCGGCAATCATATCTTCCCCAACTAGTTCTTGTTGAAAACTTGCACTTGTGTTGATAAGATTTGCTTTCCCAAGAAAACCCACTCATCCAATACCCATAAAATTTGTACAACATTGATTTTCATAAGTGTAAAGCATGCACACTAAATTTAAAGCCAATTCAATAGTATTTAGTGGGTGTCACACTTGAAAGATGTAAATCTAGATAAGATGTTCAAATTTTTCATTGGAAACAATTTATGGTGTAAGTATTCAATATATGTAGTATCATTCAATTGTCAATAGGAGAGTATGTGTTTAAGTGGTAGACTGGTAGTGGAGGCTTCATGTTACCTAAGGTTCTGAGTTCGATTCAATAAAGTGCAAACGTGTATTTCCGTGACCTGTAAGTCCCTCGAGGGTATTAAGCACTAAGTGTAGCACTAGAAGGATTTTGTGGACAGTATTAACCTTAATACTATTTTGAAAGATTTTGTATCAAAAAATACCCAAAGATATTTTTTTTTTGTAAATCATTGGAGCATTATTGTTTTATTTAAGATAATCATAATAGTTATTTTACTCTTCTTTCAAGTTTATTGTTTTAGTGTCATTATCTTTTTATATGAACTAAATATACACTATAAATTATATTACTATATAATCTAGTTCTCATATAAAAGAACTAGCTTAAAGCCCCTTACTATCTTATTCGCTCTAAGGCTGTCCACAGCCGATCGTGCAAGATATAGAATTTGCACCGTAAATTATATTTTTTATATAGTGAAATTTAAAATAAAAGATAAAGAGATAAGATATGATAGTGGCTGAAGACAGCCTGCGGCCCTCAAAATTATAGAGACCGACCTGCCTCTAACTTGCTACTTGAGGTCGTGGAGGTGGTTGGCCTCACTAGTAGTGGGTTTTGTTCTCTAGGGATAAAAGAAAATTGCATGCACCTTTGTGGTAGTATTGTGTCTAATGTTTTTAGAAAACAGAACAGATCTGACAGCTAAAGATTTAGAATCTACTGAATGCTTTTTTCTGATTTTGGCGAGAGCTTTTATGATATTTAATCCTTCGTTCTAGAGTGTCTTAAAGGATTAATATACATACGCTTGGTTGGAGAAGATCAATTAATACAAGATAGCTGTAGTCAATAGGGCAGCACGTTATATATATAGTTCGTCCCCGAATTGGGAATTGGGAGTTATTTCTCCGTTAGTTCGTCCCCAGCGCTGGCCAGCCTGGCCTAGCTAGCTAGCCCAAGCCAATAGGGCACGTGGTTTAGGTGCTCGTAGTCGTACTGCCGTTGCGCCTTCGATCGATTGTTGCCATGGCTTTAGGAGAAGCTAGCGACAGTGTGCAATAAATGATTGAGAACGAGAGCTAGAATCTAAGATGTTCTGTCGTCACTGCAGGTGCAGGGAGAGAAGAAACCACACAAAGCTGCAACTGCAATGCTAATAAATCAGCGTCGATCTCGACGCATGGCGCCCCCGACCTGTTCGATCACGTACGCAAACAGCACACGGATCTTGCGTTGTCCACAAGCGTTTCAAAGTGTGGCGACTGGCGACTCCAAAGAGTCCAAGCTAATTAGGCCACCACACCACATCGACGACGACGATGATCGGTGGGTCGTCAGTATGGATCGTCGTCGCCGTCCACACACGCCGAATTGAATCCCCGTCCCCGTGGTCCTGTCGTCACTCGCCGTGACCGGCTATCTTCTTCTCACGTCGATCTGGACTTGAGCCAAAAGTTTCCTACGACGACGTCTGTGTGTGGTTGGATCGTTTTCCAATGGCGTCTGTGTCTGCTCGAGTAATCAACGACGACTTTGGACCTACCCCATATATATGCATCGATATATCTATACACGGTCACGTCCCCTACGTAATACAGCGGGGCCCGCGCCGCGACTAGCCGGCACGGCCTGGTGCGGTGATAAGCTGATGGATCGCGGCGCGCGTGGTCCCCGCGTCGATGTCGATACGTCCACGTCGCCCGCCAAGTGCCTGTGAGGCTGGTTGCAGTGCGGGCGGCAGCGCGGGCGAGAAGAGGCCGCTGCCGCCCGCGCGCGGGCGAGAGGCGGACGAGAGGCCGGCGTCGGGCGATGGCGCTCGCGCTCGGCGAGAGCGGCCGGTATCGCCTCGCTCTCGTCCGCGCTGGAGCGCCCGCCCGGGCGAGAGGCGGGCGAGAGGGAGGCGAGGCACTGGCGGGCGAGAGCGCGGGGCGAGAGCACGGGCGAGAGCGACGTGGCGCGATCTGATTGGTCCACGTGTGCTAGCCGTTCAACTAGCCGTTTTTGACCGTTTGGAGTCCAAAAAATTCGAAAAAAATTGCAAAAAATCACAAATTTCATCCCCAATCCCTCTATATATACCCGTACCCGGGTGGAGCTCATTCCACACACCATTCCATCTCATTTTTCTCTTCCAAACTCCCCTTTCTTCACACAATGTCGGGTTGGTCCCCCAGATTTGAACACCTTCACGGATCTCTTGCAGTCCGATGGGTCACCTACAACCCTTCCGTTAGATGAGTCTTCTTCACTACATCGTCGCTCCGATGTTTCAGCCTCACTCCCCCGTGCACTATTTCCGACTGCGCGTCCACCACCATACCCTTATCCCTATCATTTGTATCAATATCCACCGTCTTCATATGGTCAACCTCCAACTTCCCAAGCCGGAATTCAAGCCTCATTCCCGGTACGTCCGTATGTCCCTCCCCCACCTACTGCGGACGGAAGTCAAGCTTCTTTCCAGATACCTCCATACGCCCCTCCTCCATATGCTCCACCTCCGTATGGAGTACCTCCTTATGCTCCATATGCTCCACCTCCGTATGGAGCACCTCATCCATATGCTCCACCTACGTATGGAGCACCTCCTCCAGTTGCACCTTTATCTGTTGGATCTGAAAACCAAGCTGAGGAAAATCCCGTGCCGAAGGAAAAGCGTCCAAAGAGGCTAGAGTGGACGAAGGAAGACGAGGAAAAGCTGGTGAGTGAATCGTTTCTCATTTATTTAATCTTGATTTTTTAGTTTACTTATATTATAGGTTTTATTGTAGGTTAATGCTTGGTTTATGCATTCTAATGATCCCATCTCCGGCAGCAATAAGAGCGGATCAAGTTTCTGGGGCCATGTAACACTCGGCTTTAAGGAACAAAGCCAGGTGCATCTCATACATGCGCCAAGAAGACAACACATATAATAACAGAGTGTATAGAGATAAATGTCCTAAAACATCAGAGTATTTATTACATAGCGGAAGTCTTATTACAAAATAAAGTAATAAAGATAAAACAAACTAAGGATCGTCGGCGCCAATGTCGACTGGGAAACGCCACCTGGATCAGATCGAACTCCTCGGTGTTAGGCGGCTCCTCCTGAACCACCTGATCATCTCCTGTGGGGGGGGGGTGTGAGACAGCAAGGGTGAGCTCACACATGATCATAGCTCAACAAGTTGTGGGGAACCAGTGGACATAAACTCACAAAGGTGTGAGTTCATGTGATGTGTAAGGCTTAATCAATGACAGGGGTTAAAGCTGAGCATTGCTTTTAAGTAGTTGGTCAAAATTTTATTAGCAATTACTAAGTGTAAGTAAATACCAAACCATAAGTAAAGTAATAGAACAAAATTAATAACAAACCCATGCGATGCAAATGACAAAATTGAATTTAAGTTCCATAATTTAAACATCAGAGAGTCCTGAGCTGCTCATGACCGTGAGCTCGGCTAGTATACCAGTTTTACACTCTGCAGAGGTTGTACCCTTTACCCACAAGTCATGTTACCCATCTGCCAAGGGGTCATGAATCCCATACACCTCTACCTAGGAAGCGCGGCAGGGCAACACTACGAGGCCTTTACAAAGTTCCACTAGCTTCCGAAAACCCGCTACAGTTTATAGGAAGATCCAGTAAAGGGTTCCTGGCTGACCGCCATCGCAGCAAAATCAACCAGGGACCTCCCCGCACTGACCTCTCCCCTACTGCCCTTGCCCCTTTCGGGTAAGGTAGTCTTCCACTAGCTTTCCTAATTAGTCAGCCAAGGGGTCCCATTCCTCCCTTGTGGTGGCACGTGGTTCTCAAGTTAAGCTCTATGTTCCAATTAACATTAATGATAACAACATGAACATAAACAGAATAACAGCAAGAATTGGAACATAGAGGTAATAAATGATTATCCCAAAACCATATAAAGCAATAGCAAACTACCCAAGTGATTCAGGGGTAAACAAGGTAATGAGATAAGCAATCTAGGGTGACCTATTGGGACCCATCAAAATTAACCTATGCATGGATATGTGATATTAAAGAACATTATTGGGTAAAAAGTGGTCAAGGGCACAACTTGCCTTCAATGAGCTCCTGCTCAGCTACTTCAACCTGCTGCTCACCAGTATCCTCAGCAACGGGCTCTTCTACTCGCCACAATACAAACAAACACAGTGCATATAGAGAAATTAACATTACACCAAACATATATACAAAATACACAGTAATAATCTACACATTAAAATAAAATCCTAGGAACAGAAATCATAATTTTTGGAGTTATGGAATTTAAGTTATGCATTTTCAAAGGTTTTATGTGCTTTAAATAGGATTAAGTGATAAATAAATTTCCTTACTGTTTTTATGCCAAAACAGAGACACTAAGTGCTAGAGAATAAAATTACAAAATTTTAGGAACTGGAATGGATGAATTTGGAGTTAGTATGAATTTTCTATGAATTTATAAAGTTCTAGCAATTATTTTTATATTAAAAATTCATTTTCTATTTATTTTCTCTGGTTTTCATGTTGACTGGACTGGGCGTCAATTCCTGGAAAACCCAGGGGGCTCGGGGTAAAATCTTCTAAGACTCAGATCACCCGCACAGTGGACCGCGGGTTAATTCTGAAAATCTACAGGGGCTCTTTAACAAAGATGACCCGCGAAGGGGGTACAGACTAATCTGGACCGTTGGATCTCACACGGATGGCTCGGATTAGATCTAACATATATCGAACCGGTACACATCCTGAGCCGCAGGATCCGAGATCTGCGGTCTGGTTTTAATGAAGCTCGGGCCACCCGGAACCGACCGATCCGAATCTAACGGTCCCGATCGATCACGCGAAAGGGTACGCCCAGATCTAATCTTAGCCGTTCATCGCCGAATCGACGGGCGCGAATCTCTCTCCTTCCTTCGGTCCTAACTCCGGCGGCATCGCCCAGTCGCCACGGCGGCGCGCCCCCGACGTGCGGCAATTGCGTCCATTACGCCCTAATTCGACCCGCGAAAGGGTCCTACTCTATGCTAGCGCCTATAGGAAACGGATGACCACACACATACCAGTGATCGAAGCCCCGAGGATGCAGGCCACACGATGAGGCGGATTTGCGGCGAATGCGAAGTCCGGCGAGCAATTCACGCCGAGCAGAAGCCTAACTTCACGGTCCGAGCACACGTATGGTTTCCCCGTGGTCCGGCGAACACAACCGGCCACCCACGGGCCGCCCGGCGGCGATACAGGGCGGAGTCAACGGCGGCGGGTCACTTCCTCTCTGCGGGCGTAATTCTGGAGGTGGCGGCGGGTTTCTTGGCAGGGATGAGCGGCGCGCAAGGTTCGGGAACCCAGGGTTTTATGGCCGGTGAGGTTGGGCAGTTAACGGCCAACGGATTCCACGAATTCCGCGAGCTAGCGGACATCACGGCCATGGCTGTTGCGGCGGTGAGGATCGCGCGGATAACGCTGACAGCACGGGCCCACGCGGAAGTGAGAGTCTTGCGCGCAGGAGAGAGGGTGCTGGCATGTGGGCCCGACTTCACAGCGACACGGTCGCGGACGCGCGCGCGAGGGGCGGTGTGGAGGCTGACAAGTGGGCCCCGCCCGTCAGCGAGGGGAGGAGCGAGCGCGGTGAGGTGTCCTGGGCCGCGCGGGTGGGTTTGCATATTAGGCCGAAATGGGTGGTGTCGGCCCAGTTAGGCATAGTATCTCTTTTCTTTTTATATTTTCTGTTTTTCTGTTTTCTTTTCTTTTTATTTTTCAATTCCCAATTTGAATTCCAAGTATGACTTTGAACTTGTACTCAAATTATAGATAAATTTCAATCATACCAGTATGGTTGAGTTTGTGTATTTATAAATTTTGTTTTACATTTATATTATTTCTTTCTTTCTTTCTCCTTTTTCCTCAAATCCTCTTCTCATTGTCATTTCATTTCTATGTTGTCACCAAATACACACACAAATAAAATATCCAGCATGATGCAATGATTTAGTAGTATATCTCTTTGTTAATTGTTTTTGGACATGGTGTTCTCATATGATGATGCATCAAACTCACATAAAGAGAGAAATTGTTTTCTCTATTGGTATTTTATCTAGCAATTACAAAGTGGGTGTTACAAATCCTACCCCCCTTAGAATAATCTCGTCCTCGAGATTTAAGAAGAACTAGGGAAAAGGTGGGGAAAATCTATGCGCAGCTCTTCTTCTCTTTCCCAAGTTGCTTCATCTTCACTGTGGTGACTCCATTGAACTTTGCACATCTTTATCACCTTATTCCTTGTAACCCGAGTCAAAGTATCCAAAATCTTGATCGGGTACTCCGTGTAAGTCAAATCACCTTGAACACTGAGCTCCTCTATGGGTAACTGTTCCTCAGGGACACAGAGACACTTCTTCAGTTGAGATACGTGGAACACACTATGCACATCCGATAGACTATCCGGTAACTCCAGCTGGTATGCCATCTCTCCAACTCTCCTAAAGATCAAGAATGGTCCAATATAGCGAGGGGACAATTTTCCCTTGACTTTAAATCTCCTCATTCCACGAAGTGGTGACACCTTGAGGTACACATAATCTCCTTCTTCAAATTCCAGTGGCCTCCTTCTATTATCAGCATAACTCTTTTGCCTGGTTTGAGCCACTCTCAAATTCTCTCGAATTATACGGACTTGTTCTTCTGCTTCTTGAATCAATTCAGGCCCAAAGAACTGTCTTTCTCCAGTCTGATCCCAATACAGAGGAGTCCTGCACTTCCTCCCATATAAAGCTTCAAAAGGTGACATCTTCAGACTGGCCTGATAACTATTATTATATGAGAATTCAGCATAAGGCAGACTCTTATCCCAACTTCCTCCATGCTGAAGGGCACATGCTCTCAACATATCTTTCAAAACTTGGTTTGTCCTTTCAGTCTGTCCATCCGTCTGAGGGTGATAAGCCGTGCTAAAATTCAACTTTGTACTCATATTCTCATGAAAGCTTCTCCAAAATCTTGAGGTAAACTGCGAACCTCGATCAGATACGATCTTCTTTGGCACTCCATGCAAACACACAATCCGGGCCATATATAACTCTGCTAGCTGAGAACCTTTATAAGTAGTCTTCACAGGAATAAAGTGAGCCACTTTAGTCAATCTATCCACAATCACCCATATAGCATCATATCCTTTCTGGGTGCGAGGCAATCCAGTAATGAAATCCATACCAATCTCTTCCCACTTCCACTCGGGTATCTTCAGTGGATGCAGTAGTCCAGCTGGCCTCTGGTGTTCAGCCTTAACTCTTTGACATACATCGCACATAGCCACATGTGCAGCCACATCTCTTTTCAATCCATACCACCAATACTTCCGTTTCAAATCCTGATACATCTTGGTACTACCAGGATGAATAGAATAATCCGAGTCATGGGCCTCCTTCAATATAGTCTCCCGAAGGCTTTTAATATCAGGGACACACATCCTATTCTTGAACCATACGGTGCCCTGCTCATCTTCCGTGAACTCCGGAACTCGACCTTCAGTAATCAGATCCTTAATCTCTTTTATTTTGGCATCACCAACTTGTCCTTTGCGGATCTCTTGCTCCAGAGTAGGTTCCACATCCATAGTAACTCCTTCAGTATGAGCAACTATCCCCAGGTTAAGTCTCCTGAAATCCTCAACAATCTCATCGGGTAGCTGGGCAACAACAGCTGAATGAACATGCTCCTTGCGACTCAAGGCATCTGCAACCAAGTTTGCCTTGCCCGGGTGATAGTGAATCTCCAAATCATAATCTTTAATAAGCTCCAACCAACGGCGTTGCCTAAGATTGAGATCCTTCTGAGTGAATATATACTTCAAACTCTTATGGTCCGTGTATACTTGGCACTTAGTTCCCATGATGTAGTGTCTCCAAATCTTAAGTGCATGCACAACGGCTGCCAATTCCAAGTCATGAGTGGGGTAGTTCAATTCATGCTTGTGTAACTGACGAGAAGCATAAGCAATCACATGTCCTTCTTGCATGAGCACACATCCTAAGCCTTGGCCACATGCATCGCAATAGATGTCAAATCCTTTCTGTAGGTCCGGCATAACCAATACTGGTGGCGACATCAACCCCTTCTTCAATAGATCAAAGCTTTCTTGACACTTCTCGTCCCACTTAAACTCTCTTCCTTTCTCCAAAAGTGAAGTCATAGGTTTGGCAATCTTAGAAAATCCTTCAATAAATCTCCGATAGTAGCCTGCTAATCCCAAGAAACTCCGAATCTCAGTAACTGTAGTGGGTACTCTCCACTCCATTATCTCCTTAACTTTAGCAGGATCCACTGATATTCCTCCATTAGAAATAATATGACCAAGAAATGGCACTTCGCCAATCCAAAACTCGCACTTGCTGAACTTGGCATATAGCTGGTTATCTCGTAGCTTCTGTAGCACCATCCTCAGATGCTCCTCGTGATCACTATCACTCTGAGAATAAATAAGAATATCGTCGATGAATACCACGACGAATCTGTCCAAATACTCCATAAACACCTTGTTCATTAAGTTCATAAAATAGGCTGGTGCGTTGGTTAATCCAAACGACATAACAGTAAACTCATATAATCCATATCTAGTCGAGAAAGCCGTCTTGGGAATATCCGATGGTCTAATCCTCATCTGATGGTAACCCGATCGGAGATCAATCCTCGAAAATACTCTTGCACCTCTCATTTGATCAAATAAATCTTCAATACGGGGCAATGGATACTTGTTCTTCACTGTAACATCATTAAGAGATCTATAATCCACACACATCCATTGCGATCCATCCTTCTTCTGTACAAACAAAACCGGTGCTCCCCAAGGTGAGGAACTCGGACGAATGTACCCAGCCTCTTGTAACTCAGTCAACTGTTTCTTAAGTTCCTTCAACTCTTCTACGGACATTCTATATGGCCGTTTAGAAATAGGGGCGGTTCCAGGTAAGAGGTCAATAACAAACTCAACTTCTCTATCAGGTGGCATCCCTGGTAACTCCTCTGGAAAGACATCCGGAAAATCTCTAACCACCCGGATGTTGTCGCCAACAAACTCCTCAGGCATAAAGAACATTGCGCGCATAGATGAGGAGGTTACTGCAATGTTAACTTGAAACCTTTCTCCTTTAGTAGTAGTGAGTTCTACGGTACCTCTACCACATGTTATAACGGCCTTTGCCTTTCTTAGCCATGACATACCAAGGATTAAATCTATACTGCTTGACTCCAATATTATAGCTGTAGCTCCAAATTCTCTACCCATAATGGTCAATGTCAATCTACGTGTCATTTGATTCGCCTCAACAGGCCCTTTAAGTGTAATTACTCTCATGGGTTTTCTCATATTGTCCAACACATATGCCCAAACCAAAATCTCAGCATGACGCATAATTTTATTAGCAACACATGGGGTCAAATAGACCTTTTTATTCCTCCTAAAATAGTATCATACCGAATACTAACTAAAGGAACATGTAGATCTTACAAATAGTAGTGATTTATATATATGTTTATGTAGCTTGGTGGAGCTGGTGGTGGTGAAGATGGTGGTTGTTGTTGTTGTCTCTCCAACCGTGATTGCCTTATTTCTTGTTGTATCTCCAGACGGGCCTGACGTATTTCCTCGCGTTCTTGTCTTATCTGGTTTTGCATTTCGGTCATCATGTCTGTCAATTGCTGTATTACCAGCCTTTGGGTTGCGATCACTTGCTCGGTTTCAACAGGTGGGGGATTTAGAGGATTCATTTCTGTTTGCTGTTGCGTGATAATCTTTCCTTTCCTGGTATTGACCATCCGTGTTAGATACATATGGTAAGAGAGAGCAGTAGACAAGGCAGGTATTTACGAATCAGGTTACTTTGGGGGACTTTTTAGCTAAGCAGATTAACATTTTACATATCCTAGCTAATTCAATACCTTATGGTGGTACATGCTAAGATGTCCATCTATAGTAATTCAATCAATCGAAGAAGCAAACCAGGCATTTAGCATCAGCACAATCAAACAACATTTTTTTTAATAGAGAAAATAGTTCTAATTTTGTCTTAGGTTCCCTATCTCTTACGAATGTCATAGGGGTAGGGATTCCAAGGTTTGAAATCCATCTTGTCTCAGAGTAGAAAAGGTAAGAATGATCAGAGTAGAACAGTAGAAGGTGAGACAGGATCAAGATAAGTGTAGAAAGAATCAGAGTAAGGTGAGCGTAGAATGAATCAGAATGAGATAAGTAGGTAAGGGTTTGTCCATTTCTATCTAGGTCTCGTCCTACAGTCAACATTTCCTCTGATACCACTTCTGTAACACCCGGCTTTAAGGAACAAAGCCAGGTGCATCTCATACATGCGCCAAGAAGACAACACATATAATAACAGAGTGTATAGAGATAAATGTCCTAAAACATCAGAGTATTTATTACATAGCGGAAGTCTTATTACAAAATAAAGTAATAAAGATAAAACAAACTAAGGATCGTCGGCGCCAATGTCGACTGGGAAACGCCACCTGGATCAGATCGAACTCCTCGGTGTTAGGCGGCTCCTCCTGAACCACCTGATCATCTCCTGTGGGGGGGGGGGGTGTGAGACAGCAAGGGTGAGCTCACACATGATCATAGCTCAACAAGTTGTGGGGAACCAGTGGACATAAACTCACAAAGGTGTGAGTTCATGTGATGTGTAAGGCTTAATCAATGACAGGGGTTAAAGCTGAGCATTGCTTTTAAGTAGTTGGTCAAAATTTTATTAGCAATTACTAAGTGTAAGTAAATACCAAACCATAAGTAAAGTAATAGAACAAAATTAATAACAAACCCATGCGATGCAAATGACAAAATTGAATTTAAGTTCCATAATTTAAACATCAGAGAGTCCTGAGCTGCTCATGACCGTGAGCTCGGCTAGTATACCAGTTTTACACTCTGCAGAGGTTGTACCCTTTACCCACAAGTCATGTTACCCATCTGCCAAGGGGTCATGAATCCCATACACCTCTACCTAGGAAGCGCGGCAGGGCAATACTACGAGGCCTTTACAAAGTTCCACTAGCTTCCGAAAACCCGCTACAGTTTATAGGAAGATCCAGTAAAGGGTTCCTGGCTGACCGCCATCGCAGCAAAATCAACCAGGGACCTCCCCGCACTGACCTCTCCCCTACTGCCCTTGCCCCTTTCGGGTAAGGTAGTCTTCCACTAGCTTTCCTAATTAGTCAGCCAAGGGGTCCCATTCCTCCCTTGTGGTGGCACGTGGTTCTCAAGTTAAGCTCTATGTTCCAATTAACATTAATGATAACAACATGAACATAAACAGAATAACAGCAAGAATTGGAACATAGAGGTAATAAATGATTATCCCAAAACCATATAAAGCAATAGCAAACTACCCAAGTGATTCAGGGGTAAACAAGGTAATGAGATAAGCAATCTAGGGTGACCTATTGGGACCCATCAAAATTAACCTATGCATGGATATGTGATATTAAAGAACATTATTGGGTAAAAAGTGGTCAAGGGCACAACTTGCCTTCAATGAGCTCCTGCTCAGCTACTTCAACCTGCTGCTCACCAGTATCCTCAGCAACGGGCTCTTCTACTCGCCACAATACAAACAAACACAGTGCATATAGAGAAATTAACATTACACCAAACATATATACAAAATACACAGTAATAATCTACACATTAAAATAAAATCCTAGGAACAGAAATCATAATTTTTGGAGTTATGGAATTTAAGTTATGCATTTTCAAAGGTTTTATGTGCTTTAAATAGGATTAAGTGATAAATAAATTTCCTTACTGTTTTTATGCCAAAACAGAGACACTAAGTGCTAGAGAATAAAATTACAAAATTTTAGGAACTGGAATGGATGAATTTGGAGTTAGTATGAATTTTCTATGAATTTATAAAGTTCTAGCAATTATTTTTATATTAAAAATTCATTTTCTATTTATTTTCTCTGGTTTTCATGTTGACTGGACTGGGCGTCAATTCCTGGAAAACCCAGGGGGCTCGGGGTAAAATCTTCTAAGACTCAGATCACCCGCACAGTGGACCGCGGGTTAATTCTAAAAATCTACAGGGGCTCTTTAACAAAGATGACCCGCGAAGGGGGTACAGACTAATCTGGACCGTTGGATCTCACACGGATGGCTCGGATTAGATCTAACATATATCGAACTGGTACACATCCTGAGCCGCAGGATCCGAGATCTGCGGTCTGGTTTTAATGAAGCTCGGGCCACCCGGAACCGACCGATCCGAATCTAACGGTCCCGATCGATCACGCGAAAGGGTACGCCCAGATCTAATCTTAGCCGTTCATCGCCGAATCGACGGGCGCGAATCTCTCTCCTTCCTTCGGTCCTAACTCCGGCGGCATCGCCCAGTCGCCACGGCGGCGCGCCCCCGACGTGCGGCAATTGCGTCCATTACGCCCTAATTCGACCCGCGAAAGGGTCCTACTCTATGCTAGCGCCTATAGGAAACGGATGACCACACACATACCAGTGATCGAAGCCCCGAGGATGCAGGCCACACGATGAGGCGGATTTGCGGCGAATGCGAAGTCCGGCGAGCAATTCACGCCGAGCAGAAGCCTAACTTCACGATCCGAGCACACGTATGGTTTCCCCGTGGTCCGGCGAACACAACCGGCCACCCACGGGCCGCCCGGCGGCGATACAGGGCGGAGTCAACGGCGGCGGGTCACTTCCTCTCTGCGGGCGTAATTCTGGAGGTGGCGGCGGGTTTCTTGGCAGGGATGAGCGGCGCGCAAGGTTCGGGAACCCAGGGTTTTATGGCCGGTGAGGTTGGGCAGTTAACGGCCAACGGATTCCACGAATTCCGCGAGCTAGCGGACATCACGGCCATGGCTGTTGCGGCGGTGAGGATCGCGCGGATAACGCTGACAGCACGGGCCCACGCGGAAGTGAGAGTCTTGCGCGCAGGAGAGAGGGTGCTGGCATGTGGGCCCGACTTCACAGCGACACGGTCGCGGACGCGCGCGCGAGGGGCGGTGTGGAGGCTGACAAGTGGGCCCCGCCCGTCAGCGAGGGGAGGAGCGAGCGCGGTGAGGTGTCCTGGGCCGCGCGGGTGGGTTTGCATATTGGGCCGAAATGGGTGGTGTCGGCCCAGTTAGGCATAGTATCTCTTTTCTTTTTATATTTTCTGTTTTTCTGTTTTCTTTTCTTTTTATTTTTCAATTCCCAATTTGAATTCCAAGTATGACTTTGAACTTGTACTCAAATTATAGATAAATTTCAATCATACCAGTATGGTTGAGTTTGTGTATTTATAAATTTTGTTTTACATTTATATTATTTCTTTCTTTCTTTCTCCTTTTTCCTCAAATCCTCTTCTCATTGTCATTTCATTTCTATGTTGTCACCAAATACACACACAAATAAAATATCCAGCATGATGCAATGATTTAGTAGTATATCTCTTTGTTAATTGTTTTTGGACATGGTGTTCTCATATGATGATGCATCAAACTCATATAAAGAGAGAAATTGTTTTCTCTATTGGTATTTTATCTAGCAATTACAAAGTGGGTGTTACCGGCCAAATAGCGACAACATATAACTCCACCTCCGACCCTATCCGTCATCGAACCGCCAAGCAACTTAAAGATCATTGGGTCACCTACAACCGGGAGGTGACCAAGTTCAATGGATTCTACCTCCAAGAAGAAAGGTTGCGTTAGAGCGGAGCTGACGATGCAATGGTCATGGATGCAGCAATGGCGAGGTTCGAGGGTAAAATGGGGCATCCATTTAAGCGCCATCATTGGTGGCAAGTTGTTCGCCACGAGCCCAAGTGGTCAGCAAAGCATGGTCTTGGTAGTGGATCTGATTCGACTGCGAATAAGAGAACCCGACTCGGAGTCTCTGGTGAATATAGTTCTGGAGGCACTGAAGACACCGAGGAGGAAGTGCCCCAACAAGTGGGGCGTGATAGGGCAAAGGCGGCTGCGCGAAAGACAAAGACGAAGGGGAAAGGGAAGGAAGCCACGAGCAGCGAATCAACAAGTGAAGCATTCAAAATGAAGAACTTGTGGGGTGGATTAGTGAAGGCCAAGCTTTTGAAGCAATGGAACATCCTAAAGGGCCGATCAACCAGAGATATGGACCCGGCTGAAAGACGTACCCATGGCAGGGCCGTAAAGATGGTCGAAAAAGAACTTGGTCTGCTAGATGACGAAGAAGAGGAACCGGAAGCGGAACGTGAAGAGGAGGAAGATGAGGATGAGATCGAGGAGTCCGATTAGAGTTATGTAATTTTATTTTAATTATCATGTCATTTTATTTTAATTATTATGTACTTTGTAATTTTTAATTCAATAAAAAACATTATGTTGTGTGTTTTCTGAGCGTTGAAATAAATCCGCGTGAATTACTTAATTCTGAAATAGAAAAGCTGACGTGGCTATAGCCTGAGGCTGTAGCCTGCTGCAGCCTGTGCACTGGAGCAGCAGGGGCGAGAGTGGAGGCGAGAGCTGACGTGGCAGGGGCGACAGGGAGGCTGTGCACTGGACTCAGGGTCTGTTTGGTTAGGCTGTGGCTGTGAAAAAAGTTGCTGTGGGCTGTGAGCTGTGGAAAAAGCTGCTGTAGGCTGTGGGCCGTTAAAAAGCTAAAAACCGTTTGGTAGAAACCACTAAAAATCGTTAAAAGTTCTTCGATATATGTTTTTATAGTTTCATCCGAAAAGCCACTAAAAGCAGGTACAGAGGTGCTTTCAGATTTGCACTGTGAGAAAGTCAACTTTTAGAAAAAGCTGCTTTCTGGATCCAGCCCTTTGGTTGGCTTTTGGCTTTTAGGGGGCAAAAGCCAAAAGCCAAAAGTCAAACCAAACACACCCTCAGCCTGACAATTGGCTTGGATTTAAGGTGTTCACCGGAGAAGAACCGAGAGGAGAAGAGGGAAAGACTATTTTTAGACTTTCTCTAGCAGATTACACATATCCATGTCTATTTAGGGTGGGATGGGTAATCCATGTGGTCCGCAATGTATACTCATATTCTGACTGCTATCCAGCAGTCCACGCATACCCATATCCATACTCATATCCATACCCATTTCTCCTCTAAGGTCGTTCTCAGGGTTGATGTAAACATTCAAATCACCTTGTCCGAACTCCCCCCAAATTGGTCGTTTTCCCGTCCCGGCCACCATCGGTCCATAGTTGTGTTCATCGCCCCCCCTCACACAAGGCCACCGATAGGAGCTTCGGCTCGGTGCGGATCCACAGGGGTGGTATGGCCGCCTTCCTTCTCATGCTGAACGTGCTACCTCGCCGGTCCATCCACGGATCGTCATCCGAATCCAGTCATGGGTTGCTTCCGGATCTGCACCGAGCTGCGAGCAGCTCCAACACCCGATGCAAAGATAAACACCGAGCACCTCCAAGTGAAGCAAGGTAAATGAAATACCTTTCGATTCGTACACTACCGGGAACAGATCAACTTAAAATATTCTACATTTCTTGTTGTTTAATCCCTGTGACCACATCAGATGCAATTTATTTTTTGGATCTACGTGGATTGACATGAACCATCTCAGTACATTTCAAGCTCACTACATTGCTTTCGTAGATGTGGCTATGGTTTTGGCGCAAAAGGAGGCATGCCCGACAATAAGCTAGGGCATCTACAAATCATATGCTACTCACTTCAGCTGCTACTCCTATAGTTCAAGAAGAATTGGAATGCGAACAACACCGACACACGGGTTTTGTCTTTGGTCGTCAAGTCATCCATGCGACTGATTTACAGGACATTGAAAGCTCATGGCCGATTATTTCGACCCCAATCCTATTTACAACAACAACGTCTTTCGTCGGCGATTAGTATTTCCTTTTCCAGCTCTAAGCTTCCTTGTTCATGATTGCATTCTTGCTGTTTACATCATGGTGACTACATTTTGTAGTTTTCAAATGACGAAGTGAATGTTCCTAGAGATAGCGAACACACTGGAGTCGATGAATCCATATTTCAAACACAAAATGAATGCCGCTGGGACGTAGGGCTTCGCAACAGTGTAGAAGGTAACTGTCGCTCTACGAATGCACGCATATGGAGTCTTTACGGACTCATTCGATGATAAATTCTAAATGGCAGAATCCACCATGCTCGAAACTGTCCAAGAATTCACCCGCACCATTGTGCACACATATGGTGACCGTTACTTGAGAGCACCAAATGAGCATGACATTTCTCGGCTCTTGGCGAAAGCATAACATAGAGGATTCCCTGGTCATTTGGTGCTAATGTCACGTTATGTCTTTTGTAGGCACGAATTCACGGACATTACACTGTAGTGAGGTGAACAATCTTCTTGTTCTTCAGTCAATGACATTTTTTGTCAATGTGTTACACAGGGTGTTGTGATTGTTTCAAAGAATTTTTTTGTCATTGTCACAACGTGTCATGATTTTTTTCAATGACATTGTTTGTCATTGTGCTTCAAAGGGTGTTTCATGATGCTTGATCGCAAAGAAACAAGACTTCGAATATTTTGCCCAATTTTATGCTCATTCAGTGACGTCCACTAGGCGAGGTACCTATGCTTGTTGCTGGTAGTGCACTGGTCCTCGTCCACAACTAACGTAGTAGCAGCAGCAGAAACTTTTGTACAACTACGATGTGCTTGTACACTCGCTAGCAAAGCAAAGTTGTTTATGGTTTGACAATATATTTTATGACCAGCATATAGTGGAATATTTTTAGTAGCTTTTGGACAATATTTATGTCTACCATTTGTATATAATGGTTGTCTTAGTGATTCTTATTGTTCTATTTGGGAATCTGCCCCACGATGCATGGTTCAATACCTTTTCTTGTTGCTGGTACAACAATTGTATTCGATGACACCTCAAATACTCTATATGGGATTGTGGTCGACTATGAAAGGATGAGTTCCTAGTATTGTTGCTGCTACAACAATCATTCGTGCATACCTCATGTAGTTTCTCAGTGATTCTGGCCGACCACACCAGATTAAGGACCTGAACACAACTTTCATTCCATTTGGCAAGACATTTCGTATGAAAATTGAACCACTGTGAACTAGATAAACTTTCACACAACACGCATACTAGAACAAATGGGTTATTATGCACTTTATTGTAACAACGACTACTCGAAAAAATAATTAAAGGTTTTGCACGAACACAATACTGATTCCCGAACATATTCAAACTCAACAAGTTTTTATTTAACTAGGACGACACCACAAACAAGACATGGTAAAAACAAATTGGTTGAACTCTGCAACATATCAAAGTAATCTTGGGAATCATCATCTGGTAGGGTGCACACGTCCATCATCATGAGCTTGTTTGTTTCCTTGTCTACCTTCAGATTGAGCAACTTCTTCTGGATTTCAACTTTTTCTGCCATCATAGATTTAAAATCCCTGGCCTCTTTTTTTGGATGCCTCAACCTGAGCCATGTCGAAGTTCACTCTATCCATTGACATCTTCTACAAAACTTCCAAAAAAGATGTGGATTTAGAAGAAGAACTAGGCGTGTTGTGCCGCTTCTTTGCATTGTCCCATCCCATTCGGTGTACGTTCAGGTAGAGGAGGCATGTTCTCCCTATCCTCAGTGTTCTCCAGACCTGGGGATTTGGTTTTGTTGGGGTAGAACCCTGCTGCCATCAACCAGGATGTCCACTTGGGCTTGTTTTTTAGAATAAACCAACAATGCATGGATTGGAAATTATTTCCTATTCCACCATCATAAAGGTTGTTAGTCTCATTGACTTGCAAACAAAAACAAGTTTTAGGACAAGTCTGTTCACAGTGCATTTGTTTGAATGACATTATGAAATGTAACCAACCTTTTCATCTTCACTTTGTCCACTTTTGTACCTTCTACAAACTTTGTCGTATAGGGCACAAAATTTTCTTGTTTACCTTTGGATGATTCCCCACCTGTGTTGAAGGGAACACACACTTCGATCTGTAATAGTAGAGGTCTTGTGCTCAGTTAAATACTTGTGGACCCGAGCCCAGTAGCTTCCCAATGTTTGATTTGCCATAGTGATTAGATCCTTGTCCACATTCAAATAAGCAGATAACAACAAGGAATCTTCTTCATTGCTAAAATTTTTACTCCAGATGGCTACCTTCTTGGTTGCCATTATTTTCTTTTGTCATGGTCCTGGGGAAACTTGTGTAACTTGTTGTGGAATAACCTACAAATATGGTGGTTGGTCAGTACTTTTTTTTTTGAAAGGGAAAGGCATAAGAATTGCCCTTCCAATATATTAGACGAAAAGAGTAAACACTGTACAAATACTGGCACCAAAGCTGGCGCCACCACAAAAAACAACTAGCCAAGCAGACCTAGCTATGACACTGGCACCAGAAAAGGGGGGAAAAAACTAACCCCCTGCCCAGTCCCCCGGACACTACTAGCAGGCCATACCTCTACCCACAAAATCTTTCACCATCTGCACAACTTGCTCTGTCGTTCTCTGTTGACCCTTGAAGATTCTGTTGTTTCTCTCCACCCATAAACTCCACCAGAAATAAATTAGAAGGCCATCGAAACTTTTTCTTGAATGCTTGCTACAGAGCATCCTCAGTCTATACCACCATTCGCTAAGTGTTCCCATCTTTGAAATACCGAAAAGGAACCGCAGCTTAGCCCAAGACAAAATCATGCTCCACACTTCCACAGCGAAGGGGCAATCCTTACAAAGATGAGTCACTGTCTCCAGAGACAAAGAACAAAGAGAACAATTATGATTGCAGGGCCATCCCCTTTTTTGCAAATTGTCAGCAGTTAAGATTTTGTTGTGCAACAAAGTCCAAGCAAAGAAACGACACTTTGGTTCAGTTTTTGCTTTCCAAATGGGATTGATTTTAATTTTAACGAAGTTTGTTGCGAATTGAATTTTGTAGGCACTACTTGAACTGTAGTTCCCATCTGTCGACCATCTCCAAAAAATGGTGTCATCGAGATCATTGAGGCTGTGTGTGCTGCTGATTGAAAGCCAAAGTGAGACAAATTCTCTCACTTCCTCCTCCCGAGTGAACGGCGCGCAGAAACGAATCCAATAATTATTTCGAAGAGCCTTGAACACCGTGATGTTTTTCCTTCTTGCTTTCTTGTATAGATTTGGTGCCATATTCTTTGGAGCCTGCCCTTCAATCCAACTGGAACCCCAAAAATCTGCCATTTTCCCATTACCAATAGTCACAATTGTTGAAGCATTGAAAATATCTACATCCACCTTGTCGCATGGTAATGGCATGCCAGCCCATGCCTTTTCTTTAACCGTCCACCGTAGCCACAACCATCTTAGTCTTAGCGCTCTTGCAAAACGCTCTAGGTCTAGAATTCCTAGACCCCCCCTATTCTTTGGCAGACAAGTTGTGGCCCAGTTAATCAAGCAATGACCCCCACTGCAAAATTCTGGACTATTCCCTTTCCAAAGAAAGCTTCTTCTTAATTTGTCAATTCTTTTAAGAAGCCATCTCTGCGCCGGAAAGATCGTCAGATGGTAAATAGGCTGAGCAGATAGCACCGCTTTAACCAAGGTTTCCCTACCTGCCTTAGAGAGCATCCTGCCTTTCCATCCTGCTAGCCTATTAGTAATTTTATCGATTAACGGTTGAAAATCCACTCTCCTAACAGTCCTGAAATGAAGCGGCAGACCAAGATACTTCCCCGGAAATTTTGAGTATTTGCCAGGGAACACATCCATCAGATCTGGCCAGAGAGTCTCAGGGTAACAAATCGGGAAAATTTCAGTTTTATCAAAATTAATCTTCAGCCCTGAACACCCTTCAAAAACTTCCAGGATCCTCTTCAGAACTTTCAAATCCTCTTTTTCTGCTTTAACAAACACTCCTGCATCATCAGCATAAAGAGAACAGCGAAGCTTAGCCGCTCTCGGCAAAACCCGCCCCAAGAGCCCAACATCTGCCGCCATCTCAATCATCCTCTGAAGCGGGTCCATATCTAAAATAAACAGGAACGGGGATAGGGGATCCCCTTGACGAACACCACGCAAGTGCCTGATTGCATTTGTTTGTTGGCCATTGATTAAGATTTTGGAGGAGGAAGAGCCCAAAATTGTGGCGATCCAATTCCTCCACTTCTGAGAAAATCCTAAAGCTCTTAAAACCTCTATCAAATATGCCCAGTTGATGGAGTCAAACGCTTTTGATATGTCAAGCTTGACAAAAAGTGCTGGCTGTTTGCTCTTGTGAAGTTTCTGAGTAACTTTTTGAACGTAGAGGAAATTATCATGAATTGATCGTTTCTGAATGAACGCGTTCTGGGCAGTGGAGACGATCTCGTTCATTCTTGGCGCAAGTCTATTTGCTAAAATCTTGGTTAGAATTTTCATAAAACTGTTGATGAGACTGATTGGTCTAAACATGTCAATCCTGTCAGCCCCTTCCCTCTTTTGCAAAAGAGTGATATTTGCCTCATTAACAAGATGCAGGCTTTTGCATCTATGATTATAGAAATCATGAATAGCAATGAATAGATCATCCTTAATCAGCTCAAAACAACACTTATAAAATAACCCTATGAAACCATCTGGACCCGGCGCAAAGCTTTTGCAATAGTCGTCAGAACATGAATCGAAGCAATTTCTCAAAACAAACCATGGTAAATTGCATGGAGGTGTCAACTCATCATTGTCATCATCGAAGTTTATTGGTGGAGTGTTGTGTATACCGTAAAAAATGGAGTCATCGCGATCATCAAAGTAGTGGTCCATTGCAAGTCTGAAACAAGTGCGAAGTTTGAGTACAATGCAAAGAAACATACACATTTTTTTATTCCAACTGACAATATGACACATAGATTTCGCATAGGGGTAGTACAAACAACTAGCATCAAACCTACTACAACATAGGTTGACAAAAGACTAGCATGGAGCTACTACATTGAAACTAGGAAAACTAGCTAGTTGATGCCTCTAAACTGATCACTGTCATAGTTCATGCCCACTCGTTGCACATTTCAGCAATAGATTTATGCGAAGTGTTGGAAGAAATTCCATTTCAATGGCTACTCGTTCATCTTAGCTTGTGATGCCTATGTCAGTAGGGTAGGGCTTGTACCTCTGAACAATTATGTTGCACTAAATGGATACCTTGTCGATTCAATCAGCTAATTCAAGGATCTGAGCTAGGAGTTTTGGCACATGGTGGCTCTCACACTTTCCTCAGTAGGATTCAACACTAGTTGGCGAATGGCTACAGCGTGGTCTTCCATCTCCTTGATAGCCCACGTGAGGGTATTGTACGGAGTGTCCGACATGAAGCTTGTGCCATACAACTGGGTCAGTTGGAAACTAATTGTATGTGACAAAGGAAATGCATGAAGAGTAAAAGTTGTACTGTGATACAGGGGCAGTTCTAGGATTTGTGGGCAATGTCAGAAGCTTTAAACAATCAAGTATAGAAATTAGATTATTAGATGGGAAATAGAAAATACCAATATCGTACCATGGAAAGCCGATAGTTTACTTTCAAAACAAAATGACACGACCACAACCCTTCATCGAGTATATGGCAAACAATGGTTGTCTTGGTCTCTAGGTTTTTATGTGTATGGATTGAGTAGGTTTTCATAGACCTGACATGTACGTAAAAAGTACTACTAGGCCTCTAAACAAAATCACCAAGACTCTAAAAAAATCACTCCATTTGTTCAGCCAGGTTGTACCATTTCAGAGGGTGGGAGGGGGTGGGTGGGGTAGAAGGTGGATGTTTTCCCCGGATCGAGCAAATGAAACATCGCAGATGTCATAGACATTTGAAGATAAAAGTTTTTCTGATGTGAAGAGAGGATGTGGCAAACCTTGCACGCGAACGCGTAGTAGTTTGACTGCCTCTCGCTGCCAGATCAGTGCTACTCTTGCCGCTATTGTAGGTGGCGACGGTTTTC
Organism: Zea luxurians; assembly: GCA_029449295.1. Classification (NCBI taxonomy): domain Eukaryota; kingdom Viridiplantae; phylum Streptophyta; class Magnoliopsida; order Poales; family Poaceae; genus Zea; species Zea luxurians. The sequence goes on from JAOPSE010000090.1 coordinate 3,159,983, forward strand.
CCCTGTCGATGGAACCTCTGTTGCCTTTGCTTGGTCATGGCGAAGATCGATGGTGCTGACGTCTTCACTGCTGCGCCCGTCCTAGAGGCTAGACGAACAGGGGTGGGGCTGCCGTGGCCTCTAGGTCGGCCGCCGTCGCCGGGGATAGGGTTCATGGTGGGGGTGGGGGGACAAAAGAGGGGGATGCAAAGGAAGGGGCTGACAGTTACTGTAATACCCAAATAATGAGAGAAATAGAAGATACAAGAAAATGGATAGAAAATATAAAATGAAAAGTAATTAAGAGAAGAGGAAAGAAAGCATTATAAACAAAACAAATTACATATATAAATGAATAAACCTTTCTCATAATGGTATTCGAATTTGTGTATTTTATCTGAGTAAGAATTTGGCAACACATATTTCAATTTGAATTTAAAATCCAAAACAAAGAGAAATAAAAACAGAATATAAAAGAAAAAGGGAGGAGACAAGAGAAACAGTATACACTAAGGAAATAAATATATATATATATATATGAATAAATAAATCATTTCAGGATAGTAATTTTGTTTAAGCACTCGATCCCTATGTGAAACTCATGGATAAATTTGAATTCAGATTTTGAATTGGAGTGGAAAAACAAAACAGTAATAAAAAAAAGAATTTCTGGCGCTTGGGCCACGCCACTCCCTATTCAGCCCACTAGGCTTTTTTTCTGCGCGGCCCGTTTCCCCTAGCTCCACCTCGCGTAGCCGTCCAGCAACGAGCAACAGGTGCCGATAGGCGGGCCCTAGCGGTCAGCCACCTTGCCCTTGGTCACTTGCGTGTGGGTTGGGTTGGGTTGGGAGGACCGTCTTCCTCCCGTGATCCTTGCCGGACCGTTGCAGCGGCGCGTGGTGTGACGGAACCTCCCAAGTCATTAGGCCCACCTACAGTTGTCCTTGTCCAACGGACCTCAGACAACCCTGTAGGTGCCCCTGAATCACTTGACAAGTTTGGTATCTGCTTTTCTTACCTTTCCCAAGAGCGTTGCACCCGTCACGCAGACATTACAAGCATCGGAGATACGAAAATGCGGAAGCAGTTACATTAACTTACCTTTATTTAAAAGTAAGACAGAGTTAAATATTTACAGACCAGAATATACTATACGAGTGTAGAGTATTATTATTACAAACCATGGGAGGCAAAAACCCCTCCCGATAAGTTTTAAACAAAAGTTTTATGGAGGATCCTTTCCTCCCGCAGCTTTACTTTTGGTGCTCTTCCTTTGGTACCACCTTTGAATAGAAGCAACAAAAGTTGGTTTCTTCTTCACCTAAAAACAACATGGGACAAAGCGCTGAGTATGGAATTACTCAGCAAGTCTTACCCGACTAAAGAAAAGACTCTCAAGAGTATGCTGGCTTTAAGGGAGTCAAGGTAAGGCTTAACAATAGTCAAAGACTCTATTTGCAGAAATGCTTATTAAAAGTGGATCCTTAAAAATCCAATTTTACTTGTCAGTTTAAGTAAGATTACCTATATCAAGAGTTATTTCTACCCTAGTTCAATCACTTGACCTGCACTAGCCAATTTCTTAACAAACCTTCGTCTTCACTGGATTTCTACGTGTAAGTCAGTGACCAAGTCTTCATATCCGCGAAGTTACGGCGATCCGAATCGATTATACTCAGCTAAGGATCTCCAATCACACGACACATGTAGCACTTAACCCTTGCATATGTCAACTCGCCACCGGGGTTCTTAAGACCAGATTAGGTTCACGTCAACCGAGAGCACAGATACACCACCGTCCAGCCTCTTGCCACGAAGGGTACACGCTACTCTCGCCATCTCTCCACTCCCATTGCGTGGTATCTTATTCTGGTATTAGTTTGCCCGAGGCAAAGCTTACCCATGACGAGGCATGTGACCAGTTAAAGGGTCCTCGGTCAGCAGGCCTACATCGAGAAGGTCCTTAATCGACTTAGACGAAGACACTACACCAAGACTCCTTTCTCGTGCAAGTCAACCGCCCGGTCTCAGCTTTATCATTTCAAACCCAAAGTTTGGTACCTGGCAGAGGACATCTTTTCCGATGTTGAACCCATCATGGCCATGATGGATCCATCATCAAGTTTTATTTTCAAAAACATCCCTCCCACTTTGCAACATCATTTTTGAGAAAACAAAACATTTTGTTTTGCTAAAGCAAGACTAAGCATAAGAAAACTTGTTGTAAAACAGGGATTAGAGAATAATCCAAGGAAGGAAATGCAGCAAGAGTTTAGCACACAACTCCTATCACCTAATGCATCAAACAAGTGAGAAAGAGTTTTAAAAGTAACAAGGAGGTGGCAAATGCACTGGGGCTTGCCTTGTTTTACTGGTGAGTCAGGCGCAGTTCTACAGATGTCAAAATAGAAACAGCTGCCTGCCTGATGTTCCTCAGGTGGTGGTGGTGGTGTCCTTGCTTCTTCTTCTACTTCCTCTTCGTTTTCTAAATATAATCATACATAATAATGAATACCCATGTAATGCTCATGAGAGTGCAAAGATAATAAAAGTTTATTATCTAAAGTCTTGAATACAATTTTCCTTCACGGTCTTCCAGGGGACTAAGGTTTCTGGAGTCAATATTGAATTTCAAAGGGCAGGGGCTAGAGTTTTGGGTTCTAAGCATCAAACAAGGTCCAAATCATACCAAATTCTACCCAAGGTTTCTAAATAACATATAAGGGTTATCTAAAAAGTTTGGGAATTTTTGGAATTATTATCTATTCTCTAAAAATCCAGAAACAAGGTCTTAGACTGTTTTAAATATTCTATAATTTCCCTTTTGGATTAAAAATCCTAAAACTATTTTTATTAAATTCTATGGAAAATCAGGAATCTAGCAAAATTGGTTTGGTATTTTTACCATTTCTCTACAATTTTCTAGAATTTATATAACTCTGGTAGAAAAAGAAAAAGAAAAAGAAAAGGAATGAACAGTTTTTGGGTCGAAACTAGCCCGGCGGCCCAACCACAGGCGGGAACGCGCCCACGCGTGCCCGCGCGCGCACGCGCCCGCGCGACTATCTTGCAAAAACGCCCCCGAGGTCTTAACTAATTTGTAAAACGCTCTACAGAATAGTTTAAGGGTCACTGACAGTTTACACAGGGGTCCCTGGAACTTCGTTTCTTCACTAAATAAGTCCCTGACCATGGTGCGCTCGCTGATCATCACCGACGCGGCTCGTGCCGGCCATGGCCGGCGACGACTACCTCGTCTAGCTACCGGGAGGACATAACTGACCAAGGGTGACCTAGGAACACTCGCCAATTTGGCATAAACACACTGAGAACGGTCTGTCCACGTGCACGGCAGAAACCGTGACCACGAGCTTGCGTTCCCGTTCAACCTTGACCGAATTGACCAAACGGTGGCCACGATGAGCATCCAATGCATACCATGTTGCGAAAACGGCACTTGAGAGGCGTAGAACCTTACCAGAGTGGGCTGGCCACGGACGAGCTATCCACGGTGGCTTAGAGACCTGAGTTGGGGGGAAATGGTGTCGCGGCGGCTCTAGGTGAAATTGGGGGTGGAGATTGGGGCTACACGGCCGTTAGGAACTGTAGTTTCACCGTGCACACTCAATTTGAGCGGAGGGGGCAGAGGCTGTGCGAATTTGGGCTTGGATCATCACATGGGTGGAAGTGTGCATACCCTGCCATGGATCATGGTGCTATTTATAGCCACGACGGCTCGGCTAGCGATCTCCGGCCACGGATAGCTTCGTTAGTGCATGCCTACCACGTCGGTAAGAGACACAGTGAGGGAGATCGAGGCATGGGTGACACCGCGATAAAAGTTAATCAAGTCACGGTGGTCGTCGGTGACTAACTCTGGTCATGCATGGATCGGCCCGCGGACGATGCCACGTACCGAGTTACTCCCAGGCGATCAAATCCTCACCGATTCATCCAAGTTCATCCAAATCAACAGTACCGTAGATCTTTTGGTGTTCTTCAGATTTTCAGCTTATTGGATCTTTAGGACTTATCTGAACCGGCAACCTTCTACCCACCATATCTTTGGATTTTTGTTAAGAACAGAGCAACCTCCCTTTATAGAATTTGTTCACTAAACATCAGTCTACAAACTTACTATAGGATTCTTGGGTTAAAACCGAATGAATTCAAAGATATGGCGCGCTCAAATTGGTCCCATTTCACTGTGACCATTTCTGTCTTCAGGTTCAGATTCAGTTACTTGATACAAGTCTGACAGAGCAACTTTGGGCTTGCTTTTCTCTAATTTTTGTATAACAACTAGAGTGACTGTCTGCATCAAAGTTATTCTCCCATAATAGCTCTACAAAATTGATGTGGTGACATAGAACAAAATCCTCATGATTTGGGATATATAGGGCTTCAAAGTGGGGCTAACATCACTGGTTTCAGACTTAACCTTAGAACTCAAATAGAGCCTTTTTGCAAATAGGTCCAAAACTCAGGGTTTAGGTTGCAAATCTTCATAATTGTGAACCATATGACTTAAAACACCTTACTTTGATAGTTTTTGCACTTTAGTCCAAAGGTGTGCTAATTTTGCACTTAGCCCCCTAGGGTTTAGGTTTAGGGTTTTCCAATGTTCCAATTAGGGTTTCTTGCACTCTTAGGGTTTGGATCCCACTTGAGTTCATCCATGGAGACACTTTATGACTTTTTCAATTGGATTTTGAAGTTTTTACTTGTTTAAGCCTTGTTTGTTCTATTACACCAAATCTAGGGTTGAGTTCCCTTCTCTAGGGTTTTGTTTGCAAAATGTCACATCAATACAACTTGTTTGAAATTTTGCCTAGTGAATGCACTCTAGGTGTGTCAAACATATGAAATGCCAATGCTTATGATGTTATGCTCAAGTTTTAGTGACAGTAACACCAGGGGTGTTACATCCTTCCCCCCATAAAAGAATCTCGTCCCGAGATTAAAAGTCTTAGGGTAAGTAATGGAAAAGGAAATGCTTCACTCTTTTATTTCCTTATTCTTGGTACAAGGCATGGGTGGTTTGGGGCTCACTCCTTTATTACAACAATTGTATACACTCTACAAATTACATGAGGCCAAAAAGGCTGGGAAATTCTTTTCTAAAAAGTCTTGAGTTTCCCATGTAGCCTCATCTTCTGAATGTTGGTTCCACTGTATCTTGTAAAATTTGAGAGTTTTGATTCAGGTAATTCTGTCCTTTTGATCCAAGACTCGAAAAGGATGCTCCGAATAGGTCAAGTCTGGTTCTAGGGCAACATCTGTGACTTCAATGGTTCGATCGGGCACCCGAAGACACTTCTTTAATTGAGACACGTGGAACACATTATGTACTGCAAAGTGCAAACAAGGTTTCTGGTAGCTGAAGTCGGTATACCACTGGTCCATACCTTTCAAGGATAAGAAAAGGACCAATGTATCGAGGTGCAAGTTTCCCTTTAACCCCAAAACGTGATATACCCTTCATTGGTGAAACCTTCAAATAGACATAGTCTCCCTCTAGAAAATACAAGGGCATTCGTCGTTTGTCTGCGTAATTCTTCTGTCGAGCTTGAGCTTTCTTTAAATTATGAATTATTCATTGAACTTTCTCTTCGGTTTCTTTTACCATATCTGGCCTGAAGAAACTCCTTTCACCAGGTTCAGACTAGTTCAGCGGAGTGCGACATTGTCGGCCATATAAAGCTTCAAAGGGTGCCATCTTAATGCTTTCTTGATAGCTATTATTATATGAGAACTCCGCTAACGATAAACAATCATCCCATTTCTGTGGGAATTCCAGAACACATGCCCGCAACATGTCTTCGAGTATTTGGTTTACCCTCTCAGTTTGACCACTGGTTTGAGGATGATAGGCCGAACTATGGAGCAATTTAGTACCAAAGCCTTGTGAAGTTCTTCCCAAAATTTGGATACGAATTGAAGTCCAAGATCCGACACTATGGTCTTTGGAACACCGTGTAGACTGAGAATACAAGCAATGTACAATTGGGCATAAACAACAACCGGGTGATCTGTCTTGATTGGTAGAAAATGCGCAATTTTCGTTAGCCGATCAATTATAACCCAAATAGAGTCATACCCTTTTGTTGTTCGGGGCAATCCCACAATAAAGTCCATACTAATATCTTCCCATTTCCATGTTGGTATTGGTAGAGATTGTAGTGGACCGGCAATCTACATATGTATGGCTTTGACACGTCTGCAAGTGTCACATCTTACCACATAGCGTGCAATTTCAATCTTCATCTTTGTCCACCAATAATGTTGTTTTATATCATGATACATCTTAGTGCTTCTGGGATGAATAGAATAACGACTAAGATGTGCTTCATCTAATATTTGTTGGTGGATTTCTTCATTCTTTGGCACAACTATGCGGTTGTTGAACCATACAATGCCTTGATCGTCTTTCCTAAAGCACTTGGCTTTTCCGGCTTCTATCTTCTCATGGATGTGCTTCATACCCTCATTATCTTTTTGAGCATCAATTATCCTTTGCAAAAGGACTGACTCAAGCTTTAGTTGATTTAAAGTTCCATGCTGAATCATTCCCAGGTTCAAATTCTCCATTTCTTGACATAACGTAATGTCAGAAGTCTCCATCGTAAGACAATGACAAAAAGTCTTGCGACTCAAGGCATCTGCCACTACATTAGCTTTGCCTGGGTGATAATGAATCTCCAGTTCATAATCCTTAATAAGCTCGAGCCATCGCCTTTGTCTCATGTTCAAATCTGACTGGATGAAGATATACTTCAAGCTTTTATGATCTGTATAAATGTGACAGATATTACCCAGCAGATAATGACGCCAGATTTTTAGGGCATGAACCACTGCAGCTAGCTCCAGATCATGGGTCGGATAATGTTCCTCATGTCGGCGTAACTGCCTTGAAGCATAAGCTATCACTCGACCTTCTTGCATTAATACACAGCCGAGACCACTGCCTGATGCGTCACAATACACATCAAAGGGCTTATTAATATCCGGTTGAGCCAATACCGGAGCAGTGGTTAATAATACTTTCAATTGTTCAAAAGCTTCATTACATTTTGAAGACCAATTGAATTTAATATCATTCTTCAATAAACTCGTGATTGGTTTCACAAGCTTAGAAAAATCTGGTATAAATCGGCGATAATAACTAGCCATTCCAAGGAAACTTTGGACTTGATGTACAGTGGTTGGGGGTTTCCATTCCAAAATATCCTTGACTTTGCTGGGATCCACCGCAATCCCCTTGGCAGATAATACATATCCCAGAAATTGAATTTCTTCCAGCCAGAACGCGCATTTACTGAACTTGGCATATAACTTATGTTCTCTCAATCGCGTTAATACAACCCGCAAGTGCTGAGCATGCTCCTCTTCATTCTTGGATTATATTAAAATATCATCGATGAATACCACCACAAACTTTTCCAACTCAGGCATAAATACTGAGTTCATCAAATAAGTGAAGTGGGCAGGAGCATTCGTCAGTCCGAAAGACATTACCAAATACTCAAATAACCCATACCGTGTAGTGAATGCGGTCTTTGGTATATCCTCGGGCCTGATACGGATCTAATGATAGCCCGATCTGAGGTCAATCTTAGAGAAAACCCTTGCTCCAGTCAGTTGATCAAATAAAATATCAATCCGCGGAAGAGGGTATTTATTCTTGATAGTGACCTCATTAAGGGGTCGATAATCCACGCACATCAGCAATGTTTGATCTTTCTTCTTGACGAAGATAGCTGGACAACCCCATGGCGATGAGTTTGGCCAGATGAATCCTTTTTCAAGTAGATCTTGCAATTGGGTCTTGAGTTCTGCCAGCTCATTTGGTGGCATTCGGTACGATCTTCTAGAAATGGGAGCCGTACCGGGCTTCAACTCAATTACAAATTCTACATCTCTTTCTGGTGGCAATCCTGGCAAATCTTCTGGAAAGACATCTAGGAACTCACATACTACCAGAATATCTTTGATCTCCGGTATAATGGCTTCATATATTCTGCCAGTGGCTTTAGCTGGAATAACTATGGGGATAGTCAAGAGAACCTCTTCTTGGCCATAATTCAATTTGATAGTTCTCAATTCAGTATTGAGAATAGCTTTATGTTGGGCTAACCAATTCATGCCCAAAATTACATCTATGTCTTGGCCTTTCAGAACAATCATATTAGTAGGAAAGTCCTGTCCAGCCAATGTTACGAGCACTTGGAAAGCCACTTCTTTAGTGAATATTTGTCCCCCAGACGAATGAATTTTAAACCCTTCCCTTGATTCATGGTATGGAATGCAATGTTGCTTCACAAATTTTTTGCTTATGAACGTATGCGAAGCACCAGAATCAAAAAGAATAATTGCAGGGTGATTGGCCACTAGAAACGTACCCATCATAACCGGTTCGCCGTCCGGTGTTGTGGCCACTTGAGTATAATATATTCGTCCCGTTTTCCTTGTATTCTTTCCCGCGGTATTGGTTGCCGCATTTCCCTTCCCATGAAAAGAATTCCTAGAACTTTTTTGATTACTTGAGCGATTCTGCTTCTGATATGGACAGTCTTTAATGAAGTGTCCGGACTTTCCACAGTTGAAACAGCCAGTTGAAGAGCTAGGGAGGGCAGGGAAACGAGTGCCAGGGGCACCCGGCTGACTTGTTGGAGTGGGGGCAGTGGCGGGGTGAATAAAGACCGGTTGCTTAAATGGGTAGGAGGGTGGGCATGGGAAAGAGCGATTCGAATTGAAAGGTCGGATTACCAACCTTTGTCTTTTCTCGGGGCCCTGATTGGGCCTGGCGCCTCCATAACCCTTAGATTTTCCGGAACCTGCATATTTAGCCTCAACTGCCAGCGCTGTGCTGACAACCCTTCCATAAGTAAGGTCAATGCTGGTGGCCATCTTTCTTTGCATTCGATCATTCAAGCCTCTCATGAAACAATTCCTTTTCTTCACATCTGTGTTGACTTGATCGATTGCATATTGAGATAAGTGATTAAATTTATTGAGATACTGGGTAACAGTATCTCTGAGAGCACCTAGAGGGGGGGTGAATAGGTGATCCTGTAAAAATCAAACACTTATAGCCACAAAAAACTTGGTTAATTGTTAGCTCAATAGAAACAAGTGGCTAAGGACCGAGCTCTTGTGAAACATAATATTCATGATGAAGACAGGCACAAGAGACACGATAATTTATCCCGTGGTTCGGCCAAGTAACACTTGCCTACTCCACGTTGTGGCGTCCCAATGGACGAGGGTTGCACTCAACCCCTTTCAAGTGATCCAATGATCAACTTGAATACCATGGTGTTTTCCTTTCTTTTACTCAATCCCGTTTGCGAGGAATCTCCATGTAACACCCGGATTTTAGGGGTCCAAAACCCGGGGTTAACATAAACACCAGGTATGCTGGGACCAAGTCTCATACATATGATGTATAGTGGCACAGGATCGAATGTCACAGCTTTATATATAACAGGAGTTCTATACAAAATAAATAATTACATTATAGGGAGACAACGGTCCAGCAACCCAAAGTTGACTGGGAGACGACGACCTAGACCTCTCACGAACACTTCACAGCCTCCTCCAAGAGCATCATCCTGCAGTACCTGGTCTTGACCTGTGGTGTATGTGAGACAGCAAGAGTGAGCTCACATACGTTCATCGCTCAACAAGTTGTGGGGAATAATGTGCATGAACTCACCAAAGGTGGGAGCTCATAAAGTGTAAGGCTTACCAAAGAAGATGGTTAGAGCTGAGCATTGCTTTTAAAGTTGGTCAAAATTTTATTAGCAATTACTAAGTATAAGTAAATACCAACCCAATTAAATAGTTGAACAGAAGTAACAACACCACCTGCAATGCAATGCATATGACAAATTGAATTTAGTTCCATAATTTAATCATGTGAGTGTCCGAGCTGCTCTTGACCGTGAGCACGGCTAGTATACCAGTTTTACACTCTGCAGAGGTTGCGCATCTTTACCCACAAGTCGTGTTACCCATCTGCCAAGGGGTCATGAATCCCATACACCTCTACCAAGGAAGTGAGGCAGGGTAGCACTACGAGGCCTTTACAAAGTTCCACTAGCTTCCGAAAACCCGCTACAGTTTATAGGAAGATCCAGTACAGGAATCCCTTGCAGGACCGCCATCGCAGCAAAATCCTCCCGAGGGCCTCCCCGCACTGACCTCTCCCCTACTGCCCTTGCCCCTTTCGGGTAAGGTAGTCTTCCACTAGCTTTCCTAATTAATCAGCCAAGGGCATCCCATACTACCCTTGTGGTAGCACTGTTTTCCCGGGTGGTTCTCCATGTTCCAATTAACATAATGATCTCAACATGAACCATAAATAACAACTGATAACAAAAGTATAATCATGAATAGTAAGGTGTATCTCTATACCCAAAGCCACATATAGCACTAGCAAGTACTACCCAAAGATTCAGTGGTGAACAAGGTATAAAGATAGTCAAACTAGGGTAACCTATTGGGTCCCATCAAAATTAACCTATGCAGATCATTATGATTAATCAGAACATGAGTAGGTAAAAAGAAGTGATCAAGGGCACAACTTGCCTGGGCCTTGAGATTCCAGGTACCAGGGTGATCCTCAGATGACACGTGTCCTCACTGCTAGTCGTAGCAATACAAACATACATGGTATAGGCAAAATTAACATTACACCAAACATATATGCAAAATATATATTAATAATCTACATATTAAAATAAGGTCACAGGAAAAAGAATTATTAATTTTGGAGTTGTAGAATTCAAGTTATGATTTTCCTAAGGTTTAAGGTGATTATAATATGATTAAATGATAAATAAATTTTCTGACAGAGGTCATGTCAAAACAGAGACACTAAATGATAGAGAATATTATTACAAAAATTTAGAAAGTGGAATGGATCAATTTGGACTAAAAATGGATTTTCTATGAATTATCTAAGTTCTAGCAATTATTTTCCTATTAAAAATCCTTTTATAATTTAATTTCCCCGATTTTATTATGTTCTGGACTGGGCCTCAATTATAAGAGAGGTCAGGGGGCTCGGCGCAAATACACCCGTGACTCAGGCGAATCCCCGCGGAGGACGGCGGGTTGAATACTTAAAACTATAAGGTCTCTTTAGAAAAATTGCCACGGCGAAGGGTTACGGGCGATCCTCGGCCGTTGGATTAGACACCGAGCGCCCAGATTAAATCTGGATTGCGCCGAAGCGGTACGCAATGCTGCCCATCGGATTCGAGATCGGCGCCCCAGATCCAACCACGTTCCCACCGCACACATGCCTTCGGATGAACCGCCAACGGACCAGATTTTAAGCGCGAAGGGGTATTCCCTCTAATCTAATCTCGACCGTCGACGATCAGATCGACGGTGACCGTGCGTCTTCCTCTTCCCACCAACCGAGCAGGGTGCTCCGCCGTCGTCGCACGGTGGAGATGAACGGCGGTGACACCAATCGGCTACCCCCGAGCACCATTATCAAATTAAACGGAGCTACATGACGTGCATGACCTGGCGATCACAATGGATCAATTCTTACCGGCATTGAAGTGCAGATGAAGCCTGGCCACGGTGCACGGCGGATTCCGAGCTTGCAGTGGACGTCGGTGACGAATTGACCGCGCGGTGAGCACTGATTCCGCACGTGGAGGCCTCGGTTGTACCCGCCGCACCCAAACAAGTCGCCAAGGCCCCACAGCAATCCCGAATCGACGGTGGTCGACCGATTCACCGGCGCGGTCCTCACACTCTCGAGTTCCCTCCCTCGGTGTGGTTCACGGCGGCGCAGGGCTGTCGGCGCAAGCGGATAGGGAGGGAAGGAGGGAGCGGGGAGTCGTCTATTTATCCCCCATGGACTCGGCACCGCGAGAGGGGGGGTTCGTCCGCGATGCGGCAACGGCGGCGAGCATCGCGCGCGGGTTTGTTACGGAGGATAGGAGCACGGGAGGACGGACATCTGACGCCGGGGCCCCACGAGGCAGCGAGACAATAGGTGAGCTAGGCGCGTGGATAACGGGCCGGCCAGCGGGTCCCGCGGGACAGAGGGAGCGGTGCGCGTGTGTGCGGTGCGGAGGCTGGCAAGTGGGCCCCGCCCGACAGCGAGAGGAGGAGCGGGCGCGTGAGAGCTAAGAGTGGCTGACATGCGGGGCCCGCATGTCGGCACACGTACGTGAGCTGATGGGCTATGCAGAGAGAAAGGCGTGTTGGGCCGAATTGTGGCCGCCGGCCCATGAAGGCATAGTGTTCCTTTTTCTTTTTATTTCCTATTTTCTTTTCCCCATTTTCAAATCCAATTTGAATTCAAGTTTAAATTCAAACTTTTGTGAATAACTTGTCCTCAGTTTGAATAGTATACTTTAATAATATAAGTATGAAGAATTTTTATTCTGATTTTATTTTGTTTTATGTAGTATTTTCCCTACTCCTTTTATTTTCTATTTTCTATTTTTCCTTTCCATTTGAATTTCAAATCAACACAAGTTTAAAGTTCAAATACTTAATTTGGATACACATATAGAACTTTAGCATAATGTGCAAAAAACCTATTTTATGTATTTCTTTATTTATTTTAGTCCTTTTAGACAAGTTTTTATTCATATAGTAGAATAATCCCTACCTTATTACTTTTAGGGAAATCAAATTTATATTGTAGACTATATATATTAAGAAATAGTTTAATCCTAATTCTTTTATATATCCTAACCCAAAGGCAATTTAGATTATCTAAGTATCTTTAATTATGTATTTTTAACATATTCATGAGTGGAAACTTCTAAATTATGATTATCTTTAGGGAAAGGTGTTTTGATTTAAAATCTTTGAGAATTTTTCCTTGTCTTCACAAGTTTGAACTTTTAGGGTGTTACAAATCCTACCCCCCTTAAAAATAATCTCGTCCCCGAGATTTGCAAGAACAGGGTATATAGCCAAGTTATCTCAAAACATATGCACAAAGAAAAATCTTGGCATGATGCATAATTCATTAGCAATACATAGGGTCAATTAGACCTTATTATTCCAACTAAAATAGTATCTTATCAACTACTAACTAAAGTAACATCTAGACCTTACAAATCATCATAATTTATATCTATGTAGCTTGGTGAAGCTGGTGGTGGTGGGGGTTGTTGTTGTTGTCTCTCCAGCCGTGCTTGCCTTATTTCTTGGCGGGCTTGACGTATTTCCTCGCGTTGTTGTCTTATCTGATTCTGCATCTCGGTCACCATGTCTGTTAACTGTTGTATTACCAGTCTTTGGGTAGCAACCACTTGATTGAGGTCAACAGGTGGAGGATTTGGAGGATTCATTTTCTGTTTGTTGTTACGTGATAATCTTTCCTTTCCTGGTATTGACCATGAAAGTTAGAAGCATGTGGTAATAGTTTTGCAAAGGAAATCACTAAGCGGAATGGATAAGCTAGTAGTTGGTTATAATCTATAGATTCTTTGGTAGAGCTTAATTTATGTCCAGATTGGGGTAACCAATCATATAAGGTGAATATCCAAGGGTAAGATAGAATCTGTCAAGATGAGAGATATACATGGGTGAGATAGGCTACAAGATTGTAGGTCAAAAGTTTGTTCGTTATTAGGTGGGAATAGAAAGGTCATACTATTCATTATGGCACTATGGGTTGGGTTAGCTCATGGTTGAATAGATCCAATGTGCTAAGATAAGTTAATACATGGCTAGTGGGGTTCTAATCTCTTCTACTAGTGTCATTAATCTGTTTAAGTGAACCACATTAAGTTAGATAACATTAAACCACACTGGATCAGGTCACATTAGGTAAGATAAGATCCAGATTGAATTGGAGATGACTAGATTAGACTAGTTTAGATAGGTCCAACAGGGTAGAATATGTTAGGATGTTTTTGAGATTAGTTAGATATGTTATGATGAGATAGAGTCTCTTGCTAGTTTATAATTGAGAGGTTATGCAACTATCAGATGGTTAAGGTAGTTGCATATGGCCAAGTCAATCTGTCATTCTTAATTTAGTGCAGGGTGAACTAAGTTAAGACCTGTCCTATAGGGGTAGAGTCTAAACTATTTCATCAGTATTATCTAACATATTTGATAAATCACTTTAGATTAAATCATATTAGGTTAAACGAGATCTAATTTAGATTGGTATGACTAGTTTGACTAAACAAGATCTAATTAAGTTGCATTAGATCATGGTTGTTTAATCTAGGGTGGACAAGTATGCTTATTAGGATAAGACAGATCCATAAAGATAAGATAGAATTTTCTGAGGCCAGTTAAATCTATTAGGATAAGGATAAAATCTTTTCAAGATAAGATGAGTATCTTTTAAGATGAGATGGATCTAGTAAGATAAGAGAGAATCTTTTTAAGATAAGATGAATTGGTTAGAATGAGAGCCTTTTAGGATAAGATAAATCTCTTAAGCTAGATATGTTCCAATGGGGATAATCTAGGTTGTCTAGTTATTTTACAAATATATTTTTATACCTATGTGTATATGCAGATGCAATCGTGGACATTACTCCACAACTCATCACACTCAATCAAAGATCCAAATCAAACAAGTATCATAAGAACAAACATTCAAGTACATAGATACTTATAAAAATAGTTTTGTTTTTGTTCCTAGGATTAGGTCTCCTATTCCTAAAGGTCACTTTAGGCACAGGATTTCAAAGTGTGAAATCCACATTTGTCTTTAGAAGGATAAGGTAAGAATGATCAGAGTAAAGCGGAAGTAGATGAGAAAAGATTAAGATAAGTTTAGAAAAGAATCAGAGTAGCAGAGGTAAGTAATTAGTGGTTGTCCAGTTCTATCTAGGTTTCGTCCTACAGTCAACATTCCTCTGATACCACTTCTGTAACACCCGGATTTTAGGGGTCCAAAACCCGGGGTTAACATAAACACCAGGTATGCTGGGACCAAGTCTCATACATATGATGTATAGTGGCACAGGATCGAATGTCACAGCTTTATATATAACAGGAGTTCTATACAAAATAAATAATTACATTATAGGGAGACAACGGTCCAGCAACCCAAAGTTGACTGGGAGACGACGACCTAGACCTCTCACGAACACTTCACAGCCTCCTCCAAGAGCATCATCCTGCA
Organism: Zea luxurians; assembly: GCA_029449295.1. Taxonomy (NCBI): domain Eukaryota; kingdom Viridiplantae; phylum Streptophyta; class Magnoliopsida; order Poales; family Poaceae; genus Zea; species Zea luxurians. The sequence goes on from JAOPSE010000090.1 coordinate 3,175,098, forward strand.
GTACCTGGTCTTGACCTGTGGTGTATGTGAGACAGCAAGAGTGAGCTCACATACGTTCATCGCTCAACAAGTTGTGGGGAATAATGTGCATGAACTCACCAAAGGTGGGAGCTCATAAAGTGTAAGGCTTACCAAAGAAGATGGTTAGAGCTGAGCATTGCTTTTAAAGTTGGTCAAAATTTTATTAGCAATTACTAAGTATAAGTAAATACCAACCCAATTAAATAGTTGAACAGAAGTAACAACACCACCTGCAATGCAATGCATATGACAAATTGAATTTAGTTCCATAATTTAATCATGTGAGTGTCCGAGCTGCTCTTGACCGTGAGCACGGCTAGTATACCAGTTTTACACTCTGCAGAGGTTGCGCATCTTTACCCACAAGTCGTGTTACCCATCTGCCAAGGGGTCATGAATCCCATACACCTCTACCAAGGAAGTGAGGCAGGGTAGCACTACGAGGCCTTTACAAAGTTCCACTAGCTTCCGAAAACCCGCTACAGTTTATAGGAAGATCCAGTACAGGAATCCCTTGCAGGACCGCCATCGCAGCAAAATCCTCCCGAGGGCCTCCCCGCACTGACCTCTCCCCTACTGCCCTTGCCCCTTTCGGGTAAGGTAGTCTTCCACTAGCTTTCCTAATTAATCAGCCAAGGGCATCCCATACTACCCTTGTGGTAGCACTGTTTTCCCGGGTGGTTCTCCATGTTCCAATTAACATAATGATCTCAACATGAACCATAAATAACAACTGATAACAAAAGTATAATCATGAATAGTAAGGTGTATCTCTATACCCAAAGCCACATATAGCACTAGCAAGTACTACCCAAAGATTCAGTGGTGAACAAGGTATAAAGATAGTCAAACTAGGGTAACCTATTGGGTCCCATCAAAATTAACCTATGCAGATCATTATGATTAATCAGAACATGAGTAGGTAAAAAGAAGTGATCAAGGGCACAACTTGCCTGGGCCTTGAGATTCCAGGTACCAGGGTGATCCTCAGATGACACGTGTCCTCACTGCTAGTCGTAGCAATACAAACATACATGGTATAGGCAAAATTAACATTACACCAAACATATATGCAAAATATATATTAATAATCTACATATTAAAATAAGGTCACAGGAAAAAGAATTATTAATTTTGGAGTTGTAGAATTCAAGTTATGATTTTCCTAAGGTTTAAGGTGATTATAATATGATTAAATGATAAATAAATTTTCTGACAGAGGTCATGTCAAAACAGAGACACTAAATGATAGAGAATATTATTACAAAAATTTAGAAAGTGGAATGGATCAATTTGGACTAAAAATGGATTTTCTATGAATTATCTAAGTTCTAGCAATTATTTTCCTATTAAAAATCCTTTTATAATTTAATTTCCCCGATTTTATTATGTTCTGGACTGGGCCTCAATTATAAGAGAGGTCAGGGGGCTCGGCGCAAATACACCCGTGACTCAGGCGAATCCCCGCGGAGGACGGCGGGTTGAATACTTAAAACTATAAGGTCTCTTTAGAAAAATTGCCACGGCGAAGGGTTACGGGCGATCCTCGGCCGTTGGATTAGACACCGAGCGCCCAGATTAAATCTGGATTGCGCCGAAGCGGTACGCAATGCTGCCCATCGGATTCGAGATCGGCGCCCCAGATCCAACCACGTTCCCACCGCACACATGCCTTCGGATGAACCGCCAACGGACCAGATTTTAAGCGCGAAGGGGTATTCCCTCTAATCTAATCTCGACCGTCGACGATCAGATCGACGGTGACCGTGCGTCTTCCTCTTCCCACCAACCGAGCAGGGTGCTCCGCCGTCGTCGCACGGTGGAGATGAACGGCGGTGACACCAATCGGCTACCCCCGAGCACCATTATCAAATTAAACGGAGCTACATGACGTGCATGACCTGGCGATCACAATGGATCAATTCTTACCGGCATTGAAGTGCAGATGAAGCCTGGCCACGGTGCACGGCGGATTCCGAGCTTGCAGTGGACGTCGGTGACGAATTGACCGCGCGGTGAGCACTGATTCCGCACGTGGAGGCCTCGGTTGTACCCGCCGCACCCAAACAAGTCGCCAAGGCCCCACAGCAATCCCGAATCGACGGTGGTCGACCGATTCACCGGCGCGGTCCTCACACTCTCGAGTTCCCTCCCTCGGTGTGGTTCACGGCGGCGCAGGGCTGTCGGCGCAAGCGGATAGGGAGGGAAGGAGGGAGCGGGGAGTCGTCTATTTATCCCCCATGGACTCGGCACCGCGAGAGGGGGGGGTTCGTCCGCGATGCGGCAACGGCGGCGAGCATCGCGCGCGGGTTTGTTACGGAGGATAGGAGCACGGGAGGACGGACATCTGACGCCGGGGCCCCACGAGGCAGCGAGACAATAGGTGAGCTAGGCGCGTGGATAACGGGCCGGCCAGCGGGTCCCGCGGGACAGAGGGAGCGGTGCGCGTGTGTGCGGTGCGGAGGCTGGCAAGTGGGCCCCGCCCGACAGCGAGAGGAGGAGCGGGCGCGTGAGAGCTAAGAGTGGCTGACATGCGGGGCCCGCATGTCGGCACACGTACGTGAGCTGATGGGCTATGCAGAGAGAAAGGCGTGTTGGGCCGAATTGTGGCCGCCGGCCCATGAAGGCATAGTGTTCCTTTTTCTTTTTATTTCCTATTTTCTTTTCCCCATTTTCAAATCCAATTTGAATTCAAGTTTAAATTCAAACTTTTGTGAATAACTTGTCCTCAGTTTGAATAGTATACTTTAATAATATAAGTATGAAGAATTTTTATTCTGATTTTATTTTGTTTTATGTAGTATTTTCCCTACTCCTTTTATTTTCTATTTTCTATTTTTCCTTTCCATTTGAATTTCAAATCAACACAAGTTTAAAGTTCAAATACTTAATTTGGATACACATATAGAACTTTAGCATAATGTGCAAAAAACCTATTTTATGTATTTCTTTATTTATTTTAGTCCTTTTAGACAAGTTTTTATTCATATAGTAGAATAATCCCTACCTTATTACTTTTAGGGAAATCAAATTTATATTGTAGACTATATATATTAAGAAATAGTTTAATCCTAATTCTTTTATATATCCTAACCCAAAGGCAATTTAGATTATCTAAGTATCTTTAATTATGTATTTTTAACATATTCATGAGTGGAAACTTCTAAATTATGATTATCTTTAGGGAAAGGTGTTTTGATTTAAAATCTTTGAGAATTTTTCCTTGTCTTCACAAGTTTGAACTTTTAGGGTGTTACACTCCACAACTTGGAGCCTCTCGCCCTTACAAATGATGATCACAAATAAGCACGGAAGTAAGGAAGGGAAGAGCAACACACACAAGACTCAAAGCACGAACACAAACACGCACACAAGTCACAACTTGAGCTCACAACACAATGCGGGGAGTTCACTACTCAACTAGAGCTCAAGTCACTTATCACAAAGAATCGAATGCGCGAGAATGAAGTCTTGGTGCTTAGAGATGATCAAAAAATGCTTGGTTGTCATCCTCCATGCGCCTAGGGGTCCCTTTTATAGCCCCAAGGCAGCTAGGAGCCGTTGGAAGCAATCTGGGAAGGCAATTCTTGGCTTCTGTCGGGTGGCGCACCGGACAGTCCGGTGCACCACCGGACATGCACTGTTCATAGTCCGGTGCAGATTGCCTTCCTAAAATGGCACAGTCGACCGTTGCAGAAATGGAGCTGTTGGCGCACCGGACACTGTCCGGTGCCCCCTGCCGACCGTTGGCGCGACCACGCGTCACGCGCGAATTGCGCGGCCGACCATTGGCGCAGTCGACCATTGGCTCACCGGACAGTCCAGTGCCTCACCGGACCATCCGGTGAATTTTAGCCGTACGCCGTTGAACGATTTCTGAGAGCGACGACTTCACCGCAGATGGCTCACCGGACAGTCCGGTGCACCACCGGACAGTCCGGTGAATTATAGCCGTACACCGCAGTCAGTTCCCGAGAGTGGCCTGTTCACTGGAGGCTGGCCTGGCGCACCGGAAACTGTCCGGTGCACCACCGGAGACTGTCCGGTGCACCACCGGACAGTCCAGTGTGCTAGACTGCGCTGAGACTTGGCTGCTCTGAGCCAAGTTCTTTTCTTCTTCTCTTTTCTCTAATTCCAGCACTTAGACAAATATATTAGTACATAAAAGCCAATGTACTATGTCTAGAATCATATCTTCTTGTTGATTTGCACTTCATCAATCATTTGGCACAAGATTACTCACTCAATACGTGTTGGGTACTTAATCACTGAAACTATACTAGAAATGGCCCAAGGTCACATTTCCCTTTCAATCTCCCCCTTTTTGGTGATTTATGCCAACACATCAAAAAGCAACTAAAAGGAAGTGCAACATCAAAGCAATTGAGAACAAGAATTGTTTTTTATTCAATTTTGGCATATTTGGATCATTCTTTGCCACCACTTGGTTTGTTTTCGAAATCAAACTCAATTTCCTATCTCTAGTTCAAACACACTTGTTTAGGCATAAAGAGAGGTATTCCATGAGAAAAATTGATCAAGAGCCAAAAACTCCCTCTTTTTCCTATAATCCTACATTCTCCCCACAAGAGGCCAAATTTTGCACATAAGAGTATTTTGCCAAAACAAAAGTTCTAACCTACTATTTTCAAAAATTCTCAAGTGGTAGCTGATCCATTTGCTTTGGCCTTAATTTCTCCCCCTTTGGCATTAAGCACCAAAACGGGATCATTATTGGCCCTTAAACTCCATTGCCTCACCAAAATAGTCAATTGAGAGTAAAAAGGCAATAAGAGCATGGAGATGAACTTGGAGTAAATTACCCTCTCATCAGAGTGCAGTGGTAGTCTTGCATGGTCCAAGTTCACCTTTTCCCTTTCAATCACCTTTGAGACTGAATTAAGAAAACTCAAGCACACGGTTAGTCTCAAAGGGTCAAGTTGTAGCATTTCTCCCCCTAAATATGTGCATCATTCACACATGGACTTGTGAGGTCCGGGGATCCCTTGCACAACTTGAGCACCATAAATAAGCAATAACATGCATAAAGGAACATGATCAAAGGCATAAAACACATGTATGCTCTAGATCAATCCAAGTTACGCGAATCTAAGACATTTAGCTCACTACGCAGCCTGTAAAAGGTCTTCTCATCTAAAGGTTTGGTAAAGATACCGGCTAGCTGATTCTCGGTGCTAACATAAAACACTTCGATATCTCCCTTTTGCTGGTGGTCTCTCAAAAAGTGATGCCGGATGTCTATGTGCTTTGTGCGCTGTGTTTGACAGGATTGTCCACCATGCGGATAGCACTCTCATTGTCACATAGGAGTGGGACTTTGCTCAGATTGTAGCCAAAGTCCTGGAGGGTTTGCCTCATCCAAAGTAGTTGCGCGCAACACTGTCCTGCGGCAAAATACTTGGCCTCAGCGGTGGATAGGGCAATAGAAGTTTGTTTCTTTGAACTCCAAGACACCAGGGACCTTCCTAGGAATTGGCACGTCCCTGATGTACTCTTCCTATCAACCTTACATCCAACATAGTCGGAGTCTGAGTATCCAATTAAGTCAAAGATAGACCGCTTTGGATACCAGATCCCGAAGCAAGGCGTAGCAACTAAATATCTAAGAATTCGCTTAACAGCCACAAGGTGACACTCCCTTGGGTCGGATTGAAATCTAGCACACATGCATACGCTAAGCATAATATCTGGTCTACTAGCACATAAATAAAGTAAAGACCCTATCATAGACCGGTATGCCTTTTGATCAACGGACTTACCTCCTTTGTTGAGGTCGACATGTCCGTCGGTTCCCATTGGAGTCTTTGTGGGCTTGGCGTCCTTCATCCCAAACTGCTTGAGCAAGTCTTACGTGTACTTTGTTTGAGAGATGAAGGTGCCGTCCTTGAGTTGCTTCACTTGAAACCCAAGGAAGTAGTTCAACTCGCCCATCATTGACATCTCGAATTTCTGTGTCATCACCCTGCTAAACTCTTCACAAGACTTTTGGTTAGTAGAACCAAATATTATGTCATCGACATAAATTTGGCATACAAATAGGTCACCATCACACGTCTTAGTGAAAAGAGTTGGATCGACTTTCCCAACCTTGAAAGCATTAGCAATTAGAAAGTCTCTAAGGCATTCATACCATGCTCTTGGGGCTTGCTTAAGTCCATAGAGCGCCTTAGAGAGCTTACACACGTGGTTGGGGTACCGTTCATCCTCAAAGCCAGGGGGTTGCTCCACGTACACCTCCTCCTTGATTGGCCCGTTGAGGAAAGCGCTCTTCACGTCCATTTGGAACAACCTGAAAGAATGGTGAGCGGCATAGGCTAACAAAATACGAATCGACTCTAGCCTAGCCACAGGAGCAAAAGTTTCCTCAAAGTCCAAACCTACGACATGGGCATAACCTTTTGCCACAAGTCGAGCCTTGTTTCTTGTCACCACCCCGTGCTCGTCCTGTTTGTTGCGGAACACCCACTTGGTTGCCACAACGTTTTGCTTGGGACGTGGCACCAATGTCCAAACTTCATTCCACTTGAAGGTGTTGAGCTCTTCCTGCATGGCCAACACCCAGTCCGGATCTAGCAAGGCCTCTTCTACCCTGAAAGGCTCAATAGAAGAGACAAAAGAGTAATGCTCACAAAAATTAGCTAATCTAGAACGAGTGGTTACTCCCTTGCTTATGTCACCCAAAATCTGGTCGACGGGATGATTCCTTTGAATCGTCGCTCAAACTTGAGTTGGAGGGGCCCTTGGTGCTTCTTCCTCCTCAACTTGGTCTTCTTGTGCTCCCCCTTGATCACACGCATCCTCTTGAGGAACCTGTTCATCATCTTGAGGGGGTGCACCATTGTTGAGGAAGAAGGTTGATCTTGCACTTGGTGTTCCTGTGGTCGCACATCTCCAATTGCCATGGTACGAATTACGTCTGTTAGAACATCGTCTTCATCTATATCATCAAAATCAACTTGCTCTCTTGGAGAGCCATTAGTTTCATCAAATACAACGTCGCTAGAGACTTCAACCAAACCCGATGATTTGTTGAAGACCCTATACGCCTTTGTATTTGAGTCATAACCTAGTAAAAACCCTTCTACAGCTTTGGGAGCAAATGTTGAATTCCTACCTTTCTTCACTAGAATATAACATTTACTCCCAAATACACGAAAATAAGACACGTTGGGTTTGTTACCGGTTAGAAGTTCATACGACGTCTTCTTGAGGAGGCGATGAAGGTAGACCCGATTTATGGCGTGGCAGGCTGTGTTCACAGCTTCCGACCAAAACCGCTCGAACGTCTTGAATTCTCCAAGCATTGTCCTCGCCATGTCTATAAGCGTCCTGTTCTTCCTCTCTACCACACCGTTTTGCTGTGGTGTGTAGGGAGCGGAGAACTCGTGCTTGATTCCTTCCTCCTCAAGAAACTCCTCCACTTGAAGGTTCTTGAACTCGGACCCGTTGTCGCTTCTAATCTTTTTCACCTTGAGCTCAAATTTGTTTTGAGCTCGCCTTAGAAAGCGCTTGAGAGTCCCTTGGGTTTCTGATTTATCCTGCAAAAAGAATACCCAAGTGAAGCGGGAAAAATCATCATCAACAACAAGACCATACTTACTTCCCCCGATGCTAAGGTAGGCGACGGGTCCGAAGAGGTCCATATGCAGTAGCTCCAGAGGTCTTGATGTAGTCATCACATTCTTGTTGCGATGAGCGCTTCCTACCTGTTTATTACCTGCTTGACAAGCTGCACAAGGTCTATCTTTTTCGAAAAACACATTTGTTAGACCTAACACATGTTCTCCCTTTAGAAGTTTGTGAAGGTTCTTCATCCCAACATGTGCTAGATGGCGATGCCACAGCCAGCCCATGCTAGTCATAGCAATTAAGCATGCATCTAGACCGGCCTCCTCTTTCGAAAAATCCACTAAGTAGAGTTTGCCGTCTAGTACACCCTTAAAAGCTAATGAACCATCACTCCTTCTAAGGACAGACACATCTACATAGGTAAATAAGCAATTGTAACCCATATTACATAGTTGACTAACGGATAACAAGTTATAACTGAGCGTTTCAACTAGGAACACATTAGATATGGAATGCTCAGATGAAATAGCTATCTTTCCTAGTCCTTTAACCTTGCCTTGATTCTCGTCTCCAAAGATGATCGAATCTTGGGAATCTTTGTTCTTGACGTAGGAGGTGAACATCTTCTTCTCCCCCGTCATGTGGTTTGTGCATCCGCTGTCGATAATCCAGCTTGAGCCCCCGGATGCATAAACTTGCAAGACAAATTAGGCTTGGGTTTTAGGTATCCAACTCTTGTTGGGTCCTACAAGGTTAGTAACAATAGCCTTAGGGACCCAAATGCAAGTCTTGTCTCCCTTGCATTTGGCCCCCATCTTTTTAGCAACCACCTTTTTATTTTTGCATGAAAGAACAAATTTAGTGTTGCAAGTATGAAAAACAGTGGTAGGTTTATTACAAGCTTTCCTAGGAGCATGAGACACAATATTTCTCCAAGGCCTACCATTAAAATTGGAACTCGAAGCAATCATGGCATGTGAGTTAAAAGCATTATAACTCCTATTATAATGAACATCTCTAGAATATATTCTATCATGGTACATGAAAGCATGGTTCTTTTGACTACTACTAGCCATAGGGGCCTTCCCTTTCTCTTTGATGGGAATGGGAATCCTTTGGCTTGTTAAGTTCTTGGCTTCCCTTCGAAAGCCAAGCCCATCCTTAATTGAGGGATGTCTATCAACGGTGTAGGCATCCCTAGCAAATTTTAATTTATCAAAGTCATTTTTGCAAGTCTTAAGTTGGGCATTAAGACTTGCTACTTCATCATTAAGTTTTGTAATAAAACTAAGGTGCTCAACACATGCATCAACATTGAAGTCCTTACACCTATTACAAATCACAACATGCTCTACACAAGGACTAGATTTATTAATTATTTCTAGCTTAGCATTTAAATCATCATTCAAAGTCTTCAAGCTCGAAATAGATTCATTGCAAATTGATAACTCAGAAGATAGTAATTCATTCCTTTTAATCTCTAAGGCAAGAGACTTTTGAACACTAACAAATTTGTCATGTTCCTCATAAAAAATGTCCTCTTGCCTTTCTAGCAGTCTATCTTTTTCATTCAAGGCATCAATCAATTCATTAATCTTTTCTACTTTAGTTCTATCTAATCATTTGAACAAGCTAGTGTAATCTATTTCATCATCACTAGAGTCCTCATCACTAGAAGTAGAGTACTTAGGAGTTTCTCGACTGTTTACCTTCTTTTCCCTTGCCATTAGGCAAGTATGGCGCTCGTTGGGGAAGAGCGACGACTTGTTAAAGGCCGAGGCGGCGAGTCCTTCGTCATCAGAGTCGGACGAAGAACAATCCGAGTCCCACTCTTTGCCAAGGTGCGCCTTGCCCTTCGCCTTCTTGTAGGCCTTCTTTTTCTCCCTCTTCCAGTTCCTTTCTTCTTCCTGGTCATTTGTATTATCGGGACATTGAGCAATAAAATGACCTGTCTTACCACATTTGAAGCAGGAGCGCTTTCCCTTTGCTTTGTTCTTGATAAGGTGCTCCTTTCGTCCTTTTAGCGCCGTCTTGAAGCGCTTGATAATGAGGGCCATTTCATCCTCGTTTAGCCCGGCTGCCTCAACTTGCGCCACCTTGCTCGGTAGCGTCTCCCTGCTGCTTGTTGCTTTGAGAGCAACGGTTTGAGGCTCGTAGATGGGCATGGGACCATTCAATGCCTCATCCACGTATCTCGCTTCCTTGATCATCATCCACCCGCTTACAAACTTTCCGAGTATTTCCTCGGGTGTCATCTTTGTGTACCTAGGATTTTCACGGATAGAGTTCACAAGATGAGGATCAAGGATAGTGAAGGACCTGAGCATAAGTCGGACGACGTCGTGGTCCATCCATCTCGTGCTTCCGTAGCTTCTGATTTTGTTGATCAGGGTCTTGAGCCTGTTGTACGTTTGGGTTGGCTCCTCCCCCCTAATCATTGCGAACCTTCCTAGTTCGCCTTCCACCAACTCCATCTTAGTGATCATGGTGGCATCATTCCCCTCATGAGAAATCTTGAGGGTGTCCCAAATTTTCTTGGTGTTATCCAAGCCGCTCACCTTATGGTACTCGTCCCTGCACAAGGATGCTAGCAAAACAGTGGTAGCTTGTGCATTTTTGTGGATTTGCTCATTAATGAAAACGGGGTTGTTAGTACTATCAAAAAGCATTCCGTTTTCAACGATCTCCCAAATATTGGATGGAGAGAGAATAGGTGACTACGCATTTTGTGACTCCAAAAGGCGTAGTCCTCTCCATCAAAGTGAGGAGGTTTCCCAAGTGGAATTGAAAGTAAATGAGCATTTGAGTTAAATGGAATACGAGAATAATCAAAAGAAAAGTTTGAGTTGACCGTTTTCTTTTTCTCGTTGTAGTCGTCGTCTCTTTGGGAAGAAGAAGACTCGTCGCTGTCGTAGTAGACGATCTTCTTGATGCGCCTCTTCTTCCCGTCCTTCTTTTTATGACTCGAGCCAGAGTCCGAGGGCTTATCATCTCTTGGCTCGTTGACGATGGACTCCTTTGTCTTGTTGTTGACCACCATCCCCTTTCCCTTAGGATCCATCTCTTCGGGCGATTAGTCCCTTACGTGAAGAGAACGGCTCTGATACCAATTGAGAGCACCTAGAGGGGGGAGGTGAATAGGTGATCCTGTAAAAATCAAACACATATAGCCACAAAAACTTGGTTAAGTGTTAGCTGAATAGAAATAAGTGGCTAAGGACCGAGCTTTTGTGAAACACAATAGTCATGATGAAGACAGGCACAAGAGACACGATGATTTATCCCGTGGTTCGGCCAAGTAACACTTGCCTACTCCACGTTGTGGCGTCCCAATGGACGAGGGTTGCACTCAACCCCTTTCAAGTGATCCAATGATCAACTTGAATACCATGGTGTTTTCCTTTCTTTTACTCAATCCCGTTTGCGAGGAATCTCCACAACTTGGAGCCTCTCGCCCTTACAAATGATGATCACAAATAAGCATGGAAGTAAGGAAGGGAAGAGCAACACACACAAGACTCAAAGCACGAACACAAACACGCACACAAGTCACAACTTGAGCTCACAACACAATGCGGGGAGTTCACTACTCAACTAGAGCTCAAGTCACTTATCACAAAGAATCGAATGCGCGAGAATGAAGTCTTGGTGCTTAGAGATGATCAAAGAATGCTTGGTTGTCATCCTCCATGTGCCTAGGGGTCCCTTTTATAGCCCCAAGGCAGCTAGGAGCCGTTGGAAGCAATCTAGAAAGGCAATTCTTGCCTTCTGTCGGGTGGCGCACCAGACAGTCCGGTGCACCACCGGACATGCACTGTTCATAGTCCAGTGCAGATTGCCTTCCTAAAATGGCACAGTCGACCGTTGCAGAAATGGAGCCGTTGGCGCACCGGACACTGTCCAGTGCCCCCTGCCGACCGTTGGCGCGGCCACGCGTCACGCGCGGATTGCGCGGCCGACTGTTGGCGCAGTCGACCGTTGGCTCACCGGACAGTCCGGTGCCTCACCAGACCGTCCGGTGAATTTTAGCCGTACACCGTTGTACGATTCCTGAGAGCGACGACTTCGCCGCAGATGGCTCACCGGACAGTCCGGTGAATTATAGTTGTACACCACAGTCAGTTCCCGAGAGTGGCCTGTTCACCGGAGGCTGGCCTGGCGCACCGGACAGTCCGGTGTGTCAGACTGCGCTGAGTCTTGGCTGCTCTGAGCCATGTTCTTTTCTTCTTCTCTTTTCTCTGATTCCAACACTTAGACAAATATATTAGTGCACAAAAACTAATGTACTTAGTCTAGAATCATACCTTCTTGTTGATTTGCACTTCATCAATCATTTGGCACAAGATTACTCACTCAATACGTGTTGGGCACTTAATCACCGAAACTATACTATAAATGGCCCAAGGGCACATTTCCCTTTCAATCTCTGCCTTGCTTCAACTTCATGAACTCTTCCTGCTTCATGTGGAGAACTCCTTCAGGTATATAGTGCTCTCTGAAGGCCAACTTGAACTCATCCCAAGTTACTTGATGACCAGCCGGTTGAACGGCTATAAAATTTCCCCACCAAGTGCTGGCAGGGCCACACAATTGTTGGGCTGCGAATAGGGGCTTTTGAACCTCTGAACATCGAAGGAGCCCGAACTTCTGTTCAATGACGCGGATCCATTCATCCGCTTCTAGAGGGTCCTCTGCTTTAACAAACAATGGAGGGCGCGTCTCGGAGAAATCCAGATAGGATGTTTCAAGGGGGCCTTGCGGATATGCCCGCCCGCCTTGTTGTTGTAGTTGTTGACTTGCCATTTCCCGTAGAAATCAGGTATTGTCTGCTGTAGCGTTAACCAAGCAGCTATGGCCTCGGCTAAAGTGGGAGGTACTAGAGGTGGGTTTGGTGTTGCTTCCCTTCCACTAGAGGTTCCTGCACCATCCTGAGAACGAGTCTTGGAAGGCATCTGAGGCAACAAACATTGAAAAGAATATAATATGCCAAAGAAAACCATCCATTATACATTACTGAAAAGGGTAATGTTACAGACTCGAATTTTACAACCGGATTACACTTCCTATTATACATTACTACTACTTCTATACTATACTATTCTTGCTTCTTGTCACTCTTAGTAGCCTTGCTATCGGGAGTAGGAGACCATTTATCCACCAACTTCATTGAGGGAGGGGGCCTGAACAAGTCCAGTTCACCACCGAAGGCTTCTCCCGCTGTCCCAGAAGGTCCGGCTTCCGTCCCGACAGGATCCGCAGGTACATTGGGATGCAGTTGCGAATACAATACATGAACTTCTTCATGTAATGTATTACAATAAACCTGCAAGTTATCTACGGCTGAGCTAAGCTCCTCCACGCGGGCTCGAGCTTTTGCCTCCTTAGCCCAGGCAAGCGAACGAGAATTAACCGCCCAATCGAGCGCTAAGTCTCGTTCCGCAAGCTGATCTTGCTGGTAGCGGATGCCTTCTCTTAATTCATTTATTCTTTCTCCATTCGCGACCCATATGTCATTCCTGAGGCGGAGTTCTGTTTGAAGCTGATCCACTTGGGCTTCCAGATCCCCAATTGGATCGTTGCTACCACTACTGCTATCTTCATGTCATGGGGCAAGTTGATGACGGGGTACACCGATTGGCCCGGTTGACTTGCGCACAGTCTTTCTGGTGCGCAGTGGCATTTCTTAAGGGGGAAAAACTTATTAGCATAGTTTCTAGCATGATGCATGTGTAATTACAGAATCAACCTTAGTCGATTCACACCTTCTATACATTGCACTCAATATCTGGTCTTTATATAAGTACTTCAGAAGGAAGCTAGATAAGAAAGAAAGAAATTTTCTAGGTAAGTCTTAGAAAATTCTCTTTGAAGATGCCTCACAATATCTGCAGAGATGGGCTTCGCTTCGATACCAGCTATGACGGAACCTCCCAAATCATTAGGCCCACCTACAGTTGTCCTTGTCCAACGGACCTCAGACAACCCTGCAGGTGCCCCTGAATCACTTGACAAGTTCGGTATCTGCTTTTCTTACCTTTCCCAAGGGCGTTGCACCGTCACGCAGACATTACAAGCATCGGAGGTACGAAAGTGCAGAAGCAGTTACATTAACTTACCTTTATTTAAAAGTAAGACAAAGTTAAATATTTACAGACTAGAATATACTATACGAGTGCAGAGTATTATTATTACAAACTTGGTTGTGGCGAAGATCGATGGTGCTGACGTCTTCACTGCTGCGCCCATCCTAGAGGCCACACGAACGGGGGGTGGGGCTGTCGTGGCCTCCAGGTCGGCCGCCGTCGCCGGGGATAGGGTTCAAGGCGGGGGTGGGGGGACAAAAGAGGGGGATGCAAAGGAAGGGGCCGACAGTTACTATAATACCCAAATAGTGAGAGCAATAGAAGATACAAGAAAATGGATAGAAAATAAAAAATGAAAAGTAATTAAGAGAAGAGGAAAGAAAGCATTATAAACAAAACAAATTACATATATAAATGAATAAACCTTTCTCATAATGGTATTCGAGTTTGTATATTTTATCTGAGTAAGAATTTGGCAACACATATTTCAATTTGAATTTAAAATCCAAAACAAAGAGAAATAAAAATAGAATAAAAAAGAAAAAGGGAGGAGACAAGAGAAACGATATACACTAAGGAAATATATATATATATATATATATATGAATAAATAAATCATTTTAGGATAGTAATTTTGTTTAAGCACTCGATCCCTATGTGAAACTCATGGATAAATTTGAATTCAGCTTTTGAATTGGAGTGGAAAAACAAAACAGTAATAAAAAAAGAATTTCTGGCGCTTGGGCCGCGCCACTCCCTATTCAGCCCACTAGGCATTTTTTTTCTGCGCGGCCCGTTTCCCCTAGCTCCACCTCGCGCAGCCGTCCAGCAACCAGCAACAGGTGTCGACAGGCGGGCCCTGGCGATCATCCACCTTGCCCTTGGTCACTTGCACGTGGGGTCAGGTTGGGAGGACCGTCTTCCTCCCGTGATCCTTGCCGGACCATTGCAGCGGCGCGTGGAAATCGGCGGAGGGATCCTGGTGCTCCCTCAACTGATTCCCCTGTGGCTGGGTCTTCTTCTCCCCCGCGTGTGCTTGCTACTCTGCTGCGTGGACCCCATGCATCAGGCTCACCCCTATCCCCAGTCCACGCCGCGCAACAAGCATGACCGAGTCCTGCGCAATCTCAACCGAGCACGATAATGGCAGGGACCTTGCGGCGGGTTTTGTTGCTGGGTCAGGGTGGATAAAAGCCGGACCCATAGGCGCCTTTCCCTTATTTCTCCACTGCGCGATTGGCTTAGCTCTCGCGATGCAGGTTGCCGTGCGACGTCGCCGCGCGCGTCGAGGTCGTTCCCGCGCTTCACAGCCGTCGGCGGCCCTAGGGCAGGGTCTAGGAAGCTCCATCAGGCAGTACTGAAGATAGTCGTGGCCTCGTCATGGGTGGAGCTCTTGGAATTGCTTACCATGGATACGTCGTCGTCGCAAGTCCACCTGTTGCCGCAGCCCTACTTCTCTGCTCCCCCATTACTGGTATGGTGTACCTTAATCAAATCGTTGGGTCCTCCGGTTTGCGTAGCGCTAGTTAATCGGTAGGATTAAGCCTCGAATCGCCTGATGGCCAACTCCGGCGAGGAGCGCGGCTGCAAACCTGTGCACCGCTGTTAGTCATGCTCGTGCCGCCGTTTTGGAAACTGGGAGATAGGAGATCAGTTCCTGGCCGTCGATCCTGTGTGGACGGCTGGGATTAGAACGTGGTCGCGTAAAACCTTGGCCATAGATTCATGCGCCAATGGTCTAGATTGACTCCATTACCTGCCGTGTCTCGGGTCAAATCTTGGCCGCCCAAATGTGATCTGGCGTCTGTGGTTGCATACCGGTTCGTCCCAGGATGGTTCTAATCTGAGCCGTGCGAGTCTTATCCAATGGCTCTGAATCAACAGTACCCCTTCACCAGAGCCTTTTTCCTTAAGAGCCCCTGCTCTTTTAACAAATCAACCCGCCGTCCCCGCGGGAGTAGTCTGAGTCTGGTAGACTTTTGCAAATTTAACCCTGGGGTTCCCTGAATTAGTGTGCTTAGTCTAGTGACTTAATATAATAGGAAAAACAATACAGAAAATACTTTTCTAGCACATAAATAATTCTAGAACTTGTATAATTCCTAGAAAATCCATTTTAGCTCCGAATTGACCCATTTCAGTTGAAATAATTTTGTATTAATATTGTTTATCACCTAGTACCTTTGTTTAACCATGAAACTTGAATTAAAATTGTTCAATTGAATTAATCTACTCTAGGTGATAAATAACTTCAGAAATTCATAACCCAATAACCGTAACTCTGTTTTGATCCATTCTAGTCGCATTAGTCTCAAAATAATAATTATTATCATATGGTAACTTTGTTTTGTCATGAAATATAGGTTAAAATATTGCACTTAGTCTATTCTATATTTAACCATGTGGATCTTCGAAAAATCATAACTCGGTAACCGTAGCTCCAAATTTAGTGATTCTTGTTCCTACAATCTCGTTACGATGCGTAGATTATTATTATGTAGTTTATTCTTATGTTTGGTGTGATGTTAATTTTTGTCTATACCATGTTTGTTTGTATTGCTACGACTAGCATCGAGGTTTCGAGTCACCTGAAGATCACCCTGGTAACTGGAATCTCAAGTGTCAGGCAAGTTATGCCCTTGATTCACTTTTGTTACCCAATAATGTTCTTTATAATCATTTACCATGTATAAGTTTAATTTTGATGGGACCCGATAGGTCACCCTTGTCTGTTTATCCATTTTACCTTGTTTACCCCTGAATCATATGGGTAGTTAAGCTATTGCTTTACATGGTTTTGGGTTAATATTTCATTATATCCATGTTCCAGTTATTTTGTTATTTTATTTATGTTCATGTTAAGATCATTATATTATTGTTAATTGGAACATGGAGCTTAACTTGAGAAACACGTGCCACCACAAGGGAGGAATGGGACCCCTTGGCTAACTAATTAGGAAAGCTAGTGGAAGACTACCTTACCTAAAAGGGGCAAGGGCAGTAGGGAAGTTGCATGCAAGGAGGTTCTTGGGTTGATTTTGCTGCGATGGCGGTCAGACGGGGGATTCTTGCAAGTGCTCTTCCCATAAACTGTAGCGGGTTTTCGGAAGCTAGTAGAACTTTGTAAAGGCCTCGTAGTGGATCCCTAGCCATTCACCTTGGTAGTGTCTAAGGGTCTAGCTAACCCTGGCGACATGGGAAACACGACTTGTGGGTAAAGGGTACAACCTCTGCAGAGTGTAAAACTGGTATACTAGCCAAGCTCACGGTCATGAGCAGCTCAGGACTCTCTGATGATTAATTTATGGAACTTAAATTCAATTTGTCATATGCATTGCACGAGATTTGTTGTTAATTTTATTCTATTATTATTTATTATGGTTTGGTATTTACTTACATCTAGTAATTGCTAATAAAAGTTTGACTAACTTTAAAAGCAATGCTCAGCTTTAACCATTCTTTTTTATAAGCCTTTCACATCACATGAACTCCCACCTTTGGTGAGTTCATACACATTATTCCCCACCACTTGTTGAGAGATGAACATGTGTGAGCTCACCCTTGCTGTCTCACACCCCCCACAGGAGAAGCACAGGTGGTTCAAGAGGAGCCACGCAACGAGGAGTTCGATTCGATCTAGGTGGCGTTCCCTAGTTGACTTCTGCGCCAAGGACGATCCTTAGTTCGTGTTATATTTATCTTTTATTTTGTAAGACTTCCGCTATGTAATAAATACTCTGATTATTGTGACATTTATCTCTATACACTCTGTTATTATATATGTTGTCTTCTTTGGCGCATGTATGAGATGCACCCGGCTTTGTCCCTTAAAGCCCGGGTGTGACAGTTACACAGTGCTTTCTAGAAAAAGTCCACACGCGGCATTTTATGCGCGCGACCACTCATTTTGAGTAAACTTAGGGTAATCTGCTGGAGGCCTAAACAGTACGTCGTGTTACCCATTTTGGGTATGGGTAACAGTTTGGGTAATCAGGTGGAGAAGGTCTTAGATAGACTAGAAAAGTGCATGTATGTTGTTACAATTTTCATTTATGCTTAAGTATAGAATATAAAATACACACATGTGTCTATTATATTGGCTAGGTGAGTGTGAACATGGGGGTTTAAAGCCAACAACCATGGCTAGGTGAGTTTAAACTAGTGCTTTAATATAATAGAGAAGAGAGTGGAAGGAAGAAGCGTGGGTGGAAACCATGGAACCAGGTAAATTGGTGCTTTAATATAGTAGAGATATAGAACAGAAGAGAAGGAAGAAGCATGGGTGGAAATGGAAACCATGGAACCAAGTAAACTGGTGCTTTAATATAGTAGAGAAGAGAAGAGAAGAGAAGGAAGAAGCGTGGGGAAATTCTGTTCTATTCTTTGATGTCGGACCGAGTATAGTTTCCAACACTATATACTCCGAGCCAAGCCAAGATCCAACAACCACATCAATGTTTAATGGCCCAATAGCAATATAGTGAATTTTGTTATCTTCTCTGTGCTACCAATACTTCTTCTATACCTTTATTGCTCACCTAGACGATGTACTCCACCACTCAGTTGCCATCTGTCGTTGTTATGACATCGCTCGCTCTGCGCCATCATGACATTGCCCCCTTTGTAGATCCAACTGGTCTCTAGATGGATGAAGATGGAAACTAGTTCTTGAGGATGTAATAATTCTTCCATGATGACATCTCTAGTGGCAATCCCACTCACTTGATCAACATTTATGTCAATGTTGCGACTCCCTTGCAAACTAGTCGGTGATGCAGTATGTGCTCAGGAACTAGAGGAGTGTATTTAGAGCAAGTTGTAGGTGGAATATCAGAGAACACTGGTGTATGATCTAGAATGTGTAACTTTAATTGTGACATAAGACAAACCAGATGAATAGCAATTGTTTCTAGTAACAAAGGTTTGTAGGCAGTCGAAACATATCTTTCAATGATTCTAAACGATCCAAAGTACCTAAATAACAATTTGGCATAGGGTCTGTGGGCAATGGAAGATTGTCCAAACGGATGTAGTTTCAAATATACTAAATCTCCAATATGAAATTGCTGAAATGTTATATTATTATCAACATAAAACATCACGGTGTTTTGAGCTCATGTCAAGTTGGATTTATTGACAACCAAAAAGTCCTATCTTTGTTGTAATATGAGCACAACCCCCAAACTAGTGTCATGAATGTTGCTAAGCAACACTCCTAAATTTGGATCAACCCCATATAAGGCCTTAAATGAGTGCACTTCAATGAGGAACGGTAACAAGTATTGTACCATAACTTAGCTGAGTCGTTCCACTTAGCCCACTATGTTGGAGTGTGTTGTACATCACATCGCAAGACGTCTCCAAATATTGGTTGGTATGCTCTGTTTGACCATCAGACTGGGGATGGTATGCTGAACTATCAACTAGAACAACTCCTACCAAAATGTGCTAGTAAAAACCTTGTCTCACTACCGAAATTCGACTCGTTGCCGAGTGCTAAATAATTTGTTGAGTGTTTTCTTTTGGGCACTCGGCTAAAAAGCTCTTTGCCGAGTGCCAAGCAAAAAACCCTCGGTAAAAAAAAACACTCGGTAAAGAAACTATTTGCCGAGTGTTTTATTTTTGACACTCGGTAAAGAGTTTCTTTGACGACTGTTTTTTGGACACTAGGCAAAGAGCTTCTTTGCCGAGTGTTTTTTCTTCAACACTAGGCAAAGATAATTTAAAAATCATATTTTGAAGCAGTAAATTAATTCAAATGAAAAAGTTTTGAACTACAAATTTGTATAACTCATCAAGATGTACAATTTATATTTTGATCATTTCTTCATATGACAAAATAAAAGTAAATTTATTCATAAAACCTGTATCTACTCGTAGTTTATGAAACTACAAGAGAGATGCAGAAGATTTGTAAATAATGTTAGAACCATCATGTGGGATGAACAAATGACCAAACAACCAAAATAAACTTTGTAGATCTTAGAAGTTATAGAATTTTATAGTTGGCAACTTTTTCATTTAAAGTCATCTTGTTAAATAAACAACGTTTGAATTTAAAAGATTTAAAATTTGAACTTTGAAAATGAAATTGAATGGAAAAACCACCAACATGAAAGTTGTAGGTCTTAAAAAGTTATGAAACTTTGTAGTTGACAATGGTTTGGTTTGAAATCATCTTGTCATGCAAAACTATGTTTGAATTTTAAAGTTGAATTTTTCAAACTACCTCGGATGGAAAAACAACCAAAATAAAAATTATAGGTCTTAAAATTTAATAAAACTTTGTAATTGACAATGTTTTGATTTAAAATCATCTTATCATAGAAAAATTCATGTGAAGTTTTCAAATTTAAAATTCAAATTTTGTAAACAGCCTTGGATGTAGAAACTATCAAAATAGAAGTTGTAGATCTTGAAAAGTTATGCAACTTTATAGTTGACAACACTTTCAATTGAATTCATTTAGTGCCTCAAATAATCAAATTACTCTCGATTTGTTATAATACATGAGGAATGATATGTAATACAGACACAATTGATGTAGTAGTGTAGTGGTAGAGGAGGTTATACGCGAGAGAGAGGTTGTGAGTTTGAATGTCACCATTCACCAAACACGTAGATTTGATTCAAAAAATGGTGAAAATGATAGGGTAATGGGGTAGGGAGTTGTTCCTCTAAATTCACAAAACACGTAGATTTGATTCAAAAAATGGTGAAAAATTATAGGGCGATGGGTAGGGAGTTGTTCCTCTAATTTAAAAAAAGTGTTTTTGCTGTTTTTTGGGTTTTTTGTGATTCTTAATTTGCCGAGTGTTTTTTGACTGTCCGAGAAAAGCATTCGGCAAAGAACCCTTTGCCGATAAAATGTTAAAATAGCCTTTGTCGAGTGTTTAGGACACTCTACAAAGAAGGCGAGTCCGGTAGTATCTCTTGCTAAAACTATGAACCTTGGTATGTTAAGATCATATTTATGTTTTTTTCTATCATATTAGCCTCCGATTATTTTAGCCATTGGATACGACCGAGACATTCGAGCCGTCAAGTTGCATGAACTATGCATTTATTGATAAAATAATGCTGAAAATTTCAAAGATAAATATTAAGATGAATTTGTCTAAGAACTAAAGTGTCTATGATTCATCTAATATTATAAGAATGGATGAATTATTTTGTTGGGAAGGAAGGGTTACTGGCCGAGTTAACAGTCACTTGATGTGATCTATGGTTGATGAGTCTCTTCAAGATATGATAGTCTTTGGTATTGTGATGTCTGCCCTTGTGATATGCATAGAGAACTTCTAGGAATTCTTGGGGTGTGAGTCATCACCGTGACACTGTATTTTTTTAATAGAATCCTGAAACTCGTCCTTCCTCTTCATGGCGTGTAGGGATTCTTCCTAGATCTTAACCCTGATTACAGTATTGTTTCCTGAGACGGATATCATCGACAACATCATGTCTTTCATCTATTTGAAACATGACCGCCACAAATGTTGGCAGTTCTGGCTAACTTCAATGACATGCTACAGTTTGACAAGTTTTTCATGAAGATTCTTATTATGATTTTTTCTAGGATATCTCTGAACCCTAAACCCTATATATAGGGCCAAGTAGGTCATCATGTTATTCAACTGAGCTAGATTATCTCTGATCTGTGGGATGTTTTGAGAAAACAACAGTATGAGTTGATTGATCAAATGTTTGGACTCAATGATATTCTGAGTTGGTGCTGCATCGATGATCTACCATGGAAATTAATCATTCTAATGAGTTTCGAGATGTATGGCTCATGGATCTGAGACCCACCCATTTCTTCCTACAAAGAGACCCATAGGCCAAGTTGTCCAAAATCTATCCTAGTGTTGTAATTGATTCACCCTAGTCTGAAGTTGATTGGTTTCTTGCCCTTGGCTCTATTTAGGATAGGTCTATGTGTGCTGTGGCGGAGTATCTCCTCTACCTTGGCTTTAACGTTGTTCCTTTTTTCTGGCACTTCCATGATGGGGCATGTTTCCTGCTACTAACTGTTAACAACTCGTCCGGGGTTATGCTCTCCTTACAAATGTTGGATTGCCATATTGGTTTGAAGTTTGCCTCCTTCTAGCTTTTCACTTGGTTCTGGGATTTTGCTACGGTCTCAAAAGGGTCAAGTCATAATCAAAACTTACATTAAAGCTGATGTTGGTTGCCCATTTTTGGTTCATGAGAAGGCACCAGAAAACAAGGCAACACAAGTTGTTAGGTCACAAGATTCTCTCTTCAATTAACTCTTCTTCGAAAGTTCATTCAAGAGAGAAGATAGAAAATATATCAATAGAGACAATATATAACCATTGGAAGGTAAAATGGATTACTCATCTGAATATGTTAGCACTTTGTTTCATTGTTTATAATACATCAATTGATTACAAATATACCTTTGGCCTTACAATTAGAAACACGAAGATGGGAGAAATACACAGCTTCGTAGTCAGAGCACTTCGAATCATTTTGAAAAAGTGTCCTTTTGCATGGCACTATTTTTCTATTTATAGTCGTGGGGTACAACTTTGTATGAATTTACAAACCTGTCCTCAAACCCTATACATGTCGACTACAAACATTATGAGGG
Organism: Zea luxurians; assembly: GCA_029449295.1. NCBI lineage: Eukaryota > Viridiplantae > Streptophyta > Magnoliopsida > Poales > Poaceae > Zea > Zea luxurians. The sequence goes on from JAOPSE010000090.1 coordinate 3,197,406, forward strand.
TAATATTTTACTTTTTCATCCACATATCCTACTGATCAAGCCTTCTGCATTCTTTACCTTCTTCTCTGCTTCGTAAGTCGTCAGACATCACCTGAAGCTTCCTCCTTTGGCTTCGTCTGGCTCAATGCATCCACAGACTTGAATCCTCTTGACTACGTCCCTTTTATCAGCTTCGGTTCGAGGACGAACATAAACACGTTTACCTGAAACTTGCTCTCTTGACAAAGCTTATATTTCAGAGACCTTCGACGATGAAGGCTCTCCCCCAACAGTAGCCCTTCATAGAATAAGGTCGTTTTTATAATGAACTCAGGTTGTGAAACGTATCAGGGAAGCCTTGTGCTGAAGGTCCAAAAACACCTTCCCGGGGCTCATTATTGAAAATGGCAAAAATAAGTACTTCGGTATAGATAAATATATATTTACAGTCCACCAAACAATGATAAGGTGAGACCGCGGCTTCCCATGTTCTGTGCCCGGTTCTTGTTCACTTAAAAATAAACCTCTATTGCAAATGCACTATTTTCAAAAGCAGTCTTTTAAGTGAACCGCTAGTACAAACACATTTGCATTGGCGGTTCCTTACGAAAACCGCCTTTGATGGTTGTAGTATAAAAACCTCCAGTGCAAATGCACTATTTAGTTTTTTAATGAATGGTGCATGTGTTTGTACGGAGAGAGAGAGAGAGAGATAGGTTTAGTTATTAGGATTTTTTATTAGTTGCTAAAAAGGTTGGTTTATGTTTCTCTTGTTGATTTTTGTTCATTTTTGCTCAATTTTAGCCACTTTTTGGATCTAGGGTTTCACCATGTGTTAGAGAGAAGAGTAGCTAGGTTTTTGTCTCTATATCCTCAAATAAAGATAAAGTTGATTAAGATGGTTAGATATTGTCTCTATTCTCTCCCTTTTCATGTTTAGTTCTTAATTTATTATCCAAGCTATATTTAGTTGTTTAATGAATGGTGCATGTGTTTGTATGGAAAGAGAGGAAGGATATGTTTGATAATTAAGATTTTTTGTTTATTAATCACTAAGAAAGGTTGGATTATGTTTTCTTGCCAATTCTTGTTCATTCTTGCTCAATTTTAGGCAATTTTTGGATCTACGATCTCTTAACACAACTGCTAGTGAAAGATATTTACACTGGTCAGTGAAGATTTGTTTCCACTGACAGTTCTAAAATAACCGCCAGCGAAGATCGTTTTCCACTGGCGGTTCCGAAAAAAAAACAGCAGTAAAAATGAGTTACAGCTGCCTCTATATAGAGCTTCTTTATACTTAGTGTGTTCATTTACCTTTTGATCCCTTCTTTGAATCCAGTCTTGAATTTGATGTACACTAGCCCACTTGCCAAGCAAGCTTTGCTTGTCAGTAACGTCTGGTTATTAAACAAATGGCGCCTAATTACACGGCCCGCCTGATGAATGGCCAGTCAAAAAGAGCTATCTGCTGCTAGCCCAGGGATCATCACTACCGCGATAAATCAATCATCATACAAAGCTGGCTGCCTAACCTCAAAGCGTATCTCCTTTCGTACTACCAAACCCTAATGGCGATCGAGTAGACAAACGGATCTCGAAAGAAGTCTAGCCCGCACGCGTGCTGTGGGTGGGGTGGGGTTCAGTCTCCTAATTAATCTCCTATAAATACACGAGGTGAGGCCTTATCCCCATGCATAACGCTAACCAGCAGCGAAATCTTGCTGAAGGGTGACAGAGGTCGTATATATAGTGTGGTGCGGTGTCGATGGGGAGAGGTAAGAGCTCCTTTTTTGCATCTCTGTTCGGCTGCAAGAAGCAGGTCTCCGGCGGGAGACAGGAGGAAGCGGCGGCGGCGAGGCCACCTTTGACGACGCATCGGCCCTATCAAGGGTGCGGCGGAGCGATGACGACGATCGACGACTACTACGGTCAGAACTGGTACGCAGATCGCGACATCAACCGGAAGGCCTCTGAGTACATCGAGAGGGTGCACCGCGTAATACTGGCTAGCGAAGAGGGCGAATAGGTTAGCTGCAGGCGTGCGTGCGTGCGTGTAGCGTCACAAGTCACAACTCAAACTGGCTAGCGTGGTTGTCCTGTCGATTAAAGATTTGGTTTTGTTGTTTTAATTATTATGTTTGTTATTTATGTGTGTAGCAATCTAGTACTGTATCCGGTGCGTGTATGACGATAATAAATTGATAACGCCACTTCTAAAAGTCGAAAGTCGAGCACCAATTCTTAATGCATGAGCTGAGTATATATTAATTATATACACGCCTCTCGACATGTGCTTTGCTAGCTCCAAGGTAAAGGCATTTTCGCTATGTTTGGCCTTTAAATAGCTTGTCAATGAACTTCAATTAGTGACGTTCAGTTTTATAGAACTGACAATCACTGTCAAAACTGAGAGATATAGACCGAGTATCACTCACGACACGACGATTGAGTTTTAGCGATTCTTATTGGATATCAACTGTTGGTTGCTAAAAGTTAGAGACTGATTGTTGGTCGCTAAATATGTTTGTAACCACGGTTTGTTGGTTGCTAAAAGTCTAGAAATTTAACAACTTACATTGGGTCGCTATAGTGGCCACTGTGAACTAATTAATGGTTGGTCGCTATAGAGGAAGGATCGTTTTGCAAGTGATGATTGACTTATATATCACAAGAAATTAGAGATGGACAAGATCGTTATTAAAAAATATAGAAAAGTAAAAAAATCATTTAAAATAACTACAAAGTAAATGAAACAAATAAAATATTGATGAACTAAATTGTAGAAAAGAAAATTTGTATAAAATAAAAAATAAGGTTTGAACACAAAACCTATGGACCTAGATGTTAGTGACTTAACCAACTAGACTATATTTATAATTTATTATGATTATTTTTTTATTTATTTATTTACTTACAACAGCCCGTCTAACTGCCTATTCAATAAGCAAAACCTATTCTACATCTCCACTAAGCCTCAGTACGAACCCGCCGTCACACCTTACGCATTAGAGCCTAGCTAGCATGATCACCCATGGGCCATCACGCAGCCGTGTACGTGTAGCCCATTTGCTAAACCTAATCTGTCATCCCTACCCACTACAGACCTCAGTCAGCCAGCCAACGAAAGCAAACCTCTACGCCTCCTCAATCGTGGCCTCGCGGGCTCCTAGCTCTCCGACGCCACCCGCCCTTGCCAAGGCTTCTGAGCCAAGCAGGAAGAATGGAAGATGTCACAAGCTGGAGGTAAAAGCCGCGCCAAGCCGCGCCGGACAAGAATTTGGGCCTTTCTCGCTTCCTACCACAACCTCACGCTACCAGACATAGCTGCTTTGTCGAGTGCTTCAGCCCAGAAAACTCTCGTCAAAGTCTTTACCGAATGTGACTCTCGACAAAGAGGTCTCAGTGAACTATACATCGACAATGATTTCTTTGTCAAGCATTTTTGTCGGGCACTCGACAAAGTATTTGGTGAGTGCCACCTAGTGCTCGGTAAAGAAAAGTCGCCATCACAGCACTATGTGATAGCGTGACAGAACCTTTGCCGAGTGACCTCTCTGACACTCGGCAAAAAAGCCCCCTTCGCCGAGTGCCTGCTAGCCTGACACTCGACAAAGAAGGCTTCAGTGAACCCTTTTGCGAGTCCCTATGCCGAGTGCCTGCTGTCTTGTCACTCCATAAAGAAGGCTCAAGTGGGTCCTTTTGGTAGTCTCTTTTCTGAGAACTCTGGGAGGCACTCGGCAAAGAAGCCCCCTTTGCTAAGTGCCTGCTGGATTGGAACTCAGCAAAGAAGGATCCAGTGTACCCTTTTGCCAATCTCTTTGCCGAGAGCACTCGAAGGCACTTGGTAAAAAAGCCTCCTTTGCCAAGTGCATGTTGGACTGGCACTCGACAAAGAAAGCTCTAGTGGGTCCCTTTGCCAGTCCCTTTGCCAAGTGCCAGGACTACAACACTCGATAAAGAAGCTTTACCGGTTTTTAAGTGTGCCTTCTTTGTCGAGTACAATGGTCATGGCACTCGACAAAGAACCTCTTTGCCGAGTGTAACACTCGGCAAAGTGACCGAAAACCCCTTTTTATTTGTCTTTATTATTACATCCAAACAAACAAAAGATATATTATCATTGACATCACATATATCACAAAATCAATACATGTATCACCAACACCATATTTCTCACAAATATCACCACATCAAACAAGTTTCACAAACATAAGTCTCACCAAGTATCTCACAACATTAAGTATTATCAACATCAACAAGTTTAACAAACACAAAATATCACCAACACTCACAAACATAAGTCTTAATCATCACTAAGAGATCATCAATGAGGTGGCTAGCTGGACTGGTTCGGTGAAGGGCTGGGCGAAGCATGACGATTGTTCGATGCTATCGATTGTCCCTGCATAGAGAAGAGATTGCATGTGTGAGACCAGATGAATATATATCTTGCACGACTAAAATTTTGATACTCACATAAGTATGGAACTAATCAGAGTCATCTATAGGGAGCAATGGAGGTGGTGGAGCAAGACCCTATGTGGCGCCAAAGCTTTGCATGTACAGGTGAAAGGAAATGTGCCCTTGGGCCATTTCTAAAGTATTTTGGTGATTAAGTGTCCAACACAATTGCCTTAAGTTTTAATAAGTGCCATATGGTGAATGAAGTGCAAATCAACACAAAGGTATGATTCTAGACTTAGTACATTGGTTTTTGTGCACTAACATATTTTTCTAAGTGTTAGAATCAGAGAAAATACAAAAGGAAAAAAAGACTTGGCTGGAGCAGCCAAGACCCTGCGCAGTCTGGGTGCACCGGACTGTCCGGTGGTGCACCGGACAGTGTCCGATGTGCCAGGCCAGCCTCCGGTGAACAGGCCACTCTCGGGAACTGACGGCGGTGTACGACTATAATTCACCGGACTGTCCGGTGGTGCACCGGACTGTTCGGTGAGTCGTCTGCGGCGAAGTCGTCGCTCTCGAGAATCATTCAACGGCGTACGGCTATAATTCACCGAACGATCCGGTGAGACACCGGACTGTCCGGTGAGCCAACGGTCGACTGCGCCAACGGTCGGCCGTGCAATCTGCGCGTGACGCGTGGCCGCGCCAACGGTCGGGAGGGGGCACCGGACTGTCCGGTGTGCACCAGACAGTGTTCGGTGCTCCAACGGCTCCAAATCTTCAGCGGTCGGCTGCGCCAATTTAGGAAAGCAATCTGCACTGGACAGTGAACAGTGGATGTCCGGTGGTGCACCGTACTGTCCGGTGCACCACCCGACAGAAGGCAAGAATTGCCTTCCTGGATTGCTTCCAACGTCTTCTAGCTGCCTTGGGGCTATAAAAGGGACCCCTAGGCGCATGGAGGAGTACACCAAGCATTATTTGATCATCTCTAAGCACCAAGACTTCATTCTAGCGCATTTGATTCGTTGTGATAGCAATTTGAGCTCATCTTGAGTTGGGAACTCCGTGTGTGAACTTAGAGCTCAAGTTGTGACTAGTGTGCGTGTTTGTCTCTTGCTTTGAGTCTTGTGTGTGTTGCTTTTCCCTCCCTTACATCTGTGCTTCTTTGTGATCTTCAATTATAAGGGCGAGAGGCTCCAAGTTGTGGAGATTCCTCGCAAGTGGGATATAGTGAAAGAAAGAAAAACATTGTGGTATTCAAGTTGATCATTGGATCACTTGAAAGGGGTTGAGTGCAACCCTCGTCCATTGGGACGCCACAATGTGGAGGTAGACATGTGTTGTATTTGTCGAACCACGGGATAAATCGTGTGTTTCTTGTGATTGCTTTTTGTGTGATTGTTGTGATTCGCAAGAGCTCGCTTTATAGTCACTTGACATTATCTCTCTAACACCTAACCAAGTTTTGTGGCTATAAGCTTTAAGTTTTTACAGGATCACCTATTCACCCCCCTCTAGGTGCTCTCAATTGGTATCAGAGCCGTTCTCTTCATGCAAGGGACTAATCGCCCGAAGAGATGGATCCTAAGGGAAAGGGGATGGTGGTCAACGATAAGGAGAAGGAATCTGTCTTCAACGAGCCAAGAGACGATAAGCCCATTGACTCTGGCTCGAGTCACAAGAAGAAGGACGGGAAGAAGAAGAGGCGCATCAAGAAGATAGTCTACTACGACAGCGACGAGTCCTCTTCTTCCCAAAGAGACGACGACTACGATGAGAAAAAGAAAACGGTCAACTCAAACTTTTCTTTTGATTATTCTTGTATTCCGCATAATTCTAATGCTCACTTGCTTTCCATTCCTCTTGGTAAACCTCCACACTTTGATGGAGAGGACTACGGATTTTGGAGTCACAAAATGCGTAGCCATTTGTTCTCTCTTCATCCAAGTATATGGGAGATAGTAGAGAATGGAATGCAATTTGATAGTACGGATAATCCCATGTTTATCAATGAATAAATTCACAAAAATGCACAAGCTACCACTGTCCTATTAGCATCCTTGTGCAGGGAAGAATACCATAAGGTGAGCGGCTTGGACAACGCCAAGTAGATTTGGGACACCCTCAAGATCTCACATGAGGGGAACGACGTCACTATGATCACCAAGATGGAGTTGGTGGAGGGCGAACTGGGAAGGTTCGCAATGATCAGGGGGGAGGAGCCAACCCAAACATACAACAGGCTCAAGACCCTGGTCAACAAAATAAGAAGCTATGGAAGCACGAGATGGATGGACTACGACGTCGTCCGACTTATGCTAAGGTCCTTCACTGTCCTTGATCCTCATCTTGTAAACTCTATTCGTGAAAATCTTAGGTACACCAAGATGACGCCCGAGGAAATACTCGAAAAGTTTGTAAGCGGGCGAATGATGATCAAGGAGGCAAGATATGTTGATGAGGCGTTGAATGGCCCAATGCCGATCCACGAGCCTCAAACCGTTGCTCTCAAAGCAACAAGTAACAGGGAGGCTCTACCTAGCAAGGTGGCGCAAGTTGAGGCGGCCAGGCTTAACGAGGAAGAAATGGCCCTCATCATCAAGCGCTTCAAGACGACGCTAAAAGGTCGCAAGGAGCATCCCAACAAGAGCAAGATGAAGGGAAAACGCTCCTGCTTTAAATGTGGTAAGTATGGTCATTTTATAGCAAATTGTCTCGACAATAGTAATGACCCGGAACAAGAGAAAAGCGGGAAGAGGGAAAAGAAGAAGGCCTACAAGAAGGCGAAGGGCGAGGCGCACCTCGGCAAAGAGTGGGACTCGGATTGTTCGTCGTCCGACTCCGACGACGGACTTGCCACCTCGGCCTTCAACAAGTCGTCGCTCTTCCCCAATGAGCGCCATACTTGTCTAATGGCAAAGGAAAAGAAGGTAAACACTAGAGAAACTCCTAAGTACTCTACTTCTAGTGATGAGGACTCTAGTGATGATGAAATTGATTATACTAGCCTGTTCAAAGGATTAGATAGAGCAAAAGTAGAAAAGATCAATGAATTGATTGATGCTCTAAATGAAAAGAATAGACTTTTAGAAAAGCAAGAGGATCTTTTATATGAAGAGCATGATAAATTTGTAAGTGTGCAAAAGTCTCTTGCTTTAGAAGTTAAAAGGAATGAAATGCTTTCTTGTGAATTATCTACTTGTCATGAGACTGTGGCAAGCTTAAGGAATATTAATGATGATTTAAATGCTAAGCTAGAAGTAGCAAATAAATCTAGTTCTTGTGTAGAGCCTGTTGTGATTTGTAATAGGTGTAAGGATTTTAATGCTGATGCTTGTAGTGAACATTTAAATGCTATTACTAGATTAAATGATGAAGTGGCTAGTCTTAATACCCAACTTAAGACAAGCAAAAGTGATTTTGATAAACTAAAATTTGCAAGAGATGCCTACACTATTGGTAGACATCCCTTAGTTAAGGATGGGCTTGGCTTTCGAAGGGAAGCCAAGAACTTAATAAGTCAAAGGGCTCCCATCTCCGCTAAGGACAAAGGGAAGGCCCCTATGACTAGTAATGCTCAAAGGAATCATGCTTTTATCTATAGTGATAGGAAATTTTCTAGAAATGTTCATTATAATAGGAGTTATAATGCTTATGATTCACATGCCTTGATTGGTTCAAGTTCTTCCTTTGTGCATAGAAATATGACTAGAAACAATGTTGTTCATCATGTACCTAAGAAAATGCAAAATAAATCTGCTACTGTTTTTCATGCCTACAACACTGACTTTGTACTTTTGTGTAAAAATAAGAAAGTGGTTGCTAGGAAATTGGGGGCAAAATGCAAGGGAGATAAAACTTGCATTTGGGTCCCTAAGGCTATTATAACTAACCTTGTAGGACCCAACAAGAGTTGGGTACCTAAAACCCAAGCCTAATTTGCCTTGCAGGTTTATGCATCCGGGGGCTCAAGCTGGATTATCGACAGCGGATGCACAAACCACGTGACGGGGGAGAAGAAGATGTTCACCTCCTACGTCAAGAACAAAGATTCCCAAGATTCAATCATATTCGGTGACGGGAATCAAGGCAAGGTTAAAGGACTAGGAAAGATAGCTATTTCATCCGAGCATTCCATATCTAATGTGTTTTTAGTTGAATCGCTCGGGTATAACTTGTTGTCCGTTAGTCAGTTATGTAATATGGGTTACAATTGCTTATTTACCAATGTAGATGTGTCTGTCTTTAGAAGGAGTGATGGTTCATTAGCTTTTAAGGGTGTACTAGACGGCAAACTCTATTTAGTTGATTTTTCAAAAGAGGAGGCCGGTCTAGATGCATGCTTAATTGCTAAGACTAGCATGGGTTGGCTGTGGCATCGCCGTCTAGCATATGTTGGGATGCAGAACCTTCACAAACTTCTAAAGGGAGAACATGTGTTAGGTCTAACAAATGTGTTTTTCGAGAAAGATAGACCTTGTGCAGCTTGTCAAGCAGGCAAACAGGTGGGAAATCCTCATCACAGCAAGAATGTGATGACCATATCAAGACCTCTGGAGCTATTGCATATGGACCTCTTCAGACCCGTCGCCTATCTTAGCATCGAGGGAAGTAAGTTTGGTCTAGTTGTTGTTGATGATTTTCCCTGCTTCACTTGGGTATTTTTTTTGCAGGATAAAACAGAAACCCAAGGGACTCTTAAGCGCTTTCTAAGGCAACCTCAAAATGAATTTGAGCTCAAGGTGAAAAAGATTAGAAGCGACAATGGGTCCGAGTTCAAGAACCTTCAAGTGGAGGAGTACCTTGAGGAGGAAGGAATCAAGCACGAGTTCTCCGCTCCCTACACACCACAGCAAAAATGGTGTGGTAGAGAGGAAGAACAGGACGCTCATAGACATGGCGAGGATGATGCTTGGAGAATTCAAGACACCCGAGCGGTTTTGGTTGGAGGCTGTGAACACAGCTTGCCATGCCATAAACCGGGTCTACCTTCATTGCCTCCTCAAGAAGACGTCATACGAACTTCTAACCGGTAACAAACCCAACGTTTCATATTTTCGAGTTTTTGGGAGTAAATGCTACATTCTAGTAAAGAAAGGTAGGAATTCAAACTTTGCTCCCAAAGCTGTAGAAGGGTTTTTGTTAGGTTATGACTCAAATACAAAGGCGTATAGAGTCTTCAACAAATCATCAGGTTTGGTTGAAGTCTCTAGCGACGTTGTATTTGATGAAACTAATGGCTCTCTGAGAGAGCAAGTTGATCTTGATGATGTAGATGAGGATGATGTTCCAACGGACGCAATACGCACCATGGCTATTGGAGATGTGTGACCACAGGAACACCAAGAGCAAGATCAACCTTCTTCCTCAACAATGATGCAACCCCCAACTCAGGATGATGAACAGGTTCCTCAAGAAGAGGCGTGTGATCAAGGGGGAGCACAGGATATCCAAGATGAGGAGGAAGAAGTACCACAGGTCCCTCCAACTTAAGTTCAAGCGACGATTCAAAGGAATCATCCCGTCGACCAGATATTGGGTGATATTAGCAAGGGAGTAACCACTCGCTCTAGATTAGCTAATTTTTGTGAGCATTACTCTTTTGTCTCTTCTATTGAGCCTTTCAGGGTAGAAGAGGCCTTGCTAGATCCGGACTGGGTGTTGGCCATGCAGGAAGAGCTCAACAACTTCAAGCGAAATGAAGTTTGGACACTGGTACCACGTCCCAAGCAAAACGTTGTGGGAACCAAGTGGGTGTTCCATAACAAACAGGATGAGCACGGGGTGGTGACAAGGAACAAGGCTCGACTTGTGGCAAAAGGTTATGCCCAAGTCGCAGGTTTGGACTTTGAGGAAACTTTTGCTCCTGTGGCTAGGCTAGAGTCGATTCGTATTTTGTTAGCCTATGCCGCTCACCATTCTTTCAGGTTGTTCCAAATGGACGTGAAGAGCGCTTTCCTCAACGGGCCAATCAAGGAGGAGGTGTACGTGGAGCAACCCCCTGGCTTTGAGGATGAACAGTACCTCGACCACGTGTGTAAGCTCTCTAAGGCGCTCTATGGACTTAAGCAAGCCCCAAGAGCATGGTATGAATGCCTTAGAGACTTTTTAATTGCTAATGTTTTCAAGGTTGGGAAAGCCGATCCAACTCTTTTTACTAAGACTTGTGACGGTGATCTATTTGTGTGCCAAATTTATGTTGATGACATAATATTTGGTTCTACTAACCAAAAGTCTTGTGAAGAGTTTAGCAGGGTGATGACTCAGAAATTCGAGATGTCAATGATGGGCGAGTTGAACTACTTCCTTGGGTTCCAAGTGAAGCAACTCAAGGACAGCACCTTCATCTCTCAAACGAAGTACACACAAGACTTGCTCAAGAGGTTTGGGATGAAGGATGCCAAGCCCGCAAAGACTCCGATGGGAACCGACGGACATGTCGACCTCAACAAAGGAGGTAAGTCCGTCGATCAAAAGGCATACCGGTCTATGATAGGGTCTTTACTTTATTTATGTGCTAGTAGATCGGATATTATGCTTAGCATATGCGTGTGTGCTAGATTTCAATCCGACCCAAGGGAGTGTCACCTTGTGGCCGTTAAGCGAATTCTTAGATATTTAGTTGCTACGCCTTGCTTCGGGATCTGGTATCCAAAGGGGTCTACCTTTGACTTGATTAGATACTCAGACTCCGACTATTCTGGATGTAAGGTCGATAGGAAGAGTACATCAGGGACGTGCCAATTCCTAGGAAGGTCCCTGGTGTCGTGGAGTTCTAAGAAACAAACTTCCGTTGCCCTATCCACCGATGAGGCCCAGTATGTTGCCGCAGGACAGTGTTGCGCGCAACTACTTTAGATGAGGCAAACCCTCAGGGACTTTGGCTACAATCTGAGCAAAGTCCCACTCTTATGTGATAATGAGAGTGTTATCCGCATGGCGGACAATCCTGTTGAACACAGCCGCACAAAGCACATAGACATCCGGCATCACTTTTTGAGAGACCACCAGCAAAAGGGAGATATCGAAGTGTTTTATGTTAGCACCGAGAACCAGCTAGCCGATATCTTTACCAAGCCTTTAGATGAGAAGACCTTTTGCAGGCTGCGTAGTGAGCTAAATGTCTTAGACTCGCGGAACTTGAATTGATCTAGAGCATACATGTGTTTTATGCATTTGATCATGTTCCTTTATGTATTTTATTGCTTATTTATGGTGCTCAAGTTGTGCAAGGAATCCCCGGACCTCACAAGTCCATGTGTGAATGGTGCACATATTTAGGGGGAGAAATGCTACAACTTGATCCTTTGAGACTAACCATGTGCTTGAGTGCTCTTAATTTAGTCTCAAAGGTGATTGAAAGGGAAAAGGTGAACTTGGACCATGCAAGACTTCCACTGCACTCCGATGAGAGGGTAATTTACTCCAAGTTCATCTCCGTGCTCTTATTGCCTTTTTACTCTTAATTAAAGATTTTGGTGAGGCAATGGGGTTTAGGGGCCAATAATTATCCCGTTTTGGTGCTTAATGCCAAAGGGGGAGAAATTAAGGCCAAAGCAAATGGATCAGCTACCACTTGAGAATTTTGAAAATAGTAGAGTTAGAACTTTTGTTTTGGCAAAATACTCTTATGTGCAAAATTTGGCCTCTTGTGGGGAGAATATAGGATTATGGGAAAAAGGGGGAGTTTTTGGCTCTTGATCAAATTTTCTCATGAAGTACCTCTCTTTATGCCTAAACAAGTGTGTTTGACTTAGAGATAGGAAATTGAGTTTGATTTTGAAAACAAACCAAGTGGTGGCAAAGAATGATCCAAATATGCCAAATTTGAATAAAAAAAACAATTTTTGTTCTTAATTGCATTGATGTTGCACTTCTATTTGTTGCTTTTTGATGTGTTGGCATAATTCACCAAAAAGGGGGAGATTGAAAGGGAAATGTGCCCTTGGGCCATTTCTAAAGTATTTTGGTGATTAAGTATCCAACACAATTGTCTTAAGTTTTAATAAGTGCCATATGGTGAATGAAGTGCAAATCAACACAAAGGTATGATTCTAGACTTAGTACATTGGTTTTTGTGCACTAACATATTTGTCTTAAGTGTTAGAATCAGAGAAAATACAAAAGGAAAAAGACTTGGCTGGAGCAGCCAAGACTGTGCGCAGTCTGGGTGCACCGGACTGTCCGGTGGTGCACCGGACAGTGTCCGGTGTGCCAGGCCAGCCTCTGGTGAACAGACCACTCTCGGGAACTGACGACGGTGTACGGCTATAATTCACCGGACTGTTCGGTGGTGCACCGGACTGTCCGGTGAGTCGTCTGCAGCGAAGTCGTCGCTCTCGGGAATCATTCAACGACGTACGGCTATAATTCACCGGATGGTCTGGTGAGACACCGGACTGTCCGGTGAGCCAACAGTCGGCTGCACCAACGGTCGGCCGTGCAATCCGCGCGTGACGCGTGGCCACGCCAACGGTCGGGAGGGGGCACCGGACAGTGTCCGGTGTGCACCGGACAGTGTCCGGTGCTCCAACGGATCCAAATCTTCAACGGTCGGCTGCGCCAATTTAGGAAATCAATCTGCACCGGACAGTAAACAGTGGATGTCCGGTGGTGCTCCGGACTGTCCGGTGCGCCACCCGACAGAAGGCAAGAATTGCCTTCCTGGATTGCTTCCAACGGCTCCTAGCTGCCTTGGGCTATAAAAGGGACCCCTAGGCGCATGGAGGAGTACACCAAGAATTCTTTGATCATCTCTAAGCACCAAGACTTCATTCTAGCGCATTTGATTCGTTGTGATAGCAATTTGAGCTCATCTTGAGTTGGGAACTCCGTGTGTGAACTTAGAGCTCAAGTTGTGACTAGTGTGCGTGTTTGTCTCTTGCTTTGAGTCTTGTGTGTGTTGCTTTTCCCTCCCTTACATCCGTGCTTCTTTGTGATCTTCAATTATAAGGGCGAGAGGCTCCAAGTTATGGAGATTCCTCGCAAGTGGGATATAGTGAAAGAAAGAAAAACACCGTGGTATTCAAGTTGATCATTGGATCACTTGAAAGGGGTTGAGTGCAACCCTCGTCCATTGGGACGCCACAACGTGGAGGTAGACAAGTGTTGTACTTGTTGGACCACGGGATAACTCGCGTGTCTCTTGTGATTGCTTTTTGTGTGATTGTTGTGATTCGCAAGAGCTCGCTTTATAGTCACTTGGCATTATCTCTCTAACACCTAACCAAGTTTTGTGTCTATAAGCTTTAAGTTTTTACAGGATCACCTATTTACCCCCCCTCTAGGTGCTCTCAACAGGAACATCTCCACCGTCCTTTGTTGATCCGCCAAGCGAGCCGCCCTCTCCACCCTCATCATCGCCTCCATCTTCATACGTTCCCTTCTCTCTTCTTCTAGCTAGGTCTATAATATTTCATCCTAATGTTATAATAATGCAAAGAGAAGGTATATAACTCAATGAATAATGAGGCTCAAAAACACTAACTTAGAGTTCCTGGATGCGATGCTATGAGTTGTCCCGTCGAGGTCATATGGCTGGGCTCACGCTCGTGCTGCTTGCTTGCACATGAGACATACTTATAGGTGACGTCGAACGTCGCCTTGCCCTTGTGGGCCATAGCATACGCCGAGAAGATGGAGCAAGGCTGGCCGCCATGTGACATCAACTGCAAGAAAACCAACGAGATGGTTAGAAATCACGCCTAATTGAAAGTTACACTAAATTAAAGAGAGCGCTTACTTATGCTTCTGCGTATTTGCTGAGGCTATGAGTGCCTTGGTGGTGGGCGGGACCTTGCATCATCAAACGCCATTTCTGGCTAGCGTTGTGTGTCTCGTCCCACTCGGTTGAGCACCACCTTTGCACCATCTGCTCCTAGCACTCAGAATGTGTGGCACACCAATAAGGAATCATCTACAAAAAAACAAGTACACGACATATCAGGAGATAAAATTAAGCATATTTAGGGCTAGTTTGGGAACTCTATTTTCCCAAGGAATTTCTATTTTCACAAGGGAAAATGAACTAATTTCCCTTTGTAAAATGGGGTTCCCAAACTAAACCTTAATATCAATATTAATGTTCTATATTTACTTGCAAGTACTGGTCCCGAGTCAACGATATGGTTCGGGCGTCCTTCTTGCTCACCTTCTCCCCAAGGACGGATTCGTGATAAGTGATGATGGCATGGATGCGCGCCTCGTAGTGCATATCCAAGACGAGCTTCTTACAGCTCGCAGTAACCACCACATCCGCCATGGCCTTATATACAGCCTCGCATCTGAAGATGATCCTATATACAAAGACAATGTATCCATACATTATTTCAACAATGTGCAACGAATGCGACGTATTAAACAATATAGTGCGAGGAAGACTTACCCACAACTCATGCTTCACCTGCTCTGCCTTTTGTTGAATTCTCTATCGTCCTGATCCACTACATCGGGGGCGACGACGTAGTGGTCTAAGGAATAGGATGGGCCCGTCACTCTGGGTACTCAATAAGTCCAGGGAAGTGTTCCCTTCATAGAAGTCTGAGGATGCCATTGAGGTTGCAGTCGTGACCCCTACATTCTCCAAAACCTTCCAAGACTTGTCCAAATGATTAAGAAGAAGTATTAGTTTCTATTTTAAATTCAAACATATAATATGAAGAAGTAGTGACTAAGTTACATACCTTTCCCCAACGGGTCGAATAAGCAGGCACCTTTCACGAATTATCGGTCACTGAGGAAGACTTGCGGGATCATGCAAGTAGATGTGCGTCGAAACCTGAGGCGCGAGAACTAGAGGCGTCCTACTGAGCGCCATCGTCGTCATCATCATGTCTTGCTGTGCCGCATCGACAACGGCCTGCTCCTCCAACTACTGTTGTACGACATTGTCCTGCTGCGCCTCCTCCTCCATCCTACGGGTGCTCCTCCTCCCCCTCCTCGTCCTCGTCCCACCGCCCACCATCTTTTTCCAACCACCTACAATTAAAGAGTAAGCAAATAAGCACAGATAAAAAATATGTATTTAGAAACATATGCAAAATTAAAAATATATAGCATAACATCGATTAAAAATAATCTTCATATGTGTCCGGATTAGCTGGATCATAAGTCTCATCACCACTATCAACCATTTCGTAGTCAACACCATTTGAAGGCGCAAGTTCGTCATTGTCATTGTCTTCTAGCATTTCTGAGGCATTCTCATTTCGCACCTCATCCTCCTCCTCATCAACAACCATTTCAATATCTACTTCCATTTTGATGCTTCGATTAAGTATATCTCAAATCGCCTATCTAGCCCATCTTCTTGAAAGAACTCTCTATCATATGTGTCTAGGTCTAAGTTATAATCTTCATCGTTTGGAATATGTAATTTACCGTTTGGTGATACGTTATACACAACATCCCAACCCTTAAGATGTTCTTTCGTTTGGCACGCATATGGGAGATAATACACTTGTGTGGTCTGTTGGGTCACGATATAGACATCATCTCCTGGTAAGGTGGAATCCTGTCGAATCTTGACTAGCTCAAGATTAGAATGTGTCTGTCTCGTCACTTCTGGGTTAAACCAATGACATTTTAATATCACTAGAGTAAGAGGTTTGGAACCATGAAAATTGAGTTCATATATTTTTTCAATTCTTCCATAATACTCAACCTCGTCAAGCCCGGGCATAAAGACTCCAGAACATGTTGTTTCTCGATTGGACCGACTTTGGTTGTAGCTTGTTGTGCGAAAATGGTATCCCTTGACGTCATACCCAGAAAATTTCCTAACCCTATAGGGAAAGTCATTGGCTACTTGTCTCAACTCAGAACTCATTGACGAGTCTTTTTGGCCCTACAAGTTCAAACATGCTAGATTGTTACATTATTCGCACGTAAGAGCAACTTCAAATGAAAAACTAACCATGATACCTTCTATTTAACCAGGAAATGAAATTGGGCAATTCATTTCTCGCACCCTTTCTAAGAAGGGTATCATATTCCTGTGGAGTTGGGTCCCTTGAATAACACCAGAATTCATGAAAAAATTGCTCCATGTATGGCGTCACCTCTTTAAGGTTGGTCAGTACATATAGCATGATATGGCGCCACTATTCATGTCTCAGGGTCTTGGTGGTCAAACCACTTGTGCTTCTGATTTGCCCTCGAAAAATGTTTAGGTTCGATTCATTTTCGCCATCATTGTAATGAGGGGGTGGATTATGCACGCTCGGCAGTTTGTCACCATAGTAAGTTATTGTGAAGTTTGACATCTCTAAATTGGATAACACCAACGTCCCTACACCCCCCCCAATTCGTGCCTCATATGGGAGATGAAGAATCAAATGATGCATCGAATTGAAGAAGCTGGGTGGAAAGATCTTCTCTAGCTTACACAGTAACACCAGTGCCATTCTTTCCAAGTCTACAATCATGGTCTGAGATAACTCTTTTGCATAAAGCTAGCAGAAGAAATAGCTCAACTCTACAAGCGCTAGCTAGACATGCTCAAGGACATAGCCTTGAACCATCGCCAGAAGAATTCGTTCAATCTATATGTGGAAGTCATGACTCTTCAGCCCTAAGACTCTCATAGTAGATAAGTTCACCCCCTACTTAGGTTAGCTGCATACCCATCAGGGAACATTAACATCTAGATCCAATGTAGTACTTCCTTACTCTGGGCCCTGCTCAGGACGAAATCGACCTTAGGTCTTCTCCATGTCTTTTCACCACTAGGTGGCTTCATCTCATGGTTTGGTCTATCACATAACGATGTTAGATCCACTCTTGCCTTTATGTTATCCTTTGCTTTATGAGGAATGTCCATAATTATTGCTCAAAGCGCCTCTGCGACATTCTTTTCAGTGTGCATCATGTCAATGTTGTGTGGAAGGGGAAGGTTATCATAATAGGGGAGCCGAGTCAAGCTCAACCTATGGGTCCACATATGAATCAATCATATGGTGTAAACCATAAAAACATTCATGATAATTTTTTTAAAACAACCCTTATATCATGTATCAACTTTCAAAATGACCTTTCTATTTTTCTTGGTATATTTTTAAACACACTCTCTCACGTCATGTTGGTTTGCTTGGTTTGCACTTAATATGTTTTCTTATATTTATGAGGCATCTACTCTTATAGGTCTAAGATTGTGATCGGCAGATCGTGCATATGACCATACAAAACATTATTATGCATTGTTTATATAGTAGAGTTTGAAATAGAAGATACAATGAGTAAGGTTGTTGGAGATAGCTTGACCCATTGAGGCTTTGTTTAGGTACTCTATTACTAATTGACCTTAATCCACCTCAACATACGTGGATTAGGGTCAATAATAGAGTATCCAAATAAAGCCTCACCAGTTATGTTGAGCACCAATTTGAGCATGGATGGTCCGCCCTAAGGCCGGATGGTCCGCGGTCCAGACGGTCCGTGCCTGTGGGCCGGACGGTCCGCGCGTGCGCAGAGCAGATTAGGGTTCCGAGTTTTGTGCTACGGTTGTTAGCTAGATTCGTTGAATTAGCTCGGGAAATCAGTTTGTAAAGGGTCCAACCCCCCCTCTTCTATAAATAGAGAGGTATATGGCCAATTTGTAATCATCAATTGAATCAATAACACTTCTATTTCACATTTATTTCCTGTACAATTAGGAGTAGTTCTAGTCTAGTTCTAGTTTAGCCTTCCAATCCCCAAATTCTACACTTCTCTTCGACTCTACGTCGATTAGAGGAGTCTAGGTCGGCCTGCCCGAGCCTAGACAACTCCTAGGATCTCTCCTCCCCGACGGGGTCCCTCTCGGGAGCAAGATCCAAGCGCCGCCGGCGATCTTCTGCCGCCCCTGCGCACGCGCGGACCGTCCGGCCCTAGGGCGCGGACCATCCGGCCATCAGACAGGAAACCCTAGCCCTGCGTCAGGTCGCGGACCGTCCGGCCCCTGGCCGCGGACCGTCCGCGCCTGTGCAGAGAGCACCGCCGCTGGTTCTTGTTGAGTGTTTGGCGCCCCACAAAAGGCGTCAACATACTTTTTGGCGACTCCGCTGGGGACAACACATATAGACCTATCAAATCGGCCCTTAATGGCTGGTTCAAAGGATAGCTCTGAAGTTTCCACCAACAATATCATCACGCCGACATGGGAAACCTTGCCGGCTGAAGAACAGCTCCTGTTCGAGGAGCGCCAGGAGCAGCTGATCCAAGAAGCAAAGGCGAAGTTCCTGGCCGACTTCAAGGTGGACAGGAACAACAAAGTCGTTCGGCAACGGGCGATAGATCTAGCTTCGCTCCGACCTACTACGATTACCCCCAATGTAAGTAGCACCAACGAACTCCAATCTCTTAAAGCTTACATAGACGAACAGCGAGAGCAGTTGCAACGTATCGTAGGGGATATACAAAATGATCATAAAAGGCTAGTGCGTGCGCTTGATAAGTCTACTATGGCAAATCTTCCTTCGCACGAGGTTGAATTAAGGGAATACACACGTAATTCATCGGCTACAGGTTGTCACGACCAGTCACAACTCCTTTTATGGGATGCTGATAGACATGTACCTTGGGAAACGACAGCCTCCCACGCACATCGGCGATAAATTTGCCGATTTGCGCATGTCCGGACCGTCCGCACGTGAGCGCGGACCGTCCGGGCCAGCGGCGGCCGATCCCATTTTTAGAAGAAAATTACCGAGACCTGCACCCAAGCCGCCACATGCCGTGCAAACCCTAGATAACCCATTCGGACCGTCTGAGTATGGCGCCAGTCAGTCTGAATATAATGTCGGATGGTCCGGCCACATGGCCAGACAGTCCGCGCATGGAGCCGGACGGTCCGCGTATTTAACCAGACGGTCCGGCATAGTGATTTTTTAGGAGGGTAGATATCCAACTCTGTATCCGTCCCAGCTAGACTATCCATCTCACCATACGATACACCAGCACCATAATATAATCTACCAAAACCGTGAGAGTGAATACTTTCTGGCCCCCAGAAGGCCAGAAAGGAATGGCCAGTCCTATGAGCCTCATAGGCCATGTATTAACGCGCTGCAAAACCCAAACCAATGGAGAAGAAAACAACATACCAACATCCAAACAAACTCACCCATATTGGACCAAAGAGCCGGTGATCTCCCATCGGCTGCCATCAATATAGTAAGAGAGGAAATAGCTGGGGCGTTCTGAGATAAGCTCGGAGTTAATATAGTCCCCGGAGGGCAGTCATATTGGAGACCTTATGATAGCCAGTTTGACCGTCTCCCATACCCACAGGAGACCAGAATACCCGAATTCACAAAGTTTTCGGGTGACCAAGGAAAAAACACGCGCGAACACATAGGCCAGTTCTTAGCACAATTAGGAGAATTGGCCGACACAGAAGCATTTTGCGTGTGTTTATTTTCACTGTCTTTAACAGGAACCGCGTTCGCATGGTACGCTACATTACCTCCTAATTCTATCTTGTCATGGGGGGATTTAGAACAAAAATTCCATGATCACTTTTTCTCCAGTGACTATGAGTTAGATTTAGTGGATTTAGTGGCTTTGCGATAAGAAAAGGATGAATCGGTTAGTGATTACATCCAGAGATTCCGGGATACGAGAAATCGATGCTTTCAAATTTATTTAATAGATAAACAACTGGCAGAAATAGCCTTTGATGGATTGCGCTATTATTTAAAAGAGAAATTAGAAGGCATCCAGTTCTTTACGCTAGCACAATAACATCAGAGAGCTTTGGCTTGTGAAAGCCGAAGCAAAGAACTAGTCAAAACGGTTCATCATAATGTCCATATAGTAGAACACAATCAAAGTAGTTCAGACGATGAACCAAAGGAAGTTTACACTGCCGAAATAGTTTGGCCCGAACAGGCCAAATCTTTGGCTTGCTCCTCCTTGCAGTCAGTTCAAAAGAAACGGCAGGAGGAGATTAAGTTTACATTTAATGTCGGCAAATGTGATAAGATATTTGATGAATTACTAAAAAAATGGTAACTTAAGATCGATTATACCATCCCACCCGCCGACGAACTAAAGCGTCGCGCATATTGCAAGTGGAACAACTCATTTTCTCATGCCACTAATGATTGTAATGTGTTTCTACGATAAATCCAATCGGCCATTAACGAGGGACGATTGAAATTTCAGGAGGACACGGAGCCCTTCCCAATGAATGTGATCGATTTCAATGGCAAAAAGATCCTAATTCGGCCCAGCACAGCCGATAAGGGCAAAGACAAAGAAGTCATCATCGGCAACGCACGGGAGACCGATGGAAACAACAAAATTTCTTGCAGGAAAGTGGTGGCCGAGAAGACTCCTGATGGAGAGGAGACACTGAAGGTGACCATCAACAAACTTTGGCACTGGAGGGCAAGTGCAGACAAGGGGACATGCGCAAGAACCCATACTACGCATCGCGGACGGTCCGGTGCCCAGGCGCGGACGGTCCGTAACATCACCGGACTGTCCGGAGCATTCCAGCGGACGGTCCGACAACGACGAAGAGCCACAGCGACCACGTACCTTCAAACCACGACGACTAGAAATAGGTACGTGGAAAAATAACATGTTCAAGGCAACTGGTCGGTTGGTAAAATCTAGTCCGACCTTTGATCAATTATTGTCTAAATATGTGAAAAAGAAGGTCGGCCCCAGCGACCGGCCACCAAAACAACCTCGCTTACCCACCCAGGTGTGACAGCAGGTTAGGCCGATTAGACCACCACACCAATCGGAAAGGACCAGGAGGTCATAATGTTCAATTAAGACCTTACGTACGTGCGTGGACACCTCCACTCCCATATCCACCTATGCCATATCCATACACATACATACCTCCACAATATGTCCCAAATCAAATGTGGGGCATGCCACCATACCCATTTGGGATGCCACAGTACACCGCTTGGGGGGGCACCCCAAACATCTGTATTCAATAGGTTGACACCTCTAGTACAAGACCGATTGAGAGCCCCTCAATCTGGTCCACAAGCACAGGCCCAGCAAGATTGCCGAACAACTCGGCCCCAAAGGCTGACTAATCCGGCAGGGGGCATACAGCTACAACCTCCAATAGTACGGAAAAAGGAGACGTCATTAAAATAGGAACGACAGATGTCGTCGTACAACAAAATAACGAAGGGCCGATGATTTTTGGTGAATCGGCCAACACAAACAAAAAAGAAGGTATGACTGTCAAAAAACAGTCGATCCAAAATACTCCATGCCCCGATGGTGCCCATCGGGATTGACACGATCGCAAAAGCGAAAATTACAGCGCCTCAGAGCAAAGGAGAATCAGGAGAAGGAGGCGGAAAAAATATTCAATGACACGCATCCGCAGTATCCGCCACCACAAAAAAGATGGAGACCAAAGGCCGTTGAGAAAAATCAAATGGCCACAAAAACAGAAAATAAAACAACTGTGCAGTTCTTTGCAGGTATGGCAGACAGTCCGGCTATAAAGACCGGACCAACCGTACAGGGCGCGGATCGTCCGACCCCTAAGGCCGAACCATCCACACTACACCAAGACACCTCCAACGATGTACCGACACCCATGGAGGAAGATGACCTGCAAGGAGAAGACCTGGTCGACTACGGAGCTACGCCAGAACACTTAGAAAATTAGGAAAAGCAAGGTGACGAATTGGTCAGGATCAGTATGACGCTCGACGGTGTTGGGACTGACAGTTCGATCAAAGCTAAAGGGGTCACGTCCGTTGAGTCAACCATCGAGACCACTGCGTATCATCCTAGTAAGTGGCAAGATGCCTAAGAAAACCGATGTGATAACATCAAGTTAGTTCCTTTTGGTTCGCTCAGCTCCTCCAAAAGGCAGGGGGGCATATGTTGAGCACCAATTTGAGCGCGGACGGTCCGGCCCTGAGGCCGGACGGTCCACGCCTGTGGACCGGACGGTCCGCGCGTACGCAGAGCAGATTAGGGTTCCGAGTTTTGTGCTACGGTTGTTAGCTAGATTCGTGGAATTAGCTCGGGAAATCAGTTTGTAAAGGGTACAGTCCCCCTCCTCTATAAATAGAGAGGTATACGGCCGATTTGTAATCATCAATCGAATCAATAACACTTCTATTTCGCATTTATTTCCTATACAATTAGGAGTAGTTCTAGTTTAATTCTAGTTTAGCCTTCCAATCCCCAAATTCTTCGCTTCTCTTCGACTCTACTTCGATTAGAGAAGTCTAGGTCGGTCTGCCCGAGCCTAGACAACTCATAGGATCTCTCCTCCCCGACGGAGTCCCTTCTGGGAGCGAGATTCAGGCGCCGCCGGCGATCTTCCGCCGCCCCTGCGCACGTGCGGACCGTCCGGCCCTAGGGCGTGGACCGTCCGGCCGTCAGGCAGGAAACCCTAGCCCTGCGCCAGGTCGCGGACCATCCGGCCTCTGGCCGTGGACCGTCTGCGCATGTGCAGAGAGCACCCGCCGCTGGTTCTTGTTAAGTGTTTGGCGCCTCACAAAAGACGTCAACAAGTTAAATTAGAGATACCGCAGACAGATAATTGATAAGATCAAAGCACAACACATGTGTACGTTCCACTGTTCCGTTACCAACAATATCTAACGTTTCGAAGTACGATGAACAGACCAAACGAATCATCACAGAGCAGCAGTGCAACTTGCTGCCGGTAGTAGTTGTAGGCTACAACTTGACCACAGCACTGTATATATCACTGCTACCCCGCCAGAGACGTGTAGTAAAGTCGTACTCCATCTGTCCAAAAGAAAACAAACATATAGACTACCTGACAGTTTAACTAATTAATATTTCATTAAATATTTATTAAACAACATTCATGTTTATGACTCTAATAAATTAGTTTATTACAAGGATAAAATTTATAAATAATCTAATAATTATTATCTGATATTGTAAATATTAATATGATTTATTTATAGTTAGTTGAATTTCAAAATTTAAAATATAACATACAATTACATTTTTTATGAAGTGGAAGGACTACTAGCAACTTGGCAGGAGCAAGGAACCGAGGCACAATTGGGATGGCGAGCAGTGTGCAGACTGGGATAGGGGAGGTCCCCCGGCCAACAAGCCGGCCGGCATCAGCATATGCGTGCATGATGATTGAACGATTGATTGAATCCTGGGATAAGGGCCCAAGCATGCTATATATTATATATTATTGTGTCAGTTTGCCCCTTTGTACGGCATGTCTCCGAATCTTTTTTTGATTCCGGTGAACATGTCATGTGATGGAAAGGGGTTCTTGTTGCGAGATAAAGAAATCATCGGATAAACCATGAAAATTGTTCAGAATGTTAAGTTATTTTGTGGGCTTCTTTCATATAAATAATTCACTAAAGATCTACATTAAATAAGATGTCTATTATAGTCTCTATCTATTCTCTACTATATTCACTAAAGATCCACATTGGAACTCTATGATTTCATGTGTAGTCCTCTAGGTTTCTACACATAGTGTCTCACAACTTTCTCCAAACATTCTAAAATTTTTATCACAGCCTGTACATATGATATCATGACACGTGGACAAGTTTCATGATTTTCTGACTTTGTTTGTGTTTTATACAATTTTTAAACATGTGGATGCCAAGTTCACGGCCATGTTTAGTGAGCATATTGCTCGAAGTTTCCGGTACGCTTCTGAAATCGATCGTAACTTATGCTAAGTAACATGAATATCATTTTTTCATGCACGGTTTTCCAAGTTTCGAGTGACCTGCAGTTCAAATCTGAATTTTCCGAAAAATTTCAAAAAAACGAACTAAATCTGAAAACTCTGTTATAATTGTCCACAAATGATACATGTAGGTCTACATATTGTAGGAACATACCACAAAAAGTTTAGGAGACAAAATAAAAAAAATACTTTGCCGAGTGTCTAATTAAGACACTCGGCAAAGATAGCTTTGCCGAGTGCCAACTGCGTGGCACTCGGCAAAGAATAGGGAAAGAGTCTTTGCCGAGTGTCCCCTGGGCGACACTCGGCAAAGACAGCTTTGCCGAGTGCCAGCGATCTGGCACTCGGCAAAGTGTATTTTAAAATTAAAAAAAAACTTTGCCGAGTGCCAGATCACGGGCACTCGGCAAAGCGCCCTACATACCAACGGTCGAGCGCTTCTTCCTCACTCTCTCTCTCTCTCACTCACTCACTCAATCGCCGTCGCCGCCGCGCCCTCACCGTCGCCGTGCCCTCGCCGCCGCCACCGTGCCCTCCCTGCCGTGCGCCCGCGCCCGCGCCGCCGTGCCCTCGCGCCGCCCGCCGTGCCCGCAGCCGCGCCCGTCGTGCCCTCGCGCTCGCGCCGCCGCAGCCGCGCCCGCCGTGCCCTCGCGCTCGCGCCGCCGCAGCCGCGCCCGCCGTGCCCTCGTGCCTGCGCCGCCGCAGCCGCGCCCGCCGTCGCGACCATGCCCGCGCCCGCCGTGCCCCTCGCCCGCCGTGCCCGCGTCCGCCGTGCCCATCGCTCGCCGTGCCTCTCGCCCGCCGTTGTGCCCGCGCCCGCCGTGCCCCTCGCCCACCGCGCCCGCGCCGCCGTGCCCGCGCTCGCCGTGCCATGCCCCTCGCTTGCCGTGCCCTCGCCCGTCGTGCCCCTCGCCTAGCCCCTCGCCCTCGCCCGTGCCCCCACCACGCTCCTCGCCGTGCCCCCGCCCACCGCCCCCGCCGTTCCCCCGCTGTGCCCCCGCCCACCGCCCCCGCCACGCTCCTCGCCGTGCCCCCGCCGTTTCCCCGTCGTGCCCTCGCCCGCCCGGCGCCTCGCCCGCGACCCGTCGTCTCGCCCGCGCCCCGTCGCCTCGCCCGCGACGAAACCTCCAAGGTGATTGCTTGATTTATGTTATACGTGTATGATTTATATGAAATGATTCGTTTTAATATTGAGTTAATTATATACGTGTATGATTAGGTTAATATGTAGTATTGTTGATTGCCGGCCATCGTGCCGTTGAATTATGCGTGGATGTCAGCCATCGTGCTGATAGTTTTATTTGCAGGATTTTGAAACCTCCCCGTGCAAGGGAGGTGCTGCTGAAGTTTTCTGTTGCTAGGCTTCTGTTAGAGGATGGAGGACCGTGAGTGGATGTACACGGGCCGTAGAGGAAGGAACGATGTCACCACTGAATGGATTAGAAAGACCGATGATTTCGTAGAACGGGCATATGGCGAAGCTGCTAAAGGAGCAAGTCTAGTCCCATGCCCGTGCAGCAAATGTGACAACCGGAAAAGAAAACCAAAGAAGGCCATGGTAGAACATATTTGGAAGAATGGATTTACGCCGGGCTATACTCGGTGGATATTTCATGGTGAAGCACATCGTACGAGAGAGGAGGTGTTGAGACAACATGTCGAGGATTATGACGCGGATGCGGGGGTAGCGGATATGTTGAATGTCTATCAGGAGGCACAGTACACGGGAGGATGTATGGATGACGAGCCAGAGCCGACTGCAAAGGCGTTCTACGACATGTTCGACGCGGCACAGAAGCCCTTCACGGCCAGACAAAGGTTTCTCAACTGGATGCCATTAGGCGTGTAATGGCGTTCAAGTCGTAGTACAGCATGAGTAGAGACGCATTCGATGGCTTGTTGCCGGTTATTGGGAGTCTGCTTCCGGATGATCACGTTCTGCCAAAGAGCATGTATGAGGCACAGAAACTACTTCGTGCACTCAAGATGACGTATGAGCAGATTCATGCTTGTCCGAAGGGCTGCGTGCTATTTAGGAAAGAATACGCGGAGGCAAAGTACTGTCCCAAGTGTAATTCGTCTAGGTTTATGGAGGTAGACTCTGGTGATGGACAGAAGAGGCAGCTCGACATCCCCTTGACAATCCTACGACACCTTCCGTTCATATCGAGGATCCAGCGTCTTTACATGACAGAGGAATCCACGAAACAGATGACATGGCACAAAAATGGAAAACGATACAATCCTGACAAGATGGTGCACGCATCAGATGGTGAAGCATGGAAACACTTTGATGACATTCACCGTGAGAAAGCCGAAGAGGCTCGTAATGTACGTGTTGCGTTGGCCACAGATGGGTTCAATCCCTATGGAATGAGCGCTGCCCCGTACACATGTTGGCCCGTGTTTGTTATCCCAATCAATCTCCCCCCTGGTGTGTGCTTTCAAAGGCAGAATATATTCGTGTCGTTGATAATTCCCGGACACCCGGGGAACAAAATGGGCGTGTACATGGAGCCTTTGATCGATGAATTGGTACGTGCCTGGGAGGAAGGGGTATGGACGTATGACCGAGCTACGAAGACAAACTTCAGAATGCATGTTTGGTACCAGTACTCCATGCAGGTTTGCCGAGTGCCCGAGAAAAAGCACTCGGCAAAGAAGGCTTTACCGATGCACTGTTTGTCGAGCCTTCTTTGCCGAGTGTCACACTCGGCAAAGCCTTTGCCGAGTGTTTTTAAGGCTTCACCGAGTGCTTCAGGCACTCGGCAAAGCGATTGATTCCGGTAGTGTCTATCTCTTCTCTACTATATTAAAGCACCAGTTTCAATGATCGTCCCGCGTCAATATTTTTCAAAAAAAACCCTACATTTCTTTAAAATCAATCTGCACTTCTATAATCTATTCTCTACTACTATAATAAGAGAGTTTATGTAAAAAATAATCTTTGCTATATTAAAGCATCAGTTTCAACGGCTGTCCCGCGTCAATATTTTTCAAAAAAAACCTACATTTCTTTAGAATCAACCCGCGCTCCTATAATCTCTTCTCTACTACTATAATAGAATAGTTTATGTAAAAATAAGGTAAAATTATCTACATGATCATCACGCTTAGATAACATGTCCATATATCCAGATACATGCCACAAATATGTTCATTTTATTTTTCTAGATTAAATTGCTACTGAATTTGCATAAACATCTAAACAATCCAAAAATGTAATAGGTTTTTCTCAATAGCTAGCTTTTGCAGGTGCCACTTCCGGTTTCTGAAGGCAAACCAAATGAGAAGAATGTGTGTGCCATGATCCAAATCACGTACACAACGATTACATAAATGTCGCATTATTGTATAGTGCTTGAATAATAATAAAGAGTACCCTGGGCGGCACAAACGGTTTAGAGAACTGGTAACACTAAAAACACTTAAACGCCAAACCAGTAAAACCGGCGAAGTAGCTGGGCAAAAGCATTAGAATGCAACGTGTGTTCTCAGGCTGGTAGCAGTCTCATTTCTTGAACGAGCACTGCTTCAAATGCCAAAGGGCAGCTCAGGATCATGCCACAATTATCTTCTGAGCTACTACACAGATAGACTAGATACCATCTTCAAGGGTTGTTTTCTTTTTGAGATTATACCTACGTTTGATTCTCTTTTGTAGCTTTGTACCATCAGCCACCATAAGGATTGGACTTAGGTTATGCTGTTCTGATTGTGCAACAAACTTTAGAGTTCCAACGAAGCATGTGCAAACTAATGCTTTATAGTAGAGAGATTGGATGTTGACATAATTTGTGAGATACTGAGCCGATGAATATATATATATATATATATGTTGGTCGTTGTCATGTAATCATTTTGCACAAACATTTTGTAAAATCTTTTGTGTAACGTTGCAACGCAAGGGCTCCTAACTAGTATAATTAAGTATATGACATGAGAATGCAAGTACAAATCAAAGAAGAACTTTGATGGCATCATCGTCGTTTGAATTGCATTGGTAATCTGCTGGTGAGAATGTATATTAATTGCAAGTATGTACAACATGACGATTGTATGCTTCCTAGCTAAGGCAATGTGGAATAATAAGTGGAAAGTAAGCGAAATGAAAATAAATTAAGAAATATCGCGATCGCGGTGAGAGCGCGCACTAGTAGAAAAAGGCTAAAAGTCTGCGGGACGATATATTTTTACAGGTGGATTCGGTTATCAACCATCTGTGCTATTTTTAGTGGCGGACCCTTAAGAAAACCGCCACTAGAAACCGTATTTTTACAGGCATGACGGTTTTCTTAAGGAACCGCATGTAGAAATTGATTTCTAGTGGCTGTTTTCTTAAGGACCGCCACTAGAAATCATTTTTATTCTTAATTTTTTGAGTTTTTCAAACGACCTCGTATGATGAAACCACCAAAATAAAAATTGTAGATCTCTAAAAGTTATGAAACTTTGTAGTTGACAACGTTTTTTATTTGAACTCATTTCGGTTCTCAAAAGTTGAATCTAAGTATGTCAAATTTAAAATTCAAATTTTGCAAACTACCTCGGATGAAAAAAGTGTCAAAAATGAAAGTTGTAGAACCTCAAAAGTTATTCAGCTTTGTAGTTGACAACTTTTTTATTTGAATTCGTTTACGGTCTAAAAAAAGCAATTTACACGCAATTTGTTGTAATATGTGGACAAAAAAATACATACTAGATATAAAGTATGTCATAGGCGGAGTGTACGTGCGAGAGTGAGGTCGGCGGTTTGATTCCTAACAACCGCGTAGCACGCGAAAAATGCCGCGACTTTTATGTTTCTAAAAATATTTTTCATTAAATAATTTTTTTGTTGCTTTTAAAACCCGTTTAATATTTCTAAAAGTATTTTTTTACTAGCGGTTTTATTACGTAGACCGATAGTGGAAATCGATTTTCAACTACCGGCCTCTATCACCGACGATTCTAAGGGCCTGTTTGGTTCAGCTTTTTTCTGACCAGCTTTTCTGAAAATCTGGTTGTGGGGAGAATCTGACTGTGGAGAGAATCTGAGTATTATTACGATTACGTGTGGAGGAAGATAAAGTTGTTCATAGGGCTCTGGATTTAGAAAGTGACGGATTCCTACTATTACAATGACTCAACCGTTTATGTGTTTATGTTGATTTTGAATGGTTTTTGCCCCCAACGAATTTTATAGAATCTGGCTGAAAAGCTGAGAGTTTGGCAGTCCGCAGCAGCTTTTGGTGGCCAGAGCTGCCAGAAGCCGAAACAAACAGGCGCTAAGAAACACTAATGAAAATAGGTTCACAACCGTCGTTATAGAACTTCTTTTGTATTGAGTGGCGATGGATTTGGCCGGAGACATGGGCAGCTAGGCGCACATGCACACGCGATCGATCGACCAACAAGAAGATGGCTTTTGCATGAAATTATTCCGTTGGAACGCGCGCGCTACACAACTAGCCCAGCGGAACAACATGCCTATATACTATACTATATACACACGGCCGGCATGCTGCGCCATCCCGTGATGATTAGGGTTGGGTGGTCGAACGCGCGGTGTGCACCACAAAAGTACCATCGCCACTTGGTACGTACACGGCACGGGGCCGCCGGCGGGCGGAACTCCGTGTGGTGGTGGTGGAATGGACTGGTGGTCCATCGATCGTCCCAGCCCAATCATGCATGCCGCCATCTTGTCTCGCTCTAGGATGGATCGATGCCGGTGCTGCCGGGCAACAAGCGGCGATCGAGGCAGCACGTGCAGCCACTGCCCGGCGCGCCGCTTGTCCCCCGGATCTTGCCTCCCCAACCCCCTCCCTCCATCCCTCCCACCACCAATCACCTCTCGTCGACCTGCCGCGCGCCGCTGTGCTCATTCATACTCATAGCTCCCATCATCCCCTCGCCCCTTCCCCTTGATTTATACTACTCGCGTGACGCCCACACAACGCCCATGATTAGAAGTCGCCCGGCCGCCCGCGCGCTGCGGACTGCTAGGAGATCCATCAGCTCTTATCCTCAACATCCTTCCAGCTTCCTGGAGCAGTGCCGCCTTCATATAAACGTACACCCGCTAGCTAGCTAGCTAGGCCGCCGCCGCCGCCGCTACATACTACAGATCAGCTTCTTGATTTGGCCTGCAGAGATCTCTGTTCCGGCAGAGCTTGCCCCTCTTGTTACGTGCTGCAGCTTATATACATGGGTTCTTGGGTGCGCACCATCACAACGCCCTTCAGGAAAGCCTGCACCATCTTCGGCCCACACAAGGACGGCGGCGGCAGCAAGAAGCAGACGCACACGCAGCAGCGGCCAAACTCAGGTCAGATCCTCTCCCACACCCAGATTATATTATTGTTCCTTTCAATTTGCTTGCTTGCGTATTTCTCCCGCTCCGATGATCGATACATGCGCTAGCTGACGACGACGACTCCAAATTACATACCCCTGATTGCATTACTAATTGTTTTATGCATAATAATGCAGCAGCGGTGGTGCAGCACGTCGACGCCGAGAGGGCCAAGCTCCACGGGGAGGTGATGGCGTGCGCCTACGACGACGTGCAGGTCATGTGGTCAATGCTCGACCAGGCAAGGATCCGGGATCTCAGTGCCAGCTCGTGCATCTAGCTTCGCCTAGAGCCGCGAAAATGGACTAGTACATAGCAAAATATCCTCTCTCTCTCTCTCTCTATCTATCTCTCTCTATCTATCTCTCTATCTATCTCTCTCTCTCTCTCTCTCTCTCTCTCTCTCTCTCTCTCTCTCTCTCTCTCTCTCTCCTCCTCCTCCTCCTCCTCCTCCTCCTCCTCCTCCTCCTCCTCACCAATTAAACGTTCCCAAACCTGCACTCGCTCGCTTTTCTTGGGCCTTGGCTTCAATTTCAATGTCGTCGTCCAAACTATGAATGCTAGCTATCTGCGGCCCATCAATCGAGCCCCGAACTAAATTAAGTGCCCGTTTTGTACGTAGCTGCTTAGATTTAGCTTTTCTCTTTTATTTGGAGGTTTTGCAGCTCAGTCAAGTGTTTGAATCCCCACGTACAGGCACTCTCTCTCTCTCTCTCTCTCTCTCTCTCTTCTCTTTGAGCGAGGGGCTTGATAGGAGAGATGTACATTATTGCCACCTATTGGAATCTTGATTTGTTGCAATCCTTTCCTTGTGGTCTTGGGCTTCATGTCTCAAGCTAGTTTACATATAACTGCTACATATCTGATTTTATAGTCGCCACTCTCATTGGGTCGTAGGTGCGGCTCTAGCAAAATCTGACTACAAAAACTGGTCCGGTTCTATAAATCATTTTTGAAAAGCAGTTGGCAAGATGAACTGCCCTAAAATATATATGCGGAATCCAAAGCTCTTGCAAATCGAGTGCTATTAAGGGACTACTTGTTTGGAATTATTATATGATCTAACTTATTTTTAACTAAATGTTAGTTCAAAATAAGGTAGATAGATTATATAATCTGAGCCGGTTATAATCTCAAACAAACGGGCCCTAAGGCAAGCTTTTATATCAAGCTAGCATAATACCCATACGCTGCGACGGCGTGTGAATATTCGATAAAATATTAGTGTCGCAGAACCTCCCAAGTTATTGGGCCCACATGCACCTGTCCTTGTCTCAAAGACCTCAGACAGCTATGCGTATGCACCAAACAACTTAACAGGATCTGTCCGAGTGCCCCGAGGACCCCGGATAAACGACTTACCGCCAAGATCGCAGGATTAAGTAAACACAAATCACACACCAACATTTGCAGCGGAAATAAATTCTTTATTGCAAAATGATTACATGTTACAATAAGTTTACATTATACAATTATCGGAGTGATTACAAAAGAAAGTGATTCAAAAGAATTACAATTTAAAATGTATAAAATATTTATAGGTTTTTAAAATACATGCTAGCTTAAGTGACAATCCTCAATAAAGAAGCTAAAGATGGGATACACCTATATAAGAAGGCCGAGCCCACCGGCACTTAGCAGCATCCACAACAGAATAAAATTATAACCTGAAAAACAACAGGGAATAAAACCCTGAGTACGCAATTACTCAGCAAGACTTACCCGACTAAAGAAAAGACTCTCAAGGGTATGCTGGTTTATTGGGAATCAAGGTAAAGCTTATCAAATTTCAAAGACTCATTTTGCAAAAGAGCTTACTAGTAGTGGATCCTTATGCTAAAATTTTACTTCACAGGTTAAGTACTTTACCTGAATCTAGATTTTCCTAATCTAGAGTATTCACTTGTCCTACACTAAATTTATTTTAGCATCTTTAGTTTCACTTGTTATCTACGATGCAGGGCAGTGATCCAGTCTTCATATCCGAGAAGTAACGGCGATCCGAATCGATTAATACTCAGCTGAGGATCTCCAACCACACGACATATGTAGCACTTAACCCTTGCATATGTCAACTCGCCCACGGGTTTCTCAAGACCAGAACGGGTTCACGCGACCCAAGAGCACAGCACTCCACCGTCCAGCCATTGGCCTGGTTGGTACACGTTACTCTCGCCATGGTGCCCGCCATGTTTCCGAGAGTACAGCACCCCACCTTCCAGTCTCTTGCCACGGAGGGTACAAGCTACTCTCGCCATCTCTCCACTCCCAGTGCGTGCGAGCTGTTCTAGTATTGGTCCGACCGAGGCTAAGCTTACCCATGATGAGGCATGTGGCCAGTTAAAGGGTCCTAGATCAGCAAGCCTACTTTCGGTACGGTCCTTAATCGACATAGACGGGCGACCTTTCCTGCTCAACGTCTGGTCTCATCTTATTATTTAACACCCAAACCATGTACCTGACAGAGGTACAGTACTTGAATAATGAATTCATCATCGCGAGTGATGCCTTCATTACTGCAAGTTTCTTTTTCATAAAACCCATATCCAGTGTTACACAATATTCTTTTAAAAAGGAACAAGTTTTAATTTTCTAGGCAGGTCTAAGCCTCATTAGTTCTTTTTGTAAAACAGGTATCAAGGAGGATAATCAAATTCCAAGGAATGGCAATGCATCAACTGTTTCATCACTCAACTCCTATCACCTAATGCAGCATATAAGTGATAAAAGTTTTAAAACAACAAGGAGGTGGCAAATGCACCGGGGCTTGCCTGGGATAACACTATGTTAGTGTTGTTAAATGACGATCACTTGGTGAGTATCTCCCATCCTGGCACTTGGTTGATTCATCCACTTTAGCTTCGTCCATCAGCATCGTCTTGTGATTAATCCAGCTCTTGTCATTCACATCACGTGATTAATTAACGTACCTAGATGATATGCATAATGCATATGAGTGAATAGGAGCATAAATAGCGCAAGATAGATAAGTTATACTAAGGAGGATACAGACTTAAAGCAAGACATCACAATTCTTATGTGTAACAACTAGATATATTTAACTCTACATCAGACATGACGTTCTAGTCAATTGAACCTAAACCAATCATCAAGTAACATTAGCAATATTCAAATCCTGATGTACCGCAATATTTAAAAACAATTACTATATGTTGACATATCACTACGTATCACAATTACATTTTTTTCATTTAAACGGATGAACTCAAGCATCAAAAAAGGCTACACATAAATCCAACCTCATGAACTAGAATATCCTACCGAATGATTAACACCACTCTTAGTACTAAGAAACAACTCATTATTAAGAAGCATAGAATTTTATAGTATAGTATTTATCTTAATTTAAAGGTTTAAAACACTTATATGCATAAACACTAGATGCTTCTGATTTTATACAATCATGAACTTTGAGGTAATCAGACCTAACCCAAACATTAGGTAACAATAACTAAACACATTAAACATGGGACACATGTTCACTTTAGGTTAGCTATTTCAAGACTTCGTCAATCAAGAACCAAGAACCAATTAATCCTATCTAGCCAAGCAAGAATGATTCCAAGCAATCAATTTAAGTATTTAACACATGCAGATTTTCTGGACAGCACTCAGCAGTCAATTGTTTTGTTCATAACTCACAGGATATTAATCCAAAAATAGTGAATTAAGACTTTCTAGAAAGCTTATGGAATCCCCTATAACTTTTGTATTACAAGCACAACATGATTCGACCCTTAAGAAGGTCAAACAGAACTAAACATAAATTCTGTCCAGATTCGGACAGAATTCGACTACTTACTTCAAAAATTCATAACTGGAGTTTCAGGCATCCAAATCGGGTGATCTTAGACTTTTTAGAAATCTTATAGAATTGTCTACAATTCATTTATAAACACCTCAGGGTGATTCAATGTGTATCGAAGTCAGTTAATACAAACAAGCATTGCTGTCCAGTTTTTGACAGCTTCAAACATTACATTTCAAACAGCCATAACTTGACTTCTAGACCACCAAAAAGGGTGCTCCAAAATTTGTTGGAAAGCTTAAGAAGAGTACTACAATTCTTCTATAATTACTAAAGGCTGATTCTCAGTATAATTTATTCAAACAGGGCAATTTTCGAAATCAATACAGCATTTGGACAGATTCTGAAACTGGACTTGGAAAATTCATAACTCCTAAACTATTAGACCTATGTCTGTCAAATTTTAACACCAGCGAGATAATGAAGTTATCTCCAACTTTTATGTATGACATTTCTACAGAAAATATAGTTTAGTTCATTAAACAATCAGCACGGCAAAAACAGTACATGCAGTCTAAAATATCAACTATCTTGTTTTAATTCATACTTAGCTCCTACACATTATTTGACTCGTTCTCTAAATTATCTTATTAGATTAACTTGCTTGACGCCTAAATAAACATCATATAGCATAGAAATCTACAGTACAGCTTGAACACCTAAGAACTTAAAGTACTCGCATATATACCTCCTCGAATTATTCTCCGACTTCAACCGAAATCGAAGCATCGACACTACTTGCTTCCAAATAAATTTTTGGACAGCGATGACACTTGTATAGGACCTCTAGCCGATCAACACAACATTTAACCACTCAATGGCATACATATTTATCGACGCACTCTTCACACCATAAACTACATTTTAACTTAATCCTTATTACCGAACGACGCATCTCCTTTATTTTTCTCATCACCCTACACATACAAATACATCATCAACTAAATCAAATGAGTAAAATACACATCAAACAACCTGGCCGATCGGATTTGAGTTGTGCATGTGCTGTCCATGGACTTGGGATTTTCGTCGAACACGCGATGCCCGAAGCACGACATCGACAACGAGCGGAGTTTGTGACGTCGCGCAGGGGCTGTGCAGATCGAGTTGGAGCTCGCTGCAGTATTTCATCGAACACGTCGAGGGCGCGACACGAAGGAGTGTCGTGACCGCTGCTGCTCCATGGCCTAGGGCGAGAGCAAGCACCAGGGAGCCACACGACGTGTAGGAAGCAGCATCCCGGCGCCCTGAGGAGATCCAGCGAGGCGAGGTTGCAGGGGCGAGGTCGGCCACCAAGGAGATGGCTGGGGCAGCGACGGCCATGGAACCTAGCAGGGGCATCGAGTAAAGGGGCTGGCATCCAGGGCACCATGGAAAAACTCGGCTAGGGCTTGAGGGAGGAGGGCAGAGAGCTGCTGGCGAGCTGGACTGAGGGCAGGCGCTAAAACTTGTGCTCGCAGAGGTGATGAGGGATGGAGATAAGGCCGACAGGCAACATGGAGACGTGCGTCCAGCTCTTGAAAAGATAATGCCGACAACGAATAAACTAGAAGCTAGAAACGATGGGGATAAGTCTAGAGGAAGATAAGGACGTGTGGGAGTAAGACATGCCGCTGGATTTTGGCCACGTAATAGTAATGCTGGCGGTGGATGAAATTTCCAAGGAAATCAAGGAACATACGAGAGACACTTTCTGGGAGCCATTGTTTACGTAGGATGAGGATTAGTTGGAGATGGACACTTAGAGGTAAGAAAATTCAGATTTTCCTTCTCCAATCTTTAACCAATAGAATACCCCAAATAAGTGAAAATCTGGGATTTGAATCCGAGCGAGATGCAAACAGATCCATCAAAACAATATCAATTTTAATGTTTTTAGACTACACTAACACTGGTAGGTATTTTTGGGATCAGACAAATTTCCACAGTTGTAGACAGTGGAACAGATTAATTACGAATACTCAGTTCGGTTTTAATTATCGTGGTCCAATTAAATCTCGCATCAACGCCCTTGTCGCCGAGCTTCTAATAAAATTTACTCGGGTAAAAAAATCACAAGAGTGGGTCGAGATTCCAAATTAATGTTCCCTTTATCCATAAATTTTTAAACAGACACAAGACTCGACATTTCGCAAAATAAATACGCGAGATCGATATGGCATCGAACTTGTGATCCTTTCAAAAGCGACGACACGCATCGTTTACGTGGGCGAGAGGCTGTGCGCTGTCCAGACACCGGTTAACGCTCGCCACACGTCACAATGCCAGGCTGTAGAGGGACGCGCACGACACAGGCGCGAGGGAATTAAAAAAAATGGATTCTACAGAACCAGATCCGATTTCAAAGGTTAGAGTTTGGGCAAGACGTCGATGGCTCAACCCAAACGATATTGGATCTGATGTTTCGGAAGATTACTAAAGTCTGAATTTTTGCAAACTAAATTAGGACAATTTAAACATATGGAGACAAACACGATATCAAAATCGTGATAGACAAAGATGATTAAAAATTTAGTGACATTTACATTCACCGCTATCACGTGTTAACGTCCGCACTCGTGGTCGAGAAGACGACAAACACCTGGGGTGTTACAATTAGCGCACAATGATTACATAAAAACAAGCGGTACATAGATTATTATCGGCCTTAATGTCTCATAAATTATTCGCCAACAACTAATACAAAAATAAACTCGGGATACAGAGGGCCTCGTCCTGTACCTTGGTTGTTCATCCATGCATCGCCGACAATGGCGCCCTCCTCCTCTTCCTCGTCTATTCTTACCCTGCTGCCTACATAGGTGCATGGTGGTAGAGAGTCACGTTAGCGATTCGAGGCACTTGTCGATGGGAGAAGGTCGATGCCATCTATAGTGGTGCGGAAGAACCTGGGTGAGAAAGGCGGAGACAGAGGAAGAGATGGAAAGTTGGGAGTTAATATACAATGACAACAACGATAAGGAGGAAGCACTCATGATGATCGTGTTTGTCGGTGTTTTGGGTCCGACAGCGCACCCAGGGTTGCCCCTAGAGGTGCTTTTTGGAGTAGGACGGTGTTACCGACTGTAGCTCGATGGTTCGCGCTAGATGCACGAGAGACAGTGGACAATTTTGTACAGGTTCGGGCCGCTTTGAGATGCGCAATACCCTACGTCCTGGCGTGAATACTTTGCGTGGTGGGTTACAGGGAGGTTCTCTAGTATCGAGGATGTTAGAGAACCGGGTGGATGGCTAAGTAGTGAGGGAGAGAGATATATCTTGAAGGGGTGTCCCCTAGGCCTTATATATTCGACCGTGGGACGTTACATGCGGATATGATAACCACGTGTTCCTAGGTAATAGCGAACCGACTGAGTCTATCTTCCTATAACCTCGCCGACTTATAATCCTTCGGCTCTGACGTCTGAGAGCGCTGCGCGAGAAAGTCGGATCAATGTTGTAGATAGCGTTTTGAGTTCAGCGAACCGCATGGGCTCGAGTTGATCCGTCTTGTTGAAAGTTCCTCCCTAGCCCACGAAGGGATGGCTCCGTGAAGTAATGGGCCTAAGGCCTTCCACGAGGCCTTCTTGCCTTCTAGTGGACCCGTGGGATATCTGTCCCCCACAAGCCCCCAATCTTTGTGATGATTTTGAAATAATCGGCCCAAAGATTCCAGGTCCAGTTTACGATTTTGAAACATGTCTGCTAAGTCATTACCTCCAGCTCCGAGTAACTTGGTAAAAACGTTCTTCTGTCATCTTCTTCTGGCATCATTCTACAGTCTCTTGCTTTTAACCTTCAATAATCGGTGTTCTGTTTACGTCTTGGAGGTCGGCGTTTTGTTCTTTGGGGTTAAGAATTCATTGGGTGCACCTTTGGGTGTAGCCCCCGAGCTTTGAGTGGATTACTGAAAATAATCCATTCAAAGGTCTTCATCCCATACTTCTTTAGAAATCGTAGCTTCTGACTTAAACTTATGCTTTAGAAATCAGCATTTTGCCATCAGCCTATGCTTTAGAGATCAGCATTTTGTTTTCGGGGCCTTATGATTCATTGGGTGCACCGAAGGTGCTCCCAATGGGTGTAGCCCCAGAGCTTTGAGTGGATTACTGAAAATAATCCATTCAAAGGTCTTCATCCCATACTTATTTAGAAATCATAGCTTCCGACTTAAACTTATGTTTTAGAGACCAGCATTGTCTCATCTTCACTTCGTGCCTTATATTTCAGCATTACATCATCTGTTTATGCTTTAGAGGTCAGCATATAGTTTTTTGTCTTTTTGTGATCATTGTAAGGAAAATGGACCCCGGGCCATTTGGCTAATTGAGTTTTGGTGTTTGATGATTAACACAACCTGTGGACTAATATGTTTGCTAGTGTTTATAATTATAGTTCATAGGATGCGAAGAGAATTGGACCAAGGCAATGAGGATGCAACACCTCAAAAGAAGACATAAAAAGATGCATAGGAGTCCAATACTAAGGACAAAAGAAGCCCGAAGAAATCAGCGAAGGAATCCAAGATGCGGGCTGTCAGCCAGCGCCTGGTGGCGCACCAGACAGTGCTGTTCGGTGGACAACCGGACAGTCTGCGCAGAGAGGCCACAGACAGGCGCTCTCTGGATGTAGCACCGGTCTGTCCGGTGGGGCACCGGACTGTCCGGTGTGCACCGGACAAACGGCAATGGTCGGATCCAATGGTCGACTGCTACAGGCACCAACGGTCGGCTGACGTGGCGTGCACCGGACACTGCACAGTGGCTGTCCGGTGGTGCACCGGACTGTCCGGTGCACCCGACGACAGAAAGCTGCTGCTTTCTGTCCAACGGCTAGTTTGGGGATTGGAGGCTATAAATACCACCCCAACTGGCCATTCTCAAGTGTGGGAGCCGAAGCAACATACCAAGGCATATAGTGCACATTTCCAAGAGCTCAAACACCCAAGTGCTTAATAGAATCACTCGGTGATTAGCGTACGTGCTTTGCGAAGTGCTTAGGTTAGTTAGACCGCTTTAGCGCTTGCTCTAGGTGAACCCTAGTTAGTTGAGTGAGTTTTGTAAAACCACACAACCCCTCGGCTCTTGCGTGAGTCGTTGTAATTGTACCGAGTGGGGCGAGAGTCTTGCGAGACCGTGACAACCGCGTTTGTGTCACGACCGCCACCGTGTACCGGAGGGAACGAGGCCCGCGGCGTTTCGGCCGGAAGCTCGATAGTGGAGACGGCATGGAGCGTCCGAGAGGAGCCAGAAGCGGAGCACCACTTGCGCGTGGAGAAGGCCCGTGGCTCTCTACGGAGTTACTCGACCGTGGTGCTTGGCCCTCGCATGGGCTTCCCTTTGCGTAGGGGCACCAACGAGGATTAGTCGGGACCTTGCGTGGTTCCAGATACCTCGGTAAAAATACAGGCGTCATCCACGAGAGTTTGCTTCTCCACTTTGCTCTTTAAGTTTCCGCATTTATATTAAGCATTTAAGTTTCAATCTTATATTCATACTTATCTAGTGTAGATTGAAACTTAGCCTTTGCGGTAGAGATAGCAACACTTAGACAAAACCTAGATTGCACTCTCTAGTTTGATTATTTGCATAGGTTTTGCTCTAGGGATTTAATTGTGGCCTAGTTTAGTAAAAGTTTTTAGAAGTCCTAATTCACCCCCTCTTAGGCGTCACCCGTTTCCTACAAGTGGTATCAGAGCCGGTTTGGCTCATTTGAAACGCTTTAGCTTCACCGCTAAAAGAGCCGACGCTTTTTAGAGGAAGGGATGGATACCCATAGGCCACCACACTTCGACGGCACTAACTTCCCATATTATAGTGCTAGAATGGCTTGTTCCCTAGAGGCCGTTGATCTAGGTGTTTGGAGAGTCACTCATGACGGGATGAAACCCCTCAAGAATCCCGAGAAACCCACCACGAGTGAGGAAAAAGAAATTCATTTAAAAGCTAAAGCCAAAAATTGCTTGTATGAATCTCTTAGCATGGATATTTTCAATCAAGTATTTACCTTGAAAACTGCTAATGAGATTTGGCTAAAATTGCATGAGCTCCATGATGGCACATCCAATGTCCGTGAGCAAAAACATTGCCTAGTCTTAAATGAGTATAATTCTTTTGCTACGAAAGATGATGAGCTTGTTAGAGACATGTATTCTCGTTTGAATCTAATTATCAATGAGCTCAATTCTATTGGCATTAATAAGCTAGGTGATGTGGACATTGTGAGGAAAATTATCTCCCTGCTACCACAACAAAGATATGAGAGCATCATCACCATTCTTCATAACATGGAGGACCTGAGCAACATGACCCCGACCATTGTGATTGGGAAAATCGCGGCCTTTGAGATGTCGCGAAAAATGAGTCGGGGAGAGGAGCCAACTTCTTCAAGACCATATGCTTTTGCATGTGAAGAAAGGAAAGGGAAAAAGAAGGCTCCCACTCCAAGTTCCTCAAGTGAAGAAGAGGAAGAAGAAGAAAGTGATGATGATGAAGATAAGAAACCATGCACATCATCCTCCGAGGATGAAGAAATAATCCGACGCGTCGGAAAGGTAATGAGGATGATCCACAAGATTAATCTAATGGGTGCGCCCCTGCAGGTCGAGGATCTTCTCTTTAACATTGACAGGAAAAAGCAAAGGAAGAGAGGATGCTTCGCATGTGGGGAGAAGGGCCACTTCAGGGACAACTGTCCAAATATGGCTAAACCCAAAAAGGAGAGGAGCAAAGGCAAGGCGCTAACAAGTGTTAGAACTTGGGACGACTCTTCAAGTGAAGATGAACCTCCAAGGACGCGCAGCCACCGGTCCTCATCACGCTCATCACAGTCATCACACAAATGCCTTATGACAAGAGGTAACAAAAGCATTCCATCCTCTAGTGATGGAAGTAGCAGTGATGAAGAAGGTGAGGGAAAGCCCTCCGTAGATGAGCTTGCGGAAGCCGTAAATTTTTTCCAGGATGTTTGCACTAAGCAAAAAGCTCAACTTAAAACTTTGAAAAATAAGTTGGTTAGCTCTCAAAATGATTACAAAGGTTTGCTAGAAAAATTTGAAACTTTTGCAAACTTAAATAGTGAGCTATCAACTAAAATTGAGCTATTAGAATCTAGTGCTCCATCCACTGCTACCGATGATAGCCTTATTAAAAAGAATGAAAGACTTAAGGCTAAGTTAGCTAGCTCCCAAGAAGCTATTGAAAATTTGCTAGAGAAAATGGAAATTCTTAGCATACACAATAATGAGCTAACTACTAAGCTAGAAAACATTGGTAGCACCCCAGCAGCATCTTTAGTTGAAATACCTGAAATAATTAAGAAAGATGCTTCTACTTCCTGCTTTGATTTAATTGATGATTCTAACCCCTGCAACCAAGTCGTTGTTGAGAATATTGTTGTAGAGACATGTTCGGATGAGGTTGCAAAGGAAAATGAACAATTAAAGCAAGAAGTGGCTCGCCTTGGCAAGGCTTTGTATGACAAGAAAGGCAAAGCCAAACAAATCCGACCTCCACAGGATAACACCACTGCGGGAGTGAACAAGCCTGTAGAGGGAGAAACTGTGATTTGTAGGCTATGCCACATGGAAGGCCACAAGTCTTTCCAATGCAAGGCGATGACCGGGGATAAACAAAGGCAAAAGCTCAAGCAAAAGCCATCAAGCAAAATCTCCAACACCTACATCAAAAAGGTGGATAAAAAGGATGCTACACCATATTTGATCAAGAAGAAGAAGAATGGAATGGTGATAGCTATCAAGGCCAACAAGCAAGCCAACAAAGGAAAGGGGGCCAAACGCATCTGGGTGCCAAAGGAAATAATCTCAACCATGAAAAGCGCCAAGAAGGTTTGGATCCCGAAAGGGAAGTGAGTGGACTGAAGGTCTCCGGGAAATTTGGAGACTTGGCAAAGTTGGGATGTATATCATGGGATACATCATATTGGATCAAGATTATTGCCAAGTTGGTTAGTGAAAATTTCGGACCCAAATTTCCCACCCATGACTAAGGTAACTAGATTTATTTCTTGTTTTTAGATATGCGTATCTATTTACCTTGTATCTAGTTTACCCTTCTTGCCTAGTATTACATTTGTTATTTACCTTTGTTTAAAATTATGCATACTAGGTAAATCATATGGTAGGATTGCTTGTTTTCAATTCATACACTTAAGCAAACCTACATGGCTTAAAATGATTACTTAAGCACGGCACATAGCTTCTATATCACTCCATAGTAAATGATGCATCAATTGTAAACTTTGATTTCTACAAGTTGTATCATTTAACTTATATGTGCCAAAGCTCGGATTATGGATAATTTTCCCCTCTTGATATCAAATCAAAGCGCATGTCTCCTACAAGTATTCAAAACTTGTATGCACACCTTCAGGGGGAGGTTACTCTATAATCTAATACTTTGAGACTAATACCTTTTCAAGTCTATTTCATGTGATAGTCTCATTGTAAGGAAAATGAAGTCCCCGGAGAACGACAACAATCTTCTACTGCAAAATCTCTAAGAACTCTCATGTCTCACAAGCTCGCCATTGATTTTCAATTGGTATCTTTTGAGACTACATTAAGTATCATTTACATATCTTCTCCAAATATTTGATTAGACTATATTTCATATCATATGCTTCCATGTTGCTAAAAATGCATAAGTACTTAACTCATATTCTGTTATCTATGCATAAGGGAAGTTAGTCTTTTCAAAATCATGTCTTGCACCTCTAATTTTTCTCATGCTTTTTCCTAAGTAGAGGATCTCTGTCAGGGGGAGTATTTCTTCATCTCTAAAAAGGGGGAGAAACTTCTTTCTAAAGAGAACACTTGTTTAGGGGGAGTAATTCTTTCAACTAATATCATTCATGTGGTTTAATTTATTATCCTTCAAATGGTATCATCTGATATAAGGGCAAGATTTTATTTACTTCCTACATGCTTTTAATGTCTTCCTTTTCGGTGGTTGATGCCAAAGGGGGAGAAGTTTAGGGACCAAAGCAATGAAAACAATATCAAACACTAAACACCACAAATTTTAAAATTTTGTATCTTCAAATGGTTTCTCAAGTGGTTTTGGTTATTTGGTCCTAAAATAGGAAGTAAGTGAATTATGGAGTTAGGGGGAGGCTTAAGTCCATAATATCACATTGAGGGGACAAACATGCATCCTAGCAAGTAGATTGCATATTTTCATTCAAATACTTGTATTATTTGCTTGCTTTGGTTGTGTTGTCATCAATCACCAAAAAGGGGGCGATTGTAAGGAAAATGGACCCCAGGCCATTTGGCTAATTGAGTTTTGGTGTTTGATGATTAACACAACCTGTGGACTAATATGTTTGCTAGTGTTTATAATTATAGTTCACAGGATGCGAAGAGAATTGGACCAAGGCAATGAGGATGCAACACCTCAAAAGAAGACATAAAAAGATGCATAGGAGTCCAATACTCAAGAACAAAAGAAGCCTGAAGAAATAAGCAAAGGAATCCAAGATGCGGGCTGTCAGCCAGCGCCTGGTGGCGCACCGGACAGTGCTGTCCGGTGTGCACTGGACTGTTTGGTGGACAACCGGACAGTCTGCGCAGAGAGGCCACAGACAGGCGCTCTCTGGCTGTAGCACCGGTCTGTCCGGTGGGGCACCGGACTGTCCGGTGTGCACCGGACAGACGACAACGGTCGGATCCAACGGTCGACTGCTACAGGCGCCAACGGTCGGCTGACGTGGCGTGCACCGGACACTGCACAGTGGCTATCCGGTGCACCCGACGGACAGAAAGCTGCTGCTTTCTGTCCAACGGCTAATTTGGGATTGGAGGCTATAAATACCACCCCAACCGGTCATTCTCAAGTGTGGGAGCCCAAGCAACATACCAAGGCATATAGTGCACATTTCCAAGAGCTCAAACACCCAAGTGCTTAATAGAATCACTCTGTGATTAGCGTAGGTGCTTTGCGAAGTGCTTAGGTTAGTTAGACCGCTTTAGCGCTTGCTCTAGGTGAACCCTAGTTAGTTGAGTGAGTTTTGTAAAACCACACAACCCCTCGGCTCTTGCGTGAGTCGTTGTAATTGTACCGAGTGGGGCGAGAGTCTTGCGAGACCGTGACAACCGCGTTTGTGTCACGGCCGCCACCGTGTACCGGAGGGAATGAGGCTCGCGACGTTTCGGCCGGAAGCTCGATAGTGGAGACGGCGGGGAGCGTCCGAGAGGAGCCGGAAGCGGAGCACCACTTGCGCGTGGAGA
Source organism: Zea luxurians (assembly GCA_029449295.1). NCBI lineage: Eukaryota > Viridiplantae > Streptophyta > Magnoliopsida > Poales > Poaceae > Zea > Zea luxurians. The sequence goes on from JAOPSE010000090.1 coordinate 3,241,867, forward strand.
AGGCCCGCGGCTCTCTACGGAGTTACTCGACCGTGGTGCTTGGCCCTCGCGTGGGCTTCCCTTTGCGTAGGGGCACCAACGAGGATTAGTCGGGACCTTGCGTGGTTCCGGATACGTCGGTAAAAATACCGGTGTCATCCACGAGAGTTGGCTTCTCCACTTTGCTCTTTAAGTTTCTGCATTTATATTAAGCATTTAAGTTTCAATCTTATATTCATACTTATCTAGTGTAGATTGAAACTTAGCCTTTGTGGTAGAGATAGCAACACTTAGACAAAACCTAGATTGCACTCTCTAGTTTGATTATTTGCATAAGTTTTGCTCTAGGGATTTAATTGTGGCCTAGTTTAGTAAAAGTTTTTAGAAGTTCTAATTCACCCCCCCTCTTAGGCGTCACCCGTTTCCTACAATCATCAATATGGCCTGACCATGCATCAACTTGAAATTTATTTGATCAGCGACGGATTGGACATCCAGTAGATGGCCCTTGGCTAGTCTTCCTTTCGCTTCATGCTTCAATGCTCCTGTTGATTTGACTTGTACTTCATCGGCTTATTTTTTGGCTTTCTTCCGATCTCCATAGATATCTTCTTTTTGTCTTGATACATTCATTGCGTATACTGTATGGATGCGACTGCTTGGGAAAATCTATTGAAAATTCCTGGGCGTCCCCCCCAATGGGTGTAGGCAAGGGACGGCTTGGTGCACTGAGCATATAGTGGACTGGCTCTGAGTAGTAACTTGATGTGACCGCGAGTGTAATCATATCATCCATGCAGTTGACTTGAGTCCCAATGGGTGCTGTGTTACATGAAATGGCGTCAGCCGCCTGACTTGTTTCCAGGCGATTTGAATTGCTTATTGAATACTTGCGACTGTTCAGTGACCGTGGTAGGAGATGAGCGGTTGCCTTCTTCTTCTATAAATAGAGCACTTGCTTCACTGTTGTCTTCACACATCTCTCTGCCGCTTGCTGTTTACTTTCTTCTCTTCTCTTCTACTCCACCATGGGCAAGAGCAAGAAAGGCGGAAGCTCCTCGCACCATTCCAGCGACAAGCGGAAGCGCGAGCCGACTCCTCCCTCGGAGGACTTTGGCGATTCCGAGTACTCAGAGGAGGAATTCTCCTCCGGGTCCGAGGGATCACCGGTCCCTGCCTCTCCCCGACATCGTCTGATGATTCAGACGATTCCTAGGGGATTGCTGCAGAAGTGTGGACCTACATCCAGGCCGTCGAGCGCTGGGCTTGAGGGCTTGGATGAGTCGGAGGTCTCCTCGGATGAGGAGGACTCCTCTGACTCGTCCGAGGAGGGGAGCGACAGCGACGACGGCGGCGAGGGCGATGGAGATGGCGATGGCGACGGCAGCAGGGCGACAGCGGTGGCAACGGCAAGGGCGGCAGCGGCAAGGCCAATGGCTAGGCGCCACTTGTTTAGATATTAGTATAGATAAGTAGTATTAGTATTAGTAGAATAATGTAGTAGTAGTTAGTAGTGTAGTGTAAGTAGTGTAGTAGTAGTGTATTAGTGTAATGTACTAAACAGTGGGAAGAAGATCAACTCATAATGAATTGGTTTTAAAGTTTGTGAAAATACTTCCCCTCCTTATATAATGCAGAAGACTTCTCCTTGTTTTGTGCGCGTTTCTTGCTTTTCCTCCGTTTCCTTTGCAATTAGCTGATCGACTGTATTTGTGTTTATAGTAACCGAGTCTTTTTGAGCTGCCTCGGCGTTTTGATATAACAGCCGAGTGATTACGGGTGACATCAGCGTTTTAGAAGTAACGGCCGAGTCATACTGAGCCATGTCGGCGCTTTTAGGAATAACAGCCGAGTGAAGACCAGTGACGTCAGCGTTTTAGAAATAACAGCTGAGTTATATCGAGCCACGTCGGCGTTTTTATAAGTAACAGCCGAGTGAAGACTGGTGACATCAGCGTTTTAGAAATAACAGCTGAGTTATATCGAGCCACGTCGGCGTTTTTTTAGAAGTAATGGCCGGGTGCTGACTGGGCACTTTTAGAATCGGTGCTTGGCCCGGGAAAACCCCATTTGTACCGCGTCGTCGCACGCCTCTGCTTTTTGAGCCCTAGCCTTACTTTTCGCTTCCAGACCTCCTCTGTTTCCCTTTGATCTCGCTTTCGCTCAGTCCGCCGGCGAGACTGAGATGGCGCCCAAGCGAAAGAGCCAGAATTCCACCGCTGCAATTATTCCCCCCATCGATCCCAACAGTCAATTGCCTTTCGCGGGTAATCACATGTCTGTTGTTTCTGAGTCGGACCTTCTTCATCTTGTCTCTGTCGGAGTTCTTCCCCCAAAGGAGCTTTGCTCTTGGCGGATCTGTCGTGGGGTTACTGTCCCGACAGAGGACACCCATGAGTCCGTTATTTACATTCCTTTTCTCATCCGCGGCCTTGATCTTCCTATTTCTCCTATCTTTCGCGGTCTCCTTGATTTATACCATCTGAATCTGACTCATCTGAATCCCAACTCCATTCTGCAAGTTTCTATCTTCGTCCACTTGTGTGAAGCCTATCTCAGAATTCTGCCTCATTTTGGCTTGTGGAAGTACTTATATCATTGTCGGCTTGGAATGGCCGAGGGGCAGCACCAGCTCATGGGTGGTGCGAGTTTGGAGATGCGCCGTGGGAGGAAGTCAGAGTACCTCGACATCCCACTCAAGGACAACATCAAAGGATGGCGCTTGGAGTGGTTTGTTGTAGAGAATAATGGCAATTCCCTCCCCTCGGTCGGGGAGAGGGCCGGTTGTTCGTGCTCCAAGTTGGACTGAATCCCCTACAGATTTGGAGATAACCGAAGCCAGGGTTCTGCTTGCTGAATTGGCTTGTTGAAGGAGATAGGTCTGACTGCTGAAGCGGTAGTCGCAGACTTTGTTTTCAAGAACATTTAGCCACTAAAGGACAAAGCATACCCGGCTTATTTGTATAGTGGTGTCATTGACTCAACCCGAGTTACCAACAGGAGGATTCCTGCTATGGATTTGGTAAGCCGGCTGGAGATGATCCTTAGAGGCAAAGTGTCGATTATTGGTGCTCCTGTTGCATATTCTGCCTGGAATCTGCCACCTTCCAAGACTTTTTTCAGTTTTGTGTCCAATCCTCCTGCTAGCGACAGTGGCTTGGGTCTTAGAGTGCGACCCTCTCCCGAAGAAGTCGAGGCTCTAGTTGCTTCAATTGGTGATCTCCCCAACGATGAAAGGCAAGTTCACTTTGAGATGCCTGTAAACCCAAGTGATGTAGAGATAAGTGCTATGTTGGACATGTTGGCAGAGGATTCCTCCGACTCCATCTCTACCGAAACCATAGCTGCTGCAACTGTCCCCGAGCCTGAAAAGACCTTGACTGCTCAAAAAACCTGATGGTGCTCGCTCAAAGCGCCTTCGCCCAGCCACTCATCCAACTACTCCTGCCGAGGGGAAGAAGAAGAAAGAGAGGAGGCTTTGGCGAGTGTCATGTTTGAATCAGGATGCCGGCCCTTCTGCTCCTGCTACTGAGGAAGTGCCAGTGGAACTTTTTACTGGAGCTGATCCCAATGGGTGTGACCTTGCTGATGCTGATCCCAATGGGTGCAATCCAGCCGACGCTGACCACAATGGGTGTGACCTTGATGATGCTGATCCCAATGGGTGCAATCTAGCCGACACTGACCCCAATGGGTGTGACCTTGATGATGCTGATCCCAATGGGTGCAATCCAGTCGACGCTGACCCTAATGGGTGTGTTGTTCGTATTGTTGACGAGGATGAGGAAGATGAGGAGGAAATCCCCTTAATTCGGAAAAGCAATCGGCGCTACCAGGTTAGTGGGGGGAGTAGTGATATTCCTTCTCCAGCCTTGTCTGCACTCGTTGGTCTGCAAGAGTTGTCCATAGCAAATTTTGATCAGGCTCTCAAGGATATGGTTCCTGAAGATCTGTTGTCCGAGCCAACAGATGGTGGTATGATGGACGTTTGTGCTGACATTCCGGACGTGGGGTTAGAGCTATCCCGAGCAGCGTCTCGAGCCTCATCGACCTTGGAGTGCAGTCTTTAGAGTCAAGAAGCTGGTCTGGGTTGTTCCATTCCTATGGAGGTAACTGAGAATCCTTCAGCCTTAGAGGTGCCTGTTGCAGAGAACCCGGTCCTCAAGGATGGCGCCAGCAATTACCTAGCCCTCGAGGGTGTTGCTGGCAATGATCCGGCCTGGGTAGGTAGTGCGAGCTACAACCCAGCCCTCGAGGGTGTTGCCGGTGGTGATCCGGCTCCGATGGGCAATGCAGGCTACGACCCAGCCCCCGAGGGTGTCCGAGTGGGCTCCCCTTCCATACCTCCATGGATGTCCACATTGGGTCTTCTCCTCCACATTCTGATTGCATGGCAGCAGCACGTGCTTCAAATCAGGAAGTCGCCTTAGAGACCGGCACACCCAACGCTAGAGTTTTGATTTCTGTTGGTGATGTTGAGTTAATCCCTAATGATGCTCTTCAGATTGCCTCGGCTGATATTCCCACATCGAGTCACCAACCAGTTTCTCATGATTTGGGGCTTCCTTCATTCTTCTCCAATCTTCAGGTAACTTGGTTTTTCCTGATATAGCTAGACTTCGGGCGAAATATTGTCTCTACTCTCACTTGTTTTCAATACCAAGCTTTGGTTGACGAGATGGCTGATCGGCTGAGATCACAGGGTGCTTCTGTCCTAGAAAGAGCTCTGTCTCTAATGCATTGGAATCCAGTGCTACTTCAACGGCGGGTATCTGAGTTGGAGATGACAAATGCTGGTTAGTGCTTCTGTTTCCTCTTTGGCCACTTGATTAGTCTGCTTTTTACTGAGTGCCCTTCTTCAACCATTTCTTGCTGGATATGGCCCGACGATACTCTGAGCTCGAGGAGAAGTACTCTCAAGGTCGGGTGGACCTGGCTCGAGTTTCTGCTTCTTTAGACGACGCCAACTTATTGAATTCCTCTCTCAGTGCTCAGCTTGACTCTGAAAGGGTGGCTAACGAGGTAAGTTTGCTTTGACTTTCTCTGATGTGTTCTTACTGCCTGCTGGATATTTGAGGGCTGATTCTTATGTGCAAGAAGAAAAACGTGCCCTTGCAGCTTCTCGCGATAACCTTGATAAGTTGTATCGCGATGCCAACAATTCTTTGACTATCTTGGAGAGGAGCCATCGCTTTACCATGGCAGACTTAGATAATCATCATTACAAGCTGCAAGAGTCCCAGGAAGAACTCATTCGTGTTAGGCAGTTGGTGTCAAGCAAAGACTCTGTCATCAAGGATCTGCGTGCTTCCAAAAGATCAGTCATCTAGGAGCTAGAAGCTGCTCGGCTGGCTGTTAAAGCTGCTGAAGACACTTCTACCACCTTGAAGGCTCAGCACGACAAGGCCATGGACAAAGCCATTCGCGCGGGGCGGATCTTGATGAGAAGGCCGGGTGTGATTGTTCCTGACGACATAATTGCTGCTGTCAACACTGCTCCTGACTCTTTGAGTCGTCCTTCTTCATCAGTTGCTCCTGAGAAAAACATTACTAAGTAGAAACACTGAATGCATTGTGTATGTGGTCAATGTGCTCGAATGTTTTGTTAGAAAATGTTCTTGGTATTGAACGCTATTATTATTTCTCTGTTGTTTGAATTCAACAGTCATTATGATTGCAGAAGTAAGTGCAGTGTGATGGTTTTGAAACTTCTTCTTATTTCGCGGGGCTTAGAGATCGCCTTAAGATGAGTAATTGAAAACATGCTTATGCTGAATCGAGTAGTCGCGAGCGTGCCGTGCCGATTTAAGTCACTACCGACTTAAATCGACTGCTCCGTTGGTAGGGTCTAGTGGTCACCCTGAGTTAAGTAAACGTGAGCATGTCATACCGCCTTAAGCCTTTGCTGACTTAAGTCGATTGCTCCGTTAGTAGGGTATAGTGGTCACCCCGGGTTAGGTAAGCATGAGCATGTCGCACCGTCTTAAGTCATTGCCGACTTAAGCCGATTGCTCCGTTCGTTGGGTATAGTGGTCACCCTGAGTTAAGTAAGCATGAGCATGTCGCACCGTCTTAAGTCATTGCCGACTTAAGCCGATTGCTCCGTTCGTAGGGTATAGTGGTCACCCTGAGTTAAGTAAGCGTGAGCATGTCGCACCATCTTAAGTCATTGCCGACTTAAGCCGATTACTCCGTTCGTAGGGTATAGTGGTCACCCTGAGTTAAGTAAGCGTGAGCATGTCACACCGTCTTAAGTCATTGTCGACTTAAGCCGATTGCTCCGTTTGTTGGTTATAGTGGTCACCCTGAGTTAAGTAAACGTGCAGAAAAAAATTCGAGTGCCTTTGAGAATGAAGTCATTTTATTGATGGTGTATCTCCCAATTATAGAATACAATGTCGTCCCAATAGCTTTTGAAATCTAGCTAGGGGTAAAACTTCCTGAGATGCTCTATATTCCATGAGTTCCTTATTTCCGTGCCATCCATTTGAGTAAGGCGATATGATCCGGGCCAGGTGACTTCTGTTACTATGAATGGTCCTTCCCATAGTGGTGACAATTTGTGTCGCCCCTCCCCCGTTAGAATTCGGCGGAGGACAAGATCTCCCACTTCAAAGGATCGATGTCGTACGGTCTAATCATGATAGCGCCTCAGAGTCTGTTGGTACCTGGCTGACTGAATTACTGTATTCAATCGTTCTTCTTCTAGTATATCAACATCCTCCAGTCTGGTAGCTTCAGCTTCAGCTATGTTTTCGAAGATCAATCTTGGTGCCCCAAACTTGAGATTAGCAGGTAGAACTGCCTCCGAACCATAAACCATGAAGAAGGGAGTGTTTCCATGCAAGGCTTGGCTGGGTTGAGTTCTTAAGCTCCAGACCACATACGGCAACTCTCTAATCCACTTTCCTGCAAACTTTTCATTCTTGTTGAAGACTTTCTTTCTGAGTGCTTCTAATATCATTCCGTTGGCTCTTTCTACTTGCCCGTTGGCTCTTGGGTGTGCTATCGATGCATATTTGATCTGGATGCTTTTTTGTTCGTAGAAATCAAAGAATTCTGAACTAGTGAAATTGGATCCTAGGTCGGTTATGATGCTGTTCGGTATTCTGAATCTGAATATTATGTCCTGTATGAATTCCACTGCCTTAGCCGAAGTTAGAGAAGCAATGGGCTTGAACTCTATCCACTTAGTGAATTTGTCGATAGCAACCAGTACATGGGTGTATCCTCCTTGAGCTTTTTTGAAGGGTCCAATCATATCCAGTCCCCAGCACGCGAACGACCATGTTACAGGTATGATTTGTAGTTGATGTGCTGGTAGATGTTGCTGCTTTGATAAGTATTGACAAGCTTCACACCTCTGGACTAACTCGGCTGCATCACTCTTCGCCGTTGGCCAGTAGAAACCAGACCTGAAGACCTTCCCAACCACAGTTCTAGAAGCTACGTGTATCCCGCATTGTCCAGCGTGGACCTCATCTAGCAGTTGCTTCCCAGTAGCCGAAAGAATGCATTTCATGAGGACTCATGTTGCACACCTTCTGTATAGTGTTTCCCCAATGAGGGTGTAGTGAGCTGACTGCCTTGCAATGCGCTCTGCTGTATTTTTGTCACCCGGCTCCTCCTTGTTCTTTATGTATCTAATGAATGGCTCCCTCCAGTCGTCAGAATCTGACTCTAGTTGGCTCAGAATATTGCACTCTTCTACCCGATCTGATGAGATGCTCGGGCACAGCACTTCTTGGACGAAGACTCCAGGTGGAACCTGAGTCTGACTAGATCCTAGCTTCGATAATGCATCAGCTGCTGCGTTGCGATCCCTCTCCACATGATGAAATTCCATCCCTTCAAACTTGTCTTCTAGCCTTCGGACGGCGGTGCAGTATTTCCCCATGGAGTCATTTGAGCAATCCCACTCTTTGTTTATCTGACTTATGACCACCAGTGAATCCCCATATACCATTAGCCTCTTGATGCCCAGAGATATGGCAATGTTCAGTCCATGAATCAAAGCTTCATATTCTGCTGCATTATTGGATGTTGAGAACAGTAACTGAAGAGCATACTTGAGTTGTTCACCTCCAGGTGCAATGAAAAGGATTCCTGCGCCTACCCCCTGTAGTTTCAACGATCCATCGAAATACATCCTCCATACTTCTGCAGTCTCCGAGTTATCTGGCACTTGTTGCTCGGTCCATTCTGATATGAAGTCAACCAGTGCTTGGGTCTTGATTGCAGTACGAGGTCAAAACTCAATGTCGTGAGCCCCCAGCTTGCAGGCCTACTTGGCTATTCTTCCGATGGCTTCTTTGTTGTGGAGAATATCCCCTATTGGAAATCCGGTGACTACTATGACTTTGTGATTGTCAAAGTAGTGACGGAGCTTGCGTGCAGTTAGAAGTACTGCATATAATAGTTTCTGAACTTGAGGATATTTCTTCTTCGAGGGACCCAGGACTTCACTGATGAAATAGATGGGATGTTGCACTGGGTATGCGTGTCCTTCTTCTGCTCGCTCGACTACTAACGCGATGCTCACCACGTGAGTCGTGCAAGAGATGTACAACAGCAGATCTTCAGCTGGTTGACTCGGCATGGCTCGGCGCGGCGGTTTTAGCACTGGTGGTGTTGTCAGGAATTTCTTCAGTGCGTCTAGAGCTTCTTGAGCCTCTGAAGTCCATTGGAACTTGTCTACCTTCTTGAGCAGTTTGTAGAACGGTAGGCCCTTTTCTCCTAGCCTTGATATGAACCTGCTTAGGGCTGCCATGCATCTAGTAAGTCTTTGTACTTTCTTCTGTGATTGTGGTGCCTCCATTCTCATGATAGCCTCGATCTTTTCTGGATTAGCCTCAATTCCCCGGTGGCTGACAATAAACTCGAGCAATTTCCCTGCTGGTACTCCAAAGACACACTTTTCAGGATTAAGCTTCCATTGATATCGCCGCAGACTATTGAAGACCAGCTGTAAATGTAAGGCCTAAAATGTGTATAAGAAAAAAATATAATAAGAATAAAATAAGAATATGAGGTAATAAAATAGTAAACTCAGGTATCTCAAATTATATCTGAGTGTGGAAATTTGAGGACTCAATTTTGGAAACCAAGAAATATTTTAGAAAAGAATTAATAGAAAAGATTCCTATTCAACTAAATAATTATGCATGTCATCAAATGATGCATCATAAGCCTTTATTTACATGAATAATAAATTTGGAAGTAACCTTTACTCCCTATTTCACAAGCAAAATACTATTTTTCTACAAAGAAAGAAAACAATATGAGTGTTTTGCATATTTCAAACATCTATCAAACAAATGAATCAATTAAAATAAATACATACCTATGACTTCATAATTAATTTTGAGTATGTATTAAAAATTTGAATTCCTAAACTTTATCTTGGATTTGGATTTTAAATTTGTAAATCGAAAGAGAATGAAATAAAAATGGAAAATATATTACAAAGAAAAATATATATAAATAATTATAATTCTTCAGGTTAGTATTTAATTTTTGCACTCAATTTGTGAAACTCACCATCAAATTTGAATTCAAAATGATAAGTTCGAAATTGTGAGGAATTCAGGTAAGAAAAATATAAAAGAAAAAAAACAGAATCGCCTTTGGGCCTAATCCCGCGCTCGGCCCATCTCTACTTATCTCCTTGCGGCCGGCCCATTTTCTTTTTCTCTTCATCAACGTGCACTCCATCTCCCCGCACTGGTCGATAGGCGGGCCCGGCATGTCAGTCTCAACCGCGCGCGCTTGTTGATGCTCGGTCGCTGCGTGGTGGCCCTCTTCCTTTTGGCTAGCTCCTCCGCTCAACAGGATTTCAACGAGTTCTGCTGCAATGGCCGGAGTCGTGCGACCAGAGGATTGACTTCGCCACCATGAACCCCCTCTTCTTCGCCACTATATAATCGGTCACGGGGCCCCTTCTTATCCCTTCAGCTGCGGCTCCAAACCCGAGATCCGTTGCCGCCGGAGGGCATCTGGCACACGTGGTTCTCGGCGTGCCACCGTGGGGAGTCGCCGCGAGGTACTGCCGCCATTATTCCCGATCGGTGGTGTGCACACGGTCGCGGGATCCCACTGGTGTCGCCAGATCGCGTTGGAGTCGGTGTGAGGGGAGAAGAACGGTCTCGGTGGCCGTATTCGCTCGCCGCCGCCATGACTTCGCCCCACGTCGTGGACCACCATCGATTCGTCGTCCCTGCTGGTGAGATTCATGTCCTCCGTGCCCCTCTTCCTCCCTTGAACATGTTCCGTCAAGCCGAATTCATAGTTACCCAAACCGTGACCGAAATTTTGTCGCCGGACTTGCATTTCCGCTGCTCACCGTGGGTGAAACTCGACTCGCTGCCTCATTGACGCACCGCCCTCGGAGCTAGGATCCCGCGCCTCGCCTCGCCGTGTGGAGTGTGGGCGCAAAGCCAAATGTGCTCGAAGAACCATCTGGGCGCAAGTAATCGACCATCGGCGTTTCCTTTCCGCCGTGGTACGTGGTCGCGGCTTCCGACGACGGGATTGCAGGTAATAACTGGTCCCTATAGTTCGCTCTCGCCTATACTCCGCATAGGACCTATCTGGGGTGAGCTCGGTGCCCTAGCTCGCCGAATCGGCCGAACTCCGGCGAGCAGACAACTTGAAGAGAGAGAGAGAAAGGGGGATGGTAGAGCGCGGGGAGGAAGAAGGCCGGTGGTCCGTTAGGTGAGGATTAGATGGCGGAGATTAGAAGCTACCGTACCCCTTCGCGTCTTGATGCTGGATCGTTGATCCATGGATTGACGGTGCAGATCAAGGCAAACCTCACGCACCCGCTGCGTTAAATCTGAAACGTAGGCCGTAGATCCAGCAGTGGTGGTTGGATCTGGATACATAAACGTCTACACCTTTAGATCTTAACGAAGGTCCACACTACATTTCATTCGATTGGCTCGGGATCTAATCTGGGTCACTCACATTAGATCGGACGACCCATATATGGAGATACCCCTTCGCCTGAGAACTTTTGCTAAAGAGACCCAGAGTGAAATAGAATTTAACCCACAGTCCACCACTGGTATAGACTGAGTCTAGGAAAATTTTATGGTTTAACCCCAAGTTTCTCAGTAATTCGTGCTCAGACCAGGGAACCAGGAAATTAGCGAAAACAGTATAAGAAATACTTCTTAGTACATGAATAAGCCCCAAAACTCATTTAATTCATGGAAAATTCATAGTAAATCATTTTTGCTCCGTTCCAATTCCCATAATTTTATATTAATAGTGCCTACTACTTGGTGACACTGTTTTCACATGAAATCTATACTAGAATTGATTACTCAATTAATTTTGTAGCAAGCACACACAAACTTCGGAAATTCATAATTCCTCCGTTTTAATTCTGATTTGATCCATTCAAGTTGCGTTAGTCTCGTATAATTATTCACTATGCAATAACAACATTTATTGTGCCATGTCTCATTATTTTATAATTAGATCTTTATTTAACTTATGTTGGTTAGTTTTGTTAATCTGTTTATTAATGTAATAGAAGGCGGTCTATGATCAATTTATGACTTAGATTAAAGTTGAGATAATTATCTATAGAATAACCTCTTATATGAATTATACTAACCAATTTATAATATGGTTTAATATTTTAATCACATAGACCTTTTATAAAATCATAACTCCTTAATCATAACTCTGATCTTAGCAGTTCCCGATCCCGCGATCTCGTAGCAACGCATAGACTATTATTATGCAGTTTGTTCTTATGTTTGGTGTGATGTTAATTTTGTCTATATTATGTCTGTTTGTATTGCTACGACTAGCGGTGAGGTCACGAGGATTTGAAGAATCATCCTGGTAACTAGAATCTCAAGTGCCAGGCAAGTTGTGCCCTTGATCACATTTATTACCCAATAATGTTCCTTATTATCACTATTCAATGCATAGGTTTAATTTTGATGGGACCCAATAGGTCACCCTAGACTGATTATCCTTTTACCTTGTTTACCTCTGAATCATTGGGTAGTTATGCTATTGCTTTATATGGTTTTGGTATAATATTTCATTACATCCATGTTCCAATTATTCTGTTATGTTATTTATGTTCATGATAAGATCATTATGTTAATTGGAACATGGAGCGACCACCCGGGAAAACAGTGCTACCACAAGGGTTTAATGGGACGCCCTTGGCTGATTAACTAGGAAAGCTAGTGGATGACTACCTTACCCGAAAGGGGCAAGGGCAGTAGGGGAGTGGTCAGTGTAGGGAGGTCCTTAGGTTGATTTTGCTGCGATGGCGGTTAGGCGAGGGATTCCTGCACTGGAGCTTCCTATAAACTGTAGCGGATTTTCTGAAGCTAGTGGAACTTTGTAAAGGCCTCGTAGTGTTACCCTGCCTCGCTTCCTTGGTAGAGGTGTATGGGATTCATGACCCCTTGGCAGATGGGTAACACGGCTTGTGGGTAAAGATGCGCAACCTCTGCAGAGTGTAAAACTGGTATACTAGCCGTGCTCACGGTCATGAGCAGCTCGGACACTCACATGATTAAACTATGGAACTTAAATTTAATTTGTCATTTGCATTGCATGGGATTTGTTATTAATTTTGTTCTATTATTTATTATGGTTTGGTATTTACTTACATCTAGTAATTGCTAATAAAAGTTTGACCAACATTAAAAGCAATGCTCAGCTTTAACCATTCTCTTTGATAAGCCTTACACTTTACATGATCTCCCACCTTTAGTGAGTTCATGCCACATTATTCCCCACAACTTGTTGAGCGATGAACGTGTGTGAGCTCACCCTTCCTGTCTCACACCCCCCACAGGAGAAGAACAGGTGGTTCAAGAGGAGCCACGCATCGAGGAGTTCGATTCGATCTAGGTGGTGTCTCCCAGTTGACTTTATGGCGCCAAAGATGGATTTTAGATCCTGCTATATTTATCTTCTATTTTGGAAGACTTCCGCTATGTAATAAGTACTCTGATTATTGTGACATTTATCTCTATACACTCTATGATTATATATGTTGTCTTCTTTGGCGCATGTATGAGATGCACCCGGCTTTGTCCCTTAAAGCCTGGGGTGTGACAGTAAATCTTTAATGAAATTTTCTGAGTTTTCTATCTTGATCACCACGTCATCCACATAAGCTTCCACATGCTTGCCACAGTGGTTGGCTAAGCATGTCTGAATAGCCCTCTGGTAAGTCGCTCCAGCGTTTTTGAGGCCAAACGGCATGGGGGTATAGCAGAAGGCTCCGAACGGGGTGATGGTTGCTGTTTTTTCCTCGTCTTCCCTTGCCAAGCTGATCTGATGATATCCAGAATAGCAATCTAGGAAAGACAACATAGAACACCCGACGATTGAGTCTACCATCTGGTCTATTCTAGGAAGTCCAAAGGGATCCTTTGGACAATGTTTGTTGAGATCCATATAGTCGACGCACATGCGCCAATCCACTTTATTCTTTTTGAGTACAAGAACAGGATTTGCCAACCACTCGGGATGTAACACTTCTCTAATGAATCCAGCCACGACCAAGCGAGCCAGCTTTGCACGGATGGCTTCTCTCTTGTCGGGCGTGAAACGACGTAATTTCTGTCGGATCGGCCTCGCCTAGGGGTAGACCTTTAGTTTGTGCTCGGCCAGTTCTCTTGGGACTCCCGGCATATCCGCCGGTCGCCATGCGAATACGTCTCGGTTATCTTGCAGAAACTGGACGAGCGCGCCTTCCTATTTGTCATCCAAGCTGGAACTGATGATGGTAGCCTTTCATCGGCGAACCCGAGTTTGATTCTTTTGGTTTCTTCAGCCAGCCGCATAGAGGTCACGACTTGAGCTTCATTCGCGGGTACCACGAGGTCTTCCTCAGGCTTTGAGTTCGCCTACGCAGAAGAAGTCGTCGAGGGTTTGGTGGTGAGGGCCGCTTGAATGGCCACTCGAAAACACTCTGCGGCGCCTTGGAAGTCGGCGCGCACAGTTATGATCCCTTGTGGTCCTGGCATCTTCAATATCATGTACGTGTAATGTGGAATGGCCATGAACTTCGCCAATCCAGGCCTGCCGATGATGGCGTTGTATCCGCAGTCGAAGTTCGCTACCTCGAACCTCAGGAACTCGGTTCTGTAGTTTTCTGGAGTTCCGAAGGTGACCGGCATGTAGATGTGTCCCAGTGGATATTCTCCTTCAGTCGGTACAATGCCGAAGAAAGGAGTGTCCGACTCGTGGAGCTCTTTGAGGGGAACTTCCAAGCCTTGAAGCGTCCGGGGAAGGTGACGTTGATGCTGCTTCCCCCGTCCACTAATACCTTCTTTACCCTGCTTTCTCGGATCACCGGATCGATGAGGAGCGGGTACTTGCCCGGGTGGTCGAAGTTGAGCCATTGATCCGCCCGAGTGAAGGTGATCAGGTGTTCGGACCATCGATATGGGGCGGGGGGACTAGTGGTTGCCACCAGTATCTGACGGTCATTGAGCTTTTGTTGCCTCTTGCTTTCTTGCGACCCATGTCCGCCGAAGATGACGTTGACTTCTCAGTCGATGCGCGTGAATGCTCAGCCTCCTCCCCCTCCTGCTGTTGGAGTTGTCGAGGTTCCCCAGGTCCTCCTCGTGGTGGGGGAGGTGGCAGAGGTTGGAAGGGTCGGCCGTTCCCTGCGGAATGCTTGAAGTCTCTACAGTTCCGGAGGGTGTGGCGCATGTCCTTGTGATACGGGCATTGGGCGTCGAGGATGTCGTCCAGCGTATGTTCGCCTCCACGAGGTCCTCCTCGGGCGCGAGAGGCGGGTGGTCCGGCAGCGTGGACTTCTTCACTAGGCCTCTTCTCCCAACGTTTGTTGGGTTGTTGGTTCATGTCGCGTCGTGGTGCCGCCGGTGCAGGCTTTGCTCCTCCGATGAGGTCCTGAGCTCGTTCGTCGGTGGTGATGTAGAGGTCGTCTTTCCGGAACAGCTGCTCGGAGGTAGTCGGCGTCTTCTGCAGTATGGCTCGGATGAAGGCCGAGTCATTAGATCCCCGGTAGAAGTCCTCGATCACTGCTGCTTCCGCGACTTCAGGGATACGATTTCTCATGGTCTAAAATCTCTTGAGGTATGACCGGAGAGTTTCATCCCCTCGGCGCTTGATGGATTTGAGGTCCCATGGCTGTGCCGGTTTATCGGAGAGAGATTGAAAGTTGGCGGTGAAGCGTCGACTGAAGTCGCTCCAGTCGTCAATGCAGTGTCGGGGTAGGTGTCGCAGCCATTGCAGTGCATCCTGCCCGAGGACGATAGGCTAGTATGCGGTCATTACATCTTCAGTTGCCCCAGCAGCCTGGGCGGCAGTGCTGTAGACGGCCAACCAGCCTCCCGGGTCCTGCTTAGGCTCGTACTTGTCGACGTTGGAGACTTTGAAGTTAGGGGCCATTGAATGGCCCTAAGGCGTGGAGTGAGCACCAATACTCCACACGTGTCCTCCTGTCGTCGATGACGATGTCTGTCCCGAGGAGGGGAGTTGTTGTCGTGGTGCCTCGACCGTCCCCGGGTCATGCCACCAGTCGAAGCCGTTGCCGACTCAGTTCTGGTGGCCTGACTCCGCGTAGGGATGCCATGATCCCGGTCATATTCTTCTCGGTGCCGGATCTCGTCCTCGTGCCGTCGTTCGTGCGAAGCATTGATGGAGCTCCACGCGTCCTGCCGACTGTTGATGGCGTGTCGTAGGTCGCTCGGAGGATGGGCGAGGGGCAGAAGATGATTAACTGCCTGAGTGAGCAGCCGCCGATAGCCCTCGGCGTCCAGAGTTCGAGGGAGACCGTCGGCTATCCGAGCTAGCACTCCACCGACCTCGCTTGGTGTGTTCATAGCCCGAGCGAAGTCAGAGTTCAGGTTTCAGTCGAGAAGAGGGTTCTCCCGATGTTGTCTCGCTTCCTGTTCGGCCTGCTCTTGAGCTTGCCGACGATCACGTCGCCGGGAATTCCTTCTTTCCCTAAAGACCCACTCTTCTGGAGTTTCTCCCATCTCCGAGAACTCATCTCGTGACATGGGCTGTGCCGGGTCCCGCTCTCCGGCTTCGTGATGTCGCCGAATGTTTCGGTGTCGGTTCCTTCGTCGGCGAGATTCCCGCTGAAGAGGTTCTTCTCCTAGCGCGGTTTGTTCATCGTCGGAGATGGGGGTTGACTCCGCTCTTCCTCCGATGAAGAGGACGTCGGGGTAGAACGGAACCGTTGTAGTGATGAGCTTCTTTCTGTTCTCCTTTGAGGGTGGAGGTACCAGGAAAGCGAATTGACGATTCTCGACCTTGTTTGCTTCCTTTCTCCTAGTGATCTGTGTCCACATTTCTGTGCAAGAGGTGGACAATGGAGTTCTCCGGGTTGACGGACCCTCTGCCCCTGGCTTGCAGGAGGGAGCCTTGCTTCGGGGCGCTGGAGGTTGCGCTCTTTCATGGTTCACTCTGGCTTTTTCCGGAGTTTGTTGAGGAAGGCTCTCTCTCTGGTGGATCTACGATCCAATGTAGAGTTCCTTCTTTATCTGCCATGGATGAGATGGTTCCAAAGCAAAATGTGGACCTGGGGCGAAGGACGATCTTGCGCTGGAAAGTGACAGCCATTGAGCTAGCTTGGATCAGTGACACACCCCCCCTACCTGGCGCGCTAGCTGTAGGTGTTTTGGGTCCGACCGCGCACCTAGGGTTGCCCCTCGAGGTGCTTTTTGGAGTAGGACGGTGTTACCGACTGTAGCTCGATGGTTCACGCTAGATGCACGAGAGATAGTGGACAATTTTGTACAGGTTCGGGCCGCTTTAAGATGCGCAATACCCTACGTCCTGGCGTGAATACTTTGCGTGGTGGGTTACAGGGAGGTTCTCTAGTATCGAGGATGTTAGAGAACCGGGTGGATGGCTAAGTAGTGAGGGAGAGAGAGATATCTTGAAGGGGTGTCCCCTAGGCCTTATATATTCGACCGTGGGATGTTACATGCGGATATGATAACCACGTGTTCCTAGGTGAGAGCACCTAGAGGGGGGTGAATAGGTGATCCTGTAAAACTTGAAACTTAAGCCATAAAAACTTGGTTAAGCGTTAGCACAATAGTCGCCAAGTCGCTAGAGAGGAGTCTCAACAAAACACAATGACCACAAGAGATCAATCACAGAGATGGCACGGTGGTTATCCCGTGGTTCGGCCAAGACCAACGCTTGCCTACTCCACGTTGTGGCGTCCCAACGGACGAGGGTTGCAATCAACCCCTCTCAAGCGGTCCAAAGACCCACTTGAATACCACGGTGTTTTGCTTTGCTTTTCTTAATCCCGTTCGCGAGGAATCTCCACAACTTGGAGCCTCTCGCCCTTACACTTGAAGTTCACAAAGAAGCACGGAGTAAGGGAGGGATGAGCAACGCACACAAGACACAAAATCAGAATGTCAACACGCACACAAATCGCAACAAGAGCTCGCAACACACCCCGACGAGTTCACAACTCAACAAGAGCTCTAGATGCTATCACGAAGAAACAAATGCGTGGAATCGAAGTCTTGGTGCTTAGGAATGCTTTGAGTATGCTTGGTGTTTTCCTCCATGCTCCTAGGGGTCCCTTTTATAGCCCCAAGGCAGCTAGGAGCCGTTGAGAACATTTCTGTCGACTGGCGCACCGGACAGTCCGGTGCACCACCGGACACTGTCCGGTGCAGATATCCTTCCTTATTGTGCGAAGCCGACCGTTGGAGTCTGAGAGCCGTTGGCGCACCGGACACTGTCCGGTGCACACCGGACAGTCCGGTGTACCAATGTGACCGTTGGCTCGGCCACGTGTCACGCGCGGAATCCTCGGCCGACCGTTGCCCCGGCTGACCGTTGGCTCACCGGACAGTCCGGTGAATTTTAGCCGTACGCCGTTAATCAACTCCCGAGAGCGACGAGTTCGCCTGTGAACGGCTCACCGGACAGTCCGGTGCACTACCGGACAGTCCGGTGATTTATAGCCGTACACCACCGTCGAAGTCCTGAGAGTAGCAAGTTCACCAGAGTCAGCCTAGCACACCGAACACTGTCCGGTGCACCACCGGACACGGTCCGGTGCACCACCGGACAGTCCGGTGCACCCAGACCGAGCTGACTTTGGCTGAATAGAGCCATCTCATTTCCAATTCAATCTTTCCTGTTTCCAGCACTTAGACACAATACATTAGTCCATAAAACAATGTACTAAGTCTAGAAATATACCTTTTGACTTGATTTGCACTTTGTCCACCATATTGCATAGATCAACACAAAAGCACTTGCATTGGCACTCAATCACCAAAATACTTAGAAATGGCCCAAGGGCACATTTCCCTTTCAATCTCCCCCTTTTTGGTGATTTATGCCAACACAACATAAAGCAACTAGAACAAGTGCAATATCAATGCAAATGCGAACTCAAAATTGTTTTGATTCATATTTGGCATATATGGATCACTCTTTGCCACCACTTGGTTTGTTTTTGCAAATCAAACTCAAATTCCTATCTCTAAGTCAAATTCACTTGTAGAGACATAAAGAGAGGTATTCCAAAGGAAATTGATCAAGGATTTCAAAAACTCCCCCTTTTTCCCATAATCAACACTTCTCCCCACAAGAGGCCAACTTTTGACAAAAGAGACAATAAAAGAGTTTTGACAAACCAAAAGCTCTAATCTACTATTTTCAAAATTTCTCAAGTTTTGACAAACCAAAAGCTCTAATCTACTATTTTCAAAATTTCTCAAGTGGTAGCTGATCCATCTATTGCTTTGGCCTTTATTTTCTCCCCGTTTGGCATCAAGCACCAAAACAGGATCAATCTTAGCCCTTGAACCCCATTGCCTCACCAAAATCTTCAAATAAGAATACAAAGGCAATAAGAGTACATGAGATGAACTTGGAATAAGTTACCCTCTCATCGGAGTGCAGTGGAAGTCTTCCATGGTCCAAGTCCACCTTTTCCCTTTCAAACCTCCTTTGAGACTAAAACAAGCAAACTCAAGCACACGGTTAGTCTCAAGGGGTCAAGTTGTAGCACAGCTCCCCCTAAATATGTGCATCACTTGCAAAAAGGACTTGTGAGGTCTAGGGAGTGTTTGTACAACTTGAGCACCACAAGTAAGCAACAATATGCAGAAGGAACATGATCAAAGGCATAAACACATGTATGCTATAAATCAATCCAAGTTCCACGAATCTAAGACATTTAGCTCACTACGCAGCCTGCAAAAGGTCTTTTCATCTAAAGGCTTGGTGAAGATATCGGCTAGCTGGTTCTCGGTGCTAATATAAAACACTTCGATATCTCCCGTTTGTTGGTGGTCTCTCAAAAAGTGATGCCGGATGTCAATGTGCTTTGTGCGGCTGTGCTCAACAGGATTTTCCGCTATTCGGATAGCACTCTCATTATCACATAGGAGTGGGACTTTGCTCAGATTGTAGCCAAAGTCCCAGAGGGTTTGCCTCATCCAAAGTAGTTGCGCGCAACACTGTCCTGCGGCAACGTACTCGGCCTCAGCGGTGGATAGGGCAACGGAAGTTTGTTTATTAGAATTCCATGACACCAGGGACCTTCCTAAGAATTGGCACATCCCCGATATACTCTTCCTATCGACCTTACATCTAGCATAGTCGGAGTCTGAATATCCAATCAAGTCAAAGTTAGACCCCTTTGGATACCAGATCCCGAAGCAAGGCGTAGCGACTAAATATCTAAGAATTCGCTTCACAGCCACCAAGTGACACTCCCTTGGATTGGATTGAAATCTAGCACACATGCATACGCTAAGCATAATATCCGGTCTACTAGCACATAAATAAAGCAAAGAACCTATCATTGATCGGTATGCCTTTTGATCAACGGACTTACCTCCTTTGTTGAGGTCGGTGTGTCCGTCAGTTCCCATCGGCGTCTTTGCGGGCTTGGCGTCCTTCATCCCAAACGGCTTTAGCAAGTCTTGCGTGTACTTCGTTTGGGAGATGAAGGTGCCATCCTTGAGTTGCTTCACTTGGAACCCAAGGAAGTAGTTCAACTCGCCCATCATCGACATCTCGAATTTCTGCGTCATCACCCTGCTAAACTCTTCACAAGACTTTTGTTTAGTAGAACCAAATATTATGTCATCGACATAAATTTGGCACACAAAAAGATCACCATCGCAAGTCTTAGTAAAAAGAGTTGGATCGGCTTTCCCAACCTTGAAAGCATTAGCAATTAGAAAGTCTCTAAGGCATTCATACCATGCTCTTGGGGCTTGCTTAAGTCCATAGAGCGCCTTAGAGAGCTTACACACGTGGTCGGGGCACCGTTCATCCTCGAAGCCAGGGGGTTGCTCCACGTACACCTCCTCCTTGATCGGCCCGTTGAGGAAAGCGCTCTTCACATCCATTTGGTACAACCTGAAAGAATGGTGAGCGACATATGCTAGCAAAATACGAATTGATTCTAGCCTAGCCACAGGAGCGAAAGTCTCCTCAAAGTCCAAACCTGCGACTTGAGCATAACCTTTTGCCACAAGTCGAGCTTTGTTCCTTGTCACCACCCCATGCTCGTCCTGTTTGTTGCGGAACACCCACTTGGTTCCCACAACATTTTGCTTGGGACGAGGCACCAGTGTCCAAACTTCATTACGCTTGAAGTTGTTGAGCTCCTCCTGCATGGCCATCACCCAGTCCAGATCTAGCAAGGCCTCTTCTACCCTGAAAGGCTCAATAGAAGAGACAAAAGAGTAATGCTCACAAAAATTCACCAATCTAGAGCGAGTAGTTACTCCCTTGCTAATATCACCCAAAATTTGGTCGATGGGATGATTCCTTTGAATCGTCGCTCGAACTTGGGTTGGAGGTGCCTGAGGTGCTTCTTCCTCTTCCACTTGAACATCCTGTGCTCCCCCTTGATAATGCGCCTCCACTTGAGGTACCTGTTCATCATCTTGGGTTGGGGGATGCACCATTGTTGAGGAAGAAGGTTGATCTTGCTCCAAATGTTCCTGTGGTCGCACATCGCCAATCGCCATGGTGCGCATAGCGGCCGTTGGAACGTCTTCTTCATCTACATCATCAAGATCAACAACTTGCTCTCTTGGAGAGCCATTAGTCTCATCAAATACAACGTCGTTAGAGACTTCAACCAAACCCGATGATTTGTTGAAGACAATATACGCCTTTGTATTTGAGTCATAACCTAATAAAAACCCTTCTACAGCTTTGGGAGCAAATTTAGAAGTTCTACCTTTCTTCACAAGAATATAACACTTGCTCCCAAATACACGAAAATAAGACACATTGGGTTTGTTATCAGTTAGCAGCTCATACGAAGTCTTCTTGAGGAGGCGGTGAAGGTAGACCCGGTTGATGGCGTGGCAAGCCGTGTTCACGGCTTCCGACCAAAAGCGCTCGGGGGTCTTGAACTCTCCAAGCATAGTCCTCGCCATATCGATGAGCGTCCTGTTCTTCCTCTCTACCACACCATTTTGTTGTGGAGTGTAGGGAGCGGAGAACTCGTGCTTGATTCCTTCCTCCTCAAGGAACTCCTCCACTTGAAGGTTCTTGAACTCGGACCCGTTGTCGCTCCTTATCTTCTTCACTTTGAGCTCAAACTCATTTTGAGCTCTCCTAAGGAAGCGCTTGAGGGTCCCTTGGGTTTCAGATTTATCCTGCAAAAAGAATACCCAAGTGAAGCGGGAAAAATCATCAACTATAACAAGACCATACTTACTTCCTCCTATACTTAGATAGGCGATGGGTCCGAAGAGGTCCATATGAAGCATCTCCAAGGGTCTTGATGTGGTCATCACATTTTTGGTGTGATGTGAGCCTCCCACCTGTTTCCCTGCTTGACAAGCTACACAAGGTCTATCTTTTTCGAAATGTACATTAGTTAGACCTATCACGTGTTCTCCCTTTAGAAGCTTGTGGAGGTTCTTCATCCCCACATGTGCTAAGCGGCGATGCCACAGCCAGCCCATGCAAGTCTTAGCAATTAAGCATGCATCTAGACCGGTCTCTTCTTTTGCAAAATCAACCAAATAAAGTTTGTCGTCTAGTACACCCTTAAAAGCTAGTGAACCATCACACCTTCTAAAGACAGACACATCTACATTTGTGAATAGACAATTATATCCCATATTGCATAATTGACTAACAGATAGCAAATTATATCAAAGAGACTCAACTAAAAACACATTAGATATAGAGTGCTCAGATGAAATAGCAATTTTACCTAACCCTTTCACCTTGCCTTGGTTCCCATCACCGAATATTATTGAATCTTGGGAATTCTTGTTTTTGACGTAGGAGGTGAACATCTTCTTCTCTCCCGTCATATTGTTTGTGCATCCGCTGTCGATAATCCAGCTTGAACCCCCGGATGCATAAACCTGCAAGGCAAATTTAGGCTTGGGTCTTAGGTACCCAACTCTTGTTGGGTCCTACAAGGTTAGTCACAATTGTCTTAGGGACCCAAATGCAAGTCTTGTCTCCTTGCATTTGGCCCCTAACTTCCTAGCAATCACCTTCTTATTTTTTCTACAAATGGCAAATGAAGCATTGCAAGCATGATATGTTGTAGAAGGTTCATTAACTTTCCTAGGAACATTAACAACATTTCTCCTAGGCATATTATGAACAACATTTCTCCTAACAATATTTCTATCATGCATAACATGGGAACTAGAAGCAGTCATAGCATGAAAATCAAGAGCATCATAACTTCTAAAGGCATTCTTAGAATGTTTCCTACCATGATACATGAAGGCATGGTTCTTTTGCACACTACTAGCCATAGGGGCCTTCCCTTTCTCCTTGGCGGAGATGGGAGCCTTACGACTTGTTAAGTTCTTGGCTTCCCTCTTGAAGCCAAGACCATCCTTAATTGAGGGGTGTCTACCAATCGTGTAGGCATCCCTTGCAAATTTTAGTTTGTCAAATTCACTTTTGCTAGTCTTAAGTTGGGCATTAAGACTAGCCCCTTCATCATTTAATTTAGAAATGCAAACTAGGTGTTCACTACAAGCATCAATGTCAAAATCTTTACACCTAGTACAAATCATAACATGTTCTACACAAGAGTTAGATTTATTTGCTACTTCTAGTTTAGCATTTAAATCATTATTAATTCTCTTTAAGCTAGAGATAGAGTCATGACATGTAGACACTTCACTAGAAAGCATTTCATTCCTTTTAACTTCTAGAGCAAGTGAATTTTGTGCACTAACAAATTTATCATGCTCTTCATATAAAAGGTCCTCTTGTTTCTCTAAAAGTCTATCCTTTTCATTCAAGGCATCAATCAATTCATTAATCTTATCTATTTTAGTTTTATCCAATCCCTTGAACAAACTAGAGTAATCTATTTCTTCATCACTAGACTCATCATCACTAGAAGAATCATAAGTAGTACTGTCTCGAGTACATACCTTCTTCTCCTTTGCCATGAGGCATGTGTGACGCTCGTTGGGGAAGAGGGATGACTTGTTGAAGGCGGTGGCGGCGAGTCCTTCATTTTCGGAGTCGGATGACGAACAATCCGAGTCCCATTCCTTGCCAAGGTGTGCCTCGCCCTTAGCCTTCTTGTATGCCTTCTTCTTCTCCCTCTTGCTCCCTTGTTCCTAGTCACTTTCATTATCGGGACAGTTAGCAATAAAATGACCAATCTTACCACATTTGAAGCATGAGCGCTTCCCCTTTGTCTTGGTCTTGCTAGGCTGTCCCTTGCGACCCTTTAGCGCAGTCTTGAAGCGCTTGATGATGAGGGCCATCTCTTCATCATTGAGCCCGGCCGCCTCAACTTGCGCCACCTTGCTAGGTAGCGCCTCCTTGCTCCTCGTTGCCTTGAGAGCAATGGGTTGAGGCTCATGGAGTGGACCGTTCAACGCATCGTCCACGTACCTCGCCTCCTTGATCATCATTCGCCCGCTTACGAACTTTCCAAGGACTTCTTCGGGCGACATCTTAGTGTACCTAAGATTTTCACGAATATTGTTCACCAAATGTGGATCAAGTACAGTGAAGGACCTTAGCATTAGGCGGACGATGTCGTGGTCCGTCCATCGCGTGCTTTCGTAGCTCCTTATTTTGTTGATAAGGGTCTTGAGCCGGTTGTATGTTTGGGTTGGCTCCTCGCCCCTTATCATCGTGAATCGTCCAAGCTCACCCTCCACCAACTCCATCTTGGTGAGCAAGGTGACGTTGTTCCCCTCATGAGAGATCTTGAGGGTGTCCCAGATCTGCTTGGCATTGTCCAAGCCACTCACTTTATGGTACTCGTCCCTGCACAAGGAGGCTAACAACACAGTAGTAGCTTGTGCATTTTTATGAATCTGTTCATTAATAAATATAGGACTATCCGAGCTATCAAACTTCATTCCATTCTCAACAATCTCCCATATGCTTGGATGGAGAGAAAACAAGTGACTACACATTTTGTGGCTCCAAAATCCATAGTCCTCCCCATCAAAGTGTGGAGGCTTGCCGAGAGGAATGGAAAGTAAATGTGAATTTGAGCTAAGCGGAATACGCGAATAATCGAAAGAAAAGTTTGAGTTAACCATCTTTCGTTTCTCGTAGTCGTAGTCGTCCTTTTGGGAAGAAGTAGATTCGTCGTTGTCGTCGTAGTAGACGATCTCCTTGATGCGCCTTGTCTTCTTCTTCCCATCTTTCCGTTTATGGCCTGAGCCCGAGTCGGTAGGCTTGTCATCCTTCGGCTCGTTGAAGAAGGACTCCTTCTCCTTATCGTTGATCACGATTCCCTTCCCCTTAGGATCCATCTCTTCGGGCAATTAGTCCCTTCGTGAAGAGAACAGCTTTGATACCAATTGAGAGCACCTAGAGGGGGGGTGAATAGGTGATCCTGTAAAACTTGAAACTTAAGCCACAAAAACTTGGTTAAGCGTTAGCACAATAGTCGCCAAGTGGCTAGAGAGGAGTCTCAACAAAACACAATGACCACAAGAGATCAATCACAGAGATGGCACGGTGGTTATCCCGTGGTTCGGCCAAGACCAACGCTTGCCTACTCCACGTTGTGGCGTCCCAACGGATGAGGGTTGCAATCAACCCCTCTCAAGCGGTCCAAAGACCCACTTGAATACCACGGTGTTTTGCTTTGCTTTTCTTAATCCCGTTCGCGAGGAATCTCCACAACTTGGAGCCTCTCGCCCTTACACTTGAAGTTCACAAAGAAGCACAGAGTAAGGGAGGGATGAGCAACGCACACAAGACACAAAATCAGAATGTCAACACGCACACAAATCGCAACAAGAGCTCGCAACACACCCCGACGAGTTCACAACTCAACAAGAGCTCTAGATGCTATCACGAAGAAACAAATGCGTGGAATCGAAGTCTTCGTGCTTAGGAATGCTTTGAGTATGCTTGGTGTTTTCCTCCATGCGCCTAGGGGTCCCTTTTATAGCCCCAAGGCAGCTAGGAGCCGTTGAGAACATTCTTGGAAGGCAGATCTTGCCTTCTGTCGACTGGCGCACCAGACAGTCCGGTGCACCACCGGACACTGTCCGGTGTAGATATCCTTCCTTATTTGGCGAAGCCGACCGTTGGAGTCTGATAGCCGTTGGCGCACCGGACACTGTCCGGTGCACACCGGACAGTCCGGTGTACCAATGTGACCGTTGGCTCGGCCACGCGTCACGCGCGGAATCCTCGGCCGACCGTTGCCCCGGCTGACCGTTGGCTCACCGGACAGTCCGGTGCCTCATCGGACAGTCCGGTGAATTTTAGCCGTACGCCGTTAATCAACTCCCGAGAGCGACGAGTTCGCCTGTGAACGGCTCACCGGACAGTCCGGTGCACCACCGGACAGTCCGGTGATTTATAGCCGTACACCACCGTCGAAGTCCCGAGAGTAGCAAGTTCACCAGAGTCAGCCTGGCACACCGGACACTGTCCGGTGCACCACCGGACAGTCCGGTGCACCCAGACCGAGCTGACATTGGCTGAACAAAGCCATCTCATTTCCAATTCAATCTTTCCTGTTTCCAGCACTTAGACACAATACATTAGTCCATAAAACAATGTACTAAGTCTAGAAATATACCTTTTGACTTGATTTGCACTTTGTCCACCATATTGCATAGATCAACACAAACGCACTTGCATTGGCACTCAATCACCAAAATACTTAGAAATGGCCCAAAGGGCACATTTCCCTTTCACTAGGTAATAGCGAATCGACTGAGTCTATCTTCCTATAACCTCGCCGACTTATAATCCTTCGGCTCCGACATCTAAGAGCGCTACGCGAGAAAGTCGGATCAATGCTGCAGATAGCGTTTTGAGTTCAGCGAACCGCATGGGCTCGAGTTGATCCGTCTTGTTGAAAGTTCCTACCTGGCCCACGAAGGGATAGCCTCGTGAAGTAATGGGCCTAGGGCCTTTCGCGAGGCCTTCTTGCCTTCTAGTGGACCCGAGGGATAATCATATTTCTTTGTATCCATGATATATTCCTTGATTAAATATCCATAAAAGGCATCTTGTGTTGATTAACAATTATGTGAATTGTTTGTGAGATTCTTTACATATATGGTTATTCTAAAAGGTATCCCTAGTCAGAGTAGATGACTATCACATGTATTAGTTGATGACTATGTTTCACAAGTAACGGACATGGAGATGTCAAATTAATAATGTGGGCGCATGTATGACATGAGGCTGGACCGATCCAATGTGAGATTTTGTAATACAATTATATTTTTGCAACATATATGTTGTGTCCTTAGATCTAAGATTGCAACATGTACTCAAGATGTGAATTGACATGCATAGGGACTATCAAACGCTACTCCGTAATTGGGTAGTTATAAAGGTAGTTTTAGATTTGTTAGGAAGCATGCTATGAGGCAAGAGATGTCAACAGGGACCTGATACCCACTAACCCGTGGAGAATTCCCATATTAGGGTAATGGGATAAAAATTGTCCCCATGGATATAAATATAGAACAAAATCCTCACCCATTGGGTAAACATGTATGGGCCGGTTATAATCTCAAACAAACCGGCCCTAAGGCAAGCTTTTATATCAAACTAGCACAATACCCGTGCGTTGTGATGGCATGTGAATATTCGATAAAATATTAGCGCACAACGATTACATAAAAACAAGCAGTACATATATTATTATCGGCCTTAATGTCTCACAAATTATTTGCCAACAACTAATACAAAAATAAACTCGGGATCTGGAGCGCCTCCTCCTCATGTACCTTGGTTGTTCATCCATGCATCGCAGGCAACGGCGCCCTCCCCCTCTTCATCGGCTGTTCTTGCCCTGCTGCCTACAGAGGCGCATGGCAGCAGAGAGTCGCGGTAGTGATTCGAGGCACTTGCCGATGGGAGAAGGTCGATGTCATCTATGGTGGTGCAGAAGAACCTGGGTGAGAGAGGCGGAGATTGAGGAAGAGATGGAAAGTTGGGAGTGAAAGTCGCGCTAGAGGGGGGTGGATAGGCGAAACCTAAAAATTATAACTTAACACCCCAACTAGATCCTTTGATTAGTGGTTAGAACAAGATTCACAATTATCGGAGTATAAAAACTAAGTCCTTTCCTTGCAACGAGTATTGTTTTCAAAGAGTGCAGAATTTAATCAAGAACAATACTACTAGGAATGTTGATGGAAAATAATGCAAGAAGGCTTAGATAAGAAGAGCAATATCACAAGTTCTTTCTTGCAAGGCGTTGCTTCACTAAATGAGAATTTAACTTGAAGCATCACCAAATAATATTAGCAAAGAATAGTGCAAGAAAACTTAGAGTGAGGGAAAACAAACAAATCACAAGTAATGAACACAAGAGACACGAGGATTTGTTTTACCGAGGTTTGGCCCTCGAAGGCCTAGTCCCTGTTGAGGAGTCCACTAAGGACGGGTCTCTTTCAACCCTTTCCCTCTCTCCACCGATCACCAAGACCCGCGAGCTCTTCTTCTTCTCAAGGATCACTTAAGATCCTGCAAGGATCACCACACACTTAGGTGTCCCTTGCTAGCTTTACAAGCCTCCAAAACTTTGGAGGAAGTTCAATGGGAGTCAAAACTCCACGCGCAAATGATCACAAGATGTAGCACACACTTTCTCTCAATGAATATCACAAGGCACTAGTGCTAAACTGACATGAGAAGCTCTCTTTTGCTTGCTCTCTCTTTTGTGGCACTTGTGTTGGTTGTAGTGGTCTAAATCTTGTGCATAGGATGGATCAATGAATAGAGGTGGTTGGGAGGGCTTGAATATGTCAACTATATGACTTGGAATGTTGCTTGGGCTCCCACACTTTGAAGTGGCCGGTTGGGGTGGTATTTATAGCCACCAACCAAATTGTAGCCGTTGGAGAAGGCTGCTGGCGATGGGCGCACCGGACAGTCCGGTGCGCCACCGGACAGTGTCCGGTGCACCGCCATGTCATCCTGTCGTTAGGGCTTGGAGCTGGTCGACCGTTGGAGGCTTTGTCCTCATGTGGCACCAGACAGTCCGGTGTCCCTCTGACCATCTGCTCTGACATCTGAATTGCACTGTTCACTTTGCAGAGTCGACCGTTGCGCACAGATAGCCGTTGCTCCGCTGACACACCGGACAGTCCGGTGGTACACCGGACAGTCCGGTGGTACACCGGACAGTCCGGTGAATTATAGCTAAGTTGCGCTCGAGAAACCCGAAGGTGAAGAGTTTGAAGTCGATCCTCCCTGGTGCACTGGACAGTCCGATGCCCAGACCAGGGCAGCCTTCGGTTTTCTTTTGCTCCTTTCTTTTGAACCCTTTGTTGAACCTTTTTTTTGGTTTGTGTTGAACCTTTGGCACCTGTAGAACTTATAATCTAGAACAAACTAGTTAGTCCAATTGTTTGTGTTGGGCAATTCAACCACCAAAATCATTTAGGAAAAGGTTTGAGCCTATTTCCCTTTCAATCTCCCCCTTTTTGGTGATTGATGCCAACACAAACCAAAGCAAATGTATAAGTGCAGAATTGAACTAGTTTGCATAAGGTAAGTGCAAAGGTTGCTTGGAATGAAACCAATATATTATTTCGAATAGATATGCATGGATTGTTTTCTTATTTAAAATTTTGGACCATGCTTGCACCACTAGTTTTGTTTTTGCAACTTCTTTGGAAATTCTTTTCAAAATACTTTTGCAAATAGTCAAAGGTATATGAATGATATTTAAGAAAGCATTTTCAAGATTTGAAATTTTCTCCCCCTGTTTCAAATGCTCGTCCTTTGACTAAACAAAACTCCCCCTTAATGAAATTCTCCTCTTAGTGTTCAAGAGGGTTTAACAGATTTTTGAGGATACTAGTATTTTCTCCCTCTTTTGAAAACACATTAAGATACTAATTTGAACACTTCATTTTTAAAATTCGTAGGTGGTGGTGCGGTCCTTTTTCTTTGGGCTAATACTTTCTCCCCCTTTGGCTTGAATCGGCAAAACGAATACTTTGAGTGAAATATGAGCCCTTAAACTTTCTCCCTAATGGCAAACAAATAAATATGAGTGAAGATTATACCAGTTGAGAGTACTATGTGGAGTGATGGCGAAGAATAGATGATACCGATGGAGTTGAGTGGAAGCCTTGTCTTCGCCGAAGACTCCATTTCCCTTTCAATCTACGACTTAGCATAGAGATCACTTGAAAGCACATTAGTCGTAGCATAAAGAGATATGATGAAAAGATATATCAATTAAGCATAATCATAGTTCTATATAACATAGATTGCTCCCCCTAAATAAGTGCATGGAGAGGAATACATATGTTGACCTTAAATGCAAATTGCACATAATTAGGTTAATGAGAACATGTCTATATCATACATAATGTGAAGTGCATTGTGTCATAGTATAAGTGTGACGCTCATGACAGTTTATGCACTAATGAAAGCATGTTATAAACATCTTAAGCATTTTCCCTTAAGGATTTCAAAGAGGCTTAAGGACCATCCAACTTTGGAACAAAGGTAGCTTATCCTCGTTACAAGGTTAAGCTTTAAGCTCTTTGACAATAAAATTACTTCACCTAGTTTTAACAAAGATGCATTAATGCAGGAATGAAATGTTTGAGAGGTTAAACTAGGTATGAAGTAGGGATAATGCATGGACATGCTTTATCTTCCTTTTATACAAGATATGCAAGGAAAGTAGAGAAAAGGAAGATCTAGGTACATGTGTAAATGAGAGGAAGTAGTTTTACCCTTTTGTACCTTCATAGAGATGCTCTCTTCACTGTGCTCTATCCTTAGTCTTAGTTGCTTAAGACCTATATTCAAGACAATGTATAGAAATATTTTGCACAAGAGAGAGTTCTACAACTAGTGATCCTTCTCCAAGTCATTGTTAGCATATATCAAATGGATCACTAATTGCATAAATGTATCATGATTTCTCCTTTTAACTTAGTGCATATTAAGAGAGATATCAATTGAAAGTATATGCGGCACTAAGAAACATAAGTGTTAATTGAAGTTATTCAATGATCAAATAAATAACAGATGTGATCAAGAGAACAACATATGCATTAGATAAGCTAAAAATAGGAGAATCCAGTAAATATGCTACTTTAGCAATGAAAGCATCAATCCTTGATATGTAGTAGCATACTTCATGAGAAACTTATTCTTATACTTGAGACCATATGAGATTACTAAGATAAAGTGTTAGTCTCAATATAATCAAGATATAGAAATAGGCTCCCCCTAAAGATATGCATCAAAGTATTTGAATGAATTGAATAGATGCACTCATTTTTAGAGACGAATAGGGAGAAGCAATATACATCTTGATCAAGGCTTATAAGATTTGTAATCTCTACTACTTATTAAGTAAGCAATAGTAGTCTGTCGTTCTGCCGTTCTGCCCTCCCCCGTTCCGTGCGCAGAAAAAAAATTAAACCGTGGTTGCTCAAGAATCGAACCTTGGATCTATTGAGCAGAATACCTAGCCTTCCACCCTCTAGCCAACATGACTCATGTTGAATTGTGTACAATTTCAACTAAGACGTCTTTTGTGCTTAACCCGCCATCCACTCTGTATGCTCACTGAGTCTAGAAAAACATTTATAGCTTAGCCTCTGATCTTTCTGGAATTTGGGACGCAGTCTAGGAAATAAAGAAAATAGGGAAAAGGAATTTAGAAATTGATTTTTAGTTTAAAAATAATTGCAGAAACCCATTTAATTCATGGAAATTTTATATTAAATCCAAATGAGTTCATTCCAATTTCTATAATTCTATAATATTATTTTTATCACATAATACCTCTGTTTTGTCATGAAAACAACAATAAAATTGATTTCCTAATTAATCCTACATCAAATACATAGAAACTTTGGAAATTCGTAACTTCCCCATTTTAATTCCAAATTGAACCGTTCCAGTTGTGTTAGTCTCGTATGAATATTTACTACGCAGTAACAACATTGATTATATCATGTTTCATACTTTTATAATTAGATATTTATTTATCCTATGTTAATTGGGTTAATCTATGTCTATTGGATTAATTTATTTAATATATTCATATAGTATTCTAACTTTATGGTTATACGATGTTTGACCATTAGTCTTGCAAACACACACTTACCTTTTTGTTTAAGCAAAAGCGTATGGTGGTACGTGTCCGATGACTAACGATGTACGAGGGAATTTCTTCCGGTATGTGTGAAACGTGCTCTCCAATAATGAGACCATGCAAATTGTGACATATATCGAAGTCTGCATGATACTGATGGTTGCAATGTAGTGATGAAACAGATAGATTATAAATAACAAAATTTATGTATGGCCAGAATCACAAATTGATTACGAAACATTTTCTCATAATGGTATAACACATATTTTGTATATAAGTTATCGTAGTATACTGGTATTATATATTCCCGTTGCAACGCACGGGCATTCAGCTATCATGTATAGAAGTCTGCACGGTACTGTTGATTGCAATGTAGTGATGAAATAGTTAGATTGAAATAACAAAATTTATGTATGGCTAGGATCACAAATTAATTACGAAACATTTTCACATAACAGTATAACACACATTTGTTCATAAGTTATCATGATATTAAATGTTTCTGTTGCAACGCATGGGCACCCACCTATATGTGTTTATGTCTACATCTATGACAGGAAACACATCTACTACATCTCTCTCCAAGCTCACTTGCTACCATTGCACAATGCGTAGTAGTAGATAAGTATCACTGAGATTCTTGAATTATATTTTTGGATGGAGGTAATATTATTTAAAGAAGAGCTTTGCATGCTATTTCTTTTGTTTGAATAATGCATTATACTTAAATTCCCTTTTTTTGCATGTGTGACATTTTTTCTTCGTAATATTTTTTTCCATGGATCAGACTTGTGAGTTATTTTCATAAACCAACGCCAAGCATGAATCCACGTTTCCTACTTCAAACCCCGAACAAACTCCATGAGCAGGAGGCACTCGCGTTGTCGTCGTTCATCGATGATGAGAAGAAGCTTGGCGACTGTCAGTTCGACCTCTAAAAGCAGTCTTACGTGGTCGCATGCGCTGCTGTGTACGACAAGCTCCCGCGAAGCCGCCACTTGGACGCGGTCCAGAGCAGCTGCACCGCGTTGTCCATCGTTAAGCAGGGGGGCCTCATGGTTGTCGCCAACGTCGATGACTCTCGAGTTGTTCTGGACACCGCATTCGACGACGACGCCATCACGCCGTCCAGCTCATCGTCCACCTGAAGTCCAACCTGCCACGTAAGTCGCTACTGACCGGACATGAATTCTTGTGCGCTGGGAAGATGGACGTTGCTGACGTTGTGTGAGTGTCCTCGAACATGATGTATGTAGTGGAATAGCGCATCCGGTGGTGGAACGGCCAGGGGTACTACCTCGCTGATGAGCCCGGGGTGCACTTCGTTTGGCAGCCCAACCAAGAGTCATCGGTACTCGTCATGTCGCGTGCGTTCGATGACTACTATATCGAGGATTGTGGCGTCATCTTGGCGCCGGAGGTGACATAGAGGAGGATCGACAACAGTGACCAGTTCGTCATCCTCGCCACTGTCAGGGTAGCTTTTGTGTCGACCTGCCTTTAATTCTCTTCGCAAACACATACACACTTACCTTTTTGTTTAAGCAAGAGCATATGGTGGTGCGTGTCTGATGACTAATGATGTACGAGGGAATTTTTCCGGCATGTGTGGAACGTGCTCTCCAATGATGAGACCATACAAATCGTGGCATATATCGAAGTCTGCATGATACTGATGGTTGCAATGTAGTGGTGAAATAACTAGATTAAAATAACAAAATTTATGTATGGCTAGGATCACAAATTGATTATGAAACATTTTATCATAACAATATAACACACATTTTGTATATAAGTTATCGTAGTATACTGGTATTATATATTCCCGTTGCAACGCACGGGCATTCAGCTAGTAAATAACTTATGCCTGGTATTCTCACAATGAAAAGGATTTAGAATACTCACAACCACACCATTGACTGTTTTGAAGATCTTATTGTCCAAGTAGGTGTTGTTATTCTTGATGTCTTCCTCTTTCATTTGAGTGTCATCCCTTTGTAGTTGTCTCTTTTTTCCTTCCAAACTTATTGAAAATACTCAAGAAAGATGTTAATAGCACAAGGGAGTATATGATGAAGGATGATTTCTTTAGATAGGAAATAAAAACAATTCATCATCCATAAGCCACATAGACATGAAGTAAACTCCTTAACATTAGTGCACATCATTAGTAAAAAGGAATATGCACCGTTTAAACATTTTGATCAATCATAGGAAATTTACTTTTTCATATTGAATTTATTAATCATTACTTAGAAGCAAATCAATATGAGAACATATATAGCAAAGGCATGAAATAGATTCTAATGGACTAGTGCATTTATGAGAGCGAGATTGAATGCACACCTAGCAAAAATTAAGTCCAATAAAGAATCTATTCTTCACATAGGTAGAAAAAGATAGTTTAGAGTAAATAACCATTGATGGGAAAAAGAGTTCCCATACCTTTGCCTTTACCTTTCTTCCTTTGGGTGAGGAGCAACCCTTGAGGCTTGTGGCTTGCACTTACTCTTTTGTCGATTTTCATAAGTAAGCTCAAGAGATATGTCATTAGTATCACAAACACTAGTTTCCCTTTTAGTAATCATTTTTGAAAGGAATGAAAGATAGAATACTAAAACATGGAAACTTCATAGCATGAACTAGATTATCCATAGATGATGTTATGCTCAATTTAACTCATAAAGCAAGCATAAATAATTTCTTAAGATTATAGAACAAATCCAATTCATAACATGGAGAGTGATGAATGTAGAAGAATCATATCCAATTTTAAGCAAGAAGCACAACAACATAAGTCATTGGATTGATTTTTCTTTTCATGTTAAATTACGCATCTCCATAGAGAAACTTATTCTCTACAAGTGAGACTACTTGGTTTACTTAGATAAAAGCATTAGTCTCACTATTCTAGTTATAGAGAGAATTTTTCCTTTTTATAAGTGTCCTAAGGATTTGAATTCCTTACATGACACCTTATTCTTTTAGGAACCTGGAATATCTCTCTATATCTAGAATCATGGCAATAATAAGATAATTAGTGTAAAACATGCCATGAGGTACTTACAATAATTTAAAGCATGTAGATTGCCATAGTATAGAAAAGATGAATATGCAATCTACCATATGAGAGGAATTTCTTCAAAGAATGGTGACATAATTTTCTATGTGAAGTGCTCCTTTTTCTATGTGACTACACAAGACACATGAGAAATGGTAATTTAAGATACGTGCACTTAAAAACATAAGTGTTACCATCCTTTGGCTTTCCTCCATGTTGTAGGCCTTGATTTTTTCGCACAATATAATTCTTTATTTCCTACAACATCAATATCTTCCCCGAGATGATATGAGTTTTGGACATAATAAATTGAAATAACTTTGGGTCAGTCTTGGATATATAGATCATTGAAGATTGATAGCTTGAGTTAATAAGAATTGAATTGACTCTCTCAAGCACCCAAAGCTTCATATCATCTCCTTCTCCTGCAAAGCTTGTCAAGCATATTTTGGTACCCATCGCTTGATGGGTCCATCAAGGTTAGTTAATAAAGATCTAGGAACCCAAAAGTCCATTGTGTTAGCACTTGGTAAACTCATTACCTTTCTAGCACAAGTTGCAATTTTCAGTTGCCTAGTTACATGAGAAATAATTGACAACCTAGAGGTGGGGTAGTTACCAATGGGACAATCCTTGCATTGATGTCCCTTCTTTCGGCATATGTAGCAAAGGCGATCTTCAAGTCTTGAAGATTTCTTCTTTCCTTGTTTCTTGCTTGTTACATGGTTAGTTAATATTTTCTTTTCTAATACTATGCCTTTTTGTTTCAAATTGGGACAAGACTTAATTAAGTGTCCCTTCTTTGAGCATTTAAAACAAAGTTTATCATCCTTGTTAATAATCAAGTCATTTTTAATATAGGGACATGACCTAATCGAGTGTCCCTTTTCAAAGCATTCACTACACTTCTTACTTCTCTTAGTGTGAAGTGTGGCTTGATCATTACCTTGGATGTTATCTTGCATGGAGGCACAGTTGAGGCTTTTGGCAGAGGTATTGATTTTCTTCTTTTGTTCCTTCCTCTTGACAATCCTCAAATCTTTGACATTTTCTTCAAGGGATTTAGTGCATGCTACGGTTGTTCCCGTCTCAAGCTTCTTCACCATGTGATCACGGTTATCGTGAGAAGGTTGAGCAATGCACTTCCCTTTTAGTTGTGTCAAGCTCATCTTTAGCCTCTCATTTTCTTCTTTGAGCTCTTGATATGTATCATCTTTTGTTCCTGCAAATTCTAGCTCAAAGGAAGGTTTGCTTGTCGACGGACAACAAGCATTAGCACATGGTAATGTAGTTTTAATTTGAATATATGTGCGTGAGTGAGGTTGTTGGGATTTTAAGTTTTCGATCACAACCTCATGAGCAATATTTAATATGATATGATCATCCATAAGATTTTCATGAGAACATAGAAGCATATCATATTTTTCTTGAAAAGCTAGATTTTCAACTTTTAGCTTTTCTATTTGGTCCTTAAGCAAGACATTCCTATTTACTAATTGAGTGATACAATGTAAAGAGTTATCTTGCTCAATTGAAATAGTATCATACCTTTGGACCAAATCAACATGAGAGCACTTTAGCTCCTCATGTTCTTTAGTCAACTCGTCAAAGCATAGCATTTTCATGGAGAGGACATCTTCTAGCATTTGACGAGCTTCGCTTTGCTCTCTCACTCTTTTTAGAAGTTTGAGCATGACCGCCTTATCTTTTAGGCTTAGATGAGCATAGAGTTGCATGAAGCTTCTTTCATCCTCCTCATCCTCATTTGTGCTTCCGCTATCATTTTCATTAGCCACACAACATATGTTTAAATCGAAATTGGAAGACACACCTTTTGGAGAGGTGGATTCATCGTTTGGTCTCCATCGTTCTTTTTTTTCTTCTTCCTTCAAAGGGTTAGTTTCACAAGGACCAAAGGAAGTAGAAGCACAAAATGAACCATCATGTTTGGACTCATCAAAATTAGTCTTAATTCTAGTCCAAATATCATGCACATCACAAATGGGTTCATCATATTTTATTATGAAGGCATGATAATCTTCTTTGCTAAGAGATTTACTTAAGATGTCATAAGCTAGATAGTTTAAGCGTATACATCTTAGATCTTCCTCGAAAGCATTTTCCCTAGTATAGTTATAAGGAATGACACTCTTGTCTAACATTTGTTCTAATTGTGGATCTATGGTTCTAAAAGCATTTATCACCCTAGTTGACCATGAATCATAATTAGAACAGTTGGGAAGTAATATCTCAAGAGTTACCTCCTTCGGAGTTGTCTTCTTGTTCTTTTGGGATCTTCTTCGAGCCATCACTTTGAGTTGTTAGACTCAATATGAAGTGCCTAGCTCTGATACCAATTGAAAGTCGCCTAGAGGGGGGTGGATAGGCGAAACCTAAAAATTATAACTTTACACCCCAACTAGATCCCTTAATTAGTGGTTAGAACAAGATTCACAATTATTGGAGTATAAAAACTAAGTCCTTTGCTTGCAACGAGTATTGTTTTCAAAGAGCACAGAATTTAATCAAGAACAATACTACTTGGAATGTTGATGGAAAATAATGCAAGAAGGCTTAGATAAGAAGAGCAATATCACAAGTTCTTTCTTGCAAGGCGTTGCTTCACTAAATGAGAATTTAACTTGAAGCAACACCAAATAATATTAGCAAAGAATAGTGCAAGAAAACTTAGAGTGAGGGAAAACAAACAAATCACAAGTAATGAACACAAGAGACACGAGGATTTGTTTTACCAAGGTTTGGCCCTCGAAGGCCTAGTCCCTGTTGAGGAGTCCACTAAGGACGGGTCTCTTTCAACCCTTTCCCTCTCTCCACCGATCACCAAGACCGGCGAGCTCTTCTTCTTCTCAAGGATCACTTAAGATCCCGCAAGGATCACCACACACTTAGGTGTCTCTTGCTAGCTTTACAAGCCTCCAAAACTTTGGAGGAAGTTTAATGGGAGTCAAAACTCCACGCGCACATGATCACAAGATGTAGCACACACTTTCTCTCAATGAATCTCACAAGGCACTAGTGCTAAACTCACACGAGAAGCTCTCTTTTGCTTGCTCTCTCTTTTGTGGCACTTGTGTTGGTTGTAGTGGTCTAAATCTTGTGCATAGGATGGATCAATGAATAGAGGTGGTTGGGAGGGCTTGAATATGTCAACTACATGACTTGGAATGTTGCTTGGGCTCCCACACCTTGAAGTGGCCGGTTGGGGTGGTATTTATAGCCACCAACCAAATTGTAGCCGTTGGAGAAGGCTGTTGGCGATGGGCGCACCAGACAGTCCGGTGCGCCACCGGACAATGTTCGGTGCGCCGCCACGTTCCTGTCGTTAGGGCTTGGAACTGGTCGATCGTTGGAGGCTTTGTCCTCATGTGGCACCATACAGTCCGGTGCCCCTCTGACCATCTGCTCTGACATCTGAATTGCACTGTTCACTTTGCAGAGTCGACCGTTGCGCACAGATAGCCGTTGCTCCGCTGGCACACCGGACAGTCCGGTGGTACACCGGACAGTCCGGTGGTACACCGGACAGTCCGGTGAATTATAGCGGAGTTGCGCCCGAGAAACCTGAAGGTGAAGAGTTTGAAGTCGATCCTCCCTGGTGCACCGGACACTATCCGGTGGCACACCGGACAGTCCGGTGCGCCAGACCAGGGCAACCTTCTTTTTTCTTTTGCTCCTTTCTTTTGAACCCTTTATTGGACCTTTTTATTGGTTTGTGTTGAACCTTTGGCACCTGTAGAACTTATAATCTAGAGCAAACTAATTAGTCCAATTGTTTGTGTTGGGCAATTCAACCACCAAAATCATTTAGGAAAAGGTTTGAGCCTATTTCCCTTTCAGGGAGTTAATATACAATGCAACAACGATGAGGAGGAAGCACTCATGATGGTTGTGTTAGAAATATGCCTTAGAGATAATCATAGAGATGGGCATATTTCTTTGTATCTATGATATATTCCTTGATTGAATATCCGTAAAAGACATCTTGTATTGATTAACAATTATGTGAATTGTTTGTGTGATTCTTTACACGTATGGTTATTCTAAAAGGTATCCCAAGTCAAAGTAGATGACTAGCATATGTATTAGTTGATGACTATGTTTCACAAGTAATGGACATGGAGATGTCAAACTAATAATGTGGACGCATGTATTCTGAAAGGGGTAGAGAGCCATTGCGGACCCGATACCATATATCTGTGATGGGTCTGGGTATGGGATGGGGATGAGTATAGCTTTAAGGGGATGGG
Organism: Zea luxurians; assembly: GCA_029449295.1. Classification (NCBI taxonomy): domain Eukaryota; kingdom Viridiplantae; phylum Streptophyta; class Magnoliopsida; order Poales; family Poaceae; genus Zea; species Zea luxurians. The sequence goes on from JAOPSE010000090.1 coordinate 3,280,718, forward strand.
TATGGGGTGTTGAAACCCAGTGAGGAATTTCCCATTGACACCTCTATATGAGGCATAGTCAGTCAAGATAGAATTTGTTCTTCTCTTCTAGAGACACTACAACAGCTACAGTCATTTTCTGCGTCCAGAAACCGCCGAAAATAAGGCCTTTGCCGCCGAAAATAAGCTATTTTCGGCGGCTTTAGGCTTATTTTCGGTGATCCCTACCCGCCAGAAAAAATCAGCCGAAAATAAACCTTTATTTTCGGCGGCTACTGACCAGCCGCCGAAAATAGCTTATTTTCGGCGGTAACCATTGATTTTCGGCGGCTGAGACCTAGCCGCCAAAATAAGCTATTTTCGGCGGCTGGTCACTGGTCGCCGAAAATAAAGGGCTGACGAAAATAGTTTATGCTTATTTTCGGCGGTCCACTGAGGCCACCAAAAATTAATAATTTCAGAGAAAAAATTGAAAAAATGCAAAAAATAACAACAAATTCATCAACAATATAATCACAATAAAATGATAGAAATATTAAATCCACAATTGCACAATTCACAAATAGTCCACAACATAAAGTGTCCACAACATAAAGTTGTAGTCCATTACAACATTAGAGTTCACAAATAGTCCATACAACATAAAGTTCATAAATAGTCCATTACAACGCATAATTCGGCACAAAACTCAAACCATCACATATCGGGGTCGTTGGAGTTGTGACCACTACCTCCAGAAGCGAAAAACTCGTTGACGAAGTCGTGTAACGGGTTTGGATTCTAAAGAAAAAAGAAGATATTAATAACGGCAGTGTTTACATGCATGACCACTATTTAAACAAATTGTTTGTCAAACTAACATCTCCTGTAGTAGCTCCCTCCCCTGCATAAGCTCATCCTAGTGCTGGTATCACCGGTGGTGGCGTGTTGTGGCCCTTAACCCCGGATCCCTACAAAATCAAGTTTAGTCAAGATTTGAAAGGTTGATATAAACGAAAGTCTTAACTAAATTGAAACACCTGAGGTGGAGGTGGAGGTGGCGGAGCATGTAATCCCCACTGGGGCATCGGCGGCTAAAATTGAGGAAAAACAAATGGTTGCTGCTATGCCTGCTCTAGAAACCAAGACGGTTGCAAATATAATATATTAGTTATAGGACCAATATCGACCGTGTTGAGAATAAATAAGACATTCACGTTCATTGCTTGTTGCGCATGTGCGTTGTAAGCAGCCATGTACTCTGATTGCTGTTGGAGAAATGCCATTTGTTGTTGCCGCAGCTCTTCACGAAACTTTTCTTGCTGCTCCTTCATAACGTCCTCCATGCTAGATACAGAGCGCCGACTACGGTTGCTACTACCACAACCCGCCTGCGACGAAGAGTCGCCACGAGAACGCAACTCTGTCGAATCGATAACACTGGTAAACATAGAATATCTTGAAAAACAAGAAAATTAGCTATTCGGTCATAGTTCCAATATTATTGAACAAATTCATAAGTTAATACCGTCCATGCGCCTTTCCTCCAATAGAATGCACAACTTCAGCGTCGATGGTAGGCGCTCCCCGTCAATCGTAGTCTTCTCCATACTTCCTAACCATCCCCTGCCCGTATGTCTCCTGCAATACAATATGAAGGTTCAGCACACATGTAATTTATAGCTATATGGCAGGAAAACATTGATCCTAACAACAACTAACCATACGCTCAACGACCGCTTGACTACATAGCTCATCGGATTAGGCTCAGGACAACTCCAATTTGAGCCTCCTGCAAATATATGAGTTTAAACCGGTTTCATTTCTAAGTAAAACAGGATACTACATACTCACCATTCGCTTTGCCAACCGAATGTGTCCACCAGCCTATGTCGATTCCTGTTAGACTTCTCAATCCACTCTGGCAAAGCCCATATCTCACACAAAGCCTTGTAAGCCTGCGACTGGTATTCCATCCATGGAAGAGTTACCTGCATCTAAAGCGTTAGCTCAAAATTACATTCACATCTGAATGAGCTGCTAAATTAGATTTTTACCTCCATGTACTAGTCTACAGTCAAGAAGACATCTGAATATTGTCGAAAGTTGTTGATAGAATGCCCTCGACGCTTCATGTACACGTTCACAACCTGTAGACGAGCATTGGAAAATGCATCCCTGCACACCTTTTTCGCATTTTTCTCTAATACTCGGTCTGCATGCTCTTGAGCCTTAGGTTCCACACGATAGCGTCTCTGTCCAACTCAAAAATAAATTTAGTTTGAAAACAGCTAATAAATGTTAGTTTGAAACATTACTCTTACCCAAAAGTCGTGCTTGACGGTGCCTTGAGCTATTCCATATGTAGCATGTGGAGCTAGTGCGAAGTACGACCAGCTAGTGCAAGGAACCACCACACCTTTCGGTCGGTGACAATTCCTGGATTATGTAGACAACAGAGGTTACCTAAGACTTGATTAACCTGTCTATGGTGACCTCGGCCGTCGAAAGACGTGTCATCCCATTGGCTGCATGACAAAAAAACAAGGAAGTCATGTCATATATATAGTGTACAATAAACAAATAAGTAAGAACAAAGTGGCCAAACGTGAGTACCTATCACCAATCGGGATGATTAGTACCCGAGCTTCAGATTGTGCAGGTGCTGACGAAGGTAGGACAAAGTGGCCCTTCCGAGTGCCCCTTCGTCGAACGATAGGAGCCTCGGTGGTATCGTCATCCGCCTCAGCATCTATGCTTGCGACCTCCTCCTCCTCACGGTGTTGCACCTCCTCCTCCTCGTCCTCCTCTTCCTATGGACATGAAATAGAGACATGCAAGACACATTTATATATAAGTGACTGACAAATAAGATCAATTACATAAACATTTACATCGGTACTCCATTGTAGAGCGATAGGTGTATCACGCAGTTCTGGCCAGGCATGTCTCAGCAACGCCTCCTGTCTGTTCTGGCTAGAAGAACTCCCTTGGAAAAGGGAACGTGCACCAGAGAGTATCCTGCTAGCCGCATTAAGAAACCCCCTAGCAGTGCGCTTTGTTTTCCTACCACTCATCCTGTTCAATAGAAAAACATTAAAGGTATTAGCTCCATAAAATTAAGTGAATTAATAAAAAAATCAAATAATACATCACATAAAATTAAATTATGCATTACACAACAAAATTCATCGGAATCACGATCAAGGAGTCTTCTTCGATCCAAAGCTCGCAATGTGGCTTTTTTGTTCCTTGGATTTCGTTTTCATTTCGGTGCAACACACTCATCAGCAGTGACATCGTTACAGTCTCCGACTAGTGAGTTCAGTGCAACACCCTCATCGATAGTAAAAGTGGTTGGCAATTCTTCTCCTTGATAAACATCATTGGTCCGTTCGTCTTCGAATTGATAACCAGCAGTGCAAGGAGTATGTAAACGTTCCCTAGGGTTCACCTTGTGAACTACACACCATGCTTTAAACTTCAGATTTGGGTACGACATATAGTAGACCTGCTCGCACTGGTGTGCAATGATAAAATTATCATGGCCTCGAAGTCGTTCCTTGTGCTTTACTTTAGTTATGCCATATTGACTTTGTCTAATCCCATTATTGCTGTCAAACCAATCACATAGAAAGAATACTAATTTCAAAGTTTTGTTCCCTGCAAAATTAAACTCTAGGATGTTTTGGATGATGCCATAATAATTAGTTTCTCTTCCGAGTGCATCGAGTGCCCTAGTCAGAACTCCAGTGTTACGTGTGGCTGCACGAGGACGAGACTTTTCAAAATAGGCTGAACGAAAACGGAAGCCATTCACATCGTATCGACCAAAGGTTCTGCAAGTCACCGTCCCATAAGATAGCTGTCTCAAGTCCTCGTGTATGTTAGGAGTCTTTGTGCACTGCAAATAATATATAGTTAAAATGACTACCTCGCGTAAAAGGCTAAATGACAACAAAGTAAGGAATATAAAGAGTTTGCATGCTCCCGAAACCAGTCAACAAAATTAGGTCTTCCTTGTCTCCCATGTCGTCGCATCGTATCTAGTTGTTTGCTTGTAGGCTGATGGGAATAAGTCCAATTTTCCTCGTCGAACTTACTGTACGACAAATAAGTAATTAAATATGGCTCCTTTGGTAAAGAAATTAAGGGGTAAAATAAAGACTTACATGAAATACGGCTCCATCTCTTCCATATTAGAGTACATGTATAGCAATGCGGACATTCTTTCATCCATGCTAAGGTGGTAGAACGTGCCCTTACTAGTACTTGTGCCTCTCCATTGGAAAATGTTGAGATCACTGACAGGAGGTTCCTCATCGACATTGTATCGCATGGTAGCAGCATAGACATTATGTTCCTCTGTGAAATACTGTAAAGCCCTAAAATTGGTATAATAAAATAAATAAATAAATGCATATATTGATATAAAAATGTTTTAGAATCTATGGAACCTTTGGAGATTATTTGAATTTATTCTATTTGTGCATATTCAAAAAAATGAAATAATATTGGTCAATTAACAAATAAATAAATACAGAAATATGCATATCATTCTGTGGTTATTGTATTTCTACATCTGTATTCAGATTTGTGAGACAAGTTTAAATTTGAAAAATAGAATTAAGACTTAATTTATAAGTGAAAAAGGGAAAATAATAAAGAAAAGAGGTACTATAAAAATACAAAATAAATTTTATAAATGAAATTTATACTGGATATTCACAGAACATGTTCAATTGGTAAAAAAATAAATCCACAACAACATTTGAATTGAAATTCAAAGTTTAAAATCAAAAGGGAAGGAAATAGTGGAACAAAATAATAAAATAAAACGAAACTGTACACCATTGGGCCGACGGTCACCAATTTGGCCCACTTCGCCTCACATCCCTCCCTCTCGCGCCCGCGTGGGCCACAAGTCGGCCCATTCCCCGCCGTGCGCGCGCATATGTCCACGGTCACCGATGCCATGGGGACCCACGGGTCAGCCTCGATCTTCTTCCTCCCTCAACGATCCTCCGCCATCCGTGCTGTGGTCGGCTCAGCAGATTCCGCCGAAGACCCCGGCGAGGCACGCGCGACATGCACCGGGTCGGACGCCTTCCTCTGGTATAAATTCTGGCCGCGACCCCCTCCCTCGATCAAGCATGCTCGAGCCGCAAAACCGAAGGACCGAGCTCACCGCCGCAATACTCTGATACACCATAGTGGAGAAGATTGCCGCGCTCGTCCATAAAGCCAGAGCCACGCTGACCGCCTCGTCCTTCCATACGCAGAGATCAAACGACCGTGCTTGGAGTTACAAAGAAATCGAGGGAGAGTGAGAGAGCATCGAGCGCAGTAAGCCGCCGCCGTGGGCGTCGGTTCACCGTCGACCAGGCCACCTTGGTTTGCGTCCGGCGACTTCTGCAGGTGTGAGGGAGGGTGGCCGAAACCGTGCCACTAGGAATCCTTTGCCAGCGCCGCCTAATTGCTCGACGGAGCATTAGCTTCCGCGGTGGTGTCGCCCCGTGCCGTGGACAACCCGCCTTCGTGCCCGATTCTCAGTAATTTCTCCCCTCATGTGTTCGTTGTTGCCATCTCTTCGGGTAGCAGGGGTCAATTGGGGTTCTGGCCTGATTATTGCGCCGGGTAAATTTCTCCGGCGAGTGCTCCGCCGTTGGGGGGGGCGGCGCCGGCGTCGTCTGTCTCGTTTGGGGGAGAAACACCTCAACCGTTGGATCCATGGGCAACGAGTAGGATTAGATCATAGGGACCCCTTTGTGTGATTAGATCGTGACCATCGGTCGGTCGATCGACGATCCGCGCTAGTTCTGGATCTCATTAAATCATGGGCGTTGATCTCGGATCCAACGGCTGTGATCGCGCCTTGTATATTGGTTCGGCTGGGGCGACGATTTAATCTGGGCCATCGGTTTGTGATCGTGAGGCTCTGGTGCGCCGATACCCCTTCGCGGGTTAGTTTTGCGCATGAGACCCTCTAGTATTTGGGAATAAACCCGCCGTCCATGTCAGGGTGATTAAGAGTCATGGACAGATTTGCGCCGAGAACCCTGGACTTTCCTGTAATTGAGGCCCAGTCCAGAACTCATTTAATTTGAATGAATGAAATAGAAAATGGATTTTTAATATGAAAATAATTACTAGAACTTAGTTAATTCATAGAAAATTCATTTTAGCTCCAAATTGAACCATTCCACTTTCTAAAATTTTGTAATTTTATTATCTACCACCTAGAGCCTCTGTTTTGTCATGAAAACAATTAGAAAATTAATCTCTCATTTAATCCATTTTAAACACATAAAACCTTTGAAAATTCATAACTTAAAATCTATAACTCCAAAATTAATAATTCTTTTTCCTGTGATCTTATTTTAATATGTAGATTATTAATATGTATTTTGCATATATGTTTGGTGTAATGTTAATTTTGCCTATACCATGTTTGTTTGAATTGCTACGACTAGCAGTGAGGATACGTATCACCTGAACATCATCCTGGTACCTGGATTCTCAAGGCCCAGGCAAGTTGTGCCCTTGATCACTTCTTTTCACCTACTCATGTTCTAATTAATCATAATGATCTGCATAGGTTAATTTTGATGGGACCCAATAGGTTACCCTAGTTTGTCTATCTTTATACCTTGTTTACCACTGAACTTTCTGGGTAGTACTTGCTAGTGCTATATGTGGTTTTGGGTATGGAGATACACCATTCATGATTATACTTTTGTTATCAGTTGTTATTTATGGTTCATGTTAAGATCATTATGTTAATTGGAACATGGAGAACCACCCGGGAAAACAGTGCTACCACAAGGGTGGAATGGGACGCCCTTGGCTGATTAATTAGGAAAGCTAGTGGAAGACTACCTTACCCGAAAGGGGCAAGGGCAGTAGGGGAGAGGTCAGTGTAGGGAGGCCCTCGGGAGGATTTTGCTGCGATGGCGGTCCTGCAAGGGATTCCTGCACTGGATCTTCCTATAAACTGTAGCGGGTTTTCAGAAGCTAGTGGAACTTTGTAAAGGCCTCGTAGTGGATCCCTAGCCATTCACCTCGGAAGTGTCTAAGGGCCTTGCAAACCCTGGCGACATGGGATACACGACTTGTGGGTAAAGATGCGCAACCTCTGCAGAGTGTAAAACTGGTATACTAGCCGTGCTCACGGTCATGAGCAGCTCGGACACTCACATGATTAACTTATGGAACTAAATTCAATTTGTCATATGCATTGCATTGCAGGTGATGTAGTTACTCTTGTTCTATTACTTAATTGGGTTTGGTATTTACTTATACTTAGTAACTGCTAATAAAATTTTGACCAACTTTAAAAGCAATGCTCAGCTCTAACCATCTTCTTTGGTAAGCCTTACACTTCACGTGAGCTCCCACCTTTGGCGAGTTCATGCACATTATTCCCCACAACTTGTTGAGCGATGAACGTATGTGAGCTCACTCTTGCTGTCTCACATACACCACAGGTCAAGACCAGGTACTGCAGGATGATGCTCATGGAGGATGTTGCGATGAGTTCGTGAGAGGTCTAGGTCGTCGTCTCCCAGTCAACTTTGGGGTTGCTGGACCGTTGTCTCCTTATAATGTAATTATTTATTTTGTATAGAACTCCTTATATATATAAAGTTGTGACATTCGATCCTGTGCCACTATACATCATATGTATGAGACTTGGTCCCAGCATACCTGGTGTTTATGTTAGCGCCCGGGTTTTGGACCCCTAAAATCCGGGTGTTACAGAAGTGGTATCAGAGGAATGTTGACTGTAGGACGAAACCTAGATAGAACTGGACAACCATTCTTTACTTACCTTACTCTGATTCTTTTCTAAACTTTTCTTAATCTTTTCTCATCTATTTCCGCTTTACTCTGATTATTCTTACCTTTTTCCTTCTAAAGACAAACTTGGATTTCACACTTTGAAATCCTGTGCCTAAAGTGACCTTTAGGAATAGGAGACCTAATCTTAGGAACAAAAACAAAACTATTTTTATAAGTGTTTATGTACTTGAATGTTTGTTCTTATGATACATGTCTGATTTGGATCTTTGATTGAGTGGGATGAGTTGTGGAGTAATGTCCACAATTACATCTGCATATACATATAGAAAAAAACGCTCATCAAGATAACTGGACAAACTAGATTATTCATCATTAAAGTATCTAGCCTAACAATATTCATCTCAACTTAAAATATTCTATCCTACACTCATAGATCTATCTTATCTCAAAAGATCCTAACTTATCCTAATGTATCTAGATCCATCTTATCTTGAAAAGATTTTATCTCATCTTAATAGATCTAACTGGCCTTAAAAGATTCTATCTTATCATTATGGATTGATGTTATCCTAATAAGCATACTTAACCACCCTAGATTAACAACCATAATCTAATGCAAATTAATTAGATCATATCTAGTTAAACTGGTCATCTCATCTAACCTAATATGATCTAATCTAAAGTGACTTATCAAACATGCTAGATAATACTGATGAAATAGATTAGACTCTACTCCTATTAAACATGTCTTAACTTAGTTCACCCCGCACTAAATTAAAGAACGACAAGACCAACTTAGCCTCATGCAACTATCCTAACCATCCGATGGTTGCATAATCCCTCTGTGTTAACCTAATAAGCTTCTAACTTACCTACACCGTATGATCCATACTATCCCAACAGATTCTAATAGATTCTAATAAGACATATCCTACCCTAGTGGATTTACCTAAATTAAACTAGTCTAACCTAGTTATATACAACCTAATCTAGATTTTATCTAATCTATTATGATCCAACCTAGTGTGAGTTACTTAATGCTAGTACAAGGATAAAGCCATACTCCTAAAATCACTTAAGCCTAATTTGGAGACTTATATCAACTTGGCCATACACAACAACTCGACCTATATAAACCAGTTACATAACTTACCCAATCAATAGAGTCTTAATGGATTGCAAAATCTATCAACCACCACCTGACATCAAACCAAAATTTGACCTACATCATGTAGTCTATCTCAACCATACCTATCTTAACCATATTCTCTAGCTCGATAATATACACTAACTCCTAATCAATAAGACAAGACCGAAGAATATGATCAATTTCATCAAGGAAGGATAAGCACCAACTCAAGTCTTCGAAGATCAAGTTGAATCACCAAGATGAGTCAAGATCCACAATCTTGGATGAAGTCTTTCCTTACCCTACACTTTCTTACCCAAACCTATCTATGCTTTAAAGACATATTCTATCCTACATAATAAAGTGGACATACATATAATACCCATGCTCTCCTATCACTTACTAATAATAAAAAGAGAGACCCTTGATTTAGAAATTAAAAACTAAATTGCAAACCAATCCTGTTGTATCCCCTTTTCTTACAAATCTCGAGGACGAGATTATTTTTAAGGGGGGGTAGGATTTGTAAAGCCCTAAAATTGGTATAATAAAATAAATAAATAAATGCATATATTGATATAAAAATGTTTTAGAATCTATGGAACCTTTGGAGATTATTTGAATTTATTCTATTTGTGCATATTCAAAAAAATGAAATAATATTGGTCAATTAACAAATAAATAAATACAGAAATATGCATATCATTCTGTGGTTATTGTATTTCTACATCTGTATTCAGATTTGTGAGACAAGTTTAAATTTGAAAAATAGAATTAAGACTTAATTTATAAGTGAAAAAGGGAAAATAATAAAGAAAAGAGGTACTATAAAAATACAAAATAAATTTTATAAATGAAATTTATACTGGATATTCACAGAACATGTTCAATTGGTAAAAAAATAAATCCACAACAACATTTGAATTGAAATTCAAAGTTTAAAATCAAAAGGGAAGGAAATAGTGGAACAAAATAATAAAATAAAACGAAACTGTACACCATTGGGCCGACGGTCACCAATTTGGCCCACTTCGCCTCACATCCCTCCCTCTCGCGCCCGCGTGGGCCACAAGTCGGCCCATTCCCCGCCGTGCGCGCGCATATGTCCACGGTCACCGATGCCATGGGGACCCACGGGTCAGCCTCGATCTTCTTCCTCCCTCAACGATCCTCCGCCATCCGTGCTGTGGTCGGCTCAGCAGATTCCGCCGAAGACCCCGGCGAGGCGCGCGCGACATGCACCAGGTCGGACGCCTTCCTCTGGTATAAATTCTGGCCGCGACCCCCTCCCTCGATCAAGCATGCTCGAGCCGCAAAACCGAAGGACCGAGCTCACCGCCGCAATACTCTGATACACCATAGTGGAGAAGATTGCCGCGCTCGTCCATAAAGCCAGAGCCACGCTGACCGCCTCGTCCTTCCATACGCAGAGATCAAACGACCGTGCTTGGAGTTACAAAGAAATCGAGGGAGAGTGAGAGAGCATCGAGCGCAGTAAGCCGCCGCCGTGGGCGTCGGTTCACCGTCGACCAGGCCACCTTGGTTTGCGTCCGGCGACTTCTGCAGGTGTGAGGGAGGGTGGCCGAAACCGTGCCACTAGGAATCCTTTGCCAGCGCCGCCTAATTGCTCGACGGAGCATTAGCTTCCGCGGTGGTGTCGCCCCGTGCCGTGGACAACCCGCCTTCGTGCCCGATTCTCAGTAATTTCTCCCCTCATGTGTTCGTTGTTGCCATCTCTTCGGGTAGCAGGGGTCAATTGGGGTTCTGGCCTGATTATTGCGCCGGGTAAATTTCTCCGGCGAGTGCTCCGCCGTTGGGGGGGGCGGCGCCGGCGTCGTCTGTCTCGTTTGGGGGAGAAACACCTCAACCGTTGGATCCATGGGCAACGAGTAGGATTAGATCATAGGGACCCCTTTGTGTGATTAGATCGTGACCATCGGTCGGTCGATCGACGATCCGCGCTAGTTCTGGATCTCATTAAATCATGGGCGTTGATCTCGGATCCAACGGCTGTGATCACGCCTTGTATATTGGTTCGGCTGGGGCGACGATTTAATCTGGGCCATCGGTTTGTGATCGTGAGGCTCTGGTGCGCCGATACCCCTTCGCGGGTTAGTTTTGCGCATGAGACCCTCTAGTATTTGGGAATAAACCCGCCGTCCATGTCAGGGTGATTAAGAGTCATGGACAGATTTGCGCCGAGAACCCTGGACTTTCCTGTAATTGAGGCCCAGTCCAGAACTCATTTAATTTGAATGAATGAAATAGAAAATGGATTTTTAATATGAAAATAATTACTAGAACTTAGTTAATTCATAGAAAATTCATTTTAGCTCCAAATTGAACCATTCCACTTTCTAAAATTTTGTAATTTTATTATCTACCACCTAGAGCCTCTGTTTTGTCATGAAAACAATTAGAAAATTAATCTCTCACTTAATCCATTTTAAACACATAAAACCTTTGAAAATTCATAACTTAAAATCTATAACTCCAAAATTAATAATTCTTTTTCCTGTGATCTTATTTTAATATGTAGATTATTAATATGTATTTTGCATATATGTTTGGTGTAATGTTAATTTTGCCTATACCATGTTTGTTTGAATTGCTACGACTAGCAGTGAGGATACGTATCACCTGAAGATCATCCTGGTACCTGGATTCTCAAGGCCCAGGCAAGTTGTGCCCTTGATCACTTCTTTTCACCTACTCATGTTCTAATTAATCATAATGATCTGCATAGGTTAATTTTGATGGGACCCAATAGGTTACCCTAGTTTGTCTATCTTTATACCTTGTTTACCACTGAACTTTCTGGGTAGTACTTGCTAGTGCTATATGTGGTTTTGGGTATGGAGATACACCATTCATGATTATACTTTTGTTATCAGTTGTTATTTATGGTTCATGTTAAGATCATTATGTTAATTGGAACATGGAGAACCACCCGGGAAAACAGTGCTACCACAAGGGTGGAATGGGACGCCCTTGGCTGATTAATTAGGAAAGCTAGTGGAAGACTACCTTACCCGAAAGGGGCAAGGGCAGTAGGGGAGAGGTCAGTGTAGGGAGGCCCTCGGGAGGATTTTGCTGCGATGGCGGTCCTGCAAGGGATTCCTGCACTGGATCTTCCTATAAACTGTAGCGGGTTTTCGGAAGCTAGTGGAACTTTGTAAAGGCCTCGTAGTGGATCCCTAGCCATTCACCTCGGAAGTGTCTAAGGGCCTTGCAAACCCTGGCGACATGGGATACACGACTTGTGGGTAAAGATGCGCAACCTCTGCAGAGTGTAAAACTGGTATACTAGCCGTGCTCACGGTCATGAGCAGCTCGGACACTCACATGATTAACTTATGGAACTAAATTCAATTTGTCATATGCATTGCATTGCAGGTGATGTAGTTACTCTTGTTCTATTACTTAATTGGGTTTGGTATTTACTTATACTTAGTAACTGCTAATAAAATTTTGACCAACTTTAAAAGCAATGCTCAGCTCTAACCATCTTCTTTGGTAAGCCTTACACTTCACGTGAGCTCCCACCTTTGGCGAGTTCATGCACATTATTCCCCACAACTTGTTGAGCGATGAACGTATGTGAGCTCACTCTTGCTGTCTCACATACACCACAGGTCAAGACCAGGTACTGCAGGATGATGCTCATGGAGGATGTTGCGATGAGTTCGTGAGAGGTCTAGGTCGTCGTCTCCCAGTCAACTTTGGGGTTGCTGGACCGTTGTCTCCTTATAATGTAATTATTTATTTTGTATAGAACTCCTTATATATATAAAGTTGTGACATTCGATCCTGTGCCACTATACATCATATGTATGAGACTTGGTCCCAGCATACCTGGTGTTTATGTTAGCGCCCGGGTTTTGGACCCCTAAAATCCGGGTGTTACAAATACACACTCGTGAAGTATGAAACCTCCTTTAGCAAAAAAGCTTCAGTGATGCATCCTTCTACTCTAGCCTTATTTCGAACCATGCCTCACAGGTTTTGAGTGCACGTTCAATGTGATACATCCACCTATATTGTACAGGTCCACCAACCTTTGCCTCATATGGAATGTGAATAAGTAGATGCTCCATCGGATTGAAGAATCTAGGTGGGAATATTTTTTATAGCTTGCATAACAACACTGGTATTTCTTTCTCCAACTTCTCCATCATATTTTTACTTATTTCTTTGGCATAGATCTGCCTGTAGAAATAACTTAGCTCAGCTATTGCTTGCCACATGGCGTCGGGCATGTAACCATGAAACATGACAGGGATAATCCTCTCCATTAATATATGGAAGTCATGGCTCTTTAACCTAGTTAGTTTTCCCGTTTTCAAATTCACAGCTCTTTTCAAGCCCGCAACATAACCATTGGGAAATTTGATTTTTTTCATCCATCTCATTACCTTGATCTTGTCTTTAGAGGTAAGACAGAACAAGGCACATGGCGGCTTGCCGTTGTCATTGAGCACTTGGGTTGGTCGGTCACAAAGCATTGCTAGATCTCTTCGAGCTTTCAGATTGTCCTTTGTTTTTTCAAAATGCATGCAGGTGTGTATGAGGGCTTCAGCAACATTACTTTCTTGGTGCATGACATCAATGTTGTGCATAAGAATCAATGATGACATATAAGGAAGCTCCCAAAGACCACATATATGTGTCCAGTTGTGGTCCACTCCGAATCCTTCGTACTTCTCCCCCTTTTCATTTAGAACAAGGTTGTTCAGCTGAGCATATATTTCTGCTGCGTTAAGACATTTAGGCGGTCCTTTGGTGACCACAGTGTTCTTTATAAAGTTTTTCTTATCGCTCCTAAAGGGGTGTTTCCTGGGCAACCAACATCGATGACAATCGAAGTAAGTGATCTTTCCACCATGAGCAAGACGGAAGCAATCTGTATCTGAACCGCAATATGGACATGCCAATCTACCTCCAACAGGTAAAAATAGCATACGCCATGAAGTCATGCACCGACCACAAATACGCAACTCGAAGTTTGAATATCTGTTTTTTAAAAACATCGTATGCTTCAACTCCTTTCCAAAGCTCCTTCAACTCTTCAATCAAGGGTTTTAACATGACATTGAGGTTCTTTCCAGGATAGTCTGGGCCAAGAATGATTAAGCAAAGAAATATAAATTTATATTTCATACAAAGAGAAGGTGGAAGGTTGTATGGAATAACAAAGACAGGCCAACATGAGTATGATGATGCCATTTGACCAAAAGATGTGAAGCCATCGGTCACGAGGCTGATTCGAACATTCCTCGGATCAGCTGTAAAGTCTGGATCAAACGTGTCGAGAGTCTTCCAAGCATCCCCATCTGAAGGGTGCACGATTAGGTCATCGTTATCACGGACACCTTCTTTGTGCCATCGCATGTGCATAGCGGTTTTTTTAGATAGAAACAACCGTTTCACTTGAGGAGTTAGTGGCAAGTAGTGGAGCTGCTTATGTGCAACATCTGTCATCACCTTGTCACCCTCATCATTAACAACTTCCACAAATCTAAATTGTCCACATTTCAGACATTTTTTTCTCCCGCATGCTCCTTCATGAAAAGCATACAATTATTTTTGCACACATCAATCTTTTCATAATCCATACCGAGACCTTTGATAATTGTCTTTGAATGGTACATGTCTTTAGGCAACTTATTGGGTTTTGGGAGCACATCTCCTAATAACTTTAAAATCTCATTGTAACAATTGTTCGAGAAAAATACTTAGACTTAATGGCCATGAGCCGAGTCACAAAAGCGAGTATACTCACATCTGTGTGTTCATGCAACAGCTCTTCAGAGTCTTTTAGTAGTTTAAAAAATCTAGAAACCTCTGGTGTGATAGGATTCTCGGAGCTTAGGTTTAATTCTGGACATAGCGAATCTAGCATCTCATGCATCACATCATCGCCAGCTCAATCATTGTTCTCCTCCTCTTCTACATTCTGGTTGGCTACTACCTCACCATGATGTTCCCACACCTCATATCTGGGCATATATCCAAACTGACAAAGATCTAGGCTAACTCTTTCCTTATTAAGAAATATATTGTTTTCGTGCCGCCTACAAGGGCATTTGGCAGTGCCGGTTAATGATAAGGAGAATACGTGGTCCACAAAATTTTTGGTCTTGGCTACCTAATCATCAGAATGAAGTCTATTCCTACTCCAACCATTGTACATCCATGCACGGTCTTCAGCCATGCCTGAGACTGTTAAACCGAACCATATCGTAAAGACATTATTCAACTTCGTCAAGGGTATAGGTCCTACATGTATAGGCAAGGATAGGTTCTAAACCCACAACAAGCTAGCAGGACCAAAAAAATCGGCAGCATAATCTCGCTGCCACTAAACAATATTACTTATATATAAAACAAAGAATGATATAATATTAATCAAATCAAACTAAGTACCACATACACTAATAATGCAACTATTTTACGTACCAATATAATATACTATTAAAACTAATAATATAATAGTACAACATATTAATATGAAATTAATGACTAAATACAATATGCCCCTAGTCCCTAAATCACATATACTACTAATACATTAATGAAATCGAATTAAACAATAATACTAATCACAAACAGTAATCAAACAAACACAATTACAAATATATACTAATTTCGGCGGCACCTAAATAACAACCGCCGAAAATAAGGAATAAAATACGCAAAAAAATTATCTCTCGATGCGGCGGCTCGACGACGACGGCAGAGTGGCGGCGGCTCGGATTGGCGGGCAGACCGGCAGGCGAGCAGCGCGGCGCGGCGGGGGGCGGGCTAGCTAGCGGCGCGGCGCGACCGGCGAGCGCGCGTAGGCGGGTGGGTGGGCAGCGAGCGGCGCGCGGGGTGGGCGGCGGGTGGGGTGGGCGGGGGGCGAGCAGGGGCGCGGGTGGCGGCGGCTGGTTTGGGTGGGAGAGAGGAGAGAAAGAACAGAGAAGAAGGGTCAGACGGTTTTTAAAAACATTATTTTCGGCGGCTAGGGTTTGGCCGCCGAAAATAGCAGCTTATTTTCGGCGGCTATGTGAGAGGCCGCCGAAAATAGGCTTATTTTCGGTGGCCAGGTCAAGCCGCCGAAAATAACAGACAATTTTCGGCGCCAGAGGTGGGCCGCCAAAAATGATCCATAATGTTGTTGTGAGAGATATCTCTAGGACCCTCGAGTGATTGGATCAAGAAATGTATGACCGTGCTAGGGTTAAGTGTTAACCTTTGAAAGGATTCCAAATCACGGTATCGAGAAACAGAGGTCAGCTTATAACCAGATCAAATATCATGAGACAAAGGGACGAAAATGTACATAATGTTGTGATGATTCGTCTGATATGATCTTTACGTATGCATAGGCAGTGGCGAATCCAAGATTCATAAAGAGTCTGGGCTAGCTATAACACTACCGGAATCAGTTCCTTTGCCGTGTGTTCTACACACACGGCAAAGGCTAGTTTACACTCGGCAAAGGCTTTGCCGAGTGTAACACTCGGCAAAGAAAGCTCGGCGAACTGTACATCGGCAACAACATCTTTGCCGAGTACTTTTTGTCGGGCACTCGGCAAAGAAAAGTCACCGTCACGGCGCTAAGTGACGGTGACGGATCCTTTGCCGAGTGCCTACGGCGACACTCGGCAAAGACTGGTCCAGTGGACCCCACAGCCAGTCCCTGTGCCGAGAGCTCTAGTAGGCACTCGGCAAAGGAGGTTTCTTTGCCGAGTGTCTGGTGGACTGGCACTCGGCAAAGAACCCTCCAGTGGGCCCCTTTGCCAGTCCCTTTGCCGAGTGCCTTGGCAATGGCACTCGGCAAAGATGTCTTTGCCGGTTCCCATGTTTCCTTCTTTGCCGAGTGCCGTTTTCAGCACTCGGCAAAGATGGCTTTACCGGTTCCCAGGTTGCCATCTTTGCCGAGTGCCGTGGTCATAGCACTCGGCAAAGCAACCCTTTGCCGAGTGTTACACTCGGCAAAGTGACCAGGATGTCCCTTTTTTATTTGCTTTTGTTGTTCCATCCAAACAAACAAAAGATATATATCATTCACATCACATTATATATCAAGCACATCACAGAATGAACACATTTATCATCAACACCATATATATCACAAAGTCTCACTAAAGTCTCACAAAACAGATCACAAGTCTCACTAAAGTCAGGATCATCACAAAACAGATACAAGTCTGCATCATCACTAACATCACCAAGTATCTCACAAGATAAAGTGTAAATAACATCACCAACACTCATAAAGGTAAGTCTGGATCATCACAAAACAAATCATCAATGAGGTGGGCATCTGGACTGGTTCGGCGAAGGGCTGGACGAAGCATGAGGGTTGTTCGACGCCGCCGATTGACCCTGCACAGAGAAGAGATTGTATGTGTGAGAACATATGAATATATATCATGCAGTACTAAAATTTTGATACTCACAGGAGTAGTGAACTCTGTAGGGTCAGCTGCAGGGAACAACGGAGGTGGTGGAGCATGACCCTGTGCGGCGCCAAGGCTCTGCATGTACGCGAACATCTCCGCCATCCTCTTCTCCAGCTCCTCACGTTGCCTCCTCTCATCATCTAGCTGAGTCTGTAATATTTCGCCCTAATGTTACGATAATGCAAAGAGAAGATATATAAAAATCAATGAACGATGAATAGATAAGGAATAACCTGGAGTTGCTAGATACGATGCTGTGAGGTGTCCTGCCGAGGTCGTATGGCTGGGCTCGCGCTCGTGCTCCTTGCTCGCACCTGAGAGAGAGTGGGAGTGGAGGACGAGTCGATTGCCCCGTCGGCAATCCAGTACCGCCCATGCCTCTTGCCTCCTCCGACCCTCATGAGGACATCTCCGTCGATGTCCTCGGTCCTCGGATCGTAATCTGGCCCATGGACCTCCTTGGCCATTGCGGTGTACTCACTGAGTCGGCTGTGGATGGCGGGGTTGGTGTACGCCTCGGGCCCGTCATCCGGGTTGTAGGTGACGTCGGACGTCGCCTTCCCCTTGTGGGCCATGGCATATGCCGAGAACGTGGAGCAAGGCGCGCCACCATGTGCCGCCGACTGCGAGAAAACCAACGATATGGTTAGAAATCATGTCTAATCGAAAGTTATATACCTAAATAAAAAGAGCGTGTACCCATGCTTCCGCGTATTTGCCCAGGCTGCGGCTGCCTTGATGGTGGGAGGGACCTTGCATCAGCAAACGCCGTTCCCGGCTAGCGTTGTGCGCCTCGTCCCACTCAGCCGAGCACCACCTCTGCACCATCTTCTCCGAGCACTCAGGATGCGCGGCGCACCAATGAGGAATCATCTAAAAAAATATAAGTACACCGCATATCAGAAGATAAGAATAAGCATATTTAGTACCAATAATAAAGTTTTGTATTTACCTGCAAGTACTGGTTCGCAGTCAATGACATGGTTCGGGCGTCCTTCTTGTTCACCTTCTCCCCAAGGACGGAGCCGTGGTAACTGACGATGGCCTGGATGCGCGCCTCGTAGTGCATGTCCACGACGAGCTTCTTACAGCACGTCGTAGACACCACATCCGCCCTGGCCTCGTATCCAGCATCGCACCTGAAGAAATCCTACATACAAAGACGATGTATCCATACATTATTTCAAGAATATGCAACAAATGCGACTTATTAAACAATATAGTGCGAGGAAGACTTACCCACAGCTCTTGCTTCACCCGCTCCGCGTTGTTGTTGAATTGTCTGCCGTCCCGATCTACTGCATCGGGGGCGACGGCGTAGTGGTCGAAGGTGTATGCTGGGCTCGTCACTCCGGCGTACTCGACAAGTCCAGGGAAGTGTTCCCGGCATAGAAGGCCGAGGATGCCATTGGGGTTGCGGCCGTGACCCCCTGCAGTCTCCAAAACCATCCAAGACCTGTCCAAGTGATTAAGATGAAGTATTAGTTTCTATTATTAATTTGAACATATAATATGAAAAAGCAGCAACAACATCTAAAGTTACCTACCTCTCTCCATCGGGTCGTATCAGCGGACGTCTGTCACGAAGTATGGGTCGCTTAGGTAGGCTCGCGGGACCTCGCAGGTAGATACTCCTCGAACCTGAGGAGCCAGAACCTGAGACGTCCTGCTGAGCGGCGTCGTCGTCGTCGTCGTCCTGCTGCGCCGCATCGTCGTCGTCCTGCTGTGCCGCATCGACAGCGGCTTGCTGCTCCACCTGCTGCTGTACGGCGTCGTCCTGCTGCGCCTCCTCCTCCGTCCTACGGGTGCTCCTCCTCCCCCTCCCCCTCCCCCTCCTCGTCCTCGTCCCACCGCCCACCATCTTTGTCCAACAACCTGCAATTAAGAGTAAACAATTAAGCACAGATAAAAAATATGTATTTAGAAACATATGCAAAATAAATGAAATATAGCATTACATCGATTAAAAATAATCTTCATATGTGTCCGGGTTAGCCGGATCATAAGTGTCATCATCACTATCAACCATTTCATAGTCAACATCATCTGAAGGCGCAATTTCGTCATTGGCATTGCCTTCAAGTATTTCTAAGTCATTCTCATTTTGCACCTCATCATCCTCGTCATCAACAACCATTTCAATATCTACTTCCATTCCGATCGCTTCGGTTAAGTCTATCTCAAATTGCCCTTCGAGCCCATCTTCTTGGAAGAACTCTCCGTCATATGTGTCCGGGTCTAAGTTATAATCTTCATCGTTTGGAACAGGTAATTTAGCGTGCGGTGATACCTTATACACAACATCCCAACCCTTAAGATGTTGTTTCGTTTGGCACGCATATGGAAGATAATACACTTGTGTGGCCTGTTGGGCCACAATATAGACATCGTCTCCTGTTAAGGTGGAATCCTGTCGAATTTCGACTATCCCAAGATTAGAATGTGTCCGTCTCGTAACTTCAGGGTCAAACCAATGACATTTGAATATCACTGGAGTAAGAGGTTTGGAACCATAAAAATTGAGTTCATATATTTCTTCAATTCTTCCATAATACTCGACCTCGTCAAGCCCGGGCGTAAAGACTCCAGAACACGTGGTTTTTCGATTGGGCCGACTTTGGTCGTAGCTTGTTGTGCGAAAACGGTATCCATTGACGTCATACCCAGAAAATTTCCTGACCCTATAGGCAAAGCCATTGGCTACTTGTCTCAACTCGGCACTCATAGACGGCTCTCTTTGGCCCTGCAAGTTCAAACACGCTAGATTGTTATATTATTCGCACGTAAGAGCAACTTGGAATAACAAACTAAGCACGTACCTTATGTTTAAACCAGGAAATGAAATCGGGCAATCCATTTCCCGCACCCTTTCTAAGAAGGGTATCATATTCCTGTGGAGTTGGGTCCCTTGATCGACGCCAGAATTCATGAAGAAATTGCTCCATGTATGGCGTCACCTCTTCAAGGTTGGTCAATACATATAGCATGATATGGCGCCACTCTTCATGTCTTAGGGTCTTGGTGGTCGAACCACTCGCGCTTCCGAGTTACCCTCGAAAAATGCTGAGGTTCGATTCATTGCCGCCATCATTGTAACGAGGGGGTGGATTATGCACGCTCGGCAGTTTGTCACCATAGTAAGTTGTTGTGAAGTTTGACACCTCCTCCAGTATGTATGCCTCTGCAATGGAAGCCTCGATTTTGCATTTATTTCTACATTTCTTTCGGATACTCTTTAGACATCTCTCGATTGGATAGCACCAACGTCCCTGCACGGGCCCCCCCATTCGTGCCTCATACGGGAGATGAATAATCAAATGCTGCATCGGATTGAAGAAGCCGGGTGGAAAGATCTTCTCTAGCTTACACAGTAACACGGGTGCCATCCTTTCCAAGTCTGCAATCATGGTCCGAGCTAACTCTTTTGCACAAAGCTGGCGGAAGAAATAGCTCAACTCTGCAAGCGCTAGCCAGACATGCTCAGGGACATAGCCTCGAACCATCGCCGGAAGAATTCGTTCAATCCATATGTGGAAGTCATGACTCTTCATCCCTAAGACTCGCAGAGTAGATAAGTTCACCCCCCTACTAAGGTTAGCTGCATACCCATCAGGGAACATTAACATCTTGATCCACTGTAGTACTTCCTTCCTCTGGGCCCTGCTCAGGACGAAATCGGCCTTAGGCCTTCTCCATGTCTTACCACCACTAGGCGGCTTCATCTCTTGGTTTGGTCTATCACATAACTCTGCCAGATCCACTCTTGCCTTTACGTTATCCTTTGACTTATCAGGAATCTCCATAATTGTTGCCCAAAGTGCCTCAGCGACATTCTTTTCAGTGTGCATCACGTCAATGTTGTGTGGAAGGAGCAGGTCATCATAATAGGGGAGCCGAGTCAAGCCCGACTTATGTGTCCACATATGTTGCTCACCATATCCCACAAAACCACCTTCTGGGTTGGCCACGAGACCATCTATCTGTTCGCGAACTTCGGCACCAGTCATCATTGCAGGTGGGCGGTCTGTCACCATGACACCTTTCGTAAAGTTCTTGATGTCTAGTCGGAATGCATGGTCAGGAGGGAGAAATTGTCGATGTTTATCGAATGACGAATATTTGCCACCCTTCTTCAACCAAATGAACCTAAGAGCTTCCTTGCAAACTGGGCATGGGAACTTACCGTGAACACACCAGGCGCAAAATAGCCCATACGCCGGAAAGTCATGCATGGAGTACTGGTACCAAACATGCATTTTGAAGTTTGTCTTCGTAGCTCGATCGTACGTCCATACCCCTTCCTCCCAAGCACGGACCAATTCATCAATCAAAGGCTCCATGTACACGCCCATTTTATTCCCCGGGTGTCCAGGAATTATCAACGACACGAATATGTTCTGTCTTTGAAAGCATACGCCGGGGGGGAGATTGATGGAGATAACGAACACGGGCCAACATGTGTATGGGGCAGCGGTCATTCCATAGGGATTGAACCCATCTGTGGCCAGCGCAACACGAACATGTCGAGCCTCTTTGGCTTTCTCATGGTGAATGGCATCAAAGTGGGTCCATGCTTCACCATCGGATGCGTGAACCATCTTGTCAGGATTGTATCGTTTGCCTTTTTTGTGCCATGTCATCTGTTTCGCGGATTCCTCTGTCATGTATAGACGCTGGATCCTCGGTATGAACGGAAGGTGGCGTAGGATTGTCACGGGGATGTCGAGCTGCCTCTTCTGTCCATCACCAGAGTCTACCTCCATGAACCTAGACGATTTACACTTCGGACAATACTTTGCCTCAGTGTGTTCTTTCCTAAATAGGACACAGCCCTTCGGACAAGCATGTATCTGCTCATACGTCATCTTGAGTGCACGAAGGAGTTTCTGTGCCTCGTACATGCTCTTTGGCAGAACGTGATCCTCCGGAAGCAGGCTGCCAATAACTGTCAACAAACCATCGAAGGCGTCTCGACTCATGCTATACTGCGACTTGAACGCCATTATACGCCCAATGGCATCCAGTTGAGAAACCTTTGTCTTGCCGTGAAGGGGTTTCTGTGCCGCGTCAAACATGTCGTAGAATGCCTTTGCGGTCGCCTCTGGCTCGTCCTCCGTACGTCCTTCGGCGAACTGTGCCTCGTGATAGTCGTTCAACATGTCTGCTACCCCGGCATCAGCATCGTAATCCTCGACGCGTTGTCTCACCACCTCCTCTCTCGTGCGATGCGCTTCACCATGGAAGATCCACCGAGTATAGTCCGGCGTAAATCCATTCTTCCAAATATGTTCTACCATGGCCTTCTTTGGTTTTCTTTTCCGGTTGTCACATTTGCTGCACGAACAAGGGACTAGGCTAGCTCCTTTAGCAGCTTCGCCATATGCCCGTTCCACGAAAGCATTGGTCTTCCTAATCCATTCTGGGGTGACATCATTACGTCGAACGCGGCCCGTGTACATCCACTCACGGTCCTCCATCCTCTAACATATATAACCGAGTATAGTTTAATATAGACATGTAATGCATGTACACTACGTTCCTACCTTCTAATAGGTGAGGATAGGTCCTAATCCCACCCGCGGTTGCGTAGATGGAGTTAGTTTCCATGCTCTACTCCGATCCGAGATAGAATTTCGGCAGCACCTCCCCGCTGTTCTCCGGATACACGTCCTGGCAGGGAGAGTGTACTGTCCGGAGAACAACAGGGAGGTGACGCCGAAACTCTTTCTCGGACCGGAATAGAGCATGGAAACTAACACCATCTACGCAACCGCGGGCTGTCCAAAAAACGTGGACAATTCGAAACTGATACATTTGTAGATATGCAAAGATCTGCATATCTACACCGTATCTCTTTCGAACGGGAGATGCCTAACTGGGTTACGTGATCTACGACCATGATGCGGAAATAGAGGTTATACCTAGGGTGGCGGTGGAGTCAGGCTAGTGGGGCTGTGGCGGGTCGGTGCAGTGGCGACGCGACGCGGTGCAGGCAGACCCGCAGTGGCTAGGAAGACAAGTATCTTCTCTGTAAAAAATAAACGAGGTGGTCAAAAAAAATCGGCCGCACTTCCCCTGTACGGGGAGATTTCCAAAACCTGCAAATAGATCTAACAGCACGATGGCTGACACGCACATATACAAACGACACGATGAATGCAAGTCACATCTAAGTGGCATCCATATCCACCATCACACATATTTCAACGGCATCCATATCCATCATCACATTATGCCAAATTAACACAAATAGTATAAACTCTCTAAACACACATACTAAACTAATTAAACTCACGAAAATCACTAAATCCACTAAACACATATACTATAAACTCAATAAATACATACTAAAATAATTAAACTTATTATACTCACTAATGTACGGGTCGGCGATGGCGGCGGCGCGACGACGGTGGCGGGGCACGGCGGTGGGGAGGCCGACGGTGGCGGGGCACGGCGGCGCAACGACCGTAACGGCGCGTGGGGAGGCCGGGCGGCTTGACGGGCGGCGCCGGCGTCGAGCCGAGAGAGTGGGGCGGGCGGTGGGAGCGGGTGGCGTTCGCGGGCGGCGAGGGGCGGGTGAGGGGCGGCGGCGAGGGGCGGGCGGCGTTCGCGGGCGGCGGAGGGGCGGGCGGCGGTGGGAGCTGCGGCGAGGGGCGGCGGCGGGAGCTGCGGCGAGGAGCTGCGGCGAGGGGCGGGCGGCGGTGGGAGCTGCGGTGAGGGGCGGGCGTGGGGCGGGCGGCGGAAGAGAGAAGTGAAAGGAGAGAAAGAGAGAAGGAAGGCTGTCGGGTGGTTAAATTACATTCTTTGCCGAGTGCCCGATCGCGGGCACTCGGCAAAGATTTTTTAAAAATTTTAAAATAAACTTTGCCGAGTGCCGGATCGCGGGCACTCGGCAAAGACGCCTTTGCCGAGTGCCGGATCGCGGGCACTCGGCAAAGACGCCTTTGCTGAGTGCCGGATCGCAGAGCACTCGGCAAAGATGTGTTGTACAAACTTTGCCGAGTGCTAGCTGTAGAGCACTCGGCAAAGATGTGTTGTACAAACTTTGCCGAGTGCTCAAGGACAGGCACTCGGCAACGTCGTCTTTGCCGAGTGCTATCTTACCAGCACTCGGCAAAGTATATTTTATTTTTTTTATTTTTGGCAACCAAACTTTTTGTTGTGTGTTCCTACACTATGTAGACCTACAAGTACCATTTTGGTACAATTATAAAAGTGTTTTTTATAACTATTAGATTTAGTTCGTTTATTTGAATTTCTTCGGAAAATTCATATTTGAACTGCAGGTCACTCGAAACTTGGGAAATCGTGCATGCAAAAATGATATCTGTCATATTTAGCACAAGTTACGACCGATTCCATGAGCGGACCGGAAACTTCGAGCAACATGCTAACTAAACATGGTCATGAACTTGTCATCCACATGTTTAAAAATTGTATAAAACACAAACAAAGTCAGAAAATCATGAAACTTGGCCACGTGTCATGATATCATATGTACAGGTTGTGATAAAAAATTGAGAATGTTTGGACAAAGTTGTGAGACACTATGTGTAGAAACCTAAGAGAACTACACATGAAATCATAGAGTTTCAATGTGGATCTCTTAGGTTTGTACACATAGCACGTCATAGTTTTCTCGAATTTTTTTCAATTTTTTATCGCAGCCTGTACATATGATATCATGACACGTGGACAAGTTTCAGGATTTTCTGACTTTGTTTGTGTTTTATACAATTTTTAAACATGTGTATGGCAAGTTCACGGCCATGTTTAGTGAGCATGTTGCTCGAAGTTTCCGGTCCGCTCCTTGAATCGGACGTAACTTATGTTAAGTAACATGAATATCATTTTTGCATGCACGGTTTTCCAAGTTTCGAGTGACCTACAGTTCAAATCTAAATTTTCCGAAGAAATTCAAATAAACGAACTAAATCTACTAACGATTGAAAGCTCTGTTAAAATTGTCCACAAATGATACATGTAGGTCTACATAGTGTAGGAACATACCACAAAAATTTTGATAGACAAAATAAAAAAAATAAAAATATACTTTGCCGAGTGTCTAGAGATGACACTCGGCAAAGTATGCTTTGCCGAGTGCCTACTATGTGGCACTCGGTACAGAACCTCTTTGCCGAGAGCCAACGGCTGGCACTCGGCAAAGACTGACGGCCGTCAGCTTTGGGACGGCCGCTGACGGCCATTTGCCGAGAGCTCCCTTTGCCGAGTGTTTAGCACTCGGCAAAGTTGTCTTTGCCGAGTGTCGTTCTGTGTCGAGTGTTCAGACCTCGGCAAAGCACGGTTTGCCGAGTGCCTAGCTTTACCGAGCGCGGCACTCGGCAAAGACTTCTTTGCCGAGTACCCGACAAAAGGCACTCGGCAAAGAGGCCAACACTCGGCAAAGCCTCGGATTCCGATAGTGTAAGCAGCTACATATATAAAGACATGTGCATATTTATTAGTCGCCGACAATTTTTTTATTATATACAGTACTTAATATGTATATGCACATATTTAAGATACAATATAAAAAGATAACAATAATATCACTAAAAAATTCACAAAAATATATAAAAATCTTTATGCATTGGAATCTTCTTATGATTGTAAGTTATATCATCATCAAGACCCTTAAATATCTCTTGCAATGTCGACACATAATAACATCATTCATTTGTGTTTTTCAATGATGAATGAAAGAACAAAAAATGGCAAAAGGACGCACTGTACTGACACGGCGTACCAACCACTTTAAACTTTAAAGGAACTCTGATGAACGAACACCCAATCATGGTTTCATGGTCCAAACTCCATATTAAAAAAGCGAACAGTATAAATCTACAGGAAAAAAACTGCCTCGCCTCCACCAGTGGAGTGGAAGTGTCACGTACATCACACGTCTTCGAAAATTTAGCACCAGCAAGAAAGCGTCGCATTACTTTGAGGCAAGCGACGCGGCCGCAACGACACTTGGGTCGTGGTTTTAAGTCTTGACTTGATGACCTGACCCGTACGACGGGAAGTTCCTGTCCTAACCCGGTCCGTGTTCCCATTTTTTTCCGACCATTTTCGTATTCCCAGAAAAATATAAAAATAGGATAAGACCAACCGAAAACGGGTACATAAATTGTACTAAGTAATTATATGACATATGACATGTTTTATTTAGTTATTTTGTACATAAATTGTATTAAGTAATAAAGATATGACATTGTTTTCTATACACTAAGTCTCCATATGTGTGACACTTGATCCTAACACACATGTGAAATGCATCTGTATTTGTCCTTAAATCCGGGCGTGACAAAGTTATTGAGTGAAACTGACTCTCTCAATGCATAGTTTTGTCGTGGTTTCGGAAACCAGGTGGACAATAGAATTTGTTTTCTAGAGGGGATGCTAGTGCGGACTCACTCCGAATGGTGAACCACCTAGGGTTCGAACAGAGGGTTTGAGACAGAGAGTTATACTGGTTCAGGCTTTTTTGCCCTAGTCCAGTGTAGTGTTGATCGTAGTATTGCTTGAGGACTGTGTTATAGCTGGTGCAAACGACACGAAAACCTGCAAATAGATCTAACAGCACGATGGCTGACACGCACATATACAAACGACACGATGAATGCAAGTCACATCTAAGTGGCATCCATATCCACCATCACACATATTTCAACGGCATCCATATCCATCATCACATTATGCCAAATTAACACAAATAGTATAAACTCTCTAAACACACATACTAAACTAATTAAACTCACGAAAATCACTAAATCCACTAAACACATATACTATAAACTCAATAAATACATACTAAACTAATTAAACTTATTATATATACTCACTAATGTACGGGTCGGTGATGGCGGCGGCGCGACGACGGTGGCGGGGCACGGCGGTGGGGAGGCTGACGGTGGCGGGGCACGGCGGCGCGACGACCGTAACGGCGCGTGGGGAGGCCGGGCGGCTTGACGGGCGGCGCCGGCGTCGAGCCGAGAGAGTGGGGCGGGCGGTGGGAGCGGGCGGCGTTCGCGGGCGGCGAGGGGCGGCGGCGAGGGGCGGGCGGCGTTCGCGGGCGGCGGAGGGGCGGGCGGCGGTGGGAGCTGCGGCGAGGGGCGGCGGCGGGAGCTGCGGCGAGGAGCTGCGGCGAGGGGCGGGCGGCGGTGGGAGCTGCGGCGAGGGGCGGGCGTGGGGCGGGCGGCGGAAGAGAGAAGTGAAAGGAGAGAAAGAGAGAAGGAAGGCTGTCGGGTGGTTAAATTACATTCTTTGCCGAGTGCCCGATCGCGGGCACTCGGCAAAGATTTTTTAAAAATTTTAAAATAAACTTTGCCGAGTGCCGGATCGCGGGCACTCGGCAAAGACGCCTTTGCCGAGTGCCGGATCGCGGGCACTCGGCAAAGACGCCTTTGCCGAGTGCCGGATCGCAGAGCACTCGGCAAAGATGTGTTCAGCCCTCGGTAAAGCACGGTTTGCCGAGTGCCTAGCTTTACCGAGCGCGGCACTCGGCAAAGACTTCTTTGCCGAGTGCCCGACAAAAGGCACTCGACAAAGAGGCCAACACTCGGCAAAGCCTCTAATTCCGGTAGTGTAAGCAGCTACATATATAAAGACATGTGCATATTTATTAGTCGCCGACAATTTTTTTATTATATACAATACTTAATATGTATATGCACATATTTAAGATACAATATAAAAAGATAACAATAATATCACTAAAAAATTCACAAAAATATATAAAAATCTTTATGCATTGGAATCTTCTTATGATTGTAAGTTATATCATCATCAAGACCCTTAAATATCTCTTGCAATGTCGACACATAATAACATCATTCATTTGTGTTTTTCAATGATGAATGAAAGAACAAAAAATGGCAAAAGGACGCACTGTACTGACACGGCGTACCAACCACTTTAAACTTTAAAGGAACTCAGATGAACGAACACCCAATCATGGTTTCATGGTCCAAACTCCATATTAAAAAAGCGAACAGTATAAATCTACAGGAAAAAAACTGCCTCGCCTCCACCAGTGGAGTGGAAGTGTCACGTACATCACACGTCTTCTAAAATTTAGCACCAGCAAGAAAGCGTCGCATTACTTTGAGGCAAGCGACGAGGCCGCAACGACGCTTGGGCCGTGGTTTTAAGTCTTGACTTGATGACCTGACCCGTACGACGGGAAAGTTCCTGTCCTAACCCGGTCCGTGTTCCCATTTTTTTCCGACCATTTTCGTATTCCCGGAAAAATATAAAAATAGGATAAGACCAACCGAAAACGGGTACATAAATTGTACTAAGTAATTATATGACATATGACATGTTTTATTTAGTTATTTTGTACATAAATTGTATTAAGTAATAAAGATATGACATTGTTTTCTATACACTAAGTCTCCATATGTGTGACACTTGATCCTAACACACATGTGAAATGCATCTGTATTTGTCCTTAAATCCGGGCGTGACAAAGTTATTGAGTGAAACTGACTCTCTCAATGCATAGTTTTGTCGTGGTTTCGGAAACCAGGTGGACAATAGAATTTGTTTTCTAGAGGGGATGCTAGTGCGGACTCACTCCGAATGGTGAACCACCTAGGGTTCGAACAGAGGGTTTGAGACAGAGAGTTATACTGGTTCAGGCTTTTTTGCCCTAGTCCAGTGTAGTGTTGATCGTAGTATTGCTTGAGGACTGTGTTATAGCTGGTGCAAACGACACGAAAACCTGCAAATAGATCTAACAGCACGATGGCTGACACGCACATATACAAACGACACGATGAATGCAAGTCACATCTAAGTGGCATCCATATCCACCATCACACATATTTCAACGGCATCCATATCCATCATCACATTATGCCAAATTAACACAAATAGTATAAGCTCTCTAAACACACATACTAAACTAATTAAACTCACCAAAATCACTAAATCCACTAAACACATATACTATAAACTCAATAAATACATACTAAACTAATTAAACTTATTATATATACTCACTAATGTACGGGTCGGTGATGGCGGCGGCGCGACGACGGTGGCGGGGCACGGCGGTGGGGAGGCCGACGGTGGCGGGGCACGGCGGCGCGACGACCGTAACGGCGCGTGGGGAGGCCGGGCGGCTTGACGGGCGGCGCCGGCGTCGAGCCGAGAGAGTGGGGCGGGCGGTGGGAGCGGGCGGCGTTCGCGGGCGGCGAGGGGCGGGTGAGGGGCGGCGGCGAGGGGCGGGCGGCGTTCGCGGGCGGTGGAGGGGCGGGCGGCGGTGGGAGCTGCGGCGAGGGGCGGCGGCGGGAGCTGCGGCGAGGAGCTGCGGCGAGGGGCGGGCGGCGGTGGGAGCTGCGGCGAGGGGCGGGCGTGGGGCGGGCGGCGGAAGAGAGAAGTGAAAGGAGAGAAAGAGAGAAGGAAGGCTGTCGGGTGGTTAAATTACATTCTTTGCCGAGTGCCCGATCGCGGGCACTCGGCAAATATTTTTTAAAAATTTTAAAATAAACTTTGCCGAGTGCCGGATCGCGGGCACTCGGCAAAGACGCCTTTGCCGAGTGCCGGATCGCAGAGCACTCGGCAAAGATGTGTTCAGCCCTCGGCAAAGCACGGTTTGCCGAGTGCCTAGCTTTACCGAGCGCGGCACTCGGCAAAGACTTCTTTGCCGAGTGCCCGACAAAAGGCACTCGGCAAAGAGGCCAACACTCGGCAAAGCCTCGGATTCCGGTAGTGTAAGCAGCTACATATATAAAGACATGTGCATATTTATTAGTCGCCGACAATTTTTTTATTATATACAGTACTTAATATGTATATGCACATATTTAAGATACAATATAAAAAGATAACAATAATATCACTAAAAAATTCACAAAAATATATAAAAATCTTTATGCATTGGAATCTTCTTATGATTGTAAGTTATATCATCATCAAGACCCTTAAATATCTCTTGCAATGTCGACACATAATAACATCATTCATTTGTGTTTTTCAATGATGAATGAAAGAACAAAAAATGGCAAAAGGACGCACTGTACTGACACGGCGTACCAACCACTTTAAACTTTAAAGGAACTCAGATGAACGAACACCCAATCATGGTTTCATGGTCCAAACTCCATATTAAAAAAGCGAACAGTATAAATCTACAGGAAAAAAACTGCCTCGCCTCCACCAGTGGAGTGGAAGTGTCACGTACATCACACGTCTTCGAAAATTTAGCACCAGCAAGAAAGCGTCCCATTACTTTGAGGCAAGCGACGCGGCCGCAACGACGCTTGGGTCGTGGTTTTAAGTCTTGACTTGATGACCTGACCCGTACGACGGGAAAGTTCCTGTCCTAACCCGGTCCGTGTTCCCATTTTTTTCCGACCATTTTCGTATTCCCGGAAAAATATAAAAATAGGATAAGACCAACCGAAAACAGGTACATAAATTGTACTAAGTAATTATATGACATATGACATGTTTTATTTAGTTATTTTGTACATAAATTGTATTAAGTAATAAAGATATGACATTGTTTTCTATACACTAAGTCTCCATATGTGTGACACTTGATCCTAACACACATGTGAAATGCATTTGTATTTGTCCTTAAATCCGGGCGTGACAAAGTTATTGAGTGAAACTGACTCTCTCAATGCATAGTTTTGTCGTGGTTTCGGAAACCAGGTGGACAATAGAATTTGTTTTCTAGAGGGGATGCTAGTGCGGACTCACTCCGAATGGTGAACCACCTAGGGTTCGAACAGAGGGTTTGAGACAGAGAGTTATACTGGTTCAGGCTTTTTTGCCCTAGTCCAGTGTAGTGTTGATCGTAGTATTGCTTGAGGACTGTGTTATAGCTGGTGCAAACGACACGAAAACCTGCAAATAGATCTAACAGCACGATGGCCGACACGCACATATACAAACGACACGATGAATGCAAGTCACATCTAAGTGGCATCCATATCCACCATCACACATATTTCAACGGCATCCATATCCATCATCACATTATGCCAAATTAACACAAATAGTATAAACTCTCTAAACACACATACTAAACTAATTAAACTCACGAAAATCACTAAATCCACTAAACACATATACTATAAACTCAATAAATACATACTAAACTAATTAAACTTATTATATATACTCACTAATGTACGGGTCGGCGATGGCGGCGGCGCGACGACGGTGGCGGGGCACGGCGGTGGGGAGGCCGACGGTGGCGGGGCACGGCGGCGCGACGACCGTAACGGCGCGTGGGGAGGCCGGGCGGCTTGACGGGCGGCGCCGGCGTCGAGCCGAGAGAGTGGGGCGGGCGGTGGGAGCGGGCGGCGTTCGCGGGCGGCGAGGGGCGGGTGAGGGGCGGCGGCGAGGGGCGGGCGGCGTTCGCGGGCGGCTGAGGGGCGGGCGGCGGTGGGAGCTGCGGTGAGGGGCGGCGGCGGGAGCTGCGGCGAGGAGCTGCGGCGAGGGGCGGGCGGCGGTGGGAGCTGCGGCGAGGGGCGGGCGTGGGGCGGGCGGCGGAAGAGAGAAGTGAAAGGAGAGAAAGAGAGAAGGAAGGCTGTCGGGTGGTTAAATTACATTCTTTGCCGAGTGCCCGATCGCGGGCACTCGGCAAAGATTTTTTAAAAATTTTAAAAATAAACTTTGCCGAGTGCCGGATCGCGGGCTCTCGGCAAAGACGCCTTTGCCGAGTGCCGGATCGCGGGCACTCGGCAAAGACGCCTTTGCCGAGTGCCGGATCACAGAGCACTCGGCAAAGATGTGTTCAGCCCTCGGCAAAGCACGGTTTGCCGAGTGCCTAGCTTTACCGAGCGCGGCACTCGGCAAAGACTTCTTTGCCGAGTGCCCGACAAAAGGCACTCGGCAAAGAGGCCAACACTCGGCAAAGCCTCGGATTCCGGTAGTGTAAGCAGCTACATATATAAAGACATGTGCATATTTATTAGTCGCCGACAATTTTTTTATTATATACAGTACTTAATATGTATATGCACATATTTAAGATACAATATAAAAAGATAACAATAATATCACTAAAAAATTCACAAAAATATATAAAAATCTTTATGCATTGGAATCTTCTTATGATTGTAAGTTATATCATCATCAAGACCCTTAAATATCTCTTGCAATGTCGACACATAATAACATCATTCATTTGTGTTTTTCAATGATGAATGAAAGAACAAAAAATGGCAAAAGGACGCACTGTACTGACACGGCGTACCAACCACTTTAAACTTTAAAGGAACTCAGATGAACGAACACCCAATCATGGTTTCATGGTCCAAACTCCATATTAAAAAAGCGAACAGTATAAATCTACAGGAAAAAAACTGCCTCGCCTCCACCAGTGGAGTGGAAGTGTCACGTACATCACACGTCTTCGAAAATTTAGCACCAGCAAGAAAGCGTCGCATTACTTTGAGGCAAGCGACGCGGCCGCAACGACGCTTGGGCCGTGGTTTTAAGTCTTGACTTGATGACCTGACCCGTACGACGGGAAAGTTCCTGTCCTAACCCGGTCCGTGTTCCCATTTTTTTCCGACCATTTTCGTATTCCCGGAAAAATATAAAAATAGGATAAGACCAACCGAAAACGGATACATAAATTGTATTAAGTAATTATATGACATATGACATGTTTTATTTAGTTATTTTGTACATAAATTGTATTAAGTAATAAAGATATGACATTGTTTTCTATACACTAAGTCTCCATATGTGTGACACTTGATCCTGACACACATGTGAAATGCATCTGTATTTGTCCTTAAATCCGGGCGTGACAAAGTTATTGAGTGAAACTGACTCTCTCAATGCATAGTTTTGTCGTGGTTTCGGAAACCAGGTGGACAATAGAATTTGTTTTCTAGAGGGGATGCTAGTGCGGACTCACTCCGAATGGTGAACCACCTAGGGTTCGAACAGAGGGTTTGAGACAGAGAGTTATACTGGTTCAGGCTTTTTTGCCCTAGTCCAGTGTAGTGTTGATCGTAGTATTGCTTGAGGACTGTGTTATAGCTGGTGCGTGTGCACAAAGATTGAGGGGGTCTTCCCTTTTATAGCTCAAGGGTAGGCCCTTACAGAGGAGACTTGTTTCCTACTAGCAAGAGCGTGATCTGTTGCCCCTAGTTAACGTAGTCCCTCTAACATCGTCTGTAGGGTCGTGCGTAGCCGTACACCCCGGCATGGCGCATTCACTACAGGAATCTACTTAATTCCCGTCGGCTCAGAACCGACGGGAATAAGCTCTAAACCGATGAGAATTAGTAATTCATGTCGGTATATGGTTAATTCCCGTCAGCCCTAAGCCGACAGGCATTAGATGTCGGGGATAAGCTTATTCCCGTCGGGAGCTGACGGGAATAAGTAATCCCCGTCGGCCAGTTACAAGCCGATGGGAATTAACCCTAATTCCTGTTAGCCACGACGGGCCGACGAGAATTAACAATTAATGCCCGGCGGCCCAGTAACTCCCGTCGGTCCTATCTGGTCGACAGGAGTTACTAGGCCGACGGGTATTAATTGTTAATCCCCGTCGGTTTGACCATAGCCGGCGGGGATTAACCTATACTGCTACAAAACCAGCACCAAATTAGGTCATTATTTCTCCACAATTGCACACATAACATATATATCATCACACAGAACAGACACATTACAAACACATACATTGATAATCAACTCACACATCACAAACTTAACATCACCAACATAGTTTACACAAACATTTCAAATAGAAACAACGAGATAAGTTAAAGTGTTTAGTTCACGAAAAATATAGCGTGCACGAGTTAAGAAACAAATACGACATAACACCATATTTAGAGATAACCACCACTTGGGTGGTTAGAGCTTTGACCGCTGCCGCCACCAGGAGGAGGGAACGCGAAGAGGGAGTCAACAAATCTAGTCCCTGTTGTGGAATCAGACCCACTACCACCCGCTTCGAGCGTAACCTATGCAAGTTAGCAAATATTAACATTTCTAATGCAAATATCAAACGTTAAATGCAAATATCAACAAGTATACAAATGTATAAATTCATCGAGAGTTATCGAACGTACCCTATCTCCAGGTGCAGGTATATGTGTCGGAGGGGTGTTGAACTGTTGAGTCCCCAATCCCTGTTTAATGAATATTCAACAAGTTAAGTATACGGTTCATGTTTTGCTAACTAGATGAATTAACATACCGGAGCTGGTGTGGATGCAAACTGGCTCTATTGTGGTGGCGGTGGAATATTTGGTGTCATGCCCTATTGCTGCATTAACTATTAAACATATGTGTTACTATTGAAGATGTTCTATTGAAATATAATAATTTAGAGTTCACTCACTTGATACATCGCTTGGTTATGTGCATTGCAAGCCTCCATAAATTCTCGTTATTGTCTCATTTCCTCACGCATCCTCATAATCTCCAACTCCTGCTCGTTCGGTCGACGAGAGCACGAGCTACGGGAAGATGAACCCGTCCTCTGAGATCTCACCGACGACGAGTCAATAAATCCGTCAAAGAGTGTGTATCTATAAGTGATTCAAAAATTGTGATTACTGCATAATCAATTTAGTGCCAACCATGTAATTTCATAAGTTAAAGCTTAACGTCCATGCGCTTTTCCACCACCACTTGCGTACACCATCGAGGGATCCATCGATTCATGTCGTCAGTCGAAGTCAGGGCTATGGCGACGAACCATCTCCTCCCCATATGCCGCCTATACATCATTCACAACCTTACAAATGCAGGAATTTCTATACTTTGAACGTTTGTACTTTTGGGCCAAAACTCACCATCCAATCCATGGTTGTCTGGCTGCAGAGCTGGTCAGGGTTGGTAGGGTCTGGTCCTTTGTGGCCCTCCTGGTAGACCTCAATATCACTAGGCTTTTGGCCGCGTGTAGCTTCCTGTATAAACAAAAAACATTCATAAGCAATCGTACTATTTGGTGATCGACATAGCTAGATCAAAAATACCATTCTTTTAGCTTTTCGGAGCATGTCGTCACCGAAAACAAATTGAATACTAACCTCACGATATTGATCCTCAGTCAAATATATCTTTGAGGACCCTTCCTTTTATTCAAGGGGCCTGCTTCTTCCGGATGATTTTGAAAATACAGGTTTGTAGCCTGAATTCTCGCATAGTATATGGCATCCTTCACTGGCTTCTTTGCATTGTTTTGGAACACACGTGCAGCGTGCCCCATGTAATCCTCTCCATCAGGCAACCGATATCGAAGCTACAACATAAAGAATACAAATACAATGGTATAAGTCATAGAATTACAATATTAAGAAATAGAACAAAAACAATAAAGCATTCATACCCAAAAGTCATGACGCACAAGTCCGTGTCTGTCGGTGTGGTTTCGTTCCTTTTTTAACTTGTACTCGTCCCAGGTACTGACGAGCACCTCATCGACACTATCTCCGTCTGACACCTTCACTATACCAGGGTAGTGAAGGCGGCAAAGAGAACCCAACTTAAGGTTAACCTGAGTGTGGTGTCCCTTGCCGTCAAAGGACAGATCCTCCCAATTCCTGCATTACGCAAAAACATTAATAATACACATAACAATACACACAATACACAAGTTAATATATTACACTCACCGATCTCCATGAGGCATGATTAAGATCCTATCAGCCTCTCGCTCTATCGCGTGACGAGGCTTTACTGAGTGGCTTTTTCTTGAGCGATGTGTGCGTGTCGCTGAAGAGCCTCCTGAGCCATCATCCATCGGGTTGTCAGCCGGTTGGGCCTGTTGGCCCCACTGGTCCCACACCTGTTCCTGCTCTCTCTGGTGGTCCCACTGGTCCCATGGCTGGTGTTGATGTGCGGCCTGGTCCCATGTTGCGTGCTGCACCTCCTCATTGTGTTGCACCTCCTCATTGTGCTGCTCATCCTCATTGTGCTGCTCCTCCTCATTATGCTGCTCCTCAGTGTGCTGCTCATCCTGGTACATACAACTCAAGATTTAGATATAGGTAAATATGTAAACAAATTTATTTGTACAAGATATGTTACCTCATCTCCATGTACAGCGCTCAACAGCTCTCGACGTCTGCTGCTGCTTGAAGAACTGCCTTGAAATAGGCCCAGACCCTTGAACAGCCCCTTCACTAACTTCTATGACTTTGGCGGCATCCTGCATCAAAAATAAGAAATTATTCATTAGTGCATCAAAAATGACATAATCCTTAAAAATTAGAACAAATGAAAGAACAAAATAACTTTACTTGTTAAATGTCATCAAAATCAGGATCTATTTGTTCTCTTCTATGCAGAGGTCGCCATGTAAGTTTTCTCCTAATAGGTTGTCTTCTCTATCTCTCAGGAAAAGTTAAGTCAGTAATGTCTGCAACTAGTGAATCTAATGCCGGTGCAGGATCAATATGAAAACTAGCTGGCAACTCTTCTTCTTGAAACACCTCATCAACCTGCTCAAGGTGACCAAATTGATATTCATCCTCACCAGGAGTGTATAGGAGTTCACGGGGATTTGCATTGTACACAACCCTCCATGTAGACAACTTTTTACATGGATATGTCGAGAAATAAACTTGGTCTGCTTGATGGGCAAGGATATACGTGTCGTGTCCTTGAAGCAATTTTTAAGGTTGGATCTGTGTCATCCCAAATTCGGTCCTATAATACTTCGGGTTATACCATTTACACTCAAAGAAAACTAGCGCTAAAGGCTTATTTCCAGCAAATGTAATCTCGATTATATTTTTGATTTTCCCGTAATAGCAAGCTTCGTGTCCTTCCATGTCGGTTGCCCTAGTAACGACTCCACTATTTTGAGTGGCAGCCATAGGATGACTAGATTCAAAAATGCTTGAACGAAAGCGATATCCATTGACGTCGTAAGGTCCATAGCTTTTGACAGTTACGCTTCCAATAATTATGTGGAAGTCATGGCTCTTCAGTCCATTTATCTTCATTGTCTTCAAGTTCATAGATCTTCTAAAACCAGCAGCATAACCATCTGGGAATTTAATATCCTTCATCCACTTCATCACTTCTTTCCATTGCTTAGGTTTCAGACAATAGTCAGCTTTTGGTTTGCCTCCGTTTTCTCTAAGCACTTGGGTTGGACGATCACATATCACTGCTAAGTCCATGTGTGCTTTGTCATTGTCTTTCGTTTTATCAAGGAAATCCATGCATGTATTTATGAGGGCTTGGCAAAAGTTACTCTCTTGATGCATGACATCGATGTTGTGCATCAAAATCAATGACTTAGCATAAGGAAGCTCCCACAAGCCACATATGTGAGTCCAGTTATGGTCCTCACCAAAACCTTGATACCTTATCCCACTCTCGTCTAGGACAAGTTTCCTATGCTCTTCTGTAATTTCTATCCCACTACGTCGCTTGGGCTGTCCCTTCGTGATAATGGTGCCCTTCCTAAACTCCTTTCTCTGCCTTCTGAAGGGGTGATTGAAGGGTAGAAAACATCTATGGCAATCAAAGTAACATATCTTGCCACCAGCACTAAGACGAAAACAATCTGTATCTTTAGCACAATAAGGACACGTCAATCTACCATTCACTTGTGTGACACCCACCCTTCTTAAAACCTTCATACATCCAATCACGTCTATCACCCATTATTGTAGATGTGTACGTATGAGCAAGAGTGCGTGTGAGACATTCATGTTTCTACATGTCACGTACATACCATGTATGGTATATACATATAGTTGCAACAACGAGCTAGTATAATCAATACATACATACATGACATTCATCAATTAACAATATTCACAACAATTAACATTTGAAATAATTACTATTTGTATAACACATCACATTCACCATCAAATTCATTAACTAACTAATAACATCAAACCATACCGTTTATATTTGCAACATAAAATTAAAACATCAACTACAATGTATAAAGTCAAATGAAGCCTAATAACACTATCAATTAATAGATTTAAACTAACTCTAATCACATAAAAGTTAACTCCCGTCGGCAACAAAAAAACCGACGAAAATAATCACATATGTATTTACATTTAGATATAGGATTATACCTCGACGACTCATTTGTGGATGGCGCGCCCTCGGTTGTGGCGGCGCTCGGGGTACGTGGAGCTCGGGGGCGATGCTCGGAGTACGTGAAGCTCGAGGCGGCGCTCCGGGGCGGGCTCGGGCGGTGGCTGCGGCGCAGGGGCGGTGGCCGCGGAGGTGATGGCGCAGGGGGCAACGGCAGCGCGCGGGGCGGCGGTGGCGCAGGGGCAGCGGCAGTGCGCGGGGCGGCGGTGGCGCAGGGACGGCGCAGGGGCGGTGCAGGGGCGGCACTCGGGCTGGAGGCGGCGGCACTCGGCTGTGAGAAACGGAGAAGAATGAGCCCGCGCGTCCGCGCCCTGGCTCATAAATATTTAATCCCCGTCGGCCAGAAGAGAAGCCGACGGGAATAAGTTAATCCCCGTCGGCCCGAGGAAGGGGCCGACGGAAATAAGATAATCCATGTTGGCTTGTGACGTGGCCGACGGGAATAAGATAATCCCCGTCGGCTTGTGACGTGGTCGATGGGAATAAAAATATTGCCCATCGGCTACTATTTTGCCGACATGAATTAGCCTATTCCCGTCGACTTCTGCCTTGGCTGACGGGAATTATCCTGGCCGACAGGAATGATTAGAATTCCTGTAGTGATTGCTCTATCATTCTGGTATATGGGTCCCTATAGCGACTACGATGCTGATGTCCTTGTAGTGGCGCCTGGTGGATCTCGCGGGGTAGACTCATGGTATGTGCATGACACTGTCTTGCCTCCGTCACGAACCCTGCGTCACCCTCTAGCGTGCATAGGCGTACACCCACTACAAGAGCTGCAGGCATTTTCGGCGGCCAGAAGCCGCCGAAAATAAGCTATTTTCGGCGGCAAAGGGTTTATTTTCGGTGGCGTCTGGCCGCCAAAAAAAACCGGCCGAAAATAAGACTATATTTTCGGCGGCCAGGCCCTGGCCGCCGAAAATAAGCTATTTTCGGTGGCTGGCTCCCTGGCCGCCGAAAATAACTAATAATTTCCGACGGCCACATAGTTAGCCGCCGAAAATTAAAACTGTCAAAAATAGTATTCCTATTTTCGGCGGCCAGGGAGGACGTCGAAAATTAATAATTTCAGAGCAAAAATTTTGAAAAAATGCGAAAAATACTCGAAAATTTATACAAAATTCATACAATAACAGAAATTTCATACAATAACAGAAAATTCATACTTGAGTTCACAACATAAAACTTGAGTCCATACAAATATAAATTCCACAAATAGTCCATACAAACATATAATCCACAAATAGTTCATTACAACGCACAGTGCGGCACAAAGCTAACTTAATCACATATCGGGGTCGTTGGAGTTGTGTCCACTACCTCCAGAAGCCAAGAACTGGTTGACGAAGTCGTGTAACGGGTTTGGATCCTAAAGAAAAAAGAAGACATTAATAACGGCATTGGTTACATGTATAACGACTATTCAAACAAATTGTTTCTCAAACTAACCTCTCCTACATAAGCTCCCTCCCCTGCATAAGCTCCTCCTGGTGCTGGTATGACCGGTGGTGGCGTGTTGTGGCCCATGACCCCGGATCCCTACAAAATCAAGTTTAGTAAAGATTTGAAATTAGGTTGATACAAACGATAAGTCTTAACTAAATTGAAGCACCTGAGGTGGAGGTGGAGGTGGTGGAGCATGTAATCCCCACTGAGGCATCGACGGCTGAAACTGAGGGAAAACAAATGGTTGCTGTTGTGCCTGCTGTGGAAACCAAGACTGTTGCAAATATAATATATTAGTTATAGAACCAATATTGAGCGTGATGAGAATAAATAAGACACTCACGTTCATTGCTTATTGCGCCTGTGCATTGTAAGCAGCCATGTACTCTGATTGCTGTTGGAGAAATGCCATTTGTTGTTGCCGCAGCTCTTCACGAAACTTTTCTTGCTGCTCCCTCATAGCTTCCTCCATGCTAGATACAGAGCGGCGACTATGGCTACTACTACCACAGCCCGCCTACGACGAAGAGCCGCCACGAGAACGCAACTCCGTCGAATCGATAACACCGGTAAACATAGAATATCATGAAAAACAAGAAAATTAGCTATTCGGTCATAGTTCCAATATTATTGAAAAGAGTCACAAGTTCATACCGTCCATGCGCCTTGCCTCCAAGTGAATGCACAACTTCAGCGTCGATGGTAGGTGCTCCTCGCCAATCGTAGTCTTCTCCATACTTCCTAACCATCTCCTGCTCGTATGTCTCCTGCAATACAATATGAAGGTTCAGCACACATGTAATTTATAGCTATATGGCAAGAAAACATTAATCCTAACAACAACTAACCATACGCTCAACGGCCGCTTGACTACACAGCTCATCGGAGATTTCACTGTTTTTCGCTCGATGCCCTCTCCTATAAACATCGATTGGGCTCGGGACAACTCCAGTTTGAGCCTCCTGCAAATATATGAGTACAATCCGGTTTCATTTCTGAGTAAAACAGAATACTACATACTCACCATTCGCTTAGCCAACCGAATGTGTCCATCAGCCCCATAGGTATGGTTGACTACGACCTCATCATCGTCCTCATCCGGCTGATAGCGCTGCCTATGTCGATTTCTGTTTGACTTCTCAATCCACTCGGGTGAAGCCCATATCTCACACAAAGCCTTGTAAGCCTGCGGCCGGTGTTCCATCCATGGAAGAGTTACCTGCATATAAAGCGTTAGCTCAAAATTACATTCACATCTGAATGAGCTGTTAAATTAGATTTTTACCTCCATGTACTGGTCTACAGTCAAGTAGACATCTGAATATTGTCGAAAGTTGTTGATAGAATGACCTCGATGCTTCGTTTACGCGTTCACAACCTGTAGATGAGCATTGGAAAATGCATCCCTGCACACCTTCTTCGCATTTTTCTCTAATACTCGGTCTGCATGCTCTTGAGCCTCAGGTTCCACACGATAGCGTCTCTGTCCAACATCGAAAATAAAATTAGTTCAAAAACAACTAATAAATGTTAGGTTGAAACAACTAATAAATGTTAGTTTGAAAAAATTACCCAAAAGTCGTGCTTGACGGCGCCTTGAGCTGTTCCATATGTAGCATGTGGAGCTAGTGCGAAGTGCGACCAGCTAGTGCAAGGAACCACCACATCTTTCGGGTCGGTGACAATTCCTGGGTTATGTAGATGACAGAGGTTACCTAAGACTTGATTAACCTGTCTATGGTGACCTCGACCGTCAAATGACGTGTCTTCCCATTGGCTGCATGACAAAAAAACAAGAAAGTCATGTCATATATATAGTGTAAAATAAACAAATAAGTAAAAACAAAGTGGCCAAACGTGAGTACCTATCACCAACCGGGATGATCAGTACTCGAGCTTCAGATTGTGCAGGCGCTGACGGAGGTAGGACAAAGTGGCCCTTCCGAGTGCCCCTTCATCGAACGACAGGAGCCTCGGTGGTATCGTCATCCGCCTCAGCATTTATGCCCACCTCGTCCTCCTCCTCATGGGCCTGCTCGTCCTCCTCCTCATGGTGTTGCACCTCCTCCTCCTCGTCCTCCTCTTCCTATGGACATGAAATAGAGACACGTAAAAATTTACATAAACATTTACATAAGATCAATTACATAAGTGACTGACAAATAAGATCAATTACATAAACATTTACATCGGTACTCCGTTGTAGAGCGATAGGTGTATCACGTAGTTCTGGCCGAGCGTGTCTCAGCAACGCCTCCTGTCTGCTCTGGCTAGAAGAACTCCCTTGGAAAAGGGAACGTGCACCAGGGAGTATCCTGCTAGCCGCATTAAGAAACCCCCTAGCAGTTCGCTTTGGTTTCCTACCACTCATCCTGTTCAATAGAAAAACATTAAATGTATTAGCTCCATAAAATTAAGTGAACTAATAAAAAATCAAATAATACATCACATAATATGAAATTTTGCATTACACATCAAAATTCATCAGAGTCACGATCAAGGAGTCTTCTTCGATCCAAAGCTCGCAATATGGCTTTTTTGTTCCTTGGATTTCATTTTCGTTTCGGTGCAACACACTCATCAGTAGTGACATCGTTACGGTCTTCGACTAGTGAGTTCAGTGCAACACCCTCATCGATAGTAAAAGTAGTTGGCAATTCTTCTTCTTGATAAACATCATCGGCCTGTTCGTCTTCGAATTGATAACCAGCAGTGCAAGGAGTATGTAA
This sequence comes from Zea luxurians, assembly GCA_029449295.1. NCBI lineage: Eukaryota > Viridiplantae > Streptophyta > Magnoliopsida > Poales > Poaceae > Zea > Zea luxurians. The sequence continues at coordinate 3,323,311 of JAOPSE010000090.1, forward strand.
ACGTTCCCTAGGGTTCACCTCATGAACTACCCACCATGCTTCAAACTTCGGATTTGGGTACGACATATAGTAGACCTACTCGCACTGGTGTGCAAGGATAAAATTATCATGGCCTCGAAGTCGTTCCTTGTGCTTTACTTCAGTTATACCATATTGACTTTGTCTAATCCCATTAGTGTTGTCAAACCAATCACATAGAAAGAATACTAATTTCAAAGGTTTGTTCCCTGCAAAATTAAACTCTAGGATGTTTTGAATGATGCCATAATAATTAGTTTCTCTGTCGAGTGCATCGAGTGCGCTAGTCAGAACTCCAATGTTACGTGTGGCTGCACGAGGACGAGACTTTTCAAATTGGTCTGAACCAAAACGAAAGCCATTCACATCGTATCGACCAAATGTTCTGCAAGTGACCGTCCCATAAGATAACTGTCTCAAGTCCTCGTGTATGTTAGGAGTCTTTGTGCACTACAAATAATATACAGTTAAAATGACTACCTCGCGTAAAAGGCTAAATGACATGAAAGTAAGGAATATAAAGAGTTTACATGCTCGCGAAACTAGTCAACAAAATTAGGTCTTCCTTGCCTCCCATGTCGTCGCATAGTATCTAGTTGTTTGCTTGTAGGCTGATGGGAATAAGTCCAATTTTCCTCGTCGAACTTACTGTACGACAAATAAGTAATTAAATATGGCTCCTTTGGTAAAGAAATTAAGGGGTAAAATAAAGACTTACATGAAATACGGCTCCATCTCTTCCATATTAGAGTACATGTATAGCAATGCGGACATTCTTTCATCCATGCTAAGGTGGTAGAACGTGCCCTTACTAGTACTTGTGCCTCTCCATTGGAAAATGTTGAGATCACTGACAGGAGGTTCCTCATCGACATTGTATCGCATGGTAGCAGCATAGACATTATGTTCCTCTGCGAAATACACACTCGTGAAGTATGAAACCTCCTTTAGCAAAAAAGCTTTAGTGATGCATCCTTCTACTCTAGCCTTATTTCGAACCATGCCTCGCAGGTTTTTGAGTGCACGTTCAATGTGATACATCCACCTATATTGTACAGGTCCACCAACCTTTGCCTCATATGGAATGTGAATAAGTAGATGCTCCATCGGATTGAAGAATCCAGGTGGGAATATTTTTTCTAGCTTGCATAACAACACTGGTATTTGTTTCTCCAACTTATCCATCATATTTTTACTTATTTCTTTGGCACAGATCTGCCCGTAGAAATAACTTAGCTCAGCTATTGCTTGCCACATGGCGTCGGGCATATAACCACGAAACATGACAGGGATAATCCTCTCCATTAATATATGGAAGTCATGGCTCTTTAACCCAGTTAGTTTTCCCGTTTTCAAATTCACAGCTCTTTTCAAGCCTGCAGCATAACCATCAGGAAATTTAATTTTTTTCATCCATCTCATTACCTCGATCTTGTCTTTAGAGGTAAGACAGAACAAGGCACGTGGCGGCTTACCGTTGTCATTGAGCACTTGGGTTGGTCGGTCACAAAGCATTGCTAGATCTCTTCGAGCTTTCAGATTGTCCTTTGTTTTTTCAAAGTGCATGCAGGTGTGTATGAGGGCTTCAGCAACATTACTTTCTTGGTGCATGACATCAATGTTGTGCACAAGAATCAATGACGACATATAAGGGAGCTCCCAGAGACCACATATATGTGTCCAGTTGTGGTCCACTCCGAATCCTTCGTACTTGTCCCCCTTTTCATTTAGGACAAGGTTGTTCAACTGAGCATATATTTCTACCGCGTTAAGACGTTTAGGCGGACCTTTGGTGACCACAGTGTTCTTTATAAAGTTTTTCTTATCGCGCCTAAAGGGGTGTTTCCTGGGCAACCAGCGTCGATGGCAATCGAAGTAAGTGATCTTTCCACCATGAGCAAGACGGAAGCAATCTGTATCTGAACCGCAATATGGACATTTCAATCTACCATGTGTACTCCAACCAGTAAAAATAGCATACGCCATGAAGTCATGCACTGAAGCGCCCCAATCCTCTGGGACTCAAATGTGATACAATTACTAGTCCCAGGAGGCTAGTAAACACATTTATACATCAGATGATTACAGATCTGCTTAAACGAGACAAACCTATAAAGGTGGCGATCAACTTTAAGAGTTGGTCCACAACTCGGGACATATCATCAGAGTGGGGCTGAAGCAGCCCGATATACGCAGCGAAGCAAATCAGCGGTCTAATAGCCACAGGCAAGGTTGGGAACAGTCGCAACTCTTACCCGATCTCCTTTTTTTCTGAAAAACAACAAATAAGCAAGGGTGAGTACAAACGTACTCAGCAGCCCACCTTCAACCGCGGAATGGGGAAATCAGATATAATGCATGGAATATGTGGAGCTCAGGATATTTTGCAGAAACAACAATATTTTATGCAGGGTTGTTTTGAAAAACATTTTGTATTTTGCAAAGCGCATCCTCTCCAAAAGGAGCAGGAAGTTTTTCAGTATTAGAACAAAATCCCCTGGACTAAACCATCCAGGTATCTCAGCAGTTTCCCACTGGTTTTCATTTTCAAAAACAGCTACTGGACTTCCCGTCCACCATAGCTCACGTCTCAACTGTCGAACCTTTTAAAAACATCTTTTCTCAAATGCACCCTTTTTTGAAAACAAAACATTAATTGTCATACCACACCAGACTCGTCCATTCCTGTGGACACAGACTATTCGAATAGGTTTTCAAACTCTGCGCAGAGGTGTACACTTTACCCACTAGTCCGGCTCTGCGATCTCATAGCTAGTGAGACCTGAATCCGAATCTCTTTCTTTCCTCACACGTCCTAACCTTAACGGTTATACCGGAAGGAGTCAGGCCACCGCCATGTCCAAACCGGACAAAACATTCCCCCTCCTTATCCTCCCGGTGCTCCCCAGCCTTCATAACCCTGGGGTTGGACCGTACGAGTTCAGATTGAGTGACTGCCCACACAGTCTCGAGTGGTTGTACTTATCATGAGTATAGGTAGTAAAAGATGACAAACCGGTCCTTATAAGAGGGGACAATCCTTCTGCTCACGCCTAAACCAGTTGAGCCATCACCTTAGGCCCTCCCCTAAACCAGGGAGTCCTTGATCATCCCTACTCAAAGGTGATAAGGGTGAAAACCCTTCATCATACACATTTTGAAAAGCATTTTCTTTTGAAAACTCACACCTTTCCTCAAATCATTTGTAACAAATATATCAGGGATTGATTGCGGCGAGCGGCTGGGTGGCCATAATAACTTGTCTCAAAATCATATCATGCATAAAATAACAGGCTGAGGGTTGTGGTTGAAAAATCATAGGTAATTTATGCATCAAAGGGATCCAGTGAGCTTGTCGTGCTTATTCGGCGAAGGGGGAAGGGGAGCTCGCGGAACTGGCTTCTAGCTCCACTACCTGGCGTAGACTTGCAAATCTAGCCTCCACGAGACGGCACGAACACTCCGATAACTATGCAACATGAATAAGCAAACATACAAACAAGCAAGTATACCAACAAATATTTAGTATAGTGGTCAGAATAGCGATATATGGATGGGTAGAGTCTTGAGTAGAATCTGTGTCATGTGGTGTTGTGATATTACTAGTGGTGGAGCGGAGGTGCTTACCAGGAGGGTGGACAGGAGGCGAAGCGACACTATGCGTGTAGCCGGTAGAGCAGAGTAACTGAGTGGGTGGGGTGTTTGCCTTGGCTGAGGGTGTTGAGTGTGTGTGGAGAGGGAGAGGGTAGCTGGGTGTATTTATAGCTGGGTGTATGTGGTGTAGCACAGTGAAGTTCACTGTTGGTGAGAATAGTGACGAATGAATCGTCTGACTTAGTATGAACAGGAGAGTTATAGGTAGAATATGGGACAAGAGTATTTTGGGAGTCTTCTGAAATATGAACCATGTTTAAGGGATGACATGGTTGGATAGGGAATAATTCGATAAGAATTTAGAAACAAGAATTATTGGAATCGGAGTTTGGAAGCCTGGTTCGAAGGAATCTCAAAGTCAAGCATGCTCAACTTGGAGAAACCTGGGATGGGTGACCAGATGGGAAGTTCCTACTGGAAGGAAAATCACAATCACCGGAGTTCGTATGACTGGAACATGGGTCTGGCTGGTCTTAGGTGGACTAGACAGCATGATGGATGAGTAGTTGAAATTTGGGATAACTAGATGACCGATGAATAGTAATGATGATTAGTAACGATGAATAGTGGCGACGGAAAAGTAATTATAGATATCATCGATGGATAGTAACGATGATGAATAGTAATGGTAAATAGTAACGATGATGAATAGTGTGTGTGAATAGTAACGGTGAATAGTGATAGTGAATAGTTCGTATGAACGAACGATGAACGATGAATAGGAACTATGAACGAACGGACGAACGATCGAATGATCGGACGAACGAAGGATCGGAATTTCGGCAGCATAACGGCAGGAAAAGATTTTTTGGATGAACGAACGGACGAACGATCGAATGATCGGACGAACGAACGATCGGAATTTCAGCAGCATAACGGCAGGACAAAGATTATCTGGAAGAATGATGAATAGGGACTATGAACGAACGATGAACGATGAATAGGGACTATGAACGAAGGATGAACGATGAATAGGGAACTATGAACGAATGATGGACGATCGAATGATCGAACGAACGAACGAACGATCGGAATTTCGGCAGCATAACGGCAGGACAAAGATTATCTGGAAGAACGATGAATAGGGACTATGAACGAACGATGAACGATGAATAGGGACTATGAACGAACGATGGACGATCGAATGATCGAATAAACGAACGATCGGAATTTCGGCAGCATAACGGCAGGAAAAAGATTATTTGGACGAACGAACGGACGAACGATCGAACGATCGGACGAACGAACCATGAACGATCGGACGAACGATCGAACGATCGGACGAACGAACGAACAAACTAAGAACAGGGGGACGAACGATCGAACGATCCTTGTGCTAGTGTGTGCTTGTGTGGAACATGGAGTGGGTGTGTGTGGGGGGGAAGAGAGTTGCCATGAAATGGCTTGGGGTGGGATGAGAGGAGGCCCTTGCCCCTCTATTTATAGCCATGGTGGGGGGATTAGGGGGAGGGATGAGGGGATTAGTGGGAGGATGAGAGGATTAGTGGGAGATTAGCATGGATTTGTCTTATATGAGTGTAATTAGCTTGTAGAGCTCACCGTATGACACCGGAGGCATACGTATACGTATGGGCATGAGGAAAGTTATGAAGAAAATATTTGTAGGGACTTTAAAAATGATTCTGAAGGTATTTGTCAAGAGGAAAATATCTGGAGATATATCGGTGGAATATTTGGGCAGTATTTCTGGAAAGAACTTGAAGGGGATCACTAGGGAAATATCTGGGCAGTATTTCTGGAAAGAATTTGATGGGGATTACTCGGAAAATATTTGTAGGATATTTTGAGGAGGATTTTGGAGATAATATAGACCACTATATTTTATTTGTTGATATCAACTCGCAAACAAAAATTTTGAAATGAAACTTGAAATTCATTTTGAATTTAGGGTGAGTTTGAGAAAATTTCAGGATTTGAATTTTTGGGATGCTACAAATCTACCCCACTTAAAAGGAATCTCGTCCTCGAGATTCAGCTTGGAAGGGTTATGGGTATAGCTTTACTTCAGCTACATATCTTCACTTTGCAGACTCTTCGAGGAGATGGAACTTCAAAAAGATCTGGCCTTGAGGAGCATCTGGTTGCCGATTGCAAACGTTGATTCTGGCTACTCAAGATCATCTTCAGGCTTCTAGGTTTCACTTGGCAGCTAGCTTATTGAAGAAGCATCGATGCCAACACGCAAACCTTTCTCTTGCGAACTCCCACATGGATTCCTTCCTTGATTGGTCTTCTGGTGCTTCATCAACAAAACTTGGGTGACCACTTCTCATCCAGAAACTTATATGCTTTGATGATCTGGTCCTCGACAAGCTTGCTTCAGGCCTTCTTCTTTTTCTCCATGGCAGGAACCTTTACTGGAACACTACCCCACTTAAAAAGAATGAGGGTAGGACTTTTGAATCTTGGGGATTTGAAGTACCTCATAACAAGGGTGTTACGGGGCCTTCTTCTGCTGCTACTGTTTGAGCAGGCTGCGGAGAGATGACTGGCACAGGGTTGATTCTGGGAGAACCTTCTTCTTATCTTCTCTTCACTATCTTCTTTTCTCTTCTCACTTTTCACTGCCTCTTTCTTTCTCTTTGCTCTTCCCACTGGAGGATTCTATCAAACAGTATTACCATCATACAGATGAAGAAACCAAAGACTATGAATCATGTACAACAGTCTTCAACCCAAGAATCACCAAGCATTGTGATCTTAGGGGCGAGGGAGTGGGAAAAGGAGTTGCTTGCAATTTGGCAGAGGGGATTTTATCAGGTGTGTGCTTTGCTTTGAGCGAGATGGGAGTTGAGGGAGCTGGTGGGGGGTTTTATAGGCGAGTGGGGGTGCTCGGGTGCGGAGTGGCGGTGATGGAGTAGGTGACATGAGGCAGCAGGTGCGATAAGGGGAAGGGGGGCCTGTTGCCGGCGACGATGGCGGTGGGTGCGCTGCAAAAGGGGGCGTGGGTGGCGGTAGTGCGCTGCAAAGGGGGTGTGGGGCGGTGGTAGTGCGCATGGAGGCGGGCACGCATGCGGGGAGCACGGGTGAGTGGTAGGGTCAATGACCCTGATGTTTGTGGTCTCTGGTTCCAAGAATCTTTGCCTCTCTATATGGTAATAACTCCTTCTGTCCTCTTTTCCTGTTTACTTTGACTCAGGGGCAGTGCTTTGATTCTCACGGTCGGCCTTTTGACTGAGCAGCCGGACTGGTTCCTTCTATAGCTTATTCCAAGCTTCCAGGGTAAGCTTCCCAGTATCTTCTTGGGTAAGGTGCTTTTCTCTTGAGATGGGTTAAGATGAGAATGGAAGCATAAGGTGAGGATTAGCTCTAATTTGTGATCTATGTTTTTAGAGAAAACCTTTCTTAAAAAGAAAGAAAACACACAAGCTCAACAATGATGAGCACAAACAAATCAAATTTTTTGAATAAGAGAATAATAGAGTTTTCCAAATCACGAACTACTCAGATTCGGGGGCTAAGCATAACTACTATTGCTCGGCTCCTGAACTGAGAACTATGCTAAACAGGACTTATGAGCACTAACGTTAAAGGATCACATATGCACTCAAAAGGGGAGAAAACATCAAGCGAAATTCATTTTGAAATGCCCTAGGGGGGCACACAATTAGAGTTTTGCAAAACACGAGTCTACACGATTACCTCTCATACATGCAGGGCTATAGCCAAAGTGAAGAAAAACTTCACTACCCAATGCATGCAGAGGACTGGGCATACTAACTTCAGACCAGGCAATTCTCTTCTGGCAAGGATTGCACACAACTTCAATCTGAGACATCTCCTGGATGGGTCAACAGGGAGCTGATGTTGATGACTTCTTCTGGCGGCGACTGAGGTGGCAAGACTGGGTTAAACTCTTCTTCAAGCTGGACTGGCTCTTGTAGCTCCTCAGAGGGCGACGGTGCTGGCGGGGTGCTTGCAGCTTCTTCTTTGATCTCACGGGATGGTGCTGGAATCTTCTTCATGGTGAGGGGCTCAAACAACTCTGGTGGGGGATCTTGGGAGGACTCGGGGTGCTCTTGCTTATCCATAGCCTGAGGGAAGACTGGAATTCCTTCCAAGACTATGGCTCCTTCCGGGAGTTCCCAAGCCTTCTTTTCTCCTCTGGTAGAGACCGAGTGACCTTCAAGAATCTGGGGATCTTCAGCTCTCCTGGGTTGAACTGGGTTGGATGGAGCGGGCTCTTGGATTCGCAGGGCTCTACGTTGGTTATGGGTTACCAAGTAGGCATCCATCAACTTCTGGACGTGCTCATCCTTGGCTTGCTTCAGGGCTTCAACAGCAATAACTTCACGACTTTCCAATGCAGTTGCACGAGCTTGAGCTGTGGTGAGATCCACATGGAGCTTACGGTTGAGCTTCTCTGCATCTTCTGCTCGGGCAATCATCTAACGGTGGTGCCGAGCCAAGAAATCATACTGGGCATCTAGGGTGAGCAGGTATGCAATGAGGTACACGACTGTGGGGTCATCCTCAAGCAGCTGCTTCCCTTCCAAGGCACGCATCCTGGCCATCCAAACAGGACGGTCTCTCTGAAAGGGTGGAAAGAATCTGAGCGGGGTGTCGGCCACTTCTTCTTCATAAAGTTGACACAGGGTCCTCAATGCCTTGTGAGCGATGACTTGGCAGGTGTCTCTGAATTTGTGCCCAGCAGCAGTGACACTCCATTCCACATGGCGCGGACTGGATCCAATGTATACAGTCACGACACACTTCTCTGTGCCATGCTCGACGAATTCACGACCATCATACTCTGGCTGGCTCCTGATTCTGAGGCGAACTGTGCATGCTCTCAGCAACTTGGGGAAACCATCTTCATTCTGGCAAAAGCTGGTTTGGCAACGAACCTCCATCTGACTTCTGAGAGAAGGAAAGGGGAAAACATTTTTGAAATGAAGGGATGAGAGCAAGAATTTTTTTTAAGAAAATAGTTTTGACTCAAAAACTTTTGATCAGGCTAAGGGTTACGTCCTGCGGCCAACCTAACAGCTTTGATACCACCTGAAGCGCCCCAATCCTCTGGGACTCAAATGTGATACAATTACTAGTCCCAGGAGGCTAGTAAACACATTTATACATCAGATGATTACAGATCTGCTTAAACGAGACAAACCTATAAAGGTGGCGATCAACTTTAAGAGTTGGTCCACAACTCGGGACATATCATCAGAGTGGGGCTGAAGCGGCCCGATATACGCAGCAAAGCAAATCAGCGGTCCAACAGCCACAGGCAAGGTTGGGAACAGTCGCAACTCTTACCCGATCTCCTTTTTTCTGAAAAACAACAAATAAGCAAGGGTGAGTACAAACGTACTCAGCAGCCCACCTTCACCCGCAGAATGGGGAAATCAGATATAATGCATGGAATATGTGGAGCTCAGGATATTTTGCAGAAACAGCAATATTTTATGCAGGGTTGTTTTGAAAAACATTTTGTATTTTGCAAAGCGCATCCTCTCCAAAAGGAGCAGGAAGTTTTTCAGTATTAGAACAAAATCCCCTGGACTAAACCATCCAGGTATCTCAGCAGTTTCCCACTGGTTTTCATTTTCAAAAACAGCTACTGGACTTCCCGTCCACCATAGCTCACGTCTCAACTGTCGAACCTTTTAAAAACATCTTTTCTCAAATGCACCCTTTTTTGAAAACAAAACATTAATTGTCATACCACACCAGACTCGTCCATTCCTGTGGACACAGACTATTCGAATAGGTTTTCAAACTCTGCGCAGAGGTGTACACTTTACCCACTAGTCCGGCTCTACGATCTCATAGCTAGTGAGACCCGAATCCGAATCTCTTTCTTTCCTCACACGTCCTAACCTTAACGGTTATACCGGAAGGAGTCAGGCCACCGCCATGTCCAAACCGGACAAAACATTCCCCCTCCTTATCCTCCCGGTGCTCCCCAGCCTTCATAACCCTGGGGTTGGACCGTACGAGTTCAGATTGAGTGACTGCCCACACAGTCTCAAGTGGTTGTACTTATCATGAGTATAGGTAGTGAAAGATGACAAACCGGTCCTTATAAGAGAGGACAATCCTTCTGCTCATGCCTAAACCAGCTGAGCCATCACCTTAGGCCCTCCCCTAAACCAGGGAGTCCTTGATCATCCCTACTCAAAGGTGATAAGGGTGAAAACCCTTCATCATACACATTTTGAAAAGCATTTTCTTTTGAAAACTCACACCTTTCCTTAAATCATTTGTAACAAATATATCAGGGATTGATTGCGGTGAGCGGCTGGGTGGCCATAATAACTTGTCTCAAAATCATATCATGCATAAAATAACAGGCTGAGGGTTGTGGTTGAAAAATCAAAGGTAATTTATGCATCAAAGGGATCCAGTGAGCTTGCTGTGCTTATTCGACGAAGGGGGAAGGGGAGCTCGCGGAACTGGCTTCTAGCTCCACTGCCTGGCGTAGACTTGCAGATCTAGCCTCCACAAGATGGCACGAACACTCCGATAACTATGCAACATGAATAAGCAAACATACAAACAAGCAAGTATACCAACAAATATTTAGTATAGTGGTTAGAATAGCAATATATGGATGGGTAGAGTCTTGAGTAGAATCTGTGTCATGTGGTGTTGTGATATTACTAGTGGTGGAGCGGAGGTGCTTACCAGGAGGGTGGACTGGAGGCGAAGCGACACTATGCGTGTAGCCGGCAGAGCAGAGTAACTGAGTGGGTGGGGTGTTTGCCTTGGCTGAGGGTGTTGAGTGTGTGTGGAGAGGGAGAGGGTAGCTGGGTGTATTTATAGTTGGGTGTATGTGGTGTAGCACAGTGAAGTTCACTGTTGGTGAGAATAGTGACGAATGAATCGTCTGACTTAGTATGAACAAGAGAGTTATAGGTAGAATGTGGGACAAGAGTATTTTGGGAGTCTTCTGAAATATGAACCATGTTTAAGGGATGACATGGTTGGATAGGGAATAATTCGATAAGAATTTAGAAACAAGAATTATTGGAATCGGAGTTTGGAAGCCTGGTTCGAAGGAATCTCAAAGTCAATCATGCTCAACTTGGAGAAACCTGGGATGGGTGACCAGATGGGAAGTTCCTACTGGAAGGAAAATCACAATCACCGGAGTTCGTATGACTGGAACATGGGTCTAGCTGGTCTTAGGTGGACTGGACAGCATGATGGATGAGTAGTTGAAATTTGGGATAACTAGATGTCACACCCGGTTTTAGAAGGTAAACCGAATGCGAACCATGTACGTGTCAGGATCAGTTATTCACGTACACAGCAGTTACATAACATGGACATCATCACATAGTGCTCAAAATAGTATTAAAAGGGCAAATAATAGTCGATTACATCATACGTCTGAGACGTCCATATAGTCCTTACAGTAAATCAAAGTGCGAAAACGAAACGTAGATAACCGCGGCCTTCACAGGCAGCCGACTGGGGGTTGCCGCTAACCCACACCTAGAACTCGTCGTAGTCTTGGAACTCCTGGAAGTCTCCTTCCACAGCTTCATCTTCTCCTGAGCCGTGGTTGCAATGCTGACAACCTGGGGGGGGTTTGGTGTGTAGAGCAAGAGTGAGTACACATCAACATACTCAGCAAGTATCCCGTTTGGCTGTAGTGGACTAGCTTTATGTGGGGGTAAGTCAAGCAGTTGCTTTTAGTTGGTCAGTTTATTATTTACTAGTGGAAAGCCAGGTTTTAGCATTAACCCAAGTTATTAACCCAAAGTACCCTTTCCAAACGGAAAGAATACCACTTACCATTACCATAAGTATAATCATAACCATCCTCATTGTCATCTGTAAACCAAAATGTCTCTGATCAAGTACCACTAATCACTGGAGCTCCCTTGGCCGCTCATAACCGCGAGCACGGCTGATATATCAGTTTTCAAACACTCTACAGAGGTTGTGCACTTTACCCACAAGCCGTGATTCCCTCTTGCCTCGGGCCGATCAAACCCTTAAACACTACCAAGGTGAATAGGCAGGGTCTCACTACGTAGCCTTTACAAAGATTTCCCCGGGGCTGTAGCCGCCCGTTAGGTTTCCTAAATGTACCGCACTCCTCCCCAAGGGACAAATCAACCTTGGTAGAGCGAGCCGCATACACCGAGCCCCATTGACGGCACAACGGCTAAGCGAACTACACCCCGGTTCCTCTAATTATTCAGCTAAGGGCGTCCCACTCCACCCTCATGGTTGCACTGTTTTCCCGGGCGGTCATCCATAGAACAGGTCCTTACGGAGAGGCACTCGAGAAACCGCTCGAGCCCCCTTGAAGACCACAAGTACAACATCATAATAAGAGAAGGGAAAACAGCGTATCATATATAATCTCATCATGTTCATTGATTAGAGTTTGAGCAATAGCATGAAGCTAAACAGTAATAATCCGACCCAAATAGGTAAACAAGGACATGGATAACAAAAGCTAGTCAATCCTTAGGTATAAATGTGTAATGCGGGAGGTGAATTAAAGAATGAATAGGACAGAGATAGGTCAAAGGACACTTGCCTCCACCAACCGACTGCTGCTCAGGGGCTTCTCCTGCGGGTTCTTCGGGTTCTCCGACCGGATCGTTCTCTATGCGAGCGCAAACATACATACATCCACATATTTAATACAAAAGAACAGTACACCATACAATAGAATGCAATAAGTAAACTGACGTTCCACGCGGGCTCGCAGTTATAGTTAAGAGAGAAAGAGAACAAGACAGTCGGGAAACGGTCACGTTACATGATTATAAATTAACTACTCGCTTAATGGAAGGAAATTTAATGTAGACACTATGTTTAGCGTAAAGTAAAGTCATGTTTCATGTCTAATCATTATAAGCAGGTGGAGATAAATAAAAAGAATGGTCGTGCGGCGAGACACGCGACATAGCACTCTAAAACAAATTAAGAAGTTAACGACTCGTCGCGCGACCGAGCACGCAACGAGACACTTCGCCTTAGTTATGAGGAGACGTTAAGCGTCGCGCGACGAAACGCACGACGGCATACGTCGACTAAACTGAGTCCAAAGTGGAACGTCGCGTGAATACACACGCGGCGTTACACCTTAAACAACCTGAAATTAAAATGGATCGTCGCGCGACGAAGCGCACGACGCAACACATAGATAGAATCTGAAATTAGACAAATCCGTCGCGCGGCGAAGCGCGCGACGCAGCACGCTAACTAACGGAGTTTGACATTAACTATCAACTAACAAATAATCACCGCGAGCGCGGACGAGCGGGGACACGGTCGGGCGAGGCCGGGACAGGGGCGGGGCGACCGGGCCGGGGCCGGGGCGGTTGAACCGGCCAGGGGGCGGTTGAACCGGCCAGGGGGCGGGAGCGCGCGGGCGAGCGGGGCTCGCCGCGCCGCGGGAGGGCGCCGGGCCACCACGGCCGGCCGAGCCGAGGGGCGGGGCGGGCGAGCGCCACGCGCAGGGGCCGGGGCAGGGGCGGGCGCCGCCGCGCGCAGGGGCCGGAGCAGGGGGCGGGGGGCGGGGCCGCGCCGCCACAAGGGGAGGCCGGGCGGGGGCCGAGCGCCACCGGGGAGGGAGGGGGAGGGGCCGAGCGGGGGGGCCGAGCGCCGCCGGGGAGGCCGGGGCGGGGCCGAGCGCCGCCGGGGAGGGAGGGGGAGGGGCCGAGCGGGGGGGGCGAGCGGGGGAGGGGCCGAGCGCCACCGCGCGGGACCGGGGACGGGGTCGCCGCCGTGGCAGGGGGCGGGCGGGGCCGGCCGCGCCGCCGGCGAGCGGGGAGGGGCAGGGGCGCGCGCGAGCAGGGGAAGAAAGGGGGGGGGCGCGCGTGGGGAGGAAGAAGAGGAGGGGGAGGGAGAGAGAGAGGAGAAAGGAAGGGGAGGGGAGCTCACCTCGGGGTCCAAAATCCGGTGATCGCCGTCTCCAAATCCTAGGGCACCACGGGGAGAGAGAGGTGGAAGAGGGAGAGGAGAGGTTGTTGCGCGGGAGATCCAAATGAGAGAGAGGGAGAGAAGGGGGGCGCATGGGGGGGTTGGGCGCCAGGGGCGCGCAGGGCCGGGCCGGGCAGGGCTGGGCTGGGCCAGGCCACTTCGCGGATCGAAGACCCACGACGCGCGCGGACCACTAAACGGACTTAAATCGTGAATCGAAATCCGGAACGGAACGAGACGAACACTCAACATCAGACAAAGAAATGTGCTTCGGCATGATGCAACACCCATGACACTTAGGTTTTGGTTTATACATGACACGGACACCTGTCGCTATACTGGTTTGAAATTGGGAAGAAAGAGCAAAATGGGGAAAGAGAAAAGAGAGTAACGCCTGAATTTGGTGAGAGAAAAGAAGAAAAAATTCTACCCCCAAATTCAGGGCGTTACAAACCTATCCCCCTTAAAAGAATCTCGCCCTCGAGATTCAGGGTTGGCTAGCAAAGAGCTTAGGGTATCTAGCCATCAGATCATCTTCACGCTCCCAGGTTGCTTCTTCCTCAGAGTGGTGATCCCATCTGACTTTGCACATTCTGATGGTCTTCCTTCGGGTGACTCTGTCTGCAACCTCAAGGATCTGCACTGGCTTCTCAACGTAGGTCAAGTCCTCCTGGACTTCAAGACCTTCCACTGGCAACTGCTCTTCTGGCACACGCAAGCACTTCTTCAACTGAGACACATGAAAGACATCATGCACAGCGGACAAATTCTCTGGCAGACTGAGCTGATAGGCCACTTCTCCACGCCTTGAGAGGATTTGGTATGGACCAATGTAGCGGGGTGCTAGCTTGCCTTTGATTCCGAACCTTCTGACTCCCCTGATCGGTGACACTTTCAGATAGACAAAGTCTCCTACTTCAAAACTCAGCTCTCTTCTTCTTGTGTCTGCATAGCTTCGCTGCCTCGATTGCGCTATCTTCAGATTCTCTCGGACCATCTTGATGTTCTCTTCGGCTTCAAGCAAAATATCTGGCCCAAACACTTGCTTTTCTCCAGGCTGATCCCATTGCAACGGAGTTCTGCAACTCCTTCCATAGAGCGCTTCAAATGGTGACATCTTCAAACTGGCCTGGTAACTGTTGTTATAGGAAAACTCCGCATAAGGTAATCGCTTGTCCCATCCGGACTGATCTTGCAACGCACAGGCTCTCAACATGTCTTCAAGAATTTGGTTGGTCCTTTCGGTCTGGCCATCTGTCTGCGGATGATAAGCTGAACTGAAATTCAGATGTGTGCCCAAAGCTTCATGCAATTGCTGCTAGAAATGAGAGGTGAACTGCGTTCCTCTGTCTGACACTATCTTCTTTGGCACACCATGAAGACAAACGATCCGAGACATATACAACTCTGCCAATACGGCACTGCTGTAGTTGGTCTTGACTGGTATGAAGTGGGCTGACTTGGTCAAACGGTCCACTACTACCCAAATGGAATTGTAGCCGGCTCGAGTGCGAGGCAATCCGACTATGAAATCCATGCCGATTTCATCCCATTTCCACTGAGGGATCTGCAACGGTTGCAACAATCCAGCAGGTCTCTGGTGCTCTGCCTTAATTCTTCGACAACTATCGCACATAGCCACATGCTCTGCGATTTCCCTCTTCATTCCGTACCACCAGAATTTCTTCTTCAGATCCTGATACATCTTCTCACTGCCAGGGTGAATCGAATAGGCTGTCTCATGAGCTTCCTTGAGAATCAACTCCCGAATGGACTGGACATTGGGAACACACAAGCGGTCTTTGAACCATATCACGCCTTCTGCATCTTCTCGAAAATCTTTGCCTCTGCCATCTAGAATCAGTCGCCGGATCTCATTGATCTTCTCATCATTCTTCTGCGCTTCTTTGATTTCGCGCTCTAAGGTAGGTTCCAACTCAACTGTGACTCCTCGCAAATTGTTCAGAAATCCGAGACTCAACCTGTCGAACTCCTTGGCCAACTCATAGGGCATCGGACGAGCGACCATCAGATTGACTTGACTCTTTCTGCTCAAAGCATCTGCCACTACGTTGGCTTTGCCCGGATGGTAATGAATCTCCAACTCATAGTCTTTGATCAACTCTAACCATCTTCGTTGCCTCATGTTCAACTCTGACTGAGTGAATATGTACTTCAGACTCTTGTGGTCTGTGTAAACATCGCATTTCTGTCCATACAGATAGTGCCTCCATGTCTTCAGTGCGTGAACCACTGTTGCCAACTCTAGGTCATGGATTGGGTAATTCTTCTCATGAACCTTCAGCTGTCGGGACGAGTAAGCCACAACTCTTCCCTCTTGCATCAACACGCATCCCAAACCTGTGTAACAAGCATCACAATACACCGAGAAGGGCTTGTGCACATCAGGCAAGACTAGGACGGGCGCTGTTGTCAACTTCTCTTTCAGCGCTTCAAAGGCCTCTTGACATTTCTGGGTCCACTTGAACTCAACCTTGTTGCCTAGCAACGCTGTCATTGGTTTCGCAATCTTCGAAAACCCTTCAATGAATCGCCGATAATATCCGGCCATTCCAATGAAGCTTTTGATTCCTCGAGCATCTGTTGGCGCTTTCCAGTTCAAAATGTCTGCCACTTTCTTCGGATCCACAGCCAATCCTTCTTTGTTGATTATGTGACCCAAGAACAGGACTTCACTGATCCAGAACTCACACTTGCTCAACTTTGCATACAACTGGTGCTCTCGCAATCTCTGCAATACCATCCTCAAATGATCTGCATGTTCTTCTTCGCTTTGAGAATAAACCAGAATGTCATCAATGAATACCACCACAAACTTATCAAGATAATCCATGAATACGCTGTTCATCAAGTTCATGAAGAAGGCTGGCGCATTGGTCAAACCAAAAGACATCACTGTGAACTCATATAAACCATACTTGGTAATGAATGTCGTCTTCGGAATGTCCGAAGGTCGGATCCTGAGCTGATGATAACCTGACCTCAGATCGATCTTGGAGAACACACTGGCTCCTCTCAACTGGTCGAACAGATCTTCTATTCTGGGCAAAGGGTATTTGTTCTTGATCGTGACTTCATTCAAAGCTCGATAATCGATACACATCCTCTTGGTGCCATCTTTCTTTTCCACGAACAAGACAGGGGCGGCCCAAGGCGAGGTGCTTGGCTGGATGTAACCTTTCTCTGACAGCTCATCAATCTGCTTCTTAAGCTCAACCAACTCTGGTCCGGATATTCTGTAAGCTCTCTTAAAGATGGGGGCGGTTCCAGGAAGAAGCTCTATGGCAAACTCAACTTTCCGCTCTGGTGGCATACCCGGTAAATCCTTTGGAAACACATCTGGAAATTCAGACACAACCTTGATACTCTCAATTGGGTCTGCTTCACTGCTATCGACAGCCATCTGATAACAACTTCCTTTCTTTGGCTCAGGCGGGACTAACTCGGTCACCACTTCCTCTCCTAGTGGGGACACCAACTTGATTGTCCTTTTATCACAACTGATAACTGCCTGATACTTATCTAGCCAATTCATCCCTAGGATGACATCTATTCCCTGAGTACCCATTACTATAAGGTTGGCGGGAAACGCTATCCCCCTTATTTCCACACTTATATTCAAACAAATGCTATCGGCTCGAATTCTACCACCGGCTGAGTCAATTTGAATGGGGGTTGACATGGTAGTAATTGGAAGATTATGTGCTTCTACCCATGATGCAGTAATGAAAGAATGCGTTGCTCCAGTATCAAATAACACTTCTGCAATATGGGAGTCGACTGGGAACATACCTACTATCATGCCGGGGGTCTCCTGAACTCCTTCAGCCTCCAAGTGGTTCAGTCTCCCATGATTATAGCGCGGTTGAGAGCGGTTGCCTGCTCCAGGCTAAGACACATTCTGCTTTGCTAGGACATTGGGGCCTGACTGCTGCTGGGCTGCCTTCTTCGGACATTGCATCACCCAATGGCCTTGCTCTCCACAGTGGAAACATGCCCTGTTTCCAACCTGAGCTGGTGCTGCCTGATTGTTCTGCTGGTTTGCTGGGGCAGGAAGACGAGGTGTCTGCTGATTCTGCCTCTGAAACTGGCCTCCTGACTGATTGCTCTGACGGTTCTGGTACTGATGCTGAGGATACTGCCTTTGAAACTGCTGATGCTGCTGAGGTGGACGCTGGTTCTGCCTGAACTGCTGAGGTTGATTGCCTGAGAAACGAGGACGGCTGCTGCTTCCAGGCTGGGGTCCACTGATCTTGCGCTTACGATCCTCCATCTCCTTACGCTTCCTTTCTGTCATGATTGCTCTGTCAATCAGGTGCTGGAATGTCGGGAAGGTGTGATTCATCAGTTGGTACTGCAGAGGGTCAACCAAGCCTCTCAAGAAACGGTACTGTCGCTTGGCGTCGGTGTTGACATCTTCAGGAGCATAGCGAGACAACTGCAGAAACCTGTCTCGATACTCACTGACAGATGATGACCCTTGCTTAAGGGCCAGGAACTCCTCCTTCTTCACTGTCATCAGACCTGCAGGCACATGGTACTGACGAAAGTTACCTCTGAACTCTTCCCAGGTGATGGCATCGGGGTTGGCATGGGTGGCGAGGTAAGACTCCCACCATGATTGGGCTGCTCCTCTCAACAGACGGGGACCATACAGGACTTTCTCCCTGTCATCACACTGAGCGGTATGCAACTCTCGCTCCACAGTGCGTAGCCAATCTTCAGCATCCATGGGGTCAGAAGAGTGAGCGAACGTTGGTGGATGACCTCTCATGAATTCAGCACGCTTATCTCTGGGCATCTGAGGCATCTGAGGCTGGGGTGGTGCTTGCTGCTGTTGCTGCTGCTGCTGCTGAATGGCGGCCAGAGTCTGACCGATGGCTTGAACCGCTTGAGTCTGCATCAGAAACATCTGCTCGATCGACATCGGGGGCGGGGGTGGCAGGTGCTGCTGCTGGGGCACCTCATCCTGCGGAGCGGCTCGCTCCTGCTGAGCACGCCTTCCTCCTCTGCGCCTGTTCTCTGACATCTGCAGAATGCAACCACACATCAGAACTGATCTGGCAAATCTTGCAGCATAAGGAAAGAGTATAGAATTCTTCAACAGCACTGAACAGATGAGCATCTTCACTGATCTCCAACACAGACCACACAGCTTCTCAGATAAAGAGGAAAGTGGAATAAAGGTTTCCCAACTATATAACTAACTCCATTAACATAATATGTAAGCCAAAATGCAGGGGATACCCACACTCTGGTGACAATCATTACAAAGATCCAAACCAAACATAGTTCATCATGACAAACATAAATGCACAAGATATAGCAAACTACCCTGTCTAACTAAGACTAACTAAGACCGAGACTAACGCTAAGGCTGAAGCTTCTACATATATATTTTGTATTAATTACAGGATCCAACTCTAACGAGCTATGGTTCTAGATTTATCTTGGTCTTGCAGTCGGGATTGCCATAAGACTGGCGTCCACGCTGAGGTGAGCGGTACGGGTGCTGAGTCCCGACGGGAGCGGGGGAACCATCATCCAAGTGACGACGTTCCGCGCGCTCAGCCCGCAGCAGGGCGATCTCAGCACGAGCCCTACTCAGCTCGTCTAGTGCATGGTCCAGCTCCGTGTTTAGCACGGCGGCTAGGTTGACTGTGTTGCTCAACCTAGGATTGCCCTCACCGACAGGTGAGACAATCACGCCTCCTGTGCTGCCAGATAGACGGCGGGGGTAATACTTCAGGTCGAGACCGTCAGCTACCCCACCGAGAACCGAGCAGTAGTGCGAAAGCGCACGCCGTGCAGCATCCTGCATGGCTGCCTCAGCTGAGTCCCGCTCAGAGATAGAATAGTGCTCTGAGCAAGCCTCCGCGCCCTGGAGACTGTTCTCCGGACGGCGCACCAAACAGGTCGCCTCCCAGCGGTCCGGGTAGACCCCGCGACTGTGCTGGTAGACCACACAGCGATACTCGATGGACCAAGTACGCCGGTCAAGTGCCTGACGTAGCAGGGTATCAAGCGCATCATGGAAGTGACATCCGCGAGCAGCGTCGCGAGTGATGGGTCGAGCAACCCATCCTTCCGGCTCATGGTCAGCAGGGAAGTCAGTGTCGTGGCTCGGGCTGTCGTCGCCACCTCCGTCGTCTGGGTCTCCTCCAGCAGCTACTCCAGAAGCTGGGGCGCCCAGTGGTGGTGCACGGGGCGCCTCCAGAGGAAGCACAGGAGAGCAGCTCCTCACAGACTCTATCTCCTGTTGGAGCGAGAAAGAAGAGCCCTGCTGCTCCTGTCGTCGACATTCCTGCTCCTCATGCAGGCGGTGGTGCAGTCTCTCCAAGTGGCTGGACTGTCCGGCCACGGGACGGCGAAGCGGACGCTCAGCAAGGCGGGAGGGTAAGAAGGGGATGACGGACTTTCGTGCAGTGTGTCTAAGACGAGCCATCTACAAAAGACATCGCAAGCAAAAGGGTGAGAACAGAATCAATATGACCAGCAAGTAATGAATCATAAATAAATGAAGGATCAGAATAAAACATAATTTTCAGCAAGGTATAATATATAGTAGAACATAGGTTTGGTCAGTATGACCAACTTTTGAAGGGATACCAAGGTCAAGGCAGGGACAGAGGTCTATAATCCTTAGAACGACCATTCTACTCTAGGTTAGCGGTCCTACAGTCAGCACGGCTTTGATACCAGCTTATGTCACACCCGGTTTTAGAAGGTAAACCGAATGCGAACCATGTACGTGCCAGGATCAGTTATTCACGTACACAGCAGTTACATAACATGGACATCATCACACAGTGCTCAAAATAGTATTAAAAGGGGAAATAATAGTCGATTACATCATACGTCTGAGACGTCCATATAGTCCTTACAGTAAATCAAAGTGCGAAAACGAAACGTAGATAACCGCGGCCTTCACAGGCAGCCGACTGGGGGTTGCCGCTAACCCACACCTAGAACTCATCGTAGTCTTGGAACTCCTGGAAGTCTCCTTCCACAGCTTCATCTTCTCCTGAGCCGTGGTTGCAATGCTGACAACCTGGGGGGGGGGTTTGGTGTGTAGAGCAAGAGTGAGTACACATCAACATACTCAGCAAGTATCCCGTTTGGCTGTAGTGGACTAGCTTTATGTGGGGGTAAGTCAAGCAGTTGCTTTTAGTTGGTCAGTTTATTATTTACTAGTGGAAAGCCAGGTTTTAGCATTAACCCAAGTTATTAACCCAAAGTACCCTTTCCAAACGGAAAGAATACCACTTACCATTACCATAAGTATAATCATAACCATCCTCATTGTCATCTGTAAACCAAAATGTCTCTGATCAAGTACCACTAATCACTGGAGCTCCCTTGGCCGCTCATAACCGCGAGCACGGCTGATATATCAGTTTTCAAACACTCTGCAGAGGTTGTGCACTTTACCCACAAGCTGTGATTCCCTCTTGCCTCGGGCCGATCAAACCCTTAAACACTACCAAGGTGAATAGGCAGGGTCTCACTACGTAGCCTTTACAAAGATTTCCCCGGGGCTGTAGCCGCCCGTTAGGTTTCCTAAATGTACCGCACTCCTCCCCAAGGGACAAATCAACCTTGGCAGAGCGAGCCGCATACACCGAGCCCCATTGACGGCACAACGGCTAAGCGAACTACACCCCGGTTCCTCTAATTATTCAGCTAAGGGCGTCCCACTCCACCCTCATGGTTGCACTGTTTTCCCGGGCGGTCATCCATAGAACAGGTCCTTACGGAGAGGCACTCGAGAAACCGCTCGAGCCCCCTTGAAGACCACAAGTACAACATCATAATAAGAGAAGGGAAAACAGCGTATCATATATAATCTCATCATGTTCATTGATTAGAGTTTGAGCAATAGCATGAAGCTAAACAGTAATAATCCGACCCAAATAGGTAAACAAGGACATGGATAACAAAAGCTAGTCAATCCTTAGGTATAAATGTGTAATGCGGGAAGTGAATTAAAGAATGAATAGGACAGAGATAGGTCAAAGGACACTTGCCTCCACCAACCGACTGCTGCTCAGGGGCTTCTCCTGCGGGTTCTTCGGGTTCTCCGACCGGATCGTTCTCTATGCGAGCGCAAACATACATACATCCACATATTTAATACAAAAGAACAGTACACCATACAATAGAATGCAATAAGTAAACTGACGTTCCACGCGGGCTCGCAGTTATAGTTAAGAGAGAAAGAGAACAAGACAGTCGGGAAACGGTCACGTTACATGATTATAAATTAACTACTCGCTTAATGGAAGGAAATTTAATGTAGACACTATGTTTAGCGTAAAGTAAAGTCATGTTTCATGTCTAATCATTATAAGCAGGTGGAGATAAATAAAAAGAATGGTCGCGCGGCGAGACACGCGACATAGCACTCTAAAACAAATTAAGAAGTTAACGACTCGTCGCGCGACCGAGCACGCAACGAGACACTTCGCCTTAGTTATGAGGAGACGTTAAGCGTCGCGCGACGAAACGCACGACGGCATACGTCGACTAAACTGAGTCCAAAGTGGAACGTCGCGTGAATACACACGCGGCGTTACACCTTAAACAACCTGAAATTAAAATGGATCGTCGCACGACGCAACACATAGATAGAATCTGAAATTAGACAAATCCGTCGCGCGGTGAAGCGCGCGACGCAGCACGCTAACTAACGGAGTTTGACATTAACTATCAACTAACAAATAATCACCGCGAGCGCGGACGAGCGGGGACACGGTCGGGCGAGGCCGGGACGGGGGCGGGGCGACCGGGCCGGGGCCGGGGCGGTTGAACCGGCCAGGGGGGCGGTTGAACCGGCCAGGGGGCGGGAGCGCGCGGGCGAGCGGGGCTCGCCGCGCCGCGGGAGGGCGCCGGGCCACCACGGCCGGCCGAGCCGAGGGGCGGGGCGGGCGAGCGCCACGCGCAGGGGCCGGGGCAGGGGCGGGCGCCGCCGCGCGCAGGGGCCGGGGCAGGGGGCGGGGGTGGGGCCGCGCCGCCACAAGGGGAGGCCGGGTGGGGGCCGAGCGCCGCCGGGGAGGGAGGGGGAGGGGCCGAGCGGGGGGGGGGGCGAGCGCCGCCGGGGAGGCCGGGGCGGGGCCGAGCGCCGCCGGGGAGGGAGGGGGAGGGGTCGAGCGGGGGGGCCGAGCGGGGGAGGGGCCGAGCGCCGCCGCGCGGGACCGGGGACGGGGTCGCCGCCGTGGCAGGGGGCGGGCGGGGCCGGCCGCGCCGCCGGCGAGCGGGGAGGGGCAGGGGCGCGCGCGAGCAGGGGAAGAAAGGGGGGGCGCGCGTGGGGAGGAAGAAGAGGAGGGGGAGGGAGAGAGAGAGGAGAAGGGAAGGGGAGGGGAGCTCACCTCGGGGTCCAAAATCCGGTGATCGCCGTCTCCAAATCCTAGGGCACCACGGGGAGAGAGAGGTGGAAGAGGGAGAGGAGAGGTTGTTGCGCGGGAGATCCAAATGAGAGAGAGGGAGAGAAGGGGGGCGCATGGGGGGGTTGGGCGCCAGGGGCGCGCAGGGCCGGGCCGGGCAGGGCTGGGCTGGGCCAGGCCACTTCGCGGATCGAAGACCCACGACGCGCGCTGTAACACCCGGATTTTAGGGATCCAAAACCCGGGCGTAAACATAAACACCAGGTATGCTGGGACCAAGTCTCACACATATGATGTATAGTGGCACAGGATCGAATGTCACATCTTTATATATAACAGGAGTTCTATACAAAATAAATAATTACATTATAAGGAGACAACGGTCCAGCAACCCAAAGTTGACTGGGAGACGACGACCTAGACCTCTCACGAACTTGTCACAGCATCCTCCAAGCGCCTCATCCTGTGGTACCTGTTCTTGACCTGTGGGGTGTGTGAGACAGCAAGAGTGAGCTCACATACGTTCATCGCTCAACAAGTTGTGGGGAATAATGTGCATGAACTCGCCAAAGGTGGGAGCTCATGTGAAGTGTAAGGCTTACCAAAGGAGATGGTTAGAGCTGAGCATTGCTTTTATAGTTGGTCAAAATTTTATTAGCAGTTACTAAGTATAAGTAAATACCAAACCCAATTAAGTAGTAGAACAAAAATAACAACTTCACCTGCGATGCAATGCATATGACAAATTGAATTTAGTTCCATAATTTAAACATCAGAGAGTCCTGAGCTGCTCATGACCGTGAGCTCGGCTAGTATACCAGTTTTACACTCTGCAGAGGTTGTACCCTTTACCCACAAGTCGTGTATCCCATGTCGCCAGGGTTTGCAAGGCCCTTAGACACTACCGAGGTGAATGGCTAGGGATCCACTACGAGGCCTTTACAAAGTTCCACTAGCTTCCGAAAACCCGCTACAGTTTATAGGAAGTTCCAATGCAGGAATCCCTTGCAGGACCGCCATCGCAGCAAAATCCTCCCGAGGGCCTCTCTACACTGACCACTCCCCTACTGCCCTTGCCCCTTTCGGGTAAGGTAGTCTTCCACTAGCTTTCCTAATTAATCAGCCAAGGGGTCCCATTCCTCCCTTGTGGTGGCACGTGTTACTCAAGTTAAGCTCTATGTTCCAATTAACATTAATGATATCAACATGAACATAAACAGAATAACAACAAGAATTGGAACATAGAGGTAATAAATGATTATCCCAAAACCATATAAAGCAATAGCAAACTACCCAAGTGATTCAGGGGTAAACAAGGTAATGAGATAAACAAACTAGGGTAACCTATTGGGTCCCATCAAAATTAACCTATGCAGATCATTATGATTAATTAGAACATGAGTGGGTAAAAGAAGTGATCAAGGGCACAACTTGCCTGGGACTTGAGAATCCAGGTACCAACTTGCTCTTCAGATGACACGTGACCTCGCTCTAGTCGTAGCAATTCAAACAAACATGGTATAGGCAAAATTAACATTACACCAAACAAAATACACATTATTAATATACATATTAAAATAAGATCATAGGAACAGGGATCATTAATTTTGGAGTTATAGATTTTAAGTTATGAATTTTCAAAGGTTTTATGTGTTTAAAATGGATTAAGTGAGAGATTAAATTTCCAATTGTTTTCATGACAAAACAGAGGCTCTAGGTGGTAAATAATATTAAAACAAAATTATTGCAACTGGAGTGGGTCAAAAAGGAGCTAAAATGAATTAGTTATGAATTAAATAAGTTTCTGATTTATTTTAACACTAAAAATCATTTTCTAAATCATTTTCTATGATTTTCCTATCCACTGGACTGCGCCTCAATTAAACAGAAGCGCAGGGGGCTCGGTGTAAGTATTTCTAGACACAGAGAACAGCGCCCAAGGACGGCGGGTTGATTCACTGAAACCCGAGGGGCTTTTTAACAAAAGACCCGACCGAAGGGGTATCCCGAATCAGGAGACGTCCGATCCAATTTGAACGATCCAGATTAGATCACGCCCAGCGCGAAGCGGTATGCGTTCCCGGCCATCGGATCAACGACGAGCGGCCCAGATTTAATGTAGCTCCGAACGACCCACGCCCGCATGATCAAAGATCTACGGTCTGAAATGGATCGCGCGAAGGGGTGCGCCAGGATCTAATCCAGGCCGTTCCCCCCCCGATCCAACGGCCAAAACACCGTCTCCCCAACCCCGACCGGGAGGCCGGCGGCGCCGCCGCGCCCGCGGCGCGCCCTCACCGGCGAGTATGCAATCGGCCGCTCCCGAGCGCCAAACTCAAATCGGACCGAGCTACACGTTGAGAAGGAAGAGACGAGCACGGTGTATGGGTCCATACCGAGAATCGCACCGTGAAACGCCCTGGCCACGGAAAGGAGCGGACCCGCGGCGGTGCACGAACGACGGTGAGGAATTCCGGTGAGCTCGGTGGTCTATATCGTCCACGGATCCCCCACACAACCTTCTTGAGCTCCGCGTTTTCCCCCGAGTGGGTCCCCTTGGCCGGACCGACCGCCAAGGCGAGAATCACCCACGGCGGCAATTTCTCTCGCCGCGCGCAGGCTTTCTGGTGACCGTGCAGAGGGAAGAGTCGAGGGGAACGGTGAGGAGGGAGTCGGAGGCCACGTACTTATACTCAGGGAGCGCTTCGCGGTCGTTGCACGGGTACCGAGATCACCGGCGAGCTTCGCGGAGTCCGCGCGGTCCGTCCGCCGCGTTCGGTAGAGCTGTTGAAGACGGGTCTGACGAGGCGGCCCCATCCGACAGCGGCACAAGCCACGAACGGCGCGCGTGAAGGAATGGCGTGCGAGGCTGACCGCCTGGGTCCACACGCCAGCGACCCGAGCGCGGTGACGATGGAACGGCGGCTGACAACTGGGTCCCACCGGTCGGCGCGCGGTTGAATAGCTGGGCTGGCGCGTGCTGGATTGTTTAAGTGGGCCGAATGGGAGATAGCCGGCCCAGTTAGGTATAGTATTCCTTTCCTTTTTCTTTTATTTTTCTTTTATTTTCTCCCTTCTCCATTCTTTCACAAATTCAGATTTAAAATACCAATTCAATTCAAACTTGTAACTAGTTCATTTTGGTGCAATTAAAAGTATTTGGTTTGAGAATATTTATTCAAATATATTACTCATGTTTTCATATTACTTCTCTTTTCTTCCTTTCCCATTTATTTTCTATTTTCTATTCCAAATTCAAATTTATACTTCTATTTTAGTTTTCAGATTTTTCAAATGCATCAATTGAAACCCAAAGGTGAATATAAACCATACTATTTTAATATTACTAATTTAAGTTTTATTCTCCTTGTTATTTATTTCATGGGATGTATAAATGGTTTCCTTTAAAAGAAAAATTCTTTTCCCATCTTTTTCTTATTCCCTTATTTCCAAAGCATTATGATGCTTTATTTATATTTTTTTTCTTCTAATTTTGGGTCTTACAAATCCTACCCCCCTTAACAAAAATCTCGTCCTCGAGATTTGTAAGAAAAGGGATGTATACTCATATTGTTCTCGGAACATATGCACAAACAAAGAAATCTCAGCATGAGGTATAATTCTTTAACAAAACATAGGGTCAATAGACCTTATTGTTCCTTCTAAAATAATATCATATCATCCACTAACTAAAGTAACATCTAGATCTTACAAATCATCATAATTTATATCTATGTAGCTTGGTGGAGCTGGTGGTGGTAGTGGAGGTTGTTGTTGTTGTTGTCTCTCCAACCGTGCTTGCCTTATTTCTTGGCGGACCTGACGTATTTCCTCGCGTTGTTGTCTTATCTGGTTTTGCATCTCGGTCACCAGGTCTGTTAATTGTTGTATTACCAGTCTTTGGGCAGCAACCACTTGTTCGGTTTCAATAGGTGGAGGATTTGGAGAATTCATTTCTGTTTGCTGTTGCGTGATAATCTTTCCTTTCCTGGTATTGACCATGAAAGTTAGAAGCATATGGTAATAGTTTTGCAAAGGGAATTATTCAATAAGCGGAATAAATAAGCTAGTAGCTGGTTATAATCTGAAGATTCTTTAGTAGGGCTTAATCTTTGTTTTATGTTCAGATTAAGGTAACCAGTCGTATAAGTTGAATATCCAAAGGTAGGATAGAATTTTGTCACGATTAGATATATATGGGTGAGATAGACTACATGATGTAGGTCAAAATCTGGTTTGATGTTAGGTGGTGGTTGATAGATTATGCAATCCATTAAGACTCTATTTGATTGGGTAAGTTATGTAACTTGTTATATAGGTCGAGTTGTTGTGTATGGCCAAGTTGATATAAGTCTCCAAATTAGGCTTAAGTGATTTAGGAGTATGGCCACATCTTGTGTACCAGCATTAAGTAACTTACTCTAGATTAGATCATAATAGATTAGATAAAATCTAGATTAGGTTGGCTATGACTAGGTTAGACTAGTTTAGGTCAGATTAGATCTACTAGGGTAGGATACATGTTAGAATCTTTTGGGATAGGATGGATTATATGATGTAGGTAGGTTAGAATCTCTTCAAGATAAGGTGAATTTATTAAGGTAAGAAGAATCTTTTAAGATGAGGTGGATCTAGTAAGATAAGAGAGAATCTTATAAGATACGATGAATCTATTAAGATATGGGAGAGTCTTTTAAGATTAGAGGGATCTCTATGAGATAGATACATTTTAATGGAGGATGATCTAAGTGGCTTAGTTTTCTTATGAATTCTATTTGTGCCTATACGTATATGCAGATGTAATTGTGGGCATCACTCCACAACCCATCACACTCAATCAAAAATCCAAATCAGACAAATATCATAAGAACAAACATTCAAGTACATAGATAACCATAAAAATAGTTTTGTTTTTGTTCCTGAGAGTAGGTCTCCTATTCCTAAAGGTCACTTTAGGCACAGGATTTCAAAGTGTGAAATCCACATTCGTCTTTAGAAAGAAAAGATAAGAATAATCAGAGTAAAGCGGAATTAGATGAGAAAAGATTAAGAAAAGTTTAGAAAAGACTCAGTGTAGCAAAGGTAAGTAGATAATGGTTGTCCAGTTCTATCTAGGTTTCGTCCTACAGTCAACATTGCTCTGATACCACTTCTGTAACACCCGGATTTTAGGGATCCAAAACCCGGGCGTAAACATAAACACCAGGTATGCTGGGACCAAGTCTCACACATATGATGTATAGTGGCACAGGATCGAATGTCACATCTTTATATATAACAGGAGTTCTATACAAAATAAATAATTACATTATAAGGAGACAACGGTCCAGCAACCCAAAGTTGACTGGGAGACGACGACCTAGACCTCTCACGAACTTGTCACAGCATCCTCCAAGCGCCTCATCCTGTGGTACCTGTTCTTGACCTGTGGGGTGTGTGAGACAGCAAGAGTGAGCTCACATACGTTCATCGCTCAACAAGTTGTGGGGAATAATGTGCATGAACTCGCCAAAGGTGGGAGCTCACGTGAAGTGTAAGGCTTACCAAAGGAGATGGTTAGAGCTGAGCATTGCTTTTATAGTTGGTCAAAATTTTATTAGCAGTTACTAAGTATAAGTAAATACCAAACCCAATTAAGTAGTAGAACAAAAATAACAACTTCACCTGCGATGCAATGCATATGACAAATTGAATTTAGTTCCATAATTTAAACATCAGAGAGTCCTGAGCTGCTCATGACCGTGAGCTCGGCTAGTATACCAGTTTTACACTCTGCAGAGGTTGTACCCTTTACCCACAAGTCGTGTATCCCATGTCGCCAGGGTTTGCAAGGCCCTTAGACACTACCGAGGTGAATGGCTAGGGATCCACTACGAGGCCTTTACAAAGTTCCACTAGCTTCCGAAAACCCGCTACAGTTTATAGGAAGTTCCAATGCAGGAATCCCTTGCAGGACCGCCATCGCAGCAAAATCCTCCCGAGGGCCTCCCTACACTGACCACTCCCCTACTGCCCTTGCCCCTTTCGGGTAAGGTAGTCTTCCACTAGCTTTCCTAATTAATCAGCCAAGGGGTCCCATTCCTCCCTTGTGGTGGCACGTGTTACTCAAGTTAAGCTCTATGTTCCAATTAACATTAATGATATCAACATGAACATAAACAGAATAACAACAAGAATTGGAACATAGAGGTAATAAATGATTATCCCAAAACCATATAAAGCAATAGCAAACTACCCAAGTGATTCAGGGGTAAACAAGGTAATGAGATAAACAAACTAGGGTAACCTATTGGGTCCCATCAAAATTAACCTATGCAGATCATTATGATTAATTAGAACATGAGTGGGTAAAAGAAGTGATCAAGGGCACAACTTGCCTGGGACTTGAGAATCCAGGTACCAACTTGCTCTTCAGATGACATGTGACCTCGCTCTAGTCGTAGCAATTCAAACAAACATGGTATAGGCAAAATTAACATTACACCAAACAAAATACACATTATTAATATACATATTAAAATAAGATCATAGGAACAGGGATCATTAATTTTGGAGTTATAGATTTTAAGTTATGAATTTTCAAAGGTTTTATGTGTTTAAAATGGATTAAGTGAGAGATTAAATTTCCAATTGTTTTCATGACAAAACAGAGGCTCTAGGTGGTAAATAATATTAAAACAAAATTATTGCAACTGGAGTGGGTCAAAAAGGAGCTAAAATGAATTAGTTATGAATTAAATAAGTTTCTGATTTATTTTAACACTAAAAATCATTTTCTAAATCATTTTCTATGATTTTCCTATCCACTGGACTGCGCCTCAATTAAACAGAAGCGCAGGGGGCTCGGTGTAAGTATTTCTAGACACAGAGAACAGCGCCCAAGGACGGCGGGTTGATTCACTGAAACCCGAGGGGCTTTTTAACAAAAGACCCGACCGAAGGGGTATCCCGAAATAGGAGACGTCCGATCCAATTTGAACGATCCAGATTAGATCACGCCCAGCGCGAAGCGGTATGCGTTCCCGGCCATCGGATCAACGACGAGCGGCCCAGATTTAATGTAGCTCCGAACGACCCACGCCCGCATGATCAAAGATCTACGGTCTGAAATGGATCGCGCGAAGGGGTGCGCCAGGATATAATCCAGGCCGTTCCCCCCGATCCAATGGCCAGAACACCGTCTCCCCAACCCCGACCGGGAGGCCGGCGGCGCCGCCGCGCCCGCGGCGCGCCCTCACCGGCGAGTATGCAATCGGCCGCTCCCGAGCGCCAAACTCAAATCGGACCGAGCTACACGTTGAGAAGGAAGAGACGAGCACGGTGTATGGGTCCATACCGAGAATCGCACCGTGAAACGCCCTGGCCACGGAAAGGAGCGGACCCGCGGCGGTGCACGAACGACGGTGAGGAATTCCGGTGAGCTCGGTGGTCTATATCGTCCACGGATCCCCCACACAACCTTCTTGAGCTCCGCGTTTTCCCCCGAGTGGGTCCCCTTGGCCGGACCGACCGCCAAGGCGAGAATCACCCACGGCGGCAATTTCTCTCGCCGCGCGCAGGCTTTCTGGTGACCGTGCAGAGGGAAGAGTCGAGGGGAACGGTGAGGAGGGAGTCGGAGGCCACGTACTTATACTCAGGGAGCGCTTCGCGGTCGTTGCACGGGTACCGAGATCACCGGCGAGCTTCGCGGAGTCCGCGCGGTCCGTCCGCCGCGTTCGGTAGAGCTGTTGAAGACGGGTCTGACGAGGCGGCCCCATCCGACAGCGGCACAAGCCACGAACGGCGCGCGTGAAGGAATGGCGTGCGAGGCTGACCGCCTGGGTCCACACGCCAGCGACCCGAGCGCGGTGACGATGGAACGGCGGCTGACAACTGGGTCCCACCGGTCGGCGCGCGGTTGAATAGCTGGGCTGGCGCGTGCTGGATTGTTTAAGTGGGCCGAATGGGAGATAGCCGGCCCAGTTAGGTATAGTATTCCTTTCCTTTTTCTTTTATTTTTCTTTTATTTTCTCCCTTCTCCATTCTTTCACAAATTCAGATTTAAAATACCAATTCAATTCAAACTTGTAACTAGTTCATTTTGGTGCAATTAAAAGTATTTGGTTTGAGAATATTTATTCAAATATATTACTCATGTTTTCATATTACTTCTCTTTTCTTCCTTTCCCATTTATTTTCTATTTTCTATTCCAAATTCAAATTTATACTTCTATTTTAGTTTTCAGATTTTTCAAATGCATCAATTGAAACCCAAAGGTGAATATAAACCATACTATTTTAATATTACTAATTTAAGTTTTATTCTCCTTGTTATTTATTTCATGGGATGTATAAATGGTTTCCTTTAAAAGAAAAATTCTTTTCCCATCTTTTTCTTATTCCCTTATTTCCAAAGCATTATGATGCTTTATTTATATTTTTTTTTCTTCTAATTTTGGGTCTTACACGCGCGGACCACTAAACGGACTTAAATCGCGAATCGAAATCCGGAACGGAACGAGACGAACACTAATCATCAGACAAAGAAATGTGCTTCGGCATGATGCAACACCCATGACACTTAGGTTTTGGTTTATACATGACACGGACACCTGTCGCTATACTGGTTTGAAATTGGGAAGAAAGAGCAAAACGGGGAAAGAGAAAAGAGAGTAACGCCCGAATTTGGTGAGAGAAAAGAAGAAAAAATTCTACCCCCAAATTCAGGGCGTTACACTAGATGACCGATGAATAGTAACGATGATTAGTAACGATGAATAGTGGCGACAGAAAAGTAATTATAGATATCATCGATGGATAGTAACGATGATGAATAGTAATGGTAAATAGTAACGACGATGAATAGTGTGTGTGAATAGTAACGGTGAATAGTAATGGTGAATAGTGATAGTGAATAGTTCGTATGACCGAACGATGAATAGGAACTATGAACGAACGGACGAACGATCGAATGATCGGACGAACGAACGATCGGAATTTCGGCAGCATAACGGCAGGAAAAGATTATTTGGACGAACGAACGGACGAACGATCGAATGATCGGACGAACGAACGATCGGAATTTCGGCAGCATAACGGCAGGACAAAGATTATCTGGAAGAACGATGAATAGGGACTATGAACGAACGATGAACGATGAATAGGGACTATGAACGAACGATGAACGATGAATAGGGAACTATGAACGAACGATGAACGATCGAACGAACGAACGATCAGAATTTCGGCAGCATAACGGCAGGACAAAGATTATCTAGAAGAACGATGAATAGGGACTATGAACGAACGATGAACGATGAATAGGGACTATAAACGAACGATGAACGATCGAATGATCGAACAAATGAACGATCGGAATTTCTGCAGCATAACGGTAGGAAAAAGATTATTTGGACGAACGAACGGACGAACGAACCATGAACGATCGGACGAACGATCGAACGATCGGACGAACGAATGAACAAACTAAGAACAGGGGGACGAACGATCGAAGAACGATCGAACGATCCTTGTGCTAGTGTGTGCTTGTGTGGAACATGGAGTGGGTGTGTGTGTGGGGGGGAAGAGAGTTGCCATGAAATGGCTTGGGGTGGGATGAGAGGAGGCCCTTGCCCCTCTATTTATAGCCATGGTGGGGGGATTAGGGGGAGGGATGAGGGGATTAGTGGGAGGATGAGAGGATTAGTGGGAGATTAGCATGGATTTGTCTTATATGAGTGTAATTAGCTTGTAGAGCTCACCGTATGACACCGGAGGCATACGTATACGTATGGGCATGAGGAAAGTTATGAAGAAAATATTTGTAGGGACTTTAAAAATGATTCTGAAGGTATTTCTCAAGAGGAAAATATCTGGAGATATATCGGTGGAATATTTGGGCAGTATTTCTGGAAAGAACTTGAAGGGGATCACTAGGGAAATATCTGGGCAGTATTTCTGGAAAGAATTTGAGGGGGATTACTCGGAAAATATTTGTAGGATATTTTGAGGAGGATTTTGGAGATAATATAGACCACTATATTTTATTTGTTGATATCAACTCGCAAACAAAAATTTTGAAATGAAACTTGAAATTCATTTTGAATTTAGGGTGAGTTTGAGAAAAATTCAGGATTTGAATTTTTGGGATGCTACATGCACCGACCACAAATACGCAACTCGAAGTTTGAATATCTGTTTAGTAAAAACATCGTATGCTTCAACACCTTTCCAAAGCTCCTTCAACTCTTCAATCAAGGGTTTTAACATGACATTGAGGTTCTTTCCAGGATAGTCTGGGCCAGGAATGATTAAGCAAAGAAATATAAATTCATATTTCATACAAAGAGAAGGTGGAAGGTTGTATGGAATAACAAAGATGGGCCAACATGAGTATGATGATGCCATTTGACCAAAAGGTGTGAAGCCATCGGTCGCGAGGCCGATTCGAACATTCCTCGAATCAGCTGCAAACTCGGGATCAAACGTGTCGAGAGCCTTCCATGCATCCCCATCTGAAGGGTGCACGATTAGGTCATCGTTATCACGGACACCTTCTTTGTGCCATCGCATGTGCATAGCGGTTTTTTTTAGATAGAAACATCCGTTTCACTCGAGGAGTTAGTGGCAAGTAGCGGAGCTGCTTATGTGCAACATCTGTCATCACCTTCTCACCCTCATCATTAACAATTTCCACAAATCTATATTGTCCACATTTCAGACATTTTTTCTCTTCCGCATGCTCCTTCATGAAAAGCATACAATTATTTTTGCACACATCAATCTTCTCATAATCCATACCGAGACCTTTGATAATTGTCTTTGATTGGTACATGTCTTTAGGCAACTTATTGGGCTTTGGGAGCACATCTCCTAATAACTTTAAAATCTTATTGTAACAATTGTTCGAGAAAAAGTACTTGGACTTAATGGCCATGAGCCGAGTCACAAAAGCGAGTATACTCACATCTGTGTGTTCATGCAACGACTCTTCAGAGTCTTTTAGTAGTTTAAAAAATCTGGAAACCTCTGGTGTGGCAGGATCCTTGGAGCTTAGGTTGAATTCTAGACGTAGCGAATCTAGCATCTCATGCATCGCATCATCGCCAGCCCAATCATTGTTCTCCTCCTCTTCTACATTCCGGTTGGGTACTACCTCACCATGATGTTCCCACACCTCATATCCGGGCATAAATCTAAACTGACAAAGATCTAGGCTAACTCTTTCCTTATTAAGAAATATACTGTTTTCGTGCCGCCTACAAGGGCATCTGACAGTGCCGGTTAAGGACAAGGCGAATACGTGGTCCACAAAATCTTTGGTCTTGGCTACCCACTCATCAGAATGACGTCCATTCCTACTCCAGCCATTATACATCCATGCACGGTCTTCAGCCATGCCTGAGACTGTTAAATCGAACCATATTGTGAAACCATTATTCAATTTCATCAAGTGTATCGGTCCTATATGTATAGGCAAGGATAGATTCTAAACCACAGCAAGCTACCAGGACCCACAATAATTTTGGTAGCATAACCTCGCTGCCACTAAATAATATTATTTATATAAAAAACAAAGAATGATATAATATTAATCAAATCAAACTAAGTACCACATACACTAATAATGCAATTATTCTACGTACCAATACCATTACTATTAAAATTAATAATATAATAGTACCGCATTTTAATATGAAATTAATGGCTAAATACAATATACCTCTAATTACTAAAACACATATACCACTAATACATTAATGAAATCGAATTAAACAATAATATTAATCACACAACTAATTAAATATACACAATCACAAATATATATTAATTTCGGCGGCAATTAAACAACGGCCGCCGAAAATATTGAATAAATAACGCAAAAAATACCTAACAATCGGGGCTTTCAACGGCGACGACAGTGGAGTCGATTGAACGGCGGCGGTCGACGGGGGCAGCGCGGGGCTTTGAACGGCGGTCGACGGCGGCTCGGGGCGGTGGCGGTGGCGGCGGCTTTGGGGCGGCGGCGGCGTCGATTGGGGCGGCGGCGGCGGCGGTTGGGGCGGCGGCGGTCGGTCGGGCTCGCGCCCACGCACAGGGGCATGCGCGGCGCGGGGGAGGGCGCGGCGCAGCAGCGCGGGGCCGGCCGGCAGCGGCGGCGTGGGCCCAGCCGGGAGGAGAGGCGCGGGGAGGGCGGCGGTGAACAGCGGCGCGGCGGGCACAGAGACGCAGGCGCGGTCGGGAGAAAGAGGAAGAGAAAAGAGAAAGGTCGGCTGACCGTTTTAAACAAGAAAATTTCGGCGGCCTCTCCTATGGCCGCCGAAAATTATGTTATTTTCTGCGGCCTACACCAGGCCGCCGAAAATCAGCCGTTATTTTCGACGGCCATCCGTTAGCCACCGAAAATAACAGTGGCCGCCGAAAATCGTGCACAGTGCTGTTGTGACCCGCTATAGTATATAGTCCTATCCTTCCCGGTATGCGGGTTACTTGTGGAGGCTCCGGTGCTTAGGTCTCCCATGACTGGGATTGACTGGCCCCACAAGGCAGACGAGATACATTAGAGACCTTACGTGGTGGTGTACCGTCATGTTGATGGTGATCTCTCAGCGCCCCTTTGGTATGCCGCGCCCATGGTCCAGACGTGGTTTGGTGACGACGCGTCTCATCGTGGCTTACGTGGGTCAATAGTACTAGGTCATGGCCTCCGCCTCACTGAGTTGCTCGATGAGGACTTGGTCGACTGCTCCGCTTCGTAGGGTTGCTCGGCATAGAGTTGGTGGTCAAGCAGGCCGTCAAGAGTTATGGGTCTACTTTGGGCACTCGAATCCTGGGTACTCGACAAATCTCATTATTGGGTTTCATAATTAAGACATGCTACTAAATTAGTGTATGGTGTTGTGATCAAATATGCTATAAAAATATGTGGTCAGTTGTAGTTTTGTCTACCATATTAAAACATCACCACACAAGGTCGTGAAGAAGTGTGAGGATGAAACTAAGTGCTATCAATGGAGTTTCATCGCAGTTTCATAGAACTAAGCAAGCGTGTATACTGATTTCATCACATGAAACTCAACTCATCTCTCTCCTCATTAAGTCCATGCCATGTTACTAATTTTGCCTATGTAGCACTTCGTTTAATGAGAATAAAACTCTTATAAAACTTACATTGAGAATTATATATATTATCTACTCAATCCTAGATAATATTAACTAATTAATAAGAGATAAATGAACATTTTCTTTCTTCATCCATATATTATCTAATCTATTAGTTATGAATCCAAATACCATTACTTATTATCTATTTAGATAATCGTCAGGTAGTTAA
The DNA here is from genome assembly GCA_029449295.1 of Zea luxurians. Lineage (NCBI taxonomy): Eukaryota > Viridiplantae > Streptophyta > Magnoliopsida > Poales > Poaceae > Zea > Zea luxurians. Next base: position 3,359,614 of record JAOPSE010000090.1, read on the forward strand.
TATTAGCTACTGCATATTAGTTTTTTAAGACGTATTACTTACTAGCTAGATAACGATAGATAATCTATAATAAATCTAAACAAGCCTTATGCGATCAAGGGCCATGGTTTCTTTTTCTTTTCTAGATAGATAGTAGTTATTGTACTTTTTTCAAGAATGTAATATCTGTGCAAAAAAAAAACTCCATGCGAGTCACTCTGAAATTGATCTTTTCCAAAGCGGTGATTACAAATAAACAACACACAAAATGGAAATGGCATCTCTGATTGCTGGTCGAGTGGTTGCGCTGCATCGGAGTTTACCGCCACCCGTTGAAGGGACGGTGGCGGACATTATTGTCATTTCGTCTCGTCCTGTTCTTTTAAATACTCCCAAATATCATCTCCTCGGAAAGAGGAGCGAAGAGAGCGAAATCCAGAGCACACGGCGTCGCATTTGGAACGCTCCTGCTCGTCGCACGTACGAAGCCCACGCGTCCGCGCACGTGCCAAAGCCGAGCCCCCGCGCCGGCGCCCCGCCGGAGAGGATGACGCGGCGGTGCTCGCACTGCAGCAACAACGGCCACAACTCGCGTACCTGCCCCGTCCGCTCCGCCGGCGGCGGCAGCGGCGGCGGCGGGGTGAGGCTGTTCGGCGTGCGGCTCACGACGGCGCCGGCGCCGGCGGTGATGAAGAAGAGCGCCAGCATGAGCTGCATTGTGTCCTCGCTCGGCGGCGGTTTCGGCGGCTCGTCGCCGCCGGTGGAAGGAGTGGGTGCGGGCAGAGGAGGGGAAGACAGTGGGACTGGCTACGTGTCCGATGATCCCGCGCACGCATCCTGCTCGACGAATGGCCGCGCCGAGCGCAAGAAAGGTGATGTTTTGTTGCAACGTCAGTCGTTCCTTTGGTTTGCTTATGTGTTGAGATTTTCGGAAGCGCTTCTCGATAAATTACCTCCATGACTGATCGTGAAACCGCGAAAGCTGTCGCTTTGCCCGCTTATTATTGCACTCGTGGCGTTCTATGGGCCCTAATACATCTTGGACACGCTGGGCGGTAGATAACGGGGGAGCTGTTGTTTGGTGGCATTACATTTGTTCCGAGTGGAGAGAAGAGAGATCCAATTTTTCTGTCATCGCCAACCTTCGTGGCTTGAAATTCTCTAATGTCGCCTTCAAGTATTGATTTGTGTGAAGTTCAAAAAAGGTATTAGTTTGTATGTGTGCCTTCGATGATATACCTACCCATCACATAATGCCAAGACCAAATAGCTATAGTGCCCTTCCAAGTTTTGAGATCAAAGAGTGGTAGCCGCCCTACTCCATTTGAGAAACAACCAGGCTTTCTGCGGGGAACTAAATTGAAGAAAAAGGAACTATCTTGCACCTGATATCAGTATTTGGACACATGCTATAGCTTTATTTGCTAGACTCAAGTATTTGGCATTATTATTGTTGAGGATGGACTGGTGGAGTCTGTAGGAACCGTCCAGAATGGCCGACACTAATCAAATCAGCTAAATATCTTTTCCCACCTGATTAAGTTATATGGGCATGTGCTGCTGTGCATCACAATACCTTGATAGATCACGTCCCGCGAGGGTCAGTGGTTGGCCACGACTATAGTCCCACAAAGTGTTCCCTTCATGTCTCTATCACCTTTTAATTTATTAATCACCTGATCTTAAAAGAATCTAGGCATATAAAATTTCCCTTTGTTTTGACCAGTCCTAAGCGTGCACCATAAGTTTGTTTAATGTATCTGTGTAGGTAGGGATATGTTATTCAATCAGTACGTTTGTGCAAAACAATACATTATTGGCACTTGGCTTTGAAGGGACTATATTCTATAGGAGCCAAGCAACTTCATGGTCTGCTAATGGTTAAGTCTGGCTGTATAAGGTCACTTGCTTTTTTCTTTTATTTGATTGTATTTGGTGTTGAATCAGCTGAGCTAATGGTTATGACATGAATAACTTAGCCTGCTGTGAATTTCAGAGCAAGAGAGCAAAACCTTGAAAGAAATTCCCTTGTATGAGCATGTGATTCTTTGTAGAGCGTAACAGTTATGATTTTGCTACCTGAATGGTTTATCATGCTTCTTGAACCATTCTATTTCCATAGCTTTTAAATTTGAAGGTCTTAAACCATGGGCATCCATTTCAAGTGATCTGTCATACACTTTATGCCTAAAATGTGTGTCCACCGAGTGGTAATGAAGTTACCTAAGCTAAGGCAAGCTAAACATTTAGCACATTATTGTCTTCACCACTCTGATTTTGGAACATAGGGATGCAGTTACAGATGAAACAGTTCGTTTTGTCTGCAAACAATAGTATGCGTTCAGCCGTTGACTGGAGTACTGCTCCATGTTCAGGGGCGGAGCTAGAGAAAAATTAAGGGGGTGCGACACTTCTTTCATGCCATATATATTCATAGATAATGACAATACTTGTGAATGTATAAGGATGTCAACGCAGACCCAAGAAGAATATAATTCAATAACTAAGCAAAAAAATGGCTCATTAAAAAGACTAGCATTATCTGGTAGAGATCAAATCTGTGTTGCTTGCTAGAATAAATAATTAAATATCAATGATAATTTAGTTAAGAACTTAATAGCCTAACCTTACAATCTAGACAAATGATCAAGAATTCTATAATTGAAACTCAATTTAGCCACTTAATTAACTTGATGAGAATTAAAATAAAAGTGGTAATCTTTTAGTTTTCTTTCCTTGCTTTTCTTTGTTATCAACATTGGGGAAAGACACTAGTAAAGCAACACTAGAACAAGGATTCATGGTCTGATGGAATGATGGAGCATGGAGACGAGCTGCCATCTTGCCAAATTAGACGGTCCCCAAGCGGTGGCTGTAGCCTGCCAAGGCACCGGCAAGGCAATGAACTTTTTGTCATTCTGCTGCTATAGTGTTGTTTACTATGTTTAGTTGCTGAGCACCTAGAGGTGAACGTTTAGCGCTAAGCGTTGATTTGTGATTTTGATGTGGTTGCAGGCGCACCCACAGCCACCAACGTAGCTCCGCCCCTGTCCATGTTTTATGTACCGTGACCATGCATAGACGAATATCTGTCTGCCTGTTCTGAATGACTGAATCTTGTGTTCTCTTTCGTCTCATATGTAACAAAGAAGCATATCATTACCTAAAAAAATAAAGAAGCATATCATTATCTTAAAAAAATAAAGAAGCATATGAAAGTCATGTCTTCCTATTGCCCTTGACCAAGGACCGGCTTTGCCTTGCTTATTATTTTTCAATATAATTTTAAATGCTTACAAGTTAAGGCCCCTTAAATATCTTGGAGAGTACAAAACCTCTTCCTTCATTTGAAAACCTCATGAACTCATGGCATCTTAGTACTACACCTGTTTTCTTGTGCTTCCAATTGAAATATCTGAACTTATCCTTTTTAATATACATTAGCGGGGGTGGGGGGGGGGGGTTGATAGGAATACGATCCCTACCACGGATTGGCCTTAGGTTGTATGAGTGTGAGGGGACTGGGCGAGGGAGGAAACGCCCACGGCTGTGTTTGGGCGCCGTGGATGCTGGGCGCAGGGAAAGAGGGAGATGGGCTGCTGAACGGAAGAACACGCTGATGAACAGTAGCGCGGTGAACAGTAGCGCGATGAACAGTGGCGGCTAGGGTTTCTCCTAGTTCCCAGAGGGAAGCTGGAAACTATAATTGTTTCTGCTTAATTCCATATAGGGTGGTGCTTACAATTATTTATACTCCCTTCTAGTACTTATCTAATGAGATCAAATCCCTCTTTTCTCTCTAACAAATCTTATCCCTTAATCTTCTAATCCTTATCCAACTAATCTGCATGTGTAGATCCTTATCCAACTAATTTGCATGTTTATCCGTTGCCTCTGCTGTTATCCGGCGCCTGTAGTGGCGGCCGGTCATAACAGGGGTAATATCCTTGTGATTCCACAAAAACTGAACTTTGCCAGATCATGAATTTTGGCTGCAGCCAATCTCCAAGAAATCCCATCAGTATCATGTGGGGTCTGCTAATATTTCTTCTTGTCATATTTGTCCTGACCAGAACTCGAGTCTAGACAATTATGAAATAACGTTATTTAGCATGTTTAGTTGTTCCAAGCCTGCTTGTCATTGCCATTTTTACCATTTTTCTTTCAAGTTTAAGTTATCTATGTTAGGCACAGTCAATGTTCCATGATGCAAATATTCTTACCTTCTTCCAAAACTGTTTCTTAAGCTGGTCTGTCAAAAATGCAGACGCGGATAAGCCTATTTACCTTTTTTTCATATAGATTAGCAGGAGCAATGCCTTTCATTAATATCAAGTACACGTTCTACATATCATGGGCCCAATCCAGATGATCAGGAAAGGGACTACAAGCATTTACACTGCAGCTATATATTTATTTGCCTCTTACATTTAAGAAACTATTCTTGTGGTGCTGTAGTGATCTTCTGCCCAAGAGATGTATCTTACACGATGCTATTGCATATTCATGCTAGTCAAGTTCAAAGGGAATATGTTTTCTGGTCGCTCGACCAGCTAGTCGAACTGGGGGAACGACCAGGCGACTAATCTCGATTAGTCGTCGACTAGGTCGACTAATCGATCTCTGGTCGACCTGGTCGTTTACTAGTCGTCCTGTTTATCCAGGACCTATGTATATAGTATGTACTATATAATTATATACTATATAGTATAATAGTATATTATATATATATATATATATATATATATATATATATATATATATATATATATATATATATATATATATATATATATATATATATATGAAGGATAGGGTAAACATGACACGAATTCAGCAATACTGAAAACAGTAAAGAAACACTTACTAGTTACTAATACTACCAGTCCCAGATACCACACAACACACGTTACCACCCAGTTACCTAAAGAAGATCTTCATCCAACTGAAATTCATCACCTGCAGCTCCACTTCCACCTGATTCTTGTTCGCCTTCATCTTCATCATCATTCATTTGTCTTGCTGTCTCTTGTTCTTGTTCATCTTCAGCAGGAGAATTGTCATCTTCTTCACGTATGTCTTGAGCTGTAGCTGCTGCATTTCTGGGTCGTTTTCTGGTTCTAACATGCCGGCGAAATCTGGATTCTAGATTTCTGGAACCGCGCGTGTCCGGACGAGAAATCTGGGCCGGTGAAGTCTGGAACTTGGAACTGGAACAGCGCAGCGCGCACAGATGATCGCCGGTCAGCCGGTGTATTGGTGAAGTCTGGATTCTAGAACGAGAAGTCTAGGATCCGGTAGGAAAATAGAGAAGAAGAGAAGAAAAGGAAAGAGATTGAGATGCCAGGAAAGTAGAGATGTGAACCGTCGGTTTTGTAGAGAGTAGAGACGGCGCTGGCGTTCCATCTCCCTGTAGCCGGGCCGGTCGCCAAAAAAAGCCCACGAAATCAAAAATTCAGGATCCTAAACCCTAGTCGCACAGAATCGGCTAATCGAGCGACTAATCGACCCTAATCGTCGACTAGTCGGACGACCAGGGCGATTAGGTGCTCTGATCGAGTCGGTTGTGCTAATCGAGCTCTGCTAACCGACTAGCCCGACTAATCGCGACTAATCGCGATTAGTCGGACGACTTGAAAACAGAGAAGGGAACAACTATATTCTCTGAAATGGAAATATTTTAGTTAATGTGCTATTCTATATTTTTCTCTCTCATAGTATAGTTATTTGGTGTGTGCATCAATGCTTTAAAGGGAATACTTCTGTGCTTCAGGTACACCTTGGACTGAAGAAGAGCATAGAATGTTTCTGATGGGTCTGCAGAAGCTTGGTAAGGGAGACTGGCGTGGGATATCCAGAAACTTTGTTGTTTCCAGGACCCCGACTCAAGTTGCAAGCCATGCTCAAAAGTACTTTGTTAGACAGACAAACTCATCGAGACGGAAGAGGCGGTCAAGCTTATTTGACATGGTCCCAGAAATGGTATGATGTTTTCTTTATATGCAATAGTCTAATACTCCCTCTGTTCCAAAATATAGTTCTTTCTAGCCCACTTTTTTCCGTCCACATTCATTCAAATGATAATGAATATAGACATACATGGAAACTACATTCATATGTTACTTAATGAATATGTGATTAGTCTAAAACAAATTATATTTTGGGACGGAGGGAGTATTAGGGATTATCTATATTCACTACAGACTTAGATTATAATAATTATGTTTCCCTCTTCAATCTGCAGCCAATGGATGAGTCCCCAGCTGCTGTGGAACAATTTACTCTCCAAAATACTCAAGATGAAGATACAAGTTCAAATCAAGTGCCAACCTTGCATCTTGGACAATGGAAGGAAACAGAGTTTGCTAAGCAGCTACGAACTTTTCAGCCAGGGCACCATGAGGAATCTGAATTCGCAGAACCTTCATTGCTGCTACCAGATTTGGAGATGAACCCCAGTGTACCATTCAAGGCCATAACTGATCCAACAGGACCAGCATTCTACCCATCATTGGTCCCTGTTCCACTAACTCTTTGGCCTCCAAGTGTTTCCCACGTGGAGGAAGCAGCCAGAACCCATGAAATCCTAAAACCAACTCCTTTGAATGGTAAGGGGGTGGTTAAGGCAGATGATGTTGTTGGTATGTCTAAGCTCAGCATTGACGAAGCTAGCTCTGGCTCCATGGAACCCACTGCTCTTTCCCTTGAGCTTATTGGATCCACAGATACAAGGCAATCAGCTTTTCATGTGAGTCCACCGATGAATAGACCTGAACTAAGCAAGAGAAACAGCAGTCCAATTCATGCAGTTTGAGGAAGCATGAAACAGGCCCGCTGGGTCAAGTCTTACAAATTATACTGACGGTCTCAATACCTCAGAACGTGACCATGTACTTTGTAACGACTTTTTAGTTATCCTGTTTCTAGCTTATGTTCCTTGCCATCGACAAATGTTGCCTGTTGATACATGTGTCAATGGAAGTAGCTAGCATACCATTAGTTTCAGCACTGAATTGTTGCCTGTTGGGACGCCATATGCACCTACCTTTTCTGGTTCATCCTCCATGCTTCAGGAAATCGATGTGGAAATTCTGACATGGAAATGCTTGAATTAGATGCCTTTGAATTCTTAATTTTTGATGGAATGGTTTTGGTGTAGAGGGGTTTTCTATCAACTTTCAAGGATCAAGGTATGGTAATCTTGTAGGTGGTGCAGCAAAATCTGGCTGGACATCAAACAAGATTAGAAGGGTTGCAGTTGTCAACTTGGTGATCAGTTCAAGATACTCTATTAACTGCAAAATGCAGGGTGATCACGATTTCAGAGGAAGAAGCCGGTGCCGGGATCGCCAATGCAAAGCAAAATATGACAGCATCGAGATCACGATTCGGCTTGATCTGCAATCTCAGGATATCCAGTACGTGACGAGAGAACACTATGACTCCTGAATTGAGTCCGTCAATATAAATAATGCAGGATCGCTGCAAAGATTGCACTGCCGTAGAGTAGTGCGAGTCAAGCAGACGGCCGTGTCAAACAAGCAGGCAGGTTCTTCATCGATCGGCATCATCCGAGATGTCTAGCTCGATCTGATAGAATCTCCAGTTGTGTGCGAAGATCTTCAGCTACAGCTTCCTTACTAGCTGACGTCTTTTTTTTTCCAAAGATCTCCAAATGTGGAAGATCTTGCAGAGAGTTTGCAGCCAAGATCTCTTCAAAGATCACCTGTACCTTGCCGGACTGATCTTGAAGCCAATACCAACTCTTCCAGAACATGTGTGCCTTAACGATAGCGTGGAATATGTGCGGGAAAACACTAGATAATTTTCATCGAACCATATATATGGATACTACATATACATGAGCGTTGAAGCCAACATATCAATACCCCTTTCGGCTGGCTCGTGAGTCTGTATATTTTTACTATCTCTACTATTTATTAAGGGTTGTAAGGTTAGTCTGCCGTTGAGCGATCTCAACCGTCTATAACCTTAGCCGTCCCATCCCGCACAACAGTCCCGCTCCAATCCTGCCCACCAGCCCCGAGGTTCTTTCTCGCCCCGAAACCGCGCTGAAATCATCGTGCCCGGGCTCTCCTCCCTCGATTCCGGCTGCCCGCAAACGCCTCCCCCCAGCCGCTCGCCCGTATGTAGCGCGTGGGCTGCAGCCGGCCCTTCATCGCTCGCGCCTCCGTCCGCCGCTCCTCCAATCCACCTCGCCTTCGATGTTGTCCCCTGCCGCCATACCAACGCCCCACACCTAGCCAGAGACGAGAGACGACGATGGTGGGGCTCGGCTCTATGGCGGGCTATGGGATCCATTCGATGCTCAAGGAGGGCCACCGACACCTCTCCGGGCTCGAGGAGGCTGCACTCAAGAATATCGACGCCTGCTGCGAGCTCTCTGCCATCACGCGCGCATCCCTCCTCCTGGTGGTTGGTTTGTAGGCGTGATCCGATGATAGTAATAAGAGCGCGCCTTCCCCTCTCCCTGACGGCATCGTCCACCCCGCACGGCAGCGCACCAAGAACAGGAGGAAGCATGTCCCCCGACCTGCACAGTGCCATCAAGAGTCAGGTGTCAGTGCTGCTCCTGAGGCGTCTCTTCGGCGCATCCTGGAGGGATGAGGCCAAGCAGCTCTAGCAGACCCCGACGCCAGTGGGGAGGCGGTGGATGTTCGTGCAAACAGAGACTGGCTGCATTCTCGACATGTACCTGGACCGCGGGGACAACCGGACAACACGCACACCGTCAGCGCTGCTTGCAGCTCATGCTCAACGTGCCCAGCGGCGAGACCTCGTTCACCTTCGACGATCGCGTCCTAGAGAAAAAATGTTTGGGTAAAGGAGTATGGCTGGAAGGCTATGTGGAAGAGCCCGAATGACACAATTAGGAACATTCTGTTTAATATTTCTTGGGTCATCTGGACTGACAGTTTCATTTTTGTGCTCACTACGTGTAGGCACTGTGTTCAGAGAACCAATCATCTGCAAAAATGTCTCATAGCTTGTTGTAGGTATGGAAGGAAGACCACAAAATCATAGGTACTCATTTATGTATATTTTAAAAAAATCTTCTCTAAATTTTTTCTATGTAGTAAAATTTAGTGCATCCTAAAATATACTCTATAATTTGTGATTTATGAAACAACGGCTAAAAAATTACAACCTTCGAATTATTTGTTTAAACAAACCAAAAGCCCCAGAACCAGTATATTTAATTTAATTTGTTTTTCTTGTTTAAATAGGGAATCATTCTCTTCTCTGCCTATATGAAACACAGTATGTTCAGTTTAATTTGATCCCCCAATTCTCCTGCAGGTGACTGCTAATGCGTCAAGTGCCTACCCCAAGGATATAGTCTGGTGTAGAGGATATGACAAAGCTAGCATAGTTACGTGAACTAGGAGTGCTTCAAAACCTAAAGTCTAGATTTATGCTAACGCCCCCTTTGGATCATTGGAATTGAATTCTATTCTAATAATAGTAATCTAGGCATATATCAATTAAGCTAATTCGGTTTTATACAAAATATATTTGTATACTATTATTAGCAAGATGTCGGAGATATTTATGTGCTACATTTTTACTATAGATGAGTGAGACGAAGAGTGTCATGTAAGTTACGGAGTAGAAACAAATTCTACTAATGTTTAAAATTATTTTCCATCATTCACCCCATGAATTTGAGATAAGCTTATATATATATGAACTCTGGAAAGTGGTGGAATGTCAAATTCCAAACTAAATAAGTTACTTTATTGAGTGAATTCCAGTTCCTCTAAAAGGAAGGGATCCAAACGCCCCGTAAATGAAATATATGTAAGTTGAGTCTCTCACCACATCATCCCTGATGCGAACATGAGAGTATCTAATTTGTCTAACTCTATAAACAGCAGATCATACAAGGTTTTTAGGTATAGTGGAGCTTGCATTGACTAACATTTTCTCTCAAGAGTAACACCCATGTTATACTTACTGCATTGATTTTGTTATGCTCATTTTCCCCTTGTCATGGGTTTGCCTGCTAGGCCTTATCTAATTCACCCATAAGAAATATTATTATGCTACTACATGCAAACTTTAATTTCATTCCTTTTTTTCTTAAACATCGGTTTCCTTCCAACACTGAAACATGAATATTCAACGCTTGCCCCATTAAATGTCCTATGATGCATTTTCTATATTTCCGCTGAGTGAATCCTATAAATAATTGACCTCTTTCATTTATCTTTTGTTGTTACTCATAGAGGGAAAAGAAGAGCAAGGTGAGCTGGAGGTGTTCAACTTCACTGGTGTCGGAGGAGTTGCCTTATTAATGTACAACACCGACGAGGTGCAATTGGTGCTTTCTACTATTCCATTACTTGACATATATAATGTGACCATCTTGTGACTCATCATCTCAGTATTTGTGTAATTATGCAGTCCATCCATGACTTTGCTAATGCTTCTATGGCCACTGCTTATGAAAAGAAATGGCCACTGTATCTTCGCACCAAGAACACTATTTTGAAGAAATATGATGGCAAGTAAGGGTCTTGCTGAACTGTTATCTCATTATTTTCAGGTCTTACTGATGGTGTATTTTCTCTGGCTCAGTATGTTTATCTGTGTACTTGATTTGTTTACAAGTTCAAGTATCTTCAGTTTCTTGTTTTACCATATCCAATCCAATTTGTGCATGGGCCTCTGACGACGCCACAGTGATCAAGGTAGACAGTGTCAATAGCCATGACACGCTGCTCGCCGTCGTCCAGGTCATCGCTGACCTCAACCTCGTCATCTGGAAGGCATACTTCTCTGATGGTAGCTGATTCATGCACAGTTACCCAAATCTTCATTCTTTGCCTTGTTAATTTTGCCTCCAGCGATGCTGAATCTTTTTTTGCATCTTTGTTCTTCTATTCTAATATCCATTCAGTGTTCAGTGTCACCGACCGTGAAGGTAACAGGGTTCTCGACGCTCAACCATCCTACATCCAGAAGGTAATCAACGAGTTCTAGAAAGATCTGGGTGCCTGAATTATTTGATTCTGACAAGGTTACCATGTTGTTTCTCGCAGATGCTGGAGGTGGATGACTGGTACTACCTAGAGGCACGCAACACGGTGGGTGTCGTGGCATTGGAGGACTACACCTCCATCGATCTCACGGGCATAGACCGGGCCCTGCTATTTGAGGTATGTGTGGTGCTCGCCGCCATGGGCTCTGTGGTCAAGATGAGGAGTATGAAGGATGCCGCGATGAGTTCATGAGAGGTCTAGGTCGTCGCCTCCCAGTCAACTATGGTTGTAGGGGATCGTTGTCTTCATATAATATAATTATTTAGTTATTTTGTACAGAACTCCTATTATATAGTAAAGATGTGACATTCGTTTCTGTACCATGAGTCGTCATATGTGTGAGACTTGATCCTAGCACACATTTGATTCGTGCCTGGATTTGCTATTAAATCCGGGTGTGACACCTTTGTATGGAGCTAGATATCCTGGATGATTAGGATAGCCCGCATCAACAACATAGTACTTGCCTACACACATGCAACAAGTAATTATAAGAATAAGATCATCCATGATATTAGAAAAAATGATCATCCATTATATTACGAAAAATAATACCTAGAGGAGGATGTGGGAATATATCCACATCTGCTTCCAATGCATGGTATAGTACAATTGTGTCATGTAAAGCACCTGGTTGAACCGCGGCCACATAGGTGAATCGCATGTCAAAATCACAAACCGCAAGCAAAATTTGAGTTGTCATCCCTGTTTTACCAATATATCTCACTTGTTCATCAGGAGATAGTGTAACCCGAATATGAGTTCCATCAAGAGCACCAATGCAATCCTTAAAGTGCGGATATGCTTTCTTATCCTTCCGAATCCTCTTGTGAACAGTGCGAAAATTAGGATCCGTTGGTCTCAAAAAATCCACACATTGCAAGCACACATTCTAGAACTTCATGAAATTTTCGACGAATGGTTTCACCGTTGCGTTGTAGCCGTTGCTCCGCTGGCACACCGGACAGTCCGATGAATTATAGCGGAGTGGCATTTCCAGAAACCCGAAGGTGGCAAGTTTGAGTTGATCCACCCTGGTGCACCGGACACTGTCCGGTGCGCCAGACCAGGACACTTCGGTTTTCTTTGCTCCTTTCTTTTTGAACCCTTTCTTTTGACTTTACATTGGTTTGTGTTGCACCTTTAGCACCTGTAGAGCATATAATCTAGAGCAAACTAGTTAGTCCAATTGTTTGTGTTGGGCAATTCAACCACCAAAATCATATAGAAAAAGGTTTGACTCTATTTCCCTTTCACTATGTTTTTGTATGTCATTGAAACTAACTATAAAATTATCATTGTGTATTAGTGTATGTGTATGCAGTTGGCTTGATGTGAGACAATAAATTGAATCCACGGGGTTTCCACCCAATTACGGGTTGGTTTGGGGTCAATAATGTTATTGGATGGGTTGGATTTAATTTCCTTCTTATATTTTTGGGTGGGTATGGATGAATACCAAAGTTATTAGATTTAGGTATGGGTGAACGTGGGTTAGATTTTTTGCCATTAGCAGGTCTAGCAGCAGGCCGTGCACTAAAAAAAGGAGTGAACACTAACACATCGAGTCCACCCGCATCGGTCAAATTAACCCTGGAAAGGAAGCACAGGTTGATCGTACACACTCAAACTGAACAATTATTAGCTGACCTGTTCAAATCTCTGCGCACATAGTTAAGCGCATGAGTAATGCCAAACACCCACCCATCCCATTTGTCGTTAATGGAACGCCCAGTTTGCTGCCATGCACGCACTACAATAATCTCCACTATACTTACCATATATGTCTAGTCTACTGGGCAATTGTCTTCTAATATGCATTTGCGCGCGGTGGACCAGTGCGCTCACCACCAGTCACCGCCTCACCACCATCATCGGCCGGCGGCCGGCCGGCCGTCCTTGTCTCTTCCATGCGTCCCGACGCTCCTCCACTAGAGCAGAATTAAAACCTCTATATATATGTAGAGCGAGGACGCCTGTGCGAACATGCCGCTCCAGCACACACAGCACCCATTAATTCCGTAATCCAAGGGGAACGGCCCGACGCACAGATCACTGGTGGCAGGCACCCGATTGCAACCATCATCATCGACAATGGCGTATTCTTGCGCCTTGTGGACTGCTGCTTCCGTGGTCGCTTTTCTTGTCATCCGCGTAGCAGAGGCGAGGTACGGCGGCCCTGGGCAGTGGAGGAGGCCTGCCCCTGCCCCTGCCCCTGTGGCGGCCCTCGTCAGCGAGCAGCTGTACGGCTCCCTGTTCCTGCACAAGGACGACGACGCCTGCCCCGCCAAGGGCTTCTACACCTATGCCTCCTTCATCCAGGCCGCCAGGACGTTCCCCACGTTCGCCGCCACTGGCGACCTCAGCACCCGCAAACGCGAGGTCGCGGCCTTCCTCGCGCAAATCTCTCACGAGACCACAGGCGGGTGGGCGACGGCGCCGGACGGCCAGTACGCGTGGGGCCTGTGCTACAAGGAGGAGATCAGGCCGGCGAGCAACTACTGCGACGCGACGGACGAGCAGTGGCCGTGCTACCCGGGCAAGTCCTACCACGGTCGGGGCCCCATCCAGCTCTCCTGGAACTTCAACTACGGGCCGGCGGGCCAGGCGCTGGGCTTCGACGGCCTGCGCAACCCGGAGCTGGTGGCCAACTGCTCCCAGACCGCGTTCCGGACGGCGCTCTGGTTCTGGATGACGCCGCGCCGCCCCAAGCCGTCGTGCCACGAGGTCATGGTCGGAGAGTACCGCCCCACGCCCGCCGACGCCGCGGCCAACCGGACGCCCGGCTTTGGCCTCGTCACCAACATCGTCAACGGCGGCCTCGAGTGCAACCGCACCGACGATGCCCGGGTCAACAACCGGATTGGCTTCTACCAGAGGTACTGCCAGATCTTCAACGTTGACGCCGGCCCCAACCTCGACTGCGCACACCAGCAGCCCTACTAGTGTAGTGTAGTGTAGTGTCTACGGGGTTACGTTCTTTAAGCTGTTTGCATGTTTCTAACAGAGTTGATGATAGCGTTTAATTTTGGATGAACGTACGTACGTGTGTGCCTGCCTACGTTCTCTTGTTCTGAGCTATACAAAACACAGTATATATATCAATAAAAAAACAGTAGACGCGACTGTGTGACTCTGTGAGCTATGATGGACGCTAAGTTATCTCACTGTTGTGTCTCGTATACGGTCTTATATAATATATAAGTGTACCATATAATTTTAAAATAATTTTATAGATAATGTTTACAATAATCTCTACTATATATATAAAACAAGCATCAGTTTTCATTCTTCCAAGATTTTCACGGTCGTCATGCTCCTCTACATTTAAATATTACAAAAGTTAAAATTATAAATAAATGAGGATTTGAATCATGCTTGTTGGCCTTCAAACTCACATTCACACCCGCCTAGTTATTCAGATTTAGACAATTCTTTGTTTTATATTTGTTTTTATATTTTCTCTTCGATTCAAATCAGATGCGGATATTATCGATTTGTGACAGATAAAAATTAAATGGATATCGATATTTTAAATATCTAACTTTGAGTATATATATACAGATAAGAGATATTTACATCCCTAAGTTATCTCATAATAACTTCTAATATCTTCATTTACCTATCCATCAGTTTAAACTTTCCAAAACCAACCCAACCAAATCACCCCTACATCTATAACCTTCACTAAATCCACAAAACAAATTACATGCAAACTTAACACACCATCAAAACTAATGGTTCGGATCGCTAGATAATTCCTCTCTCTTACTCACTTAAATCCAATGGACAATATTATTCGGATCATCCCTCATCTCGCCGCCCTCCCCCTCACTCCCGCCACCGCCATCAACCCCTCCCCTCACGTTGTCATTGTCATCGACCTCTCTTCTCCGCGGGATCATAGCATTAGTACAGACTATATGCTAGTTTTAAATTAATTTAATAGACAATGTTTACAATAATCTCTACTATATAAAACATCAATTTTCATGGTTCCACGATTTTCACCTATGGTCATGCTCCTCCATGTTTAAATATTATAAAAGATAAAATTATACATAAATGAGGATTCAAATCAAAGTTGTTGGCCTCCAAACCTACATTCACACTCAACTAGTTATTCTTTAAGTTATCCTAAGGATAAAATTGAATCGAATATAGATGGATAATTTTTGTTGTATATTTGTTTTCATAATTTCTCTTCAGATTCGAATCAGATACGAATATTATCGATTTGAATGGATATTGGTATCTTAAATATCCAACTTTGAGTATACATATATGAATATAGATTGGATATGGATTAGATACTGAATACCTAGACTCATATAGGGATCAAATTTCAGCCCTCTTGGACGGATCGAATTCGAATATGAATGGGTATTTACATCCCTAAATTATCTCTTAATAACTTCTAATATCTTAATTCACTTATGAAATAAAATAAAAAGTGACAGTTATATAACAATGAAAATTCATACAATAATATATTAATTGTCTTATGGTCTTATTTTTAACTTATTATATTGTTATTTGTGGCACAATGATTTTTTCTGTCTCTCCTCTTTATTTCCTCCACGTTAGCAAAGATTATACCCCTCCACATTAGTGTGTGTGTGTATATATATATATATATATATATGGCATAATATACGAAAAAGAGTATAATCCCACTATTTAAAATCTCCGTCTAAGGTTCTTAAGGCCACATTTACAAATTACAACCCTATTTTATATGAAATTTCTTGGAGGTCTTTAAGGATAAACTGAAAAAATACAAGAAACAGGCTTTTTGCGAAGAGTCTATCTCTACATTTGTTGTACATATTGTCTATTAACTACATTTATGATCTAGGGGCTTAGTGTTGTATCATGTAGTCTAGTAGATACCTCTTAGACTTAGAAAACTGATTCAAAGGCTCAGTGTTGTACATTCCCTAAGTGTTGTCGTCCTCAACTGAGAGCACCTAGAGGGGGGTGAATAGGTGATCCTGTAAAATTCAACACTAATAGCCACAAAACTTAGTTATAAGTGTTAGTACGGCTAAGTAGTTTGAAACGAGCTCTTGCGAACACAAATAATCGCAGAGAGGAGCAACACAAGAGACACGCGATTTTATCCCGTGGTTCGACCAAGTAACACTTGCCTACTTCCACGTTGTGGCGTCCTAATGGACGAGGGTTGTACTCAACCCCTTTCAAGTGATCCAATGATCAACTTGAATACCACAGCTTTCTTGCTTATAGTTTCTTCCCATTTGCGAGGAATCTCCACAAGTTGGAGCCTCTCGCCCTTACAAGATTGATCACAAAGAACGCACAAGAGTAAGGTTGGGAAGAGCAACACACACAAGACTCAAATACGCAGCACAACCACGCACACAAGTCACGACTTGAGCTCACAATGCAACACACGGAGTTCACAACTCGAATGGAGCTCAAAACGCTAACACAAAGAATCAAATGCGTGAAGTTGGAGTCTTGGAGTCTTAGGATGCTTAGTGAATGCTTGGGTTACTCCTCCATGCGCCTAGGGGTCCCTTTTATAGCCCCAAGGCAGCCAGGAGCCGTTGAAGATCAACAAGGAAGGCTATCATTTCCTTCTGTCGAGTGGCGCACCGGACAGTCCGGTGTGCCACCGGACAGTTACTGTAGATGGTCCGGTGCCGATCTCCTTCCTTTTTTGGCGTAGACGACCGTTGCAGCTCTGGGCTGGTTGGCGCACCGGACACTGTCCGGTGCCCCCCGCCGACCGTTGGAGCGGGCCACGCGTCGCGCGCGGATTGCGCGGCTGACCATTGCGCTGGCGACCGTTGGCTCACCGAACAGTCCGATGCACCACCGGACAGTCCAGTGAATTATAGCCGTACGCCGCCAAAATTTTCCTGAGAGCGACCTGTTCACCGAAGTCCAGCCTGGCGCACCGGACACTGTCCGGTGCACCACCAGACAGTCTGATGTGCCAAGCGGAGCTGAATTTGGCTGCACACAACCACCTCTTTTGCAATTGTTTTCTTTTCCTGTTTCTAGCACTTAGACAAAATATGTTTGTACTCAAAACAATGTACTAAGTCTAGAAACATACCCCATGTCTTGATTTGCACTTTTCTCTTTATTTAACACATAAGAACTTAATCAAATGTGTTGGGCACTTAATCACCAAAACATAATATAAATTGCCCAAGGGCACATTTCCCTTTCAATCTCCCCCATTTTGGTGATTTATGCCAACACATCCAAAAGCAACCAAAAGAAGTGCAACATCAATGCAATTGAGAACAAAATTGTCTTTGCATAAGTTTTGACATATTTGGATCAATCTTTGCCACCACTTGGTTTGTTTTTGCAAATCAAATTTATTTTCCTATCTCTAAGTCAGACTCACTTGTTTGGGCACAAAGAGAGATAATACAAGAGTGAAATTGATCAAGTGCCAAAAACTCCCTGTAACACCCCAGGTGTTACCTAAGGCCCTAACTCCATAACATACACTTGTGCATTGTTATCACATGTGTTTAAGTGGAGGAGAAGAAGCACCTGGAACCTTGGAAGCATGGGTTAGCTAAGAAAGGTAATGACCAAAGCTTCACCCACACACTTTGGAAAATTGTCATCTTGAGCCAAGAAGGTTAAACCCTAAAGACCCCCCCTAAGGGCACTAGACTTCCACGCAAAGGATCAGTGGATAAGTTAGTCAAATTGCCAAACCTTGATTCTAATCCTTAACCCAAGATTAAGTAACATTCTAACCTACAAAATGCAGAGGGGAAACATTACAAAAAGACCCCTTATAGACCCCAAATTCACCCCTTAAGTAGAAAGCACACTAGAGCTCTCTAATCTTCTCTAAGTCAAAATCTAACCCTAATCTAAAGATCAAACGTGTTCACTTAGTAAATGGTGCCAAAACCACTTGGTCTGAATACCAAAAAGGTGCCAAACCACCTAGGGCACCCACTGGAAAAATTTGAACCAGAGCCAAATTCGTTTGACTTGAATTGGCATCTCTTTTGTCGCGAAGTGGACAGTGAGACAAGCCAGTTTTGGCGTCCGCAAATCTCCCTACCTAGGGCATATCTGCCATTGGAACTCACATACAAGAGATAACCCTAGGTACCAGGAGGAGGCCTGCGCCGGATTTTTGCCAAGATTCGCACGTTTGCGATCTCGGCGAGCTGTTGAACATGGGCAGAAGAACACCTCCACGTGTTCGACGCGCGCTGAACACGCCAGAGCACGCCCAGCGCCCGACCCCGCGCGCCCCGCGCCGCGCCGAGCCACGCCCGTGTCCCCTGCCCGCGCCCGCGCCTACAAAGCCAGCCAAGGCGTCAGCCGTACTCCCCCGCACGCTCTCGACCTCACCGGAGCACGAGATCGCCGGAGTTTGCCCTGCACCAGGCGTGCCAGCGGCCGCCCGAGCACCCGCCACCGTAGACCAGCCAGTGCAGCCATTCCCAGCCCCGTCCAACCCTTGGAATAGACTCCACGTACCTCGGTGAAGCTTCCAGAGCGAGGAATCGAGCTCTACCTCACCGGAGACGCCGAATCAAGGTCACCGGACTTCACCCGACCGCCGGCGAACGTGGACCGAGCTCCACGGTGAGTTATTCTCCGATTCCTTGCATGGGTTGACTCATTAACACCCCGTGAAGCTTCCCGTGCCCTTGGATTGACCTGTATCGCCGTGGATAGGCTGGAGCACTCGCCGCCGACGAGCTCGCCCGCCTGCGCACGTGGACCGGCCGATCCCGGCCATCACTGTCGTCGAGCCATACCTCGTTGTGACTGCAAGGACCTCCCGAAGCCAACCCCACCCTTCGCTAGACCTCCCTCGCCGCCGGTAAGCCGCGCCGCCCTTTTTCCTTTCGTGGGTACTGTTCAAAAGGGGCGAGGGACCTCGAGGAAGAAGGAATAGAAGTCGGGGGGATTTTTGAGCTGTCAGAGACTCAGATGAATAGTTGCACAGGGGTATAAGTTAAAGAACTGGTTTAGGAAAAGCCCATGGACCTCGGTGTAAACTGGTTTTCCAGAAAACCTTTTTTAATATTTCTAATTTAAATGCAAACAGAGCTTGTAAAATTCATAACTTCAGTTTTATCCAACCAAATTTGGTCAAACCAATTTTGCTAGAATCTAAATAATATGATCTACCTAGGAAAAATGCAAAACCCCCTTAGTATGGCAGAGGAATTTAAAGTTTGGAATTAAATATTGATTTGGCCAAAAGCTAAATAATATAGGGAAAAATAGTTACACTGTTAGACTGAGGTTAAGAAAAATCAGAGAAGTACCTGATCACTCCATAATCTGTTTAAAAACAGTAAAACCCTCAGTACACCAAATTAAGGTAGGGTTTGCCATTTAAATCATTTTGGCCTAAAGTTAAAGAAAAAGAGAAAAGGTAGTAAAAAATAAGAACCAGGAAGCAACCACATTTTTGTTGGCTCACTTATTCAGTGAAGTTCACTGGAAAATTTTATTAGACCCTTGTTTAGTACAAAATAAATGGGATACCTTTTATTTTATAAAAATAATGAAAACTTAGGTAAATCTTAGAAAAATAATCCTAAGGAGAAAACACCCCAAACCTTGGGATAACTAATACTTTGTTATTATGAACATAGGAAAAATATGAGTTCTGTTGTTTGATATTTTCAAATAACAAGTTAGTTATAAGTACCTTTTTGGCATTAAACTTTAGAAATTCACAACTAAATATCCAGTAGGTCTTTTTCTGTGATTTTTAACACAGAGGCCTAATATCACCTATGGATCTCAACAAAAATAAAATATAGTGCAGAAGCCTCACCCAAATTAGAGCTATAGTGTAAAGTGCCCTTTTCCCTTTACTTTTGTTAATTTTTGCACAAGCAGCATCTGAATTGATTCCACCTAAAAATTTTTAGGAGAACCCACAGATGTCAATATTTACTCACTATAATTTTATAACACTTTTGGAAAATGCTAATTAACCCTCATAGTTCAAAAATGCTTAATAAGAAGCATAATAAGAAGAAAAAGGGAAACTTTGGGAAAATTAGATGAAAGTACAAAACCCTTAAGGATATCCAAAAAGAAGCCCTAGAGAAACACTAAAAACTTAATATTGTTTTACTATGCATAACCCTTACGAATGTTCATGTCATATTTATACATATATTTCATGCATTGCATTCGATAGATTGTAATCTCGCTGACGGGGAGTACATCCTCGTGCCGGAGCAAGGAGTTGCTCAGGAGGTAGCCCAGGATCCAGCACCAGAGCCTGCCATCGAGGATCTGCCTGCCCCAGCTTTGGAAGCCAAGCCCCGGTTTTATGCATAACCGTTATATATGCTATTTTACTGCACTTAATGTTTGTAGGCTTGTACTATGCACTTAAGTGTAGGAGTTGTTTGAAACCCTAATTGCATGAACTCAGGATTCCTTTTGAGGTGGATACTAGTATGCTAGGTCGAGTAGCTACTTTACTAATTAGGGATCTCGGTAGAAGTCGAGTGAATTTTCTAGCACTCGCGCGAGGTCAGGAATTGGTTGTATCCATTTTCATATCGTAATGATGTTGGTCTGTGGACAACGATCCATGGGGATTGGTTGTCTACGTGACGAAAAATTGGAATAAGGATTAAGGTGTGGTACCGTGTGTCAAGCATTTGAACGTACTAAGTACATGCCGAGAAATATGGTAAATCGGTAAGCCTAGTACCTGATTGAACCTGGCAGCAGATTGCCCTCCTCACGCGACCTGAGACGTGGTCTCCCATTCCGGTTATGGTGGGTACAAGTGCAGTCACTACACGACGGCAGTCAGGGTCAGTGAGGCATTGTACGCTAAGGCGGTGAGCCCCTCTCTGCTGACGGGGAATCAATGGGGACGGTTGATGTGTGTGGGGATGGAGTGCCTCGCCACGTCGTGTGTTTAGGTTTACCTTGCAAGGATAAAAACTCGATTCGAATCGTCTGCTTCTCGCAGCTAATGAGACTGCTTGATCCATGCTGCTACATTGAGTAATAAGTGGAAATGTGTTGATTTGGCAAAAGATGTTGATTGCTAAAAATGATTGCTACCATGTATGATTAGATAGGGATATATCTAGTCTTAAGAGAGTCACACTAAAACTTGAAAAAGCTAAAAACTTGATTTTTAGACTCAGCTAGTGCTTTTGGCAAGCAAACCTCTCAGCCAAACAGCTGCATGTCTAGAGGTAGAGGAGTAGACTCCTCACACCGGGTAAGTCTAGCTAAGTATTAGTATACTCAGCCTTGCTTGCGGCATAATTTTTTACAGGTTCTCTGGAGGACATGGTTGTTGGAGTGACTTGGCCGTCCACCTTGCCACCGGGTTGAACAGTTGAGTGGGACCCTACCTCGGCTGAGGAGGAGCATGAAGAGTGATGGGACAGGCTTCCCCATCCCTCCATTTATTTATCGTTAGTTTTATTCTGCTGCATCCCGAACAATGATCACTACTTTTGCTAAAACTCCGATGATGTTGTAATAAATTTAATACTCCTTAATGTATGGTTTTATGCTTTATTGTATTTGCTCTGTGCCTCACCTTCGAGTGAGTACGTGGTACTTGATCCTGTTAGTGGCCTCGTCGGACTAGATCCGAGGAACTGACGTTTTATTCCTATTTAAGTGTGGTCTAGCCTTTAAGGTGGGACTTAGGCACTTAAGTTGGAATAATTCGGGCGGTTCCGCCACACTCCCCCTTTTTCCCATGATAAAAAATTCTCCCCAACAAGAGACTAAATTTTGCAATAAGAGTATTTTGGACAAATCAAAAATTCTAACTCTATTGTTTTCAAAATTCATAAGTGGTAGCTGATCCATTTGCTTTGGCCTTAATTTCTCCCCCTTTGGCATTAAGCATGAAAACGGGATCATTCTCGGCCCTTTAACCCCATTGCCTCACCAAAATTGTCAATTAAGAGCAAAAAGGCAATAAGAGCATAGGTATGAACTTGGAAGTAGATACACCAATACCGGAGTGCAGTGCAAGTCTTTGCAATGTCCAAGTCCATTTTCCCTTTCAATGCACCTTTGAGACTACATCAAGAATACTCAAACACAAAGGTTAGTCTCAAAGGGTCAAGTTGTAGCATATCTCCCCCTAAATAAGTGCATCACTTGCAAATGGACTTGTGAGGTTCGGGGATCATGTGTACAACTTGAGCACCACAAATAAACAATAATGAATTGAAATGCATAAAGTAGCATAATCAAAGGCATAGAACACATGTATGCTATAAATCAATCCAAGTTACGCGAATCTAAGACATTTAGCTCACTACGCAACCTGAAAAACTTCTTCTCATCTAAAGGCTTGGTGAAGATATCGGCTAGCTGGTTCTTGGTGTTAATATGGTACACCTCGATATCTCCTTTTGTTGGTGGTCTCTCAGGAAGTGATGTCGGATGTCTATGTGCTTAGTGTGGCTGTGTTCAATAGGATTATCCGTCATGCAAATTGCACTCTCATTGTCACATAGGAGTGGGACTTTGCTCAGATTGTAGCCAAAGTCCCAGAGGGTTTGCCTCATCCAAAGTAGTTGCATGCAACACTGTCCTGCGGCAACATACTCGGCCTCAGCGGTGGATAGGGCAACGGATGTTTGTTTCTTTGAGCTCCACGACACCAGAGACCTTCCTAGAAATTGGCACGTCCCCGATGCACTCTTCTTATCAACCTTGCACCCGGCATAATCGGAGTCTGAATATCCAATCAAGTCAAAGGTAGACCCCTTTGGATACCAGATCCCGAAGCAAGGCGTAGCAACTAAATACCTAAGAATTTGCTTAACGGCCACAAGGTGACATTCCTTGGGGTTGGATTGAAATCTAGCACACATGCATACACTAAGCATAATGTCTGGTCTACTAGCACATAAATAAAGCAAAGAACCTATCATAGACCGGTATGCCTTTTGATCAACGGACTTACCTCCTTTGTTGAGGTCGACATGCCCGTCGGTTCCCATCGGTGTCTTTGTGGGCTTTGCGTCCTTCATCCCAAACCTCTTGAGAAGGTCTTGAGTGTACTTCGTTTGGGAGAGGAAGGTGCCATCCTTGAGTTGCTTCACTTGGAACCCAAGGAAGTAGGTCAACCCGCCCGTCATTGACATCTCAAACTTTTGAGTCATGTCACACCCGGGTTTTGGGACACCAAGACCCAGACGCGAACATAATCACCAAGTGTGCTAGGACCAAGTCTCACACATATGATGAATCATGGCATAGGATCGAATGTCACATCTTTACTATATAATAGGAGTTCTATACAAAATGAATAAATAATTACATTATAAGGAGACAACGGTCCAGCAACCCAAAGTTGACTGGGAGACGACGACCTAGATCTCTCACGAACACATCGCAGCATCCTCCATGCGCCTCATCCTGCGGTACCTGTTCTTGACGTGTGGGGGGGTGTGAGACAGCAAGAGTGAGCTCACATACGTTCATAGCTCAACAAGTTGTGGGGAATAATGTGCATGAACTCGCCAAAGGTGAGAGTTCACGTGAAGTGTAAGGCTTACCAAAGAGGATGGTTGAAGCTGAGCATTGCTTTTAAAGTTGGTCAAAATTTTATTAGCAATTACTAAGTATAAGTAAATACCAACCCAATTAAGTAGTAGAACAAAAGTAACAACATCACCTGCGATGCAATGCATATGACAAATTGAATTTAGTTCCATAAATTAATCATGTGAGTGTCCGAGCTGCTCATGACCGTGAGCACGACTAGTATACCAGTTTTATACTCTGCAGAGGTTGCACATCTTTACCCACAAGTCATGTTACCCATCTGCCAAGAGACGGCCAATCCCATACACCTCTACCGAGGAGGCGAGGCAGGGTAACACTACGAGGCCTTTACAAAGTTCCACTAGCTTCAGAAAACCCGCTACAGTTTATAGGAAGCTCCAATGCAGGAATCCCTCGCATGACCGCCATCACAGCAAAATCATCCCAAGGGCCTCCCTACACTGACCACTCCCCTACAGCCCTTGCCCCTTTCGGGTAAGGTAGTCATCCACTAGCTTTCCTAATTAATCAGCCAAGGGCGTCCCATTAAACCCTTGTGGTAGCACTATTTTCCCGGGTGGTTCTCCATGTTCCAATTAACATAATGATCTTATCATGAACAATACATAATAAACAGATAGTAAAAAGTGTAATCATGAGTAATGTGTATCTCTATACCCAAAACCACATAAAGCAATAGCAGGTAGTACCCAAAAAGTGTAGTGGTAATCAAGGTATAAAGATAGTCAAACTGGGGTAACCTATTGGGTCCCATCAAAATTAACCTATGCAGATCATTATGATTAATTAGAACATGACTAGGTAAAAGAAAGTGATCAAGGGCACAACTTGCCTGGCACTTGAGATTCCAGGTACCAACTTGCTCTTCAGATGACACGTGTCCTCACTGCTAAACGTAGCAATACAGACATACATGGTATAGGCAAAATTAACATCACACCAAACATAAGAATAAACTGCGTAATAATAATCTACGCGTCGTAACGAGATCATGGGAACAAGACCCACTAAATTCGGAACTACGGTTATTTAATTATGATTTTCTGAAGTCTTATGTGATTAAACAGGAAAACTCAATTCTAGGTCGATTATAAATCATGTGAGAAAGATAATCGAAATAATTAACTAACTTTCTCTTGATCAAATTATACTTGATTAGAAAACATATTCTATCTCCCATTATAATTATAGACATAGTAATCTTTGGTTAGTGAGGTAAATTTACTAAACATAGGATAAACAAATGACTAATATAAAAGTATATGATATGATATAATTAAGGCTAACACTGTGTAGGCAATTTTATTGCGAAGCTAACGCAACTGGAACGGACTAAAACGGAGTTAAAATGAATGAGTTATGGAATAAACAAGTTTATATGTATTTTTAACATTTATTTTATGAATTTCTGGGATTTATGGACCGCGAGCACAAAATTGTGGAAGTCCAGGGTTTATCTTGTAAATATCAGGGCCCGATTGTAATTACTTTTCACCGGGAAAGGACTGCGGGTTTATTCTGCAGAACAACGAGGGCTCTTTTAAAAAACAGTCGTAGCGAAGGGGTACGGTTAACTCTCGGCCCATAAAAGATCCTGAACTACGCGATCTCCCAGCCATCCGATCAAGGATCAACGGTAACTACCGACTTTGGCTGAACCATTACGATAGATCTAATCGCCGCTGCATATCGCGAGATTGACGGTCAGGGGCCATCTTCTACCTTTCGCGGCCCAGGCAGAGTCACACGCGATAGGTACGGCGGAGCCTCATCGGAATGCAAGTGATCCAGGGCCCCGATGCCCTAAATCGAGCCTGGTTGGAAGCTACGCGACCAAGAGGTTAATGCGAATACTACTGGATATGACTTACTGGCTCTTGTGATGGGGGCAAGCTAGACCATGGCGTGGCACGGATCACTGGCACACGCAAACCACCGTCGACGAACACGGGCGAGCCCAGTGGTGTTCTTCGTCCGAGGAGTCCACGCGTGCAAAACCTGCGGCCACGGCAACCCTCCCCGATTGCTCCAAGGTCTCCAAAGGCGTCGAAGGTAGGGAGCAACGACGACGGCGGCTCCTTCTTTTCCCCCGCTGGGCAAGCAGTCCACGGTGGGCAGACTGGGTTCCAGGGGACGCAACATCGACCAGGGGTTGTGAGTCGAGGAGGGGCTGCAGCTCGTTATATAGGGGCATTTTCCTGGTGTTGTGGCAACAATCTCGGCGACCTAGGCGGAGGTTGTTCCGGCCGGTGCGCACAGAACGGCGGAAGGGGCTGCGCAAGGACGAAATTTGTTCAGACCTGATGCGTAGTGGGGACGAAGGTAAGAAGGAAGGTGGCTTATGTGCTCGAAGAACCGGAATCGGGATGGAAGTAGCACAGCAGCGGCAACCTTGGCGAAGATCAAGCATTGTTTGTTGAGATTCCAGTCCGCGTTCACGAACAAGGAGAAGAAGCCAGATCTGACCAGTGGGCCCGATGTGCAGCGCGCGAGGAGATCCTGACGAGGCGGGACCACCAGTCATTCACAGAGACGACACTGCATGCGCATGGTTTGAGTTGGCGCCGGAATCAGGGAGTGGGCCGAGTGAGAAGGTCACGTGGGGTAAGGGGAATGGGCTGGCTTTCCAGGACAGTGGGCCGACCGTGAGGCACATGTAGGTGAGTTTTCTCTTTTTTTGTTTCTTTTTTATTTTCTTATTTCTATTTTGTTATTAATTTCTTTCGTTTTTTCTAAATTTAAATACAGTTTGAATACCAATATTAAATGCACAATCTTAAAAAAGTACTCAACATGAAATACATGGTTCATTATATTTTATATATCAAATATTTATTTAGTCAAATGAAATGCACCACAAAAAAATATCAGCATGAGATGCATACTTCTTATTTATTTATTGGTCACTTGACTAATTTGATACTATTGATTGAATATGCACAAAGAAAGGAAAACCAAATAATCTCCAAAGGTTTTATAATTCTAAAACACCCACTTATAAGCATATTTATTTATTTTTTTCTTATACAAATTTGAGGCTTTACAAGTCATCACCCTGCTAAACTCCTCACAAGACTTTTGGTTAGTAGAACCAAATATTATGTCATCGACATAAATTTGGCACACAAAAAGATCACTGTCACAAGTCTTAGTGAATAGAGTGGGATCGACTTTCCCAACCTTGAAAGCATTAGCAATTAAGAAATCTCTAAGGCATTCATACCATGCTCTTGGGGCTTGCTTAAGTCCATAGAGCGCCTTAGAGAGCTTAAACACATAGTCGGGGTACCTGTCATCCTCAAAGCCAGGGGTTGTTCCACATACACCTCCTCCTTGATTGGCCCGTTGAGGAAAGCGCTCTTCACATCCATTTGAAACAACCTAAAGGAGTGGTGAGCGGCATAGGCTAATAATATTCGAATAGACTCTAGCCTAGCCACAGGAGCAAAAGTCTCCTCGAAATCCAAACCTGCGACTTGGGCATAACCTTTTGCCATAAGTCGAGCCTTGTTTCTTGTCACCACCCCGTGCTCATCTTGCTTGTTGCAGAACACCCACTTGGTTCCCACAACATTTTGCTTGGGACGTGGCACCGGGCTCCAAACTTCATTCTTCTTGAAGTTATTGAGCTCTTCCTGCATGGCCAACATCTACTCTAGATCTTGCAAGGCCTCTTCTATCCTAAAAGGCTCAATAGAAGAGAAAAACGAGTAATGCTCACAAAAATTAGCTAAACGTGAGCAAGTTGTTACTCCCTTGCTTATGTCACCCAGAATCTGATCGACGGGGTGATTTCTTTGGATCGTCGCTCGGACTTGAGTTGGAGGGGCTAGTGGTGCTTCTTCCTCCAAAACTTGTTCTTCTTGTGCTCCCCTTGATCACATGCCTCTTCTTGAGGAACCTGTCCATCATCTTGAGTTGGGGATGCACCATTGTTGAGGAAGAAGGTTGATCTTGCTCTTGTTGTTCCTGTGGTCGCACATCTCCAATCGCCATGGTGCGTATTGCGGCCGTTGGAACATCATCTTCATCTATGTCATCAAGATCAACTTGCTCTCTTGGAGAGCCATTAGTCTCATCAAATACAACATCGCTAGAGACTTCAACCAAACCTGATGATTTATTGAAGACTCTATACACCCTTGTATTTGAGTCATACCCTAGTAAAAACCCTTCTACTGCCTTGGGTGCAAATTTAGAATTTCTACCTTTCTTCACTAGAATGTAACATTTGCTCCCAAATACACGAAAGTATGAGACGTTAGGTTTGTTACTAGTAAGAAGTTTGTACGAGGTCTTCTTGAGGAGGCAATGTAGGTAGAGCCGGTTTATGGCGTGGCAAGCTGTGTTCACAGCTTCCGACCAAAATCGCTCGGGCGTCTTGAATTCTCCAAGCATCGTTCTCGTCATGTCGATAAGCGTCCTGTTCTTCCTCTCTACCACACCATTTTGTTGTGGTGTGTAGGGAGCGGAGAACTCGTGCTTGATGCCTTCTTCCTCAAGGTACTCCTCCACTTGCAAATTCTTGAACTCGGACCCGTTGTCGCTTCTTATCTTTTTCACCTTGAGCTCAAACTCGTTTTGAGCCCGTCTTAGAAAGCGCTTGAGGGTCCCTTGGGTTTCTGATTTATCCTGCAAAAAAGAACACCCAAGTGAAGCGAGAAAAATCATCAACAATAACAAGAATATACTTACTTCCCCCAATGCTAAGGTAGGCAACGGGTCTGAAGAGGTCCATATGTAGTAGCTCCAGTGGTCTTGATGTTGTCATCACATTCTTGTTGTGATGAGTGCACCCCACTTGTTTTCCTGCCTGACAAGCTGCACAAGGTCTATCTTTTTTGAAACAAACATTTGTTAGTCCTAACACATGTTCTCCCTTTAGAAGTTTATGAAGGTTCTTCATCCCAACATGTGCTAGATGGCGATGCCACAGCCAGCCCATACTAGTCTTAGCTATTAAGCATGCATCTAGATCAGCACCCTCTTTCGAAAAATCAACTAATTAGAGTTTGTCGTCTAATACACCCTTAAATGCTAATGAACCATCACTCCTTCTAAAGACAGAAACATCAACATTTGTAAACAAACAATTGTACCCCATGTGGCACAATTGACTTACAGACAGGAGGTTGTAACCAAGCGAGTCTACTAGAAATACATTCGATATGGAGTGCTCGTTGGTGATGGCTATCTTGCCCAAGCCTTTAACCTTGCCTTGGTTCCCATCTCCAAAAATAATCGTATCCTGGGAATCCTTGTTCTTGACGTAGGAGGTGAACATCTTCTTCTCCCCCGTCATGTGGTTTGTGCATCCGCTTTCGATAATCTAGCTTGAGCCCCCGGATGCATAAACCTGCAAGGCAATTTACACTTGGGTTTTAGGTACCCAACTCTTGTTGGGTCCTACAAGGTTAGTCACAATAGCCTTTGGAACCCAAATATGAGTCTTGTCTCCCTTGCATTTGGATCCCAATTTCCTAGCCACTACTTTTGCATTCTTACATAAAAGCGCAAATGAAGTATTGCAAGCATGGTAAATAGTAGATTCATTACACACTTTCCTAGGCACATGATGCACAACATGATTTCTCCTAGGCCTACTTCTATCGTGGACAAAAGTAGAACTCGAGGCAAACATTGCATGTGAATCAAAAGCATTATGATCATAACTCCTATTATAATTGGAATGACTAGCAATTTTCCTATTATACATAAAAGCATGATTCTTTTGACTACTACTAGCCATAGGGGCCTTCCCTTTCTCCTTGGCGAGAATGGGAGCCTTTTGGCTTGTTAAGTTCTTGGCTTCCTTTCGAAAACCAAGCACATCCTTAATTGAGGGGTGTATACCAATTGTGTAGGCATCCCTATCAAACTTTAATTTATCAAAATCAATCTTGCAAGTCTTAAGTTGAGCATTAAGACTTGCCACCTCATCATTTAATTTAGAAATGGACGCAAGATGATCATCATAAGCATCAATATCAAAATCATTGCATCTATTGCAAATAACTACATGTTCTACACAAGATCTAGTAGTATTAGCTTCCTCTAGCTTAGCATTTAAATCATCATTCAAAATCTTTAAACTAGAGATTGATTCATGGCACACAGACAATTCAGAGGATAACATTTCATTTCTCTTAATTTCTAGAGCAAGAGATTTTTGAACGCTAACAAATTTATCATGCTCTTCATACAAAATATCCTCTTGCTTTTCTAAAAGTCTATCCTTTCCATTTAAAGCATCAATTAGTTCATTAATCTTTTCTACTTTAGCTCTATCTAATCCTTTAAATAGACTAGAGTAATCTACTTTATCATCGGATGAATCCTCATCACTAGAAGTAGAGTACTTAGGTGAATCTCGAACACTCACCTTCTTCTCCTTGGCCATGAGGCAAGTATGGCATTCGTTGGGGAAGAGTGAAGACTTGTTGAAGGCTGAGGCTGCCAGTCCTTCATCGTCGGAGTCGGATGAAGAGCAGTCTGAATCCCATTCTTTGCCAAGGTGCGCCTCGCCCTTCGCCTTCTTGTAAGCCTTCTTCTTCTCCCTCTTCCCATGCTTTTCTTGTTCCTGGTCATTATCATTATCGGGGCATTGTGCTATAAAATGACCAGTCTTACTGCATTTAAAACAGGAGCGCTTTCCCCTTGCTTTATTCTTGTTGGGGTACTCCTTGTGTTCTTTTAGTGCGGTCTTGAAGTGCTTGATGATTAGGGCCATCTCATCTTAGTTTAGCCCTGCCACCTTGCTTGGTAGCACCTCCCTGCTGCTTGTTGCTTTGAGAGCAACGGTTTGAGGCTCGTAGACAGGTAGAGGGCCATTAAGAGCATCATCAATGTATCGCGCTTCCTTTACCATCATACGCCCGCTCACAAATTTTTCGAGTATCTCTTCGGGCGTCATTTTGGTGTATCTGGGATTTTCACGAATAAGGTTTACAAGATGGGGGTCAATTACCGTGAATGACCTTAGCATAAGTCGGACGACGTCGTGGTCCGTCTATCTTGTGCTTCCATAGCTTCTAATTTTGTTGACCAGGGTCTTGAGCCTATTGTAGGTTTGTGTTGGTTCCTCTCCCCTGATCATCACAAATCTCCCTAGCTCGCCTTCCACCAACTCCATTTTGGTGATCATGGTGACATCTTTTTCCTCATGAGATATCTTAAGGGTGTCCCAGATTTGCTTGGCGTTGTCCAAGCCGCTCACCTTGTTGTATTCATCCCTGCACAAAGAAGCTAGCAAAACAGTGGTAGCTTGTGCATTCTTATGAATTTGCTCATTAATATACACAGGGTTATCCGTACTATCGAAATTCATTCCATTTTCAACTATCTCCCAAATACTAGGATGGAGAGAAAATAAGTGACTACGCATTTTGTGACTCCAAAAAGAGTAGTCTTCTCCATCAAAGTATGGAGGTTTTCCAAGTGGAATTGATAGCAAAAGAGCATTAGAATTGAATGGAATACAAGAATAATCAAATGAATAATTTTGATTAATCGGTTTCTTTTTCGACGAGTCATCGTCGTCGTCTCTTGGTGAAGAAGAGGAGGCGTCGCTGTCGTAATAAATGATCTTCTTGATGCGCCTCTTCTTCTTCCCGTCCTTCTTCTTGTGACTCAAGCCAGAGTTAGTGGGCTTGTCGTCTCTTGGCTCGTTGAAGATGGACTCCTTCTCTTTGTCGTTGACCACCATCCCCTTTCCCTTAGGATCCATCTCTTCGGGCGATTAGTCCCTTACGTGAAGAGAACGGCTCTGATACCAATTGAGAGCACCTAGAGGGGGGGTGAATAGGTGATCCTGTAAAATTCAACACTAATGGCCATAAAACTTAGTTATAAGTGTTAGTACGGCTAAGTAGTTTGAAATGAGCTCTTGCGAACACAAATAATCGCAGAGAGGAGCAACACAAGAGACACGCGATTTTATCCCGTGGTTCGGCCAAGTAACACTTGCCTACTTCCACGTTGTGGCATCCCAATGGACGAGGGTTGCACTCAACCCCTTTCAAGTGATCCAATGATCAACTTGAATACCACGGCTTTCTTACTTATAGTCTTCTTCCCGTTTGCGAAGAATCTCCACAAGTTGGAGCCTCTCGCCCTTACAAGATTGATCACAAAGAACGTACAAGAGTAAGGTTGGGAAGGGCAACACACAAGACTCAAATACGTAGCACAACCACGCACACAAGTCACGACTTGAGCTCACAATGCAACACACGGAGTTCACAACTCGAATGGAGCTCAAAATGCTAACACAAAGAATCAAATTCGTGAAGTTGGAGTCTTGGGATG
This sequence comes from Zea luxurians, assembly GCA_029449295.1. Classification (NCBI taxonomy): domain Eukaryota; kingdom Viridiplantae; phylum Streptophyta; class Magnoliopsida; order Poales; family Poaceae; genus Zea; species Zea luxurians. The sequence goes on from JAOPSE010000090.1 coordinate 3,391,521, forward strand.
CTTAGTGAATGCTTAGGTTACTCCTCCATGCGCCTAGGGGTCCCTTTTATAGCCCCAAGACAGCTAGGAGCCGTTGAAGATCAACAAGGAAGGTTATCCTTTCCTTCTGTCGAGTGGCGCACCGGACAGTCCAGTGCGCCACCGGACAGTCACTATAGACGGTCCGGTGCCGATCTCCTTCCTTTTCTGGCGCAGACGACCATTGCAGCTCCGGGATGGTTGGCGCACCGGACACTGTCGAGTGCACACCGGACAGTCCGATGCCCCCCACCGACCGTTGGAGCGGGCCACGCGTCGCACGCGGATTGCGCGGCCGACCGTTGCGCTGGCGGCCGTTGGCTCACTGGACAGTTCGGTGCACCACCGGACAGTCCGGTGAATTATAGTCGTACGCCACCAAACTTTTCCCGAGAGCGGCCTGTTCACTGGAGTCCAGCCTGGCGCACCGGACACTGTCCGATGCACCACCGGACAGTCAGGTATGCCAAGCCGAGCTGAATTTGGCTGCACACAGCCACCTCTTTTGCAATTCTTTTCTTTTCCTGTTTCTAGCGCTTAGACAAAATATGTTAGTACTCAAAACAATGTACTAAGTCTAGAAACATACCTCATGTCTTGATTTGCACTTTTCTCTTTATTTAACACATAAGAACTTAATCAAATGTGTTGGGCACTTAATCACCAAAACATAATAGAAATTGCCCAAGGGCACATTTCCCTTTCATCAACATCTAAACATAGCTATAGCCAGTGTAGCTAAACATTCCCTAAGTCTTGTCATCCTAGGGCTACTAATAGTTATAGGAAGTTCCGGCCACCCTCCTCACCTGCCCAACCAACAGCCCCGCCACGCATCCCGTGGAAATAGGGGTCGTTTCATGCCAGGGGCAAAAATTAGGGGAGTTGACCAGGTGCGCATGCGGGATCTAATTTGATGGCATGGATGGTTTTTGTGGTAGGTACAATTAGTTGATTAGTTTCATGTCCAAAAAGTATGGTAGGCGTAAAAATATGGCATGTGGTGCCCTAGTGGATGCACTCTATGTTCGAGCGTAAAAACTTTCAGTTTTGAGCGTAAAAATCCTCAATTATGACCGTAAATACCGAGCCAACGTGAGAAATATTGATGACTCTGATGTGTTATATTCATGATCATAAAAGTCCTCATGTTTGAACATAAATTAATGTTGGATATCGTGTAAATGTTGATTCGTTCTCAATCAACAGCACCAATGTCCACACAACCACCATAAATCAAGGGATTTGATTAGGGGAGTTGATTATGAGATTTAATTAGGTGAGTTGATTAAGAAATTTGATTTTTTATATCAGTCGCATACACCATAAATCAAGGAAATTTTCCTTTTCACTATACACGCGGAAAATATGATATATAGTACATTGGTGGACTGTAAGGAAAATGGACCTCGATCCATTTGACTAAATGATTTTGGTGTTTAATGATCAACATAATCTATAGACTAATGTGTTTACTAGTGTTCGTATTTGAAGTTCATAGGATGCTAAAGTGACTTGGAGACGACGGGGAGCGTCCGAGAGGAGCCGAGAGCGGAGCACCACTTGCGCGTGGAGAAGGCCTGCAGCTCTATACGAAGTTACTCGACCATGGTGCTTGGCCCTCGCGTGGGCTACCCTTTGCATAGGGGCACAAACAAGGATTAGTCGAGACCTTGCGCGGTTCGGGATACCTCGGTAAAAAATACCAACGTCATCCACGAGAGTTTTCTTTCTCTACTCTTGCTCTTTACCTTACGCATTTACATTAAATACGTAAGTTTCAATCTCTCCTTTCTAGTTAGAATATTTAGGATTGGAACTTAGGTTGCAAAACACCTTTTGCGGTAGAGATAGCAACACTTAGACAAATCCTAGTTTGCACATGCTAGACTACTTATTTGCTTAGTTTATCAAGTCCCTATCGAGCAACCTTACAAGGCGGAGCAGACGACCAAGTCCCTGCCGAGAAACCTTGCGAGGCGGAGCAGGTGACCAAGCCCTACCGAGCAACCATGCGAGGTGGAGGGCGGAGCGGGCAACCAAGTCCTCGCCGAGCAACCCCGCTAGGAGGGGCGAGCAACCGGATCAAGCATTAGTTTGACTAGTGTAAGGGAAGGGCTGACCCAATGATGCGAGCCCACGTCAGGGAGATAAGATGGGTCAACACCGAACTACGTTCGGGCCTCGGGTACGACGTCGAAAGGTCCCCGACGGATGACAGACGACGCCTCGCAGCATGCCGTCTCAGGCAAACCCCTACCGGCGAGTGGGGCTAGCCAAACCTAGTCGAGGGGATCTCAACATCGGAGTCTCTACGGTGACCCGCATTATTGGAAAGGATGTAACGGATACCCCATACTGGTGTATGCCTACACACACCGGTAGGTGACGCGGGTCTGTGACGACGGGTGAAGCCACGCTACGCATGGCCGCATCGTGGGCTGACCCACGAGACCCGCCACGCACCACTACAAAGGATGTCAGCGGAGGACTTGCTACACGGACCCATACGACAAATGAGCAAGACGATACTTGTGTCGGGAGTATGGCTACGCACGACCCTACGAACTGCATCAGGAGCACTACGCCAAACCAAGAGTGCGGATGGCCCTCATACCTATAGAGAGGCCAGACCACCTCTGTAAGTTGTCTCCGAGCATCTTTGTATAAGTCACTGCTCTGACTCTTTTGTGGTAGCAAGTAGCACCGATAGCGCCTATAAAATCTTTCACCCCTGTTATCATCCTCATTTTTGTATCCAGAACTTCGCTTGCCCTTTTGTGGTAGCCGCCATACGAAGGCTATGTTAATGCCTTTTGTGATCCTTTGTCCCAAATCACTCTACTGATCTTTATCTTGTCTTTAATATAATCGTGTCCTTATTAAAAAAACAATGTTCCTAGTTACAATACCAAAACAATTTTTACTATATTAAAGCACCAGTTTCAATGATCGTCCTACGTCACTATTTTTCACAAAAATCCCTGACATGTTTTTATTAAGCCACCGCCCTTAAGGACAAGGGGCAGGGGCTTGGGCGCTCGCTTTTTCGACATTGGGAAAAGCGGTTGCTGCCGATGAAAGGGGCACCTTGGGCGCTCACTAGCTTATCCGACAGGCGGCACTGTCGAGGAACGGGGTGAGGCGCTCGCGCGTGGATCTCTCCACCAATCTAGCGTAACAACCACTACCTCAAGCTTCGTGTGATCAGATGAGCACCAGTGCCGTCTATATATATCCCTCCCCTCCTCCTCAGCTTCTCGCTCCCAGTCTCTCCGGTTTCTCAGTCCCGCTCACTGCCGCCATCGCCATCTATGCTTATCTCCCACCACACCATCCACTGTTTTTGGAGGCCTGAGTTCACCCCCACCCCCTGGACGGACGTCACGCTGCCGCAGATTCCTGTGCGATGGCCCATCGGCAAGGTCTAGAAGGACAACAAAGATGGAAGGGCGAGGTTGCGATGTGGAGCCGACGGATCTTGGTGGGGAAGCGCTGCCAACCGCTGGACTTCGCGGGCGCCATCCACTAGATAGCTTCGACCGGCGGCTGGCGCGCTCCGCGTCCTCCCTCTCGTGTAGCAGCACCGGCGATGGCAACGCAACACGCGAGCTACTACTCGACGGCCGAGAAGTCGACGTCGTCTAAGGCCTTGTTCGTTTGTGTCGGATTGGTGGGTCGGAACGATTCCGAGCCGGATTGCTTCTCTAATTTATATAAACTTTGATTAGCCGGAACGATTCCGGGTGCAATCCAATGTAAACGAACAAGGCCTAAGTCAGCTGGCTGATGATGCATGGCGTTAATCCTTAGGCTGTCGTCGTCATGGTCGTCGAAGGCATATGTAAAGTTTACGTGCTAATATAATTCCACGTGTCGTTGCTGATGATGCATGTGCATGCACACGATCTTTTAGTTTGAATCCTGCAGATGGTCGTGGAAATAGAATTTGGAATCGATTGTGCCTTCCTAGCTTGACCGCCCTCTCCATCATCTGAAAGTGAAACTTTGCTTGAACTTTGGTCGGTCAGAATTCAGTTTTTTGCAAGAGCAAGATCCCAACCATTGATCTTTCGGTCTTATATTAATTTATTTTTGACGCACAACAACAACGTCCCAACCATTGATCTTTCGGTCTTATATTAATTTATTTTTGACGCACAACAACAACGTTGTTTGATTCTGTAGTGTTGCCAGAGCATATGGCCAACAGCCCAGACTCGCTCTACTTTAGTAACCATCATCACTGGGGTATGCAATGCATTAGTGCAACTGAGCATATATTGTAAATAGGATCATACTGGGATGTTGATGCGTAATCCCGCTTTAGTTTGTTGTGTTAATAACTTTAAGCTTCCTGTGTCCGCGCTCGACCTCTGTCCTTACGATGCAGCAGCTAGCGTTGCTGAGAATAACTAAAAAATCAAATCCTGGCGCTCGACCTACGCAACACGATAATTGCACACCATCTAGCCAATAGACCTTAAGCTCATGTGTGTTCTAGGATAAATATTATAAATATTCCATTTTCTGACCAGCAGAGATCAAGTGCATTTGTATTTTTTAAAGAATATATATTGTAGATATACATAGTAGTAACTTAAAAATATAAAATTATGCTGGATCAGATCCGCACTAGGCCCAATCACGTCATGATTCTTAGGCCGGACCGCGACACTATTAAATAGGCCGGACCACGACATCGTCCCTGATCTCGCGGGCGTGGAAAAAAAACGAGAGAAAAATCTTCATCTTGTTTCACCCCATACCGTATAACCCATCGCTCGTCGTCTTCACCTCTCCTTGCCACATTGCCGTTTAATGTCTCTAGGGTAAAATCCTAAGTGCACCACGAGACGTGGCCGAATCTATGCTATCTGACCCTAGTGGCGTGGTGACGCGTGTTGCCATATCGATGGGGATGATAATGCTACACATCTATCTCGACATCTGATTTGGTTCGATCTAGAAATCTACCTATATGATTTGGCTCGATATGATCTAGAATATATGTTGATTTTAGATCATGTATAAATAAATATTTTATTTAAGCAAGATCTATCTTTATGATATTATGATATGTAAAAAACCGTACGGGTAATACGTAGCAATGGCTTAGTTAGTGGCATATTCTCTGGGAAGATAAGGCCGAGACATAACAGTCAGCGTGGCTCACCCATATCCATATCCAAATCCAATCCATCCCTCCCTGAGCAGCACGCAAGCTGACTACGACTGGTGCCAGCAGGAGCAGCCGTGGAAGGCTGGAAGCCGCGCTGGCTCCTGTGTGCCATGTGCATCAAGCCACTGGCGTCCCAACTCACAAAAAACCACGAAACGAGTTACAGGCAGCGCCTCGTCGATCGTTGAGGTCCATCCAGCAAACACATGCATGCATGCATCACATACTATAGCACAAGAGTCTGAGAGAAAATTTACAGACTATGCATCACATACTATGCAGACACGAACGAAAAGCGACAAATTTCAGGATCAATCGGTAGTATATAGCAGCATCACAGCACAGCTGAGATTCAGTCTCCATCCAGAAACATTGAGCAGCAGGGCAAAGTGATCTCAGCAGTTCATCTCCATTACCTCCGCTGGCTGATCAGCTAGCTCTCTCACCTTGTCCCGGCTTACCGGCTAGTCCTTGGTGATAACGTAGATCGCGTAGATGATCCCGGGGAGATAGGCGAGGAAGGTGAGCAGGAGGCAGAGCCAGAACTCGACCTGCCATCATGCATCCCACCATCATCGACCGCGAATATAAAAATTCTTCCTTTTTTTTAGCAAGCTAAGAGAGCGAGCTTGTGAGCTTGAGGTGCGCGTACCTTGCAGCCGAACTTGAGGAAGACGCCGAGAGGCGGGAGGATGATGGCGATGAGGATGTCGATGCAGTTCGCCGTGCCCTCCTTCATCTCTCTCTCTCTCTCCCTCCCCTCTGCTCGATTGATGACGATGCGTCCACGCTAGCTACTGTCAACAATTGAGGCCCGGCCGGGGTTGGGTTTGGCTTTTGTACCTGTGCAGAAAACAGCTCAGGCAGGCGAGGCGAGGACTCTTAGCGGAAAACATGACGGCCGATGACGCGATGCGACACGAATATGCCGTCAAAAAAATATGGATTCGGTAGTTTTCTGTCGCTGTTTTTTTTTTTGGAGGGAGGGGACATTGTCCTTATCAACTCCATTTGTTTATCATACAGTCAGTCTGAAGGGAAAAACCAACAATCAGCCATACAATACAAAGCGGTATCATGCCATCTAGGCCATCCAAAGACAGCGACTCCCCACCTACAAACCATCACGGGGCTGTGACACTCTTTCATTTGTTTTTTATCGTTGCCAATATCTCAGATTAGATGGCCAGCTGACTTGTTCGGTTAATTTCGTTACTCATGGATTGGTTGGGACTAGAAAAAATTAAGAAAAAATTTGACTTGCTTGAGATTTAAACTCACTTAATCCATATAGATTGAGAGCTAACCAAACAAGCCCTAAATAGAAAGAGACAAGGGAGACCTAATAAGTCTTTTGGCCAATCAACGTCTCTGGCTGCTGCTGGCAGGACAGAGACGGGAACGTCCCGATGAACCCACGGGGCGGGCGGTCCCGTCGTCCCCACCCACCGCAGATAATAAAAGTTTGAAATGTGATTTTTTGAGTTTCAAACTAGCCATTATATATATAATCATCAGCTTGCTGCCTCTCACTCTCTCGTATCTACAACACTCGTTTCCAAAAATTTTTTCCATAAGATCCGACCTATTTTCATTTTTCCTGTAGAATCAGTAGTGCAATAGGAATAGATCCTATGGAAGTTTTCCTTCATTTTATTATCAACCAAAGGAGCCTTCTAGGATTTTTTAACACAAGTTCATAAGACCACGCCATGGAATGAGCATTGTGCGTGCATTGTTGACATGTTTCGGTGAGCAGGCCTTCTAATCAGATGGGACCTAAACCAGATGCATCAATCCTTGGGGCACTCCATCCATTCGACCTGCATAAACTGCAGGGACCTTGAGATGGGTAAGGAGAAGCTGTTTATGATTGAGCTAGGTAATACCAGGAACTATATCCTGCTTGCTAATGTCTATGCATCACGTGGAAGAAGATTGGAGGAGGCAAAGGAGGTGCGGAGATGGCTGATGTTTCAGGAGTTAAGGAAAAGGGATGCAGCTCAATCAACAATTGAGAACCAAATCTGTACCTTATGAATACTTGAGGTTTCTATTGTCTCAACTGTGATGGATGCATTTGTCAAATAGAAAAGCTCGCTGTCCGTTTTATATGCATACAGTTAAGGCAATAAAGTCTATAGGAGTTTCTGCATACTCAAGGTTCATGAGCATCCCAGCAGCGAAATCTGAAAGGTATAAATGACTCATAAAAACCATATGTGGAGAAGTTTAATTCCTTGTTAGTGAGAGCAGAAGACACAAAATGCAGAACAATATGATACTACTAGCATGTGGTCAATACTCAAAACATGTATTCTTGTAGTAACCACTGGTACAGCAAAGGAGGAAATAGAGCAGCACAGCATCTCTTGCAACAACTTACATTGTCGTGTGATCGTGTTTGGGCTACATTCTTTTGGCTGTCATCAGATGAGGGCCTCAGGGTTGGGTTAAGGTTCCAAGTTGTAGTTTTCATTCATGTTAGACCTTGTTTCGATGCCCTTGTTTCAGCTTCGTTCTCTTCTTTAATTTCTCTGTGTCTACTCAAATAGTTGCATGTGTGGTATAAATAAAGGAATATGAAGTGTGACATCGTGTGTAGGTGTTTATTTAAGCTGTGTCTCCATGTTTCTAGCTAGTTCTTACTAAAGTGAAATTGCATAGTTTCTGGATGTAAATACCAAGCAGGAAGCAGGGCCATATATGCCTTGTAAATGGACTTGGGGACGTGAATATATACAAGATATATATCTAGGAATTATAATATTCTTATAACACCATGTGATCCTTATTTGCACCAAGATATATATATATATATATATATATATATATATATATATATATATATATATATATATATATATATATATATATATATATATATATATATAGTATTTAGAGCCCTGGGCTCTCTCTAACTAGTGGAAGCCCCGACCAGGTGCTCTGACCGGCGCGCACGCTTTACTGGTTGACTGTAATACATTGTTACGTCAATTATAAATACGAGTTATGCTCATTTTTGTTACCGTTTACACTCCTTTGGTGTGCGCACGTCTCGCGGCATCCGGGCCCACGAAAAGATCGTGTCCCCGCAATCTGGGCAGCTTACGTATACCGGGCCCACGAATCAAGGAACCGAGCTTTCTTTTTCTCAGCTCATCTCTCCCGTAACTATCGCTGCCGCCGAACCCTAGCCAAATCCGTCGCCGTATGCTGCTTCTCCTCCGCGCCCGGCGAACCCTAGACTAATCGCCGCCGTGAGCATTAAGATTCTCCCCCGCAGTTCCCCCGCCGTCGCATTCTCCTTCACCACCGCAGAGACCCGCACTCGCCTTCTCCGCCGCATACACGCCGTGGCCTTGTTCTTCGTCTCCGGCAAGGGACCCGGAATCGCGGAGGCGGTTGTGCCGCCCCTGCGTTCTTCTACTCGTCAGAGACCGAGACCTCGATCTTCTCCACCACGGCGGCCGAACGCCGAGTCCCCTACCCCGTCGCGAGGTCCGTCCCCAACGCATTTGACACAGCCCCGCGTCGCATTGGGTTGTCCCCTGCAGAGGTGTCTCGAATTCAGCCGCCCTCCAGGCCCATCCACATTCCGGTAAGCCATCAACCTTTAACTCTTACATTCTGAATCGTAGATAGAGTTCACATTATTATTTTGCCAATTGCTTGATTTATCAAATACCAATTCATTATAAATTTATAGTTAAATGGAGACACAAATGTATACTATGCAATCTATTACACGTTTATGCAGTTTACAATACTTTGTTTATGCTGATTTGTTGACAGAAGTATGATCCATACATCAATACATTATGCCATAAAACCTATTGCTGTTCAAATTGGGCCAGCTCACACGAAATAACCAGGTTATACATTAATTGGATGTCGCATATGAGCAGATTTTTTTTGATCAAGTTAGTCTCACAAGTTTATGTAATTTACAATATTGTGTTATGCTGCTTTGTTGATACAATTATGCAATTTACAATTTAGTAGTGATGTTGCATGATATGTTGGGATCTAATGCAATGTATGGTCATGAACTGAACTGAATTGACTTGCGCTTATCTTTTTTTTGATCCTTTACGTATTTTATGTATATGTGTTGTTTTATTTGGCAGGAACATCAGTGATGAAGAACGTAGACCGACCTCCTTCCAATCCAAAACGGATCATAATCCAGTCTACTCAGGAGTGCTTCAGCGTTGACATACCCCGTGCTCCGGCGGGGTGTAACACCCGGATTTTAGGGGTCCAAAACCCGGGCGTAAACATAATCACCAGGTGTGCTGGGACCAAGTCTCACACATATGATGAATCATGGCACAGGATCGAATGTCACAACTTTATATATAACAGGAGTTCTATACAAAATAAATAATTACATTATAAGGAGACAACGGTCCAGCAACCCGAAGTTGACTGGGAGACGACGGCCTAGACTTCTCTCGAACTCATCGCAGCATCCTCCAAGCGCCTCATCCTGCGGTACCTGTTCTTGACCTGTGGGGGGGGTGTGAGACAGCAAGAGTGAGCTCACATACGTTCATCGCTCAACAAGTTGTGGGGAATAATGTGCATGAACTCGCCAAAGGTGGGAGCTCACGTGAAGTGTAAGGCTTACCAAAGAGGATGGTTGAAGCTGAGCATTGCTTTTAAAGTTGGTCAAAATTTTATTAGCAGTTACTAAGTATAAGTAAATACCAACCCAGTTAAATAGTAGAACAGAAGTAACAACATCACCTGCGATGCAATGCATATGACAAATTGAATTTAAGTTCCATAATTTAATCATGTGAGTGTCCGAGCTGCTCATGACCGTGAGCACGGCTAGTATACCAGTTTTACACTCTGCAGAGGTTGCGCATCTTTACCCACAAGTCGTGTATCCCATGTCGCCAGGGTTTGCAAAGCCCTTAGACACTTCCGAGGTGAATGGCTAGGGATCCACTACGAGGCCTTTACAAAGTTCCACTAGCTTCCGAAAACGCGCTACAGTTTATAGGAAGATCCAGTGCAGGAATCCCTTGCAGGACCGCCATCGCAGCAAAATCCTCCCGAGGGCCTCCCTACACTGACCTCTCCCCTACTGCCCTTGCCCCTTTTGGGTAAGGTAGTCTTCCACTAGCTTTCCTAATTAATCAGCCAAGGGCGTCCCATTCCACCCTTGTGGTAGCACTGTTTTCCCGGGTGGTTCTCCATGTTCCAATTAACATAACGATCTTAACATGAACCATAAATAACAACTGATAACAAAAGTATAATCATGAATAGTGTAATCTTCATACCCAAAACCTCATATAGCACTAGCAAGTACTACCCAGAAAGTTCAGTGGTAAACAAGGTATAAAGATAGACAAACTAGGGTAACCTATTGGGTCCCATCAAAATTAACCTATGCAGATCATTATGATTAATCAGAACATGGCTGGGTAAAGAGAAGTGATCAAGGGCATAACTTGCCTGGGCCTTGAGAATCCAGGTACCAGGATGATCTTCAGGTGACTCGTGACCTCACTGCTAGTCGTAGCAATTCAAACAAACATGGTGTAGGCAAAATTAACATTACACCAAACATAAGAACAAAATACACATTAATAATATACATATTAAAATAAGATCATAGGAACAGGAATCATTAATTTTGGAGTTATAGATTTTAAGTTATGAATTTTCAAAGGTTTTATGTGTTTAAAATGGATTAAGTGAGAGATTAAATTTCTAACTGTTTTCATGACAAAACAGAGGTTCTAGGTGGTAGAGAATAAAATTACAAAATTTTAGAAAGTGGAATGGATTAATTTGGACTAAAAATGGATTTTCTATGAATTTATTAAGTTCTAATAATTATTTTCATATTAAAAATCCATTTTCTATTTCATTTATTCGAATTAAATGAGTTCTGGACTGGGCCTCAATTACAGCAAAGCGCAGGGGGCTCGGGGTAAGTTTCCTAAGACACAGGGAATAACACACTCTGGACGGCGGGTTGGTTTTCTGGAAGCAGAGGGACTCTTTAGCAATATGACCAGGGCGAAGGGGTATCATCTAATCCTGGCCGCACGATCCAGATCCTACGCGCCAGATTAGATTGGCGCCATAAGTGAACCGGTACGCCGTGTGAGCCGTTGAATCCCAGATCTCTGGTCACGATTTAATCAAGCCGTATTCAATTCCCATCCATCGATCCACGCATCAACGGGCCAGATCCAACGCGCGAAGGGGTAAGCCAGGATCTAATCCAGGCCGTTCACCTTCGATCCGACGGCCAGAACACCGTCCCCCAATCTCGACCGGGAGATCAGCGGCGCTGCCGCCACCCACGGCGGAGGACATTGCCGGCGATAGCGTTCCCGTGACCCAGGACCCCCACTCGCCGACCGACTAGCGCAAAACGATGTGGAGGCGATCGCGAAGCAGAAGGCGAGCTTACCTCCAAGAATCGTGGCGTTCGGAGCTCTGCCCACGGTGCGGCGCGGAGTCACGGCGGCGCAGCGGCTCCGGTGAGCAATTCAGAGCGCTCAGGTCGCCAAGATCGCCTGGAACACCTTCTCCCACATACAGCGTGCTCCAGTGATGTTCCCAGGCCCATCGCCATGTTCACGGCGTTAGCGAAACGTGATCCCGACGGCGGCGGCTGACTTCTTCCATGGCGGCAAGCTTTCTCTCCAGTGATGGCAGAAAGTTACCATGGGCTAAGGTTATTATGAGCAGATTAAACAAAGCAATACAACATGTACGGCCCAGTACATGCTTTCCCAAGTTTGGTAACTTCACAATTGACTTGTGCCCAAATTGTCCTAACATGGCAGCTGGATCCAATGACTGTGGGTTTTATGTCATGGGTTACATTCTATTTTATCAATGCGACGAAGGATCTTTGCGGTCAGACATAGAAGCAGTACGTACAAATTTACCAGTTAATTCTATAGTTGGCACAAGGCAACATATGGAACAGAGGTATAACTAACTCAGTGTTTTTGTATTGCAGGGCAACACCAGTGAGATACGGTCTCTTGCGCTGCATTATATCACATTCCACCCGAAGAACAAAGCATTATCGCTGCTCCAAGACATCCAAAGATTCAAGGTCTAAAGGATGTAGTTTAGTTTGGTCATGTAATAAATTTTGTATACAATGGTTCCCTAAACTTCAGATCAGTCATGTGTGTATATTATGGGCAAAGTCCGTAGACGTTTCTTAGTTTAAGTCAATGACAACTTTGGGGATCAGCTAACTTCTAAACTGGAATGTTGTACCAAACTGTGTTTGAAAGTAATGTGTGTTTCTTGCATTTGATTCTGCCAGGTTCCTGTACAATATTGTTATGTCAATAACCTCGAAGTATGCATGTTTCTTGTCCGAAGTTTACGATATAATTATTGACAGTCTTATGCATGTTTGTCCATACACTTATGATACAATAGTCATCATTATATGCCAATACATTATTATATACATTATCAGAGTTATATACTGCAAACAGGGTCATTTTTTTGTACAGTCATGGTTCACAGGCTAACCATCTTATGCATTACACAACGCAGAGTTATGCATTTTTTCGCATACATGTATGCTAAGTATATGTACAGTCAGTTTGCTGCATAACTGTTAAAGCTTATGACCAATTACACAGACGTTTATGCCAGTTTGCAAGTATATTTATGATACTTTCTGGAAGTTGTCAAATGAACACAGGAATCACATTTACACAAGGAAATATTTGTATCTTATGGTCTTCTACTCTCTACCAGATGAATCATCATCTCCGACATCCACCGTTCGTTTTTTCGACGTTGATGTCTCATTCCATTGCGGGGCTGCAGCTATGATTTTGTTCCTTGAACCAGGAGGCCGTCCTCGCTTACGTCCAGATAGGTTAGCCAATCGAACCCTATTATCCTCGACAGTTAAACACGTACGGCTGTTGTGACCATCAGCTATGCCACATTTCTGGCATTTCCTGTTCATCTTCTTAGCTCCTTTCGCACCCAATTTTAAAACTTGTTGCTCACTACTTTTGATTGTTTTTCCCTTAGGCTTGGCCTTATCTGGTCTTGCTAAGTTTACACCTTCCATATGAAATTCCAGTTTCTACAAAACAAAGATATCAAGTCAGATTTTACATTCACGTATGTCATCATATATTGTAGCAATGTTTTCACCTTTCTAGCTTCCACATCCATAGAACTACTCTCAACCAGCCGAATGTCAGTGTTATGTTCCAATGTTAATATCTGCATATTACATTGATCATCCTTAGTATTGCATTCATTTGTATTAGAGCCCATTAAAATTTCCTGTGAAATAAAACAAAGTCCAGTGAAGACACAAATCTTATAGAGCAGTATATGTAATACATTATAAAGATTTGTTCCATACCTCGTTCCCATCATTTAATTTGCGTAAGTTGTCTATAGCCATTTCTTCTGTTTCATACGCTTCGAACTATATCATCATTACAATCATGGATCATTATCGACAAGTAATTATGCAAAATTCATAACATCACGAGGTGCGTACCTGGATGTCATCGCAAACACTTGTGCCACAACTCTCACCAGTACCTATATCAGGCTCCACACGCATCAATAACCCTAATAATTCGTCCATCATCTCTAGGGCTTTATCATTCCCAGCTTTAGACAGACTCGCATGGTGTACTACTTTCATTGCTTTTTTAAGCAACATCTTCTGTCTATATGATCTAGTTTCTCCATCTTTTCCTTTCAAATTCCTATCGTCTCTTGAAAAAGCCACATCTTGATGCGCGGAGTATGTGTATCGTTGCAAAATATACTCACTCGGGATCCTTTCAATTTGTAGATGCATGAAAGCGCGTACAAGATGAACACAAAATAGACCTATAATTGATTAAACATACATTATGTCATATATTAATCGTAAACTGCTATGTATTCGTAATAATTTATAATTTTATATAGCAAAAAATCATTTAGTATAATATACCTGTATGCTCCCAATGCTTGCACTCACATGAATACTTTCCGGCATCCACATCAGCCCTTATCTTGAATTGGTGTTGACCCCAAACAATTTTATTTGATCTTGTAGTATGTTTCACCACCCAATCATGTTCATCACCCTCTGTATCACGGTCTATTCGGTATGCAGTTGCATATTTTACTGTCTCCTGAAACCTTGTCATCACAGCTCTAGTGTATGCCCTTGCAACTCTTATTTCAAACATATACAATGTAGTTGTATCCTTTTGACCCTGCAAATTACACAATATAGTATTAATACTGTTTTGTTTTTAATAGCATAAAACATATGTTTATTATTTTTTTTCACTTACCATGCATCCTAGTGCCTCTTTGGCCTCTTTCATCTTCCTACTATGCACGAGCTTCATCATTTGCTTTGCAAATTGATGAAGCGGTGTGTTTGCATCCACGTGGGCACTCTTCACCAACTTGTTCATGCTCTCGCTTCGTTGTGTAGAGACCATAAGACCACAATAGTCTCCTTTGAAAAATGCAGGTACCCAATCTTTGCGTATTTCATATAATCTGGCAAGGGTGTTGTTCTCGTGTAGTTGGAAATCATCAAGCATCATTTGCCAGGCAGCCTCGAACTCCATTTCATTCAATGGATGATGTATTATAGATTGGAACCTTGTTTTGAAATCCATGTCCTCAAATCTTGCATATAATTCATTCAAGTGGGGCATATACCTGTTTTGCACATGCCACAAACACAATCGATGTATTGTGTTTGGGAATACTCTGCCAAGTGCAATTGGCATGGCAGGGTCTTGATCTGAAATATATAAATTTACATAACATCATGCAAGCCAATATGATATCATATAGTACGTGCCATAATAATTACGAGCCATTTTATTACAACATACCTGTCAGCATCACTCGTGGTCCGTCACATCCCATGCATGTTTTGAACGTATTGAAGACCCACTCGAATGTATCAACTGTCTCGTCTCCTAGTAAAGCAAACCCAAATATTGTGCATTGTAGGTGGTGGTTCGAGCCAACAAACATGCCTAATGGCTTATCATACATATTAGTCTTATGTGTAGTATCAAATGTAACTGCATCACCAAAATCAATGTACTCGGCTTGCTGGCTAGCATGGGACCAAAATATGCTTAAAATTTTCCCTTCTTTGTCCAGTTGAAAGTCTGAAAAAAATTATGGATTATCTTTCTTGCATAATGAAAAAAAAGATAACAGCTTTGACACATCATTTGCATTTCTCTCCCTTTGCCATGCTTTTTTCCTGTCAAAAAATGTAATGATTATGCACTATATCTAACTCAACACATTACGATTGTTTATGTAATATAAAATACAATTATTGTCAATGCATAATACACTTACAGGTTACTCATGTCCTGCACGGTTATTGGAACGTTTTCTGGGCCACCATGCATTTCTGTAACAAAATCCATAATGCAATGTTGTGGAATTCTGCTTTCTTGCATCGCACTAAGGAACTCCATATATTCACGATCATGTGTTTTGTTGCATTGCAATTGCCCTTTTTCTGTATCTTTCTTCAAAAATTCATGATTATGCTCATAGTTTACCAGATCAATCCGAACAGAAATAACATTCTCTTTAGCATCATCGTAGATTTTTTTAAGTTTCATCCCAGCCTTGCACTGTGTTCGCTTCGAACATGTGTTACGTATCCTTGGATTTCCAGCTACCCTTTCAGCATTCTTTCCTTCCATTGAACAGTTCAACCATTTATAATTCTTCCGCTCCCTATATTTCTTCAACGGAAATCCTACCTCGTATGCATATTGACTATAAAAATTATACGCCTCGTCCACGTTACTAAATGTCATACCGACTTTAGGTATCAATCTTATATCAATATTGTCCGGCTGTGCACAGAAATTTAACATTTATGATTCAATAGCGACTAAATTTAACGTAATATGGGAGAACTTACGTGGCTTTGAAGAATATGAGGTGTGTCCTGTTCATGCGGCCCAATATGTCTCATGGGGATGTGCTTCTCTGCGTCGACCACGTCTGCTGTTTTTGTGTGCTCTTCGATATGTCCAGGTGCCCTCAATGCCGCCGGAGGAGTAACAGAGACACCCTCTGTGTATGGGGCGACTGCAGACGCTACAGGATGCATGTCCATTGAAACAGACGTACCTGCTGGCTTATGCACAGATGTTACAGGCAGGATGTCATCGCCAGCGCCGGTGGTGGACATATTCTCGCCGCCCATCGCCGGCCGGACCTCTCACTTCCGCCGCCGCTAACCGCCGCCAATAATTCAGATGGACGAGCGAACGTGGACGCGACTGAAGTTGTATTAGTTTCCTGCCGTAACTGCGCCTTTATTTACGCGCACGAAGATCACGTATTGCCTTATCTCAAATCCTGCCGTAAACGTTTGCATGTTTACGCTATCATGTATCACAACGTTATGCAGTCGTAAACGTCTAGCACATGCAAATATTCGTGCGCGCGATTCCTGGCATGCAAAGATTCCATTTATGCATGAGTTATGCACATTTGTACACATATTTATGGTTGCGTAATTGCATGTCGCGTGTAAGCCGGGATACGTGGTTATCCTTTGCATAAATGGCGCAGGTTGGCGTCCAGTGGGCCGAACGCGACCCGATCGGTCTCCCTGGCTGGGGCTTCGCCCACTAACGGAAGCCCAGGGCTTCCATTACCTCTTCCCTATATATATATATATATATATATATATATATATATATATATATATATATATATATATATATATACTCCCTCCGGTGCAGTAAAAGAAGTCATCCTACGCGTGACCGAACGTGCACAAAAAGAAGTCATAGCGCGCGTGGGTCTGTGATTTGGACGTTGTTGCCCCTAGTAATTGCACAAAAAAAGATGCACTCAAGAGAAATCGAACTTGAGACCTTCAGTCTAGAATGCCTTGGAGCTACTACAGCAACCAATTAAACCTGATTGTTTTGGTGACATTAATGCACTCATATCCCTATTTAATAGGGGCAAACAGGGAAAACTCTATGATAATTAATCATTCCTTGGTATGCACAATCATGTCCTAAACGACTACCTTTACTGCACTGGAGGGAGTATATATATATCGTCTAGGAATTATAATATTCTTCACGCAAATTGCCTCTTCTTTAACAAATAGCCATGCATGGTATTTACAAGGCATTCAGAGAAAACAGAAAAGGAAACATAAAAATACCAAAATTTAATTTTCTAGGGAAGGTATCAAGATTGACTTTTCTTCAGTATAATACTGTACACGGTCAGTATATATAGCCTCGGCATCACATGCATGTCCACCCTGTGGCCAGCAAAATCTTTCTGTATATGAACCGATATAAATAAAAAGAAGAAAGAAATAGGGTCCAGCTAGCGCACGAATAATAAGCTTTGCTAACTAGCATTTATCTGTTCTTGCAAATCCTCAGTTTCTTCACACTTCCAAGGAAGAGCCTGCCAGAACAAATCCTCAGTTTCTTGTAAATGAAAAATGCACAGGTGAATAATGATTAAAGCGGAGGAGGATCGAGAAACATACTCCCACGGTACATCCCCAACCATCATCCAGTCTCCATCCCGGTCTTCATAGGTGAGAACATGTGCAGGCTTCTCGTGAGGAACTCGTTGATGGTACTCCTCCATAGCATCAGCAACTAATCATACAGTATATATTATGACATGGCAGGCAAGATGTGATACCATTGCCTTGGGTTTAAAAATCAAACAATTCAAATCTGTGGTAATTAATGAAGCTAGCTAGACGTACGATGCATACTCTTACAGGTGATGGAGGCCTTGAACATGTGGCGGAGCTTCGCTAGGAGGCTGTCGTACCCATCCAGCAAGAGCAAGTCCAGCTTCCGGCCGATCGCAACGCCTTCCATGTACACCTTCACCAACAGTGTCCGCCGTCGTCGGCGTGCCGAGGCTGTCAAGGCGCTTCTGAGGAATGGTTTGATCGGGGGCCAGTCTTGGGTGGTCCTGCTGCCCCATGCATCATCCGTTCAATTAATTCGTGTTGAAACTGTCGTTAATAAATAAATGTAGACGACGCGCACAAGCTAAGGGAACCGATATGAAACATGTTGTGAAGACATCAACACGGTCATTAAGAAAATTGAGGAAAAATATCTCTCCTTTGTTTGTATTATTTTTCGCGAGTACGTACGTAGTAGGGCCATGTAATCAAAAGTTCGTTGACTTCTTTTTTTCTTTTTTTTCTTTGTCTCTTAATTCTCCTACCTGACTCTCTTGTACTTGTAAGTTTGTTGGGAAGCTTAATTATATGCATGCCATTAAGAAAATAGAGGAAAAATAGCGTTGCAACATAAAAAAATAAATAAAAACCACGCTAAGCTGAAGACAAATTTGTTTCGCTTGCATGTCAGAATTCAGATCATGCATGGCTTCTCTTTAATTAGGAAGCAGTACTAATTAAAATTAACTGTGTGAAACTGTACTCCAATTAATATCGTTCCCTAATAATAAATATAATCAAAAGATCAGTTATATAGGCATATGGAAACAGAAAAAGTAGACAAATCTGAGATCTTAGATGTACATGTTTATGCCGCGTGATGGACATAGACAGAAACACTCTTTCTCAAATCTGAGAGCTAGCTAGTTAATTAAGGAGGGAGAAATGAAATAGAGCTGTTGGCGTGAAGGTACGCGTAGAAACTAATAATAATAACCTTGGCGTGGAAGGGATGCTCTTGCTCTCCGGTACGACCAGGAGGGCGGAGGGCGCCGCCGGCGACAGACTGCAGAGCCCTAGCTGAAGGTCGGTGCTGAGGTCGTCCCTCCTCTCCGTCGTCGGCCGGAAGCCCGACGACGACGCGGCGGATAGCGCCGGCGGGTGGGTGCTGGTGCTGCTGCTGTCCATGGACGACGAAGGAGAACGGCCGCCGGCGTCGTCGTCCTGCTTGCACCCGGCCATGCTGCCTGCTGGTGTGCATACACTGTGTATAGTATATATGTTACGCAGCAGCTGTTGCTTGTTAGAAATGGGTCGGCGGAGAGGGGCGGAGTGAATGATCTTGCTAGTGCCGACTCGTCAAACTGGAGCGGAAGGGAGAAGGAAAGAGAGAGCAGGAGAGGTGTGTGTATATATGGTCGCGCTCGCGATGTGAGCAGTGACAGCTGAGCTGAGTGGCTGACGACAAAAGCCAAAGGAAAGAGAGTTGCGTGTCGAAGAATATAGTGTGTGCCTTCTCTTTTTTTGTATATATATATATATATATATATATACAATTTGGTAGTCTGTTATAATAGTAGTAACAATCAAAGTTGAAAGAAGAGAACATTTGTAACGAGAAAACAATGGTATCATGCACCCTCCGGCCCTGCATGACACCAACCCGCTGGACCTGCCATGCACTCGCAGTCCACTGACACGTACGCACGCAATCATGTGTGCACGCTCGCGCGAGCAGACGTAATAGTAACCCGCCCGGTCGTCATCATTGATCAAATGTCTGATGCAATCAGTTCGGCTTTTGCGTAGAATATCTGTTCCTGTGTTTTCTTTCCGCGGCGGCATGTGGACACATGGAGACAATTGACAAGAGTAGAAAATATCTTCTTTTTTATTGATTATAACGGGTATCGATATGAATACCATGAGACTAACTCCTGCCTCGTCATTAGAATTTCAAAAAAAAATTAACAAAAAATAGAGGAAAAGAATGTCGCTCCATGTATTATTGAACTTTTTGTCAACTATATGTGAGAAACTACAGAAACAAACTCAAAATAAGAAAACGAGTACAACTATTGTGTTCATGACAACTACAACATTTAAGTGCACTAGTAGAAAATAGCTCTAAGGTGACGGCACACAGAAATTTATACGGACGGTTTCAGTTAACTGAACCGTCGGTACAAAACAAATATTTACACTGTCGGTTGATTTGTATAGCTAACGAACTTCAAGATTGAATTGTAAGGGCTAATATTCAGGCGGCGTCCTTTCCATGCAGGTCTTTTTAAGTGCCTTATCTCTATATCTTAAAACACATTTGTTTAATATGGCTGCATGCAAGGATTTAGTAAATATATCAGCTAGATTATCACAAGACTTGACTAGCAGGATTTTTACCTCGCCCTCGTTCTAGAGTTTGTGAGGATACAAAAAAAATTAGAAGAAATATGCCTAGTCATAGTAATTTTAATATATTTAGCCATGGATTTTTTTGTATGTATAGTCATGGAGTTGTAATATATTTACCCACCTTTACCGCAGGTTACACACATAACAATTCGTTCATTTTCTTCAATGCCCACCCCACCGATGGACCTCCTCTACCACAACCTCCCCCTTGCCACTACCGAAATTCGGTTCTTTTCCTAGTGCCTAACTCTTTGCAAAGGACAATTTATCGAGCACTCGACAAAACTCTCGACAAAGACATCTTTGCCGAGTCTCGACAAAGACATCTTTGCCGAGTGCCACACTCGGCACAATATAGCACTCGACGAAGAGTGTTTTTGCCGAGAGCCGAACACTCAGTATAAAACGGCTCTCGGCAAAACACCGTCAACTTTGCCGAGTGTCCTAGACAGACACTCGGCAAAGAACTTGTTTATCGAGTGTCTTCTCCTGACGCTCGACAAAGTATATTTTTCACCCAAACTTGGTATGTTCATACAGTCTCTGAACATACATGTTCAATTTTAGCACATTTCTTAAAGTGTTTGCTATACCTATTAGATTTATTTTATTTAATTGAATTTCTTTGGATAATTCAGATTTGAACTGCAAGTCATTCGAAAATTAGAAAACAGTGAATGCAGAAATGCTATTCATGTTATTCGGCACAAGTTACAGCCTAAATCAAGAACAGACCAGAATTTTCAAAAATCATGTTCGCGAAACATGACCGGGAACTTGCGATCCAGTTGTTTTTAAGATTGTATAAAACACAAAAAAGTAAAAAAAAATCATGAAACTTGTCGACATGTCATGATATCATATGTATAGGCTGTGATAAAAAATTTAACACTATTTCATGAAAGTTGTCACGCACTATGTGTACAAACCTAGCATGCCTCACATGAAATCATGAAACTTCTACAGAGGCCGGCTACTATATTTCAATATATGTGTTCTGACACTTGAGTAAAGTATGGTAAATTTGACAAACATCCTTTATATGGTGCATTACAATAATTTTGTGCATACTCGAAAAAAATTATATAAATACATCATCATAAGGTTAGTAGAGACATTTTCGACAAAGTCCCAATTTCTTAAAGCGGGAGCTAGGTTACAAGGCAAACACGTTAAAATATTATAAACTTTGGAGTAGAGCTAGAGTTAGTAGAGCAGAGCTGAAATTGATGGAGTAGAGCAGCGTCGAACACCCCCATAGAAGGGACAAAAGCATCGTAAAAGGTTGAGACATCATTAATGTCGAGGTAAAGTTATTGAGCTAAATGTTGGCTTAAAGAATTATAAATTATCTTTATTGTTTTTTATTTTAGATAAGTGTAAGTTTTTAAATTAAAGATAAAAGGGAGATATTATTCGTAAAGCTAATGATTTATATTATGATCATTATTTTATCTGCTCATATAAAACTCTACAATAATAAGATATAACTTGATAAAAACACAAGAGGGAGATATAATCTACTTGTAATTGAATTTTTGTTGTCTTAATGAAGAGATATATAATTTTTAAGATTAGACGTGAGCAAAGGTTTTGAAGAACCGTTCTTTGCCATAGCGGCGCAAGCGCAAACACGGAGAGACAAAACATGAATCTCACTCTTATATTATTTTATTATTAGGGGTATAAGATGATATAAATTTAATATAAAATGATTGAGTCCCTCAGAGATAGAGTACGTGATATTAGTCAACATAGCCATCCGTACGAGTTCTTAACAAATTCTGTAGAGATAGTACATGCGTAGCCGGGCCGGCTCTGCAGACTTTATTGCGAAGGGCCGGCCGGTAAGGCGTGCAGTGGAGACCAAGCGTGCCGGAGAAATTATGTGCCGTGCCGTGCGTGCGCGGATGGGTACGTGCCGTGCGTGCGCGGGCTGGTGGTCATAAAGACGGACGGGGACCTGTGGCGCGACAAGGATCGGTGTTGACGCCTGCGCGAGGCCTGCCGCGCCGCAGGGCTACAGCCCGGGGACACAACACAACACATCCCCGCCCGCCTCTGTCTCGTCTCGTCTCGTCTCGGTCGGGGGCGGCTCGCTCCTGAATCGTCTGCGGAAACCGTCATTAAAGATAGTATTTAGTTGAAGAGACAAGTAGAACGAAACCGTTCTGTCCTAATTTTGTTGTTGTTTGGTTACAAAGGAATTAGAACGGAATGACTCCAATTAAAAAATATTCTTCTCAGATCCGGAACCATTCCGCTCCAAAAAAATCAACCGGACGGAGCCGCTCCGTTCTCATCCCGCTCTCACAGTCACGCTCCGTTCCGTTCACTCTGCAACCAAACAAAAAACAGAGTCGCTCCGTTCCAGATTACCAAACACAAAACAGAGGGGCTCTGTTCCTAGAATCAGGGATGGAACGACTCCGTTCTATTTGGCTCCTCAACCAAACACTACCAAAATTCTTCTCCCTGCAAAAGTGCAAATATAGTTGTGACAGATGCTAGAGGATCAAGGTATGGTAATACATATATTGTTTTTTCAGCATATCAATCTACTCATTAGGAGTTTATACAAGAGCCTAATACTCATGTGTGTTGATATATCTCTATTTTCTTCTTATCTGGTTACTCAAGGTCCTATCGTCTTAATGAGGAATGAGTCACTTTCTTTTGTTAATGTTGTTGGTATGATCGATCCAAAGTTAACTTCGAAAAAGATCGTGTGGTTATAGAACATATAGTATGACCAGAGAAAAGTAAAAAAAAAACCTCGTTAACGGTTCCTTGTTGTGTCATGATGGATCTAAGTCTAATAAATTAATCGTATTTGAGTCTAATAAATTAATCGTGTCGAGGTTCAGAATTTTGGTGAAGGATGTTAGGAACTACATGGCTATAAAAGGGATGAATAACCTATAAAAATTGTCTACAAAAACTCAATATTATACTAGAGCCAATGTTTAAAAAATGTGAAAGCATATACTTTCTCTAATTCTATTTTACTCTAAGCTATCTCCTAACCAACCTATTAGCTTGCGTCAGAAGGACTATCGAGGTAACATGTCACACCCTTACCAATAGGAAACAAGTCCCCCTGTAAGGTCCTACCCTTAAACTATAAAAGAACAGGACCTCCTCCTTCATTCACACAGGAACCTGTTGTAACGCGATCCTCACAAGCAATATAACGATCAGTACTACACTAAACTAGGACGAGAGCTTCAACTAGTATAAACTCCTTGTTCGAATCCTTAGATTCACCATGCAGAGTGAGTCCACACTAGCCTCCCCTCCCGAACATAAATTCTACTTTGTTCCCGGTTCTTGAAACAACGACACCATCCATCCCACTTTTAATAATGTCGGCTCCATGACGATTAAGCCAAAAAGGTTCCTGATACCAATTGGAAGGAAAGTGGATGCCTAAGAGGGGTATGAATCATGTATTCTATTCCTCGCACTAATCTAGGCCTCTAATTTAATCTTTTAAACCAAACCTATACGGATAACCAAACAAGCTAGTGCAACTAAGGTTTTATCTAAGTGTTGCCATCTCTACCGTAAAACGGAGTTATGCAACCTAAGTTCCAGTCCTACCAACTACCCTATAATCTAAGTAAGGAATGGTAAAATACATAACTAAAGGAAGCAATATAAATGTGAAAGCTTAAATGAGATAAAGATACAAACTCTCGTTGATGCATCAATATTTTTACTGAGGCATCAAAAACCACACAAGGTTCTTACTAATCCTCGTTGGTGCCCCTATGCAAAGGAAAGCCCACGCAAGGATAAGCACTAGGGTAGGTAACTCCGTAGATAGCCACATGCCTTCTCCACACGTAAGTGGTGCTCCGCTTCTAGCCTCTCTTGGATCCTCCCTATTGCTTTCACTATCGAGTTTCTGGCTAAAATGACATGGGTTTTGTTTCCTCCGGTACATGGTGGTGGTCACACCACAAACACGGTTGTTGTGGTCTTACAAGGCTCTCACCCCACTCTGTATAATTACATTTACTCAAGCAAGAACCAAAAGGTTTGTGGGTGTTTGACCTCACTCTAATCAACTAGGCATAACCTAGAGCAAGCACACTTAAGCGGTCTAACAAAACTAAGCACTTACGCTTGTCACCGGATGATTCTATTTGCACTTGGGTGCTTTGAGCTCAATGTTTTTTTGTATCAACACATGCACTATGTTCTTGGCTCTTCACACTTACAATGGTCGGTTGGGTGGGTATATATAGAGCCCCAAGCCCAAAAGAGCTGTTGGAAAGAAGCAAACTTTTCTGTGTCACACTGGACCGGTTCGGTGCGCCATCTGTATACATTGGAATGGGTATGGTGCCTTCCACGTCAGTGCCACATTAGCTAGCCGTTGGAGTCTGGCAGATTCTTGACAACACAACGGACCTGTTCGGTGATCCACATGTGTACACCAGACCTTTCACATTAGTTGGCCAATGGAGCTAGTCTTTGCCGACTATTGCAGCACTATGCGTTCGGTGCATTTCAAACTGGTCTGGTATGCCACATGCTCCTAAGTGCATTTTGCACCCTCTCTACGTGCTGAGTCCGGTGACTCGTCTGGTGCTCATCGGACTAGGTCTTATGCATGCTGGTCTTTAGCCCAGTCTTCTGTTCATCCAGCATATAGGTTCGATATGCCACCAGACTGGTCGCCTATGCACCTCTATGTAACCTAAATTTCTTGTTTCTTCGAGTTTCTTTTATTGGTTTTTCTTGTCTTGTGTCTTGGACTCTTGTATGGTGTTGGTAAATCTTCAATGAGTCTTCTATTGTCTTCTTTGAGGTGTTGATTTTCTCAATTGCCTTAGTCCAAGTCCACTCTACATCTTTTGAACTATAAACATAAACACTAGCAAACACATTAGTCCAAAATTATGTTGATCATCAAACACCAAAATCACTAAAAAATGGGCTGAGATCTATTTTCCTTACAACATAACATGCATATAAAGAATCATGAATCTTTACAGCCAACACACAACACAGTCGAGGAAAATCACGACAATATAGTGGAAGTAGTCATATGTCCTCGCGTCTCAGCGGCAACAACACATTTACCCATGCTCCTCATGTTGCAGCAGTGTCTTCATGATATCCACACGTGCTGCGATAAAACATTTCGACTAGGGATGAAAGTGAAAGCAATAATTGCCGATTATCGAGAACCGTTTTTGATATTTTACCGGAATTTAGGGATAAACGAAAATGGAAATGGTATCCGACAATTCAAAATAAAAAACAGCAAAAAAATCAAAAACGGTAGCAAAAACGGTTTCAGGCTTTACCGTCCGTTTTTGAAAATTACCACATTTAGTCGGTAATTTACCGTCGATAATTATCGGCTTCAACTGGCCCATCCGGCCATCCTGCCATCTACTAGCAGCCCAACCAGCCGTCTAGCCCAAATGGCCCAACCAGCACTCCAGCAGCCAGACAGATAACCTAGCAGCCAGACAGACAATCCCACTCGGCCTGCAGTCTTCATCTCCAAGACTCCAAGGACCTGCCGCCGACCGGCCGACGTATCTCATCGCCTCGAGCCCTCGCCATTCTGGCCCAAGAGTGGCGTCGTCGCGTCACCCTCGGCTTTGTCAGCTGATGAGTCTATCCCGCTTCCCTGTGAGTTCTTCTCTCCTTGTCTCCCCTCCTCTCTTGTCATCTTTTTCTATGACATGCCTGCTACTGCTCATATCATTGTGTGCCTGTGTGGTGTGCATTGCAGCATTGGTCTCTCGATTACTGATTGCGGACGGTCACCAATGGACGCACAAGCATCACCACCAAATTGTGACATCGCCATCATTGGCTCTCAATCTCAGCCATCGACAGCTGTTGTGCACTCATGTAGTAAGCACTACATGTCCATTGTCCATGTATGTTTAATTGTTCCAGCTATTTCTTTATATGGTTACTTAGAGCAAATCATTTTTATAAGAATACTAGCTCTCTGTAATACCCACTTTGTAAGAAAAATCTAAAAGGAGAAATTATATTCCTTTATGTATATGTGTTTATCATTTCATGTGGACACCTCACTCACATAAATAAATAATTAACAAAAGACACTCAAATAAATCATGCATCATAATGGAGTTTTGTTTGTGCATTGGATACTAAAAACAATAACATTAATAAAAATATAATGATGAAGATAATGAGTTGAAGATTTTGATTAAACCTAAATTTGAATTTGGAAATTGAAATGAGAAAACAAGAAAGGAGTATTACATAGAAATAAAAATAAATATAAATAAATATATCCCTAAATTAGTATTTCTATTTCGTGCTCATGAACTGTGAGGTATGCAAACCAATTTTGAATTCAAATAGCAGGTTTGAATTTAAAATTTTGGATTCAAAAGAACTAAGAATAACAAAATAATAATAAAATAGAAAATAAAATCAAAAAAGGTGAAGAAGGGGGAATTGGCGAATGGGCTTACCTTACCAGACTCGGCCCATTTCGGATTTTCCTATGCGGCTCGGCTGGGTTAGCGTGCCGATAGGCGGGGCCCTCGCGTCAGACTAAGCCATCGCGTCGCACTGCCTCTGTAATCCGCTTACGTGTGGGACCCACCCGTCAGGGTTTCCCTCTTCCTCGCGGCGCGCTGTTGCAACAGAATCTGCGCGCAATCCGCGGCACTAGCTCCACCCACCTCGCGGACGCCTTATAACATCGGGGCAAAACCCCTCCACTCCCCTCTCAACCACCCGCGACCTCGAGTAGTTCCCTGAAGCCCTCCAATTTAGCCGTGCAACCCGCAGAACGTTGTGCCGCCGCACACGATGGCTTGATTTTGTCGGCGGAGGACCCTCGGTGCCTGTCCGTGAAGCCTAGCCGGGTCTCCTCCAACGTGTCTGTGGCCGTGCCAGGCGGAATCTGCAAGCGGTGGCCGGGGAATTGCTCGCCGACGATTGCGGTCGCCGGGCGCCCGCTCTTCATCGAGTTCGGCCCATCTAATCCCCCACCATTGGTACGGCACCGCATCCCTTAGTTTATGCCAGACTTGGCTTTGATTTAGGCCTAGCCGATTAGTGTATGGGACACCATGGGCCAGGATCGACTTGCGCCGGTGATGTCGCCGTTGTGCCACGTGGCTGAGACCATCGTCCGGCGCTGAGGAAGAAGATACGACCGTTGCCGTTAGATTGCACATGTACGACTAGGATTAGGGTATGGCGTATCCCTTTGGGTTGTTGCATCCGCGCCCTCAGATCTCAATCAGGCGTCTCTGGGCCATGTGGGGAGCATAAATCTAGGTCATTGATCAATAATCGAACGGCGGGCGCCACGTACCGGTTCAACTCGGGTTAGTACAATCGTGACCGTAGAATTCTAATCCGAGGGCCATGATAGATCCTTACCCCTTCACCGAGCCAATTTTGTTAAAGAACGCCTGTGAATTTTAGAAAATAACCCGCTGTCGAGAGAGTGCTATTCCCTGTGTCTAGGAATTTTTACCCCGAGGCCCCTGAGTTCTCTATAAATAGTGCGCCCAGTCCGTAGCCCTGTAATTTTAGTTAATTGATTTTAGAAATTACTTTTTAACACAAAAATAAGTGCTAGAACTTTAATAATTCATAGAAAATTCATATGAGCTCCAAATTAATCCATTCCAATTTATAAAATTCTGTAATATTATTCTCTATCACTTAAAATGTCTGTTTTGTCATGACAACAGTAAGAAAATTAATTTCCCACTTAATCCTATTTTAAGCACATAAAACCTTTGAAAATTCATAACTTAAAATCTATAACTCCAAAAATTATGATTTCTGTTCCAAGGTTTTTATTTTAATGTGTAGATTATTACTGTATATTTTGTTTATATGTTTGGTGTGATGTTAATTTTCTCTATATATTGTGCTTGTTTGTATTGTGGCGAGTAGAAGAGCACGTGACTGAGGATCCTGGTGAGCAGCAGGTAGAAGTAGCTGAGCAGGAGCTCATTGAAGGCAAGTTATGCCCTTGACCACTTTTTACCCAATAATGTTCTTTAATATCATTTATTCATGCATAGGTTTAATTTTGATGGGACCTGATAGGTCACCCTAGATTGTTTATCTCATTACCTTGTTTACCCCTGAATCACTTGGGTAGTTTGCTATTGCTTTACATGGTTTTGGGATAATCATTTATTTTATCTATGTTCCAATTCTTTTGTTATTCTATTTCTGTTCATGTCAATATCATTAATGTTAATTGGAACATAGAGCTTAACTTGAGAAACACGTGCCACCACAAGGGAGGAATGTGACCCCTTGGCTGACTAATTAGGAAAGCTAGTGGAAGATTACCTTACCCGAAAGGGGCAAGGGTGAAAGTTCCCTTTGGCCCGGGAACAGGATCTAGATGTCGCCTAAAGGGGGGGGTGAATAGGCGAATAAAAATTGTCACTTTAAAACTTAAATCTTACTCTACTCGAAGACAGGATCGCAGTGGAGTGAAGAACCCTTCGAGTAGGTTGCAGTGGAATTGAAGTTCCTGTCTTACGAATATCCTGCACTTCAAGGAAAGCTAGTACCACAAGTAAGTAGTGAAGTGCAGATATATAAGCGAGTAAGACAGAGAGTCAGAGTACAATACAGAACAGAGCACACAGACGCAAGGATTTATCCCGAGGTTCGGCCAAGCCTGAAATGCTTGCCTAGTCCTCGTTGGAGTTAGCCACACCTGGGCTTGGAGTCTATTTCAACTCCTTCCTCCGTTTGCTCAGATCTGTCAGTATGACAGATAGAGCCTTTCACTATTGAGTGGGGTTACAACAGAACCGCGGCTGCTTACAAACTTCTTGGCAGCACCCCGGCAGAGTAACGATACGCTCAAGACCTTGCTCTAGCTCTTAGCAGCACTACTCCTCTCTCTAAAGGCTTATAGCTGTGCCTTCTACACAAACTATAGAGTTATACACAAGAGGGAGAGCGAGAATTGATTCCAGTGAAGTCTACACTTGTTGGCTGCACTTCTGTGTATTGCTGGAGGCGCCTAGGGGTCCCTTTTATAGGCACAAGGAGCCTAGGAGCCGTTGGAAGCAATCCAGGAAGGCAAATCTTGCCTTCTGTCGGGTGGCGCACCGGACAGTCCGGTGCACACCGGACACTGTCCGGTGCCCGATTTCTTTCCTTCTATGGCAAAGCCGACCGTTGCAGACCGTTGCAGATCTGGGAGCCGTTGGCGCACCGGACATGTCCGGTGCACACCGGACAGTCCGGTGCCGTCTTCTAGCCGTTGGCTCGGCCACGTGTCCCGCGCAGATTGCGCGGCCGACCGTTGGCCCGGCCGACCGTTGGCTCACCGGACAGTCCGGTGCACACCGGACAGTCCGGTGAATTTTAGCCGTACGTCGCCGGTGAATTCCCGAGAGCAGCCACTTCGCGCCGAGCCAGCCTGGCGCACCGGACATGTCCGGTGCACACCGGACAGTCCGGTGTATCCAGACTGGGCAGACTTTGGCTGCTCG
Source organism: Zea luxurians (assembly GCA_029449295.1). Classification (NCBI taxonomy): domain Eukaryota; kingdom Viridiplantae; phylum Streptophyta; class Magnoliopsida; order Poales; family Poaceae; genus Zea; species Zea luxurians. The sequence continues at coordinate 3,421,351 of JAOPSE010000090.1, forward strand.
AGCCATTCCTTCTCCAACTCGATTTTTTCTGTTTCCAGCACTTAGACACAATACATTAGTCCATAAAACAATGTACTAAGTCTGAGAAACATACCTTTATCCTAATTATTACATCCATAGTATTTCACATGCTTGAGCTTTGATGTTGGACTCATAAATCATCAAGTCGGCTTGACTTGATCTAGATTGACATTTCTTAGCTCCAACATCCTGCAAAGGTCACATAGAACATCTCCAAACATAGGAACAACCCAAACTAAAGATTAAGGTGAACTTAGCTCTTTTGGGCTGCTTCCAGTTCTGGTTTTGACACTTGTTCTCCTTCTAGTGACCTTGATCTCCTTCTTAGAGCTTGGTCTTGAGCCTTATGACTTACACCACATAACTGTAGCTGTTACCTCATTGGTTGTAAGTCACGTCCTTATGTAGTGATCCTTGATGTGCCGTAGCTGTTCTCAACTCGATTACCCTTGACTTTGCAAGCCTTCTTCTTCACCCTTGGCTTTGGGTTCCTCAGCCTCCTTGACCTTCTCCCGTGCACTTGGTACCTCGAAGCTTTTCTTGCCTCCGTCCTTGGCTTGATCAGTTGTCTCCGAGCTACGCACCCGAGTCTCACTTTATACAATGTCCATCTTACTTGTGATGTCCATTATGTATCCATAATCCAGTTCTTGGACAATCACATTTGTTCTCTTGTGTTGAATCCTGTTAGCTTTACCTTAGGCACCTGTTCAACACTTAGTACACTGTTAGTCCTTTAATTGAGTTGTCATCCAAACACCAAAACTCACAAGAGAGCTTTCAATCTCCCCCTTTTTGGTGATTGATGGCAACACAATTAAAGCTTACATGAGAATAAGATTTGAAGCACAAATTTTGAATTCTAAGTTTATAGAATGCTCCCCCTAAATATGTGCTTACTTCAAAAACATAATTTTGGCCTCAGACGCCAATTTGCACATACTTAGGCAATTCGAAACATTTCTATGTCTTAGCAATTTTGGAATGCATTGTATCAAGAATCAAACCATGATGCTATAACGCACAAATGCACATAATCAGAGTTAAACACCATTCAAATTAGTGGATATATCACAGGAATATCAACCTACCATTATTCACCATTAAGATACCAATTCAAACTAATACCAATTTAAACTAAGACACTAAATTTAAAACAATCTTAAAGCACCATTAACCACATGACTCTCTATTACACTATAGAAGCCAAATAATTCATCGCGGCGGAAACACTAGTCCATATGAGCAACACATATAATACTGCAAGAAACATATGAAAATCACTCTGGGCAAAGCTCAAACTAACACATCACCCATTAGGATAAGCTTTCCTCTCAGGTTGAGATAAGCTTTAATGCACAACTTCTCCCCCTTTGACATCAAACACCAAAAACCATACGCAAGCAAGAACGTAGGATGATGTCAAGGGACAGCAGGGTGTTTAAGGAGGAAAAAACGACTATCAAAACTCCCCCTTACTTATTGAACATATGCACTATCACATATATGCTAAAAGATTAATACTTCCTTTTGTACCTTTACCATGTTGTAGTGTACTTTTCATCTTGAAAGAATTTAATCTCTCGAGAGCTTCTCCACACTTGTGCCTGATTCTTTATCCTAACATTTTCTTGTTGCTAAGACACCAAACTTAGAACAAGTTATAGTATTGGGCACAAGAAGAAACTTCTATTCTAATGATTATCAAGAGATGTCAAATGAAGCAAACTATCACAGCTACCAATTGAAAGATACCAATTGCAAGTTCATTTATAATCATGGCTCCATGATATTTAAGAATAAGCATCTATTATCACCAGATATTATAGAGCATGAGCAATCTAAAGATATACAATTACTCATGACTTAAGATACCAATTTCTGGACTTACAGAGGTACCTAAGTCCTGATTGCTCCATTTCATGCTCATCTTCTCTTTTCCACCTTGAGACTGTACAAGATTGCTCAAGAAACAGTTAATCTCAAAAGACACAAGTTATGTGTGCTCCCCCTCAAGTTGTGCATCAAGTATTTGAATGACTTGCACTTTGCACATTCTAGCTTCCTCAGAACTAGAGGGGATCACAACATGCCTTGGTCAAGGCATACTCTATTCCTTTCATCACAAAGATGCCAATTTGAATATCAAATGAAAAGCCACTTTACACCAATTGAAGGCTAAACGAAGGGTTGACTAAATACAACAATGCATGCCTCAGTGGCAACTAAGCCAATTGAATATTCACAGGAAGTATAACAATTACACGCAACTTAGACATGCTTCATACTTAACTATCATTGTATCACATATACTAATTGAAAAACAACATGATCATGTCTAAGCACATCATCGTTAAGAAGGTTCTTTAGGTACACCAAAAGGAACAACATTTTAAGGCATAAGTCTCCTAAGCCAAGATATTACCAATTGAAAGACAAGAACACAGCTATGATCACTATCAATGGAACTTCAAGATATTCAATAAAATTGCACAGTTCCATTTTCAATACCTTTGCCTTTATGAGAGCACTTGTTATCACCAATTCAGGGCTCCTTTTGCTCATGCACCACATAGCTCAAAGGACACAACATGGATTTGAAATTCACACAGTACAAAATCATGTGAACATGGACTAAACAAAATGTCATATTTGCACATAGCATGACTTACAAAAAGTTACAGGTTAATCCATATATACCAAGAGAGTTAATCGTTGTGGATATAACAAATGAGAGAGCTTCCCATGAATGATTCAAAAGATATATCCTATATAGCACCAGTCATGATTAAGCAAACATCATTATGATTCATTTAACACAGGCAATCATAAAGCATAACTCCTCCAAAGACAGGTAGCACAACAAGCCAACTTAAGAGCAATACTAAATTGCAATTATGTACTTAAAATACACGGGGTACCGTCCTTTGGAGAGCTAGTTGTAGATTCTCATCAAAGTCCTTTTACTTGATTCACCAATAATGATTAAGGAACTATACACCTTATTTTACTTGAGATGAACATGGGATTAGTGTCTCACAATAATTCAACCTTGGGACAATAAACACCAAAACAATTAACAGCTTAAGCATAGAGTTTTACATAACCGTCTTAAGCTCTCCCATGGTCTCCAGTCCATCTCAAGGCACCTGCATGGTCTAGTTAGCACAGTTTGGTACCCATCTCGGGATGGGTACATAATGATCATGTAAATGTGCCTTTGGTACCCAAATTGCCTTTGTGCTAGTTCTAGGTGATCTCGTTATAGATCTAGCACAAGTGTATGATTTGGGTCTCCTACGCGAATAAGATTGACACAAATTCACTTGTTTAGGAATCTTACCTTTGTAACATACCTTGGATAGATGACCCTGCTCACCACACTTGTAGCAGAAACGTCGCTCAACTTGACGTGACGCTTGCTGTGTGTCATTTTCCTTGGTGAGGGTCACTTTGGAGGATGCACATCCTTGATTCTTCATGACCGGACATGAAGTGATCGTGTGGTCCTTATTGTTGCATCCAAAACAACTCCTTGTCCCTTCATTTTTGTCTTTGTACGGACAAGACGCGATGAGGTGGCCTAACTTCTTGCACTTGAAACACCTCCTTTTTCCTTTTCCCTTTGTGTACTTGAATGACATGGAGAGAGGGTCAGTGCAAACAACATGATTAATTGAATCTTTACCTTTTTCCAAACTCATGTTGATTTCTTCATCTTTAGGAACATTTTTCTTATTGAGCTTGACACTTGCTGCAGTTTTTCCTTTCTCAAGCTTCTTCACCACGCGCCCGTGGATATTTTGAGAGAGTTGAGCAAAGTGTCTTCTCCTCAGTTGTCGTTGCTTCTTATTCCCACAGAATTTCTTTTGTGACCCTAAAACTTGTTGCTCAATCAATGATTGGCTTTCTTTTGAGCAACAGGGGTTAGCACATGATGATATACAATTCAATTGCGCACACGTGCGAGAATGAGGTTCACATGAATTTAAGTTTGCAATTATAACCTCATGAGCAACATTAAGCATGATATGGTCATCAACTAATTTATTATGAGAATATGACAACATATCATACTTTTTACCTAGAGCAAGCTTTTCTAAATTCATTGTTTCTACTTGACTTCTAAGCATAGAATTTTCAGTTTTAAGTTGAGCAACATTAGATAGAGCGTCATAATTATTACTTTGCTCAATTAACATTGAATCATACCGTTGGACCAAGACATCATGAGAGCACCTTAGCTCCTCATGTTCTTTGGTCATCTTCTCCAGGCTGTTGTTTGTTTTGATGAGAGTCTCCTCTAGCCTGAGAAGCATCTCGCCTTGTTCCTTGTTCCTTCTCAACAACTTAACCAAGAGAGCTTTGCCCGCTTTGTTGAGATGGTTGTAGAAACGGCGAATCTCCTCTTCTTCCACATCATCGGTCTCATTTTCCCTGTCATTAATGTTAGTGGAAGCAATATAGGAAAATGTACCTTGTGATGATGAAGATTCATCCTCGCTATCATCCTCATATTCCTCCTCATCATGGCTTTTGTCTCCACCGTCATTGTTAGCAATAAAACACTTATTATTAGTGGAGACCAAACCTGTCGATGAGGTAGATTCATCGTTGGGTGTCCATCGTTCTTGATCTTCTCCCTTTGAATGGTTAGCATCACAAGCAATATAGGGAGTAGAAGTAGTACAATTTGCCACAAAATATTTTACTTTAATTCTATTCCATAAATTATGAGCATCAACAAACAAATCATTATCACTACTCATGATGGCAAAATAGGCACTTCTAGAAAGAGAGTCAACTAAGATGTTGCAAGCATGGTGATTGAGAGATAAACATCTTAGTTCTTCATTAGAAGGATTTTTACTAAAATCAGAGGGAAAAATACTTCTACTAAAGACCTGTCTCAAATCAGGATCAATACTCATGAAAGCATTATAAATAGAAACAGACCAGGACTTGTAATTAGAACCATCGCCTAAGAGAAGTTCTACAGTTACCTCTTGTGACGACATCTTTATCTCCGGACGGCTAAGCCCACACTGGAGAGGCCTAGCTCTGATACCAATTGAAAGTTTCCTTTGGCCCGGGAACAGGATCTAGATGTCGCCTAGAGGGGGGGGTGAATAGGCGAATAAAAATTGTCACTTTAAAACTTAAATCTTACTCTACTCGAAGACAGGATCGCAGTGGAGTGAAGAACCCTTCGAGTAGGTTGCAGTGGAATTGAAGTTCCTGTCTTACGAATATCCTGCACTTCAAGGAAAGCTAGTACCACAAGTAAGTAGTGAAGTGCAGATATATAAGCGAGTAAGACAGAGAGTCAGAGTACAATACAGAACAGAGCACACAGACGCAAGGATTTATCCCGAGGTTCGGCCAAGCCTGAAATGCTTGCCTAGTCCTCGTTGGAGTTAGCCACACCTGGGCTTGGAGTCTATTTCAACTCCTTCCTCCGTTTGCTCAGATCTGTCAGTATGACAGATAGAGCCTTTCACTATTGAGTGGGGTTACAACAGAACCGCAGCTGCTTACAAACTTCTTGGCAGCACCCCGGCAGAGTAACGATACGCTCAAGACCTTGCTCTAGCTCTTAGCAGCACTACTCCTCTCTCTAAAGGCTTATAGCTGTGCCTTCTACACAAACTATAGAGTTATACACAAGAGGGAGAGCGAGAATTGATTCCAGTGAAGTCTACACTTGTTGGCTGCACTTCTGTGTATTGCTGGAGGCGCCTAGGGGTCCCTTTTATAGGCACAAGGAGCCTAGGAGCCGTTGGAAGCAATCCAGGAAGGCAAATCTTGCCTTCTGTCGGGTGGCGCACCGGACAGTCCGGTGCACACCGGACACTGTCCGGTGCCCGATTTCTTTCCTTCTATGGCAAAGCCGACCGTTGCAGACCGTTGCAGATCTGGGAGCCGTTGGCGCACCGGACATGTCCGGTGCACACCGGACAGTCCGGTGCCGTCTTCTAGCCGTTGGCTCGGCCACGTGTCCCGCGCAGATTGCGCGGCCGACCGTTGGCCCGGCCGACCGTTGGCTCACCGGACAGTCCGGTGCACACCGGACAGTCCGGTGAATTTTAGCCGTACGTCGCCGGTGAATTCCCGAGAGCAGCCACTTCGCGCCGAGCCAGCCTGGCGCACCGGACATGTCCGGTGCACACCGGACAGTCCGGAGTACCCAGACTGGGCAGACTTTGGCTGCTCGAGCCATTCCTTCTCCAACTCGATTTTTTCTGTTTCCAGCACTTAGACACAATACATTAGTCCATAAAACAATGTACTAAGTCTGAGAAACATACCTTTATCCTAATTATTACATCCATAGTATTTCACATGCTTGAGCTTTGATGTTGGACTCATAAATCATCAAGTCGGCTTGACTTGATCTAGATTGACATTTCTTAGCTCCAACATCCTGCAAAGGTCACATAGAACATCTCCAAACATAGGAACAACCCAAACTAAAGATTAAGGTGAACTTAGCTCTTTTGGGCTGCTTCCAGTTCTGGTTTTGACACTTGTTCTCCTTCTAGTGACCTTGATCTCCTTCTTAGAGCTTGGTCTTGAGCCTTATGACTTACACCACATAACTGTAGTTGTTACCTCATTGGTTGTAAGTCACGTCCTTATGTAGTGATCCTTGATGTGCCGTAGCTGTTCTCAACTCGATCACCCTTGACTTTGCAAGCCTTCTTCTTCACCCTTGGCTTTGGGTTCCTCAGCCTCCTTGACCTTCTCCCGTGCACTTGGTACCTCGAAGCTTTTCTTGCCTCCGTCCTTGGCTTGATCAGTTGTCTCCGAGCTACGCACCCGAGTCTCACTTTATACAATGTCCATCTTACTTGTGATGTCCATTATGTATCCATAATCCAGTTCTTGGACAATCACATTTGTTCTCTTGTGTTGAATCCTGTTAGCTTTACCTTAGGCACCTGTTCAACACTTAGTACACTGTTAGTCCTTTAATTGAGTTGTCATCCAAACACCAAAACTCACAAGAGAGCTTTCAAAGGGCAGTAGGGGAGTTGTATGCAAGGAGGTTCTCGGGTTGATTTAGCTGCGATGGCGGTCAGACGGGGGATTCTTGCAAGTGCTCTTCCCATAAACTGTAGCGGGTTTTCGAAAGCTAGTGGAACTTTGTAAAGGCCTCGTAGTGTTGCCTTGCCTCGCCTCCTAGGTAGAGGTGTATGGGAGTCGCGACCCCTTGGCAGATGGGTAACATGACTTGTGGGTAAAGGGTACAACCTCTGCAGAGTGTAAAACTGGTATACTAGCCGAGCTCACGGTCATGAGCAGCTCAGGACTCTCTGATGATTAATTTATGGAACTTAAATTTAATTTGTCATTTGCATATGCATGGGATTATTTATTAATTTTGTTCTATTACTTTTATTTAAGGTTTGGTATTTACTTACACTTAGTAACTGCTAATAAAATTTTGATCAACTACTTAAAAAGCAATGCTCAGCTTTAACCCCTGTCATTGATTAGCCTTACACATCACATGAACTCCCACCTTTGTGAGTTCATGCCCACTGGTTCCTCACAACTTGTTGAGCTATGATCATATGTGAGCTCACCCTTGCTATCTCACACCCCCCACAGGAGAAGAACAGGTGGTTCAGGAGGAGCCACAAGGTGAGGAGTTTGATCTGATTTAGGTGGCATTTCTCAGTTGACATTGGCGCCAACGACGATCCTTAGTTCGTTTTATTTTTATCTTTTATTTTGTAACACTACTAAAAATCACCCTAATGCCACGACAGATATTGCAACAACAATATTTTTGTTGCATTAGATGTTATTTATTGCCACGACCTTTAAAAGTGGTTGCAATATATGGACCGTTTTGCCACTTTTTTTGTGCATTGCAATAACCATGACTTTTGTTGCAAGAGAAAGGTGTTATTGCGACCACTAGAACAGTTGTTGCAACCTAATGCCACGACAGATATTGCAACAACAATATTTTTGTTGCATTAGATATTAGTTATTTCCACGACCTTTAACAGTGGTTGCAATATATGGACCATTTCGCCACTTTTTTTGTGCATTGCGATAACCATGACTTTCGTTGCAAGAGAAAGGTGTTATTGCGACCACTAGAACAGTTGTTGCAAAATTACTCTAGTGTCACACCGAATATTGCAACAACAATAAAGTTGTAGCATTAGGTGTTACTTATTGCCACAGCCTTTTAAAAGTGGTTGCAATTTATGCACCTTTTTTGCCACTCTACTTGTGCGTTGCAATAATCATGACTTTCGTAGCAAGAGAAAGATGTTATTGCTACCACTAGAATAGTTGTTGCAAAATGTCCCTAGTGGCTCACCAGATATTACAACATCAGTAAAGTTGTAGCATTACGTGTTAGTTATTGCCACAACCTTTAAAAGTGGTTGCAATATATGCACCTTTTTGCCACTTTATTTATGCGTTGCAATAATCTTGACTTTCGTTGCAAGAGAAAGATGTTATTGCTATCACTAGAATAGTTGTTGCAAAATGTCCCTAGTGTCTCACTGGATATTACAACATCAGTAAAGTGGTAGCATTAGTAGCAGTGTAGAGCGAGACGCAGCATTTGTGTAGAATTCTTTTTTCATCCAAACCGACCAGACGTGCAGGGAGGGTGAGGCCACCCTGTGTCATATACTCTCATGTCTGCGCAAGGCCAAGGAAATCGCAGTATATACGGACCTACCGCGCGCGACATGTCTAAGCCATGATCCAACTTTGCGTTCTGTGTCTGGATCGCGATGGGAAATATATTCAATTTATTGATACGTTACAAGAAAAATACAAAGAACAATCTAGAAGTTTCTGTTCTCTCAGACACACATCAATAAAACACGCAGTTCAATAAAATACAAGGAAAAGGATCACAAGAATCTTCTAAAATCTGATATATAACCAACAATAAAGAAGAATACAAGGAAAAAGATCTCAAGAATCTTCTAAAATCTGATATATAACCAACAATAGAAAAGAATATAAGGAAAAGGATCACAAGAATCTTCTAAAATCTGATATATAACCAACAATAGAAAAGAATACAAGGAAAATGATCACATGAATCATACAATTTTCCAATTGTTGTCTGCATGCCTATACTAGTACATACAACTATTAATGGCTTCTAGATTAGACCCAAAGTGTTACTGCTACTGGTGCTTTAAAGCCATCAAATAATTGGACTCTACGCGCCAGGGACTCCACGCGCCAGCCTTCAGCCAGCCAGGGACTCCACGCGCCAGGGACTCCACGCGCCAGCCTTCAGGTGATCCTTCTGACTTTGGCTAGCTTATTCTCTCTGATTATCTTTGGTCTATGTTTTTTCTTCTGAGCCTTCATTTTTAGTGCTGGGTTTTCCTACAACGACGTTTGATGTTCTTCCAAGTGACAAGAAATAACTCCCAGCAAACCCAATGGAAGCTCCTTTGGAATATACAGAGCAACAACAATCAAATAGTGTTCAGTGCATTCATATTGTATGATAATACAGCCACACAAAATTGAACTAACATGCATGGAAAATAGGAATATAAAGCTTTGAGACCCATTTAAATAGCTGCATTCACATGAGTAGTTGTCTAGTATTAAAACTTTGCAGATATGTACAACGCTGAGGCGATGAATGGGTTGGGCGGTCCAAGTACATAATATCTAGTATAAAGAAATTTGTTTCTATCAAAAAATGGATTCATTATGTTTCTTTTACAGACAAAAAAGAAAAGTTTAGAGTTAAAAACTATAGACAAAGTGCATACAACTATTTCTTACATGTTACCATTTTGTTTTACTCTCTTATTGATTTTCAAGTTTCTATATTTTTATTAGGTACTTTGTAGACAACTTAAACTATTCTTCAAACTCAAATCTTAAAAAACATTTTATCACAGGCGAAGGAAGGACAGAGAGATCATACCATTTTGATTAAGCAGATACGACAGCAGCTAGAGAGAGAAACAACAAGTTTAGTATTTTAGTTATGATAAAAAGAGATAATTTTGTTTCCTTTATTATGTACTTTGTGAGTTAATAAAACATACATTTTTCTGAGATCCACCGATCTTCTATTTGCTCGTCGTTACTTTAGATTATCCTGCAATAGATAGTATTACAGAAAAAAGAGGAAAATATAATCATGTCGCAAGTAGAAAAAGAGAGAAGTATGGAGAAATGCTTGAGAAAAAATATGAAAAACTAACTCCTAGAATATGAAAAAGAGAGAAGTTCGTATTGTAGAGATGTGTTATTTTTAGGACTGCACTTAAAGAAAAGATATGACCCCCAACTACAAATGATAAGAACTAATTGAGCAATAATTTCACACCATAACACAATCTAATAAAAGGGTGAAAACGTACAAAGAAAAACTAACTGAAGCCATGGAATCAACATCATTTGTTGTTCATGTTTAGCGTTTTTCTGGAATCATTTTCATCATTTTCAAACTCAACATGATTGCACACTAAAATTTTATAATTTGCTCTGCATTCTATGATTGTTGTCAATTTAAAAGTAAGATGGAATATTAGATTGCTCTGATGTCAGTCAGCAATCGAGGACAGTTTGATTCCAGTATATATAGACCAAACATGTATTCCTGCTTTAACAGCAACAAAAAACCAACATAAGGCATTCATATTACTTAGTGGTTGGCTGCTACTGGCTTACTGAGTGGAACAACCAAGCAGCAGCACTGCCTTGCTATCCTAAACTCCTAGTAGCTTATTTGCAAATCTAACTAGACTTTATTGCTGATTTGTAGGTTCAAGCAATAGCCAAAGAGCCAAGAAGTCATCAACATATATATGGAGTTCTAGGTAAGTTCAGACATCTGCCTATTGTTGAGTATTGAGAATGGTTATTACTGATTTACTGTTGTTGACATTAGTGCCAGTTCAGAACAACTTATGTCCTAATCTTAATTCTTCTATATTTTCAATGTTTTAGCATGTATGATATGCCAAAATCATATTCATGGACATGGAGTATCACTTTCCTTTCCCCTTAAACAGTTCTGCAAGTGTCTTAGATGTAACCCCCCATCCTTTTTGTATTCTGAAAATCATATTCATGAAGTCTTATATTAAGTTTTATGCAGTTTTATGTTAGCATTCGATATTAAGTTCTGCACTTCGATGTTTTGTTCAGTGTTCAGGATTAGGAATTCACAATGCCACACATCAAAGGTACATTGCAGTCATGAATCATGTACCTTGGTAAAGAAGCATGCTCTCTTTGCGATGTAGAACCTCTTTCTTCTTCTCACTATAATTCTCCTCAAGATGTGCAAACTGCCTTTTGAACTGTGAACTCCACTGCACAAAGATATTGGTATTAACTATCCTTTTTTAAAAAAAATGGATGTGAAACTGTGATTTCTGAAAATGCGATGCAAAGGGCAAATTCTGAAATTGTTATTAGCATCAGCACCAAAATGATTTTAGGCATGTCGGCACCAAAATGTTTTCAAGTGTGACTGACAGAAAGAATCATTGAGATGTGCACATTGCTTCAAACAAATGCCTATGCACAACACACTTAATTCTTTTCTCTCAATGCAATTCAGCACATGTTACTTCAAACAAATGGCTGTTCACATTCCAGTTTTATTAGTATGGCTAAGAAAGCCGCACAAAAGAGCCAAGCATGTTGCATGAATTAGTAACTTATCATTAAACTTTAAAGATCAATACTGATTATGACTGAAAATCTATTTAACTTTGATTTGTTTTGTTATAGGGCTCGACTGGTGATTTGAATCTTTGACTAGAAAGCCATGTCTCAGAATAATAGGAGTTGGATGCGCATGCACTTCACGACAAATGAGTGGCAAACAAATTTCAGAAAGTTCATACAAACTACATTTGGTGGCACTACTAGAGGAGAAACTGCACCATGCCCATGTTCAAGATGTCGATGCATGTCCTACAGAACACAATCTCAGGTTCTGAGTCACTTGGTTATTAGAGGGTTTGATGAGATCTTCATCGAAGAAGGAAACCAAGCAAATGATTCAGATGAGGGCAATGCTGCAGCAGTTGTCAATGATGATGAAACAGGTGACAGTGGTTCTGTGACCGAAATAGTTTCAACGCTAATCAGTGGTGCTATACACAAAGACATCATAGGAAAAATTAATGAAGAGCCAAATGCAAAAGCAAAGGCATTCTTTAATCTATTAACAGAGGCAAAGAAGGAATTGTATCCAGGTTGCAAGGAGGTCACTAAGGTATCTTTTATAGTAAGGCTCTTTCAGATTAAATGCATGTTTGGTCTTAGTAAAAGTGCATTAGCGGCCGTACTTCAGTTGTTTCGGCTTGTTCTCCTAGAAGGCCACTGTGTTCCAGACACATTGGATAAAGTACAAAAGGTTATTCATGATCTTGGCCTTGACTACCAAAAGATACATGCATGTGTCAATGATTGTTTGTTGTTTCGGAAAGAATATGCAGCCATGGATACATGTCCAACATGTGGTGAATCTAGATGGCAACCAATGGTTTCTAGGCATCACGAGTAGGCAACCAACAAGCATGCCCCACGGAAAATCCTAAGATATTTCCCAGTTATTCCTCGATTGCAAAGGTTGTATATGAATCCGACCACATCTGAATATATGTGTTGGCACAAGGAGGGCTTAGTCCAAGATAACAAAATGAGGCACCCTGCTGACTCTAGGGCATGGAAGCATGTAGATAACATATACAAAGATTTTGCTTCTAATCCTCGGAACATTCGATTGGGTCTTGCATCTGATGGCTTCAATCCATTTGGGATGGTCAATGTTGCGTACACTATATGGCCTATCATTTTAATCCCTTACAACTTGCCACCTTGGTTGTGTTTGAAACAACCTTTCTGGATGTTGTCAATGTTGATACCCGGTAAAAACTCTCTAGGAAACAATATTGATGTATATTTGCAGCCTCTGATTGATGAGCTCAAAGACCTTTGGGAAAAAGGTGTTGAGACATGGGATGCCAAGGAGAAGAAGAATTTTAATTTGAGAGCAATTCTTCTCTAGACAATTAATGACTTTCCAGCATATGGGATGTTATCTGGCTGGAGTACAAAAGGCAAGTTCGCATGTCCATACTGCCACAAGGATACAGACTTCTTATGGTTGAAATGTGGATCCAAGCATTGCTACATGGGGCATCATCGCTTTTTGCCTATGGATCATAGGTGGCGCAAGAACAAGGCCAGTTTCAACAATACTGTGGAAACCAGGGAGACTCCAGTGCCATTGAGTGGTGAAGGGGTTCTGCAACAATATGAAAGTTTTGAGCAAATCACTTTTGGGAAGTCTACTAGGAAAAGGAAGCAACGTGAGGAAGAAACTAGATGGCACAACTGGAGGAAAAAGAGTATTTTTTATCTACCTTACTGGAAAAAATTGCTTGTAAGGCATAATTTGGATGTGATGCACATTGAGAAAAACATTTGTGATAGTATATTGGGGACTTTGCTAGGTATGGAAGGGAAGTCAAAGGATAGCGAGAAGGCTCGACTTGACATGGAGCATTTAGGCATCAGGAAGGATCAACATGTTGTGGTCGGGAATGGAAAATACACATTGCCATCAGCACTTTACACATTAGGTAAGGATGAGATGACATGGTTATGCAAATTTCTAGAAGGTGTGAAGATGCCTGATGGTTATGCCTCTAATATTAAGAGGAGTGTGGATGTGAACAAGTGCAAGGTGTCTGGTCTAAAAACTCATGACTGTCATGTTATTTTTCAGAAGCTATTACCCATTGCAGTTCGCAATGTTTTGCCAGAAAATGTTGCTCTTCCATTGATTCAGCTTAGTAGGTACTTCAATGCAATATGTTCAAAGGAGCTGAGTGCTGAAGAGTTAGAGCAGTTGAGCACCTCGATTCCTGAAACCCTTTGTCAGCTCGAAATGATTTTCCCACCAGCCTTTTTTGATATAATGATTCATTTGCCGATTCATATAGCTGAAGAGGCTAAACTTGGTGGACCAGTGTGCTATAGATGGATGTATCCAATTGAGAGATACTTACGTACTCTTAAAGCTTATGTACGGAACAAAGCGCACCCTGAAGGCTCGATAGCTGAGGGATATATATTAGAGGAGTGCATGACATTTTGCAGTCGCTTCTTGAAAGATGTGGAAACCAAGCTTAATCGTGCAGACCGTCATGAAGCTGCTGCTGTGAATGAACCACCATCTGGCCTAAGCATATTTGCCAACATTGACTACACTAAGAAAGGATTCACTGTCGAGTCACTTTCTAGGAGTGAGCTGCAGCGGATGAGGCACTACATATTACAAAATTGTGATGAGCCTACTCCATGGATAAAGTAAGATCTTATTTCAAACTCTATATTTTGATATTATACATTGACATGTTTCATAGAATTTGATTTACCCGAAGCCCTCTTTTAAAATATTGTAGCGAGCATATGGGTGAACTAAAAAATTTAAGTACACATAATGTTGATCGAAGGCACAAGGAACAATTTGTAGGCTGGTTCGAGCGTGAGGTGGGTTGTGAGTAATTTGTTTTTTGTAATGGCATCCACAAACTACTGCTCAGTATTATATTTGCAAATAAATTAAACATATTTTCCTGGCTGCAGATCAGCAAACTAAATCAACAAGGGAAGACAAGTGACCTGCTCTACACACTTTCACAAGGACCAGACCATCGAGCTCGTGTTTTCAACAGATGTTTCATCAATAGTTTTCTTTTTCGTACAGAAAAGATAGAGCAGAACCTATGCACACAAAATAGTGGAGTTGTTGTGAAAGGAGATGAAAGCTCCGGTAATATTGACTGGTACAGTGTGATTAAAAAAATTATTGCACTAGCTTTTCCTCAAGGTAAGGAAGTTGTCCTCTTTCAGTGCAATTGGTTCCATGGTCCTACTGCCAAGAACAAAGGAAGAGGCTATCAAAGGGATAGGTATGGAATTATTGATATTGATAAAACTCGGTTGTGCTATTTAGATGAGCCTTATATTCTTGGTTCACAAGCTGAACAAGTGTTTTATGTCAATGGTACAAAGAAAAAAGATTGGTGCACTATTGTAAGAATGAAATCCAGAAATCTATTCGCCATGCAAGAATCTGAAAATTCAGAAATTGATCTGGACTCACTGGACGTGGGTTGGAAGGCATGAGTGTTTCAGGCAGCGATGATGTATTGGTGCAGTGGAGAAGGTCTGACATGGAAGGTGTGATCGGTGATGCTTGTGTCATTGAGAAGGCACTTGCTGAATTTGTAGAAGAATCACATGATATTGGGTTAGCAGATGAGGAGGAAGAAGACGACACGTACATTGATGATGGATATGTAGCACCTGTGGACTCTTCACGCGACTCAAATGATGATGATTTTTTTGTTTAAAAGGAAAGTGGTTGTAATACTATGGTATTTCATTCAAATGACTGTTGTTGTAATAATCTTTCCTCTTTGGTTGGATTTATGCATTGCACCAATCTATTTCTTCTTCCAACTCCTCTATAAAATAGCTTTAATCCTATTAAATAACTCATTTGTGTTATGGTACAATTTTTAAGTAATTAGGACAGCTATTATATTAATTAAAATGTTTATGTGGTGTGAGAGGAAAGTGCAAAACCTATATTTGTTTATGAAAAACACGTGAAAAAGTTAGACAGATATGTACCATACAAACTAAATGGAATCCACTGTCGCTGAGTTCTGATGCTTGTTCCCTCCTTGTAAAATGGAGAGGAAACAGTTCAGTTAGGTTTCATTGAGAGAGTGATCTACACGCTTAAGCTTCTATAAGAAGTTGTATCTTCATAACTTAAGCTATGAACACTGTCAATAGAGACCCTAGCATCATACCCAAAGAGAAGATATCCTAGCCACGATCACCATCTCCATAATAAAAAAGGAAATCAAATGAAGAGTCTTGATCTTAGATGATCAGATCAACAATGGATCCATAATTTTTTATGATTCAAAAAAATGGATATGGCTCAAACAATGCATCCCAATCTGCTTTTCTTTCATCTATGGCCTACAATTAGTTTTCAAGTAAATTTGATGTAGAGTACAACACATACCAATAACAGTGATTTTAGTGGAAAAGCAATAATCGTTGTGCAGACATATTAACTAAGCAGGCTCATGGTCGTACAACACATACCAATAACAGTGATTTTAGTACAACCATAAACAAGCCTAGAAAGAAGATCGCTAGATGGATTAGGACCAAGACCACAAACAATTTCCTGAGTTTTCTGCCAGAGGCCAGATTTACAAACCCCATCGCCAATGGGACAAATAGCTTCAATTTGGGTTTGGGTGCTCGGTTGTAGGAAGATTACATGTGATCGAAATACATGTAGCCAAATAACTTAGCATTACATCGGATCGAAATACATGTAGCCAAATAACTTCAGTTAGGGTTTGGGCACTCGAATGTAGGAAGAGAAGAAAAGGGGTGGGCGTACCTATTGGATTCCCATCGCCAGCAATGGGTCTGGCCAAAAGCTGGTCACCTGGCCTAGAGCAGCGTATGCATGCTCCCATGCCTCCAGGACGCGGCCCTCATCGCCCTCCTCCTCCTCATTCTAGAGCGTGTAGAAGCCAACGGAGGAAGAGAAGGAGGAAGCGGACCTGATCACCTCGCCTGCTCTCACCTCGGGCACTTCCCAGCCCCACCGCTCCGGATCTACTCGACGTACGCATGGTCGGCGGGGGTACGGCTGGTTGGGAGCGGGAGCATGTGGGCGTGTAGGGGCCTCGGGAGATGGGCGTGCTGGGCAGGGGGCAGACTTTGGTGTCTCCGGACACGAGGGGTGCGGGGGCATGGCACAGAAATTCTAAGGACTACTCACCAATTTAGAACTACTACACGATTTATCTCTTTGCAACAAAGTTTCCTTGAGAGAGTGAGAGATAATAACACAATAAGTTTGTCGTAGTCTACGACAGAGCGATTTTTAATTCTAATTGGCTCATTTTTCTTTATTTGAAATCCATTACAATACGCAAGTGGTAAATCCCATCAAAGCGTTTCTCGCCTGCAACCTGTATGTCATGTGAAATCCGGCCTGTAGACTGGGCAGCTCCATGCGACTGTGCCGTGATGTCCTCGACGCTTATTACTCCCCTACCCCGTACGCCATGCGAAATCCGGCCTTCACGCGCGCTAGGCTTTTTTCCTGTCACTTGTAAGATTTGGGGCCTAGGTACCCGTGGATTCATCTCTACGCCACCCACACGCCACCCACACACGCTCCGCTTCGCATCTACACCATCCAGTGGCCTATACCCGCAGATTCATTTGGTTCGTCATGCACGCAGACAGATTCATTTGGTTCGTACTCTAGCTCTTGCTGTCAGCGAGAAATCGAAATCGTTTTCATCCCTAATGGTACCCACAACATATCCAGTTTTGATCAATATATTTTGGTTGTCATGACTTTAGTGGACAGTGGCTGATTTTTTTGATAAAAAAGAAATTATGACTTCTTCATATGTATAAGATTAGATTGAAGATAAACTTTATATTAAAAACATAGATACTCGATGCCCACGATGGCGATCTCTCGTCATAGCTACTAGTACTCTAGTAGGGAATCCCACGCACGGCACGACAACGACCTGCCTCCGCGTGTCCTTGCACGCGTCCTCCTCAGACTCACACAACCGAGACATTAAAAACATCAGTATTGTTGTTACTCTCTCGTTTCCTGTTGTTAAGTTTTTTTCTATCAAATTCGTGTTTAGTAGTCTGAAAAGAGGAAATGAAATTTTTGAAACAAAAACACAAGAACAGATAATGTAATTAAGTCTTTTCTGAATGCAAACCTCAATCTGATATAAGGCGATCTATTTTTGATATTTATGAATTACTGACTGTTTGTCGACCGTTTCCGAGTGTGTTCATCCATAACAATCACCAAATTCATGGAGTCTTTCTCTACGATAAAAGCAAGAATATGATCGAGTTTGCTTGCATAGAACATTCCATATATCTTATTTACGCCCTATATATGGCTGGTCCCGGTCTCCTTGTGTAGTTGTAAATTGGTGAGCTTCCATGTTATATTATTTCCGTTCCTACTCCTATGGAGAAAATTCGTTCTGGCCATGCCTTCACGAAGGAAATCCGACCTTCGCGCGCTTGAAGAAGCGACCTTCGCGCGCTCGAGAAGAAGGTATTTCTGTTGGCTCCATGAAATTTGGGCGCTCCCTCTCCCTTTTTGCAGCACTGATTTTAGACTCTACTACTACTAGCAAATCTTATATCTCATCCCTTATTTCAAACTTCTCCCTGTAAACAGTATCAAATAGTCCAAATCACCTATTGCAGTATGTATACAAAATTTTCCAGTTGCAGAGTCGTGCATTCTCTCTATTTAAAACTCTCTTCTATATACAACAGCAACCAATGAATTGCAAATACAGGCAAAAAATATAAAAAACAAGAGCATAAATAACCAAATCCGGAACCAGTTGGATACAGGCAGGCACTCACAGATGCGTTGTCGACCAAGGTCTACCTTTAACTGTACAGGGCTCCAAAGCAAGCACAACTATGTATCTCAAAAAGAAACCAAGCTCACCATATAATCAATCGTGCACCAACCTAACAACTCTGCTCGCCCTTGCCAATGTGCAATGCAAGCACTCCATCTGGCCTGATCCATGTGACCAGATCCTCAGAAAATGGCAATCATCGACAAAACCAAAACAAAATCAAGCAGAACAAGGAACCAAAGAAAAGCTGGTTCTACTCGCAAATGAAGCAAGCGCGTTTGCATGAATATAGACCAATAATGGACATCTGGTTCAAGAATCACCTAGGGGATGTGATGATAATAATAAACTGCAGACGCAACCATATATAGTCATTGATTACACTCTTGAATCTAAACATTTGTGGCAAAGCTTTGATAAAAACTGGAAGAACCTATAAGAATGAATCAAACATTTGTTACACGCTTACACTCTTGAATCTGAAAAATGACGTTGTCCAAACATACTAACTGCAATGTTGTTCAAACCTGGTTGAGAGGAATAGACTGAGGCTGCACCATTATCATCCAAGCAATAGCACCAGCAGCGTTATCTCTTACTACATCATCTGATTCTGAGTTACTAAACAAATTATGTAGGGAACGAAATATATCCCCATAGTATCTGCATAAAGACGAGAACAAGAACGAAGTATATCCCCACTTGACCACGCCATTCCCTGGTCCCAGCCACCAGCCACTCACCTTGTCAACCACAGACGCGGACCACGGACCAGCTCCAGCCTCTAGGCAACGTTCCCAAATGGGAAGGGCGCAAGGGCAGGCATTCCTCGTTCCTCCTTCCGAATCTGCTCTACTGCAAGGGTTTCATTAGCCGTCGCCTGTCCGGGTTTCAGGTTGAGGTACGCGCCGCCCCCAATCTCCATTCCTAATCTCCGAGCTCCGTCCCCCAATCTCCGTTCGTCGTCCGTCATTCGACTCCACTCTCCAGGCCAACCTGGGACCGAGCAGGCACGCACCGGCACACACTCTCCCTGGTCCGTCGTTCGGCTCCGAGAGTCTCCGGCGGCAAGCGGCAAGGCAACCGGGATCAGGACTGGGACCGCCGGACTGGACCGAGCAGGCACGCACGTACGTACGGTGAGCATGGACCAACCTTGCGACATTCGGTGTTCTATCACTGAAATTACTGCACGTACATACACTGTGTCCGGTCTCGGGTCTCCTCGCCTCCTACCATCCGACGTTCGGCTGCTATGCTGTTGGGTGGCGCTTAGTTATCTTTGCTTGGCGCTCAGTTCATCTCTGCTAGTCCCTGACTCCCCATTCATCTCTACTAGTCCCTGAAACTACTGTATCGTGTTCTGTCACTGAAATTAACACACTGTATCGTGTTCTGTCACTGTATCGTGTTCTGTCCCTGACTCCCCATTCATCTCTGCAAATATAACACACTGTATCGTGTTCTGTCACTGAAATTACTGCACATAATTCCATAAACCAATCTATTGTTATATTTACATGATTTTTTCGTTCCCTGCCCTGTCAGCATCTATTTTCCTGACCTATGATGACGACTCAAGGAGGTTTGTAGCCGACAAGCAATGAAGCTAATATGTGCACCAACGACAATGGTAGCCAACTTGGTACACGGATTGTGGACGAGATTATGGCCGAGAAGAACGTCTTCTTTGATCTTCCTGACAAGTAAAAATCTATCTACCCATATTGTTCTCTACTGCTTTGGCCTTGGCGCAGATCATAATTATAGTATATTGTTTTCATACCTCTTAATTGTTGAATGAAATCTTTTTACAACACTATTTTAGTCATTGTTTGCTTAGAATATATTTGTGTGGCAGGTTGACTGGTGAGATATGGACCTTGAAATTCCATTGCATTGAAGCACAACCTGGAAAAGAAATTGTCACAGTAAATATTGATAAAGCTTATGTTGCCTTTTACAACGTGGTGTACATAAAATCAAAACTTGGATATTCTGGGAGGGACTTCTTGTTTTACAAGAAACGATGTGGCATTGATCGATCCTGGCTATTGGCACTTGATTACATCCACGAAGAAGAGGCCATGCTGTCTGATAACATGGATGAGAGAAAAATAAGTTTTGTGCTCACAAAAGATCCACCCAGTGATCTAGAGGTAAGCATAACTCCCATCAAGCGTCCAAGGCATCGAACAAATGTTGATGAAGAAACTATAGAAGTGTCGATTGATGCATATAAGGAGTGGCTTGCAATACTACAACATGATAATCCAGAAACGGGTAAGTTAAGATGTCAAACTCATTACATTAAATACATGATATGTTATAGTTTCCACAGTTAAACTTACATATTGTTTAAGTGCAGATTTAATGGATGACTTCAGGGAGGATACGATCAAAACATATAAAGAATGGTTAAGGCATCAAGGCGATCTTCCAGATATCTGTAATTTCTTTTATTTACAGCCTACTAACATATAGTGTATATTTTCGCAAATTGTTAGAGATGTAACTGATGCCTATGCTATCCGCAGTATTATATGAACGACAAAGCAATGATGACCTAATATTATCAGATGAAGAAATTCATGGCAGCAGCAAACCTACTGCTAATTGGCCATCTCATGCTAGACGTCATAGGAAAAGAGATCCTGGTATTTTTTACTAAGAGTGTTTTTTATTCAAATGTTGCAATCTTCTACTTTGAATATTTCTACCCATTCAGATGTTATTGGTATATATGTAGATAACGATGGAGTCTTCAAAAAGGAGGGGCGTGGTACCCTAGCAGCAGCCACCAAGCGAATCAAGAACGGTGATCACAAACTTAAGATTGAATTTTCATCTAAGCTTGGAGGTCCTGTAGGACCAAACACTCACACTTTTGTGCATGAAATCGTATTGTTTACAAAGAAAAAGGCACCACTCATTGGAGTGAAAAAGTGGAAAGATATAGAGCTCAATGTTAGATCTTCTATAGCCTCTGACGTACTAGTATGTGAAATTTCTTTACTTGAGCCCTAACAGTTATCTAGAACTATTAGTGGTCTACTATTCCCAAATTACTAGACAATTAACCTTCTTTTTATATCAAAACTGAAACAGCGAAGGTGGGAGTTTCTAACCAATGAGGACGCGCATGAAAAGATCTGGTCTATTGCTAAGGAGAGATACAAAGGATGGCGATCAACGTTAAGCTCAACATACAAGGCATACAATAGTTATGCTGAAAGGATGAAAAACATGCCTGAAGATGTAGACATCGTCGAGTGGCATTACATGGTGTTGTATTTTGGATCTGAGAAATTCCAGGTTTGCTATTTCATTTCCTTTACTTTAACGATTGGCACTTGCATAATATGGATGATTCTAGCGATTTATTTATTAATTCATTTCCAACTATTATTGTTTTCTAGAAAATAAGCAGTCGGAACTCGGAAAAACCGTCAGAAACAAAGAACGAAGCATATAATGGGTTCTAGAACTTTTTCCCAAATAAGCTTTCAACAGGTAATGATATGACCACTACTTTATTTTCCATGATTAATGACAAACTTGTATGATACATTCTTCACATTACAGAGAGATCCAGAAACTGGTATAGAACCAACCGATCTATCCCTTTGGATGATTACTCATTGTAAAAATGATGAATGGTCGGAAGAGGCTTCACGTGGCATTTATGTGAGTAAATCACAAAGCTTACTACTAAAACATATTTTAAAATACTGGGCATCAATTCTTATTTGAATTGAGCTAACTTGAACTATATTGTTCTTTTCAGGAGAAGGCAGCTGAGAAAATTGCTGAGAAAATGTATCAAATAGAAAGATTTGATCTAACAAGAGAAGAGGAAAATGCTATTTTCCAAACAACATTCAAGGAAACAACATGATGTAAGGCAAACAGACTTCATGGTCATGGGTACCTATCAAGATATCCAACAAGAAGTCAAGTGATGGAATCAAAGTTCCTCGAACAAGCTTGTGCCATGGTTGCAACCAACCAAAAAAACATTGAACTCGAAAGTCAGGTCCAGTTGTTAAATGAAAAACTTGCGTGTGAGGTTGCAGAACGAGAAAGAATACTACAGGAAAAAATGCAAGCACTGCAAGAAGAAGAAGAAGAAAGAAAAAGACAAGTGCTTAGAGAAGAAATGAGGCAAGAAATGGTTGCTGCCCTTGCTGCTGTAGCACAATAGGTATAAAAATTGATATTTGTATTTTTACCATAATTGCTATTAGAAACTTTTGCAACATAAATTGTTTGATCAATTGTTTAATGCAGAGCAACCGTGAAAGCACCACTCCAATCGATCCTTCTTCTGTTGTCCCTACTAAACCTCCTGAACTCATCCCAGCTGATCCTCCTGCACCTGCACCAAGTAGTGCAAACAACGTTCGTACACCAGACACAAACAATAAGAAAGACAATATGCCAGCAAACTATATTAGCTCTTACACTCTAAGGAATGCTGTGACAAGACGTGTGTAGGCAAGGGGCAACAAAAGAAGCGAATGTGTATGGAATGCAAATGTTCTTGTATTATGATCATATAAACTGGTTTACAACATTTTTTTGATAGTTTTGTTTTTGTAATCCTGAATATGATAATAGGTACAATCCGCAAGTGCAAGCGAGAAGCAAGGTAGATCAACTTAAGAAGCTCTATCAAAGTGTGTTTAAGGTATGTCCACAATCTTTTTTTATTTCTTTTGTAGTTTTGCATTGTTGGAACTTGCTCTCCCGGGCAAGTTGATCCAACGGGGGAGCAAAAGCAGTGTAAACAAGGTTTCAACTCGAGATGGCAATAGCTCTTGTTAATCTAGCCTCTCAAGGGCACTGTGTGGGGGTATTTATAGGTGCCTGAGTGCCCAGCATCTTGAGTTAAGGACGCATGTGCCCTCAGGTGCCTAGGTTATCCCCAGAATATTCCCATAAAGCAGGGTTACAGACTGTAATTACAGGGAAACCTTTACAAATTAGGCCCATAATGCGCGGCGGCCACGTAGGACCTGTTACAATGGGCCGGATCACAAGTGGGCCTCCCCGTTGGACGAGACCGCGAGATGGGACGACCTCGTCATAGGCCTTCGTCCTGCGACGCGTGGAACGAAGGGTGAAGTATGTCAGTCGTCTTGTCTCCGTTGGTGCAGTGAGGCTGGCGAAGGCATGGAGCGAAGGGTGGCGTCTTCGCCTTCGCCCCAACATTTGCCCTCCGAGGGACCAGTTCGACTAAGTGATCTGGTGCCGAAGGCGTCGCTAGATGGTGGAGACGCTGCCCTCACTCGAAATGGTTCCGCGGGGGTTTTTGACATGACCGTTGATTGACGCCGCACTGTTGGATTGCGGGCTTCCCGAAGCATCGCGCCCTGTGTATATAAAGGGGGCGGGGGTGACGCAGATTGAAATTTACCTTTCTGCGCGCCGCAAAAACCCTAGCCTCCTTTTCAAACTGCTCGCTTGCTCGGCTGCCCTCCTTGCTCCTGTTCGTCGAAGAACTGGCCCGCGTGAAGCAGATCGCGCGCCGCCGTCGACGGTACGTAGCCATGCCGTCTTCCTCCTCGTATGCTGCGACCACGCCGATGGCTGAGGCGTCTTCCGAAGATCTCTCGGGCACCGTGGCGGCGGTGGAATTACGACCGGGTGACACAGTGGAATTCGGTGTTTCGCGGATGTCGTTGGCCCGCGTGCAAGATATGCAACGGTTGGGGTATTTTGGCGGCGGGGTTGGTCGGGTCCCGGGGGCAGAGGAAGTCCCTGAGCCCGAGGGCGAATTGGTTGTTTTTGAGGCATTTTTCATCGCCGGCCTTCGCCTGCCTGCGCATCGTTTTGTGTCGGAGGTTCTGCAGAAATTCGAAGTCCAGGTTCATCAGCTGACACCGAACGCCGTGGTGGCGTTGGCGAAGTATGTCTAGGCAACGACGTCGTATGGTGGTAAGCCTTCGGTGGAAGTCTTCGCCAAGCAATACTGTCTGCACTGGCAGTAGAGAAAAATTGGACATAAGATTGCGCAATTTGGATCGTGCACTTTCACGCCGAAGTCCGGGAAGACTTCGATGGAAGTTGTGGAGCTGGTCCCCTGTGCCCGAAATAAGTGGGGCAGCTGGTGGGACTACTGGTTCTATGTTTCGAAGGCTGAAGTCGAAGATCACCCTGGGCTCCCTGCCGCCATTATGTGTTCTCATTATTATGTGGCGTACCCGCCATTTGAAGTGGCGAAGGATGATGAGAATGAAAGGGCCCTTCGGATCGCTGCCCGCACGAGTAGTGGGCGCGATCTGGTTGAGGAATTCATAGGGTATGGCGTGTGGCCCTTGGCGCATGGATGGGCGCTGGGCGAAGTATGCCCTCGCGAGATGCCCTCCCTGGGTGGACGGAAGGTGCGAAGTCCGCTTTTTGCTTTGGATGTGGGAGGTCGGGATCCTGTCGTGGTTGTGCGTGAGGCAGAGGATGGGGCAGTGAGAATTGTTGGGCACTACGTGCCGAAGACGGAGGCCCAGAGGAGTTGGGATATACATGGATCCAACGACCGGCTGAATAGGGTCTTCGAGTTGAACTGTTTGCCGTATGGCGGTTATCCCGGGGAAGACGTCGTCGACCGCCACGGGAAAAAACCAGCGGCTGTGATTGAAGACGACCCCGCGCCGGAGGCCGCCCCGGCCACTAAAAAGAGGAAGCTAGGTACTGCGGTGGGAGAACTGGGGGTTTCCGATAGTTTTTCTATGGAGTTGATGGGGACATGTGCGGCCCCTGGGGGAGGGATGTCTTCGCCCGAGCTCCGGGAGTCTTCGGCGCGGATGCTAGAGGTTACCGGGGGTCGCTGGCCCAAGAACGTTCCTATCCCCCGCGCGGCTGGCGAAGACTTCTTTACATCTCGCATGGCTTGTGATTTGAGAGTGTTTCCTTACGGACAGAATATTGTTGCTGTTGTGTCGGCAGTGATGAACAAGGATCGCCAGGATGCTGCGCAGAAGCGTCGGGCGGTCATCAGGCTCCCCGATGCTAGGCGGGAAACGAAGAGAGCGCGGGGGGGGGGGGGTGCGAAGGCTACCGCCCCCGGCGATAGCCAGCCGACGCTTGCTGCGAGACCGGCCGCTCCTGGATCCGGCAAGGTGCCGGAGATCGCGAAGGCGGTCAGCGCCGGCGGAGCCAAGTCTGCCCTAGACGGAGCAGCGAAGGTCCGGAAGCTGCCTTCGCCGGGGAAACGCGTTGCCGACTTCGGCACGGATATTGGCGTGGATGACTATCTCGTTGGTAAGCATTTTTTTGACCAGTGATACGTTGCAAGGTCGGGCGAGGGGCAACTGGTTGTTGTGCCGCCTATGGTGGCAACCACGGCGTCAACCGCGGTGCAAGGGGTGAAGGGTGGCGCTTTAAGCGCTGGCCGCGAGATTGCGGTGGCCACTGCCGTCAAGGACGAAGCGGGCACCGTGTCCCGCCGGCTGAGGGAGGCATCGCAGCAGTTGTCGCAGCAGCTGAGTCAAGTAAGTTGAGCTGGACTTCAGTGTCTGCCGATTTCATGGGGATTGTGGTCTCATGTGCGACTGTTAGGCGGCCGACTTCGCCGACCACGTGGCATCGGGTGCCCTTACTGCGGATGTGTCTGCCGAGGTCGAGAGACTTCGGGCGCAGCACGCGGACGCCGTTCGGGAGAAGTCGGTTGCGGAGAGCAAGATTCGCAGGCTGGCGGATAAGATGGCCGCCCTAGAGGGCGAGAGGACGGACCTCCGGCGCCAGCTGGTGGAGGAAAGGAGGGAGGCCAACCAGGCCATCGCCGAGGCGCAGGCTGCGCAGGCGGAGGCCAAATTGGCGCAGGCGGAGGGGAGTCTCGCCAGCCAACGCGCCGAGGAATGGGAGGTGCGGTTCAACGCTCTGCACGGCCGCATGGAGAGGGCCGAGGCCTCTACGCGCTCAGAAGTTGAGCGGACGCGTAAACAGCTCGTGGACTCATACCGCGAGCTGGGTGCGCGGACTACTGACTTCGAGGTGCCCGACCGAGACGCGGGCCTTCGCTTCCTCGAGTGGCTGCAAGAGGAATTACTGGCGCTTCCGACCATCGTCGAGGGCTTCATGTCCTTTGCCTCCCTCGTCACCTACGAGGGGGCCATGAATGCGCTGTCCTGCGAGGGGTGCAATCACTATGAGGTCTTCGACCGATCCGATGAAGACTTTGGGTGCGAGATTTTTAGGTCAAAGACCCTATGGTGAAGGATTCCGTGGGGCCCCTCTTCGATCGGATGTGGGGCCCCACCGTCGGGAGGCGGTTAGGGAGCGGTCTGACCGAGCGAGGGGACAGGTAAAGTTTGTCTTTTGTTTCGTGTTGTTGACTATGGGTACGCGTGGGTTTATTGAATCAGTGTGCTGTTGCTGTAGATGGCGCGTGGCGAAGACGTGGAGGACTTCGGACATCTGAACAGCACTCAGCCCGAAGCGGAGGTCAACCCGGTGGTGCCCGAGGCTGAGGTCGACCCGGCACCGCCCCCAGAAACTGGTGAAGGCTCCCTTGCTGCCCCTGCGCCGATGGCGGGGGATCCCCCGAAGGCGCCGACGGAGGAGGCAGTAGAGGATCCCATGGCGGCGGCTGGGTCTTCGCAGGTGGCTTAGCGGGTGTGGGGTAGTTAGTGAATTTTGTCTGTGTGACTGAACCTTGGTTGCTGCGCAGGTTCAGGATTTTGGGCCTGCGCACGCAACCACTACTGCTAATTTTGTGGTCACTGGAAATGAATCGGATGAGTCTACGTTTAAGTTTTCTGAGTTTGGTGACTCTGGGAGTTCGGTTGTGTGGATGGAAGAGTCTTCGGATGAGGACTTGGATTACTTTGTGGCCTTGGATGTGGCTGCGACGGAGGCTTCTCCGCGTGTTACGGATGCTGAAGTTTTGCCTGGTACGAGTGCTGGGCGTAGGCGGCGAAGGGCGGTGGCGAAGCGTAGAGTGAGTGAGGTGGATGGTGGTCGGCTTCGTGTGGGCGGGGCTATCAAGCGGGAATTGTTGTCCTCGCCGGTTGGGGCGAGTGTAGGTGAGGGGGAGTTGCAAAGTCTTTTTGAGGGTGAGGAGCTGAGGATAATGCTATTTAACTATAGGGAGATGGGTATCATTCCAGAGGTTGAGCCAATGTAAGGTGTGATGCCTTCGCTGTATGTATGTAACTATAGTTTGTATGGTAAGGCTGTGTGCTTTCGCACATCCGGCTGTGTCCATAGGGGTGTTGCACACTTGGTTGAGCACGTTTGTTATGTCGGTTCGGCTGCGCCCGTAGTCGGTCTTTGCGTGGACAGTTTCTCGAAGGAGACTTCTGCACGGATGAGATGTTCCTTCGATTTTGCGCACTTGTTGTGCTAGTCCGGCTGCACCCTTAGGCGACTTTTGCGTGGATAGTCTTTTGATGAAGTCTTTGATTTTACGCACTTGTTGTGCTAGTCCGGCTGCACCCTTAGGCGACTTTTGCGCGGATAGTCTTTTGATGAAGACTTCGATTTTACGCACTTGTTGTGCTAGTCCGGCTACACCCTTAGGCGACTTTTGCGCGGATAGTCTTTTGATGAAGACTTCGATTTTATGCACTTATTGTGCTAGTCCGGCTGCACCCTTAGGCGACTTTTGCGTGGATAGTCTTTTGATGAAGACTTCGATTTTACGCACTTGTTGTGCTAGTCCGGCTGCACCCTTAGGCGACTTTTGCGCGGATAGTCTTTTGATGAAGACTTCGATTTTACGCACTTGTTGTGCTAGTCCGGCTGCACCCTTAGGCGACTTTTGCGCTGATTGTCGCACGCGAGGGTAGCCAGCGCTGCCCCTCGCGGTGACTTTTGTATTGGTCGAATGCCGAAGACCGTTGATGCGGTCTTTTTCGATGTAATTTTTGCGGGGGATTTTTCGTGTGTATATTACATGGCTCCGCCTCATTAAAAACTTCGCAGGACCTTGTGACCCAATTTGCGGTGCAAATCATGGCGGGCCAGTAGAAACCTTGACGGATCACCTTTGCAGCTAGGGCCCTAGGCCCTGCGTGAGAGCCGCAAGTCCCGCTGTGAACTTCGCGCAGAATTTGGACGCCTTCGGTCTCGGTGACACATTTAAGCATGGGTTGACTGACCCCCTTCTTGTAAAGTTGGCCTTCGATCAGTGCGAAGTCCCGGCTTCGATGTTTGAGACGCTTGGCCTCATTGATGTCGGTTGGATGATAGTACCCCTGCAGGAACAGGGTTATTGGTGCCCGCCAGTCTTCGGTCATGATGAGGTTGACTATGTGGTGGCCCTCGCTGTCATTGGTTATTTGGAGCCCCTCTGGGCTGCGGACGGCTGGCGTGCCGATGACATGGTAGAATATGTCGGAGGGCAGGGCCTCGCCCCTGGCGGCTGCCTTGGCCAGTGCATCGGCCTCCTCATTCTTTGCTCGGTCCACATGCTGCAACGTAAAACCTTTGAATTGTCTTTCAAGGCTGCAGATGGCCGCGAGGTACTGCATGAGTGCGGGGTCCTTCGCTGCATAGTCTTTCTCGACTTGGCCGGCGACTACCTTGGAGTCTGTTCTGATGATGCAGGTGGTGACACCGAGTGCCCTTAGCTTGCGAAGGCCGAGGATGACAGCCTTGTATTCTGCTATGTTGTTAGTGCATCTATCAGACTCCAAAGCAAAGCTGAGGCGTGCTGCGTATCTGTGCTTGACCCCGGTGGGTGAAGTAATGACCGCAACTGCGCCTGCCCCCGCATGGCACCATGCGCCGTCGCAATGGATTGTCCACACTTTCTCTGTGGATGGGTCTGGCTGTGTTATTGGCCCAGTCCAGTCGACAACGAAGTCTGCTAGGACTTGTGACTTGATGGCTGTCCTGGGTTCAAATGTGATGTGGTAGCCGGAGAGTTCGGCTGCCCATTTGGCAATCCGGACTGATGCCTCCGGATTTCTAAACAATTCGCCGAGTCCTCTATCTGAGGTGACCCGAACCTTGAATGCCTCGAAATAATGGCGCAATTTGCGCGAGGCCATAACGACTGCATAGGCGATCTTTTCCAGTTCCATCATATTACATTTTGATGTTGTGAGCACTTCAGAGACGTAATAAACTGGACATTGCCTGATCGTGCCCTATCTAGTCTGCTCTTGAACTAGTGCTGCGCTGACCGCATGTGGCGAAGCCGCGACATAGAGCAACAGGGGTAGCGAAGGGTCGGGGCTTGTAAGAATCACCAATTCCGACAGGTACTGCTTCAATGAAGCGAAGGCCGCCACCTGCTCTGGTCCCCATGCAAAGTCTTTTGCACCACGGAGTGTTTTGAGGAAAGGGAGGCTTCGCTCGGTGGATTTGGAGATGAATCTGTTGAGGGCGGCCAATCTGCCTGTCAGTCGTTGGACGTCTCTAGCTGACTGCAGGGGCGTCATGTTGATGATGGCCTGGATTTTTGTTAGATTGGCTTCAATCCCGCGGTGCGACACCAGGTAGCCCAATATTTTCCCCTGGCGAACACCGAAGACGCATTTTTCGGGATTTAGGCGAAGTCGTGCGTCCCGCATGTTCGCAAACGTTTTGGCGAGGTCAGCCAGATGGTCTTGCTTGCTTCTGCTGGCGATGACGATGTCGTCCACATACGTGAATATGTTTCTGCCGACTTGACTCTCGAGCACCGTTTTGGTGAGCCGAGAGAAAGTGGACCCGACATTCTTAAGTCCCTCCGGCATTCTAATGAAGCAATACGTGCCGAAGGGTGTTATGAAACTGGTGCTCGCCTTGTCTTCCTCCTTCATATATATTTGATGGTAGCCGGAGAAGCAATCAAGGAGTGACATGACTTCACACCCGGCCGCACTATCGACGATTTTGTCGATCCGAGGCAGCGGGAAGTTGTCCTTGGGGCAGGCCTTGTTAAGACTGGTGAAGTCGATGCACATCCGCCATTTGCTGCTCTTCTTCTGCACCATCACTACGTTGGCGAGCCATGTAGGGTAGGCAATTGGCTCGAAAATTTGGCCTCAAGCAGGCGATGTACCTCAGCCTTGGAGGCTTCCGTCTTCTCGTCAGACATCTTACGCAGCCGCTATTTCTTCGGCCTCACCGAAGGGTCGATTCCTAAGCTGTGCTCGATGATGGAGCGACTGACTCCGACCAGGTCGAGGGCGGACCAGGCAAAGACGTCTTTATTCTTGGACAGACAACAGAGGATTCTCTCCTCGTCATGTGAAGTGAGGTCTTCACTGATGGTAACCGTCTGTTTGGGCGTTGCCTGGTCGAGGGGAACAGCCTTGGTCCCATCGTTGATCTGCAGCTATGCTTTGTCATGTTCTTTGGCGGTTGGGCTGGCAGACCCGAGGACCTCACGCTGGGCCGTGAGGCAGTGTACGTTTCTTTGTCCAGGAATGAAGTCTCTTTCTATGTTACACGCAACCTGCTAGTTGCCGTAGACTGTGATGGCGCCTTGCGGACCTGGGATCTTCATGCACAGGTAAAGTCCATGAATAACTGCCTCAAACTTGTTGATGGAGCCCCGACCCATTATGGCGTTGTACGGGTACACCATGTCGACGATGTCGAACGTTACCTGCTCACTTCGGGCATTGGGTGGTACACCGAAGGAGAGAGGTAACTCTATTTTGCCGAGAGGAAAGGTGCCCTTGCTGCCGAAGTCGTACAGGGGGTTGTTCGAAGGCTTGAGCAGGCTGTGGCTTATGCCCATGCGATTGAAAGCATGGAG
Source organism: Zea luxurians (assembly GCA_029449295.1). NCBI lineage: Eukaryota > Viridiplantae > Streptophyta > Magnoliopsida > Poales > Poaceae > Zea > Zea luxurians. The sequence continues at coordinate 3,452,581 of JAOPSE010000090.1, forward strand.
GAAAATGATATCCGCCTGGCTGCCATTGTCGACTAAGACTTTGTGCAGGTCCTAGCCTGCCATGCTGCAGTTGATAACCATGGCGTCGATGTGGGGTGCGCTGCGCAGATCGACGTCGCGGGCGTCGAAGGTCAATGGCACATGGGACCACTTTGTCTGCACGACTGGGTCGGTGACGACGATGTGGTTGATGCTGCGGTAATGGTCCCTCTTCTGCTGCTTTGTGTCGAAGTCGGCGCTGGACCCCCCCAGTGATCATATGAATGACTCCGCGATACGGCTGATCGGCGAAGTCCTCTTGCTTTGGGGCTTGGGGGTGGTTGGGGTGGTGGATGTTTTGCTGTTGGTGGTGTGGAGGTGGGGGTGGGGGAGGTACGATTTGTACCTCCTGGTGGTGTTGGTATGCATGGTGCAGTGGAAGCGGAGCGGGGCCGTGGTTGTATGGCTGAGGGGGTTGCTGATATGTGTACGCGATAACTCTAGGGTTGTTGGCTGGTTGCGCCCATGCCATCTGTCTCTGGTGGCCTTCGTCTCTGGGCAGTCTCTTGTAGGATGCGCGCAGTCTTCGCCGTGGAACAGGCAGTAAAATCTGCGCGGCTGCTGCGCACGTCCCCGGCCCCGACCACGAGTTCCGTTTCCACGACCTTGGGGGGATACTCCTGGCGGCGAGGGGCCTCACCAGCGGGGTGCTGGTTGGCGATGTTGTGCACTTGCTGCTGATTGCGGCCGTCCCGACCGGAGTCTGCCTGCGAGGGCCTCGTCCATGTGCGGCTGGACTGCGGGGGGTCTTTGGGTTTCCTCTTAGACTCGACTTTGCGCTGGTGGAGCTCTTCGGATCTGGCGTATTTTTCGAACAGCTGATACAACTCCTGGAGGTTCCTGGGCGGATCCCTGATGCAGTGGCTGTAAAGGACGCCGGCCCGAAGGCCACTGATGGTGTAGTGGATGGCGATCTGGTCATCGACCGAAGGCAGTTGTGACTTGAGGGTCAGAAACTTGCGGTAGTACTCCCACAGAGTCTCTCTTTCCAACTGCTTGCAGAGTGAGAGTTCAGCCAAGGCGTCGGTGTCTGGGCGGTACCCTTGGAAGTTGAGAAAGAATTTGTCCTGGAGACTTCTCCAGGAGTCGATGGACAATGGGGGCAACCTGGTGTACCAGGTGAGGGCTGGGCCTTCGAGGGCAATGATGAATGACTTGGCCATCGTGGTGTCGTCCCCTCCGGATGATGCAACGGCAACCTGATAGCTCATGATGTACTATGCTGGGTCAGTGCTGCCGTTGTCCTTTAAAACCGGGTGTTACAGAAGTGGTATCAGAGCAATGTTGACTGTAGGACGAAACCCAGATAGAAATGGACAAAACCCTTACCTACTTATCTTATTCTAATTCATTCTACACTTACCTTACTCTGATTCTTTCTACACTCATCTTGATCCTGTCTCACCTTCTACTGTTCTACTCTGATCATTCTTACCTTTTCTACTCTTAGACAAGATGGATTTCACACCTTGGAATCCCTATCCCTATGACATTTTTAAGAGATAGGAGACCTAAGAAAAAAAATAAAATTATTTTCTCTATTAAAAATGTTGTTTGATTGTTCTGGTGGAAAATGTCTGATTTGCTTCTTTGATTGATTGAAGTATTATATATGGACATCTTAGCAGGTGCCAGCATAAGGTAATAAATTAGCTATGGTAGGTAAAACATTAAACTGCTTAGCTAATAAATCCCCCAAAGTAACATGATTTGTAATTACTGCCTTGTCTACTGCTCTCTCTTACCATACGTATCTAACTCAGATGGTCAATACCAAGAGGGGTGGTGGAATTGACTTGCCTCCTAATCGACACACTCGAAGGATATATAGACAACCTCAGCCACAGCCTGCAGAGATGAATCCTCCTAATCCTCCACCAGGCGGAGTTGACCCACTGGTTGCTGCTCAGATGGCGGTGATGCAGCAAATGGCGGACACTATGGCTGATATGCGTGCCCAGATGCAGCAAGAACGCCAGGAGATGCGTCAGGAAAGAGAAGATATACGACAGGAGTTGCGCCAGGAGCGAGAGGAGATACGCCAGGAGAGAAGGGCGCAACAACAGCAGCTGCAACAACAACTTCAACAACAGCAACAACAGCAGCAAGTGCCGTTGCCTCCACCACCACCACCAGTTCCACCTCGTGATAAGCACCGGGAGTTTATGAGTCATAAGCCACCAACCTTCGCCAGCTCGCCAGATCCACTTGAAGCAGATGATTGGCTGAAAGCAATTGAGAAGATGCTCAACATTGCCCAATGCTCAGACAGAGAGAAAGTTCTTTATGCCTCGGGTCGTCTGACGGGTCCTGCTGCTGACTGGTGGGATTCTTATACTGCTGCCCATGATGCTGCTGATACTATTACTTGGGCAGATTTTAGTACACAGTTCAGAAACTACCATATTCCAGCTGGTATGATAAAGATCAAGAAGGAGTTTCTGTCATTGAAGCAAGGCAATATGTCAGTCAGTGAGTACAGAGACAAATTCATTCAGCTGTCGAGATATGCTCTAGAGGAAGTTGCTGAGGATGAGAGGAAGCAGGAGCACTTTATTGAAGGACTTAATGGACCCTTGCAGTATGCACTGGTTGCACACACCTTTCCGTCATTTCAGAGGCTACTGGATAAGGCTCTTGCTATTGAACACAAGCGTGTTCAATTGGGAGATTTGAAGAGGAAGGCTATCTCACAAGGACAGGGTAGCAGCAGTGTTCGTCCCCGCTACGTACCGCCACAGGGTACACCGACTCGACCAGGAGGACCACGCCCAGTTCAGTATGCTCCACAGGGCTCTCCACGGACACCTACTCGTCAGGCCACTCCCACTGGCACCCCGACGAAGTTTTCAGGACAGAGTTCAGGCACTACTTGTTTCAAGTGTGGGAAAACTGGTCATTATGCAAATGTCTGCCCACAGAGGATTGCTGCTACTCCAGTTTAGAACAGGCAGCAAACTCCAGGATCTGGCAAGGGATATTCTATTGCCAAGGTTAATCAAGTCAGCGTTGATGCTACTCCGGATGATGGGACATCGTACTCGGTATGTTTTATGTTAATGCAATTCCTGCAACCATATTATTTGATTCTGGTGCTACACATTCATTCATGTCTGCTAGATATGCCAACACAAATGAAATACCACTGCTAAATATGAGAAAACCCATGATAGTAATTACACCTAAAGGGCCTGTTGAGGCGAATCAAATGACACGTAGATTGACATTGACTATTATGGGTAGAGAATTTGGAGCTACTGCTATAATATTAGAGTCAAGCAGTATAGATCTGATCCTTGGTATGTCATGGCTAAGAAAGGCAAAGGCCGTTATAGCATGTGGTAGAGGTACCGTAGAGCTCACTACCACTAAAGGAGAAAGATTTCAAGTTAATATTGCAGTAACCTCCTCATCCATGCGTGCAATGTTCTTTATGCCTGAGGAGTTTGTTGGTGACAACATCCGGGTGGTTAGAGATTTTCCGGATGTCTTTCCAGAGGAGTTACCAGGGATGCCACCTGATAGAGAAGTTGAGTTTGTTATTGATCTTTTACCTGGAACTGCCCCTATTTCCAAGCGACCATACAGGATGGCTGTAGAAGAACTGAAGGAGCTTAAGAAGCAGTTAACTGAGTTACAAGAAGCGGGGTATATTCGTCCGAGTTCCTCACCTTGGGGAGCAATGGTGTTATTCGTACAGAAGAAGGATGGATCGCAACGAATGTGCGTGGACTATAGATCACTTAATGATGTCACTGTGAAGAACAAATATCCATTACCCCGTATTGAGGATTTGTTTGATCAGATGAGAGGAGCTAGGGTATTCTCGAAGATTGATCTCCGATCGGGATACCATTAGATGAAGATTAGACCCTCAGATATTCCTAATACGGCTTTCTCAACCCGATATGGATTATATGAGTTCACTGTCATGTCATTTGGATTGACCAATGCACCAGCTTATTTCATGAATTTGATGAATAAGGTGTTTATGGAGTATTTGGACAGATTCGTCGTGGTGTTCATTGACGATATTCTTATCTATTCTAAGAATGAAAGTGATCATGAACAACATCTAAGGTTGGTGCTACAGAAGCTGCGAGATAATCAACTTTATGCTAAGTTTAGTAAGTGCGAGTTTTGGATTGACAAGGTGCCATTCCTTGGTCATATTATTTCTAATGGAGGAATAGCAGTGGATCCTGCTAAAGTGAAGGAGATAATGGAGTGGAGAGTGCCCACTACAGTTACTGAGATTCGGAGTTTCTTGGGACTCGCAGGATATTATCGGAGATTTATTGAAGGGTTCTCTAAAATTGCCAAGCCTATGACCTCGCTTTTGGAGAAAGGAAGAGAATTCAAGTGGGATGAGAAATGCCAAGAGAGCTTTGATAAATTGAAGGAGAGATTGATGTCACCGCCAGTATTGACTATGCCAGATCTGCAGAAGGGATTTGACATTTACTGTGATGCATGTGGCCAAGGACTTGGATGTGTGCTCATGCAAGAAGGACATGTGATTGCCTATGCATCTCGTCAGTTGCAGAAGCATGAACTGAACTACCCCACTCATGACTTGGAACTGGCTGCCGTTGTGCATGCACTGAAGATTTGGAGACACTACATTATTGTAATACCCAAATTTGTAAATCATGGTAATGGAGATAATTCTCTTATTTGCTTTGTTTCAATTTAACTAATCATGTGAACAACCCCATTTAAAAATGATTAAATGACTAAATGTCAACTAAACAACATGTGCATCATATTGGAGTTTTGTTTGTTGTGCATATAATAATAATAGCAACACTATTAATCAAAATATACTAAAAAGAAAATTGAATTAGAACCCAAAAGGAGATTAGGGTTTGAAAAAGGAAAAGGGAAATAATATATATAAGGCAAGAGAAGCAAAATAAATCTGTAAATAAATAAAATTTATCCATGCTATGTTCACATTGAATATTTAAATGAAGACAAATTCGCCACAAACTTTGGATTTAAATTGGAATTTAAATTTGAATTGAGTTGGATAATTGGAATGGGAAAATAGGAAAGAAAATAAAAAGAAAAAGAGAAAACCTGCTGTTGGGCCAAATCCTCCCCTTCTCGGCCCACCTTACCCCTACTGCGCGGCCCACTCCATCCTTTCCCCCATACAGCCCAGCGCGCGCTCACTTCTCCTGCGTACCCGCTTCACCGACACGTGGGCCCGACTAGACCATGGCGGCCAGTCTCACGCCCGGCTCTCCTCCGAAACGCTGACAAGTGGTCCCCCCTTGCCAGTAGCGCTCATGTTCTTCTTCAACGGCGCGCGAGCTCTTCGCAATGGACCATGCCATGCTCGCCTGGAAATCCGGGGTCCCGGTTCCAATTTCCCTCCCTGCGGGCCGTATAAAAGCGGGTGCCAGGGACCCCCCCCCACTCATCCAACATCGCATGCCGGGAAGAACAGCTTTCCGCCGCTGCGGCTGATTCGCGTGGGCGGATATCGCCGCCGCCACGGTACCTCTTCTGCATCGTCGCCCAGTGCGCCAGCTTTGGTTGTGACGTTCGCCAAGTCCTTGCGTGTGCGTTCAACGACTTACCGGGGGTGATTCGTGCACCAGTACCCTGGAATTGCTCGCTGGAGGTGTGAAACTACGCCAAAGTTACCCTCCGTCGTGAACCCGCTCGGCCATCGCTCAAACCTCCGGTGAGACACCCCCTTTATATTTGAACCTGCTTCAATTTCGTTTTTGCGCACCACGATGGGAACAATGTCGCTGGAACTGGCGAATTTGGCGGTGCGCCGGCGTTCTCCGCCGTGGAGATCACCTGGGCGCCGCTCCCTGTTAGCTAGAGGGGGAAGACAGCCCTTATCCGTCGATCTAGCCACCAACGGCTAGGATTGGGCCGTGCGTATCTCTTTAGCTAGATTAAATCTTGGTCGTTGGATCGGATCCGAGGGGTGAGCGTGGTTGATCGCGTGGACGTGCTTGGGTCGTAGATCTCTGATCCTGCGGCAGGGAGCCCTTACCAGTGTATAATGTTTGGAGATCTAATCGCAGTCGTCGATCTGGTATTGGGCGGCTGAAATCTGCCCATACCCCTTCGGCTGGGGGATTATGCATATGAGACCCTGGACATTTTAATAATAAACCCGCCATCCATGCGGGGTAAATCTGTGTCTTGGGGATTCTTACCCCGAGCCCCCTGAGCTTCTCTGTATTAGTGCGCCCAGTCCAGGAAGTTAAGAAATCAAATAAATGGATTTAGAAAATGATTTTTAATGATTAAATAATTGCTAGAGTTTGTATAATTCATAGAAAATTCATTTTAGCTCCAAATTGAACCATTCCAGTTTCTAAAATTTTGTAATAATATTCTTCATCATTTAGTGCCTCTGTTTGGTCATGAAAACAATTAGAAATTTAATCTCTCACTTAATCCATTTTAAACACATAAAACCTTTGAAAATTCATAACTTGAATTCTATAACTCAAAAATTAATAATTCTTTTTCCTGTGATCTTATTTTAATAAGTAGATTATTAATATGTATTTTGTTTGGTGTAATGTTAATTTTGCCTATACCATGTTTGTTTGAATTACTACGACTAGCAGTGAGGTCACGAGTCATCCGAAGATCATCCTGGTACCTGGAATCTCAAGGCCCAGGCAAGTTGTGCCCTTGATCACTTCTTTTCACCTACTCATGTTCTAATTAATTATAATGATCTGCATAGGTTAATTTTGATGGGACCCAATAGGTTACCCTAGTTTGTCTATCTTTATACCTTGTTTACCACTGAACTTTCTGGGTAGTACTTGCTAGTGCTATATGTGGTTTTGGGTATAAAGATTACACTATTCATGATTATACTTTTGTTGTCAGTTGTTATTTATGGTTCATGTTAAGATCATTATGTTAATTGGAACATGGAGAACCACCCGGGAAAACAGTGCTACCACAAGGGTGGAATGGGACGCCCTTGGCTGATTAATTAGGAAAGCTAGTGGAAGACTACCTTACCCGAAAGGGGCAAGGGCAGTAGGGGAGAGGTCAGTGTAGGGAGGCCCTCGGGAGGATTTTGCTGCGATGGCGGTCCTGCAAGGGATTCCTGCACTGGATCTTCCTATAAACTGTAGCGGGTTTTCTGAAGCTAGTGGAACTTTGTAAAGGCCTCGTAGTGGTACCCTGCCTCGCTTCCTAGGTAGAGGTGTATGGAGTCTGATCAACTCCGTGGCAAATGGGTAACACGACTTGTGGGTAAAGATGCGCAACCTCTGCAGAGTGTAAAACTGGTATACTAGCCGTGCTCACGGTCAAGAGCAGCTCGGACACTCACATGATTAAATTATGGAACTAAATTCAATTTGTCATATGCATTGCATCGCAGGTGAAGTTGTTACTTTTGTTCTACTATTTAATTGGGTTGGTATTTACTTATACTTAGTAATTGCTAATAAAATTTTGACCAACATTAAAAGCAATGCTCAGCTCTAACCTTCCTTTTTGGTAAGCCTTACACTTCACGTGAGCTCCCACCTTTGGCGAGTTCATGCACATTATTCCCCACAACTTGTTGAGCGATGAACGTATGTGAGCTCACTCTTGCTGTCTCACACACACCACAGGTCAAGAGCAGGTACTGCAGGATGATGCTCATGGAGGATGCTGCGATGAGTTCGTGAGAGGTCTAGGTCGTCGTCTCCCAGTCAACTTGGGGTTGCTGGACCGTTGTCTCTTTATAATGTAATTATTTATTTTGTATAGAACTCTTGTTATATAGTAAAGATGTGACATTCGATCCTGTGCCATGATTCATCATATGTGTGAGACTTGGTCCCAGCACACCTGGTGATTATGTTTACGCCCGGGTTTTGGACCCCTAAAATCCGGGTGTTACAGAAGTGGTATCAGAGGAATGTTGACTGTAGGACGAAACCTAGATAGAACTGGACAACCTTCATTTACTTATCTTTGCTACTCTGATTCTTTCCTAAACTTTTCTTAATCTTTTCTCATCTATTTCCGCTTCACTCTGATCATTCTTACCTTATCCTTCTAAAGACAAATGTGGATTTCACACTTTGAAATCTAGTGCCTAAAGTAACCTTTAGGAATAGGAGACCTAATCCTAGGAACAAAAACAAAACTATTTTTATAAGTGTCTATATATTTGAATGTTTGTTCTTATGATACTTGTCTGATTTGGATCTTTGTTTGAGTGTGATGAGTTGTGGAGTAATGTCCACAATTGCATCTGCATATACACATAGGTATAAAAATATATTTATAAAATAACTAGACAATCTAGATTGTCCCCATTGGAACATATCTAGCTTAAGAGGTTTATCTTATCCTAAAAGATCTCATTCCAAGACAATTCATCTCATCTTAAAAGAATCTCCCTTATCTTAATAGATCCATCTCCTCTTAAAAGATACTCATCTTATCCTGAAAAGATTTTATCTCATCTTAATAGATCTAACTGACCTCAAAAGATTTTATCTTATCTTTACGGATCCATCTTATCTTATAAGATACTCTCTTGCCTTAATAAATTCATCTTATCTTGAAAAGATTTTGTTATCCTAATAGATCTAATTTACCTCAAAAGATTATACCTGACCCTTATGAATTCATCCTACCCTAATTAGCATATTTATCCTAGTCTAAAATATCAACCATGATCTAATGCAAATTAATTAGACCTTATCTAGTTAAACCAGTCATACCAATCTAATTTAGATCTCATCTAACCTAATATGATCTAATCTAAAGTGGCTTATCAAACATGTTAGATGGTACTAGTGAAATGGATTAGACCTCACTCCTATAAAAATGATTTAAGCTAAATCGGTGCCCTAGATTAACTTGACCGTATGCAACCACCTAATCATATGCAACTACCTTAACCATCTGATAGTTGCATAACCCCTCCGTCTTAACCTAACAGGGATTCTAACATATCCTAATAATATATATTCTACCCTGGTAGATCTATCTAACTTAAACTAGTCTAATCTAGATCATACCTAACTTGATATGGTCTAATCTAGTGTGAGTTACCTAATGCTGGTAGAAAGGATAAGGCCATACTCCTAAATCACTTAAGCCTAATTTGGAGACTTATATCAACTTGGCCATACACAACAACTCGACCTATATAACAAGTTACATAACTTATCCAATCAATAAAGTCTTAATGGATTGCATAATCTATCAACCACCACTTGACATCAAACCAGATTTTGACCCACATAATAGGTTACATGACCTATCCAACCAATCTAGAGGCAAACAACCAAACCAAATTTTGACCAATCTCATTTAACTCCTAAGCCACCCACTAAACTAGCTGCTCTACCTACTTGTCACCCACAAATCTATCTTAAACCATAGGTCCCTAACTCTGGTGGCAACCCCAAGAATGAAGACACCAAGGTCTGAAAAAGAACAGCTCAACCTCGACAAGGAAGAAGATGATCAACTTCATCAAGGAAGGATGAACACCAACTCAAGTCTTCAAGGATCAAGTAAGGTCACCAAGATGAGTCAAGATCCACAATCTTGGATGGAGTTTTTCTTATCCTACTCTTTCTTACCCAAACCTATATATACCCTAAAGACATCTTCTATCCTACATAATAAAGTGGACATACATATAATACCCATGCTCTCCTATCACTTACTAATAATAAAAAGAGAGACCCTTGATTTAGAAATTAAAAGCTAAATTGCAAACCAATCCTTTTTGTATTCCCTTTTCTTACAAATCTCGAGGGCGAGATTATTTTTAAGGGGGGTAGGATTTGTAATACCCAAATTTGTAAATCATGGTAATGGAGATAATTCTCTTATTTGCTTTGTTTCAATTTAACTATTCATGTGAACAACCCCATTTAAAAATGATTAAATGACTAAATGTCAACTAAACAACATGTGCATCATATTGGAGTTTTGTTTGTTGTGCATATAATAATAATAGCAACACTATTAATCAAAATATACTAAAAAGAAAATTGAATTAGAACCCAAAAGGAGATTAGGGTTTGAAAAAGGAAAAGGGAAATAATATATATAAGGCAAGAGAAGCAAAATAAATCTGTAAATAAATAAAATTTATCCATGCTATGTTCACATTGAATATTTAAATGAAGACAAATTCGCCACAAACTTTGGATTTAAATTGGAATTTAAATTTGAATTGAGTTGGATAATTGGAATGGGAAAATAGGAAAGAAAATAAAAAGAAAAAGAGAAAACCTGCTGTTGGGCCAAATCCTCCCCTTCTCGGCCCACCTTACCCCTACTGCGCGGCCCACTCCATCCTTTCCCCCATACAGCCCAGCGCGCGCTCACTTCTCCTGCGTACCCGCTTCACCGACACGTGGGCCCGACTAGACCATGGCGGCCAGTCTCACGCCCGGCTCTCCTCCGAAACGCTGACAAGTGGTCCCCCCTTGCCAGTAGCGCTCCTGTTCTTCTTCAACGGCGCGCGAGCTCTTCGCAACGGACCATGCCATGCTCGCCTGGAAATCCGGGGTCCCGGTTCCAATTTCCCTCCCTGCGGGCCGTATAAAAGCGGGTGCCAGGGACCCCCCCCCACTCATCCAACATCGCATGCCGGGAAGAACAGCTTTCCGCCGCTGCGGTTGATTCGCGTGGGCGGATATCGCCGCCGCCACGGTACCTCTTCTGCATCGTCGCCCAGTGCGCCAGCTTTGGTTGTGACGTTCGCCAAGTCCTTGCGTGTGCGTTCAACGACTTACCGGGGGTGATTCGTGCACCAGTACCCTGGAATTGCTCGCTGGAGGTGTGAAACTACGCCAAAGTTACCCTCCGTCGTGAACCCGCTCGGCCATCGCTCAAACCTCCGGTGAGACACCCCCTTTATATTTGAACCTGCTTCAATTTCGTTTTTGCGCACCACGATGGGAACAATGTCGCTGGAACTGGCGAATTTGGCGGTGCGCCGGCGTTCTCCGCCGTGGAGATCACCTGGGCGCCGCTCCCTGTTAGCTAGAGGGGGAAGACAGCCCTTATCCGTCGATCTAGCCACCAACGGCTAGGATTGGGCCGTGCGTATCTCTTTAGCTAGATTAAATCTTGGTCGTTGGATCGGATCCGAGGGGTGAGCGTGGTTGATCGCGTGGACGTGCTTGGGTCGTAGATCTCTGATCCTGCGGCAGGGAGCCCTTACCAGTGTATAATGTTTGGAGATCTAATCGCAGTCGTCGATCTGGTATTGGGCGGCTGAAATCTGCCCATACCCCTTCGGCTGGGGGATTATGCATATGAGACCCTGGACATTTTAATAATAAACCCGCCATCCATGCGGGGTAAATCTGTGTCTTGGGGATTCTTACCCCGAGCCCCCTGAGCTTCTCTGTATTAGTGCGCCCAGTCCAGGAAGTTAAGAAATCAAATAAATGGATTTAGAAAATGATTTTTAATGATTAAATAATTGCTAGAGTTTGTATAATTCATAGAAAATTCATTTTAGCTCCAAATTGAACCATTCCAGTTTCTAAAATTTTGTAATAATATTCTTCATCATTTAGTGCCTCTGTTTGGTCATGAAAACAATTAGAAATTTAATCTCTCACTTAATCCATTTTAAACACATAAAACCTTTGAAAATTCATAACTTGAATTCTATAACTCAAAAATTAATAATTCTTTTTTCTGTGATCTTATTTTAATAAGTAGATTATTAATATGTATTTTGTTTGGTGTAATGTTAATTTTGCCTATACCATGTTTGTTTGAATTACTACGACTAGCAGTGAGGTCACGAGTCATCCGAAGATCATCCTGGTACCTGGAATCTCAAGGCCCAGGCAAGTTGTGCCCTTGATCACTTCTTTTCACCTACTCATGTTCTAATTAATCATAATGATCTGCATAGGTTAATTTTGATGGGACCCAATAGGTTACCCTAGTTTGTCTATCTTTATACCTTGTTTACCACTGAACTTTCTGGGTAGTACTTGCTAGTGCTATATGTGGTTTTGGGTATAAAGATTACACTATTCATGATTATACTTTTGTTGTCAGTTGTTATTTATGGTTCATGTTAAGATCATTATGTTAATTGGAACATGGAGAACCACCCGGGAAAACAGTGCTACCATAAGGGTGGAATGGGACGCCCTTGGCTGATTAATTAGGAAAGCTAGTGGAAGACTACCTTACCCGAAAGGGGCAAGGGCAGTAGGGGAGAGGTCAGTGTAGGGAGGCCCTCGGGAGGATTTTGCTGCGATGGCGGTCCTGCAAGGGATTCCTGCACTGGATCTTCCTATAAACTGTAGCGGGTTTTCTGAAGCTAGTGGAACTTTGTAAAGGCCTCGTAGTGGTACCCTGCCTCGCTTCCTAGGTAGAGGTGTATGGAGTCTGATCAACTCCGTGGCAAATGGGTAACACGACTTGTGGGTAAAGATGCGCAACCTCTGCAGAGTGTAAAACTGGTATACTAGCCGTGCTCACGGTCAAGAGCAGCTCGGACACTCACATGATTAAATTATGGAACTAAATTCAATTTGTCATATGCATTGCATCGCAGGTGAAGTTGTTACTTTTGTTCTACTATTTAATTGGGTTGGTATTTACTTATACTTAGTAATTGCTAATAAAATTTTGACCAACATTAAAAGCAATGCTCAGCTCTAACCTTCCTTTTTGGTAAGCCTTACACTTCACGTGAGCTCCCACCTTTGGCGAGTTCATGCACATTATTCCCCACAACTTGTTGAGCGATGAACGTATGTGAGCTCACTCTTGCTGTCTCACACACACCACAGGTCAAGAGCAGGTACTGCAGGATGATGCTCATGGAGGATGCTGCGATGAGTTCGTGAGAGGTCTAGGTCGTCGTCTCCCAGTCAACTTGGGGTTGCTGGACCGTTGTCTCTTTATAATGTAATTATTTATTTTGTATAGAACTCTTGTTATATAGTAAAGATGTGACATTCGATCCTGTGCCATGATTCATCATATGTGTGAGACTTGGTCCCAGCACACCTGGTGATTATGTTTACGCCCGGGTTTTGGACCCCTAAAATCCGGGTGTTACAATTATGGGAACTAAGTGCCAAGTATACACGGATCATAAGAGTTTGAAGTACATATTCACTCAGAAGGATCTCAACCTTAGGCAACGCTGATGGTTGGAGCTCATTAAGGATTATGATTTGGAGATTCACTATCACCCAGGCAAGGCGAATTTGGTTGCAGATGCCTTGAGTCGGAAGGAGCATGTTCACTCCGCTTTCGTTGTCCAGCTACCTGATGAATTAGCAAAAGATTTCGAGAGGCTCAACCAGGGAATGGTTACACATACAGAAGGAATTACCATTGAATTGGAACCTACCTTGGAGCAAGAAATTCGTAAAGGTCAGGTTGGTGATGCTAAAATCTAGGAGATCAAGGATCTAATAACAGAGGGTAGAGGCCCGAAGTTCACAGAGGATGAGCAAGGCACTATATGGTTCAAGAATCGGATCTGTGTTCTCGATATCGATAGTCTTCGGGAAACCATATTGAAGGAGGCACATGACTCAGTTTATTCTATACACCCTGGGAGTACTAAGATGTATCAGGATTTGAAGCAAAAATATTGGTGGTATGGATTGAAGAGAGATGTGGCTGCACATGTGGCTATGTGCGATGTGTGCCAAAGAGTTAAAGCTGAACACCAGAGGCCAGCTGGACTACTGCACCCACTGAAGATACCCGAGTGGAAATGGGAAGAGATTGGCATGGACTTCATTGTTGGATTACCCCGCACGTCTGCTGGATATGATTCTATATGGGTGATTGTGGACCGGCTAACTAAAGTAGCCCACTTCATTCCAGTGAAGACCACGTATTCAGGAGCCAAGTTGGCAGAGTTGTATATGGCACGGATTGTATGCCTACATGGTGTGCCAAAGAAGATTGTGTCAGACCGGGGATCACAGTTTACCTCTCGGTATTGGAAGAAGTTACACGAGTCCTTGGATACCAGATTGAACTTTAGTTCGGCTTACCATCCCCAGACTGATGGACAGACGGAGAGGACCAACCAAGTGCTTGAGGATATGTTAAGAGCTTGTGCTCTTAAGCATGGTGGTAGTTGGGATAAGAGTTTGCCTTATGCGGAGTTCTCTTATAATAATAGCTATCAGGCCAGTTTGAAGATGTCACCATTTGAAGCTTTATATGGCAGGAAGTGCAGGACTCCACTGTATTGGGATCAAACTGGTGAAAGGCAGTTGTTTGGGCCTAAGATTATACAGGAAGCAGAAGAACAAGTTCAGCAAATAAGGGAGAATTTGAGAACTGCACAGTCCAGGCAGAAAAGCTATGCTGACACCCGGAGAAGACTACTTGAGTTTAAAGAGGGAGATTATGTCTATTTGAAGGTGTCACCACTCCGAGGTATGAGAAGATTCAAAGTCAAAGGAAAGTTGTCCCCTCGCTTTATTGGACCCTTCTTAATCTTAAAGCGAGTGGGTGAGGTTGCATATCAATTGGAGTTACCGGATCACCTCGCGGATGTTCATGATGTCTTTCATGTATCTCAGCTGAAGAAATGTCTCAAGGTACCTGAAGAACAGTTACTAATGGAAGACCTTAGTGTTCGGGAGGATCTGACTTATGCTGAGTACCCCATCAAGATTCTTGATACATTGACTTGAGTTACGAGGAATAAGGTTATAAAGATGTGCAAAGTGCAATGGAGCCACCACGGTGAAGATGAAGCAACATGGGAAAGAGAAGAAGAGCTTCGTATAGATTATCCTCACCTTTTCCCTAGATCCTCTTAAATCTCGAGGACGAGATTATTTTTAAGGGGGGTAGGATTTGTAATACTCAAAATTGTATACCAAGAATAATCGAGAGAGCTCCTCAATTTTATGTGCCTCATTTGCATCATAAAAAGAGCATACACAAAATTTAGAGTTTAATTCAAACAAATGATAAAAAAATGCATCATGTGGAGTTTTTATGTTTGTGCATTAAATAAAATAATAATAATAATAATAATAATAAGGATAATAAGAGAATAAATACTAGAAGTTAAATCAAACCCTAAATTAAAACTAGGGTTTTCGAAAATGGGAGAAGAGAAAGGGTATAAAAATATAAATAATATACTATTATTTCCAAAATTTGTATTTTCATTTCACAATATGATTGGAGAATAAAAATTTGCACAATGTTCGAATTTAAAATTTGAATTCAAACCAAATTTAGAAATGAAGAAAGTAAGAAGAAAAGATAAAAAGAAAAAGAATAAAAGAGTTACATGGGCCGACTGCCCCATTTCTGGCCCATCACTTTTCCCACGTGCGCGCCAGCCCAACCACTACACCTGCACGCGATTACCTGTTGGATGGGGCCCGACTGTCAGTCGCTACTCGCCCGTAGCGGGGATCCGATGCGCCGACAGGTGGGTCCCGTGGTTCGGTTTCAGTCGGTATGGCACCTGGCGTTGTCTCTGGTCAGTGGACCCCATCAGTCGGATTCGTCCGCGAGCTGCGAATCCTCCGTGCTGGAACAGTCGCCGCCGTAACCACCCGGCGTGCTGCTCTCGGGGATGGCTCAACTAACCGGTCCTTGCGCCTATATGATGGGAGGGTTTCCCGACCGCGCTGACCATACCCTGAACCACCGAGCCAAGTCCCTGCGTGTAAGAGTTCCCGTTAGGATAGTTTTGAGGTGACCGCCCCGCCATCCTCGGCCTGGGCGGTGACTCGACGCCGGTGTTGGACTCGGGAGCTTCGATGTGGGGTTGCGCTCGCAGCGGTGTCAACCAAGGAGATCGGGGATCATCGGCTCAGCGGCAATTCCTCGTCGTTGCTTGTTTGTGGCCTCAAACCCGCGCGGTACGTGAGCAGCTTCAACCAATGCCTAGTCACCGGTGAGATAGCTTCCAACTGGCTCGCTTTACCTTTACGAACGTGTAGGACCTTTTAATTAGGGTTTAGTGCAGTAGCGGGCCTGATTGGCCATCACCGTCGTCACGTGTTCGTCGGCGGTGGAGGGGTGTCGTCGGGGAAGATGAGTTGCTGGGAGAGGGAAGAAGAAGAACGACCGTGGACCGTCGATCTGCTTGTGTACGGTCTGGATTAGATGTTGGCGTATCGATTGGGGGAAGGGCTGTGGATCGTCCGATCGGAATCGGATGGAGGTCGGTCCTTTGGGCTTCATTAAATCCTGAGCGTCGGATTCAAATCTAGGGGCTCTTGTCGTATACCGATTCATCAGCTCACCGTTCTAATCTTGCGCGTTGCCGCTCGATCCGACGGCCAGAAAACATCCATACCCCTTCGCGGTGCACTTTTGCATAAGAGCCCCTCTGTTTATTTAAAAACAACCCGCAGTCCAGACCAGTGGAGCGCTGTGTCTTGGAGATCTTGCGGGTTAGCCCCTGAACTTACCAGTAAATGAGGCCCAGTCCAGAGACGTTTAAAAACAGAGAAATAATATTAGAAATTCATTTTTAATACAAAAACAAATCTAGAAACTTGTAAAATTCATAGAAATTCCATTTTTGGTCCAAATTGAACCATTCCAGTTTCTAAAATTTTGTAATAATATTCTTTATCATTTAGTATCACTGTTTTGACATGAACTCAGTTAGAAAATTAATTTATCATCTAATCCTATTCTAATCACATTAAACCTTAGGAAATTCATAACTTGAAATCTATAGCTCCAAATTTAGTGATTCTAGTTCCTAAGATCTTATTTTAATGTGTAGATTTTCACTGTGTATTTTATTTACATGTTTGGTGCAATGTTAATTTTTGCTACACTATGTATGTATTGTGTTGATGCGAGTAGACGAGCAAGCCACTGTGGAATCTGAGGTTCAACAAGTAGAAGTAGCTGAGCAGGAGCTCATTGAAGGCAAGTTGTGCCCTTGATCACTTACTTTTCCCAGCCATGTTCTTATTAATTTTAATGATCTGCATAGGTTAATTTTGATGGGATCCTTTAAGTTACACCAGTTTTGTTTATCTTTATACCTTGTTCACCCCTAAAATATTTTTGGGTAGTACCTGCTATTGCTTTATGTGGATTGGGTATGAAGATACAACATTCATGATTACTCTTTTATTATCTTGTTATTATTACTATTCATGTTAAGATCATTAAATTAATGGGAACATGGAGCGACCACCCGGGAAAACAGTGCTACCACAAGGGTTTAGTGGGACGCCCTTGGCTGATTAACTAGAAAAGCTAGTGGAGGTCTTCCTTACCCGAAAGGGGCAAGGGCAGTAGGGGAGTGGTCAGTGTAGGGAGGTCCTTGGGTTGATTTTGCTGCGATGGCGGTCAGGCAAGAACCCTGCACTGGAGCTTCCTATAAACTGTAGCGGGATTTCTGAAGCTAGTGGAACTTTGTAAAGGCCTCGTAGTGTTACCCTGCCTCGACTCCTCAGTAGAGGTGTATGGGATTGACCATCTCTTGGCAGATGGGTAACATGACTTGTGGGTAAAGATGCGCAACCTCTGCAGAGTGTAAAACTAGTATACTAGCCGTGCTCACGGTCATGAGCGGCTCGGACCCTCACATGATTAATTTATGGAACTTAAATTCAATTTGACATTTGCATCGCATTTGGGATTATTTTACTATTACTGTTCTTTATTATTATTAAGGTTTGGTATTTACTTACACTTAGTAATTGCTAATAAAATTTTGACCAACTTATAAAAGCAATGCTCAGCTTCAACCTTTATTTCATTGATCAGCCTTACACTACATGAACTCCCACCTTTGGTGAGTTCATGCCACATTATTCCCCACGACTTGTTGAGCTATGAACGTATGTGAGCTCACTCTTGTTGTCTCACACCCCCCCCCACAGGAGAAGAACAGGTGGTCGAAGAGGAGCCGCCTAACACTGAGGCATTCGACTTGATCTAGGTGGCGTTTCTCAGTTGACATTGGCGCCAACGATCCTTAGTTCGTTTTATATTTATTCTTTCATTTTGTAATAAGTCTTCCGCTATGTAATAAGTACTCTGATGTTATTGACATTTATCTCTATACACTCTCTTATTATATATGTTGTCTTCTTTGGCGCATGTATGAGATGCACCCGGCTTTGTCCTTTAAAACCGGGTGTTACAGCCTTCAAGGGCAATGATGAATGACTTGGCCATCGTGGCGTCGTCCCCTCCGGATGATGCAACGGCAACCTGATAGCTCATGATGTACTGTGCTGGGTCAGTGCTGCCGTTGTACTTGGGATAGGTCCATGCCCTGAAGTTGGCGAGCCATGGTGTCACTTACAGATGAGGTGCCAGGGGACTTCGCTCGTCAAGGTAGTTGACGCCTTGGAATGTCGTGGCATGAGGGATGGCGTGTCCGCGCTGAGGGATGAACAGGTCTACGATTTGTGCGCGCTGTTGGAGGGGTGGGCTGTTTTGCAGGCCGAGTTGGCCTTCGCTCTGCATGAGCGCGATCTCTTGTTCAAGCTCCTAAGCCTTCTGCTCTTCGTCACGTATCATCTGTCGCACCTTGGCTTGTGCAGACACACGTTGGCGTTTGGCCTCGAGGATCTCTTTTTGCTTCTGGAGGTTGCGGTTCTTGATGCGCAGGGCGCGCAGCTGTAGCTGCTCTTCGACCGAAACGCCGATGACTTCGCCGTCTTCGGTGGCGTCCGCTCCCTCTGGTGGAGCGAAGCCTGGGGGAAGTTGCGGTTGTCCTCCAGAGCTGCAGGTGCGGAGACTGCCTTCGGTAGTGGGTTGTTTGTTGCGCTGCCTCTTGCTGTTTGCGTCGTCTTCGCAGGCCTCTTGGTGGGTGGTGTCGACAAGGGCCTTGCCCTTTTTCTCGGCCAGCAGTGCTGCCTTCGCAGCCTCATCAGCCTTCGAGGTAGCTCTCTTGCGTGCCATCGCGGGTGGTGTTTTCGTAACACGAACGGTGGGCGCCAAATGTTGGAACTTGCTCTCCTGGGCAAGTTGATCCAACGGGGGAGCAAAAGCAGTGTAAACAAAGTTTCAACTCGAGATGGCAATAGCTCTTGTTAATCTAGCCTCTCAAGGGCACTGTGTGGGGGTATTTATAGGTGCCTGAGTGCCCAGCATCTTGAATTAAGGACGCATGTGCCCTCAGGCGCCTAGGTTATCCTCGGAATATTCCCATAAAGCAGGGTTATAGACTGTAATTACAGGGAAACCTTTACAAATTAGGCCCATAATGTGCGGCGGCCACGCAGGGCCTGTTACAATGGGCCGGATCACAAGTGGGCCTCCCCGTTGGACGAGACCGTGAGATGGGACGACCTCGTCATAGGCCTTCGTCCTGCGACGCATGGGACAAAGGGTGAAGTCTGTCAGTCGTCTTGTCTCCGTTGGTGCAGCGAGGCTGTCGAAGGCATGGAGCGAAGGGTGACGTCTTCGCCTTCGCCCCAACATGCATGCAATGGATTTTAGTAGCCTAAACAGATTTTAGTTAACCATAGGAGCAGTACACATGTTTGTGGCTCTGTGCAGCATGCTTATTTGGTAGCTTGTTTTCGCTCTTGTTAGGCTGGTGCTGCAGCTGCCTTCTCTGGTAGAGATAGAGTAGAACGCTTGCTGCTGCGTGCTTCCTGTTTGCTGCGTGCTACTGTTTGTTGCTTGCCGCTGCTAGCTGCGTGCTGCTGCGTGTTGTTGTTGTTGCTTGCTGCATGTTGCGTGTTGCTGCTTGCTGCTTGCTGCTTGCTGATGGTTGCTACTGTTTGTTGCTTGCCACTGCTAGCTGCGTGCTGCTGCGTGTTGTTGCTGCTGCTTGCTGCATGCTGCGTGTTGCTGCTTGTTGTTTGCTGATGGTTGCTGCTGATGCTGCTTGCTAGGAGTTGTGCTATAGCTGTAGCTGTAGGCACTACAGTTGTAGTCTTCCACTAATGATTAACCAAGTTATTGTAGCTTTACTAATTATTGTTTTGAACACTTCCAACAGGTTCCTTGTCGTCGTGATATCGTCGTCAGCCTAGCTAACCATCGCTTGCATCAATGGAGGGGATGGAGGGGTACACGATGACAAAAAAACTTCCAATAATTTGCTAGTCTTGAGTAGTTTATTATCTATGTTATCACAATCCAAGCTAGTATGAGGATGTTGTGATTGTGAGCTATGTTATCAAATTAATTTGTATTTGGCCACTATTTATTTGGTGCAACCTATTTGTTACAACTTATGGTATGGATATAGTTAATATATGAGACAAGAGACAAATATTATGGTTGTCAATTTTGGTTCTTACGTTACTGATGTAAAATATAATTATTTTGCATAACATTTTATACCCAATAGAAATGCAAAATGCATTGTCATATAAATTATGGGTTTGAATATATGTAAATGCAACGGTTTTATTGGTTGTTGTATGGTTCAGTTGCAATGATTTTTTTGTTGCAATAAGATGTAATTACCATGGATCTATTTCGTTGGGACTTCAGTAGTCGCAACCTTTTCTTCTTGTTGCAACATCATTTGTTACGATATTTTTTGTTGTTGTTATAACGGTTCTTACCACAGATAATTTTATAGCAAAAAGGTCATGTAGCCACGAGACACATTATATTGCAAAATGGTCAAATGCAACGAAATTATTTGCATGGCAATACATCTTGTTGCCACGAGTCACTGGTGTGGCACTAGTGTTTTGTTGCCACGAAGCATCTTGTGGTAACAAAGCCATTTGCAACAGATTTAAACATGGCATTAATACTTATTACCATGAAATATGTTGTGGCAATAGAGTTTTTGGCAACTATCGTAAATGTTGCAATATAACTTATTGCAACAGAATAGTCCATTGTAACAACGAACTGCTGCAACACTTGAATACGTTGCAAAAGATGTAGTAATTGCAACATAACGTAAAATTGTTGCTATAGCCTATTGCCACTCTGTTTTCTGCAATAGCAGGCAACGACAGTTGTTCTATCGCAATTGGTGCCTATCACAACGATTTATGGTCTATCGCAACGATTTTTGCCCATTGCAAGAAGATGATTTTTTAGTAGTGTAATAAGACTTCCGCTATGTAATAATACTCTGATGTTATTGTGATATTTATCTCTATACACTCTGTTATTATATATGTTGTCTTCTTGGCGCATGTATGAGGTGCACCTGGCTTTGTTCCTTAAAGCCGGGTGTGACACTCTCGTTGCAAGTGAAGGTGCAAGTCATATTGTTGGTCAATCTGCATCTTAGTTGACACCTGCATCTGATGGAATTCTTTTGCCAAGTGTTGGTGCTAGTGCTATTGGCAGTGGTACTGATTCTCCAACCAATTTTGATGCTAACAATGATGGCGAGGATGGCGAGCGTCCTATCAAGAGGCAAAGAAGACCACATCAGAAGTGTGGGATCACTTTGAAAAGTATACAGTGACAGTGGAGGTCAATGGTAAGATGGAAAAGCAGATCTGGGCAAAGTGCAAGGTCAAAGGGTGTAATACCAAGACAAGCAAACATAGGGTTGAGGGAAAATTTGGTACTTCAGGTTTTTGGACTCATCTTGCTAATACCACAGCATAAAGAAAGGGCAGCAGCATCTCACAACCCAAAAAAATGAGGCAGGAATTGCCATTGTTCAACCATACAAGTATGATCAAGAAGCTAGCGTGAAGTTCTATGAAGCAATGATTGTTCATGAGTATCCTTTAAATATGATTGAGCATGAATTATTTCAAGATTGGGTAAAATCCTTTCAGCACATAGTTAGTTTTACATGTTAAAGAAATTAACAATACTTACTCGTGTAGCTTCCTTTTATATTTTTAGGGTCTAAGAATATTTCTTCTATGCCCTGGAAGTCATTAAGGAGAATCTGATACTATAGGTTCTTTCTTTCTATTTCCTTTTGTTATTTGGATTATTGATTGTTAGTATATAGTGTACCGACCTATATTTATCATGCAAATTACAGGATGCATTCTTGGGCATGGGAGGTGACAACGTGGGTGCTGAAGATGATGACTTGCCTGAGGTTCAACTGTAGGTAGCAAAATTATCTAGGGGTTGTAGCAAATAGCCTCAAGCGGGCAAGCATTGTCAACTATCATCAACATATCTTTGAATGTTCTAATGTTCTATAATGTGAGGCTACGAGCCTGTCACCTGTATGGTTGTCTTGGATTCTAAGATGGGTTCTACCGTCTATGTAATATTATAATGTGAGTGACTATGTGTCTATTAGTCTATGCCACTGTGATGTATGTGTCAATGAAGGTAGTCATCTCTATCTTTGTGTATGATATCTATCATAATATTATGCTATTAGCGAAGTTATATAGTTTGATATGTTTTTCATTTTTGAAATATCGATTTGATAATTTTCGACCGTAATCGATGTGCTTTCGATCGAATAGTCTCGCTTTCGAAATTATCGATATATCGATGCCGCTATCATTTTCGACAACATCATATCGTTACCGTTTTCGGGGAAAAAATTGAAAGTGAAAATGGTTTAGCCATCTATCGATCGTTTTCGACTGTTTTCATCCCTAGCTACCACCATATGCACAACGAGAGGAAAGGTGGTGGCTTAGGCGCCTGTAATCGTAGGGAGAGAGACAGGGCGGCAGCTAGTAATTGTCTGTCTCTTCTAGCATCCCTTTAGTATATGTATACATCTACTAATGAGGTTTTCTATTAAAGGTCCACTAATATTGCCATGAAACATAATTGACTCTTACACATATAGTCAACAAGACACTCCCAAATCCTAATCAATGCAGGACATCATCCTCTCTATCGCTATGAAAAACTAATGCAACATATACAAGAGTCAGGAGAAACCACCATGGTCACTACTACAGATCCTGTTATATGAGACGGTTAATTTTCAGTTATTAAGACGCTTATGAAATGTCCATATTTGATGGAGTCGCAAAAGATATCCCATATTTAAGATGGTTATAAACCGTCTTAAAAGATATTATATAAGACAATTTTTAATTTATAACCATCTAAAAAATATATTTATTTAAGTCATTTTGTCCGATAAACCGTCTTAAATTAGGTTTTTGTTTAAGACACTTCTTCTAAAGAACCATCGAGAATACGAACATTATAAGTCACAAAGTATTTATCTAACTGTCTAGAATATCCTATAATAATAGACGCTTGCAACAAGAAAATCATCTTATTTAAGAGACAGATATTGTACATTTTGGAAACCATCCTATTAAGATTTAAACAAAATGACTTACAAGGCAGTATATTCTTAAAAAACAATGAACAACTCATCAAAAAGCCAATATCATGGCTACGAAGAGTGTTTCCCATGCTCTTCACAAAAATAATGAACAACCCATATTATTCTTTAGTCGAGGATAATACAAATAATATCTTGGGACGAGTTTGATATCCTAGCAGCCTCGACAATCCTGAGAGCCATGATAGATTTGTATGTTGCGAGCTCTGTGTTCGTCATGAGAATTGGACCTTGTTGCGCAGTCGAATAGCTCTTTATACAGCCTATTTTGCCGCATGTTCAGCTTGGGCAACTCTCTGCAATGCTGCCTCCTCTTCATCATTGTCTATCAACCATAATGCACAAACAAATGAAATAAGATTATTCTACCTCGGGAAAACCACATTGATGCGATAAATACTTGATTGGACACCACTTCACCAATTTAATGTCGTTAAACGTATCATATTTAGGACACATTTTTATTTTACTTTTTTTATTTTATTGCCAAGTGCATAACAAGGTTGGCCTGAGAAGTCCATGACATGGTCTTAATGTTAGGGATCTCAAATGTCAAACAGAGGAGAAAATTGTTGTTTACTTTACAGCCAGAACAAAATAAAAAACTGGAAAGGAGGAGCACAAGAATTGAAGGTTTATTAAGCAGTACTAATTACCATGCAATGAAATTTCAAGCTTTCCATGACCAACTTGGCTTTTTGTCTCTTGAAAGATCTCTTTCGCTTCATGACAGACTTTTGTGATAGATGCTCTCGCCTTATGGGTGCACCCTAAGATTGGAACATTGTTTCAATTAGATAATTTACCATGAATCTTGACAAAAACAAAAACAACGATAGGGGGACATAGCAAGAACCAATATATGTGAATCGAATGAAGAAGCAGAAGGCATTTCAGTAATATTCTCTTACGGCATCAAGGAGCCTGCAAGTCATCACAATACAGAGTTAGCAGTTCAGCATAAATAATTTCACATTTTTACTTGTTCACTTGCTCCTACTTAAGCAACCCTTAGTTATTCGGTACTTTAAAATCAATTTAAGGAAAAAGAATGCATGTCTCTATCAAAAACAAGTGCTTTGATTACCAAGCACTTGCTTGATCTTCTTAAAAGTTAAATACATAATGCAGTGCATGTATAAGTAGTAGAAAGAATAGAAATGCAACAGACTTGCTCATACCTAGGTCTAAGTAGTAGAAAGACAATGTATACTTTTGGTAGGATGCAGAGCATAAAAATAATTGCAAGTTTTGTGAAATTGAAAGGTCGAAGAATTACCAGTAGATCATATGAACAAAGGTCATAATTCAGTAAATGTAGCAAAAAACAGTGAAGAATAGAACTTGCACACTTTCTTTATAGACCTGAAAAGGGAACTTCCTGCTTAGTGATGCAATAACAACATGCCGGCAGGCAGTACGCAGATATCCCTAATAGCTTTAGTATCAGGAGGGGGTAGATCTTCTCCATTCCATGTCCATGAAACATGCTAATCTGTTGAAACTAAGAATTGATATGCGAAAGGTGAATATTCACCAAAGTTTGCTATAAACATTGGTACTCACATGAAGTCATTAAGCAAAACTTGTATTAAGAGTTAAGACATGTGCCTTTGTAAGTTTGTGTTCAGCACAAAATCCATGTACCCTTCCCCAAGTGAACACGATCTGACTGGATGCATCTATTACCCACAACCCGAGCTCCATCAACCAAAAACTCATTATACAAAACATGCAGCAATTATGAGTCAGTGAATGATAAAGTTCCTTCATAACTCTACTGCTATAGACATATAGTGATAGTGCAGTTCCACTCATTGTAGTCACGATTCTCTTCAATGTTGTAACTATGTTGTGAAGTGTGTACCACCACACATTTCCACAGAGCAAAATCGATACCTCATCCATGAACTAATCCATTATGCAAGAACAAAAAGATATCAACCAAACAAAGCCAAGTGGATGGATAGTTATTAGGCATAACAGGTGTAATTAGATCAGATCCGAATACAAATGGTTTTCATTAGGGTTTGGCAGCTCGGTTTCGAATAGCAGGGAAGGTGGCCGTTGGGCATACCTGGTGGGCGGTGGGCACTTGTCGCCGCTGAAGGGCCGGCTGGCAAAGGGGGGAAGGGGAGAAAGGTTACACAAACACGTGCTCGCCTTCGGACCTTACCGACGATCTCGCTAGGGTTCCGCGATGGCGACACTGCGTTCCCAAGCCCCTGCGTCGACGCGCTCCTGGACTCGGCGCGTTTCGTCGCAGGTGTCGAGTAGCGTCGCGAGGGCGCGCTATGCCGGTCGTCGCCTTGGGGACACGGGTGGGCGCCAAGCGATCCGTGAGCCGTCGCCGGTGGAGGGTGCGTGCGCATGGATTGAACTCGGGTCAAGAAGGTGTTCTGCTACTACGGCGCAAGTGTGGGCGCTGAAGTGGGGAAATAACAGGCTCTGCCGCTGAACGGTTAGTGGGCTGGCCCATCAGAGTACAGGCGCAGGCTCAGGCGCTCAGCTGGGGGAGAAAACAAAGGGACACGAAATATTAAAGATCGTTTTTTATTAGGTCCAAACCGAATCGGGTCGAGGGGCAGTCTCTAGTGGGGGCTCATGGTCAGGAGAGAAAGTGAAGACACAAAAAGAAAATGATAAATAATTTTTCACACGTCAGCACGATGTGGTGTCGTCGTACGCGCCAAACGTTAATGTGGAGGGAGGAGGGTTCAGGTTTTAAAAAACCTAAAGAGATATAACATCAAACTAAGTTGAATTCATTATTTACTACATTTTTTCACAATATGTCTAATTAGAAATATCATATGAAGACAGTTTCATATTTAGAAGTGTCTAGTATACCCACTAACATCTAAGACAATTCTTATAGTCTAAATAACTCCAATAATATCTTTATTTGAGATGGTTTCATATACAAAAGTGTCTAATATACTAACCAAAATCTAAGACAATTCTTGCAATCTTAATGACTCAAAATGTATATTGATTTGAGACGGTTTTCAATAAAAATCCGTCTCAAATCAATATAAGACATTTCTTACTATGTAACTGTCTCAAAACACTTGTTTATTAAAGACGGATCTCCAACAAATCGTCTTAACTTACTCATCACCATATTATAAAAGACAGTTCTATAAAATGCATTGATATACGTCTTAAAATGTGCGTCTTAAATAAGCATATCTCTAGTAGTGGGTCGATCTCACATATGCATGTATCCTCGTGTATCTCACGACACGTGATGATCCAGTTTGTATTGTGTAGTCTACTCTACAAGCAACTGATCCCATCGAAGTGATTGTTATCTGTATAATTGGTTGTCTACACCGTCTCGTCCTACGCCACCACGTGTGTTGACTTTATCTAAGTTTCTATTTGGTTGACTGCACGCATAAGGGGCGAACTGCATAAACGGATGCAAAATGCCTTACTTTACATGTATCTACACGAAGGGGCGGAGCCAGGATTGCGATATAAGTGGGACCGACCAATTCATTAATACTATATGATAAAATATTGTATAATGTTATCAAGTTTAAATAAGCACTCGACATGGAATAAGAGTTCTAGATCTTTATATATTATCTTAGTCCATGAGTCCATTTTCTAGCTAATTGATATATTGAACTGAAGTTGTGACGCAAGAACAATACCAAAATAATAAATACAACATAACGATGAATATCTGACTGATGAGATTCAACTTTTATATAATGACTATAGTCATGAGGCAGCTAACAAATTTTTGAGAGAATTCAAAAATCCAACTAGCCTTGAGGATCCAAGAAAATTCGTCAACCTACGCAGGTACACGTCAAATTTGTCGTGTACACACCAACTATCAGGTGATAACTTTAGTTGAAATTTGTAGATTTTATTATCCACAAGATCTAATGTAGTATGTATATAAGTTACTGGCGCTCATTCTGCTGCTTCGCGTGATCACCTTTTTTGGACTTTGGTTGTGGGGCTATGGCAGAGGCAAGTCAAGTGGTCAGTGACAATCGACAGCTGCCTAGCCAGACGATAGGATGAATTATAAAGGGTGAGGTTCAGATATCAGCGTCTGCAGTCGAATTAGGTTTGACGTTTAATGCATTGATTGGCCATTCGACGTTATATTATATTTTTTAGTCTCTTTTAGACTTTGATTGACATACTGCACTAGAGTTATAGATCATATATTACTAACCACTATATTAAATCTTTGATTAATTGCGCTGCACAAAATTTAGAGTATATATATTTATACACACAGAATTTCAACTATATATATATATATAGCCTTGGCTTGGGAGGGGCATGTACGTAGCCGGCAAGGCTCGTGCGAGACTGCACGTCCGTGTGCAGTTATCCAATCAGGCGCTATTATGTAGTTCATGATGGTTACTCGTTTACGAAACGATTTTATTATTGTGCTTTACTTGTGAGATGGAAGATTGCAATGTGAGCTAGCCGCGCGTGGCATTCTGGAAGCGATGGATTGGGGAGACGAGGGTGCAACACTGCTGTTGTAGTCTTGCAGATGTGCACGGGATTTGCGCAAACAGGACATGGGAGACGCGTTGTTTTATTTATATCGTGACACTGACCAACATTGTCCTGCACTTCTGGTCACATTGATTATGATTAGTTATAAGAAGGTTTAAACAAACAAACTAGCAGCAAAGGCATGCCCATGCATCATGTCGTCCGATGAATTCAACGTGGGAGAAAATGAAGAAATTTGAAAGGACAAATAGTGTTATACTATTTGATTCCCCCCTACCCCGCAAAAAGTAGTGTTAGACAGTTGCACTGCAGCTTGCTAGCGCTATGAATAATTGACTTTTGTCTTTTTAGAGAACGAAATTTCATTCTAGCGCCTGAAAACTTCTGTTGTTTTCCCTGTACGAACTAGCTAGGAACGCGCGCGAGTAGCATGAGCCATTGAACCTTATGTGATTAAGGATCAAACACGGCATCATATAAGTTCTTTTTTCTTTGAAAGCCGGTCATGGAGATACAGGGAGTGCCTATCTACTATTGTTTTCAAGGAAACTCTAACCTCAGATCTTCTATTGAGTAGAATGTTTAGCCTTCCATCCTCTAGCCAACATGACTCATGTTGAATTGTGTATAACTTCAACTAAGACTTCTTTTGTGTTTAGCCCCCCGTCCACTCTGTATGCTCACTGAGTCTAGGAAAACATTTATAGTTTGGCCCCTGATCTTTCTGGAATTTGGGACGCAGTCCAGGAAATAAAGAAAATAGGGAAAAGGAGTTTAGAAATTGATTTTTAGTTTAAAAATAATTGCAGAAACCCATTTAATTCATAGAAATTTCATATTAAATCCAAATGAGTTCATTCCAATTTCTATAATTCTATAATATTATTTTTTATCACATAATACCTCTGTTTTGTCATCAAAACAACAATAAAATTGATTTCCTAATTAATCCTATATCAAATACATAGAAACTTTGGAAATTCGTAACTTCCCCATTTTAATTCTAAATTGAACCGTTCCAGTTGTGTTAGTCTCGTATGAATATTTACTACGCAGTAACAACATTGATTATACCATGTTTCATACTTTTATAATTAGATATTTATTTATCCTATGTTAATTGGGTTAATCTATGTCTATTGGATTAATTTATTTAATATATTAATATAGTATTCTAACTTTATGGTTATACGATGTTTGACCATTAGTCTTGCAAACACACACACACTTACCTTTTTGTTTAAGCAAAAGCGTATGGTGGTACGTGTCCGATGACTAACGATGTACGAGGGAATTTCTTCCGGTATGTGTGAAACGTGCTCTCCAATAATGAGACCATGCAAATCGTGACATATATCGAAGTCTGCATGATACTGATGGTTGCAATGTAGTGGTGAAACAGATAGATTATAAATAACAAAATTTATGTATGGCCAGAATCACAAATTGATTATGAAACATTTTCTCATAACGGTATAACACATATTTTGTATATAAGTTATCGTAGTATACTGGTATTATATATTCTCGTTGCAACGCACGGGCATTCAGCTAGTAGATGTTGGGGGCCTTCGGCTTCCGAAGGTCCTCAAAAACATGATTTGACAATATTTTTCAAGTGAAATATGTGAACAGGTATCTTCGGAATCGGGTCACGAGTATACAAGAAGTATGGTCAAGACGAAGCTTGCGTAAGACGGAAGGCGGTCATGACGAAGAATAAGATGATCACGAAGCTATGCGCAGGAAAAGCTTCGGTATGACAGCAGAAAAGGGGAACCGACTTATATGATGAAAAGCCAAATTAGACCTCGAAGAATCACTATAGAGTTATTGATAAATGTAAAGGGCATTAATGTAATTCTCCACGGGCTGCGTCCTGTGCCTATAAATAGATGAACATGACTCTCGTATTGTTCATGCTGACTTGGCATTGGCTTTTTGCATCACGCTTGTACCTTTACCTTTCGCCAATTCGAAGGTACATTTATAATTTGTTATTATGAATTTGATAATACAAAATAAAAATAAGTTGATAATAATATCGGTATTATTATTCGTATTTCATATATGTATTCTCCTTCATCATCTATTGAGCCTACGAAGGTCTCTTCCTTCATAACCTTCGTCCGGAAGTCATTATATCCGAAGGGACATAATGTCTTGAAGGACGAAGGACTTTAACATTTAACACTTTTTATGTTGCCTTGTTTTTAATTCGAAGCATTTGAGAACAAGTCTCCAACATTGGCGCCCACCTCCGGTGAACTCACGTCCATTTTTTGAGTTTTGAACATCTTCAGCAAGCATCACCTTCGTCATGCCGCCGAAGAAAGCTTCAGCCACAGGGGCTGCCACTCTGCAGCCGCTGGATCCCAATCAGGATGTCCTCTCTCTTAGGGAGGCCCGAAGCCAGAAGAGGAAGGCCACCAGTCCAACGCCTCCGAAGGACGTCTTAGATCAAGAAATCCAAAACTTGGAGATGCTCCATCAACAGGTCCAACGGAAGAAGGAAAAGATGGCTCGTCTAGCTGACCTACAAAGGCAGATAGACGAAGCCTCTGAAGAAGTTCGTCATCTTGCTCAAGATGACCAGAACCGAAGACCTCCACGCAGAGAGCTTCATCAGGAGGGCTTCTACAACGAGGACGACTGGTATGAAGATTTCCATCATGGAAATTTTTCTTTTGATGATACTTCTCCTCTGTCAACAGAACTGCAGGCTACACCTTGGCCACAGTCTTACAAGCCACCCCAGCTCCCCATGTACGACGGTCATTCAGACCCGAAGCAATTCTTGATGAGCTATGAAGCAATCATATCTTTGTATGGTGGTAACACAGCGGTCATGGCAAAGTCTTTCGTCATGGCTGTCAGGAGTGTTGCATAAACCTGGTACTCCTCTCTTCGGCCAGGGACAATCACCTCATGGCAAAAGCTTAAGGACATGTTGATAACCAGCGTCCAAGGGTTTCAAACGAAGCCAGTCACTGCTCAAGCTTTATTCCAGTGCACCCAGGACCACGAAGAATACCTTCAGGCGTATGTCCGAAGGTTCCTGCGTCCGAGGGCACAGGCACCAACAGTGCCCAATGAAATTGTCATTGAGGCCATGATCAAGGGGCTTTGGCCGGGACCTTCAGCTCAGTACTTTGCCAGAAAGCCTCCTCAAACTTTGGAGAAGCTGCTCCAGAAGATGGACGAGTATATTCGAGCTGACAATGATTTTCGCCAAAGAAGGGAGGAAGCATTCAGGTTCTCTGAAATGACCAGGGGCTTCGGAGGAAGATTCCATCCGAGGCACGTCAGGTCAATTCACAACTCTACTCAAAGTGATGACAGAGGGAGTCAACAGCAATGGCCACAGTACTCCTCGCAAGCTTCGGGGCAGCAACAAAGCTCTTTCCGGCCGCCAGCGCCAAGGGGCAGAGGCGCCAGGGGCTTCGGGGGAAGGTTTGGGGATCAACCAAGAAAAATTTACTGCCTATTCTGTGGTGCAGACAAGGGCCATACCACCAGGATGTGCCATGTTACCATCCAGAAGCAAAAGGAGATAGCAGAAGCTGCAGCACAACAGAGCCAGCCGAAGCAAGTCATGCATACTGCTTCGTACCATTCGCCTTACATTCCAGAATATATAGGCAACCACCCTGCAGCTTCTGTTGCTTCGGTAAGTCAACCCCAAGTATCTTGGCAACAGCCTCCACCGCCACTACCAACGCAACGAGGTCAGCAGCCAGAAGGGAGTCAGCACAATCACCTTTAGCGGGACTTCAAAGAGGAGTCCGAAGCTCGCATAGTTAATAGCACTGTGCCAGAGTCGAAGCATATTTATTGACAAATATCCTACTTCGACAGCAGCCTTTCGCATTTTCGCATTTCAGTCTTACTTTCTTTTTAATAAGGAACAATCATGGGAAGTTTAAGTGTTTTTTTATCGTTTTTCAATCTCTTGTAGCAGTTTCGCTTTTTACCATAAGAGAAATATATCTTCTCCACAGGCTTAAGTTGCCGAAGCATAAGAATTTATGGTGGTAAGGAGGACCTTCGAATTATCAAAAATTTATTCTAAGGAATGCAGTGCGATTTCTTCGAAGCAGCAAAAAGTCGTTCCTAAGGGAGCGCAGTGTAAGTTTTTTGCTCAAAACTCGTTCCGAAGGGAATGCAGAGCTTACAGCGAAAAATAAACGCTGATTCTGCTGAAAGTAAAAGGCGAAGAAGCTCCTAAGGGAGGCTTACAGCGAAAAATAAACGCTGATTCCGCTGAAAGTAAAAGGCGAAGAAGCTCCTAAGGGAGGCTTACAGTGAAAAATAAACGCTGATTCCGCTTAAGTAAAAGGCGAAGAAGCTCCTAAGGGAGGCTTACAATGAAAAATAAATGTCGACCTTCGGCAAATATCATTTTGTATAACATCACATCATTACATCATTTGCATAGCATAACATCATACATCATAGTGCATCAACAACGCAAGAAGGGAGGGTCTCAACATTGATATTCGAAGATCGTTTTGAAGAAATAGAGACACGGCACAAACAATAGCCATTGAAGAGTTATATCTTCGTCAAACTTTGAAATGGAAAGATCTATTGATTATTGATTTTACGAGGATTAGCTATTGATTTTATGAGAACATGGATATTATTTACGAAGCATGAAAAGAAGGGAAGATGTTTTTTCGTCGAAGGCTCAAAAACGGTATGTATATAATGTTTCATGCATCGTAAAGAATAGAACTATAAACAGCTAATATATTACATCCTAAGTTATACAATATTACACATGATTCTCAACAAACATTACATCCTAAATGTTTTTGCAACAGCATCTAATTTTCCCTTAAGACTACTTCTGCAGCTTCGTTTAGAAGTTGATCAACAACTCTATCCATGATGGCTTCGGCCATTTGTCTAATTTCGCCATCCCCCTTCGTGTGGGGGCCCGCAGATGACTCAGCAGGTTCTGAGGGAAGAGTAGATACGGATTTATTACTATTAGAAACCGTGAACAAGTTCGAAATCAAAAAATTACAACAAAGAGTCAAAAACCACTAGTTAATACCTATTTGTCCTTCGGGCTCTGCGCTTTTCTCAGCGGCCTCTGCTACTTTTCTAGCATCGTGAATGCCTTTTTCACTTTTTTGAATAATTTCTTGGGCCATTTCCCGGCCACCATTGTCCCAGATGTCGGTGAAAAATTTTCCACCAACCATGCTTGCTTCGGCCGAGGGGTCTTTTATATCTTCGGAGGATAAGGCAGTTTCGGATTGTGCCAAAGATTTCACATGCTCACAGCCTTTCCTCTCCAAAATAGTAGCAATCCCCTTGGCAACCGAAAAGGCACATATGTCTCCGCTGCTATTCAAAATTTCCTCAAAGGCCTCAGCTTCGTGATTGATCCATTCAATCGGGCTTTCGGGGTTACCCCTTATGAAGTTTTCCTCGCTCAAGAATGCGCCAACACTAACGAAGCAAGTTTTTATTTTCTTAGCGCATTCTATAGATTTGTCATAGCACCTTTTCCTGGATGCACGAAGCTCTTCAACGTTTCCTTCTAAATGATTTGCCCATTGATCGCTAAGTTCTCGTTTTGTCTCTTCAAGTATGAGTTCTTCTTTAGCTCTGGCTAATTGTTTCCGAAGATCCTCGATTTCGTGCTTCTGAGCCTCAGCTTGAGCTTTAGAAGTAGTTTCGTCTTCCTTTATCTTATCCACCAATGTAAGCAGAATTTTATCTTTTTCCAAAGCTTCGTTCCTCAGCTTAATAACCTCTGTTCGTAGGTTGTTCAAAGCAATATTATAGCTCTCATCTTCAGCATTCCTTTGCGCTCTCAAAGCGTTGCTAAGTATTAAACCCTATGTGAAAAGAATTAATATAAGAATAAAAAATAATTCAAAAATTATAAATTTTCAAATATACAATTTTCATACCTTCAGACTATTATATGCGAGGCTATCTGCAAGATCGTCCTTTGTCGTAGCGCAGAGGCCAGCTTCAAGCTTCGGGAACCCCATACTTCTAGCCATCTCCCGGCAGACGGATAATTCTTTGTTATCTGGGAGACAGTATAAGAAGTCATCTTCGTCTGTGCCATTGAATACTAAGGCCCCCTTTGGATATTTCAGTTCTCGGGCATAGTGATTAGCTTCAAAAATCTCTTCTTCAGATAATCTTTTTCCCGAAGCATGTCGTACAATATAATCGAGGGCTTTGGAGGATGCTTCGAGGGCAGCAGTGCCAGTTTCTTCAGCCAAAATTGGCTCTGCCATTTTTGTTTCTTCGGCTTCCAAGGATTTTACCTTGGTGGGCTCTGAAGGCCCAGCTTCAGTTTCAGATTGTTGCTTTGAAGCTTCGGCAACAAAGGCTTCAGTATGCACTTCGGAAGTTTCAACAATTTTCTTCGGAGTTGTGCTTGAAGACTTAATTGTCTCCAAAACATCCAGCACATTAACCATCCTCTTTCTTTTCAGGGTCACTGCTGGACCCTTTTGGTTTTTTGCTGCCTCAATTTTTGCTGAAGGACTTAAAACTTCTAATGTCTTTGTTTCTCCAGTCCTCGGTTCTTCTGTTTTTTCTGTTGCTGGCACTTCGGCTAGCTCTTCGATTTTTGACAGTGGAGTTGGTTCTTTAGCTTCGGTGGCCGAAGAGGTCTCACCGATAAACTCAGGCACTGTGGCCGGTTCAATATAACGTGGCCGGTGTGTGAGAACCTTTACCCTTTTCCTCTTCGGCGCCGGCTCGCTAGGAGCGGCTGAAGCAGTTTCCTTCGCAGAAGATGTATTTTTTCTTTTTTGACCCCCCGTTGGATAGCGATAGTCGGGGTAAACAAACCCAATTGCATCAAATACTCGGTTGAGTCTCTTCTTCTTTTGGCCTCCGAAGGCTGCTGATAATGCAGTATCTTCAGCCTTTGAGTATACCCCAAGCAATTCGTCACTTATGGCCTCAATACTTTTCAACCAGTCATCATCTGGCTCAACGAATTTATCTCCGTATTTGAATGTGTATTTTAGCCTGACTAGTCCACCTTCATCAGTTTCTTTAATGGTCTCCTCCGGCATTTCCCACTTTTCCACAAGTGGCCATACTCTGAAAGCAATGTGTTCTTGAACCAAATCCCTTGTCCCAATAAAGGAGCAAACAACGCCGAAGGCTCTCTAGCATTCTTCGGCTGCTTCATTCATTTCCACCTTCGGCTTCCGGAGGCCGAAGCGTTGCCAGATAGGACGCATAATGATACCTTTAATATCTTCCTGTGATTTCAGGTCATTTTTCACATAAAACCATTCCGCCATCCAGTCGTCGGGCCACCTCTTTCGAAAGGTTGGCACGGGGCAGCTTGACCCAGACCGGGCGCAGAAGCTGTAGCAGCCAAAATTGTTGTGATACTGCTCTTTACCCCAGGGTTTTGTCTCATACAATAGCTCATGTATGTTGTAGAAGCTTTTTGCATTAGGTTCCAAACCTTGGCTCCTCACGGCCCACACAAAGATGTTCATCCTTATGATTGCTTCGGGGGTAAGTTGGTGAAGGTAGATTTCAAATATCTTCAGTATTTCCACGACAAAACTGCTCAAGGGAAATCACAGTCCAGCCTTTAAGAAGCTTCGAAATATCACGACTTCATTTTCCTCGGGAGTCAGACAAGTCTTCTCTCCTTCGTCAGCCCTCACAACAGACAAGTCTCGAAAATATCTGCCCCTCATATTGACAAGATGATTTTCTTTAATACTGGATTTACCGAAAACCGCATGGCTTGGTCGCCAAGGTCGATCTTCGGAATCTTCACCACCACTATCCACATCATAACTGTCACTGTCACCGGTGTCTTCAAATAAACCCTTCAAAATCTCCCTAGTAATCTTCTCTGTGTTAGTCTTTGATATTGATTCAAGAAAGCCCAGATGCATTTCCTCAGAAAGGCTTAGCTTTGAATCACCAACAGCCTTCTTATCTTCAGACATCTTCGCAAACGCTGAGAAAGTGCTCTCGAAACCGAAGCTTAAAAAGTTAAAAAGCCAAGCAAGTGTTGTTGCACGCATGCTAAAAGTTGGATGAGTAAAAGCAGATGGCAAGGGAGCGTGCCAAATAAACTGGTGGTGAGCTCTTATTTATACACCTAGTGCATTGAAAACTGGAGGGTCCCGCTTGTCAAAGACTGTTGCTATTCTAGCAAGGGGAAGGTGTTTTTTCGGACCTTCGGCTTAAAGCCTTCGTCCATATCGCAATATGAATTTATCATTCCAACAAATTAATATTGCGAGGGGCTACTGTTGGGGGCCTTCGGCTTCCGAAGGTCCTCAAAAACATGATTTGACAATGTTTTCCAAGTGAAATATGTGAACAGGTATCTTCGGAATCGGGTCACGAGTATACAAGAAGTATGGTCAAGACGAAGCTTGCGTAAGACAGAAGGCGGTCATGACGAAGGATAAGATGATCACGAAGCTATGCGCGGGAAAAGCTTCGGTATGACAGCAGAAAAGGGGAACCGACTTATATGATGAAAAGTCAAATTAGACCTCGAAGAATCACTATAGAGTTATTGATAAATGTAAAGGGCATTAATGTAATTCTCCACGGGCTGCGCCCTGTGCCTATAAATAGATGAACAGGACTCCCGTACTGTTCATGCTGACTTGGCATTGGCTTTTCGCATCACGCTTGTACCTTTACCTTTTGCCAATTCTAAGGTACATTTATAATTTGTTATTATGAATTTGATAATGCAAAATAAAAATAAGTTGATAATAATATCGGTATCATTATTTGTATTTCATATATGTATTCTCCTTCATCATCTATTGAGCCTATAAAGGTCTCTTCCTTCATAACCTTCGTCCGGAAGTCATTATATCTGAAGGGACATAATATCTTGAAGGACGAAGGACTTTAACATTTAACACTTTTTATGTTGCCTTGTTCTTAATTCGAAGCATTTGAGAACAAGTCTCCAAAAGTAGACTTATTATGTCTCAATGTATTAATAGAAGTATGGCATATTATATGTTTTACACTAGATGCAGCTGAAATGTCTATGTAAAGACAGGTATTTCAGCCACCACATTTTTTTGCCTTTACACTAAAAACAGAATTTCCGACGATGACATAAGTCGTCGGGAATAAACTATTTCCGATAGTTTACATGTAATTTTAGACAGCAGACATATCATTCATAATTGGTTAAAAATAGTAGTAGCCATCCCTCGTTCTACAAGATGAGGCACATGATGGCCAACTTGACCTCCTCATCAGAGTCGACGAGGTACAAGACATCACCTTCCACCAGGATCAAACCACCAACGCCACCACCACTACCACTTAAGGGAAAGCAAACTGGTTATGAGCATTGTGCGACATCACCAACATGGCGTTCTAGCTACGGCATAAGTTGGACATTGCGACACATGATGGAGGAGGAGGCGACTAGGGTTAGGGAGAGAAGGAGGCACCAATGGGGTTTGAGAAAGGTAAAGTATACAAGGGGTGCTTTAGACTGCAATTAGAGGTGGCCTCTAGAAATTTAGATTTAGAAGTGGCTGAAAGGAACAACCGTATCTTAAGATACAATCATTTTTAGAGTTCAGATACCATCATTTTTAGAGGTGGTTATATATTACTAGCCGCCTCTAAAGAGCCAATTCTAAAAATAACTAGATTTGGATTCGCCTGAGAAGATGTGTCTTCATAGATGACTCCTTTGCCTAGCAATGCTGAGGTGGCTCGCCTCACCCCTAATTATAAAAGGTTACCATTGCTTAAAATTATTTTGCGGCAGTGTTGGTTTTAATGGCACAAATTGTCTTCAACAACTTTTTTTTAAAAATTTGATCTAGATATTCTCTTCCTCTATTATTGGTTTATGGACCATTAAAGATAGAGATTGGAGCAAGTGTTTTTTAAGTGACGGGTAAAATATAAAGAAGTTGTTAGAGAACGAGAAGATATATATAGAATCAATAACTTTTATTGAAATATGCCTCTACATGAGGACTTAGGTCATTCTCA
Organism: Zea luxurians; assembly: GCA_029449295.1. Lineage (NCBI taxonomy): Eukaryota > Viridiplantae > Streptophyta > Magnoliopsida > Poales > Poaceae > Zea > Zea luxurians. The sequence goes on from JAOPSE010000090.1 coordinate 3,490,328, forward strand.
GTGGATGGTATCAAATGCACTGTTTATAAGGCTGCCATATCAATATTTATTAGTTGGTTGCCTGTGCGTTGCAACAGCTTACAACAATACCCATGTAAACTATCCACCAAAAAAATTTCAAGATTTTTTATTTATTGTCTCCGCTCTTCGTATATTTTTTTGATTTGGCTAACTGATGTTATTATTTACTTCATCCAATATGTCTTGGTACAAGACAGCCAATGAAGTGAGCGATTAGAAAAGAGTTCACAACGACTACCTGAACGAACAGAGATTATAAAATGTCATAATTCCACCATACAAAGACCAAATAAGAGAAAGTTTGTGAGCTCAAGTTTCTAAAATAAGTCACATGAACTCAAACTTATAAAAAAGATAGATCAAAATATAGAGTGATTACTAAAGTCAGGCATCAATAAAAACTAGATACGCTCCATATAAATTAAGCTACTTCGTAGCAATTACTAACATATAGGCCCGTAGTGCTGGTCCGGCCCAACACGATTATATTCAATTTTAAAAACATCTGAGCATGATGTTCTACTGGTTAGATAGTTTTACCTAGTGTCTCATGCCTTTATTCCATCAGGGCATAAGTTCAAACCTCACATTCTGCATCGTTTTTTAACATTTTACACTGATTTAATCAAATAGCTCGACGAGCTAACGGGCTGGCCCGGCACAGTCAGTATGACGTGCTAGGTCAGAGTTATGGCCCGCGGGCGACGAGTAGCGGGTTAATTTGAAATAGTTATAAGGTGTTATTTGTAAAAATATGACAAAACTGATGCTTAAAGTATAATATAGATTTAGAAAAAAGTGTCTATAGAGTTTTATCTCCACGAAACTTCCTCACCTCCCTGAACTGAGAGTATTCAGGGCAATGGATTTCGACAGCATCGCCCGGCACCCGCCGATCTGCATCACCGATCCTCAAATCAGCAGCTGTTCTTTTTCAGTCATATTGTGAACTGAGAGTATTCAGGGCAATGGATTTGGCGTGTCGTTCTTCCTTCTCTTTCTCCACAGCTTCGTTAACTTGTTCCTTGCTCGTAATGACTGAAACTTAACTGATTCATGACAAATGAAGCGACATGATTCTTCCTTCTCTTTCCCCGTAGCTTTGTCTGTTCCTCCCTCGCAACACGCAATTCGTGCTGTAGAAGTGAAACAAGCACACGACAGGCCGAATTCCAAAAGGGTTTCTTCCCCTAGCTGGGCTACGTGCCTAGCAGGAGACTTTTTGTGTTCTTCTGCCCACAATGTCTCTATGGCACACATCGTTCGTTGCGCTTTTATCACCTGAGTGAAGGGAGCCGTGTGCGCGTTTCACGTATCGGTGTCGCTGCCGTTTTGTCACCGCGCGCCCACCACCCGGGGCCGGGTCAGAGCATCTCAATTCGTAGCCCTGTGACGAAGAACTGATGAATTGATGGCATCATCAGCAACAATCGCGCGCGGCTTCTCTCATACGAGTCAAAAGTTGGAAACATAGAAAAGATTCTGGTTTGTTCGCTTCAGATTAAAGTCGGTTGTTTGGACTGCTATTGTAATTTATAGAGACAGAAATATTGTAGAAACGGTAGGTAGAAGCACAAGTACTTTTGTTCTTTTCGTGGACTACATCTCAAGTACAGACACATATTCATGTTGTGCTAATTTCGACCTTTATGTCCCCATTTCACGTGAAGTAAGGCCTACCTGCCGGCGATGTTGGTGGTAGTAATTTCGAGGACCCTACTCCTCCCTTGGATCGAGCTTCATGCCTTCATCAGGGCCTACATTTTGTATGCTGTGCAGGGTGCAGCCAACGATGTCTGCCTTGTTCTTCGTTCATGCTTTCGTTCGGGCTCTAGGCTAGAAATTCAGCACTACTACTGCGCGCTGGTGATAGTAGTACACAATGGTTGGTTGTTAAAACCAAAAAGGCTATAAAGCTCTATGACAGTTGACAGACAGCCATGCTTGCACACACGCCAAGGAAAGGAGGGTGTTGGAGTGGCTAATGATTGTGCCCTTGTCTGGCGCTGGTCGCCGGATCCCCGGCCTGGCCCCTCCCTCCGTCCATGCCATGGTCTGGTCTCTGCCCTCTTCACCGCAGCAGAACCTAGCTGGTCCCTCGCTCCGTCGTCCATGGCACGGTCGTCTCTCCTCTTCGCCACAGAAAGACAGAGATGCAGGTGCAGCCAGCCAAGGGTAGAAACCAGCGACAAAGGAGCTAGTAAAGCCAATCACTCCGAATTTTTTCTTTTTCAGCCCTACTACTTTTGAAAATTATATTTACGTTTGAACCTTCAGAAATTTTATTTGCAAGTTTGGACCCGATGCTCGGCGTCATAGGCTGTGGCGCCGAAATAACACAGCTCGGCGCCACAGCCTATGGCGCCGAGGTATGACGTGGCAGCAACGGCTACCTGCGTCCAGGGCTGACCTGTCATCGATGTGGCGGCGACGCGGCCTCGTAGCTCGGCGCCACAGATCTTGGCGCCGAGCTACGAAGGCCTATAAAACAGCCGCGCTGCTGGCCGAGAGTATGATGCCTCTCATTTCAAAACTTCGTCAAATTTATTTGGATTCAAAGATTCGAGGTGGTTTACTTCGTAGACTAAGGTATGGTGCCCAACTAATTTGTTTTGTATATTGGGTTGTTAGTTTCATAGTTGCTCATAGTTTCATAGTTTAATAGTTTGTGTAAACTTATTATATTATCATTTTGATTATTAGTTTCATAGTTGCTCATAATATATATGGTATCATTAATATGATGAGTATATTTTATTTGATAGTTTGTGTAAACTTGTTATAAAGCATATTAGGTATAAGTGATAATTATAATCGTTTATTAGATGAAAGACATGTACCGAGAGGCATTGTGGCAGAAGAGAGGTCGTCCTCGGGAGTTATATCCAGACGTATCTAGTAAGGATGCTCCTGTTCCTCCTGAACTCCCTGTGCCTAACTGTGACTGTGGCAGACTGACTTGGGTACATCAATCACAACATCCAAACACGGCTGCTCGCTGCTACTACCTTTGTGGCGGTTTGGACGTACGTAGCTTATGACTTGTCACTTAATTTTGTTCGCATTCATTATTTTGTAGATGTATAATAGTGCTTCTTTCCATTATTTTAGGGGCACCAGAGGTGTTTCTTTTTCCAGTGGATCGACGGTCCTGATAAATTTGACCCTCGATATCTTCTTTTCGTTAATTGGTTGAGTGGAAGGACTAGTCATGAGCGTTTTAAGTGTTGGGTACCTCCTCCCCCGAATCCTCCACCAATGACGGATGCAGAGAAGGAGGTAGCAACAGAAACACGGATGGACTCACCGTCTTGATGTGATTGTGGAGACCGTGCTGTCATCGACGAAGACTATGAGAAGAAGTTCTGTTGTCCGAACATTAATTATGTGAGCCCATCGATACGCTAAATGTATGAACTAGTTATTTTTTACAATAAATTACTAATTTTTTCTCCTGCGGCCATATGGGTGGCGTAAGTGTCGTTTCAGAGAGTGGTTGTATGGTCCTTTGTCCCATTGGCCAGAGCCAGAGGTAAAGGAAAAGAGATACAATCGGTGGGCGGAAGAAGAGTTGAAATTTGATCCAGTACTCTGCAAATGTGGTATTGAAGCTAAGTATGGATTAGTTCCTTCCGAGCTTGGTGTTGGATATTTTTGTGGACATATGGTCGATTACGATGAGGTTGGTATTTTTTTGCACCAGCTGTAATGTTATAGCGGTACTTACTATTTTTTTGTAGGAGACGAGGAAATGCAGTTGGGAGAGTTACGATGACAAAGGAGAGGTGATGCGCACAATAGAGTCCAAGAGACTAATGGGACAGAAGATGTGTTGTGGATCTTAGCTAGTCGATTTGTACATTAACGATCGCATACGCGACATGCGTAGGGAAGCAAAATCTGCCTTTTATGATAGCCCGAAGCGTGCAGAGTATGGGAGGTTAAAGGCGGCAGATGAGAAGAGAGCACAGGATGCAAGGAATGGGAAGCGGCTCAAGCCGAGAAACAGATGTTGGATAATCTTGCTGATCGCCTCAAGGGAAGTGGGTGAGAAAAATGATACTATAATTATGTTAGTACAATTTATTTATCTTGACTTTGCTAACTTATTTTGCTCATTATATTTGCAGAGATTGGATGTGGCGTAAACTATTTGGCCGATGAGGCGCATGCAAGATATGTTCAGGATAAAATGGCGACGGTTGAGCTGATGGAGGAGGAGGAGGAGGACGACACATCTAGATTGAGTGAGCTTATCGCTCTTGCAGAGGCAGGATTACATGAAGAAGAGGAGGACGACACATCTAGATTGAGTGAGCTCATCACACTAGCTGAGGCAGGATTACGTGCTCAAGAGGAAGAGGATGAGTTTATGTCTCAGGTCGTCGAAGAGGTAGAGGCGACTTATTACAAGAAGAAGTCTGATGAGGCTGAAGCTGAGGATGAGCTATTCTCCCAAGCTGTAGATGAAGCAGAAGCCAATTATTACAAGAGAACTGTTGACAAGTGTGATGCAGGACAATGCAGCAAATGGAATGAGGTTGTCGTTGAGGATTGCGCGACGGATGACTCCGAAGATGAATTACTTATAGATTGTGATTCAGACTGAAGAAACTTGTAGCCTGTTATGTAGTATTTTCGTATCCAAAATAATTTAGAACTCTACTTGAATATCTAAAATAGTTTAGAACTCTAAAGATGTGTTACTTATTGCTTGTCATGTTTTTACAATTCACAAAAAAAATTTGCAAGAGTTCTCCTTGTTTTATTAACAACCACAGTTCAAATAATCACATATTATAAGACATGACCACATTTCAACATATAATACATCACAAAATAACATCGAATATAAAAACATCAACAGAACATAGTTCTTTATACAATGTCCACAAACAAAGTCCAAAATACAATGTCCACAAAACATAGTCCAAAACACATAACATAGTTCACATTACAACGTCTCCAGCATGAGTCCAAATCACAAAGTTTTCAGCATAAGACCAACATCACAAATGTATTTATTTCCTCCTAGTCTTACCCTTACCCTTGGCCCCAAGAGCGTCGGTGCCTGAAGTGTAAGGGTCATGTGGACGCCTTCTACGTGGTGTCAGCTGTGATGGCTGAGTTGTAGGAGCATCCTGCAACTGTGATGGTCCAATCTCCTCCTGACCTGCGGCGCCAGCGCCAGTGTCGTCGTCGTGGTCGTCGTCGTCGTCGTCCTCGTCGTCGTGGGCCACGTCCTCAAACGTGTCCCGCGTCGATCGCGAGGAGCTCAGTCCTGCTGTAGATGGTCCAACTACACAAATGGGAGGCTGAACGTCCTACTGCATAGGAGGCACAGGCAGCTGCACGTCAACGTTCGCTAGAGACCGGCATCCACAACGAGCCGCTGCACGACGAAGACGACGTGATACCCTCTGTAATCGAAATATTAGTTACAGACATATGTTACAACATACAAATAAACAAGTTTTCTTTTAAACATTGATACTCACTGATAGTAACGAAAGCGTAGTACTATCTGAAGTTCTCTGTGAGATACGCTCAAGTTCAACAACAGATACGAGCATAGAGTTTCCCTATTCACAAGTTAAAACATTAGGATGCTCAAAACTAGACATAAAATATTGAATTGAAATCTCTAATTTTAGTAAAGAAATAGTTACCACTCTATCAAGGATTGGAGCAGCCTCAATTTGGGACCCGTGCCGAGCAGCTATGTCGAAAGTTGTGTCTTCATCGTCTGACGATTCTTGCTCGGCATAGTCTGCAGCTGTCCACTGTCCCTTAAGCTTGCACCTAGTCACACCAGCATACCAAATCAAATACCTTCGGAGGTGGTATTTTGTGTGCGCATGTTCGTTCTCATAGTTAAGATCCCCTGCTGTTCCCATTCATCAATGTAATCACGGTGGTGGGTCTCAAAGTCCGTGACCTTCTTCTATCTCTGCCTGTCGAACCTGCAAAAGTTAGAAACATATATTAGTAACTCATTCAATATTTGAATTATTAGTTAGAATAACAAGTGCATATAGTCACTCACTTATGAAGTTCTATTGAAGTCGAGAATGGCTCCACCGGAAACTCCTGTCGCAATCCGAACTGTCGAGCAACTCTGTGGGGCAAGTGGTACTCAACAGCATAAAAACATATGAGGGGACACCTCATTAGGTAGAGGTCCTCGTCTATTGAGCACATGCTGCTCAATTATATGCTGGCGAAATATGGATCAAGATATGGTTGCCAGGTCATCTGCAAAAGTTTTAGAAAGCACATCTAGGTTTATAGTCATTTTACCAATTGTTTAAGGAAAAAGATAAAGTAGACAACTCACCATCGAAGGAGTAAGTGCGTCGAGCTCGTTTGAGTACTCCACGTAAGCACGCTGGTGTCGTGCGAATGGCTCCTCGACCTGGTCCCAGCGGTAAGCAGCTGTGGGCTTAAGCTGATGTCCGGCTACCACGAACCACTCACGAGGAGCAAACTCTCTGGGTCGCCTAACGGGTATGTGTGCCCACATCCACAGCTGTAGTAGGTAGACACATCCACCTAAGCTAGCGGTCCTCGACGAACGACGACAAGCCTCGCAAAGTTGCCTGTACAGGAAGGCCAACACTGCAGAAGCCCAGCTGTAACCTCCTGTTGTATCCCAGTCAGTCAGGTAGGGCAGAAACATCCATGACGCGCTGTCGCCTGTCGCGTCTGGAAAAAGAACTGAACCAAATAGGTGGAGAATCCAAGCTCGACAATGGTATCCAACCGTTTGCTCATCTGCACCAGGTGGACACTGCCCAAAAGCCTCCCTAAGCCAGGTCAGTGGGACTCCGGTGTTGTGGCTACCTCGTAGGTCATCCGGAAGCAGTCTCCCAAGAAAGGCCTCCACCCTCTGCCTCCATCCGCCTGGTGATGCCTGACCGGTCACTGGACGACCAGTGATGCTGAGACCAAGAATCTTCTGGCAATCTTCCAGCGTCACAGTCATCTCCCCGCAGGGAAGGTGGAAAGTGTGAATCTCTGGCCGCCACCTATTGGAAGACAAATGAATACAAAATCATTAGTATGCAAAGTAGATTTGATAATTGTAAATATTAAACAACTAGAGAAGTCTTTACCTGTCGACCAGAGCCGTCAACGCCGCTGGGTTGAAAGTGGGCAGCCCACGGCGAACCTGGTACGATACGACGTCCAAGCCAGCCCTCTGTAGGAGAGGAGTGTACCTCTCATCGTACCACATCTCCTCCAGAAACCGGTCGTGGGTTCGGACCCGCAGAACGGGCAACACCTAGCAATCAAAAGAATTTCATTAGTCAAATATACGTCGCATATATTAATTTAAAAAATTAATATATGTGCAAAATATTACCTCTCCCTCTGCGATGAGACGACGCTTGTGGTGCTCGTCGTAGTGAGGGTCCAGCAAGTGGAACTGCGCCATCCTGCAAATTAAGATATCAACATATTAGAATTAAGTTGTGTACAAAGTGTAACAAAAACATCGACATATTAGAATAAAAGTTGTGTACAAATAAAATATTAAAATGTATCACACCTGACTAAGTGTCCAAATGCATGTACGTGAGTTGTGGCCAAGTCTACCGCATTTTCCGCATTCATTCTGCTCTGGGTCCACGAGAAAGGGGGACGCTCGACCTCTCCTACTGTGACCGGAAACCTGATCCATAACCATGTTGCACCGGCTCCTTTTCCTACTACCACGTTTGTCCCATCGATGCGCTGGATCAGCAACGTATACCGGACCGGTGTACGTTGGCCATTGTGACTCATCAAGAAATGGCTCAAAACGAGGGCTCCAGGTACGTACTAAGCTCTCTACACTGAACTCAGAAGGTATTCTGCTCTCAAATGCAAAGTTACGATGACATGCGGCTGCAACATAATGAGAACATGGAAAATGGTATTGTCTAGGTTTACCACAACTGCACGAGAATGCATCAAGTAACACGACATGTGTCCTCGAAGGTCGCTGAAAGGGAAATAGGCTTACACCTTTTTCCTAATTGATTTTGGTGGTTGAATTGCCCAACACAAATAATTGGACTAACTAGTTTGCTCTAGATTATAAGTTTTACAGGTGCCAAAGGTTCACAATAGACCAATGAAATGACCAAGAAAGGGTTCAAACAAAGAGAGTCAAAGACAACCGAAGTGTGCCCTGGTCTGGCGCACCGGACTGTCCGGTGTGCCACCGGACAATGTCCGGTGTACCAGGGAACTCGACGCTGAACTCGCTACCTTCGAGAAAATGGAGGCCGCTCCGCTATAATTCACCGGACTGTCCGGTGTGTCAGCGGAGCAACGGCTACTTCGCGCGCAACGGTCGACTGCAACACATTTAATGTGCGCCTGCACGCGCAGCAGGCGCACCGGACAGTCAACAGGAGTTGTCCGGTGCACCACCAGACAGCCTAGAGGCCCCACCAGTCAGAGCTCCAACGGTCGAACCCTAACGGCCGGGTGACGTGGCTGGCGCACCGGACTGTCCGGTGCGCCCGTCGACAGCAGCCTCCACCAAACGGCTAGTTTGGTGGTTGGGGCTATAAATACCCCAACCACCCCACATTCAATTGCATCCAAGTTTTCCACCTTCCAACACATTACAAGAGCTATAGCATTCAATTCTAGACACAACCAAAGAGATCAAATCCTCTCCCAAGTCCGGAATCACTCCAAATTAAATAGTGACTAGAGAGAGTGACATTTGTGTTCATTTGAGCTCTTGCGCTTGGATTGCTTCTTTTCTTTCTCATTCTTTCTTGTGATTCACTCACTTGTAACCGAGGCAAGAGACACCAATTGTGTGGTGGTCCTTGCGGGGACTTAGTGTCCCGTGTGATTGAGAAGAGAAGCTCACTCAGTCTAAGTGACCGTTTGAGAGAGGGAAAGGGTTGAAAGAGACCCGGTCTTTGTGACCACCTCAACGGGGAGTAGGTTTGCAAGAACCAAACCTCAGTAAAACAAATCCTTGTGTCTCACTCCTTATTTGCTTGCGATTTGTTTTTCACCCTCTCTCTCGGACTCGCTTATATTTCTAACGCTAACCCGGTTTGTAGTTGTGATTAACTTTGTAAATTTCAGTTTCGCCCTATTCACCCCCCCTCTAGGCGACTTACAATTGGTATCGGAGCCCGGTGCTTCATTAGAGCCTAACCGCTCGAAGTAATATCGGGAGATCACGCCAAGAAGGAGATGGTGACTGGCGACAAGCCCGCTACAAGCTACGGGAAGGCTCAATCGGGAGAGTCCCGCAACAAAGGGAAGGAGAAGGAATCCTCTTCCCACAAGTCGCATCGGAGTGGGGACAAGAAAAAGAAGATGAGGAAGGTGGTCTACTACGAGACCGATTCTTCATCGCCATCCACCTCTGGCTCCGACGCGCCGTCCATAACTTCTAAGTGCCATGAGCGCAAGAAGTTTAGTAAGATTCCCCTACGCTACCCTCGTATTTTAAAGCGTACTCCTTTACTTTCCGTTCCACTTGGCAAACCACCGGTTTTTGACGGTGAAGATTATAATATGTGGAGTGACAAAATGAGGCACCATCTAGCCTCACTCCACACAAGCATATGGAACGTTGTTGAGTTTGGTATACAGGTACCATCCGTAGGGGATGAAGACTATGATTCGGACGAAGTGGCCCAAATCCATCACTTCAACTCCCAAGCCACTACTATACTCCTCGCCTCCCTAAGTCGAGAGGAGTATAATAAAGTGCAAGGGTTGAAGAGTGCAAAAGAAATTTGGGACGTGCTCAAGACCGTGCATGAAGGAGACGAGGTGACCAAGATCACCAAGCGGGAGACGATCGAGGGGGAGCTCGGTCGCTTCATGCTTCACCAAGGAGAGGATCCGCAAGCCATGTACAACCGCTTGAAGACCTTGGTGAATCAAGTGCGCAACCTCAGGAGCACCAAATGGGATGACCATGAGATGGTCAAGGTTATTCTAAGGTACCTCGTTTTTCTTAACCCTACGCAAGTTCAATTAATTGGAGGTGATCCTAGATACAAGCTAATGTCTCCCGAGGAAGTCATAGGGAAATTTGTGAGCTTTGAGCTAATGATTAAAGGCTCAAAGAAAATCATCGAGCAAGGCGCCTCCTCCACGCCCGAGGCACAACCCGTCGCATTTAAGGCAACAGAGGAGAAGAAGGAAAAGTCTACACCAAGTAGGCTCCCCATCGATGCCTCAAAGCTCGACAATGAGGAGATGGCTTTAATCATCAAAAGCTTTCGACAAATCCTCAAACAAAGGAGGGGGAAGGACAACAAGCCCCGCTCCAAGAAGGTTTGCTACAAGTGCGGTAAGCCCGGTCACTTTATAGCAAAATGTCCTATTTCTAGTGACAGTGACAGGGGCGACGACAAGAAGGGGAGAAGAAAGGAAAAGAAGAGGTACCACAAGAAGAAGGGCGGCGATGCCCATGTGTGCCGCGAGTGGGACTCCGACGAGAGCTCCACCGACTCCTCCTCCGACGAGGACGCCGCCAACATCGCCATCAACAAGGGACTTCTCTTCCCCAACGTCAGCCACAAATGCCTCATGGCAAAGGACGGCAAAAAGAAAAAGGTTAAATCTAAATCCTCCACTAAATATGCCACCTCTAGTGATGAGGCTAATTCTAGTGATAATGAGGATGATTTATTTACACTTTTTGCCAACCTTAACATGCAACAAAAGGAGAAGTTAAATGAATTGATTAGCACTATTCATGATAAGGATGATCTCTTGGATAGCCAAGAGGACTTCCTAACTAAGGAAAATAAGAAGCATGTTAAGGTTAAGAATGCTTATGCTCTAGAGATGGAAAAATGTGAAAAATTAACTAGTGAGCTAAGCACTTGTCATGATGTTATTGCCAACCTTAGAAATGAAAATGCTAGATTAATTGCTAAGGTTGATTCAAATGTTTGTGATGATTCATATGTCAATCTTAGAAATGATCATGTTATTCTATTGCTAAGATTGAGAAATTAAATGCCTCTCTTGCTAGCCTTAGATTTGAAAATGAAAAATTGATTGCTAAGGCTAAAGACTTAGATGTTTGCAATGCTTCCATTTCCGATCTTAGAAGTGAAAATGACATTTTACATGCTAAGATTGTTGAACTAAAAACTTGCAAACCCTCTACATCCACCATTGAGCATGTTTCTATTTGCACTAGATGTAGAGATGTTGACATTGATGCTATTCATGATCACATGGTCTTAATTAAACAACAAAACGATCATATAGCAAAATTAGATGCTAAAATTGCCGAGCATGAACTATAAAATGAAAAATTTAAATTTGCTCGTAGTATGCTTTATAGTGGGAGACGCCCTAGCATCAAGGATGGCATTGGCTTCCAAAGGGGAGACAATGTCAAACTCAATGCCCCTCCTAAAAAATTGTCTAACTTTGTTAAGGGCAAGGCTCACATGCCTCAGGATAACGAGGGTTACATTTTGTACCCTGCCGATTATCCCGAGCATAAGATTAGGAGGATTCATTCTAGGAAGTCTCATTCTGGCCCTAATCATGCTTTTATGTATAAGGGTGAGACATCTAGTTCTAGGCAATCAACTCGTGCTAAATTACCTAGAAAGAAAACTCCTAGTGCATCAAATGAACCTAGCATTTCATTTAAAACTTTTGATGTGTCTTATGTTTTGACTAACAAATCCGGCAAAGTAGTTGCCAAGTATGTTGGGGACAAACACAAGGGAGCAAAGACTTGTGTTTGGGTACCCAAAGTTCTTGTATCTAATGTCAAAGGACCCAAAACTATTTGGGTACCTAAAATCAAGAACTAAATTTGTTTTGTAGGTTTATGCATCCGGGGGCTCAAGTTGGATCATCGATAGCGGGTGCACAAACCACATGACAGGGGATAAGAAGATATTCTCCTCCTATGAGAAAAACCAAGATCTCCAACGAGCTATCACATTCGAGGATGGAAACCAAGGTTTGGTCAAAGGTTTGGGTAAAATAGCTATATCTCCTGACCATTCTATTTTCAATGTTTTTCTTGTAGACTCTTTAGATTACAATTTGCTTTCCGTTTCTCAACTATGCAAAATAGGCTACAACTGTCTATTTACTGATGTAGGTGTCACTGTCTTTAGAAGAAGTGATGATTCAGTAGCATTTAAGGGAGTGTTAGAGGGTCAGCTATACTTAGTTGATTTCAATAGAGCTGAACTCGACACTTGCTTAATTGCTAAGACTAACATGGGCTGGCTCTGGCATCGCCGACTAGCACATGTTGGGATGAAGAATCTTCACAAGCTTCTAAAGGGAGAACACATTTTAGGACTAACCAATGTTCACTTTGAGAAAGACAGAATTTGTAGCGCATGCCAAGCCGGAAAGCAAGTTGGTGTTCATCATCCACATAAGAACATCTTGACGATTGACAGGCCACTCGAGCTCCTCCACATGGACCTATTCGGCCCGATCGCTTACGTAAGCATCGGCGGGAGTAAGTACTGTCTTGTTATTGTGGATGACTATTCTCGCTTCACTTGGGTATTCTTTTTACAGGAAAAATCTCAAACCTAAGAGACCTTAAAGGGATTCTTGAGATGGGCTCAAAATGAGTTCGGCTTGAGGATCAAGAAAATTAGAAGCGATAATGGGACGGAGTTCAAGAACTCTCAAATAGAAGGCTTCTTTGAGGAGGAGGGCATCAAGCATGAGTTCTCTTCTCCCTACACGCCACAACAAAATGGTGTAGTGGAAAGGAAGAATAGAACTCTTTTGGACATGGCAAGAACCATGCTTGATGAGTACAAGACTTCGGATCGGTTTTGGGCCGAGGCGGTCAACACCGCCTGCTACGCCATCAACCGGTTGTATCTACACCGAATCCTCAAGAAGACATCATATGAACTCCTAACCGGTAAAAAGCCCAATGTTTCATATTTTAGAGTCTTTGGTAGCAAATGTTTTATACTTGTTAAAAGAGGTAGAATGTCCAAATTTGCTTCTAAGGCTGTAGAAGGCTTTTTACTAGGATATGATTCAAACACAAGGGCATATAGAGTCTTTAACAAGTCCACTAGACTAGTTGAAGTTTCTTGTGACATTGTGTTTGATGATACTAACGGCTCCCAAGTGGAGCAAGTTGATCTTGATGAATTAGATGATGAAGAGGCTCCGTGCATCGCGCTAAGGAACATGTCCATTGGGGATGTGTGTCCTAAGGAATCCGAAGAGCCCATTCAAGCACAAGATCAACCATCCTCCTCCATGCAAGCATCTCCACCAACCCAAGATGAGGATGAGGCTCAAGATGATGAAGAAGAAGATCAAGAAGATGAGCCACCTCAAGAAGATGGCAATGATCAAGGGGGAGATGCAAATGTTCAAGACAAGGAGGATGAGCAAGTTGCAAGGCCGCCACACCCAAGAGTCCACCAAGCAATCCAACGAGATCACCCCGTGAACACCATCCTCGACGACATTCATAAGGGGGTAACCACTAGATCTCGTGTTGCACATTTTTGTGAGCATTACTCTTTTGTTTCCTCTATTGAGCCACACAGGGTAGAGGAAGCACTTCAAGATTCAGATTGGGTGATGGCGATGCAAGAGGAGCTCAACAACTTCACGAGGAATGAGGTATGGCATTTAGTTCCACGTCCTAACCAAAATGTTGTAGGAACCAAGTGGGTCTTCCGCAACAAGCAAGATGAGCATGGTGTGGTGACAAGGAACAAAGCCCGACTTGTGGCCAAGGGATATTCACAAGTCAAAGGTTTGGATTTCGGTGAAACCTATGCACCCGTAGCTAGGCTTGAGTCAATTCGCATTTTACTTGCCTATGCTACTTACCATGACTTCAAGCTTTATCAAATGGACGTGAAGAGTGCCTTCCTCAATGGACCAATCAAGGAAGAGGTCTATGTTGAACAACCTCCCGGCTTTGAAGACAGTGAGTATCCTAACCATGTTTATAGACTCTCTAAGGCGCTTTATGGGCTCAAGCAAGCCCCAAGAGCATGGTATGAATGCCTAAGAGATTTTCTTATTGCTAATGGATTCAAAGTCGAAAAAGTCGATCCTACTTTATTTACTAAAACACTTGCAAATGATTTTTTTGTATGCCAAATTTATGTTGATGATATTATATTTGGGTCTACTAACGAATCTACATGTGAGGAATTTAGTAGGATCATGACACAAAAATTCGAGATGTCAATGATGAGGGAGTTGAAGTATTTTCTAGGATTCCAAGTCAAGCAACTCCAAGAGGGCACTTTCATTAGCCAAACCAAGTACACTCAAAATATACTCAACAAGTTTGGGATGAAAGACGCCAAACCCATCAAGACACCCATGGGAACAAATGGGCATCTCGACCTCGACACGGGAGGTAAATCCGTAGATCAAAAGGTATACCGGTCGATGATAGGTTCCTTACTCTATTTATGTGCATCTCGACCGGACATTATGCTTTCCGTATGCATGTGTGCAAGATTCCAAGTCAATCCTAAGGAAGCTCACCTTAGGGTCGTAAAACGAATCTTAAGATATTTAGTTTATACTCCTAAGTTTGGCCTTTGGTACCCCAAGGGATCCACATTTGATTTAATTGGTTATTCCGATGCTGATTGGGCAGGGTGCAAAATTAATAGAAAGAGCACATCGGGGACTTGCCAGTTCTTGGGAAGATCTCTGGTGTCTTGGGCTTCAAAGAAGCAAAATTCTGTGGCTCTTTCGACCGCCGAAGTCGAGTATATTGCCGCAGGCCATTGTTGTGCGCAATTGCTTTGGATGAGGCAAACCCTTAGGGACTATGGTTACAAATTAACCAAATTTCCTCTTCTATGTGATAATGAGAGTGCAATCCGCATGGCGGATAATCCCGTTGAGCATAGCCGCACTAAACACATAGCCATTCGGTATCATTTTCTAAGGGATCACCAACAAAAGGGGGATATCGAGATTGCATATGTTAGCACCAAAGAACAATTAGCCGATATCTTTACCAAGCCATTAGATGAACAAACTTTTACCAAACTTAGGCATGAGCTAAATATTCTTGATTCTAGGAATTTTTATTGATGTTTTGCACACATAGCTCATATGTATACCTTTGATCATCTCTTTCATGTGCTATGACTAATGTGTTCTTTCAAGTCCATTTCATGCCAAGTCATAGATTGAAAGGGAAAAGGAGTCTTCGCCAAAGACAAGGCTTCCAGTCCGCTCCATCGAATCATTCATCCTTCACCGTCGCTCCGCTCAACTCTCCAACTTTGGTATAATCTTCACTTATTTACTTCCATCCAAAGGGGGAGAGAGTAGTTTCAAAGGGGCTTATATTTCACTCAAGCATCCGTTTTTGGCGATTCATGCCAAAGGGGGAGAGAGTATTAGCCCAAAGCAAAAGGACCGCACCACCACCAATTTCAAAAAATATAGTTTTCTATTTGATATTAAAAGAAGTTTTTCAATTGGAATCTTATTTTGATATAATTTCAAATTGGTATGCCCTCTTCAAAATTAATATCTAAAACCCTCTTGAACACTAAGAGGAGGATTTCATTAAGGGGGAGTTTTGTTTAGTCAAAATAAAAGCATTTGAAACAGGGGGAGAACTTGAAAATGCTTCTCAAAATCTTATTCATTTACCTTTGACTATTTGCAAAAGAACCTTGAAAAGAATTTCCAAAACATTTTGCAAAAACAAAACATGTGGTGCAAGCGTGGTCCAAAATGTTAATAAGAAGAAAAGCTAGCCATGTGCATCTAGTAAGTAATATTTATTGGTTTCATTCCAAGCAACCTTTGCACTTACATCAAACTAGTTCAATTCTGCACTTCCATATTTGCTTTGGTTTGTGTTGGCATCAATCACCAAAAAGGGGGAGATTGAACAGGAAATAGGCTTACACCTTTTTCCTAATTGATTTTGGTTGTTGAATTGCCCAACACAAATAATTGAACTAACTAGTTTGCTCTAGATTATAAGTTTTACAGGTGCCAAAGGTTCACAATAGACCAATAAAATGACCAAGAAAGGGTTCAAACAAAGAGAGCCAAAGACAACCGAAGTGTGCCCTGGTCTGGCGCACCGGACTGTCCGGTGTGCCACCGGACAGTGTCTGGTGCACCAGGGAACTCGACGTTGAACTCGCTACCTTCGGGAAAATGGAGGTCGCTCCGCTATTCACCGGACCGTCCAGTGTATGCACCGGACAGTGTCCGACGGCACACCGGACTGTCTGGTGTGTCAGCGGAGCAACGACTACTTCGCGCGCAACGGTCGACTGCAACGCATTTAATGTGCGCCTGCACGCGCAGAGGTCAGAGCACGCGCAGCAGGCGCACCGGACAGTCTACAGGAGTTGTCCGGTGCACCACCGGACAGCCTAGAGGCCCCACCAGTCAGAGCTCCAACGGTCGAACCCTAACGGCCGGGTGACATGGCTGGCGCACCGGACAGTGTCCGGTGGCGCACCGGACTGTCCGGTGCGCCCGTCGACAGCAGCCTCCACCAAACGGCTAGTTTGGTGGTTGGGGCTATAAATACCACAACCACCCCACATTCAATTGCATCCAAGTTTTCCACCTTCCAACACATTACAAGAGCTATAGCATTCAATTCTAGACACAACCAAAGAGATCAAATCCTCTCCCAAGTCCGAAATCACTCCAAATTAAATAGTGACTAGAGAGAGTGACATTTGTGTTCATTTGAGCTCTTGCGCTTGGATTGCTTCTTTTCTTTCTCATTCTTTCTTGTGATTCACTCACTTGTAACCGAGGCAAGAGACATCAATTGTGTGGTGGTCCTTGCGGGGACTTAGTGTCCCGTGTGATTGAGAAGAGAAGCTCACTCGGTCTAAGTGACCGTTTGAGAGAGGGAAAGGGTTGAAAGAGACCCGGTCTTTGTGACCACCTCAACGGGGAGTAGGTTTGCAAGAACTGAACCTCGGTAAAACAAATACTTGTGTCTCACTCCTTATTTGCTTGCGATTTGTTTTTCACCCTCTCTCTCGGACTCGCTTATATTTCTAACGCTAACCCGGTTTGTAGTTGTGATTAACTTTGTAAATTTTAGTTTCGCCCTATTCACCCCCCCTCTAGGCGACTTACAGTCGCACCTCACCGTTGGAAGTTATGTCTCCTAGTGTTGTTACCTTGTATTTACCCAACTCCTCATCAAAGCATTGTACCTCATGTCTATGGGCACGTTCCTTTGCATTATTAAGGTGTGATGTTGGTTTAGGTGCCCATCTCTGCCCTCGCGTCTGCATTGCCTTGGCCTGTGCGTGTCTATCATTAAACCAAGCCACAAGCCTATAAAAAGTGAATGTTACTATAGCATTGACTGGCATGCCGCGTATACCCTTGAGCACACTGTTAAATGACTCGGCCATGTTGCTAGTCTGAAACTCGAACCGCCAGCCACCTTCGTCGTAGGCCCTTGTCAATTTATGCGGTTCCCTCAGCAATCCAGCAATCCAGCAATCCAGTTCTTACCTTCAGCATTTGTTGCATCTTTTAGTTCCTTCAACTTATCCTCGAAAAACGAAACCTCCAACTGTCGACATACCTCCTCAAAAAGGGGGAAGTTAGCCTTGCTATGATCCTTTCGAAGAAGCTTTTCTGCTAGATGTCGAGTGCACCATCTGTGGTGCATGGGTGCGTAGCCAGGAATCTGCTCTTACACTGCATTAAGAATACCTTGGTGTCTGTCAGATATGACACCAACCTCACGTACAGGGCCTACGACATGGATGCGTACAAGCCGCAAGAACCAAGACCAACTATCTCTGTTCTCCCTCTCCACCAAAGCAAATGCCAAAGGAACTAGTGCGTTGTCTGCGTCGCATGATATGGCAACCAACAATATGCCCTTATACTTCCCAAGCAAAAAAGTACCATCAATAGAGAGCACGGGACGACAATGCCTGAAGGCCTCTACGCACTGCGAGAAACACCAGAAAGCACGAAAAAATATCTCTCTGTCGTTCCTCCATTCATTAGGTTTGGGGATGTACTCGTAATGCATGCCTGGGTTTTTTGCTTTGATTGCATTGAACAATGCTGGTAACTTCTCATAACCCTCCTCCCAATCCCCGTATATCATCTTCCATGCTCGCTGCTTTGCCCTCCATGCTTTCCCATATTTGATCCTGTAACCAAACAGCTCCGAAGTCATGGTCATAATTGACTTCACCTTCAAGTTTGGTTGAACCTTCAATATCCCCAATATCCTTTTCGCAATCAGGGTAGATGTCAACTGACGATGCTTAGAGCTCAGCTCTGTCTGGGCACAAGTGTGTGGACCTACAATTTTGGTGATCTTAAACTTTCTGATGTCCTTCTGCCTTCGGGCACATACCCTTCAATTACATTCTGACACCTCGCACACAACAGTGTAACGACGCTGTGCATAGGAATGTCTCACCTTGAACGGCCTCTTGCGGTTCACAGAATATTCCTGTAGCCATCGTCTCAGTGCAGGCAGGTCCTTGAAAAGTAAGCCTACCTTAATCTCAATGTTGTCGGCGTTATCCGGAGCCTCTAGCAGTTCATCATCATGCCCTTCAGCATATGCACGGGTGGAATGACTTAGACTGCTAAATTCATGTACTGTAGGGTCACGCTCCGGACACAACGTCTTATGAGTTCAATTTCTTGCTCGATCATTTCTTGAACCAGACGGTCATCATCAGAATCTAAGGCTCGTGCAGCCTCATATGGCTCCTCCTCATCCTCAATATGAACATCAACACTATTGGATGTCCTGCATATGTTGTCCATATTATATGACACAGGCACATCAAGATAAGCACCATTATCAATTTGTGGAGATCCTGCATCGGGTCGAAGCAAGAAATACCACATTAAAAAGTCTAATCAAACGAAATAACGATGGATATGAACAACGTGTCAAAGACACTTACTAGGATGATCCTGAACTGGATCCTGGGTCAATGGGATCTCTTGGGGGGTACCACCGGATTAGAAGCCCCACAAACGCCAGGAAGAGGACGAGAAATCCCATACTCGTGCGGCCCCGATTGAGCATCGGGCACAACAACCACTTCTTCCGGAAGCTCTACCAAAGGAGCTTCAATACGAGATGCATTGGGAATTTGTGGAGTCAACCCGACTGGAGCATCACGATGAGTAACAGATAACGGCTGAACAACCACATCCAAACATGGTGGAAGCATGGTCTTCACGATTCTTACATATCTCACCCAATCATCTTCTGAGGCAATGGAGATCAACCGTCGGACAACTGTTCCATAAGTAATATGGGACAACAAACCCTAAATTGATATTCTAGGGTCATTTATGTTGCAACTAATCTCCTCACAAGCTCGAGCGAAAATCTTGTCAAAAGATGGTCTTTCATCGAACAACATGGTCACGATCTTCATACCATCAAAAGTAACATTCCCATAAGCATCTATCCCACGCTTCCTCTATGGTATAGTGTCACTAGGGTGTCCATCTATTGCAAAAATGGATTACTAACTCAATAATGGCTAGGTACTTAAGCCTAAAAACTTACTAAATAATAAATAAATAGTAACTACTTATTAACTAATAACTATATAGTAAATATTAAATGACCACATCAAACGAAATTACATAATCTATGAATAATGTACGAAAACTATGTATACCTGAGATCGCGTACGAGTCCAGTTAACGGTGGAGAAGGACTAGTCGGAAGAACACCTAAGTGCAAAAATAACTATTGTTAATAAAAAATTTGGCAGCACCTCCCCTGTAAAGTGATGTTTCTAAAACCTGCAAAGAAATAACAACACGATGGTTGCCAACACAGAAAACTGCTACAAACATGTATATGTTAACCCTATATAATCACTCACTTTCCTCCATCAATTATACTAACAATATGCTACCGACTTACTAACTATATAATCACTAACTATATATACAAACAAATAAATACCTAGCTAACTAATTATAATAAGAAATGAATAGCTAACAGACTATGTATTAAACTAAGTAATCTTGTGCTATAAATTTATTTTTCAGTTAGAATAATCTATTTAGCTCAAATTAATACCAAGCAATGATATATTAACATCTAGCTGTCTAATTAGCTAACTAATTAATACAAACTAATTTGAATCATCACCGTGGGGAGATGGCGGTGAAGAGGGCAGCGGGCAGCGGGTGCAGAGCGTCGAGGGCACGGCATGGACGAAGGCTTCGGTGTGGACGAAGGTGGAGGCGGCGGCTTCGGCGTGGACGAAGGTGGAGGCGGCGGTGGCTTCGGCGTCGGGCAGAAGGGGCAGGCCGGCGGCGGCGGGAGGCTCTGGTGGCGGCGCGAGCAGTGGACAGCGTTTCTTTGGCTCTGGTGGCGGCGCGAGCAGTGCACGGCGGCGGGCGGCACTGGTGGCGGCGGGTGGGCAGGGCGGCGGCGGCGTCGGGAGGAACGAAGGGAATGGGAGGAAGGAGAAAGAAGAAATGCGGCGTAACGGTTAATTCCTAGCTCGGCGCCAAGATCTGTGGCGCCGAGCTAGGTGCCACGCGTGCGAACACGTCACGTCTGTCCGCCATGGACACGTCAGCACTCAGCGCCACAGGCTGTGGCGCCGAGCTGTGTTACCTCGACGCCACAACCTGCGGCGCCGAGAGAAGGGTCCAAAATTGAGATTAAAATTTTTTTAGGTCCAAACGTGTTTTTATTCCTGATAAAGGGTTAGAATACAAAAAATTCGGTCAACAAGGCAAAAAGGTAAGGTCTCAAAGTTGATCCTTGATGTAGTTATATTCTAATCTAGAAGTCATATGTGTCCTCCTCGCTTGTCCAAACACTAACCGTAATACCGTTGTATATATCATTAATGAGTCTAACATACTTCGCCAGACCTTTATGTTTATCTAAAGCCCACCACACAATATTTCTTGGTATTTTGTCCTAATCTTTCTCCAAGTCAATGAAACCCATGTGTAAGTCTTTATTCTGCTCCCTATACTGCTACATCACTTGCCTTGTTAAGAAAATGGCTTCCATGGTTGACCTTCTGGACATGAAACCAAATTGGTTCAAAGAGATCCTCATTATTTCTCTCAGATGATGCTCAATAACTTTCCCTCGTAACTTCATAGCATGGGTCATCAACTTAATTCCTTGGTAATTAGTATAACTTGGAATGTCTCCCTTATTCTTGTGGATCGGTACCAATATATGTACTTCTCCACTCGTAAAGAATCTTATTCGACCAAAATATATGGTCGAACAACTTGGTTAGCTATACTATAGTTGTCCCTAAGGCATCTTCATACCTCAATTGGGATACCATCAGGAGCCATCGCCTTACACTCTTTCATTCTTTTCAATGTCTCTCTAGCCTCAGATTCTTGCATCCTACTCTAGCCTCAGATTCTTACATCCTACCGATAAAGAGCCAATTGGTGTCATTAAAAAAAAGTCATACAACTAAAAGGTTGTGTCCTCGTTCTCTTCATAAAACATTTTGTTAAAATACTCTATATTTTATCCTTGCCAGAAGAGAGGATAAACGATACATTGTACTAACTCCCTCCGTTTTTTTATTTATCGTATGTTAGTTTAAAAATAAACTAATCGGCGATAAATATTTAAGAACAAAGATAGTATCATATAGGGTTAATCTATATGCCTTGACAGTACAGTGGGAATTTTAAAGCATATATCAATGATCCCCTCCCCTACGCGCGCGCGCGCACAATGTTCCATATCAAATGGTATCAGCAATTAGTGTCACTGAGTAAAAACAGTGGCCAAGATTCGCATGTCCATTCACATCGGTTTTTTTTTGTGTGTGCTACACGCAGAAGCAAAATAATCATCTAAGCAATTAGTGTCACTGAGTAAAAAACAGTGGCACATTCTGTTAGCTGTTGCAGAATAGTACTCCCTCGGTTCTAAAATAGTAGTTGTTTTAAAGAATTAATGGATTCATATCATTCTTAATGCATATATTTTGTATGTGTCTAAATTTATCCACATTTATTTGAATATAGACATAAAAGACTAAAGCTAAAATGACTATTATTTTGGAACAGAGGGAATATTTGATTTTGCTTGTACTTACAAAAAAACGCAGAAGCAAAATAATCATCCAAGGCAATCTAAGTGGCACAGCTCTCATAAAAGAATGAAAAATAAAATTTCTTTTGAAGGGCAGTGAACAGAACAATCTCCTACAGAACTATAATATAACTAATTACTGACAGAAAAAAGAACAGAAATGCAACTTACAAAATAAGAATAAAAAATACTATTAAAGCTTTTTTTCCCGGAGGCACCTCATCTATGCAACATAAACAATTAACAAGTAGCGCTCCACTTCTTTCATCACTTGTAGGCATACTTGGTCAAGAAATCAGATATTTGCGAGGCACTCTCATACGCGCCCTCAACGCATCTGCCCAGGGCAACTCCTGCAACATAGTTCCCTCCTAGGAACAGCCCATCGTAGCCACCTCGGTCCAGGGCAGCTTTTGCGGCTTCCAGAAGATCAAGATGTCCTACCAGGAACTGAGGTATGGCTTGTGGCCAAACTCGGACACCAAGGACTAAAGGGTCCACTGCTGTAGAATTTATAAGCATTTTTCGGAGGTCACGGTCAACTGCTTCGACCAGCTCACTTTCAGTCTGAAATGAGGCGGGATCATCAGAAATGCAGCCAATAACAGGCAATCAAATAAAGACTTTTTAAATCGTACTACATAACCAGCAGGCAGCAGCTCAAATTTTCCATGAGTTCAGTGCAGTTAGTGTTAAAAAAGTGTAGTCAATGTTTATAGTGATAATTAAAGAGCAAATTATTGGTACTAAAAGTTCTATTCATAAAGGAGACTAAAAAAATTTATAAACACATCATAATAACAAAAACACAAGGCAATCTTTTTGGGGTAAGAATTGTTAACCTTGGAAACAATTCCTGTGTTTGTAGCACCTCCTATGTAGTTTAGAAGTAACACCCTACCGTCAGGAGCACGATTTGGAAAGAGTGAGGAACTGTATATTGTTCCTACAAAAGCATATTACCAACAATACTGTTGTATCATTATCTATTCTTGGATTCAATCTGAAAATAAAATAAAGTTAATGCTAGAAATAAAGCAGGATGGAAAAGAAAGAAAACTGTCTGTATATGTTTGGAGCTTTAAGACTGGACGATTGCAAGAAATACCTAATGTCTCAACTCCTTGACTACGTGGATGCAACTGGCCAAAGCCCTGGAGCTCCCCATCAATTAAGCATTCTTTTCTAATTGCTTCCTTTGGATACGAAACAGTTACAGCAGCAACCGGTGGATAATAGAATCTTGATAGAGCATCTGCAGCATCGCTCTGCAGAGTGTAAAGACAAAGTTCATGCTCATCCACCAATGTTAGACATATTTTCTTAGATATTTTGACCATTAATATCCCTTACACTATACTGTCAATTGTTATGAAGTCAACACTATCTTAAACGCGCTTTGACTATAAATCTATTGAAGAAACTTTTGTTCAATAAACATAAATGTAGTTTGACTAAGGGTAGCAGAAACAATATAGTAAGCAGCTCTCTATACCGGTGTCCAAACTGTAGAAGTTATAGATTACCTATCCAACAGTCAATCAACAAAATAACAACAAAGTTTTTTAGTCCCAAGCAAGTCAAGATAGGCTAGAGTTGAAACCAAGCGAAAGGGGTCTCTAGCAGAGTTAGTTAGGTGGTCTGAGTAGTACTCTTCAGGTCCTGAGTTCAACTCACAGTGGGAGCGAATTTTAGGATGGAGCTACGATGCCGCTGTGTATAGGTATGGCATGGGTTTCGGAGTTTTCTCGACTGCGCGAGAAAGTCTTCTTTATGTAATATCCGGGGATTGTCTTACCCTCCGTAGGTCATGTTTTTTTAAGTAGAAATGCAATATAAGCCACAAATCAAGGTTCACGTAGGTGGATAGCTGTTTTTCATTCGCTTCTATTCAAAGTTAAATCTTTAGATATATTTTATCCTTTCAAGTATCCTTTTACTGCCTCTTCCTATGTCAACTTCGGCCCTTTCCTACCTCTCTTCTCATCACTACCACGCCTTAGGATCCACTACACACTGGTGTCTTTGAAGGTCTCCATTAGACATGTCCAAACCATCTCAATAAGTGTTAGACAACCTTTTCTTCAATTGGTATTACCCTTAGCCTATCACGTATATTATCGTTTCAAACTTGAAACTCTTCTGGTATGGCTACTAACTATGACGACACCCTGTTCTCTCTTGCTTGCTCTCCTAGGTGGACATCTTGTACAGAGCTTCACAACCCCATTTGCGAGTGCCCTAATTGTTGTTCAAAACTTACAAACATTACTTATTCAGAACTAGGTCTTACATTGATGTACAGACTACAGAGTAATAGAGTAATAACCAACTGGTTCACATGGCACATAGAATAAAGAATTTAAGGTACCGTTTGGTTTCAGAGCCAGTTGGAATGGAACGTCTCCTTTCCCGGGAGTGGCTCTGTTCGGGAGATTTTGAGGAGTTAAATGGTTCAACATTTGAGCATAATTTTCCATTTTTAGAACCACCCCGTTCTACATAGAATCAATCCCACCGTACTCCGGAACCAAACGCTACCTAAATGTCACCAGTAGCTAGCAATAATTATAATTGGTCAATTGAAAGTCATTTATTTAGTTCATATTTTATTTTTCAGTTCGAATCTGCATGTCCATGTTATTAACTAAATTGTTCAGTTATTTTTTCCAACCCCACCAGGAACTGTCTAGGTCTAGTTAGTTCCAAACTTTTTCTACAGCTTGTTTTTGGGACCTTGAGGATAATGGCTTGGATACTCCTCGCGAGATATTCTGTGCAACATGGTCCTATGGACAAACAAATAAGTGTCTTCAAAGCCACAGAGAATATAGTAAGAGAAAAAGGATTCAGATGTAGTTCTCAAAAAACTGGCAAATTGGATGTAAGCCAATGTAGCTGAATTTTTACCATCTTGTGAAGGACTTGGACCAAATTGAACTGGATAGAAGGCGATGTAATATATATAGTATCATAGTAAACCATATAGGGGGGGGGGGGGGGGGGGAGGAGATCCAAATTATTGAAGCAGCATAGCGACAACCTCAATGCATTTGGATCACCATTCCAACCAATGGTCATGCTGGGGAAACTTCATCCTGGTGCTATTTCTTCTCTCTATTTCCTTTTTTAATTATACTAATTCTCTAGATGGAAATTTTTCTCTTAAGATGATTAATTGTACATACTGGTCACTGAGGCCGTTTTATAAGGAACACAGTATAAAGTTAAGAGCTTAACAAGTTTCTTGTATATTCGAATTATTATTTTAAAGCCTACAGTTTTGACCAGATAAGAAATGGGTGCAGTCCACTTCAATTAGCTTGTCGGCAAATTCTTCTTTAGTTCTATTTAAGCTCAGCAATTACTCACGTCATCATAACTTTCCACAAATTTTTTCAAACAAATGATCCACTTGGAAGATAACAACAGTCATTCAGATGTCTACGAAGTAGGACAGCTTAGAATTTTCTAAGCCTTGCAGAAGTTTAGTAAATGTCAATGAAAAATTGAAGATGTTGACAATGGAATAGCAGAAATCATCAAACACTTAATGAGTGCAAACCCGTTAAGTGTTAATATGATAGGGTATCAAGAAGTTCAAATACTCCAGTTTCTGAAAACAAAAAAAAAACCATTAGTTTGTACTTACTGAAAGTGGACGCAAAATGTTGCTAGCAACATATGATGGAATAGTCATGATAACACTTTTAGCCTGCACCGAAACAACCCCTTCTGGCGTTTCATACTCCAAAACATATCCCTTGTCATCTGATTTTGTAATGCTCGTGAGTTTCCATGATAGTTTGACTTTACTACCCAAGCTGTAAATGAACAAATGTACAAAATTGGATATAGTTGAGTAACAAATAGAACAATAATCCTGGATCAGAGATCTAACATTATAATTGTTACTAGTTTGCATCTGAATTGCAAGAAATATGCACACCAGCATGTTAGTTTGCAACTATGCACACTAAAATGTTCTATAAACCATGCTTCATGGAATTTCTATGTACAGCCTCTAGCTCTACATTTGATATTTTTCAAATGACAACATAAACCTATCCACCTATATGGCAGTCATAGCATAAATAAGGATGGAATGAATGACAATGCCCTAGGCCCCTAGTTAGTATCAAAATTGTGCAAAGGTTATTTGCGCTTTCCCATGGACAGATATGAAATGAAGAGTGAAACCACGACATTGTATGATTATATCTGAATTATGCAAACAAGTTCGACCTTAGGCATCCATCTATCTGAACAGTCCACATGCCCCATGTCCATAGCTGGTTCACTGCATAAATAAATATCTATATACCATAATACTATTAAAAGCAGAAAGGATTCTTCCATTAATCACATTTTACTTCCCACAATACCCTTGCACACCTCTCTAATTGTCTGTGACCCAATTACCCAAACTTACGACCCATGCTAATGCAAGTTAGAACAACATGCAACTTGCCACGTTAAGGAGTCTAAATCCAAAATGTATTGGAACAAATGAAACAATCGTTGCAAATATATCCGGGCTGCTAGTCGTTCAGGTGACAGTGTAACAAGATGTACATTTCGTTGTAATACACGGATATGTTTGTTAGTAAATATACAAAAAAAAAAGAACAAACCTGGATGTAATGGCATTTGGAAGCATGGCAAGACCCTTCCTGAAAGATGCAACTGTCTGCCCTTTTGGCTTCGGAAGGCGGCTAAAAGAGGTTAAAACAGATCAATATAGCAGAACAGCCAATTGACGGAACAAAAAGAAAATGCATCAATCTCTTACGCATCCCTCGGTGGTTTTGGATTCTTGCTCCTCTCCTGAATTGTCTTGATGGTTCCACCAATAATACTACCTCCAGTTTCTTCCAACCGCCAAACCTTCCCAAATGCAGCCTTCATGCTGAGCTTAGAAGGATCACCAGCATAGACACCTTAGGTTTACAAAGTTGTTAAATTCTTATGGTAATCGGCTAACCGCTGCAAGTAGCAGGCCAGAACAAACAACAATAACACACTGCAATAAGCACCTGAGCAGAAAGGCTCAATGAGGCGCTCAAAGACCTCAGCACCGAGGTTGCGGCGCACGAACTCCTCCACTGACTCTTCGCGGCCCTGAAACCTCCGCCAGAAACGCTCAGCCCCGTGGCAACGCAACAATCAAACACACAAGATTTAAAAATGCAGCATGGGGAGAGCACGAACTGGAGGAGGCGGGCGGATGCCAAGCGCGCCTAGACCGGCCCTGAGCTTCCCTGGGATGCTCATGAGATCGAAGAACGGGAGGTCGGCGGGCTTGGATGGCACAGGCCTCAGCTTCCCCTCCCACAGCACGAAACGCGGCGCGTTTGGGTCCCCAAAAACCAAGTCATCCTTCAGTCCGCTGTCCACCTGCGCGCGCGCATAAAATCCATTCAGCATCTCAATTCCATGGCTCCGCATGAGTCTGAGAAGAAGACGCTGCGGCGCCAGCGAGGAGCGTACGGCCATGGTGAGAACGGGGTCGGAGGGCTGGAAGCTGTTGGGACCCTCCTCCCAGAGGTACCCTTCCTCGGGGCGCTCGACGGTGGTAATGTTGCCGCCGGGGCGGGCGCGGGCCTCCGTGACAAGCACGTCCCCGACGCCGTGCCGCGTGGCCAGCGCCTGCGCGGTGCAGAGGCCACTGATGCCTCCGCCCACCACAACGCAGTCCGCGGACAGCCGCGCGCCGGTGGAAGCCGGTGCCTCGGCCGCGCCGCCCGCCACAGCAGCGCAGCGCACGCTGAGTCCTCGATGGCGGAGCCGCGCAGGTATTCGGGTCCCGTTGAGTAGCGGCGATGCAGCGGTGGCCATGGCGGTGGCTGTGGCGGCGACCATTTCCGGCGGCGTTGCGGAGCTGAGCGCCTGTGCGGCGGAGTGGATGACACGACGAGATGGGGTAGGGCCGTTGGGCTTGGAGTTAAGGATGGCCCACTGGAACGTTACAGGTGGGCTGGGAATCGCATTGCCGTGCGTGATTGGTTCCGTTGATATCCAATCCCTCTCAAAGTCTGCACAAGACCTGCTTCCCCTGACGGGCCACGGGTGACGTGGGCCTTGTTCGCTCTAGAACCTGGCCTTGGTTGCAGGCTGAATTTGAGGCACAGGATCAATTGCAGCATAAATATTTCTGAAAAAATAACCCTTTTATCTCTGTGAACTACCGTTATGGTCTTATCTTCCCATCAAACTTCAAAACCGGACATCATAACCCCTCAATTCTGAAACCATTTACAGCATCTCCAACAACGTGACCTATAAAAATGCCCTATAATTTGAAAATAAGTATATTTTATAGAATTTAGGGCACCAACAAAACACCTTGCTCCAACAGTAAAGCCTTAAATCTAGATTATAGGGCACCCACTACGGTGTAGTATATTTATGTCACTTGAGAGGGTGCCCTATAGTTTTTTGACAAAATTTTATGAAATAGGACACTGTTGGAGTAGTTTTTCCTGTGTAAAGCCCCATATTTCAATTTGAGGCACTAATTTGAGGCATTGTTGGAGATACTCTTAGATTATCTCTAGGGCTTCTTCATATGTATCCATATCCACTTTAATCGACATATGTTGGGCGATTCCGTAAGTTGGTTTAATTTTCATTCAAATTCATTCTACCGGGTTAGAGGTAGTTTCCAAGACAATTTCATAAGTTGATTTTGTTGTAGATATAAGTGTAGCAAAATAAATCTTCTACCGTGTTAGAAGTGGTTTCCAAGAAAATTTCAAAAAATAGAAAAAAAAACTTAAAAACATGGCAAGGCTTTTAAACCACAAAAAAGGTCTATAAGAATTCTAACAAAATTCCATAATGAAAAAAATAAAATATTTAGAGCTCGTGAAAGTATCTCTAATAGTTTTAATAAGATTAGATTTCACTCTAGGAAATTGAACAAATGATTTTAATCAATGTGTAAACATGTCTTAAAAACTTTTCACAACAAAATCATCTATAATCTAGTAAGAATGTAATTTAAATGGTTTTAAGAGTTAAGGGGTGATAAAATGTCAAATTTTGAAGTTTAGAGTGAAAAATTATACCACGACAAAAGTTTGAAGAGGTAAAAGGACTTTTAAGTCCTTGGGGGCTTCCCTTAACTATTGTTGTGGACATATAATTTAGCTCCTACAACTACGAAAATTAGTTATTTTTGCTCCTTGTGTAGCTTGAAAGGTGGTTTAGTCCAGTACAGTGTCATGTTGGATGTCATACATGAAAGTCCAAAGTTTAGTTTTGGTAATTGAGTGACTAGTTGATAACTTTTTTGAAAGGCTATAATTCGGTTTTGGTAATTGAGTAACAACTTAGATGTACTGATATGTTATTGATATGAGATACACAGGTGATTAGTCCATAAATACACTAGTGTGAGCAACACTTAAAACCATAGTGAAGAGATGGCTTGATTATCGGATACGAAATTTAATTCTGTGTGATTTGGAAAAAAAATGGACCTGATTCGAGTTCCAAGGTGAAAGTTATGGTCGTTTTAAGTTTGAACTCCGAATCAGGGTTTCTGACGAGGCGTTGGAAGGGTGGGGCGGTTTTATGGGTATGGTCAGTTTGGGTGATTGAGTCGGTTTATCGATATTGAGTTTGTGGAGTGACAGTGGATGGTGATGACCAAACTAACCCCAAAAAAATCTAAACCAACAACCTAATTGAAAGTCGCCTAGAGGGAGTGAATAAGCGAAACCTGAAATTTATAAATTTAAACACACACTAAGGCTGGGGTTAGCGTTAGAATTAAATTCGAGTGCTGAAGATTGTTTCTCTTGCTAAGAGTTACTCAATTGATGTGGATGACGTGTGGGAGCAAACTCAAATCAATATTAGCAAGGAAACTTTAGAGAGAGGAAAGAGGGCAAACAAATCAAGTGAAGATCAATGCAAGTGAACACGGTGATTTATTTTACCGAGGTTCGGTTCCAAAGAACCTAGTCCCCGTTGAGGAGGCCACAAAGGTCAGGTCTATTTTAACCTTTTCTCTCTCTCAAACAGTCACTTACACTTGATGAGCCTTCTTCTTAATCAATTGGGTCACTAAGACCCCGCAAAGACCACCACACACTTAGGTGTCTCTTGCTAGCTTTACAAAGCACTTATGAGAATAAGAATAGGGAAGGAGAAAGCAATCCAAGCAACAAGAGCAACAAATGAACACAAAACTCTCTCTTTCAAGTCACTAAGTGGTTGAGTTGATTTTTGGAACTTGGAGATGATTTGATCTTTGGAATGTGTCTTGAAGTGAATGCTATTGCTCTTGTATTGAATAGGAACTTCAGAAAACTTGAATGCCAATGAATGAGGTGGTTGGGGGTATTTATAGCCTCCAATCACTTCCTAGTTGTTGCCTGAATTTGCTGTCGATGGGCACACCGGACAGGCACTGTTCACTGTCCGGTGCGCGTCACGTCAGCACGCCCGTTGGGGTTTGGAGCAAGTTGACCGTTGGAACCTTTGTCCTGTAGTTGCACCGAACAGTACGGTGCCACACCGGACATGTCCGGTGACCACTGAGTTCGCTGCTCTGACTTCTGCCACGCACTGTTCATCATTGTTCACTTTTTCAGTCGACCGTTGATGCGTAGTGACCGTTGCTTCCGCTGGCTCACCGGACATGTCCGGTGCACACCAGACAGTTCGGTGAATTTTAGCGAAGCGCCTAGAGAATTTCGGAGGGTGGCCTGTTCGCTTGTGCGTGGGCCTGGTACACCGAACACTGTCCGTTGTGCCAAAGGCAGCACACTCTCATGTCCTTTGCTCCAAATTTGTTTGTGTCCCCAACTGAATTTCTTTCTTGGTTTGTGTTGAAATACATGACATCTTGACAAACTAATTAGTCCACGTGGTTTGTGATGGACATCAACCACCAAAATCGATTATAGGAAATGATTAAGCCCATTTCCCTTTCACTAATTAGGGTTGTTGGCGAGGCAAATGAAGGGTGAATGGGGTCGTTTTGTGGATAGGTTGGTTTTGTGGATAGGTCGGTTTTGTGGATGGATTGATTTATCAAGATTGAGTTTATTGGGTGGCAGCGGATGGTAATGATCAAACTAACCTAAATCAAATGTAAACCAGCAACAAGACCTTGACCTAGGACATAAACTCAGAACTATGGACTCCAAAACTGAATTGTCAAAAGGATAAGATGAAGGTTTTAGGTCGGCACAAACGGATCGCAGTTTTTTGGCTTTTTTGTGGGTTATAGGACGAACAAACGAATTGAATGGTAAGATTATACCTCACGGGCAACCTGAATCTTGATACCACTTGATAGAGAACGAGACCCGATCTTTCATGAGGTATGATAACTTGATTGGGTGGAGATCTCGACGTTGATGATCCAAGGCTCCGAGCGAACGAATCCTCGAAATCACTACACCACTGCTCTATTGGTTATCACTCGTGACACACGAGTGACCTCGCCATGAAGGCTTATCCCTACAAGCGCAATCAAGGACACAAGCAAGAATAGGAAGAACACAACCAAAACTATGTTGATTACGAATTGGGGTCTCACAAACCGATGAACTGCGACATTGTTCGATGACATATATGATCTAAGCATAACCCACCCTAATGTGGCGGCAGCTACTGAATAAATAGAGTATTAGGGTGTGCATGATCCCTGGTCTCGCCCCTAATGGGCTCCGACGTGATACATGGGCCAACGGCCCAACAGACAGTGTCGCAGCACCAAAACAGAATATAAACGATGAATTGTTTCAATGATTCCCGTTGACTCCGGATGAACTTTAAGGTGGGACCAATTGGGTTGGTTAGATAATCTCTTTATCTTTCCAACCATATCAAGTCCGCACACAATCGGAGTCTGGTTGCATCTTGGGCATCAATTTTAGTACAGACTAGTCCTAGAACCCAAGATGGAATCATAGCGAGTCGGACTTGATCTCCTTCCTGTTGTTGACACCCTTGCTTCTCCTCCTCATCCCCTTAGCCTTTCCCAAGTCTTTGCTGGTCCTCTCCAAGGTTCCTAATCATCAAAACATCCATGGCCCCAAGCGTAAGCTCTGAAACACAATTGACTAGGGTAGAATGTACCTGAATATTTAGCTGTCGTGCACGCGATCGTGTTATCGGTCCATACATTATATGTATAGAAGTGATGTACTCATCAGTTTGGTACCCATCTCGATATGGGTCCATACACATCAGCTAAAAGTGCCTTGGGTACCCAAATAGCATTTGTGCTAGGTCTAGTAGAACCAATCATGGGTATAGCACAATTGTTATATTTGGGTCACCTAAGCAAATAATAATGGAATGAATTTCTTAACTTAGGAACTTCATCCTTAGTACAAACCTTATGTAGATGACCTTGCTCACCACACTTGTAGCAGACGCGTCACTCAACCTGATATGACGCTTGCTGTTCATTCTTTGTCTTGGTGAGAGTCATCTTTTGTGATGCAAGGTCCTTGTTCTCCATGTGAGGACATAAGCTATGAAGTGGCCTAGATCCTTACATTTGAAACATCTCCTTTTTCCTCTCCACCTTTTGCTCTTGGAGGACACAGAAACGTCATGGAGGGAGTACTACAGACGCCATACATAGTATGGACAAGTACCAGGAGAAGGTTCATACAAGAAAATGGCATAATTGCCTAGTACTCAACACCTGGTGAACCCCAACAGAATGGGGTAGCCTAAATAAGAAATAGAATATTAATGGACATGGTGAGGAGTATTACTCTAGCTTGTGATTGGATCTATGGATGGAGGCTTTAAAAACCACCATCCACATACTCAACATAGTCCCAAGCAAACCAATACCTAAAACCCCATAGTTGTGGATTGGCAGAAAGCCCACACTCAATTATCTACACATATGGGGTTGTCCCACAGAAGCTAGAATATTTAATCCTGGATAGGGAAAACTAGATAGAAGAACCATCAATTTCCATTTCATTGGCTGCCCTAAAAAGTCAAAGGGTTAAAGATTCTACTGTCTAGATAGACAAACTAAGTTTATAGAAACTAGACATGATGTACTTCTAGAAGATGAGATGATCAAGGGGAGTAAGGTACTCTGAGAAGTTGACATTTAGGAAAAGAGGATGTATGCCTCGATTCTGATAGTTGAAGAACCGTACTTCTCAATACCTATCGAGGTTCTACCAATAGTTGTACCAACTAAAAGTGAAACCCCTGCTACAAATGTTGCATCACCTAGTACAACAATTAAAGAGAAAGTTGTTTCGCCTTTTGTGCTACCTCGCCCTATAGAATCAGTCACACAGGAGAGTTCAGAACAAAGTGATAATGTTGTACCTAGTGAATCATCATTACAAGACCCCCAAAACATACAAGAACTTGAAATGATCCTAAGAAGGTCTCAGAGGTCCAAACGATGTGTGATCCCTAATGATATGAGGTTTATGCAAGTGAAGAAACAGAAGATTACGAGATATATGTTTGTGAGGATATAGATACCGAAGGGGATCCCACTACATATGAAGAAGCTATGAGGAGTCAAAATTCATCCAAGTGGATCTCTGCCATGAAAGATAAATTAGATTCTATGAGAATGAATCAAGTTTGGTACTTAAAAACATTCTAAATGGAGCAAAAATAGTAGGTTGTAATTGGGTCTACAAAACCATTCGTGACTCCACATACATGGAATATAGAAAGATATTAGACAAGACTTGTGGCCAAAGGGTTCACAAAAAGTGAAGTCATTGATTACAATGAAACTTCTCACCTATCTCAACAAAAGATTCATTTAGAATCATCATTTCACTAATGGATCATTATGATTTGGAGCTCCATCAGATGGATGTAAAGACAACATTTTTGAATGGAGAATTAGTAGAGAATGTATTTATGACACAACCAAAGGGTTTTGTCGTGCAATGAAAAGAACATATGGGATGTCACTTAAGGAAGTACATTTATAGATTGAAGCAAGCTTCCAGACAGTGGTATCTTAAGTTTGATGAGACTATAAGGAAGTATGGTTTCGAAGAAAACAAGGAAGACAATTGCATTTATGCAAAGTTTAAGAATGGAAAGTACATTTTCCTTATCTTGTATGTTGATAACATACTTTTGGCTAATGGTGATAAGAATCTACTAATGGAAACAAAGAAGTTTCTATCCTCAAACTTTGATATGAAAGACATGAGAGAAGCCTCTTATGTTCTTGGAATAGAAATTCAGATAAATAGTAAGAAGGGAGCATTAGGACTCTCACAGAAGACATACATAGAAAATGAACTAAAGAGGTATGGTTTGCACCAGTGTAAGGCTTAGTGCCCCCAAAATTGGTATGACAAGAATCAGATGAAGTCAGTACCATATGCTTCTGCTATAGGAAACATCATATATGCTTAAATATGTACTTGCCCTGACTCATTTACCATTGTGATGCTTGGTAGATTTTAGACAAATCTAGGCACAGAGCACTAGAAATCAATTAAGAAGGCTCTAAGGTACCTACAAAGTACCAAAGGTCTCATGCTAACATATAGAAGATTTAGTTTCCTAGAGATAGTTGGCTATTTAGATGCTAACTAGACAGGTTGTAAAGATTCACCGAAGACCACTTTAGGGTATCTATTCACACTTGTTGGGGAGCCATTTCTTGGAAAAGTTGCAAATAGACAGTGCTAGCATCATTGGCAATGCACGTTGCTATGTATAAGGCAAATAGGCATGCGATGAAGAAATTCATATCCAGATTAAGAGTGGTTGATAGCATAGAAAGACCACTGAGAATTTACTATGATAATGAGCCAGTAGTATTCTACTCATATAAAAACAAGTCAAATGAGCTACCAAGTTCATTAACATTAAGTGTTATGTTGTTAAGAAGATTTAGGATCACACCATTAAAGTTGAGCATATCAGAACCCATCAGATGCTAGCGGATCCGCTCACAAAAGGCCTTCCATCCAACATGTTTAGACAACATGTAGCTGGCATGGGATTAAGGGCGAGCCTATGATTCTAAACCAAAAGGGCCACAGAAGAAACTATATTAAAGTTTTTTCATTATGAGAAAGGGGAGCATGTTATAGTCAATGAGTGTAGTGACACTTCATCGGTCATTGTTACTCATTAGTCTTGATGTGTAAACTTGTTAGGGGATGGAACCAGAAAAGTTAAGAGCAAGAAAAGTGGAGAACAAAGGGGAAAATGTTAGGATGTCCTCCACATAAAAGAACGGAGGAAAACGAGGGAGGACTCTCGACCGTTCACGCGCCCTGATCAGGGGCGCAATCTCATTCCAATGGTTGCAGCCCCGGTGAACAAGGCATTATAAAAATAGGGGCTAGGGGCCGATAGCATCTTAATGTCTCTGCTTGCCAAACCCTAGCCACCATGATCGATGTTGTAGACACAAATCATCTAAGCGCCTCGAGTGATTGGAATCTTGTGGTCCTATGGAGTCCACGGTGTCACCGCCCCCAACGGGAGGAACCGAGGAGGCCCCTATTGTGCACTAACACTAAGTAGGGTTAGAACCAGGGAGGACGAGGAGGCACACCACAGTTGAGAGGAGGACGAGGAGCCCCCCATCTCGAGGAGGAGTGCCAACCGCCAATGTTGTGGCGATCGCCAATGCCGCCATCAACGCCAGCAAAGAAGGTATGTATAGAATCTCACCTCTCAGTTTATACTACGACTATATTCATCACAGAAGTTAGGATATGGATTGGCTTTCTAGGGTCTTTAGGGAGATCCTGAGTATCTCATCAATCTAACAAATCTTAGCAATGGGATCAAAATCTATGAACTCCTCAGAAATGAAATTTTAACTTGTGAGTGTTGCAATATCAACTACCATTGTAACCAAATTCTAGGGAAGTTGTAGCATAGAATCAAAGATGCTATAAACTTTGAATTGACGCTATAAACATTTCTGTAATTGGTTCTAATAAATGATTGCTCTCCAAAAGTATAAACTTTTCATTGAGCCTGTAAACTTTGTACTTCTTATAGCATGAGCCGTTTCCTACCGGCGCGCGCGGTGGTTCATTTATTTGCCCACACAGGCGCCTGCCGGCTTGACGGGAACGTAGACGGCTGCCAGCATCAATTCCTGGCAAGCGTTTCCATCTCCGGTGGATGTCGCCGTCGGGCGCCATAGGCCTGGTCCGCGCCCCCACCCAAGCGACCGCCGACCGGGGTGGTGACATGGTGCTGCTCCCTTTGGCGCGGGCCCGAGCGCATCTTCGCGTGCACGTGAACATCCACGCGCGGCGCGTGCCCTGCCCGGCGCCACCTGCTCCAAACGAGACCTCTCGCCATCGATGGCCCTCCCGCGGCCTCCAGGAGCGCGAAACGTAGCCGCCGGTCGGCGTCAGGCGATACCGCTTCGTCCTGCCCGGATTCTTCGACGGATCGCGAGGCCGCCATCGGACTGCCGACAATCCGCATTCTGGCTAGCGCGCGAAAGGAAGCAGAGATGCCCGCGGGGGCCCTCCCGGGTGACGTCAAGCGATGCCACCGGCCGGTCGCCGTCCGATCGACATCACACCGTCGCTGGAAGCTCCACCACGTGTATTGACGACCGAGTTGTTGTTATTATATTATTCGTTGGTAGGCTTCAGCCGTACGTGGGTGCATCAACCGTACGTCGGCGGCGATACCTTAATTTGCTTGGACATGGCCAGCCCAACGACGCGCACGTCATTTTAGGGCCTTTGCCACAGGGGTACGTCGAAGCCACTTGTGGACCTCTAAAGAGAGAGCTAAGCTAGCATAACGAGTGCCTGTTCAATTCTTTCCTAACTCATATTTGGAAGTGGGAAGAAAACCCATGCACGGAGCTAGCTGAATCACAAGTACAAAAGGGTCATCTTCTTGGGTCATTTTTTTTGCGACATGCAAATATTTGCAGATGATCAACTGGCACTTGCACAATTCAAGTCAATAATATCCACATGTTTTGTTATGTTTGACATAATAGACCTGACAACTAGGCTAGGAGTCATAGATACATATATAAATCACACTAAGTTTATAAAAAAACAATCTACATGAATAATATTTAGTTTCATTAAATTCTTCACATATATATTGGTAGTGCCTTCTTTTTCTAAAAAAAACTATATGAAAAAAATAAAATGCACTATATAGTTTACAGAGAGAGAATATATCTTTTTATAGGACACTAGAATAAAACTAATATGCACTATAGCAATAGAGGGAGTAGCTTGCACGAAACATTGTTTGCATGAAAGAATGTTCTATAAAGACGATATAGGGACTAGAGCATATGACAACCTCTAGAAAGCGAAAGGCACGTAAAAATATACTCCATATCCGTTCCACAATAGATGGTATTTTAGGTTTGATCACGAAAATAAGGAGGATGATAAAATGTGTAATGTACAGGAACAAAATATACTCCTATCCGGACGATAAAATATACTCATATCCGGACGGTCCGCGATGACGCAGAGGGTCGTCCCTTCGCCGCAGACCTAGATCTCGCCTCTTAGGAGGGACCCCGTCGGTGTGTCTTGGCATCGGCAGGTCACCCAAGACGCCTCTAGCCGAACAGAGGTGAAGATTTAAGGTAGAGGAAGACTAGACTAGGGCTACTCCTATTGCATAAGATAAAAACAAGCAGGAGAGTTGATTGGATCGATTGTGGGGTTCAATCGGCGGTAACCCTTTATCTATATAGAGGGAGGAGGTCTAGACCCGTTACAAGCCGGTTCCCGAGTTATACAGATAGAAATCTAGAACCCTAACTGATTCCGCGCACGCGCGGACCGTTCGCGTCGTGATCGCGGAACGTTCGGTAGGCCGTTTGTAGTGCTCAACATCTAGCTTATGAAGCAATGAAACGAAAATACATAGAGGGGATCGTGTGTTTATCTGGGGTGCATTTGGTTAAAGAGTCAACTAGAATGAAATGACTCCATATCCTAGTTTTCAATAATGGAGCAATTATATTCTGTGTTTGGCAAGCAGAACAGAGTTGCTTTATTTTTTTGTTTGGTTGAAGAGTAGAATAGAGCGGAGCCGCTCCGTTCTTTGTTTGGTTGGAGAGCCGTATGAGTGTAGAGTATAGATGAGCATTCAGCCCGTAGCCCGACAGCCCGGCACGAGGCCCTTTTTTTGGCCCGGCCCAAGCACGGCATGGCCCATCTGGTTTCGTGCCCGGGGCAGCCCGACCCGGTAGACAAGGCCGTGCTTGGGCTGCCGGATGCGCCCGTCGGGCGGCACGGCCCGGCTCGCCAGAAAACGCAGGCACGGAGCCGACCCAGTACCAGGTGTGGGGGCATAAGGCCGCCCCTCCCCCCGCGCCCATGACCCCGTCCCATTCAGTCTCCTGCTCCTCTCCCTAGTCCCCACGCGATTCGCTCCGCTCGTCGGTCCGTCGCTCCCTCCCCATTCTCCGTCAATGCCAAACCATCGCCACTGCCGTTGCCGGATCTCCGTCATCGACCGGCGAGATCTCCTCTCTGGCTCTCTCCAGTCTTCGTCACTGGAGTGAGGCACACCGCGAGTTCGCAACCGCTCGTCCCCAATCTGTAACCCTAATCCTCTTTCCCTCACCTCACCGGCGACGCATCGGCTCTCCACTGCCGGATCTCCGTCACCGGCGACATCTGCACGCTTCTTCTATGCGGCTCACCCTCTCCGGCTCTCCCTCCCCAATCCCGTCGCTCGTCGTCGTCATCGGTCGTCGGCTTGTCGCGCGTCGCCGTCCCCTAGACCCTCGTCTCCGGCTCCAGGCTCTGGCTTGGTAGGTACGTCCCTATCTGGCTCTCCCTCCCCAATCCGACAATCCCTTACCCTAACCCTAATCTCTATTGCTTGCTTGGTAGGTCGCCGGTCGACTACGTCGTGGTCGTGCTGGTGCCGCCAGGGCCGTTGAGGTACGGTGCCAAGAGGGGGGTCGGGCATGGATGACGACGACAATGGTCGGTACCCTAGAATCATCAACGACGAGATCGTTGAGTTAGGGCAGCTTCCCGATGATGTCGACGACATGGGAGATGCTGCTGCTGCCTTATTCGGTGTCGGTAGTAGTCATGGTGCCGGCGACCTGGAGGGGACAGCTGTCGGGCCGGTTGCGGTTAGTGATGCTGCTGGCTCTAATGAACTTGATTCATTGACTTCTTCCAGCACTGAAGTCACTGAAAACCGTAATGGTAAGAAGGTGTGCATTGCTGGTATTTACAAATTTTGCAAGGCTCGGTTGAGTGCTAGTTCTAATGCTAGCACTGGACATTTGCTTAGGCACCAGAAATCATGTAAAAAGAAGTCTGATCATGCTGTTATGGTTCAAACTAGACTAGCTTTGAACTCTGATGGGTCTTTTAGAAACTAGGAATATGATCCTCTCAGGTGGCTAGGACTGAGCTTTGTCATTTGATTGCTAGACTTGATCTTCCTTTAGGGATAGCTGACACAGATGCTTGGGATAATTACATTCAACATGCTCACAACCCTAGATATGTTAGGGTATCTAGGTTTACAACTGCTAGAGACTTGGCTAAGCTATACAATGAAAAATTAAAGAACTTAAAAGATGATGTTTTTCCTGGTGTGTCTTCTATTTGCTTGACTTCTGATATATGGTCTGGTAATGCCAAGGAAGATTACAAGTTGCTCATTTTGTTAATGCTGATTGGGAATTAAAGAAGTATGTGATAGGTTTTAAATTGATCCAAGTGTCTCATAATGGTGTTAACATTGCTGAACGCATTGCTTGTGTGATTCAATACTTTGGCATGATTGATAAAGTGTTCTCTGTTACCTTAGATAACGCTTCTTCTAATTCAACTACCATGCTTACATTGTCACCTATGCTTGCTGGGTATTTGGGTGCTGATGTTGATCCAACAGATCCTAGTAACAAAACTTATAGTGTACTTCATCAGCGTTGTGCCTGTCACATTATTAACTTGATTGTGAAATGTGGCTTGAAAAGGCTTAAGGATTATTTAGATGTGTTTAGGACTGCTATTAATTTCTTAAACTCTTCTAACCAGAGAATTGGTTCATTTAGTAACTACTGCAAAGCAAAAGGTTGTAGACCTCGTAAATTTGGTTTAGACATGGATGTTAGATGGAACTCAACGTATCTTATGCTAAAGCATCTCTTGCCATATAAGTCTGTGTTTTCTGTGTTCATTAATACAAACTATGGCTATCCTCTATTGAATGAACAACATTGGTATGTAGCTGAAAAGGTCTTGTAGTTCCTTGAGCTGTTCTATGAGTCAATTGTTGTCTTGTCTGGTGTTTATTACCCCACTAGTCCTTTGGTAATCCATCACATACTTGAATTTGCTAGCCATCTGCATGAACATGAACATGATACTAATCTAAGTGTTGTTGTTGTTCCAATGAAAGCTAAGTTCATGAAGTATTGGAAGTCTATACCAATGTTATATTCCTTTGCATTTGTTCTAGATCCTAGAGCTAAAATGAGGGGTTTGTATAATGTTCTTGAACTGCTTTCTCAGTCTAACAATTATAATTACAGTACTTATTTTGCTGTTGTTAAGACTGAGTTGTATAAGCTATATGGCAAGTATGAAACTAAGTTTGGTGCTGCTAGGCCATCTAGAACCAGACATCAATCAGGTGTGACAGGTAAAAGGAAACAAACATGGGGTAAATTTTTTGGAGGAACATGTGCTTCTGGATCCTCAACCGCATCAGGTTCTTCAGGTAGTAGTGGACCTGGTGCAGGTCTTTATGAGCTAACTGTTTACCTTGACAGTAACAATGTGGTGGCCTATGAGGATGATTTTGATATATTAAATTGGTGGCATGAGCATAAACTAACCTATCCTATTCTTTCAATTATGGCTAGAGACATTATGTCTGTTCCTGCCTCAACTACTTCTTTGGAGTCTACTTTCAGTTTGTCTGGCAGGATTCTTGAGGATCGGCGACGGCGCTTAAACGCAGAGACAGTGGAGATGTTGGTGTGCATCAAAGATTGGGAGCTAGGCCAACAATGAGCACAACATGCTGTGGTGGACAATGAGTTAGAAAAGTCCTTCAAGGAGCTCTGGCTGGATGAAGAAGGATTACAAGGTGCTGGTGCTGCTGCCTGAGTTTGTATTGATCCTGTGACTCTATGAGGCTGTGAGCATGTGACTGTGAGTTCGAGAGTGTAAAGTGTTTGTGATAACTTTGGCTTGTAATAACTTTGGACATTTGAATTATAAACTGAGCTGGTCGTACTCTTTTTTTTCCTTTCTAGGGTTTCTCACGAGGTGTGAGTTTTACCTAGAAAGGTTTTTTAATGAGGCGGCATTGCACTAACAGCTCAAAATTTGTGTATATTTTGTTGAACTGTGTTGAATACTTGAATGTTTAAACTGTGCATACGAAATTCAGTTTGATCTTTGTCCAGGCACGCAGGACTGTGCAGGCCCGGCCCGTTTGCTCATCTATAGTGTAGAGGGAAGGAGAGGGGAGAGAGCGCTCGCGTCCAGGAGAGTGCACGCATCCGGTCGATTTGGTGGAGAGGGATCATTTCAACTATTTATGGTAAATTTGTATATAGAGACTACAGAAACCGCTCCGCTCTTTTTTTAATAAAAACTAAATGTTAAAAAAGTAGCAATGGAACCGCTTGATTTGTCTCCACTTCTCGACGAAACGTACCCTTACAGTGAAAACGGGACATAAAATATCCTTTCGACTGAGACTGGCCTTATAAATAAAACACATATAGTAGTATATGTACTATGCTCACGAGTCTGATTGGCCGAACTCTGATGCACCGGTTCCGTCTCCAAGTCGGGTCCTGAACAGGCACGCCCATACTCCGATCCCTGCCCTGTAGCTGTAGGCATACATCTAAGTTATTAAAACTTGAAGGCTTTTGGGCGCCTCCCCGCGTTCGCCGGGTTCGCGTGGATCCACTGCGTGACGCGTCATCCATGGGTCCTACCAAGCGTTTCCTCTGTTCCGCTCGTGACGCGTTCCGTGAGTCGCAGCGACGCAGCGTACACCGACCGCTTTCTGTTCCGCTCGCGACGCGGTTTTCTGTTCCGCTCCGCTCGCGAGCTGTTTCCTGTTCCGCTGGCAACCAGGCGTCTTCCTCTTCCCAATCGCAGCCGCCCTGACGACTTCCTATTCTTCGTTAGGTCCTTAGATCCGTTGGAGGCACGCGCGGGGTGGGAGCAGACGGGGTGAGCTGCCGTCACGGCGCCGCTGTTCCTCTCTGATTCCAGGCGCCGCTCTTCCTCCCAGATCTCCCGTCGCGGTGCCGCTCTTCCTCTATGATTCGCGCCGCCGTTCTTCCTCACTGATTCGAGGCGCCGCTCTTCCTCTCTGATTCGAGGACCCTGTCTCGCTCCACCACTTCATCGTCGCCGGCAGGCAGTGGGCGCAGTGCATCCAGGGCAGCCAAAGGAGGTGCGGTGGCATCCCGTGCCACCAATTCAACCAGGCGCTCAAGAGTAATATAATATAATGTGTGGTGCCCATTTCGATTTTGCATAGCCTCTATCCTATCTATCGCATTGTCTGGCGCGTTTTGGAGTGAAATCAGGATGCAGTCTCTTCGATTACAGCAGCCACGGGTTGGATGACACTACTGGGTGGTCCCTGCCGCCGCGCGGGTCCACATGCAGCCGCTGCAGGGAGAGGAGCGGATGGGTGTGTAGCCGTCGTCCACACGCTGTCATTCGTCTCCATCGTTCCTATGCGTCAGTAGTTCCAGGCATGGCCGAAACATCGCCACGCTCTGTGCGGTACGACGGTGAGTACTTTCATCACTTTAATATTTCCTCTCCCTGGCTCCTGGCCATCTTATTTAGCCCTGCACTGAAAGTTTGTGGACTTCGTCTTCCTCGCTGCTCATCACTTCGGTTTTGCCACCCACCGTCGCCATGGGAGCATTTGGTGTGCTGCTGTCGCCCGCCACGACCTGCGCATTGTCAGCGGCTTCGTAAACCCAGGTCTGCAGTACCATCACTTACCTTTGCAGACTCCCCGTTGTTCTCACCTTTTCCCCCTTCTATGCATGTGGCTGTGTTTACTTCATCCCCTCCCAACTTTTTGTTATTTCTTTTTATTTTTGCAGGACCTGGTTTATTCTTTTTTGGGTCCTTCTAATTAATATTTAGAAGAAGAAAAAATAGTCCAAATTGCTCCATCCAAAAAAAACTTGCCGCTCTATATGATGATACCTGTACCCAAAAGGAAATAAATTTCACTTTGTTGAAAACAGTGAACAGCTTCTCCACCTCTAGATTCACTGGACCTAATAACCTAATGAACCCAGCGATTAGAACTTTCTTCGCTGTCAAAGGACAGTGAAACCTACTGATAAGAGTGGCCCTGACTTGAAATTCATCTTTGCATTCCAAATTTGCATTCCAAGTTCTCTTAGTAGCAGTTCAGTCATCCAACGTTTTACCGTTTTAATAACCTTGATTAGAGTTGTGATTTCCCATATTGATTTATGTTGGGCTAATAGTAACTTTGTTGATTATTATATCGCATGTTTCATTTTTTTCTTTGAGTCGAATCTAGCCCATTGGTAGCAACGTGATGTCTAAATGTTAAACTGGGATGCCTCTGGAAATTGTACAGTGTGTAAAGTATTTATTCATTCTCATTAGTTCCTTATAGGCTTCTCATGTCAAAGTGAAATTTGGAACATTGCAGTTATCTTCCTGTAGTGTTGCAATGGGATATCATAACTTGCCTGGAAAATGGTTACCATTGTTCTTTTTTCATTCTACTACTTTTATATACTGATGGAAGGCTAATCACAGATGTGTGAAGGGCTGAAACACAGTACCATCACTTACCTTTGCAGACTCCCCGTTGTTCTCGCCTTTTCCCCCTTCTATGCATGTGGCTGTGTTTACTTCCTCCCCTCCCAACTTTTTGTTATTTATTTTATTTTTGCAGGACCTGGTTTATTCTTTTTTGGGTCCTTCTGATTAATATTTAGAAGAAGAAAAAATAGTCCAAATTGCTCCATCCAAAAAAAACTTGCCGCTCTATATGATGATACCTGTACCAAAAAGGAAATAAATTTCACTTTGTTGAAAACAGTGAACAGCTTCTCCACCTCTAGATTCACTGGACCTAATAACCTAATGAACCCAGCGATTAGAACTTTCTTCGCTGTCAAAGGACAGTGAAACCTGCTGATAAGAGTGGCCCTGACTTGAAATTCATCTCTGCATTCCAAATTTGCATTCCAAGTTCTCTTAGTAGCAGTTCAGTCATCCAGTGTCACATACTCACATGTCTCAGGGTTGTACAGACCTAGAAAATGTTATAATAACCAAACCCTTGGTCTTAACTTCCAAGCAAATTATGGTATGCTATTGAGGACTGATGTATTGAGCAATAACTTCCTTCTTTGAATGGAATCTTTGGCTTTTTCTGCAGTTTGGGTTAAATGTTCCTTCTGTTCATGCTATATCAGCACTCTGTATCTGATAACAAAATGTTTGAGATTTTTTCCTTCTTTGAATGGACTATCTTTGCCATTTTTTAGTTTGTATTAAATATTTTCCCTATTCATGCACTATCAGTAGTTCAGCACACGTAGTCCGATGACAGAGTGCTGAAAAGAAAAATCTAATAACAGCCTTCATAAAAATACAGTTTTGT
Organism: Zea luxurians; assembly: GCA_029449295.1. Classification (NCBI taxonomy): domain Eukaryota; kingdom Viridiplantae; phylum Streptophyta; class Magnoliopsida; order Poales; family Poaceae; genus Zea; species Zea luxurians. The sequence goes on from JAOPSE010000090.1 coordinate 3,535,056, forward strand.
ATGCCATGACGATTTTACTCACTTCATAGAAATACAGTTCTGTGCTATTTAGGTTTCTGTTCCTATATTATAGTCAGCATCTCACTTGAGAATACAATGCAAGGGTGTATTTTTGTGCTAAACAGTACATTAGCTAGCGCCTCTGAATGATTCGCTGACGGCAAAAAGGGCACTAGCTGGTAGTAGATTGTGATTTTGTTCACACGTTATATTGTGATTGTGTAACCTATGATGAGGACTCTACAGGATGCCTTGTAAAACAGTCCGTAAATGAGTATTAGCAGTAGATGTGAAGTTAGTTGATTGTTGAGGTCCTTAGGACACGCTACATATTTTTGTTTGAAAATCACTAAAATACCCAATGAGATTTGTTTTTCCCTTTCTAATGATCTCTGGTGTTTATCACTGCTAAAGCCATGTTTAGCAGATCTGCAGTACCATCTGTGCATGTGACTTGCAATCGTCAATGAAAAGTTGGCTCCAGTCCTGTTACATATGAACTGGTAGTGTTAACAGGCCCTAGATTTAGGAAGAGATTCCACAAATTCTTGAACAGATCCCAGATCAAACCTGATTTGGTCTGGATACATCCATTATTATTTAAATAATGCCCAAGTTACACATGAGCTGGTAGTAAGTGTTAGACATTTCTACTGACGCTGTCGTACACTTCTATTCTCAATTCATCTTGCCTTGTCGTTGTTCTATTGCTACGATTTGTTTGTATTAATGGCTTACTCCAAAAAAATGTTCTAAATGTTTCTCACAACTGCGTTTCAGGTTACTACTAGATCAGTGTTCGCCATCGATGCTATGCATAGGCCACGCTGGATTTCTATGCTTGTTGACGTGAACGTGCTTCGCTCCCTTCATGTTTAAGCCTAAGCAGCTTGATGTGCTTGTGCCAAAGACTTTTTAAGAACTACGCAACAAACCAACGCTTACAGCACGCTTTTGTATACAACGATCATCTGCTTGTTGCACCGTACATGTATAGTCTATGGAGCTGCAGACTGTTAGAGTTATGTAATGTTGTACTGATCACCGTTTCGTAACTGCATGTACACTGTCTTTTAGAGACAGTTGTGGAACCTGCGTCCGCGCCATATATATTATATTATCGTATTGTATCCTTCAATATGTTTGTGTTCCTACAATGTCCAGGTCCTTGTCATACTTGGAGACACAGATGACTACATGTTTAATGAGATGACTGATCCTTACATGATGTTCTGTGCGTTGTGAAGAGAACCAGGACGCTACCACTTATGTATATCTATTGTAACTCCTAAGTAACCGTTGACCTTAACCACAGGAAGTTGAGCATTTTTTTGATAGGGCGCCCATAAGGACGCCACCTGTTCTAGTATGTTTAAATGCACCGAAACACTCCACGTGCCTCGTCTCCTCTCCCCCAGCAAAGTGAACTGTGAACGGAGATCCCGTGCCAGCCTTTGCAACACCGCCCAAAGAAAGATAATAAAAGAAGCCCACGGCCGGGCAGATTAATTAAGCCACGGAAATGTCAAACCATGCATAAATAAAAGTAGTTAATCCTACGCGCGCGCGCGTGACGTGTAGAGATGTCAACGGGACCCGATACCCGCTAACCCATGGGGAATTTCTCTATTAGGGCTAGTTTGGGAACCTAAATCCCCTTCAGGATTGAACGAGATTCGAGAGGAAATTAGTTAATTTCTATCTCAATCCTCTTCAATCTCGAAGAGAATTTGAGGTTTCCAAAGTAACCCTTAAGGTACGGGTATGGGACAAAATTTGTCCCTATGAGTAGTGCTGGGAATATGGGCTGGGCTTTTCGGGCCAGCACGAGCACGACCCGAAAATAGGAGCCCAAAGCACGGCCCGGCACGAAATAATATGGGCCGGGCTAACACGGCCCGAAGTCGGGCCTAGGCCGGGCCTCAAATTCTGACCCTCGGGCCCCCAGCACGGCCCGCATAGATGGACCGGGCTTGGGCCGGCACGGCCCAATTAGACCTAATTTGTTTAATTTCTTTAATTTGGTAAGATATCGTCTTTATATTGTTGTGATATTTGGAGTTTATGTGGTCAAATGATGTTAGGATTCTTTAATATCTTTAATTTAGTAAGTTATGTACTTCATGTGGTTGTAATATTTTGATATTATGCGGTCAAATATTTGGGTCGGGCTTGGGCCGGCACGACCCAACAAAGGCACGACGTGGTTTAGGGCCGGGCTGGGCCACTGTTTTTGCACTTTGGGCTGGCACGACACGGCCCAAAAGTTTATTGGGCTTTCCTGGCCCGAACCCGTTTTGGCACGAAGCACGATGGGCTTGGGCCGGGCTGGCCTGGCCCAATTCCTAGCACTACCCATGAGTATGAATATGGGACAAAATCTCCACCCATTGGGTAAATGGGTATGGGGTTTGGAAGCAATAATCCGAACCCGATTACCCATGGGTATTTCATACGTGTACATCTATCGTATTTGTATAAATGAGTTGAGGCCGAGCCGGCCACCAAGCCCAGCACGATAGCGCCCCAGGCTCCAGGTCGTAGTCCAATAAGGCAACACGGCAAGACAACTAGCAGACTAGCAAAAAACAAAACCCTAAAATAACCAGCCATATGCTACGCCCTGGCCAGACGACGGTGACGACCATGGATTCTCAGGCGCCAACGAAATTAGATGGTGACCAAGGAAGGTGAGCAAACTCCATTTCTCCATTTCTTCTATCGGTCCCAAAGTACTTATTTCTTTTCTGATGGATGGATGAATGAATCATGGTTCATAGATGACTGCTTGCCGATGTGGTGATGTCTGAAATCTAGATTGTTTGTGTTACCTGTTAGTACCTAATTATCCCTTAATTGGGGATGAAGACCAATTGGGGACCCGAAGCCCGAATAGGGATGAATATGTGATGAGTCTTGTACCCATGATGGGTATGAGGATGAGTATGAAGATAGATCAAATATGATGAAGATGAGTATGAGATGCTATAACCCGATGAGAAATTTCCCATTTGACATCTCTAGTGACGCGAGAGGAGCAGCTTTCGCACGCTTTGTAGCCACACACGCCGCGCGTACCTTTCTTTATCAGTGGCAGTGGAGGCAGAGGCTCTTGGGAGTGTCCTCGGCGAGTGCTATCGTCGTCATCCATCGTCTCGGTCGTTGCGACCGCCGGCGCCGCCGACCCCTACACGCCACGCACGGGGCGACGGCGAGTGCTATCTGTACCAGCAAGTACATGCACACTTGGGTGCAGTTGCTTTGCGCAGGCTGTCAAGGTGCGCAGCAAGGGAAGGAAGAAAAGAAGCAGGAGCTGCAGGCAGCAGTGTTGTGCTCCTCATCATTCAGTCGATGGATTTGGTCCCCCCCCAGGCATCCAATCATTTAGATCTCGCTGTGCAAGTACTAGTACTACGGAGCAGTAGTAGTAACAAAGGTTGTTGCTGGTAGCTACGGAGCATAATTGCCGCTGTATGCCCAACTCCTAGTAGCTAGCTAGGAGAGGAAGAAGAGTACAAGGAAGAGACTGTGGCAATGCAAGCACAGTGGACCTGTGGACGGATACACACCTAGCTTGGCCGGTACAGAGCACCGTGCCGTGCTGCTTGTCCATCTCCAGGTCCCCCACCCCACCTTATCAACAACTGTCCCTCCCGACGACCTTCCCTCCTCTAGCTGTTGCATGTTCCATCCATGTTGCACTGCACCTATCAACGACGTCCGTTCCCAGTGCTTTGCTCACCTTCATTCATCAAGCCAAGCCCAAGCGTGTGTCCTCGATCTCCAGCTGCGACGCGAGCTCCGACCCCCGGGCCCCGGCACCATGTGAGCAGCGGTTCCTTCTCATTCAAGCTCAACCTTGCTTGCTTGCTAACAGCGCTGCCTAGCAGGTCCGACAGCAGCGACTTCGCCGAGCTGCTATGGGAGAACGGCCAGGCGGTGGTGCACGCGCGGAAGAGGAAACAGCCGCCCCAGCAGCAGCAGGCCGCCGCCTTCCCGCCCTTCACCTTCACCTGCAGCAGCAGAGCTCAAGCACAACAAAGGCAGCTGCCGGTGCCGCCGCTCATGCCCAAGACGGGAGGAGGAGGCGGCCTCTTTGCCGACTTCTCCTCGGCCGCCGCCGGCCTAGCAGACGCCCCCCGTGACAACAACGCCGACCTCGACGACACCGTGCCGTGGATCCACTACCCCATCCCCATCGTCGACGAAGCCAGTCCCGCCGCCGCGCCTGCCCAGCTGGCAGATACCTTCATCCCAGATTTCTTCTCGGAGCTGCATGCGGCGGCGGCGAAGACGAGCCTCGGCCCTCTGCCACCACCACCACCACCACCACCAGTCCAGCACACCGGCGACCACGACGACGACGACAACAACCGTAGCACCCCGGTTCCCAATCCCAATCCCACCACCGGCAGAGGACCAGAGCCCTCAAAAAAATCCCACCGCGCACCAGTAGTACCAGGTCCAGCCGGCAGGCCTGAGCCACACGGCCCACAGGCTGAGCTCGCGCTCGCGCCCGCCAGGAAGCCTCGGCCGGAGAGCGGCGGCGGGGAGGCTTTGATGAACTTCTCCATCTTCTCTAGGCCGGCAGCCATGGCGCGTGCCAGCCTGCGGCAGAGGCCGCCGCCACACACAGGCACCGCCGACAAGGCGTCCACCACCAGCACCCGCGTGGAGTCGACGGTGCTACAGTCGGCCAGTGGCAGTGGGCCGAGAACTGCAACTGCCCCCGGCCCCGCCCTGTTCGTGGACCAGAGGACGGCGTGGCCGTCGCAGCAGCAGCCCAAGGACGTGCGGTTTCCATGCGCAGCAGCAGCGCCACCGACGACGGCTGGTAACCTGCAGCAAGAAAGACCTAGTAACAACAACAACAACAGCATGACTCCTCCGCAGAAACAAGTAGAGACCAGGAAGGCTTCAGAGGCTGCGGGCGCCACCGCCACCTCATCCGTCTGCTCCGGCAATGGTGCTGGGACGGGAAAGGACGACGAGTCCTGGCGCCAACAGAAGAGGAAGAGCCTGCAGGCCGAGTGTTCCGCGAGTCAAGATGATGTAAGCAGAGGATGTGAAGATATCGCACAACTTGGAGCACTAACGAACACTGGTTCTCTTCTCTTCAGGATCCTGACGATGAGTCCGGTGGGATGCGAAGGTCGTGCAGCAGAGGAGGTGCGAAGCGCAGCCGCACCGCGGAGGTGCACAACCTGTCCGAAAGGGTAAGTCCCATTCCCATGCGATGCGATCCATCTCGAGCTGGAGCCTGGAGCTGAGCACTTGAACTCACCGCACTGTAACTGTAATGCATGCTATGCAATGCAATGCAATGCAACAACAAACCTGCAGAGGAGAAGGGACAGGATCAATGAAAAAATGCGTGCCCTGCAAGAGCTCATCCCCAACTGCAACAAGGTATGAAATGTAGATGGAACTGGTATCAATAAACAGATGCATCGTCTCATCATCTCTCATTGCGCGCAGATTGACAAGGCCTCCATGCTGGACGAAGCCATCGAGTACCTCAAAACCCTCCAGCTTCAAGTGCAGGTACACTGACTAAAACTCGAAATGTAGCATGCATGGTTCTTCTTTCATATAGATCGATGCACTGACAAGATATATGGTGGTACTTCTCTTTGATGCACTGACACACGCACACAGATGATGTCCATGGGAAGTGGGCTGTGCATTCCTCCCATGCTGCTGCCACCAGCCATGCAGCACCACCTGCAGATTCCTCCGGCTGCTGCTCACTTCCCTCATCTCGGCATGGGATTGGGCTACGGCGGGATGGGTGTCCTCGATATGAACAGCGCGGCGGCGGTGGCGGTTCCATTTCCGCACATGCCCGGTGCTCACTTCCCTTGCCCAGGCGCGCCACTACCACGGGGTCTCGGAATCGGAATGCCTGCCAGAAACACGATGCCGGTGTTCGGAGTCCCTCCTGGGCAACCAATCCAGCCACCATTCCCATCTTTGGCGGGTCTTCCTGTCAGGCCAAACCTGGCACCTCCTCACGCCTCCTCAGCCGCCATGGCTAACATGGTGCAGGAGCAGCAGCAGCAGCATCAGAGCCTGAATAACGGAGCATCAACAGCAGCAGCAGCAACAGCATCAGATCCTCAGCTGCAGACTATCGTGCAGGTAGCGTTTCACAAATAGTGTATATAAAAATAGCTGAAAAGATCTTCGCCTGGATCTCTTATATCCAAATTTCACAATGGTTCCAGGCCGAGAGACAGCATTTTAGTGTGCCCTCTTCAGCACAAACCGAGAGCGATCAGTTTTTGGATGGTGGTGGCAACAGGGCTATTTGTACAGGGAGAAATGAGGCTGAAACATGAAAAACACTCAGCAGGTGAGTCTGTGTGTGTGACCTGACTCAATGCAAAACTTGACACAAACCATTGAATTTGGCACAAAATATTCGTATCCTAATAGAGAACATGGCTCATGATTTTTCAGGTCTCGGCTAACAGGCTGCAGATGTGAATATCAGCGCCAACTCATCCTGGAAAAGAGCCTAACGAGTTTCAAGATCAACGAAGCAGATCTGTCACTTGATAAGACTCCAATCAATCAAGACAGGGCCATGACAGGACGTCTAGCTTTAGCGAGCTAAGATGCTCCTAAGTTTTGTGTGAAATGTAGATGGTAGATGGAACCTGGTTACAAGAAACATTTCTTGGCAGCCGGTGCTTTTTTCTTTTTTTATTTTTGGCTTCACTGAAGTTTTCTTGGATCAGTATGTCTTATTTCCTCAGGCATTCAGTGATCATATGCACAAAGATATCTGTCTCCATATACTGGCTCTGCTTTAACTATATCTCTTTGCAAATAATAACGAGCTAGCTAACAATTGTTCAGAGCTGCATTCTTAAGCAGATATGTAACCACATTATTCTTAATTGGCCAAAAGAGCACTAATATGAAAGTTTTGCCAATTTGCAGTAGAGATACCATAGTTAAATATCATTTGAACATCAAGAAGCAGAAATAAATTAATTCAAACAGATGATCTGTATAGTCAATATACCTTTATCCGAAGTTATGTTCTAGATTGCTTAGTTTGCCACACACACACAAAAAAAAAAACAATAAAATAGAAGTCCATATGCTGGTCAATCAGAGTATTACTTTAAAAGGTATGTAGTCGGAATTTGAACTCAAGCTACTACTGGAGAGATGTCTTTAAAAATGGAGCTTCCGGACAGCGTGCAAAAAAAAGCTCAATCATAAATATATTTTACCTACGTTTGATTACATGTTAGCGTCAGCATGTTGACTTCAATCCATCAAGTGTCACCTTTGCTAGGCCATCAGGAAACAAGCATTAAATTATTAGTCATGATATAGATCGCGTATTATACTTAACAATACTATAATAAGTTCAGGACCCAGCATGCGGCAAGTACAATGCAAGAATGAAAAGACGGGACTAAATTTTTATCTGAAATGCTGCACTTGAGATAGTCTTAAAGTACGTACATCTTCTTCAACCTAGAAAAAGAAAGCATATATGCACATGACGGTGTACTACTAGTACAAGTTCATCTGCTCTGGCATTTTCAATATTATATTTTGCATTGCCCGCCCAATTAACACTCTACAGTAAACGGTGTAAGAGGATAAGGTAGTTATGGTATCTAACATTATTGTAGGTATAGGATAGGATTGCTTTTTCCCTACCTATTTTATTCCTGATTTGACATAACTTTGAAGACTGGTGTGGACAGGCATTTGATAGATTCATGCATGTGGATTGTGGAGAAAGCACAAGAGAAGTTCCCTCCAATAATTCAGGTCTTTTCATTCAGAGCTAGGAGTTGTCGTCAGTTTTCAGGTCTATCTTCAGTTCGTTCATTGATGGATCTTGATCTCCTCAGTTGGAATGGAAGTCCTAACCCTAATCAGGGTTGGGTGTAGACTTAGGTAATTGGGTCTGGCCCATCACAAAGGATTAAAATAGAAATTACATGGGGAAGACCCTAAACCCTAGACGGGTATCCTAACACCCCCCGCAGTCACAACTCTATCCTGTACAGATGTTGAGACTAGATCGAAAGTCTAAAAATACACTCGACGGTAACCCCTTGGTGAAGATGTCGGCGAACTACAGCGTGGTGGGGACGCTGAGAACCCGAACGTCACCGGCAGCGACACGCTCGCGGACGAAGTGCAGGTCAATCTCCACATGCTTCGTGCGCTGATGCTGCACGGGGTCGGTGGAGAGGTAGACCGCGCTGACGTTGTCGCAGTAGACAAGGGTGGCGCACTGGAGGGGACTGTGGAGCTCGTAGAGGAGCTGGCGCAGCCAGGAGGCCTCTGCCACGCCGTTGGCCACGACACGGTACTCGGCCTCAGCACTGGAGCGAGAGACGACGGGCTGTCGCTTGGCGGCCCAAGAGACGAGGTTGGCGTCCAGGAACACGGCGTAGCCGGAGGTGGACCGGCGCGTGTCGGGACAGCCAGCCCAGTCAGCGTCGGTGTAGACCACGAGCTCCGACGTCGGGAATGGTCGGAGAAGGAGGCCATAGTCGAGGGAGCCGCGGAGGTAGCGCAGAATCCGCTTGAGCGCAGTGAGATGGGGCTCCCGTGGAGTGTGCATATGCAGGCACACCTGCTGGACGGCGTATGCGATGTCGGGCCTGGAGAAGGTGAGGTACTGGAGCGCGCCGGTCAGGCTCCGGTAGGATGTCGCGTCGGCGATCGGAGGCCCGTCGTCCTCAGAGAGCTTCGCCTGAGTGTCGACAGGCGTGGAGCAGGGGTTGCAGTCAGACATGTCAGCCCGCTCTAGGATGTCGATGGTGTACTGGCGCTGGTGGAGGAAGAGACCCTGAGGCCGGCGCTCGGCGGTGATGCCGAGGAAGTGGTGTAGGGGCCCCAGGTCCTTCATCACGAACTCCCGCTGAAGGGCGACGATCGTGCGGTGGAGAAGGTCGGTGGTGGAGGCCGTGAGCACAATGTCGTCGACGTAGAGCAGGAGGTAGACGGTGTCGTCGCCACGTCGGTAGATGAACAGGGACGTGTCTCACTTGGCCTCGACGAAGCCGATGGAGGCCAGGTAGGAGGCGAAGCGACTGTACCATGCCCGTGGCGCCTGCTTGAGGCCGTACAGGGACCGGTTCAGCCGGCAAACTAGATCCGGACGGGCAGCGTCAACGAAGCCAGTGGGCTGGCTGCAGTAGACAGTCTCCGTCAGAGTACCATGGAGGAAGGCATTCTTGACATCGAGCTGATGGATCGCCCAGTCGCAGAAGAGGGCGAGGGAGAGGACGACGCAAACAGTAGCGAACTTGACGACGGGGCTGAAGGTCTCGTCGTAGTCCACTCCGGGGCGCTGTGTGAAGCCCCGAAGGACCCAACGGGCCTTGTAGCGGTCGAGGGAGCCGTCCGAGGTTAGCTTGTGGCGAAATAGCCACTTGCCGGTGACCACATTGGTGCCTGGTGGACACGGCACCAGGTCCCAGGTGTGGTTGGCCAAGAGGGCCGCATACTCCTCCTCCATAGCACGACGCCAATGTGGGTCGGCAAGGGCAGTGCGAACGGAGGAGGGCACCGGGGAAGCGTCGGGTGGAGTGCTGGACGTATCAGCTGCCAGGATCAGCCGGTCGACGGGGCGAAGAACGGCAGCGGCGCACCGAGTCACCATCGGGTGGACGTGTCCGAGGTCGCGGTGGATGGCGACCGGGTGGTATACGGACGGCTCGGAGCGGATTGCCGGAACGTCGAGAGCGGCGGGAGTGGCCGGCTCGCGGCGGTGATAGACGACGACAGGGTCGGCGAAGCGGGCCACGCTCGTCGACAAGCCTGAGTCGGGGGGCGCCGAGGTAGTGGCGTGGCCGCCGCGGTGGTAGACGAGCGCGGGGTTGGCGAAGCGAGTCGAGGTCGATGGGGCCGCGCGGGGCACAGGCGGGGTCGACGGGGCCGCGCGTGGCGCAGGCAGGATCGACGGGGCCGCGCGTGGCGCAGGTGGGGTCGACGGGGTCACGCGTGGCGTAGGCGGGGTCGACAGGGCCGTGCGTGGCGCAGGCAGGATCGACGGGGCCGCGCGTGGCGCAGGCGTGGCCGCGCGGGGTGCAGGCGGGGCCGACGCGGCCGCATGTGGTACGGGAATGGGTGCGAGCGGAGGCGTCGTGGCCGCACGAGGTACAGGTAACGGCGCAAGGCAGGGCGCCGGGGGTGGGGGGTGAACCGGATCGGACTCGAGGAGTGAGTCGAGATCGGTGGGTGGGGTGGAGCCTGCAAGGGGAAACACATCTTCGTCGAAGACGGCGTGACGAGAGATGATGATGCGGTGGGAGGTGAGGTCCAGGCACTGACACCCCTTGTGGTTAGGGGAGTAGCCGAGGAAGAGGCAGCGAGTGGAGCGAGGAGAAAGCTTGTTAGGGGCGGTAGCGGAAATGTTAGGGTAGCAGGCACAACCGAACACGCGCAGGTGGTCGTAGGAAGGGGTTGTGTCGTACAGGGCGAAGTGAGGTGTAGGGTAGCTCACCGCCTTCGACGGAAGACGGTTGAGGAGATGTGTGGCGGTGTGAAGGGCCTCTACCCAGTAGGTGGCAAGGAGAGATGCCTGAAAGAGAAGGCAGCAGATCATACTGGTGGTGGTGTGAATCATGCGCTCGGCCCGACCGTTCTGAGCAGAGGTGTAGGGACACGAGAGACGCAACTGGACGCTGTGAGTGAGGAAGAAAGAACGAGAGGCATTGTTGTCGAACTCGCGGCCATTGTCGCACTGCAGGCACGGACCGAGCGCCGGAACTGGGTGGATACCTAGGCGAAGAAGTGAGTGAGGGTGGTAAACGTGTCGGACTTCAGCCGAAGGGGGAAAGTCCAAAGGAAATGGGAGTAGTCATCCAGAATGACTAAGTAGTATTTGTAGCCGGAGAGGCTAAGGACAGGAGACGTCTAGAGATCACAGTGGACAAGATCAAAGGCCTGAACAGCCCTGGACGTGGAAGTGGAAAAAGGAAGACGGGAGTGACGGCCGAGCTGACAAGCATGATAGAGGCGCTCAGAAGAGCCCCGAGTATATGATATGTCAGAGTGGCCAGAAAGCTGGGATATGACGTCTGGTCCAGGGTGCCCGAGGCGACGGTGCCAAATGGCAGAGGAGGTGGTGGTAGTAGCAAGAGCATGAGATGAGGCTACACTGGTGTGGGGAGTGGAGGGCAAGTGAAGAGAATAGAGGGGGCCGGAGCTATCACAGCGAGCGAGCACATCATGTGTGGGAAGGTGGCGTATGGTGAGACCCCAGGGGTCGAACTCCATAGAGCACTGGTTGTCACTAGTGAAGCGACGAACCGAGAGGAGGGGATGAGTCAGTCCGGGAGCAACAAGGACGTCGTTAAGGCAGAATGGTCCTGGAAGAACCGATGTACCTACAGAGGTGACCGGGAGGGTGGAACCGTTGCCGACGACGATGGAGGAAGGATGTGAGGGGTGGGGTGGAGTAACAAACTAGTGGTGGGGGTAGTGTGGAAGGAGGCCCCAGAGTCAACCACCCAATCGGTGGTGGTTCGGGGAGGTGGTGGTGGCGAAGGTACGGTGTGAGCGGAGAGGGCCAAAGAAGGTGCCCCGATAGAGGCACTAGGAAGGGAGGGAGATGACACGGGCTCAACTGCTAGGGAGGCGATCGCAGCACGTGGGAAGACAAGCGGACCAGGGACGTGACGGCCTGCCAGAGGGTGGACCTCGACGCAGTCCCGAAGAATAGGGTTCCAGACTGGATCGAAGGACACGAACGTGCCCTTGATGAGCTGGCCGTCGTGGAGGAGGACACACACAGTCACGAGAGCGGCGGGCGAGGTAAAGCTCATGTATGGCGGGGGTGACGCCATGGAACCGGTGTGGGCGGAGATAACAATGGTAGGATGTAACCCCCAGGTGTTTATATTCCGCTCGACAACGAGTATGGACTTACGCACGAAATATCAGTGAATAAAACAGATGCTATATTCTAATTATTTTTGCCATCGCGATTTTAGGATCGCGTCTGTATCGTTTGTCGCGAGTGCGACATCGTTTTTATTTCCGTCTATCCGGGTTCTTCCTAAATTTTCATGATGTTCGGAACATAACTGTTCTGAAAATCGTGCGTCCGATGATTATTTAAAATTCATCGCTCGCGCGAATATGAATTCGGAAGCTCGACTCATTCGGATGATTTTATCCCGGACAAATTCATTTGAACTCGACGACTAAAATATTCAGGGCGAAATAATTAGGATTGCGCGTCGTCTGAGTGAAATCGTGCGCGCGAATATGATTCAATTTTTCTGTCCGCACGCTGTTTTGACGACGAAGTCACGTATACATTAGCGGATCTGGTTTCGGCTAATATTAGTCAAATCACGCAGATTAAAATACCGAAGCCGAAGTCTGTTTAATCCAGTCCATTACTTCTCGCCTCGATCTAAATCAAAACCGTGACTGCGCGTCCGAGAATTATAATTGATCTTCAAGTCTCTGGTAAATTACCGTGACCATAAAATCGTGTGTTCTGACCGCAGATCAAATATATCATGTTTCGAATCAAAAATAGTCTCATATATTATACTCAATATCATTTTGGTTTGGTCCTTCCTTTACACCTCGTTAAAACTATAATCCTAGAACTTGTAGTTTTCCGGATGTTTTTGTTTAAAAGGAAATAGAAAAGAATCCAATTTTCTATCTTCGTCCAGATTTAGCCTCAGCCGCCGTAGCCTTATTCTTATCTTGTGCACACGCTCAAACTATCTGGAACTCCTCTGCGCACACATTTTTTTTCCTTTATCCTCACATCGTTGGCTTCTTGATATTTTCTTCAAGCCTTATCTCCATGTCGTCTTGTACTCTCTAGTGGACATCGACTGATATTTTCTAGGATGCGCTTAAACTAGTACAGGTTGTGGCCTTATCCGTATCGTGCGCTCAGTGTAATCTCCACGCTGCTCTCTCTCTAGCTTCTTCTCAACTGTGTCGTCTCCTATTTCTCTTTGCACACGCATGGTTACAGGACCCAACACCATCCTTGCTTGCGGCCGGTCCTGGTACCTATCGTCGCCGTGGAGCGTCTTCTCGGGCTCCCCGTGCCATGCGCTCGACTCGCCAGGGCCGGAGTTCACCAGTCATTACTGTTCCTCACGTCTAAAATTCGTCAGCAGCTCGCCGGCGTTATCCTTCGCGCCGCTTTGGCTTGCAAAAATCCTGGCTGCCGGTGTTTATCTCCTCACGGTGCCGCCCTAGGACTTCAAATATCCTGCCGTGCTCTCTCTCTTCTCTGCTCCTCTCGTTCCCTGACGAGCTGCCATGGCGTCCTGTTGGGCTTCTTCAACCGCGCCCCTGCTTCCCCTCCCTTGCTCCTCCGCTCGGCCGATTGCCCCGAGCTCGTCCCCAGCACCCAGTCTCCGTGTCGCGCGTCTGCTCTGCTCGTCGACACGCGTTCCTCTCTCTGCTTGCCGCGTCCGGCCGAATGTCCCTGCGCCGCGGCTTCTTAGCTCGCCGCGTTCTCTCTCGGGTCTCTGTGCCGCGCCCTAGTTCAGTTTCTGGCTCGTCACACGCGTTTCGTTCTCCCTGTGAGTGCAGCAGCGAACTCCCCTGCCTCCCATGGCCGGCATACGGCTTCGTGTTCGCCAGAGCTCCCTGCATGCTTAGCTTCAAGTTTCTGTGCACACGCTCCACTGCTCCTATAGCGAGTTCCTCCCTGCCACGGTTGTCCGGTGTTTGGCCCGCGCTGATTCGCGTTTGCTCATATCGCCATCGTCGTGTTGTCGCTGGTGATAGCCTCGCGTGCGCGACACACTCCCGCGCCAAAGTAAACCCCATGTTGCCGCGTCCCTGTTTCAGTTTGTCATGTCGCACCGTCATCGCTTGGTCGTCGTCGTGTGTGCATCCCCAAGAAATCCCAAGAATCAGGTGAAGATGAAGTTAGCAGCGCGATATTCCCCAAGCGCTCGACAAATTGCTTGGATCGGAAAATCACTACCGATCTCGTGGATTCAAGTCAGCTGTTGAAACGGTAAGCTGATTAATTGTTTAGAATAGTTCGAACGTTATATAAATTAATATGTTAGTGCGATGCTCATTAGGTGCTCGATAAATTGCGTGAGTCACGAAACTCTCGTCGACTTCGCAGTTCTTGCGATTATCGAGCCAGATTCAGTTATAGCGAGTTATTTCGGTATTCCGGCCAATTAGCAAAATTAGTATACCGAATAGAAGTTGTGGTTAGGCTAATTGTATTAAAGGTGTATAATTTATTGTTTTGTGATGTTCACGTTAGGTTCGGTTAATCTAGAGAAGCGTAATTATTGCGCTTAGTCATACGTCGATAACTAGTATTTTCGTATAAAACGGTACAACGCCTCGCCACTAGGTGTTTAATTCGCTATCGCGTAGCACTATTTAGGTTTGTAATATTCTTGTCTATATGAATTCATGTGCATAATGCATTTCATTTAGGTACGTTAATTAATCGCGAGATGTGGAGGACAAGAGTCAAGTCGACCCCAAGCGCGGGCTAATCCGCATGGTAATGCTGATGGGCAAACCGGAAGATGGATAAACTGATCAAGTGCCGGAACTAAGGCTGATCATCAAGTGATCGTCGTCTAACAAACACTAACATAGTGTTTATTCCAGGCAAGCCCCGGTGCATTTGCCCCCTTCCTTGTGTTTTAAATGCTTTTTCACATTACCTGATGCATTAGGTGATAGGAGTTGTATGATAACCAATTGATGCATTACCATTCCTTGGAAACTCCTTAATCCCGGTTTTATAAAAAGAACTGATAATGCTTAGCCCTGCTTAGAAACTAAAAAATCATTTGTTTTCAAAAAGAATGATTGTGGAACATTGGTTATGGGCTTTTCGTTTCAAAAATCAAAGCAAACTTATGGTGATGATTCCACTTCGGCCGGAGTGGGTTCATCATTCAGAAAAGAGTACCCCTGTCGGGTACCAAAAATGGGAAAATGGTTTGAATACAGCTAGACCAGACGCTGAGCGGACATGGTCGCCCGTCTGTGTCGATTAAGGACCGTTCGATGTAGGCCTGTTGTGGTGGAGACTTTGCAACTATCCACATGCTCCGGTAAGCCTGAACCCGGCTATTCCATACGTGAAAAGACAACCGCGCACTGGGCGTGGGAGATGGTGGGAGTAGCGTGTACCCTCCTGGCTAGAGGCTGGATGGAGGAGTACTGTGCTCCTGGGTAGCGCGGACCGGTTCACGTTGTGGAGGATCTGTGGGAACGGTTGACATATGCAAGGATTAAGTGCTACATATGTCGTGTGGTTAGGGATCCCCAGCTGGGTATAATCGGTTCGAATCGTCGTTGCTCCTCGGTCATGGAGACTCTACCCTCCGACCACTCATCGTAGTTCACAAGTGAAACATGATTGTAGTTGGTTAAAAGAAAGCTAGATCAGGACAAGTGAATGCTCTAGATTAGGCAAATCTAGATTCAGGAAAAGTACTTAACTTTGAAGTAAAATTTTGGCATAAGGATTCACTACTAGTAAGCTCTTCTGCAAAATGAGTCCTTGATTATTGCTTAGCCTTACCTTGACTCCTAATCAGCCAGCATATCCTTGAGAGTCTTTTCTTTAGTCGGGTAAGTCTTGCTGAGTAATTCCATACTCAGGGTTTTATTCCCTGTTGTTTTTCAGGTCTTAACTTTGTGCTGTTGTTGATGGTGTTAAGTGCCGGTGGGCTCGGCCTTCTTATAAGTCTAAGTAACCCTTCTATACTTCTTATTGAGGATGGTCACTTGAGCTAGCATATATTTCAAACTTATACTTTTATAATCACTCCGATAAAATAATATAAAATTTTTGTAACTTGTAAAATTTGGTAATAAGATTTCCGCTGCAAAAATATTGGTGTGTGTGATTTGTATTACTTAATCCTGCGATCTTGGTTGAAAGTGGTTTATCCGATGTCCTTAGGGCAATCGGACAGATCCTGTTGAGTTATCTGGTGCACATGCATGGTCGTCTGAGGTCTTTGGGACAAGGACAGGTGCATGTGGGCCCAATAACTTGGAGGTTCTGCCACATAGGAGTAGCGCAGCTGCGCGAGTAGTGATGGGGGTCGTCAAGAAGGGCGCGCGCAGCCGCTAGGATCGGGTCGGGCGGTGAGGCAGGGAGCCGCGACGGAGAGCGCACGCGACAGGGAGAAGGGCGGCTGGGGACCAGCGGCCGACAGAGGAGAGCTGGAGGAGGAGGTCGCGAAAGTCGGCGACAGGGCAGAGATGCGGAGGGGCCGGACGCGGCAGGATCTCGGGAGGCGGAGAACGCGGCCCAAGCAGCCGTGGACTGGGGGGCGAGACCGACAGAGAGGGCGCGCGGCGCCGGGGTTGGAGGAAGAAGGCGAGGCCAACAGCAGCGCGGCCAAGCAGAGGAGGAGCGACGCGCGAGCCACGGGGTCCGGTGCAGGGCGCCTGGGCGCGGCTCAGGACACGGCTGGACGCGCGGTTCCGGGCGTCCTGGGCGACGCGACACGTCGGGGCAGACAGGGCACGGTCGACAGGCCGCAGGGCGCCGGGGTCGCGGTGGGGAAGGGGCGCGCTCGGCGGGCGTGGTTGGCTAGCGGCTGAGCGCACGGGCGCGGCGCGAGCGACGGTTCAGCCGCCGGGTTGTGGGCGCGCTCGGTGCGGAGCGGCAGGACGGGCGGCTGCAGGAGCTCCTGGCGGGCGCAGCCGGGGAGGGTGGAGTCGCGCGCCGCCGATGGGAGAGCCGGGCGGAGGCGGCTGCTGGGAGGCCGCCGGCTGGGAGGGGGAGCAGCCCGGCGGCTGTGGGGGAGCAGCCCGACGGCTGTGGGTGGGAGGGAAGGAAGAGAAAATGGCTCTGGTACCAAGTTGGAATGGAAGCCCTATCCCTAATTAGGGTTGGGTGTAGTATTAGTAGACTTAGGTAATTGGGCCTGGCCCATTACAAAGGGTTGAGATAGAAATTACATGGGGAAGATCCCAAACCCTAGACGGGTAATCTAACATCCTCAAATCGAGGAAATGATGCGCCTTGCTAGATTAGATCTTTGCGAGCTTATCCTACGCCTATCTTTTCTTTTCTGTGCTTTTTTATTTTGCCGATGTTTTACTATTCCATCCTAACTTGTAACTTTTGGTCACCACCTATCCATGCCCTGGTCATCTACAGTAAGGAAAATCAGACTGATATCTAACATCTAAGAAATAAAATGCTAATGTACATATATTCAAGGACTGAAGTGGGCCAAGAAATAAAAACATTTCATGTGGTGTTAGACAGCAAGCACATGACAAGATAACTCTAATTTCCTTATTATAGATATTTATATTTTTTCCAGATACCTGGAATTGTACTATTGTTAGCAGAATCGGCAGATAAAAATGAAGTAGATCAACAAACAAACCACAGAGCACGACACAGATTTACGTGAAAAACCCTTCAATGTGAAAGAAAAAAACCACAAGCACCGGCCAGGTGAAACCTTCAGTATAATATGTGGAGTGTTTACAGAACACTATTTTTAGACGCTGGCTTACAAGAGGACTAATAATGATGACACCGTAGAAACACTAATTAGGATGAACAATATATACCCTAGCCTCCAGCGACGAGCCTCCGCTTCGCTTGCCAGCACGGCCTCTTATCCAGAATTTTGATCACCAATTCAACAATCTCCACCTTGAGACAAATTCCATCTTGTAACCATAATTTGTAAGCAACTTTCTGAATAATAGAAGGAACAAACTGCTGGTGCCAACATAACCGCTAGGACTAAGCAATTATACCAACTAAGTTCGAGCAAAGCTCAAAATTAGCTCTAGGAACAGGTTTAGTCATCATATCAGCTGGATTGAAATGTGTACTAATCTTGCATACTCTCAGTTTAGCTTCTACAACTATTTCCTTTGACGTGGTAGGAAAGATGTTGAAGGGGGACATTGTCGGTGTTTTGGGTCCGACTGCGCACCTGGGGTTACCCCTCAAGGTGCTTTCAGGAGTAGGACGGTGTTATCGATTGTAGCTCGATGGTTCGTGCTGGATGCATGAGAAACAGTGGACAGCGGTTTACAGGTTCGGGCCGCTTTGAGATGCGTAACACCCTACGTCCTATCGAGAGTGCTTTATGTGGTGGGTTACAAGAGGATTCTCTAGCGCTGAAAACGTAGAGAGTTGGGTGGGAGGCTAAGTGGCGAGCATCTGATCTGAAGGGGTGCCCCCTAGGCCTTATATACTCGACCGTGGGGCGGTACATGTAGATATGACAACAACGTGTACCTAAGAAATAGTGAACCAACTGAGTTTATCCTCCTATAATCCTGCCGACCCATTCTCGCTTGGTTCTGTTGTACGGGGCTCCTGCACGGGAAGGTCGGGCCTCTGTTGTGATTATTGTTCGAGTTCGTTGGGCCGTCTTGGGCTTGTGCCGATACAGCCTTGTGTCAATTCGCTTCATTGGTCGTTCCTCCCCAGGCCCACGAGGGGGATGACCTTACGAACTATGGGGCCCTTGGGCCTTTCGTGAGGTCTTTTATCCTTCTGGTGGACCCGGGGGATATCTGTCCCCCACAAGCCCCCGATCTTTGGGTCGATTCTAAAATAAATGGCCTAAGGATCCTAGGTCCAGCTTGCAGTCAGTTCTGAAATAAACGGCTCAAGATCCAGCTTGCAGTCTTTGACTTTTACAAGGGATGCCTTGGAGATAAACCTGTCAGGCCACTGCTTCTGAGTTCTAAATGATCCGGTAGAAACAATTTTTCACTGTCTCTTTCTGCCTTTATTACTCGAAATTTGGTGTTCTGTCTCAGACTCATGCTTCGGAAGTCAGCATTTTTGTACCGTAGGACTTCAAATTTCATTGGGTGCACTGAAGGTGCACCCAATGGGTGTAGCCCCCGAGCTTCGAGTGGATTTTTGCAGATAATCCACTCGAAGGTCCTTACTTCAAGTATTATCAGAGATCACTTTTATCTTCCACTTGCGCTTTTTCAGAGGTCAACCTTGTCTTGATCTTGCCTTATGCTTTAGAAGTCAGCACTTTACTTCTTCGGGGATGATGATCCATTGGATGCACCGGAGGTGCACCCAATGGGTGTAGCCCCCGAGCTTCGAGTGGATTTTTGAAAATAATCCACTCGAAGGTCTTTATTTCGTGCCTTTTTCCGGGAATCATCCCTCCCCTTTGCCGAATGCCTTGGAGATCAACATTATATTATTGATACTACGCTTTAGAAGTCAGCGTACATTTTTGTCTTTGAGGCCGAGTACGTGATCTGCCCATATCTTGCTAGGTCTTGCCATTTATTTGATCTGCGACTGATTGGACGTTCGATAGATGGCCCTTGGCAAGTCTTCATGTCACTTCGTGCTTTGATGCTTCTGTCGATTAGACTTGTACCTCATCGGCTATATTTGGCTTTCCTTTGATCCCTGCTGATATCTTTCTTCTGTCTTGAAGTATTCATTGCATATACTGTTCGGATGTGACAGTGTTGAAAATATACTGATAATTCCTGGGCGTCCCCCCTAATGGGTGTAGGCAAGGGACGGCTTGGGACGCTGAGCGTTTAGCAAACTGCTTCTGAGTAGTAGCTTGATGTGACCGCGGGCGTAATCATATCGCTCGCACAGTTGACTGGAGTCCCAATGGGTGTCGTGTTATGTGAAACGGCGTCAGCCGCCTGACGTGTCTTCAGACGGTTTGAATTGCATATTGAATTTTTGCGACTGTTCAGTGGCCGTGGTAGGAGGTGAGCGGTTGCCTTCTTCTTCTATAAATAGTGCTCTTGCTTCTCCGACATTTTCACATCTCTTACTACTGCTTGCTGTTTACCCTCCTCTTCTTCCTTCCATTTCCAACATGGGCAAGAGTAAGAAAGGTGGTAGTTCTTCGCATCGCTTTGGTGACAAACGCAAGCGTGAGCCGACCCCTCCCTCGTAGGATTTCGGCAACTCGGAGTACTCGGAGGAGTTCTCCTCCGAGTCCGAGGGCTCTCCGGCTCCCGCCTCTCCCCCGGCGTCGTCTGATGATTCAGACGACTCCCAGGGGATTGCCGCGGAGGTCTGGACTTACATCCAGTCCGTCGAGCGCGCCGGGCTCGCGGGCTCGGATGTAGGGGTGTAAATGGATATCCGAACTGTTAGGATAAATTTAATATTTTAAAATAGATATGTATGAAATTAGATGTAAATCTCTTCTTATGTTTTGAAGCACATTATTATAAATAAGAATAAAATTTTGTATAAATTATTTCATACATTATTTGCTCCATACAACAAAAAAGGTGAAAAATATCCGTATCCGTATTCGATATGTATCCGAAATTTATATTTATTATTTGAGAAGATATATGATAGATTTGAGTTTACCTTTCATGAATCTTTACAAGCTCAATACTAAAAACAAGAATATAAATTTGCATAGCAGATTCTATATTCTATTAATTCACAATCAAAGAAAAAAGACCAAAAAACTGATATCCAAATAAGTATCCGTTTACACCCCTACTCGGATGAGTCGGAGTACTCCTCGGACGAGGAGAACTCCTCGGACTCGTCCGAGGAGGGCGGTGGCGACGGCGATGGCGGTGACGGCGACGGAGGCGACGACGACGGCAGCGGTGACGGCGACGGCAGCGGTGACGGCGGCGAAGGCGATGGCGACGGCGGCGGCAAGGGTGACAGCGGCGATGGTGGCGACGGCAGCAAGGGCGGCAGCAGGGGCAGCAACAAGGCCAGTGGCTAGATGCCACTGGTTTTAATTATTAGTATAGATCAGTAGTAGTATAATGAAATAATGTAGTAGTAGTTAGTAGTATAGAGTAGTGAAGTATAGTATAGTAGTAGGGAGGTCATCAACTCATAATGAGTTGAATTATAAGTTCGGTAATGCTTCCCTTATAATGAAGAGTGATTTCGCCTCACTTCTTGTGCGCTTTATTTTGCTTTCCCGTCATTCGTCGATCTCATTAATGCCTGAGAGATGTTTGGAATCAACGAATCACGCTTCTGACTATTTTCTTCGTGATGTCAACACTTTGGTGATAGCGGCCGAGTCATCTGAAATCACGTTGTTGCTTTAGGAGTGACGGCCGAGTTATTACTGGCGATGTTGACACTTTTTGAAGTAATGGCTGAGCGATAGCGGCCACGTCAGTGTTTTAGAGATAACGACCGAGCGGTTATTGGTGATGTCGGTGTTTTAGAGGTAACACCTGAATCCCTTGGAACTGCGTCACCGCTTTAGGAACAACAACCGGGCGGCTGATGACGACGTTGGTGTTTTGGAGGTAACAGCCGAGTGATCGATGGCAGCGTCGGCGTTTTAGAGGTAACAACCGAGTGATAACGGGCCACGCCGGCCGCTTTGGAGATAGTGGCCAAGTGGAGTCTGGTAACGTCAGCGTTCTTAGAAATAACCGCTGAGTTAGAATGGACCGCGTCGGCCGTTTTGGAAATAACGGCCGAGTGATGATGTGGCATGCCCGTGCTTTAGAAATAACGGTCGGGTGATGACGTGGCACGCCAGCGTTTTAGAGATAACGGCTGGGTGATGACTGGGCGCTTTTTAGATTCGGCATCTGGCTTCGGAAAACCCCATATGCACTGTACTGTCGTGCGCCTCCACATTTCGTGCCCTAGTTCTTGCTTTTGTGCACCTAGGCCTTCTCCACTCTCTTGCAACGCTGCTTCCGCTCCGTTCGTCGGCAAGGTTAAAATGGCGCCCAAGCGGAAAGCTTCGAGTTCGTCCGTCGCGGTCATCCCCCCCATCGACCCCAACAGTCAGTTGCCTTTCGCAGGTAACCATATGTCTGTTGTCTCTGAATCCGACCTTCTCCATCTTGTATCTATCGGGGTTCTTCCTCTGAAGGAGCTCTGTTCCTGGGGGATCCGCCGTGGGGTCACTGTTCCAACAGAGGACACTCACGAATCCGTCATCTAAGTTCCTTTTCTCCTCCGCGGCCTTGCTCTCCCCATTTCTCCTTTTTTCCGCGGTCTCCTTGATTTCTATCGCTTGAATCTGACCCATCTGAATCCCAATTCCGTTCTGCAAGTCTCTATCTTTGTTCATTTATGCGAAGCTTTTCTCGGAGTTCTGCCACACTTTGGCATGTGGAAGTATTTGTACCACTGTCGCCCTGGGATGGCTGGAGGGCAGCACCAGCTGGTGGGGGGCGCGAGCTTGGAGATGCGTCGTGGGAGGAAGGCTGATTACCTCGACATCCCGCTCAAGGATAGCATCAAGGGATGGCGTCTGGAATGGTTCATCATGGAGAATCATGGGAATTCTCTCCCCCCACGGTCAGGAAGACAGCCGGATGTTTGCACTCCAAGCTGGACCGAATCCCCCATAGACCAGGAAGTAACTGAAGCAGAGGCTTTGCTAGCTGAAGTTGGATTGCTGAAAGAAAGGGGTCTGACTGCAGAAGCTACGGTCGCTGACTTTGTTTTCAAGAACATTCAACCGCTGAAAGACAGAGCATATCCAGCCTATCTGTATCGAGGCTTTGCTGATTCGACTCGGGTAACCAACAGAAGAATTCCTGTCGTGGACTTGGTGGGCCGGCTCGAGATGATACTCAGAGGCAAGGTGTCGAACGTCGGCACTCCTGTTGCATACTCGGTTTGGAATCTGCCTCCTTCCAAGGCCTTTACCAGTTTTATGTCAAATCCTCCTGCTGGTGATAGCAGTTTGGGCCTTAGAGTGCGACCCTCTCACGAAGAGGTTAGTGCTTTGGTTGCCTCACTTGAAGAAATTCCTGACGACGAGAGGCAGGTTCATTTTGAGGTGCCTTTAAATCCAAGTGATGCAGAAATAAGTGCCATGCTGGATATGCTAGCTGAAAATTCTTCTGATGCAGTCCCTGCTGAAACACTGGCGGTATCGCCCATCCCAGAGGCTAGCGAAGCTTTAGATATTCAGAAGTCTGACAATGTTTGTCCGAAGCGTTCTCGCCGAGCCAATCAGCCTACTTCTCCTGCTGACGGGAAAAAACAGAAGAAAAGACGTCTTCATTGAGTGTCTAGTTTGGATCAGGATGCTGGTCCTTCCGTTCCTGCTGCTGAAGAAGTGTCAGTGCCTGCATTTGCTGAAACTGATCCCAATGGGTGTAACCTGCCTGCTATTAACCCCAATGGGTGTGACCTGGATGACGCTGACCCCAATGGGTGTGACCTGGATGACGCTGACCCCAATGGGTGTACTGTCCGCGTTGTTGATGAGGGTGAGGAGGAGGAGGAGGATGAAATCCCTCTAACTCGGAAGAACAACCGACGCTATATTGCTAGTGGCGAAAGTAGTGGTGTTCCTTCTCCAGCCCTGTCCGCTCTTGTTGGTCTACAAGAATTGTCTCTGGCCAACTTTGATCAGACTCTTGAGGATATGGTCCCAGAAGACCTGTTGTCCGAGCCAACAGATGGTGGCATGATGGACGTTTGCGCTGATGTGCCTGATGCTGGGCTGGAGTTGTCCCGGGCGGCGTCCCGCACCTCATCGACCTTGGAGCGCAGTCTTAAGGGTCAGGAGGTTGGCCCGGCTTGCACTGTTCCTATGGAAGTGGTTGAAGGTCCTTCAGCCTTAGAGGTGGCTGCCTTAGTGGGCTCGGCCCTCAAAGATAGCGCTGGTGCTTACCCAGCCCCTGAGGGTGTTGCCGAGGATGATTCGGCTCGGATGGGTAGCGCGAGCGATGACCCAGCCCCCGAGGGTGTCCGAGTTGGTTCTCCCTCTAACACTTCCATGGATGTTCACGTGGGATCTTCTCCTCCGCACTCTGATTGTATGGCAGCAGCACGGGTTTCATGTCGAGAGGTCGCTTTACAGGTCAGTGTTCCTGATGACAGAGTTCTGACTTCTGCTAGTGACACTGACTTGGTTCCCAATGATGCATTGCGGGTTGTCCCAGTTGGTGACCCTTCAGTAAGCCGTCAGTTGATTTCCCACGACTTGGGGGTTCCCTCATTCTTCTCCAACCTCCAGGTAACTTGGTTTCTTCTGCCCTGACTTTTACTTCAGGTAGACTGCTGTTATTATGCTCATTTGTTCTTAATGTCAGGGATTGGTGGATGAGATGGCTGGCCGGTTGAAATCACAGGGGACCTCTGTCCCAGAAGGGGCTTTATCCCTAACGCATTGGAATCCAGTGTTACTTCAGCGGCGATTATCTGACTTGGAGATGGCAAATGCTGGTTAGTGCCCTTTGTTCCTTCATTGGCTATTTGAGTAATCTGCTTTATAGCTGAACACCCTTGCTTGACTGTTTCTTGACAGACATGGCCCGACGATATTTTGACCTTGAAGAAAGGTATTCTCAAAGTCAGGCTCCATTGGCCCAGGTTTCTGCTTCTCTGAATGATGCTAACTCCACTCTCCGTGCTCAACTTGATTCTGAAAAGGTGGCCACTGAATTGAACTTTCACTTGCCCTTGTCTGTTATGCTTTTAGTGCTTGCTTGACGTTGGAGAAACCGGCTCTTGTCTGCAGGAGGAGAAACGTGCTCTTGCTACTTCTCGCGACAATCTAGAAAAGTTATACCGCGATGCCAGCAACTCGTTGACTATCTTGGAGAGGAGTCATCGTTTTACCATGGAGGACTTGGATAACCATCGCTACAAGTTGCAAGAGTCTCTAGATGATATGATTCGCCTCAGGCAATTGGTGTCGAACAAGGATACTGTCATCAAGGATCTGCGTGCTTCCAAAAAGTCGGTAGTCCGGGAGCTAGAAGCCGCTCGGTTGGCTGTCAAGGCCGCTGAAGATACTTCTGCTACTCTGAAGGCCCAGCGCGACAAAGCCATGGACAAAGCCGTTCGCGCGGGGCGAATTCTGATGAGGAGACCCGGCGTGGTTGTTCCCGACGACATAGTGGCAGATGTGAATGCCGCTCCCGATTCTTCGAGTCATCCTTACTCGTCGGTTGCTCCTGAGAAAAACATTTCCAGATAGAAAACACTGAATGCCTTGAGTATATGGTTAGTGTGCTTGGATGTTTCGTTAGAAAACACTTTTCGGTACTGAATACTGTTATTGTTTTCCCGTTGTTAGAATTCAACGGTATCTACAGTCGTAAAAGTAAGTGCATTATGATGGTTTTGAATTTTTTCGTGGGGCATAGAGATCGCCCTGAGATGAATAGTCACGAACGCGCCGAATGTGCCGTGCCAATTTAAGTCGTTGCCAACTTAAATCGATCGTTCTGCTATCAGGGGTATAGTAATCGCCGACTTAAACCGATTGCTCCGTTAGCAGGGTATAGTGGTCACCCTTAGTTAAGTAAGCGTGAGCATGTCGCACCGTCTTAAGTCATCGCCGACTTAAGCCGATTGCTCCGTTAGTAGGGTATAGTGGTCACCCTGAGTTAAGTAAGCGCGAGCATGTCGCACCGTCTTAAGTCATCGCCGACTTAAGCCGATTGCTCCGTTAGTAGGGTATAGTGGTCACCCTGAGTTAAGTAAGCGCGAGCATGTCGCACCGTCCTAAGTCATCGCCGACTTAAGCCGATTGCTCCGTTAGTAGGGTATAGTGGTCACCCCGAGTTAAGTAAGCGTGAGCATGTCGCACCGTCTTAAGTCATCGCCGACTTAAGCCGATTGCTCCATTAGTAGGGTATAGTGGTCACCCCGAGTTAAGTAAGCGTGGGCATGTCGCACCGTCTTAAGTCATCGCCGACTTAAGTCGATTGCCCCGTTAGTAGGGTATAGTGGTCACCCCGAGTTGAGCAAGAATGCAGATTGACAATGAACAATTCTTGAAGTCTTTTTATTGATGATGCATTTCCCAGTTTACAGAATACATTGTCGCCCCAATAGCTTTTGAAATATAGCTAAGGATAAAACTTCCTGAGGTGTTCTATGTTCCATGAGTTCCCAATTTCCGTGTCGTCCATCTGAGTGAGGCGATATGATCCCGGTCGAGAACTTCATCTACTACGAATGGTCCTTCCCATAGAGGTGACAATTTGTGCCGTCCCTCCCCCGTTAGAATTCGGCGGAGGACGAGATCTCCCACTGCAAAGGATCGAGGTCGTATGGCCTTATCGTGATAGCGCCTCAGAGTTTGCTGATACCGTGCTGATTGAATTACCGCGTTCAGTCGTTCTTCTTCGAGCACATCAACATCCTCCAACCTAGTAGCCTCAGCTTCTGCTATGTTTTCAAAGATCAACCTTGGTGCCCCAAACTTCAGATCAGCAGGTAGCACTGCCTCCGAACCATAGACCATGAAGAAAGGAGTGTTTCCATGCAGGGCTCGACTAGGTTGAGTTCTCAGGCTCCAAACGACTACGACAATTCTCTGATCCACTTTCCTGCGAACTTTTCATTTTTGTCGAAAACTTTCTTTCTGAGCGCCTCCAATATCATTCCGTTGGCTCTTTCTACCTGCCCGTTGGCTCTTGGGTGTGCCATCGAGGCATATTTGATCTGAATGCTCTTTTGCTCGCAGAAATCGAAGAACTCTGAGCTTGTGAAGTTGGATCCTAGGTCGGTTATGATGTTATTTGGTATTCCAAACCTGAATATTATATCTTGTATGAATTCCACTGCCTTAGCTGGAGTTAGGGAAGCAATGGGTTTGAATTCTATCCACTTGGTGAATTTGTCGATAGCAACCAGTACATGAGTGTATCCTCCTTGAGCTTTTTTGAAAGGTCCAATCATATCCAATCCCCAGCATGTGAACGGCCAGGTTACGGGTGTGGTTTGTAGTTGCTGTGCCGGTAGATGCTGCTGTTTTGACAAGTACTAGCAGGCTTCGCACCTCTGAACTAACTTGGCTGCATCACTTTTTGCTGTTGGCCAGTAGAAACCCGACCTAAAGACTTTCCCAACTAGGGTCCTGGATGTTGCTTGCACTCCACATTGCCCAACATGGACCTCATCCAGAAGTTGCTTTCCAGTAGCTGAGAGAATACATTTCATGAGGACTCCTGACGCGCCCCTTCTGTATAGCATTTCCTCAATGAGTGTATAGTGAGCTGACTGCCTTGCAATGCGCTCGGCGGTATTTTTGTCATCTGGTTCCTCTTCATTCCTTATATATCTGATGATCGGCTCCCTCCAGTCATCAGGATTTGACTCTGGTTGGCTCAGAGTATTGCATTCTTCTACCTGATCCACTGAAATGCTCGGGCGCGGCACTTCTTGGACAAAAATTCTAGGCGGGACCTGAGTCTGACTGGACCCCAGCTTAGATAATGCGTCAGCCGCCGCGTTGCGGTCTCTCTCCACATGATGAAATTCCAAACCTTCAAATTTATCTCCTAGTTTCTGGATAGCAGTGCAATATTTTCCCATAGAATCATAAGAGCAATCCCATTCTTTGTTTATCTGACTTATGACCACCAGAGAATCTCCATATACCATCAGTCTCTTGATGCCCAGTGATATGGCAATGTTCAGCCCGTGAATCAAAGCTTCGTACTCGGCTGCGTTGTTAGATGCCGGGAATAACAATTGAAGAGCGTACTTGAGTTGTTCGCCTCCGGGTGCAATAAAGAGGATCCCTGCACTTGTTCCCTACAGCTTCAATGAGCCGTCAAAATACATTCGCCATACTTCTGTGGTTTTCGGGTTATCCGGTACCTGTTGCTCGGTCCATTCTGATACGAAGTCAACCAGTGCTTGAGTTTTGATAGCAGTGCGAGGTCGAATTTCGATGTCATGAGATCCCAATTCACAGGCCCACTTGGCTACTCTTCCGATGGCTTCTTTGTTGTGGAGAATATCCTCTATTGGAAATCCAGTGACTACTATGACTTTGTGGTCGTCGAAGTAGTGCCAAAGTTTGCGCGTAGTTAGAAGTACTGCATACAATAGCTTTTGAACCTGAGGATATTTCTTCTTTGAAGAGCCCAGAACTTCACTGATGAAATAGACAGGGTGCTGTACTGGGTATGCATGTCCTTCTTCCACTCGCTCGACTAATAACGCGGTGCTCACCACGTGAGTCGTGCAAGAGATGTATAATAACAGATCTTCTGCTGGTTGAGTCGGCGTGGCTCGGTGTGGCGGTTTCAGCACTGGTGGTGTTGTCAAGAATTTTTTCAGCGCATCTAGAGCTTCTTGTGCTTTTGAAGTCCACTTAAATTTGTCCACCTTCTTAAGTAACTTATAGAATGGTAAGCCTTTTTCTCCCAGCCTTGATATGAACCTGCTTAGGGCTGCCATACACCCGGTGAGTCTTTGAACTTTTTTTGTGATCGTGGTGCTTCCATCCTCATGATAGCTTCGATCTTTTCTGGATTGGCTTCAATTCCACGGTGGCTAACAATAAACCCTAGCAACTTTCCTGTCGGCACTCCGAAAACACACTTTTCGGGATTAAGCTTTCATCTGTATCGTCGTAAACTATTGAAGACCAGTTGTAAATCTTCAATGAAATTTTCTGAATCCTCTATCTTGATCACCACGTCATCCACGTAGGCTTCCACACGCTTGCCCCAGTGATCGGCTAAGCATGTCTGAATAGCCCTTTGATAAGTTGCTCCAGCGTTTTTGAGGCCGAACGACATGGAGGTATAACAGAAGGCTCCAAATGGGGTGATAAATGCCGTTTTTTCCTCGTCTTCTTTTGCCAAACTAATCTGATGATACCCAGAGTAGCAATCCAAGAAAGACAGCATAGACCATCTGGCGGTTGAGTCCACCACCTGGTCGATTCTAGGAAGCCTGAAGGGATCCTTCGGACAATGTTTGTTGAGATCCGTATAGTCAACGCACATGCGCCAATCCACTTTATTCTTTTTGAGTACAAGAACAGGGTTGGCTAACCATTTAGGATGTAACACCTCTCTAATGAATCCGGCCGCGACCAAGCGAGCCAGCTCAGCACGGATGGCTTCTCTCTTGTCGGGCGTAAAGCGATGTAATTTTTGTCGTATTGGCCTCGCCTGGGGGTAGACCATCAATTTGTGCTCGACCAGCTCTCTTGGGACTCCCGGCATATCCGCAGTTTGCCATGCGAATACATCTCAGTTATCTTGCAGAAACTGGACGAGCGCGCTTTCCTATTTGTCATCTAGGCTAGAGCTGATGATGGTGGTTTTGTGCTCATCAGCGAACCCGAGGTTGATCCTTTTGGTTTCTTCAGTCGGCCGCATAGAGGTCACGGCTTGAGCTTCGTTCGCGGGGACCGCGAGGTCTTCCTCAGGCTTTGAGTTTGCCCGTGCAGAGGAAATCACCGATGGTTTGGTGGTGAGGGCCACCTGAATGGCCACTCGGAAACATTCTGCGGCGCCATGGAAGTCGGCGCGCACAGTTATGATCCCTTGTGGTCCTGGCATCTTCAATATCATGTACGTATAATGTGGAATAGCCATGAACTTCGCTAATCCGGGCCTCCCGATGATGGCGTTGTATCCGCAGTCGAAGTTTGCCACCTCAAACCTCAGGAACTCGGTTCTGTAGTTTTCTGGAGTTCCGAAGGTGACTGGCATGTAGATGTGGCCTAGCGGGTACTCTCCTTCAGTCGGCACGATGCCGAAGAAGGGTGTGTCCGACTCATGGAGCTCTTTGAGGGGAACTCCCAAGCCTTGGAGCGTCCGGGGGAAGGTGACGTTGATGCTGCTTCCCCCGTCCACTAGTACCTTCTTTACCCTGCTCTCTCGCATTACCAGATCGACGAGAAGCGGGTATTTGCCTGGGTGATCGAAGTTAAGCCATTGATCTGCACGAGTGAAGGTGATCGGGTGCTCAGACCATCGGTATAAGGCGGGAGGACCGGTGGCCGCCACCAGTATCTGACGATCGTTGAGCTTTTGTTGTCTCTTGCTTTCTTGTGACCCATGTCCGCCGAAGATGACGTTGACTTCTCTGTCGACGTGCGGGAAGGCTCCTCCTCTTCCCTCCTCCTGCTGCCGGGGTTGTTGGGGTTCTCCCGGTCCTCCTCGCGGTGGGGGAGGAGGTAGAGGTTGAAAAGGTCGACCGTGCCCGACGGAGTGTTTGAAGTCCCTGCAGTTCCGGAGGGTGTGGCGCATGTCCTTGTGGTATAGGCACTGGGCGTCGAGGATGTCGTCCAGCGTGCGTTCACCTCCGTGAGGTCCTCCTCGGGCGCGAGAGGCGGGCGGTCCGGCGGCGTGGACCTCCTCACGAGGCCTCTTCTCCCAGCGCTTGTCGGGTTGCTAGTTCGTGTCGCGTCGTGGCGCCGCTAGTGCAGGCTTCACTTCTCCGATGAGGTCCTGAGCTCGTTCGTCCGTGGTGATGTAGAGGTCGGCCTCCCGGAACAGTTGCTCGGAGGTAGTCGGTGCCTTCTGTAATATGGCTCGGACGAATACCGAGTCATTGGATCCCCTATAGAAGTCCTCGATCACTGCTGCTTCCGCGACTTCGGGGATAAGATTTCTCATGGTCTGGAATCTTTTTAGGTACGACCGAAGAGTTTTGTCCCCTCGGCGCTTGATGGATTTGAGGTCCCATGGTTGCGCCAGTTTGTCGGAGAGAGACTGAAAGTTGGCGGTGAAGCGCCGACTGAAATCGCTCCAGTCGTCGATGCAGTGTCGGGGTAGGTGTCGCAGCCATTGCAGCGCGTCTTGCCCAAGGATGATAGGCAAGTACGCGGTCATCATATCCTCGGTTGCCCCTGCTGCTCGGGCAGCGGTGGTGTAGACGGCCATCCAGCCTCCTGGATCCTGCTTAGGTTCATACTTGTCGACGTTGGAGACCTTGAAGTTAGGGGGCCATTGAATGGCCCTGAGGCGTGGAGTGAGTGCCGATACTCCGCACGTGTCCTCCTGTCGTTGATGATGATGCCGGTCCCGGGGAGGAGAGTGGTTGTCATGGTGCCTCGACCGTCCCCGGGTGTTGCCACCAGTTGAAGCCGTGGCCGACTCGGTCCTGGTAGCCTGACTTTGCGCTGGGATGCCGTGATCCCGGTCATACTCTTCCCGACGATGAATTTTGTTCTCGTGTCGTCGTTCACGCGAAGCGTTGATGGAGCTCCGTGCGTCCCGCCGACTGTTGATGGCGTGTCGTAGATCGTTCGGCGTGTGAGCGAGGGGTAGGAGATGATTGGCTGCTTGAGTGAACAGCCGCCGATAGCCCTCGGCATCGGGAGTCCGCGGGAGGCCATCTGCTATCCGAGCCAATACTCCACCGACTTCACTCGGCGTGTTCATGGCCCGGGCGAAATCGAGGTTCAGGTTGCGTCCGAAGAATGGATTTTCCCGGTGTTGCCTTATTTCTTGCTCGGACTGTTCTTGAGCCCGTCGACGATCCCGTCGTCGGGAATTCCTTCTTTCCTTGAAGACACGTTCTTTTGGAGTTTCTCCTATCTCCGAGACCTCGTCTCGCGATACAGGTTGTGCCAGGTCCAGTTCTCCGGCCTTGTGATGTTGTTGGATATTTCGGCATCGGTTCCTTCATCGGCGGGACTCCCGCTGAGGAAGTTCCTCTCCAGGTATGGTCGGTTCGTCGTTGGAGATGGGGGGCGACTCTGCCCTTCCAATGAAGAGGACGTCAGGGTAGAATGGAACAGTTGTCGTGGTGACCTTCTTTCTGCCCTCCTTTGAGGACGAAGGTACAGAAAGGACAGCTTGCCGCCTTTCAATCTCATTCGTTTCTTTCTTCCTCGTGATCTGTGTCCATTCTCCCGTTGGAGAGGTGGACAACGAAGTTCTTCGGGTTGACGAGCCCTGGGCTCCTAGTTTACTGAAGGTGATCTTTTTCTAGGGCGCTGGAGGTTGCGCCTTTTCCTGCTTTGCCCGAATTTTCCCGGGGATTTCTGAGGAAGATTTTCTCTCCGGTGGATCCGCGATGCGATGCAGAGTCCCTTCCTCATCTGCTACAGATGAGATAGTTCCAAAGCAGAATGTGGACCCGGGACAGAGGATGATCTTGTGCTGGAAAGTGACGACCATTGAGCTAGCTTGGATCGATGACGCACCCCCTACCTGGCGCGCCAGCTGTCGGTGTTTTGGGTCCGACTGCGCACTTGGGGTTACCCCTCAAGGTGCTTTCAGGAGTAGGACGGTGTTATCGATTGTAGCTCGATGGTTCGTGCTGGATGCACGAGAAACAGTGGACGGCGGTTTACAGGTTCGGGCCACTTTGAGATGCGTAACACCCTACGTCCTGTCGAGAGTGCTTTATGTGGTGGGTTACAAGAGGATTCTCTAGCGCTGAAAACGTAGAGAGTTGGGTGGGAGGCTAAGTGGCGAGCATCTGATCTGAAGGGGTGCCCCCTAGGCCTTATATACTCGACCGTGGGGTGGTACATGTAGATATGACAACAACGTGTACCTAAGAAATAGTGAACCAACTGAGTTAATCCTCCTATAATCCTGCCGACCCATTCTCGCTTGGTTCCGTTGTATGGGGCTCCTGCACGGGAAGGTCGGGCCTCTGTTGTGATTATTGTTCGAGTTCGTTGGGCCGTCTTAGGCTTGTGCCGATACAGCCTTGTGTCGATTCGCTTCATTGGTCATTCCTCCCCAGGCCCACGAGGGGGATGACCTTACGAACTATGGGGCCCTTGGGCCTTTCGTGAGGTCTTTTATCCTTCTGGTGGACCCGGGGGATATCTGTCCCCCACAGACATTGCTTGGGCTAAAGTCATGAGGCCTAAAGAGTTGGGGGGCTTGACATTTGAGAGTTACAGAATCTGAATTGGGCATTGAGGGTCTGTTGGTTGTGGCTTTGGAAAACTGAACCTGATAAACCTTAGGCTTCATTTCAGCTACAACTTTCCATGCCAGTGCATCAACTATTCTCCATGGCGATGGCTACCAATTTGGGAGATGGTTCAACCACACTGTTCTGGAAAGATAGATGGCTTCATGGGCAAATACTCCGAGATTTGGCTCCTCTCATCTTTGAATGATTCCTAAGAGGATTGCTAATAAAAGGACGGTGGCTGAGGCCTTGACCAATGCTTCGTGATTGTTGGATATTTGAGGAATGGTGAATTGGGATGTTATTCTTGAATATCTCTCTCTTTGGGAGCTTCTTTCGGAGGTCCATCTCTAGCATGGTGTGCAAGATAAGCGTTATTGGGGGTTGAGTTTCTCAGGCCAATACTGTAAAGCCCAAAATTGGTAGAAAAAAATAATAAAGCAAAAAATATTTATGACAGTATTCCAAGATTTAAACAGAAGTCTTTTATAATCAGAGATTAAAATACCCTCATATAACTTAAACCAACCTTTGTTGAATAATATGATTAGGAATGTCCTCCAAAAGAACTAAGTTATATATATATATATATAATTTAATAAACATTATACACTAGAAAGTCTTGTCTCTTAAATAAATAGGAACATAATTTTAAATTAACCTACAAGAGTAATAAAGATTCTATTATATGTATTGTGTAATTGAGCATTTCACACTTGAATCATCTGCCCCAACAATTGAATAAAAAAATAATACAAATAAAGTTGCATCTCATACTGGTATCCTTTTGATTGTTCAGTTTAGAATTTAAACTTTATTTGAAGACCATTTGAAATTGGAGGTTTAAATGAAATAAAAAGAAATAAGAAAAGAAAACATAAAAAGGGGCTCTCTCTCGGCTCATGGGCCAAATCCTCGCTCCTGGCCCAACATCACTCCCGCGCAGCCCAGCCTCCGCGCCCACGCGCATCAGCGCCCACTGAGCCACCGGGCCCACACGACAGCGGCTCAAGTCCTAATCCCGCGTGCGGCGCGCCTAGGTGGCTGTGGGGTCACTGGTGGCTGGGGCCCGCATGTCGGATTCATCTGCTTCTCCCCAACAAACTCCTCTGATGTCCGCGCGCGCATCGTTCTCGCCTCAACAGAACTCTGGCGTCCGCGCCGGAAATCACGCGACTTCTTGGCCGGACACCCCCCCACCGCCGCTATATATCGCGGTGCGGCGAATCCATCAGAAGGAAACCACCGCCGCCATGCAGTGAGAACACCAGCTCGAGGAAACCGAGGGGAGAGTGAGCAGCGAGATCTGTCGTAGGCTCGATGGGAGCCAAATCGACGATAGGCCCATGGTGGGGCACGAGGTTAATCCCGGGCGTCTTACATGGTGATGCATGGCATCGACGGGTCGAGGGCGTCCTCAGCGCTGCTCCAATCACCGGAGCGCGGCAGTTGCCATGGGAACACTCGTCGTTTGTAGACCTACTTGCTACACGGTAAGTCTTTACTCAAACGGTTCATCTTCATCTATAGCTCGCGTAGCATCGGTGGGAGTCGTGGTATAGCGTTGGGGCGCCTGTGTGCTCATCGCCGTAGGACCACTTCGCGTCGGTCGGCCATGGCTAGCTTGTAGGGAGAGAAGGAGCGGTGGGAGGCTGAGAGGTAGACGACGTCGCACGATCGTCGGATTTGAACGGAGGGCTCAGATTAGAATCATCGCGTACCGCTTCGCAGGTTAGATCGGAACCGTCGATCTTCCATCCTCCGGCCACCATTAGATACTGATGCAACTTAATACTGGTTTAATCCCAGCCGCTGAAATCAGATCGGATGGCTGAACTTCGTGATACCCCTTCACCGTGCCATATTTGTTAAAGAGCCCCTCTTCTTTTGTGAAATCAACCCGCCATCCATCGAAGGCATAAGACTATTACGGCTAGGTCCATATGTTTACAGAATAGACCCCGACGACTTAAGAAATAATATCTGCAGTACATACAGTTCAGAAAAATAATAAAATAAAATATGAAAAATCGATTTTCAGGTATAAAGTAATTCCCAAATCTTGGAAAATTCGTATTTTGATCATTTTAACTCCGATTTGACCCATTCCAGTGGCGTTAGCTTCACAAAAATAATTTCTACGTAGTAGTGACATTAATTATATGGTATCACATACTTTTTATAATTAGGTAATCAATTTGATTAATCTATGTTTATTGGATTAGCTTTTCTAATATTAATATGGTAATTTGATCTTAGAGTTATAATTTGACTACAAGATAATACTTAACCAAGTAATAACTTAGATTAAAGTAAAGTTAATTATTCATAGAATAATCTCTCATATGATATACACTAACCAATTTATAATATAGTTTAATATTTAAATCACATAGATCTTCCATAACTCCTTCACCGTAACTCCGGTCTTAGTAGTACTCGAACCCACAATCTCGTTACGACGCGTAGAATATTATTATTAAGTTTGTTCTTATATTTGGTGTGATGTTAATTTTCCCTATACCATGTTTGTTTGTATTGCTACGACTAGCAGTGAGGACACGTCATCTGAAGAGCAAGTTGGTACCTGGAATCTCAAGTCCCAGGCAAGTTGTGCCCTTGATCACTTCTTTTTACCCACTCATGTTCTAATTAATCATAATGATCTGCATAGGTTAATTTTGATGGGACTCAATAGGTTACCCTAGTTTGACTATCTTTATACCTTGTTCACCACTGAATTTTTGGGTAGTACTTGCTATTGCTTTATGTGGTTTTGGGTATAGAGATACACATTACTATTCATGATTATACTTTTATTATCAGTTGTTTATTACTGTTCATGATAAGATCATTATGTTAATTGGAACATGGAGAACCACCCGGGAAAACAGTGCTACCACAAGGGTTTAAAGGGACGCCCTTGGCTGATTAACTAGGAAAGCTAGTGGAGGTCTTCCTTACCCGAAAGGGGCAAGGGCAGTAGGGGAGTGGTCAGTGTAGGGAGGTCCTTGGTTGATTTTGCTGCGATGGCGATCAGGCAAGAACCCTACACTGGAGCTTCCTATAAACTGTAGCGGGATTTCTGAAGCTAGTGGAACTTTGTAAAGGCCTCGTAGTGTTACCCTGTCTCGCCTCCTCGGTAGAGGTGTATGGGATTGACCGTCTCTTGGCAGATGGGTAACATGACTTGTGGGTAAAGATGCGCAACCTCTGCAGAGTGTAAAACTAGTATACTAGCCGTGCTCACGGTCATGAGCAGCTCGGACACTCACATGATTAATTTATGGAACTAAATTCAATTTGTCATATGCATTGCATCGCAGGTGATGTTGTTGTTACTTTTGTTCTACTACTTAATTGGGTTGGTATTTACTTATACTTAGTAACTGCTAATAAAATTTTGACCAACTTTAAAAGCAATGCTCAGCTTCAGCCATCCTCTTTGGTAAGCCTTACACTTCACGTGAGCTCCCACCTTTGGCGAGTTCATGCACATTATTCCCCACAACTTGTTGAGCTATGAACGTATGTGAGCTCACTCTTGCTGTCTCACACCCCCCACAGGTCAAGAACAGATACCACAGGATGAGGCGCATGGAGGATGCTGTGACGAGTTTGTGAGAGGCCTAGGCCGTCGTCTCCCAGTCAACTTTGGGTTGCTGGACCGTTGTCTCCTTATAATGTAATTATTTATTTTGTACAGAACTCTTAATATATAGTAAATATGTGACATTCGATCCTGTGCCACTATACATCATATGTGTGAGACTTGGTCCCAGCATACCTGGTGTTTTTGTTCGCGCCCGGGTCTTGGTGCCCCTAAAACCCGGGTGTGACAAATACTCTTCAAAATCAACCTATGAAGCCACATTTCATGTTGGATCGGTGCTCTTTGACTCTTGGGAACGTGTTTGGAAAACTTGGGCACCCCCCAAATGCTCCTTCTTCATGTGGATGGTCTCCCATAATCGATGTCGGACCGC
The DNA here is from genome assembly GCA_029449295.1 of Zea luxurians. Lineage (NCBI taxonomy): Eukaryota > Viridiplantae > Streptophyta > Magnoliopsida > Poales > Poaceae > Zea > Zea luxurians. The sequence continues at coordinate 3,571,617 of JAOPSE010000090.1, forward strand.
GGATCGGTTGGCTAGGAGGAATCTGCCCCATCATGATCTTTGCCTCATTTGTGATTATGAGGAAGAAACCATCAATAACGTACTTGTCCACTGTGTGTTTGCTTGACAATTTTGGTTCTTCCTTTTCAGCGGTTTGGGCTGGTGCGGCTTGCTCCGCAGCCTAGTGAGACTTCTTTCCATGACCGGTGGAGACGTGCCCTTGATATGGTGGAAAAGCCTCTCCAAAAAGGTTTCTTCTATTAATGAAATGATACATAGATCTCCTACGTGTTCGAGAAAAAAAACTATTTTCCGGATATAATGATAATATCAATGTGCTTTGTCCTCTCATGAAACATGTAATTCTTTGTAAGACAAATAGCACTCTGACTGTCACGAGATAATATAATGCAAGATGTATCTCCACAAAACTCAGCATATAGACTTTTCAACCAAACGACCTATTTACTAGCATCACAAGGTGCAACATACTCTGCCTCTGTAGTAGACAAAGCAAATGTGCACTGTGGACAAGGCTACCAACTGACTGCACATCCACCATCTGTGAATACATAACCTGTTAATGATCTTCTCTTGTCCAAATCTGCTCCATAATCTCAATCAACATATCAAACAAGTCCCTCTTTGACCTTGCCAAACTACAAACAAGCATTAGATGTACCACACAAGTACTTGAAAATCCACTTAATAGCTTCCCAATGCGCTCTACCAGGATTAGCCATGGATCTGCTAACCAAACTCATGGCATATAACAAATATGGATGTGAGCAAACCATAGCATACATCAAGGAACCAACATCACTAGAATAAGACACCTTTGACATGTACTTTAAATCTTCATCTTTGGTTGGACATTGAGCAGATGTCAACTTGAAGTGAGTAGCAACGGGAGTACTTATTGGATTAGAATCATGCATATTAAAATGACGTAAAACTTTCTGAATATAACTGCGCAAACTGAGGAACAACAAACCAGATTTTCTATCTCTCCCAATCTCCATACCAAGAATTTTTCTAGTGGCTTCCAGGTCCTTCATCTCAAACTCGCTACTTAATCGTGCCTTTAAGGTAGTGATCTCGTTCTTGCTCTTAGCGGCAATCAACATGTCATCAACATATAACAGCAAATAGATAGATGAACCATTAACAAATTTAATGTAAACACAACTATCATATTAGAACCTTTTAAAGCCATTAGAAATCATAAATGAATCAAACCTCTTGTACCACTGCCTCAATGACTGCTTCAAACCATAAAGGTACTTCTTCAATTTGCAAACAAAATTCTCCTTACCAGGAACCATAAAACCCTTACACTGATCCATGTAAATTTATTCTTTCAATTCTCCATGTAAGAAAGCAGTCTTTGCATCTAAGCGTTCAAGCTCAAGATCTTGAATAGCAACAATACTCAAGAAATTATGAATAGAGCTATGCTTTACAACCAGAGAGAAAACATCATTATAATCAATTTCTGTTATTTGACCGAAACCTTTTGCAACTAACCATGCATTAAACCTTGGAGGCTCACATGGAGATGACCCTCCTTTCTTTTGACGATCCAACGACCTTCTTTACTTTAGGAAAGCGAACAATATATGTCCCATGTACCATTTTTCTGAAGTGACTGCATCTCCTCTTGCATAGCAAACACCCATTTGTCACGATCATTGGAAACCATTGCTTCATTATAAGTGGAATGTGAAAGCATCACGATGTCCGAGAGGGGGTAAGTTGGGCTTCTCTAAAATTCTTGCAAAGTATTAAAACCCTAATCAAGAGCCCAACTTCACTCAACTACTTAGCTAAATCACAAAAGCTAGGAAACGGTAAGCAACCCTAAGTCGTCGTGCCAAATACTAGGAATGCAAATACACAAATTAAATTGCTCAAAGTAAATACAAAATATAAAGTAGGGGCAATAACACTTCTCCAAGTTTTTTAGGTATCATAGAGTCGACACTCTCCACTAGTCCTTATTGGAGCACCCGCGCAAGAGTATCGCTCTCCATTAGTCCTCGTAAGGACTAAATGCTCATTATGAGATGATCCTTTGCTTCTCTGGTGCGGTGGATCCCTCAGGACCGCGTACAATCAAGTCGAGTCATCAACAAAGAAAAAAAATGAGAAGAGCGCGCTCTGTGGCCGTCTCCAGCAGCTCCCCTATCCCATCTTCTAGCACATTCTCTATTTCAAATTTTATTATGTAAACAGTGTCAAACAATGTCATCTATAGTTTTGTGTCCTATATTTTAATTTATACGACCCACCCAATACAGCCTTAACAATACAGCCTTAAGCCTACCGTTGCCTTCCACCAAATCTTGATATCAGTAGCCACTAGATGCTGCTGTTCTCCGTCAAACTCCACCCTGTCACACGCCACTGTAGGAGCCCATATAGTTCGTCCGTAATCATCACCCTAGTAGTTCTCGGTTCTCCCACAAAACTACTACCTGTGAAGAATTACGTGCTGCTCCTCAAGCCGTGGGCTGAGCTTCAGTTTCAGCATTGTTTTCAATGGGGAGGCACTCCTGCTGCTACAAGCACAGGCTGAAGAAGGGGCTCTGGTCTCCTGAGGAAGACGAGAAGCTCATGAACCACATAGTCAAGCACGGCCATGGCTGCTGGAGCACTATCCCGAAGCTTGCAGGTACAACCAAATCCGGCACACTTTATTATATCTTCTCAATTTATCCGTTTCCACTGTTCCCTGTTCCTCTCCAAGACCACTTCTTTCTTCCCATTCTTCTCATACCCTGCTCAATTAACGATGGCAGCAGGGCTTCAGAGGTGTGGCAAGAGCTGCAGGCTGAGGTGGATAAATTACCTGAGGCCTGACCTTAGAAGAGGCGCGTTCTCTCAGGAGGAGTAAGACCTTATAATCGAAATCCATGCTGTACTGGGAAACAGGTAAAGTTAAGCCCAAATCACAGACAGAATTTTGCACCAATTGCATTCCTTAACTATGTCCTTTTTTCACATCAATGAACAGGTGGTCCCAGATTGCAACAAGGCTGCCTGGAAGAACTGACAATCTCTGGAACTCGAGCCTCAAGAAGTAGCTCCGGCAGAATGGCATTGACCCCAACACCAGCAAGCCCCTTTTGCCGAGGTTGTTGAACGCAGCAAATCAGCTCCAACAGTCAGTACCGAGAGAACCTCTGGGTCCAGTGATGTTGACGCTTCAAGTGATGGTGCACTTGGCAACTCGAGCCATCTTCTCAGCGAGACAGCACAGTCACCACAGCTACTGCCAGTGCTCGGTAAGCGTTGCCAAGAAACTACTGGCTTGGCACATCTAAGGGTGCCGCGGGCCAAGGAGTTGTTCCTTTTGACCAGCTTGTTTCTGGCCGTGAAAACCTTACTAGCAGCTGCCGCTCAACAGGTTCAATTCCAAATTTCCCTTTCCAGTAGTTGATATGCTACAACAATGAATTTGGCAACAAGATTTGTGGTAGCAACAATTTACTCTGGATTAACCAGAATGAGTCAAGTGGCAGCACCATTTCCGCTACTGCGATGCCACCAGTTTCGCCATCAACTCTCTCAACATCATCAGGGCTCAATAGGTCACCAGACAATCCACACTCTACTTGGACGCTGCTAATCCTAGCAGCAGCAGCAGTAGATGAAGCAGCGGGAGCAACGGCTTGGGATTTGAGCTGCAAAGCACAAGCTCACTTCTGGAGAGTAGTGTTTTCCCATGAACAGAATTGACAACACCACATAAAAATAGCCAAGTTCACCTTGAGGAAGTGTAAGACCCAAAATCTGTATAAATAATAATAATAATAAAATAAATATATGAAGAAATGAAATAGTAAATTCAGATATCTTAAATTATACCTGAGTATTGCAAATTGAGGACTGAATTTTGAAAACCAATAATTATTTTAGAAAAGAAGAAATAGAAAAGTTTTCTATTCAACTAAATGAATATGCAAATAATCAAATGATGCACCATAAGTATTTATTTACCTGAATATTTAATTTTGAAGTAACTTTTGACTCTTGTCCCACCATCAAAATAATATTTTTTTTTCTAAAAAAAGAAAAGAAAACAATATAAGTGTGTCTCATATTTCAAACATTTATCAAACAAATAAATTAATTAGAATGAATAGATATCTACCTCATCATGATTGAGTTGTAATGGGTATTAAATTTGAATTATTAAACTATATCTTATATTGGAATTGAAAATTGGTAATGTCAAAAAGGAATAATAGGGGAATACAATGAAGAGATGAAGATTTGGATTAAAACCTAAACTAAAAAAAGGGGAGAAAAGAAAAAAGAGGAAGGATATAAAAATATAAACAATACATATATACATATCTCTAAATTTGGTACTTCTAACTGCACAAATATGATTTGTGAGTAATGAGCCACAAGCTTTGAATTTAAGTTTGAATTCAAATTGAATGTGGAAATAGGAAAAAAATAAAGAAAAGAAAAAGATTAAAAACGCAGCTTGGGCCGGGAAACCGATTTCGGCCCACTACCCTAGCCCCTCGCTCGCGGTCCAGCGCCTCACCCGCAGTCTAGCCTCTGTGCGCTCGGGCCCACTCGTCAGCCTGGGTAATCCGCCCTCGCGTATCCCTGTATCGCTGGTGTGTGGGGCCGGGCGGGCAGGACTCTCCCTCAACCTCGCGCCGAAGTCGCCGCAGGCCATTTCCACCTGACTCCGCGGAATCCGCACGGGGACCGGGTCCCTCGCTCGCACAACGGCTGCCGAAGCTCGCGGGCCCCCGCTGTCAGCCTCCCCTTCGTCCTCCTCAACGACCGGCCGCTTTCCCTGCTCCCAGCGAAGCCCGAGTCAACTGGAAGCAACCCTCACCGGCCACCAAAATCGGGGTGCGTGCGTCGTGTCTCTGGCCGTAAATACCTGGACCGCGCTCGCATTTGCCCCTGCACGTCCTAGCCAGGCTTGCTCACTCATACCGAGGCCGCGGCCTCACTGCCTGCCTCGCCAAAATCGCCATTAGTCATCTCCGCGTAGCCACCGAATTGACCTTAGATCTAGACCTAGGAGCTTCGGGAGGTCGGACTGGTGATGCACAAGGTAGTTCCGGGCGCTATTGGGGGTGGGTGACGCCGCAATTCCTCGCCGTGGTGCGACGCCGCCGTGAACCCGCGCCGCGCCGTGGGCGGGCGTTCCTGTGACTCCATCGCTGGTAAGGAACTTCCCTTCGTGTTCTCCATTATATCGGCTTTGCGTAGAACGTAATAGCACGGGCGGTGGGGCACTTGGGTGCCGATTCGTCGCGCTCCGGCGATGCGTCTCCATGGGGGGTCACCGGCGCCACTGTGTCTGGGCGCGGGATTGGGGAAGAAATGAGGGGAGCCATCGGATGGCGGCTGATCGGCCAGGATTAGGGCGGGGCCAACACGCGTCGTGGGCGAGTTTGGGGCCATCGATCCGTGACCCAACGGCTAGATTTGCATAACAGTTTGGGGAGCCAGGGTTTAATCCGAGCCATTCACTATTGATCGAACGACTGCAAATACCTAACTGTTTGGATAGGTGTAGATTTAATCGTGGCCGTCCGAATTTAATCCAGCGGCTCACATGCCGCGATACCCCTTCGCGGATGCAATATGCTAAAGAGTCCCTGGATAAGTTAATAATAAATCCGCAGTCCACACAGTAGCGCTCTGTGTCTTAGAATGTTTGCTCAGAGGCCCCTGTGTTATTCGTAAATTGGCGCGCAGTCCACACATTTAATAAAACAGCGGAATTTGTTTAGGAAATGATTTTTAGTACACAAATAATTGCAGAATCTTATTTAATCCTAGAAAATTCATATTTTGTCCAAATTAACCCATTTTAGTTCCTATAATTTTGTAATAATGTTGTTTATCACATAGTAACACTGTTTTAACATGAAATCTATACTAGAATTGATTACTCAAATAATTTTGTAGCAAGCACGCACGAACTTCGAAAATTCATAACTTCTCCGTTTTAACTCCGATTTGATCCGTTCAAGTTGCGTTAGCCTCGTATAAATATTTATTATGTAATAACAACATTCATCACACCATGTCTCATTATTTTATGATTAGATCTTTATTTAATTTATGTTGGATAGATTTGTTAATTTGCTTATCCTTATAATCTACTAAATTATGATATATGGTCAAATTATAATTTGGATTAAGTTGAATTAACTACTACTTTAGGTTATCTTTTCTATGGAATTATAAAATAAACATAGAACCTAGTGTTAATCATTTAAGCACGTCAACCACGACTCCGATCTTAGTAGTTCTCGATTCCGCGATCTCGTAGCAACGCGTAGATTATTATTATGCAGATGTTCTTATGTTTGGTGTAATGTTAATTTTGTCTATACCATGTTTGTTTGTATTGCTACGACTAGCAGTGCGGTCATGAGGATTTGAAGAATCATCCTGGTAACTGGAATCTCAAGTGCCAGCAAGTTGTGCCCTTGATCACATTTGTTACCCAATAATATTCTTTATTATCACTATTCAATGCATAGGTTTAATTTTGATGGGACCCAATAGGTCACCCTAGTCTGTTTATCATTTTTCCTTGTTTGCCCCTGAATCATTGGGTAGTTATGCTATTGCTTTACACGATTTCCGGGTTAATATTTCATTACATCCATGTTCCAATTATTTCGTTATGTTATTTATGTTTATGATAAGATCATTATGTTAATTGGAACATGGAGCGACCACCCGGGAAAACAGTGGTACCACAAGGGTTTAATGGGACGCCCTTGGCCGATTAACTAGGAAAGCTAGTGGATGACTACCTTACCTGAAAGGGGGAAGGGCAGTAGGGGAGTGGTCAGTGTAGGGAGGTCCTTGGGTTGACTTTGCTGCGATGGTGGTCAGGCGAGGGATTCCTGCACTGGAGCTTCCTATAAACTGTAGCGGGTTTTCTGAAGCTAATGGAACTTTGTAAAGGCCTCGTAGTGTTACCCTGCCTCGCTTCCTTGGTAGAGGTGTATGGGATTCATGACCCATTGGCAGATGGGTAACACGACTTGTGAGTAAAGATGTGCAACCTCTGCAGAGTGTAAAACTAGTATACTAGCCGTGCTCACGGTCATGAGCGGCTCGGACCCTCACATGATTAATTTATGGAACCTAAATTCAATTTGTCATATGCATTTGCATGGGATTATTTATTTTGTTCTATTATTATTAAGGTTTGGTATTTACTTATACTTAGTAATTGCTAATAAAATTTTGACCAACTTATAAAAGCAATGCTCAGCTTCAACCTCTATTTTGTTGATCAGCCTTACACTTCACATGAACTCCCACTTTTTGTGAGTTCATGCACATTATTCCTCACAACTTGTTGAGCGATGAACATGTGTGAGCTCACCCTTGCTGTCTCACACCCCCACAGGAGAAGATCAGGTGGTTCAAGTGGAGCCACGCATCGAGGAGTTCGATTCGTTCTAGGTGGCGTCTCCCAGTTGACTTTCTGGCGCCAAGGATAGATTTTAGATCCTGCTATATTTATCTTTTATTTTGTAAGTCTTCCGCTATGTAATAAGTACTCTGATTATTGCGACATTTATCTCTATACACTCTGTGATTATATATGTTGTCTTCTTTGACGCATGTATGAGATGCACCCGGCTTTGTCCCTTAAAACCGGATGTTACAGGAAGAACTCAAGTGGCCTGACTTGCTCCATGGAACATTCAGAGACACAGACACACCTAAAACCATGCAGAATCTTAGCCAGTCACTGTACGAAGATGTTATCAAAGCCGAGAGCCAATTTATAGAGGGCCTCTGTGCAGCCTGGTCTCAAAATCTGCAGCCACAGCAACATCTGCAGGTAGTGTCAGATTTTTATGACAAGGATCTGCAGAGAATGTCCTTGTCTTTTGTGAATATCTAGGTAACATGTTCCAGCATGCAGGGAACAGAGAAATAGCAGAAAGCTGAGTTAATAAAGCCTAAGAGAACACAATATTTCTTCACAGATTTATTTTAAGGTTATGTGGAGGAGTTTTCGGTAGGTACATTCTTATGGTGAAACAAGATACTGCAGTACATAAAAAAAGGGGGGGGGGGGGGGGGGGATTTATATTACAGCATAATGTACAGACTAGAGAAAGTACATCTTGCTTAGGAGTTTACCTCCTTTCATTTAAAAGTTGCTGTCTTTATCTGTACATGCATGGAGCTCGTTTTTTTTTTTGGTTGTATACGTGAGTCATGATTGATCTTTTCAACCAAATAAATGAGGCAAGAAATGTGGAATACTGACCTCTCGGTAACTCTTGGGAACCATACACGAAATTTCAGATTTTTTTTTCAACTGTTGCACGCATGAGATACAAATTAATTGTCGGCGATGCACTTTTATTCTTTCAATTTCTTTCTTTCCAGAAAGTATTGGATGAATCGTTTGCATATTCATGGGCAAGGCTCAAGTTATATTGACCTTAGTGCTTTTTTGATTTGCCTTTTTCTTTTCTTTGCCCACCTTTTACTAAACAGAATCTCAAGCTAGCTGATCACCTTCCGCTTGAAAATACAGTGAACCAGAATCTCAAGTAATGTGCACTATCTTGTGCCGTTCGTTCAAAAAAAAGGAAAAGGACTGCATGGTTTCGCATCGCACCGAAGAGGCAAAATCCTCAAGCGTAAAACACATATACAGATTTAAAAACGAGGAATTTTCTTACATGTGCTGCCCAAGCCCAACAAAGTAAATAAAGGGAATAGTATATCATTACTCGTAAAGGGTGTATTGTTAGGGGGCGTTTGGCAGAGCTCTCGTAGCCTTGCTTATAGCGAGAATCACTCCCGCGCAGTTAAACGGTAAAAAATGATCTCCTCTATAGTGGGAGCAAAGTCGTTTTGTATTAGATAGTGGGAGCGAAAAAATTTGCTCTATGCCGCTCACAACCTTCTCCCCACTCTAATCTCTCAGGAATCATATTTTTCTTCAGATAGATTTGCTCCTGCTAGATAATCAATTCTCAGAGCTAGAGAATTATAGAGCAGATCTCTACCAAACAGACGAAGGTATGAATGGTGCAGAATCAACTAGGTTAATAGTAGATGATTTGATAGCCTTATTTCTGGACTTCCATAGAGGAAATCTACCTCTGTATATCTTGAATTTTGAAGCGATCATTCTTTTACCAAAGTGTAAAGAGGCAACTATTATTCAACAGTACATATCCACTTGGGTCTCGGTCCATTCTGTGATGAAGTCGGCGAGGACTTGCGATTTGATTGCTGTCCGTGGGGCATATGAGACCTCGTATCCCATCAACTCGAGAGCCCACTTGGTGATCCTCCCGGTAGTGTCCGAGTTATGGATTACTTCTCCTAAAGGGAACAACGTCACCACAATGATAGGGTGCGACTTGAAATAATGCTTGAGCTTCCGCTTAGTAAGTAGAACGGCATACAAGAGCTTTTGTACCTAGGGATAGTGGGTCTTCACGCCTGTGAGGACCTCACTTATGAAGTAAACGGGAAGTTGGAGTGGGTGTGTGCTTCCCTTCTCTTTCCTTTCAACGACGAGCACTGAACTGACCATCTAGGCAGTCCTTGCCACATAGAGCAGGACCGGCTCCTTGCCCTATTGAAGAAGCACGAAAGTTTCATCGCTATATGTGAGACGACCACTGAGGTGGAAGCTAGGGCTGGTCACGAGATCAAAAGGGGAGACGAGCCCCTGAGTCCCATGCCCAAGGCGAGGCGTGACCTCACGAGGGTCAAGTTGGGCCCTCAAGAGGCGCCATTAGAACCGCGAAAAACGCGGATCAACTCAAGGTCTCCGTCCTTGGCACGTATCGCCCTACAATCCTTGCGGCCTCGGCCTCCACTTCACGCACAAAAGCGGCCGGGTTCCGGCCTCGCAAATCCAAGGCAAAGGCAGGACTTTGCACCAACTGATCGCCCAAGATCGGCATCCGGCGGGGCACACTTCGCCAAGTACCCAACCATGCGCCAAGGGCCACACTCCATATCCAATGAATTCCTCAACCAGATCGCGCCCGCTACTCATGCGGGAAGCGTACCGAAGGGCCCCTTCGTCCTCATCGTCCTCCGCCACCTCGAACGGTGGGAACGCCACATAGCAGTGAGAGCACATAATGGCTGCAGGGAGCCCAGGGAGATCTTCGACTTCCCCACCAGAGACATAAAACCAAAATTCCCATTAGTTGCCCCACTTGTTCCGAGCACAAGGGAATTTTTCCACGACTTCCGCCGAAGTCTTTCCAGTCCTCGGCGCGAAGGTGCACGATCCAAATTGTGCAATCTTATTTCCTATTTTCCTCTTTTGCCAGTGCAGACAATAGTTCTTAGCGAAGACCTCCATAGATGGCTGACCGCCGTACGAAGAACCCGCCCAAACATACTTCGCAAGGGCAACCACGGTGTTAGGTGTCAACTGGTGGACCTGCACGTCGAACCTCCGCAAAACCTCCGCCACGAAACGATGCGTCGGGAGACGAAGGCCGGCAATGAAAAATGCCTCGAATACAACCAACTCACCCTCAGGCTCAGGGATCTCCTCAGCGTCTGGAACCCGCCCGACACCGCCACCAAAGTATCCAAGCTGCTGCATCTCCTGCACGTGAACCGAGGAGATCCTCGAAGTGCCAAACTCCGCGGTGTGGCCCGGCTGTAACTCTGTCGCCACCAAATCACTCAAGGTATCCTCGGACGACGGATCGGTCGACGACGCACTCGCAGCAGATGAGGAAGAAGACATTGCTACGTACTGTCGGCGGCGGCGTGCGGTCTGCTTGACGCGGGCCAGATTTCCGAAGTGGAAGAGCAAGGAGGGCAAGCGAGCGGTTTGAAAAAGTTAGGGTTTTTACGACGCACGCAAGGGTAAGAAACAGTCCCGGTCGCGTCCGCCTTTTTATAGACAGGACGCGACGCTTCGGGAAACACGCAGTCGAACAGTAACACGTCCAACGGTCACATTTTAAAAAACCCCGCGGGACCACTTCGAGCGAGGGCAGCGTCTCCACCATTTAGCGACGTCTTCGGCACCAGATGACTTAGTCGAACTGGTCTCTCGGAGGGCAAATGTTGGGGCGAAGGCGAACACGCTACCCTTCGCTCGATGCCTTCATCGCCTCGCTACACCGACGAAGACCACATCCACAGAGCACGCCCGAGCAAGCCGAAGGCGTCGATTGGATGAAGACTGGCACGGTCCCCCTTCGTCCTCTCCGTTGCAAGACGAAGGCCCTGTCCAAGTCTACTAGTCCCACGTCCTCACCGTGCCAGGGGGACCAGGTGGATTCAGCCCACTGTAACGGGCCCCGCGCGGATAAGCATATTACGGGCCGCGTCTGTAATAACTTTTTCTATAATGACAGTCTGTAACCTCCTCTCATGAGAATATTCTGGTGATAGACCGGGTACTCGAGGGCATAAACGTCTTTGACAAGGGATAGGTGGTCACTCGAGTGCCTATAAATACCCCCGTACAATGCCCTTGAGAGGCCAGATTAACAAAGCTATAGTCATCCCGCCGTGACGAACTTTGCCAGTACTCTTTTCACTTTCCCGTTGGATCTACTTGCCTAGGGGAGTAAGGTAGTGTTTGGTTGAAGAGCCAAGTAGAACGGAACCGTTCTGTTCTAGTTTTGTTGCTGTTTGGTTACAAAGTAACTAGAACGGAATGGATCCAATTAGGGAATATTCTTCTCAGATTCGGAACCATTCCGCTCCAAAAAATCAACTGGACGGAGCCGCTCCGTTCCCATCCCGCTCTCACAGTCACGGTCCGTTCCGTTCACTCTGCAACCAAACAAAAAACAGAGCCGCTCCGTTCCAGATTACTAAACACATAACAGAGCGGCTCCGTTCCTAGAATCAGGGATGAAACGGCTCCGTTCTACTTGGCTCGTCAACCAAACACTACCTAAGTTCCAACAACGCTGACCATAGGGCGAAGAGTCTAGCTTAGTTACCTGACAGGTACAGATGAAATTAACCTAACAATTGTTAAAGATCGATTTGGGGAGTGCAATCTGTACGACGGCCGAGTACAAGTACTGGCACTGGCAGCGATATGATGCTATAGGTTAGCAACGCTCCGTATCGCAGGAAACAGTTACAGTCCAACAACGTACGCTCGAGAGCACGCTCATCAGCAACTATCTCGTCCATAATATATTTGTATCGTATTATGGACTGTACCAGTCCTAGCACTGAGGGCAATGTTCTAAAAAAAACCTAATCAATTCGATGTAGCCTAAGGCCGCGTTCGTTTGTTCCAACTTGAAGACAGGTATATTTTTTTCAACCTGAGCCGGATAGGGTGGATCCGGGTGGTTCACTAAAACCTATAAAAGACTTGGTTTGGTTTGATTTCGGGTGATTATAGGCGTGGCTCTAATCCAAGTCATTGAGTGGGTACAAAGGCCTGGTTTCATTCTGGAATGGCCTGGTTTTATTACGAAATAGGTCTATCCGAACAACCATTTTAGATTGGTTCTGATTTAAATCCAGATCAAATAATTCCGGGTGAAACAGGCCATGTTGCATGTCGTTCCTGCAAAGCCGAACGAGGCATCCGATCCGAAGCCAGCCTTCGCTTTTGCCGCGAGAGGCGTCGAGGCATGTCCTGAACCCGCGCGGCCACACAGAGGCATTGACCTGGCCAAGTCCTGGGCGGCGCCACCTGTCTCGGCGGGCCCGGCTGCCAGCCCTCCGACAGGGACCCCTGCCCCGTCGTCGGGCCACGTCGGCAGAGACAGCCGAGCCCGCTCTCAGCTTCAAGCCCGGCCTCAAGCCCTCAACGCGCGACGCTTCGGACCACTAGCTTAGACGTGTAGTAGAATGCGCTGCACGTACTAGTGTACTACAGAGCCTCAGTTCTTCCTCCAGCTTCACGCCGTTAGTGTCTCTGGTCAGGCTGATCCTGTGTTAGCTTGTGCCGATAGAACAATAGCAGAAACGCGCAGAAGCCGGTTTCATGACGAGGCCGATTCCATCTTTCTTCACAACGTGAGCATGATGGGCTCCTTCGAAATGGCTTGCCGGAGGCTCGATCTAGTTTCCATTCTGGTTGTACCGGAAACACAAGTTTCTTCAAAAGCGAATACACAGAACCATAACATCAGAATGTAACATTTGACTGTTTTAGACCATCTTCAACACCTTAACTATACACATACTCATAATCAAACTACACTCTATAAATAGTGCAATCTACAATATAAAGCAATGTAAAACGATGTTTTTAGTGATCATATAACTACACTGTACAGTAGTTTACCCATATGATAAAATAAAACATTTTTTTGCTCTGTAGATTGTATTGTTTATAAAGTACATGTAATTTAAATATTAGTATGTGTATGAGTAAGGTGCTGGAGAGGGTCTTAACTCCGAACATCCGCAACCATTTCCGAGTTGGAACTCCACCCAATAATATATAAGCCCCATACGGCATGCACTATGCCCTATTAGTTGCTTCCCTCCACCAACAAAACCCGGCAACCAAACAATATACAGTCGTTTTTGCTCCGCAAGTCTTCTCTGCTCCGCTTGGCTCTCTTGTCTGCTTCTTGCCCAGCCTGCCGTCTAGCTAGTTTCATTCATCTATCAGACAGGTCCCTCTGCTGCTCCGGCCGCTCGGAATGGCCTCGCCGTCGACAGAAGCCCCACCTCTCCCGACCCTCCGAGACGTCATCGCCCACGATGACGACGGCGACGACCACTTCACCGCAGAAGAGGACGAGGAGGAGGATGAGTGGGACATGAGCAAGCGCATGTCGCGCCTGTCCATGGAAGTTCTCCTTCTTTCTTCTCCCCCTCTAGCTTCGGCATCTCCCATTCTTTCAAAGTAAGAAAAACCCTGAAGGCCAAAAACTCTTGAACCAGGTCCCTAGTGCTGATATGTTCTGAAATAATTTTAAACTCAGCCAGTGCAGCCCAAGTGGGACCTTCTAATGACATTTGGCATCGCGGTCTTGTTTCTCCGAAGATCAATTCAAGAGGGCTTTGTACCACCTTCTCTTTGTCTTCGTCAACTTTCACATAAAACCATTCTGATTTCCAGTCTGCCGGCCATTTGCTTCGGTAGCTGATTACAGGAAACTTTGTGGTTTTCCGATAGGCAAAATTGTAGCAGCCAAAGTTATCGTGTAATCCATCTTTTCTAGCCTTTGTCTGGTAATGCAGCTCATGAACTCGGCAAAAGCTGTCGGCAAACGGCTCCACCGCCTGGCTTCGGAGGGCCCAGATATAAACACTAAGCCTAACGATAGCGTTAGGAGTCAGCTGATGAAAGTAGATTCCAAACTTCTTCAATACATCTGCAATAATCCTATGAAGGGGGAATCTCAACCCAGCCTTTAGAAAGCTCTCGAAAATGACTATTTCATCCTTCTCTGGCTTCGGGGTAGTTTCTTCCCCCCCCCCCCCCCGAAGCGAAGCAGCTTCTTCTGATTCTCACTGAAATAACCCGACTTCACCATCTTGGAGAGATCAGCTTTAGAGATAGTCGACTTTCCGAAGTCCAAGTGGCTGGGCTTACTTGGCATGGCAATATGATAATCATCTTCGGAATCAGTTTCCTCAATATTTCCTTCTTCCGCTTCGGCAGCAACTTCGGAGATGGGAGCAGTCTGCTGTGTCTCGGCCGTACGGATTCCTTCCGAGGTCACCAGTCCGGATCGTTGCATCGCTTCGGAGATGGGAACAGTCTCCGAAACTTCAGCTTCGCCTCCCTCACGCTCAACCCTAGCGGTAGAACGCACTCTGGCCATTTAATTCTGGATTTTTTGGGAACTAGATATTTTTTCTTCTGAAGCTTTTTCTTCTGACGAAGTAGGCTTCAAACTAGAGCTTCGTTTGATTTCGAGAGTCAAGCTTCGGCTATCGTTAAAAATTTTGGCAGCAAAACAGTGCAAATAGCAATGAATACTGTGGTAACTTCACACCTATCCGTCTGTTTATATAGTGATGCAGGTAAAAAGGTGAATCGCCAGGATTTTTTACACCAGGCGAACAGCTGCTTACACCCGCTGCAAGGTGGGACCGCTACGCGCTCGGAAACTAAATCGTTTCTCGACAACGAGCTCATGGAAGGTGTTTTTCGGACCTTCGGCTTCCCGAAGCCTAAGAGACTTTTTTTTCACGGATCAAGCTCGTTACGAAAAACGATCTAGCACCGTGAAGGGGCTACTGTTGGGACTATGCTTCGTCGCCGAAGGTCTTGAAGGGAGAAACAGCTTCGGCTGAAGCTGTCCGCATGTGATGACCGAAGGTTCCTTTTCATGAAGCTTCGGTATTACAAACCGACTTAAGAGTAGAATGACCTTTTAGTCTATAAATGTTTGAGTCGCTGTTGTAATCCCTTATGAGGGGCATAATTGTAATTCCTCACAGTCTGTATCCCGAGCCTATAAATAGTGAACAGTACTCCTTTACTGTTCACGCATTCCTGTAATTGCAATTGCATCATTTGGGAATCAATCTTTGTCAAGGCAAAGGTATAATTGTATTCAATGCTTAAACATATTAAATCAATTTAATGTGAAAGTAAAGTTGTTCATTTGTAATTTATTCACCTTTAACGCTTCATATTTGATATTACTTTATTCAATCTATTACGAAGATTTAACCTTCGTAATTTTATTGCTTTTAAACCTTCGTCCAAAGTTCATTAATCCTTAAAGGAATAATGCTTCATTGGACGAAGGGCATCAACATTTAACACTTTGTGTTGCCTTGTTCTTAATTCATAGCATTTGAGAACAAGTCCACAACAGATATGGCATAGGTGGATATGGTGGTGGAGGTGTCCATGCAGGTACGTTAGGTCTTAATTGAACATTATGACCTCCCGTCCTTTCCGATTGGTGTGGTGGTTGAAAGGGAATTAGGCTTACACCTAGTTCCTAAATAATTTTGGTGGTTGAATTGCCCAACACAAATAATTGGACTAACTAGTTTGCTCTAGTGTATAAGTTATACAGGTGCCAAAGGTTCACACTTAGCCAATAAAAAGACCAAGTTTTGGATTCAACAAAGGAGCAACGAGGCAACCGAGGGCACCTCTGGCTGGAGGCACCGGACTGTCCGGTGTGCACCGGACAGTGTCCGGTGCGACCAGAGCACTCCAACTCAAACTCTTCGCCCTCGGGATTTCTCGGAAGCCGGCGCGCTATAATTCACCGGACTGTCCGGTGTGCACCGGACAAGTCCGGTGCTCCAAGGAAGCGCGGTCTCCGGAACTCGCCAGCCTCGGGTTCGCGCGGCAGCCGCTCCGCTAAAATTCACCGGACTGTCCGGTGTGCACCGGACTGTCCGGTGTACCAGCGGGGCAACGGCTACTTCGGCGCCAACGGTCGACTCTGACAATAAAAGTACACGCGGCAGAGGCAGAGCAGAGGATCAGAGAGGCACCGGACTGTCCGGTGTGCACCGGACTGTCCGGTGCCGCATGAGGACAAAGCCTCCAACGGTCGACCAGCTCCATCCCCAACGGCTATTTGGTGACGTGGCTGTCGCACCGGACATGTCCGGTGTGCACCGGACTGTCCGGTGCGCCATCGAACAGACAGCCTTCACCAACGGCTAGATTTTGGTTGGTGGCTATAAATACCACCCCAACCGGCCACTTCAAAAAGGGGGAGCCCAAGCAACATTCCAAGTCATTTAGTTGACATACTCAAGCCCTCCCAACCACATATATTCATTGATCCATCCTATACACAAGATTTAGACCACTACAACCAACACAAGTGCCACAAAATAGAGAGCAAGCAAAAGAGAACTACTCATTTGAGTTTAGCACTAGTGCCTTGTGAGATTCATTGAGAGATAGTGTGTGCTTCATCTTTGTGTTCATTTGCGCGTGGAGTTTTGACTCCCATTCGAACTTCCTCCAAAGTTTTGGAGGCTTGTAAAAGCTAGCAAGAGACACCAAAGATTGTGGTGGTCCTTGTGGGATCGAGAGTGATCCTTGAGAAGAAGAAGAGCTCGCCGATCCTTGTGCGATCGGGGGAGAGAGGGAAAGGGTTGAAAAAGACCCGTCCTTAAGTGGACTCCTCAACGGGGACTAGGCCTTCGAGGGCCGAACCTCGGTAAAACAAATCACCCGTGTCCATTGTGTTTATTGCTTGTGATTTGTTTGTGTTCCCTTGCTCTAAGTTTTCTTGCATCTTTATTTGCGAAAATCATTTGGTGTTGCTTCAAGTTAAATTCCCATTTAGTAAAGCAACACGTTGCAAGAAAGAACTTGTCCTAGTGCTCTTCTCATCTAAGGCTTCTTGCTTTGTTATTCTATAACTTACTAATTGTATTGATTTATCACTTCCGCATTATTGAGCAAATACTCTCTTCAAGCAAGAACTTAGTTTATATTCTCCGATATTTGTATATCTTGTTCTAACCACTAATCAAGGGATCTAGTTGGGGGATAAAGTTTTAATTTTCAGGTTTCGCCTATTCACCCCCCCTCTAGGCGACTTTCAATTGGTATCGGAGCAAGGCACTTCATCTTGAGTCTAACAACTCGAAGTGATGGCTCGTAGAAGATCCCAAAAGAACAAGAAGACTCCTCCATCGAACGTAACTCAAAAAGAGGTAACTCTTGAAATATTACTTGATGATTGTTCTAATTATGATTCATGGTCTACTAGTGTGATAAATGCCTTTAGAACCATAGATCCACGACTAGAACAAATTATAGACAAGAGTATTTTTTCCTCTAATTTCAATGGAAAAATTAATTCCGAGGAGGATCAAAGATGTTATCGCTTAAACTATCTAGCTTTTGACATCTTAACTAATTCTCTTAGTAGAGAAGATTATCATGCCTTCATATCAAACTATGACGAATCTTTCTATGATGCGCATGATATTTGGACTAGAATTAAAAACAAATTTGATGAGTCCAAACATGATAGTTCATTTGATGCTTCTACTTCCTTTAGTCTTTGTGATACTAACCCTTGCAAGGAAGAAGAAGAAAATGAACGGTGGAGACCAAACGATGAATCCACCTCTCCAAAAGGTTTGTCTTCCCATTTCAATTCCCACATGTGTTGTGTGGCTAATGCAAATGATAGCGGAAGCACAAATGAGGATGAGGAGGAAGAAAGAAGCCTTGTGCAACTCTACGCTCGCCTAAGCCAAGAAGATAAGGCGGTCATGCTCAAACTTCTAGAAAGAGCGAGAGAGCAAAGCGAAGCTCGTCAAAGGCTAGAAGATGTTCTCTCCATGAAAATGCTACACTTTGACGAGTTGACTAAGGAACATGAGGAGCTAAAGTGCTCTCATGTTGATTTGGTCCAAAGGTATGAAACTGTTTCAATTGAGCATGATAACGCTTTACATTGTATTGCTCAATCAGTAAATAGGAATACCTTGCTTAAGGACCAAGTAGAAAAGCTAAAAGTTGAAAATCTAGCTTTTCAAGAAAAATATGATATGCTTCTATGTTCTCATGAAAATCTTATAGATGATCATATCATATTGAATTTGACTCATGAGGTTGTGATAGAGAATTTAAAATCCCAACAACCTCACTCATGCACATGTATTCAAATTGATACTATATTACCATGTGCTAATGCTTGTTGTCCGTCGACAAGCAAATCTTCCTTTGAGCTACAATTTGCAGGAACAAATGATGATTCATATCAAAAGCTCAAAGAAGAAAATGAGAGGCTAAAGAAGAGCTTGACACAACTAAAAGGGAAATGCATTGCCCAACCTTCTCAAGATAACCGTGATCACATGGTGAAGAAGCTTGAGACGGGAACAACCGTGGCATGCACTACATCCCTTGAAGAAAATGTCAAGGATTTGAGGATTGCCAAGAGGAAGAAACAAAAGATGAAATTCAACACCTCCTCCAAAAGCCTCAACCACGCCTCCACAAAAGGTAACATCCAAGGTAATGATCAAGCCACACTTCACATTAAGAGGTGTAGTGAATGCTTTGAAGAGGGGCACTTGATTAGGTCATGTCCCTACATTAAAAATGGCTTGATTATTAACAAGGATGATAGACTTTGTTTTAAATGCTCCAAGAAGGGACACTTGCTTAGATCTTGTCCTCATTTAAAACAAAAAGGCATAGGGTTAGAAAAGAAAGTTTTTACTAACCATGTAGCAGGCAACAAACAAGGAAAGAAGAAAACATCAAATCTTGAAAAACGCCTTTGCTACACATGCCGTAAGAAGGGACATCAATGCAAGGATTGTCCCATAGGTAAATCTTCCACTCCTAGCTTGTCAATTACTTCTCATGTAACTAGGCAACCCAAAATTGCAACTTGTGCTAGAAAGGTAATGAGTTTACCTAATGCTAACACAAAGGACTTTTGGGTTCCTAGATCTTTGTTGACTAACCGTGATGGACCCATCAAGCGATGGGTACCAAAATATGCTTGACAAGCTTTGTAGAGGAAGGAGATG
This sequence comes from Zea luxurians, assembly GCA_029449295.1. NCBI lineage: Eukaryota > Viridiplantae > Streptophyta > Magnoliopsida > Poales > Poaceae > Zea > Zea luxurians. Next base: position 3,591,042 of record JAOPSE010000090.1, read on the forward strand.
ATATGAAGCCTTGGTGTGCTTGAGAGAGTCCACTCAAGCTATCAATCGTCAATGATCTACATACATGATTGACCCAAGGTTATTTTTCAAATTGCTATGTCTTAAACTCATATCATCTCGAGGAAAATATTATATGTTGTAGGAAGTGAAGAGATATCATGTGCAAAAATCAAGGCCTACAACATGAAGGAAAGTCAAAGGATGGTAACTTCTATGCTTTTAAGTGCAAGTATTTTAGAATATCATTTCTTATGTGTCTTGTGTAGTCACATAGAAAAATTGAAGCACTTCAAATGTCTTTAAATTGATATTACCATTCTTTGAAGAATTTCCTCTCATATGGTAGATTGCACATTCATTATTTCCATTCTATGGCAATCTACATGGTTTAATTTATTGCAAGTATGTCATGGCATATTCTTTCTCTAATTATCTTGTTATTGCCATGATTCTAGATATAGAGAGATGTTTCATGTTCTTAAAAGAATAAGGTGTCATGTAAGGAATTCAAATCCTTAGGACACTTGTAAAAGGAAAACTCTCTCTATAACTAGAATAGTGAGACTAATGATTTTTTATCTAAGTAACCCAAGTAGTCTCACTTGTAGAGAATAAGTTTCTCTTTGAAAGCGTGTAATCTAACATGAAAAGAAAAATCAATCCAAATGTTTATGATGTATTTTTTACTTGCTCAAATTGGATTTGATTCTTTCACATTTATCGCTTTCCACATCATGAATTAGATTTATTCCCATAATCTTAAAGGATTATTTATGCTTGTTTTATGAGTTAAAATTAAGCATAACATCATCTATGGATAATCTAGTTCATGCTATGAAGTTTCCATGTTTTAGTAATCTAGCTTCCCATTCCTTATCAAAATGATTACAAGAATGGAAACTAGTGCTTGTGTTGCTACTAACATTTCTCTTGAGTTCAATTTTGAAAATACTACTTGCTCCCCCTTTAGAACACAAAGAGATACCAATTTGAAATTTATCAATTGAAAATCATTAATTCTAAAATTAGGGTGGTGGTGCGGTCCTTTTGCTTTGGGCCAATACTTTCTCCCCCTTTGGCATGAATCGCCAAAAACGGATACTTGGAATGAAATATAGGCCCTTTAATTACTTTCTCCCCCTTTGGTCATGAATAAATGAGTGAAGGTTATACCAAAGTTGGAGTGAGCGAAGCGGAGCGACGACGAAGGATGAGTAGTAGAGTGGAGTGGAAGCTTTTGTCTTCGTCGAAGACTCCAATTCCCTTTCAATATACCTATGACTTGGTTTGAAAAACACTTGAACATACATTAGTCATAGACATATAAAAGAGAGGTATGATCAAAAGGATATATTAAATTAAGCATGATCATAGTTCTATATAACATAGATTGCTCCCCCTAAGTATGTGCATGGAGAGGAACACATATTTTGGCCTTAAATGCCAATTGCACATAATTAGGTTAATGAGAACATATCTATACCATACAGAATGTGAAGTGCATTGTGTCATAGTATAAGTGTGATGCTCATGACAGTTTATGCACTTACGAAAGCATGTTGTAAACCATTTAAGCATTTTCCCTTAAAGATTTCAAAGAGACTTAAGGACCATCCACCTTTGAAACAAAGGCAGCTTATCCTCGTTACAAGGTTAAGCTTTAAGCTCTTTGACAATAAAAGTACTTCATCTAGTTTAACCAGAGATGCACTAGGCAGGAATGAATTTTGGGAAATTAAACTAGGTATGAAGCAGGGATAATAAATGGACATGCTTTCTCTTCCTTTTATACAAGGTATGCAAAGAATGTATAGAAAAGGAAGATTTAGGTACACGTTTAAATGAAAGGAGATAGTTTTACCTTTATGTACCTTTACACAGGGACGCTCTCTTCATTGTGCTTTGTCCTTAGTCTTAGATGCCTAAGACCTATTCTTAATGACAATATATGGAAATATTTTGCGCAAGAGAGAGTTCTACAACTAGTGACCTTTTCAAGTTACAGTTAGCATATATCAAATGGATCACAAGTTGCATAAATGTATCATGAATTCTCCTTTTAACTTAGTGCATATCAAGAGAGATATCGATTGATAGTATATACAGCACTAAGAAGCATGATTGTTGATTGAAGTCATTCAATGATCAAACAAATAACATATGTGATCAAAAGAACAACATAAGCAGTAGATTACCAATTAAGCTTAGAATAGGAGAATCCAGCAAGTATGCTACTTTAGAGTGAAAGACAAGAATTTAAAATAGTAGCATACTTCATGAGACACTCATTCTCATGCAAGAGACTATATGAAATAACTTAAGAAGAAGCAATAGTCTCAACATAATCAAGATAAAAAGGCTCCCCCTAAAGATATGCATCAAGAATTTGAATGAATTGAATGGATGCATTTACTTTAAAGACAAATAGAGAGAAGCATTATACATCTTGATCAAGGCTCATAAATTTTGCAATAAATAACTTAACCCTAGTATTCTCATAATGAAAGTATTTAGAATACTCATAACCACACCATTGATTATTTCGTAGAAGTAGGTGGTGTTGTTCTTTGATGTTCTCCTCTTTCATTTGAGAGTACTAGGGTTAAGTTATTTATTGCAAAATTTATGAGCCTTGATCAAGATGTATAATGCTTCTCTCTATTTGTCTTTAAAGTAAATGCATCCATTCAATTCATTCAAATTCTTGATGCATATCTTTAGGGGGAGCCTTTTTATCTTGATTATGTTGAGACTATTGCTTCTTCTTAAGTTATTTCATATAGTCTCTTGCATGAGAATGAGTGTCTCATGAAGTATGCTACTATTTTAAATTCTTGTCTTTCACTCTAAAGTAGCATACTTGCTGGATTCTCCTATTCTAAGCTTAATTGGTAATCTACTGCTTATGTTGTTCTTTTGATCACATATGTTATTTGTTTGATCATTGAATGACTTCAATCAACAATCATGCTTCTTAGTGCTGTATATACTATCAATCGATATCTCTCTTGATATGCACTAAGTTAAAAGGAGAATTCATGATACATTTATGCAACTTTTGGCCCAAAGCAAAAGGACCGCACCACCACCCTAATTTTAGAATTAATGATTTTCAATTGATAAATTTCAAATTGGTATCTCTTTGTGTTCTAAAGGGGGAGCAAGTAGTATTTTCAAAATTGATGTCTTAAAACCCTCTTGAACACTAAGAGGAGAATTTATTTGAGGGGGAGTTTTGTTTAGTCAAAGGAAAAGCATTTCAAACAAAAGGAGAAAATTTCAAATCTTGAAAATGCTTCTCAAAATCTTATTCATTTACCTTTGACTATCTTGCAAAAGGACTTTGAAAAGAATTTACAAAAAGAATTTGCAAACATGTGGTGCAAATATGGTCCAATATGTTAAAAATAAAGAAACAATCCATGCATATCTAGTAAGTATTTATATTGGCTCAATTCCAAGCAACCTTTGCACTCACATTATGCAAACTAGTTCAATTATGCACTTCTATATTTGCTTTGGTTTGTGTTGGCATCAATCACCAAAAAGGGGGAGATTGAAAGGGAATTAGGCTTACACCTAGTTCCTAAATAATTTTGGTGGTTGAATTGCCCAACACAAATAATTGGACTAACTAGTTTGCTCTAGTGTATAAGTTATACAGGTGCCAAAGGTTCACACTTAGCCAATAAAAAGACCAAGTTTTGGATTCAACAAAGGAGCAACGAGGCAACCGAGGGCACCTCTGGCTGGAGGCACCGGACTGTCCGGTGTGCACCGGACAGTGTCCGGTGCGACCAGAGCACTCCAACTCAAACTCTTCGCCCTCGGGATTTCTCGGAAGCCGGCGCGCTATAATTCACCGGACTGTCCGGTGTGCACCGGACAAGTCCGGTGCTCCAAGGAAGCGCGGTCTCCGGAACTCGCCAGCCTCGGGTTCGCGCGGCAGCCGCTCCGCTAAAATTCACCGGACTGTCCGGTGTGCACCGGACTGTCCGGTGTACCAGCGGGGCAACGGCTACTTCGGCGCCAACGGTCGACTCTGACAATAAAAGTACACGCGGCAGAGGCAGAGCAGAGGATCAGAGAGGCACCGGACTGTCCGGTGTGCACCGGACTGTCCGGTGCCGCATGAGGACAAAGCCTCCAACGGTCGACCAGCTCCATCCCCAACGGCTATTTGGTGACGTGGCTGTCGCACCGGACATGTCCGGTGTGCACCGGACTGTCCGGTGCGCCATCGAACAGACAGCCTTCACCAACGGCTAGATTTTGGTTGGTGGCTATAAATACCACCCCAACCGGCCACTTCAAAAAGGGGGAGCCCAAGCAACATTCCAAGTCATTTAGTTGACATACTCAAGCCCTCCCAACCACATATATTCATTGATCCATCCTATACACAAGATTTAGACCACTACAACCAACACAAGTGCCACAAAATAGAGAGCAAGCAAAAGAGAACTACTCATTTGAGTTTAGCACTAGTGCCTTGTGAGATTCATTGAGAGATAGTGTGTGCTTCATCTTTGTGTTCATTTGCGCGTGGAGTTTTGACTCCCATTCGAACTTCCTCCAAAGTTTTGGAGGCTTGTAAAAGCTAGCAAGAGACACCAAAGATTGTGGTGGTCCTTGTGGGATCGAGAGTGATCCTTGAGAAGAAGAAGAGCTCGCCGATCCTTGTGCGATCGGGGGAGAGAGGGAAAGGGTTGAAAAAGACCCGTCCTTAAGTGGACTCCTCAACGGGGACTAGGCCTTCGAGGGCCGAACCTCGGTAAAACAAATCACCCGTGTCCATTGTGTTTATTGCTTGTGATTTGTTTGTGTTCCCTTGCTCTAAGTTTTCTTGCATCTTTATTTGCGAAAATCATTTGGTGTTGCTTCAAGTTAAATTCCCATTTAGTAAAGCAACACGTTGCAAGAAAGAACTTGTCCTAGTGCTCTTCTCATCTAAGGCTTCTTGCTTTGTTATTCTATAACTTACTAATTGTATTGATTTATCACTTCCGCATTATTGAGCAAATACTCTCTTCAAGCAAGAACTTAGTTTATATTCTCCGATATTTGTATATCTTGTTCTAACCACTAATCAAGGGATCTAGTTGGGGGATAAAGTTTTAATTTTCAGGTTTCGCCTATTCACCCCCCCTCTAGGCGACTTTCAGTGGTCCAATCGGCCTAACCTGCTGTCGCACCTGGGTGGGTAAGCGAGGTCGCTTTGGTGGCCGGTCGCTAGGGCCAGCCTTCTTTTTTACGTATTTAGACAATAATTGATCAAAAGTTGGGCCGGCTTTGACCAACCGACCAGCTGCCTTGAATGTATTTGTTTTCCACGTACCTATCTCTGGTCGTCGTGGTTTGAAAGTACGTGGCCGTTGTGAGTCTTGAGCACGGCCGGACCGTCTGCTGGAGTTCTCCGGACCGTCCGGCAGGGTCCTGGACCGTCCGCGCCTATGTGCCGGACCGTCCGGGATGCGCAACACGGGTTCCTGCATCTGTCTCCTTGTCTGCGCTTGCCCCCCAGTGCTAGAGGCTGTGATGGTCACCTTCAGGGTCTCTTCTCCATTGGGAGTCTTTTCGGTCACCACTTTCCTGCAAGAAACTTTACGATCCTCATTGGCCTCTTTAGCATTGCCGATGATTGTCTCTTTGCCTTTGCCTTTATCGACTGTGTTTGGCTGAACCAGGACTTTCCTGCCCTCGAAGTCGATCATGTTCATCGGAAAGGGCTCTGTATCCACCTGCATTTCCTGAAATTTCAATCGTCTCTCGTTAATGGCCGATTGAATTTGTCGACGGAATACATTACAATCATTAGTGGCATGAGAAAATGAGTTATGCCACTTGCAGTATGCCCGACGTTTTAGCTCGTCGGCGGATGGAACAGTGTGATTTATTTTAATGTTGCCATTTTTGAGTAATTCATCAAATATTTTATCACACTTACCAACATTAAACGTAAACTTAACCTCCTCTTGTCGTTTCTTTTGAACCGGCTGTAAGGAGGAACAAGCTGAAGATTTGGCCTGTTTTGGCCAAACCATTTCAGCAGCATACACTTCTGCTGATTCGTCATCTGAGCTACTTTGGTCGCATTCTACTATATGTACGTTGTGATGAATTGTTTTAGCAGTTTCTTTGCTTCGGCTTTCACAAGCCAAAGCTCTCTGGTGTAACTGTGCTAGTGTAAAAAATTGGATGCCTTCTAATCTTTCTTTTAAATAATATCGTAGACCATTAAAGGCTAATCCTGCTAGCTGTTTTTCTGCTAAATGAATTTGGAAGCATCGGTTTCTTGAATCTCGGAATCTCCGGATGTAATCATTAACCGATTCATCTTTTGCTTGTCGCAATGACACTAAATCTACCAAATCCAACTCATAGTCACCGGAGAAAAAATGATCATGAAATTTTTGTTCTAGATCCCCCCATGATGAAATGGAATTAGGAGGTAAAGTGGTGTACCATGCAAATGCAGTTCCTGTTAAAGATAATGAAAATAAACGTACGCGAAATGCCTCTGTGTCGGCCAACTCTCCTAATTGTGCTAAAAATTGGCCTATGTGTTCACGTGTGTTCTTTCCTTGATCACCCAAAAATTTTGCGAATTCGGGTATCCTGGTTCCCTGTGGGTATGGGTGGTGATCAAATTGGCTGTCATAAGGTTTCCGATATGATTGCCCCCCAGGGACCATGCTTACTCCGAGCTTATCTCGGAACGCCCCGGCTATTTCTTCCCTTACTATATCAATGGCAGCCGGTGCGAGACCACCGGCTCTCCGGTCAAACATAGGTGGGGTTGGCTGGATATTAGCATGTTGTCTTTCCCCCCATTGGTTTGAGCTACGTGGTGCATTGCCACTTACCCTATATGGTTCATATGTTTGATTGTTCCTTTCCGGCCTTCTAGGTGGGGCCGGAAAGCTTTCCTGGGCTCTAGCCCTCGAATTAATGGGCTGATGCATTGCATAGTGTGATGGGAAGTGTTGCTGGGACGGGTGAGGATTCAGGTAACAATCCTCCTCAAAAAGGTCATGTGCGGACTGTCCGGACATTGGCCCGGACCGTCCGTGATTATATGCGGACTGTCCGTCGTTGTATGCGGACCGTCCGACTGGGTAGTTTAGATTCTGTACCATACGTGGTGGTTCGGGTGCGTGTCTAGGTAACTCATTAAAAATGGGTCCGGCTGTTGCTGGCCCGGATGGTCCGCGCTCACGTGCGGACGGTCCGGGCATGTGCAGATCGGCTGATTTGCTGCTGATTTGCGGTTGTTCAGGGTACGGGTCCTTCGGCATCCCATAAAGGGGTTGTGACTGGTCGTGACAACCTCTAGCCGATGTATTACGTGTGTTATCCCCTAATTCAACCTCGTGCGAAGGAAAATTTGCGATATTTGATTTATCAAATGCACGCACTAGTGTCCTATAATCGCTTTGCATACCCCCTATGATATTTTGCATTTGTTCGCGCTGTTCATCTACATAATTTCTAAGAGATTGTAGCTCGTTTGTATTACTTACATTGGGGATTTCCGGTGTGGGTCAGAGCGAAGCCGGATCCGTCACCCGATGTCGGACGACCTTGTTGTTCCTGTCCACTTTGAAGTTGGCCAAGAACTTTTCTTTTGCCTCCTGGATCATCTGCTCCTTGTGCTCCTTGAATTGGAGCTGTTCGTCAGCCGGCAAGGTCTCCCAAGTCGGCTCTATGATGTTGCTTGGGGAAATATCAGAGCTATCTCTTGAACCGGCCATTGAGGGCCGATTTGATGCGTCTATATTTGTTGTCCCCAGCGGAGTCGCCAAAAAGTATGTTGACACCTTTTTGGAGGCACCAATTACTCAAAAGAACCAGCGGCGGTGCTCTCTGGTCAGGCGCGGACGATCCGCGGCACAGAGCCGGACGGTCCGCGGCACAGAGCCGGACGATCCGCGACCTGGCGCGAGGCTGCGGTGCTCTCTGGTCAGGCGCGGACAGTCCGCGGCCAGGGGCCGAACGGTCCGCGACTTGGTGCAGGAGCTTGGGTTCCCTGCCTGACGGTCGGACGGTCCGCGCCCTAGGGCCGGACGGTCCGCGCGTGCGCAGGGGCGGCGGAAGATCGCCGGCGGCGCCTGGATCTCGCTCCCGGGAGGGACCCCGTCGGGGAGGAGAGATCCTAGGTGGTGTCTAGGCTCGGGCAGGCCGACCTAGACTCCTCTAATCGATGTAGAGTCGAGGAGAGGCGGAGAATTTGGGGATCGAGAGGCTAAACTAGAACTAGATTAGAACTACTCCTAATTGTACAGGAAATAAATGCGGAATAGAAGTTGTATTGATTCGATTGATGATTACAAATCGGCCGTATACCTCTCTATTTATAGAGAAGGGGGGCTGTACCCTTTACAAACTAATTTCCGAGCTTTTCCTGTGATTTTAGCTAACAACCGTAGCACAAAACTCGGAACTCTAATCTGCTCTGCGCACGCGCGGACCGTCCGGCCCCCAGGCGCGGACTGTCCGGACCGCGGACCGTCCGGCCTCAGGGCCGGACCGTCCGCAAGGCTCAATTTGGTTCCAAACAACAATGTAGTGGTAAAACAACTAGATTAAAATGACAAAATTTATGTATGGTCAGGATCACAAATAAATTATGAAATCGTTTCTCATAACAGTATAACACATATTTTATATATAAGTTATCATGATATTATATGTTTCCGTTGCAACGCACGGACACTCAGCTAGTCTAGATTATAATCTGAATTATATAATTTAGATTATAATCTAGATTATATAATCTATAAGCTGAAATAAATATGGCCTTAGTCCAACAACGTACGCTCGAAAGCACGCTCATCAGCAAGTATCGTTCAAACACCCAAGAGGCCTAACTAACTTCTCCATAATATATTCCATGTAGCCTAAGCTTGCATCCGAAGCCAGCCTTCGCTTTTGCCGCGAGAGGCGCCGAGGCCTGTCCTGAACCCGCGCGGCCACACAGAGGCATTGACTGGCCGAGTCCTGGGCGGTGCCACCTGTCTCGGCGGCGGGCCTGGCCGCGGGCCCTCCGACATAGACCCCTGCCCCGTCGTTGGGCCACGTCGGCAGAGACAGCCGGGCCCGCTCTCAGCTTCAAGAGCAGAAAGAAAAATGTTTAGCGTAATCGTTCGAGGTAGCTTGTGCCGATTGAACAAGAGCTAAACATATAGATGTTTTTTTCACCGACATTTTTCTTTCTGCACATTTTTCTTCAAGAGCAGAAAGAACCGGCTTCTGCGCGTTCCCTCCACCGACATTGAACATATAGATGTTTTTTCCCCTTTCATGACGAGGCCGATTCCATCTTTCTTCACAACGTTGTGAACAACGACCCCACACCACATAAGGCTGGGCGCAGTCGCGAGCTGGACACGCGAACGCTAAAGAATAGCGTAGAAATTTTGCTGCAGCGGACGACTGAATGCACTACTCTATGTACTGTAGCGATTGACGGAACGCTATATCTGGCGTAACGAGTGCCCTAACTCTATCCACTGTAGCGTACCAGCAGCTGCACTGTGTGTGCGTGAGAGATAGAGAGAGGAGGCGGGGCGGGGCTGGGCTGGGGTGGGGCCTTTCCACTGTGTGCGCGTGATGAGTAGTATAGGGTTGAGATATAGAGTAAACATGAGTGCGGAAGATTGTGGTATAGAGTAAAGAATTTTGCTGACCAGGATAGAATATTCTTTTTAGGGTAGAAATTTAGAGTAATACGAGTGCGGATAGCCTAAGCCCCTATTGCTGCTGCCGACGTGGAGTGGTCCAACTCTTATAATTTCTACGAGATGCGTTTGCTCCTTCGAAATGACTTGCCGCAGGATTCTGGTTGTACCGGAAACACAAATTTCTTGGGAAGCGAATACACAGAACCAGAATGTAAACCTGCGTAATATTTGACTGTTAGCAAACTAATAATTTTTGTTCCTGTTTTTTTTTCAGTTGGGTGACCCGTACGTGAGGATAGTGCTAGGAATTGAGTCGTCGGGTCAGGCCAGCCAGCCCGGACTGGCTCAAACCCATCGTGCTTCATGTCAAACAAGTTTGGATCAGGAAAGACCAAAAAACTTTTGGGTCATGTCGTGCCAGTCTAATCTGTAAAAACAGTGGTCTAGGCTGGCCCTAAATCATGTCGTGCCTTCGTTGAATCGTGTCGGCCCAAGTCCGGCGGCTCACATATTTGACCACATAAAATCAAAATATTACAACCACATAAAGTCCATAACTTATTAAATTAAAGATATTAAACAATCCTAGCATCATTTGACCACATAAACTCAAAATATCATAACAATATAAAATCGATATCTTACTACATTAAACAACTTCGGCTTTATTGTGCCATGCCGATCCAAGTCCGGTCCATCTGTGCGGGCCGTGTAGGGGCTCAATGGGCCAGAATTTAAGGTCCGGTCCTAGCCCGATCCATATTATTTCGTGATGGATCATGCTTTGGGCTCCTGTTTTCGTGTGTCGTGATCGTGCTGGTCCAAAAAGATCGGCTCATATTCACAGCACTGAGGAGCTAGCTCTTTCTTGAATCTATATATATTTCGGAGTTGGAACTCGAGACAATATATAAACCCATCCGGCATGCACTATGCCGCTATCAGTTGCTTCCCTCCACCAACAAAACCCGGCAACCAAACAATATACAGTCGTTTTTGCTCCGCAAGTCTTCTCTGCTCAGCTTGGCTCTCTTGTCTGCTTCTTGCCCAGCCTGCCGTCTAGCTAGTTTCATTCATCTATCAGACAGGTCCCTCTGCTGCTCCGGCCGCTCGGAATGGCCTCGCCGTCGACAGAAGCCCCACCTCTCCCGACCCTCCGAGACGTCATCGCCCACGATGACGACGACGACGACGACCACTTCATCGCAGAAGAGGACGAGGAGGAGGATGAGTGGGACATGAGCAAGCGCATGTCGCGCCTGTCCATGGAAGGTTCCGAGGCGGGCGACGCCGACGACGAGGACGACGGCGGAGAAGACGAAGAGGAGGAGGACGACGACGAGTTCGACGACGTGCGGTCAGACGTGAACGCCGCCGCCGCGGCCACGTACCGCGCGTGGCCTCCGCGCGACGAGCCGCAGCAGGCCCCGTCGGCGGCGTCGCTCCCGGGCACGCCGGACCGCGGCGCGCAGGCGCCGTGGTGGCCCGGGCCGAGCGCCAAGGGGTACGCGAGCGAGACGGAGGCGCGGTGGCCGCCCGGCGCGGACGGGCGCGGCGGGAGGCGGCAGCGGCAGCGGATGGCGGCGCGGGAGGTGTGGCTGGAGCGCGCGTGGCGGACGCGCAAGCAGCGGCGCCAGCTGCAGCTGCAGGAGGAGGTTCCCGTGCCCGTGGTGGTCCTCGGCGGCGGCGACTCACCAGCGTGCCGCGGCGTGGCGATGGACATGGAGGAGGTCCGCGCGTGCCGGGACCTGGGCCTCGACCTCCCCTGTGACTGGACCGTCGAGATCCCATCCTGCGCGCTCTCCGTCTCCGGCGTCGACACTGCCAGCAGCGGTGGCAACTCGCCGGCCTCCAACAGCTGGCGCATCTCCAGCCCCGGTAATCGTCGACAAACCGTGACACCCGGGCCCAATCATTGACGTTAATTACTGCCTAGCAGTTTTCTTTTCTGTTGCTAGTAGGCGCAACCATCTGTTTTGTCAACGAGTGCTCCGGCCGAGCCGATGAGGTCGCGCCTCGCTCGCCCCGCGTCACCAACCAGGTCAATTCGTCGCCGCGCGCACGTCCATTTGGCATCAAGCCGACGGCCGCTCCCCTCTCTCTCTCTCTCTCTTTGCCCTGCCTTGACAGGCAGTGCACTCGAACGCGCGCCAGGTGTCATGTTCAGCAAAAAGCACGCAATGTGCATGGGAATGTGATTCACCAGCGGCTGTGGGTGTGGAATGGAATTGGACTCGTGGCGATCAAACCAAGGCTGCGCCAACGCTGCTTCCCTTGCCCCGCGGGCCGCGCCTTCGTGCTATCTGCTGCACTGTTCTCACACTGCTGCCCGTCACAGGGGACGATCCCAAGGACGTGAAGGCGCGGCTCAAGGTGTGGGCGCAGGCGGTGGCGCTCGCGTCCGCATCTCGTCTCGGTTCCTGAGGTGAGGCACCAACCAAGCAACCGCGACCGACGCCGATGAAGACCGATGCAAACGCACCATGCATGCGTACACGTCCACAGGACAGATTATTTAGCAGTCGTCTCCACACCATGTTGTTTGGGCAGCGGGTGGGGGGCAAGGCGACCCAACTGCTTTACAGGTGTTGTCATTCATGTGTTGAATCTAGAGAAAAAAAAAAGAGAAAGCAAAACATCTGATGGTCCAGCGTTTTTGTCCTACCGACAACTGGTGCTAACTTGTCTGAAATGAAGGAAGGCTGACAACATTTATTTTTTTGAGATGTCCCTTGCCAATTCGTTGCTATTAACTGGTAATGTGTCCACATCTGAGTAATTAAACTTCCGTCACGGCACGTACACATAACTCAACTGACCGAATGATGCTAGCACAAATGGGCGTCGACGCTCTAACGTAAGAGAAGACCTCAGGTTCAAACTCACCAAGAGCATTTCGCTGAAAATGAAAAAAAAAAACAAACAAACTATCGGCACTTCTACTTCCACTTCCGTATGGTTTGCACGAATCAACAATTAAACCCCAAAGCTGAGCTACTGACCTCGCTCAGCTGTCCAGGGGGACCTCGCCGCAGTTAACGATTCGGCAAGGCTGCTTAGGAGTATCGGACCTGCTGGTCTCTTGCGATTCAAGCTGCTTCACCACGTCCATCCCCTCTAATACATGTCCAAACACGACGTGACGGTTGTCCAACCACGGTGTCTGAGAAGAATTCCATTATTATTGTTTCAGTGTGAGCCAAGTACCCAGGATATAAAAGACCTCGATGGCCGGTTCTTGCTGAAGAAAACAAACATAACAAGTCCAAGGCTATGTTTTGATAAGGGATAGTTTATTCATGATATATTATCCTCAACACATTTGGATGTACATATGCTACCTTCCTTGAATCTTGTCTTGATCATACATAAACAACAACAGCGACAAACTCAATCAATGTTATCGAGTTGAAAATGTCATGGAGCTCACTTATGGCATGTAACAAATCAAAGTGTATTAATAGATTTTTGGTAGACAGAGTTCAAATAATTTTGTGAATATACATATGTGCGTTGAACCAAACAACTTAAACATAATCAGTTGGTAAGTTTGACCGAACGTCCAAAAAGAATAGAACGGAAAAAATGTATTTTACAAATTTGTCTAAAGAACAACAAATAGTTATTTTCACATTTTTTTTGAAACAAACAGTGTCGGAGACCATAATTAGGGGTACCCTCAAGACTCCTAATCTCAGCTGATAACCCTCATCAGCACTAAGCTGCAAAGGCCTGATGGGTGCGATTAAGCCAAGCCTCGGTTCACTCAAGGGACACGACCTCGCCTCGCCCGAGCCCAGCCTCGGGCAAGGGCAGCCGACCCCAGAAGATTCACGTCTCGCCCGAGGACCCCCTCAAGCGACGGACACACCTACGGCTCGCCCGAGGCCCAGTCTTCGCCAAGAAGCAACCTTGGCCAGATCGCCACACCGACCGACCGAATCGCAGAAGCATTTAATGCAAGGATGCCTAACACCTTATCCTGTCACGCGCCCTTCAGTCGACAGAGCCGAAAGTGATCGCAGTCACTTCGCCGCTCCACTGACCGGCCTGACAAGAAGACAGCGCCGCCTGCGTCGCTCTGACTGCTGTGCCACTCGACAGAGTGAGGCTGACAGCAGCCAAGTCCGGCCTCGGGCGCCATAGAAAACTCCGCCTCGCCCGACCCCAGGGCTCGGACTCGGGCTCGGCCCCGGAAGACGACGAACTCCGCCTCGCCCGACCCCAGGGCACGGACTCGGGCTCGGCCCCGGAAGACGACGAACTCCGCCTCGCCCGACCCCAGGGCTCGGACTCGGGCTCGGCCCCGGAAGACGACGAACTCCGCCTCGCCCGACCCCAGGGCTCGGACTCGGGCTCGGCCCCGGAAGACGACGAACTCCGCCTCGCCCGACCCCAGGGCTCGGACTCGGGCTCGGCCCCGGAAGACGACGAACTCCGCCTCGCCCGACCCGGGGCTCGGACACGACCTCGACCTCGGAAGACCGACTCGACCCCGACCTCGGAGGAGCCTCCGCCTCGCCCGACCCAGGGCTCGGACCAACCACGTCACAGGGGGCCATCATTACCCTATCCCTAGCTAGCTCAGGCTACGGGTAACAGGACCGGCGTCCCATCTGGCTCGCCCCGGTAAACAGATAATGATGGCGCCCCGCGTGCTCCATGACGACGGCGGCTCTAAGCCCCTTACAGAAGCAAAGAGACGTCAGCGAGGACTCGACAGCCCCGACAGCTGTCCTTCCGCAAGGCCCCAACGCTCCTCCGACGGCCACGACATCACATGAATAGGGTGCCAAAACCTCTCTGGCTGCCACGACGGCATGTACTTAGGGCACTAGCTCCTCTCTGCTAGACACGATAGCGCACTGCTACACCTCCCATTGTACACCTGAACCCTCTCCTTACGCCTATAAAAGGAAGGTCCAGGGCTCTCTTACGGGAAGGATGGCCGCGCGGGGGGACGGGACGGCGCGTAGGGTCCCTCGCTCTCCCCCCCCCCCACGCGGACGCTTGTAACCCCCTACTGCGAGCGCACCCGACATGGGCGTAGGACAACACGGAGGCCGCGGGTTTCCCCTTTTTCCCCCTCTCTTCTACCCCCTTCGTGCTCCGTCTCGCGCCGACCCATCTGGGCTGGGACACGTGGCGACAATTTACTCGTCGGTCCAGGGACCCCCCGGGGTTGAAACGCCGACAGTTGGCGCGCCAGGTAGGGGCCTGCTGCGTGTTGACGAACAGCTCCCTGTCAAGCTCCAGATGGGTAGTCTCCAGCAACCTTTCCAACCCGGGACGATGCTCCGTTTCGGGAGTCTTGAGTTCATGTCCCTCGACGGCAGCTACGACATGATACTCCTTCCTTCGCCGCGCGACAGCGACAATGGCGGCCGACAACCCGCCCACCGGCGACGGAATCGACGACGTCTTCCCCACGAGGCGGAAGAACAACATCCGAGTTTGTCCCGTCACCTCCCCCGCCGACGGAGGAGGAGGCGAGGCAACCGTGGTCAAGCAGGAGGCGACACCTCGTCGGCTGTCGAGCGAGTCGACGGCGCCAGCGCCCCGACGGGGGACACGTGGGGCGTCGACCTCGCGTCTGAGACGAAGACGAGCGCCGTTTCCCCGCGACACGCCAACTCCAAGCGGGCGGACGACGCCAGCACGCTCGCGAAGGACTTGCTGGGCGTCACCCTCGTACCTGAGACGACGGTGCAGTCCGCCCCCGACGTGACAACGTCATCACTATCGACCAAGAGGTACCGACTGATTCCCGTCTCATGCCTTTTGGATTCGGCCTCGACCCACCAAGCGACCCCACTTTGGTGGGAGCCTTCATAGAGGCATGCACCAACCCTCCGGGGTATCATATGCGGTCACCCTGGGACCGGCTGACGGCCGTCTCGACCTACGGACCCTCGGGTTCCGAGGAAGATGACGAGCCCGACTTTGGTTGGGATTTCTCCGGGCTCGGTAACCCCAGTGCCATGCGGGACTTCATGACCGCATGCGACTACTGCCTTTCCGATTGTTTCGACGGTAGCCGCAGCTTCGACGACGGAGACTGCGGCCCAAGTCGTGAATGTTTCCACGTCGATCTAGGGGGTCCCGATGAAGGCAACCATCTTGGTATACCGGAAAACGGTGATCCCCCTAGGCCTGCGCCTCGCGTTGACATCCTTCGGGAGCTAGCTGTGGTCCTAGTCCCTGCGGGGGGTCAGGACGCACAGCTCGAGCAAATCCGCGAGATGCAGGCCAGGCTTGACGAGGGGGCAGGAACACTTGAGTCGCTCCGCCGGAACATCGGGCAGGAATGGGTAGACCAAGCTCCGGCCGAAGAAGCGTGTCATCTACCCCAGGGCATCAAGCTCCGCATCGCCGGCGACGTCAGGGCAAGGCCACCACCGACTTCCAGTGGGGTCGACCAGAACCTGGCTGCAGTAGCGATACTTCTCCGCGCAATGTCGGAACCATCAACCACCGAAGGGCGGTGGATCCGGGGAGAGCTCAAGAATCTCCTGGAGGATGCCGCGGTCCGACGGGCCGAGAGCTCTGCCTCTCGAAGGCAGGGATACCCCTCGGAGCACCACGCCGCGACTTCCCGATTCGTGCGGGAAGCCTCGGTCCACACCGGGCGCACGCGCAACACAGTGCCTGCGGCCCCGGGATGCCTCGGCAACGAGCACCACCACCGCAACCATCGAGCCCGCCTCGACGAGAGGGTGCGCCGAGGCTACCACCCCAGGCGTGGGGGACGCTACGACAGCGGGGAGGATCGGAGTCCCTCGCCCGAACCACCCGGCCCACAGGCTTTCAGCCGAGCCATACGACGGGCGCCGTTCCCGACCCGGTTCCGAACCCCGACTACCATCACAAAGTACTCGGGGGAGACAAGGCCGGAACTGTGGCTCGCGGACTACCGGCTGGCCTGCCAACTGGGTAAAACGGACGATGACAACCTCGTCATTCGCAACCTCCCCCTGTTCCTCTCCGACTCCGCTCGGGCCTGGCTAGAGCATCTGCCTCCGGGGCAGATCTCAAACTGGGACGACCTGGTCCAAGCCTTCACCGGTAATTTCCAGGACACGTACGTGCGCCCTGGGAACTCCTGGGATCTCCGAAGCTGCCGCCAGCAGCCGGGAGAGTCTATCCGGGACTACATCCGGCGATTCTCAAAGCAGCGCACCGAGCTGCCCAACGTCACCAATTCGGATGTCATCGGCGCGTTCCTCGCCGGCACCACCTGCCGCGACCTGGTGAGCAAGCTGGGTCGCAAGACCCCCACCAGGGCGAGCGAGCTGATGGACATCGCCACCAAGTTCGCCTCTGGCCAGGAGGCGGTTGAGGCCATCTTCCGGAAGGACAAGCAGCCCCAGGGCCGCCAGCCGGAAGATGTTCCCGAGGCGTCCGCTCAACGCGGCACCAAGAAGAAAGGTAAGAAGAAGTCGCAAGCGAAACGCGACGCCGCCGACGCGGACCTTGTCGCCGCCGCTGAGTACAAGAACCCTCGGAAACCTCCCGGAGGCGCCAATCTCTTCGACAAGATGCTCAAGGAGTCGTGCCCCTATCATTAGGGACCCGTCAAGCACACCCTTGAGGAATGCGCCATGCTTCGGCGCCACTTTCACAGGGCCGGGCCACCTGCGGAGGGTGGCAGGGCCCACCACGATGACAAGAAGGAGGATCACAAGGCAGAGGAGTTCCCCGAGGTCCGCGACTGCTTCATAATCTACGGTGGGCAAGCGGCGAACGCCTCGGCTCGGCACCGCAAGCAAGAGCGTCGGGAGGTCTGCTCGGTAAAGGTGGCGGCGCCAGTCTACCTAGACTGGTCCGACAAGCCCATCACCTTCGACCAGGGCGATCACCCCGACCGCGTGCCGAGCCCGGTGAAATATCCGCTCGTTGTCGACCCCGTCATCGGCAACGTCAGGCTCACCAAGGTCCTCATGGACGGAGGCAGCAGCCTCAACATCATCTACGTCGAGACCCTCGAGCTCCTGCAGATCGATCTGTCCTCGGTCCGGGCCGGTGCGGCGCCTTTTCACGGGATCATCCCCGGGAAACGCGTCCAACCCCTCGGACGACTCGATCTGCCCGTCTGCTTCGGGACTCCCTCCAACTTCAGAAGGGAAACCCTCACGTTCGAGGTGGTCGGGTTCCAAGGAACCTACCACGCAGTACTGGGGAGGCCATGCTACGCCAAGTTCATGGCCGTCCCCAACTACACCTACCTCAAGCTCAAGATGTCGGGCCCCAACGGGGTCATCACCGTTGGCCCCACGTACCGACACGCGTACGAATGCGACGTAGAGTGCATGGAGTACGCCGAGGCCCTCATCGCCGACCTGAAGAGCCTCTCCAAGGAGGCGCCAGACGTGAAGCGCCATGCCGGCAACTTTGAGCCAGCGGAGACGGTTAAGTCCGTCCCTCTCGACCCCAGCAACGATGCCTCCAAGCAGATCCGGATCGGCTCCGAGCTCGACCCCAAATAGGAAGCAGTGCTCGTTGACTTTCTCCGCGCAAACGCCGAAGTTTTCGCGTGGAGTCCCTCGGACATGCCTGGCATACCGAGGGATGTCGCCGAGCACTCGCTGGATATCCGAGCTGGAGCCCGACCCGTGAAGCAACCTCTGCGCCGATTCGACGAAGAAAAGCGCAGAGCCATAGGCGAGGAGATCCACAAGCTGATGGCCGCAGGGTTCATCAAAGAGGTATTCCATCCCGAATGGCTTGCCAACCCCGTGCTTGTGAGAAAAAAAGGAGGGAAATGGCGGATGTGTGTAGACTACACTGGTCTAAACAAAGCATGCCCAAAAGTTCCCTACCCTCTGCCTCGCATCGATCAAATCGTGGATTCCACTGCGGGATGCGAAACCCTGTCTTTCCTCGATGCCTACTCAGGGTATCACCAAATCAGGATGAAAGAGTCCGACCAGCTCGCGACTTCTTTCATCACACCTTTTGGCATGTACTGCTATGTTACTATGCCATTTGGTTTGAGGAATGCGGGTGCGACGTACCAAAGGTGCATGAACCACGTGTTCGGCGAACACATTGGTCGAACGGTCGAGGCTTATGTCGATGACATCGTAGTCAAGACGAGGAAAGCCTCCGACCTCCTTTCCGACCTTGAAACGACATTCCGGTGTCTCAAGGCGAAAGGCGTAAAACTCAATCCCGAGAAGTGTGTCTTTGGAGTCCCCCGAGGCATGCTCTTGGGGTTCATCGTCTCCGAGCGGGGCATCGAGGCCAACCTGGAGAAAATCGCGGCCATCACCAACATGGGGCCCATCAAGGACTTGAAAGGCGTACAGAGGGTCATGGGATGCCTTGCGGCTCTGAGCCGTTTCATCTCGCGCCTCGGCGAAAGAGGCCTACCTCTGTACCGCCTCTTAAGAAAGACCGAGTGCTTCACTTGGACCTCCGAGGCCGAGGAAGCCCTCGGGAACCTGAAGGCGCTCCTTACAAACGCGCCCATCTTGGTGCCCCCCGCCGCCGGAGAAGCCCTCTTGATCTACGTCGCCGCTACCACTCAGGTGGTCAGCGCCGCGATCGTGGTTGAGAGACAAGAAGAAGGGCATGCATTGCCCGTCCAGAGGCCGGTTTACTTCATCAGTGAGGTACTATCCGAGACCAAGATCCGCTACCCACAAATTCAGAAGCTGTTGTACGCGGTGATCCTGACGCGGCGAAAGTTGCGACACTACTTCGAGTCTCATCCGGTGACTGTGGTGTCATCCTTCCCCCTGGGGGAAATCATCCAGTGCCGAGAGGCCTCGGGTAGGATTGCAAAGTGGGCGGTGGAAATCATGGGCGAGACGATCTCGTTCGCCCCTCGGAAGGCCATCAAGTTGCAAGTCTTGGCGGACTCTGTGGCTGAATGGGTCGACACCCAGCTCCCGGCGGCTCCGATCCAGCCGGAACTCCGGACCATGTTTTTCGATGGGTCGCTGATGAAAACAGGGGCAGGCGCGGGCCTGCTCTTCATCTCGCCCCTCGGGAAACACCTACGCTACGTGCTGCGCCTCCATTTCCCGGCGTCCAACAACGTGGCTGAGTACGAAGCTCTAGTCAACGGGTTGCGCATCGCCATTGAGCTAGGGGTCTGACGCCTCGACGCTCGCGGCGACTCGCAGCTCGTCATCGACCAAGTTATGAAAAACTCCCACTGCCGTGACCCGAAGATGGAAGCCTACTGCGATGAGGTTCGGCGCCTGGAGGATGTAACACCCACTTTGTATTTGCTAGAGATAATACCAATAGAGAAACAATTTCTCTTTATATGAGTTTGATCTTTATGCATCATCATATGAGAACACCATGTCCAAGAACAATTAATAAAAAGATATACTAATAAATTGTTGCATCATGCTGGATATTTTATTTTGTGTGCATTTTGTGACAAGAAAAATATTAAAGACCAAAAAGAGAATTTAAACCCTAAAAGAAATTCTTGAATCTAGAAAAGAGAAAGAAATGAATAATGTAAGGGTTAAAATATGTAAATGAAGATACATTATTCCAACATTAGAGTGTGAATTTGTATTATGGACTCAAAACAGAAACTCACAATTCAAATTCAAATTTGGATTTAAAAGGGTTAAGGATAAAAGAAAACAGAAAATAAAAAGGAAAATGAATAAAACCCTACCTGGGCCGGCGGCCACCTATTCGGCCCATGCAGCAAATCCTTCTGCGCGGCCCAACAACTGCGCGCACCCGTCCCACTCCCTCACTGATATTGCGGGCCCGCTCGTCAGCTCCTTGGCGCGCGCCTGGTGATATCTGTCTGGCCGACTGGTGGGCCAACTTTGCCAGCGGCTCACGCGGTCAGCACCGTTTCTCCCCTCGCGCTGCTCAACCCCTCACTGAGTCGCGGGTCCCGCGAGTCAGGCCTTCGTTCTTCCTTCGCCCGCGCAACAAACTCAGCGCCATGCGCGGCCACCTTCCGCTGTAAGCTCGGGAGGCCGTTGTGGGATCAAGTTCCTTCCGTATTTATGCGCTGGCGCCGCACCTTCGTGTCACATCGCAAATAAGTTGGGCCGAACCGAGAAGTGTGGTAAGGAGAGAACTGAGCCCCGCGCCGCGAGAACTCCACGCCGCCACAGATCTTCACTTCCCGGTGACCGGAGTCTTTGGCGGGGTCGGAGAGGCTTGCGCGTGCCATCAGGAAATCGTCTGTGGCATTGGTGGGCGGAGTCGATTATCGTGCAACCGTCGATTGCTCGCCGGAGCTGGGGCGCACCGCGCGTCAACACACCTCCGCGGCCCCGCGTCTGCGCGCCATTATCGCCGGTATGGCTAACCTCTGCGTATTTGTCGCCTCCCCTTGGTAGTATAGCTCCAGCCGATTCCAGTGCAGGGCAGTGTGTCGCCGTTTGGGCAGGGTCACCGGAGTTGCGCCGCCGCGGGAGAGTCTGCGCCGTCGCGGTCGTGTTCAAGCAGAGAAGAACCGTAGTGGCCGTCGGATGATAAACGAAGGGTTGGGATTAGAGGGGAGATAGCGTTTCAGCTCGAGGAATCCTATGCGTGGGATCTAAATCGTGCGGTTGTGGCGAGATCTAGGACTTAATAAAATCGGGACCGCAGATCTGGCGTTGTGCGGTCCTCGTCGCATATTGGTTCAGCGTTATTGGCCGATCTAATCCCCGCCACAGAACTCTGATCGGACGGCCTGAAACCCTGGATACCCCTTCATCGAAGCCGTTTCCTAAAAGAGTCCCTCGGGTTCGGGCTAATCAACCCGCCATCCACCTTCACTGCGTACTGTGTCTATGGATTTTTACCCCGAGCCCCCTAGCTTTTCTGGAAAATGAGGCCCAGTCCAGAGATCTTTTAAATCAAATAAATGGGATAGAAAATAGATTTTTAATAGGAAAATAATTGCTAGAACTTACTAAATTCATAGAAAATTCATACTAACTCCAAATTCATCCATTCCAGTTCCTAAAATTTTGTAATTTAATTCTCTATCACCTAGAGCCTCTGTTATGTCATGAAAACAGTAAGAAATTTATTTATCACTTAATCCTATTTAAAGCACATAAAACCTTTGAAAATGCATAACTTAAAATCCATAACTCAGAAAATTATGATTCCTGTTCCTAGGATTTTATTTTAATATGTAGAATATCTCTGTGCGTTTTGTATATATGTTTGGTGTAATGTTAATTTCTCTATATGCACTGTGCTTGTTTGTATTGTGGCGAGTAGAAGAGCCCGTTGCTGAGGATCCTGGTGAGCAGCAGGTTGAAGTAGCTGAGCAGGAGCTCATTGAAGGCAAGTTGTGCCCTTGACCACTTTGTACCCAATAATGTTCTTTAATATCACATACTCATGCATAGGTTAATTTTGATGGGACCCAATAGGTCACCCTAGATTGTTTATCTCATTACCTTGTTTACCCCTGAATCACTTGGGTAGTTTGCTATTGCTTTATATGGTTTTGGGATAATCATTTATTACCTCTATGTTCCAATTCTTGTTGTTATTCTGTTTATGTTCATGTTGTTATCATTAATGTTAATTGGAACATAGAGCTTAACTTGAGAACCACGTGCCACCACAAGGGTGGAATGGGACGCCCTTGGCTGACTAATTAGGAAAGCTAGTGGAAGACTACCTTACCCGAAAGGGGCAAGGGCAGTAGGGGAGAGGTCAGTGCGGGGAGGTCCCTGGTTGATTTTGCTGCGATGGCGGTCAGCCAGGAACCCTTTACTGGATCTTCCCATAAACTGTAGCGGGTTTTCGGAAGCTAGTGGAACTTTGTAAAGGCCTCGTAGTGTTGCCCTGCCGCGCTTCCTAGGTAGAGGTGTATGGGATTCGCGACCCCTTGGCAGATGGGTAACATGACTTGTGGGTAAAGGGTACAACCTCTGCAGAGTGTAAAACTGGTATACTAGCCGAGCTCGCGGTCATGAGCAGCTCAGGACTCTCTGATGTTTTAATTATGGAACTTAAATTCAATTTTGTCATTTGCATTGCATGGGTTTGTTATTAACTTTGTTCTATTACTTTACTTATGGTTTGGTATCTACTTACACTTAGTAACTGCTAATAAAATTTTGACCAACTACTTAAAAGCAATGCTCAGCTTTAACCCCTGTCATTGATTAAGCCTTACACATCACATGAACTCACACCTTTGTGAGTTTATGTCCACTGGTTCCCCACAACTTGTTGAGCTATGATCATGTGTGAGCTCACCCTTGCTGTCTCACACCCCTCCCACAGGAGAAGATCAGGTGGTTCAGGAGGAGCTGCCTATCACTGAGGAGTTTGACTTGATCTAGGTGGCGTTTCCCAGTCGACATTGGCGCCGACGATCCTTAGTTTGTTTTATCTTTATTATTTCACTTTGTAATAAGTCTTCCGCTATGTAATAAACACTCTGATGTTAATGACATTTATCTCTATACACTCTGTTATTATATATGTTGTCTTCTTGGCGCATGTATGAGATGCACCCGGCTTTGTTCTTTAAAACCGAGTGTTACAGAAGTGGTATCAAAGGAAATGTTGACTGTAGGACGAGACCTAGATAGAAATGGACAAAACCCTTCCCTACTTACCTTACTCTGATTCTCTCTATACTTATCTTGATCCTGTCTCACCTTCTACTGTTCCACTCTGATCATTCTTATCTTTTCTACTCTAAGACAAGATGGATTTCACACCTTGGAATCCCTACCCCTATGACAATTTAAGAGATAGGAGGCCTAAGACCAAATCAAAACTATTTTCTCTATTAAAAATATTGGTTGATTGTTCTGATGATCAATGCCTGATTTGCTTCTTTGATTGATTGAAATGGTATAGATGGGCATTTTAGCATGTACCACTATAAGGTATTGTATTAGCTTTAGTAGGTGACACACTAATCTACTTAGCTAATAAGTCCCCCAAAGTAACATGATTGTAATTACTGCCTTGGCTACTGCTCTTTCTTACCTTATGTATCTAACTCAGATGGTCAATACCAGGAAAGGAAAGATTATCACGCAACAGCAAACAGAAATGAATCCTCCAAATCCCCCACCTGTTGAAACCGAGCAAGTGATCGCAACCCAAAGGCTGGTAATACAGCAATTGACAGACATGATGACCGAAATGCAAAGCCAGATAAGACAAGAACGCGAGGAAATACGTCAAGCCCGTCTGGAGATACAGCAAGAAATAAGGCAATCACGGTTGGAGAGACAACAACAAGAGCAACCACCATCTCCACCACCACCAGCTCAACCAAACTACATAAACATATATATAAATTACTACTATTTAGATCTACATGTTCCTTTAGTTAGTATTAGGTATGATACCATTTTAGGAGGAATAAAAAGATCTATTTGTCCCCATGTGTTGCTAATAAAATTATGCGTCATGCTGAGATTTTGGTTTGGGCATATGTGTTGGACAATATGAGAAAACCCATGAGAGTAATTACACCTAAAGGGACTGAAGAATCAGTGAACGGAATTACAAGAGGCTAGTTACTTACGTCCGAGTTCCTCACCTTGGAGAGTACCAGTTTTGTTTGTAAAGAGGAAAGATGGATTGCAAGGGATGTGCGTGGATTAAAGGTTCCTTAATAATGTCACTGTGAAGAACAAGTTTCTGTTACCTCGCATTAAGGACTTATTTAATCGGATGAGAGGAGCCAGGGTATTCTCGAAGATTGACCTCCGATCGGGGTACCATCAGATGAAGATTAGACCATCAGATATTCCTAAGGCGGCTTTCTCGACTCGATATGGATTATATGAGTTCATCGTTATGTCGTTTGGATTAACTAAAGCACCAGCTTATTTTATGGATTTGAGGAATAAGATGTTTTTGGAGTATTTGGACAGATTCGTCGTGATGTTCATCGACGATAATCTTATCTATTCTAAGAATGAGAGTGACCATGAAGAACATCTAAGGTTGGTGCTATAGAAGTTACGAGATGATCAACTCTACGCCAAGTACGGTAAATGCGAGTTTTGGATTGGCGAGGTGCCATTTCTTGGACATATCACTTCTAATGGAGGGATATCAGTGGATCCTGCCAAAGTCAAGGAGATAGTGGTGTGGAGCATACCCACTACGGTTATGGAGGACCGAAGTTTCTTGGGACTTGCTGGATATTATCGGAAGTTTATCGAAGGATTTTCTAAGATTGCTAAGCTTATGACCTCGCTTTTGGTGAAGGAAAGATAATTCAAATGGGACGAGAAGTGCCAAGTATGTACGGATCATAAGAGTTTGAAGTATATATATTCACTCAAAAGGATCTCAACCTTAGGCAACGCCGTTGGTTGGAGCTTATTAAGGATTACGATTTGGAAATTCACTATCACCGGGCAAGGCGAAATTTGGTTGTAGATGCCTTGAGTCGAAAGGAGCAC
This sequence comes from Zea luxurians, assembly GCA_029449295.1. NCBI lineage: Eukaryota > Viridiplantae > Streptophyta > Magnoliopsida > Poales > Poaceae > Zea > Zea luxurians. The sequence goes on from JAOPSE010000090.1 coordinate 3,616,105, forward strand.
GTTCATTCAGCTGTTGTTGCCCAGCTACTCGATGAGAATGTTGAGAATTTCAGGAGACTTAACCTGGGGATAGTTGCTCACACTAAAGGATTTACTATTGATGTGGAACCTACCTTGGAGCAAGAAATTCCACAAAGGATAAATTGGTGATGCTAAGACACAAGAGATTAAGGATCTGATTACCGAAAATCGAGTTCCGGAATTCACGGAAGATGAGCAAGGCACAATATGGTTCAAGGATCGGGTAGGTGTTCCGGAGATTGAAAGCCTTCGTGGGACTATATTGAAGAAAGCCCATGACTTGGATTATTCTATTCATCCTGGTAGTACCAAGATGTAACAGGATTTAAAGCAGAAGTGCAGGTGATATGGACCGGAGAGAGATATGGCTGCACATGTGGTTATGTGCGATGTGTGCCAAAGAGATAAGACCGATCACCAAAGACTAGCTGGACTATTACACCCACCAAAGATGTCCAAGTGGAAGTGGGAAGAGATTGGTATGGACTTCTTTACTGGATTGTCTCGCACCCAGAAAGGATATGATGCTATATGGGTGATTATGGATAGATTGACCAAAGTGGCTCATTTCATTCTGGTTAAGACTACTTATAAGGGATCGCAATTGGCTAAGTTATACGTGGCTCGGATTGTGTCTTTACACGGTGTACCGAAGAAGATCATTTTGGATAAAGGATCACAGTTTATCCCCAGATTTTGGAAAAGTTCTTATGAGAATATGGATACAAAGTTGAATTTTAGTTGACTTACCATCCTCAGACTAATGTACAAACTGAAAGGACTAATCAAGTATTGGAGGACATGTTGTGAGCTTGTGCCCTTTAGCGTGGTAGTAGTTGGGACAAGAGTCTACCTTATGCTGAGTTCTCATATATAATAGCTGCCAGGCCAATTTGAAGATGTTACCGTTCGAGGCTTTATATGGCAGAAAGTGCAGGACTCCTCTATATTGGGATCAGACTGGAGAGAGACAGTTCTTTGGGCCTAAATTGATTCAAGAAGCAGAAGAACAAGTTCGTATAATTCGAGAAAATTTGAGAGTGGCTCAAACCAGGCAGAAGAGCTATGTTGATAAAAGAGGGAGACCACTAGAATTTGAAGAAGGAGATTATGTGTACCTCAAGGTGTCACCACTTCGTGGAATGAGGAGATTCAAGGTTAAGGGCGAATTATCCCCTCGCTACATTAGACCATTCCTGATCTTTAGGAGAGTTGGAGAGATGGCATACCAACTTGAGTTACCTGCTAGTCTATCGGATGTGCATAATGTGTTCCATGTGTCTCAACTGAAGAAGTGTCTCCGTGTTCCCGAGGAACAGTTACCCATGGAAGAGCTCAGTGTTCAAGGTGATTTGACTTACACGGAGTACCCGATCAAGATTTTGGATACATTGACTCGAGTTACAAGGAATAAGGTGATAAAGATGTGTAAAGTTCAATGGAGTCACCACAGTGAAGATGAAGCAACTTGGGAAAGGGAAGAAGAGCTTCGTATAGATTTTCCCCACCTTTTCTCTAGTTCTTCTTAATCTCGAGGACGAGATTATTTTTAAGGGGGGTAGGATTTGTAACACCCACTTTGTATTTGCTAGAGATAATACCAATAGAGAAACAATTTCTCTTTATATGAGTTTGATCTTTATGCATCATCATATGAGAACACCATGTCCAAGAACAATTAATAAAAAGATATACTAATAAATTGTTGCATCATGCTGGATATTTTATTTTGTGTGCATTTTGTGACAAGAAAAATATTAAAGACCAAAAAGAGAATTTAAACCCTAAAAGAAATTCTTGAATCTAGAAAAGAGAAAGAAATGAATAATGTAAGGGTTAAAATATGTAAATGAAGATACATTATTCCAACATTAGAGTGTGAATTTGTATTATGGACTCAAAACAGAAACTCACAATTCAAATTCAAATTTGGATTTAAAAGGGTTAAGGATAAAAGAAAACAGAAAATAAAAAGGAAAATGAATAAAACCCTACCTGGGCCGGCGGCCACCTATTCGGCCCATGCAGCAAATCCTTCTGCGCGGCCCAACAACTGCGCGCATCCGTCCCACTCCCTCACTGATATTGCGGGCCCGCTCGTCAGCTCCTTGGCGCGCGCCTGGTGATATCTGTCTGGCCGACTGGTGGGCCAACTTTGCCAGCGGCTCACGCGGTCAGCACCGTTTCTCCCCTCGCGCTGCTCAACCCCTCACTGAGTCGCGGGTCCCGCGAGTCAGGCCTTCGTTCTTCCTTCGCCCGCGCAACAAACTCAGCGCCATGCGCGGCCACCTTCCGCTGTAAGCTCGGGAGGCCGTTGTGGGATCAAGTTCCCTCCGTATTTATGCGCTGGCGCCACACCTTCGTGTCACATCGCAAATAAGTTGGGCCGAACCGAGAAGTGTGGTAAGGAGAGAACTGAGCCCCGCGCCACGAGAACTCCACGCCGCCACAGATCTTCACTTCCCGGTGACCGGAGTCTTTGGCGGGGTCGGAGAGGCTTGCGCGTGCCATCAGGAAATCGTCTGTGGCATTGGTGGGCGGAGTCGATTATCGTGCAACCGTCGATTGCTCGCCGGAGCTGGGGCGCACCGCGCGTCAACACACCTCCGCGGCCCCGCGTCTGCGCGCCATTATCGCCGGTATGGCTAACCTCTGCGTATTTGTCGCCTCCCCTTGGTAGTATAGCTCCAGCCGATTCCAGTGCAGGGCAGTGTGTCGCCGTTTGGGCAGGGTCACCGGAGTTGCGCCGCCGCGGGAGAGTCTGCGCCGTCGCGGTCGTGTTCAAGCAGAGAAGAACCGTAGTGGCCGTCGGATGATAAACGAAGGGTTGGGATTAGAGGGGAGATAGCGTTTCAGCTCGAGGAATCCTATGCGTGGGATCTAAATCGTGCGGTTGTGGCGAGATCTAGGACTTAATAAAATCGGGACCGCAGATCTGGCGTTGTGCGGTCCTCGTCGCATATTGGTTCAGCGTTATTGGCCGATCTAATCCCCGCCACAGAACTCTGATCGGACGGCCTGAAACCCTGGATACCCCTTCATCGAAGCCGTTTCCTAAAAGAGTCCCTCGGGTTCGGGCTAATCAACCCGCCATCCACCTTCACTGCGTACTGTGTCTATGGATTTTTACCTCGAGCCCCCTAGCTTTTCTGGAAAATGAGGCCCAGTCCAGAGATCTTTTAAATCAAATAAATGGGATAGAAAATAGATTTTTAATAGGAAAATAATTGCTAGAACTTACTAAATTCATAGAAAATTCATACTAACTCCAAATTCATCCATTCCAGTTCCTAAAATTTTGTAATTTAATTCTCTATCACCTAGAGCCTCTGTTATGTCATGAAAATAGTAAGAAATTTATTTATCACTTAATCCTATTTAAAGCACATAAAACCTTTGAAAATGCATAACTTAAAATCCATAACTCAGAAAATTATGATTCCTGTTCCTAGGATTTTATTTTAATATGTAGAATATCTCTGTGCGTTTTGTATATATGTTTGGTGTAATGTTAATTTCTCTATATGCACTGTGCTTGTTTGTATTGTGGCGAGTAGAAGAGCCCGTTGCTGAGGATCCTGGTGAGCAGCAGGTTGAAGTAGCTGAGCAGGAGCTCATTGAAGGCAAGTTGTGCCCTTGACCACTTTGTACCCAATAATGTTCTTTAATATCACATACTCATGCATAGGTTAATTTTGATGGGACCCAATAGGTCACCCTAGATTGTTTATCTCATTACCTTGTTTACCCCTGAATCACTTGGGTAGTTTGCTATTGCTTTATATGGTTTTGGGATAATCATTTATTACCTCTATGTTCCAATTCTTGTTGTTATTCTGTTTATGTTCATGTTGTTATCATTAATGTTAATTGGAACATAGAGCTTAACTTGAGAACCACGTGCCACCACAAGGGTGGAATGGGACGCCCTTGGCTGACTAATTAGGAAAGCTAGTGGAAGACTACCTTACCCGAAAGGGGCAAGGGCAGTAGGGGAGAGGTCAGTGCGGGGAGGTCCCTGGTTGATTTTGCTGCGATGGCGGTCAGCCAGGAACCCTTTACTGGATCTTCCCATAAACTGTAGCGGGTTTTCGGAAGCTAGTGGAACTTTGTAAAGGCCTCGTAGTGTTGCCCTGCCGCGCTTCCTAGGTAGAGGTGTATGGGATTCGCGACCCCTTGGCAGATGGGTAACATGACTTGTGGGTAAAGGGTACAACCTCTGCAGAGTGTAAAACTGGTATACTAGCCGAGCTCGCGGTCATGAGCAGCTCAGGACTCTCTGATGTTTTAATTATGGAACTTAAATTCAATTTTGTCATTTGCATTGCATGGGTTTGTTATTAACTTTGTTCTATTACTTTACTTATGGTTTGGTATCTACTTACACTTAGTAACTGCTAATAAAATTTTGACCAACTACTTAAAAGCAATGCTCAGCTTTAACCCCTGTCATTGATTAAGCCTTACACATCACATGAACTCACACCTTTGTGAGTTTATGTCCACTGGTTCCCCACAACTTGTTGAGCTATGATCATGTGTGAGCTCACCCTTGCTGTCTCACACCCCCCCCACAGGAGAAGATCAGGTGGTTCAGGAGGAGCTGCCTATCACTGAGGAGTTTGACTTGATCTAGGTGGCGTTTCCCAGTCGACATTGGCGCCGACGATCCTTAGTTTGTTTTATCTTTATTATTTCACTTTGTAATAAGTCTTCCGCTATGTAATAAACACTCTGATGTTAATGACATTTATCTCTATACACTCTGTTATTATATATGTTGTCTTCTTGGCGCATGTATGAGATGCACCCGGCTTTGTTCTTTAAAACCGGGTGTTACAGAGGACAAGTTCTACGGGCTCGAACTCAACCACATCACCCGACGACACAACGAGACTGCGGACGAGCTGGCTAAGATAGCCTCGGGGCGGACAACGGTTCCCCCGGACGTCTTCTCCCGAGACCTACATCAACCCGCAGTCAAGACCAACGACACGCCTGAGCCCGAGAAGGCCTCGGCCCAGCCCGAGGCACCCTCGGCACAGCCCGAGGCGCCCTCGGCTCGGCCCGAGGCACCCTTGGCCCCCGAGGGTGAGGCACTGCGCGTCGAGGAAGAGCGGAGTGGGGTCCAGCCTAATCGAAACTGGCAGACCCCGAACCTGCAATATCTCCACCATGGAGAGCTGCCCCTCGACCGAGCCGAGGCTCGGCGACTGGCGCGGCGCGCCAAGTCGTTCGTCTTACTGGGTGACGGAAAGGAGCTCTACCACCGCAGCCCATCCGGCATCCTCCAGCGGTGCATACCCATCGCCGAAGGCCAGGAGCTCTTACAAGAAATACACTCGGGGGGCTTGCGGTCATCACGCAGCGCCCCGAGCCCTTGTTGGAAACGCCTTCCGACAAGGTTTCTACTGGCCGACCGTGGTGGCCGACGCCACTAGAATTGTCCGCGCCTGCCAAGGGTGTCATTTCTACGCGAGGCAGACCCACCTGCCCGCTCAGGCTCTGCAGACAATACCCATCACCTGGCCGTTTGCTGTGTGGGGACTGGACCTCGTCGGTCCCTTGCAGAAGGCACCCGGGGGCTACACGCACCTGCTGGTCGTCATCGACAAATTCTCCAAGTGGATCGAGGTCCGACCCCTAAACAGCATCAGGTCCGAACAGGCGGTGGCATTCTTCACCAACATCATCCATCGGTTTGGGGTCCCGAACTCCATCATCACCGACAACGGCACCCAGTTCACCGGTAGAAAGTTCCTGGACTTTTGCGAGGATCACCATATCCGGGTAGACTGGTCCGCCGTGGCTCACCCCATGACGAATGGGCAGGTGGAACGTGCCAACGACATGATTCTGCAAGGACTCAAGCCGAGGATCTACAACGACCTCCACAAGTTCGGCGGGCGATGGATGAAGGAACTCCCCTCGGTGGTCTAGAGTCTGAGGACAACGCCGAGCCGAGCCACGGGCTTCACACCGTTCTTTCTAGTCTATGGGGCCGAGGCCGTCTTGCCCACGGACTTAGAATACGGTTCCCCGAGGACGAGGGCGTACGACGACCGAAGAAACTAGACCGACCGAGAAGACTCACTGGACCAGCTCGAAGAGGCTCGGGACATGGCCTTACTACACTCGACGCGGTACCAGTAGTCCCTGCGACGCTACCACGCCCGAGGGGTTCGGTCCCGAGACCTCCAAGTGGGCGACCTGGTGCTTCGGCTGCGACAAGACACCCGAGGGCGGCACAAGCTCACGCCTCCCTGGGAAGGGCCGTTCGTCGTCGCCAAGGTTCTGAAGCCCGGGACATACAAGCTGGCCAACAGCCAAGGCGAGGTCTACAACAACGCTTGGAACATCCGACAGCTACGTCGCTTCTACCCTTAAGATGCTTTCCAGTCGTTCGTACACCTCGTTCACACACAAAGTCTAACCATCAAGGAAGGGTCAGCCTTGCCTCGGCAAAGCCCGACCCTCCCTCGAGGGCTAGAAGGGGGGAACCCCCTCAGCGTCAAAATTTTCCTTGGAAAAAGTCTTTCTGCCAGAACGTCTTTCGTGCTTTTTGACTACTTCAAAAGTGGGGTCCTGAAAACGACGGAGTACACGTAAGCAGCCAAGGCCGACCGAGCCGAGGGACTCCTACGCCTCCGGGATACGGATACCTCACTCATCACCTTCTGCGATAAGTAACTCACGCTCGGATAAGCGATTCCGCCGATCGAACAAGTCTTAATGCTCGGAGACCTTTCTGCCGAAACGATTTTTTGGGTCTTCTCGACTACATCGTTAGCAGAATCCTACAGACGAGTAAGAGTACACGTAAGCGGCAAGACCGATCGAGCCGAGAGACTCCTACGCCTCCGGGATACGGATACCTCACTCATCACCTTCTGTGCAAAGTAACTCTCGCTCGAACAAACAATTCTGTTACCGACGAATAAGTCCTGATACTCGAAACAAAGGGAAAAAGAAACGCAGCTTTACAACACAGCGACAGTATGTTTGGGCCTCGGCGGCCGCAGACAACATACGCACACTACAAGGTAAACCGATCCTGCAGGTTCGGACCTCGATGGAGGGGGAGCAGCAGCACCCTCGACGTCAACACCACCTTCGGCGAAGTCCGACCGAGCCTCGAACGGCAACACAGTCGGAGGATCTCCGCTCCGAAGGACGACGTCAGCACCACGCCCGGGCCATCGCCGCCAGGGTCTCTTCCAGGAGTCCGGCTCGAGTAGACGGATCGGCCGGTCGCCCCGAAGCCTCAGCCGGCTGTCCCCCGAGGGCATCAGCCCGGCCCATGGCCTCGGCAACTCGGCTCCGGCACCGGTCCCGCCAGTGGACTGCCCGGTCAGGCTCCGGCCGACGAAGTCTTCTTTTCGAGCCAACTCTGCCTCTGTCCACGCTGATACCGCTGCCTCCGGCTCCGGCTCATCGAAGAGCGGCCGAGGGTTTCCTTTAACTAAGCAAGAGAAGCCTCGGGCGGCAAGGCCGACTGAGCCGAGGGACTCCTACGCCTCCGGGATATGGATACCTCACTTATCACCTTCGCACGAGGCAACTCACACTTGGTGAAGCGGTTCAGTTAGCTGACAGGCGAGTCCTAGCGCTCGGAATGAGGGAAAAACACGGCTTCGCGCCAAAAGATACATACATGTTCAGGCCCCGACAGCCACAATGAACAAACACCGGCACTCAAGGTGCCATTACAAACGGAACTCCGGTTCCACCCCCGCAGGTACGAACATTCCCACACATTGGGGGGCCCGCGGGGCGACAAGGCTCCAGGTGGCTCACCGCCGCCCGCTCCGGCAGCAGCGACAACGACCTCCGCCCCGGGCCGCGAAACAGCTGCAACAACGGCTTCCGAGCGGATGCTGCGGCAGAAGGGCTCTCGCCCACGAAGGACGAGAACCAGCCATTCAAGTCAGGGGACGGAGGTCCGGGGGTGCAGGCGGAGTTGGCAATCTCGTCGGCAGAGAAGCCTTATCTGGCTGCCACCACCTCAACACCGCACCAGCGGGCGCCAGGCGCCCCAAAGCGCACCGGCAGGTCCTCGCTCCCGCCCTCGCCGGAGCCACCCCAGAACATAAGTGCCGCCCTCGCGGTGCACGACATGCCGGGTGACCCTCTGGCGCGGCTGTCGGCGCGAGGAAGACCTGGACGTGGCCGGCCCAAACGCGGCGCAACCATCGCCCGGACGGAGGATGGAATGCTGCACCCTGGCTGGGCAGCAGCAATCCGCCTTCCCCGGCGTGGCTGAAGGAAGCCTCTGCGTCAAAATTTTCCTTGGAAAAAGTCTTTCTGCCAGAACGTCTTTCGTGCTTTTTGACTACTTCAAAAGTGGGGTCCTGAAAACGACGGAGTACACGTAAGCAGCCAAGGCCGACCGAGCCGAGGGACTCCTACGCCTCTGGGATACGGATACCTCACTCATCACCTTCTGCGATAAGTAACTCACGCTCGGATAAGCGATTCCGCCGATCGAACAAGTCTTAATGCTCGGAGACCTTTCTGCCGAAACGATTTTTCGGGTCTTCTCGACTACATCGTTAGCAGAATCCTACAGACGAGTAAGAGTACACGTAAGCGGCAAGACCGATCGAGCCGAGGGACTCCTACGCCTCCGGGATACGGATACCTCACTCATCACCTTCCGTGAAAAGTAACTCTCGCTCGAACAAACAATTCTGTTACCGACGAATAAGTCCTGATACTCGAAACAAAGGGAAAAAGAAAAGCAGCTTTACAACACAGCGACAGTATGTTTGGGCCTCGGCGGCCGCAGAAAACATACGCACACTACAAGGTAAACCGATCCTGCAGGTTCGGACCTCGATGGAGGGGGAGCAGCAGCACCCTCGACATCAACACCACCTTCGGCGAAGTCCGACCGAGCCTCGAACGGCAACACAGTCAGAGGATCTCCGCTCCGAAGGACGACGTCAGCACCACGCCCGGGCCATCGCCGCCAGGGTCTCTTCCAGGAGTCCGGCTCGAGCAGACGGCTCGACCGGTCGCCCCAAAGCCTCAGTCGGCTGTCCCCCGAGGGCATCAGCCTGGCCCATGGCCTCGGCAACTCGGCTCCGGCGCCGGTCCCGCCAGCGGACGGCCCGGTCAGGCTCCGGCCGACGAAGTCTTCTTTTCGAGCCAACTCTGCCTCTGTCCACGCTGATACCGCTGCCTCCGGCTCCAGCTCATCGAAGAGCGGCCGAGGGTTTCCTTTAACTAAGCAAGAGAAGCCTCGGGCGACAAGGCCGACTGAGCCGAGGGACTCCTACGCCTCCGGGATACGGATACCTCACTCATCACCTTCGCACGAGGCAACTCACACTTGGTGAAGCGGTTCAGTTAGCTGACAGGCGAGTCCTAGCGCTCGGAATAAGGGAAAAACACGGCTTCGCGCCAAAAGATACATACATGTTCAGGCCCCGACAGCCACAATGAACAAACACTGGCACTCAAGGTGCCATTACAAACGGAACTCTGGTTCCACCCCCGCAGGTACGAACAACCCCACACATTGGGGGGCCCGTGGGGCGACAAGGCTCCAGGTGGCTCACCGCCGCCCGCTCCGGCAGCAGCGACAACGACCTCCGCCCCAGGCGGCGAAACAGCTGCAGCAACGGCTTCCGGGTGGATGCTGCGGCAGAAGGGCTCTCGCCCACGAAGGACGAGAACCAGCCATTCAAGTCAGGGGACGGAGGTCTGGGGGTGCAGGCGGAGTTGGCAATCTCATCGGCAGAGAAGCCTTCTCCGGCTGCCACCACCTCAACAGCGCACCAGCGGGCGCCAGGCGCCCCAAAGCGCACCGGCAGGTCCTCGCTACCGCCCTCGCCGGAGCCACCCCAGAACATAAGCGCCGCCCTCGCGGCGCACGACATGCTGGGCGACCCTCTGGCGTGGCTGTCGGCGCGAGGAAGACCTGGACGTGGCCGGCCCGAACGCGGCGCAACCATCGCCCGGACGGAGGACGGAATGCTGCACCCTGGCTGGGCAGCAGCAGTCCGCCTTCCCCGGCGTGGCTGAAGGAAGCCTCCGCGGGGCTGGAGGATGCCTTTCTCCCCCAAACGTCGGGGGAAGAAAAGGGTTACCGACCCACGCGGAGGCAACCCCCCGGCTCGCCTCGCTCTCCGCCCCAGCAAGGATGATGAAGATCCTTGAAGCTGAGGGCGGGGCAGAGGCCGCAGCCCGGCTCGCTTCTCCCCACCACCGAACTGGTGGTCACCGTCTTGGGTGACCACCGGCGAGGGGATGCAGCCGGGCTGCCTGACGAAAATCCTTGAAGCCGAACGATGGCTGAAAGGTACCAACTTCCGCGAAGTTGCGTTCCCCCAACAACGACAAGGCGGAAGAACCACGGGCGCCCCCCCCATCTGGGGGCTCGAAAGGTGGAAAGACGCAATGCATGAGGAGAGCGCGAAGACATGGTTGCCTTTCAAGGGGGTCACCCTCCTTTTAAAGGCAACTCTCCCCACTTGCGTCCTCAGCCGTCGCGGGCTGAGTCTTCTCCAACACGCTCCAAGGTCCTCCCCCTACGACACGGGGGCTGGGCCCCGCGCGTCATGCAAGCTAGCGCAGGGCAGACAGAGCCAAACCGCCGCCCACGGTGCGCGCAACTGCCCAGCGGTTACGAGCATTCCTCCACTTTCGCCCAGGCCAGCGGGTGAAAGGGCGAGCCGCCATGAAGGCGGCGTGCAACCGCACCTAGGGGGCGCACCCTTTCGACTTCGACGCATCCAACATGGAGGCCCAGGCCCACACGTCATGTAACCGGCGCGCCGGTTACTACGTGCAAGAAACTGCACCGCCACTCACGCCAGTACCGCGCCTTCTCGACTGCGGAACCAGTACCGCGACTCGAGGCGACCCTGCGCATGACCCAACAGTGCCAACCGAGCACATCGGTCACGGGTCGGTCAGCCGCGGGAGAGGGCGCGACGGTCGATACGGCCAGAAATGGGCCGGCAGTAATGGCGGTGGCAAGCGGGCGGAAGCGGTAGTCGAGTCGTCAGCAAGCTCACGCCCCCTCCTGGGGTAGCGAAAGGACCTTCTCCCACGGCGTGAAGACGACGCGTCCGTGTCCCGTTCCTCAAATGGCTCGCGCACGCACAACGGCCGCCCCGTGAACCACTCGTCCCGTCGCATTAACTCTGCGGCAGGACAGGCGGCACCTTTGGCAGGCGACGCTTCACCTCCGCCATAATGACCGCGTCAAAAAAGGTGTGCCACGTCATTCGATTTCGTATCCTTTTCCACTTCCTCTTTCTCTCTCTTGCCTCAGGGATCGGGAAAGGGGATACTGTGAAAGGGATCCTTCTCCGCGAAGGAAGCGGGCCCCGAGCCCCCCTACTGATCAGAGGTTCGAAGGCTGGCCCCTCGGAAGGGTTCAACAGCCGCCTCAGAGCACTCGGGCTCCGCGCCCACTACTGGTCAGAGGTTCGAAGGCCGGCCCCGCGGAAGGGTTCAACGGCCGCCTCAGGCCACTCGGGCTCCGCGCCCACTACTGATCAGGGGTTCGTAGGCTGGCCCCCGAAGGGTTCGACAGCCGCCTCAGATGCAGAGCGAGGGATGACCCTGGGTACGTTCGATACATAACCGAGGCTCGGGCTGCGCTCCCGAGGTACCCTAGGACATTTCTGAGACCAACGGGAACGATTTTGTAACGGAATCCCACCAGAGGGAGGCATCGAGCCCTCGGACCCCGTCAAAAGGGGACCGGGTCCGGCAAATCACCCGCAGGTACTTTTGGAGCGCGCCTCCGGGCCACTAGCCGACCCCTAACAAATGGGACACGGGCGTCCACTCGGATTACCCGTTAGCAACTCACTGGAGACACCATGTTCGGCACCCTCCAAGGGAAACATGGCGCTTTCCCCCCCTCCTCCTTGCGGAAAGGCGACGCAGGGGCGTATGTAAAAAGCCGAGTCTATCCCTGACCGTCCTCTCGCTCTGTGCAGAGGCTCGGGGGCTGCTCTCGCAAACCCGGCTCCGGCCAAACCGTTGACAGCGTCAACATACCAGCCCGAGAACTTGGGACTCGACTGTTCACCCGGGCTACGGCAAGTTCGCATGAGGGAGCAGCCAGACCGGCCGAAGCGTTATGAAACGTACTAAGACCTCGAAGGAGTCAAACTACTCCTCCGAGGCCTCAGGGGCTACACCCGGCGGGTGCGCTCGCGCGCACCCACCGGAACAAAAAGCAACCGAGGAAGGCCGGTCCCCTTGCAAAAAAGTGCGACAAAAGCCTCCAAGCGAGTATCAAGACTCCCTTCGAGGCTCGGAGGATACTGTCGGCGACCATAATTAGGGGTACCCCCAAGACTCCTAATCTCAGCTGGTAACCCCCATCAGCACTAAGCTGCAAAGGCCTGATGGGTGCAATTAAGCCAAGGCTCGGTCCACTCAAGGGACACGACCTCGCCTCGCCCGAGCCCAGCCTCGGGCAAGGGCAGCCGACCCCGGAAGATTCACGTCTCGCCCCGAGGACCCCCTCAAGCGTCGGACCCACCTACGACTCGCCCGAGGCCCAGTCTTCACCAAGAAGCAACCTTGGCCAGATCGCCACACCGACCGACCGAATCGCAGGAGCATTTAATGCAAGGATGGCCTGACACCTTATCCTGTCACGCGCCCTTCAGTCGACAGAGCCGAAAGTGACCGCAGTCACTTCGTCGCTCCACTGACCGGCCTGACAAGAAGACAGCGCCGCCTGCGTCGCTCCGACTGCTATGCCACTCGACAGAGTGAGGCTGACAGCAGCCAAGTCCGGCCTCGGGCGCCATAGGAAACTCCGCCTCGCCCGACCCCAGGGCTCGGACTCGGGCTCGGCCCCGGAAGACGACGAACTCCGCCTCGCCCGACCCTAGGGCACGGACTCGGGCTCGGCCCCAGAAGACGACGAACTCTGCCTCGCCTGACCCCAGGGCTTGGACTCGGGCTCGGCCCCGGAAGACGACGAACTCCGCCTCGCCCGACCCCAGGGCTCGGACTCGGGCTCGGCCCCGGAAGACGACGAACTCCGCCTCGCCCGACCCCAGGGCTCGGACTCGGGCTCGGCCCCGGAAGACGACGAACTCCGCCTCGCCCAACCCCAGGGCTCGGACTCGAGCTCGGCCCCGGAAGACGACGAACTCTGCCTCGCCCGACCCCAGGGCTCGGACTCGGGCTCGGCCCCGGAAGACGACGAACTCCGCCTCGCCCGACCCGGGGCTCGGACACGACCTCGACCTCGGAAGACCGACTCGACCCCGACCTCGGAGGAGCCTCCGCCTCGCCCGACCCAGGGCTCGGACCAACCACGTCACAGGGGGGGCCATCATTACCCTATCCCTAGCTAGCTCAGACTACGGGTAACAGGACCGGCGTCCCATCTGGCTCGCCCCGGTAAACAGATAATGATGGCGCCCCGCGTGCTCCATGACGACGGCGGCTCTCAGCCCCTTACGGAAGCAAAGAGACGTCAGCAAGGACTCGACAGCCCCGACAGCTGTCCTTCCGCAAGGCCCCAACGCTCCTCCGACGGCCACGACATCACATGAACAGGGTGCCAAAACCTCTCTGGCTGCCACGACGACATGTACTTAGGGCACTAGCTCCTCTCTGCTAGACACGATAGCGCACTGCTACACCTCCCATTGTACACCTGGACCCTCTCCTTACGCCTATAAAAGGAAGGTTCAGGGCTCTCTTACGGGGAGGTTGGCCGCGCGGGGGGACGGGACGGCGCGTAGGGTCCCTCGCTCTCCCCCCCCCCCCCCACGCGGGCGCTTGTAACCCCCTACTGCGAGCGCACCCGACCTAGGCGCAGGACAACACGGAGGCCGCGGGTTTCCCCTTTTTCCCCTCTCTTCTACCCCCCTTCGTGCTCCGTCTCGCACCGACCCATCTGGGCTCCGACACGCGGCGACAATTTACTCGTCGGTCCAGGGACCCCCCGGGGTCGAAACGCCGACAAACAGTATAAGCTCTACCTTTCAATTAAGAACAAATAAAAATTTCATGTACAATGAACGGTAGACACACCACATGATGCCCACAAAATAGTACACCTAAAAGGCTAACCTACCCACACATGAGACAAAGCACAACACTATCATTAGTCATCGTTCCTGAACATGGTCGCACAGCAACCATGGAAGCCATATTTTGACTTTGATAATTGAGTGTCAACCATATGAACTAATGTTTTCATTTAAGTATGAATTGTAAAGGTTCACTTGTTGATGATGGATAAGGCATAGGAGGTGATGGAGACAATGTTCTTCATCAAATACAAGCAATGGTTCATTAAATAGTGAGAAGATGGAGCAGAAGCGAGCCACAAGGCAAAGGTATATGATAGGACTTCGCTTTTGTGAATGAAGGTGCGATAGGGTGCAAAGTTGGAATCCGCATAGATGGCTATACTAAGAGGAGAAACAATTTTTTCTAGCCAAGTTTGCTAAGGGTGTATATAAACTTGTTACTACTCTGGTTCAATCAGCAACAACAGAATATAGCAATGGAACTACAGATATGTACCGGAAATACCGACTTGTTCCTACTTTTCCTACAACTTTAAGACTATCAATGTTAAATTCATTGATTTACATTAGATTTGAATGTGAATCATTACTCAAAAGCTAGATTCTTAATGTAGCAAAAAATAAGATGTTCCAGCAGGCAAAATAGTGAGCAAAATGAATTCTATCATTGCTACAAATCAAGAATGCCTTACCTTCACAGTGCAAATGAAAAATTGACTTCCATTTGTGTTGGGGCCAGCATTTGCCATGCTTAGCACACCAGGGCCAACATGCTTCACTGCAACAAAGTAAGCCAAAGAACCTCTCAGTTTGAGAACTAGTGAAATGGCACCAGACACATCGACATTTTTGCAATTCAACACAACTTCATTCAGAATCAGTTTCCTGTAAGCTCATGTCTGCATTATTAACAAAACGCTAGAGAAAGTTCACACAAAAATTCATCTTAATGAGAACAGAATTAATAGCACTACTTTCTGCAACAGTAGAAGGTGATAAAATAGAAGGCTCAGAATCACTTACGTGTAAAATTTTCATCATCAAAGCATTCACCATAAATACTTCGCCCACCAGTACCCTGTGGTCACCACTAATAGCTTAGCACTAGAATAAGTGAAGACGACTTTTAGCTCCTGACAGAACTAGCTTCTCTGAATAAACATTATTCAATTTCAACAAACTTTATTTCACTTTCACAAGTAAATTCCTACACCTTTCACAATTTGGTTGTCAATTCTTTGAAAAGTATAATGTTACCCTTATCTAATAAGTAGCCAGTGGTAGATTTTGCTAGTTTGCATAGTTCCATGGTGCAAACCTGAAAGCTCTCTTGTGGGTTTTGGTGTTTGGATGACAACTCAATTAAAGGACTAACAAGTGTGCTAAGTGTTGAACAGGTGCTTAATGTAAAGCTAACAGAGTTCAACACAAGTGAACAAGTGTGATGGTCCAAGGACTAGATGATGGATAGATAATGGGCACCACAAGTAAGATGGACATTGCATAAAGTGAAACTCGGGTGCGTAGCTCGAAGCCAACTGATCAAGCCAAGGATGGAGGCAAGAAGAGCTTCGAGGTACCAAGTGCACGGGAGAAGGTCAAAGAGGCTGAGGAACCCAAAGCCAAGGGTGAAGAAGAAGACTTGCAAAGTCAAGGGTGATCGAGTTGAGAAGAGCTATGGCACATCAAGGATCACTACATAAGTACGTGACTTACAACCAATGAGGAAACATCTATAGTTATGTGGTGTAAGTCATAAGGCTCAAGATCAAGCTCTAAGAAGTGAACAAGGTCACTAGAAGAAGAATCAGTATCAAAACCAGAACTGGAAGCAGCCCAAAAGAGCTAAGTGCACCTTGATCCTTAGTTTGGATTGTTCCTAGTTTGGAGATATTCTATGTGACCTTTGCAGGATGTTGGAGCTCAGAAATGTCAGTCTAGATCAAGTTAAGCTAACTTGATGATTTATGAGTCCAACATCAATCTTAAGCATGTCAAATGCTAGAGAGGTGAAAATCCAAGAGAAGGTATGTTTCTAGACTTAGTACATTGGTTTTTGTGTACTAACATATTTGTCTAAGTGTTAGAAACAGAGAGAAGAAGAAAAGAAGAGTAAATACAAAAAGAAAAAGACTTGGCTGGCGCAGCCATGACTATGCGCAGTCTGGGTGCACCGGACTGTCCGGTGGTGCACCGGACAGTGTCCGGTGCGCCAGGCTGGCGTCTGGTCAACTGGCCGCTCTCGGGAATTCGTCGACGGCGTACGGCTAAAATTCACCGGACTGTCCGGTGGTGCACCGGACTGTCCGGTGAGCCAACGGTCGGCCGTGCAATCCGCGTGTGACGCGTGGCCAAGCCAACGGTCAGATGGGGGCACCGGACAGTGTTCGGTGCGCCAACAGCTCCAAGTCTGCAACGGTCGACTACACCAATTTAGGAAGGAGATCCGCCTCGGACCGTGAACAGTGGATGTCCGGTGGTGCACCGGACTGTCCGGTGCGCCACCCGACAGAAGGCAAGAATTGCCTTCCTGGATTGCTTCCAACGGCTCCTAGGTCCCTTGGGCCTATAAAAGGGACCTCTAGGCGCCTCAAACACATACAAGTGCAGCAAACAATTGTAGACATCACTTGGATCAATTCTCTCTCTCCCTCTCGTGTATATCTCTCTAGTTTGTGTAGAAGGCAAAGCTATAAGCCTTTAGAGAGTGGAGAAGTGCTGCTAAGAGCTAGAGCATAGTCTTGAGCATATTGTTACTCTGCCAAGGTGCTGCCAAGAAGATTGTAAGCAGCCGCGGTTTCGTTGTAACCAACTCAACATAGTGGAAGGCTCTATCTGTCATACTGACAGATCTGAGCAAACGGAGGAAGGAGTTGAAATAGACTCGAAGCCCAGGTGTGGCTAACTCCAACGAGGACTAGGACAAGCATTTCAGGCTTGGCCGAACCTCGGGATAAATCCCTGTGTCTGTGTGCTTAGCTTTGTATTGTGTGTTGTCTCTTTGCATTATCTACTCTTTATATCTGCACTTCAATACTTATCTGTTGTACAAGTTATATTTGAAGTGCAGGACACTTTGAGACAGGATCTTCTAGTCTGCTGCAACCTACTCGAATGGTCTCTCATTCCACTGCAACCTGGTCTTCGAGTAGAGTAAGAATAAAGTTTTAAAGTGATAATTTTTATTCGCCTATTCACCCCCCCTCTAGGCGACATCCAGATCCTATTCCCGGGTGTAGGGAACTTTCAATTGGTATTAGAGCTAGGCCTCTCCAGTGTGGGCTTAGCCGTCCGGAGATGACGATGTCGTCACAAGAGATAATTGTAGAACTTCTTCTGGGCGATGGCTCTAATTATAAATCTTGGTCTGTCTCTATTTATAATGCCTTCATGCGTGTTAATCCTGATTTGAGACAGATCTTTAGTAGAAGTATTTTCCCCTCCAATTTCAGTCAAAATTCTTCTAATGATGAACTAAGATGTCTGTCTCTTAATCACCATGCTTGCAACATCTTAGTTGACTCACTATCTAGAAGTGCCTATTTTGCCATCATGAGTAGTGATAGTGATTTATTTGTTAATGCTCATGATCTATGGACTAAAATTAAGTTGAAATTTTGTAAGTCCATATGCACTGCTTCTACACCCTCTATTGCCTGTGATACTAACCTGTCCAAGGGAGAAGAACAAAAACGATGGCAACCAAACAATGAATCTACCTCACCGAAGGGTTCGTCTTCCACTAGTTATAAATGTCTTATTGCTAACAATGATAGTGGAGACAAAAGCAATGATGAGGAGTATGAGGATGATAGCAAGGATGAATCTTCATCACCACAAGGTATGTTTTCCTGTATTGCTTCCACTGACATTAATGACAGGGAAAATGAGACCGACGATGTGGATGAAGAGGAGATTCGTCGTTTCTACATCCATTTCAACAAAGAGGACAAAGCACTCTTGGTTAAGCTGTTGAGAAGGAACAAAGAACAAGGCGAGACGCTTCTCAGGCTAGAGGAGACACTCATCAAAACAAACAACAGCCTGGAGAAGATGACCAAAGAACATGAGGAGCTAAAGTGCTCTCATAATGATTTGGTCCAACGGTATGATTCAATTTTAATTGAGCAAAGAAATAATGATGATACTTTATCTTGTGTTGCTCAACTTAAAACTGAAAATTCTATGCTCAGGAGTCAAGTAGAGATGATAAATCTAGAAAAACTTGCTCTAAATGAAAAGTATGATATGTTGTCAAATTTTTATAGTGAATTGATTGATGACCATATCATGCTCAATATTGTTCATGAGGTTGTCTTTGCGAACTTAAATTCATGTGAACCTCATTCTTGCAAGTGTACGCATTCAAATTTTATATCACCATGTTCTAACCCCCGCTCCTCAAAAGAAAGCCAATCCTTGATTGAGCAACAAGTTGTAGGGTCTAAAAAAAATTGCTTGGGAACAAGAAACAAAGACAACTAAGGAGAAGACGTCATACTCGACTTCCTCAAGATATCTACAAACACGTGGTGAAGAAACATGAGGAAGGAGAAACCACAGCAAGGGTCAACCTCCTTGAGAAAGATGTTCCTAAAGCAATAAGTGAAGAAATCAACATGAGACAAGAGAAAGGTAACGATTTAATTAGTCATGTTGTTTACACTAATAATCTCTCTATGTCATCCAAAAATAAAAAGAGAAGAGGAAAAAGGAGATGCTTCAAGTGCAAAGCATTAGGCCACCTCATCGCGTCTTGTCCGTACAACGACAAGGATAAAGGGGCAATGAGATGTTTTGGATGCAACAACAAGGACCACATGATCACTTCATGTCCGGTCATGAAGAATCAAAGATGTGCACTCTCCAAGATGACTCTCACCAAGGAAAATGACAAACAGCAAGCGTCATGTCAGGTTGAGCGGCGCTTCTGCTACAAGTGTGGTGAGCAGGGTCATCTATCCAAGGTATGTAATAAAGATAAGGTTCCTAAGCAAGTAAATTTGTCTCAATCTCATTCGCTTAGGAGACCCAAATCATACACTTGTGCTAGATCTATAACGAGATCACCTAGAACTAGCACAAAGGCTACTTGGGTACCAAAGGCACTTTTAGTTGAACGTCATGACCCATCCCGAGATGGGTACCAAACTTTGTCAACTAGACCATGCAGGTGCCTCGAGATGGAATGGAGACCCTGGGGGAGCTTAAAATGGTTATTTCAAACTCTATGCTTAAACTGTTAATCTTTATTGTCTAATTATTAACTCAAGGTTGGATTATTATGCAATATTAATCCCATGTTCATCTCGAGTTAAATAAGTTGTAGAAGTCCTTAATCATTATTGGTGAATCAAGCAAAGGACTTTGATGAGAATCTGCATCTGGCTCTCTAAAGGACGGTACCTGTGTTTCTTAAGTGTATTATCAGCATTGCTCTTAAGATGGATTGTCGTGCTATCTATCCTTGGAGTAGTTGTGCTTTTTAGATTACTTGTGTTAAAATTTCTGTCAAATAATGATCCATGATTTCCAAGAGCATAATTGTGTTTGCTTAATCATGACTGGGTGCTCTATAGGATATATCTTTTGAATCATTCAATGGGTAACTTTTCATTTGGTATATCCACCATGTTTAACTCTCTCGGTGTATATGGATAAACATGTATCTTTTTGTAAGTCATGCTATGTGATGTTTAATGATTAACCTAAGTGCAAGCATGATAGCTGTTGTTTAGTCCATGTTCACATAAGTACTTGATATTGGCACTCTATGTACAACAATGGTATGCGCCTTTAATGCACCCTCTTGAGCTATGAGGTGCATGAGCAAAAGAAGTCCTCATTTGGTGACAACTGGTGCTCCCATGGCCATTCAGGTAAAAAGGCAAAGGTATATGGAACTATGCAATTTCATTAAATATCTTGAAGTTCCATTGATTGTGATCACAACTATGTTCTTGCATTTGAATTGGTAGTTTCTTGGTATAGGTGCTCCTTACTTTAAAATGTTGTTTCTTTTGGTGTACCTAAGAAACCTTCTTAATCATGGTGTACTTAGACATTGCGCTTTATATGCATGATCTTGTCGTTTTCAATTGGTATATGTGGTGCAATGATTATCATGTATGAAGCATGCCTAGGTTGCTTGTAAAATGTTATACTCCTTGAGGCATGCATTGTTGTATTAAGTCAACTATTCAATTGGTATCTCTTTGTGATGAAATTGATAGAGTATGCCTTGACTAAGATATGTTGTGATCCCCTCTAGTTCTGAGGAAGCTAGAATGTGCAAAGTGCAAGTCATTCAAATACTTGATGCACAACTTTAGGGGGAGCACACATAACTTGTGTCTTTTGAGACTAATTGTTTCTTGAGTGATCTTGTATAGTCTCAAGGTGGAAAAGGGAAGATGGGCAGGAAATGAAGCAATCAGGACTTGGGTATCTCTATAAGACAAGTATTTGGTATCTTAAGTTGTGAGTAATTACATCCTTATAGATTGCTCATGCTCAATAATATTTAGGTGATACTAGATGCTTATCTTTAAATATCATGGAACTATAACAGTAATGATTTTTCAATTGGTAGTCGTGGTAGTTTGCTTCAATTGATATCTTTTGGTAATCACTAGAATAGAAGCTTCATCTTATGCCACAGTACTATAACGTGCTCTAAGATTGGTGTCTTAGCAACAAGAAAAGGTTAGGATAAAGGGTGAGGCACAAGTGTGGAGAAGCTCCCTAGAGATTAAACTTTCAAGATGGAAAGTACACCACAACATGATAAAGGTACAAAAGGAAGTATTGATCTTTTGCGTAAATGTATCTTAATGCTTGCGGTGCATATGTTTAATGAATAAGGGGGAGTATTGTTAGTGAGTTTTTCCTCCTTAATACCTTGTTGTCCCTTGACATCATCCTATGTTCTTGCTCGAATGTGGTTTTGGTGTTTGATGTCAAAGGGGGAGAATTTTGTGCATTAAAGCTTAGATTTCTTTGAGTTCCTTTGATCTTAAGGAAGGATGTGTTAGTTTGAGTTCCTTTGATCTTAAGGAAGGATGTGTTAGTTTGAGTTCCTTTGATCTTAAGGAAGGATGTGTTAGTTTGTTGTTATAGATATTTCTTATCATATGCTTCTTGTTGTAGTGATGCGAAACTAGTGTTTCTGCTGATATGAATTAATTGGCATTTTCCGCTGATATGAATTAATTGGCATTTTCCGCTGATATGAATTAATTGGCATCCATTATGTTTATTCTGTAATAGATATTCATGTGGGTAATGGTGCATGTGGTTAATGGGTTAATGGTGTTTTAAATTGGTATCTTAGTTTAAATTGGTATCTTAATGGTGAATAGTGGTAGGTTGATATTCCTGTGATATATCCACTCAATTGATTGGTGTTTAACTCTGATTCTGTGCATTTGTGTGTTATACGCATCATGGTTTGATCCTTGACACAATGCATCCCACAGGTGCTAAGGTGTAGCAATGCTTCAATTTAGCCTAAGTATGTGCATTTTGGCATTTAAGGCCAAAGCTAAGATTTTAATGTAAGCACATATTTAGGGGGGCATTCTACAATCTTAGAGCTCTAAATTTGTGCTTTAAATTTCACTCTTATGTAAGCTTTAATTGTGTTGTCATCAATCACCAAAAAGGGGGAGATTGAAAGCTCTCTTGTGGGTTTTGGTGTTTGGATGACAACTCAATTAAAGGACTAACAAGTGTGCTAAGTGTTGAACAGGTGCTTAATGTAAAGCTAACAGGGTTCAACACAAGTGAACAAGTGTGATGGTCCAAGGACTAGATGATGGATAGATAATGGGCACCACAAGTAAGATGGACATTGCATAAAGTGAAACTCGGGTGCGTAGCTCGAAGACAACTGATCAAGCCAAGGATGGAGGCAAGAAGAGCTTCGAGGTACCAAGTGCACGGGAGAAGGTCAAAGAGGCTGAGGAACCCAAAGCCAAGGGTGAAGAAGAATACTTGCAAAGTCAAGGGTGATCGAGTTGAGAAGAGCTATGGCACATCAAGGATCACTACATAAGTACGTGACTTACAACCAATGAGGAAACATCTATAGTTATGTGGTGTAAGTCATAAGGCTCAAGATCAAGCTCTAAGAAGTGAACAAGGTCACTAGAAGAAGAATCAGTATCAAAACCAGAACTGGAAGCAGCCCAAAAGAGCTAAGTGCACCTTGATCCTTAGTTTGGATTGTTCCTAGTTTGGAGATATTTTATGTGACCTTTACAGGATGTTGGAGCTCAGAAATGTCAGTCTAAATCAAGTTAAGCTAACTTGATGATTTATGAGTCCAACATCAATCTTAAGCATGTAAAATGCTAGAGAGGTGAAAATCCAAGAGAAGATATGTTTCTAGACTTAGTACATTGGTTTTTGTGTACTAACATATTTGTCTAAGTGTTAGAAACAGAGAGAAGAAGAAAAGAAGAGAAAATACAAAAAGAAAAAGACTTGGCTGGTGCAGCCATGACTATGCGCAGTCTGGGTCAGGCTGGCGTCTGGTCAACTGGCCGCTCTCGGGAATTCGTCGACGACGTACGGCTAAAATTCACCGGACTGTCCGGTGGTGCACCGGACTGTCCGGTGAGCCAACGGCCGGCCGCGCAATCCGCGCGTGATGCGTGGCCAAGCCAACGGTCAGATGGGGGCACCGAACTGTCCGGTGCGCACCGGACAGTGTCCGGTGCGCCAACGGCTCTAAGTTTGCAACGGTCGACTACACCAATTTAGGAAGGAGATCCGCACCGGACTGTGAACAGTGGATGTCCGGTGGTGCACCGGACTGTCTGATGCGCCACCCGACAGAAGGCAAGAATTGCCTTCCTGGATTGCTTCCAACGGCTCCTAGGCCCCTTGGGCCTATAAAAGGGACCTCTAGGCGCCTCAAACACATACAAGTGCAGCAAACAATTGTAGACATCACTCGGATCAATTCTCTCTCTCCCTCTCGTGTATATCTCTCTAGTTTGTGTAGAAGGCAAAGCTATAAGCCTTTAGAGAGTGGTGAAGTGCTGCTAAGAGCTAGAGCATAGTCTTGAGCATATTGTTACTCTGCCGAGGTGCTGCCAAGAAGATTGTAAGCAGCCGCGGTTTCGTTGTAACCAACTCAACATAGTGGAAGGCTCTATCTGTCATACTAACAGATCTAAGCAAACGGAGGAAGGAGTTGAAATAGACTCCAAGCCCAGGTGTGGCTAACTCCAACGAGGACTAAGCAAGCATTTCAGGCTTGGCCGAACCTCGGGATAAATCCCTGTGTCTGTGTGCTTAGCTCTGTATTGTGTGTTGTCTCTTTGCATTATCTACTCTTTATATCTACACTTCAATACTTGTCGGGTACCATAATCAGGGGTACCCCAAACGCTCCTAATAATGGCTGGTAAACACCCTCAGACCAACTGACGGGTGCGGTTAAAGTCAAGACTTCGTCTACCTGAGGGACGCGATCTCACCCGAGCCCAGCCTCGTGTTGGAACAGTAGTCCCAGACGAGTTCACGCCTCGCCCGATGGCCTCCTCAGGCAGTGGGCACCCTCTCGGCTCTCCCGAAGCCCAGCTCGGGTAGGCTTCGTTGTGAAGCAACCTTGGCCAGACCACCTCACCAACCGACCGCTTCGCAGGCGCATTCAATGCAGGGGATGCCTGACGCCGTATCCTGACACACGCGCCTCAGTCGGCTAGGCCGAAGTGACCGCAGTCACTTCGCCCCTCTCTTTTACTGTCCGATATGACAGGAAAACAGCGCCGCTCGCCCTGCTCCGACTGCCGTGTCAGCCACCCCGGCGACGACTGACAACAAGTCACGATCAACCACCGAGTTCAGCCTCGAGCGCAACAGGAAGCTCCGCCTCGCCCGACCTCATGCTCCGGCCTCGGGAGGAGGTCTCCGCCTCGCCCGACCTCAGGCTCCGGCCTCGGGAGGAGGTCTCCGCCTCGTCCGACCCCCGGACTCGGCTTCGACCCCGGTCTCGGGAGGAATCGCGTCCTCGCCCGACCCCGGCCTCGGCCTCAAGAGAAGTCTCCGTATCGACCGACCCTGGGCTCAGACCGACCGCGCTAACAGGGGATACATCATTTCCCTACTCCTAGCCTGCTCAGGCTACAAGGAACAAGACCGGCGTCCCATCTGTCTTACCCCGGCGACAGGTAATGATGGTGCCCCGCGTGCGCCATGACGCCGGTGGCTCTCAGCCCCTTACGAC
This sequence comes from Zea luxurians, assembly GCA_029449295.1. Taxonomy (NCBI): domain Eukaryota; kingdom Viridiplantae; phylum Streptophyta; class Magnoliopsida; order Poales; family Poaceae; genus Zea; species Zea luxurians. The sequence continues at coordinate 3,640,390 of JAOPSE010000090.1, forward strand.
AGCAAGGAGACGTCAGCAGGATCCTCACCGCGCTGCTAGCTGTGCTCCTACAGGACTCAGGCACTCCTCCGACGACCACGCCATCACATGTACAGGGCCCAAGCTCTCCCCCAACGGCCACGCTGGCATGTACACAGGGCTTAGGCACTCCACTGCCGGACACGTTAGCGCATAGCTACGCCCCCCGTTGTACGTCTGGACCCTCTCCTTGCCTCTATAAAAGGGAGGTCCGGGGCCACCCTGAGGGGGGTTAGCGCGGGGGAAGCGGCGGACGAACTCTGTGTCTCTCTCTCTCTCTCTCTCACGCGACGTGCTTGTAACCCCTACTACGAGCGGCACCCCTGGTGCAGGATAATACAAGGCTTGTCCCACCTCTTGTGTTCCATCCCGCGCCATCCCATCTGGCAGGGGCACGCAGCGATTTCACTGGTCGGTCCAAGGGACCCCCCCGGGTCCGAGACGCCGACAGTTGGCGCGCCAGGTAGGGGCCTGCTGCGTGTTAACGAACACCTTCCCATTGAGTTCCAGATGGGGAGTCTTCAGCAACCTCTCCAGCCCGGGATGGTGCTCCACTTCGGGAGTCTCGAGTTCATGTCCCTCGACGGCAGCTACGACATGGTACTCCTCCCCCCGCGGCGTGATGACAACGACGGTCTCCGACTCGCCCGGCGGCGGCGAGCTCTACGACAGCATCTCCCCGCGGCAGAAGAGGAGCACTCCAGTCGTCCCCGCCACCCTCCTCGTCGGAGGAGGCGGAGACGAGGCAACCATGGCCACGTAGGAGGCGGCACCTTGTCGGCTGTCGCACCAGAGCGAGTCGACGACGCCGGCACTCCCCCGGGGGACATGTCGGACATTGTCCTCGCACCTGAGACGACGGCGGGTGTCACTTCCCCGCGACGTGTCAGCCCCAAGCGGACTGATGACGCCAGCACCCTCGCAAAGGACCTGCTGGGCGTTACCCTCGTACCTGAGATGACGGTGAGCTCCGCCCCCGACGCGACTTCACCACCGTCCATCGACCAAGAGGTACCGTCCGTTTTTCATCCCGTACCTTTTCGGTTCAGCTTCGATCCACCTAGCGACCCCGCTATGGTGGGCGCCTTCGTAAAGGCATATCCAAACCTTCCGGGGTACCACATGTGGTCGACCTGGGACCGACTGACAGCCGTCTCAACCTTCGTACCGGCGGGTTCTGAGGAAGAGGACGACCCCGACTCCGGTTGGGATTTCTCTGCCCTCAATGACCCCGGTGCCATGCGGGGCTTCATGTCCGCATGTGACCACTGCCTCTCCAGTTGTTCTGACGATGGCCATGACCTTGACGACGAGGGTTACGGCCCAAGTCGCGAATGTTTCCACGTCGATCTGGGAGATCACAACGAAAGCAACCACCTCGGTATGCTAGAGGTTGACGATCCCCCTGGGCCCGCATCTCGCGTTGATATCCCGCGGGAGCTAGCTATGGTCCCAGTCCCTGCGGGGGGTCAGGACATATAGCTCGAGCAAATCCGTGAGATTCAGGCCCGGGTCGACGGGGAAGCAGGCCGGCTTGTACAGCTCTGACAGAACATCGAACAGGAGTGGGCAGGCCAATCACTCGCCAAAGAAGCCTGTCACCAAGCCCAAGACATCCGGCGCCGCATCGTCGACAATGCCAGGGCAACGCTGCCCCCGGCCGTCAGCGGGTCCGGCTAGGACCTAGCTGCAGCGGCGATGTTGCTTCGAGCCATGCCGGAGCCATCCACCACTAAGGGACGGCGTATCCAGGGCGAACTCAAGAATCTCCTAGAAGGCGCCGCGGTTCGACGAGCCGAGAGCTCCGCCCCCCGCAGGCGAGCTGACCCCTCGGAGCATCACGCGGTGTCCTCCCGGTGCATTCGGAAGCCTCGGTCCATCCCGAGCGCACGCGGGACGAAGCGCCCGCCGCCCGGGAACGCCTCGGCAACGAGCACCACCATCTCGACCATCGAGCCCGCCTCGACGAGAAGGTGCGCCGAGGCTACCATCCCAGGCATGGGGGACGCTGCAACGGTGAGGAGGATCGCAGTCCTTCGCCCAAACCACCCGGTCCGTGAGTCTTCCGCCGGGCCATACGACGAGCGACGTTCCCTGCCCGTTTTCGAGCCCCGACTACCATCACCAAGTACTCGGGGGAGATGAGGCCGGAGCTGTGGCTCGCAGACTACCGACTGGCATGCCAGTTGGGAGGGGCGGATGATGACAACCTCATCATCCGTAATCTACTCCTTTTCCTCTCCGATGCCGCCCGAGTCTGGCTGGAGCATCTGCCTCCTGCGCAGATCTCCGACTGGGACGATCTGGTCAAAGCTTTCGCGGGAAACTTCCAAGGCACGTACGTGCGCCCTGGGAACTCGTGGGACCTCCGAAGCTACCGCCAGCAGCCAGGGGAGTCCCTCCGAGAGTACATCCGGCGGTTTTCAAAGCAGCGCACCGAGCTGCCCAACGTTACCGACTCGGATGTCATCGGGGCTTTCCTTGCCGGCACCACTTGCCGAGACCTAGTGAGCAAACTGGGACGCAAGACTCCCACCCGTGCGAGCGAACTGATGGACGTCGCCACCAAGTTCGCCTCGGGTCAAGAGGCGGTCGAAGCCATCTTCCGAAAGGACAAGCAGCCTCAGGGAGAGCTGAAGACAGACGCCCCTGAGGCGTCCGCCCAGCGGGGCACGAAGAAGAAGGCTAAAAACAAATCGCGAGCGAAGCGCGACGCCGCAGACGCAAATCTCGTCGCTGCGGCCGAGCACAGGAACCCTCGGAAACCTCCTGGAGGGGCCGGCGCGTTCGACAAGATGCTCAAAGAGTCGTGCCCCTATCACCAGGGGCCCGTCAAGCACACCCTCGAATAATGTGTCATGCTCCGGCGCTACTTCCATAAGACCGGGCCCCCGGCGGAGGATGGCAAGGGCCATGACAACGACAAGAAGGAGGGCGGCAAGGAAGAGGGATTCCCGGAAGTCCATAACTGCTTCATGATCTACGGCGGGCAGGCGGCGAACGCCTCGGCTCGGCACCGCAAGCAGGAGCGTCGGGAAGTCTGCTTGGTGAAGGTGGCGGCGCCAGTCTACCTAGACTGGTCCGACAAGCCTATCACCTTCAACCAAGGCGACCACCCCGACTTTGTGCCAAGCCCAGGAAGGTACTCGCTCGTCGTCGATCCGATCATCGGCAACGTTAGGCTCTCCAAGGTCCTCATGGACGGAGGCAGCAGCCTTAACATCATCTACGTCGAGACCCTGGAACTCTTAGGGGTTGATCGGTCCGAAGTCCAGGCCGGTGCGGCACCCTTCCACGGGATCGCGCCCGGGAAGCGAATCCTACCCCTCGGACGGATCGACTTACCCGTCTGCTTCGGAACTCCCTCTAACTTCCGAAAGGAAGCTCTCACCTTTGAGGTCGTCGGGTTCCGAGGAACCTACCATGCGGTATTGGGAAGACCATGCTACGCCAAGTTCATGGCCGTCCCCAACTACACCTACCTCAAGCTCAAGATGTCGGGCCCGAATGGGATCATCACCGTCGGATCCACGTACCGCCACGCGTACGAATGCGTCGTGGAGTGCGTGGAGTACGCCGAGGCTCTCGCCGAGTCCGAGGCCCTCATCGCCGACCTGGAACGCCTCTCCAAGGAGGCGCCCGACACGAAGCGGCACGCTGGCAACTTCGAACCAGTTGAGGCGGTCAAGTCCGTCTCTCTCGACCCCAGCAACGACGCCAGCAAGAAAGTTCGGATCGGCTCCGAGCTCGACCCCAAATAGGAAGCAGTGCTCGTCGACTTTCTCCGCGCAAACGCCGAAGTCTTTGCGTGGAGTCCCTCGGACATGCCCGGCATACCGAGGGATGTCGCCGAGCACTCACTGGACATCAGAGCTGGAGCCCGACCCATGAAGCAAACCCTGCGCCGTTTGGACGAAGAAAAGCGCAGGGTCATAGGCGAGGAGATCCACAAGCTACTCACGGCAGGGTTTATCAAAGAGGTATTCCATCCCGAATGGTTAGCTAACCCTATTCTTGTAAGGAAGAAGGATGGGAAATGGAGGATGTGTGTAGACTACACTGGTCTAAACAAAGCATGTCCGAAAGTTCTCTATCCTCTACCTCGCATCGATCAAATCGTGGACTCCACTGCTGGGTGCGAAACCCTGTCATTCCTCGATGCCTACTCAGGCTATCACCAAATCAAGATGAAAGAGTCCGACCAGCTCGCGACTTCTTTCATCACACCTTTTGGCATGTACTGTTACACTACAATGTCATTTGGGTTGAGGAATGCAGGCGCCACTTACCAGAGGTGCATGAACCACGTGTTCAGAGAACACATCGGTAGAACGGTCGAGGCTTACGTCGACGACATCGTTGTCAAGACGAAGAGAGCCTCCGACCTCCTCTCTGACCTTGAAACGACATTCAAGTGTCTGAGAGCGAAAGACGTGAAACTCAATCCCGAGAAGTGTGTCTTCGGAGTCCCCCGAGGCATGCTCCTTGGATTCATTGTCTCCGAGCAAGGCATCGAGGCCAACCCGGAGAAAATCGCGGCCATCACCAACATGGGACCGATCAAAGATTTGAAAGGAGTACAGAGGGTCATGGGATGCCTTGCGGCTCTGAGTCGCTTCATCTCACGCATTGGCGAGAAAGGCTTGCCTCTGTACCGCCTCTTAAGGAAGGCCGAGTGCTTCACTTGGACCCCCGAGGCCGAGGAAGCCCTCGGAAACCTCAAGGCGCTCCTTACGAACACACCCATCCTGGTGCCCCCCGCTGCAGGAGAAGCTCTCTTGATCTACGTAGCCGCGACTACTCAGGTGGTCAGCCCACGATCGTAGTCGAGAGACGAGAAGAAGGGCATGCACTGCCCGTCCAGAGGCCAGTCTACTTCATCAGCGAAGTGCTTTCCGAGACCAAAGTCCGCTACCCACAGATCCAGAAGATGCTCTACGCAGTGATCCTGACACGGCGAAAGTTGCGACACTACTTCGAGTCTCATCCGGTGACTGTGGTGTCATCCTTCCCCCTAGGGGAGATCATCCAGTGCCGCGAGGCCTCGGGTAGGATAGCAAAGTGGGCGGTGGAACTTATGGGCGAAACGCTATCATTCGCTCCTCGGAAGGCCATAAAATCCTAGGTCTTGGCAGACTTCCTGGCTGAGTGGACTGACACCCAGTTACCGATAACTCCAATCCAGCCCGAGCTCTAGACCATGTACTTCGATGGGTTACTCGTGAAAACAGGAGCAGGCGCTGGCCTGCTCTTCTTTCACCCCTCGGAAAGCATCTCCGCTAAGTCATGAAGAACTCCCACTGTCGTGACCAGAGGATGAAGCCTACTGCGACGAAGTCCGGCGCCGGGAAAACAAGTTCTACGGGCTAGAGCTCAACCACATCGCCCGACGGTACAACGAGACCGCGGACGAGCTGGCGAAAATAGCCTCGAGGCGAACGACGGTTCCCCCGCACGTCTTCTCCAGAGACCTACATCAACCATCCGTCAAGATCAACGACGCGCCCGAGCCTGAGAAAGCCTCGACCCAGCCCGAGGTACCCTCGGCCGGACTCGAGGCACCCTCGGCCATCGAGGAAGAGGCCTTGCCCGTCGAGGAGGAACAGAAAGGGGTCACGCCAGATCCGAACTGGCAGACCCCGTACCTGGAATATCTCCTCCGAGGAGAGCTTCCCATCGACAAGACCCAAGCTCGGCGGCTGGCTCGGCGCGCCAAGTCATTCGTCTTGCTGGGTGATGAAAAAGAGCTCTATCACCGCAGCCCCTCGGGCATCCTCCAACGATGCATATCTATCACCCAAGGACAAGAGCTGTTGCAAGAAATACACTCGGGGGCTTGCGGCCACCATGCAGCGCCTCGAGCCCTCGTGGGGAATGCCTTTCGACAAGGTTTCTACTGGCCAACCGCGGTGGCCGACGCCACTAGGATTGTGCGCTCCTGCTGGGGGTGTCAATTCTACGCAAAGCAGACGTATCTGCCCGCTCAGGCCTTGCAGACGATACACATCACCTGGCCATTTGCTGTGTGGGGTCTAGACCTCGTCGGTCCCTTGCAGAAGGCACCCGGGGGCTTCTCGCACCTTCTGGTCGCTATCGACAAATTCTCCAAGTGGATCGAGGTCCGACCCCTAAACAGCATCAGGTCCGAGCAGGCGTTGGCGTTCTTCACCAACATCATCCATCGCTTTGGGGTCCCGAACTCCATCATCACCGACAACGGCACCCAGTTCACTGGCAGGAAGTTCCTGGACTTCTGCGAGGACCACCACATCCGTGTGGACTGGGCCGCCGTAGCCCACCCCATGACGAATGGGCAGGTAGAGCGTGCCAACGGTATGCTCCTGCAAGGACTAAAACCAAGGATCTACAACGACCTCAACAAGTTCGGCAAGCGATGGATGAAGGAACTACCCTCGGTGGTCTGGAGTCTGAGGACGACGCTAAGCCGAGCCACGGGCTTCTCGCCGTTCTTTCTAGTCTATGAGGCCGTCCTCCCCACGGACTTAGAATACGGGTCCCCGAGGACCAAGGCGTACGACGACCGAAGCAAACAGACCAGCCGAGAAGACTCGCTGGACCAACTCGAGGAGGCTCGGGACGTTGCCTTACTACATTCAGCACGGTACCAGTAGTCGCTTCGGCGCTACCACGCCCGAAGCGTTCGGTCCCGAGGCTTCCAAGTGGGAGACTTGGTGCTTCGCCTGCGACAGGACGCCCGAGGGCGCCACAAGCTCACTCCTCCTTGGGAAGGGCCCTTCATCATCGCCAAGATCTTGAAGCCCGAAACATACAAGCTGGCCAACGACCAAGGCGAGGTCTACAGCAACGCTTGGAACATCCAACAGCTACGTCGCTTCTACCCTTAAGATGTTTTAAGTCGTTCATATACCTCGTTTACATACACAAAGTCTAACCGTCAAGGAAGGGTCGGCCTTGCCTCAGCAAAGCCCGACCCTCCCTCGGGGGCTAGAAGGGGGGAACCCCCTCTGCGTCAAAATTTTCCTCGGAAAATTTTTCTACCAAAACAACCTTTGTGCTTTCGACTTCCGTATCAATAGCGGGATCCTGAGAACGACGAGAGTACACGTAAGCGGCAAGGCCGACCGAGCTGAGGAACTCCTACGCCTCCGGGATACGGATACCTCACTCATCACCTTCCGCGAGAAGTAACTCACGCTCGGATAAGCGATCCTGCTACCGAACAAGTCCTAACACTCGGGTAGAAAACGACTTTCGCGCCTTCTAGACTGTACCAATAATGGAATCCTTCGACCAAATGATAGTGCACGTAAGCGGCAAGGCCGACCGAGCCGAGGGACTCCTACGCCTCCGGGATACGGATACCTCACTCATCACCTTCCGCGAAAAGTAACTCTCACTCGGATAAACGATTCTGCTATTGACAGACAAGTCGTGATGCTCGAAACAAGAGGAGAAAAGACGCAGCTTTTTAAACACAACGATAAAGTGCTTAGGCCTCGGCGGCCGCAAAAAAGCATGCGCATGCTACAGACAAACTGTTCCTACAGGTTCGGGCATCGGCAGGGGGAGCAGCAGCACCCCCGGCGTTGTTTCCACCCTCGGCGGAACCTGGCCCGGCCTCGGACGGCGACCCGGGCAAAAGGACCTCCACCTAAGGGAGGACGCCAGCACCGCGCCAGCAGGTGTCTTGGCCAAGCTCCAGCGGTTACAAGCGTTGTCCCATCTTCGCAGAAACCGGGGGTCGAAAGGGTGGACTGCCACGCGACAGGCATCCAACTGCACCGCAACTGTGCGCCCCTTCGGCTCCGTCCACATCCGGCGGACCAGCGCAAAGGAAGCGGGCCCGCATGTCATGTAACCGGCGCGCCGGTTACGACATGCGAGAAGTTACACCGCCACTCGCGCCAATGCTGCGCCTCCTCGACTGTGGAACCAGTACCGCGACTCGAGGTAGCCCTGCGTAGGACCCAACAGTGCTAGTTAAAGGTGACGGCCACGGGCCAGTCAGCCGCGGGGTAGGCACGACGGTTGGCATGGTCAAAAGTGGGCCGACAGTAACTGCAGCGGCAGACGAGCGGAGGCAGCGGTCAAGTCACCTGCAGGCTCGCGTCCCCTCCTGAAGCGACGGGAGAGCCCTCTCCCACGGCATGAAGACGACGCGCCCGTGCCCCGTTCCTCGAACGGCTCGCACACGCAACGGGCGCCACGCGAATCGCCCGTACCGTCGCATTAACTTCCCGACGGAGCAGGCGACACCTCTGGCAGGCGAGGCGGGCGCCGCTTCGCTTTCGCCATAATGACCGCGTCAAAAAAGGTGCACCACCTTATTTAAATTCATATCCTTCCCCTCCTCCTCCTCTCTCTCTCTCTCTCTCTTGCTATAGGGACCGGGAAAGGGGATGTTGTGGAAAGGATCCTTCCCGGCGAAGGAAGCGGGCCCCGAGCCCTCCTACTGATCAGGGGTTCAAAGGCTGGCCCCTCGGAAGGGTTTCGACAGCCGCCCCAGAGCACTCGGACTTCAAGCCCATTACTGATCAGGGGTTCGAAGGCTGGCCCCTCGGAAGGGTTCGACAGCCGCCCCAGAGCGCTCGGGCTCCGCGCCCACTACTGATCAGGGGTTCGTAGGCTGGCCCCTCGGAAGGGTTCGACAGTCACCCCAGAGCACGCAGAGTAAGGGATGACTCTGGGTACGTTCGATACATTGCCGAGGCTCGGGCTACGCTCCCGAGGTACCCTAGGACATTTCCGAGACCAGCGGGAACGATTTGTAACGGAATCCCACTGGAGGGAGGCATCAAGCCCTCGAACCCTGTCGAAGGGGTCTGGGTCCGGCAAATCACCCGCAGGTACTTTTAGAGCGCGCCTCTGGGCCACCAGCCGACCCCTAACGAACGGGGCACGGGCGTCCACTCGGATCACCCGTTAGCAGCTCACTGGAAACATCATGTTCGGCGCCCTTTGAGGGAAACATGGCGCTTTCCCCCCTCCTCCTTGCGGAAAGGCGACGCAGGGGCGTATAATAAAAGTCGGGAAAGTCCTTGATCGTCCTCTCGCTCCGTGCAGAGGCTCGGGGGCTGCTCTCGCACCCGGCTACGGCCAAAACTGTTGACAGCGTCAACAAACCAGCTTGATAACTTGGAACCCGACCACGCACCTAGGCTACGGCCGGGCCGCATGAGGGAACGACCAGACCGGCCGAAAAATCACGAAAAGCATTCAGACCTCAGAGGAGTCAAACCACTCCTCCGAGGCCTCGGGGGCTACACCCGGCGGGTGCGCTCGCGCGCACCCACCAGAACAAGGCAAAACCGAGAAAGGCCGGTCCCCTCACCGAAAACGCGGCAAAAGCCTCCAAGCGAGTACCAACACTCCCTTCGAGGCTCGGGGGCTACTGTCGGGTACCATAATTAGGGGTACCCCAAACGTTCCTAATCATGGCTGGTAAACACCCTCAGACCAACTGACGGGTGCGGTTCAAGTCAAGACTTCGTCTACCCGAGGGACGCGATCTCACCCGAGCCCAGCCTCGTGTTGGAACAGTAGTCCCAGACGAGTTCACGCCTCCGAGGGCCTCCACAGGCAGTGGGCACCCCCTCGGCTCTCCCGAAGCCCAGCTCGGGTAGGCTTCGTTGTGAAGCAACCTTGGCCAGACCACCTCACCAACCGACCGCTTCGCAGGCGCATTCAATGCAGGGGATGCCTGACGCCGTATCCTGACACACGCGCCTCAGTCGGCCAGGCCGAAGTGACCGCAGTCACTTCGCCCCTCTCTTTTACTGTCCGATATGACAGGAAAACATCGCCGCTCGCCCCGCTCCGACTGCCGTGTCAGCCACCCCGGCGACGACTGACAACAAGTCACGATCAACCACCGAGTTCAGGCCCGACCCGGGAAGCTCCGCCTCGCCCGACCTCAGGCTCCGGCCTCGAGAGGAGGTCTCCGCCTCGCCTGACCCCCGGACTCGGCTTCGACCCCGGTCTCGGGAGGAATCGCGTCCTCGCCCGACCCCGGCCTCGGCCTCAAGAGAAGTCTCCGCCTCGACCGACCCTAGGCTCGGACCGACCGCGCTAACAGGGGATACATCATTTCCCTATTCCTAGCCTGCTCAGACTACAAGGAACAAGACCGGCGTCCCATCTGGCTTACCCCGGCGACGGGTAATGATGGTGCCCCGCATGCGCCATGACGCCGGTGGCTCTCAGCCCCTTACGACAGCAAGGAGACGTCAGCAGGATCCTCACCGCGCTGCCAGCTGTGCTCCTACAGGACTCAGGCGCTCCTCCGACGGCCACGCCATCACATGTACAGGGCCCAAGCTCTCCCCCAACGGCCACGTTGGCATGTACACAGGGCTTAGGCACTCCACTGCCGGACACGTTAGCGCATAGCTACGCCCCCCGTTGTACGTCTGAACCCTCTCCTTGCCTCTATAAAAGGGAGGTCCAGGGCCACCCTGAGGGGGGTTCGCGCGGGGGAAGCGGCGGACGAACTCTGTGTCTCTCTCTCTCACGCGACGTGCTTGTAACCCCTACTACAAGCGGCACCCTGGTGCAGGATAATACAAGGCTTGTCCCACCTCTTGTGTTCCATGCCGCGCCAACCCATCTGGGCAGGGGCACGCAGCGATTTCACTGGTCGGTCCAAGGGACCCCCCCGGGTTCGAGACGCCGACAATACTTATCTGTTGTACAAGTTATATTTGAAGTGCAGGACACTTTGAGACAGGATCTTCTAGTCTGCTGTAACCTACTCGAAGGGTCTCTCATTCCACTGCAACCTGGTCTTCGAGTAGAGTAAGAATAAAGTTTTAAAGTGATAATTTTTATTCGCCTATTCACCCCCTTTAGGCGACATCCAGATCATGTTCCCGGGTGTAGGGAACTTTCAAAACCTATGAATGTTTGGATACTCTCGTATTCACCTCAATCCATGTGTATTGAGATGAATACGAGAGTATCCAAACAAGGTATAAGGTGGAAGCCTACCTCACCCACCATCAGCATATTGATTTGGTTCCGTATTGATAAAGAGCAGAGATGTTCTGTTTTCATCATCATTATTTGTTTTGTAATTCTCACTTTCTCAGTAACATAAACTCAATGCGCAACTTCGACGCCCGACAATCAATATTGTACTATGAGTTAAACCAATCTATATTTTCACCATAGTTATTAAGGCGGTAAGGCAACCGACCCTTTTTTACCCTTCAGGCGGTAAAGTGTAAGGTGTGACGTCTTAATTATATAGTAATATAATGCTTTAATTATATAGTAATATAAAAAATTAGATCAAATATGATTTATATAACAATAATTCAAAATTAATAAGTAAACTAGTACAACTATAAGGTCTAGTAAGCCTATTTCAGTCTAGTAGAAGAGAAAAATAAGAAAAAAGGAAAAAAAAAAAGTCTACAATAAGTCGCCCAGCTAGCCCAGCCGAAAAGAACAGTTATAGGTTAAAACAGCTCCCTCTCCTCCCGTAGGTTAAAACAGCTCACTCTCCTCCCGACTCCCGTGCAGTGCAGCCGCCGGCCGCTGCTATTTCTCCCCTGCACCTCCATCTCTCTCCCTCCCCATAGGTCTCCCCCTTCCTATGACTTGCCGGCTGGGGCTGTAAACCCTCGCCGCTGCGCCCTGTGCGCTGCCGCAGCAGCCCCATGCACGCCGCCGTCACCACTGCGCCCTGCGCGTGCTGCCGCAGCGCCCTCTGCCCTCGCGTTACTCCCGCGGCAAGGCGATAGGACGGCTTATGTGGCGATGCTCGCCTTACCGCTTTAGCGACGCCTTAATAACCATGATTTTCACAGTCTTCATCGTTGCTGTATTATACGAAACTTGTGAATAAAAACTAAAGAAAATCTAAGCTTATGTAGTGAGACACAATCAATGGAGCAGTTTTGCAGACAGAGCCCAATGGATGTATCATTATTGACTATGATTAACGGTGGAAATAGAAGTGACAAATTGCATAAAGAGAGCTGCATTGTGCTAATGGTTTGTAAAATGGTTTCAACTTATCTACACATTGGAGAATAGATATTTAGTGATCCAATGCAGATAGCTGGATGCTAACTTCAAGGTGCGATTATAGTACAGAGTGATATCCTAATAGACATTGGATGAGAATATGAGATAATGCTCAATGTTCCACAAGCTTGTCCATAGAAACAATATGAATCCGATCCAAACAGGCTCAACGAATTCCATGGATTGTGGAGGGCTTGATGCACTGGAAATATAGGTTCTAGTTCTATATCTTAAACCCATATGCCAATAAACATGTGCCCCATATGATCGCCATTGACTGGTGATAGTCATCCTAAAATCCATAGTAGATCCCATAACTAATAAACTGATTTTTGAGCAAGGCATGAAACTTAACTATTAGGAGACTTGCAGCGAGTATGCAAATCAATAGGTGCAATATAACTTTATCTGGCCGAGCTTAACAGACTGGATGTCTTGGCAGAAAAAAAAATCATAACTGATTTTGTCCTGCTTTCAGGTTTTCCATCCATGTTGGTGTTCATTCTATTGTTACTTGTGAGCAATGATTTACTATGTTGAATGATGAATAGGAACTTCAATTCTACTCACATCTTCTTCAGTTGTAGGAATATTTAACAAAATCTGCAGTGGCCATTCAGACCAATTGCGTACAGGTAAAAAATGCTTACATTGTTTTGCTGGAAGTCCCCGCCTTGAATCATAAAGTCCTTGATGATCCGGTGGAAGGAGCAGCCCTTGTAGCCGTACCCTTTCTCACCTGCCCCGCAACCGCAACCAAAAGAGCAGCAATGCTCGGTAAATTCGACTCGTAAAGCTATTGTGACCAGCGCTGATTCAAATTCAATCCATAGCGTACGCACCAGTGCAGAGCGCACGGAAGTTGTCGACGGTCTTAGGTACGACCTCTCCGAAGAGCCCGATGACGATGCGACCCGCAGGCTCCCCGCCGACCTCCACATCGAAGAAGCACTTGCTCGTCACCTTGGCCTGCAGCTCCACGGCTCCCTGCAGCGAAACACCGGCAGTCTGTCACAACGCGCTTGGCCTCGGGGAGCGCCGTAGGTGCCCGTAGCCACAAATACCTCTGCCGCAGTGGCGCGGACGACGACAGCGCCACGGGCGTCGCGGTGGCCGCCGAGCCTCAACGTGGGGATAGCGCGGGCGGGACGGAGGGAGAGCGCGCCGCGTCGCATTTCCGTTGAGTAGCAGAGGTGGGTGCGGGTCGACGCCGGTGCCGGCGCGAGGACGGAGGGGGCAGACACAGCCGGCATGCACAGCGGCATGGTTGGGTTTGGGTTTGGCTTGGCTTATCGGATTTTTTTCGCTTAAATATATCGGAATGGAGGGAGAAATCAAGAGGCCGTAGTGGGCAAGGGCAGCCGAGCAAGGCGGCGCTCGAATGGCCGGGAAGGGGCTGAGGCTATACGCAATCGTTACCCCTAAATTTTTCCCCCTATATCACTTTTTCTCCCTATTTTCCCCCTATTTTTTCATCTCCCGCAGAGGTTCTCCTAAATAATCCCCCTATACCCCACTACCACTATAAAATATCATTTTCTATATCAACTATCAATTTTTTATCTACTAACAATTACTCGTGGACTCACGACACAGTGTTTAGGGTGATGAACAGTGACACGCTAGATCTGGGGGAGAGAGAAGGGGATCGATATGTTGTAGGGGGCACCGCTGCGGCCATAGGGTGCCCTCTACGCGCCGCATGCAAGGGGAGGAAGAGGGGCAGCGTCCACCGCTGCGGCTAGTCTGAGGCCACGTCTCCGGACTTCCGGAGCCAATAAGGATTGGCATGTTGGGACTTGGGGTAGCCTGCGGTGTGGCAGAGTGCCCTTAGACTGTGTTCACCGCTTACCGCCGGAAGCCCCCCTCCCCTACTATAGCGGCTACAGGAGCACCCTAAAACGTTCAATGGTTAACTCTATCAAGCACCCTACGCTGCCGTTCCCCCTAGCAAGTTTCTCTCTCCCCCTCATTCTGTCGTGCATCTCTCACCTCCTCTAACACTGTTTACGTGGGCCCACTTCCAATTATTAGTAGATGAAAAATTGATAGGAGGTAAAAAGAAGGTATAGAAAATGATATTTTATGGTTGTAGTGGGGTGTAGGGGAAGAATTTAGGGGGAACCGCTGTACAGGGTTGAGATATAGGGGGGAAGAGAACGCTGACATGGCACGTGAGTGGGATATAGGGGGCCAAATTTAGGGGTAACCGCTGAAGACAGTCTTAGTTGTTGTTGGGCTATCGTTGGGCCTGGAGGAGTCAGAGCATGGCCGGCAGGCCGGCACTGATGTCCGCCGTCAAGGCAGCGTGTTGCATTTTTTTTCTTTCCTTTCATCTGCATTTCCTTTTTGTTTTCTATAGGTTTTACTATTGTTTTTATGTTTCTTTTATTTATTAATTTTTCGTTTATATCACTTTTATTTTATTTATTTTTCATCTCTCTTTTACTTTTATGTTCTCCGTATATGTTCATATATTTTTATTTTTCTCTAGTTATATATTATATTTTTTATTTTTAATACGTGCTATGTTTACATAGTATATGTGGGGTATACATATTCGTAACGTATGTTAGTCAAGGTACAGAGGCATCATTGCCATTAATGATGAACATCACTCGCATCGGACTTGTCGTCGCCTTTCCATCTCAACCGATCACGCAGGAATATAAAGCCAACCCCTCTGCACCCCCTTCTTGCCTCACCCCAAGCTTTTAGCTAGCAGAACCTTTGTCACACCGGTTTTGAAACGCAAACCGAATACGAACCATGTACGTGCCAGGATTAGAAATTCACATACACAGCAATTACATAACTAGATATCATCACACAGTGCTCAAATAATAGCATAAAGAAGTATTACTTTATTACATCATGATGTCCGAAACATCTACATAGTCATTAACTTAAACAGAAATCAAAGTGCTAAATGAAACGTAGTAAGATAAGGCCTTCATAGGCAGTTGACTGAGGGTTTGCCGCTAATCTAGTTTAGAACCCCTCAAAGTCCTGAAACTCGTGAAAGTCCTCCAGGTTGCCTTCATCTTCTCCTGAGCAATGGTTGCAATGTGGTCAACCTGGTGCTTTGTGTTTAATAAAGGGTGAGTACACATCAATTTACTCAATATATGTCCCGTTTGCCAGACATGGAGGAGGCTATGGTTTTCCAATGTGTAGTTTTCAGCCAAGCACTAAGAGGTTCGATGTGCACCAGATGTCCCTCAATGCACCAGATATAAGTTATGGAGAGGAGTCCTAAGAGCAAAGAAGATGCACCAGATGTGCCCGATGCTGGCATCGGATGCTACAATGGACAGGGGACATAGAGAGCATGTAAATCGAGTTCATGGGCTCTAACACACACATGATGTGTTTGATGCCATGTCCGGTGGGTGTAAAGGACGTCTAGCACATGAAACAACTAGTTTTCTACCATTAGTAGAGAGTCATTGGAGATGCACCGAACGTGCCTAATGTAGGCACTAGTGGTGCATCGAACATGTTCGATGCCTCCACAGTCATCCCACTAAGAGGGTAATGGATGGAATTCTTGGGGGTGTCTATAAATAGACCTTCTGACTACCTTTGACGCTTGGCACCCCATACACTTGTGCACACCTCTTGAGGGTTGAGAAACACACTTCACTCACTTGCATCCTTTTGATCATCATTTTGGTGAGATTAAAGAGCTCCTAGTGCATCACTTTTAGTTACATCTTGTGGCATTAGTTGAGTGACTTGGGCTAGTTATTTTATTATTACTATTGTAATTATCATTACCTATCTAGTTTAGAGTTTGTGGGATTGTTCAACGGCTATTGAAGATTGTTGTTGGCTCTAATCATTGATTATAAGGAGCTCTTGTGTTCATTCCCCATGGCAGATTCGCAAAGAGCAACTCTGGTCAAATCATGGCTAGTTGGAGTGTCTCTCTAATGTGATTCTTATGGTTCCTGAGTGGTGGGCTTGGCATGTGATGCAAATTAGTGCGTGAAGCACCTAGCTTGGACTCACCATAATAAGAACACATGTTGATGGAAGGCAATCAAACCTCAAGATTAAATCATTGTGTCCATCTCTCTTGCATCAATTGGTTTGCTCACTATCACACTTTTATTTGCATTCTTAGCTTTACTTGTTAGTGTGATTAGTTGCTTGAGTAGCAAGCGTAATATAACTAGTTGTAACAAGTTTAGTTACTTTTGTTAGTAACCTTGCTAGTTGTGGATCTATCTTTCTAAGAGTAGCTTGTTTGTTTGTATGTCATAGACTTAGACATCAAGCTACTAGAATTGATCAGGGGGCTTGCTTATGGTGAAATAGAGCTAGAGCAAATAGTCGCATTAGTGCTATCTTTTGTACTAATCAATCTTTGCTCTAGTGGTTTGTGAGTTTGTAGAATATTTTTAGGCTATTCACCCTCGCTAGTCATATTGACCCTATCACCTGCTCAACATCCTTTGTGATGGCAGTTGTCTCCTCACTATGATCAACGAGCTTCTAGCTGCTATGTAGTCATCTCTATACCTCCCTTCTGCAGCCACCAGCCCACCTCCTCGCTTGCCTACCTTCCTACCATGGTCACATGCCCATCTCTATGCTACAGAAGCCCACTTCCATGCATAATAGCCTTCCTACCTCATGACCTGCAGAACTAGGGCCTATCCCTACCACCATGCTTCATGGTTTCACCAGCACCATAGTTGGACATGTAAAATTTTATGATGCATTTTAGTTAGTTAGTGTTTTTCATCAATTAGTGTATTCATGAGTTAATATAATAATTTGAAAATTTTAGTTAGTTACTATGTAGTTATAGCTAGTTAGTTGTAAGTAGTTACTTTGTGTTTACAATCTAGGAGCTATTAGTTAGTAGTTTGTTGGTTTATTAGTTTGTTACTTTTTTAGTTATATAGTACTTAGTTACTGGTTATCATCAATTTTAACTTAAGGTACTAAGTTATGTTTTGTGTATGAACTAGATGGACAACCTAATCACCCTATATCATGGAGGTAGTGTGGTCAGATATGATTATGGAAATGTTCACTTTGTTGGAATGCAAAGTGTGCCTTTGTTATTCAATGATGGATCATCATTTAGCGAGTTGGTTGCATGGGCTTGGGAGGAGATACATTGGCATGCAAAAAAGGATTGATTGACATTTGAGGGTGTACTTCACTTTGGTTCTAAAGACATAATTTTAAGGTGGATGTTGTCAATTGGTTTTGAGTACCATTAGGAGAAATATGTTTGATTAGCTATGAGGAATCAATTATAATGTTTGAACCTGATTGTGTAGAAGGCCTTAGTTGATCCACCCCTCATGTGCATTCACTAGAACTAGGTTAACATGCTTCATTCACCGTCCATTACCAGACTACTACGTGGATGTAGAACATGTGTCAATGCTAATGCTCTATCTGCTCCCAACACAATACAAATTTCTTAGCTAGTTTGAGAAGAATGTTAGTACGATGATGTCTTGGTATCCCCTCAAGAGATCCCTTTGACCCAAAATCATCCAAGTAAGTGTTTTATCTGAATCTATTATTAGCATTCGCCATTCATTCCATTTTTCTCAATCACCTTTTTGTGCTTATGATGCAAGAGACACTAGTGATAATACAAGGCTATAAGGAAGGCTTATCTTAGGAGGATTCTAGAAAGATAAACATATCAAAGATCTTATCAAATCAGAAGACATGATCTAGATCTTAGCAGATAAGGAGCAAACACATATAAAGATAGAGTTGAAATCCATGTTAGTTTACGATAGACTAGGTTATTATCTCAATCTTGTAATCGACTAGATACTCATCCTGTAAGCCACCACCCCTCCTTGGACTATAAAACAAGGGCTAGGGGAGCCCCATGAGGGCAGATCATCAGATCATATTGCATAGTAATAAATACCAATAGCAAACAAGACATAGGTATTATCTTATATATCCTGAGAGCCCAAACCTATATAAATCTTTGTGTCTCCTATGCCTTTACGTTCATCTTTCGATTACACGACCTATCATATAAATTCACTATCGAATAATCTTTGACACAAGGTGACTTAGTCTCTTAGGTTGGAATGATAGATGAGACTCGATCAATAGAGACACGTGAGGGTGGATCAAATCTATCTCAAGGGTAAGGAGAATTATAACAAAAAAAAATTATCGAAAACATCTTGTGCCATCTGAGTTTCAAATTTATATATCTCCATGTTCGCAAATGCCAACGGGCACGCACTTTCGATTCTTTTTTGGTACGTGTACCTATGACCTTGGAGCCTTAATTGATCATTCCTCACTAACTCGGTGCTTTGTCAGGGTGCCGAAGCAACGCTGCTGCTCTGCGTTGCAATTAGTAATAACCAAACCTAAATTTTTTGGTACGTCATACGATCAATTTTTCCTGCGTAATCCCGCTCGCGGCGAACAGGGCGGCAGGTGCAGGCGACACGGATCAAGCGTGAGCAGGCGACGGCAATCGTCCGTGACAAAATGAAATGCATATACCACAGGACCACCCACAGCAGAAAAAGGTATGTCGCGGCAGCCACATCAGATCAGGTGTCTGACGGCGACCGCCGAGCTGATTTACGACGAACTCCAGACTCCCGTGGCCTCATCTGGAACAGGACACCGTCACCGTCGATTGGGCCTGCGGATGATTGGCGTATTCCAAGGATAGTCTTGTTTCAAGCCGGCCACCGGCTCATATGGGAATAGAGAGATGACAATGGGTGGTGTAACACGGGTGGAGCAAATACCCATCCATATTATATTTAAGTGGAAGTTTCTACTATATAATTCTTCTATTTTTTTTATTTATCGTCTTTTTACTTTAAAAATAAACTAGCCGACCACAAATATTTGAAAACAGATGTAACATTGTATTTAAGTGGGAGTTTATCCTTTCGTGCGTCGTCTTCTCCAACTAGCGTAGCAAACAAAAGTCCAAACATAAGTGTGGTGCTAGGGTTCGAACCGTCGCCCACTCCCCTCCCACGGCCAAGTTCTAACATGAGTGTGGTGTCGGGTCACGTTACACTACCGTCAGCGAGCGCTGCACACAATATCGTTCTTAGACAACCTATGCACGACGTGACTGGCCACCTTGTCAAAGCCCTCCAGCATGTACTACATCCCTTCATCCGAAAGGGATGAAGGAGGACCGACGACATCTTGACGACACTGGACGTTCTCTAAACGTTCCACCAAGGAGGAACCATAGACCCCAACGTAGTCTAGGGCCTGACCCAAGTGGATGTGCAGCTTCTCTAGCTCGGTTTTCTAGGCTGTCAGGAGAGACAGATAGGGTAAGGGAAGGGACAAGAAAGCCAAAAGGTGAACAAGGGATGACCACCTTACCAACTACATGACCATAGGCCTCGGCAAGCTATGCACGAAGCAGCTCGGCCTCAACCTCAGCCTCGATAGCCTCATGTGCCACACAGAAGACATCACAGCTCCCCTGAGACTCCCAGGGGAGGGGAGACAGAGGGCCTGACCACAAAGATCTGACGGAGGGGACGCCTCCCGATCGATTGGGGCCTCCCTATGACAGAGAAGGGGAACATCAGACTCACCCACGAAAAAGCAAAGAGGCACTCGGGTGACAAGAAGCCTTACCTTGGCCCCTGACTTACACGATGTGGCATCCTCCTGACCCGCGGCACGTCGGTCAACCCAGCCATGGAGTCCATTCGAGGTATGAGCAAGAGGGGGCAAGAGACTCGTGGGTGACCATGAACGAACGCCTGCCTAAATTTCTAAAGAAGCAAAACCACCGACCTTACCCTGAGTGAAAGCGGGCTGCATCAAAGGCGGTCAAAGTCTTGGCGCACGAATACCATGACCACTCAAAAGGGCGACAGAGTAAACGTCACCTGACTCGAAAATAAACTCCTAAGGGGAGAAACTCTCTCCTCAGGGGCTCAAGGGTTACTATCGTGGAAAAGATCCTTGGCCCATGGGGCCCACCGGTCAGAGAGAGCACACGTAATAGGAGACTCCAAACTACCAGGGCTACCCGTCAGCGAGGGAGTAAGGGAATCATCTATCTTGGAAGCACTCACCCTCGAACGAGCCCCGAGGCATCGAGCCTGGAGTCAGGCGCGGTGGAGCAGCAGAGGGGGCCAGGTGAACCAAAAGGAAACCACTTGAGTGGGTTCCTCGCCTAGCTCGAGACCGACCCACCATTAGTGGTCTTCCTCATTAACTACGCCTGACAGCAAGACAGAGTAGAGAGTTGGTAGGCCTCTCACTCATGACACACACAGCCCCTCGGCTTACAGTACATTCATGACCTACATAGCCCTTGTTCAAGCGGTGCACTCATGACCTATAGTCCCCTCAGCCTACAGAGCACTGATAACCTATCAAGCCTAGGCTTGAAATGGTGAACCGTCCATAAGGCCCACAACGCAATGAGCCACACCTAGACCATGGCTATGGAGGCCAGGGGTCGATGTGGTGCAGAGGAAGTAGTGATGGCACCAGGGTCTTACGTCACCCATGCCATCCGCCATAATGAGCACGAACAGAGACAAGGCATATACGGACAAGCGGCCTCGCTAAGGTAAGACACTCGATTTTACCACAATATATTGGCTATTTCTCAAAGGGGCCACCGACAACCTACTCCCACCTTGGCCTATAAAAGGACGGACCCAAGAACACATGAAGACAGAAGGCACTCGACAGAAGGCGACTATGCACGCAGTGAGACCTGAAGACCTGGAGGCCGGAGCCAAGGCTTAGCGTAGGACTCTAGTTCTGAAGTCTTAGGGCCACCCCACATAAGAGACTTGGGAGCCCTTCCTCCCTCTCTCGCCTGCTTGTAACCCTTACTACGAGCATCGAGCAACAGAGGTGTCGGTAGTGTGAGTCGTCAATGACTGAATGTAGGAACGTTCTACCTGAACTGGTATAAACTTTGCGCCCACCAAGCACACCGTCTAGAGCCCAGAATGCGCACATAGAAATTTACTTGTCGGAGCGGAGGTCCAAAACACCGACAACTGGTGGTTTTCTTAAAAACGCCAATGCAAATCATGCATTTCTATTAGGCCTTGTTAGTTTCCCTTCATTTTGAGGAATTAGAATCTTATTAATGGAGTAGGTTATTTTTTAGAATGTGACATTCCACAACTTTCCAAAGTTTATATATAAGTATATCTCAAATTCATGGGGTGAGAGATGGAATTGATTCTATAAATTTACATGCTACTTTTCTAGTGTACAACTTATAACACACTCTTCTACTTGCTTCTCTATAACATAAGTTTGGTATATAACTATCCTCTCTCATAACATAAAAATATATTACATATACAAGTATATTAACTTAATTATTTTATGTCTAAATTATTATTATTAGAATGGAATTCAATTCCAACGAAACTAACATGGCCTTAGTGGTTTTTCTAAGAAAACCACCAGTAGAAATCATTTGAACTTAAATTTATTGAGTTTTTCAAATAACCTCGTATGGAAAACTACCAAAATAAAAGTTGTAGATCTTGAAAAGTTATGAAACTTTTTAGTTGGCAACTTTTTCATTTGAAATCATTTGGGCTCTCAATATTGCATCTAAGTTGTCAAATTTAAAATGCAATTTTTTGTAAACGACCTGAGATGGAAAAAGTACCAAAATAAAAGCTGTATTACTCAAAACATTATTCAACTTTCTAGTTGACAATGTTTTCATTTGAATTTTTTGCGGTCTCAAACAATCAATTTACACTCGGTTTGTTATAATATATGGGCAACAAAATTGCAATCTAGACACAAGTGATGGGTGGAGTGGTAGAGGAGGCTATGAACGAAAGTGATGGTCATATTAAGGGGGAGTAATACTCTACAATTTAAATCTGAATATAGAAAACTAGTTAGTCCATATGGCTGTGATGGTCATCAAGCACCAAAACAAATTTATAAATTGATTAAACACCATTTCCGTTTCAATCTCTCCTTTTTGGTGATTGATGCCAACACAACCAAAGCAAATATGAAACTTCTGAATTGTAAATAGTTTGCTATCTTTCAAGTGTTCATAAGATACAAAGTTAAGATCAATTCTAAGCTAAATATGAGTTTTTTTTGTAATTTCAACATATTGGACCACATTTGCACCACTTGGTTTTTTATTTTGCAAAGTTTTGAAATATTTTGTATGCACGTATTTAGGGGGAGCAATGCTCTACACTTTAAATCTTTGAGACTAATTTTGTTTTAAGTCTCTATTATACTTAGTCTCAAATTGAAAGGGAATGGAGTTTCGAGCAAGGAAAGCGCTTCCACTACATATTTGATCAGTATCAAAGATCCCTTGCTTCGACTTATAGTTTTAATTACCATATTCTTATAGAAAAAGGACATACAAACTGTCTCCACTTTTGGTCCTCGATATTAAAGAGGAGAAATTATTAGGCCAAAGAAAATGGACCACACCATCAAGTTTTAAAAAAATTTAGTCTTTCCAATTGGTTTATGAAAAGCCCTTTTGACAGCTAAGTGAAGGAAACATCTTTCCTTATAAAGGAGGGTAACTGTTTTTTCGAAAGGACGGCAAGAGGATTGCCGAATATATTTAAAGAAGGAGAATAACCAAATACAGGGACAACTGGCCAGCAAAGTTCCAACTACAGCCATTTCAAGAAAAAGAAGAAGAGAACAAAAGAAAAGAAAAAATAAACAAAAACCCCTAAGAAAACCACCACTAGAGAACTCTCTGATCAAAAGATAGAGAAAGCCGCACTGTATTGTAAGACATCCTCCTTGATTTGATGGGCGACGACAAATTGATCATTCTTGGAATTTTGAAAAATTCGCCTATTTCTTTCTTTCCATATATTCCACCAAAGCAAAAGCTTTTGAAAAAGGGGAGAATTTTTCAAACTTAAGAAATACTTGCAGATATGGAACACTTTCAAAAGATATCAAAACTTTGAAAAATAAAAAACCATGTGGTGCAAATTTGTTCCAACATTTTAAAATTATAAAGAACTCATATTTAGCTTAGAATTGATATTAATTTAGGATCTTATGAACACTCGAAATATAGCAAACTATTTACAATTCAGAAGTTTAATGTTTGCTTTGGTTGCGTTGGCGTTAATCACCAAAAAGGGGAGAATGAAAGGGAAATGGGATTTAATCCATTTCTATATTTGTTTTAGTGCTTGATGACCATCACAACCATATGAACTAACTAGTTTGCTAAGTATATGACTATAGGTTCATAAGAACAACAATTAAGATTCTACGTCAGAAACAACGCAAATCCCGCCAGAAAGGGGTATATTTTGGAGAAGATGAACTCTTTGTAGTACAACATCTTGGATAAGTTCTAAAAACTCCTAGAAACATATTTGAACTAAGTAGAGAAGCTAAATAGCTCAGATTTTAGATTTGGTATTTTTGGAGCTAAATTTGAGTCTAAATTAGAATATGAGTTAAAGAAATCAAAATGACCAAGTTCATGACTTAGACTACTTGGCTAGTCTCAAGATATGTTTCCCTAAGTCATAGGAAGACCCTCAAACACGACAAAATCAAATTAAAGAAGAATTGCCCAAAATGGGGTTAAGTTTGTTGGTCTATGGCACACTGGACTGGTCTGGTGGTGTATTGAACCAAGTGCATAGAGAGCACTGTAAATGACCAGTGGTCGGCTGGCGCATTGGACCAGTCTGGTGGTGCGCTAGACCACTTTACCAGAGAGGGTGTTTTGGAGAGGTAAAGTCACCAGCACACTAGACCAGTCTAGTGGCGCACCAGATCTTTCAGGGTTCAATGGTCAAAGTTCTAGATCCAACGACTATCAAACATGGCGGCTCAGGTGCCAGGGTCCGGTGGTGCACTGAACCGGTCCAGTGGCTGACAAGACTGCTCCCTGTCAGAAACGACTACTTGCAATGGTAGTCTGATAAAGGTCTGGTGGCGCACCAGGCCAACACTGTTCAAGGTCTAGTGCACATGCATAAAATGTAGATTTTGGCATTCAATACCAACGGCTATTTTGGTTGTTGGGGCTATAAATACACCCCAACCAACACATTCAACATACAACAACTAAGCATTCAAGTCCCTACACTAGAGCAACATCTCCATTGTTACAAAGCCTCCCGAGTGCCACATTTAAGTGATTTGAGCAAGAGATAGTGATAGTGCCTTGTATGAGTAATAGAGGAGAGTGTGTTGATGTGTTCTTGTGCTCTTAAGCTTGAATTTTCAACTCACATTCAGCTGTAAAGCTAGTGAGAGACTCTGGATTGTGTGGAGATCCTCGAAGAGACTCTAGTCCATCATCCAAGTAAAGAGAGGACTCAAGCTTGATCTCTAGATTCATTTGAGAGAGTTGAAAGAGCCCCGGTCATTTAGGACACCTCAATGGAGAAGTAGGTTTGATTTGGAAACCGAACTCTAGTAAACAAATCGTCGTGTTATTTGTGTTGTTTTGCTTGCAATTTATTTCCCGTCTCTCTCTCTCTCTAAGTTTTCTTGCTTAAGTGTCATCTAAATCCTTTCGTGTTGCTCCCTAGTTAATTCCGCAATCATAAGAGCAACATTAGCAATAAGAACTACTCTCCCTTACTCTGATAGTTTTACCTCCCGTTCTAACGCCTAACCAGGGGTCGAAGTTTTTGTATTAAGTGTTAAATTTCAGGTTTCTCCTATTCACCCCCTCTAGGCGACTTTCATGTGTGCACCATCACTTGGTTGTTCTCACGCACATCTACTTTGTGCCATCTCATGTGCCTAGCAATTTTCTTTGAGATGAACAAACATTTCACTAGAGGTATAAGAGGCTTGTAATAGAGTTTGTTATGTGCAATTACCATTGTTACAATTTTTCCATCTTTGTTTACAACATTTACGAACCTAGATTGTTCATATTTAAGCACTTCTTCTCATTACTATGCTCCTTCCAGAATAGCAAGCAATTATGTTGGCACACATCAAACTTCTCATAATCTATATTAAGACCTGAAAGCAATTTCTCTGACTAGTTCATGCGTTTAGTCATCTTGTGATTCGTTGGAAGGACATCAATATCAAGTTCACTAGTTCTTTATAACAATTATTTGAGAATACAAACTTAGACTAAACAGACATAAGTTGTGTCACAAAAGTAAGAATTGTAATTGTCGTATATTCATGCAATGGTTCTTCCGAAGCTTTTAGAAGGTCAAATAACTTTTAAACATCTAGTGTGTCGGCAGATCCTCAAACTCTATTCAAACTTTGACCATATAACATCATGCATGTCACACCCGGATTTTAGGGGCACCAAGACCCGGGCGCGAACATAAACACCAGGTATGCTGGGACCAAGTCTCACACATATGATGTATAGTGGCACAGGATCGAATGTCACATCTTTATATATAACAGGAGTTCTATACAAAATAAATAGTTACATTATAAGGAGACAACGGTCCAGCAACCCAAAGTTGACTGGGAGACGACGGCCTAGACCTCTCTCGAATACACCACGGCATCCTCCAAGCGCCTCATCCTGCGGTACCTGTTCTTGACCTGTGGGGGGGGTGTGAGACAGCAAGAGTGAGCTCACATACGTTCATCGCTCAACAAGTTGTGGGGAATAATGCGCATGAACTCGCCAAAGGTGGGAGCTCACGTGAAGTGTAAGGCTTACCAAAGAGGATGGTTGAAGCTGAGCATTGCTTTTAAAGTTGGTCAAAATTTTATTAGCAGTTACTAAGTATAAGTAAATACCAACCCAATTAAATAGTTGAACAAAAGTAACAACATCACCTGCGATGCAATGCATATGACAAATTGAATTTAGTTCCATAAATTAATCATGTGAGGGTCCGAGCTGCTCATGACCGTGAGCACGGCTAGTATACCAGTTTTACACTCTGCAGAGGTTGCGCATCTTTACCCACAAGTCATGTTACCCATCTGCCAAGGGATCACGACTTCCCATACACCTCTACCGAGGAGGCGAGGCAGGGTAACACTACGAGGCCTTTACAAAGTTCCACTAGCTTCAGAAAACCCGCTACAGTTTATAGGAAGCTCCAATGCAGGAATCCCTTGCAGGACCGCCATCGCAGCAAAATCCTCCCGAGGGCCTTCCTAACAGGAATCCCTTGCAGGACTGCCAACGCAGCAAAATCCTCCCGAGGGCCTCCCTACACTGACCACTCCCCTACTGCCCTTGCCCCTTTCGGGTAAGGTAGTCTTCCACTAGCTTTCCTAATTAATCAGCCAAGGGGTCCCATTCCTCCCTTGTGGTAGCACTGTTTTCCCGGGTGGTTCTCCATGTTCCAATTAACATAATGATCTTAACAAGAACAATAATAATAAACAGATAATAAAAGTGTGATCATGAATAATGTATCTTCATACCCAAAACCACATAAAGCACTAACAAGTACTACCCAAAAAGGTTCAGTGGTAAACAAGGTATAAAGATAATCAAACTAGGGTAACCTATTGGGACCCATCAAAATTAACCTGTGCAGATCATTATGATTAATCAGAACATGGCTGGGTAAAAAGAAGTGATCAAGGGCACAACTTGCCTGGGACTTGAGATTCCAGGTACCAGGATGATCTTCAGGTGACTCGTATCCTCACGCTAGTCGTAGCATTACAAACAAACAGTGTATAGGCAAAATTAACATTACACCAAACATATATGCAAAGTACATATTAATAATCTACATGTTGAAATATGATCACAGGAACAAGAATTATTAATTTTGGAGTTATAGATTTTAAGTTATGTATTTCCAAAGATCCTATGTGTTTAGTACAAGATTAATTAAGATCACAATTTTAATGTGACTTTTATGTAAAAACAGTGGCACTATTTGATAGAGAATAATATTACAAAATTATAGGAACTTGAATGGTCCAATTTGGAGTTCATATGCATTTTCTATGAATTATACAAATTCTATGAATTGTTTTTATATTAAAAACTCATTTTCTAATTCATTTTCTTGATTTTATAACTCTCTGGACTGGGCCTCAATTAAACGGGAACGCAGGGGCTCAAGCGCAATAAAACCCAAGACTCAGTCTTCCCCCGCACAGGACGGCGGGTTTATTTTAAAATTACCGAGGGGCGTTTATGCAAAGATGGCTCGGTGAAGGGGTATCGTGCATCTTAGGCCGTTGGATCAACACCAGACGCGCCAGATTAGAACGGCACAAAATCGAACCGGTACACAGCAGGAACCCTTGGATCTAAAATCAAGGGCAGGGATTTAAAGAAGTTGAGATCCCCCTAGATCCATTCGATCCACGACACACGGCCACGATTCATTGAGACGAAAGGGTACGCCAAATCAAATCGTGGCCACCCATATCTAATCCGTCGCTCAGGATTTATTTCATCTAGATCTAATCCTAGCCGTTTGCTATGGGATCCACGGCCCGTATTTCATTTGACGAAAAGGGTACCCTGGAATCAGTCTCCACCGCCGGCCGACGATCCAACGGCCCTGGCGAATCGTCCTCCTCCCTCGCCCAAACAGAGGCGTCGGCACGCTGAGCACGGCGGAGCTCCGCCGGAGCACAGGCGATCTAAGGCCTCGGCGCCCCAAATCATGCTACACAGGCGGCTACACGAGGGAAAGGTGAAATCGAGTTGATTGGGAGGGTCCTTACCACCGTTTGCTGCACCAGTGACGCTGCCCACGACGCCGCGGCGGATCCAAAGCGAAGAAACGCACCGACGAGCAATTCCATTAGCTCCAGTCGGCCCTCTCAACCGCGAAGACCACAGACGTCTTCCCCGAGGTCCCGTCAGGGGCACCAACCAGTCGCCGCGGATCTACCGACGCTGGTAGCCCATCGCCCACGACGGCGGCGCAAGGAGATGAGAGGAGAGAGGAGTTCGGTGCCCTGGCTTTATACCCCGAAGTCGCGAGTCTAAAGGGGATGGGATCGGGGAAATCGCGCGGAGCTCGCGCAGTTCGTTGTGGTGGACACCGAGTCGGTGGCGATAAGGTCGCCCGAGCTCGCGGAGTCCGCGCGGTCCGTCCGCCGCGATCGATTCGGAAGGTGGGTGGAGCTCCTGTCTTCACGGGGCCACGCGCAGTGACAGCAACGAGCCAGCGCGCGCGAAGGGAGGCTGCCCGGTGTGGCCCCGGCGTCAGCAGGCGCGGGAGATGGAGCCTGGGCCGCACGCGCGTGGGAGGGAAAAAAAGGAAATGGGCCGACAGGTATGGTTTCGGCCCATGTACCGGCTACAGGTGAGTTTTTCCATTTCTTTTCTTTTCTATTCCCATCTCTATTTTCTATTTCCTCTCATTTTCATATTTAGGTTTTGAATTTGAATTCAACTATGAATATGAATTTTGTACTCAAATTAAAGGTAGATTTTAATATTACTTAGTATGGATAGAGTTTACATTTTTTTATTATGAATTTTATAATATTTCTTTTCTTCCTTTATCCACATCTTAATTTCCAAATTTAGGTTTAATACCTATTTCACCATTTGTATATTCCTATTATTATTATTATTTTTAAATGCACAATCAAATAAACTCCAACATGATGCAAAGTGTATAAATATTTATTATTATCTCATTTATGTATCATGTTGTTTTTTTTTTAAATATGCAAATTCACATACACAAAAATAGTTGCTTTTAAGAGGAGCAAATTTCTAGTGTACAATCTTTACTAGAAGATGCTTTATCTGAATTTTATATTTCAAATAAAATAGGGAGATGAGACTTCAAATGTTATGGGAGTTCTAAAGAGGAAAAACAAAAAAAATTTACTATATTCTCAAAATGAGATTTAGGGTGTTACAAATCCTACCCCCCTTAACAGAAATCTCGTCCTCGAGATTTATAAGAAAAGGGACATAGAAGAATTGGTTTATACTTTTAGCCTTAAATTTCTAATTGGTTCAAAATTCCAGAGTCTCACATTTTTTTAGTCCATAATGTGTAATTAGGAGAGTATAGGTATCCAGCTACTTATTATGTAGGATATAAGTGATGGGTAGGTCAGGGCAAGAATAGCCAGGGTGAGAAAACTTATGGTAAGGAAGAACTCCGCGTTGGGTGGTAATGCATCTGGATATTGAATTTGACTTCTCTCCTTCCTTGACGAGGTTGATCCTTTCTTCTCTGGTCTTGAGCTCATTGATTCGAGGTTAGTGTATATTATCAGAGTTGGGGCAATATGGTTAGAATAGTTTATGGGTGAGATAGACTACATGATGTAGGTCAAAATCTGGTTGGTCAGGTGGGGGTTAATAGATTATGCAATCCATCAAGACTCTATTGGGTGGGTTAGACCTCATGCATGTGACTGAGTTGGTTTAAGGCACTAGTTTAGTTTTAAGTGCATGAGGGGTATGGCCTTATCTTTTGTACCAGCATTAAGTAACTTATACTAGATTAGATCATAGTAGATTAGATGGGATATGACTAGATTAGGTTAGATATGACTAGATTAGACTAGTTAAGATCTAATTAATTTGCATTAGATCATGGTTGTTAAATTAGGGTGGATAAGTATGCTTATTAGGATAAGATGGATCCATAAAGATAAGATAGAATCTTTTGAGGCCAGTTAGATCTATTAGGATGACATAAAATCTTTTCAAGGTAAGATGGATCTAGATACGTTAGGATAAGTTAAGATCTTTTGAGATAAGATAGATCTATGAGTGTAGGATAGAATCTTTTAAGATGAGATGAATCCATTAGGCTAGATACATTTTTTTTTAATGAGGGATAATCTAATTTGTCTAGTTACTTTTATAAGCATTTTTTTTCTATATGTATATGCAGATGTAATTGTGGACATTACTCCGCAACTCATCACACTCAATCAAAGAACCAAATCAAGCAGGTTTCATAAGAACAAACATTCAAGAAAATAGTTTTGTTTTATTTTTTTCCTAAGAGTAGGTCTCCTATTCCTAAAGGTCACTTTAGGCGCAGGATTTCAAAGTGTGAAATCCACATTTGTCTTTAGAAAGAAAAGGTAAGAATGATCAGAGTATAGCGGAAATAGATGATGAAGGATTAAGATAAGTTTAGAAAAGAATCAGAGTAGCAAAGGTAAGTAGGTAAGGGTTGTCCAGTTCTATCTAGGTTTCGTCCTACAGTCAACATTCCTCTGATACCACTTCTGTCACACCCGGATTTTAGGGGCACCAAGACCCGGGCGCGAACATAAACACCAGGTATGCTGGGACCAAGTCTCACACATATGATGTATAGTGGCACAGGATCGAATGTCACATCTTTATATATAACAGGAGTTCTATACAAAATAAATAGTTACATTATAAGGAGACAACGGTCCAGCAACCCAAAGTTGACTGGGAGACGACGGCCTAGACCTCTCTCGAATACACCACGGCATCCTCCAAGCGCCTCATCCTGCGGTACCTGTTCTTGACCTGTGGGGGGGGGTGTGAGACAGCAAGAGTGAGCTCACATACGTTCATCGCTCAACAAGTTGTGGGGAATAATGTGCATGAACTCGCCAAAGGTGGGAGCTCACGTGAAGTGTAAGGCTTACCAAAGAGGATGGTTGAAGCTGAGCATTGCTTTTAAAGTTGGTCAAAATTTTATTAGCAGTTACTAAGTATAAGTAAATACCAACCCAATTAAATAGTTGAACAAAAGTAACAACATCACCTGCGATGCAATGCATATGACAAATTGAATTTAGTTCCATAAATTAATCATGTGAGGGTCCGAGCTGCTCATGACCGTGAGCACGGCTAGTATACCAGTTTTACACTCTGCAGAGGTTGCGCATCTTTACCCACAAGTCATGTTACCCATCTGCCAAGGGATCACGACTTCCCATACACCTCTACCGAGGAGGCGAGGCAGGGTAACACTACGAGGCCTTTACAAAGTTCCACTAGCTTCAGAAAACCCGCTACAGTTTATAGGAAGCTCCAATGCAGGAATCCCTTGCAGGACCGCCATCGCAGCAAAATCCTCCCGAGGGCCTTCCTAACAGGAATCCCTTGCAGGACTGCCAACGCAGCAAAATCCTCCCGAGGACCTCCCTACACTGACCACTCCCCTACTGCCCTTGCCCCTTTCGGGTAAGGTAGTCTTCCACTAGCTTTCCTAATTAATCAGCCAAGGGGTCCCATTCCTCCCTTGTGGTAGCACTGTTTTCCCGGGTGGTTCTCCATGTTCCAATTAACATAATGATCTTAACAAGAACAATAATAATAAACAGATAATAAAAGTGTGATCATGAATAATGTATCTTCATACCCAAAACCACATAAAGCACTAACAAGTACTACCCAAAAAGGTTCAGTGGTAAACAAGGTATAAAGATAATCAAACTAGGGTAACCTATTGGGACCCATCAAAATTAACCTGTGCAGATCATTATGATTAATCAGAACATGGCTGGGTAAAAAGAAGTGATCAAGGGCACAACTTGCCTGGGACTTGAGATTCCAGGTACCAGGATGATCTTCAGGTGACTCGTATCCTCACGCTAGTCGTAGCATTACAAACAAACAGTGTATAGGCAAAATTAACATTACACCAAACATATATGCAAAGTACATATTAATAATCTACATGTTGAAATATGATCACAGGAACAAGAATTATTAATTTTGGAGTTATAGATTTTAAGTTATGTATTTCCAAAGATCCTATGTGTTTAGTACAAGATTAATTAAGATCACAATTTTAATGTGACTTTTATGTAAAAACAGTGGCACTATTTGATAGAGAATAATATTACAAAATTATAGGAACTTGAATGGTCCAATTTGGAGTTCATATGCATTTTCTATGAATTATACAAATTCTATGAATTGTTTTTATATTAAAAACTCATTTTCTAATTCATTTTCTTGATTTTATAACTCTCTGGACTGGGCCTCAATTAAACGGGAACGCAGGGGCTCAAGCGCAATAAAACCCAAGACTCAGTCTTCCCCCGCACAGGACGGCGGGTTTATTTTAAAATTATCGAGGGGCGTTTATGCAAAGATGGCTCGGTGAAGGGGTATCGTGCATCTTAGGCCGTTGGATCAACACCAGACGCGCCAGATTAGAACGGCACAAAATCGAACCGGTACACAGCAGGAACCCTTGGATCTAAAATCAAGGGCAGGGATTTAAAGAAGTCGAGATCCCCCTAGATCCATTCGATCCACGACACACGGCCACGATTCATTGAGACGAAAGGGTACGCCAAATCAAATCGTGGCCACCCATATCTAATCCGTCGCTCAGGATTTATTTCATCTAGATCTAATCCTAGCCGTTTGCTATGGGATCCACGGCCCGTATTTCATTTGACGAAAAGGGTACCCTGGAATCAGTCTCCACCGCCGGCCGACGATCCAACGGCCCTGGCGAATCGTCCTCCTCCCTCGCCCAAACAGAGGCGTCGGCACGCTGAGCACGGCGGAGCTCCGCCGGAGCACAGGCGATCTAAGGCCTCGGTGCCCCAAATCATGCTACACAGGCGGCTACACGAGGGAAAGGTGAAATCGAGTTGATTGGGAGGGTCCTTACCACCGTTTGCTGCACCAGTGACGCTGCCCACGATGTCGCGGCGGATCCAAAGCGAAGAAACGCACCGACGAGCAATTCCATTAGCTCCAGTCGGCCCTCTCAACCACGAAGACCACAGACGTCTTCCCCGAGGTCCCGTCAGGGGCACCAACCAGTCGCCGCGGATCTACCGACGCTGGTAGCCCATCGCCCACGACGGCGGCGCAAGGAGATGAGAGGAGAGAGGAGTTCGGTGCCCTGGCTTTATACCCCGAAGTCGCGAGTCTAAAGGGGATGGGATCGGGGAAATCGCGCGGAGCTCGCGCAGTTCGTTGTGGTGGACACCGAGTCGGTGGCGATAAGGTCGCCCGAGCTCGCGGAGTCCGCGCGGTCCGTCCGCCGCGATCGATTCGGAAGGTGGGTGGAGCTCCTGTCTTCACGGGGCCACGCGCAGTGACAGCAACGAGCCAGCGCGCGCGAAGGGAGGCTGCCCGGTGGGGCCCCGGCGTCAGCAGGCGCGGGAGATGGAGCCTGGGCCGCACGCGCGTGGGAGGGAAAAAAAGGAAATGGGCCGACAGGTATGGTTTCGGCCCATGTACCGGCTACAGGTGAGTTTTTCCATTTCTTTTCTTTTCTATTCCCATCTCTATTTTCTATTTCCTCTCATTTTCATATTTAGGTTTTGAATTTGAATTCAACTATGAATATGAATTTTGTACTCAAATTAAAGGTAGATTTTAATATTACTTAGTATGGATAGAGTTTACATTTTTTTATTATGAATTTTATAATATTTCTTTTCTTCCTTTATCCACATCTTAATTTCCAAATTTAGGTTTAATACCTATTTCACCATTTGTATATTCCTATTATTATTATTATTTTTAAATGCACAATCAAATAAACTCCAACATGATGCAAAGTGTATAAATATTTATTATTATCTCATTTATGTATCATGTTTTTTTTTTAAATATGCAAATTCACATACACAAAAATAGTTGCTTTTAAGAGGAGCAAATTTCTAGTGTACAATCTTTACTAGAAGATGCTTTATCTGAATTTTATATTTCAAATAAAATAGGGAGATGAGACTTCAAATGTTATGGGAGTTCTAAAGAGGAAAAACAAAAAAAATTTACTATATTCTCAAAATGAGATTTAGGGTGTTACAATGCATCTCGTCCATCCTATCATTGCTCGTCCTGTCAAGCTCTTCCACTTCTACATGTTGATGTTGAGACTCATCATGCTGCATCCACACCTTATAACTTGTCATGAAACCAAACTGATAAAGGTCCATTGACACCCTTATCTTGTCATGACCTAGATAATTCTAGCACTTTTTGTATTGACACCTTATAACACTAAAGGTTGACAAAGAGAGTGTAGAATGATAAATTCCTAAGTCTTAACCATCCATACATTCAAACTACCTCCACTCTTACTCCAACCATCATGCATTCACTAATCATCATCATCCATATTTGACCCTAAAGACGAGTTTGTTTGGTTCAACTGTAGATTCCTGAAAATCTGATTCTAGATGTGAGCTATTAGAAAGCTGATGTGAGCTAACATTTATGAAAAACTAAAAAATAGTTGAAGTAACTATCGACTATAGATTCTATAAGAGCATGACAACTTATAACATGGATGTCAAGAATCTGGAAAATCTAGGGTAGGAGGCGACTCTGAATTGAACTAGAGGAATCTATAGATTTCCAGGAATCGATATTGTTGTTGAACCCATTTGGTTGGGATTCTAAATTTTTGGCAGCGAATCTGGTTCAAAAAGCTAAACAAACACGCCCTAAAGATGGCTAATGAGCTTCTCGCTTTAGATATATCACAGTCCTACATCAATGAGAAAGGATAAGCCTCAAACTCACCCAAAAATGACATACGAAGCTATGAATTTATGATGAGTCTATGGAGTCTAAATGATATTTTGGTATCATAACTTCATTTGTTCTCCATTTTATGCACAAATATAGTGCAATGGAGAAGAACATGGTTATTATGTTGAAATCTCACTCGAACTCATGGCTAAATATAAATATCACATTGTTGGTCACCCCGAGGTTGCTAAAAAAGAGAATTCTGAAACAACATATCTCATATGTGATGCGCATGTAAGACATGTTGATCGAAACAAGTGATACATACATTTCATGAACCTATGAGTATTGTATATGCTTTTAAACTAATTGTTTAATACTATCTTATTTTATTTAAATACTTGTACTTATTACTGTTGTAAAATTAGACAAATAAGTGACATGCTTTCAATATATTTAAATATATTAAATATTCTAATTCTGAATAAAACAAGTATATAACTCAGATAAATGTCATATGTAATTATAACAGTAACGAACAGTAGCAATTCCATTAAATAGAAATTTGAAACATAGCTACTCAGATTCATTTGTAAATTAAACCTGGCTTGTAGATGAAGAAGGCAGATTAAACACATAAACAGAATTGTTTATATTAAGATATTGCTCTCAAAATAGCGGGTTGTTGCACTAGACAACCTTCCAACACTAAGTGGTGATCAGAGATCCTCGACTAACGTGACAGTCTTATTTTATCAAATCAGGGTTTTAGAACAAATATTATAAGCCTAGAATTCAAGCATGAATATCATGATCAAAACAGTGTGCATAAAAATTAAAGAAGAATAATGAACTTAAATAATCAGCTTGCACAATAGTGAAAGGAATTATTAAGCATAAATAATATTACTGCTGAAAATAACAACACACTAAAACCCAGACTGTCACGTCGTCTCACAATACCGCTATCATCATCGAGCAATCAAATCCGCCCACAAATTGTGCAATCACACCCAAGGAAATAATACTAGCAGATTGCACAAAATTATTCAATAATATAGAGATGCAACGATTAACTCACAGCACGTAGATGTGTCTACGTGGGAAGACCAGCTCAGCGAACACAAGGTTCTGTCCCAGAAAACCAATTCCGCCGCCCACGTCCGGACCTACACGGCGGGAGGTTGACGGAGATACTAGAGCCGCTGTCGGAGCCGAGGGAGACGTCCACGGCACCAGCCCGAGAAGAGGAACACCGCGCAGCATGGAGCCCTAGCACGAGGCCACGGTGGACAAAGACCGGAGAATCAACGAGCAGCACCAAGGCACGACATCAACAGTGCCACAATTACTAGTAAAATATTCATTCGAATTAACTTAACAACTAACCATTAAATATTTTTCTGTAATTAGGTTAAACAAACTCGTATATTAAAAATGCACGTTAATTGCTAAATTAACTGCACAATAATCAATATTTATTTGTTTAATAAAGATAAATATTGTGGATGTTCCACAAAAATTAGACTGGTTTTGTTCGGCGGAGACCAGATCGTGGAAGAAATGAAACGAACATATGGATCGTGCAGAAGAGCAGAGCGTGGTAGGGCTCTTCGTTTCTGAGCTCTAGCTCTGACTCTGGCTTCTCTGGAAAAATAGTTCCCTCTTTATTTTCAGAAAGAGCATCTTATTTTGTTGTAAACGTAGGTTCTCGTGTAGCTTCTCGTGTGATATGGGTCCGACAAAGCGGAAAACATGAGAGATGAGTCGATAGAAGCTCCCTTTTCTGACTCCTAGCTCCTATTATTTTTTTTATTGGCAGCGAGAATAGGCGCAAAGTGTAAGCTTGTGTAATTATATTCATCTAATTTTGTATTGGCAGCGATATGAAAATTATTTCGGTCATTGAAGTTCTTTCTTTTGTTTGTTTGTTTGTTGTGTATTCCTGGTTAAAGTCGTTGCGCGGATCCACCCTTTTTTTCTTCTGCCGTCACTTTCGACATGACGCTTTTTCGGCGCAGAGAGGATCGATGCAGACAAATTAAAGACAGGAGGCAGCTAGCTAGCTAGCTAGCTTCTGCGCGACGACCAGATTATAAAATAAATAATGTAATAACGTCTATCTGTACGTTTTGTTTAGTCAACTAATTCAACAAACTCCATGCATTATTCGCAACACCGCTGTAGCAGCAACACATATGGCTCGTCAGAAAACAGGTCTAGTACTATATATAATATATGTAACGTGATCCTGAAACAATCTCCTGGAAAATGGTACTGGCTATGCCATGTGCATGAGCTATTGGCCTAGCTAGGAAGCCAACTGTTTGTGCTCCATCGCATGTGCAATTAGGGCGCTGTCTCCCCGCATCCAAGGTAATTAATTAATGCCATGACCAAGGCGCCACGCGAGGACGGACGTCATACGTACGGAGCGAGAAATTACGCGTAGATAGATGGCGAAACCAAGGCGGACGACGAAACTAGAAGCTGGCGTACGTCTTGTGATCTTTTCCTACCCCGGCCGGCCCGCGTGGTCGCCTTCCCCGGTGGTTTCAGAGCTCCAGTCACTCTCCCTTGCCTATAAGTACAGGCCCCTAGTGTGATCGATCCATTTCATCAGCAGCATTACCCATCGCTCGCCAACGTAACGTGCACACTAAGGAAGCAGCTACCTAGCACAGCAGGCCGGCCGGTCATGGCGAGGATCCACCTCTACGTCGTCGCCGCGGCCTGCGCCGTCGCCCTCGCGCTCGCCGGCGACCCGGACATGCTCC
Source organism: Zea luxurians (assembly GCA_029449295.1). Classification (NCBI taxonomy): domain Eukaryota; kingdom Viridiplantae; phylum Streptophyta; class Magnoliopsida; order Poales; family Poaceae; genus Zea; species Zea luxurians. Next base: position 3,677,542 of record JAOPSE010000090.1, read on the forward strand.
AGGACGTCTGCGTGGCTGACTACGCTTCCCGTGAGTGTTTCTTGCGCCACTTCATCCTGGAGCTGGTGGTTTTTGTTGCTGTGCTCTCTACTGACCCATGCATGCCGGCCGCCATGCGTGCGTGCAGCGGTCAAGCTGAACGGGTTCCCGTGCAAGGCGAACGTCTCGGCGGACGACTTCTTCTTCGACGGGCTCAGGAGCCCGGGCAACACCAACAACCCGGCGGGCTCCGCGGTGACGGCGGCCAACGTGGACAAGTTCCCGGGGGTGAACACGCTGGGCGTCTCCATGGCGCGCATCGACTACGCCCCGGGCGGCCAGAACCCGCCGCACACGCACCCGCGCGCCACCGAGATCATCTTCGTCCTCGAGGGCACGCTCGAGGTCGGCTTCCTCACCACCGCCAACAGGCTCTTCAGCAAGACCGTCGCCACGGGGGACGTCTTCGTCTTCCCCCGCGGCCTCGTCCACTTCCAGCAGAACAGGGGGCACGGCCCCGCCGCCGTCCTCGCCGCCTTCAACAGCCAGCTCCAGGGCACGCAGCCCATCGCCATGACGCTCTTCGGTGCCACGCCGCCCGTGCCCACCGACATCCTCGCCAAGGCATTCCGGGTCGGCGGCGGGGAGGTCGACCACATCAAGGCAAACTTCGCGTCCAAGTAGACGATGTATCGTGTCGCAGCGTGCAGTTTTCGATTTGTTGTTCTTCGTTTTGAGACGACATTGCTGACCACCCTAGTTCTTGTCGTTGCTGCTAATTTCTGTGGAGCCACTGCTTGTCCTCCAATAAATAACATGATCAGCCCTTTAGTTTTATGGCTTGCGTACGTAGCTTTCACTTGCTTCATGTTAAGTGCTTGCAAATTGTTTGAGAAATTAAGACATATACCGGCTAATTGGTTGGCTGAGCACAGCAAATCAGGCGGGCGCGAGCTAAATAGCTTTAAAATGGCTTTAAAATGGCTTGTTTTGGTCATATGCGCAGATGCAACTAAATAGCTTTAAAATGGCTTGTTTTGAATCCACCTATGTAGCATGTGTCTTCTATGTGTAGACAACCAAGCAGACGCTCGCACAAAGTCAATGCACACGATGGTTCAAGATATTTTCACTCTTTGGGTTTGACTCTCTTTGTTTCTAAACTAGTCCCAAGGCTATCTTCAGTAGTTTTCTTATCTCCATCTCCATATTCAAACTCCACTAAAAATATTGTAGTCTATATTGTAAAATAGTATTTTGGGTGACCTCGAGACGGTCTAACAGTGTTTTTGGGACATGGTAAATTCTCTCCCGTCCAACAATGCTAAGGACATATTTTAACTTGAGAAAAGTCAAATTTCGTAAGACCAATAATTACTCAAATTATAGACTTCTATTCGAAGTGATTTTAAGATGAAGTAGTTTTTTTAGTAATAGAAAATACAATGTGAGGTGAATTTAAAATCAAAATCTACTTTTGAAAGACCTTTCTTGCTGCTAAATTACACAACACATCGATGGATGAAGAGTCGGGAGTCTTCTAAAATGTACTTGATAGGAAAACAATTTACACACAAGAGTTATATAACAACTTTTGTAGTTATTTTAATAATCCTGTGTTGGCGTTGATCTGGGCACCAATCACTATAGATGAACCGTCTGACGGTGCTCTCTGCAGAGCACGAATGGTTCATGGCTCAGGGCCGGACGTTCCTCGACCTCGCCGCACGAGCGGCTTCTCCCTGTGCGCTTGCCGGACGGTTTGCGCCTGGGGCCGGACGATCCACGATGGAGCGGAGGGTCTGCAAAGAACCTAGATCTCGCCTATCAGGAGGGACCCGTTTGGGGAGGAGAGTTCCAGGGGTTGTCTTGGGGTCGACAGGTTGCTCAAGACGCCTCTGGTTGACGTATAGTCAAACAGCGGCGAAGAAATAGGTCGAGGGAGACTAATACTAGAGCTAGGTTAAAGCTATATTACTCCTACTTCTAAGGAATGGAAAAAAACAGTTCAAATAAGGTTAATTTGATAAGTATGTTTGATTGGATCGATTGTGGGGTTCACTCGGTCGTACCCCTCAACTATATAAAGGAGGAGGTCTAGACACGTTATAAGTCGGTTCTCGAGTTAACTCAGCAGGTTTTGCTAACAAATCCCGCAAGAAATCTGGAACCCTAACTGATTCTGCACACGCGCAGATGATCTGCACTGCTACGACGGATAGTTCGGACAGCGGATCATCCGTCCTCAAGGCCGGACCGTTCGCACAGTCAATTTTGGTGCTTAACATATGCCCATTGCCTTTTGGTGGAGGTTGACAAACCAAAAACATATGCACTATCAACATGCCTTCGAGAAAAAAATAATTATCACAAGTTACTTTGTTCTGAAGTTAGAACCAAGCCCGATGCAAGTCACCAGCTTTTCAATCTAATGAGGTGACTAATTAATAGAGTCCTAATGCATAAAGGTCGTTTCGGATTGCATCTTTTCGGCCATAACCACTTGATCAATGGGTCAATAAGCACAAAATTGTGGTGCCCCTAGCCCGAATAAGCAAAGGGATTATGCATGTTATATGGGTTCATCGTAGCACCACTCCATGTTTGAACAGGATAATATATCAACGATGAATAGGCTGGTGAAAAGTACCTTGACACCATTGGTGATAGATGAACCGTCGATACTTGTTGTGTTGCCTTTTGGCCATTTTATCGAGATTTGTGTGATTGAATGGGGGCAGTTTTGTGGGTATGGTCGGTTTGGGTGACTGAGTCAGTTTATCGAGATTGAGTTTTGTGGAATGATAGTAGATGGTGATGATCAAACTGACCCCAAAAAATCTAAACCAGCTACCTAATTAGGGTTGTTGGCGAGGCAAAGGAAGGGTGAATAGAGTCGGTTTTGTGGATATGTTAGTTTTGTGGATAGATTGGTTTATCGAGATTGAGTTTGTTGGGTGGTAGCGGATGGTAATGATCAAACTGACCTAAAAAAAATCTAAACCAGCAACAAGACCTAGAACTAGGACACCGACTCAGAACTGCAGACTCCAAAATTGAATTATGCAAAAGCTTTAGCGATGGTTTTAGGTCGGGATAAACGAATCGCAATTTTTTGCCTTTTTGTGGGTTATAGGACGAATAAACGAATCGAAAGGTAAGATTATACCTCACGGGTAACCTAAATCTTGATACCACTTAATAGAAAATGAGGCCCGATCTTCCGTGAGGTACGATAACTTGATTGGGTGGAGATCTCGACGTTGATGATCCAAGGCTCCGAGCAAACTACTCCTCGCAATCACTACACCACTGCTCCGTTGGTTATCACCCATGACACACGAGTGACCTCGCCACGAAGGCTTATACATGCAAGCGCAATCAAGAAGACAAGAAAGAACAAGAAGAACGCAATCAAAATTATGTTGATCACAAGGTGGGGTTTCACAAACCGATGAACGACGATACTGTTCGATGACATATATGATCTAAGCAAAAAAAACCCACCCTAATGTGGCGGCAACTATTGAATAAATAGAGTATTAGGGTGTGTGTAACCCCTGGTCTCACCCCTACTGGGCTCCGACGTGATACACAGGCCAACGACCCAACAAACGGTGCTGCAACACCAAAACAGAATCTAAACGCTGAATTGTTTCGACGATTCTTGTTGACTCCAGATGAATTTTAAGGTGCGGCCAGTTGGGTTGGTTAGATAATCTCTTTATCTTTCGAACTATATCAAGTCCGTCATAATCGGAGTCTGGATACGTCCTGGGCATCCATTTTAGTACAGACTGGTCCTGTAACCCGAGATGGAGTCGTAGTTGAGTCGAACTTGATGTCCTTCCTATTGTGGACGCCCTTGCTGCTCCTCCTTAACCCCTTGGCCTTTCCCAAATCCTTGTTGGTCCACTCCAAGGTTCCTAATCATCAAAACATCAATGGTCCCAAGCATAAGCTCTAAAACATAATCGATTAGGGTAGTATGTACCTGGATATTTAGCTGTCGTGTAAGCGTGTTCTCAGTCCATACATTGTATGTATAGAAGTGATGTCCTCATTAGTTCTTGATCTCAAACAAGACGTTGTCGCGTCCTTCTATCCGGGCCACAGCGCCGTCACCAAAGCGCATGGTGCCCGTGACGCTTGTGTCGAGGTCAGAGAAGAACGCGTGTGACCCCGTCATATGGTTCGATGCCCCGGTGTCAAAGGTCCAGCACCACGCGTGCTCCACCTTGGTGTTGTCGAGGACTGCGAACACCTTGTGTTCGTTGAGGTGGATTACATCTGCGGCATCTTGTTCCCGTGTCACGAGGCCCTCATCAACGCAACTCTATAGAAGGAGCGTGTCCTCGCCTTCCTAAGCAACGTGCGCTTGGGCCTGTTCATCCCGCTTCTTGTTTCATCACTCCCTGGCCCAATGGCCAATGATGCCGCAGTATCGACACGCATCAGAGTTGTGTCGACGGCATGTGTGCTTTCGAGCTTGAAACACCGCGGGCCTTGCCTCTTGGTGGGCGATGTCGGTTGCGGCCCCTGGACGCGCCACTAGCGTGGTTGCTCTCTTGCTCCTTAGACTTGTACCTCTCAAGACATTGTTCCTCGATGAGGTACAATTTCTCGGAGTCTTGATTCAGCTTGGGCTCCGGGTCGTCGTCGGACGCCAGGAGACGTCTCATGACCTCCTCGATGGACAAAGTAGATATGTCGAGCAAAGTTTCTATAGAGACTACAAGTTGCTTGTACCTTCCACGAGCGATGTGAAGATATTTCTCGACGACCTTCGTCGGTTCTTTGGGGTCGCCAAGAGTGGCGGCCGACTGACGATATTGGTGAAGCAGAGAGCAAAGTCTTCCACGCCCTCACCTTCCTTGAGTGCCAGTTCCTCGTACTGACGATGCACGCGTTGCGCGCTTGTCTTCCTCACGTGATCATCGCCGAACTGCATAAGGCGAATGCTCTCCCACACCAACCTGGTCATCAACTTGACAGCGAGAGTAGACACCATCTTGAGAGGAACAGCACTGCAGAGGTCGTCGAGCGTCATCCGGTCCTCCAGCTCGCTAACATATTCGCCAGGATCGATGGCGCGCCAGAGACACCAGACTTGTAGCTTGATCTTCATGAGCAGGGCCTAGTCGTTATAGTTGGTCTTGGTCAAGACAAGGTACATGGCCAGACCTGCCGAGGTGATCCGCTCCATGATCCTCTCCGCCACTCTCTCGCCTCATGCATTAATATAGTTTTACAACTATAGTATATGTATTAGTTTTTAATCCAACCCACAACACCACGCCACCACAACCTTTTGACAATAGGTATGTTTCTTCATTATCATGTTGCAATATACGCTATTACTATAAAACATCAAACATACATTAATATAGTTTTATTTTTCTATCTAGAATAGGCCTAATTTTAATATTTGATTTAGGACTCAAATTTTCGTGGTTCGGTCCTGCTCATCGGCTCGACCACTTCACGGGTCGGCAACGACTACCCGGCCCGAAGACCACATAGCTTGGATTGATTGCATGTCTGTCACAAGAGCAAATGCAGATGTACTTGGACTGGAGCTTGTCCGCAAACAGCCTGCTGTGCTGGTGGGCAGAGACGCATGACATGGGCAGACATGCTAGCAGCGACTGGCACCGGCTAGAGGCAGTGGCGTCACCGACTTGTGCCAGCAGCCATGAGTGAGATGAGGAATAAATGGGGTACTCTTATAGATGTACATGAGGCATGGGCCCGTTAACCCGACCTGAGGCCCTTTTTTGGCCCGGTTCGCGCCCGGCCCAGCACGTATGGGATGGGCCCGGGCTGGTACGGCCCAGTGGAGCAGGCCGTGCCTGGGCCGCTGGCCAGGCACGTGGCCCAGCACAGCATGGCCTGCTCCGTGCGGACAGCCCGGTCGGGGCCCGTAGCCGATGTCGTGGCCAGCCTGAGAGCACCTAGAGGGGGGGTGAATAGGTGATCCTGTGAAAACTTAAACTTATAGCCACAAAAACTTGTTAAGTGTTAGCACGATAATCGCCAAGTGGCTAGAGAGGAGTCTCAACAAAACACAGAAACCACAGAAGATCAATCACAGAGATGACACAGTGGTTTATCCCGTGGTTCGGCCAAGACCAACGCTTGCCTACTTCCACGTTGTGGCGTCCCAACGGACGAGGGTTGCAATCAACCCCTCTCAAGCGGTCCAAAGACCAACTTGAATACCACGGTGTTTTGCTTTGCCTTTCAATATCCCGTTTGCAAGGAATCTCCACAAATTGGAGTCTCTTTCCCTTACAAGTATATGATCACAAAGAAGCACAGAGTAAGGGAGGGAAGCAACACACACAAATCCACAGCAAAATGCGCACACACACGGCCAAGAATCGAGCTCAAAAGACTATCTCAAAGTTCTCACTAGAACGGAGCTCGAATCACTTAGAATCACAAACGAATGCGCAAAGAATGAGTGTGGATGATCAAGAATGCTCTAAGGTTGCTTAGATGTCTCCTCCATGCGCCTAGGGGCCCCTTTTATAGCCCCAAGACAGCTAGGAGCCGTTGAGAGCAAATCTGGAAGGCCATCCTTGCCTTCTGTCGTCGGGGGCACCGGACAGTCCGGTGCACACCGGACACTGTCCGGTGCCCGATTTCTTTCCTTAAACAGCGCTGCCGACCGTTGCAGACCGTTGCAGATCTGGGAGCCGTTGGCGCATCGGACATGTCCGGTGCACACCGGACAGTCCGGTGCCGTCTTCTAGCCGTTGGCTCGGCCACGTGTCCCGCGCAGATTGCGCGGCCGACCGTTGGCCCGGCCGACCGTTGGCCCGGCCGACCGTTGGCTCACCGGACAGTCCGGTGCTCACCGGACAATCCGGTGAATTTTAGCCGTACGTCACCGGTAAATTCCCGAGAGCAGCCACTTCGCGCCGAGGCAGCCTGGCGCATTGGACATGTCCGGTGCACACCGGACAGTCCGGTGTACCCAGACTGGGCAGACTTTGGCTGCTCGAGCCATTTCTTCTCCAACTCGATTTTTTCTGTTTCCAGCACTTAGACACAATACATTAGTCCATAAAACAATGTACTAAGTCTGAGAAACATACCTTTATCCTTGATTTGTACTTTGTCCACCATTTTACAGTTAGGCACTTGTGTTGGGCACTAAATCACCAAAATACTTAGAAATGGCCCAAGGGCACATTTCCCTTTCAATCTCCCCCTTTTTGGTGATTTATGCCAACACAACATAAAGCAAGTAGAACAAGTACAAAAACACTTCAACTAAGAACTCAAATTATTTTGATTCAATTTTGACATATATGGATCACTCTATGCCACCACTTGGTTTGTTTTTGCAAATCAAACTCAAATCTCTATCTCTAAGTCAAACACACATGTTGAAACATAAAGAGAGTCATTCCAAACGAGATTGATCAAAGATTTCAAAAACTCCCCCTTTTTCCCATAATCAACACTTCTCCCCACAAGAAGCCAACTTTTGATAAGAGAGACAACAAAAGAGTTTTGACAAACCAAAAGCTCTATTCTACTTGTCGGCGTTCCGAGACCGGGGGGTCCCCGAGCCGACGAGTGAGAGTGCCGCGTGCCCCAGCCCAGATGGGTCGAGCGCGTGGAGCGAGCGCGAAGGGGGGAACAGAGAGAGAGGTCGGTGGCCGGAGCCGGGTCGTGAGGGAGTCGGAGAATTCCCGCGGCCTTCGTGTTCGTCCCGCGCCCAGGTCGGGTGCGCTTGCAGTAGGGGGTTACAAGCGTCCGCGCGAGGTGAGGGGAGAGAGCGGCCCCGAGAGAGCGCCTGCCCCTGCCCTTCGTCCCCGCGAGGCCAACCTTCTCTAAGAAGGCCCTGGTCCTTCCTTTTATAGTCGTAAGGAGAGGATCCAGGTGTACAAGATGGGGGTGTAGCAAGGTGCTACGTGTCTAGCGAGAGAGAGCTAGCGCCCTATGTACATGCCAAGGTGGCAGCCGGAGAGATCTTGGCACCCTGTTGGTGTGGCGTCGTGGCTGTTGGAGGAGTAACGGAGCCGGACGGGGAGACAGCTGTCGGAGTGGCTGGGCCCTTGCTGACGTCCTCCTGCTTTCGTAAGGGAGCTGAGAGTTGCCGTCGTCATGGTCTAGCGGGGCGCCATCATTTGCCTATCTGGCGTGGCTGGCCAGATGGGACGCCGGTCTTGTTCCCTGCGACCCAAGTCGGCTCAGGGCAGGGTGATGATGACGCTCCCTGTTGACGTGGCGGTCTCGTGTCCTAGGTCGGGCGTCGTGGAAGCTCCTCTGAGGTCGAGTCCGTCCTGCAAGACAGAGGCAGAGTCCGAGCCCTGGGTCGGGCGAGGCGGAGATCGTTAGGCAGAGGCCGAGGCGGAGTTCGAGCCCTGGGTCGGGCGAGGCGGAGTTCGTCGTCTTCCGGGGCCTTAGCCCGAGTCCGAGCCCTTGGGCGGAGCGGAGTTCGCCGTCTTCCGGGGCCTTAGCCCGAGTCCGAGCCCTGGGGTCGGGCGGAGCGGAGTTCGCCGTCTTCCGGGGCCTTAGCCCGAGTCCGAGCCCTGGGGTCGGGCGGTGCGGAGTTCGCCGTCTTCCGGGGCCTTAGCCCGAGTCCGAGCCCTGGGGTCGGGCGGAGCGGAGTTTGCCGTCTTCCGGGGCCTTAGCCCGAGTCCGAGCCCTGGGTCGGGCGGAGCCTCCTATGGCGCCTCTGGCGAAGTCTGGTCGCCCGTTGGTCTTACCTTTTGCGTTAAACGCCCCGGTGACTCGGTCGATTGGCGCGGTGATTTAGTCAGGGTTTCTTCTTATCGAAGGCGGGGCCTAGGGCGAGCCGGAGATGCGTCTGCCGTGAAAGAGGAGGCCTCAGGCGAGACGGAGTCATCTTAGGGTCGGCTGCCCTCGCCCGAGGCTAGGCTCGGGCGTGGCGTGGTCAAGTCACTCGTACGGACTGATCCCTGACTTAATCAAACCCATCAGGCCTCTGCAGCTTTATGCTGATGGGGGTTACCAGCTGAGAATTAGGCGTCTTGAGGGTACCCCTAATTATGGTCCCCGACAGTAGCCCCCGAGCCTCGAAGAGAGTGTTAACACTCGCTTGGAGGCTTGCGTCGCACTTTTTTGCAAGGGGACCAGCCTTTCTCGGTGGTACTTTGTTCCGGTGGGTGCGCGCGAGCGCACCCGCCGGGTGTAGCCCCCGAGGCCTCGGAGGAGTGGTTTCACTCCTTCGAGGTCTTAATGCCTTGCGTAATGCCTCGGCTGGACTAGCGGTTCCCTCATGCGAGCAGGGCGTAACCCAGGTGCACTGTCGGGGCCCAAGTTCTCGGGCTGGTATGTTGACACTGTCAACGGTTCGGCCGGAGCCGGGTTTGCGAGAGCAGCCCCCGAGCCTTCGCACGGAGCGAGAGGACGATCAGGGACAGACTCGACTTTTTATATACGCCCCTACGTCGCCTTTCCGCAAGGAGGAGGGGGGGACTGCGCCATGTTACCCTCGATGGGCACCGAACATGGTGTCTCCGGTGAGCTGCAATCGGGTAATCCGAGTGGACGTCCGTGCCCCGTTCGTTAGGGGTCGGCTAGGGGCCCGGAGGCACGCCCAAAAGTACCTGCGGGTGATCTGCCGGACCCGGTCCCCTAGCGACGGGGTCCGAGGGCTCGTTGCCTCCCTCCGATGGGATTCCGTTACAGAGTCGTTCCCGCTGGTCTCGGAAATGTCCTAGGGTACCTCGGGAGCGCAGCCCGAGCCTTGGTTATGTATCGAACGTACCCCTGGTCATCCCTCGCTCGGCGTCTGAGGCGGCTGTGAACCCTTCGACAGGCCAGCCTTCGAACCCCTGATCAGTAGGGGGCACGGAGCCCTAGTAGCCTGAGGCGGTCATGGAACCTTTCGGGGGCCGACCTTCGAACCCCTGACCAGTAGTGGGTGTCGGGCCCACGCGATCTGAGGCGGCTGTTGAACCCTTCGGGGGGCCAGCCTTCGAACCCCTGATCAGTAGGGAGGCTCGGAGCCTAGTTCCTTCACGGGGAAGGATCCCTTTGGGGTTATCCCCCTTCTCGTTCCCTGTTGCAAGAGATAGAGAAAGAAGGAAAAGGGAAAAAGGATTCGAAATTGAACGTCGTGGCGTACCTTTTTCGGCGTGGTCGTTTTGGCGGAGGCGAAGCGTCGCCAGCTGCCCCTGCCAGAAACGTTACCTGTTTCGCCGCGGAGTTAATGCGCCGGGGCAAGCGGTCGGCGAAGCTGCCGTTGCGTGCGCGGGCCGTTCGAGGTACGGGTCACGGGTGCGTCGTCTTCACACCGTGAGAGGGGGTTCTCTTGCTGCCTCCGGATGGGACATGAGCTTGGCAGATGGCGTGACCGCTGCCCTCGCGCGCCTGCCACCGTCATTACTGCCGGCCCATTTTTGACCGCTTTTGACCACTGCGCCAGGCTGGCGCTGCTGGGTCGCGGGCTGGGTCGCCTCGAATCACGGTATCGGTTCCGCAATCGAGGAGGTGCGGTGGTGGAGCGAGTGGCATAGCGGTTCGCATGCAGCGCCCGGCGCGCCAGTTGCACGACGCGTGGGCTCGAGCCGTCGCGCTGGCCTGTCAGGAGTCGGAGAGGCGCGTCCACTTGGCGCGGTTGCATGCCGCCTGCATGGCCGCCTGCCCCTTTCGCCCGCTGGTCCGGGCAAAAGTGGAGGGTTACTTGTAACCGCTGGGTGGTTGCGTGCGTCGTGCGCGGCGGTTCGGCTTCTTCTGCTTAGAGCCGGTCTGCATGACAGGCGGGCCCCAGCCCCCGCGCCGCAGGGAAGGGCTTTGGAGGCGTGTTGGAGAAGTCTCAGTCCGTGACGGTTGAGGGCGCAAGCAGGGGGAGTTGCCTTTAAAAGGAGGGCGACCCCCTTCGCGAGGTAACCATGTCTCCTTCCTCCCCAATGCATTGTGTCTCTCCATCTTCCGAGCCCCCGGATGGGGGGAAACCGCCGTCTTTTCGCTCCATCGCTGGAGGAACGCAACTCCGTAGGAGTTGGTACCTTTCAGCCATCGTTCGGCTTCAAGGATTTTCATTAGGCAGCCCGGTTGCCCCCCTCGGCTGGGGGTCACCCGAGACGGTGACCACCAGCTCCTGGGTGGGGAGGAGCAAACCGGACTGCGATCTGGGTCCCACCCTCAGCTTCAAGGATGTTCATCATCCTCGCTGGGGTGGGTGCCGGACTGAGCCGGCGCTCCGCCTCCCGCACGGGTTCGTGGGTCATCCTTTCCCACGATATTCGAGGGAGAAGGCGCTCACTGGCCCTGCGGGCGGCGCGGACTTCGACAACGTGGGATGGATCGGCGGCGAACGCCGTCACATCCAGCGTGTCGGATCCGCTAGCTCGACTCCGGCGGGCCCCTTTGTCGGGGGGCGGCTGCCGCGCCGTGTACACGGGAGGTCCACCCTAGACACCGCACGCTGCTAGGGCGGCGCTCGTGTTCTGGGGTGGCCCTGCCTTTGCACCAGGGCGGCGCCTTTGCGCGGAGGCCGGTGCCCCACTCATCGGGGAGGATTTGAGTGGGGATCTGGCGGTAGGCTGGCGGCTCCTGGCGTCAGTGCCGAGGTGGAGGCGGCCCGAGAAGTCCCCGTCAGCGACGGGATCACCGCCACCATCGGCGCTTTGGGCCTTCGGCTCTTTGTACTTGTCCTCGCCCCTCGGGTGGCGTTATGGGCGAGGGCAAGACAGCAGCTGTGCCTTCTCCTGAGGCCTGCGCCGCCGCAGAGGGAGGAACCGGAGTTCTACTTGTAATGGCACTTCGAGTGCCGGGTTTTTCGTTCATTTCGGCTTTCGGGGCCTGAACATGTATGTAGCTCCGGCACAGAGCCGTGTTTTTTCCTCATTTCTGAGCACTAAGACTCGCCTGTCGATTATCTGAACCGCTTCACCAAGCGTGAGTTGCCCCGTGTCAAGGTGACGAGTGAGGTATCCGTATCCCGGAGGCGTAGGAATCCCTCGGCTCGGTCGGACCTGTTGTCCGAGGCTCCTCTAGCTTAGTTAAAGAGACCCCTCGGCCGCTCTTCGACGAGCCGAGGCCAGGGGTAGCGATACCAGCACGAGCAGAGGCGGAGTCGGCTCGGAAACGAAACCTGGTTGGCCGGAGCCTAGCCGGGTTGTCCGTTGGCAGGATCGACGTCGGAGTTGATCAGCCGAGGCTTCGGACCGAGCTGGCGCCCTTGGAAGGTGGTCGGCCGAGGCCCCGGAGGTGGTCGGCCGAGCCGTCCGCTCGGGCCGGGTTCTCGGAGAAGTCCCTGGCAGAGATTGCTCGAGCGTGGTGATGACGTCGCCCTTCGGAGCGGAGGCCCTCGGACCGCGTCGCCGCCCGAGGCTAGGTCGGGCCTTGCCGAAGGTGCTGTCGATGCCGAGGGTGTCGTCGCCCTCTTCCAGCGTCAAGATCCGAGCCTGCAGGGTCAAATCGTCTTGTAGCGTGGGCCTTGCGCGGCCGTTGAGGCCAGAACACATACCCTTGTTGCGTTGTAAAGCTGCGTCTCTTTTCCTCTCGTTTCGAGTATCTGGACTTTTTGTCGGTAGCAGGGATGTTAGTGCGAGCAAGAGTTGCTTCTCGCGGAAGGTGATGAGTGAGGTATCCGTATCCCGGAGGCGTGGGAGTCCCTCGGCTCGGTCGGCCTTGCCGCTTACGCGTACTTTTACCCGCCCATGAAGCCCTGTCACCGACTCGGTCGAGAAGGCTCGAAGAATCGCTTCGGCAGAAGAGCTCCCGTACGTAAAGACTCGTTCGATCCGCGGATTCGCCTTATCCGAGCGCGAGTTACTTATCGCAGAAGGTGATGAGTGAGGTATCCGTATCCCGGAGGCGTAGGAGTCCCTCGGCTCGGTCAGCCTTGACTGCTTACATGTACCCCGTCGTTTCCAGGACCCGCTTTTCGAAGTAGTCAAAAAGCACGAAAGATGTTCTGGTGACAGAGATTTTCTTTTCGAGGAAAATTTTGACGCAGAGGGGGTTTCCCCCCTTTTAGCCCCCGAGGGAGGGTCGGGCTCTGCCGAGGCGAGGCTGACCCTTCCTTGTTGACTAAACTTTTGCGTGGGTGCGAGGTATATAAACAACTTGGAAACATCTTAAGGGTAGAAGCGACGTAGCTGTTGGATGTTCCAAGCGTTGCCGTAGACCTCGCCTTGACTGTTGGCCAGCTTGTACGTTCCGGGCTTCAGAACTTTGGCGATGATGAACGGCCCCTCCCAGGGGGGCGTGAGCTTGTGCCTCCCTCGGGCGTCTTGCCGCAGCCGAAGCACCAGATCGCCCACCTGGAGATCTCGGGGTCGGACCCCTCGGGCGTGGTAGCGTCGCAGGGACTGCTGATACCGCGCCGAGTGTAGTAAGGCCCTGTCCCGAGCTTCGTCCAGCTGGTCCAGCGAGTCTTCTCGGCTAGCTTGGTTGCTTTCTTCGTTGTAGGCCCTTGTCCTCGGGGAGCCGTATTCCAGGTGCGTGGGCAGGATGGCCTCGGCCCCGTAGACCAGGAAGAACGGCGTGAAACCCGTGGCTCGGCTTGGCGTCGTCCTCAGGCTCCAGACCACCGAGGGGAGTTCCTTCATCCATCGCTTGCCGAACTTGTTGAGACTGTTGTAAATCCGAGGCTTGAGCCCTTGTAGAATCATGCCGTTGGCACGTTCCACTTGCCCATTCGTCATGGGGTGAGCTACGGCGGCCCAGTCTACCCGGATGTTGTGATCATCGCAAAAATCCAAGAATTTTTTGCCGGTGAACTGGGTGCCATTGTCGGTGATGATGGAGTTCGGGACCCCGAAGCGATGGATGATATTGGTGAAGAACGCCACTGCCTGCTCGGACCTGATGCTGTTCAGGGGTCGGACCTCGATCCACTTGGAGAATTTGTCGATGGCGACCAGCAGGTGCGTGTAGCCCCCGGGCGCCTTCTGCAGAGGGCCGACGAGGTCCAGACCCCACACAGCGAAGGGCCAGGTGATGGGTATCGTCTGCAGAGCCTGAGCGGGCAGGTGGGTCTGCTTCGCATAGAATTGGCACCCTTCGCAGGCGCGGACAACTCTAGTGGCGTCAGCCACCGCCGTTGGCCAGTAGAAGCCTTGGCGGAAAGCATTCCCGACGAGGGTTCGGGGTGCTGCATGATGACCGCAAGCCCCCGAGTGTATTTCCTGCAGGAGTTCCTGGCCCTCGGCGATGGAGATGCATCGCTGGAGGATGCCCGAGGGGCTTCGGTGGTAGAGTTCCTTCTCATCGCCCAGCAAGACGAACGATTTGGCACGTCGCGCTACCCGCCGAGCCTCGGCGCGGTCGAGGGGCAGTTCTCCTTGGCGGAGATATTGCAGGTACGGGGTTTGCCAATCTTGATCTGGCACGACCCCGTTCCGCTCCTCCTCGATGCGCAGTGCTTCGCCCTCGGGCTCTGAGGGTTCCTCGGGGCGAGCCGAGGATGGCTCGGGCTGGGCTGAGGGCACCTCGGACGAGGCCGAGGGTGCCTCGGGCTCGGGCGCGTCATCTATCTTGACGGAGGGTTGGTGCAGATCTCGGGAGAAGACGTCCGGGGGGACCGTCGTTCGCCCCGAGGCTATCTTCGCCAGCTCGTCCGCAGTCTCGTTGTAGCGCCGGGCGATGTGGTTAAGCTCGAGCCCGTAGAACTTGTCTTCCAGGCGTCGAACCTCCTCACAGTAGGCCTCCATCTTTGGGTCGCGGCAGAGGGAGTTCTTCATGACTTGGTCGATGACGAGCTGCGAGTCGCCGCGTGCATCGAGGCGTCGGACCCCTAGCTCGATGGCGATTCGCAATCCGTTGATCAGAGCCTCGTACTCAGCCACATTGTTGGACGCCGGGAAATGGAGGCGTAGCACGTAGCGCAGGTGTTTCCCGAGGGGCGAGACGAAAAGCAGGCCCGCGCCAGCTCCCGTCTTCATCAGCGACCCGTCGAAAAACATGGTCCAGAGCTCTGGTTGGATCGGAGCCGTTGGTAACTGGGTATCGACCCATTCGGCTACGAAATCCGCCAGTACCTGGGACTTGATGGCCTTCCGAGGGGCAAACGAGATTGCCTCGCCCATGATTTCCACCGCCCACTTCGCGATCCGCCCCGAGGCTTCCCGGCACTGGATGATCTCCCCCAGGGGGAAGGATGACACCACAGTCACCGGATGGGACTCGAAGTAATGTCGCAGCTTTCGCCTCGTCAGGATCACCGCGTATAGCAGCTTCTGGACTTGTGGGTAGCGGATCTTGGTTTCGGACAGCACTTCGCTGACGAAGTAGACTGGCCTCTGGATGGGCAAAGCATGCCCCTCTTCCTGCCTTTCGACTACGATCGCGGCGCTGACCACCTGAGTGGTTGCGGCGACGTAGACCAGGAGGGTTTCTCCATCAGCTAGGGGTACCAAGATGGGCGCCTGGGTGAGGAGCGCCTTCAGGTTCCCGAGGGCTTCCTCGGCCTCGGGAGTCCAAGTGAAGCACTCGGCCTTCCTTAAGAGGTGGTACAGGGGCAGGCCTCTTTCGCCGAGGCGCGAGATGAAACGGCTCAAAGCCGCGAGGCATCCCATGACCCTCTGTACGCCTTTTAAGTCCTTGATGGGCCCCATGTTTGTGATCGCTGCGATCTTCTCCGAGTTGGCTTCGATGCCCCGCTCGGAGACGATGAACCCCAAGAGCATGCCTCGGGGCACCCCGAAGACGCACTTCTCGGGATTGAGCTTGACGCCCTTCGCCTTGAGACACCGGAATGTCAGTTCGAGGTCGGAGAGAAGGTCGGAGGCTTTCCTCGTCTTGACTACGATGTCATCGACGTAGGCCTCGACCGTGCGACCAATGTGTTCGCCGAACACATGGTTCATGCACCGCTGGTACGTTGCACCCGCGTTTCTCAACCCGAACGGCATTGTGACATAACAGTACATGCCGAAGGGCGTGATGAAAGAAGTCGCGAGCTGGTCGGACTCTTTCATCTTGATTTGATGATACCCTGAGTAGGCATCGAGGAAAGACAGGGTTTCGCACCCTGCAGTGGAGTCCACAATTTGGTCGATGCGAGGTAGAGGGTAGGGGACCTTCGGACACGCTTTGTTGAGGCCAGTGTAGTCTACACACATCCGCCACTTCCCCCCTTTTTTCCTCACAAGTACAGGGTTGGCAAGCCATTCGGGATGGAATACCTCTTTAATGAACCCTGCTGCCATCAGCTTGTGGACCTCCTCGCCTATCACCCTGCGCCTTTCCTCGTCGAATCGGCGCAGAGGCTGTCTGACCGGCCGGGCTCCGGCCCGAATATCCAGCGAGTGCTCGGCGACATCCCTCGGTATGCCAGGCATGTCCGAGGGACTCCACGCAAAAACGTCGGCGTTTGCGCGGAGAAAGTCGACGAGCACTGCTTCCTATTTGGGGTCGAGCCCGGAACCGATCCGGATCTGCTTGGAGGTGTCGCCACTGGGGTCGAGAGGGACGGCCTTAACCGTCTCCGCTGGCTCGAAGTTGCCGGCATGCCGCTTCACATCCGGCACCTCTCGGGAGAGGCTTTCCAGGTCGGCTATGAGGGCCTCGGACTCGGCGAGGGCCTCGGCGTACTCCACGCACTCCACATCGCATTCGAATGCGTGTTTGTACGTGGGGCCGACGGTGATGACCCCGTTGGGGCCCGGCATCTTGAGCTTTAGGTAAGTGTAGTTGGGGATGGCCATGAACTTCGCGTAGCATGGCCTTCCCAACACTGCGTGGTAGGTTCCTCGGAACCCGACCACCTCGAACGTCAAAGTCTCCCTTCGGAAGTTGGAGGGTGTTCCGAAGCAGACAGGGAGGTCGAGCTGTCCGAGGGGCTGGACGCGCTTCCCGGGAATGATCCCGTGGAAGGGCGCAGCGCCTGCTCGGACGGACGACAAGTCGACGCGCAGGAGCCTGAGGGTCTCGGCGTAGATGATGTTGAGGCAGCTGCCTCCATCCATTAGGACCTTGGTGAGCCTGACGTCGCCGATGACGGGGTCGACGACGAGCGGGTACTTCCCCGGGCTCGGCACGTGGTCGGGGTGGTCGTCCCGGTCGAAGGTGATGGGCTTGTCGGACCAGTCTAGGTAGACTGGCGCCGCCACCTTCACCGAGCAGACCTCCCGACGCTCTTGCTTACGATGCCGAGCCGAGGCGTTTGCCGCATGCCCTCCGTAGATCATGAAGCAATCGCGGACCTCTGGGAACTCTCCTGCTTGGCGATCTTCCCTTTTGTCGTCGTCGTGAGCCCTGCCACCCTCTGCGGGTGGCCCGGCCCTGTGGAAGTGGCGCCGAAGCATGACGCACTCTTCGAGGGTATGCTTGACGGGCCCCTGATGGTAGGGGCACGTCTCCTTGAGTGCCTTGTCGAAGAGGTTAGCACCTCCGGGGGGCTTCCGAGGGTTCTTGTGCTCGGCGGCGGCGACAAGGTCTGCATCGGGAACGTCGCGTTTCGCTTGCGACTTCCTCCTGCCTTTCTTCTTGGCGCCGCGCGGAGTAGACGCCTCGGGAGCATCTTCCGACGGGCGGCCCTGGGGCTGCTTGTCCTTTCGGAAGATGGCCTCTACCGCCTCCTGGCCGGAGGCGAACTTGGTGGCGATGTCCATCAGCTCACTCGCCCTGGTGGGGGTCTTGCGACCCAGCTTGCTCACCAGGTCGCGGCAGGTGGTGCCGGCGAGGAACGCGCCGATGACATCGGAGTCGGTGATGTTGGGCAGCTCGGTGCGCTGCTTCGAGAATTGCCGGATGTAGTCCCGAAGGGACTCTCCCGGCAGTTGCCGACAGCTTCGGAGGTCCCAGGAATTCCCGGGGCGCACGTACGTGCCCTGGAAGTTCCCGGCGAAAGCCCGGACCAAATCTTCCCAGTTGGAAATCTGCCCCGGAGGCAGGTGCTCCAACCAGGCACGAGCGGTGTCGGAGAGAAACAGGGGGAGGTTTCGGATGATGAGGTTGTCATCGTCCGTCCCACCCAGCTGACAGGCCAGGCGGTAGTCCGCAAGCCACAATTCCGGTCTCGTTTCCCCCGAGTACTTCGTGATAGTAGTCGGGGGTCGGAATCGGGGCGGAAACGGCGCCCGCCGAATGGCTCGGCTAAAGACCTGCGGACCGGGTGGTTCGGGCGAGGGACTCCGATCCTCCCCGCTGTCGTAACGTCCCCCACGCCTGGGGTGGTAGCCTCGGCGCACCCTCTCGTCGAGGCGTGCCCGACGGTCTCGATGAGGGTGCTCGCCGCCGAGGTGGCCCGGGGCCGCAGGCGCGGTGTTGCGCGTGCGCCCGGTGAAGACCGAGGCTTCCCGCGTGAGTCGGGAAGTCGCGGCACGAGGTTCCGAGGGGTATCCCTGCCTTCGGGAGGCAGAGCTCTCGGCCCGCCGGGCCGCAGCGCCTTCCAGGAGATGCTTGAGTTCTCCCTGGATTCGCCGACCCTCGGTGGTTGATGACTCCGGCATCGCGCGGAGGAGCATCGCTGCGGCGGCTAGGTCCTGACCAGTCCCGCCGGATGCGGGTGGCGGTCTGTCCCTGGCATCGTTGGCGATGCGATGCTGGAGACCTTGGGGCAGGTGACGTATTCCTCCGGCCGGGGGTTGGCTCGCCCATACCTGCCCGATGTTCTGGCGGATTGCCTCGAGCGCTCCTGCTCCCTCATCGAGCCCGGCCTGCGCCCCGCGGACTTGCTCGAGCTGTGGGTCGTGACCCCCCATCGGAACGGGGACCACAGCTAGCTCCCGCGGGATGTCGGCGCGAGGCGCTAGCCTAGGGGGATCACCATCCTCCGGCATGCCGAGACAGCCGCCTCCGGAGGGATCCCCTAGCTCGATGTGGAAACATTCGCGGCTCGGGCCGCAGTCCTTGTCGCCAAGGCTGCGGCTGCCGTCGGAACAGTCGGAGAGGCAGTAGTCACATGCGGTCATGAAGTCCCGCATGGCACTAGGGTTGCCAGATCCGGAGAAATCCCAGCAGATGCTGGGGTCGTCATCTTCCTCGGACCCAGAGGGTCCGTTGGTCGAGACACCCGTCAATCGGTCCCAAGGCGACCGCACACGAAACCCCAGAGAGGTTGCACTCGCCTCAATGTGAGCACCCGCCAAAGCGAGGTCGCCAGGCGGGCTGAGGCCGAGTCGAAATGACGAAAGATGGGTAGCAGTCGGTACCTTTTTGTCAACGAGGAGCGATGAAGTCACGTCGGGGGCTGACCGCGCCGTCGTCTTGGGTACGAGGGCGACGTCCTGCAGGCCCTCCGTGAGCGTGCTGGCGTCGTCCACTTGCTCGGGGTCGACGTGCTGCGGGGGGATGGCGCTCGCGTTTGCCTCGAACGCGAGGGCGACGCTTGACGTGTCCTCCGTTGAGGCGCCGGGGATGTCGGTCTGCTCGACAGCCGTCGGTGCGCGATCTCCCGCTCGGCCCCGGTTGCCCCGCCTCCTCCTCCTCCGATGGCGAGGGAGAGGATGGGGCGAGCTCGAAAGTTGTCCTTCCCCCACGCGGGAAAGACGTCGTCGATTCCGCCGCCGGCGGGCGGGCTGTCCGCCACCAATGTCGCTGTCGCGCGGCGGTGGAAGGAGTACCATGTCGTAGTCGCCGTCGAGAGACATGAACTCGAGGTTCCCGAAACGGAGCACCGTCCCGGGTTGAAGAGGTTGTTGGAGACTGCCCATCTGGAGCTTGACGGGAAATCGAACGTCAACACGCAGCAGGCCCCTACCTGGCGCGCCAACTGTCGGCGTTCCGAGACCGGGGGGTCCCCGAGCCGACGAGTGAGAGTGCCGCGTGCCCCAGCCCAGATGGGTCGAGCGCGTGGAGCGAGCGCGAAGGGGGGAACAGAGAGAGAGGTCGGTGGCCGGAGCCGGGTCGTGAGGGAGTCGGAGAATTCCCGCGGCCTTCGTGTTCGTCCCGCGCCCAGGTCGGGTGCGCTTGCAGTAGGGGGTTACAAGCGTCCGCGCGAGGTGAGGGGAGAGAGCGGCCCCGAGAGAGCGCCTGCCCCTGCCCTTCGTCCCCGCGAGGCCAACCTTCTCTAAGAAGGCCCTGGTCCTTCCTTTTATAGTCGTAAGGAGAGGATCCAGGTGTACAAGATGGGGGTGTAGCAAGGTGCTACATGTCTAGCGAGAGAGAGCTAGCGCCCTATGTACATGCCAAGGTGGCAGCCGGAGAGATCTTGGCACCCTGTTGGTGTGGCGTCGTGGCTGTTGGAGGAGTAACGGAGCCGGACGGGGAGACAGCTGTCGGAGTGGCTGGGCCCTTGCTGACGTCCTCCTGCTTTCGTAAGGGAGCTGAGAGTTGCCGTCGTCATGGTCTAGCGGGGCGCCATCATTTGCCTATCTGGCGTGGCTGGCCAGATGGGACGCCGGTCTTGTTCCCTGCGACCCAAGTCGGCTCAGGGCAGGGTGATGATGACGCTCCCTGTTGACGTGGCGGTCTCGTGTCCTAGGTCGGGCGTCGTGGAAGCTCCTCTGAGGTCGAGTCCGTCCTGCAAGACAGAGGCAGAGTCCGAGCCCTGGGTCGGGCGAGGCGGAGATCGTTAGGCAGAGGCCGAGGCGGAGTTCGAGCCCTAGGTCGGGCGAGGCGGAGTTCGTCGTCTTCCGGGGCCTTAGCCCGAGTCCGAGCCCTTGGGCGGAGCGGAGTTCGCCGTCTTCCGGGGCCTTAGCCCGAGTCCGAGCCCTGGGGTCGGGTGGAGCGGAGTTCGCCGTCTTCCGGGGCCTTAGCCCGAGTCCGAGCCCTGGGGTCGGGCGGTGCGGAGTTCGCCGTCTTCCGGGGCCTTAGCCCGAGTCCGAGCCCTGGGGTCGGGCGGAGCGGAGTTTGCCGTCTTCCGGGGCCTTAGCCCGAGTCCGAGCCCTGGGTCGGGCGGAGCCTCCTATGGCGCCTCTGGCGAAGTCTGGTCGCCCGTTGGTCTTACCTTTTGCGTTAAACGCCCCGGTGACTCGGTCGATTGGCGCGGTGATTTAGTCAGGGTTTCTTCTTATCGAAGGCGGGGCCTAGGGCGAGCCGGAGATGCGTCTGCCGTGAAAGAGGAGGCCTCAGGCGAGACGGAGTCATCTTAGGGTCGGCTGCCCTCGCCCGAGGCTAGGCTCGGGCGTGGCGTGGTCAAGTCACTCGTACGGACTGATCCCTGACTTAATCAAACCCATCAGGCCTCTGCAGCTTTATGCTGATGGGGGTTACCAGCTGAGAATTAGGCGTCTTGAGGGTACCCCTAATTATGGTCCCCGACACTACTATTTTCAAAATCTCTCAAGTGGTAGCTGATCCATTTATATTTTCAAAATCTCTCAAGTGGTAGCTGATCCATTTATCGCTTTGGCCTTTATTTTCTCCCCCTTTGGCATCAAGCACCAAAACGGGATCAACCTTGGCCCTATAACCCCATTGCCTCACCAAAATCTTCAATTAAGAGCAAATGGCAATAAGAGTTCATGAGATGAACTTGGAATAAGTTACCCTCTCATCGGAGTGCAGTGGAAGTCTTTCATGGTCCAAGTCCACCTTTTCCCTTTCAATTCTCCTTTGAGACTAAAACAAGCAAACTCAAGCATATGGTTAGTCTCAAAGGGTCAAGTTGTAACACATCTCCCCCTAAAACTGTGCATCACTTTGCAACGGACTTGTGAGGTCCAGGGAGTGTTTGTACAACTTGAGCACCATACTTAACAACAAAATGCAAAAAGGAACATGATCAAAAGCATAAATACATGTATGCTACATTTCAATCCAAGTTCCGCGAATCTAAGATATTGAGCTCACTACGCAGCCTGCAAAAGGTCTTCTCATCTAGAGGCTTGGTAAAGATATCGGCTAGCTGGTTCTCGGTGCTAACATGAAACACTTCGATATCTCCCTTTTGCTGGTGGTCTCTCAAAAAGTGATGCCGGATGTCTATGTGCTTTGTGCGGCTGTGTTCAACAGGATTTTCCGCCATGCGGATAGCACTCTCATTGTCACATAGGAGTGGGACTTTGCTCAGATTGTAGCCAAAGTCCCGGAGGGTTTGCCTCATCCAAAGTAGTTGCGCGCAACACTGTCCTGCGGCAACATACTCGGCCTCAGCGGTGGATAGGGCAACGGAGGTTTGTTTCTTAGAGTTCCATGACACCAGGGACCTTCCTAAGAATTGGCACGTCCCCGATGTACTCTTCCTATCGACCTTACATCCAGCATAGTCGGAGTCTGAGTATCCAACCAAGTCAAAGGTAGACCCCTTTGGATACCAGAGCCCGAGGCAAGGCGTAGCAACCAAATATCTAAGAATTCGCTTCACTGCCACTAAGTGACACTCCTTAGGATCGGATTGAAATCTAGCACACATGCATACGCTAAGCATAATATCCGGTCTACTAGCACATAAATAAAGTAAAGACCCTATCATTGACCGGTATGCTTTTTGATCAACGGACTTACCTCCTTTGTTGAGGTCGGTGTGTCCGTCGGTTCCCATCGGTGTCTTTGCGGGCTTGGCATCCTTCATCCCAAACCGCTTTAGCAAGTCTTGCGTGTACTTTGTTTGGGAGATGAAAGTGCCGTCCTTGAGTTGCTTCACTTGAAACCCAAGGAAGTAGTTCAACTCGCCCATCATTGACATCTCGAATTTCTGCGTCATTACCCTGCTAAACTCTTCACAAGACTTTTGGTTAGTAGAACCAAATATTATGTCATCGACATAAATTTGGCACACAAACAAATCACCATCACATGTCTTTGTAAAAAGAGTTGGATCGGCTTTCCCAACCTTGAAAGCATTAGCAATTAAAAAGTCTCTAAGGCATTCATACCATGCTCTTGGGGCTTGCTTAAGTCCATAGAGCGCCTTAGAGAGCTTACACACGTGGTCGGGGTACCGTTCATCCTCGAAGCCAGGGGGTTGCTCCACGTACACCTCCTCCTTGATTGGCCCGTTGAGGAAAGCGCTCTTTACCTCCATTTGGAACAACCTGAAAGAATGGTGAGCGGCATATGCTAGCAAGATACGAATTGATTCTAGCCTAGCCACAGGAGCAAAAGTCTCCTCAAAGTCCAAACCTGCGACTTGGGCATAACCTTTTGCCACAAGTCGAGCCTTGTTCCTCGTCACCACCCCGTGCTCGTCCTGTTTGTTGCGGAACACCCACTTGGTTCCAACAACATTTTGCTTGGGACGAGGCACCAGTGTCCAAACTTCATTTCGCTTGAAGTTGTTGAGTTCCTCCTGCATGGCCAATACCCAATCCGGATCTAGCAAGGCCTCCTCTACCCTGAAAGGCTCAATAGAAGAGACAAAGGAGTAATGCTCACAAAAATTAACTAATCGAGATCGAGTAGTTACTCCCTTGCTAATGTCACCCAAAATTTGGTCGACGGGATGATCCCTTTGAATCACCGCTCGAATTTGGGTTGGAGGTGCCGGTTGCGCTTCTTCCTCCATCACGTGATCATCTTGTGCTCTCCCTTGATCACACGCCTCCTTTTGATGAACCTGTTCATTGTCTTGAGTTGGGGGATGCACCGTTGTTGAGGAAGAAGGTTGATCTCGTTCATCTTGTTCCTGTGGCCGCACTTCTCCAATCGCCATGGTTCGTATAGCGGCCGTCGGAACATCTTCTTCATCTACATCATCACAATCAACAACTTGCTCTCTTGGAGAGCCATTAGTCTCATCAAATACAACGTCGCTAGAGACTTCAACCAAACCCGATGATTTGTTGAAGACCCTATACGCCTTTGTATTTGAATCATAACCTAATAAAAACCCTTCTACAGCTTTGGGAGCAAACTTAGAATTTCTACCCTTCTTCACTAGAATGTAGCATTTGCTCCCAAATACACGAAAGTACGATACATTGGGTTTGTTACCGGTTAGTAGCTCATACGAAGTCTTCTTGAGGAGGCAATGAAGGTAGACCCTGTTGATGGCGTGGCAAGCCGTGTTCACAGCTTCCGACCAAAAGCACTCGGGGGTCTTGAACTCTCCAAGCATCGTCCTCGCCATATCGATTAGCGTCCTGTTCTTCCTCTCTACCACACCATTTTGCTGAGGTGTGTAGGGAGCGGAGAACTCGTGCTTGATCCCTTCCTCCTCAAGAAACTCTTCCACTTGAAGGTTCTTGAATTCGGACCCGTTGTCGCTCCTTATCTTCTTCACCTTGAGCTCAAAGTCATTTTGAGCTCTCCTGAGGAAGCGCTTGAGGATCCCTTGGGTTTCAGACTTATCCTGCAAAAAGAACACCCAAGTGAAGCGGGAAAAGTCACCAACAATAACTAAACCATACTTACTTCCTCCTATGCTTAGATAGGCGACGGGTCCGAAGAGGTCCATATGTAGCAGCTCCAGGGGTCTTGATGTGGTCATGACATTTTTGCTGTGATGTGCTCCTCCTACTTGTTTACCTGCTTGACAAGCTGCACAAGGTCTATCTTTTTCGAAATAAACATTGGTTAGACCTATCACGTGTTCTCCCTTTAGAAGCTTGTGGAGGTTCTTCATCCCCACATGTGCTAAGCGGCGATGCCACAACCAGCCCATGCAAGTCTTAGCCATTAAGCATGCATCTAGACCGGCCTCTTCTTTTGCAAAATCAACTAAGTAAAGTTTGCCGTCTAGTACACCCTTAAAAGCTAGTGAACCATCACATCTTCTAAAGACAGACACATCTACATTTGTAAATAAGCAATTATATCCCATATTGCATAATTGACTAACAGATAGCAAATTATATCCAAGAGACTCTACTAAAAACACATTAGATATAGAGTGCTCATTTGAGATTGCAATTTTACCTAACCCTTTTACCTTGCCTTGATTCCCATCACCGAATATAATTGAATCTTGGGAATCCTTATTTTTGACGTAGGAGGTGAACATCTTCTTCTCCCCCGTCATATGGTTTGTGCATCCGCTGTCGATAATCCAGCTTGAACCCCCGGATGCATAAACCTGCAAGGCAAATTTAGGCTTGGGTCTTAGGTACCCAACTCATGTTGGGTCCTGCAAGGTTAGTGCAAATATCCTTAGGGACCCAAATGCAAGTTTTGTCTCCCTTGCATTTTGCCCCTAACTTCCTAGCAACTATTTTCCTATTCTTTCTACAAATAGCAAAGGAAGCATTTAAAGCATGATAAATTGTAGAAGGTTCATTCACTACTTTCCTAGGAGCATGAATAATATTCTTTCTAGGTACATGATGAATAGCATTTCTCCTAGACATATTTCTATCATGCATATAGAAAGAACTAGAAGCAAACATGGCATGAGAGTCAAAATCATCATAAGCATTATAACTCCTATAAGCATTTCTAGTTTGTCTCCTATCATGATACATAAAAGCATGGTTCCTTTTAGTACTACTAGCCATAGGAGCCTTCCCTTTCTCCTTGGCGGAGATAGGAGCCTTATGGCTTGTCAAGTCCTTGGCTTCCCTCTTGTAGCCAAGTCCATCCTTAATTGAGGGGTGTCTACCAATTGTGTAGGCATCCCTTGCAAATTTTAGCTTATCAAAATTATTCTTGCTAGTCTTAAGTTGAGCATTAAGACTAGCCACTTCATCATTTAGTTTTGAAATTGAAACTAAGTGTTCGCTACAAGCATCAAAGTCAAAATCTTTACACCTATTACAAGCTTCAACAATTTCTACACAAGAATTAGATTTACTAGCTACTTCAAGTTTAGCACTTAAATCATCATTAACACTTCTTAAAGTAGCAATGGTTTCATGACAAGAAGATAATTCACTAGAGAGCATTTCATTCCTTTTAATTTCAAGAGCAAGAGATTTTTGTGCACTAACAAATTTATCATGCTCCTCATATAAAAGATCCTCTTGTTTCTCTAAGATTCTATCCTTTTCATTCAAGGTATCAATCAATTCATTAATCTTAGCTATCTTAGTTCTATCCAGTCCCTTGAATAAACTAGAATAGTCTATTTCATCCTCACTAGATTCATCATCACTAGAAGAATCATAAGTATTAGCATTATGATTGATTACCTTCTTCTCCCTTGCCATGAGGCAAGTGTGATGCTCGTTGGGGAAGAGAGCCGATTTGTTGAAGGCAGTGGCAGCGAGTCCTTCGTCGTCGGAGTCGGACGAAGAGCAATCCGAATCCCATTCCTTTCCAAGGTGTGCTTCGCCTTTGGCCTTCTTGTAAACCTTCTTGTTCTCTCTCTTCCCATTTTTCCCTTGCTCCTGGTCACTATCATTTTCGGGACAGTTAGCAATAAAATGACCAACCTTACCACATTTGAAGCATGAGCGCTTCCCCTTTGTCTTGGTCTTGCTTGGCTGCCCCTTGCGACCATTTAGCGCCGTCTTGAATCTCTTGATGATGAGAGCCATCTCTTCATCATTGAGCCCAGCCGCCTCAACTTGCGCCACCTTGCTAGGTAGCGACTCCTTGCTCCTTGTTGCCTTGAGAGCAATGGGTTGAGGCTCGTGGATTGGACCGTTTAACGCTTCGTCGACGTATCTTGCCTCCTTGATCATCATCCGCCCGCTTACGAATTTTCCAAGTACTTCCTCGGGCGTCATCATCGTGTACCTGGGATTCTCACGAATATTGTTCACGAGATGAGGATCAAGAACGGTAAAGGACCTTAGCATTAGGCGGACGACGTCGTGGTCCGTCCATCGCGTGCTTCCGTAGCTCCTTATTTTGTTGATAAGGGTCTTGAGCCGGTTGTACGTTTGAGTTGGCTCCTCTCCCCTTATCATGGCGAATCGTCCAAGCTCGCCCTCCACCAACTCCATCTTGGTGAGCATGGTGATGTCGTTCCCCTCGTGAGAGATCTTGAGGGTGTCCCATATCTGCTTGGCATTGTCCAAGCCGCTCACCTTATTGTACTCTTCCCTGCACAAAGATGCTAAGAGAACAGTAGTAGCTTGTGCATTTCTGTGAATTTGTTCATTTATAAGCATAGGGCTATCCGAGCTATCAAATTTCATTCCATTCTCCACAATCTCCCATATGCTTGGATGGAGAGAGAATAAGTGACTACGCATTTTGTGACTCCAAAATCCGTAGTCCTCCCCATCGAAGTGTGGAGGTTTGCCAAGAGGAATGGAAAGCAATTGCGAATTCGAACTATGTGGAATACGAGAATAATCAAATGAAAAGTTCGAATTGACCGTCTTTTTGTAGTCGTTGTCGTCGTCCTTTTGGGAAGAAGTAGACTCATCACTATCGTCATAGTAGATTATCTCCTTGATGCGCCTTGTCTTCTTCTTCTTCCCATCCCTGCTGTCACACCCGGGTTTTAGGGGCACCAAGACCCGGGCGCGAACATCACCAGGTGTGCTGGGACCAAGTCTCACACATATGATGATTCATGGCACAGGATCGAATGTCACATCTTTACTATATAACAGAAGTTCTATACAAAATAAATAATTACATTATAAGGAGACAACGGTCCAGCAACCCAAAGTTGACTGGGAGACGACGGCCTAGACCACTCACGAACTCATCATGGCATCCTCCATGCGCCTCATCCTGTGGTACCTGTTCTTGACCTGTGGGGGGGGTGTGAGACAGCAAGAGTGAGCTCACATACGTTCATCGCTCAACAAGTTGTGAGGAATAATGTGCATGAACTCGCCAAAGGTGGGAGCTCACGTGAAGTGTAAGGCTTACCAAAGAGGATGGTTAGAGCTGAGCATTGCTTTTAAAGTTGGTCAAAATTTTATTAGCAATTACTAAGTATAAGTAAATACCAACCCAATTAAGTAGTAGAACAAAAGTAACAACATCACCTGCGATGCAATGCATATGACAAATTGAATTTAGTTCCATAAATTAATCATGTGAGTGTCCGAGCTGCTCATGACCGTGAGCACGGCTAGTATACCAGTTTTACACTCTGCAGAGGTTGCGCATCTTTACCCACAAGTCATGTTACCCATCTGCCAAGGGATCGCGACTTCCCATACACCTCTACCGAGGAGGCGAGGCAGGGTAACACTACGAGGCCTTTACAAAGTTCCACTAGCTTCAGAAAACCCGCTACAGTTTATAGGAAGTTCCAATGCAGGAATCCCTTGCAGGACCGCCATCGCAGCAAAATCCTCCCGAGGGCCTTCCTAGCAGGAATCCCTTGCAGGACTGCCAACGCAGCAAAATCCTCCCGAGGGCCTCCCTACACTGACCACTCCCCTACTGCCCTTGCCCCTTTCGGGTAAGGTAGTCTTCCACTAGCTTTCCTAATTAATCAGCCAAGGGGTCCCATTCCTCCCTTGTGGTAGCACTGTTTTCCCGGGTGGTTCTCCATGTTCCAATTAACATAATGATCTTATCATGAACAGTAAATAACAACTGACGACAAAAGTATAATCATGAATAGTAATATGTATCTCTATACCCAAAAACCACATAAAGCGATAGCAAGTACTACCCAAAGATTCAGTGGTGAACAAGGTATAAAGATAGTCAAACTAGGGTAACCTATTGGGTCCCATCAAAATTAACCTATGCAGATCATTATGATTAATTAGAACATGAGTGGGTAAAAAGAGGTGATCAAGGGCACAACTTGCCTGGCACTTGAGATTCCAGGTACCAACTTGCTCTTCAGATGACACGTGTCCTCACTGCTAAACGTAGCAATACAGGCAAACATAGTATAGGCAAAATTAACATTACACCAAACATAAGAACAAACTGTATGATAATAATCTACGCATTAAAATAAAACCATAGGAACAGGAATCATAATTTTTGGAGTTATAGATTTTGAGTTATGGATTTTCAAAGGTTTTATGTGCTTAAAACAGGATTAAATGGGAAATTATTTTTCTTACTGTTTCATGACAAAACAGGGACTATAAGTGATAGAAAATAATATTACAAAATTTTAGGAACTGAAATGGGTTAATTTGGAGTTCATATGCATTTTCTATGAATTATTGAAGTTCTAGCAATTATTTTCCTATTAAAAACCCATTTATAAATTATTTTCTCTAGTTTTATAAGGTTCTGGACTAGGCGCCAAATTCTAGGAAAACCAGGGGCTATCATGCAAAATGCGCAAAGACACAGCCACGGTCCAACTAGGATGGCGGGTTGATTTGGTTAAAGCAGGGGGTCTCTTTTGTAAAACGTACGGGCCGAAGGGGTATCGGGCTATTTGGGCCGTTGGATCGTCTTCGCACGGTGCAGATTAGATCGCATCCCTATCCAAGCGGTACGCACTAGGGACCACCGGATTCGTGATCGATGGCCCATATTCAATCAAGTCGGATACAATCCCCACCACACAATCTCCCATCCACGGTCTGAGTTCAATACAGGAAGGGATATGTTTCTTTTAATCTGATTCGCTCACTGCAAGATCGACGGTCGAGGCAACACTAAGCGAAAGGGTATGTGTGTTATGATCTCAGCCGTCCACATAGGATCTGATGGCCCAGGCGCTTTCTTCCCCAACCCGTGCCCAGACGGCGGCGCCGCCCCGCGCGTGCGGTGGCATGGTTGCCGGAGCAAGGGCATTCGACGATTTTGAACGCAAATCCAAGCGTGGCGAGGCGCTAAATGACGCGGGTACCGTGGCGAGCAAAGGGAAGGGCGAGTTACCATGGGACGTGTAGCAGTGACCTCGGTCC
The DNA here is from genome assembly GCA_029449295.1 of Zea luxurians. Taxonomy (NCBI): domain Eukaryota; kingdom Viridiplantae; phylum Streptophyta; class Magnoliopsida; order Poales; family Poaceae; genus Zea; species Zea luxurians. Next base: position 3,707,013 of record JAOPSE010000090.1, read on the forward strand.
ACGGTGCATGGAGGCCACGCAGCGGCGCACGAGCTCCGGCGACAAATTGGACGGTCCCTGCGCGATACCCAGGCCTTGGAGCCACACCGACCGAATTCCCAAGGCTCGGCGAACACCCGCGGCAACCACATGAGCTCAGATCAACGGTGAAGAAGGATTATGGCTGTAGCGATACTCTCACGGATCTTCCTCACGGTGGCGGGCGAGAAATCTTGTCGCAAGAGCACTCGGTCATGGCTTGATAGGTCAAGGAGTGCGCGGGGAGACAAGGCTTTATAGTCCAAGGCGGTGCTAAGGCGGTCGGGTCGGCCCGCATTTGTAGCCGGTCGAGGGGAGTCCGTGGGCGCGGGGGTATCGGGCGTTCTGTTGCGCGGAGGTGGAAGACGGGAGCGCGCGGATAGGAATGTGAGGGAAAGCTGCGACCGGGGCCTGCATGTCAGCGAAAGCCACAGCGCGCACACTGAGTCGCGGAGGTGCCGACATCCCGGGCCCGCAAATCAGTGGGCGTGTGAGGAGCGAGCGTAGGAGAAGCTGGCGCATGGGTCCCGCATGGCATAGATACAGCGGGTTTGGGCTGAGCGACGGTGGAAATGGGCCAAGGTGTGCAGATTTGGCCCAAGGAACTGATAGGTTTAATCTTTTCCTTTTCTTTTCTATTTCTATTTTCCTTTTTAACTTTCAAATTCAATTTGAGTTCAATTTTTAATTCAAACTTTTTGTGGCTCTTTCTTATTCAAATTTATATGTTCTATTCCTCTGAACATAGTATGAATAAATTTTATTTATTTACAAATTTATTCTGTTTTGCATAGTATTTTCTCTCTGGCTTTATATACATTATTTCCAATTTCCTAAAGTGCATTTTTTTGTTAACCTCAAACTCTCACTCAAGTATTATATATATTATTATTATTTTAAATGCACAAACAAATAAGACCCAACATGATGCATGAGTTGTTTATGTGCCACTTGTTAATTATTCACTTTTCAATGTGGTTATTCACATGTACCAATGAGTAAAGGCAACACCTATAGGGAGAATAATCTTAGTTCTTATGCTTTTACAAATTTGGGTATTACAAATCCTACCCCCCTTAAAAATAATCTCGTCCTCGAGATTTGTAAGAGGATGTAGAAGAAATTGTTTGTATGGGTTAGTTTCTAATTGATTTTAATAACAAAACTCTTCTTTTTTTTATATCGCAAATTATCAGGTGATTAGAAAAGCATGGGTATATATGGGTATAGCCACTTTATTATGCAGGATAAATGATATCTTTAAAGCATTTATAGGTTTGGGTAAGAAAGAGTAGGATAAGAAAAGACTCCATCCAAGATTGTGGCTCTTGATTCTTTTGAAGATCTGGCTTGAATCTTATCCCTCCTTGATTTGATGTTTTTCTTCTCCAGTCTTGGTCTTTGGTGTCTCCATCCGGGTTTGGGACAAGAGGCTAAGATACATCTGTTATGTAGGTCAAGTTGTTGGGTATGGCCGAGTTGATCTAGGTCACTAGTTTAAGTTTAAGTGGATTTGGAGTATGACTTTATCCTTCGTACCAGCATTAAGTAACTTACTCTAGATTAGATCATAATAGATTAGATAGAATCTAGATTAGGTTGGTACGACTAGATTAAACTAGTTAAGATCTCATTATTTTGGATTAGGTTATGGTGGTTACTTTAGGATCAGATAAATATAGTGGTTAGGATAAAACGAATCTTTCATGATAAGATGAATCTATTAGGATAAGAGAGAGTCTTCTAAGATAAGATGAATTAGTTGGAATGAGATCTTTTAGGATAAGATAAATCTCTTAAGCTAGATGTATTCCAATGGGGATAATCTAGGTTGTCTAGTTATTATATATATATGTTGGGGGCCTTCGTCCTCCGAAGGTCCTCAAAAACATGATTTGACAATGTTTTCCAAGTGGATTATGTGAACAGGTATCTTCGGACTCAGAATTATGAACATGAAGTACGGACAGGACGAAGCCTGAACCAGACGAAGGGGGATTAAAATGGAGGACGGGCTAATTACCAAGTTCCACGAAGGATGGTGCACAGCCGAAGCTGTGCGCAGGGAAGCTTCGACGCGATGGCAGAGAAAGGGAACCGACTTAAAGACGAAAAGACTACTTGGGCCTTGACAGATTTCCATAAGTCATTGGCAAATGTAATGGTCATGAATATAATTTTACGTGGGCTGCGTCCCGCGTCTATAAATAGATGAACAGTACTCCCGTACTGTTCACGCTGACTTGGCATTTGCTCTTGCGTCACGCTTGTACTTTTTACCTTCTCTCAAGACCGAAGGTACATTTGTAATTTGAAATCATTTCTATTTTTCCATGTTAATAAAAATAGAAATGATTCTATGATGAAGCCTATATAATATTTCATGCTTTATATGAATCCTTCGTCATTACTTATTATATTTACGAAGGTATGTCTCTTGTGACCTTCGTCTGAAACTCATTATTTCCCGAAGGAACATAACGTTCCGAAGGACGAAGGACGTTAATACTTAAACTTTTTATGTTGCCTTGTTCTTAACTCTTAGCATTTGAGAACAAGTCCCCAACATTGGCGCCCACCTCCGGTGAACTCACTTCCACTTCGAGTTTTTTGAACACCTTCGGAAGCTATAGACCTTCGCTATGGCGCCGAAGAAAGCTTCAGCGACTGGGGCTGCAGCACTGCAACCACTGGACCCCAACCAGGAGACCGTCTCTCTTCGGGAGGCCCGAAGCCAGAAGAGGAAGGCCGTCAGCCCGACGCTTCAGGAGGATGAACTCGACCAAGAGATCAGGGATATGGAGATGCTTCATCAACAGGTGCAGAGGAAAAAGGAAAAGATGGCCAGGCTGGCTGAGCTGCAAAGGCAGATAGACGAAGCTTCTGAAGAAGTTCGTCATCTTACCCACGATGAGCAGAACCGAAGGCCTCAACAAAAAGACCTTCATCAGGAGGGCTTCTTCAACGAAGATGACTGGTATGACAATTTCCATCATGGAAATTTTGTTTTCGATGATGCCTCTCCTCTGTCCGCTGAGCTGCAGGCTACACCTTGGCCTCCATCCTATAAGCCACCCCAGCTTCCCATGTTCGACGGCCACTCAGACCCGAAGCAGTTCTTGATGAGCTACGAAGCAACAGTGTCTTCGTACGGGGGCAATGCTGCAGTCATGGCAAAGTCTTTCGTTATGGCCGTCAGGAGTGTTGCTCAGACCTGGTATTCCTCCCTTCGACCGGGAACGATCACTTCATGGCAGAAGCTGAAGGATATGTTGTTAACCAGCTTTCAAGGATTTCAGACGAAGCCGGTCACTGCTCAAGCCTTGTTCCAGTGCACTCAGGATCATGAAGAATACCTTCAGGCGTATGTCAGAAGGTTCTTGCGTTTGAGGGCGCAGGCACCAACGGTGCCCAATGAAATTGTCATCGAAGCCATGATCAAGGGGCTTCGTCCTGGACCTGCAGCTCAATACTTTGCTAGGAAGCCTCCTCAGACTCTGGAGAAGCTGCTCCAAAAGATGGACGAGTACATTCGTGCCGATAATGACTTTCGCCAAAGAAGGGAGGAGGCCTTCAGATTTTCTGAGATGACCAGGGGCTTCGGAGGAAGATTCTATCCGAGGCATGTCAGGTCCATCCACAACTCCACTCAAAATGATGATAAGGGGAGTCAACGCAGAGTAAGTTGCCGAAGTTACAAAAAGCCGTTCCAAAGGGAGCGCAGTGTAAGTTTTTTGCTCCAAAGACGTTCCTAAGGGAATGCAGAGCATACAGCGAAAAGTCAACGCTGATACCGCCTAAGTAAAAGGCGAAGAAGCTCCAAAGACGTTCCTAAGGGAATGCAGAGCTTATACCGCCTAAGTAAAAGGCGAAGAAGCTCCAAAGACGTTCCTAAGGGAATGCAGAGCTTATACCGCCTAAGTAAAAGGCGAAGAAGCTCCAAAGACGTTCCTAAGGGAATGCAGAGCTTACAAAGATATTTTGTGTGTATCTTCGGAACAAACTTCATTTGCATAACATAACATCATCACATCATTTTGCATAGCATAAGCATCATACATCATGTTGCATATGGCAAAAGAAGGGGACACAGAATCAACCTTCAAAAGGATGCTTTGAGAAAGTGCAAATTGTGTAAAATCACGAGGGAACACAATGATAATCTTCGGAATACAGCTTCGGAAAATGTTTTTACGAAGCATGGATGAGCTTCATCAGAGTAAAATCGAAATTGTACGGCTTCGGGGAATGTTTTCACGAAGCATGGATGTGACTCATCAGAATAGTTTTAACGGAGAATGTCTTCTTCACGAAGCATGAAAAGAAGGGAAGGTGTTTTTTCGTCGAAGGCTCAAAAGTGGTATGTATGTAGAATTTCATGCATCGTAAAGAATTGAATAATGAAAAGAGACTTGCATATTACATTCAAATGTACAAAATATTACATAGATTACACTTCAAATGTTTTTTCTAAATAACACCTAGTCTTCTCTTAATACTACTTCGGCAGCCTCATTTAGAAGTTGTTCAACAACTTTATCCATGATAGCTTCGGCCATTTGTTTAATTTCGTCATCCCCTTTTGTGTGAATATCACCAGACGATCCAGCAGGTCCTGAGGGAAGAGAATATTTTTGCATTACTGTTACAAACCGCGAGCAAAGTTTGAAATAAAAATTACAACACAATAAGAACGACTAATTAATACCTATTTGCCCTTCGGCAACTTCTGTCACTTTCCTAGCATCATGGATGCCTTTTTCACTCCTTTGAATGATTTCTTGCGCCATTTCTCGGCCGCCGTTGTCCCAGACATCAGTAAAGAATTTGCCACCAACCATGCTTGCTTCGGCCGAGGGGTCTTTGATATCTTCGGAGGATAAGGCAGCTTCGGACTGAGCTAAAAATTTTACATGCCCGCAACCTTTCTTCTCCAAAACAGTAGCAACTCCCCTGGCGCCCGAAAAAGCGCAGATGTCGCCGCGGCTACTCAAGATTTCCTCGAAGGCCTCTGCTTCGTGACTGATCCACTCCAATGGACCTTCGAGATTGCCTCTTGAGAAATTCTCTTCACTGGAAAATGCGCCCACGCTGGCGAAGCTGGTTTTAATTTTCTTTACGCATTCCATGGATTTTTCGTAGCATTTTTTCTTAGAAGACCGAAGCTCTTCCACAGTTGCTTCCAAATGATCGGCCCATTGGTCGCTACATTCCCGTCTTGTTTCTTCAAGTATACGTTCTTCTTTCGCCCGGGCCAGTTGCTTCTGAAGGTCTTTAATCTCGCGTCTGTGAGCTTCGGCCTGAACCTTTGCAGCAGCTTCGTCCTTTTTTATCTTGTCTACTAATGTAAGCAGCATTTTATCTTTTTCTAGAGCTTCGTTTCTCAGTTTAATAACTTCTGAACATAAATTGTTGAACGCAATTTCGTAGCTTTCATCTTTGGCACTCTTTTGTGCTCTTAATGCGTTGCTTAGGATTAAACCCTATACGGAAAAGAATCCATATAAGGATAAAAGAATGAATTACGCAATAAAAATTTTCTCAAGCGTCTAATTCCCATACCTTTAAGCTATTGTACGCAAGACTGTCCGCGAGATCTTCCTTCGTCATAGCACATAATCCAGCTTCGAGCTTCGGAAAACCCATACTTCTAGCCATCTCCCGGCAGACAGATAATTCTTTGTTATCAGGGAGGCAGTATAGGAAGTCATCTTCATTTGTCCCATTGAATACTACCGCCCCCTTCGGATACTTTAACTCTCTAGCATAATGATTCGCTTCATAAGTCTCTTCTGCAGATAATTTCTTCCCCGAAGCATGTCGCACGATGTAATCGCATGTGCTGGAAAGAGCTTCGGGGGCGGCAGTGTCAATTTCTTCAACCAAAACTGGTTCTGATATTTTCTCGGATTGTTCCTTGGTGGGCTCTGAAGGCCCAGCTTCAGTTTCAGCTTGTTGTTTCGAAGCTTCAGTAGACGCTTCAGCAAGTTCAACAGTTTTCTTTGGAGTTGTGCTTGAAGACTTAATTGTCTCCAAGACATCTAGTACATTCACCATTCTTTTTCTTTTTGGGGTCACCAATGGGCCCTTTTGGTTTTTTATAGTTTCGACATTTGCTGAAGGACTTAAGATTTCCGATGCTTTTGGCCCTTCAATCTTCAGTTTTTCTACTTTTTCTGCCGAAGGCGCTTCAGTTTTCTCTTCTACCTTCGGCACTGGAGCTGGTTCTGTAGCTTCGGAGGCCAAAGACACTTCACCAATAAACTCTGGCACTGTGGCCGGCTCAATAAAACGCGCTCTGTGGGTGAGCACCTTCATCTTTTTCCTTTGTGGTGCTGGCTCACTAGTAGCACTCGTGGTAGCTTCTGTCGCAGGAGAAGTATTTTTTCTTTTGCGACCCAATACCGGATAGTGATAGTCAGGGTAGACAAACCCGACTGCGTCAAATACCCGGTTGAGCCTTTTCTTCTTTCGGCCTCCGAAGGCTGCTGATAACGCAGTGTTCTCGGCCTTCGAATATGCCCCAAGCAGTTTGTCACTTAATGTTTCAATGCTTTTCAACCAGTCATCATCTGGTTCAACAAACTTATCCGCATATTTGAATGTGTATTTCAGTCTGACCAGTCCGCCTTCGTCGGACTCTTTGATGGTCTCCTTCGGCATTTCCCACTTTCCTGCAAGTGGCCACACCCTGAAGGCAATATGCTCTTGGACCAAGTCCCTTGTCCCAATGAAAGAGCAGACTACGCCGAAGGCTCTTTGGCATTCCTCGGCTGCTTCATCCATTTCAACCTTCGGCCTTCGAAGTCCGAAGCGTTGCCAGATGGGGCGCATAATAATACTCTTGACATTTTCTTGCGCTGTTAAGTCATTCTTTACATAGAACCATTCAGTCATCCAGGCTCTAGGCCACCTCTTCCGAAAGGTTGGCACAGGGCGGCTTGACCCGGAGCGGGCACCGAAGCTGTAACACCCAAAGTTGTTGTGATATTGTTCTTTCCCCCAGGGCTTCGTCTCGTATAACAATTCATGAATGTTGCAAAAGCTTTTAGCATCTGCTTCTAAACCTTGGCTTCTCGCAGCCCAGACAAACATCCCCATTCTTATGATAGCTTCGGGAGTAATTTGATGAAGGTAGACTTGAAATGTCTTCAAGACTTCAACAACAAAGTTGCTTAGGGGGAATCGAAGCCCAGCCTTGAGAAAGCTTCGGAAGATTACGACTTCATCTTCTTCAGGGGTGGGAGAAGTCTTTTCTCCAGCGTCAGCCCTCACAATAGATATATCTCGGAAATACCGCCCCCTCATATTATCAATATGACTCTGCTTAATAGTGGTTTTCCCGAAAACCGTGTGACTTGGCCGCCATGGTCGATCTTCGGACTCTTCCCCGCCACTTTCTACATCGAAACTGTCGCTGTCACCAGTATCTTCGGACAAACCTTCAAGAATCTCTTTGGTGATTTTCTCCGTATTGGTCTCCGCCATCGCTATAAGGAACCCCAAGTTCTTCTCTTCGTCGAGACTCAGCTTCGTCTCAGCAGGGATCTTCTTACCTTCAGACATCTTCGGAAACGCTAAAAAACTGTTTTCAAGACCGAAGCTTCAAAATCAAAAAGATCAGCAAATCTTAGTTCACAAGAGCTAAAAATTTAGTGGGCCGAAGCAAATGGCAAGTGTGCGTACCAAATAAGTTTGCGGTATGATCTTATTTATACCCCCAGGGCGTTGAAAATTGAAAGACCCCGCTTGTCAGTGAATGTTGCTATTCTAGCAAAGGGAAGGTGTTTTTTCGGACCTTCGGCTCAAGGCCTTCGTCCATATCGCAATCTGAATTTATCATTAACAAATTAATATTGCGAGGGGCTACTGTTGGGGGCCTTCGTCCTCCGAAGGTCCTCAAAAACATGATTTGACAATGTTTTCCAAGTGGATTATGTGAACAGGTATCTTCGGACTCAGAATTATGAACATGAAGTACGGACAGGACGAAGCCTGAACCAGACGAAGGGGGATTAAAATGGAGGACGGGCTGATTACCAAGTTCCACGAAGGATGGTGCACAGCCGAAGCTGTGCGCAGGGAAGCTTCGACGCGATGGCAGAGAAAGGGAACCGACTTAAAGACGAAAAGACTACTTGGGCCTTGACAGATTTCCATAAGTCATTGGCAAATGTAATGGTCATGAATGTAATTTTACGTGGGCTGCGTCCCGCGTCTATAAATAGATGAACAGTACTCCCGTACTGTTCACGCTGACTTGGCATTTGCTCTTGCGTCACGCTTGTACTTTTTACCTTCTCTCAAGACCGAAGGTACATTTGTAATTTGAAATCATTTCTATTTTTCCATGTTAATAAAAATAGAAATGATTCTATGATAAAGCCTATATAATATTTCATGCTTTATATGAATCCTTCGTCATTACTTATTATATTTACGAAGGTATGTCTCTTGTGACCTTCGTCCGAAACTCATTATTTCCCGAAGGAACATAACGTTCCGAAGGACGAAGGACGTTAATACTTAAACTTTTTATGTTGCCTTGTTCTTAACTCTTAGCATTTGAGAACAAGTCCCCAACAATATATATATATATATATATATTTATACCTATGTGTATATGCAGATGTAATTGTGGACATTACTTCACAACCCATCACACTCAATCAAAGATCCAAATCAAACAAGTATCATAAGAACAAACATTCAAGTATATAGATACCTATAAAAATAGTTTTGTTTTTGTTACTAAGATTAGGTCGCCTATTCCTAAAAGTCACTTTAGGCACAGGATTTCGAAGTGTGAAATCCACATTTGTCTTTGGAAAGAAAAGGTAAGAACAATCAGAGTAAAGCGGAAATAGATGAGAAAAGATTAAGAAAAGTTTAGCAAGGATCAGAGTAGCAAAGGTAAGTAGAGAATGGTTGTCCAGTTCTATCTAGGTTTCGTCCTACAGTCAACATTCCTCTGATACCACTTCTGTCACACCCGGGTTTTAGGGGCACCAAGACCCGGGCGCGAACATCACCAGGTGTGCTGGGACCAAGTCTCACACATATGATGATTCATGGCACAGGATCGAATGTCACATCTTTACTATATAACAGAAGTTCTATACAAAATAAATAATTACATTATAAGGAGACAACGGTCCAGCAACCCAAAGTTGACTGGGAGACGACGGCCTAGACCACTCACGAACTCATCACGGCATCCTCCATGCGCCTCATCCTGTGGTACCTGTTCTTGACCTGTGGGGGGTGTGAGACAGCAAGAGTGAGCTCACATACGTTCATCGCTCAACAAGTTGTGGGGAATAATGTGCATGAACTCGCCAAAGGTGGGAGCTCACGTGAAGTGTAAGGCTTACCAAAGAGGATGGTTAGAGCTGAGCATTGCTTTTAAAGTTGGTCAAAATTTTATTAGCAATTACTAAGTATAAGTAAATACCAACCCAATTAAGTAGTAGAACAAAAGTAACAACATCACCTGCGATGCAATGCATATGACAAATTGAATTTAGTTCCATAAATTAATCATGTGAGTGTCCGAGCTGCTCATGACCGTGAGCACGGCTAGTATACCAGTTTTACACTCTGCAGAGGTTGCGCATCTTTACCCACAAGTCATGTTACCCATCTGCCAAGGGATCGCGACTTCCCATACACCTCTACCGAGGAGGCGAGGCAGGGTAACACTACGAGGCCTTTACAAAGTTCCACTAGCTTCAGAAAACCCGCTACAGTTTATAGGAAGTTCCAATGCAGGAATCCCTTGCAGGACCGCCATCGCAGCAAAATCCTCCCGAGGGCCTTCCTAGCAGGAATCCCTTGCAGGACTGCCAACGCAGCAAAATCCTCCCGAGGGCCTCCCTACACTGACCACTCCCCTACTGCCCTTGCCCCTTTCGGGTAAGGTAGTCTTCCACTAGCTTTCCTAATTAATCAGCCAAGGGGTCCCATTCCTCCCTTGTGGTAGCACTGTTTTCCCGGGTGGTTCTCCATGTTCCAATTAACATAATGATCTTATCATGAACAGTAAATAACAACTGACGACAAAAGTATAATCATGAATAGTAATATGTATCTCTATACCCAAAAACCACATAAAGCGATAGCAAGTACTACCCAAAGATTCAGTGGTGAACAAGGTATAAAGATAGTCAAACTAGGGTAACCTATTGGGTCCCATCAAAATTAACCTATGCAGATCATTATGATTAATTAGAACATGAGTGGGTAAAAAGAGGTGATCAAGGGCACAACTTGCCTGGCACTTGAGATTCCAGGTACCAACTTGCTCTTCAGATGACACGTGTCCTCACTGCTAAACGTAGCAATACAGGCAAACATAGTATAGGCAAAATTAACATTACACCAAACATAAGAACAAACTGTATGATAATAATCTACGCATTAAAATAAAACCATAGGAACAGGAATCATAATTTTTGGAGTTATAGATTTTGAGTTATGGATTTTCAAAGGTTTTATGTGCTTAAAACAGGATTAAATGGGAAATTATTTTTCTTACTGTTTCATGACAAAACAGGGACTATAAGTGATAGAAAATAATATTACAAAATTTTAGGAACTGAAATGGGTTAATTTGGAGTTCATATGCATTTTCTATGAATTATTGAAGTTCTAGCAATTATTTTCCTATTAAAAACCCATTTATAAATTATTTTCTCTGGTTTTATAAGGTTCTGGACTAGGCGCCAAATTCTAGGAAAACCAGGGGCTATCATGCAAAATGCGCAAAGACACAGCCACGGTCCAACTAGGATGGCGGGTTGATTTGGTTAAAGCAGGGGGTCTCTTTTGTAAAACGTACGGGCCGAAGGGGTATCGGGCTATTTGGGCCGTTGGATCGTCTTCGCACGGTGCAGATTAGATCGCATCCCTATCCAAGCGGTACGCACTAGGGACCACCGGATTCGTGATCGATGGCCCATATTCAATCAAGTCGGATACAATCCCCACCACACAATCTCCCATCCACGGTCTGAGTTCAATACAGGAAGGGATATGTTTCTTTTAATCTGATTCGCTCACTGCAAGATCGACGGTCGAGGCAACACTAAGCGAAAGGGTATGTGTGTTATGATCTCAGTCGTCCACATAGGATCTGATGGCCCAGGCGCTTTCTTCCCCAACCCGTGCCCAGACGGCGGCGCTGCCCCGCGCGTGTGGTGGCGTGGTTGCCGGAGCAAGGGCATTCGACGATTTTGAACGCAAATCCAAGCGTGGCGAGGCGCTAAATGACGCGAGTACCGTGGCGAGCAAAGGGAAGGGCGAGTTACCATGGGACGTGTAGCAGTGACCTCGGTCCACGGTGCATGGAGGCCACGCAGCGGTGCACGAGCTCCGGCGACAAATTGGACGGTCCCTGCGCGATACCCAGGCCTTGGAGCCACACCGACCGAATTCCCAAGGCTCGGCGAACACCCGCGGCAACCACATGAGCTCAGATCAACGGTGAAGAAGGATTATGGCTGTAGCGATACTCTCACGGATCTTCCTCACGGTGGCGGGCGAGAAATCTTGCCGCAAGAGCACTCGGTCATGGCTTGATAGGTCAAGGAGTGCGCGGGGAGACAAGGCTTTATAGTCCAAGGCGGTGCTAAGGCGGTCGGGTCGGCCCGCATTTGTAGCCGGTCGAGGGGAGTCCGTGGGCGCGGGGGTATCGGGCGTTCTGTTGCGCGGAGGTGGAAGACGGGAGCGCGCGGATAGGAATGTGAGGGAAAGCTGCGACCGGGGCCTGCATGTCAGCGAAAGCCACAGCGCGCACGCTGAGTCGCGGAGGTGCCGACATCCCGGGCCCGCAAATCAGTGGGCGTGTGAGGAGCGAGCGTAGGAGAAGCTGGCGCATGGGTCCCGCATGGCATAGATACAGCGGGTTTGGGCTGAGCGACGGTGGAAATGGGCCAAGGTGTGCAGATTTGGCCCAAGGAACTGATAGGTTTAATCTTTTCCTTTTCTTTTCTATTTCTATTTTCCTTTTTAACTTTCAAATTCAATTTGAGTTCAATTTTTAATTCAAACTTTTTGTGGCTCTTTCTTATTCAAATTTATATGTTCTATTCCTCTGAACATAGTATGAATAAATTTTATTTATTTACAAATTTATTATGTTCTGCATAGTATTTTCTCTCTGGCTTTATATACATTATTTCCAATTTCCTAAAGTGCATTTTTTTGTTAACCTCAAACTCTCACTCAAGTATTATATATATTATTATTATTTTAAATGCACAAACAAATAAGACCCAACATGATGCATGAGTTGTTTATGTGCCACTTGTTAATTATTCACTTTTCAATGTGGTTATTCACATGTACCAATGTGTAAAGGCAACACCTATAGGGAGAATAATCTTAGTTCTTATGCTTTTACAAATTTGGGTATTACACCTGCGCTTGTGGCCCGAGCCCGAGTCGGTAGGCTTGTCATCCCTCGGCTCGTTGAAGATAGACTCCTTCTCGTTGTTGTTGACCACCATCCCCTTTCCCTTAGGATCCATCTCTTCGGGCGATTAGTCCCCTCTTGAAGAGAACGGCTCTGATACCAATTGAGAGCACCTAGAGGGGGGTGAATAGGTGATCCTGTGAAAACTTAAACTTATAGCCACAAAAACTTGTTAAGTGTTAGCACGATAATCGCCAAGTGGCTAGAGAGGAGTCTCAACGAAACACAGAAACCACAGAAGATCAATCACAGAGATGACACAGTGGTTTATCCCGTGGTTCGGCCAAGACCAACGCTTGCCTACTTCCACGTTGTGGCGTCCCAACGGACGAGGGTTGCAATCAACCCCTCTCAAGCGGTCCAAAGACCAACTTGAATACCACGGTGTTTTGCTTTGCCTTTCAATATCCCGTTTGCAAGGAATCTCCACAAATTGGAGTCTCTTGCCCTTACAAGTATATGATCACAAAGAAGCACAGAGTAAGGGAGGGAAGCAACACACACAAATCCACAGCAAAATGCGCACACACACGGCCAAGAATCGAGCTCAAAAGACTATCTCAAAGTTCTCACTAGAACGGAGCTCGAATCACTTAGAATCACAAACGAATGCGCAAAGAATGAGTGTGGATGATCAAGAATGCTCTAAGGTTGCTTAGATGTCTCCTCCATGCGCCTAGGGGCCCCTTTTATAGCCCCAAGGCAGCTAGGAGCCGTTGAGAGCAAATCTGGAAGGCCATCCTTGCCTTCTGTCGTCGGGGGCACCGGACAGTCCGGTGCACACCGGACACTGTCCGGTGCCCGATTTCTTTCCTTAAACAGCGCTGCCGACCGTTGCAGACCGTTGCAGATCTGGGAGCCGTTGGCGCACCGGACATGTCCGGTGCACACCGGACAGTCCGGTGCCGTCTTCTAGCCGTTGGCTCGGCCACGTGTCCCGCGCAGATTGCGCGGCCGACCGTTGGCCCGGCCGACCGTTGGCTCACCGGACAGTCCGGTGCTCACCGGACAGTCCGGTGAATTTTAGCCGTACGTCGCCGGTGAATTCCCGAGAGCAGCCACTTCGCGTCGAGGCAGCCTGGCGCACCGGACATGTCCGGTGCACCCAGACTGGGCAGACTTTGGCTGCTCGAGCCATTTCTTCTCCAACTCGATTTTTTCTGTTTCCAGCACTTAGACACAATACATTAGTCCATAAAACAATGTACTAAGTCTGAGAAACATACCTTTATCCTTGATTTGTACTTTGTCCACCATTTTACAGTTAGGCACTTGTGTTGGGCACTAAATCACCAAAATACTTAGAAATGGCCCAAGGGCACATTTCCCTTTCACAGCCTTACCTCCTCGGCTCCTCGCCCCATGGGCCCCACCTCTCAGTCCCTCGCACTCACATTCGCACCCGCTCGCTCCCTGCTCCCTCTCTCTCCCGACTCGGCGGCGATTGACTTGGCGAATCGGCGAATCCCCTCCATCGCGGCGCCGCCCCGATCCAGCGACCTCGGCTCCCGTCCCCGACGCCGGTGACCTCGATCCACCAGCTCCTCTCTAACCCTAACCCCTCTCCCCTATCCAATCCCCTCTCTCTCAGTGAACTATGTGAGTTCGTGTTGTCGTCTCGTCCTCCCCTCTGGCCCTCCCCCGCTCGCCGTCGTCTCTAATCGGTCTCTGTCTGTCGTGTGTCGTTTGGGTGGCCCACGTGTTCTCCGGCATCGGGCTCCGGTAGCACAGGTAAACCCTAACCCTAACCCTAGATCTTTCGTAAACCCTAATCCTAACCCTAACTGTATATTGTTTTGCTCTTTTGTATGTCAGTTGCTGATGCCTCGTCTTCCTCCTCTGAGGTAGATCGGGCACGGCGACTGCGTGCTCCGTTGAGGGACGGTGCTGGAGATCGACCGTCCGCGGTGAAGGTCGCCATGGCGGATGATGACGATGTCAATCCGGTCACCGGCAACGACGACCTTCGCGCGGCAGGGCTTGTCCCAGATGACGAAGACGACATCCAGGCTGACGCTGCTGCTTTGCTCGGTATCGATCTAACCTCTGCTCCTGTCGATCTAAGTTCTAATCCGACCAACGCTGGTGGAGGGCCTGCTACGGCCACCGATACTCCGGCCGGCTCCACCAGCACCGATGGTGGTACTGGTACCTCATCTGTTGGTAAGCGTAAATCCACTGTCTGGGTTGATTTTGATGAGGTATTTGAGAAAGTGAATGGGTCCAATGTTCGAATTGCTACTATTTGTAGAATGTGTAAGACTCGTTTATCTGCTAGATCTTCTGCTGGTACTGGGCATTTGCTTAGACACCAGAAAGCTTGTAGGAAGAAGGTTGATCACGCTGCTAGGGTCCAGTCTAGGCTTGCTTTCAATCCTGATGGTTCTCTACACAATTGGGAATATGATCCTATTTTTGCTCGAACTGAGTTGTGTCGTCTGATTGCTAGGCTTGACCTTCCATTAGGTATTGGTGAGTCACAGGCCTGGGAGGATTATATTGCCCGTGCTCATAACCCTAGGTTTACCAAAGTTTCTAGACAGACCACCACTAGAGACCTTCTGAAGCTTTTCACTGAACGACGTAATGTGCTTATCAATTCTGTGTTGCCTGCTACTTCTTCGGTTGCATTAACCTTAGATATTTGGTCTGGTAATGCTAAGGAGGACTACATTAGTGTTGTCTGTCATTATGTTAATGCTGATTGGGAATTACAGAAAAAGGTCATTGGTCTTAGGCTTATTGAGGTTAGACATACTGGTCAAAATATTGCTGAAAGAATTGGTGTTGTGGTTGAGGAGTTTTGTCTGGTTGACAAGATTTTCTCTGTCACTCTAGACAATGCTTCTTCTAATTCAAAGGCTATGGATACATTGACACCTTTGTTTGCTGGTTATTTGGGTCCTGATCCTTCTTCTAACTACACTCTTATGCATCAACGTTGTGCTTGTCATATCATTAATCTCATTGTTAAATCTGGAATGAATAGACTGAAACCTTTTTTTGGAAGATTTTAGAACTGCAATTAATTTCTTAAATGCTTCTAATTCTAGAATAGCAACATTTAAAGAGTACTGCAAAGCAAGGGGTGTTAGACCTAGAAAATTTGGCTTGGATATGGATGTTAGATGGAATTCTACTTATTTGATGCTTAAACGCTGGGTCCCATACAAAACTGTTTTTTCTGTCTTCATCAATTCACATTATGAGTCACAATTGTTGCCTCCTAATCATTGGTATGTTGCTGAGAAGATTTTAGAGTTTCTAGAACTGTACTATGACTCTACTGTTGTTCTGTCTGATGTTTATTATCCAACTAGTCCACTAGTTCTTCACCATATTCTGGAAATTGCATCTCATTTGAAAGCATGTGAAAGAGATTTAAATCTTAGAACTATTGTGTTTCCAATGCAACTTAAATTCCTTAAATACTGGAGTGACATACCTTTGCTATATTCATATGCATTCATTCTGGACCCTAGAGCTAAGATGAGAGGTTTTTTTAATGTGTTGCATTTACTTGGTGAGTGCACTGGGTGTGAGTACAATACATATTATGCTGATGTCAAAAATGAATTATATAAACTGTTTACTAAATATGAGACTAAGTTTGGTGCAGTTAGGGCTCAAAGGGCTGCTCAGCCTTCTATTCATACAGGTAAAAGAAAACAAGCTTGGGGAAGAATATTTGGAGATTCCAGTTCAGGTGTTGTTGGTCCTCCCCTAGCTCTGTCCCTTCTGCTTCATCTTCATCTGCTATTTGTGAGCTCTCAGCCTACTTAGACAGTGACAATGTCACTTCTTATGAGGATGATTTTGATATACTTCTCTGGTGGCGTGACCACAAGCTAACATATCCAGTTTTGTCCATAATGGCAAGGGATATTATGTCTGTTCCTGTATCTACTGTCTCTTCGGAGTCTTGTTTTAGTTTGACAGGGAGGATAATTGAGGAGCGACGACGACGCTTATTGCCTGAGAATGTGGAGATGCTGACTTGCTTAAAAGATTGGGAATTAGGAGAAAAGAGAGAACAACATGTTGTTGACAATCCAGAGCTTGAGGACTCATTCCAGAACTTATTCCTTGATGAAGATGAACCTGTTGCTGCTTAGTGACTTTTGGTATTTACTACTTAGTTCTAGTCTTCTAGACTGTGATGTGGTCATCTGATCTGCGCTTTCACTGCTTTGTCATTGAGTGATTGTGAGAGTCATTTTGTATTGTAATATACATTTGTAACAGATACAAACTTAGTGATTAAACTTTGAGCTGGCTGCACTCTTTTTTTCTTTCTAGGGTTTCTCACAAGGGTGAGTTTTACCTAGAAAGGTTTTTAATGAGGCAGCATTGCACAAAACAGCTCATTTATTATATTTGTCTATATTTTCTGCTGCTTTTTTAACTTTGGTTAAATTTGTCTATATTTTCTGCTGTTTGGGAACTTTGGCGGGCTGGTGCTAGCACGGCCCGTTTTTTTGAGCGTGCCTAGCGGGCTGGCCCGGCACGAAAAGTAGCCCAGAGGGCCATGCTTGGGCCAACGGCCAGGCACGTGGGCTCTCTAGACACGGCCCGTTCAGCCCGTATACCCGGGCCGACCCGTTGGCTGATGGGCCGTGCTTCTCCGGGCCCGTGCCGGGCCGGCCTGTTGGCCATCTATAGGTACTCTCGGTCGAATAGGACTAGAGAAGCCAACCCATAAGGCAAAGACCACAGGATAGAATGGTCCTTTCAACCACCAAACGTGAAAGGCCTCGTTTGGTCCCATTAATCTTAGGACTAAAGTTTAGTACAAGGACTAAATTTTAGTCCCTATCTTGTTTAGTTATAGGAATTTAACAGATTCTAAATGCATTAAATACAATATATAAAGACCGAAATACCCCTTGTTTCACGCTAGTTTTCTAAGTAAGAGCAATTAGAGTAAATGTTGCCCTTTAGTCCCTTTTAGCACCCATTTGAGAGAATAGAGACTAAAGCCATTTAATCCCTACTTTAGTCCTTCTGTTTGTTAAAATAGAGACTAAATAAGACTAAAAACTAGGGACTAAAAACTAGTCCCTCTAACTAAACGAGACCGAAGTAAATGATTAAAAGAGGTTAAACAAGGTGTCATCGAAGTTGGTGACAATTTTACGAAGCCAATGACAGCATTGACAGATGTGTGAAGCCACTGCTCAGACTAGAGTTGTACAGTTCTTCTAGTCACTTTCGAATATCTCCGACAGCTTAACATACTAATACCTATATTCAAACTTCAATGTGAAAACAGTACAGTCTATAGTGCAAAATAGTGCTTATGGATAAATTTTAGGCGGCCTAAACACAAGACATCCACTATAAAATAACAATAAGGAAAAAGGCCACAATGAAACCAACCAATCTCTTGAACAGCTTAACCAACAGACTAGGCATTTTGACTATGATATCCTGTTCCTTGCTTAAACCGCACAGGTAAGAAACTATACTCTGAATGAACATAGTAACTTACTTTTTTTCCCATAAACCGTCCAAACAGGAAACAAAACACTTAGGCTGGCCGCGGTGACGAACGCCAAAGCAAACGGTATACATATGCAGTAGACAAATGGCGCAGACACTTTGTAAATGCTACTGTAAAATTTGAGCGAGCATGGAAAACTCTATTTGTATTTTTGTAGAGTTTGTTCCCTCCTACTCGCCGTACACGGGCGGACAACCTGTGTCTTTCAATAGTTGAGTGCAAAGAGAACGAGAATTGGGAAGAAATAAAATTATATATGATAATTAGTATAGGGTTGAGATATAGAGTAAACATGTGTGCGGAGGATTGTGGTATAGATTAAAGAATTTTGCTGACCAGGACAAAATATTCTTTTTAGGGTAGAAATTTATAGTAGTATGAGTGCGGATAGCCTTAACTCATCACCTCCTTTAAAAAGTCAATAGTACCACGGTCATGTTAATGGATGGATCACTGCATCTTCATGGTGATAGCAATCCCTTTGCAAGATCTGAAAAGATACAATGCAGAGAACTTTCAACCATGTAACAGTTACACATATTTGAGACATGTACATGGATTTGGATCATGCATCAGGAATCAGATAGGTCATTGAAGCATAAATAAAGTGAGTAAAAGAGCAATAGATCATCAAGTTCCAAAAACAACTAGCTAATTTCATGAATGTTTCTTAATATCTAGAGCCAGACCAAGATTAGGCTGGTGAGAACAACCATAAAAAAACTATAAGTTCATACATGACAATCTGGTTTTGATAACTCTTATAGTATGACACATAAATCACAGCAAAAAAACATATAGTCAGATGCAAAACTGTGTTGTACATACTAGGGTTAAATACCCGTAAAAGTAATGTGGTGCATATGAGAATGCAGACTTCTAATTTCATAAATACATTGCTGCTGACTCCTATGCACAGATACCATGATTCATATTCCTGTATAAGTAAAATCTTACTTATCCTCTGTTTGACTAAATTTTGCAGATCACAAACAACACAAACATCTATATATAAGGTGTAAAGGTTAAAGATGAGCACAATGCCAGTACCTGGAGTGTAGAAGCTCACATAGGGTGCCATGGCATATTTGGAGCCCGTCTTGCCTCCTTCTTCACCTGCTCCGAGCTGAGCATGACTGCGAAGACTTCCATATCTATGCTAATGAAAAGGGTATATGTGCCTCTTGGAAGCCAATCACATCAAGTGAGCCAGTTGTTTTCAGAAAATTTATATTTTTTTTGAAATGTTTCGAACTTCAAACAGTCAAAAAGGTGTGAAACAATCAGGATATGGCATGTGCAACATGTGGTCGGTACTCACCGGTAAGGGTCGGTACCAACTGATTCTCCAGTGCATGAATCAGTATTGGCCGGTCGAACCGACCGACATCGGAGCTAAACCGATCGGTACTGATTGCTATATATTGCTATTTTATAAGCTGCTCAGACTAGAGTTGTGCAGTTCTTCTAGGCTATCTCCAGCAGCTCTCCAATCTCATTACCTATCTCACCTCCTATTTCAAACTCCACTCTGCAAATAGTGCTATCTACAGTGCAAAACAGTGTTTTGCACGGCCATATACACGATTTGCTGGAGAAAGCCTCACTTTCTATAGACACAGGGCATCCCTTATAAAATAATAATAGCGAAAAGGCCACAATAAAACCAACCAATCTCTTGAACAGCTTAACTAATAGACTAGCCATTTTGACGATGATATCCTGTTCTTACAGTTCCTTACTTAAACTGCACAGGTAAGAAACTAAACTTTTCTGAATGAACATGGTAACTTGCTTTTTTCCCATAACCGTCCAAACTGGAAAAACACTTTAACTCATCATCTCCTTAAGAAGTCAATAGTGCCACAGCCATGTTAATGGATGGATCACTGCATCTTCATGGTGATAGCAATCTGCCCTTTGCAAGATCTGAAAAGATACAATGCAGAGAACTTTCAACCATGTACAGTTTACACATATTTGAGACATGTACATGGATTTGGAACATGCATCAGATAGGCCATTGAGGCATAAATAAGTAAAAGAGCAAAAGATCATCAAGTTCCATAAACAACTAGCTAATTTCATGAGTTTCTTAACATCTAGAGCCAGACCAAGATTAGGCTAGTGAGAACAGGTACCACAAAAAGCTATAAGTTCATACATCATACATGACAATCTGGTTTTGCTAACTCTTATAGTATGACACATAAATCACAACGAAAATCATATAGTCAGATGAAAAACTGTGTTGTACATACTAGGGTTAAATACCCGAAAAAGTAATGTGGTGCATATGAGAATGCAGCCTTCCAATTTCATAAATACATTGCTGCTGACTCCTATGCACAGATACCATGATTCATATTCCTGTATAAGTAAAAGCTTACTTATCCTCTGTTTGACTAAATTTTGCAGTTCACAGACAACACAAACATCTATATATAAAAGGTGTACATGTTAAAGAAGAGCACAAGGCCAGTACCTGGAGTGTAGAAGCTCACATAGGGTGCCATGGCATATTTGGAGCCCGTCTTGCCTACCTTCTTCACCTTCTCCGATCTGAGCATGACTGCGAAGACCTCCATATCTATGCTAATGAAAATGGTATCTGTGCCCTCTTGGAAGCCAATCACATCAAGTGAGTCCAGCGGTTTAAGAATAGGGAAGAGCGTCCTCAACTTTACGATTCTGCCTTGCACCCATTCCGCAATGCCGCCAGGACCAGCCTGCCATGACCACAGGTGGAGGTTGCCATCCTTCACTCCGGCGAGTCCCAAACCACCGTCCTCCACGGTCACAGCAATGCCCTCTGTTGGCTCAAACATATCCGGCGCATTGATCACATGTAGGTTCTGTCCATTGAGGTCGTATTTGACAATCATTTTGCCTTCCTGTGCGCTAAAGTAGAGCGCGTCACCGGCAAGGAGGCTGGGCCTTTGCTCGACGTAGGCATCAATTTGAATGGAGGATGACGTAGTCCATACGCCAGTCTCCGATGAGTAGACGCTCGCCCACCTGAGAGTATCTTCTTCGTAGGCGCCTATGACGACGACGAGGTATGGGCCCCCGTGGCAGTCAAGATGATCGCAGCCATCCGCGGCGCAGAGAACAGCTGCGGTGCGGCAGAAGTAAGGGTACCCGGGCACGGGCATTGGTATGTGCTGCTGGTCGCCCGTGATGAGATCCCAGACGACGAGGCGCGCGGGCGCATGCCGCTCGAAAGTTTGTAGCAGCGCGCGCCCGTGGCGGCACTCGATGAACCACAAATCGAATTGGTCGAACGCCGGTGCAGAGAAGGGGAAGGTGGTGGCGGCGTCGGCGGCGACGACGAATCGAGCACAGGGGCGTTCGTCGTAGATGTTGTAGAGGAAGCCAAGCAGGGGCGGCGCGCCGTGGAATCTGCGGTAGCGGCGGAGGAAGATGGGGCTAGAGAGGAGCTCCCGCCAAGCCTTGCAGACAAGGGAGGCGCGCACGAGGCACGCTGGGTCATCCGGTGGGAGGCGAAGGAGAATCTCGGCGGTGGCGTCATCGATTAGATCCGGCGGCGGAGACGCCATGCCGTGCACGCGGCCGATCGAGGATTGGATTTGGTTTTGGTGCGGATTTAGCCGATTGGGGAACGGGAACAGGGAGAAGAGGTAGGAAGCGACGAAGGCCCACGGGCCACCTCTCCGGCAGGCAACCGTCAGGTTCGGTTATTCCAATATAAAGGCTTGTTCGGTTAGCTCTCAATCGATTGAGTGAGATTGAGTGGATTTAAATTCTAAACAAGTCAAATTTTTTCTTAATTTTTTATAATCTCATCCAATATATGGGTAATGGAATTAACCGAACGAAGCCTAAATAAATTGGATGAAATTTGAAAAAAATTAAGTTCAACTTATTTGAGATTCAAACATATTCAATCTCACTCAATCTATATAGATTAAGAACTAATCAAACAAACTCTCAATTGACGTCGTTTAAGCCTTTTAGCTAGGAGTATTTGATAATATAAAAAAGATCGATATTACTTCCATACCATTAAATATTTATAAAGCTGCCGTCTAAATTAATGGTAACAACGGTTAAGGTAGAATGAAAATGATGTTTTTGTACCTGGTTGTAAAATGCATCAAAACTTCTGTTTTTCCTCTATATCACTGTGACATCATAAAAAAAACTTCACTTCCACTATGACAGTAACATAAAAAACTTAGGGTGTTATTTGGTTCACATAATTATAACATCACGGGTAACAGATAACGTAGATCATATTTGCTTAAGTCTAACCATATCACATATCACACTAGAAACTGATACCAGTCTATTCAAACGTATTACCATTGTTACTCGAGTATGAATCATTACCGTTGCTATTTACGAAAACCAAACATTAACTTAGTTTTTCTCTGTACCATTATGACAGCTTATGTGCACATGAAAATTTTAAATAGATATAATAAATTTATAATGCATCCAAAAGTTCTGATATTTTAATAAACAAAATAAGTATTTAAATGAAATGTATTTAGGCATAAAAGAGGTCCGAATTTATCATCCACATGCATTGTCGGTTTGATTATAAAATCAAGTTTGAATACAAAAGATGATCAAAATAACCCCCCCCCCCCCGGTAGTTTATATATTACTAGGTATGTGCCCGTGCGTTGCGACGAAACCGTATAATAACACGATAACAATATATATTATAGGTATATTCCCGTGCGTTGCGACGGAAGTAAAACATTTATATAAAACATTGATACGGAACAACAAACATCACTATAATTTTTAATTATTTCTAAATAATAACTTATTTTCTTGATCCCAAACTATAAATACAAGTGGTTATATTGCAGTCATCAAAATAAACAGATGAGTACGATTCATATAAACACTCTCAAAAAACTTTTCTGTAAAATTCACTTGCTTCCAAATCCACACATATATTCACTGAGTTTTAGTATTGGTTTCTCCAAGTTGGCGAACAAGTTCTTCCGTTATTCTCTCCCTTTCACTTTGGTCTTGCCCAACTTCATCTCATATCATCTAAAGCGACACACTGAGTTTAGTAAGCATTTCAGCTGGAATCAAACAGATACATATTCTTCTGTTGAGAAAACTTTGTGTACCTTGAGTTCTTGAAGTAAGTATGCACATGAAGACTCTAGTAGTGTAGCAGCACCGGGAGTTTTTCAGCCATCTATGATGAGAATATGCATGGACCATATTTACTTACCATCAATGTTATCATTAGCTCACAGGACAATAAAACAAATATTTTATCAACGGAAAGAGAATCGTAGTGTAGATAATTAGAAACATGACTCCGAGGAGGTCATCTGTGTTCAGCCGTTAATCCCCTCTACCCTCCGGAGCAACATTCTCGCGCATTGTAGAGGATTGAAGGCTGCACCATATCGGAGGCCATCAAATGTACACCTGAAATTCACTTTTAAATTATCAATGTGAATTGCTAGCCAACGAAATGCCCATTGAGATCAGTTAAAGAAGCTACCAGCAATATAAATATTAATATAGACAATAATGCTATATCTCTATACATCAATAAACAAAATGTGTTTTAGATAGATCAAGTACTTTAATGTTTCTCAGGTAACATAATGCATATAAACGTTTGCTTCACAGAAAAAGGTATATAGCTGAAAGCAGCATGAAACTTACCAGTGACTTGTCATATAAAATAGACAAACTGCAAGAAGGCTCCACTGAATCACCGAAACCCTAAACCCTAAAAACATCATTATCAATAGCTTATTTTCTTGATCCCAAACTATAAATACAAGTGGTTATATTGCAGTCATCAAAATAAACAGATGAGTACAATAACCTTTTAAGCTATATGAAAATAGTAATATCGGCCACGGTTCATATAAACGACTCTCAAAAAACTTTTCTGTAAAATTCACTTGCTTCCAAATCCACACAAATGTAGTATTCGATTGTTAACAATAATTAAGGTAAATAGTAGAGCAACATTACTTTAATAAATATATAAAGCTAGCTCCCCTTGTATTCTTGCTTGCGAGTGAATAAGTACATACCTCTTCTTTTAGTTCATCTAAAATAGAATAAGAATTACTTGAAAACAAATGTGACTCCACACTTCCTAGAGGATGAACTCATGAACAAGAACCCTGTGGTCATCTTCACAGCAATAGCCGATGAACACAAAATGACGACACATATCTCAAATAAACACAAGTGTGCTATGGATAAGTGGTTAGTGAAAAAAGTCTAAAATTGATCTGATTATACATACTCTCTGGCTCACCTTCCATCTCGTTTACCATGAACTTTTCTCTGCATTCCGTGCTACAAAAGGATTTGTCACCCCTACAATCAGAACACGGTATACCAAACATCAAACAACCATCAATAGAACCACATGCCTATTCAAGAATAGAAAAACACCCATAGCGGTGATTCATCTACTAAACTGGATCACTTTTGTATTGCCTGTTGCGATCGGTGAGCACTGAGTTTTAGTATTGGTTTCTCCAAGTTGGCGAACAAGTTCTTCCGTTATTCTCTCCCTTTCAATTTGGTCTTGCCCAACTTCATCTCATATCATCTAAAGCGACACACTGAGTTTAGTAAGCATTTCAGCTGGAATCAAACAGATACATATTCTTCTGTTGAGAAAACTTTGTGTACCTTGAGTTCTTGAAGTAAGTATGCACATGAAGACTCTGGTAGTGTAGCAGCACCGGGAGTTTTTCAGCCATCTGTGATGAGAATATGCATGGACCATATTTACTTACCATCAATGTTATCATTAGCTCACAGGACAATAAAACAAATATTTTATCAACGGAAGGAGAATCGTAGTGTAGATAATTAGAAACATGACTCCGAGGAGGTCATCTGTGTTCAGCCGTTAATCGCCTCTACCCTCCGGAGCAACATTCTCGCACATCATAGAGGATTGAAGGCTGCACCATATCGGAGGCCATCAAATGTACACCTGAAATTCACTTTTAAATTATCAATGTGAATTGCTAGCCACCGAAATGCCCCATTGAGATCAGTTAAAGAAGAAGCTACCAGCAATATAAATATTAATATAGACAATAATGCTATATCTCTATACATCAATAAACAAAATGTGTTTTAGGTACATCAAGTACTTTAATGTTTCTCAGGTAACATAATGCATATAAACGTTTGCTTCACAGAAAAAGGTATATAGCTGAAAGCAGCATGAAACTTACCAGTGACTTATCATATAAAATAGACAAACTGCAAGAAGGCTCCACTGAATCACCGAAACAGCGTCAGCAATAGAGAGTTTTGTCTCTTTGATGTTTCTGTTGCAACTTTATCATACACCAAGCTACAAAATAAAGATGATGGCAACAGAAAACTTAGTGGCCAGGAAATCTGCACGGTACATCATGTGAATATATTTATTTCATTGGCAATCGAGTGATTTCCACAGTACCTCATGTCATGCAAATTAATGCCACAAACGGACCTTGCCTTCCCAATAGGATCAAAATAGTTGGACTCCAAGAACAAAGCACGACCGCCGATAAAATAAGTAAAGGGTTTATCTGAAAACTATAAAAAATAATAATAAGTAAACGGTTAGCCAACATTATTAGAGCTCAAAATAGTCCTCGCAAATTAATTGCATAAATAATTCAGCACGCAGAGGTTTAAAACCACGCCATCTTAGTTCTATTGCACGATGGAGCTACAGAGTAATTTTATAGGAAAATATAAATTCTAAATGATAAATCTCAACCTGATCCTAATCCAAAAGAACAACATGGGACATGATCTAATATGAACACTATTATTACAACTTTGAATAAGGAACAGACAATCTAAATAGGCAGCTAATGTAGCCAGATCACTATCCCATCCTCTCACAAATATAATGACCCAATGAACTGTTTCAACAAATTGATTCATCCATAAAATGATAACGTGAAACAAAAAAAATGTGTCCATAGTAAATGTAAATGTAAATGTAAATAAAAACATTTTAAAATATCGTACAACTTATAGAGGGCATTTTAAGCATTTGAATTAACAATAATTCAATAACCAACAAAAATTTGAATTTGTTTTGTCGGAAATCCTCCTTAAAACAAGAGAGCACCCTCCAAAAATTAGCATAATATTCTTTAGTATCTTAGAAATCCAATTTCGATCCTTAAATTTTATACTGTAAAATCTAGAGTCCATTACCACCCCTACTTGCAACTCTTGGTAATGTCCTAGCACCAGTAGCACCTCACTGAGTAATAGACTAATAGGCTAATAGCTGCAAAGTACATAAACCAATCCACTCACCTGTACTATCAACATGTTCACCACTCGCCATGCAAGCTTTATTTTTCTTGTACACCTGAACACCACTCCCCGATGGATTTGGAAGGATGGGAGGATGGAGTGCGTAGAAGTTCCCAATAGCAGCTGCTGCCGTTCTGAAGCACTCTTTCTCATCATCCTAGGAACCTATTTTAAGATTGAAATTACTAAAAGAATCAGGGTTGCCAGAACGAGGACTGCATCATCCAAAAAAATGCCACGAGGGAGGCTTATCAGGGCTCAAACAAAGAAACAAGTTAAATAATAACTTATGTTCAGATACTTATATAGGAAAAGCTAATTAAATTTCATTAGCTGAAACAGTTATGCAATGAATCACTTGCCATCTCGATAGTGAGTGTATAGTCTAGCACTCTAGTTCCACGATCCAATTTTAAAGTAGCACACATAATGAACTTGACTTAATAAGAGAAAACCTACATCATTCCCCATAGTCAAAACAAATTCTGGGAGACGGTCCATATCAGGGGTGTACTGATCAAGTACAACTGGAAGCCTGGTCAAGTTCCCATCGTGATCAACGTGAATAGAGAAGTACTCATTAACCATCTCAGCGTTATCTTTCAGTATTTTCGAGTTTGCCTGCAAAAAATAGGTTATGTTCATTTAAAGAGCTATGTAACAAGAAGTTTTGGCAGACTCAAACTGAAATAAACAAACATAATAACATATAAATATATACATCACCTTAGGCACCTATCACATTAATCATGATTTTGGGCAATTCCAAAAATAACTTACCTCTGCAATCTCCAGTTTCTCCTCGTCATTTTCATCACCGATTGATTCATAATCTTTCAGTGCCATCAGCAGCAGCTCCTGAAGAGGAGCTGGTTCACTAAGCTGGATCGCATTGAAGTTTCCAAAACAGCACAGAGCTTGCTGGTACATGAGTTCTTTACTGCACCATGAATTCAATAATTAACATACCACATGAAATTAAATACTAAAATGTCCCTGGAAATAAATAGTATCAATGCAATATGTCGAAGTGGCTGCAGTAGTTGCAAGCTTCCAGCAGGACATTGTATGCAGGTGGCAGCAGTGTGATGATCTGACATGGCACTATGAAGCCCATGGAGTCAGTCACTTCATCTCCAGCTTAGACCAAATTAACAACACCATGGAGCAATTTGCATTCCAGCCAAGCACAATTTATTAGTCACCCACACAAATCCTGGACAAGGAACTGAATCGAAAGGAATTCGAGTTGTAGAGGAAACCACTCGCTGCTACTGCTAGAAAACAAGCATGATCATGAAAAGTGATCTGGACAATTTCCAAAATTATGAGAAAGCCACTTACCCCTTTTGCTGCTGCAGACATGATGAGGTTTGGCCAGAGTTCACTTTCCAGAAGAAGTACCAAACTTGGCTTCCAGTATCCAATAAAACTATCTATTGCAGTAGGACAGTCAAGAGGAGCAAACTACACGCATAAAAATGGTGGGAAATGTTACTGGTGTGTGGAGCTAGGAGTCCTGTACTTGGTTAATTGGCGGGAGCAAGCTTTGCTGTTCCTACGTTGTTTTATTCCCTTCTTAATGAAATGACATGCAGCTCTCCTGCGTCATTCGAAGAAAAGAAAAGAAAACAACGTATGTTACCTGGTTGGCAGCTTTTTCAAAGGCAACAAAAGCAAACTCACCACCAGGTGCAAGCAAGAGGCCAACACGAATGGCAGCTATAGCAGAAACCCCAAACACCCTGCCGACAAATGTAACTAACAATGTCATTCCAATTATCAAGAGACTCAATATATTTAAATTTGAATATTTAAAACATCTGAATATTTTTTATGTGGCGTATTCTATTAAAATCTGAATATTTTTTATGTGGCATACTCTGTTATAAAATCCTAGATCCATTGTTGGCAGGGAATGGTCAGGATCGCTAACAGTTGTGGCAAAGCACTCATTGCAGACAAGAAAGATGGTAGTGAGGTTCCATACCCTTCGGACAAGGAGCGTGAGCCACCACGTGAGCTGACTGGTGATCTTTGGTGATAGCTCTACCACACCCACCCTGGACAAGCCATGCACAACCTAGCCCCTCCAACCATGTCACCTGTGGACGATGGCCAGCCTATCGACCTGGCCCTAGCGACCACCACAGAGGTGCCTGCGCTGAACCTGTGGCAACGCCTACCATGGACAAGGACAGTGTCGATGCTTCTTCAATCGTGGATAAGAATGAGACAGTATTTGCACAACGCCCACTGCGCGAGAGCCTAACAGCCAAGCTTGCAAGCTATTTTTTCGTGACTCCTATGCTGTTAATGGTTTTGTTCCAGTGTTGATTGCTGAGAAGAAGGATGGCTCCATCTGCAACCTACAAGGATGTTTATCAACCTTGTAGGGTCGGCTCTGCTCAAACTATAGACAAGGTTTATGGCAAGGCTCTTCCTCAGTCAGGTACACTCAAGGGTCGTTAACTGTAGTGTGTTCTCTTTTAAATAACTTTAGTGTGTCATCTTCTACTGAATTATTAGGCAACTTAGCGCTTATGAGAATCTTAGTCACAATAGTGATTTAAACTATGTGAATGATAAGTGGTTTATTTGAATCTCTTCTCCCACTTTTGCAAATTATTTACATCTGGGTGCTTCAAACATCAAAGTCCATACCAGAATTTCATCAAGAATGAAAAGATACATGAACTCTGTTGAAACCAAATAGGCTTTCTAAATATTGTAAAATGGTTAAATACAATTTCAATAATCACCACCAATAACTGTATAACCAACCACGTGAATTGAAGCATATGACTTATTAGAAAGCAACATATGCTTGAAATGGAATTTATAAGAAAGGCTATACAAGTTAGTTTGGCTTGCAAACAACAAAAGAAAATTTGTCAAATTAATTGGCTTGCCTGTATAGCTAGAACAGTTTATACTTTATATAGTGGATAATTATTGCATCAATAAATACATGTTTACCAACCTTAAGAGCGTCATAGCATCTTGCAATTGGATTGGCAGCTGCAAGAAATGAAGTCCCTAAAATGAGTATTATTGTAATGGCAGCTTTGGCAATAGATATTGTCTGCTGCTCCATGGCCTCGGGAATCGCAACTCTGGAATTGCATAAGAAAACAGAGACTGGGTTAATGAGGTTTCGACAGGGCATAGCAAGAAAGAAGATTTACTATGTCTATTCTAATTTCACCAAACATATAAACTGGCGCCATGTCTTTAGGTCGCATCTTATCAAATTCATCGATACAAACCACTCCACCATCAACACCAGTTTGAGCAGTGCATAGTTAATGGCTCGCCCCAGGTAGATCAACACATAATCCTTCCTTTTACTAAACCTTGGTTGTTCTTGCTTGGGATATACTACCTTTAAGACTATTTGTAAACGTGAGTTTCTTGTTTCTTTATTTTTTTTCTGCACACAATAAATATATTGTGTAAGGATATAATTAAAAGAGCAAACTTTTGGGTGCTGATTCAAGAGATGACAGATCTATACTATTTTCCTGTAAATGGTAATTAAAGTTTATGTATAAATAGTAACAATTATCTTCTATGAGTTTAGTTTTTGCAATGAAAATAATAAATCATTTTAGGGGAAAATCAATCAGGGGAGTGCTTATTTTCATGTAGAGTTTCTCGTGGTCTAAAATGTTTTAGAAAGAGGATAATATAATAGAACTTAAGTGCTTATTTTCATAAGTAGAAACAAAAATAACCATACAATGGCCTTAGTGTTACGTCTAGGTGAGTTCACTTTGCAGGTGTAACCCAATATGTTTTCAGTAGTTCGATATTATTATTCAAAGCTAGATCGTAATTTATTCAGTAGCGCTAAGCGCATTGGGAAATTTGTGTTTAGTCTGTAACCCGAAACACATCTTATTGATAGGGAGAGTTCCAGACAACAGGTTGTATTCTACCCCAAAGTTATTGAGTGATGACAGGTTGTACAGTGACCGTGGGAGCACGCCCGAGAGGTTGTTCGTGAAGAGGAAAAAGAATTGGAGGTCTTCGATGCCCCCAAACTCGTGCGGCACCGGACCATTTGGTTCTCTGTCAGATCAAGGTACTCGAGGAACAAAGGTTATCAAGCGATCCTAGGATGGCGACCGCCAGGATGTTGTTGGCCACCAGGAGCCCCCGGAGGTTGGAGAGCCTATTGCCGAGCTCGACGGGGATGCGACCATGGATATGGTTGCTACTGAGGCTTAGCACCAGTAAGCTGACGCAAGAGCTGAGGTTGGAGGACAACGTACCGGAGAAGGCGTTGTAGCTCAGGTCTAGCACTTGCAGATGCGCAAGGCAGTCGATGGTCGCCGGGACCTCCCCACGGAACCAATCGTAGCTCAGGTTCAGCATCTGCAGGAACGTGAGGTTCCCGAAGGCCGAGACAGCGCGCCGGTGAGCCCGTAGGAGGGCAGGCTCAGCGACACCACCACAGGCCTTCCATCGATGGCGTGAACCACTAACAAACCCCGGAAGACGAAGGCAGCGCCAGGAGGGTTCAGGGCTAGGGTGGGGGCGGGGGTGGGGTGGTTGGGCGAGAGGGAGACACGGGTGTGCGCCGCCGCTTTTAAGGGGGACGCGTCGGATCGAGCTAGGTTGGCGGATCGCAATGGGAACAGTGGGATGGCGGAGTTGGTTGAGGAGCTCCCGCGCACGAACCCATGGCGAGTTGAGGAATTCATGGCGCGGCCACGCGGAGAGCTCGGTGCGATGGAGGCATTTGTTGGCAGAGGTGGCGACCACGATCGACGCCGGGAAAGCAGAGGCGACGGTGTGGCGATGAGGACGTCGAGGATGGGGCAGACGCACGATGAGGACGCGGAGCGGCTGTCGCGGCGGCGGAGGCGGGCGGGGGCATCACGAGCAAGTGACAAGCGAGGGCACACTGTACCGATTCGCTATCTGGGCCGCACCAAACATCGCTGGAATACGGGCCACATGAAGATTTTAGCCCAGGACACCAGCATTTTTGTGGTGCTTTCTTTACTATTGTGGTTAGTGCCATACCGGCTAGTGAAACAGGCAGAGAACGACTTATAAGCATTGGTGCAGCCCCAAATGTTAACTTGCTAGTGGCTCAATGGTGTTGGTAGAGAACGATTTAGGTAATGTTGTAGATATTTGTTTTGCTTGGCGAGGAAATGGGCCACCTGGGTTGCATGCGTTGGGAGGGCGAGGGAGCAAAGCTGCGCGTTGGGCCCGACGTGGGAGGCAGAACCGTGCACCATCCGGGTGTGGACGTCTACACTCTCCTCTTATATAGTAGTAGAGATTTGGCCATGTCGACCTCAAGTACTAGAAACCCATGCTATAAAGATGCAAACCTCTCGGGGCTAGTTTAGAAACTGAGCTCCCCTCCATTGCAGAAGGGGGTTTGAGTTTTTAAACTAGCCCTTAAAGATGAAGTTTTTATTGCTTCTAGTTATTATTGTCGAGCTAAAGGGGAATCACAGATGGTTTGGCGTGGGTAGACTACCTTCTCATTCCAATCCTTCTTCACAACTATCACTTTGTGAATAACCTTCTTCTTGTGTTGTTGCTCACTTGTTCTCTTGTCAACTATGTGTACTCACTTATCCAAAAGGGTATGTAATCGACAAAGGCAAAGAATCTAAATGATTGGATCGTGCTCTAGATCCCCCCAAAAAGGATAGATGAGTAAAAATACAATTAGTTAACCTAAAGTGGTGAAAAGACAAGTATATGAAGGAATTAGCTTACCTAAAAGAGGAAGTAGGCTCAGTAGTTGAACTATGAGAAGTGTTCTTTTGTTTCTTCGTGTTGATGGGGATGGTATGTTCTCCTTTTTCTTTGATAAATCCGCAACAATAGATAGAACTAAAAAGATCATCCTTTGTGCATGTGTTGTAGGCATAATGCTAGTATCAATAGTAGTTGGTGATATCTTCTTTTTTTTTCTTTTTAGGTGGATCTCTGCACAAACATATATGTTAGTAACAATGCAAACATATAAACATAATTACAAAGTTTAGGATCCATTTTACCATCAAGCATCATTGCTTTGTCTTCTAGGTCACCATCCTTATAAGTGTACCAATGATGTTTATATTGATGACATATTGGACAGTGGTGCCTACCCTTGGCTCCTTTGCTGCCAGCTCTATTGCTTTCTTGTATCTTTTTTGCATTCTACCACCCATTGACTTCAACAATAGAGGACACATGAATAAACTGTGTTTTACATGGGTGAAAGGATTTAGACGGCTAAAGGGAGGGTGAATAGTCCATAAATTTATCCTATAAATTCATAAATCATTATAGCAAAGTTTGATCAATACAAACATAACACTAAAAACTACTTTCACTAGCATAAATTCACCCTGTAGGGAATGGTGACACCTAAGAGGAGGATCAATTAGGCAATCTAATTTATTTCTAATCCATGCCTCTAGTTTCTCTTAATCAAAATCTATGCAAAGAACCTAGCTATCTTAGGTGTTACTATGGTTTTAAATAAGTGTTGTTACCTTACCGCAAAAGGAGTTAGGCAACCTAGGTTATAAATCTATCTATTAGCCTATATTAAGCTACATAGATAAAGCATATGACCAATACAACATAGTATAAATGTAGAAGCTTAAATGTGATAGAGATACGTTGACGCGCCGATATTTTTACTAAAGTTTTGAGGAGCGCATAAGCTTTCCCCTAGTCCTCAATGGAGCCACATGCAAGGGAATGTCCACACGAGGGCTAAGCTCCCAGTAAGGTAACTCTTTGGATAGCCCTAGGCCTTCTCCATACATAAGTGGTGCTCTAGTTTTGGCCTTTTATGGACACTCTCCACCATCTTCACTATCGAGTTTCTGATTGAAACACCATGGGTCTTGTTCCCTCTAGTACACAATGGAAGCCACACCACAAATGCAGTTAGTGTGATATTGCAAGACTTACAGGCTCAACATGATACAAACAGAATTATGCGCACAAGCACCAAGGGGTTTGAAGGTGTCTAACCTCACTTCTGATCACTAGGCATAACCTAGAGCAAGTGCTAAAACACCAATCTAACTAACCTAAGCACTTCACAAAAGCACCTAAGCTAATCACCCAATGATCTTTGAGCACTTAGGTGCTAGAGCTACAGTAATGGAGTCTAAACTCTCTAGAAATGTTTCTTAGGCCCCACCATCTCAGGGCTTGTTTGGTTTCATCCCATTCCATGTGGATTGGATAGGATTTGGTGGGATTAAATCCATAGAAAGTCAAAATCTCTACTCCTTTTCCAATCTCATCCAATCCATGTGGTCTAGGAATAACCGAACAAGGCCTTAAATGGCCAGTTGGGGTGATCTATATAGCCCCTAAGTAAAAATCAGTCATTGGAAGTAAAGTAAAAATTTTGCGCACTCACCAGACACTCCAATGTCTATCCACGTCATCTAGCCATTGGAACTTGTCATTGATGATCTGTTGAGTAAGAGAATTCGGTGTGATGACCAGTGTAACACCAAACAAGTTTGTGAATTATATCCCTTCTCGGGTTGCATTGTAATCTCGATGAGTACCCTATCTGGTGGGGCATCTGGTGCTTCACCAGATATGTTCGGTGCCATATCTCCCCAATCATGACACACATGCATGTCCAGTGAACTCTTTTTCTCTATCCCTTTCTTTAGTACAACACCAGTGACTTATTCGGTGCCTCATCACTGGACTCATCTGGTACAGCTGAGCAGTCTATTTCCTTTGTTTCTTTGTGTCTCTTCATCTAGGCTTCTTCCATCATATGTAATAGATTTTAGCGTTCATCGGGGGGCAACCGTAGCTTTGATAGTTGGGGACCTCCACTTCTGGTTGCTGACTTCAAGATGTTGTTGGTCTTCCTCAAGACATTCTAGATGATGGATTATAGGACATGTTGGAGCGCAGTGACGAGGCTGGCAACCAGGCCGTGGCCAAGATGTCTGCGGGTGATATTATCCGCAAGGCTTGGTGACTCCCCATGTTTTGTTTTTGATTGGTCAGAACTATTCTCCTGACTAAAATACATGGACCGTATTATCATATTGCTTTTTGGCTCTCCGCACATATTTATTCACATGGTCACGTTTTCTAATCCTATGTGTCCCACGTTGTCTTTCAATGGATTTTTGTTTTTAGACCCGCCTTTTCAGGTCCGTCATGAGGCATTTGTTGCTTCTTTGAAAGATGTAGGCCTCTGGGCGTCCGTCTTCTTTAAATAGATAGGTTGCTCTTGCAACTTTTGCTCTTCATTGTCTTCTATTCTCAACCATGGACCAGGGTGAATCATCGAGGGACGAGCTCCTGTACGCAGGGGAGCCTTCTAGGAACCGTCCCTAGGGGCTACGGTATAGGCGTTTTTCCTTTGGTTTGGTCCACTAAGTTTACCTATTTACCTCATCCCTTTGACCCTTTTTGCCCCTCTTTAGGTCGAGGATTCCTTCTTTCAGGGCATGAGGTGAGCTTGATCCTTCACTTTGGCTGATTAACCCCTCATTCCATTCGGGGTCATCGGTGGAGGATCTCTAAAGGGACCTTGTCGCAGCCCATGCTGTTGCGAGTGCCACTAATGCCGAAGTCCGACGTCTGCGAACGTGCCTTGCGGCTCTTAGCGACTTGGGAGCTAGTAACTCAAGTGGCTCTATTCTTTGGTTTCTAGCCTTCGTTTTGCGTGCTACTGAGGGTTTGCAATTTTTTGTGCTTTCAAAGCTAGAACTTGAAGTTCTAAGCCCTCGCTTATGCATGGATCATGGCATAGGGTTCCGTCATGCCCAAGGTAGGTTTTGTCACCTACGCCTTGATATTCAGGATTGTGTTCGTGAAGTCGTAGGAGTTTGGGATTCATCATGGCACGTTAGTGGATTTATCCATCATGCAGTTACACGGTGGTGAACTTCATGATGCCATTGGCTATCTAGAGGGCACGATGGTGGAGAATCTAGGTCATTTGATAAACGACTTTGATGTTGCCGCAAATGTTGTGCTTGGGGAGGTATTCGTGGAGGAGATAATCTATGGTTTAATGTAGCTATCTCGCTAGGTTATGACCCTCTTGCTTTATCCTCATTCGATAGGGGTTTACACACATGGGTTTTGGGTCTCCTAACCCCTGTCTATTTTAGGTATTTCATTTCTTCGATAGGGGGTGCTTTCGTGCAACTTTCACCCGTCCGCCATGCATGTGCGGGGCGAGCCCCTTAGTCTCTGTTTGATATAGAGATCCATCTAGGGGGTTTATTCCATCTTTCTAGTTTACTCTCTCCTAGGCGCCCTATTCGCAAGGATGGGGAGAGGTGAGCCGTATAACCCTTTCCTCGATGGGCCAGCAATGGCGCTCGATGAGCTGCAACTTGGTGATTCCAGTGAGGCCCTGGTTCCTTTCGTAGGATATAAGCATGATGTCAGCCGGTGACCGTCCTCATACTACCAATCACTAACTCATATATTTACCAACTCTGTTCAACTGGACCCAATGGCTCACTACCTCTCTCCACGATAAACCATAAGTTAGACATTCCTGATAATTGAACACAAGTTGGTGATGCCCTTGACGCTCATGCTCTAGGGTCCTGGCTGCTAGTGTGCCCGTCACCGGCTGCCCCTCACTTAGTTTATGCTGGAGCAGACGCAAGCCCTTCGTGGACAGGCCTCAGAACTCCAAATTTTTTTGGGTCCACCACGACCTGCCGGGTTACGACTATTTTGTGAGTCGCAAGATTTTTCAATCCCTACAAAGGAAAGGGTGAGTATGGGTTATTACCAGGGAGATCCCATGGTGAGCGATCCATTTCTAAGCAGCGATGGTTTGCAGGGCAGCCATGCTGATGCGTCGGTCGTGGAGGCGCTGGATCCTCTTGAAGTCTGGTCGAGGAGAAACGGTCCTGTGAGAAAAGGGTGTGTCCGCTTGTTTGGAGGTAATCTTTGTAATCGACCAAGCCTCAATCCATTTAGTGAACTTGTCAACGGTGACTAATATGTGCGTGTAGCCCCTAGGCACCTTTTGGAAAGGTCCTACTAAGTCCAGTCCCCATACCATGAATGACCAAGTGATCGGGATCATGTAGAGTGCTTAGGCTAGCAAATGAGTGAGACACGCGTAGTTCGACACCCTTTGTAGTTGTGTACTATCCGCTACACGTCTAACACCATGGTCGACAAATAGAAACCTTGCCGAAAAACACTCTCGATGAGGCTTCACAGCGCAACATGGTGCCCATAGGTCCCTTTGTGGATGCCCTTTAGGAGCTACCTTCCTTGGTCGATCGGGATACATCGTTGTTTTACCGTTGTGTGACCTTTCTAGTATAGGTCTTTGCCAATGAGGACAAAGGACTTGGCGCATCGATGGAGTCAGCGTGCCTCCGTTTCGTCTGCGAGGAGGGTGCTGTGGAGTAGGTAGTCTTGGTATGGTAACCTCTAGTCATCGATGGGACTCGATGGGGTTGCCTCGCCCTCTATGACAGCAAAGGTTTTGGCAGGTGGTCGGGATTGGACCCTAATGGAGGTCATGAGGCCCATTGGGTCGGTAGACAGGCGCTCAAGGGTCGGCAATTTTTGCATGGGGTTTCACCACACTGAACGGTCAACTCGAAAAGGTCGTTAGTGAAGACCCCTGCCAAGACAACTCCTCATCTGGACACTATTTTCGCTAGAGTGTCACCTGCCTCATTATCCCTCCAGAGGACATGGTTTAGCTTGAGGCCATCGAATTTGTCCTCAAGGCGGCGCACTTCTTTATAGTATGTTCCATCTTGCGGTTGTGACATTCCAAATATTTCATTACTTGTCTGATGACGAGTTGGGAGTCACTACAAAAATTCAAACACCAGATGCCTAACTCAACGGTGATGCATAGATCGTTCACGAGGGCATCGTACTTCACCATTTTGTAGGAGACTGGTAAGTGGAGGCGAATGGCATACCTCAATCGCTCCCCCAACGGCAAGACGAAATCAACCCCGTTGCTAGCTCCTTCATTAACGAGCCATCAAAGTACAAGGTCTCATACTCTTTCTCCGTTGGCGTGGGAATCGTCTAGACTTCGGTCCATTCCGTGACAAAGTCAGCGAGGAACTATAATTTGATTGTCTTCATGGGACATAGGAGATTTTGTATCCCATCTGCTTGAGGGCCCATTTTGTGGTTCTTCCAGTGGCTTCCGGGTTATGGATAACCTCGCCTAGGGGAAATGAGGTGACCACTGACCACAATAATTGGATGCGAATCGAAGTAGTGTTTGAGCTTCTGCTTGGTGATGAGGATGGCGTATAAGAGTTTTGTATCTAAGGGTAGCCAGTTTTCATGTCGGTAAATACCTCTCTTACAAAGTAGATGGGGCACTGCACTTGGCGCACGCGCTCTTTCTCATGTCTCTCTACCACGAGCACGGAACTAACCACTTGGGTGGCCACTGCAACGTAAAGCAAGAGACGCTCCTTGTCTTCTTGGGGAACAGGATGGGGGTGTTGGACAAGAGATATTTGGGCTTCTCAAGGGCTTCTTAGGCCTCTAGGGTCCATTCAAAATAGTCGGCCTTTCACAATATCCTGTAGAGGGGGAGCCCCCGCTCTACGAGCCATGAAATGAAATAACTAAGGGAGGCCAGACACCCTATGACCCACTATACTCCCTTGAGGTTGTTAACCGGCCCCATGCTCGTGATGTTGGTGATTTTCTCAAGGTTGGCCTTGATGCCTTTCTCAGAGATGAGAAAACCCAACAACATGCCTCCTGGGATGTCAAAGACACAGTTTTCGGGGTTAAGCTTGATGCTGTTAGCTTTTAGCCTATCGAACAACATCTTGAGGTTGGACACGAGGCTGTTGGCCTGCTTAGTTTTGACCATAATGTCATTGATGTATGCCTCCACATCCTATCCAATGAGGACACCGAAACATTTGATCATACACCGCTGATAAGTGGCTCCGACATTCTTGAAGCCAAAGGGCATGGTCACAATGCAATATGAGCCGAACGAGGTGATAAAGGAAGTGATGTGTTGGTCGGATTCCTTCATTGTGATTTGATGGTAGCCAGAGTAGGCATTCAGAAAACTCAGCACCTCACATCCTGAGGTGGAGTTGACCACCTGATTGATACGCGACAGGGGGAACAGGTCTTTCGGGCATGCTTTGTTTAGGAATGTGTAATCGACACACATTCTCCATTTTTTGTTCTTTTTTACCAGCACTGGGTTTGCTAACCACTTGGGATGATATACCTCTTTGATGAACCCGGCAGTCAGGAGCTTCCCTACCTCCTCACTGATGGCTTTGTGCTTCTCGTCAGAGTGGCGTAGCCGCTGCTTCATGGGCTTGGACCCTGGTTTAATCCACAAGGAATGCTCAATGACTTCTCTTGGGGAAGCCAACATGTCGAAGGGTTTCCACATGAATATATCCTTTTCCACACGGAGGAAGTCGATGAGCGCTCTTTCCTATTTTGGGGATAACACAGCCCCAATGTGTACCATCTAGCCATCAACACTGTCGGGTTTGTGTGGCCTAGGTCTGGCCGCCGAAAATAGGTATTTTCAGAGCAAAAAAATTAGAAATAAGTAAAATTAACAGAAATTTCAACAACAATATATATATTACAACAACACAATCCATCACAGATATAATAATTCATCCATAAAACCATCACAAATATCACAATTCATGCACACAAGTATCACAATACATCCACCGCAAGAGTACGTCAATTG
The DNA here is from genome assembly GCA_029449295.1 of Zea luxurians. Taxonomy (NCBI): domain Eukaryota; kingdom Viridiplantae; phylum Streptophyta; class Magnoliopsida; order Poales; family Poaceae; genus Zea; species Zea luxurians. The sequence goes on from JAOPSE010000090.1 coordinate 3,746,037, forward strand.
ACGCATACCACATATACCCTAATACATCATAGTTCATATCAAACCCATCGAAAGGCACCAAATTCACCACAAGAGACAATTGATCACATATAGGGGTCGTTTGAGTTATGGCCACTACCTCCAGAAGCAAAGAAGTTGTTGACGAAGTCGTCTATCTGTTTTGGAGTCTCAAAGAAAGAAGAATACATTAATAACTACAGTTCTAACTTTTGACCACTATTCAAATGAATTGTTTGTCAAACAAACTTCTTCTTGTAGTAGCTCCCTCCCTCCAAAAGCTCCTCCTGGTGCTGGTATCACCAGTGGTGGCATCTTGTGGCCCATAACCCCTGATCCCTACAAAGTCAAGATTTAAAAGGTTAATACAAATGACAAGTCTAAACTAAATTGAATTTGATGGACACACCAGAGCTAGTTCATAATAAGTTCTTGTTCATAATGCATTCGAGTAGAGATACTTATCGACGTACCTGAGGTGGAGGTATCGGAGCATGTAATCCCCACTGAGGCATCGACGACTGAAATTGAGGGAAAATGAATGGTTGTTGTTGTGCCTGCTCTGGAAACCAAAAATGTTGCAAATCCAGTATATTAGTTATAGGACAAATATACGACCTTGTTGAGAATAAACAAGACACTCACGTTCATTGCTTGTTGCGCATGTGCGTTGTAAGCTGCCATGTACTCTGATTGTTGTTGGATGAATGACATTTGCTGCTATCGTAGCTCTTCATGAAACCTTTCTTGCTGCTCCCTCATAGCCTCCTTCATGCTCGAGCCCTGACTACGACTGCTACCACAACCCGCTTGCAACGAAGAGCCACCACAAGACCGCAACTCTGTCGAATCGTTCACACCAGTAAAATAAAATATCTTGAAAAACTAGAAAGTTAGCTATTCGGTCATAGTTTCAATCTTATTGAAAAATTTTCACAAGTCCATACCGTCCATGGGCCTTTCCTCTAATAAAATGCACAACTTCAGCGTCGATGGTAGGTGCTCCTCGCCAATCATAGTCTTCTACATGCTTCCTAACCATATCTTGCCCGTAAGTCTCCTGCAATACAATATGAAGGTTTAGCACACATGTAATGTGTAGCTATATGGCAAGAAAACATTAATCCTAACAACTACTAACCAGACGCTCAGCGGCCACCTAACTGCATAACTCATGGTATAATTCACTGTTTTTTCTCTCTATGCCCTCGCCTATAAACATCGATTGGGCTAGAGACAACTCCAGTTTGAGCCTCCTACAAATATATGAGTTTAAACCGATTCCATTTCTGAGTAAAATAGAATACCATGTACTCACCATTCATTTCACCAATCGAATGTGTCCATCAGCCCCATAGGTATGGTTGACTACGACCTCATCATCGTCCCCGTCCTGCTGATGGCGCTGCCTATGTCGATTCCTGTTTGACTTCTCAATCCACTCTGGCGAAGCCCATATCTCACAAAAACTTTATAAGCCTGCGGCCAGTGTTCCATCCATGGAAGAGTTACCTGCATCTAAATTTAGCACAAAATTACATTCACATCTGAATGAGCTGCTAGATTAGATTTTTACCTCCATGTACTGGTCCACAGTCAAATAGACATCTGAATATTGTCATGGCCTCGAAGCCATTCCTTGTGCTTTTCTTCAGTGCAAGGAGTATGTAAACGTTCCCTAGGGTTCACCTTGTGAACTACCCACCATGCTTTGAACTTCGGGTTTGGGTACGACATATAGTAAACATGCTTGCACTAGTGTGCAAGGATAAAATTATCATGGCCTCAAAGTCATTCCTTGTGCTTTACTTCAGTTATGCCATATTGACTTTGTCTAATCCCATTATTGTTGTCAAACCAATAACATAGGAAGAATACTACTTTTAGAGTTTGTTCCCTACAAAATTAAATTCAAGGATGTTTTGAATGATGCCATAATAATTAGTTTCTCTTCCGTATGCATCGATTGTCCTAGTCACAACTCCAGTATTATGTGCGGCTGTACAAGGATGAGACTTTTCAAATTGGTCTGAACGAAAACAGAAGCCATTCACATCGTATTGACCAAAGGTTCTATAAGTCATCATCCCATAAGATAGTTGTCTCAAGTCCTTGTGTATGTTAGGAGTCTTTGTGCACTGCAAATGATACAAAGTTAAAATGACTACCTCACTTAAAAGGCTAAATGAAATCAGTGTAATGGATATAAAGAGTTACATGATCCCTAAAGTAGTCAACAAAATTAGGTCTTCCTTGCCTCCCATGTCACCGCATCATATCTGGCTGTTTGGTTGTAGGCTGATGGGAATAAGATAAATAATTACATCATACAAAGACAATGATCTCGTAACCATCGTTGACTGGGAGACGACGGTCTAGACCTCTCATGAACTCATCGCAACATCCTTCATGCGCCTTATCCTGTGATACTTGTTCTTGACCTGGGGGGAATGTGAGTACAACAAGTGTGAGCTCACATACGTTCATCATTCAACAAGTTGCGGGGAATAATGTGCATGAGCTCACTTACAGTGGGGCTCATATGAAGTGTAAAGCTTACCAAAGGAGATGGTTAAAGCTGAACATTGAAAGGGAAATAGGGTTAACCTTTTCCCACAATTAATTTTGGTGATTGAATGCCCAACACAAATATATGGACTAACTAGTTTGCTTTAGAATACATGTTCTACAGGTGCAAAAAGGTTCAACTCAAACCAATAAATATTCAACATAGGGTTCAAATACAAAGGAGCAAAGAAACTGAGTGTGCTCTGGCCTGGCGCACCGGACTGTCCGGTGGGCCACCGGACAGTGTCCGGTGCACCAGGACCGTATAGGAACGAACTGGTCACTCTCGGGTTTCTCCAGGCGCGCTCCAATATAATTCACTGGACTGTCTGGTGCACCAGTGAAGCAATGGCTCCTTCGTGCAACGGTCGATTGCAAAAGCTGAAGAACCAGAGCTACAGTGAAGAACAGTGCGCGCAGAGTTAGAGCCGCCCATCAGAGGCGCACCAGACAGTGAACAGTACCTGTCCGGTGCGGCACCGGACTGTCCGGTGCCACTAGAGGACAAAGCCTCCAACGGTCAAATGCTCCAGAACCCTAACGATTAGGTGACGTGGCTGGCGCACCGGACAGTGTTCGTTGGCGCACCGGACTGTCTGGTGCGCCCATCGACAGCAGCCTGCCCCAACGACTTTGTGGTGGTTGATGGCTGTAAATACCTCCCAACCACCACCACTCCAAGCATCCAAGCAGTCTGATCTTTGCATTCAATACAAGAGCAATAGACTTCACTCCAAGACACAATCAAAGCGATCGATCCACTCAAAGTCCCCAAATCAACTCTAGTGCATTAGGACTTGTGAGAGGATCCCTTGTGTTTCTTTGTTGCTCTTGTTTGCTTGGCTTGGCTTTCTTTTCTTTCTCACTTCTTACTCTCAAGTGCTTCGTAAGCGAGGCAAGAGACACCAATTGTATGGTGGTCCTTGCGGGGTCTAAGTGACCCATGAGATTAAGGAAGAAGCCTCACTCGGTCTAAGTGACCGTTTGAGAGAGGGAAAGGGTTGAAAGAGACCTAATATTTGTGACCACCTCAATGGGGACTAGGTTCTTTAGAACCGAAACTCGGTAAAACAAATTACCGTATTCATTCGCTTTATTTCTTGGTTGATTTGTTTTCCCCCTCTCTCCCGGACTCAGATTTAATTCTAACGCTAACCCCGGCTTGTAGTTTGTGTTTTAAGTTGTAAATTTCAGATTACGCCTATTCACCCCCCTCTAGGCGACTTTCAATTAGTATCAGAGCCAGTACTTCATTAGAGTCTAACAACTCGAAGTGATGTTAGGAGATCACGCTAAGAGGGAGATCGTGACCGGCGACAAGCCCGCAAGCCCGAGGAGAACCCACTCAAGGGAGTCCGGCCACAAGCATACGGAGGAATCCTCTTCCTCCAACAAGACTCATCAGAGAGGCGACAAGAAGAAGATGAAGAAAGTGGTCTACTACGAGACCGACTCATCGTCGCCCTCCACATTGGCTCCGACTCGTCGTCTGTCGCTTCTAAGCGCCATGAGCGCAAGAAGTATAGTAAGATGCCCTCCACTATCCTCGCATTTCTAAACGCACTCCATTACTTTCCGTTCCCTTAGGCAAACCACCATATTTTGATGGTGAGGATTATTCTATGTGGAGTGATAAAATGAGGCATCATCTAACCTCACTCCACAAAAGTATTTGGGATATTATTGAGTATGGAGCGTAGGTACCAAAGGTAGGGGACAAGGACTACGATTCGGACGAGGCCGACCAAATTCGGCACTTTAACTCTCAAGCCACAACTATACTCCTTGCCTCCTTGTGTCGAGAGGAGTATAATAAGGTGCAAGGGTTAAAGACGACCAAAGAAATTTGGGACGTCCTCAAGACGGCACACGAAGGGGGCGAGGTGACCAAGATCACCAAAAGAGAGACGATCGAGGGGGAGCTCGGTCGATTCGTCCTCAACCAAGGAGAGGAGCCACAAGCCATGTACAACCGGCTCAAGACCTTGGTGAATCAAGTGCGCAACCTCGGGAGCACCAAGTGGGATGACCATGAAATGGTCAAGGTTATTCTAAGATCCCTTGTTTTTCGCAATCCTACTCAAGTGCAATTAATTAATTCGTGGGGATCGTAGATACAAATTAATGTCTCCCAAGGAAGTGATAGGAAAGTTTGTTAGCTTTGAACTAATGGTCAAAGGCTCCAAACACATCGTGAACTTGGAGCAAGGCACCACCTCCACACCTGAGGTACGACCCGTCACATTCAAGGCAACAGAAGAAGAAAAGGAGTCTACACCAAGTAGGTTTCCCGTCGATGCCTCCAAGCTCGACAATGAGGAAATGACGCTCATCATCAAGAGCTTTCGCCAAATCCTCAAGCAAAGGAGGGGGAAGGACTACAAACCCCGCTCCAAGAGGGTGTGCTACAAATTTGGTAAGCCCAATCATTTTATTGCTAAATGTCCAATGTCTAGTGATAGTGACAGGGGCGAGGACAAGAAGGGGAAGAAGAAGGAGAAGAAAATATACTACAAGAAGAAGGGCGGCGATGCCCACCTATGTCAGGAATGGGACTCCGATGAGAGCTCCACCGACTCCTCCTCCGACGAGGATGCCGCCAACATTGTCGTCAACAAGGGCCTCCTCTTCCCCAACGTCAGCCACAAGTGCTTCATGGAAAGGATGGCAAAAAGAAGAAGGTACAATCTAGAACCACCCCCAAGTATACTACATCTAGTGATGAGGGTAGTTCTAGTGATCATGAAGATGATGTGCTCACTCTTTTTGCTAACCTTAACATGCAACAAAAGGAAAAATTAAATGAATTGATTGGAGCCATTCATGATAAGGATGAACTCTTGGATAGCCAAGAGGAATTCCTTATTAAAGAAAACAAGAAGCATGTTAAAGTAAAAAATGCTTATGCTCAGGAAGTAGAGAAAAATGAAAACTTGACTAAGGAGCTTAGCATTTGCCATGATTCAATTACCAATCTTAGAAATGAAAATGCATGTTTAAATACTAAGATTGATAAATTGAATGAATCAATTTCTAGCCTTAAAACTGAAAATGCTAGTTTAATTTCTAAGGTTAGAGAGTTAAATGTTTGCAATGATTCTATTTTCTGTCTTAGAGATGAAAATGCCATGCTAAAATCTAAGATAGATGAATTAAATGTTTGTAAACCCTCTACATCTACTATTGAGCATGTTTCTATTTGCACTAGATGTAGAGATATTAATATTGATGCTATAAATGATCACCTTGCTTTAATTAAACAACAAAATGATCATATAGCTCAATTAATTGCTAAGATTAATGAGCATGAAATTGAAAATGAAAAGTTTAAATTTGCTAGAAGCATGCTCTATAATGGGAGACGCCCTGGCATTAAGGATGGCATTGGTTTCCAATAGGGAAGCAATGCAAAGCTTAATGCCCCCAAAAAATTGTCTAACTTTGTTAAGGGCAAGGCTCCCATGGTTCAAGATAATGAGAGCTATATTTTATATCCTGCTAATTATCATGAGCACACAATTAGGAGGATTCATGCTAGAAAACCTCATAATGTTTCTCATCATGCATTTATGTATAAGAATGAGGCATCTAGCTCTAGGCATTCTACTCATGTTAATATGCCTAAAAAGAAAACTCCTACTACATCAAATGAGCCTAACATTTCATTTAAGACTTTTGATGTATCTTATGTGCTTACTAACAAATCAGGCAAGGTAGTTGCCAAATATGTTGGGGCCAAATACAGGGCTCAAAGACTTGTGTTTGGGTACCCAAGAGTCCACCAAGCAATTCAATGAGATCACCCCATCAACTCCATCCTTGGTGACATTCATAAGGGGGTAACCACTAGATCTCGAGTTGCTCATTTCTGTGAACATTACTCTTTTGTTTTCTCTATTGAGCCATACAAGGTAGAGGATGCATTAAGAGATTTGGATTGGGTGGTGGCAATGCAAGAGGAGCTCAACAACTTCACGAGGAATGAGGTATGGCATTTGGTTCCACGTCCTAATCAAAATGTTGTAGGTACTAAATGGGTATTCCGCAACAAGCAAGATGAGCATGGTGTGGTGATAAGGAACAAAGCCCAACTTATGGCCAAGGGTTATTCACAAGTCGAAGGTTTGGATTTCGATGAAACATATGCACTCGTAGCTAGGCTTGAGTCAATTTGTATATTACTTGCATATGCTACTTACCATGGCTTCAAGCTTTATCAAATGGACGTGAAGAGTGCCTTCCTCAATGGACCAATCAAGGAAGAGGTCTATGTTGAGCAACCTCCCGGCTTTGAAGATAGTGAGTACCCTAACCATGTCTATAAACTCTCAAAGGCGCGTTATGGGCTCAAGCAAGCCCCAAGAGCATGGTATGAATGCTTGCAAGATTTCCTTATCACTAATGGCTTCAAAGTCGGCAAAGCCGATCCTACTCTCTTTACTAAAATTGTTGCAAATGATTTGTTTGTATGCCAAATTTATGTTGATGATATTATATTTGGGTCTACTAACAAATCTACTTGTGAAGAGTTTAGTAGGATCATGGTTCAAAAATTCGAGATGTCAGTGATGGGGGAGTTGAGATATTTCTTAGGATTTCAAATCAAGCAACTCCAGGATGGCACCTTCATCAGCCAAACCAAGTACATTCAAGACATTCTTAAGAAGTTTGGAATGAAGGATGCCAAACCCATCAAGACACCCATGGGAACAAATGGGCATCTCGACCTCGACACGGGAGGTAAATCCGTAGATCAAAAGGTATACCGGTCGATGATAGGATCTTTACTCTACTTATGTGCATCTCGACCGAATATTATGCTTTTTGTATGCATGTGTGCAAGGTTCCAAGCCGATCCTAAGGAAGTTCACCTTAGGACCGTAAAGAGAATCATGAGATATTTATTTTACACTCCTAAGTTTGGGCTTTGGTACCCCAGGGGATCCACATTTGATTTAATAGGATATTCCAATGTCGATTGGGCTGGGTGTAAAATTGATAGAAAGAGCACATCAGGGACTTGTCAATTTCTAGGGAGATCCCTAGTGTATTGGGCTTCAAAGAAACAAAACTCAGTAGCTCTTTCCACCGCCGAAGCCGAGTATATTGTCGCAGGCCATTGTTGTGCGCAATTACTTTGGATGAGGCAAACCCTCAGGGACTATGGCTACAAATTGAGCAAAGTCCCTCTCCTATGTGACAATGAGAGTGCTATCCGCATGGCGGAGAATCCCGTTGAACATAGCCGCACTAAGCACATAGACTTTCGGTATCACTTTCTGAGGGATCACCAACAAAGGGGGATATCGAAATAGCTTATGTAAACACCAAAGATCAATTAGCCGATATCTTCACCAAGCCACTAGATGAGAAAACCTTTAGCCAACTTAGGAATGAGCTAAATATACTTGATTCTCAGAATTTTGATTGAAACATTGCACACATAACACATTTATGTACCTTTGATCATATCTCTTTCATTTGGTACATATACATATTTCTTATTCTTCTTGTGCCAAAGCTAAGACTAATGTGTCTCCATGAGTATTTCTTGTGTTAGTCTTAGATTGAAAGGGAAATGGAGTATTCGGCAAAGACAACGCTTCCACTCTACTCCATCGGTATTTCTTACCCTTTGCCGGTATTCCACCATCTCTCCACATTGGTATAATCTTTCACTCATATTCATTTTATCAGTGGGGGAGAAAATAAAAAAGGGCTCCAACGTTCTCCGTTTTTGGCGCTTAATGCCAAAGGGGGAGAAAATATTAAGCCCAAAGCAAAAGGACCGTACCACCACCACTTCAAAATTTTCGAAATGAAAGATTTTATTGGTATTCACAAATGTTTGTTTTTCAATTAGTACTCAAGACAATTTCAAATTGGTATCTATGTTTATGAAAGTAAGATATCAAAATTGGTATCCATTTCAAAACCCTCTTGAAAGCTAAGAGGAGAATTTCATTCAGGGGGAGCTTTTGTCTAGTAAAAGGAAAAGCATTTGAAACAGGGGGAGAAATTTCAAATCTTGAAAATGCTTCTCGCAATCTTATTCATATACCTTTGACTATTTGCAAAAGAATTTTGAAAAGAATTTTGAAAAAGATTTGCAAAAACAAAACATGTGGTGCAAAAGTGGTCCAAAATATCAAATAAAAGAAAGCAATCCATTCACTCCTATTCTTATGTAATAAGACTTTCATATTGGTTTTAAATCCAAGTAACCTATGCACTTACCATATGCAAACTAGTTCATTTCTGCACTTTAATATTTGCTTTGGTTTGTGTTGGCATCAATCACCAAAAAGGGGGAGATTGAAAGGGAAATAGGGTTAACCTTTTCCCACAATTAATTTTGGTGGTTGAATGCCCAACACAAATATATGGACTAACTAGTTTGCTCTAGAATACATGTTCTACAGGTGCAAAATGGTTCAACTAAAACCAATAAATATTCAAGATAGGGTTCAAATACAAAGGAGCAAAGAAACTGAGTGTGCTCTGGCCTGGCGCACTGGACTGTCCGATGTGCCACCGGACAGTGTCCGGTGCACCAGGGCCGTACAGGAACGAACTGGCCACTCTCGGGTTTCTCTAAGCGTGCTCCGCTATAATTCATCGGACTGTCCGGTGTGCCACTGGACTGTCCGGTGCACCAGCGGAGCAACAGCTCCTTCACGCAACAGTCAACTGCAAAAGCTAAAGAACCAGAGCTACAGTGAAGAACAGTGCACGCAGAGTCAGAGCCACCCATCAGAGCGTACCGGACAGTGAACAGTACATGTCCGGTGCTGCACCGGACTATCCGGTGCCACTAGAGGACGAAGCCTCCAACGGTCAAATGCTCCAGAACCCTAACGGTTGGGTGACGTGGCTGGCGCACCGGATAGTGTCCGGTGGCACACTAGACTGTTCGGTACGCCCATCGACAGCAGCCTGCCCCAACGGCTTTGTGGTGGTTGAGGGCTATAAATACCCCCAACCACCACCACTCAAAGCATCCAAGCATTCTGATCTTTGCATTCAATACAAGAGCAATAGACTTCACTCCAAGACACAATCAAAGCGATCGATCCACTCAAAGTCCCCAAATCAACTCTAGTGTATTAGGACTTGTGAGAGGTTCCCTTGTGTTTCTTTGTTGCTCTTGTTTGCTTGGCTTGGCTTTCTTTTCTTTCTCACTTCTTACTCTCAAGTGCTTTGTAAGCGAGGCAAGAGACACCAATTGTGTGGTGGTCCTTGCGGTGTCTAAGTGACCCGTGAAATTAAGGAAGAAGCCTCACTCGGTCTAAGTGACCGTCTGAGAGAGGGAAAGGGTTGAAAGAGACCCGGTCTTTGTGACCACCTCAACGGGGACTAGGTTCTTTAGAACCGAACCTCGGTAAAATAAATCACCGTGTTCATCCACTTTATTTCTTGGTTGATTTGTTTCCCCCTCTCTCCCGGACTCAGATTTAATTCTAACGCTAACTGAAAGTCGCCTAGAGGGGGGTGAATAGGCGGAATCTGAAAATTATAAACTTAAAGCACAACTACAAGCCGGGGTTAGCGTTAGAAATATAAATGAGTCCAAAAGAGAGGGCAAAAACAAATCAACCAAAGAAATAGAGCGGATGACACAGTGATTTGTTTTACCGAGGTTCGGTTCTTGCAAACCTACTCCCCGTTGAGGTGGTCATAAAGATCGGGTCTCTTTCAACCCTTTCCCTCTCTCAAACAGTCACTTAGACCAAGTGAGCTTTCTCCTTATCTCACGGGTCACTTAGACCCCATAAGGACCACCACACACTTGGTGTCTCTTGCCTTGGTTACAAAACACTTGAGAACAAGAAATGAGGAAGGAAGAAAGCGATCCAAGCGCAAGAACTCAAAAGAACACAAATATCACTCTCTCACTAGTCACTATTTGATTGGAATGATCTTTGGACTTGGGAGAGGATTTTATCTCTTTGTTTGTGTCTTGGAGTGAAGTCTAGAGCTCTTGTATTGAATGCAATGGCTGAAAACTTGGATGCCTTGAATGAGTGGTGGTTGGGAGGTATTTATAGCCCCAACCACCAAAGTGGCCGTTGGGAGGGGCTGCTGTCGTATGGCGCATCGGACAGTCCGATACGCCACCGGACACAGTCTGGTGCACCAGCCACGTCACCCAACCGCTAGGGTTCGACCGTTGGAGCTCTGACAAGTGGGGCCACCGAACAGTCCGGTGCGCCTTCTAACGCCTGCTCTGACTTCTGCGCGCGCAGGCGCGCACTGTAGCGTTTCACTGTTCCTTTGCAGACGACCGTTGGCGCGAGTAGCCGTTGCTCCCACTGGCACACCGGACAGTCCGGTGCCACACCAGACAGTCCGGTGAATTATAGCGGAGCGGCTCCCCAAATTCTTCAAGCTAGCAAGTTCGAGTTGATCCACCCTGGTGCACCGGACACTGTCCGGTGGTGCACCGGACAGTCCGGTGCGCCAGACCAGGGCAGTCTTCGGTTGTCTTTTGCTCTATTTATTTGAACCCTTTCTTTGACTTTGTATTGGTTTGTGTTGAACCTTTGACACCTGTAGAACTCATAATCTAGAGCAAACTAGTTAGTCCAATTATTTGTGTTGGGCAATTCAACCACCAAAATTCATTTAGGAAAAGGTTTGACCCTATTTCCCTTTCAATCTCCCCCTTTTTCGTGATTGATGCCAACACAAACCAAAGCAAATATAGAAGTGCAGAATTGAACTAGTTTGCATAAGGTAAGTGCAAAGGTTGCTTGGAATGAAACCAATAATTATTTCTACTAGATATGCATGGATGGTTTTCTTCTTGTTTAAAATTTTGGACCACGCTTGCACCACAAGTTTTGTTTTTGCAAATTCTTTGTAAAATTCTTTTCAAAAACCTTTTGCAAATAGTCAAAGGTATATGAATAAGATTGAAAGAAGCATTTTCAAGTTTTGAAATTTTCTCCCCCTGTTCCAAATGCTTTTCCTTTGACTTAAACAAAACTCCCCCTCAATGAAATTCTCCTCTTAGTGTTCAAGAGGGTTTTACAAATTTTTGAAGATACTAGAACTTTCTCCCCCTTTTGAACACAATAACATATCAATTTGAAAACTTTTTTTTAAAAAAAATTCGGTGGTGGTGCGGTCCTTTTGCTTTGGGCTAATACTTTCTCCCCCTTTGGCATGAATCGCCAAAAACGGATACTTGTGAGTGAAATATAAGCCCTTTTACTTTCTCCCTAATGGCAAACAAATAGATATGAGTGAAGATTATACCGAAGTGGAGAACTGTGCGGAATACCGGCAAATATCAATGGAGTTGAGTGGAAGCATCGTCTTTGCCGAATACTCCATTTCCCTTTCAATTCTATGACTAAGCATGATATTACACTTGAAAACACATTAGTCATAGACATAAAAGAGATATGATCAAAGGTATATAAATGAGCTATGTGTGCAATGTCTCAATCAAAATTCCTAGAATCAAGAATATTTAGCTCATTCCTAAGTTTGGTAATGGTTTTCTCATCTAGTGGCTTGGTAAAGATATCGGCTAATTGATCTTTGGTGTTAATATAGGCTATCTCGATATCCCCCCGTTGTTGGTGATCTCTCAAAAAGTGATACCGAATGGCTATGTGCTTAGTGCGGCTGTGTTCAACAGGATTATCCGCCATGCAGATTGCACTCTCATTGTCACATAGGAGAGATACTTTGCTAAATTTGTAGCCATAGTCCCTAAGGGTTTGCCTCATCCAAAGCAATTGCGCACAACAATGGCCTGCGGCAATGTACTCGGCTTCGGCGGTAGAAAGAGCTACGGAGTTTTGTTTCTTTGAAGCCCAAGACACCAGGGATCTCCCCAGAAACTAACAAGTCCCTGATGTGCTCTTCCTATCAATTTTACACCCTGCCCAATCAACATCGGAATATCCTAATAAATCAAAAGAGGATCCCTTGGGGTACTAAAGACCAAACTTAGGTGTATGAACTAGATATCTCAAGATTCTCTTTACGGCCCTAAGGTGAATTTCCTTAGGATCGGCTTGGAACCTTGCACACATGCATACAGGAAGCATAATATCCGGTCGAGATGCACATAAATAGAGTAAAGATCCTATCATCGACTGGTATACCTTATGATCTACAGATTTACCTCCCGTGTCGAGGTCGAGATGCCCATTGGTTCCCATGGGTGTCTTGATGGGCTTGGCATCCTTCATTCCAAACTTGGTGAGTATGTCTTGAATGTACTTCATTTGGCTGATGAAGGTACCCTCTTGTAGTTGCTTGACTTGAAATCCTAGAAAATACTTCAACTCCCCCATCATAGACATCTCGAATTTTTGTATCGTGGTCCTACTAAACTCTTCACAAATAGATTTGTTAGTAGACCCAAATATGATATCATCACAAATCATTTTCAATTGTTTTAGTAAAGAGAGTAGGATCGGCCTTTCCGACTTTGAAGCCATTAGTGATAAGAAAATCTCTTATGCATTCATACCATGCTCTTGGGGCTTGCTTGAGCCCATAAAGCGCCTTAGAGAGTTTATATACATGGTTAGGATACTCACTATCTTCAAAGCCTAGAGGTTGCTCAACATAGACCTCTTCCTTGATTGGTCCATTGAGGAAGGCACTCTTCACGTCCATTTGATAAAGCTTAAAGCCATGGTAAGTAGCATAGGCAAGTAATATACGAATTGACTCAAGCCTAGCTACGGGTGCATAGGTTTCACCAAAATCTAAACCTTCGACTTGTGAATACCCCTTGGCTACAAGTCGTGCTTTGTTCCTTGTCACCACACCATGCTCATCTTGCTTGTTGCGGAAGACCCACTTTGTTCCTACAACATTTTGGTTAGGACATGGAACTAAATGCCATACCTCATTCCTCGTGAAGTTGTTGAGCTCCTCTTGCATCGCCTGCACCCAATCCGAATCTTGAAGTGCTTCCTCTACCCTGTGTGGCTCAATAGAGGAAACAAAAGAGTAATGTTCACAAAAATGAGCAACTCGAGATCGAGTGGTTACCCCCTTATGAATATCGCCGAGGATGGTGTTCACAGGGTGATCTCTTTGAATCGCTTGGTGGACTCTTGGGTGTGGCAGCCTTGGATCTTGCTCATCCTCCTTGTCTTGATCATTGGCATCTCCCCCTTGATCATTGTCCTCCTCTTGAGGTGGCTCATCTTTTTGATCTTCACTTTCATCATCTTGAGCTTCATCCGCATCTTGGGTTGGTGGAGATGCTTGCATGGAGGAAGATGGTTGATCTTGTGCTTGTGGAGGCTCTTCGGATTCCTTAGGACACACATCCCCAATGGACATGTTCCTTAGCGCGACGCATGGAGCCTCTTCATCATCTAGCTCATCAAGATCAACTTGCTCTACTTGAGAGCCGTTAGTCTCATCAAATACAATGTCACAAGAAACTTCAACAAGTCCAGTGGACTTGTTAAAGACTCTATATGACCTTGTGTTTGAATCATAACCAAGTAAAAAGCCTTCTACAGCCTTAGGAGCAAATTTAGATTTTCTACCTCTTTTAACAAGAATAAAGCATTTGCTACCAAAGACTCTAAAATATGAAATGTTGGGCTTTTTACCGGTGAGGAGTTCATATGATGTCTTCTTGAGGATTCAGTGTAGATATAACCGGTTGATGGCGTAGCAAGCGGTGTTGACCGCCTCGGCCCAAAACCGATCCGATGTCTTGTACTCATCAAGCATGGTCCTTGCCATGTCCAATAGAGTTCTATTCTTCCTCTCCACTACACCATTTTGTTGTGCCGTGTAGGGAGAAGAGAACTCATGCTTGATGCCCTCCTCCTCAAGAAAGCCATCAATTTGAGAGTTCTTGAACTCTGTTCCGTTGTCGCTTCTTATTTTCTTGATCCTCAAGCCAAACTCATTTTGAGCCCGTCTCAAGAATCCTTTCAAGGTCTCTTGGGTTTGAGATTTATCCTGTAAAAAGAATACCCAAGTGAAGCGAGAATAATCATCCACAATAACTAAACAGTACTTACTCTCGCCGATGCTTATGTAAGCTATCGGGCCAAATAAATCCATGTGGAGTAGCTCCAGTGGCCTGTCAGTCGTCATGATGTTCTTGTGTGGATGATGAACACCAATTTGCTTCCCTGCTTGGCATGCGCTACAAATCCTGTCTTTCTCAAAATGAACATTGGTTAGTCCGAAAATGTGCTCTCCCTTTAGAAGCTTGTGAAGATTCTTCATTCCAACGTGGGCTAGTCGGCGATGCTAGAGCCAACCCATGTTAGTCTTAGCAATTAAGCAAGTGTCGAGTTCAGCTCTATTGAAATCAACTAAGTATAGCTGACCCTCTAACACTCCCTTAAAGGCTACTGAATCATCACTTCTTCTAAAGACAGCAACACCTATATCCGTAAAAAGACAATTGTAGCCCATTTTGCATAATTGAGAAATAGAAAGCAAATTGTAATCTAATGAATCTACAAGAAAAACATTGGAAATAGAATGGTCAGGTGATATAGCAATTTTACCCAATCCTTTGACCAAACCTTGATTTCCATCCCCGAATGTGATAGCTCTTTGGGGATCTTGGTTTTTCTCATAGGAGGAGAACATCTTTTTCTCCCCAGTCATGTGGTTTGTGCACCCGCTGTCGATGATCCAACTTGAGCCCCCGGATGCATAAACCTACAAAACAAATTTAGGCCTTGTTCTTAGGTACCCAAACGGTCTTGGGTCCTTTGACATTAGAAACAAGAACCTTGGGTACCCAAACACAAGTCTTTGACCCCTTGTGTTTGCCCCCAACATATTTGGCAACTACTTTGCCTGATTTGTTAGTAAGCACATATGAAGCATCAAAAGTCTTAAAAGAAATGTTATGATCATTTGATGCAATAGGAGATTTCTTTTTAGGCATTTTAACATGGGTAGAACACCTAGAGCTAGAAGCTTCATTCTTATAAATAAAAGCATGATGAGAAACAGAATGAGTCTTCTTTGCATGAATTCTCCTAATCTTATCCTCAGGATAACCAGCGGGATACAAAATATAGCCCTCGTTATCCTGAGGCATGGGAGCCTTGCCCTTAACAAAATAGGACAATCTTTTAGGAGGGGCATTAATCTTGATATTGTCTCCCTGTTGGAAGCCAACGCCATCCTTAATGACTAGGCGTCTCCCACTATAAAGCATACTACGAGCAAATTTAAATTTTTCATTCTCTAATTCATGCTCGGCAATTTTAGCATCTAGTTTAGCTATATGATCATTTTGTTGTTTAATCATAGCAAGGTGATCATGAATAGCATCAACATTAATATCTCTACATCTAGTACAAATAGTAACATGATCAACACTAGATGTAGAGGGTTTGCAATCATTTAATTCAACAATCTTAGCATGTAAAATAGCTTTATCATCTCTAAGATTAGTAATAGAAACATTGCAAACATCTAATTCCTTAGCCTTAGCAATTAATTTTTCATTCTCATTCTTAAGGCTAGCAAGAGAGGCATTCAATTTGTCAATCTTAGCAATTAAACTAGCATTATCATTTCTAAGATTGGCAATTGAATCATCACAAACATCTATCTTCTCAACCTTAGCAATTAATTGGGCATTTTCAATTCTAAGGTTAGAAATAGTGTCATGGCAAGTGCTTAGCTCACTAGTTAATTTTTCATTTTTCTCTACCTCCTGAGCATAAGCATTTTTAACCTTAACATGCTTTTTGTTTTCCTTAATAAGGAAGTCCTCCTGGCTATCCAAGAGTTCATCCTTTTCATGAATAACACTAATTAATTCATTTAATTTCTCCTTTTGTTGCATGTTGAGGTTGGCAAAAAGAGTAAACAAGTCATCCTCATCATCACTAGAATTAGCCTCATCACTAGATGTTGCATACTTAGTGGAGGATCTAGATTTTACCTTCTTCTTTTTGTCGTCCTTTGCCATGAGACATTTGTGGCCGATGTTGGGGAAGAGAAGACCCTTGTTGATGGCAATGTTTGCGGCGTCCTCGTCGGAAGAGGAGTCGGTGGAGCTCTCGTCGGAGTCCCACTCCCGGCAAACATGGGCATCGCCGCCCTTCTTCTTGTAATATCTCTTCTTCTCCTTCTTCTTCCCCCTCTTGTCGTTATCCCTATCACTATCACTAGACAAAGGGCATTTAGCGATAAAATGACCAGGCTTACCACATTTGTAGCAAACTTTCTTGGAGCGGGGCTTGTAGTCTTTCCCCCTCCTTTGCTTGAGGATTTGGCGGAAGCTCTTGATGATGAGCGCCATTTCCTCGTTGTCGAGCTTGGAGGCATCGATGGGGACCCTACTTGGTGTAGAGTCTTTCTTTTCTTCTTCCATCGCCTTGAATGCGACGGGTTGCACCTCGGATGTTGAGGTGGCGCCTTGCTCGATAATTTTCTTGTAGCCTTTGATCATTAATTCAAAGCTCACAAATTTTCCTATCACTTCCTCAGGAGACATTAGTTTGTATCTAGGATCACCACGAATTAATTGCACTTGAGTAGGATTAAGAAAAACTAGTGATCTTAGAATAACCTTGACCATTTCATGGTCATCCCACTTGGTGCTCCCGAGGTTGCGCACTTGGTTTACCAAGGTCTTTAGCCGGTTGTACATGGCTTGCGGGTCTTCTCCTTAGTTGAGCATAAACCGACCGAGCTCCCCCTTGATCGTCTCCCGCTTGGTGATCTTTGTCACCTCATCTCCTTCGTGCGTGGTCTTGAGCACATCCCAAATTTCCTTGGCGCTCTTCAACCCTTGCACCTTATTATACTCCTCTTGACTTAGAGAGGCGAGGAGTATAGTGGTGGCTTGGGAGTTGAAGTGCCGGATTTGGGCAACCTCGTCCGAGTCATAGTCTTCATCCCCTACGGATGGTACCTGTACTCCAAACTCAACAACATCCCAAATGCTAGTGTGGAGTGAGGTTAGATGGTGCCTCATTTTATCACTCCACATATTATAATCTTCACCATCAAAAATGGGTGGTTTGCCTAATGGGACGGAAAGTAAAGGAGTACGTTTGGAAATACGAGGATAGCGTAGGGGGATCTTACTAAACTTCTTGCGCTCATGGCGCTTAGAAGTTACGGACAGCGCGTTAGAGCCGGAGGTGGATGACGACGAAGAATAGGTCTCGTAGTAGACCACCTTCTTCATCTTCTTTTTCTTATCGCCATTCCGATGTGACTTGTGAGGAGGTGATTCCTCCTTCTTCTTGTTGCGGGACTTTCCCGATGGAGCCTTCCCATGGCTTGTGGCGGGCTTCTCGCCGGTCACCATCTCCTTCTTGGCGTGCTCTCTCGACATCACTTCGAGCGGTTAGGCTCTAATGAAGTACCGGGCTCTAATACCAATTGAAAGTCGCCTAGAGGGGGGTGAATAGGCGGAATCTGAAAATTATAAACTTAAAGCACAACTACAAGCCGGGGTTAGCGTTAGAAATATAAACGAGTCCAAAAGAGAGGGCGAAAACAAATCAACCAAAGAAATAGAGCGGATGACATGGTGATTTGTTTAATCGAGGTTCGGTTCTTGCAAACCTACTCCCCGTTGAGGTGGTCACAAAGACCGGGTCTCTTTCAACCATTTCCCTCTCTCAAACGATCACTTAGACCGAGTGAGCTTTCTCCTTATCTTACGGGTCACTTAGACCCCGCAAGGACCACCACACACTTGGTGTCTCTTGCCTTGGTTACAAAACACTTGAGAACAAGAAATGAGGAAGGAAGAAAGCGATCCAAGCACAAGAACTCAAAAGAACACAAATATCACTCTCTCACTAGTCACTATTTGATTGGAATGATCTTTGGACTTGGGATAGGATTTGATCTCTTTGTTTGTGTCTTGGAGTGAAGTCTAGAGCTCTTATTGAATGCAATGGCTGAAAACTTGGATGCCTTGAATGAGTGGTGGTTGGGGGATATTTATAGCCCCAACCACCAAAGTGGCCGTTGGGAAGGGCTGCTGTCGTATGGCGCACCAGACAGTCTGGTACGCCACCGGACACAGTCCGGTGCACTAGCCACGTCACCCAACCGTTAGGGTTCGACTGTTGGAGCTCTAACAAGTGGGGCCACCGGACAGTCCGGTGGTGCACCGGACAGTCACTGTTCACTGTCCGGTGCGCCTTCTGACGCCTGCTCTGACTTCTGCGCGCGCAAGCGCGCCCTGTAGCGTTTCACTGTTCCTTTGCAGACGACCGTTGGCGCGAGTAGCCGTTGCTCTCGCTGGCACACCGGACAGTCCGGTGCCACACCGGACAGTCCGGTGAATTATAGCGGAGCGGCTCCCCAAATTCCCGAAGCTAGCAAGTTCGAGTTGATCCACCCTGGTGCACCGGACAGTCCGGTGCGCCAGACCAGGGCAGTCTTCGGTTGTCTTTTGCTCTGTTTATTTGAACCCTTTCTTTGACTTAGTATTGGTTTGTGTTGAACCTTTGACACCTATATAACTCATAATCTAGAGCAAACTAGTTAGTCCAATTATTTGTGTTGGGCAATTCAACCACCAAAATTCATTTAGGAAAAGGTTTGACCCTATTTCCCTTTCACTAACCCTGACTTGTAGTTTGTGTTTTAAGTTGTAAATTTCAGATTATGCCTATTCACCCCCCTCTAGGCAAATTTCAAGCATCACTTTTAGAGTTGGTCAAAATTTTATTAGCAGTTACTAAGTATAACTAGATACCAACCCAATTTAATAAGAGATCACAATTGATAATAACACCCACAATGCAATGCATATGACAGATTAAGTTTAATTCCACAAATTAATCATGCGAGAGTCCTAAGTCGCTCTTAACCGTGAGCATGGCTGATATACCAGTTTTACACTCTACATAGGTTACACATCTTTACCCACAAGTCGTGTTACCCATTTGCTACAGGGTTGTACGGACCCCACACACCTCTACCAAGGAAGCGAGGCAGGGTAGCACTACGAGGCTTTTCCAAAGTTCCACTAGTTCGAGAATACCCACTACGGTTTCAGGAAGAAGGAAGCATAAGAATCCCTCGTTCGAACTACCATCGCAGCAGTTTGACCCGAGAACCTCCCTATACTCTGCAGCGACGTTTCCCCGCTTGCCCCTTTCGGGTAAGGTAATCTCTCCCTAGATTTCCTAATTACTTGGCTAAGGACGTCCCATTCCACCCTTGTGATAGCATTGTTAACTCAAGTTAAGCTCCATGTTCCAATTAAAACAATGATCTTGTCATGAACAACAATTAAACAACAGCATAATTGGAACATGATCATAGTATAACATTAATTTCCCAAAACCAGGTAGAGCAATAGCAAATCTACCCAATAATTCATTTGTTTACATGGTGTGGGATAAACAATGCTAGGGAAACCAATTGGGTCCCATCAAATTAACCTGAGCGTGTCACAGTGATTATCAGAGAACATTATTAGGTAAAGATGACTGATCAAGGTCACAACTTGACTTAGACTCGAGATTCCCATGTACTTCTTCAAGTTCTGGTGACCTCACTGCTACTCGTAGCAATACATACAAATAGGCAAGGAGTACATAAACATAACAGTACACCAAACATGAGAACAAACAGCGTAAGAATATTCTACACGCTGCTACGAGGTCGCAGGTTTGAGAACCACTAATATCGAGGTTATGGTTGAAAGGATATGGTTCTATGAAGTTTTAGGTGTTTAAACAATAAAATGTGTCCTATTCTATTAATATAATCCGTGTGAGATTAAATTTGTAAAGAAATAAATAACTCATCTTTAATCTAGGTTATCACGGGATTAGAGTTTATATTTTAGTCAAATTATATTTATAGGCAAACTAACATTGATTAGAAAGGTTAATCTACCAATCATAGATTAAATAAATCTCTAATTATAAATGTATGTTATATGATACAAATAGTGTTACTAACGTGTAGATAACATTTTTACGAAGATTACACAATTTGACCGGGATAAAAGGAGTTATAATGGGTAAGTTATGGAATTCATAAGCTTTTGGAGAAATTAAATACTAATTTATACTAAAATATAAACTCAGGGGTTGATCTGTAGATTTCTAGGGACCTAGATGTACTAATCCTCTGCGTCCGAGGATGGTGGGTTGAATAAAGGAAAACAAAGGAACTATTTTGTAAATCTGCTAGGCTGAAAAGGTATCTGCAATCATGAGTCGTCCGATCTGTATCGGACCACCTAGATTAAATCATCTATTATGTGAAATGGTATGCACCCACTGCCATAGGATTCTTGATCTATGGCTAGGAACGCGCCACATCATGATAAACCCTGAGCCCTCAGATCCGATCCCAACGACCCAGGTTTAATCAGGTCAAATGGGGTATGTTTGAGCTAATCTACGCTGTCCACAAACCGGTTGATGGCCAGGATTTAAAACATCAAAGTGGCACCGTTACTTCGAATCACAGTCATCCATTACGATTACAACTATCAAGATTTAATGAAAACATGATCTGATCTTGGTCATTAGTCCTGTATCCAACGGCCATAGGTTCATCTTCAACCTCTACCCAACCGGGCGGTGGCGCCACGCACACACGGCGACATATGCCGGTGAGCTACCCCAGCTAGGCACACTCGTGCGTGATTCCCAAATCAACCAGGTGCTACACGATGCAGGTGCCATGTCGAATTGGTCTGGGGAATCCTTACCGTGTGTCGCATAGCCGAGAGCCACGGTGATGACACGAGGCGGACTCGAGTAGAAGTGCCAGCGACGGTGAGAAATCATTGACGGTCCAATTGATCTTGCGCTTGAAGCTTCCACCACACATCTTCCTCACGTGCTCCGATTCCCCTTTGACTAGTCGACAAGGCCAGATTGGTGGACCCGGCGGGGATCATCCGCGGCGGCACGCATTTCTCCTGGTGGCGCTCTTTCTCTCCCTGGTCTCACCGTGGCGACTGGTGTCCATGAGATGAACGTGTACCGAGTTATATAGCCGTGAGGGGTGAGGCCAAGTTGGTGACCAGCAGGCGCAACAGACCCGGTGGTTACGACACTCTGTTGCGATTGAGCTATGAGTTCTGCTCGGTTTGTTGGGGACGATGCTGACGGAGTGGCCCCACACGACAGGGAACTGAGACAACGCACGGTTGTGGTTAGTGGCTGACGACGTGGGCCCACTTGGTCGGTGTCTCTGCGCGCGCACGACGTGTGAGAGGCTGGGCTGGGTGAGGTTTCGGCCCAATCACAGTAGGCTTTTCCTTTTATTTTCAATTTAATTTGCTATTTTAAATTTGTAGCTTTTAAATTCAAATTTGAAACAATGTTTTATCTTGGTCATCCCATTAAATGCACAAACAAAAACTCTTCAGCATGAATGCAAACCATTAATTTTATTATCTTGTTTTATTCATTAAACATATGCTTTTCAATCTGAAATTCGTATTTCCAAAGGATGCTTATTCTAAGATAACATTTTCTAATATATTATCTTCCATATTATAATGAATTTTCTTAAATCTTAATTCAACCTAAATAATTTTATTTCTATAAGGGCTTGTTATTATTTAGTTTAGGAAAAAGGTGTTTACACAATCTCTTATCAGGAATTACTTTACTAGACAACATTTTATCTTAAATCATTTTGGAGAATTCTTTCAATCACCAAAATGTGATTTTGATTGTTACACTTACTATATGACAAATAAGTTGTTAAAGTCCTTATCTAGCAATGGCAAAGAAATTATGGGGCAAAAGAAAGACTCACATGAAATATGGCTCCATCTCTTCCATATTCAAGAACATGTATAGCAATGCGGACATTCGTTCATCCATGCTAAGGTGGTAGAACGTGTCCTTACTAGTACTTGTGCCTCTCCATTGGAAAATTTTGATATCACTGACAGGAGGTTCCTCATCGACATTGTATCGCATCGTAGGAGCATAGACATTATGTTCCTTTGTGAAATACACACTCGTGAAGTATGAAACCTCCTTTAGCAAACAAAAGCTTCGGCGATGCATCCTTCTACTCTAGCCTTATTTCGAATCATGGCTCACATGTTTTTAGTGCACGTTCAATGTGATACATCCACCTATATTGTACAGGTCCACCAACCTTTGTCTCATATGGAATGTGAATAAGTAGATGCTGCATCGGATTGAAGAATCCAGGTGGGGATATTTTTTCTAGCTTGCATAGCAACATCGATATTTTCTCCAACTTCTCCATCATATTTTTATTTATTTCTTTAGCGTAGATCTGCCTGTAGAAATAGCTTAGCTCAGCTATTGCTTGCCACAAGGCGTCGGACATGTAACCACAAAACATGACATGGATAATCCTCTCCATTAGTATATGGAAGTCATGGCTCTTTAACCGAGTTAGTTTACCTGTTTTCAAATTCACAGCTCTTATCAAGCCCGCAGCATAACCATCGAGAAATTTAGTTTTTTTTCATCCATCTCATCACCTCGATCTTGCCTTTAAAGGTAACACAGAACAAGCCATGTGGCGGTTTGCCGTTGTCATTGAGCACTTGGGTTGGTCGGCCACAAAGCATTGCTATATCTCTTTGAGCTTTCGGATTGTCCTTTGTTTTTTCAAAATGCATGTAGGTGTGTATGAGGGCTTCAACAACATTACTTTCTTGGTGCATGACATCAATGTTGAGCACAAGAATGATGGCATATAAGGGAGCTCCCACAGACCACATATATGTGTCCACTTGTGGTCCACTCCTGTAACACTCCGTCCAATCCCTGGACCGGTGGTACTTACTCCTAGCAACTCTCTAGAATCATATATCATCCCTACAAACCAACACGGGTCTTTTTGTGCACACTTTGTCCTCACTCATGCGCACCCGAGAAAACTTCCCGGTCGGTCACCCATCCCAAATTGCTCCAAGCCAAGCAGGCTTAACTTGGAGGTTCTTTTGAGATAGGCTTCCGAAAAAGAAGATGCACCTTGTTGGTATGGATACTCTATTAATTATATTAAGCCTTGGGCCAGGACATCACCATCTCAGGGGCTAGGATATCACAACTCTGAATCCTTGGTACTTGTCCCCTTTTTCATTTAGGACAAGGTTGTTTAGCTAAGGATAAATTTCTACTGCATTCAGACGTTTTGGGGGTCCTTTCGTGACCATAGTGTTCTTTATAAAGTTTTCTTATTGCTCCTAAAGGGGTGTTTCCCGGACAACCACCGTTGATGACAATCGAATTAAGTGATCTTTCCACCATGAGCAAGACGGGAGCAATCTGTCTCTGAAACACAATATGGACATGTCAATCTACCATGTGTACTCCAACCGGCAAAAATAGCATATGCCATGAAATTATGCACTGACCACAAATACACGACTCGAAGTTTGAATATCTGTTTTTTAAAAACACCGTATGCTTCAACTCCTTTCCAAAGCTCCTTCAAATCTTCAATCAAGGGTTTTAACATTACATTGAGTTTCTTTCCAAGATGGTCCAGGCCAGGTATAATCAAGCAAAGAAATATAAATTCATACTTCATACAAAGAGAAGATGGAAGGTTGCATGGAATAATAAAGACGGGCCAACATGAGTATGATGATACCATTTGACCAAAAGGTGTCAAACCATCGGTCGCGAGACCGATTCGAACATTCCTCAGTTCAATAGCAAAGTCTGGATCAAACGTGTCGAGAGCCTTCCAAGCATCCCCATATGAATGGCGCACCATTAGCTCATCGTTCTCACGGATACCTTCTTTATGCCATCGCATGTGCATGGCGGGTTTTTTTATAGAAGCAACCGTTTCACTCGAGGAGTTAGTGGCAAGTAGTGAAGCTGCTTATGTGCAACATCTGTCATCACCTTGTCACCCTCATCATTAACAACTTCCATAAATCTAGATTGTTCACATTTCAGACAATTTTTCTCTCCTGTGTGCTCCTTCATGAAAAGCATACAATTATTTTTTGCACACATCAATCTTTTCATAATCCATACCGAGACCTTTGATAATTGTCTTTGAATGGTACATGTCTTTAGGCAACTTATTGGGCTTTGACAACACATCCCCGAATAACTTCAAAATCTCATTGTAATAGTTGTTCGATAAAAAGTACTTGGACTTAATAGCCATGAGCCTGGTCACAAAAGTGAGTGTACTCACATTTGTGTGTTCATGCAATGGCTCTTTAGAGTATTTTAGTAGCTTAAAAATCTTGAAACCTCTAGTGTGGCAGGATCTTCGGAGCTTAGGTCTAATTCTGGACGTAGCGAATCTAGCATCTCATGCATCGCATCACCGCTATCCCAATCATTGTTCTTCTCCTCTTCTACAATCAGGTTGGGTACTACCTTACCATGATGTTCCCACACCTCATATCCGGGCATAAATCCAAACTAACACAGATCTAGGCTAACTCTATAATTATTAAGGAATATATTGTTTTCGTGCAGCCTACAAGGGCATCTGACAGTGTCGGTTAATGACAAGGAGAAAGCATGGTCCACAAAATCTTTAGTTTTGGCTACCTAATCATCAGAATGATGTCCATTCCTACTCCAGCCATTGTACATCCTTGCACAATCTTCAGCCATGCCTGGGACTATTAAAGCGGACCATACCATAAAAACATCATTCAACTTCGTCAAGGGTATCAATCATACATCTATAGGCAAGGATAGGGCTATAGCCTTATTTTTGGCGGTCATGGCTAGAAAATGGCATGCTATTCCTACTCCAGCTATTGTACAACCATGCACTCCAAGGCTGTCCATAATAGGGATAATTCCAGACGGGTACGTCTCACGTGCGTCGCGCACGTGAGATGAACATGTCACAAATGGGCGACACCTAGGTTACACTACTATAAAAAAATACTACAACACATGCTAATAACAAAGTAAAGTATCGAGAAATACTATAACACATTCTAATAAGAAAGTAAAGTACCGAGAAATATTATAACGTACTTATAAAACAATAAAGCATGTTAACTTAAAAGTCAAGTAAAATATCTCAAATCACTAAATAGAAAATGATATGCTATTAATCAAATCAAACTGAGTAATAATGTATATTAATATGGAATTTAAGTTAAACATTTTATTAGTTAACACGATCAAACAAACTTATGAATCTAAACAATAATGCATGTTACTATGAAATTAAAGTAAAATACCACATACCACTAAAACAAAAACATAGAACACGTGTTATTAACGAAATCGAACTAAACAATAATACATTAACTAATAATCGTGTTATCAAGTGCATAAACCCTCCACATAAACCCTAACCAACCAAACATAATAATTAAACAGCCTAATCAAACAAACATACTAAAATAGGCAAAAAACATACTAAAAATAGTCATGAAAAACATATTACTTCTATTTTCTGTGGGCCACCGAAAATAGCAGTGGCCACTAAAAATGATTGTAGTTCTTGTTGTGCAAGGCATTCCAATTTTATCTAAATCACTACTGCGACATTCTGAGTCCAATTTGAGATAGAAAAAAGGATGTACTAAAAAGGATGATACCCTTTCTCATGAACCAAGGAGGATATAATGAGAAACATGACCTCAAGATTTGGTCATGAACGTTCACCAATGTGTAGAACATCAGGCAGCACTCTGAGACTGTGTGGTTCAGGCCCAAACCAAGGAGGATATAATGAGAAACATGACCTCAAGATTGATGAACAGGTGGCTTGATAGAGAGTTCGCCGCTATGGCCAGCAACGTAGTCTAGGCTTCTGAAGTTGAGAACCTTGTCAAGGGCGAAGGCATAGTCGATGGAGATTATCTTTGTTGGAGAAGTGTATGCCCCTGTTTGGTTTAGCTTCTGGGTGGCTTCTGGCCGCCAGAAGCTGAAGCTCCTCCCAAATGCGTAGCTTCTCGCCTGGCTTTTCCGTGCCACGCTTCCTAGAGAAGCCACCCCGCAACGGCTACCAAGAAGCGGCCCTCAGTTCGCGTCGGGAGAAAGCGGCCCCGTGACCCTTTGTGCTAGGGTTTTTCGCGCACCCACCACGGCGCCACAGCTTGCTCGAAAAATCCTGCAACCATCGTGAAGGTTCCTCTCCTCCCCCCCCCCATCGCATCTCGTTGTCTTCGCAGGTACGATCTTCCTCTCCTCCATCCTGACCCTCTCTTCATTCTCCTCCGCCGCCGCGCACATGTTTGGATATGTGTCGTATCGTGCTGTTAGGGTTCCGTACCTCCCCCATCTAATGATTAGTGTTTAGGGTTCATCCTTGTCTGTGGTTAAGAGTTTATCCCCCTCTATTCACTACATCAAATTGGGTTTGAATCGATCTACTAACGATTTACGTTTCAAATGTGCCCTTCAGATATCCGCAACAAATCGGGTTCTTAGTGTTGGGTACCAAGATCCACTGCAACCAAGGTGATGTTTAATATGAACTTCTTGGTTACTTTACTGTGTTCACAGATGCGGTTTTAGGATTACTTGTTCAAGGTTTATGGTAAACCATTCAACTGTGTTTTCGCTATTATTAGTAGACACTTTATCGTTTCTTTGCGAGTTGAACCCTAGTTATGTTTGTTAGCAGGCGAGGCAATTCATGTGAATACCTGGATGTTAGTAGATTGTCCCCATGTAGTAGTATACTAACGATCTAAATCCACATCAGATGGATTCAGCAGACTCCATAGCCGACAAGGCAATTGGAAGGATGCAAGAGATTGCAAACAAGATATTTTCTGTAGCGAGGGAAACAATCCGTCCTAGACGAGGGTTGACCTCATTTGATGCTACCAAACTTCGTGTAGCATTGGAGGACATTGCTTGCATGATGGAGCAAGACTCTCTGGTGTTGCAAGAGTATTTGGACAAGGTCAACAACGTTAACAACCAGCTTGACACCAACTACGAACCCTCAGACTTGTCCTCAACACCCCCTGGTGAAGAAGACCTAAGTCAAGACTGGGACTTTGCCGAGCACTTTGAAAAGTTTTGGGGTGCTAAATATGACTCAGATCAGATGCCTTCCTTTAGTGATAATGAGGTTTAAGTTAGTACATGGTTAACCTGTTAGTAAGGGTTTAGGGCTACATGAATAGGAACAGACTTTTGGTTAGTGCGCAGGTGTTATCTGTTCCATGTGTTTTGTGTCCATGAAAAGTTGGATTAATGTCAAGTATGCTAGTTTATGTAATAAGTCGAACCTGAATTTTAGTAGTTCTGCTGCTACCTTGTGGTATTATGCTACTATTAGAGTGTTATTTGTTTGCTTCTTATTTCGAGTATACTTCGTAGTTTGTTAACTTTATACTTGTTTTGCATTAGATGGAGAAGGGTGGCAAAGTGATTGCAAAGTGGGACACAAGAGCAACTAAAATTTACAGAGAAATTTGTGTAGAAGAGGTCAATGCACGCAACAGGCCACAACACTTACTAATTGTAGAAGGGTATGCTAACCTCATTAGGAAGTTTAAGGAACGCACTGGCCGCACGTACACTAGGGATCAAATGAAGAATAGGTGGGACTCTTTAAAGAGAATGTACACGCAATGGAAAACACTTAATGAAAGGGCTACAGGTCTTGGTCGAGACCCTCATACTAGTTCAATCATTGCACCAGATGAGTGGTGGGCTAAGCAAAATGAAGTAAGTAGACTTTATTTTATTTTGTAGATTAGGAATACTGTTCGGCATCTGAAACTAGGAAATTGTATATGTTACTGCAGGCAATGTCAGGGTGTATTATGTTCAAAACAGCCCCTCTTGAGAATGAGGACGACCTTAAGATAATGTTTGGACCCATTATGTGCACCAATGAGACAACCCTTGTTCCTGGAGTTGAGGATGTGAAAGTTCCCTTTGGCCCGGGAACAGGATCTGGATGTCGCCTAGAGGGGGGTGAATAGGCGAATAAAAATTATCACTGTAAAACTTAAATTCTTACTCTACTCGAAGACTAGAACGCAGTGGAGTGAGAAGACCCTTCGAGTAGGTTGCAGCGGAATAGAAGATCCTGTCTCAAAATGTCCTGCACTTCAAATAAAGCTTATACCACAGATAAGTGTTGAAGTGCAGATATAAAAGCGAGTAAGACAGAGAGTCAGAATACAATACAGAACAGAGCACACAGACGCAAGGATTTATCCCGAGGTTCGGCCAAGCCTGAAACGCTTGCCTAGTCCTCGTTGGAGTTAGCCACTCCTGGGCTTGGAGTCTATTTCAACTCCTTCCTCCGTTTGCTCAGATCTGTCGAATTTTCTTAAATCTTAATTCAACCTAAATAATTTTATTTCTATAAGGGCTTGTTATTATTTAGTTTAGGAAAAAGGTGTTTACACAATCTCTTATCAGGAATTACTTTACTAGACAACATTTTATCTTAAATCATTTTGGAGAATTCTTTCAATCACCAAAATGTGATTTTGATTGTTACACTTACTATATGACAAATAAGTTGTTAAAGTCCTTATCTAGCAATGGCAAAGAAATTATGGGGCAAAAGAAAGACTCACATGAAATATGGCTCCATCTCTTCCATATTCAAGAACATGTATAGCAATGCGGACATTCGTTCATCCATGCTAAGGTGGTAGAACGTGTCCTTACTAGTACTTGTGCCTCTCCATTGGAAAATTTTGATATCACTGACAGGAGGTTCCTCATCGACATTGTATCGCATCGTAGGAGCATAGACATTATGTTCCTTTGTGAAATACACACTCGTGAAGTATGAAACCTCCTTTAGCAAACAAAAGCTTCGGCGATGCATCCTTCTACTCTAGCCTTATTTCGAATCATGGCTCACATGTTTTTAGTGCACGTTCAATGTGATACATCCACCTATATTGTACAGGTCCACCAACCTTTGTCTCATATGGAATGTGAATAAGTAGATGCTGCATCGGATTGAAGAATCCAGGTGGGGATATTTTTTCTAGCTTGCATAGCAACATCGATATTTTCTCCAACTTCTCCATCATATTTTTATTTATTTCTTTAGCGTAGATCTGCCTGTAGAAATAGCTTAGCTCAGCTATTGCTTGCCACAAGGCGTCGGACATGTAACCACAAAACATGACATGGATAATCCTCTCCATTAGTATATGGAAGTCATGGCTCTTTAACCGAGTTAGTTTACCTGTTTTCAAATTCACAGCTCTTATCAAGCCCGCAGCATAACCATCGAGAAATTTAGTTTTTTTTCATCCATCTCATCACCTCGATCTTGCCTTTAAAGGTAACACAGAACAAGCCATGTGGCGGTTTGCCGTTGTCATTGAGCACTTGGGTTGGTCGGCCACAAAGCATTGCTATATCTCTTTGAGCTTTCGGATTGTCCTTTGTTTTTTCAAAATGCATGTAGGTGTGTATGAGGGCTTCAACAACATTACTTTCTTGGTGCATGACATCAATGTTGAGCACAAGAATGATGGCATATAAGGGAGCTCCCACAGACCACATATATGTGTCCACTTGTGGTCCACTCCTGTAACACTCCGTCCAATCCCTGGACCGGTGGTACTTACTCCTAGCAACTCTCTAGAATCATATATCATCCCTACAAACCAACACGGGTCTTTTTGTGCACACTTTGTCCTCACTCATGCGCACCCGAGAAAACTTCCCGGTCGGTCACCCATCCCAAATTGCTCCAAGCCAAGCAGGCTTAACTTGGAGGTTCTTTTGAGATAGGCTTCCGAAAAAGAAGATGCACCTTGTTGGTATGGATACTCTATTAATTATATTAAGCCTTGGGCCAGGACATCACCATCTCAGGGGCTAGGATATCACAACTCTGAATCCTTGGTACTTGTCCCCTTTTTCATTTAGGACAAGGTTGTTTAGCTAAGGATAAATTTCTACTGCATTCAGACGTTTTGGGGGTCCTTTCGTGACCATAGTGTTCTTTATAAAGTTTTCTTATTGCTCCTAAAGGGGTGTTTCCCGGACAACCACCGTCGATGACAATCGAATTAAGTGATCTTTCCACCATGAGCAAGACGGAAGCAATCTGTCTCTGAAACACAATATGGACATGTCAATCTACCATGTGTACTCCAACCGGCAAAAATAGCATATGCCATGAAATTATGCACTGACCACAAATACACGACTCGAAGTTTGAATATCTGTTTTTTAAAAACACCGTATGCTTCAACTCCTTTCCAAAGCTCCTTCAAATCTTCAATCAAGGGTTTTAACATTACATTGAGTTTCTTTCCAAGATGGTCCAGGCCAGGTATAATCAAGCAAAGAAATATAAATTCATACTTCATACAAAGAGAAGATGGAAGGTTGCATGGAATAATAAAGACGGGCCAACATGAGTATGATGATACCATTTGACCAAAAGGTGTCAAACCATCGGTCGCGAGACCGATTCGAACATTCCTCAGTTCAATAGCAAAGTCTGGATCAAACGTGTCGAGAGCCTTCCAAGCATCCCCATATGAATGGCGCACCATTAGCTCATCGTTCTCACGGATACCTTCTTTATGCCATCGCATGTGCATGGCGGGTTTTTTTATAGAAGCAACCGTTTCACTCGAGGAGTTAGTGGCAAGTAGTGAAGCTGCTTATGTGCAACATCTGTCATCACCTTGTCACCCTCATCATTAACAACTTCCATAAATCTAGATTGTTCACATTTCAGACAATTTTTCTCTCCTGTGTGCTCCTTCATGAAAAGCATACAATTATTTTTTGCACACATCAATCTTTTCATAATCCATACCGAGACCTTTGATAATTGTCTTTGAATGGTACATGTCTTTAGGCAACTTATTGGGCTTTGACAACACATCCCCGAATAACTTCAAAATCTCATTGTAATAGTTGTTCGATAAAAAGTACTTGGACTTAATAGCCATGAGCCTGGTCACAAAAGTGAGTGTACTCACATTTGTGTGTTCATGCAATGGCTCTTTAGAGTATTTTAGTAGCTTAAAAATCTTGAAACCTCTAGTGTGGCAGGATCTTCGGAGCTTAGGTCTAATTCTGGACGTAGCGAATCTAGCATCTCATGCATCGCATCACCGCTATCCCAATCATTGTTCTTCTCCTCTTCTACAATCAGGTTGGGTACTACCTTACCATGATGTTCCCACACCTCATATCCGGGCATAAATCCAAACTAACACAGATCTAGGCTAACTCTATAATTATTAAGGAATATATTGTTTTCGTGCAGCCTACAAGGGCATCTGACAGTGTCGGTTAATGACAAGGAGAAAGCATGGTCCACAAAATCTTTAGTTTTGGCTACCTAATCATCAGAATGATGTCCATTCCTACTCCAGCCATTGTACATCCTTGCACAATCTTCAGCCATGCCTGGGACTATTAAAGCGGACCATACCATAAAAACATCATTCAACTTCGTCAAGGGTATCAATCATACATCTATAGGCAAGGATAGGGCTATAGCCTTATTTTTGGCGGTCATGGCTAGAAAATGGCATGCTATTCCTACTCCAGCTATTGTACAACCATGCACTCCAAGGCTGTCCATAATAGGGACAATTCCAGACGGGTACGTCTCACGTGCGTCGCGCACGTGAGATGAACATGTCACAAATGGGCGACACCTAGGTTACACTACTATAAAAAAATACTACAACACATGCTAATAACAAAGTAAAGTATCGAGAAATACTATAACACATTCTAATAAGAAAGTAAAGTACCGAGAAATATTATAACGTACTTATAAAACAATAAAGCATGTTAACTTAAAAGTCAAGTAAAATATCTCAAATCACTAAATAGAAAATGATATGCTATTAATCAAATCAAACTGAGTAATAATGTATATTAATATGGAATTTAAGTTAAACATTTTATTAGTTAACACGATCAAACAAACTTATGAATCTAAACAATAATGCATGTTACTATGAAATTAAAGTAAAATACCACATACCACTAAAACAAAAACATAGAACACGTGTTATTAACGAAATCGAACTAAACAATAATACATTAACTAATAATCGTGTTATCAAGTGCATAAACCCTCCACATAAACCCTAACCAACCAAACATAATAATTAAACAGCCTAATCAAACAAACATACTAAAATAGGCAAAAAAACATACTAAAAATAGTCATGAAAAACATATTACTTCTATTTTCTGTGGGCCACCGAAAATAGCAGTGGCCACTAAAAATGATTGTAGTTCTTGTTGTGCAAGGCATTCCAATTTTATCTAAATCACTACTATGACATTCTGAGTCCAATTTGAGATAAAAAAAAGGATGTACTAAAAAGGATGATACCCTTTCTCATGAACCAAGGAGGATATAATGAGAAACATGACCTCAAGATTTGGTCATGAACGTTCACCAATGTGTAGAACATCAGGCAGCACTCTGAGACTGTGTGGTTCAGGCCCAAACCAAGGAGGATATAATGAGAAACATGACCTCAAGATTGATGAACAGGTGGCTTGATAGAGAGTTCGCCGCTATGGCCAGCAACGTAGTCTAGGCTTCTGAAGTTGAGAACCTTGTCAAGGGCGAAGGCATAGTCGATGGAGATTATCTTTGTTGGAGAAGTGTATGCCCCTGTTTGGTTTAGCTTCTGGGTGGCTTCTGGCCGCTAGAAGCTGAAGCTCCTCCCAAATGCGTAGCTTCTCGCCTGGCTTTTCCGTGCCACGCTTCCTAGAGAAGCCACCCCGCAACGGCTACCAAGAAGCGGCCCTCAGTTCGCGTCGGGAGAAAGCGGCCCCGTGACCCTTTGTGCTAGGGTTTTTCGCGCACCCACCGCGGCGCCACAGCTTGCTCGAAAAATCCTGCAACCATCGTGAAGGTTCCTCTCCTCCCCCCCATCGCATCTCGTTGTCTTCGCAGGTACGATCTTCCTCTCCTCCATCCTGACCCTCTCTTCATTCTCCTCCGCCGCCGCGCACATGTTTGGATATGTGTCGTATCGTGCTGTTAGGGTTCCGTACCTCCCCCATCTAATGATTAGTGTTTAGGGTTCATCCTTGTCCGTGGTTAAGAGTTTATCCCCCTCTATTCACTACATCAAATTGGGTTTGAATCGATCTACTAACGATTTACGTTTCAAATGTGCCCTTCAGATATCCGCAACAAATCGGGTTCTTAGTGTTGGGTACCAAGATCCACTGCAACCAAGGTGATGTTTAATATGAACTTCTTGGTTACTTTACTGTGTTCACAGATGCGGTTTTAGGATTACTTGTTCAAGGTTTATGGTAAACCATTCAACTGTGTTTTCGCTATTATTAGTAGACACTTTATCGTTTCTTTGCGAGTTGAACCCTAGTTATGTTTGTTAGCAGGCGAGGCAATTCATGTGAATACCTGGATGTTAGTAGATTGTCCCCATGTAATAGTATACTAACGATCTAAATCCACATCAGATGGATTCAGCAGACTCCATAGCCGACAAGGCAATTGGAAGGATGCAAGAGATTGCAGACAAGATATTTTCTGTAGCGAGGGAAACAATCCGTCCTAGACGAGGGTTGACCTCATTTGATGCTACCAAACTTCGTGTAGCATTGGAGGACATTGCTTGCATGATGGAGCAAGACTCTCTGGTGTTGCAAGAGTATTTGGACAAGGTCAACAACGTTAACAACCAGCTTGACACCAACTACGAACCCTCAGACTTGTCCTCAACACCCCCTGGTGAAGAAGACCTAAGTCAAGACTGGGACTTTGCCGAGCACTTTGAAAAGTTTTGGGGTGCTAAATATGACTCAGATCAGATGCCTTCCTTTAGTGATAATGAGGTTTAAGTTAGTACATGGTTAACCTGTTAGTAAGGGTTTAGGGCTACATGAATAGGAACAGACTTTTGGTTAGTGCGCAGGTGTTATCTGTTCCATGTGTTTTGTGTCCATGAAAAGTTGGATTAATGTCAAGTATGCTAGTTTATGTAATAAGTCGAACCTGAATTTTAGTAGTTCTGCTGCTACCTTGTGGTATTATGCTACTATTAGAGTGTTATTTGTTTGCTTCTTATTTCGAGTATACTTCGTAGTTTGTTAACTTTATACTTGTTTTGCATTAGATGGAGAAGGGTGGCAAAGTGATTGCAAAGTGGGACACAAGAGCAACTAAAATTTACACAGAAATTTGTGTAGAAGAGGTCAATGCACGCAACAGGCCACAACACTTACTAATTGTAGAAGGGTATGCTAACCTCATTAGGAAGTTTAAGGAACGCACTGGCCGCACGTACACTAGGGATCAAATGAAGAATAGGTGGGACTCTTTAAAGAGAATGTACACGCAATGGAAAACACTTAATGAAAGGGCTACAGGTCTTGGTCGAGACCCTCATACTAGTTCAATCATTGCACCAGATGAGTGGTGGGCTAAGCAAAATGAAGTAAGTAGACTTTATTTTATTTTGTAGATTAGGAATACTATTCGGCATCTGAAACTAGGAAATTGTATATGTTACTGCAGGCAATGTCAGGGTGTATTATGTTCAAAACAGCCCCTCTTGAGAATGAGGACGACCTTAAGATAATGTTTGGACCCATTATGTGCACCAATGAGACAACCCTTGTTCCTGGAGTTGAGGATGTGAAAGTTCCCTTTGGCCCGGGAACAGGATCTGGATGTCGCCTAGAGGGGGGTGAATAGGCGAATAAAAATTATCACTGTAAAACTTAAATTCTTACTCTACTCGAAGACTAGAACGCAGTGGAGTGAGAAGACCCTTCGAGTAGGTTGCAGCGGAATAGAAGATCTTGTCTCAAAATGTCCTGCACTTCAAATAAAGCTTATACCACAGATAAGTGTTGAAGTGCAGATATAAAAGCGAGTAAGACAGAGAGTCAGAATACAATACAGAACAGAGCACACAGACGCAAGGATTTATCCCGAGGTTCGGCCAAGCCTGAAACGCTTGCCTAGTCCTCGTTGGAGTTAGCCACTCCTGGGCTTGGAGTCTATTTCAACTCCTTCCTCCGTTTGCTCAGATCTGTCAGTATGACAGATAGAGCCTTCCACTATGTTGAGTTGGGTTACAACAAAACCGTGGCTGCTTACAATCTTCTTGGCAGCACTCCGGCAGAGTAACAATATGCTCAAGACCTTGCTCTAGCTCTTAGCAGCTCTTCTCCACTCTCTAAAGGCTTATAGCTTTGCCTTCTACACAAACTAGAGAGATACACACAAGAGGGAGAGTGAGAATTGATCAGAGTGATGTCTACACTTGTTGGCTGCGCTTGTACATTTGCTTGAGGCGCCTAGGAGTCCCTTTTATAGGCACAAGGGGCCTAGGAGCCGTGGGAAGCAATCCAGGAAGGCAAATCTTGCCTTCAGTCGGGTGGCGCACCGGACAGTCCGGTGCACCACCGGACATTGTCCGGTGCCCGATTTCCTTCCATAACTGGCGCAGACGACCGTTGCAGTCTTGGAGCCGTTGGCGCACCGGACACTGTCCGGTGCACACCGGACAGTTTGGTGCCCCCATCTGACCGTTGGCTCGGCCACGCGTCACGCGCGGATTGCGCGGCCGACCGTTGGCCTAGCCGACCGTTGGCTCACCGGACAGTCCGGTGCACCACCGGATAGTCCGATGAATTATAGCCGTACATCGCCAGACTTCTCCCGAGAGCGACGAATTCGCCGCAGCCGACTCACCGGACACTGTCCGGTGCACCACCGGACAGTCCGGTGATTTATACCCGTACGCCACTGACTTCTCCCAAGAGCGGCCTATTAACCAGAGTTCAGCCTGGCGCACCGGACACTGTTCGATGTACCACCGAACAGTCCGGTGTGCCCAGCCGAGCTGAAATTGGCTGCTCAAAGCCAACACTTTTCCTTTTCTTTTCTTCTTCTTTTCTTTCTGTTTCCAGCACTTAGACAGATATGTTAGTACACAAAAACCAATGTACTAAGTCTAGAAACATACCTTCTCTTGGATTTCCACCTCTCTAGCATTTGACATGGTTAAGATAGATGTTGGACTCATAAATCATCAAGTCAGCTTAACTTGATTTCCATTGACATTTCTGAGCTCCAACATCCTGCAGAGATTACATAGAATGTCTCCAAACATAGGAACAACCCAAACTAAAGGTCAAAGTGCACTTAGCTATTTTGGGCTGCTTCCAGTTCGGTTTTTGACATTTGTTCTCGTTCTAGTGACCTTGATCTCCTTCTTAGAGCTTGGTCTTGAGCCTTATGACTTACACCACATAACTATAGACATTTCCTCATTGGTTGTAAGTCACGTCCTTATGTAGTGAGCCTTGATGTGCCGTAGCTCTTCTCAACTCGATCACCCTTGACTTTGCAAGTCTTCTTCTTCACCCTTGGCTTTGGGTTCCTCAGCCTCTTTGACCTTCTCCCGTGCACTTGGTACCTCGAAGCTCTTCTTGCCTCCGTTCTTGGCTTGATCAGTTGTCTCCGAGCTACGCACCTGAGTCTCACTTTATGCAATGACCATCTTACTTGTGATGCCCATTATCTATCCATCATCAAGTCCTTGGACCATCACACTTGTTCACTTGTGTTGAACCCTGTTAGCTTTACATTGAGCACCTGTTCAACACTTAGCACACTTGTTAGTCCTTTAATTGAGTTGTCATCCAAACACCAAAACCCACAAGAGAGCTTTCAATCTCCCCCTTTTTGGTGATTGATGGCAACACAATTAAAGCTTACATAAATGTGAAATTTAAAGCACAAATTTTGAGTTCTAAGATTGTAGAATGCTCCCCCTAAATATGTGCTTACATTAAAATCTTAGCTTTGGCCTTAAATGCCAAAATGCACATACTTAGGCTAAATCGAAGCATTTCTACACCTTAGCACATATGGGATGCATTGTGTCAAGGATCAAACCATGATGCGAATAACACACAAATGCATAGGATCAGAGTTAAACACCATTCACTTGAGTGGATATATCACAAGAATATCACAGAATCAGAGTTAAACACCATTCACTTGAGTGGATATATCACAGGTATATCAACCTACCACTATTCACCATTAAGATACCAATTTAAACTAAGATACCAATTTAAATCAATCTTAAAGCACCATTAATCTTAAAGCACCATTACTCTTAAAGCACCACTAACCACATGAATATCTATTATAGAGTAAACACTATAGATGCCAATTAATTCATAGCAGCGGAAACACTAGTCCATATGATGCAACACATATAATACTGCAAGAGGCATATGATAAGAATAGTCAATAACACAATAACACACTAACAATGCTCAAACTAACACATCACCCCTTAGGTTAAGCTTTCCTCTCAGGTTGAGATAAGCTTTAATGCACAAATTCTCCCCCTTTGACATCAAACACCAAAACCATATACAAGCAAGAACATAGGATGATGTCAAGGGACAGCAGGGTGTTAAGGAGGAAAAACACACTATCAAAACTCCCCCTTACTTATTGAACATATGCACTACCAACATTTAAGAAGATACATATACGCAAAAAGATCAATACTTCCTTTTGTACCTTTACCATGTTGTAGTGTACTTCCCATCTTGAAAGTATTAATCTCTCGGGAGGTTCTCCACACTTGTGCCTGATCCTTTATCCTAACCTTTTCTTGTTACTAAGACACCAAGCTTAGAAGCAAGTTATAGTATTGTGGCACAAGATGAAGCTTCTATTCTAGTGATTACCAAAAGATGACAATTGAAGCACACTATCACGGCTACCAATTGAAAGGTCATTTATTATCATAGTTCCATGATATTTAGGGATAAGCATCTAGTATCGCCAAGTATTATAGAGAATGAGCAATCTAAAAATATGCAATTACTCACGACTTAAGATACCAATTTCTTGACTTACAGAGGTACCCAAGTCCTGATTGCTCCATTTCTTGCTCATCTTCTCTTTTCCACCTTGAGACTATACAAGATTGCTCAAGAAACAATTAGTCTCAAAAGACACAAGTTATGTGTGCTCCCCCTAAACTTGTGCATCAAGTATTTGAATAACTTGCACTTTGCACATTCTAGCTTTCTCAGAACTAGAGAGGATCACAACATATCTTGGTCAAGGCATACTCTCAATTTCATCACATAGAGATAACAATTGAATACCAAATGAAGGGTTGACTTAATACAACAATGCATGCCTCAAGAAGTATAACATTTTACAAGCAACCTAGACATGCTTCATACTTGACAATCATTGCACCACATATACCAATTGAAAAACAACACGATCATGCATATAAAGCGCAATGTCTAAGCACATCATAATTAAGAAGGTTCCTTAGGTACACCAAAAGCAACAACATTTTAAAGTAAGGAGCACCTAAGCCAAGATACTACCAATTCAGAGGCAAGACCATAGCTGTGATCACAATCAATGGAACTTCAAGATATTCAATGAAATTGCATAGTTCCATTCTCCATACCTTTGCCTTTTCCTGAATTGCCAGAGCGCCAGTTGTCACTAATTGAGGGCTCCTTTTGTTTATGCACCTTATAGCTCAAAAGGGTGCATTAGAGGCACAACATGGATTTTGGTATTCACACAATATCAGACTAGAGTAATGATGTGAACATAAACTAAACAACATGTCATATTTGCACATAGGTTAATCATTAAAACCATATAGCATGACTCACAAAGGGATACAGGTTTATTCACGAACACAACAAGAGTTAATCATGGTGGATATCTCAAATGATAAGCTATCCATTAAATGATTCAAGAGACATCACCTCTATAAGCACACAATCATGATTAAGCAAGCATGGTTACGATCTTGGAAGTCATTAATCATTGATCAAAGGGTACTCAACACAGGCAATAAAAAAGCATAACTACTCCAAGGACAGGTAGCACAACAATCAGACTTAAGGGCAGTAGTGATTATCAACAAAGTACTTAGGATACAAGGGTACCATCCTATGGAGAGCAAGTTGCAGAATCTCATCAAGGTCCTTTGCTTGATTCACCAATAATGATTAAGGACCTATTCACCTTATTTCACTTGAGATGAACATGGGATTAATGTCTCACAATAATTCAACCTTGGGTCAATGAATAAACATCAAAACAATTAACAGCTTAAGCATAGAGTTGAGATAACCGTCTTAAGCTCTCCCATGGTCTCCAGTCCATCTCAAGGCACCTGCATGGTCTAGTTAGCACAATTTGGTACCCATCTCGGGATGGGTCCATATCGATCATCCAAAAAAGCCTTTGGTACCCAAATAGCATTTGTGCTAGTCCTAGGTGATCTCATGATTGATCTAGCACAAGAGTATGATTTGGGTCTCCTAAGCGAATAAGATTGAGACAAATTTACTTGCTTAGGAACCTCACCTTTAT
Source organism: Zea luxurians (assembly GCA_029449295.1). Classification (NCBI taxonomy): domain Eukaryota; kingdom Viridiplantae; phylum Streptophyta; class Magnoliopsida; order Poales; family Poaceae; genus Zea; species Zea luxurians. The sequence continues at coordinate 3,785,868 of JAOPSE010000090.1, forward strand.
TACATACCTTGGATAGATGACCCTGCTCACCACACTTGTAGCAGAAACGTCGCTCAACCTAACATGACACTTGCTGTTTGTCATTTTCCTTGGAGAGAGTCATCTTGGAGAATGCACATGCTTGGTTCATCAATAGCGGACAAGAAGTGATCGTGTGGTTCTTGTCATTGCATCCGAAGCATCTCCTTATCCCTTCTCCCTTGTCGTTGTATGGACACGACGCAATGAGGTGTCCTGCCTTATTGCACTTAAAGCACTCCCTTTTCCCTTTTCTCTTTTTGTTCTTTGATGACATAGAGAAATGGCCAATGCAAACAACATGATTAATTGAATCTTTACCTTTTTCCAAGCTCATGTTGATTTCTTCATCTTTAGGAACATTCTTCTTATGGAGCTTAACACTTGCTGCAGTTTTTCCTTTCTCAAGCTTCTTCACCACGCGCCCGTGGATATCTTGAGAAAGTTGAGCAATGCGTCTTCTCCTTAATTGTCTTTGCTTCTTGTTCCCACATAGTTTTTTTTGTGACCCTACAACTTTTTGCTCATTTAAACACTCGCTTCCTTTTGAGCGACAGGGGTTAGCACATGGTGATAGATTATCCAAATGTGTACTTGTGCACGAATGAGGTTCACATGAATTTAAGTTCGTAATCACGACCTCATGAGCAACTTCAAGCATGATATGTCTATCCAAGAGATTATCATGATAACAGGACAATAAGTCATATTTTTCAGTTAGAGCAAGGTTATCATGACTTAACAATTCTACTTGACTCCTAAGCATGAGATTTTCAGTTTTAAGTTGAGCAACATTAGATAATGCATCATGATTATTTCTTTGCTCAATTAAAACAGATTCATACCGTTGGACCAAATCCTCATGAGAGCACTTTAGCTCCTCATGTACTTTGGTCATTTTCTCCAGGCTGTTGTTGGTTTTGATGAGGGACTCCTCTAGCCTGAGAAGCGTCTCGCCTTGTTCCTTGTTCCTTCTCAACAGCTTAACCAAGAGTGCTTTGTCCTCTTTGTTGAGATGGATGTAGAAATGGAGAATCTCCTCTTCTTCCACATCACCAGTCTCATTTTCCCTGTCATTAATATCAGTGGAAGCAAAACAGGAAAATGTACCTTGTGATGATGTAGACTCCTCATCCTCTTCCTCATCATCGCTTTTGTCTCCACCATCATTGTTAGCAATAAGACATTTATTACTAGTAGAAGACAAACCTGTTGATGAGGAGGATTCATTGTTTGGTTGCCATCATTCTTGTTCTTCTCCCTTGGACAAGTTAGTATTACTAGCAGTAAAGGGAGCAGAGGAAGTGCATATGGACTTAAAAAATTTCAACTTAAGTTTGGTCCATAGATCATGAGCATCAACAAATAAGTCACTATCATTACTCATGATGGCAAAATAGGCACCTCTAGATAGAGAATCAACTAAGATGTTGCAAGCATGGTGATTTAGAGATAGACATCTTAGTTCATCATTAGAAGGATTTTTACTAACATTAGAGGGAAAAATACTTCTATTAAAGACCTGTCTCAAATCAGGATCAACACTCATGAAAGCATTATAAATAGAGACAGACCAAGACTTGTAATTAGAGCCATCGCCTAAAATAAGTTCTACAGTTACCTCTTGTGACGACATCGTCATCTCTGGACGGCTAAGCCCACACTGGAGAGGCCTGGTTCTGATACCAATTGAAAGTTCCCTTTGGCCCGGGAATAGGATCTGGATGTCGCCTAGAGGGGGGGTGAATAGGCAAATAAAAATTATCACTGTAAAACTTAAATTCTTACTCTACTCGAAGACTAGAACGCAGTGGAGTGAGAAGACCCTTCGAGTAGGTTGCAGCGGAATAGAAGATCCTGTCTCAAAATGTCCTGCACTTCAAATAAAGCTTATACCACAGATATGTGTTGAAGTGCAGATATAAAAGCGAGTAAGACAGAGAGTCAGAATACAATACAGAACAGAGCACACAGACGGAAGGATTTATCCCGAGGTTCGGCCAAGCCTGAAACGCTTGCCTAGTCCTCGTTGGAGTTAGCCACTCCTGGGCTTGGAGTCTATTTCAACTCCTTCCTCCGTTTGCTCAGATCTGTCAGTATGACAGATAGAGCCTTCCACTATGTTGAGTTGGGTTACAACAAAACTGCGGCTGCTTACAATCTTCTTGGCAGCACTTCGGCAGAGTAACAATATGCTCAAGACCTTGCTCTAGCTCTTAGCAGCTCTTCTCCACTCTCTAAAGGCTTATAGCTTTGCCTTCTACACAAACTAGAGAGATACACACAAGAGGGAGAGTGAGAATTGATCAGAGTGATGTCTACACTTGTTGGCTGCGCTTGTACATTTGCTTGTGGCACCTAGGAGTCCCTTTTATAGGCACAAGGGGCCTAGGAGCCGTTGGAAGCAATCCAGGAAGGCAAATCTTGCCTTCAGTCGGGTGGCGCACCGGACAGTCCAGTGCACCACCGAACACTGTCCTGTGCCCGATTTCCTTCCATAACTGGCGCAGACGACCGTTGCAGTCTTGGAGCCGTTGGCGCACCGGACACTGTCCGGTGCACACCGGACAGTCCGGTGCCCCCATCTGACCGTTGGCTCAGCCATGCGTCACGCGCGGATTGCGCGGCCGACCGTTGGTCTAGCCGACCGTTGGCTCATCGGACAGTCCGGTGCACCACCGGATAGTCCGGTGAATTATAGCCGTACATCGCCAGACTTCTCCTGAGAGCGACGACTTCGCCGCAGCCGACTCACCGGACACTGTCCGGTGCACCACCGGACAGTCCGGTGATTTATACCCGTACGCCGCCGACTTCTCCTGAGAGCGACCTGTTAACCAGAGTTCAGCCAAGCGCACCGGACACTGTCCGGTGCACCACTGGACACTGTCCGGTGTGCCCAGCCGAGCTGAAATTGGCTACTCATAGCCAACACTTTTCCTTTTCTTTTCTTCTTCTTTTCTTTCTGTTTCCAGCACTTAGACAGATATGTTAGTACATAAAAACCAATGTACTAAGTCTAGAAACATACCTTCTCTTGGATTTCCACCTCTCTAGCATTTGACATGCTTAAGATAGATGTTGGACTCATAAATCATCAAGTCAGCTTAACTTGATTTCCATTGACATTTCTGAGCTCCAACATCCTGCAGAGGTTACATAGAATGTCTCCAAACATAGGAACAACCCAAACTAAAGGTCAAAGTGCACTTAGCTCTTTTGGGCTGCTTCCAGTTCTGTTTTTGACATTTGTTCTCGTTCTAGTGACCTTGATCTCCTTCTTAGAGCTTGGTCTTGAGCCTTATGACTTACACCACATAACTATAGACATTTCCTCATTGGTTGTAAGTCACGTCCTTATGTAGTGATCCTTGATGTGTCGTAGCTCTTCTCAACTCGATCACCCTTGACTTTGCAAGTCTTCTTCTTCACCCTTGGCTTTGGGTTCCTCAGCCTCTTTGACCTTCTCCCGTGCACTTGGTACCTCGAAGCTCTTCTTGCCTCCGTTCTTGGCTTGATCAGTTGTCTCCGAGCTACGCACCTGAGTCTCACTTTATGCAATGACCATCTTACTTGTGATGCCCATTATCTATCCATCATCAAGTCCTTGGACCATCACACTTGTTCACTTGTGTTGAACCCTGTTAGCTTTACATTGAGCACATGTTCAACACTTAGCACACTTGTTAGTCCTTTAATTGAGTTGTCATCCAAACACCAAAACCCACAAGAGAGCTTTCAGGATGCTAATTCATCGTCTGATGGTCACGAAGAAGACATTTTAGGTGGCGGTGAAAATATCACACCTGACCCCAGCTCAATTGGGAAAGGCAAGCGTAAGGTGTTGCATGATTCTCCTAAACCTAAGAAGAAAAGGGATATGAAGGATGAATACATGAAACACCTTGTCGAAGCTTATGAGTTGTGGTCCTTGTGCTCTAACAAGTCCATAACCTCATTTGAGAGCGACCCCGTTCGTAAAGAGGTTGTTGCTCAATTGCAACAAGTCAATGAAGATGGTACAGCGGAAGGAAGCGACTTACATTTCTTTGCGACGCATTTGTTGATGGAAAACTTTATAGAGATGTATTTGCAACCCTAAAGACCAAAGAAGGAAGGAATGCTTGGCTGCGCTGTGCTTACGAGAAGAATGAGAAGTCCAGTTAGGTGGCCATGAAGTTAAACTGTTGGTCCGAAAACTGATGGTGTTGGTCCGAAAACTGTTGGTGGTGGTCCAAAAACTGTCGTTGGTCCTGTTATTGTTTCAAACTATCTTTCGTATGAGTTTTTTCGTCGTGCAGTGTTGTTACAAACTTTATGTCGTATGAGTCTTTTTCCCATCGTAGAAGTTTTTCAATTATTCGAGTTGAACTTGTCTTTGCAATGATAATAGTTGTATGTCTGTGAACAGTGGCATTGTGTGAACCATATTGAAGTTATGATAAATGAACAACCCTGACTTTGTTTGCATGGTAAAGTGCTTATTGAAGGAATCTGGTTATTGTTTGTATGTTTGCAGATGTGTGAGCCTGATACACACTCATCTAATGATGAGAGGGATGGAGAATTCCTAGTTGCACTATTTGCTGTGGACATATGGGGGAGCTCGCCAAGTGGGGTTTCGAGAAGAACCATGGTTGAAACAGGTATCCAATGGGTTGAGCAAACATTGGAGAGTAGTGATGATTGCTTCAACATGTTTCGCATGCGTCGAACTGTGTTTTGATGTTTGCATGATACGTTGGTGGAAAATTATGGTCTGGTACCAAGTCGTGGTGTCAGTACAACGGAAGCAACTGCCATTTTCTTGTGGGCATGTGGGGGTCCACAATCATTTAGACAGATAAGGAATAAGTTTGGTCACTCATTGTAAACTATAAGCCTCAAATTTAGTGAAGTCCTTAATGCAATATATAGGATGTCTTCTGACGTAATCAAGCCTAAGGACACAAATTTCATAGAGATTCACCCTCGATTACGAGAGACTAGATTATGGCCGCATTTCAAGGATTGCATAGGAGCCATTGATGGAAGCTACTTTCCCGTGTCTGTCCCGGCCACAGAGCAAGCAAAGTATATTGGTCGTCACGGTTACGCATCACAGAATGTCATGGCCATTTGTGACTTTGATATGAGGTTCACATTTGTTGTCACGGGTTGGCCAGGTTCAGTGCATGATACTAGTCTTACAAGATACTTTGATAACCTATGCGGATAGGTTCCCGCATCCACCGAAAGGTATAACTATCTTTTACTTTTGTATCATCCTTTATTAATGTGTGTCATATGTATTGAAGTCCAGATTTATGTTTGTGCAGGTAAATACTATCTTGTAGATTCATACGTAATGTTATAGAGCGATCATTTGGGGTGCTTAAAATGAAGTGGAGAATTCTTCTAAATCTACCTTCATTTTCGCTTAGGAAACAATCGAAGATAATTATTGCTTGCATGGCATTGCATAACTTCATTCGAGACAGTGCTATACACGATCGAGACTTTGACCAACATGTACCTACTAGCCTTGGTCATGATGTACCCGTAGGTGAGAGTAGTAGTAGCACATCTGATGAGTTAGACATGAGTGCATTTCGAGATGCAATTGCTAATGCATTAGCGTCGTAGGTTAATAAGTGAATATATCGATAGTTATGTTGTAATGAACTGCACTGCTTTGAATATAATAAACTTGTTGGTTTGGTGTTTTTATCTGTTTCCTTTTTTGAATCAGAATCTACAATCTTAGAATCTGTGTATCCAAACACCCAGATTCTAACCACCAGCTTCTCTCCACAGTAGGCGAACCAAACACCCAGATTCTAACCACCAGCTTCTCCCCACAGCTAGCTTTTCCTCACAGCCAGCTTTTCAGAAAAGCTCTTCAGGAAAAAAGCCGAACCAAATAGGCCCTATGTCGCCTTATGGGGTGATATGTCGCGCCAATTGTTGTGGGTTCAAAACCAAGCATCATATTTATTCGTCGATAGTCCATGTGTGTACCTCAGTGACTCGACTCAAACGTGACCCTGCTCTGACCTGTGTCCGTGCCGCCGCCATGGACTCGATCGACGTGGATCCATCGTTGAGCGCCCGAGCCACGCCAAGGATGACGATAGCCTCATCCAAATGGCCCCACCCGCTCCGGTCGAAGCCGGCGTGCCACCATGCTCGAGGTCGCCCTAGGATAGGGAAGAGAAGCCAAGCACGGGGCGCGCGCCACTGGCCATTCTTCGGCGTGCACCTCCTACCACTCCCTGTGCAGGCGGCTGCGCTCGTAGTCATTCTCTTCGCTATCGCGTCCGCCTTGTTGCTCCTCGTCCTCGTCCTCGCCGCGTGCGCCTTCTGCCACCATCGCGGTAGCCGCTACCATGTCCTGTCGCTCGACCATGCCCCTTCGTCGCCCGCCTCTTAGTGTCGGGCTCTTGCCTGCCGACATCCGCCGCCTCCTGAGCTTCGCCTTCCCCTCCACGCGTGGCTGCGCCGATGATGAGACTGTCACCGACTCTCCCTCATACCATGTGTGCCTTGATGTTGCACGCGTCAGGGAGCGGAGGCGTGCGATGTCGACCTTCACGCACGCGTTCCACGCTGCCTACGTCGATCGTTGGCCCGTCAGGACACCCGTCCTGCGTTGTAAAGAGGAATAGAAGAGGTCTGATCCCATAAATCTTTACCATCGTAAAGACTTATTATTTTGAATTCCTAAACTTCTTGGTTGCAACATGTTTAGATTGATGTGTTGCAACTTCTACTTGGGACGAATATAATGATTAAGGGCTCTTCGTCCAAATCGTTTGCTAGAGTTAGGGGTGTTTGAGCTCGCTCCAGGTTCTAGCTTTAGTGTGGAGCTATAGTTTATAATATCAATTTAAATGATTTTAAAAATATTTTTAATCTAAATAATAAACAAAAATAACTTATCTAAATGTATTCTAAAGATTTATAACTCTAGCTCTATGATTTTTTGAAGCATCTAATGATCTGCTTCACCAACTCCACTAAATTTTTTAGAGCTAGAGCTATCCTATACCAGACCTTAATTATCACAGTGTGCCGAAAGGGCATTGTACTATAATAAATATGAAGAAGAAGAAAATAGACAAGTGTGGTAAAAAAAAAGGAAACGAGTACGAGACCAAGCGAATTGGGGGGGGGGGGGGGGGGGGGGGGGGGCGGCGCAGCAGCCAGAGTCATCTGGAAGGTTCGATCGCCCGTCGCCTCGCCGCCATCCATTCCTTCCCTTGCGCCCGAAGAAAGACACGGAAATTCCCCCAACGTAACTGATAAAAGGACCATGGTACCTGCAAAGCGATAGGAAGCCACCGAAGGAGAGAATTGGATAGTAGCAGAGAGTTTGCGTGTGGAAGCAGAGATGGGGTCCGGCATGAGCCGCGGCCGGCGGCGCGGTTTCGGCGCAGGGGCGTCGGGAGGGATGCTGCCACTGCTCGCGCTTCAGGTTCTGATCGAGTACGGCCGCGCGGGCGCCTCTCGGCCGCCCGTGACGGCGGCGTTGCTCGCCGGCAACGCGCTCATCTATCTCCGTCCCGGGGCGCTCGACGGGATCCTGCCCTCTGTCACACGCGTCTCCTTCAATCCGCGGCTCATCGTCGAGGTACCCAATCTTACCTACTCATCCGTAGCGCAGTTAGAAAACGAAATTCCTGTACACGTATCGAAATCCCACCCCTGTTTTTTCTGTTGATCTGCGAGACCGCGACTTGCAGCAGACTTGCAGTTGTTGGGGGTATGTGGTAGACAAGGGGGAAGAATAACCGCCACCAGTAATAATGAGATTGGTTCACTTACAAATTTGCTACTACACCATCGCCCAATGATTCCCCATAGCAAATCACACATATAGGCATAGCACATAGCAGTGTATTCAGTTCGCCAGTTCTAAGTTCGCAAACTAACTCTGGTTTAACACGTTTGCAGAATGGCGACTTGTTGCGCTTCTTCTTGTCACCATTCTACCACTTGAGCGAAAGCCACCTGTTCTACAACATGACATCGCTCCTATGGAAGGGCATTCAGCTTGAAACATCCATGGGTAGTGTCGAGTTTGCTTCCATGGTTGCTGCATTGCTTGGGCTGTCACAGAGCATCGCGCTGCTCTTGTCCAAAGGCCTACTCTTGCTTGGTGATTATACTGCGTACTACAACCAATACGCCGTTGGGTTCTCTGGTGTTCTGTTTGCCATGAAGGTTGTGCTGAACGCCTGGTCAGAAGATTTTGTCTATCTGCATGGGATGGTCATTCCGGCGAAATACGCTGCCTGGGCTGAGTTGATCCTCATCCAGGTCTTCATTCCTGGCACATCTTTTCTTGGCCATCTCAGTGGAATACTTGCTGGATTGGTTTACCTTTGGCTGAAGCGGGCGTTGAATGGGCCAGATCCCCTCACTCTTCTGGTGTCAAGCATTACCAAAGTCGTGACCTGGCCAGTAAGATTTGCTCGGGATCTTCTATGGTCTGCCCATCCACAGGGACGCTTTAGAGGCCGGGGCAGGGTTGGGCGCCGGCAATCAGCAAGAGATACTCCTCGAGGTCTATGGAGATGCCCAGCCTGCACCTATGACAACTCAGTTTCCACAGATATCTGTGAGATGTGCAGCACTGCACGAGAGGACCATGATTTTTCGCTGAGGCAGTATCATCAGGCTGGAGGTACTGGAGAACTCACAGTTGATGAGATACGCCGAAGGAGGCTGCAAAGATTCGGTAGATGATGTAAATCCATTGTTATCAGCACACTTTGTGCGGCGCTAAACGAAGGTCCATATGAGTATGTATGATAGTTCCATTCCTCTGCTACATAGCGTAAGCATATTTGGTTCTTCTCGTGATGGAGAATGCTTTACATTATTGAATTGTTTCTCATTTTTGAAGGAGACAGTTACTGATGTAATTTTAGGTTGTTCAAAGCCATAGAAGTATAGTAATACAAATTATCAAGGGCATATATATAAATGATTGCGCTAATCTGTGCGCCGCGTTGTTTATTATTCAAAGATCCGGGCAAACTCCTTACTACTGAGCACGATCTTACTACCAACTAGAATCTCGTATGCACTCACGTGTGTATCCTGTTGAATGAATTTAATGCAAGTTGCGGCACATTTTTAGTAGTAAATATCCACTAGAATATGATCTCGTAGTACTAGAAGATAAAATTTGCTTTGTTTTTTTGTTTCAGCCATGGTTTAGTAATTTGAAGTTGAAGCGCATTTGTAATTTGAATGCACTCCAACAGTCAATTTAATATACGGCCGCCATGTGATTTCGCTCAACTATAAAAAAGAGTAAGACGAGTGTTTGGTTTGAGGAACTCCAAAATGATGTGGTGCATCATGAATTCATCTCTCAAATTTTGTGGGTTGACCACATTCCTTAGTATTAACTAAGTAACTATGAGGATTAAGGTGGTGATGGATCAATTCATTTCATTCCATAAACCAAACAAAAAAAGTGAGGAGTGAGAAGATGATGAGTTAGCTCATTCCTCAAACCAAACACCTTATAAATAGTTCCGCTCGATGTAGCATACCATCAAATGATTAAACCAATCACCAACCATCTCATTTATTAAATAAGTTTTTGATAATTCTCATTGTGGACACCAGGAACGTTAATGCCAATTTAATGAATCTATAAATCAATAAAAAACCATATGCTTCCCTATCATAACCATCTTAAAAGCCAAACTAGCAATATCTGTATAGGTAGAGAATGTTACATGCATTCTCACTTTAAATATATAAGTCTTGTCTAATTTACAAAATCTCATTAGTATAGAAATCAACATCATAAATTTGAGCAACCTGAACAAGGCTATCTATATGAAACCTGGAGAAGTTATTATTCTTTGGATGAAGAAATAAAAAGCATGTCCATATCTCAATAGTTGATTCTCCAAATCGATGATTCATCTCAACACATATTTTATCAAGAACCATAGAGAAAACCCTCATGCGATAATGATGAAGGAAAGTAGTAGTTTCATCTCGGTGTTATGCATGACCTCTAACTAGCATTTCATCCATCATATTTGGCACAAAAATATTTAAACAGTATGTAGATCAGCAGCAGAATCAAATGAAACAACAGATTGGAGGGTTAGAAGAATCAATTAGAAAATTAACACATTCGTTGGAGAAATTTGTCGCTCCTAGTTTTCCATCAATTGAAACTACTAATAGGATGTCTATGTTTAATACATCAGCAACAAATGAGGATTCGCAACCCCACCCATTATATAGTACCGATGAACATCCAAGGCAAATACCACCATCGTCGTCGCTGCTTGGCAGATCGGCGCCCATGGACACGGTCGGACCGTCTGAGCCTTTGCCCGAACAGTACGACCCTTACCTAGATCGTTCGGCCCTTACCTAGACCATTCGGCTATCCCTGTTGGACAGTCCGTGGCTACACCATGACCACCACATGGCGCCCCGATAGTAGCAAACACAACAGGATAGTCCGGATTTACCATCGGACGGTCCAACATCGCGTCGGTACGGATATGCATACGTAGAACCTACTGTTGCACACTATACACCAATTTATTACACACCATAGCAGTTGTACATTCTGTCCCTACATATTTAAACCACGGTGCACCATATGATCACAGGTCAATCAACATTCTCGATCGATGACGGCAGGAAGGTCGACATAGCAATGCCCGACCAAATAGGACCCATAGCCTAGGGTCCGGTGGTCTGCCACATGGCGCAATGGAGAAAATTAGGGAAGAGATGGCTGAACTATTTCAAGATAGGCTCAATGTTAGTGTTGCCAAAGTAGGGCAATCATATCAAAAGTCATACGATCACCAGTTCGACACTGTCTCATACCCTCAAGGGCAAGGATACCAAGTTTTTCAAATTTTTTGGTAAAAGTGGTAGAAGCACACATGAGCATATAGGCCAGTTCCTAGCACACCTAGACAAATTGGCTGATGGAGAAGCCTTTCGTGTTCGTTTATTTTCTCTATTCCTTACCGGTACTGCTTTTTGCATGGTACGTCGCCCTGCCTGCTAATTCCATTAATTTTTGGAATGATTTAGAAAGTAAGTTTAATGAGCATTTCTTTTCCGGGGAATATGAATTACGGTTGGATGATTTGGCCTCAGTCCGACAAGGATGCGAAGAATCATTTAATGATTATATCCGGAGGTTTTGGACACTAGAAACCGATGCTTTTAAATCCATGTCGCAGACAAAGATCTAGTAGGGCTGGCTTTTAATGGGTTGATATCCTACTTAACAGACAAATTGGATGACACTCAGTTCTTTTCAGTAGCTCAGCTACATCAGCGGGCTTTAGCCTGTAAAAGCCGATGTAAAGAGATATCAAAATTGGTCGGTCTATACATCTAGTGGAGCGCGATAATTCGGATGACGAATGCACAGATATATGTACAACTATACTTGTTTGGCCAACAAAGGCCAAAACTTCACCTTGTTCTTCTTTATAGTCGATTCAAAAGAATCGGCAAGAAGAAGTTAAATTTATTTTTAATGTTGATAAGTGTGATAAGATATTTGACGAACTAGTAAAAAGTGGTAACATTAAAGTAACTCATACTCTCCGCCTCTAGATGAATTAAAAAGACGTACTTACTGCAAGTGACATAATTCTTTTTCCCATACCACCATAGATTGTAATGTTTTTCGTTGACAGATATAATCGACTATAAATGAGGGCTGATTGAGTTTTCAAGAGATGTAAGTGGACATGGAGCCATTTACTATCAATATAATAGAGCTAGCGGGCAAAAAGGTCTTGGTTCGACCGGAAGTGTCTCGTAAAGGCAAAGACAAAAACATCTTCATTGGTTATCATCGCACGTCGAATATATCACAAGGAGGGATTGCTCGAAAAGCTTCGGACAGAAAGATTAATAAATCTGGAGGAGCCGAGGGGCAGGCTCAATCGAGCAGCTGAGCAAACCTCTCTGACACGAGCATCGCGGACTGTCCGGCACCTGCACGTGGATGGTCCGGTGCTCATGCAGACGGTTCGGCTGACTTAGCCAGACAGTCCGCCCATGGCTAGAAGAATCAGTTAGAGTTCCGAATTTCTTACGAGATTTGTTAGATAAACCTACGAGATTAACTCGAAAACCGACTATAACGAGTCCAGACCTCCGCCCTTTATATAGATGAAGGGGTACAACCAATTGAACCCCTACAATTGATCCAATCAACTCTCCAAGAGACTCTTTACTTTTGACTCTAATTGACTCTTTACTTGTCTCTCCATAAAGATTAAACTCTATATATAACATCTTATTCCAACAGACTCTCAAACATGCAAGTTAGCTTGGCCAGTGAGAGTTACTAGCTAAATTTGACTAGTGAGGAAGTCAATTTAAATAGCCAGATAGCTTGACAAGTTAAATGGCTAGTGTGTTGGAGAGCTATTTTACTATTAAGTAGCTAAAATTTAGCTTGTTAAGCTATTTAGCTAGTCTCTTGATGATGCTCTTATCGTTTTTACTTTATGCATTAGGAGTAACTCTAATTTAGTCTTTCTCTACCTCAAATCTTCACATCTCTTCAGCTCTACATCGACTAAAAGCATCTTGGATAGCCTGTCGACGCCAGGACACATCCTAGGATTTAATCTCCCCAACGGGATCCCTTCCAGGAGACGAGATCTAGGTCTGTTACGAAGAAGACAACCCTCACAGAGGAGCCGCTTCTGCGCCAGATCGTAGACCATCCGACCCAAGGTCACAGACCGTCCACGCCTCCGTAGAGAGGACAACCAGATGGTTCATCTCCCATTATTTGGCGTAGATCGGTACCAACATCCACAATAGCAAGAATGCCCTATGGAAGACATTCAACGTCAATCCAATATCAATCATTTAATAAAGGAAGCCAAGGAATCAGTGTTTCAGAATTTGAATAGCATGAAATTTCCTCCACCTCAATCCTCTCTACTTCTCTTGTCACCAAATCAGCCCTAAATATGAGAAGTCACCAAATCAGCCCTAAATATGGCTCATACATACCGAACTCGTGACCAATGAATGGTGCTGAAACTAGCCATCAAAGGTAATGAAAGTATGTAATTCAGTCCATGTTACCTGTCAAAACAATGCATTTCAGTTTATTTGGTGGAACTCTCCAGGGAGCACATCTTAAACATAACGAATACAGAATCTGGAAGAAGTGCATGGCCAGCTTTATAACATCGCTCGACCCAAGATTATTGGGGAGGAAAAGTAAACATAAACCACCTAATGGAACTATGGCCCGGTCAAAATTCAGCGCTGTCCAATACAAAATGATTAAGGCGTCAAAGAGAACAGAAACAAAAACAGAGGTTTATTGGGCTGGATTTGGGGATGTCAGCTCCGGTGGGGCCCCTCGAGTGATGCCGATGGAGGAATCATACTCATCCTGGTGAGCAAACTTCTTGCGCAACACCTTCTCAAACTCAATCTTTTCAAGAGGCTTGGCATTCTCGGCAGCATGCACCTTGGACAGATTGGAATAGTTGGAAGCTGATTCCGTGATAAATGCGATCTCGTCATCTGTGAGCTTCCTCAGAAATTTGGCAGGGTTCCCTCCCCATACCTAAATCCAACAGAGCAGAGTCATGAAAGCATGCAGAAATAAGATACCAAACAAGGCCTCGCAGCATATTCTCGTTCCACTTCCACCCATGGACACTGTAAATATGTATGCCACATGGAAATGTACTAGGCACCAAAGAACAATAATTAAGTGCTCGATTTAGTCTGTGTCATTTGGGTTCCATCATCGCAAGAAAACCTTACCTTTGTGGAACCATTCGAGTGAAATAAAAAGAGAAGAAAAGGTTAGAGTGCTGGAGACGGCTTAACAACCAAAAGTAAAGGGCAGTTGAGAAGTTGTGCTCAACCTCTCCACAAGGGATCCTAGTATTCTGTCTTACAAGGGATCCTGCAGCTACCATCCCATGCTTTTCAACAACGACACCATCTAATAGGGTTGCCCCCATGCCAACAAAAGCCTCATCCTCAACCGTGCATCCTTGTAACACAGCACTGTGACCTGCCAAACAGAGTTGGAAAAGTTAAGTTTTGTGTATTTTTTTCCTGGATCAACTGTTTTGAAGTGCCCTGGCTCGGCCATACAGAGCAAGTTATGCCAAATGATATTTACTGTCTTCAGTTCTTGAGTAAGCAGATCCTGAGTAGTCAAAAGAACTGTGCCAATACAGGACTGCAATGATTAAAGAAAGACATATTTCTTGAGGCATTTACCTATTGTGACGTTATTACCAATGATTGTTGGAAAGACTTTCCCACTTAGATTAGATTTAGCCACATGCACAAGAGAATTGTCTTGTATATTGGTCCCAGATCCAATTTGTATGTTGTTTGCGTCCCCTGAAATTGAATTCATAGACTTCATCACTTGATGATAGAAACACATAACAACTTGGAAGATCAAAATACAAAATACAAAATACAAGACTAAAAAAGGGCAGACCCAGTGCCAGAAACTCTCACATAAGTGGGTTCTGGGGAAGGGATAAACCGAGGCAAGCCTTCCCCCGCAAATGCGGAGAGGCTGCTTCGAACCTACGGCCTGGTGAGTCAGTGAGACAGCTCTCATCACTGCACCAAGCCTGCACAAAATAAAAGACCAAGATGACCAAAAAAATGTAATAGCAAATTAGTCCACTTCTAGATCTCAAGTCTGCAAATTAGCTACTCCCTATGTTCCAAATTACACTTTAGCTTAACTACAAGTTCAAATATCTGCACTAACTTGATATTGTAGATGGTGCATTTTTCAAACTTAAGTCAATGGTAGATATGTTTAACTTTGGACAAAGCTAAAGTGGCCTATAATTTTGAACAGGAGCATTATGTAGTAAATAGTCCATAAAGGTCTTCTTTCCTCTTATCCATGAATCATTTTTTTCAAATCTCTTCTTTTGCACAAAGCAGAACAGTGAGTCTGTCTAGTGTGTACCCCACAACTACTGACATATGTATGCCCACCTCTGAAACAGCTGTATTTAGATAAAACACAATATTAAAGAGCATATGCATATGGCCAAACTGTTGAATTAGAAGCAAATCCCACTGAATGCAACAAAAATTACTATCCAACATCAACATTGCATATTCATCAATATCACAGTTATCTAACATAATGGTTTTTTGTCACCTTGTCCGGAAATATACCATGACACAGCTTTTTTTCACTAGGGTGAAACGTTGTGTATATGAGCAGATGAGATCACAATATGAAGGTATGCACAATGTAGAAGTACCCACCATCTTTTCTTTTT
Organism: Zea luxurians; assembly: GCA_029449295.1. Taxonomy (NCBI): domain Eukaryota; kingdom Viridiplantae; phylum Streptophyta; class Magnoliopsida; order Poales; family Poaceae; genus Zea; species Zea luxurians. The sequence goes on from JAOPSE010000090.1 coordinate 3,801,194, forward strand.
GTGTAAAACAATAAAATGCTCATTGGGACAGGAACCACAAACCTCTTAAGACGCACCCATACCAAATGGAAGCTCCTTGCCCGACTTGAACATCACCAATAAGGGATGCACTTGGAGCAACAAATGCATCCCTATGAACATGTGGGGTTTTGTCAAAGATATTCATGATGGTGCGATGCCTTGAAACTGAAAGGGCAGTAATCTTAGCGTTTATTTATTTAATAATTGTGCATTGGATGACAACAATATAACAATCTTATGATGCCAGTAGAATGAAACAAATAATGATAATTTTACTTATGAAGACAGAATCATGAAATAAAAGCAAAACCAGGTTGAACAAAAGAGAGCATATATATATTCTAATTCTGAAGGAAGTAGGAAGGGGCTATGGACTTAAAAAATATCAGAAAACATGGACCAAAAGAAAAAGAAAAGGCTGAAGTAAAAGGCATCATATGGCAGATGACGAGGTTTCACGTGAACCAGTATTCTAGTCAGGCCACGGGAACCAAATTTATCTGAGTTTTTGAATTTGTAGATGCAAAAAATTAATACCAGAAGGATAAATAACATATTATACTGCTTGCAAGCATTCTCCAGAATTTCTCCAATGTAAGACACATGATAGAACAGTTATTAAATGCTTACAAGCAGGAGCATCAGTATCGATACTGCAGATATATCAATTGCAAAGCCTAGTCATGAGATTCCCCTTTCCACAAAGAATTCTTGCTGCATGCTTCCATTATAGTTAGCATTACCATGTTATCAACATTCAATATATATTAAATTTATATGTATTTCATGGAGGCTAATACCAAGAATTTACCACAGATACTATGGGTAGTTAATAATATTTGCAATAGATTTTAGCATCTATAATTATTAGGAAGCCCAATGCACCAAAAAACACCCCATGAGAATAGCTAGTTATAAGATAAGTACCCCCCCCCCCCCCCCCCCCCCCCCCCCCCCCCCCCCCCCCCCCCCCCCCCCCACACGCGCGCGATACACACGCACCCAAAAAATGCTAGTTATTATGAGTACTTGTTACGGCCAGAATTGTCCATGAACTGGTAAACATCGTAGTCTCCTAGTTCATTGGTTTACCGGTTCGACCATCTTCATCAAAAATGACATTTAGAAAAGGGTGGTAAAATGTATGACTTCAAATTTTTGTGAATGAATTTCCTCTGAAGGAAATAAGACAACCATGGTAAGTGGTAACTGGGGTGAGGATGTAAATCGCTCCACCCCCTAACATCCTAGATTCAAATCATAGGTTCTACAGCAACAGTTATAGCTGAAGAGAGGTTCCAAGGGCCCAGCTAGATGGCTGGCTGCTCAAAATCATCTGGTTCAACAATATATTTTCCAGAGCAAAGAAGCTAACATGTACATACAAGATTAGGTAGAAGTAAGATAAGAAAAACAAACAGAACCTAAGGAAGTTCAATTGCACTTAAATGACACCCAAAAGTATAAGGTTGAGATGAGTATTCTTGTAAACCTATGCTTAAGGTCCCAGCAACTCATGAAATAAACATTCTCATGCTGACACTGAAGCAGATCTACATCTACTTACACAGAAGCAGGTCTAAATGGAGACAATCATGTCAATTCGCATTCTCCAGACTTTCACAAGACCAAATAAAGCCCCAGTACAAAGAGAGAGAGTAACAGTACTATATGTCTATATTCACATTTTGGAGAGAGGACTTGTTGTCCAATTTCAAGCTTGTCTGGTAAGAGAAACAAGGGATAGTACTATAGATACTCAACTTAATACCATCATTGAAATGATCAACACAGCAATTTGACATATCGGGAACTCTAGTCATACAAAATTTGCACCACCTGGTAAAACCCAATGCTACCCAAAAACAAAATAACCACAATGCATACAGATATTGTTGACCTACTCAATCTATCAATCTTATCAATTCTGTGCATTCAATACGATCAGCCAGACAGCCACTGTGCAACATCAGCAAAAACATGCATGAAAGAGCAGGTCCAATTCAGCTCAAATCATAGGGCAATAAGATAACTACACAAAACTCTGCGTACAGTCTCGAGCGAACCAGCCTATCCTTCATTTCCCTAACCGGCTAACCGCTACTAACGGTATCAAGCAATCCCCATTCGCTCACTCCTTTCGGCCGCTCAGGGCAGACGAAATCCCCTCTACGCCCGCAGTGCTCCGCTAATCGATGGACAAGGGAGGGTGATCTCGGGGTGTGCCAGAGGGATGGCGTCACTTACTCTGCTCGTGGAAGAAGTACTTGCCCTGCAGGCGGCAGCCGAGGCGATCGAGGGCCTGACCGGTCTCCCGGATCCAGAATCCCACCGCGTACATCGCCTTTCCCAAACCCGCCATCTCCCCAGGCCGCGGCGGAGGCGAAGCGATGCGAATGCGCTCGTATCCTAGAGATCTCAAGGAAGGGGACGACGGGAGCCGAGGCGAGCCAAGAGGAAGGAGAGTTACGGAGGCTGGGGTTTGCTCGGTGGTCAAAGAACATTGCCTTTTTGCCCCCATTTGAGGGGCTAGCTTGATAACCTCTTTTTATCAAGTGATTTTTATTTTTCCAAGATAAAATAACTATTTTTTGGAAATAAAAATTATTTGAAATAACTAGGTTTCCAAACTAGCCCTAATTAAGAGTAAATTTAGAAAGGTTTGATGTCAAAAGGTAGAGAAATTTGATAAAATGGGTCACTCTAAGATGGCACTCTTCAAAATAGGTCATTTTAAGCTTAATTTGTAAAAGTCTTGTTAAAATTTGAAACTTTTTTCAAATTTGAATTGTGAGCTAACAATTAAAATTGAGCAATAAGATTCTAAAGCTGCATCCTCAATTATCGATGACAGTCTTGTTAAAAAGAATGAAAAAATTAAAGCTAATTTAGCTAGCTTTCAGGATACTATCGAAAATTTGCTAGAGAAAATGAAAATTCTTAGCATACACAATAATGAGTTAACTACTAAGCTAGAAAGCATCGGTAGTGTCCCAGAAGCATCTCTTGTTGAAATTCCTAAAATTATTAAGAAATATGCTTCTACTTCTTGCTCAAATTTAATTGATAGTTCTAACCCTTGCAACCAAGTCGTTATAAAGAATGTTGTTATAGAAACATGTTCCGATGAGGTTGCTTTGGAAAATGAGTTGTTGAAGCAAGAGGTGGCTCACATTGGTAAGGCCTTATATGACAAGAAAGGCAAAGCCAAACAAACTCAACCTTCTCAAAATAACACCACTATGGGAGTGAACAAGCCTACAGAGGGAGAAATCATGGTTTGCTGGCTCTGTCATAAGGAAGGCCACATGTCTTACCAATGCAAGGCAAAGATTGGGAAGAAGCAAAAGAAAAAGGCAACAAGCAAAGTCTCCAACACCAATATCAACAAGGTGGACAAAAAGGTGACTATACCATATTTAATTAAGAAGAAAAAGAATGGCAAGGTGATTGCCATCAAGGCCAACAAGCAAACCAACAAGGGAAAGGGGGCCAACGCATTTGGGTGCCAAAGGAGATTATCTCAACCATGAAAAGCACTAAGAAGGTTTGGGTCCTGAGAGGGAAGTGAGATTTCTGGAGGACTTAGGGGAATTTAGAGACTTGGTAAAATTGGGATGTATATCATGGGATGCATCACATCGGATCAAGTCTATTGACAAGTGGGTTAGTGAAAATCTTGGACCTAAATTCCCAACCATGACTAAGGTAACTAGATTTATTGCATTTCCTTATTTTTAGATATGCGTATCTATTTCCTTGTATCTAGTTTTTACCTTACATGCCTAGTTTTACATGTGGTATTTACTTTTGATTAGAGTTGCATGCATACTAGGTCAATCATATGGTAGGAATGCCCCTTTTCAATTCATATTCTTGAGCAAAATTTCATGGTTTAAAATGTATAGTTAAGCAAGGCACATAGCTTATTCAAATTCCTAGATAACTGGCACTTTTTGTTTTGCTTCGAATTTTATATTCTTCAAGTGGTGTAATTTTGTCTGGTATGTGCCAAAGTCTAGATTATGGATAATCTACCCCTCTTTATCTCAAAATCTAATTGCATGTGTAAGTGCAATCAACCCTAATTGAGGGTTTTGGTGATTAAATGACAAAACAAACAGAGATTCTAACAAGTTTGCTCCTAACATGTACACAGTAATTCTACAGACAGGAGAAGCACATATCTTATGAGCATAAAAATATAAAGCACAGCGGATTTAAAATTCTACATCAAATGGCGTGCTCCAAGTGCTTGGAAACAACGGCAGTACTCTTTTTATAATTCTTGAGTTATAGGAATCGCCGTTCAATTAAGAGGGATCCGCAATGGTTAAGTAAGTTTTGCAATGAGCTAAGTTCAAAATCCTTCAAAATCATCTTTGAGAACACTTATCCAGATCATGAATGCCTTTGAGAAAAACCATTTTTACTTCACACAAGAATTCCACCTTGTTCATTTCAAAAATGTTCAAAAATTGCTTCTCAGCCTTGGAAACCGGTTCAACCGGTCCTGAAACCGGTTCAACCGGTTTCGGGACTGTTCCTCTGCCATCCCTGCTCTGACCTATCTGACAGTCAGAGCTGTCAGAAAAGTCGTTGCAGATATTTTTGGAAAACCGGTTCAACCAGAATTTTTCTCGGCTCAACCGGTTTTGAATCCGGTCGAGTCTCCGGCTGAGTAGGTCAGTGGACCGGGATCTTCCTGGTGGAAACCGGTTCAACCGGTATGTAAACCGGTTCAACCGGTTTTTACCTCTTTTCTCCCAACGGCTGCCAGCTTTTGGGGGATCCTTTATATACCCCCACACACTCTCTCTCTCTCTCTTATTTACTTCTGCCTCTTCCACGAAATCTTGGCTGACTAAACTCTCAACAAGTGCATTCACTTCACCTCTCACACCCGCAATCACATCTCCTTCAATCGCTTGAAGGATCCTTGGTGTGAGGTGAACTCGATCTAACACGCTGTCATTTTCATCTCGATTCTCCTATTCTCTTTGTTCTTGAGCTCGTTGTAAACTTGACCTTGTGCGGATTTGTTACTCTTGGAACCTTGTGTTCCTTGACGGTTAGAGGTTGCTTGGGAGTCTCCAAATTTGTGGACGACCCCAAGAAGTTTGTATCACCCGCTCTTTGAGCTTATTTGAGAAGAGATTGCCTTGACCTTTGTGGTCGGCTTGTGGAGGATTAGGGTTGGAAAAGACCCGGCCCTTTGTGGGCTCCTCAATGAGGAGTAGGACACCTTTGTGGTGGTTGCCGAACCTCGGGTTATATCACGTGTTCTTGTGTGTTCTTGTTAAGCGCTTTAAATTTGTTGGTTGGTTCATATTATCTATTCGAGTAGATTTTGTGTAGGGCAAGTCATTAGCAAAATTCTTCACTACTTTGTCATATTTGTTTAACAGATTATCTAACCTAAGTTGAGCAGGTTCAAACTTGTTCAGTTGTAATCAAAATCAACTGAACCGGTTTGCACCAGTGCAACTTTAATTTGACCTATCTCGAAGTTTTTAGTGAAAAATTTCAGGTGTAGCCTATTCACCCCCCCTCTAGGCTACTTTCGATTGGTATCAAAGCCTCGTACCTCGTTTTGCGCTTAACCGCGTGAGGAAACGATTATGTCTACTCAACGGGACCATGTGGATCCTATCCTCGAGGAAATCCCCGTCACATCCTCCGGTGAGGAAGTGGACCCCAAGGTCCTCGACCTCGCCATGAAGATTGCCGAGAAGATGTTCCTCAAGATGAAAGAGGAAGATGCTAAGAAAAAGGCCGAAGAAGAAGAATCAAGAAGAAAGGCCGAAGAAGATAAAGGTAAAGGAAAAATTGAATACAATGATGACTTGGTAGATCTTTTGGTGTCAAAGGTGTTGAGCAAGGTAAGTCTCAACACCGAAGGATCATCTACCAAAAGTAAAGGTAACGAATTCAGTAAAGTTCAATTTGATTATTCTAGAAATTTTATTCCCAACTTCTCTTCCGCCCCACTTGGAAAGTTACCAACTCTTAGTGAGTTGAACTATGACGAGTGGGCCGACAAGATGAAGTCGCATTTAATCGGTGTGCATCCTAGTCTTTGGGAGATTGTCAATGTAGGTATGTATAAGCCCGCCCAAGGAGAAGAGATGACTCCGGAAATGATGCAAGAGGTTCACCGCAATGCTCAAGCAGTGAGCATAATTAAAGGAAGTCTTTGTCCGGAAGAATACCGGAAAGTTCAAGGAAGAGAAGATTCCCGTGGCATTTGGAATATTCTTAAAATGTCACATGAAGGAGATCCCAAAGCTAAGAGACATAGAATTGAAGCTTTGGAGAGTGAGCTTGCTAGATATGATTGGACTAAGGGTGAGTCGCTTCAATCACTCTTTGATCGGTTGATGGTGTTAGTAAACAAAATAAGAGTGCTTGGAAGTGAAGATTGGAGTGACTCCAAGGTCACAAGACTATTCATGAGAGCATCAAAGAAAAGGATAAGAGTCTAGCAAGGATGATAAGGGATCGTGATGACTATGAGGAAATGACGCCTCATCAATTATTTGCAAAGATTCAACAACATGAATCTGAAGAAGCCCCAATCAAGGCAAGAGACTCTCATGCCTTGATCTCAAATGAACAAGACACCCCCAAGAAGAACAAAGACCACAAGGCAAAGAAAGTGGTCGAGACATCAAGTGATGAAGATAGCTCAAGTGATGAAGACACAGCTATGTTCATCAAAACATTCAAGAAATTTGTAAGGAAAAATGACAAGTTTCAAAGGAAAGGAAAGAAGAGGGCATGCTATGAATGTGGCCAAACCGGTCATTTCATAGCGGATTGTCCTAACAAAAAGGAACAAGAAGCTAAGAAGGAATACAAGAAGGACAGATTCAAAAAGGGAGGCAAGAACAAGGGATATTTCAAGAAGAAGAAATATGGTCAAGCCCATATTGGTGAAGAATGGAACTCCGATGAGGAGAGTTCTAGCTCCGAAGAAGAGGAAGTGGTGGCAAACGTTGCCATCCAATCTACTTCAAGCTCGCAACTCTTCACCAACTTACAAGACGACTCCTACACTCCAACTTGCCTCATGGCAAAAGGAGATAAGGTAACTTTATTTAGTAATGATTTTCCAAATGATGATGATGATGAACAAATTGCCATGAAAAACAAAATGATTAAAGAATTTGGCTTGAATGGATATAATGTTATCACCAAATTAATGGAGAAGCTAGATAAAAGAAAAGCAACTCTTGATGCTCAAGAAGACTTGCTCATCCTTGAAAAGGAGAGAAACCTAGAGCTTCAAGAATCGCTACTCAATAAAGATGAAATGCTAGATGCCTTGACTAAGGAAGTATCTTTAGTCAAGATAACTATAGAGGATAAAGAAAAGGAAGTAACAAATATGAAAACCTCTATAGCTAATCTTGCAAATGAAAAGGATGCACTTGAATCAAGCATGTTAAGCTTGAATGTCCAAAATCAAGAACTTCAAGTGCAACTTGAAAATTGCAAGAACATCAATGCCTCATCTTTATTGATTGAATCTAAGTCTAGCTCCTCAAATAATACCTTTTGCAAACATTGTGCCAAATATCATGCTTCTTGTTGTCTAACTAACCATGCAAGGAAGAAGAGCCCACAGGTGAAGGTCAAAGAAATATTGAAAAGATGCTCTAGCAATGATGGGTTAAAGAAAATTGAACCCAAGTACAAGTCCCTAAAGCCCAACAATGGAAGAAGGGAGCTTGGGTTCAACTCATTCAAGGAAAACCCTAGCATAGTGCATAAGGGGTGGAGATCCCCTAAGTTCATAGAGGGAACCACTCTATATGATGCCTTGGGGAGGATTCACTCCTCAAATAACAAGTCAACTCAAGTAAAGGTAAACTTGAGTTCCACAAAGAGTAAGATGAAGGAAGCGGGATCAACAAGTGGAGAAAAATTTAATGCTCCCATTTCTCAGTCTTATCTTTGTGATTATATGTTGACTTGGGATTTAGGGAAATTGGTTGTTAAATATGTGGGTGCCTACACTAAAAGAAAAGTCATGAAAAGAAGTGTGTGGGTACCCAAGGCTATAACTAACACTGCAGGACCCAATTCAATTTGGGTACCTAAAAGCATAGCCTAAATTTGTTTTGCAGGTCTACTCCTCTGGTGGGTCAAGTTGGGTGCTTGACAGTGGATGTACAAATCACATGACTGGGGAGGAAGACATGTTTCATTCCTTGCAACTAACTCAAGAAGCACAAGAAATTGTGTTTGGAGATAGTGGCAAGAGTAAGGTGATTGGTATTGGTAAAATTCCTATCTCTGACCAACAATCACTTTCAAATGTTTTATTGGTAGATTCTTTAAGCTACAATTTGATGTCTGTTTCACAACTTTGTGGAATGGGTTATAATTGCTTATTTTCTGATGTGGATGTGAAGATCCTTAGAAGGGAGGATTCCTCAGTTGCTTTTACGGGTCGCTTGAAGGGCAAACTTTATGTTGTTGATTTCACAACAAGTAAAGTGACGCCTGAGACTTGTTTAGTGGCAAAGTCCGACAAGGGTTGGCTATGGCATCGCCGGCTAGCTCATGTCGGTATGAGGAATTTGGCCAAACTTCAAAAGGATAATCACATCATTGGACTAACAAATGTTGTATTTGAGAAAGATAGGGTTTGTGGCGCATGTCAAGCAGGAAAGCAACATGGAGTCCCACATCAATCAAAGAATGTGGTCACTACAAAGAGGCCATTGGAGCTTCTTCACATGGACCTCTTCGGACCTGTGGCCTACATCAGTATTGGTGGTAGTAAGTATGGATTAGTCATTGTTGATGATTTTTCTTGCTTCACCTGGGTTTTCTTTTTGAGTGACAAAGATGAAACCCAAGAGACCTTGAAGAAATTCATGAGAAGAGCTCAAAATGAGTTTGAGCTCAAAATCAAGAAAGTGAGAAGTGATAATGGGACAGAATTCAAGAACACAGGTGTCGAAGAATTCTTAGGGGAAGAAGGAATCAAACATGAGTTCTCGGTTCCCTACACTCCACAACAAAATGGTGTTGTAGAAAGGAAGAACTGAACTCTAATTGAAGCAGCTAGAACCATGTTGGATGAGTACAAGACCCCTAACAATTTTTGGGCAGAGGCGGTCAACACCGCCTGTCATGCAATCAACCGCCTCTATCTTCACAAGATCTACAAGAAGACTGCCTACGAGCTTCTCACTGGTAACAAACCTAAAGTTGATTATTTTAGAGTATTTGGTTGTAAGTGGTTTATTCTTAACAAGAAAGTCAAGAGCTCAAAGTTTGCTCCTAGAGTGGATGAGGGTTTCTTGCTTGGTTATGCATCAAATGCGCATGGATATCGTGTTTTCAACAACACCACTGGTCTTGTTGAAATAGCGATAGACATGACATTTGATGAGTCTAATGGCTCGCAAGGGCATGTTTCTAATGACACTGCAGGAAATGAAGAACCACCTTGTGAGGCCATAAAGAAGTTTACAATAGGTGAAGTGAGACCTCAAGAAAAGGATGATGAGGAGGGAACTTTGTGGATGACCAATGAGGTTTTTGATGTGGGTGCAAAGGTGGTGGGTGACAAACCTTCCACCCAAGCAAACCCATCAACCTCAAGTCATCCAAGTCTTGAAGAAAATCATCAACCCCAAAGGATGCCAACTGTGGTAGAAGATGAACACGAAAGTGTTAATGGTGAAGTGCCTCTTGATCAAGTGGATGATGAGGAGGAGCAAATTCAAAGACAACCATCAGTGCCTCATCCTCGAGTCCATCATACCATTCAAAGAGATCATCCGGTGGACAACATCCTGGGTAGCATCAGGAGAGGGGTAACAACTCGATCTCGTTTAGCAAATTTTTGTGAATTTTACTCGTTTGTTTCCTCTCTTGATCCACTTAAGGTTGAAGAAGCGTTGGGTGATCCGGATTGGATAATTGCCATGCAAGAAGAATTGAACAACTTCACCCGGAATGAAGTCTGGTCCTTGGTTCCAAGACCCAAGCAAAATGTGATTGGGACAAAATGGGTATTTAGGAACAAACAAGATGAACATGGCGTTGTTACAAGAAATAAAGCACGGTTGGTTGCTCAAGGCTACACTCAAGTAGAAGGACTTGATTTTGGTGAAACATATGCGCCGGTAGCAAGGTTAGAGTCAATTAGAATATTAATTGCCTATGCTACTAACCATGATTTCAAGTTATATCAAATGGACGTCAAGAGCGCATTTCTAAATGGACCACTATAAGAGAGGGTCTATGTGGAGCAACCACCGGGCTTTGAAGATCCAAGGAAGCCAAACCACATCTATCTACTTCACAAGGCACTCTACGGGCTTAAACAAGCCCCTAGAGCTTGGTATGATTGTCTTAAAGATTTTTTAATTAAGAATGGATTTACAATAGGAAAAGCTGACTCTACATTATTTACTCGCAAAGTTGACAATGAATTATTTGTGTGCCAAATATATGTCGATGACATTATATTTGGTAGTACTAATGAAAAATTTTGTGAAGAGTTCAGCAAAGTAATGACGAACAGGTTTGAGATGTCTATGATGGGCGAGCTCAAATACTTCCTAGGATTTCAAGTCAAACAACTCAAGGAAGGTACCTTTCTATGCCAAACCAAATATACACAAGATATGCTCAAGAAGTTTGGTATGGAAAAGGCAAAGCACGCCAAGACTCCAATGTCATCAAATGGACATCTCGACCTAAATGAAGAAGGTAAACCTGTAGATCAAAAGTTATATAGATCAATGATAGGATCACTGCTTTACTTATGTGCATCTAGACCTGACATCATGTTAAGTGTTTGCATGTGTGCACACTTTCAAGCTAATCCTAAAGATTGTCATCTTGTTGCCGTTAAGAGAATTCTAAGATACTTAGTACACACCCAAAACCTAGGATTATAGTATCCTAAAGGCTCCCTTTTTGATTTACTTGGCTACTCTGACTCAGATTATGTCGGTTGCAAAGTAGATCGAAAAAGCACTACTAGGACTTGCCAATTCCTTAGGCGGTCTTTAGTGTCATGGAGTTCCAAGAAACAAAATTGTGTTGCACTCTCCACTGCAGAAGCTGAGTACATAGCAGCTGGGGCATGTTGTGCACAGTTGTTATGGATGAAGCAAACCCTTAGAGATTTTGGTTGTGAGTTTAACAAGATTCTACTATTGTGTGACAATTAGAGTGCCATAAAACTTGCAAACAATCCGGTGCAACACTCTAGAACCAAACACATTGACATTAGACATCATTTCTTGAGAGACCATGAAACCAAAGGAGATATCGAATTGTTTCATGTGAGCACCGAAAATCAACTAGCCGATATCTTCAAAAAACCTCTTGATGAGACTAGGTTTTGCTTTCTTAGGAGTGAGCTGAATATCTTGGATTCTCGAAATGTGTCATAAAACTAAAATTTTGATCACATGATTGATGGATATAAAATGGTTGTATGCACAAAATGTCATGAGAAATACTGTTTTTATTATTAAAATTACTCATGTCATATATGTTAAGTGCTATTAAAGCCTTACCGGGCAATATCTCAAAAATAGGTTGAGTAAATCGGCTGAGTAGGCCACTCAACCGGTTTTCCCCTGGTGGAAACCGGTTGAACCGGTATAAAAACCGATTGAACCAGTTTTGGCCGCCTCCGCGTCCGTGCTGTCAGTCAGCGCCGCAGTCTGCACCGTCAGTCTCGCAGACTGCGTTGTCAGTCTGGCAGAAAATCCGCGCAGTCAGCAGCTTTTTCTGCGCGCTTTTACTATGCAGTCTGACGCAAAACCAGTTGAACCAGTTTTATAACCGGTTGAACCGGTTTTGGGTCTGTTGACCAGCCGACGCCGCCCCTTTTTCTCCTCCCCTCACCTCCTTTCACTTCTTCCAACCGCCGAGCCTACATTTTTACTCTCTCTTCCTCTCACTTTCACCACATACCAAAGCTCATTTGTGCCATCAAATCTTTAGGAGCTTGTTGGAAGATTCGTTCCTCTCGGCTTCCTCCATCACCTCCCTCACTCTAGTTGGGATTCCTGTGGTTCAATCTTCAGATCAAGGTATTACGTTATTTCATCATGTTTTTGCTCGATCTCACACGTTCTTGATTATCTAGTGTATTGTTTCAAGGATACATTTTAGTTTAGGTGCTTGCAACACTTAGACTATCCTCGTTTGTCTCGAACATTGTTTGAGTTTAGTTGTTTTGATATTGTTCGTTGTAGTTGAACCGCTTGCATGAACGGTTGAAGTGCATGCTCAATATCATACACGTCTCTACTCAAACGTGTTTGTTAAGATCCTTGAACATCGATCTCCTCACTCATCATAGGTTCTACCTTTTATTTTAAGGATGGTGCGTTGGAGGAACCCATCAGTTATTGAATCCGACTCTTCCGATGAACAAGAAATTCATGAAGAAACTCCCTCGCGTTCCAGATCCAAGCGTGGGCGAGGATCTGGGAACGTAATGCAAGGTGGTGAGGCCTCTGGGTCTCATGGTGCTCGCGGTCGGACGGCCCGGAATCCCTTCGGTCGGTCCCGACCCGCGGCAAATCCACAAGCATGGGAGCCGACAAGTGATGATGATGGTGGAAAGGATGATGAGATTGACCTTCCCTCTGCCCACACTCCTATTATTCGAGGGTTGGTTCTCCACCAGGCGGAGGCCCGTCGTTCTGGCAATGAGCCAGTTACGGATTTTACTGTCAGCGGGGGTTCTGCACTTCTACAGGACATCCGCTTTCAGAATCCTGCATTGTGCATTCGTGATGCCAGGATTGATGGAAATCGGTTCTGGACTCTTTATCATGTCGATTTCTACAACTCGGTAATTCTTCCCAAGAAACATCAGCCCATTCTGCATCAGCGGTACATCAACTGGGAAGGATGTGAAGCTATTGGAGATCCGGAAATGACACAGGCTTTGAGGGCCTGTGAGAGAAAGAAAATGAAGACTATTATGACCTTCCAGTATGATTGGAATGATGAGGTCATTGCTCAGTTTTATTCCACTCTTTGGATCAGGCTGGCCGATGAGGAAAGTCCCTACAACTTTCCTTATCTTAATTTCTATCGAAGGCAGCTGGTACAAAGTGAGCTACCGGCGGTTCGCTCACATTCTTGGATTCTCTGATGATGACATTTCTGGGGACAAAATCAAAATTCATGATTATCGCCAACCCACCAAAGATGAAGCCAGAGACCTTCATATCTCTGCAACTGGAAAATTTTGGGAGTCCACAAATATGCACAAATATTACAGATATATCAACTCTCTCAGTAGAATGACCCTCATTCCCAAAGAGGGTAACCAGATGAATATCTTGGGAGAGAGCAAGGTTTTGCTCTCATTCATGAAGCCCAATAGTTCAGAGAGCATCAACATTTTTGATATGATCTGGCAGGAGATTATCCATGCTGCCTGCTTTCCGCTTAAGGGATGTCTACATGCACCTTTCATAATGAAGATGATTGAAGTTGTGACACAGTTCCGCTATGAGAAAGGTAGTAGACATCTATCTTATACCCCCCTTCTGGATTGATCCAAACAATCCAGCAGGGCGTTTGAGGAAGGCTCCTTCCAGCTCCCGTGCACATACTTCTGCTGGTCCTGCTGCTGCTGCTGCCGGTGCCTCGCGTCCCTCCCCTGGCCACGGATCACCCACGCCACGTGGTCGTGGTCATGGCCGAGGGATGGGTGCCCGCCTGGCCCATGGGATTGCAGCATTTTTTTATATGTGTCGGAATATTTCTGCAGATGTGCATTAGCTGGCAAGGCGTCAGCGGGAGCCTGATGACAATCTTCGTCGTCAGGCTTCCTCTATGGGCATGCTGTTTGCCCCTCGCTCGCCTGATGTGCCTCTCCATCCGCTTCCTCCTGAAATCAATGAGTGGCACCAGCAGGCCTACGGGGTGCCTTTTATGTCAGCTGACGATGAAGAAGAATATGAAGAGTACTATGATGATCGCGAGCAGTTTGCCCCGCCTCCCCACCAGGGGGATCCGGGTCAATCCTCTTCTCATCCTCCGCCCCAGGATCCTTCAGGAAGTGCTCCTCCCCCAGATCAGTCTGGGGAAGAACACTTTGCATCTCACCTGGCGCATCATTTCTTTGCTCCGCATCATCCTCCTCCTAACTGGTGATCTTTGGCTTGGTGGCTCTCTCCTTTTCTGGTTCTTGTTGCCAAAAAGGGGGAGAAGGATTTCTCATCTTAGCAGTACCTTTAAATTTATGTAATGAACACCTGTTTTGTAATAATTATTATTTGTCTATCTCGTGATGCATATTGGTGATGGCTTGGAGGCCATAAACTTTTTAATGATGTGATGTGATGACATTATTGTAATAGCCAGTAGTAACATTTCATATCTTATGCTATGCAATGATGGGCTTGTCTGTGTAATACTACTCTTTTTATCATCACATCCTATATAATTGTGCTGCATCCCTCAATTTTTCTGTATTATGTTGGTTGTTCACTTTCTCTAAATATGTTGCAAATTGACATATCAAGTCAATATTAATATCACAAAACTCATGCACATTTTTAGGGGGAGCTGCACATACACAAATACTTTTATCTCGCAAGTGTTCTTAATTTTTAATTTTATCTCTACTCTAGATTGTTTTGGCATCAATCACCAAAAAGGGGGAGATTGTAAGTGCAATCAACCCTAATTGAGGGTTTTGGTGATTAAATGACGAAACAAACAGAGATTCTAACAAGTTTGCTCCTAGCATGTACATAGAAATTCTACATACAGGAGAAGCACAGATCTTATGAGCATAAAAATGTAAAGCACAGCGGATTTAAAATTCTACATCAAATGGCGTGCTCCAAGTGCTTGGAAACAACGACAGTACTCTTTTTATAATTCTTGAGTTATAGGAATCGTCGTTCAATTAAGAGGGATCCGCAATGGTTAAGTAAGTTTTGCAATGAGCTAAGTTCAAAATCCTTCAAAATCATCTTTGAGAACACTTTTCCAGATCATGAATGCCTTTGAGAAAAACCATTTTTACTTCCCACAAGAATTCCACCTTGTTCATTTCAAAAATGTTCAAAAATTGCTTCTCAATCTTGGAAACCGGTTCAACCGGTCCTGAAACCGGTTCAACCGGTTTCGGGACTGTTCCTCTGCCATCCCTGCTCTGACCTATCAGACAGTCAGAGCTGTCAGAAAAGTCGTTGCAGATATCTTTGGAAAACCGGTTCAACCGGAATTTTTCTCGGCTCAACCGGTTTTGAATCCGGTCGAGTCTTCGACTGAGTAGGTCAGTGGACCGGGATCTTCCTGGTGGAAACCGGTTCAACCGGCTTTTACCTCTTTTCTCCCAACGACTGCCAGCTTTTGGGGGATCCTTTATATACCCCCACACTCTCTCTCTTATTTACTTCTGCCTCTCCCACGAAATCTTAGCTGACCAAACTCTCAACAAGTGCATTCACTTCACCTCTCACACCCGCAATCGCATCTCCTTCAATCGCTTGAAGGATCCTTGGTGTGAGGTGAACTCGATCTAACACGCTGTCATTTTCATCTTGATTCTCCTATTCTCTTTGTTCTTGAGCTCGTTGCAAACTTGACCTTGTGCGGATTTGTTACTCTTGGAACCTTGTGTTCCTTGACGGTTAGAGGTTGCTTGGGAGTCTCCAAATTTGTGGACGACCCCAAGAAGTTTGTATCACCCGCTCTTTGAGCTTATTTGAGAAGAGATTGCCTTGACCTTTATGGTCGGCTTGTGGAGGATTAGGGTTGGAAAAGACCCAGCCCTTTGTGGGCTCCTAAACGAGGAGTAGGACACCTTTGTGGTGGTTGTAGAACCTCGGGTTATATCGCGTGTTCTTGTGTGTTCTTGTTAAGCGCTTTAAATTTGTTGGTTGGTTCATATTATCTATTCGAGTAGATTTTGTGTAGGGCAAGTCATTAGCAAAATTCTTCACTACTTCGTCATATTTGTTTAACAGATTATCTAACCTAAGTTGAGCAGGTTCAAACTTGTTCAATTGTAATCAAAATCAACTGAACCGGTTTGCACCAGTGCAACTTTAATTTGACCTATCTCGAAGTTTTTAGTGAAAAATTTCAGGTGTAGCGTATTCACCCCCCCTCTAGGCTACTTTCAGCATGTCTTCTACAAGTATTCAAAACTTGTATGCACATCTTCAGGGGGAGGTTACTATGTAATCTAAGTCTTTGAGACTAACACCTGCTTTCAAGTCTATTATATGTGTTTTCAAGATCTACAAGTGGTTTCATTCCACTATCGGTATCATTTACATGTCTTCTCCAATTTTGATTAGACTATGCTTTATCTTAATCATATGACCCCCATGTTGGCATATATGCATATGTTGTTAAAATATATCTTTTACCTATGCATAGCTTTAGGGGGAGTTAGTCTAATCAATCATGTCTTGTTTCTCTCTTTTTTTCATGTGGTTTTCCTAAGTAGAGAATCTTCGACAAGGGGAGTATGTCTTCTTTCATACAAAGGGGAGAATACTCTTTCAAAGGGGGAGAACTCTCTTTTAGGGGGAGTAATCTTTTTAGAGGGCAAGTCTTTTAAATTGTTTCCTATATGCTTTTAATGTCTTCCTTTTCGGTGTTTGATTCTAAAGGGGGAGAAGTTTTAGGGACCAAAATAATTCAAAGTATATCAAATTTCAAACACCACCAAATTTTAAATTTTGATAATAAGTGGTTTTGTCTAAAACAGGAAGTATGTGAATTATGGAGTTAGGGGGAGGCTTAAGTCCATAATCTCACATTGTGGGAATATTCATGCATCCTAGCAAGTAGATTGCATATTTTCATCAAAATATTTGTTATATTTGCTTGCTTTGGTTGTGTTGTCATCAATCACCAAAAGGGGGAGATTGTAAGGAAAATAGACGCTAGCCCATTTGACTAAATAATTTTGGTGTTTGATGATCAACATAACCTGTGGACTAATGTGTTTACTAGTGTTTGTATTTGTAGTTAACAAGATGCAAAAATGACTTGGATTGAGGCTCTGAGGAAGCAACACCTCAAAAGAAGACATTATGTAGACTATAAGTGAAGATCAACATGTATCAAACAAAGTCTAAGACATGAAGGAAAGTGGAGCCACACACGGACTGTCTCCTAGTGTGCAACGGACAGTCCGGTGGCTCACCGGACAGTCCGGTGCCGCCCAGCAGACTGTCTGGTGCACCAGGGAACAGAAGCCTAACGACTAGTTCCAGGTGGCACTATGGAGGAGAGCTACCGGACTATCCAGTGCAAGGCTTATAGCGCGCCAACAATTATCTGCAACGATCAACCGCAACAACTAGTACCACTGGACTGTCCAGTGTGTGCCGTAGAGTAGGGGTGGGCGTTTGGGTTACCCGAAAATTTCGGGTCAGGTAATTCAGGTTTTTAAAATTTTGGGTTTTAAGAATCGATACCCGAAATTACAACGGGTTTTGCAATACCCGAAAATTTGGGTATCCGGAATTTCGGGTTCGGGTATTCCCGAACTACCCAAACTATTATGTCGGTTTCATAAAAACACATAAACCCTATTAAATTAGTATAAAAATATAGTTTGAATAATGATATACATGGACATATAAAATACAAGCAATCTACAATCACAAGTTATGCACACTTGCACATAATTATAAATGTACAAATTAATAATTAAGCATGACATGAGTACATGACACATGAAAGTTCGGGTATTTTGGGTACCCGATTGTGATACCCGAATTACCCGAAATAAATTCGGGTTTTGCAAGTTGCTACCCAAAATTCCCGAACAAAATTCGGGTTTCGGGTATTTTGGGTTCGGGTTCGGGTATTCCCGGTTCGGGTTTCGGGTTATGGGTTTTTTGCCCAGCCCTTAGAGAGCAACAACTTTGCTCCAACGGCTATAATTGAGTTGGGGCCTATATATACTTCACTCAACCGACCATTTAAAGGTGTGGGAGCCCAAGCAACATACCAACACATGATATCTCTACTATCTCTTAAGGACATAGTGTAGGCGTCCACACACCATGGTTCTGCCTCCCGCGACAT
This sequence comes from Zea luxurians, assembly GCA_029449295.1. Taxonomy (NCBI): domain Eukaryota; kingdom Viridiplantae; phylum Streptophyta; class Magnoliopsida; order Poales; family Poaceae; genus Zea; species Zea luxurians. The sequence goes on from JAOPSE010000090.1 coordinate 3,819,287, forward strand.
CCTCCGCTTCCACCGCTCCCTCCCACGCCCGCGCATGGATGTCCATCGTGCCCTCGCCCCCAGATCTCGTGCACGCCCGCAATCTCGTCGTGCCCTCGCCGCCAGATCTCGTGCACGCCCACGCCAACACGCTAACCCAGCCCCAGCTATGCCCACGCCGAGCCCTCACCCATAGATCCAAGGATCTCCTACCCCTCTGTCCCATTCGTCGCTCTCGGCCGCACCATCTGCCGATGATGACGAGAGCCCAGGGTTGACCGGCTCGGAATCCCCCGCACCACCCCCATGAGCGGATCGATATCATCCGCAGAGGTGGACCGCTTCGCGGGAGGTGCAGGCTCCCCTCCATCGTCGTCCTCATCGGCCCAATCGCTGGTCGGGTCGACCCCAGGTATGGATTCGCTCCCTCCTAGGAGCCAGTCATCGTCGACCTCCTCTGCTGCCGCCGCCACGGGGGTAGGATTAGGGTGTGGAGGCGGGCGGTGTAGGGTTTCGACTAGAACAGGGTTGGATAGCGTGGAGGTGGATTGGGGGGTATGAGTGGGGATGAGGATGTTCGTGTAGAGGTCGCCGAACTCATCGTCTTCCTCCATCGCAGCGGGATCTAGGGAGGTGAAGGATGTGAGGCAGCGGCGGCTGGATGGACCGGATGGTGCTAGGAAGAGGTGGATTGGGGGGTAAGAGTGGGGATGAGGATGTCCGTGTAGAGGTCGTCAAACTCATCGTCTTCCTCCATCGCGGTGGGATCCGGGGAGGTGGAGGATGCGAGGCGGCGGCGGCTGGATGGACCGACGTGATCGAGCGAAGTGAATCGGGAGTCCCCCATGGCCGACGTGATCGAGCGAAGGCCAAGGTGGCCAGCATCAACCGGGCCTTGGAGGACCACCATTAAGGCGTCGTCCCCTTTGTCAACTCGGCTAGCCATGCTGCCTCCTTCCCCGTCGAGGACTACCTCGTCGCCACATGCCACCTAAGCCCGGTGTAGGCGCTCAAGGCCAAGGAGATCTAGGAGGAGGAGGTCACGGTGCCGTCCTCCGCCAAGCGCAACAGCACCTCATTCCCGCATGCCATTGATCCCGGCCCCCGTGACTCCGTCGACCCCAACCATCGTCGCACGGAGATGTGCCCTGGGCCTACGCTCCCGCTGACCAAGCTACTGAAATGTGCTCTTTGCTATTTCACAAAAGAGGCAAAAACAAAAGCCGATAACAGAAAACCTAATCCCCCAAACCCTAATCCATCTCGAGTTGCTATTTAATGTTTCTGTTCTTCCCCTCCGATCTGATGTCCCTAGCTCCTCTTCCCGTGGCGATCGAGTTGCTATTTAATTGCCTCTGTTTTCTCCTTCGACAACTGTCCAATACCTTCTCCCTTAGGCCTGGCACGGTCTTGGTTGGTACTGCGTCACATAGCTCCTTTGTATAGTTGTGCTTACTCGTTGCAGCTAGCAAAGCCAGGTTCTATGATAATACTTTGTTGTTATCTAATGGTTCATGAAAATATGTACTGCAGAAGCTCAAAAAAGTTATTTACCAAAATGCTCCCGCTTCATCAATAGTCCAAACGTTGAAGTGTAACAGCATGCTGCTCTCATTAATATTGTTAATTTGGAATGTGCGCATCACACAGGTACATCTATTTGTCAAACTTGATAAGGTTCATGAGGCACAGGAGCACAACAGGGTCAACAAGAGGTCTCTCAAGAACTGGATGGTAATGATCTTATCACTACATTTCACAGTAAACAAGTTGAACCAGATGGCCAATGTCGTTGTGGGCATCATTGTATTTGCTCTCTGGCTTCTTATTCTGTGGATAGCAACAACACATTTCTTTGTCTTCCTAAGTTTACAGCTTCTCCTGGCAGTTTTCATATTGGGAACACATTGAAGACATTTTTTGAGACAGATATTTAATCGTTTGAATGGAATCATGGGCGCTTATCATCATTGTATATTTCATTTGTGGTATCATCTAATTTGTGATTTTTGATACCCATGGGCCGCTACTAGACTGCATAGCTTTACCTTCTCGTGTGCACAACAAACTTTCTTCTGACAAGATTATCACAGTTCATTTCGGTAATGCTGGTTAATGCAGTAAAAAGTTAGCCCTTTTATTGTTTAGATTGGTTCCTTTGTCATTATTTGATTTGACGTGGAATATCCTCACCATCATTTCTCTGTGCTCACAACAGATCAAGTTTCTGAGTAAAAAAGCCATAAAAAGGGAATGTCAATGAATCTGTTGACAAGGAAGTGCTTCCTTACCTGTATGAATCTTGAACATTTTTCCAATTTTTCTAATTTAGCATTTGCGATCATTTGCCCAGTGAGTGTACAATGTAATTTAATTCAACAAATAATCACTAATATAACATGAAAATTAATAGTTTTTTGTTCGGTTTCTCTATACACATTACGCCATTGTTGCCCCAGTTCATACTGTTTGCTATCTTCTCTTTACCTTCTCGCTATCATATCATCCGATTGCACAACCAAATTAGACAATCAAACCTAATCATTTAATCTATATTGTCTAAGATACATGCTGCAAGCATGGCATGAAGTAGTATCACGTTCTATAGAGTTACAGGTTCAATTCATCATTGGTGAGGATATGCATCAGTATCTATGAACTTGACATTAATATATATTTAGCCTCTATTACTACATCTGAGGTCTGGTCTATTTACATGAAGGTCTAAACAAGTGAGCATGAATTCGTTGGGTTCCTTAAGTACCCTGTTTTGGTCATTATCTTTTCCTTTCCGATGAAATTATCGGTACAACAGGCTATGGCCAACAATTAAGCATTTGTGTCATGGCGATTTATCAGGTGGAACGTGACAAGGATGGGTGTGATTGAAGTCGATTGGCAGGAGATGATGCTACTCAACAATTGTTCCCTGACTGTAACTGCCTACAAAGGTATTGATATGGCGAGATAATGTTACTTCTGAATACCTCACTGTGTTACTTCTGAAAGCCAAGTGAGGAGGAATCTATACCTCACTATGTTCCCTTTTTTTCTTTGTATTTTATTTGGTTTTTGCAAGTTGTGTAATTGTGGTGTCGCATTTTTTAGTTAACGGAAGAAATCTAGAATCTAATTGTGCATACATGGACTCTCAACTGTCCTTGATGATCCGAATGGTGTTTCTGTTACTATGTTACAACTAAAAAAGTTAAATCAAGGTTACTCCAATTTAATTCTAATCTTTATATTTCCATAGTTATGTGATGTAGTGTCTATAATGTACTATAATCTAACTTTAAGATCTTCTGATATGGTTCATCCTAGAGTCTGAACCATGAGATATGTATATTTTTTTCTTAATCACGTGTAACGTTTCCTTTTGTTTGGCCAATGTGAATAAAAATAGCCTTGTGTAACATGACTCTTCTTTCCATATTTTAACATTCACCTTCCAAAAAAATTAAACCTACACCCTCTGATCTATAATAGGGTGAGCATACCATTTTCTTGGGGGTCCAAACTTACCTATTGTATAGATTTGTATTTTACGATAATTCAATTGAAGTTGAGATGCTCTCATCTTTGCAGGCATATTTGTCCCCAACATGGATCGTTTTAATGAAGAGAGCGAGCATGGCCTTACTGTCGCCAAGAGATCAAATCTGAACCCGCTGCTTGATAAAAAGGACAAGCCATGAACATCTGACTAAAATGGAGTAAGTCATAACCTTTTATTTCTTGGAAGGATCAATCTTAATCCATAGTCTGGCCGACAGAGCATTAGTTCCTAGCCAAAGCTTCATAAAATGCTAACCAGGAAGTTATGCCATGTCACAATCCAAAAATGTTTTACATTCATAAAAATAAATTCTAAAATGTTTTAATTCATAAAATGAGATTCTAGCACTCTCTTGCTTGTTTCTGTAACCTGTACAAAAAACGCTTTTGCCCTGCTATATAACTCTTTGTGCCACATCTCTGTGACATAATATTAGTGGCAGAACAATTTGGAGACCCTAACCTTGGAATTGCCATTTAGTTTTATTTAGAAATAGAAACAAGAAGTTTATTAGAAAATTTCTTTGATGAACTTTGAGAAACTAAAAAGCAATGGTTTTTGGTGCCTTTTGACAATAAAGAGATCAAGTTAACTGTGATTTTCATTAGAGATGAAAATTTCAATCAATAGTCAGTATAGTGTACAACTTTGCTCGAATAGCCACATAACTTTGATCATACCTATATGTCTCCAATTGTCAATTATACTTCAAAAGTTATGTTTATACATGTGTTCTGAACCTGCCATGCTAAGTTTACCTTGAAAGCAACGCTTTATGATTTTTTTGGAATGTTAAGTTTTCCTAGAGAGTTGAGATTGAGCATGCTCTTTATCTTTTGACACTAGATCTTTAGGATTAGGAGAGAACCGGTAGAGAAGATATGGTTATTCATGCTTTACACTGAACTGTACTTTCATTTACCATTTTAGTCCATTATTGGTTCCGCTTGTACTCTGTTTGCACTTTCCTATACACAAATGCTCACGTGGAGAGACATATGTAGATTACACATGATGTTGCACTTGTATTGCAAGGTCATCATGAATAGATTAGAAAATGAACATCTTGGTGTCTAACATCTTATTTGTGAAACACTCTTGTGCAGAAACATCTATTAGCAATATCAAAAAGAAAAAAACTCGACCGGGGTGGGAATGACCACCCTCCCTGTCTCTACTACTACTTAAGTATCTATTGTAGGCGTTCACATTGGCTAATAGATGTTTCTTTGGCGAGAGCCGCGGCGGCCGCGTTCGCGCATCACCAACCATCGCGCGATAGGTCAAGAGCACTGCGCTGATGAACGTTTCATGGCGTGGATGCAGAAGCTGCAGTACAAGGTGGTCGGCGACACCAAGGTTGTCTCTGGCATCAGTCTTAGCCCGCAACACGCGCGGGTATCTTCTTTGTATACTATTGCTTCTTAGTCCTAGAGTTTTGAATTCACAACTGTTTATATGATAATAAAGACATAACGTCTCCCCAAGTATTCTTTAGTGCTTGCTGCATAATGTTTTTTGTCCCGATTGGTTCACCATTTATTATGTACACATTGTTGTAGGTCTATCAGTTGATCCAATTAATATATGTAATAAAATGACAGTGCACCGGAGCCACTTTATCTCAGAAGATAAATATACCATCTGATCAGTGTCAACTACTAAAGGAGGATTAGATTAATGCAATTGTTGATTTGAGTGACATCTCTGAGTCATTTGATAGGTGCCCATATTTTCTAAGGTACATGTACATTCTGTTGTCTCATTTGAGGCTGGTCAGCAACAGAACATACGACTTTAGGAGTTCATAGCTTCCATCCAAATGGAGAGAACAGATGTGATAAAAGAGGTGTGCTCTGCTCTCTTCTTTAAAACACTAGAGCTTGGAATGTAGAATCAAATGAATCTGTATTTTGTTCCTGGTAGATCAGGCATTTTCTTATTTCTTTCCAGAGAGAGATAATTGAACAGATATTAGAAGAATCTAGCAGAAGCTACTCAGGCATTTTATTTTATTGTGTATGTTATAGCGCTAATCAAATAGAACAGGGTGGTTCATTAGCAGTGCAATATGTGATTTCCTCCTCATGTTTCTTTTCTCTCTGTACCTTCGTACCATTAGAGGATGTATGAGCAACCATGGTTTATTTTATAAATTCAGTGTGAAGAAGGTGCATTCTACATGTTTCTATAAAGAAAAATCTATGTTCAGCAGTCAATAATCTTTTCTTCCGTACATATGTATGTGTTGTTGGCGTTGCATGCACTCCTATGGGTGGTTTCCATGGTGCCTTGTCTTCCTTAGCCGCAACAAAACTTGGCTCTAGCAATTTAAGGTGACATCCAAATAATCATTTTTCTCTGAGCTATGAACAATGATTTTCTATTTCGTCCCAATAATAGCACTGACATTAGCATGCTTGGGTCGTTAGTTGCTTTGAAAAGAGCAAATGTGGATATGGCCCTCATGCAGGAGGTCTTTTTTGGAATCATCTTGAGTGCTAATTTTGGTCAAGCTCCTGCATGGCAAGCTGCTCTAGGTGCAGGGATATCAAACACTATTGTTTGCACCACTATTAACAAAGTATGTGCATCTGGCATGAAAGGTCTGAAGATAATTCATCTATTCATGTAGTCATATTTGTATAATTAATCTGTTCATTGTTTATTGTTTGTTTACACATGCGAGGCACATATTTATCATCCAACCATGTTATTCCTCTTCTCCACATTTTGCAGCTACTATATTCGCTTCACAGTCAATTCATGTGGCGGAACCACCCGAATTATTCCAGCTTAAGTGCCTAAGTCACGCCTCAGGGGCCGTAACACACTTAAATCGGAATAACCCGTCAGTCCCTCAGATCTAGTCTGATGGAGCCACTTAACCAGGATCAAATTCCACAATCTCACTCGAAGGTGAGTCACAGAAGAAATACAATAAATCAGGAAACCTCAAATTAAGTGCTGAATTATTACATAAATCGAAGTTTTTGATTAGCAAATAAGAGTTCACAAAATAAAGTGCAGCGGATAATCGATGTCGTCGGTATCGAGGAATTGGGCAAGGCCTAGCCCACTACTCCTCGTGCTCCTCTCCTGCCGGAGCAACATCCCACTCGACCGTCCAACCCGGTGGCAGGGTGGTAGGCCAAGTCACACCATCAACCATTTCCTGAATGGTACCTGCAAAAATTATGCCACAAGCAAGGCTGAGTATACTAATACTCAGCTAGACTTACCCGGTGTGAGGAATCTACTCCTCTACCTCTAGACTATGCAGCTGTTTGGCTGAGGGGTTTGGTTTGCCAAAAGCACTAGCTGTTTCTAAAATCAACTTTTAGCTTTTCAAATTCTTTCATCATTAACTTAGCTAGGTTTACTTCTTCTAAGCATACATGGTAACAAGCATTTAGTTCAATCAACAAGTTATCTCATGTAACCTCATTTCACTTCTTACTCGATGCAGTACAAGGGGTCAAGCAGTCTCATTAGCTGCGAGAAGCAGACGATTCGAATCGAGTTTTTAACCTTGCAAGGGAAACCTAAACACACGGCATGTCAGGGTACTCCGACCCCACACATGACAACCGTCCCCATCGATTCCCCGTTCGCGTCCAGGCCTCACCGCCTTGGCATACAATGCTCCACTGACCCCGGCTGCCGCCGTGCAGTGACCGCACTTGTACCCACCATAGCTAGCATGGGAGACCCAGTCTCAGGTCGCATAAGGGATAAAGTCCACGCCCGTCTTCACTCAGGTACTAGGTTTACCGGTTACCATATTTCCCGGCATGTGCTTAGTACGTTCAAAAGCTTGACTCAGGTATCCACACAATAATCCTTAATTCTTTTTCCCGTCTCATGGACAAGGCATCCTCCCTGGATCCAAGTCCATAGACCAACATATATCCCGTTATCAAGATGAATACAATCAATTCCTGACCTCGCGCGAGTGCTAGAAAAATCACTCAACTTCTACCGAGATCCTGATTAGCAAAGCAGCTACTCGACCTAGCATACTAGTATTCATCTCAAAAAGAAATCCTAAGTTCATGCAGCTAGAGGTTTCAAGCAACTCCTACACTTAAGTGCACATTACAAACCTACAAACATTAAGTGTAGTAAAATAGCATATATAAACGGTTATGCATATAACCGGGGCTTGCCTTCAATTGCTGGGCTGCGGGGAGATCCTCAATAGCAGCCTCTGAAGCCTGCTCCTGGTCCTCCTCTTGGACAGGTCCTTGCTTGGGGATGAGCACGTACTCTCCGTCGGCAAGATTATAATCTAATGAATGCAATGCGTAAGATACATGCATGATATGCTATGTACTTTTAGAAATTACAACTTTTGACGATGTATGACCTACTTGAGTTAAACAAGGTTAGCTTTACCTATGTAATACCCTTGGGTGGTATACTTGGTAAATTATGTTAAACTTAGCTAAGGCAAGTGGTAGGGGGTTCCACTGAATTCTTTTTAAGTCTTAGTGAGAGTTAATAAGTATTCAAGGTAGGCTTATTAGAGTGAGGTTTATGTTTTCTTTCCTTTTCTTTTATTCTCTTAAATGTTTTGGGAGTAGGTTTGAACTACAAGTTGCTTTTATAAAATTCCAAAAATTCTGCAAAAATTACATTGGGTTGGCACTGGGGTATGTTTCTTTGTTTCAAAATTTGGGGATCAGAAAGTGAATAGTTTTCTCTGGCCAAAATTATTAAATTCTAGGGCAGAAGGGGTGCTTTGAACTACAACTATTATTTAACAGTGGGTAATTCTCTAAAACTTACTTTTGCTAGCTTTTAGGTGTTATAACATGACTTGATACAAATTTCTAGCCATTAATACCTTTTAGTTATTTTACTGTGGTTTTCTCAAGTTTCTAGCCAATTAGGTGCTTTCTACTACCACTATATTTGAAAAATATCAAACAACAGAGTTCTTATTTTTCTTAGTTATTGTTTTGTGCAAGAGCAATCATTCTGAAGTTTGGTATCTTTTTGCTTAAGGGAAGGGGTGGTATGCATTATTTGAATTTAGTGGCCTTTCTCATAAAACAGTAGCAATAGGTAAGAATTTGCTTCCTTTTCATGGGTTTGCATTTTTCTCTGGTGGGTTATCTCATCATAGCCTTAGCAAAAATTTGGTTGCCCATTTTTGCATCATTAGGGGTTGTTCATGATTTATTTGGAAATTACCTCCTTATCATTCTATATTTATTTTCCTTACTTAATATGTTGGGCTGAGGTGTTCATCATTTTTGTAGTGGGGCTCTGGTGGTTATAAGTCCACTGGATTTTTATTACTCATTTTGGTTATAATTTTGCTACTCTAATAATTGATTTTCAGTCCAAATGAGGCTAAATAAAACATTTTAATTTAAAACTGGTCTGAACTAATGGTCTCTTCATTTTTCCTAGGTTCCTTGCTACTTAAGCAAACTAGGAAAAATAATTTTACTCACTGTTCACCAATTTCTAATGCCTTTCTGGTTTTTCCTAAATTTTGGGCAGAATAGCTTTAAATGAATAAGTACATCATATTTTCCAATACTGGGGTTCTTGCTATTTTTAAACAGTGTCTAAATGAGGTTTGAACATCTACAAATTTTCTCAAGTTCAGCACAGAAGAAAAACTAATTTTCCTTAATTAAACTAGGTTTGGTAGGTTTCTGTTTTTAATTCTAAACTCTAAAATTTAGAACAGAAAGTATAGGGTTTATCATTTTTAAATGATAGTTCATAATATTCAGGAGCTAACAAAATTAGTTTGACAACTTTTTATGAAGGATTCATCAAGTTATGGATTTTACAAGATCTCTGGTTATTTAAAAGGTTAATCAGAATTGATTAAATGGAAATCCACTTTGCACTGGGGTCCCTGGCGGATATTCTAAGTTTTCTTCGCGGATTAGTCCTTAGGCTACTATTCACATGAGTCACTGACGTTACAGAAAACCCCTCGGGTTCTTCACCTCCTAACCCGAGGTCCTTCTTCTAAGTTAAACAGTAACCGCGGCGGAAGAAAGGGCGGAGGGGCTTACCGGCTCCACTTTGCACTGGGGTCCCTGGCGGATATTCTAAGTTTTCTTCGTGGATTAGTCCTTAGGCTACTATTCACATGAGTCACTGACGTTACAGAAAACCCCTCGGGTTCTTCACCTCCTAACCCGAGGTCCTTCTTCTAAGTTAAACAGTAACCGCGGCGGAAGAAAGGGCGGAGGGGCTTACCGGCGGCGAGATGGCTCCGGTGAAGTGGTCGAGGACGTAGGGGAGGTCTCGGGGATCACAACAAGGTGCGGGTCACCGTCGGGGATGGCCGGAGTCGGTCGGTCCACGCGCGCAGCGGGGATGCTCGTCGGCGGCGGGGAGTCCGGCCTGGTCACGGCGGAATAGATCAATTGGATGGGTCAGAGAGGTTCACGGGGTGCCAGAGAAGATATGGGAGCAAGGAATTGGACGGAGACTCACTGGTTAGCTCGGTCCACGCGCGGCGGCGGAAGACCGAAGTCCGGTGAGGTCGATCTTGGGCCTCCGGTGAAGTCCGGCCTAGTCCGAGGGCTTGGCGAGCTTCACGGGCTACTGGCGGAGCTAGCCGAAGCACTAGCTCGACTTGGGGGTGGCTGGAGTGGGCTGGCCACGGTGGCCAAAGCTCTGGCGGCAATGGCGGGCGGAATTGATCTCGCCGGAGCTAAGGGAAGGTGGCCGGCTGGCGCTGGTGAGTGCGGGGTGAAGTGAGGCGCGTCTGGGGAGGCTTTATAGGCACAGCGCGGTGCACGGGCGGTCGTGGACCGGCGAGCGCGCGCGGGCGTGCACTGGAAGGCGCGGGTGCGCGAACGGGCGTGAACCGGAGGTGTCAGCCACGGTCGAACACGTGTGCCCGATGCTTCTGCCCGAGTTCAAGCGCTGATTGGGAGCAAATCTTCGCGAATTTGGGCAAGATCGCTGTGAAGGATTTGTTCACCTGACCAAGCTTTGTCTTTTATGTGTGGACGTCGCGCGGTTTTAGGCTAGGGACAGGGAGTTGTAGCGTCACCAAGGTGCCAGTGTTAGAATGTCTGGTCCCGAGGTCAAACCGCGCCAAAACCATGTCAAATGAATTTGGTTTGAGTTCAAACTTTTCCAGGACGTGTTCAAGGGAATTTGGCACAACTTTAATATTTGGATCTCCTGGCTTTGAGTTTCGAAAAACAGAGAACACAGTTGATCTTTGGAAAGGGGTCTGAATTTCAGAAATTCAGAAATCTGAATTTCTCCAAGAGTTCATAGTTCAAGGGCTGATTTGGGGATTTATTTGAGTTATTTTGGCTAAGCTTTCTCAACCTTTCTTGTTGCTTATTAAATATACTTTAATTTTTATAATTGGCTCAAGTCATAATTTTAAAATTTTTCATACCCTTCTCCTTATTTTCTTAAATTCGCTCATGGGGCTTATTTAGGGTTTTTATTAGGGTTATACATTCTTACCTCTTTAAAAGACCCATTTGTTTTGATCATGATACTTTTAAGCATATGCTTGGAGAATTCTTTATTCCTAAGATAATTTGATGCTCATGCTTGCTTTGGTTCACATAAAATGATGGTTCTTGGTTTGACACTTTTGAGAGAAACCCTAGGTGACACTGGGGTGTCACAATTCAGCTAGGTATCAATGATATTGTCTAATGCCCCAAATTTGAACGAATTTTCCTTTTGTTCTTTTTTTTAAAAAAAGTGCATCTAAACTACTTACATTATCAGATATAATATTAAACATACCCCCCAAACCTGCATCTAAATTACTCATCCTGCCATTACGATACATAATCCAAATGACTCTTTAATATTTGTGACAAGTATATATTTTTTTCTACAGTAAAAAGAGTTGTGAAAATATTTGTTTGGCGACTTAAACACCAATAATCCATTTGAAATTATATTAATATCATAACATTAATGTAGTGTTTGGTTCCGAAGTATGATAGGATGGAACCACTTCGTTCCCAATTTATTGTTGTTTGGATTGGTTCTATGTAGAACAGAGTGACTTAAAAAAATTATGCTCAACTGCTGAACGATCCGGCTCTCCAAAATCTCCCGGACGGAGCTGCTCCATCCTAACTGGTTTCGGAACCAAACACTACCTAACTCAGGCAAGCTTTTGTATTTAGACAACTATGTCGCTTTTGACAATTCTTTATTGATGATATAATTATAAGCAACTTATTTACTATAACACACATATGTACATAAGTTATCGTGTTATTATACGATTCCGTTGCAACGCACGGGCACTCACCTAGTAGACATTTCAAGTGCTCAAACACCCAAGTGCTTAATAGAATCACTCGGTGACTAGGGTATGTGCTTTGCGAAGTGCTTATGTTAGTTAGACCGCTATAGCGCTTGCTCTAGGTGATCCATAGTTAGTTAAGTGAGTTTAGAAAAACACACATAACCCCTCGGCTCTTGCGTGAGCCGTTGTAATATTGTACCGAGTTGGGCGAGAGTCTTACGAGACCGTGACAACCAAGTTTGTGTCACGGCCGCCACCGTGTACCAGAGGAAACAAGGTCCGCGGTGTTTAGGTCGAAAGCTCGATAATGAAGACGGCGGGAAGTGTCCGAGCGGAAGCCAGAATGCTGAGCAACACTTGCGCGTGGAGAAGCCTCGTGGCTCTCTACGGAATTACTCATCCGTGGTACTTGGCCCTCGTATGGGCTGTCCTTTGTGTATGGGCATCAACGAGGATTAGTCAATACCTTACGTGGTCTGGATACCTCGGTAAAAATACCGACGTCGTTCACGAGAGTTTGCATCTTTACCTTTGGTTTTTACCTTCCGCATTTACATTAAGTACTTAAGTTTCAATCTCTCCTTTCTAGTTAGAATATTTAGGATTGGAACTTAGGTTGCATAACTCCTTTTTACGGTAGAGATAGAAACGCTTAGTCAAAACCTAGTTTGTACAATCTAGTTTACATTTTTTGGATAGGTTTTGTTCTAAGAATTTATTTGTGGTATAGTTTTGAGCGAAGTTTTTAGAAGTCCTAATTCACTCCTTCTTAGGCGTCACCGTTTCTTACAACATCGAAATGATTTAGGGTTTCTACTGCAGAAATAGGATGTCAGTAAGCGATGGGTCAGTAAAGGCTAAGTGGACGTAGGATGAGCATATTTATAAGTTACAACGAAAGTCCAAATGAAGCGAGTCCAAGAAGCTAAGAAGCTAGAAAGCAGAACTAGTCTAAAGTTATAAAATTTGAAGCGTCGATCTAGAGTTTTGATCGAGCCCTGAATGATATATGCCTGAGTCCAAGGACAAAGGGGCTGAGTATTGATATTCAGAACCTAGCTACCATTGGAAACAACTGGAAGCATTAAAAACAAGATTTTACTGATTTACTTCAATTTAAGAGTCCAATCTGATAGAGTTGGTAACTTAGTCAAATCAGACTTGGAAGCTACTATAAAATACATATACTAGGGATACCCAAAGACACCTTTATGTACAAGACCCTGACAAATGGGACCTAGAGCCATGTCGTATTGTCCTGAGACTCGGCCCGCATGCTAGGAAGAAACTGGAGCCATCTAGGAAAGATGGAGGAGCAAGATCTCGTTAGATCGAGTGGCTAAGGATAATAATCATATAGTAAGATAGAGTCCAATGGGTGAAAGAAACCTATATGTAAACATAAAACAGAGGGTCCTAGTTAGACTTGGTTAAGGTGATACATGTCCTAATGCGTATATGATATATAATCTTATCTGGTACACTACCAGATGACCTTTTGTAACTGTCCTCTCCTTGAACTATAAAAGGAGGGATGAGTTGCCCTAAGAGAGCATATCATTAGATCAGAAGAAATAGCTATCGGCATACATGACGCTGGGTATTATCTCCACGTGGAGAGCCCAAACCTGTCTAGGCACCATAGAAGCTAATGAACTAATTGTTAGTCTCGTGAGTTAGCTAACAATTAGATGTGGTATTATTTAGAAGTGTTTGAAATCTCTAGATCTAATTTTAGCAACTAGCTATTAGCTCTAGAGGTTTTAAAGGCTTTTGATTTTTCAGCTCTTGGGCATAATGCAGTTAGCACTTAGCACTCGAGCTTTGAGTGAATCGTTTTTCTGGATGGTGGATGAAAGATTTCAGAGTTGTGCCAAAAGAAGCGCTAAGGGCCCCAACTCCTTAATAATCTTGGTGCCTAGCTAGGAGGTCTAGGAGCACCGTGTTTGAGAAATCGAGGCTGAACCTTCAGGTGGTGCTGAGGGCAGTGATCATGGGCTCTGGCGTTCAGCAGGGGCTTCAAAGCTCCAAGAGCTTGCTGACCCTCGGTTCTTGGGCCCTGTGGTGTGGCTGGTCGTGTTTTCTCGTACTTTGTGGTGTGTTTCTAGACTACTAGCAGTAGTTTTCTAGACTACTGATCCTTTTTGGGTTAGGTGAGGGTTAACAAAGTCTTCAGTTAGGTAACCTGCAAATTCAAATCACAGGAGCAGTTCAATCGCACCTTGTTGATAGCAATGGCCCCAACCACAATCCCCTGCAGACACTCACTCATTGGAGGCTGAGACTGTCAGACTGGTATGGCTCCTTTTTGTTCAATGCGCAAAGTACTCACTGGTCTGATCTGTACTCTAATTCTGTAGTAACGCAACGTTTTCTGTATTAAAAGCTGTTTAATAAATGAGCATCTGGTGCGAGAAAATCTGCCAGATGTGCATAGCTAACTAGCATGCGCGGTGTGTCGTTCTCGTCTGTGACTTGGGAGTTTTCCTGCTCCCTGCCCCCCCTCAAAATGTGAATTTTAACACCGTCTCTCTATGGACAGATGCAGTAGAAAGAGTGTATCTGAAGAAAATCCGGCAGATGCGGTTGGTCGTCTGCAGGATAGGATAAAGAGGCCTGGCAACTTTGGCAGATCAATCAGAGCCCGGAGACGGTTCTGCATCAGCAAGTGCGTGCCGTGCCGAAGAGATTTCCCAACCAGAGTCGACCGACGCCCATGTTTTCTTAGCAGCACGATTTCCTCCCCACCCGATCAAGGTGTGCGGGATGATCGTCTGTCGCTGTATCCAACTTGGAACACAAGCAAGGATGCGCTGGGTGCGACGCGACGGAACGGAATGGTCCGCCGGAGAATGGCGTGCAGGTTGCCCGGAAAATATGAGCGCGATATCTGCTCTGCAGGGCAGCTGCCATTGTCCCGTGAAGAACTGGGGCCTGGAGTTGCAGTTCAATCGTGTTGTTAAGTGACCAATCCTTGAATATGATCATGTTAGTTAGCAAGTCTCAAAAAGTCTCGCCTTGTGAAAGAAGTGGCAGGAGATATGCATTTTAATTCAGGTAAAAAGAAAAGCTTACACACACCGATAGGGACTCTTTCCCCACTATTAGGCACATACAGGCACCACACTCTAAGGTCTTGTTTGGTTTGAGGTTGATTAAGAAAGATTATAGAAGATTAAATAAAAAAGACATAAACGGGATATCAAATAGGCTCCACGTCCTAAATAAAATAGACACAATCCACCCCTAATTGAATAAGCCCTAAATAAAAATGCACAAACAGAATATCAAATAGGCACCACATCCTAAATAAAAAAAAACATAAATGAGGAATAAAAGGTTACCATAGGATGGTTGAAGCTCTCTTTATTATGTCAATTTCCTTTGTAGTCCTTGATGCAAACTTGCTCAGTGGTTTGGAACTTGCTCTTGTAAATTTGATGGTTTCTTTTTTACGAGAAAAAAAATAGAATGAGGTCTATTTGATTGTTAGTTTGGTGTTTGATAATTAACATAATTATTTTAAATTAACATTATTTGTCAGTGTTTGTAGACATAGTTCAAAGGATGCAACATAGACTTTAAATTTATTGAAGAGGAAAAGGTTCTATAACAACATGTAAAAGTCCAAGACATAAGATGAAATTAAACCCGTGGATGCAAAGACCACAATAAAAATAAGTGAAGAAAGGGTTTAATAGGCATCGAACTGCCCGATGGGCATCGAACCATACAGTCAGTGGCAAACCCTAACAAGCAATGAACAGAAACGTTGGACTAGAAGCAGCTAGGGCATCGTACTATACAATTGCACTATTCAAGTGTTCATCTCATAGTGGCATCGAATCGCATTCAACAGGCATCGAACTATAGCAGTAGAGTTTGATGGTTATGCAGGAAGGTTCTAGAGAGAAATGGGACGTCGAACTGCTCCAACCTTTGATGTCAAACAATATAGGTGTACCCAACAGTCGACAACAGCTAGTGCTAACATGATACTGACATAATGGTCGTTGTGAGGCGTTGGATTGTTGTCAATGGTTCAATGGTGCATAGAGTTGGTTATTGAGGGTGCAATAGATACATCTCTCCTTAGGGCTATAATTAGGACCCTAAATTGGTCATTTGAGATGTGTGGGAGTTAAGGAATATACCAAGTAAGTTAAGACTCATACACAATGGCTCTAGACATTCAAGTGCTTAAGGAATCACTCGGTGATTAGTGGGTGCTTTGCGAAGTGCTTAGGTAAGTTTGACCACTATCGTTAGCACTCACTCTAGGTTTAGGCCTAGTGATTAAAAGTGAGGTTAGACACACCTTTTACCTCTTAATGCTTGCACGTGTTATTGTAATAGTTATACTGACTAGGGATTATAAGTATTGCGAGATCACACCAACTATGTTTGTGGTGTGGCTGCCACCATGTACCGGAGGGAACAATGCCTATGGCGTTTTGGCCAGAAACTCGATCATGGAGATGGTGAGGAACTTCTAGGAGAGGCCACGACTGGAGCACCACTTGATCATGGAGAAGACTTGGGGCTATTTTCAAGAAGTTACCTCACTGGGAGCTTGGTCCTCAAGTGGATATTCACTTATGTGAGGCTCCAACAAGAATTAAGGGCAAGCTTGCATGTTTTCAACATCTCGGTAAAAATATCGACACATCAACAGAAGTTTGTGTCTCTATCATAATTAACCTGATGTATTTATCTCGTGTTACATTTACCTTCCTAGCTTAGTTATAGGCTAATGGATTGGTTTGGAGCATATGTTACACAATTCCTTTGCGATAAAGATAGCAACACTTAGTCAAAATTGTTGTTACATATAAGATAGCTTATTTATTACATAGGTTCTGATTTAAAAATAGAGGCCACACTTTTTAAAAAATAGATTATTCACCCTGGTAGATGTCATCGTTCCCTATGCTTTTCTTTCACAGGTTCCACAATATGTAGACAACCATTTTGTTGGATCTCTTTGATCTTTTGGAATCTTTTGGGTGGTTGCCTCCTACCAAGATATGATTTCTGATGGGTTGACATCGTGTTAGACCGGTTTCACATCAATGTGCTCCTAGGTCAAGCTTAGGTCCAAACGGATTTAGCCAAAGTGCAGAGCAAGAAAAGATGCCCATCCCTAATGGTCTATTACACATGACGCATGTTATGTTAGGTGTACGCTTGTCTCTAGTGGGCTATTGCACAAGGCACATTTATCTTGATGTGGCTAATCCCTCTTTTTGCATGTTATTTGTCCTAAAATTTTTGTTCTGTACTAGAATCTAAGTAAGAACTTTACATTTATTTTTTTGCATTGCTTTCAAAATTAGGTTTGGTCAATATATCCTATATGATCCGGATCCTCTAAACCGGAATCGATAAGTTGAGCAGGTGGAGTATTGACCATCGGTTGCCCGCTTCTAGACTTTGAAATCTTGTTATCTCGTGTTGTAGTTGTATGTTTTGTATCCTAATCCATATGAGACGAATTCCTCCACATGTATGGTCATTGTGATGTTGTCTTTGACTAAGCAGATCCAAGCATAGGGGTGGACCCCGTCCAAAATTTGAGTTGGGGCCTAAAACATGAGTGGGGGGCTAAGTAGAAGCTTATTAACTAATATAAACATTTTTAGTTATGGTAAATAAGATAAAAATTCCACTAAAACTAAAAATGAGTGGGGGCTCGTGCGTGCCCCCGCTGAGGTCAACGTGGGTCCATCGGACCAAGCTTTGTTATGGAGCCCTTAATGGACCATTTTATTTATTTTTCCCTTTTCGCCAATCCAAAAGGCATTAGTGCCAAGATTGTAGGGGCCTCTTCATTAAGCCAATTTTGATGTCAGAATGGTGCTTTCTTTTCGTTTGCAACCATAAATACCAGTGATGAAGCTAGAGCAAATCTAATGATAGGTGTGGCCACAGATGCCAGTATAGCCCTAGGATTAGCTGGCGTGATCGCGATCCTCCATGGAGCGGGGAATGATCAAGGTCCTCGTGCTTTGGCGTTCATCGGCGTAGTCCTCGCTAAGGTTAGGTGGGGCGAGCCCGCGTCCGCGATCGGTGCCATCATAGAAGATTCTTTATCAGTCGGATTCGCAATACGGTGCAGGACCCCCTTCTGGTCCACGATGCAGGAGAGGGATCCAAAGTGGAAGATCTCCCCGGCATTGAAGATGATCGTGGTGCTGAAGACGATTGTCATGGAGTCATAGTGAATCAACATCACACCCCCTACCTAGCATGCCAGATGTCGGTGTTTATGTCCCGACTACGCACTACGGGGTAACCCACATAATGCTTCTGGGAGGACGGCATCGTTGATTGCGACTTGTGGTATGTGCAAGAGCACGTTGGTACACAAGGGGATTATACAGGATCGGCTCACCTGAATGCGTAACACTGAAAGTCACCTAGAGGGGGGGTGAATAGGCGGAATCTGAAAATTATAAACTTAAGCACAACTACAAGCTGGGGTTAGCGTTAGAAATATAATCGAGTCCGAAAGAGAGGGCGAAAACAAATCACAAGTAAATGAAGAGTGAGACGCGGTGATTTGTTTTACTGAGGTTCGGTTCTTGCAAACCTACTCCCCGTTGAGGTGGTCACAAAGACCGGGTCTCTTTCAACCCTTTCCCTCTCTCAAACGGTCACTTAGACCGAGTGAGCTTCCTTCCTTGATTTCCCGGGTCACTTAGACCCCGCAAGGACCACCAAACAATTGGTGTCTCTTGCCTCGCTTATAAGGTTTTGAGAGTAAGAATGAGAGAAAGAAGAAAGCCAACCAAGCAACAAAAAGCAACAAAAGAACGCAAGTTGATCTCTTCACAAGTCCTAAAAACTATAGTTGAATTGGGGTCTTTGATTCGATCGGAGGCTTTGATTTGTGTCTTGGAGTGTTGTGTATTGCTCTTGTATTGAATGAAGAGTAGTGAATGCTTGGATGCCTTGAAGAGTGGTGGTTGGGGGGTATTTATAGCCCCAACCACTAAAGTGGTCATTGGGGAGACTGTCTGTCGTATGGCGCACCGGACACTGTCCGGTGTGCCAGCCACGTCACCCAACCGTTAGGGTTCGGCCATTGGAGCTCTGGCGAATTGGGCCACCGGACAGTCCGGTGGTGCACCGGATAGGTCCTGTTCACTGTCCGGTGCACCTTCTGGCGCCTGCTCTGACTTCTGCGCGCGCAGGCGCACTGTAGCGCATTTAATGTTCTCTGCAGATGACCGTTGGCGTGAAGTAGTCGTTGCTCCGCTGGCACACCGGACAGTCCGGTGTTACACCGGACAGTCCGGTGAATTATAGGGGAGCGGCCTCCAAAATTCCCGAAGTTGGCAAGTTCAGAGTCGATCTCCCTGGTGCACCGGACACTGTCCGGTGGCACACCGGACAGTCCGGTGCGCCAGACCAGGGCTGCCTTCGATATACTTTGCTTCTTAGTTTTAAACCCTTTCTTTTATCTTTGTATTGGTTTGTTGTGAACCTTTGGCACCTGTAGAACATATATTCTAGAGCAAACTAGTTAGTCCAATAATTTGTGTTGGGCAATTCAACCACCAAAATTCATATTGGAAAAGATTTGACCATATTTCCCTTTCAATCTCCCCCTTTTTGGTGATTGATGCCAACACAACCCAAAGCAAATATAAAAGTGCTGAATTGAACTAGTTTGCATAAGGTAGGTGCAAAAGTTGCTTGGAATTGAAACCAATAAACTTATTTCAATAGATGTGCATGGATGGTTTTCTTTTTATTTAAAATTTTGGACCTCATTTGCACCACGAGTTTTGTTTTTGCAAATCCTTTGTAAAATTCTTTTCAAAAACCTTTTGCAAATAGTCAAAGGTACATGAATAAAATTGAAGGAAGCATTTTCAAGATTTGAAATTTTCTCCCCCTGTTTCAAATGCTTTTCCTTTGACTTAAACAAAACCCCCCCTAAATAAATTCTCCTCTTAGTGATCAAGAGGGTTTTGCAAGTTTTGAAGATACTACTTTCTCTCCCTTTTGAACACAATAAGATATCAATTTGAAAAACTTCATTTTTAAAAATTGGTGGTGGTGCGGTCCTTTTGCTTTGGGCTCATACTTTCTCCCCTTTGACATGAATCGCCAAAAAGGGATACTTGTGAGTGATATACAAGCCCTTTTATTTTCTCCCCAATGGCAAATAAATAGAGATGAGTGAATATTATACCAAAGTGGAGAGCGATGCGGAGTACCGGCAAATATCGATGGAGTTGAGTGGAAGCGCCTTCTTTGCCGAATACTCCATTT
Organism: Zea luxurians; assembly: GCA_029449295.1. Taxonomy (NCBI): domain Eukaryota; kingdom Viridiplantae; phylum Streptophyta; class Magnoliopsida; order Poales; family Poaceae; genus Zea; species Zea luxurians. Next base: position 3,839,383 of record JAOPSE010000090.1, read on the forward strand.
CCCTTTCAATATCTATGACTAAGCATAATAATACACTTGAAAACACATTAGTCATAGACATAAAAGAGATACGATCAAAGGTATATAAATGAGCTATGTGTGCAAAGGAATCAATCAAAATTCCTAGAATCAAGAATATTTAGCTCATTCCTAAGCTTGGTAAAGGTTTTCTCATCTAAAGGCTTGGTAAAGATATCGGCCAATTGATCTTTGCTGTTAATATAGGCTATCTCGATATCCCCCTTTTGTTGGTGATCTCTCAAAAAGTGATACCGAATGGCTATGTGCTTTGTGCGGCTGTGTTTAACGGGATTATCCGCCATGCGGATTGCACTCTCATTATCACATAGGAGAGGGACTTTGCTAAATTTGTAGCCAAAGTCCCTAAGGGTTTGCCTCATCTAAAGCAATTGCGCGCAATAATGGCTTGTGGCAATGTACTCGGCTTCGGCGGTAGAAAGAGCTACTGAGTTTTGTTTCTTTGAAGCCCAAGACACTAGGGATCTCCCCAGAAACTGACAAGTCCCTGATGTGCTCTTCATATCAATCTTACACCCTGCCCAATCAGCATCGGAATAACCTAATAAATCAAAAGAGGATCTCTTGGGGTACCAAAGACCAAACTTAGGTGTTTGAACTAAATATCTCAAGATTCGCTTCACGGCCCTAAGGTGAACTTCCTTAGGGTCGGCTTGGAACCTTGCACACATGCATATAGAAAGCATAATGTCTGGTCGAGATGCACATAAATAGAGTAAAGATCCTATCATCGACCGGTATACCTTTTGATCTACGGATTTACCTCCCGTGTCGAGGTCGAGATGCCCATTGGTTCCCATGGGTGTCTTGATGGGCTTGGCATCCTTCATTCCAAACTTGGTGAGAATATCTTGAATGTATTTCGTTTGGCTGATGAAGGTGCCCTCTTGGAGTTGCTTGACTTGGAATCCTAGAAAATACTTTAACTCCCCCATCATAGACATCTCGAATTTTTGAATCATGATCCTACTAAACTCTTCACAAATAGATTTGTTAGTAGACCCAAATATGATATCATCAACATAAATTTGGCATACAAACAAATCATTTTCAATGGTTTTAGTGAATAGAGTAGGATCGGCTTTGCCGACTTTGAATCCATTAGTGATAAGAAAATCTCTTAGGCATTCATACCCTGCTCTTGGGGCTTGCTTGAGCCCATAAAGCGCCTTAGAGAGTTTGTAGACATGGTTAGGATACTCACTATCTTCAAAGCCGGGAGGTTGCTCAACATAGACCTCTTCCTTGATTGGTCCATTGAGGAAAGCACTCTTCACGTCCATTTGATAAAGCTTAAAGCCATGGTAAGTAGCATAGGCAAGTAATATACGAATTGACTCAAGCCTAGCTACGGGTGCATAGGTTTCACCAAAATCCAAACCTTCGACTTGTGAATACCCTTTGGCCACAAGTCGTGCCTTGTTCCTTGTCACCACACCATGCTCATCTTGTTTGTTGCGGAAGACCCACTTGGTTCCTACAACATTTTGGTTAGGACGTGGAACTAAATGACATACCTCATTCCTTGTGAAATTGTTGAGCTCCTCTTGCATCGCCAACACCCAATCCGAATCTTGAAGTGCTTCCTCTACCCTATGTGGCTCAATAGAGGAAACAAAAGAGTAGTGTTCACAAAAATGAGCAACATGAGATCGAGTGGTTACCCCCTTTTGAATATCTCCTAGGATGGTGTTCACAGGGTGATCTCGTTGGATTGCTTGGTGGACTCTTGGGTGTGGCGGCATTTGATCTTGTTCATCTTCCTTGTCTTGATCATTGGCATCTCCCCCTTGATTATTGTCGTCTTCTTGATCTTCTCCTTCATCATCTTGAGCCTCATCCTCATCTTGGTTTGGTGGAGATGCTTGCATGGAGGAAGATGGTTGATCTTGTGCTTGTGGAGGCTCTTCGGATTCCTTAGGACACACATCCCTAACGGACATGTTCCTTAGCGCAACACACAGAGCCTCTTCATCATCTAATTTATCAAGATCAACTTGCTCTACTTGAGAGCCGTTAGTCTCATCAAACACAATGTCACAAGAAACTTCAACTAGTCTAGTGGACTTGTTAAAGACTCTATATGCCCTTGTATTTGAATCATAACCAAGTAAAAAGCCTTCTACAGCCTTAGGAGCAAATTTAGATTTTCTACCTCTTTTAACAAGAATAAAGCATTTGCTACCAAAGACTCTAAAATGAAACATTGGGCTTTTTACCGGTAAGGAGTTCATAGGATGTTTTCTTGAGGACTCGGTGTAGATATAACTGGTTGATGGCGTAGCAAGCGGTGTTGACTGCCTCGGCCCAAAACCGATCCGAAGTCTTGTACTCATCAAGCATGGTCCTTGCCATGTCCAATAGAGTTCTATTCTTCCTCTCCACTACACCATTTTGTTGTGGCGTGTAGGGAGAAGAGAACTCATGCTTGATGCCCTCCTCCTCAAGGAAGCTTTCAATTTGAGAGTTCTTGAACTCCGTCCCATTGTCACTTCTTATTTTCTTGATCCTCAAGCCGAACTCATTTTGAGCCCGTCTCAAGAATCCTTTCAAAGTCTCTTGGGTTTGAGATTTTTCCTGCAAAAAGAATACCCAAGTGAAGCGAGAATAATCATCCACAATAACTAGACAGTACTTACTCCCGCTGATGCTTATGTAAGCTGTCGGGCCGAATAAATCCATGTGGAGTAGCTCCAGTGGCCTATCAGTCGTCATGATGTTCTTATGTGGATGATGAACACCAACTTGCTTCCCTGCTTGGCATGCGCTACAAATCCTGTCTTTCTCAAAATGAACATTTGTTAGTCCCAAAATGTGCTCTCCCTTTAGAAGCTTGTGAAGATTCTTCATCCCAACATGGGCTAGTCGGCGATGCCAGAGCCAACCCATGTTAGTCTTAGCAATTAAGCAAGTATCGAGTTCAACTCTATTGAAATCAACTAAGTATAGCTGACCCTCTAATACTCCCTTAAATGCTACTGAATCATCACTTCTTCTAAAGACAGTAACACCTGTATCTGTAAAAAGACAGTTGTAATCCATTTTGCATAATTGAGAAACAGAAAGCAAGTTGTAATCTAATGAATCTACAAGAAAAACATTGGAAATAAAATGGTCAGGTGATATAGCAATTTTACCCAATCCTTTGACCAAACCTTGATTTCCATCCCCGAATGTGATAGCTCTTTGGGGATCTTGGTTTTTCTCGTAGGAGGAGAACATTCTTTTCTCCCCAGTCATGTGGTTTGTGCACCCGCTGTCGATGATCCAACTTGAGCCCCCGGATGCATAAACCTACAAAACAAATTTAGGCCTTGTTCGTAGGTACCCAAACGGTCTTGGGTCCTTTTACATTAGAAACAAGCACCTTGGGTACCCAAACACAAGTCTTGGAGCCCTTGTGTTTGCCCCCAACATATTTGGCAACTAACTTGACTGATTTGTTAGTTAGTACATAAGAAGCATCAAAAGTTTTGAATGAAACATTAAGGTTATTTGATGCAGTAGGAGATTTCTTCTTAGGCATTTTAACATGTGTAGAACGCCTAGAGCTAGAAGCTTCATTCTTATAAATAAACGCATGGTGAGAATAAGTCTTCTTGGCATGAATTCTCCTAATCTTATCCTCGAGATAACTAGCAGGGTATAAAATGTAGCCCTCGTTATCCTGAGGCATGGGAGCCTTGCCCTTGACAAAGTTAGACAATCTTTTAGGAGGGGCATTAAGCTTGACATTGTCTCCCTGTTGGAAGCCAATGCCATCCTTAATGCCAGGGCGTCTCCCATTATAAAGCATACTACGAGCAAATTTAAATTTCTCATTTTCCAGTTCATGCTCGGCAATTTTAGCATCTAATTTTGCTATATGATCATTTTGTTGTTTAATTATAGCAAGGTGATCATGGATAGCATCTACATTAACATCTCTACATCTAGTGCAAATAGAAACATGTTCAACGGTAGATGTAGAGGGTTTGCAATCATTTAATTCAACAATCTTAGCATGTAAAATGGCATTCTCATCTCTAAGATTGGAAATGGAAGCATTGCAAACATCTAAGTCTTTAGCCTTAGTAATTAATTTTTCATTCTCATTCCTAAGGCTAGCAAGAGAGGCATTCAATTGATCAATCTTAGCAATTAAACTAGCATTATCATTTCTAAGATTGATAATTGAATCATCACAAATATTTGACTTCTCAACCTTAGCAATCAAATTAGCATTCTCAATTCTAAGGTTGGAGATAGTGTCATGGCAATTACTTAGCTCACTAGTTAATTTTTCATTTTTCTCTACCTCCTAAGCACAAGCATTTTTAGTCTTAACATGCTTTTTATTTTTTTTGATTAGGAAGTCCTCTTGGCTATCCAAGAGTTCATCCTTCTCATGAATGGCGCTAATCAATTCATTTAATTTCTCCTTTTGTTGCATGTTAAGATTTGCAAAAAGAGTAAGCAAGTTATCCTCCTCATCACTAGGAATTATCCTGATCACTAGAGGTTGCATATTTAGTGGAGGATCTTGATTTTACCTTCTTCTTCTTGCCATCCTTTGCCATGAGGCATTTGTGGCCGACGTTGGGGAAGAGAAGTCCTTTGTTGACGGTGATGTTGGCGGCGTCCTCGTCGTCGGAGGAGTCGGTGGAGCTCTCGTTGGAGTCCCACTCCCGGCAAACATGTGCGTCGCCACCCTTCTTCTTGTAATACTTCTTTTCCTTCCTCTTTCCCTTCTTGTCGTTTTCCCTGTCACTATCACTAGACAATGGACATTTAGCGATAAAATGACCGAGCTTACCACATTTGTAGCAAACCTTTTTGGAACGGGGCTTGTAATCTTTCCCCTTCCTTTGCTTGAGGATTTGGCGGAAGCTCTTGATGATGAGCGCCATCTCCTCATTGTCGAGCTTGGAGGCGTCGATGGGGACCCTACTCGGTGTAGAGTCTTCTTTCTTCTCCTCCGTTGCCTTGAATGCAACGGGTTGTGCTTCGGGTACGGAGGAGGAGGCGCCTTGCTCGATGATCTTCTTAGAGCCTTTGATCATCAACTCAAAGCTCACAAATTTTCCTATTACTTCCTCGGGAGACATTAGTTTATATCTTGGATCACCACGAATTAATTGAACTTGAGTGGGGTTAAGAAATATGAGTGATCTAAGAATAACCTTGACCATCTCATGGTCATCCCACTTGGTGCTCCCAAGGTTGCGCACTTGGTTCACCAAGGTTTTTAGCCGGTTGTACATGGCTTGCGTGTCTTCTCCTTGGTTGAGCATGAAGCGACCGAGCTCCCCCTCGATCGTTTCCCTCTTGGTGATCTTGGTCACCTCATCACCTTCGTGCGTGGTCTTGAGCACGTCCCAAATCTCTTTGGCACTCTTCAACCCTTGCACCTTATTATACTCCTCTAGACTTAGAGAGGTGAGGAGTATAGTAGTTGCTTGGGAGTTGAGGTGTTGGATTTGGGCGACTTCGTCCACATCATAATCTTCATCCCCCACGGATGGTACCTGTGCTCCAAATTCAACAATGTCCCATATGCTTGTGTGGAGTGAGGTTAGGTGATATTTCATCATTTCACTCCACCTAGAATAATCTTCACCGTTGAAAGCCGGTGGTTTGCCTAATGGAACGGAAAGTAATGGAGTTTGTTTGGAAATGCGAGGATAGCGTAAGGGGATCTTACTAAACTTCTTGCGCTCATGGCGCTTAGAAGTTACGGACGGCGCGTCGGAGCTGGAGGTGGGTGGCGACGAAGAATCGGTCTCGTAGTAGACCACCTTCTTCATCTTCTTTTTCTTCTCGCCACTCCGATGCGACTTGTGAGGAGGTGATTCCTCCTTCTTCTTGTTGTGGGACTCTCCCGATGGAGCCTTCCCGTGGCTTGTGGCGGGCTTCTCGCCGGTCACCATCTCCTTCTTGGTGTGTTCCCCCGACATCACTTCGAGCGGTTAGGCTCTAATGAAGCATCGGGCTCTGATACCAATTAAAAGTCGCCTAGAGGGGGGTGAATAGGCGGAATCTGAAAATTATAAACATAAGCACAACTACAAGCCGGGGTTAGCGTTAGAAATATAATTGAGTCTGAAAGAGAGGGCAAAAACAAATCACAAGCAAATGAAGAGTGAGACACGGTGATTTGTTTTATCGAGGTTCGGTTCTTGCAAACCTACTCCCCGTTGAGGTGGTCACAAAGACTGGGTCTCTTTCAACCCTTTCTCTCTCTCAAACGGTCACTTAGACCGAGTGAGCTTCCTTCCTTGATTTCCCGGGTCACTTAGACCCCGCAAGGACCACCACACAATTGGTGTCTCTTGCCTCGCTTACAAGGTTTTGAGAGTAAGAATGAGAGAAAGAAGAAAGCCAACCAAGCAACAAGAGCAACAAAAGAACACAAGTCGATCTCCTCACAAGTCCTAAAAACTATAGTTGAATTGGAGACTTTGATTCGATCGGAGGCTTTGATTTGTGTCTTGGAGTGTTGTGTATTGCTCTTGTATTGAATGAAGAGTAGTGAATGCTTGGATGCCTTGAAGAGTGGTGGTTGGGGGGTATTTATAGCCCCAACCACCAAAGTGGCCGTTGGGGAGGCTGTCTGTCGTATGGCGCACCGGACAGTCCGGTGCGCCACCGGACACTATCCGGTGCGCCCGCCATGTCACCCAACTGTTAGGGTTCGACCGTTGGAGCTCTGGCGAATTGGGCCATCGGACAGTCCGGTGGTGCACCGGATAGGTCCTGTTCACTGCCCGGTGCGCCTGCTCTGACTTCTGCGCGCAGGCGCACTGTAGCGCATTTAATGTTCTCTGCAGACGACCGTTGGCGCGAAGTAGTCGTTGCTCCGCTGGCACACCGGACAGTCCGGTGTTACACCGGACAGTCCGGTGAATTATAGCGGAGCGGCCTCCAAAATTCCCGAAGCTGGCAAGTTCAGAGTCGATCTCCCTGGTGCACCGGACACTGTCCGGTGGCACACCGGACAGTCCGGTGCGCCAGACCAGGGCTGCCTTCGGTATACTTTGCTTCTTAGTTTTGAACCCTTTCTTTTATCTTTGTATTGGTTTGTTGTGAACCTTTGGCACCTGTAGAACATATATTCTAGAGCAAACTAGTTAGTCCAACAATTTGTGTTGGGCAATTCAACCACCAAAATTCATATTGGAAAAGGTTTGACCCTATTTCCCTTTCAAACACCCTACGTCCTTTTTGGTGCTTAGTATTGAGTTTGCTAATGGTGCACAGACTACAGATGATTTGCGGGTGGTGATGGATGAAATCTCCTATCAGTCTAATGGTGGGCGTGCCTGCGATGAGAGGAATGTCGAGACAGTTTTGTAGGGGTACCCCCTCAGCCTTATATAACCAGCTAGGGAGTTGTCCCTTTACGGATCATAACTGAAAGTGCATTCATCCCTTTTGTGGGTTTTGGTGATTTGGATAGCAACACATTTAAAGGTCTAACAAGTTTGCTAAGTGTTGAACAGGAAATTCAGTATGATGAACATACTTGAATAATATATAATGATCAATGAACAAAGGTTCAACACAAGGTTAAATAACCAATGAGACAATGCAAATGGATATAATATGGTCTCTATATTGGTTTAAATATATGGACAAGACCTAAGAAATCACTATGCATAAATATGATCAGAATAGAGGTTAAAGTGATTAAGAGGATTGGTCAAGCCAAAGTGAATAAGATATGAGGAATCGTAAATTGGCTTGACCATATTACTATTAGTCCATATATGCTTCTATAAGAATCAAACTAGAGCTTGATTGATCTTAGCACTTATGTCTAGATGACATTCAAGCAAGGTTCACAATATTGAAGAAATGGTTCTCTCAATGGATGTTCAATATGATGTGACTCAAGAATGGCTTAATAGGGTGAAGATAGCAAGGAAAGGGCTTCAAGGGACTAAGCGAAGGTCATGCTACGACTTGTGGACCGAGGTACCATGGCTAAGGTGAAGAAGAGAGTACTTGCACTAAATCGATGAACTAATCAGCTATGAAGAGTTATATTGTGTTGATGCATTAGTAAGTGAAAGGGAAATGTGCCTTTGGGCCATTTCTATAATGTTTTGGTGATTAAGTGCCCAACACATATTCTCTAAGTTCTAAATGTGCCAAAGATTGAAAAAGTGCAAATCAAGACATGAGGTATGTTTCTAGACTTAGTACATTTGTTTTTGAATACTAATGAAGTTATCTAAGTGTTAGAAACAGAGAAAAGAAGAAAAGAAAAGGATTGCAAAAGACTGGTTGTGTGCAGCCGAAGCTCAGCTCAGTCTGGCACACCGGACAGTGTCCGGTGCGCCAGGCTGGACTCCGGTGAAAAGGCCGCTCTCGGGAAATGTTCTGCGACGTACGGCTATAATTCACCGAACTGTCCGGTGAGCCAACAGTCGCCAGTGCAACGATCGGCCGCGCAATCCGTGGGCGACGCGTGGCCCACGCCAATGGTCGGCAGGGGGCACTGGACTGTCCGGTGTGCACCAGACAGTGTCCGGTGCGCCAACTGCCCCGGATCTGCAACGGTTGTCTGCGCCAGAAAAGGAAGGAGATCTGCACCGGACCGTCTACAGTGACTGTCCGGTGGCGCACCGGACTGTCCGGTGCGCCACTCGACAGAAGGCAAGGATGGCCTTCCTTATTGGCCTCCAACGGCTCCTAGCTGCCTTGGGGCTATAAAAGGGACCCCTAGGCGCATGGAGGAGCTACCCAAGCTTACAAGAAACATTCTAAGACTCCAAGACTCCAACTTTATGCATTCGATTCTTTGAGATAGTGACCTGAGCTCCATTTGAGTTGTGAACTCCGTGCATTGTGTTTTGAGCTCAAGTTGTGACTTGTGTGCGTGATTTTGCTATGGATTTGAGTCTTGTGTGTGTTTCTCTCCCCTCTCTTACTTCTGTGCTTCTTTTGTGATCATCATTGTAAGGGCGAGAGGCTCCAAGTTGTGGAGATTCCTCACAAACGGGAGAAAGACTAAGAAAGGAAAAACCGTGGTATTCAAGTTGATCATCTGATCACTTGAAAGGGGTTGAGTGCAACCCTCGTCCATGGGGACGCCACAACGTGGAAGTAGGCAAGTGTTACTTGGCCGAACCATGGGATAAAAATCACGTGTCTCTTGTGTGCTTTCTCTTTGATTGTCTTTGTTCACAAGAGCTCGTTTCAAGCTACTTAGCCGTTCTAACATTAATAACTAAGTTTTGTGGCTATTAGTGTTGAATTTTACAGGATCACCTATTCACCCCCCCCCCCCTCTAGGTGCTCTCAATTGGTATCAGAGTCGTTCTCTTCACGTAAGGGACTAGTAGCCCGAAGAGATGGATCCTAAGGGAAAGGGGATGGTGGTCAACGACAAGGAGAAGGAGTCCTTCCTCAATGAGCCTAGAGACGACAAGCCTACCGACTTAGGCTCAAGTCACAAGAAGAGGGATGGAAAGAAGAATAAGCGCATCAAGAAAATAGTCTACTACGATAGCGATGCCTCTTCATTTTCACCAAGAGACGACGATGACGACGACTCTTCATCGAAAAAGAAAACGGTTAATCAAAATTATTCATTTGATTATTCCCGTATTCCATTCAATTCTAATGCTCATTTACTATCAATTCCACTTGGGAAACCTCCACACTTTGATGGAGAAGACTACTCATTTTGGAGTCACAAAATGTGTAGTCACCTATTTTCTCTCCTTCCTAGTATTTGGGAGATTGTTGAAAACGGAATGCATTTTGATAATACTAACAATCCCATTTTCATAAATGAGCAAATTCATAAGAATGCACAAGCTACCTCTGTTTTGCTAGCATCTTTGTGCAGGGATGAATACAACAAGGTGAGTGGCTTGGACAACGCCAAGCAAATTTGGGATACCCTCAAGATATCACATGAGGGAAACGACGCCACCATGATCACCAAAATGGAGTTGGTGGAAGGCGAGCTAGGAAGGTTCGCGATGGTCAAGGGAGAGGAGCCAACACAAACATACAACAGGCTCAAGACCCTGGTCAACAAAATTAGAAGCTATGGAAGCACAAGATGGACGGACCACGACGTCGTCCGACTAATGCTAAGGTCATTTACGGTAATTGACCCCCATCTTGTCAACCATATTCGTGAGAATCTCAGGTACACCAAGATGATGCCTGAGGAGATTCTTGGGAAGTTTGTGAGCGGGCACATGATGGTGAAGGATGCTTGATATGTGGACGATGCTCTAAACGATCCACTACCCGTCCATGAGCCTCAAACCGTTGCCCTCAAAGCAACCAACAACAGGGAGACGCTACCAAGCAAGGTGGCACAAGTGAAGGTCGCGGGTCTCAACGAAGATGAGATGGCGCTTATCATTAAGCGCTTTAAGACCGCACTAAAAGGACGCAAGGAGTACCCCAACAAGAATAAGACAAAGGGAAAGCGCTCCTGTTTCAAATGCAATAAGACTGGTCACTTTATAACACAATGCCCCGATAATGACAATGACCAGGAACAAGAAAAGCATGGGAAGAGGGAGAAGAAGAAGGTTTACAAGAAGGCAAAGGGCGAGGCGCACCTTGGCAAAGAATGGGATTTAGACTGCTCTTCATCCGACTTCGACGATGAAGGACTGGCAGCCTCGGCCTTGAACAAATCTTCGCTCTTCCCCAACGAACGCCACACTTGCCTCATGGCCAAGGAGAAGAAGGTAAGCGTTCGAGATACCTCTAAGTATACTACTTCTAGCGATGATGATTCTAGTGATGATGAAGTAGATTACTCTAGCTTAATTAAAGGTTTAGATAGAGCTAAGGTAGAAAAGATTAACGAATTAATTGATGCTCTAAATGAAAAAGATAAATTGTTAGAAAAACAAGAGGATATTTTATATGAGGAGCATGATAAATTTGTTAATGTGCAAAAATCCCTTGCTTTAGAGATTAAAAGGAATGAAATGCTATCCTCTGAGTTATCTGTTTGCCATGAAACTGTATCCAGTTTAAAGAGTTTAAATGATGATTTAAATGCTAAGCTAGAGGAAGCTAATAAATCTAGTTCATGTGTAGAGCATGTTAGTATTTGTAATAGATGTAAGGACTTTGATGTTGATACATGTAATGAACATCTTATTGCTATTACAAATTTGAATGATGAAGTGGCAAGTATTAATGCTCAACTTAAGACTTGCAAAAATGATTTTGATAAATTAAAATTTGCTAGGAATGCCTACACAATTGGTAGACACCCCTCTATTAAAGATGGACTTGGTTTTCGAAAGGAAACCAAGAACTTAACAAGCCAAAAGGCTCTCGTTCTCAACAAGGAGAAAGGGAAGGCTCCTATGGCTAGTAGTTCTAAAAAATGTCATGCTTACATTTATGATAGAAAATTTTCTAGGAATGGTCATTATAATAGGAGTTATGATGCGTTTAATTCACATGCTATGTTTGCTTCTAGCTCTACTTTTGTGCATGGTAGAAGTAGGCCTAGAAAAAGTAATGTTGTGCCTCATGTGCCTAGGAGAACATGTAATGAACCTTGCACCATTTACCATGCTTGCAACACTTCATTTGCGCTTTTATGTAAAAATGAAAAAGTAGTTGCTAGAAAGTTGGGATCCAAATGCAAGGGAGACAAGACTTGTATTTGGGTTCCAAAGGCTATTGTGACTAGCCTTGTAGGACCCAACAAGAGTTGGGTACCTAAAACCCAAGTGTAAATTACCTTGCAGGTTTATGCATCCGGGGGCTCAAGCTGGATTATCGACAGCGGATGCACAAACCACATGACGGGGGAGAAGAAGATGTTCACCTCCTACGTCAAGAACAAGGATTCCCAGGATTTGATCATCTTTGGAGATGGGAATCAAGGCAAGGTTAAAGGATTGGGCAAGATAGCCATCACCAACGAGCACTCCATATCAAACGTATTTTTAGTAGAGTCGCTTGGTTACAACCTTTTGTCTGTAAGTCAATTGTGCCACATGGGCTACAATTGTTTGTTTACAAATGTTGATGTTTCTGTCTTTAGAAGGAGTGATGGTTTATTAGCATTTAAGGGTGTATTAGACGGCAAACTCTACTTAGTTGATTTTTCGAAAGAGAAGACCGATCTAGATGCATGCTTAATAGCTAAGACTAGCATGGGCTGGCTGTGGTATCGCCGTCTAGCACATGTTGGGATGAAGAACCTTTATAAACTTCTAAAGGGAGAACATGTGTTAGGAATAACCAATGTCTGCTTCGAGAAAGATAGACCTTGTGCAGCTTGTCAGGCAGGGAAACAGGTGGGAAGCACTCATCACAGCAAGAATGTGATGACAACATCAAGACCACTGGAGCTTCTTCACATGGACCTCTTCGGACCCGTCGCCTACCTTAGCATCGAGGGGAGTAAGTATGGTCTAGTAATTGTTGATGATTTTTCCCGCTTCACTTGGGTGTTCTTTTTGCAGGATAAATCAGAAACCCAAGCAACCCTAAAGCGCTTTCTAAGGAGGGCTCAAAACGAATTTAAGCTCAAGGTGAAAAAGATAAGAAGCAACAACAAGTCCGAGTTTAAGAATATGCAAGTGGAGGAGTATCTTGATGAAGAAGGCGTCAAGCACGAGTTCTCCACTCCCTACACACCACAACAAAACGGTGTGGTAGAGAGGAAGAACAGGACGCTCATCGACATGGCGAGGACGATGCTTGGAGAATTCAAGACGCCCGAGCGGTTTTGGTCGGAAGCTATGAACACAGCCTGCCACGCCATAAACCGGCTCTATCTACATCGTCTCCTCAAGAAGACCTCCTACGAACTTCTTACTGGTAACAAACCCAATGTTTCTTACTTTCGTGTATTTGGGAGTAAATGCTACATTTTGGTGAAGAAAGGTAGACATTCTAAATTTGCTCCCAAAGCTGTAGAAGGGTTTTTATTAGGATATGACTGAAATACAAAGGCGTATAGGGTCTTCAACAAATCATCGGGTTTGGTTGAAGTCTCTAACAACGTTGTATTTGATGAGACTAATGGCTCTCCAAGAGAGCAAGTTGATCTTGATGACATAGATGAAGATGATGTTCCAACGGCTGCAATACGCACCATGGCGATTGGAGATGTGCGACCACAAGAACAACAAGAGCAAGATCAACCTTCTTCCTCAACGATGGTGCATCCCCCAACTCAAGATGATGAATAGGTTCCTCAAGAAGAGGCGCGTGATCAAGGGGGAGCACATGAAGAACAAGTTATGGAGGAAGAAGCACCACTGGCCCCTCCAACTCGAGCAACGATTCAAAGAAATCACCTCGTCGATCAGATTCTAGGTGACATAAGCAAGGGAGTAACAACTCGCTCACGTTTAGCTAATTTTTGTGAGCATTACTCGTTTGTCTCTTCTATTGAGCCTTTCAGGGTAGAAGAGGCCTTGCAAGATCCGGACTGGGTGTTGGCCATGCAGGAAGAGCTCAACAACTTCAAGAGGAACGAAGTTTGGAGCCTGGTGCCATGTCCCAAGCAAAATGTTGTGGGAACCAAGTGGGTGTTCCGCAACAAGCAAGACGAGCACGGGGTGGTGACAAGAAACAAGGCTCGACTTGTGGCAAAAGGTTATGCCCAAGTCGCAGGTTTGGATTTCGAGGAGACATTTGCTCCTGTGGCTAGGCTAGAGTCTATTCAAATATTATTAGCCTATGCCGCTCACCACTCTTTCAGGTTGTTTCAAATGGATGTGAAGAGGGCCTTCCTCAATGGGCCAATCAAGGAGGAGGTGTACGTAGAACAACCCCCTGGCTTTGAGGATGACATGTACCCCGACCATGTGTTTCTCTCTAAGGCGCTCTATGGACTCAAGCAAGCCCCAAGAGCATGGTATAAATGCCTTAGAGATTTCTTAATTGCTAATGCTTTCAAGGTTGGGAAAGTCGATCCCACTCTTTTCACTAAGACTTGTGATGGTGATCTTTTTGTGTGCCAAATTTATGTCGATGACATAATATTTGGTTCTACTAACCAAAAGTCTTGTGAGGAGTTTAGCAGGGTAATGACTCAAAAGTTTGAGATGTCAATGATGGGCAAGTTGAACTACTTCCTTGGGTTCCAAGTGAAGCAACTCAAGGACGGCACCTTCATCTCCCAAATGAAGTACACTCAAGATCTTCTCAAGCGGTTTGGGATGAAGGACGCCAAGCCCGCAAAGACACCTATGGGAACCGATGGACATGTCGACCTCAACAAAGGAGGTAAGTCCGTTGATGAAAAGGCATACCGGTCTATGATAGGGTCATTACTTTATTTATGTGCTAGTAGATCGGATATTATGCTTAGCGTATGCATGTGTGCTAGATATCAATCCGACCTAAGGGAATGTCACCTTGTGGCCGTTAAGCGGATTCTTAGATATTTAGTTTCTACGCCTTGCTTCGGGATCTGGTATCCAAATGGGTCTACCTTTGACTTAATTGGATATTCAGACTTCGATTATGTTGGATGCAAGGTTGATAGGAAGAGTACATCAGGGACGTGCCAATTCCTAGGAAGGTCTCTGGTGTCTTGGAGCTCAAAGAAACAAACCTCCGTTGCCCTATCCACCGCTGAGGCCGAGTATGTTGCCGCAGGACAGTGTTGCGCGCAACTACTTTGGATGAGGCAAACCCTCCAGGACTTTGGCTACAATCTGAGCAAAGTCCCACTCCTATGTGACAATGAGAGTGCAATCCGCATGGCGGATAATCCTGTTGAACACAACCGCACTAAGCACATAGACATCCGACATCATTTTCTGAGGGACCACCAGCAAAAGGGAGATATCGAGGTTTTCCATATTAGCACCGAGAACCAGCTAGCCAATATCTTTACCAAGCCATTAGATGAGAAAACCTTTTGCAGACTGCGAAGTGAGCAAAATGTCTTAGATTCGCGTAACTTGGATTGATCTATAACATACATGTGTTATATGCCTTTGATCATGTTACTTTATGCATTTATGAAATTTGTTGCTTATTTTTGGTGCTCAAGTTGTGCAAGGGATCCCCGGACCTCAAAAGTCCATGTGTGAATGATGCACATATTTAGGGGGAGAAGTGCTACAACTTGACCCTTTGAGACTGACCCTTGTGTTTGAGTTACTTGATGTAGTCTCAAAGGTGCATTGAAAGGGAAAAGGTGAACTTGGACCATGCAAAGACTTCCACTGCACTCCGGTATTAGTGTACTCACCTCCAAGTTCATTCTTTATGTTGTTATTGCCTGTTTGCTCTTAATTGACATTTTTGGTGAGGCAATGGGGTTAAAGGGCCAATAATGATCCCGTTTTGGTGCTTAATGCCAAAGGGGGAGAAATTAAGGCCAAAGCAAATGGATCAGCTACCACTTATGAATTTTGAAAACAATAGAGTTAGCACTTTTGATTTGTCCAAAATGCTCTTATTACAAAATTTAGTCTCTTGTGGGGGAGAATGTATGATTATGGGAAAAGGGGGAGTTTTTAGCACTTGATCAATTTCACTCTTGGATTATCTCTCTTTATGCCCAAACAAGTGAGTTTGACTTAGAGATAGGAAAATGAATTTGATTTGCAAAAACAAACCAAGTGGTGGCAAAGAACGATCCAAATATGCCAAATTATAGTAAAAAACAATTTGGTATTCTATTGCATTGATATTGCACTTCTTTTGGTTGCTTTTGGTTGTGTTGGCATAAATCACCAGAAAGGGGGAGATTGAAAGGGAAATGTGCCCTTGGGCCATTTCTATAATGTTTCGGTGATTAAGTGCCCAACACATATTCTCTAAGTTCTAAATGTGCCCAAGATTGAAAAGTGGAAATCAAGACATGAGGTATGTTTATAGACTTAGTACATTTGTTTTTGAATACTAATGAAGTTATCTAAGTGTTAGAAACAAAGAAAAGAAAAAAAAGAAAAGGATTGCAAAAGACTGGCTGTGTGCAGTCGAAGCTCAGCTCAGTCTGGCACACCGGACTGTCCTGAACTCCGGTGAAAAGGCCGCTCTTGGAAAATGTTCTGCGGCGTACAGCTATAATTCACTGGACTGTCCGGTGGTGCACCGGACTGTCCTGTGAGCCAACGATCGCCAGCGCAACGATCATCCGCGCAATCCACGGGCGACGCGTGGCCCACGCCAACGGTCGGCAGGGGGCACCGGACTGTCCGGTGTGCACCGGACAGTGTCCGGTGCGCCAACTGCCCCAGATCTGCAACGGTCGTCTGCGCCAGAAAAGGAAGGAGATCGACACTAGACCGTCTACAGTGACTGTCCGGTGGCGCACCGGACTGTTCGGTGCGCCACTCGACAGAAGGCAAGGATGGCCTTCCTTGTTGGCCTCCAACGGCTCCTAGCTGCATTGGGGCTATAAAAGGGACCCCTAGGCGCATGGAGGAGCTACCCAAGCTTACAAAAAACATTCTAAGACTCCAAGACTCCAACTTCACGCATTCGATTCTTTGAGATAGTGACTTGAGCTCCATTTGAGTTGTGAACTCCGTGCGTTGTGTTTTGAGCTCAAGTTGTGACTTGTGTGCGTGATTGTGCTGTGGATTTGAGTCTTGTGTGTGTTGCTCTCCCCTCCCTTACTTATGTGCTTCTTTTGTGATCATCATTGTAAGGGCGAGAGGCTCCAAGTTGTGGAGATTCCTCGCAAACAGGAGAAAGACTAAGAAAGGAAAAACCGTGGTATTCAAGTTGATCATCGGATCACTTGAAAGGGGTTGAGTGTAACCCTCGTCCATTGGGACGCCACAACATGGAAGTAGACAAGTGTTACTTGGCCGAACCACAGGATAAAAATCATGTGTCTCTTGTGTGCTTTCTCTTTGATTGTCTTTGTTCACAAGAGCTCGTTTCAAGCTACTTAGCCGTTCTAACATTAATAACTAAGTTTTGTGGCTATTAGTGTTGAATTTTACAGGATCACCTATTCACCCCCCCTCTAGGTGCTCTCAGTAAGGTGACTTGAAGCCATGATTTGAACTCATACATGGTGAAATGGTTCAAGTCACATGGCTTGATTTGTGTTTGTGATCCTTATGAAGCAACACCATGGAGAAATCACACATGAGACACCAATTATTCAAGGAGTTTACTTAATTATATTTTATTTAACTTGAGTATAGGAATCATCGTACTATCAAGGGCGATCCAAAAAGAAGGTTGGTGTTTGCTAAAGCTCAAGCTTCTAAGGTTCAAAAGCTATTTCGAAAACAAAATCTTTTGGACACTCTGTGAGTTCAACTGGAGTGAGGTTTGGGAGACGAAGATTCTTACTGTTGAAAAGAAGTTGAGCTTTTTCAGCTGAGTTGAGCTTCTTCAGCTGAGTTGAGCTTTTTCAGCTGAGTTGAACTTCTTCAACTGAGTTGAGCTTTTTCACATGAGTTGAGCTTCTTCAGCTGAGTTGAACTTCTTCAGCTGAATTGAGCTTTTTCAGCTGAGTCATCTGAGTTGAACTTAACTTCAACTGGGGTCCAGGGCAAGTTCAACTAGAGTCCAGGCAGGTTCAACCGGGGTCCAGGACAAGTTCAACCGGGTTTTTTTTTTCTGCACCTCTCTAGTCAAGAATGGTTGAACCTAGGGAAGGTTCAATCGATGTTAGGGTCAGCTGACCAGTCTGACTGTTAGTCTGACCACGAGGCAGTTGAATCAGCCATAGGGGCGGTTCAATCGGTGGCATGACCTATTGACCAGTCTGACCTGCAGTCTGCCAGTCTAACTGGTAGACTGACTGTCACCCTGCCCCCAAGAAGTTTAACCGGCCCTAGTTGGCCCTGCGTAGAAAAGTTTAGCCCAACGACTAGTTTTGGAGCCCCACCTATATATACTCACTCCTACCTCTCTCACCACACAGGAGCATGCACCAAACTCCATTTCTAACTTAAAAAACACCTCCCACTCTCTCACACATATCTCTTGCCTCTCCCATTTACAATTTTGGAGAGAAATCTTTGAGTGAGATTGAGAGCTGTAGGTTTTTGTGCTTCATCTCCAAATCCTTCTTGTTCTTCTTGATTTGAGCTTTAGTACTACATCAAGTTATTTGTGGATTCATTACGCCTGTAGTTTTGTAGCTCCTATACGACTAGGTGTCGCTTGTGAGTCTCCAAATCTTGTGGAAGACCACAAGAAAGTTTGTATTAACCGCTCGTTTGAGCAAAGAATAGTATTTGGGCTTGACCTTTGTTGTCAGTAAAGGGAGGTTTAGGTTGAAAGGGACCCGACTCTTTGTGGGCGTCTCAACGAGGAAGCAGGGCACCTTGGTGGTGTGACCGAACCTCGGGATAAATCTTGTGTCTCTTGTGTTCTTGCTCGTTGTGTTTGTTCGTGTTCTTTGTTCTCTCACCATTCCGTGGAATAATTGTTCATATCTTTTTGGTGTGTGGATTTTGAGAAGTTCCATTCTCAGATTCATTACTTTGAACCCTGTGGATCATTTAGGACACCCCATTTTCAAAGTTAACTGAGTTAATTTCGAGATCATTTTAGTTTTATATCTCATTATTTAGCTGGACTCGTGCTAACCAGTTGAACCGGTTTTACCCAGTTTGTTTCTAGTTTTTGTTGAAATTTTTTCGCATGCCTATTCACCCCACCCTAAGCAACTTTTAATAACAACTTATCTAATCATATCAGAGTCTATCTACTTCCGCTTCTATCGCGCGCCGACTCTTGTGGAGTCTGGTCGCTTCCTCTCGAGTTATCCTCTACGTATCTCGCCATTCTGTTTTGTGCGCAAAGTATGCCCTCGTATTATCATCAATCCTTTCTGCGATGGATACACAGAGACAACTGTCTTTTGTCACATTCTTCAGGGTTTCCTCTACCTCCGAGCGTCACCTTCTTTAGAGAAATATGTTCTGTCTAGAAGCGACCCAAGACAATCATTTCGGGAGTCCGCTAGATAGCCCATTAAATATATCTCTACTACTTATTAAGGCTGCAATAGTAGTCTGCCATTCCGTGTTCTGCCACTATTCCGTGTTCTGCCATTTCCGTTCTGCCACCTTTCTCATTCCTTGTTCTGCGTTTCTTATTCCCATGTTCTCTCATTCCCATGTTCTGCCATCATTCTATGTTCTCTCATTCCCATTCTTTGTTCTGTCTTTCTCATTCCCCCCTCCCCATAAAGCCCATTCCCATTCCCCCGTACAGCCCACGTCTAGCTAAAATACTACTTATTAAGGCTGCAACAGTAGTCTGCCATTCTGTGTTCTGGCACCATTCCGTGTTCTGCCACCATTCTCATTCCTTGTTCTGCGTTTCTCATTCCCACGTTCTGCCATCATTCTATGTTCTCTCATTCCCATTCTTTGTTCTGTCTTTCTCATTTCCCCCTCCCCGCAGAGCCCATTCCCATTCCCCCGTACAGCCCACGTCTAGCTAAAATTAAAAAACACACATGTGCTCAAGGGGATTTGAACTCGTGACCTCTCAAGCAAAGGCCAAGAGTAGCTACCATTACACCACATGTGTGTTTATGTCTACATCTATGACAAAAACACATCTACTACATCTCTCACCAAGCTCACTTGCTACCCTTGCACAATGCGTAGTAGTAGATAAGTATCACCGAGATTCTTGAATTATATTTTTGGATGGAGGTAATATTATTTAAAGAAGAGCTTTACATGCAATTTCTTTTGTTTGAATAAGGTATTATACTTAAATTCCCTTTTTTGCATTTGTGACATTTTTTCTTCATAATATTTTTTTTTCCATGGATCAGAGTTGTGAGTCATTTTCATAAACCAACGCCAAGCATGAATCCATGTTTCTTACTTGAAACCCCGAACAAACACCATGAGCAGGAGGCACTCGCGTTGGCGTCGCTCATCGATGACGAGAAGAAGCTTGGCGACTGTCAGTTTGACCTCTAGAAGCAGTCTTACGTGGTCACATGCGCCACTGTGTACGACAAGCTCCCGCGAAGCCGCCGCTTGGACGCGGTCCAGAGCAGCTGCACCGCACTGTCCATCGTTAAGCAGGGGGGCCTCATGGTTGTTGCCAACGTTGACGACTCTCGGGTTGTTCTGGAAACCGCATCCGACGACGACGCCATCACGCCGTCCAACTCATTGTCCACCTGAAGCCCAACCTGCCACGTAAGTCGCTACTGACCGGACATGAATTCTTATGCGCTGGGACGATGGACGTTGCTGACGTTGTGTGAATGTCTTTGAACATGATGTATGTAGTAGAGTAGCGCATCCGGTGGTGCAACGGCCAGGGGTACTACCTCGCTGATGAGCCCGGAGTGCACTTAGTTTGGCAGCCCAACCAAGAGTCATCGGTACTCGTCATGTCGCGCGCGTTCAACGACTACTATATCGAGGATTGTGGCGTCATCTTGGCGCCGGAGGTGACGCAGAGGAGGATCGACAACAGTGACCAGTTCGTAATCCTCGCCACCGTAAGGGTAGCTTTTGGGCCCGGCCTGCCTTTAATTCTCTTCGCAAACACACACACATACCTTTTTGTTTAAGCAAGAGCGTATGGTGGTGTGTCTGATGACTAACGATGTACGAGAAAATTTCTTCCGACATGTGTGGAACGTGCTCTTCAATGATGAGACCATATAAATCGTGACATATATCGAAGTCTGCATGGTACTGATGATTGCAACGTAGTGGTGAAACAACTAGATTAAAATAACAAAATTTATGTATGGCTAGAATCACAAATTGATTTTGAAAAATTTTCTCATAACAATATAACACACATTTTATATATAAGTTATCGTAGTATACTGGTATTATATATTCCCGTTGCAACGCACGGGCATTCAGCTAGTCCATGTTATAAGGACCTAGGGATATAATCTAAAGCCAAACAACCTCTTTTCTATTAACCAGCGATTTCCAGCCTGTTTTTAAGTATTTGTTTAGTGTCCATCGAGCTGTAAAATCACACCGCAACAACCGTTTCATCTCGTGGGGGTCCGAGGTAAAATCGTCAGTTCCCTTACACGGTTAGAGATGACAATGGGTACCCGCGACCCGATACCCGATAGATATTTACTCCATTAGGGTATATGTATATGAGCTAAATATTTTACCCGTGAGTCTGTTATTAGGCAAAAATCTTCACACAATAGGTAAACGGGTATTAGAACGTTCCGTCTTCACCCATACCAGTTAACCCGTGAGTATAAAATACCCAATATAAACTTAGCCCAAGCATAAACTTGAACTTTAGTCATCCATCTTTTTTACTAATTAACAACCTTTTAGGCCATAATGTCATAGAAGTCTTAACGACAATTTAATGACTATGTAATGGAACATGTAATATGCTATATAGTACTATTCTAGTGTTACTACTTTATCCAATTATCTTTGGTGTGTTGAATGGATGGTTAAATGATGCTAGAAATTTTGTAATGATATTTATATGGATATACTTGACATTTGTATAATATAATATTTTGATAGATATTTAATTTTTGTGGGTACGGGTGACCCGATGGGTGACCCATACCCATATGGTATGTGTATGAGGGTAAATCCATACCCACCAGTGTATATGGGTGACCCGACGATGTTATTTTTGTGTCGTGAGTATGGATATGAGGTAGTAATACCCGATGGGTATTTACCCATTGCCATCTACAGGCACGGTAAGAGTCTGTTTGGTTGGGCTGTGGCTGTGTAAAAAGCTGATGTGGTATGTGAGCTGTTAAAAAGCTAAAAATCGTTTGGTCGAAACCACTAAAAATCGTTAAAAGTTATTCGATATATGTTTTCACAGTTCCATCTGAAAGTCACTAGAAACATGTCTAAGGGTGCTTTAATTTTTTAATGCGAGAAAGTCGGCTTTTTGAAAACATCCCTTTCTAGATTCAAATATTTAGTTTGACTTTTAGCTTTTAGGGAACTAAAGTGAAAGCCAACAATGAAACCAAACCCACCAAAAATCACACCGTCACATGGAAGCGGACATTCAAAATTTTTCAAAATCCAAGCGCCCAAAGGCCGTTTTCGAACCCGACGCTGCCGTCCGTCCGATGGGAACGATCTGCCGGCGCCAGGCGGCCGAGGCCGACGACGGCGAACACGTCTGGGCCGCCCCTCCGGTGCCCTAGCCCCCACGCCCACTATAAAATCAGCTCCATTTCTGGACACTCTCATTTCATTTACCACACCCTGCTCTCGCTCTTGTTGTGACGGTCGATTCGCTTGTACAAGGTAATGATGTGGAATGCTTTGTTGCTTGTCTCATCTATGTGTGATTATGTTTTTTTTGTTTTATGTTCCCGTGGGGGATTTATGTCTGTAGCAGATTTGGTGTTGTTTTTAGGTTCTTAGGTTTGAATTTTAGGGCTAGATTTCGATGGATGTTGCGGTTTGCTTCGCTGCTGGCGCGGCTATGTTCTTGCTTAGATCTGCACCGCTCCAAATGTTGTTTCAGGCTTTCAACGTTTGATTATCAAATCATGAATCATCTATCGTCGTTTTGGGATTAATTAAGTTTTCGGTTTTAATGTTGGGATGGATTTAAGGTATTTGGTTTTGTTCGTAGGTGAAACCGCTTCACTGAGATATTCTAATAGAATTTCAGGTAGATCTCAAGCTGCTCCTCCCTTGCCTTGTGGAGCTACATCAAATGATTTTTTCTACGAGCCTCTTTTTTATTTGCACTTTTTCCATGCTGTGCCCGGATCTGTTTAAATTCGTGCCGGAGCTTGTTATTCTCCGTAAATCTGGTTCTCCACTCTCTTTTGGACTAATATCTCCAACATTTTCTCGCTACTGACCAGTGACCACCCTTCCGCTCCCTTCTCACCTATAGCTTGCAACCTTGAGATCCAGCCAAGATCCAGCCATGAGGGAGATTCTCCACATCCAAGGTGGACAGTGCGGCAACCAGATCGGTTCCAAGTTCTGGGAGGTCGTCTGCGACGAGCATGGTATCGACCCCACCGGACGCTATGTCGGCACCTCCGACCTCCAGCTCGAGCGCGTCAATGTCTACTACAACGAGGCCTCATGCGGCCGCTTCGTGCCGCGCGCCGTGCTCATGGACCTCGAGCCCGGCACCATGGACAGCGTCCGCACCGGGCCGTACGGACAGATCTTCCGGCCCGACAACTTCGTCTTCGGCCAGTCTGGCGCAGGGAACAACTGGGCCAAGGGCCACTACACAGAGGGCGCTGAGCTCATCGACTCTGTGCTTGACGTCGTGAGGAAAGAGGCAGAGAACTGCGACTGCCTTCAAGGTCAATTTCGTTTTAACCATCCTGAAATGTTCATTGTTAGTTATCTATTGACCTGAAAGCACACTGTTAATTATGTCTATGTGATTGCTGTGATGCGTGTTAGATCTGATGGGAGCACTTTCAGGTTCGATGTTGTCTATTTACTCTTGGAAGGTGCTGCCATGTGATTAGTGTGTTTGCATCTGGTACACTATACTATTTTATATTGTTAATAATAATTGTTAATCTACCCCTTGCCTTTGTTTTTGATGACTACTAGTAGGATTCACGCTATGTATTGCTGGTTTTTTTTTCTGTCAAGTATGCAATCACATGAGTTGAATTTCACTGATTTCAAGTGCAATTGTAGTTTGACCCATGCATGCTGTTCGATCTCTTTCATACCTCAAAGGCTGTTTAGAAATGTTGATATTGAATATGCGATTGGCATCTGCAATAGATAATTTCTTCTGTGTGATATTGGACCACACATTGCTCTTCATTTTACCAATAAACAAAGAAATGGACTATATCTGGTTTGTGCATAGGGGGTTACTATGATAGCATTCATGAGTCCTTGATCATATAGTGTAATTTAACCTTTCTACATTATGTAGGCTACAACTTACTAATTTTCTTAACTTGCTGTGATCAGGATTCCAAGTTTGCCATTCCCTTGGAGGAGGCACAGGATCTGGAATGGGCACCCTTCTCATCTCAAAGATAAGGGAGGAGTACCCTGATCGGATGATGCTCACTTTTTCTGTCTTTCCCTCACCCAAGGTTTCAGACACTGTTGTTGAGCCATACAACGCAACACTGTCAGTCCATCAGTTGGTTGAGAATGCCGATGAATGCATGGTTCTTGACAATGAGGCACTTTACGACATTTGCTTCCGAACTCTGAAGCTTACGACGCCTAGCTGTGAGTCATTTATACTCATGTTCAATTTTTCTTCGTTCAAATTGTGTTATTTGTGATGTGCTTTATCTGGTAGGTTTATGTTCCCATGATGACCTTGCCACAATAATATATTTTTGTTCAGTAACTCGATTCAGTTTTTATAATTTGTATTTGCCAGATCTATTGATGTTATTGTGTTATGGCCCTAAAATTAGATGATTAATTACACATGGCTGCCCTATTTAAAAAAGCTGGCATCTGATGTATACCAGATTCAATTAATATGTTTTGCACTTGTCCTATGCATCAATTAAGCTAAGTCATTATTTTTCCATGGCTGTCCTTATCAATATGCTGTTCTGTAGTAATAGAAAATTGGCCTAGCTATATATCCTGGCTGATTAGATGAAATGATTTCACACATGTTTACACATTGGCTATTCCTTCTATAAGCTTTGTACTCATAGTGTGTGCACTTACTGAGTAATTCTGATTATTTACAGAAATCATGTATCAGTTTATTATGTTGGAATTTTTTAATACCTTTCTGACACAGTTTGTTTCTGAACAGTTGGAGACCTGAATCACTTGATCAGTGCAACAATGAGTGGAGTGACTTGCTGCCTCCGCTTCCCTGGACAACTGAACTCGGACCTGCGCAAGCTCGCAGTCAACCTTATTCCATTCCCTCGCCTGCACTTCTTCATGGTCGGCTTTGCGCCACTCACCTCGCGTGGCTCGCAGCAGTACCGTGCTCTCACTGTCCCTGAGCTAACCCAGCAGATGTGGGATGCCAAGAACATGATGTGTGCTGCTGACCCGCGTCACGGCCGCTATCTCACAGCATCTGCCATGTTCCGTGGAAAGATGAGCACCAAGGAGGTGGACGAGCAAATGATCAATGTCCAGAACAAGAACTCGTCCTACTTCGTGGAGTGGATCCCCAACAATGTGAAGTCCAGTGTTTGTGATATCCCGCCGCGCGGCCTCTCCATGGCCTCCACCTTCATTGGCAATTCCACCTCCATCCAGGAGATGTTCCGCCGTGTGAGCGAGCAGTTCACTGCTATGTTCAGGAGGAAAGCTTTCTTGCATTGGTACACTGGCGAGGGCATGGATGAGATGGAGTTCACTGAAGCTGAGAGCAACATGAACGATCTGGTGTCTGAGTACCAGCAGTACCAGGATGCCACTGCCGATGAGGAGGAGTACGAGGACGAGGAGGAGGTCCATGACGAGTAAGGTGATCCAGGACTAGGACCCTGCTGCATATTGTACCGTCTCTGGACCTGGCTTTCTTTCAAGCTGAAGCTTAGGTTTGGTTGTTGTATTCGAACATGCTATGATGGGTATGATGTAGTAGTACTTTCGTGGGTAGCATGCTGTATGCTACCACTTGCCCTCTTTCACCTAGCTGCTTGATTTGCTACTTGTCCGACCTCTTGTGTCGTTGGATCTGCACGGTCCAAGGGATACACGGCCGGCTGGACCTCAATCCCATCGCTCTTGCCAGAGCCACACTTGCCGTTGTGCCATTTATTAGTGAATCCTTGTATGATTGCCTGCGATCGTAGTTCTTTCTCCAGGATCTAGATGCAACTTAAGATATTTCCAAATTCGTGCTTGCGCGTTCAGTCTACATGAAAGAAAAATCATCAGGTTTGCTTAAAAAAGTACCGACTCTCCCACACCAGCATCAGGGAATTCAGCGATTTTTCAGTTGGAAGGGCCATTTTTGGGTTTTCAAATACGGCCATGGATATTTCTCATCTTTGTTTTTTTTTGTTTTGTGTCTTTCAAATTGTTTTAGATAACTCCAACTTTCACTCGTATTTGACCGTTTTGGACTGGGATTCTAAGGCTATCTGTAACAGCTGTATCTCTTTACTTATCACACTTCATATTTTAAATTAACTCTGCAAATAATATTATTTATAATGTAAAATAGTGTTTTACATGATCACTCAATCTTACGAGCAGAAAAAGTTCAAAGATGACAAAGAAGAATAAAACGAATTGATATCTTTGGAAGAGTGAGAGATGAGTATTTTTTAAAAGTTGTTCATCTTCATAGCAAGTAAAAGACGGAGATTTGCTTTCAGTTTTGTACTAGCAAAATTAGCTTTTGGTCTAAAGCAGTTGTGGCTTTTCAGTTTTTTGTTAGTTTTTGGATTTTGCAAAAGCAAGGTTAAAAAACCTAACCAAAATAACCATAAAAGTAGTTAAGTATAAACAAACATCATCCCAGATACTCCCTAAGTCATCTCCACCTGGCACCTTTCATGTTTGCAGTCCTTGTTCTATTAATGAAAATTTAAACCGACGATTGGGATCGACTGGTACATTTAAAACGCTGCAACATTATTAAAAGATGTAGGATAGGTTCATGAGTTTTTTATTTATTGCTTTTAATCCAATACATGTACTAATTACATAGCTGAAGACTAAATGGCAAAATAATTTTTTAAACCTAATTAATATATGATTAGCAAATATTTACTGTGGCATCACATGAACTAATCATGTACTAATTATATTTAATAGATTTGTTTTGTCATTTAATCCTTTAATTTGTTTTAAAATTAAATATATTTAATATTTCTAACTAACATTTAAATATCTAATTTGACAGGCTTAAAATTTAGCTCACGGAACCAAACGCCCAAGAAAGACGAAAACAAGTGTTTCAAATTTGATTTTTTTTTAAAAAGAAAAATTCTGACTTTACATTTCTTGGCGAAATCTTACGAAAACCGCTCCAATTTTTGTTTTCGTGTGGTAGCAAAAAAATAGATGAAAACGAAATAGTGAACCTGGTGTGTTGACACACATATTACCATGGCAGGAGCATAACACAACTGCGACACACTCACTCGAACTCTCTTCAACGGCTCCCACGAGCCGCCCTCTTCCCTTATCTTCTAGGCTTAGATGAGCGTAGAGTTGCATAAAGCTTCTTTGAAAGTTGCCTATAGGAGATGAATAGGCAAGCAAATTTTTTCTCAACAAAAACTAGAAACAAACTAAACAAAACCGGTTCAGCCGGTTTACACGAGCTCAACTAAATAATGAGATGCAAAACTAAATTGATCTCAAAATTTACCACTTAACTTTGAAAATGAGATGTTCTAGATGATCCACAGGGTTCAGAGTAGTAGATCTGAGAGCACCTAGAGGGGGGTGAATAGGTGATCCTGTAAAACTTGAAACTTAGTGCCACAAAAACTTGATTAGAAGTTAGCACAATAAGGCCAAGTGGCTAGAGAGGAGTTCTAGCAAAACACAATAACCACAAAGATATAAAAGTTGTTCATCTTCATAGCAAGTAAAAGACGGAGATTTGCTTTCAGTTTTGTACTAGCAAAATTAGCTTTTGGTCTAAAGCAGTTGTGGCTTTTCAGTTTTTTGTTAGTTTTTGGATTTTGCAAAAGCAAGGTTAAAAAACCTAACCAAAATAACCATAAAAGTAGTTAAGTATAAACAAACATCATCCCAGATACTCCCTAAGTTATCTCCACCTGACACCTTTCATGTTTGAAGTCCTTGTTCTATTAATGAAAATTTAAACCGACGATTGAGATCGACTGGTACATTCAAAATGCTGCAACATTATTAAAAGATGTAGGATGGGTTCACGAGTTTTTTATTTAAAAACTAATTATATAGCTGAAGACTAAATGGCAAGATAATTTTTTAAACCTAATTATTATATTATTAGCAAATATTTACTACGGCATCACATGAACTAATCATGTACTAATTATATTTAATAGATTTGTTTTGTCATTTATCCTTTAATTAGCTTTATAATTAAATATATTTAATATTTCTAACTAACATTTAAATATCTAATTTGACAGACTTAAAATTTAGCTCGCGGAACAAAACGTCGGTGAAAACCGCCCAAGAAAGACGAAAACAGGTGTTTCAAATTTGAAATTTTTTAAAAAATTGAAAAACTCGACTGCACATTTTTTGGCGAAATCTTACGAAAACCGTTCCGATTTTTGTTTTCGTGGGGTAGCAGAAAAATAGATGAAAATGAAATGGTGAACGTGGTGTCGACACACATGTGTTACATGGCAGGAGCACAACACAACTACGACACACTCACTTAGGTAGTGTTTGGTTGAGGAGGCAAGTAGAACGGAGCCGCTCTATTCTGTGTTTGGTAATCTGGAACGGAGCGTGACTGTGAGAGCAGGATGGGAACGGAGCGGCTCCGTCCGGTTGATTTTTTGGAGCGGAATGGTTCCGGATCTGAGGAGAATATTCCCTAATTGGAGTCATTCCGTTCTAGTTCCTTTGTAACCAAAAAGCAACAAAACTGGGACAGAACGGTTCCGTTCTACTTGGCTCTTCAACCAAACACTACCTTAAACTCTCTTCAATGGCTCCCGCGAGCCGCCCTCTTCCCTTATCTTCTAGGCTTAGATGAGCGTAGAGTTGCATGAAGCTTCTTTAAAAGTTGCCTAGAGGGGGTGAATAGGCAAGTAAAAAAATTTCAACAAAAACTAGAAAAAGACTGGACAAAACCGGTTCAGTCGGTTTGCACAAACTCAACTAAAGAATGAGATATAAAACTGAATTGATCTCAAAATTCACCTAGTTAATTTTGGAAATGAGATGTTCAAATGATCCACAAGGTTCAGAGTAGTATATCTGAGAAGGGTACTTCTCAAAATTCACACACCAAACAGATATAAACAAATCTTCCACGGAATGGTGAGAAAACAAAGAACACAAACAAACACAATGAACAAGAACACGAGATACACAAGATTTATCCCGAGGTTCGGTCACACCACAAAAGTTGCCCTACTTCCTCGTTGAGGCGCCCACAAAGAGCTGGGTCTCTGTCGGAGTCGGAAATTCTCCGGCCCGGTGGCGGAATGCACCCTCCCTAAATCCTAAGATGAGGAGGGGCCTTAGCAGTTTTCCTGTTACGTGGATTGGTGGATGAACACGCGAGGACACGAGAGTTTAGAGTGGTTCAGGCCGCTGGAGCGTAAAACCCTACTCCACTGTGTGTATGCTGTATTAAGAAAGTCTGAGTTGCGTCTGTGTGCTTGAGAGCTTTAGTTGCCTCTGAAGAACCTGCCTTGTAACGTTGTGTGCCTTCCCTTTTATAGCTCAAGGGAGGCACATACAAGGATGTTGAGCCCCGACATGTGGGCCCAGGAACATAACAGAGAGAATACCTGGAGTAACTAATGCAGGTGACGTCTGTGCAATCTCCCGGCCCATGTTGTCCGCAGCACGCGTAGTATTAATATGTGGTGGCAGCTTCCTTGGTAACGTGCGAGTAATGATGAGTATAGTGCATGCGGCAGCATGGGTGTGCCGCCTGCCAATGGAATGGACAGGCATACCGCTTGCCAGCGGAATGGACAGGTCTCATTAAATGCTGAGGCGGCACACTGCTTGCCAGTGGAATGGACAGGTCGCTGCCTGACAGCAGAATGGACAGGTCTCAATAAATGCGGAGGTGGCACACCGCCTGTCAGTGGAATGGACAGGCGGCGCACCTTATCCGCAATAAATGCAGGGGTCGCGTAACCCGGAGGCTTTACGTCAGGCTCCGCCCGTTGGCTTACGTCACGAGCGGTAGGCCACGTGGCAGCATCGGGTCTCCGCCTGGGCGGGGAGCAGGAGCGTATACGGACAGGTCCGCACCAGACTAGGTCTGGACACATGTCGGTACCGGACCCCCGCCTGGGTCCTGTTCAAGGCCCAGGTATGTTTTGTCCTAGGACCTTGGGACCCCCCTGTGGGCGGGCCGGGCCCCATACGGGGGTCCGGATCCCATTCCAGGGGTCCGGCTTGCACACGTGGAGGTCTGGGACCAACCTTTGGGGTCCGGACTATATATCCGGGGGTCTGGCGCTCTCCCGTGGGGGTCCGGACTCACTGTTGATGCTTTGGGGTATGCCACCTTCTCTGGACACGTGGCGGCTTCGGACCCGCCCATTGGTGGGGTCAGGCGCTGCTGTGGACCCAGAATAGCCTCCTGAGATTGGGGCGAGCCGTGGCTTGGTCCCACACACAGCACTTCTACCACACGACTAAGGGATATCCGCGTGGGTTCTTTGTCTCTGCACAGTAGCAGGGGGTACCCTAGTTTAAGGGTACCGACAGTGGCCCCCGGACCCACCACAGGGAAGGATGCGAGCCTACAGGTGGGGCCAAAACTTGTACTTTGCGTCAACATGGCATGACTGGTGATTGGGACGCCATCTTAGCACGTCTGCTGACGCGCCGCATTTACTCAGCGCGTCTGTCGACGCGTGCGCTGTCAATCTGCCTTTGGTCACGTCAACTGCCACATCTGTCCCCGCGACTGACTGACCCACTGCCCCACGTCTGGCGGTTCCATTGGGGCCACACGCGGGGCGCCTTGTTGCCGCCGCCTTGGTTAATAAATATCTCTCCGCAGCGGCCCCGAGGCGGTGCGCAATCGTGCGCGGCGGTTTGCTCCCCGCGTGACGGTTCGCTTCTTCCGCACTCGGAGACCGGCGCACCAGCTGCATGACTTGTGGGCACAGGCCCCCGTGTCAGAGACTGGACCGCTTGGGCGCTAGGTGTGCGTCGAACGGGATTTCCCGGAGCGTCTCGGGGCACGGGCGGGAGAGTCTCCCTTGAAAAGGGATTCACCTCGCGTGCAGCAGTTACGCTTTTGCATTCTCTCCAAATCGCTGTGCCCTTTTGCCTCCGAGCTCTCTGCGCCCCTTTGCATTCATGCTTTCCTGCTGTACACCCACGCCGCCACCGTCGCCATGACTTTGCTAGCTCGTCCCGACCGCTTCCAATCTGAGGCGGCGCTCAATCTGGTGCGCAACCTGCTCGGATGGAGCGCGCCGGCGCTCACCGGAAAGATCCGCGTCGGCGCCGTCCCCCTCGGCGGCCTCATCGCCGGGGATTTCGTCTTGTTCGTCTCCTACCTCTCCTACGGGTTGGCGCTGCCGATCTCGCCTTTCTTCCTGCTGCTGCTGGAGGAGCTCGGGCTCCAGCTTAAGCACCTCACGCCCCACTCCATCCTCCAGGCGGCCATCTTCGTCCACCTCTGTGAGATGTTTGTGGGGGTGCCCCCCTGCACCTCCCTCTTTTGCCATTTCTTCATGTTGGTGAAGTCTCGGAAGGCTAAGGACCACCTCGGCGCCTACTACTTCCAGACGAGGCCGGATTCGGCCGGCGCCTACATCCCCTCCCTCGGTGACGCGAGGTGGGAAAACTGGTGCGCCAACTGGGTGATCGCCAGCGCCGAGGCCAACGACCGCCTCGTCCTGCCGAGCGACGGACCAGCACTCGACCGAAAGCAATGGAGGGCCAAGCCATCACTGACGCCGGAGTTCCTGCCCGTACTGGACAGGATCAAAACCTTAGCAACTGGTGGCCTGACGTCGATGCACGTGGTCAGCGACTTCCTGAAGCGTCGGAGCGCGCCGCTGTAGAGGAGGGCGCGTCTGTGTTGCTGATTCACCGGCTCGAATGACATCGGCCGAATCCAGCGTGGGCCGGGTACCGACCTGTCCTGGGAGGAGCTGGAACTCTTGGTGAAGGGGATTACTGCTGAGTCCTTCATCCCTGAGTCCCTAATCCTTCCCCAGGGCATCCCTGCGCTCTGCGATGACTCAGGGTTGAGGACGACGATCTTGGCCTCGCTGCCGACCCTCGACGAGAGCGACATGTTGGTTCGCCAGACCGGCGGCCGAGACCCTGATAGTCGCCTAGAGGGGGGGTGAATAGGGCGAAACTGAAATTTACAAAAATAATCACAACTACAAGCCGGGTTAGCGTTAGAAATAAAAACGAGTCCGCAAGAGAGGGCGTAAAACAAATCGCAAGCGAACAAGAGTGTGACACGCGGATTTGTTTTACCGAGGTTCGGTTCTCGCAAACCTACTCCCCGTTGAGGAGGCCACAAAGGCCGGGTCTCTTTCAACCCTTCCCTCTCTCAAACGATCCCACGGATCGAGTGAGCTTTCTCTTCTTCTCAATCAACCGGGAACAAAACTTCCCCGCAAGGGCCACCACACAATTGGTGCCTCTTGCCTTGGTTACAATTGAGTGATGATCACAAGAACAAGTGAGAAAGAAAAGAATGCGATCCAAGCGCAAGAGCTCGAAAGAACACAAGCAAATCACTCTCTCTAATCACTATGGAGTTGTGTGGAATTTGGAGAGGACTTGATCTATTTGGTGTGTCTAGAATTGAATGCTAGAGCTCTTGTAGTAGTTAAGAAGTGGAAAACTTGGATGGCAATGAATGTGGGGTGGTTGGGGTATTTATAGCCCCAACCACCAAAAGTGACCGTTGCTGGAAGCAGTCTGTTCGATGGCGCACCGGACAGTCCGGTGCACACCGGACAGTCCGGTGCCCCTGCCACGTCACCATTGCCGTTGGATTCTGACCGTTGGAGCTTCTGACTTCTGGGCCCGCCTGGGTGTCCGGTGTACACCGGACATGTACTGTTTGATGTCCGGTGCACCGGTATGGGCGATCCTGACGTCTGCGCGCGCTGCGCGCGCATTAAATGCACCGCAGGGAGCCGTTGGCGCCGCAGGGAGCCGTTGCTCCGCTGGCACACCGGACAGTCCGGTGAACACCGGACAGTCCGGTGAATTTTAGCGGAGCGGCTGCCACGCGAACCCGAGGCTGGCGAGTTCCGGAGACCGCGCTTCCTTGGAGCACCGGACATGTCCGGTGCACACCGAACAGTCCGGTGAATTATAGCGCGCCGGCTTCCGAGAATTCCCGAGGGCGAAGAGTTTGAGTTGGACTCCTCTGGGCGCACCGGACACTGTCCGGTGCCTCCACCTAGAGGTGCCCTCGGTTGCCTCATTGCTCCTTAGTTGAATCCAACACTTGATCTTTTATTGGCTGAGTGTGAACCTTTTGCACCTGTATAACTTATGCACTAGAGCAAACTAGTTAGTCCAATATTTGTGTTGGGCAATTCAACCACCAAAATTATTTAGGAACTAGGTGTAAGCCTAATTCCCTTTCAATCTCCCCCTTTTTGGTGATTGATGCCAACACAAACCAAAGCAAATATAGAAGTGCATAATTGAACTAGTTTACATAATGTAAGTGCAAAGGTTGCTTGGAATTGAGCCAATATAAATACTTATGTGATGCGCATGGATGGTTTCTTTGTTTTTGACATATTGGACCACATTTGCACCATAAGTTTTGTTTTTGCAAACTCTTTTGTAAATTCTTTTCAAAGTCATTTTGCAAGATAGTCAAAGGTAAATGAATAAGATTTTGCAAAGCATTTTCAAGATTTGAAATTTTCTTCCTTTGTTCAAATGCTTTTCCTTTGACTAAACAAAACTCCCCCTAAATGAGATCCTCCTCTTAGTGTTCAAGAGGGTTTTGATTTATCATTTTAAAATACTACTTCCTCCCCCTTTAGAACATAAAGAGATACCAATTTTGAAATTTACCAATGAAAATCATCAAATTTAAAAAAAATTAGGTGGTGGTGCGGTCCTTTTGCTTTGGGCTCATATTTTCTCCCCCTTTGGCATGAATCGCCAAAAACGGAATCATTAGAGCCCAATGAAGTACTTTCTCCCCCTTTGGTCATGAAATGAATGAGTGAAGATTATACCACAGTTGGAGAGATGATGCGGAGCGACGGCGAAGGATGAGTAGTCGAGTGGAGTGGAAGCCTTTATCTTCGCCGAAGACTCCAATTCCCTTTCAATATACCTATGACTTGGTTTGAAATACACTTGAAAACACATTAGTCATAGCATATATAAAGAGACATGATCAAAGGTATATTGATGAGCTATGTGTGCAAGACTAGCAAAAGAAATTCCTAGAATCAAGAATATTGAGCTCATGCCTAAGTCTGGTAAAAGATTGTTCATCAAGTGGCTTGGTAAAGATATCGGCTAATTGATCTTTAGTGTTAATGTAAGAAATCTCGATATCCCCCTTTTGTTGGTGATCCCGAAGAAAATGATACCGAATGGCTATGTGTTTAGTGCGGCTATGCTCGACGGGATTGTCGGCCATTTTGATTGCACTCTCATTGTCACATAGCAAAGGGACTTTGGTTAATTTGTAACCGTAGTCCCGCAGGGTTTGCCTCATCCAAAGCAATTGCGCGCAACAATGGCCTGCGGCAATATACTCGGCTTCAGCGGTAGAAAGAGCGACCGAATTTTGCTTCTTTGAAGCCCAAGACACCAAGGATCTTCCCAAGAACTGGCAAGTCCCCGATGTGCTCTTCCTATTAATCCTACACCCCGCCCAATCGGCATCCGAATATCCAATCAAATCAAAAGTGGATCCCCGAGGGTACCAAAGCCCAAACTTAGGAGTAAAAGCCAAATATCTCAAGATTCGTTTCACGGCCGTAAGGTGTGATTCCTTAGGGTCGGCTTGGAATCTTGCACACATGCAAACGGAAAGCATAATGTCCGGTCGAGATGCACATAAATAAAGCAATGAACCAATCATCGACCGGTATACCTTTTGATCCACGGACTTACCTCCCGTGTCGAGGTCGAGATGCCCATTTGTTCCCATGGGTGTCTTGATGGGCTTGGCATCCTTCATTCCAAACTTGCTTAGAATGTCTTGAGTATACTTGGTTTGGCTGATGAAGGTGCCCTCTTGGAGTTGCTTGACTTGGAATCCTAGAAAATACTTCAACTCCCCCATCATTGACATCTCGAATTTTTGTGTCATGATCCTACTAAATTCTTCACATGTAGATTTGTTAGTAGACCCAAATATGATATCATCAACATAAATTTGACATACAAACAAATCATTGTCAAGAGTCTTAGTGAATAAAGTAGGATCGGCCTTGCCGACTTTGAAGCCATTTGAAATAAGGAAATCTCTAAGGCATTCATACCATGCTCTTGGGGCTTGCTTGAGCCCATAAAGCGCCTTAGAGAGCCTATAAACATGGTTAGGGTACTCACTGTCTTCAAAGCCGGGAGGTTGCTCAACATAGACCTCCTCCTTGATTGGTCCATTGAGGAAGGCACTCTTCACGTCCATTTGATAAAGCTTGAAGCCATGGTAAGTAGCATAGGCCAATAATATACGAATTGACTCAAGCCTAGCTACGGGTGCATAGGTTTCACCAAAATCCAAACCTTTGACTTGTGAATACCCCTTGGCCATGAGTCGAGCTTTGTTCCTAGTCACCACACCATGCTCGTCTTGCTTGTTGCGGAAGACCCACTTGGTTCCTACAACATTTTGATTAGGACGTGGAACTAAGTGCCATACCTCGTTCCTTGTGAAATTGTTGAGCTCCTCTTGCATCGCCATCACCCAATCCGAATCTTGAAGTGCTTCCTCTACCCTGTGTGGCTCAATAGAGGAAACAAACGAGTAATGTTCACAAAAATGAGCAACACGAGATCGAGTAGTTACCCCCTTATGAATGTCGCCGAGGATGGTGTCGACGGGGTGATCTCGTTGTATTGCTTGGTGGACTCTTGGGTGTGGCGGTCTTGGTTGTTCATCCTCCTTGTCTTCATCATTTGCATCTCCCCCTTGATCGTTGCCGTCATTTTGAGGTGGCTCATCTTCTTGATCTTCTTGTTCAACATCTTGAGCCTCATCCTCAACTTGAGTTGGTGGAGATACTTGCGTGGAGGAGGATGGTTGATCTTGTGTATTTGAAGGCTCTTCGGATTCCTTAGGACACACATCCCCAATGGACATGTTCCTTAGCGCTATGCATGGAGCCTGTTCTTCACCTATTTCATCAAGATCAACTTGCTCTACTTGAGAGCCATTAGTCTCATCAAACACAACATCACAAGATACTTCAACAAGTCCTGAGGACTTGTTAAAGACTCTATATGCCCTTGTGTTTGAGTCATATCCTAGTAAAAAGCCTTCTACAGTTTTAGGAGCAAATTTAGATTTTCTACCTCTTTTGACAAGAATAAAACATTTGCTACCAAAAACTCTAAAATATGAAATATTGGGCTTTTTACCGGTTAGGAGTTCATAAGATGTCTTCTTGAGGATTCGGTGAAGATATAACCGGTTGATGGCGTAGCAGGCGGTGTTGACCGCCTCGGCCCAAAACCGATCCGGTGTCTTGTATTCATCAAGCATGGTTCTTGCCATGTCCAATAGAGTTCGATTCTTCCTCTCCACTACACCATTTTGTTGTGGAGTGTAGGGAGAAGAGAACTCATGCTTGATGCCCTCCTCCTCAAGGAAGCCTTCGATTTGAGAGTTCTTGAACTCCGTTCCATTGTCGCTTCTAATCTTCTTGATCCTTAAGCCGAACTCATTTTGAGCCCGTCTCAAGAATCCCTTTAAGGTCTCTTGGGTATAGGATTTGTCCTGTAAAAAGAACACCCAAGTGAAGCGAGAATAATCATCCACAATTACAAGACAATACTTACTACCGCCGATGCTTATGTAAGCGATCGGGCCGAACAAATCCATCTGTAGGAGCTCCAGTGGCCTGTCGGTAGTCATGATGTTTTTGTGTGGATGATGGATGCCAACTTGCTTCCCGGCTTGGCATGCGCTACAAATCCTGTCTTTCTCAAAATGAACATTGGTTAGTCCTAAAATATGTTCTCCCTTTAGAAGCTTGTGAAGATTCTTCATTCCAACATGGGCTAGTCGGTGGTGCCAAAGCCAACCCAAGTTAGTCTTAGCAATCAAGCAAGTGTCGAGTTCAGCTCTATCAAAATCAACCAAGTATAGCTGACCCTCTAACACTCCCTTAAATGCTATTGAATCATCACTTCTTCTAAAGACAGTAACACCAATATCAGTAAATAGACAGTTGTAGCCCATTTGACACAATTGGGATACGGAAAGCAAATTGTAATCTAAGGAATCTACAAGAAAAACATTGGAAATAGTATGGTCAGGAGATATAGCAATTTTACCCAAACCTTTGACCAAACCTTGATTTCCATCCCCGAATGTGATAGCTCGTTGGGGATCTTGGTTTTTCTCATATGAGGAGAACATCCTTTTCTCCCCTGTCATGTGGTTTGTGCACCCGCTGTCGAGTATCCAACTTGAGCCCCCGGATGCATAAACCTACAAAACAAGTTTAGTTCTTTGTTTTAGGTACCCAAACGGTTTTGGGTCCTTTGGCATTAGATACAAGAACTTTGGGTACCCAAACACAAGTCTTGGAGCCCTTGTGTTTGCCCCCAACAATTTTGGCAACTACTTTGCCGGATTTGCTAGTCAAAACATATGATGCATCAAAAGTTTTAAATGAAATGCTATGATCATTTGATGCATTAGTAGTTTTCTTTCTAGGCAACTTGGCATGGGTTGATTGCCTAGATCTAGATGTCTCACCCTTATACATAAAAGCATGATTAGGGCCAGAGTGAGACTTCTTAGAATGAATTTTCCTAATTTTGCTCTCAGGATAGCCGACAGGGTACAAAATGTAACCCTCGTTATCCTGAGGCATGGGAGCCTTGCCCTTAACAAAGTTAGACAAGTTCTTTGGAGGGGCATTAATTTTGACATTGTCTCCCCTTTGGAAGCCAATGCCATCCTTAATGCCAGGGCGTCTCCCATTATAGAGCATGCTTCTAGCAAGTTTAAATTTTTCATTTTCTAAGTCATGCTCTCTAATCTTAGCATTAAGTTGTGCTATGTGATCATTTTGTTTTTTAATTAAGGCTAGGTGATCATGGATAGCATCAATATTAATATCTCTACATCTAGTACAAATGGAAATATGCTCAGTAGATGTAGATGGTTTGCAAGATTTTAATTCAATGACCTTAGCATGTAATAAATCATTTTTAGTTCTAAGGTCGGAAATAGTAGCATTGCAAACATCAAAATCCTTAGCCTTAGCAATTAATTTCTCATTCTCATTTCTAAGGCTAGCAATAGAACAGTTCAATTTTTCAATCCTAGCAATCAAATCATCATTATCATTTCTAGGAATTGAAACATTGCAAATATGAGAATCAACCTTAGCTAACAAATTTGCATTTTCATTTCTAAGGTTGTCTAAAGTCTCATGACAAGTGCTTAGCTCACTAGACAATTTTCACATTTTTCTCTTTCTAGAGCATAAGCGTTTTTAACCTTAACATGCTTCTTATTTTCTTTAATAAGGAAGTCCTCTTGAGAATCCAAGAGATCATCCTTCTCATGTATAGCACTAATCAATTCATTTAATTTTTCCTTTTGTTGCATGTTGAGGTTAGCAAAAAGAATGCGCAAATTATCCTCTTCATTTTTATCATCATCCTCATCACTAGATGTTTCATATTTAGTGGAGGACTTTGATTTTACCTTCTTTTTGCCGTCCTTGGCCATGAGACACTTGTGGCCGACGTTGGGGAAGAGGAGACCCTTGGTGACAGCGATGTTGGCGGCGTCCTCGTCGTCGGAGGAGTCGCTTGAGCTTTCGTCGGAGTCCCACTCCCGACAAACATGGGCATCGCCGCCCTTCTTCTTGTAGTATCTCTTCTTCTCCTTCCTCTTGCCCTTCTTGTCGTCGCCCCTGTCACTATCACTAGACATAGGGCATTTTGCAATAAAATGACCGGGCTTACCACACTTGTAGCAAACCTTCTTGGAACGGGATTTGTAATCCTTCCCCTTCCGTTGCCTGAGGATTTGCCGAAAACTCTTGATGATTAGGGCCATCTCCTCGTTGTCGAGCTTGGAGGCGTCAATTGGTTGTCTACTTGGTGTAGACTCCTCCTTCTTCTCCTCCGTTGCCTTGAAGGCCACCGGTTGCGCCTCGGATGTAGAAGGCTCGTCAAGCTCGTTGATCTTCTTGGAGCCCTTAATCATGCATTCAAAACTCACAAAATTCCCGATAACTTCCTCGGGGGTCATTTGTGGATATCTAGGATTGCCACGAATTAATTGAACTTGTGTGGGGTTAAGGAAAATAAGGGCTCTTAGAATAACCTTAACCACTTCGTGGTCATCCCATTTTGCGCTTCCGAGGTTGCGCACTTGGTTCACTAAGGTCTTGAGCCGGTTGTACATGTCTTGTGGCTCCTCCCCTTGGCGAAGACGGAAGCGACCGAGCTCCCCCTCGATCGTTTCCCGCTTGGTGATCTTGGTGAGTTCATCACCCTCGTGCGCCGTCTTGAGTAGGTCCCAAATCTCCTTGGCGTTCTTCAACCCTTGTACTTTGTTGTATTCCTCCTTGCTTAGAGAGGCAAGGAGGATGGTTGTGGCTTGGGAGTTGAAGTGCTCGATTTGGGCCACTTCATCCGTGTCATAGTCCTCATCCCCTAAGGATGGTACCTGTACACCATACTCAACAACATCCCATAATCTTTTGTGGAGAGAGGTTAGATGAAATCGCATCAAATTACTCCACATAGCATAATCTTCACCATTAAAAGTTGGTGGTTTGCCTAATGGGACGGATAGTAAAGGTGTATGTTTAGGAATGCGAGGGTAGCGTAGGGGAATCTTACTATACTTCTTACGCTCTTGGCGTTTAGAAGTGACGGATGCCGCGTCGGAGCCGGAGGTGGATGTCGATGAAGTGTCGGTCTCGTAGTAGACCACCTTCCTCATCCTCTTGTGCTTGTCCCCACTCCGATGCGGCTTGTGAGAAGAAGATTTTTCCTTCTTCTCCTTGTGGTGAGAAGAGGAAGACCTTTTCTCCTTCCGCTTGGAGGAGTTCTTCTTCTTCTCCCTTCTCTTGGTGCGGGACTCTTCCGATGAAGTACTCCCTTGGCTTGTAGTGGGCTTGTCGCCGGTCTCCATCTCCTTCTTGGCGTGATCTCCCGACATCACTTCGAGCGGTTAGGCTCTAATGAAGCACCGGGCTCTGATACCAATTGATAGTCGCCTAGAGGGGGGGTGAATAGGGCGAAACTAAAATTTACAAAAATAATCACAACTACAAGCCGGGTTAGCGTTAGAAATAAAAACGAGTCCGCAAGAGAGGGCGTAAAACAAATCGCAAGCGAACAAGAGTGTGACACGCGGATTTGTTTTACCGAGGTTCGGTTCTCGCAAACCTACTCCCCGTTGAGGAGGCCACAAAGGCCGGGTCTCTTTCAACCCTTCCCTCTCTCAAACGATCCCACGGATCGAGTGAGCTTTCTCTTCTTCTCAATCAACCGGGAACAAAACTTCCCCGCAAGGGCCACCACACAATTGGTGCCTCTTGCCTTGGTTACAATTGAGTGATGATCACAAGAACAAGTGAGAAAGAAAAGAATGCGATCCAAGCGCAAGAGCTCGAAAGAACACAAGCAAATCACTCTCTCTAATCACTATGGAGTTGTGTGGAATTTGGAGAGGACTTGATCTATTTGGTGTGTCTAGAATTGAATGCTAGAGCTCTTGTAGTAGTTGAGAAGTGGAAAACTTGGATGGCAATGAATGTGGGGTGGTTGGGGTATTTATAGCCCCAACCACCAAAAGTGACCGTTGCTGGAAGCAGTCTGTTCGATGGCGCACCGGACAGTCCGGTGCACACCGGACAGTCCGGTGCCCCTGCCACGTCACCATTGCCGTTGGATTCTGACCGTTGGAGCTTCTGACTTCTGGGCCCGCCTGGGTGTCCGGTGTACACCGGACATGTACTGTTTGATGTCCGGTGCACCGGTATGGGCGATCCTGACGTCTGCGCGCGCTGCGCGCGCATTAAATGCACCGCAGGGAGCCGTTGGCGCCGCAGGGAGCCGTTGCTCCGCTGGCACACCGGACAGTCCGGTGAATTTTAGCGGAGCGGCTGCCGCGCGAACCCGAGGCTGGCGAGTTCCGGAGACCGCGCTTCCTTGGAGCACCGGACATGTCCGGTGCACACCGGACAGTCCGGTGAATTATAGCGCGCCGGCTTCCGAGAATTCCCGAGGGCGAAGAGTTTGAGTTGGACTCCTCTGGGCGCACCGGACACTGTCCGGTGCACACCGGACAGTCCGGTGCCTCCACCCAGAGGTGCCCTCGGTTGCCTCATTGCTCCTTAGTTGAATCCAACACTTGATCTTTTTATTGGCTGAGTGTGAACCTTTTGCACCTGTATAACTTATGCACTAGAGCAAACTAGTTAGTCCAATATTTGTGTTGGGCAATTCAACCACCAAAATTATTTAGGAACTAGGTGTAAGCCTAATTCCCTTTCAGACCCCCACCATGGGATCCAGATCTCCGATGCGCCGGCTGGAGGCCCCCCAGCCT
Organism: Zea luxurians; assembly: GCA_029449295.1. Taxonomy (NCBI): domain Eukaryota; kingdom Viridiplantae; phylum Streptophyta; class Magnoliopsida; order Poales; family Poaceae; genus Zea; species Zea luxurians. The sequence continues at coordinate 3,880,663 of JAOPSE010000090.1, forward strand.
GCTGGCGTGGCTCCCCGCGCCCCCGCCGTGGCTCCCAGCGTCCCCGCCGTGGCCCCCCGCCCATTGGACAAGGGCAAAGGGGCTGCAAGCAGTTCCTCCGCCCCAGGTGGCACCAGGGGATCGGAGGAAGAGAGGCGACGCCGGCTGCGCCGCGTTGACGGGTCACTTGTTTTGGATCCTCCCCTTGTTTCGGACCCCCCAGAAGCGTCAGAGGACAGCTGGTGGGGCCGAGGAGGCTAGCTCCCAGGCCTAGGGCGCGCAGAGGCGCGCCAGTCCTCCGCCACCACAACTGTGGCAGAACCTCCAAGTTATTGGGCCCACATGCACCTGTCCTTGTCCCAAAGACCTCAGACGACTATGCATGTGCACCAGATAACTTAACAGGATCTGTCTGATTGCCCCAAGGACATCGGATAAACCACTTTCAACCAGAACCACGGGATTAAGTAACACAAATCACACACACCAATATTTTTGCAGCGGAAATACTATTACCAAATTTTACAAGTTACAAAAATTTTATATTATTTATCGGAGTGATTACAAAAGTATAAGTTGAAATATATGCTAGCTCAAATGACCATCCTCAATAAGAAGTATAGAAGGAGTACTTAGACTTATAAGAAGGCCGAGCCCACCGGCACTTAACACCATCACAGCAGCACAAGGTTAGAACCTGAAAAACAACAGGGAATAAAACCCCGAGTACGGAATTACTCAGCAAGACTTACCCGACTAAAGAAAAGACTCTCAAGGGTATGCTGGCTAGAGGGATTCAAGGTATGGCTTATCAAGAATCAAAGACTCTGTTTTGCAGAAAAGCTTACTACGAGTGGATCCTTAAAATCCGATTTTATTGTCAGGTTAGGTAAAATTACCTGCATCTAGAGTTCTGTCTACCCTAGTTCAAGCACTTGACCTGCACTAGCCAATTTCTTATCAACCCTTCATCTTCACTGGATTGCTACGTGTAAGTCAGTGACCAAGTCTTCATAACCGCGAAGGTACGGCGATCCGAATCGATTATACTCAGCTGAGGATCTCCAATCACACGACATATGTAGCACTTAACCCTTGCATATGTCAACCCGCCACCGGGCAGATCAGGTTCACGCAAACCGAGAGCACAGATACACCACCGTCCAACCTCTTGCCACAGAGGGTACACGCTACTCCCGCCACCGCTCCACGCCCATTTCGTGTTATCTTATTCTGGCCTTAGTCTGCCCGAGGCAAGGCTTACCCATGACGAGGCATGTGACCAGTTAAAGGGTCCTCGGTCATCAAGCCCACATCGACACGGTCCTTAATCGACTCAGACGGAGACTCTACACCGAGACTCTCTTCTCGTGCAAGTCATCCGCCCGGTCTCAGCTTAATCATTTCAAAACCCAAAACTTGGTACCTGGCAGAGGTACATCTTTTCCGGATGTTGAACCCATCAAGGCCTTTGACACCATCAAGTTTTATTTTCGAAAACATCCCACCCACTTTTGCCACATCATATTTTGTAAAACAAAACATTTTGTTTTTCTAAAGCAAGGCTAAGCATCAAAATCTTTTGTAAAACGGGTGATCAAGGAAGGTAATCAAATTCAAGGAAGGTAATGCAGGAATTGTTTTAGCAATCAACTCCTATCACCTAATGCATCAAGTGAGAAAAGTTTAAAAACATCAAGGAGGTGGCAAATGCACCGGGGCTTGCCTGAGTAACACTAGGTTAGTGTTGGTTAGACGATGAGCACTTGACGACCACTCTTTTTCTTGGCACTTGTTAGGTCATCCATCCTTGCGTTCGTCCTTCAGCTTCACCATGTGGAGTAGCCCGCGCTTGAGGTCGACTTGGTTCGTCTTCCGCATCACGCGATTATTTAACGCACCTGAATGGAATGCATTATGCATATGAATGCATATCGACGGAAATATTACAAACCTAAATAGTGTTACGCGATAGCGGATTTAAACACCTAGCGGCGAGGCGTTGTACAATTTTATACGAAAATACTAGTTATCGACGTATGACTAAGCGCAATAATTACGCTTCTCGTACCTAACGCAAACATTATGAACCACAAACTATATACATGAAATACAATTAGCCTAATCACAACTTATCAATTAATTAATTAAATTCTAAACTTATCCCTTGTTTTATAAATTAGACTACATCTTTATAAGTGATTAAAATATTTCATCAACACACATCTACTAAAATTCTACTCGGTACACTAATTCAGCTAATTGACCGGGATAGCGAAATAATTCGCCATAGCTGAATCTGGCTCGATAATCGCAAGAACTGCGAAGTCGATGAGAGTTTCGTGACTCACGCAATTTATCGAGCACCTAATGAGCATCGCATTAGCACATTAATTTATTTAACGATCGAACTATTCTGAATAATTCATCAGCTTACCGTTTCAATAGCTAACTCGAATCCGCGAGATTGGTAGTGATTTTCCAATCCAGGCAATTTGTCGAGCGCTTGGGGAATATCGTGCTGCTAGCTTCGTCTTCACCCAATTCTTGGGATTTCTTGACGACTCGTGGAACGACGATGAGATTATATCTGGGGCGAGCTGGCGAGGTGGGGTTGAGCAGGGGATGACAGGTTCGATGACGAGGATCGAGATGGGGTTGACTAGCGCGACAAGCACATGCAGGGGACAAGGGCAAGCGGGCGAGAGACGGCAACGCGATTCGGGCAAGGTCGCGCAAACACTGGACAAGGAAAAACAACGGCTCGACGACAAACGCGAGCACGTGTGAAGCCCGATGGACGAAGAGCGAGCACGACGCAGTGACAACGAGCAGACACGCGAGCGTTAATGCGAGCCAGCGGCAAGCACGAGTGCCGAGGTACAACCGACAACACTCGGCGAGCACGCAGCGAGGCACACAATAGCGACGATAGTCGAATCGGCAACAGAGTGTTGGCGAACTCGACGAACACGACCACGGTCGCGTGCTGACGCGGATAGGACAACGACAACTGACGAGTTGGAGCACTAGCGAGTAGCCGACGCGGGTGAGCAAAGCAAACAAGATACCAGGCGTCGCGACGAGCTAGAAAAAGATTTGACGCGCGAGTTCGATAGGAAACTCCATGGTGGCGATTTGGACGAGCGCGACACAGCAAGCTGAAACAGGGAGCCGAACACCAACAACGAAGGGAGCGACCATGGACAGGCCTAGGTGTTCTAGAAATTGAACAGAGAAGGCGCGAGCGCAAGGGTTATGCTCGGCCACCCGAGAACAGAATGCGACGGCGGATCCGAGCTGAAGGGAGTCGAGGGAGATGAGCGCGCGCGGCGAGCAGAAATCGGGGAACAAGGGAGCTGGGTACTCGGCCATGGGTGGCAGGGGAGTTCGGCTATGCACTGGAGCCGCCGAACGACGGCGAGGTCGCGGCCAAGCTCCAGGGAGCCGTGTGCGCGGCTGAGAAATAATCAGAGGCGAGCTGCAGCGCTAGAAGCAGGGAGAACACGACGCGGCAACAGAGAAAAGCAGGGTGAGCAGGGAGCGGCTGGGAGGAATCCGAGCTAGAGCAAGCGCGCGCAGGAAACCGGCTGGGAGCTTGGCGTGCGGCGAAGCAGAGAGCAGAGGGAGCTCGCGGCAGCTTTCACCGGCAGAGGAAGCTCCGACGAGAGAGATCCTCGAGCAAGGAAGAAGAAGGAGGACCGACGCTTGCATTTAAAGGAGCCAAGGGCGGCTGGGCGGTGGACGGGATAGCGACGACTGAAAAAAAAAATCAGCAAGAGGGAGAGAGAACGACAGGAGAAGGAGGACGAGCAGCGGCGGCGCCATCACAGTGAGGCGATCCATTCACGCGCCTAGCTGGCTTCCCGAGCACCGCGAGAGGAGCAGGAGGAGGAAAGAAAAAGAATAAATTCCCGCTTGGTTGGCGAGGAGATAAGCTCCCAGGGAGATTTCCCTTTTTAATTTTTTCTTTTCTCTCTTTTTTTAAACGGAAATTGAAGATATTTTGGATCAATATTTTTAGATTGGAGCGAGACGTAATCGGAACAAATCAAAACAGTATTTAGAACGGTGTTCCATTTGATTTGAAATCAATAATTTCATCCGCGACTGTACACCTGGTTCCACAGCCACGAATAATTTACCAGTGAATTGGAGCTCAATTAAAATTTCTCGGACAAGCTGTCTTGGTTGACGAGTGGGAACCGAATTATTTAATAATTATTTATATCCGAAGATTTGGATCCAGCGAGAAACAACAGACCGAAATAAACTGATTTCGGTACTGACAATTTGCTCCACAATTTAACTGAAATTAGTTGGAGCCATAGTTGTGAATGCTCACGCGATTTCGTCGCCAAAACAGCGTGCTGAAGGAATAAACTGGGTCATAATCTCGCGCACGATTTTTCTCAGACATCGCGCGATACAGATTATTTTTCCCCGACATTTTAGTTGTCGAGTTTAAATTAATGCCCAGGATAAAATGCGTAAAAGCACATCGAGTTTCCGATTTCGTGTTCGCGCGAGCGATGAATATTCACCGAACGCACCGATTTTCGGAACAACTATGTTCCGAATATCACGAAAATTTTGGAAGAGCCCGGATAGATAGAAATAAAAACGATGTCGTACTCGCAACAAATAAAACAGATGCGATACTAAAATCGCGATAGGCGAACATAACTGAAATTTTGCATCTGTTTTATTCACTGATTACGTGCTTAAATCCGTACCCGCTGTCGAGCGGAATATAAACACCTGGGGTGTTACAACAACCTCCACCACCATCGGTCCCGCCGTCGCCACCACCACCTGGGGGTGATCTCCCCCAGGGGCACCAGCGGCAGCAGCAACGACAACAGCAGCAGCAGCGGATGTCCTGCTTCCAGGGTCGCTGGAAGGTCCAGGGCCCCAAATAAGTGTAGCCCCTTTTTTCGACGAGTGTAATTATCATGCCGACGGGTCTTAACCCATCCTTTGCTTGCCAGGGCTTCCTCCCCCTCTGCTCCCAAGTCGCACCTTCTCCGCCGGATACCATGCCCGCCGGCGGGTCTGGCTATCAGCAGCAGGCGTCTGCTGGGAGTGGTGCCGGCGGTCCACCCCCGGCTGCTGCAACTACGCCGACGGCTACTGCAGCATCAACGACGGCGATGCCATCGAGTACACCGTCGGGAGCAGCGGTGGAGGTCCCAACTGCCCCCGCCCCCGCCATCGAGGGTGACGCAGGGGGCGCGTCTGGCTCCAACCCGCCGCCCACTCTGGAGGAGCTGGAGGTGGTTCTTGGGCGGCGGCTCTGATCCGGCGCCGAGCAAGAAGCAGCGCCAGTTCCCCTCCCCCGGGTACTGTCTCATGCGCATCAGGTCCTTCGAGAGACCGAGGCAACGATCCGGCAGGAATGGGAGGCGCTAGAATCTGAGCACCAGCGCCTCAGCGACTGGCGCACCCAGCTGGAGGAGCGCACCAAGGCGGCGTCCCACCAGTTCGCCTTTGAGTGGTCCGAACTGGTGCAGGACCGCAAAGACTACAAGACGGACCTCCAGAAGGTGTACGCCAGGGAGCTGGAGGCGAGCCAGAAGGTGAAGAGGCTAGCTAAGAGGGAGGAGGCCTTGAACCAGAGGGAGGAGGTCGTCACAAAGTTGAGTGCCAAGCTGAGTGCCATGAACGCAATCTTGGAAGAGCAGCGGACCCAGCAGATCGCGACAGTGGAGAGGATCCAAAAATGGGAGCGGGAGCTGGAGGATAAGGCCAGCAACATTGCCCTGGCCGAATAGAACATCAAGGAGAAGGATGCGTCCCTGGATAAGCGGGCGACGGATCTCGCCTGGCGGGAGAAGGACCTCACCTTCAGGGAGGAAATTTTTGAAAGGCGGGACAAGTTGATGGCCGAGCATGAGCTCGAGGCGGAGGAGAAGGAGAAAAAGCTGGAAGAGCAGATGCGACAGTTCCAGGCGGCGCAGGCTGCACCGGGCCCCCAGGCGGTGGAGGCGACGAAGAAAGCACTTGAAGATCTCCAGGCGGAGCATCGCGCCGGGGTCCAGCGCATCGCTGCATGGGTCGGCGAGACGAGCACGACGCTGGTGCCGCTAGGGATGTGTCCCATCCCGATGTCGAAGCTACCGACGTCCATCTTCGACGCGCTCCCGGTGCTGGACTCCGCCGTGGACCACCTTCGATGCCTGGACCAGATTCTTGGCGCCCGCTTGGAGGCCGAAGGCGGCAGGCTCTGTCGGGCAGTGATTGAGTACATCCTGACGTGCTTCCAGAGCCACGACCCAGCCATCTCCTTAGAGCCGGTGATCGCTGGTCCGGTGGCCGACACCGAAGACGCCGCCCGGGAGGGCGTACAAGATACTGTGGAGGTGGTGGTCGAGCGCTTCCAGCGGGATCCTGCTGATGATGAGTAGTCCATTCTGCAGAGACAAAACAAGGGTTCTGCTGGAGTGCGGCTTGTAACAGCTTTTGGTTTTGTAAGATACTTTTGAGTACTATTTATCAAGCAGTATTAGCACTTATCTGTATGCTATTTGTCCTCACTGTGTGTGACGTTACCAACTCCTCCCTGGTACTTGGCCCCCCTGGGATGTAGACTCGATGTGTCGAGGCTAGATGCCAATATTCCTAAGGGAAAATTAGTTGGTGACCCAGCCCCAGGAGGTAGTCTCGGCTAGGACCTAGATCTGTACACAACTTTGACTAGAAAGTATTAGTAGCACAGCCATAGGACCCATCAGCTGGTATCTTCTATCCTTTGATTCATGCAACAGGACCTACGGGACTTAGCCTGGGAAGCCAAGTCGTATGCCTGGACCCCCTTGGATCGCAGCTCCAAATACTAGGACACCCATTGCAGAGTGGTGGAGCATGTAGGCTTAGGGTACAGGACCAGGCTAAGCGGCTACATAGCTCCGGACCACCCCAGGAGACAAGTGTCCATTCTTTAGAACCGGACCCCAGGTTGCCGGACCCACATGACTATAGCTCCAAATACTAAGATACTCGTCATAGAGTGGTGGAGCGTGCAGGCTTAGGGTACGGAACCAAGCTAAGCGGCTACACGGCTCCGGACCACCCTAGGAGACAAGTACCCGTTCTCTAGAACTGGCCCCCAGGCTGCCGGACCCCCCTGCCGAGGGGTCCCAAACTACAAGCCTAGCTACTCAATTCGGATGTCATTATACCAGTAAGGGTGGGAACTGTATGGGAGGGTTAGATAAAAAATAATGCTCGTAAATTGAAGCAGACTAAAAACATCACAAAAAACAAGTCCGGGGGTGAATCTTTTCTTTATAACTTGATATTCATGAGTGTAGGCCAACAGACCGGGTTAATGAGGGCGGACCTCACCGGGTTGACGTACATATATGCACAACCTAGTTACAAAGGAAGAGAACTGAATCCCTAGGTTTGTTTTTTATGGGTAAAACTTACGGAGATGCTCTATGTTCCAGTGATTGGGAAGAGGCTCTCCTTCAGTTGTAGCAAGGCGGACACACCCGGGTCGGCATATTTCCGTCACCTTGAAGGGTCCTTCCCTGCTGGGGGAGAGTTTGTAGAGCCCTTCTCGGTTCAGTACTCGCCTTAGAACCAGGTCCCCAACCCTGAGCTCCCTACTATGCACGAATCGTTGGTGGTAGTGCCTGAGCGCCTGGTTGTACCGTGCATTTCGGATCACCGTTTGCCATTTGCGCTCGTCGATGAAGTCCATGTCCTCACGCCGTAGCTGTTCCTACACAGACTCATCGAAAGCTTGGACCCGTGGGGAGCCCATAATGATTTCTGGGGGTAAGGCAGGCTTTGGCCCCATAGACCAGGAAGAATGGGGTCTCCCCGGTAGCTCGGCTAGGTGTGGTCCGGTTCCCCCAAAGCACGGACGGAAGCTCACTGACCCAATTTGCATCGTGCTTTTTCAAGCAGTCATAGGTGCGTGTCTTGAGCCCCCTGAGGATATCTATGTTTGCCCTCTTCGCCTGGCCGTTGCTCCTAGGATGAGCCACAGACGCAAAGCAGAGCTGGGTGCCAATGCCCTCGCAATACTCCTGGAAAAGCTGACTTGTAAACTGGGTCCCGTTGTCCGTAATGATACGGCTTGGGACCCCAAATCTACAGACAATCGACTTGAGGAAAGCAACAGCAGCACCATAGGTGATGTTGACCATAGGGGTGGCCTCTGGCCACTTGGTGAACTTGTCGATGGCGACGAAGAGGTACCGGTACCCGTCGATGGCCCTGGGGAACGGTCCCAGGATATCCACCCCCCATACGGCAAATGGCCAGGAGGACGGAATCATATACAGAGCCTGAGCTGGTGTCTGTATCTGCTTTGCATGGAATTGACACGCCTTGCAGGACTTTACCATCTCAGCTGCATCCTGGAGGGCGGTTGGCCAATAAAAGCCATGCCGGAAGGCCTTACCGACCAGCGTGCGGGATGAGGAATGACTTCCGCACTCTCCTCTATGGATCTCTGTGAGCAACTCACGGCCCTCCTCCAGGGTAATGCACCGCATGAGAATGCCGTTGGCGCCACGGCAGTAGAGATCCCCTTCCACCACCGCATATCGCTTAGCCAACCACACTATGCGCTCTGCGGATACATGATCTTTAGGAAGGATGTTTTCCTTCAGGTAGTGCCGGATCTCAGAGATCCATGCATCGGGACCACTCTGAGATACTGGCTGTGGCACTAAGGGGTAGGCAGTACCTCCTACAGCACACACAACCTTCGGTGGGTTCTGTAGATGTAACGCCACAAGGACCGCTAGCTTCGAGGTGCTAGTCTCGCCCCCTTCACCCAGTTCGGTAGGCTGGGCGGTGGGTCTCAGCAACCGTCTTTCGAAGACACCCTTGGGCACGGGTGCCCAAGTTGATGCCCTCATGGAGAGTTCATCTGCCGTCGAGTTGTCAGCCCGAGGAACATGTTGTAGTTCCAGGGCCGTGAAGTCCTTCTCCAGCTTCCTTACATGGAGGAGGTAAGTTGCGAGCCTAGGCTCGTTGCAGCTACATTCCCCACGGACTTGCTTGATGATCAGTTGGGAGTCCCCCTTCATGAGGAGCCGGTGGATCCTCAGGGATAGGGCGACCGCCAAGCCGAAGATCAATGCTTCGTACTCTGCCATATTGTTGGTGGCCTTGAACTCAAGGTGCACCATGTACTTCACTTGATCTCCGCTTGGGTCAATGAGGACCACCCCAGCCCCGCCAACTTGTTGATGGGCAGATCCGTCGAAGAAGGGCGTCCAGTGGGGCTCGGTGAAGATCAGACCCCTGGGCTCCGCAGGTGTGGGGTCCGAATCGGGATCCGGACCCCTAGGAGTGCTCGGGGGAGGTGTCCACTCCACGATGAAGTCAGCTAGGACCTGGCTCTTGGCGGCATGACGAGGCTGGAAGTCTAGCTGAAACTCAGCGAGCTCCGCAGCCCACTTGGTGATGTTGCCTGTGGTGTTAGAGTTGTGGAGGATGGCCCTTAACGGAAAGGAGGTCACCACCACAACCCTGTGTGCCTGGAAATAGTAGCGCAACTTCCTGGACGCAACAAGTACACCATAGAGGAGCTTGTGCGTCTCAAGGTACCTGGTCTTTGCCTCATGGAGGACCTCACTGACGTAGTAGACCAGCCTCTGAACAGTCCGGACGCCTGTAGCTGGTCCTGAGTCCTCAGGCTCCGTGGTGGTCGGACCACCACCTTCTCCTGGGGGAATCTCCTGACTCCCCTAGGAATGTTGCTCCGTCCTTTCGACGACCAGCACCATGCTCACTGCTTCTATGGCTGCCGTGATGTATAAATACAACGGCTCCCCAGGTTCTGGAGCTACCAGTACTGGTAGGGACACCAGGTGCTGCTTCAACTCTTGAAAGGCTTGTTCCGCCTCTTCAGTCCAAGAGAATGGACCAGACTTCTGCAGGAGCTTGAAGAAGGGTAGCGCCCTCTCAGCGAGCCGAGAGATGAAGCGGCTAAGGGTGGCTAGGGACCTCGTAAGCTTCTGGACGTCCTTGATACGGGCCGGAGGCCTCATTGCCTCAATTGCCCTGATTTTCTCCGGGTTTGCTTAATGCCCCGGTGTGAAACCAGGAATCTCAGCAACTTCCCAGCGGAGACACCAAAGACGCACTTGTCCGAGTTTAGCTTCATGCATGTCGCCCGTAGTTTGTCAAAGACCAGGGTCAGGTCTTCCACCAGAGTCGACCCCCTCCTAGTCTTGACCACGATGTCATCGACATATATCTCTACCCTGTCCCTAATCAGGTCCCCGAAGGTCTTACTCATTGCCCGTACAAATGTTGGCAAGGCGTTCTTCAGACCGTAGGGCATTACAACATAGCAGTAGAGCCCATCCACTGTTACAAAAGCAGTATGCTTCCTATCTTCCCTAGACATCTGGATTTGATGGAAACCGGAGTAGGCATCTAGAAAGGACAAGAGGTCGCCCCCGGAGGTAGAGTCCACGATTTGATCTATGCGTGGAAGTGGATACGGGTCCTTGGGACAAGCCTTATTCAGGCTGGTGTAGTCGATGCACATCCGAAGCTTCCCGTTTGCCTTTGGAACGATGACCGGGTTGGCCAGCCACACAGGGTGATGGACCTCTTCGATGAAGCCAGCATCAAGCAGCTTCCGGACCTCCTCATGGATGAAGTCCTGCCGCTCAACGGACTGTCTCCGAGGCTTCTGACTCACCGGCTTGGCGTCAGGGTGGATCTTCAGATGATGCTCAATCACCTCCCTAGGGATCCCAGGCATCTGTGACGGTTCCCATGCGAAAACATCGACATTTGCCCAGAGGAAGGCGACGAGCGCGAGTTCCTATTTCTCCCCTAGATTGCCCACGATGCGGGTGGTCTGGGAGGAGTCCGCGTCGACCTAGATGGTCTTAACGGGTCCGCCGTCTGCTCCGGACGGCTGCACCTTGGTAGGCGCCTTGGTACCAGAGGTCGAGGGGTCCTTCCCTTTGTCGTCTGGGTGAGCAGCTTCTGCCGCTAGGGCGTGTAGCTTCTCGACAGCCATTACCGCATCGGTGCGGTCGCCCCGCACGGTGAGGACCCCAGCAGGGGACAGTATCTTGAGGACCAAATACCCGTAACGGGCAATAGCCATGAACCGGTACAGGGCCGGTCTGCCAATGATGGTATTGAAGGGGAGGTTAACCTCCGCGACGTCGAACTGGACGTTCTCTGTGCGGAAGTTTTCCTCGGTCCCGAATGTTACCGGGAGTGCGATGCTCCCTAGGGGATACACCGGCTGTGGGCCCACTACGGAGAATGGGCGAGAGGGTCCCAGTCGGGACCCTAGGATCTGCAACTGCTTGAACGCAGCATGGCTGATGACGTTGAGCCCAGCCCCACCGTCGATCAGGACATGATGCAGCCGCATGTTGGCGATGACAGGGGCAGTGATGAGCGGTAGTATACCAGCCCCTGCCATGTTATCGGGGCAGTCGGATGCCCCGAAGGAGATAGTGGTGCTCCTCCACTGCTGATGTGGAGCAGCCTTCGAGACCCCTGGGGTTGCTGACAGGACCTCTCGGCGCAGGGACTTGACATTCCTGCGGAAGGTGAGCTCCCAGCTCCCGCCGTACATAACATACAGCTTCTTGCGGCGGTCGCTCTCGCCACCGGAGTCGGAGTCTCCAGTGAAGACGTCCATGAGGACCCCCTCGGGTGACTGATACCCGAGGTCCCACTCTCCCGCGACCACATCACCATCGTCGACCCTCTCCTTGCCAGGCCGGTGACGAGGTGGGGAGCCATCCTTGGAGGTCTGCTCGCGCCGCTCGCTGACGCGCTTTGCGAGCTTGATGATCTCCCGGCACTCCGAGGCACCGTGGCGACTGTTGGGGTGCATAGGGCATGAGCCGCTGTTGCCTCCCTGTGGCCGTGGGCGCTTGTTGCGCTCGCTCCGGCCCCCAGCCGCAGTCGCGACGACTGGAGCAGCAGTCTGCGGCCTCTCATGGCCGTGGTTCTTCTTCTTTTTGCCGTCCTGGGTGACGGCACCCGGCCACCCGCCTAGGCAACCCCGGTCTGAGGCGCCGGGTGCCATGCATGGCCCTCGGCAGCTCTGGCACACTTGTCGGCCAGAGCGAAGAGTGTGGTGACAGTTTCCACGTCATGCGTGGCCAACTTCTCCAGCATCTTCTCATCACGTACCCCCTGGCGGAAAGCGGTTGTCGGTACCCTGAAACAGGGGTACCCCTTACTATAGTAAGGAGGCGCGGTACCACGTGGGCAACTTCGAGGCCACCAGATGACCAGAGAAGGTAACATATACCATGAAATCATCAGTGGACCCGGACCCCCGTGAGAGAATGTTGGACCTCAGCATTCCTAGCTGGGATCTTAGCGTTCCCCTAAATGGGACCCGGACCCTTCTAAGAGAGGTCCGGACCGTCCACTACAAGATCTCGGGACGAGGAGTACCCTGGCCTAAGTCGAAGGCGTACAGGGGTCCAGCACAGACACTTGTCTGGGTCTTGCCAGGCACGCCTGCGCTCCCCGCTCAGGCAGGGACCCGGTGCTACCACATGGCCTGAGGATCGTGACGTAAGCCGGAGAGCAGAGCCTGACGTAAGGCCACAGGGCCGTGCGATCTCTACATTTATTACGGAGATCGCACGCCGCCTGACCGACCTGCAGACAGACGATGTGCTGACTCGGCATTTAATGTGCCCCATCCACTCTGCTGGTAGGCGGCAACCAGACCAAGCGGCGCGCCTGTCCAATCAAGCAGCGGGCAGTACGCCCACACCGCTGCACGCGCGCAGTAGTCATCATGACTTAAACAATACTGAGGAACCTTCTGCAGCACGCCGATTCTACTCAAGCGGCAGGTGTCGGGGCACAGGGAGATAGCACAAGGTGACCGACATTAGTTGCTCCGGGTATTCCATCCTTATGTCTCTGACCCACATGTCGGGGTACGGAGTCTTTTGTGCATGCCCCCTTCAACTATAAATGGGGAGGCATGCGATGTTACAACACAAGCTCACTCAGACTCTCAAGCGTCCACAGCAATCCAACACACAGTGGAGTAGGGTGTTACGCTCCGGCGGCCCGAAACACTCTAAACCCTCGCGTGTTCTTGTGTTCACCCTTCCATCTCGCATAACAGGCAAAACGCTTAGGCCACTCCTCATCTTAGGATTTAGGGCGGGTGCACTCCACCACCAGACCGGAGATTTCCTCTCCGACATTTGGCGCGCCAGGTAGGGGGCTAGGCTTTTGGTTTTTGCTTGTGTTCTTATTCGGCATGATGGTGCGGATCATCGAGCACCGCACCGAAACGTCGGAAGATTTTGCGATGGAGCAAGAAGTTGTGTCCTCTGCGCCGCGAGTACCCAACCGCCCTGACTCTGGGACAGCTGCTGTACACGCCGTGCAGTAGCACACGCCTGCACAAGCATCCCGGACTCAGTCAAGGGCAGCGCCTACAGCGTTGTCCACAGCCAGGGAGTTGCTACGCCACCCCCTAGCTCCACGGCCTCACCGGGGGCCATGAAGCAGTGGCGTGACGACGTCGACCGGCTACTCGGCATGGCACATTCTGCTTCGACCAGGTCTAGGCCTCGGTCATCCTGGTGCCAACGCGAGGCGACGGTGTCTGTGCGTTCGCCCTACGTAAGGGGCGCACAGACCGACGACCTCCGGGCAGAACTCAACCGCAGGCATGCGGGGGAAGATGCCCGGGTTTCCCTGGAAAGGGCACGTGAGCGCCGACAAAACGTCGAGGGCCGCAACCTTGACCAAGATTTCGCTGCAGAAACGCCGTGAACCCCAGTGGGTGCCCGGTTCCAGGCGGGTGTCCCCCTAGCCGGCGTGGGGTGTGCCGCCCTTGCGGATCATCTCCACACAGCATCATGGCCACCCAAGTTCAGGCCGCACCTGCCGTAAAAATACGACGGTACATCAAATCCATCAGAATTCCTGCAGGTATAAGTCACCGCCATCACATCAGTAGGTGGGAACACCGCTGTGATGACAACTTATTTTCATGTCGTCTTGTCTGGGCCTGCCCGGACTTGGCTCATGAACCTCGCCCCAGGGTCAATCTACACCTGGGAAGAGCTCTGTCCACGGTTCGTTGCAAACTTCGCCAGCGCTTACCAGCAACACGGCGTGGAGGCCCACCTACACGCAGTGAGGCAGGAGCCCGGAGAGACCCTCCGGACGTTTATCTCTCGCTTCACCAAAGTACGAGGTACTATACCTCGTATTTCCGATGCCTCCATCATCACGGCCTTCCGACAAGGAGTACGTGATGAGAAAATGTTGGAGAAATTAGCCACGCACGACGTGGAAACTGTCCCCACACTCTTCGCTCTGGCCGACAAATGCGCCAGAGCTGCCGAGGGCCGTGCATGGCACTCGGCCCCACGGACCGGGGCTACCCAGTCGGGTGCCCTCTCCTAGGACGGCAAAAAGAAGAAAAACTGCGGCTATGAGAGGCCGCAGGTTGTCGCTCTAGCTGTTGCAGCCACGGCTAGAGGACGGGGCGAGCGCAATAAATGCCCCCGGCCACAGGGAGACAACAGCAGCTCGTGCCCCGTGCATCCCAACGCTCACCACAGCGCCTCGGATGCCGCAAGATCATCAAGCTCGTGAAACGCATCAGTGAGCGTCGCGAGCAGCTGTCCAAGGACGGCTCCCCGCCTCGTCTTCGGCCTAGCGAGAAGAAGGTCGACAACGGTGAAGTGGCCCCGGGGGAACGAGAACTCGATTATCAATCGCCCGAGGGGGACCTCAAGGACGTCTTCACTGGAGATTCTGACTCCAGGGATGACAGCAACTGCCGCAATAAATTGTATGTCATGTACGGTGGGAGCTAGGAGCTTACCTCCCGGAGGAATGTCAAGTCCCTACGTCGTGAGGTCCTGTCGGTAATTCCAGGGGTCCCGAGGGCTACCCCCATCAACGCTGGAGGAGCACCACCATCTCCTTCAGGGCACCCCACTTCCTCGACAACATGGTAGGGGCCGGTATACTGCCACTCATCACCACCCCTGTCATCGCCAATATGCAACTGCACCATGTGCTGATTGACGGTGGGGCAGGCCTCAACGTCATCAGCCATGCTGCGATCAAGCAGCTGCAAATCTCGGGGTCCCGTCTAGGGCCCTCACGCCCATTCTCCGGAGTAGGCCTGCAGCCGGTGTATCCCCTTGGGAGCATCGCACTTCCGGTTACATTCGGAACTGAGGAGAACTTCCGCACGGAGAACATCGTCTTCGACGTTGCAGAAGTCAACATCTCCTTCAACGCCATCATTGATAGGTCGGCCCTGTACCGGTTCATGGCCGTTGCCCATTACGGGTATTTGGTCCTCAAGATGCCATCCCCGAGTGGGGTCCTCACCGTGCAAGGTGACCTTGCCGCCGCACTTGCAGCCATAGAGAAGCTGCACGCCCTGGCGGCAGAGATGGCTCGCCCAGACGACGGAGGGAGGAATCCATCAACCTCCGGTACCAAGGCACCCCTCAAGGCGCCAAAAGTACAACCATCCAGAGCTGGCAGTGTCCCCGTCAAAGCCATCCGGCTTGCGGCGGACTCCACCCAGACCACTCGCATTGCGGGTGATCTGGACGAGAAATAGGAACTCGCGCTCGTCGCTTTCCTCCAGGCAAATGCCGACGTGTTCACATGGGAGCCGTCGCAGATGCCTGGGATCTCAAGGGAGGTGATCGAGCACTGCCTGAAGATTAACCTTGACGCCAGGCCAGTGAGCCAGAAGCCACGCAGACAGTCTGTTGAGCGATAGGACTTCATCCGAAAGGAGGTCCAGAAGCTGCTAGACGCCGGCTTCATCGAAGAAGTTCATCACCCAATATGGCTGGCCAACCTAGTCATCGTCCCCAAAGAGAATGGGAAACTTCGGATGTGTATCGACTACACCAGCCTGAATAAGGCCTGTCCCAAAGACCCGTATCCACTGCCACGTATAGACCAAATCATGGATTCTACCTTCGGGTGCGATCTATTATCATTCCTAGGCGCTTACTCTGGTTTCCACCAAATCCAGATGTCCAGGGAAGATAGGAAGCATACTGCTTTTGTAACAGTGGATGGGCTGTACTGCTATGTTGTAATGTCGTACGGTCTGAAAAACGCCCTGCCAACATTTGTGCGGGTGATGAGTAAGACTTTCGGGGACCTGATTAGGGACAAAGTAGAGGTCTATGTCGATGACATCATGGTCAAGACTAAGAGAGGGTCGACCCTAGTGGAAGACTTAACCCTGGTCTTCGACAAGCTGCGGGCAACCCACACGAAGCTAAACCCGGACAAATGCGTTTTTGGCATTTCCGCGGGAAAGCTGCTTGGGTTCGTGGTTTTGTACCTAGGCATTGAAGTGAACCCAGAAAAGATCAGAGCGATCGAGGCGATGAGGCCCCCCGCCCGAGTTAAGGACGTCCAAAAGCTTACAGGATCGCTAGCCGCCCTTAGCCGCTTCATTTCAAGGTTGGCTGAGAGAGCGCTGCCTTTCTTTAAGCTGCTGCGGAAGTCCGGGCCTTTCTCTTGGACCGAAGAGGCTAAACAAGCCTTCCAGGAGTTAAAGCAGCGCTTAGTGTCCTTACCAATATTGGTAGCTCTGGAACCAGAGGAGCCGCTGTATTTATATGTCGTGGCGGCCTCAGAAGCGGTGAGCATGGTACTGGTCGTCAAGAGACCAGCACCAGAAAGCCAGGAACCTGAGGGCTCGGGACCGGCTACAGGGGTCCGAACCATCCAAAGGCCAGTCTACTACATCAGTGAGGTTCTTCATGAGGCGAAAACCAGGTACCTTGAGACGCACAAACTCCTCTATGCTGTGCTTGTCGCGTCCAGGAAGCTGCGCCATTATTTCCAAGCGCACAGGATTGTGGTGGTGACCTCCTTTCCATTAAGGGCCATCCTCCACAACTCTAACGCCACAGGCAACATCGCTAAGTGGGCTGCGGAACTCGCTGAGTTCCGGCTGGATTTCCGACCATGCCACGCCATCAAGAGTCAGGTCTTGGCTGACTTCATCGTAGAATGGACGCCCCCCGCAAGCGTCCCTAAGGGTCCGGGACCTGGTTTGGACCCCACACCTGTGGAGCCCAGGGAACCGGTCTTCACTGAGCCCCACTGGATGCTCTACTTCGACGGATCTGCCCGCCAACAAGTTGGCAGGGCCAGAGTGATCCTTGTCGATCCAAGCGGAGATCAAGTGAAGTACATGGTGCACCTCGAGTTCAAGGCCACCAACAACATGGCAGAGTACGAGGCACTGATCTTTGGCTTATCGGCGGCCCTATCCTTGGGGATCCGCCAGCTCCTAGTAAAGGGAGACTCCCAGCTGATCATCAAGCAAGTCCGTGGAGAATGTAGCTGCAATGAGCCCAGGCTCGCAGCCTACCTCCTTCACGTAAGGAAACTGGAGAAAGACTTCATGGTCCTGGAACTACAACATGTTCCTCGGACCGACAACTCAGCGGCTGATGACCTCTCCGTGAAGGCATCAATCTGGGCACCCATGCCCGAGGGCGTCTTCGAAAGACGACTGCTGAGACCCACTGCCCAGCCTGTCGGACTGGGCGAAGGGGGCGAGACTAGCACCTCGAAGCTAGCGGTCCCGGTGGCATCCCAGTACCCACCAAAGACTGTGTGTGCTACAGGGGGGCCTGCCAGACCCCTAGCGTCACAGCCAATATCTCAAAGTGGTCCCAATGCATGGATCTCCGAGATCCAGGACTACCTGAAGGAAAATATCCTTCCTGAAGACCATGCATCCGCAGAGCGCATAGTGCGGTTGGCTAAGCGTTACGCGGTGGTGGAAGGGGATCTCTACCGCCATGGCACCAACGACATTCACATGCGATGCATAACCCAGGAGGAGGGCCGTGAGTTGCTCACGGAGATCCATGGAGGAGAGTGCGGAAGTCATTCATCATCCCGCACATTGGTCGGCAAGGCCTTCCAGCATGGCTTCTACTGGCCAACCGCCTTCCAAGATGCAGCTGAGATGGTGAAGTTCTGCAAGGCGTGTTAGTTCCACGCAAAGCAAATACACACACCAGCTCAGGCACTGCAAATGATTCCACCCTCCTGGCCATTCGCCATATGGGGGTGGATATCTTGGGACCATTTCCTAGGGCTGTTGGCGAGTATCGGTACCTCTTCATCACCATCGACAAGTTCACCAAGTGGCCAGAGGCCACCCCTGTGGTCAACATCACCCAAGGTGCCGTTGTTGCCTTCCTCAAATCCATTGTCTGTAGATTTGGGTCCCAAACCGTATCATTACGGACAACGGAACCCAGTTTACAAGTCGGATCTTCTAGGAATATTGCGAGGACATCGACACCCAGCTCTGCTTTGCATCCGTGGCCCACCCCAGAAGCAATGGCCAAGCAGAAAGGGCAAATGCAGAGATCCTCAAGGGACTCAAACACGTACCTACAACTGCTTGAAGAAGCATGGTACGAATTGGGTCAGTGAACTCCCTTCTGTCCTATGGGGGAACCGGACAACACCCAACCGAGCCACCGGGGAGAACCCGTTCTTCCTAGTATACGAGGGCGAAGCCTATCTTCCCCCGGAAATTATCATGGGCTCCTCTCGGGTCCACGCCTTTGAGGAATCCGTGCAGGGACAGCTGCGGCGTGAAGACATGGACTTCATCGACGAGCGCAGGTTGTAACACCCCTGGTGTTACTGTTACTAAAATTTGAGCATAACATCATAAGCATGGGCATCTCATATGTTTGTCACACCTAGAGTGCATTCACTAGGCAAAAATTTCAAGCAAGTTGTATTGATGTGACATTTTGCAAATAAAACCTAGAGTAGGGAACTCAACCCTAGATTGGGTGTAATAGAGTAAACAAGGCTTAAACAAGTGAAAACTCTAAAGCTCAATTAAAATAGTCATAAAATGCTACTAAGAATGGACCTAAATTACATCCAAACCCCTGGAATGTCAAAAACCCTAATTGGAACCCTGGAAAGCCATAAACCTAAACCCTAGGGGGCTAAGTGCAAAATTAGCACACCTTTGGACTAAAGAGCAAAAACTATCAAAGTAAGGTGTTTTAAGTCATATGGTTCACAATTATGAAGATTTGCAACCTAAACCCTGAGTTTTGGAGCTATTTGCAAAAAGGCCCTATTTGAGTTCTAAGGTTAAGTCTGAAACCAGTGATATTAGCCCCACTTTGGAGGCCTATATCTCCCAAATTATGAGGATTTTGTTCTATGTCACCACATCAATTTGGTAGAGCTATTATGGGAGAATAACTTTGATGTAGACAGTCACTCCAGTTGTTATACAAAAATCAAAGAAATTGTTGCCCAAAGTTGCTCTGTCAGACTTGTATCAAGTCACTAGAACTGAACCTGAAGAAAGAAATGGTCACAGTGGTATGGGACCAAATTGAGCATGCCATATCCTTGAATTCACTCGGTTTTAACCCAAGAATCCTATAGTAAGTTTGTAGACTGATGTTTAGTGAACGAATTTCATTAAGGGAGGCTGCTATGTTCTTAACAAAAATCCAGAGATATGGTGGGTAGAAGGTTGCCGGTTCAGATAAGTCCTGAAGATCCAATACGCTGAAAATCTGAAGAACACCAAAAGATCTATGACACTGTTGATTTGGATGAACTTGGATGAATCGGTGAGGATTTGATCGCCTGGGAGTAACTCGGTACGTGGCATCGTTCCGCGGGCCGAGCCACGTGTGGCCGGAGTTAGTCACCGGCGACCACCGTGACTCGATTAACTTTTGCCGCGGTGTCACCCATGCATCTATCTCCCTCACTGTGTCCCTTACCGATGTGGTAGGCATGCGCTAATGAAGCTATCCATGGCCGAAGATTGCTAGCCGAGCCGCCGTGGCTATAAATAGCACCATGATCCACGGCGGGGTATGCACACCTCCACCCAGTGTGATGATCCAAGCCCAAATTCGCAAAGCCTCCGCCCCCTCCTCTCAAATTGAGTGTGCACGGTGAAACTACAGTTCCTAACGGTTGTGTAGCCCCAATCTCCACCCCCAATTTCACCTAGAGCCGCCGCGACACCATTTTTCCCCAACTCAGGTCTCTAAGCCACCATGGATAGCTCGTCCATGGCCAGCCCACTCTGGTAAGGTTCTACGCCTCTCAAGTGCCGTTTTCGCAACTTGGTATGCACTGGATGCTCATCGTGGCCACCGTTTGGTCAATTCGGCCAGGGTTGAACGGGAACGCGAGCTCGTGGTCACGGTTTCCGTCGTGCACGTGGGCAGATCGTTCTCAGTGTGTTCATGCCAAATTGGCGAGTGTTCCTAGGTCACCCTTGGTCGGTTATGTCCTCCCGGTAGCTAGACGAGGTAGCCATCGACGGCCATGGCCGGCACGGGCCGCGTCGGTGATGATCAGCGAGCGCACCATGTTCAGGGACTTATTTAGTGAAGAAACGAAGTTCCAGGGACCCCTGTGTAAACTGTCAGTGACCCTTAAACTATTCTTTAGAGCGTTTTACAAATTAGTTAAGACCTCGGGGGCGTTTTTGCAAGATAGTCGCGCGGGCGCGTGCGTGCGTGGGCGTGTCCCTGTTCCCGGTGCGGATTGGGCCGCCTGGGCTAGTTTCGACCCAAGATTGTTCATTCTTTCTCTTTTTCTTTTTCTACCAGAGCTAAATAAATTCTAGAAAATTGTAGAAAAATGGTAAAAATACCAAACCAATTTTACTAGATTCCTAATTTCCTATAGAATTTAATAAAAGTAGTTTCATGATTTTCAATCGAAATAGGAAATTATAGAGTATTTAAAACTATCTAAAACCTTGTTTCTAGATTTTTAGAAAATCAATAATAATTCCAAAAATCCCCAAACTTTTTAGGAGACCCTTATACATTATTTAGAAGCTTTGGGTAGAGTTCGGTATGATTTGAACCTTGTTTGATTCTTGGAACCCAAAACCCTACCTCCCCTGCCCTATGAACTTCACTGTTGACTCCGGAAACCATAAGTTCTCGGAGATCAATGAAGGAAAATTGTATTCAAGACTTTAGATAATAAACTCTTATTATCTTTGCACTCTCATGAGCATTACATAAGCATTCATTATTATGTATGGTTATATTTAGAAAATGAAGAAGAGGTAGAAGAAGAGAAGACTCCACCACCACCACATGAGGAACATCAGGCAGGCAGCTATTTCTATTTTGACATATGTGGAGCTGAGCCTAACTCACCAGTAAAACAAGGCAAGCCCCGGTGCATTTGCCACCTCCTTGATTCTTTTAAACTCTTACTTGCTTGATGCATTAGGTGATAGGAGTTGATTGCTAAAACAATTCCTGCATTTCCTTGAATTTGATTACCTTCCTTGGAATCCCTGTTTTACAAAAGGTTTTTCCTATGCTTAGTCTTGCTTCAGCAAAACAAAATGTTTTGTTTTTACAAAAGATGATGTTGCAAAGTGGGAGGGATGTTTTTGAAAATAAAACTTGATGGTGGATCCATCATGGCCATGATGGGTTCAACATCGAAAAAGATGTACCTCTGCTAGGTACCAAACTTTGGGGATTGAAATGATTAAGCTGAGACCGGGCGGGTGACTTGCACGAGAAAAGAGTCTCGGTGTAGTGTCTTCGTCTGAGTCGATTAAGGACTGTGTCGATGTAGGCTTGATGACCGAGGACCCTTTAACTGGCCACATGCCTCGTCATGGGTAAGCTTTGCCTCGGGCAGACTAATACCAGAATAAGATACCGCGCAATGGGAGTGGAGAGATGGCGAGAGTAGCGTGTACCCTCCGTGGCAAGAGGCTGGACGGTGGTGTATCTATGCTCTCGGTTGGCGTGAACCTGATCTGATCTTAAGAACCCCAGTGGCGACTGGCGAGTTGACATATGCAAGGGTTAAGTGCTACATATGTCATGTGATTGGAGATCCTCAGCTGAGTATAATCGATTCGGATCGCCGTACCTTCACTGTTATGAAGACTTGGTCACTGCCCTATACGTAGAACTCCAGTGAAGATGAAGGGTTGTTAAGAAATTGGCTAGTGTAGGTCAAGTGATTGAACTAGGGTAGAAAGAACTCTAGAGACAGGTAATCTTACTTAACCTGACAAGTAAAATTGGATTTTTTTTAAGGATCCACTTTTAGTAAGCATTTCTACAAACAGAGTCTTTGACTATTGTTAAGCCTTACCTTGACTCCCTCAAAGCCAGCATACCCTTGAGAGTCTTTTCTTTAGTCGGGTAAGACTTGCTGAGTAATTCCATACTCAGGGCTTTGTCCCATATTGTTTTTAGGTGAGGAAGCAACCAACTTTTGTTGCTTCTGTTCTAAGGTGGTACCAAAGGAAGAGCACCAGGAGTGAAGCTACAGGAGGAAAGGATCCTCCATAGAACTTATGTTTAAAACTTATCGGGAGGGGTTTTTGCCTCCCATGGTTTGTATTAATAATACTCAGCACTCATATATTATATTTCTGGTCTATAATAATATAACTCTGTCTTACTTTTAAATAAAGGTAAGTTTATGTAACTGCTTCCGCATTTTCGTATCTCCGATGCTTGTAATGTCTGCGTGACAGGTGAAACGCTCTTGGGAAGGGTAAGAAAAGCAGATACCAAACTTGTCAAGTGATTCAGGGGCACCTGCAGGGTTGTCTGAGGTCCGTTGGACAAGGACAACTGTAGGTGGGCCTAATGACTTGGGAGGTTCCGTCACAGCTGGTATCGGAGCAAAGCCCATCTCTGCAGAAGTTATGAGGCATCTTCAAAAATAATTTTCTAAGACTTACCTAGAAAATTTCTTTCTTTCTTATCTAGCTTCTTTCTGAAGAACCCATTTGAAAGACCAGATATAGAGTGCAATGCATAGAAGGTGTGAATCAACTAAGGTTGGTTCTCTAATTACACATGCATCATGCTACAAATTATGCTAATAAGATTTCCCCCTTAAGAAATGTCGCCGCGCACAAGAAAGACCGCGTGCAAGTCAACCGGACCAATCGGTGTACCCCGTCATCAACTTGCCCCACGATATGAAGATAGCAGTAGTGGTAGTAACGATCCAATTGGGGATCTGGAAGCCCAAGTGGATCAGCTTCGAACAGAACTCCATCGCAGGAACGACATATGGGTCGTGGATGGCGAAAGAATAAATGAATTAAGAGCAGACATCTGCTACCTGCAAGATCAGCTCGCGGAACGAGATCTAGCGCTCGATTGGGCGATTAACTCTCGTTCGCTTGCCTGGGCTAAGGAGGCAAAAGCTCGAGCCCGCGTGGAGGAGCTTAGCTCAGCCGTAGATAACTTGCAGGTTTATTGTAATACATTACATAAAGAAGTTCATGTATTGTATTCACAACTACATCCCAATGTACCTACGGATCCTGTCGGGACGGAAGCCGGACCTTCTGGGACAGCGGGAGAAGCCCTTGGTGGTGAGCTGGACTTGTTCATGTTAGAAATATGCCCTAGAGATAATCATAGAGATGAGCATATTTCTTTGTATCCATGATATATATATTGCTTAATTGAATATCCATGGAAGGCACCTTGTATTGATTAGCAATTATGTGAATTGTTTGTGAGATTCTTTACTTATATGGTTATTCTAAATGATGTCCCTAGTCAGAGTCGATGACTAGCACATGTATTAGTTGATGACTACATTTCACAAGTCATAAACATGGAGATGTTAAACTAATAATGTGGGCGCATGTATGACATGAGGCTGGACCGACTCAACGTGAGATATTGTAATATAGTTCTCTTTTTGCAACATGAATATTGTATCCTTAGACCTGAGATTGTCGCATGTTCTCAAGATGTGAATTGACTTACTTAGGGACTATCAAACGCTATTCCGTAACTTGGTAGTTATAAAGGTAGTTTTGGGTTTGTCAGGAAGCATGCTGTGAGGCATGGTCAGTCAAGATGGAATTTGTCCCTCTCTTTGTGAGAGAGATATCTCTGGGCCCCTCGAGTGATTGGATCAAGAAATGCATGGCCGTGCTAGGGTTAAGAGTTAACCATTAAAAGGATTCCAATTCACAATATCGAGAAAGAGAGGTCAGCTTAGAGCCAGACCAAATATCGTGAGACAAAGGGAACAACATGTACGTAATGTTGCAATGGTTCGTCTGATATGATCTTTACGTGCGCATAGGAGTTGACATGTCTTGCTAGAGGCTGCTGTCAATTATTGGGCCAAGTAAGAGTACTCGGGCTATGTCTATTTGTACGTGAACCTATAGGGTCACACACTTAAGGGGAAGGAAGCCTAACTCAGATTAGATCCGAAATTAGACTGAGCTTTAGGGTTACTGATGGGCCTCGGTGTCAGAAGCCCACCATAACGCCTATATAATAAGGGGCGGGGGCGCGGTTAGGTTAACCCTAATTTGCCACCAGCAAACGAGTAGCCGCTCGCCTCTCGCCCTCGCCAAGCCGCCGTCGCGAACCTAGCAGTTCGGTACGCGGCGCTTCCTCCCTGTACGTGTGGATACCTCGGAGGTGCTGCATCTGGAGCACTAGGACGAACCGTGTGAGGACGTGAAGGACGCCGACGACTGCACGACACTACTCGACGCATTCGTCTACATCGAGACGTCTTCCGCTGCTCTGCGCGTCTAGTGGTAATTCCATGACCTATAACCGCAGTAGTTCTTGGTTTTATGGGGTTGAAAATTTTGTTTTGCGCTAGCGTAGCCTCCCCGTAATCCTTCAGTTCAGGCCCCCTCCCACAATGAAGTTGGTGGATGAATGGTCTCCTCCCGACAGCGAGGCTACTAAGAGTGACAAGAAGCAAGAATAGTATAGTATAGAAGTAGTAGTAATATATAATAGGAAGTGTAATCCTGTTGTAAAATTCGAGTCTGTAACATTACCCTTTTCAGTAATGTATAATGGATGGTTTTCTTTGGCATATTATATTCTTTTCAATGTTTGTTGCCTCAGATGCCTTCCAAGACTCGTTCTCAGGATGGTGCAGGGACCTCTAGTGGGAGGGAAGCAACACAAAACCCACCTTCAGTACCTGCCACTTTAGCCGAGGCCATCGCTGCCTTGGTTAACGCTACAGCAGACAATACCCGATTTCTACAGGAAATGGCGAGTCAACAACTACAACAACAAGGCGGGCGGGCATATCCGCAAGGCCCCCGTGGAACATCCTATCTGGATTTCTCTGAGACGCGCCCTCCATTGTTTGTTAAAGCAGAGGACCCTCTCGAAGCGGATGAATGGATCCGCGTCATTGAACAGAAGTTTGGGCTCCTTCGGTGTTCAGAAACTCAGAAGCCCCTATTCGCAGCCCAACAATTGCGTGGCCCTGCCAGCACCTGGTGGGGAAATTTTATAGTTGTTTAACCGGCTGGTCATCAAGTAACTTGGGATGAGTTCAAGTTGGCTTTCCGCGAGCACTACATACCTGAAGGGGTGCTCCACATGAAGCAGGAAGAGTTCATGAAGTTGAAGCAAGGCGGAGATACTGTTACCCAGAATCCCAATAAATTTAATCACTTATCCCAATATGCAATCGATCAAGTCAACACGGATTTGAAGAAAAAATTGCTTCATGAGAGGCCTGAATGATCGAATGCAAAGAAAGATGGCCACCTGCATCGACCTTACGTACGGAAGGGCTGTCAGCACAGCACTGGCAGTCGAGGCTAAATATGCAGGATCCGGAAAATCCAAGGGTTATGGAGGCGACAGGCCCAATCAGGGCCCCGAGAAAAGGCAAAGGTTGGTCATCTGACCTTTCAATCCAAATCGCTCTTCCCCACGTCCACCCTCCTACCCTTTTAAGCAACCGGTCTTTATTCACCCCACCACTGCCCCCACTCCAACAAGTCAGCCGGGTACCCTTGGCACTCATTTCCCTGCCCTCTCCAGCTCTTCAACTGGTTGTTTCAACTGTGGAAAATCCGGACACTTCATTAAGGACTATCCATATCAGAAGCAGAATCGCTCAAATAATCAGCAAAGTTCTGTGAATTCCACGCAAGGGAAGGGAAATGGGGCAACCAATACCGTGGGCAAGAATACAAGGAAAACGAGACGAATTTATTATACCCAAGTGGCCACAACACCGGACGGTGAACCGGTTATGATGGGTACGTTTCTAGTGGACAATCACCCTTCAATTCTTCTTTTTGATTCTGGTGCTTCACATACATTCAAAAGCAAAAGATTTGTGGAGCAACATTGCATTCCATACCATGAATCAAGGGAAGGGTTTAAAATCCATTCGTCTGGGGGACAAATATTTACTAAAGAAGTGGCTTTCCAAGTGCCCGTAACATTGGTTGAACGAGACATTCCTACTAATATGATTGTTCTGAAAGGCCAAGACATAGATGTAATTTTAGGCATGAATTGGTTGGCCCAACATAAAGCTATTCTAAATACTGAATTGAGAACCATTAAATTGAATTATGGCCAAGAAGAGGTTCTCTTGACTATCCCCGTAGCCATTCCGGCTAAATCATTTGGCAGTGTATATGAAGCCATCATACCGGAGATCAAAGATATTCCGGTAGTATGTGAGTTCCCAGACATCTTTCCAGAAGATTTGCCTAGATTGCCACCAGAAAGAGATGTAGAATTTGTAATTGAGTTGAAGCCCGGTACGACTCCCATTTCTAGAAGATCGTACCGAATGCCTCCAAATGAGCTGGCAGAACTCAAGACCCAATTGCAAGATCTATTAGCAAAGGGATTCATCTGGCCAAGCTCGTCACCATGGGGTTGTCCAGCCATCTTCGTTAAGAAGAAGGACCAAACGCTTCGAATGTGCGTGGATTATAGACCCCTTAATGAGGTTACCATTAAAAATAAGTACCCTCTTCCACGGATTGACATTCTATTTGATCAACTGACTAGAGCGAGGGTATTCTCCAAGATTGACCTCAGGTCAGGCTATCATCAGATCCGTATCCGACCCGAAGATATACCAAAGACCGCATTCACTACGCGGTATGGGTTATTTGAATATTTGGTTATGTCTTTTGGACTGACAAATGCTCCTGCCCACTTCACTTATTTGATGAACTCGGTATTTATGCCTGAGTTGGACAAGTTTGTGGTGGTATTCATCGACGATATCTTAATATACTCCAAGAATGAAGAGGAGCATGTTCAGCATTTACGGATCGTGTTGACACGCTTAAGAGAAAACCAATTATATGCTAAGTTCAGTAAGTGCACATTCTGGCTGGAAGAAATCCAATTTCTGGGACATGTATTATCTGCCAAGGGAATTGTGGTGGATCCCAGCAAAGTCAAGGATATTTTGGAGTGGAAACCCCCAACCACTGTACATCAAGTCCAAAGTTTCCTTGGACTGGCTGGCTATTACCGCCGATTCATACCAGATTTTTCTAAGCTTGTGAAACCAATCACAAGTTTATTGAAGAATGATACTAAATTTAATTGGTCTTCAAAGTGTAATGAAGCCTTTGAACAATTGAAGGTATTATTAACCACTGCTCCGGTATTGGCTCAACCGGATATTAAAAAACCCTTTGATGTGTATTGTGACGCATCAGGCAGTGGTCTCGGCTGTGTTTTAATGGAAGAAGGCCGAGTGATAGCTTATGCTTCAAGGCAGTTACACCGACATGAGGAACATTATCTGACTCATGATCTGGAGCTAGCTGCAGTGGTTCATGCCCTAAAAATCTAGTGTCATTATCTGCTGGGTAATATCTGTCACATTTATACAGATCATAAAAGCTTGAAGTATATCTTCACCCAGTCAGAGTTGAACATGAGACAAAGACGATGGCTCAAGCTTATTAAGGATTATGAACTGGAGATTCATTATCACCCAGGCAAAGCTAATGTAGTGGCAGATGCCTTGAGTCGCAAGACTTATTGTCATTGTCTTACAATGGAAACTTCTGACATTACGTTATGCCAAGAAATGGATAATTTGAACCTGAGAATGATTCAACATGGAACTTCAAATCAACTAAAGCTTGAGTCAATCCTTCTACAAAGGATAATTGATGCTCAAAAAGATAATGAGGGTATGAGGCACATCCGTGAGAAAATAGAGGCCGAAAAAGCTAAATGTTTCAGAAAGGATGATCAAGGCATTGTATGGTTCAACAACCGCATAGTTGTGCCAAAGAATGAAGAGATCCGCCAGCAAATATTAGATGAAGCACATCTTAGTCGCTATTCTATTCATCCTGGAAGCACTAAGATGTATCACGATCTAAAACATCATTATTGGTGGACAAAGATGAAGATCGAGATCGCACGCTATGTGGCAAAATGTGACACTTGTAGACGTGTCAAAGCCATACATGTGAAGACTACTGGTCCATTACAATCTCTACCAATACCAACATGGAAATGGGAAGATATTAGCATGGACTTTGTTGTGGGGTTACCCAGAACAGCAAAAGGCTTTGACTCCATTTGGGTTATCATTGACCGACTCACAAAGATCGCCCACTTCCTTCCAGTCAAAGTAAAATATCCAGTAATTGCATATGCAGAACTGTATATTGCTCATATTCTCAGTTTGTACGGTGTTCCAAAGACCATAGTGTCGGATCGTGGACCTCAATTTGTATCCAAATTTTGGGAAGAACTTCACAAATCCTTGGGTACTAAATTGCTCCATAGTTCGGCCTATCATCCTCAAACAAGTGGTCAAACTAAGAGAATAAATCAAATACTTGAGGACATGCTACGAGCTTGTGTTCTGGAGTTCCCACAAAAATGGGATGATTGTTTACCATTAGCGGAATTCTCATATAATAATAGCTATCAAGAAAGCATTAAGATGGCATCCTTTGAAGCTTTATATGGGCGACGATGTCGTACTCTGCTAAATTGGTCTAAACCTGGTGAAAGGAGTTTGTTCAGGCCAGATATGGTAAAAGAGACCGAAGAAAAAGTTCGGCGAATAATTCATAATTTGAAGAAAGCTCAAGCTCGACAGAAAAGTTATACAGACAAACGACGTATGCCCTTGTATTTTCTGGTGGGAGATTATGTCTACCTGAAAGTCTCCCCAATAAAGGGTGTAACCCGTTTCGAGGTAAAAGGGAAGCTTGCACCCCGGTACATTGGTCCTTTCCTTATTCTTGAACAATGTGGACCAGTAGCATATCGGCTTCAGCTACCTGAAACCTTGTCTGCAGTACATAATGTGTTCCACGTGTCTCAATTAAAGAAGTGTCTTCGAGTTCCTGATCGAACCATTGAAGTAACAAACGTTTCCTTAGAGCCAGACTTGACATATTCAGAACATCCTGTTCGAGTCTTGGATCAAAAGGACAGAATTGCCCGAAGAAGAACTCTTAAGTTTTACAAGATACAGTGGAACCAACATTCAAAAGATGAGGCTACGTGGGAAACTCGAGACTTTTTAGAAAAGAATTTCCCAGGCTTTCTAGCCTCATGTAAATTGTGATATGTATATAATTGTTGTATTAAAGGAGTGAGCCCCAAACCACCCCTGCCTTGTACCAAGAATAAGGAAATAAAAGAGTGAAGCATTTCCTTTTCCATTACTTACCCTAGGACTTTTAATCTCGGGACGAGATTCTTTTATGGGGGAAAGGATGTAACACCCCTAGTGTTACTGTTACTAAAATTTGAGCTTAACATCATAAGCATGGGCATCTCATATGTTTGTCACACCTAGAGTGCATTCACTAGGCAAAAATTTCAAACAAGTTGTATTGATGTGACATTTTGCAAATAAAACCCTAGAGTAGGGAACTCAACCCTAGATTGGGTGTAATAGAGCAAACAAGGCTTAAACAAGTGAAAACTCTAAAGCTCAATTAAAATAGTCATAAAATGTTACTAAGAATGGACCTAAATTACATCCAAACCCCTGGAATGTCAAAAACCCTAATTGGAACCCTGGAAAGCCCTAAACCTAAACCCTAGGGGGCTAAGTGCAAAATTAGCACACCTTTGGACTAAAGTGCAAAAACTATCAAAGTAAGGTGTTTTAAGTCATATGGTTCACAATTATGAAGATTTGCAACCTAAACCCTGAGTTTTGGACCTATTTGCAAAAAGGTCCTATTTTAGTTCTAAGGTTAAGTCTAAAACCAGTGATATTAGCCCCACTTTGGAGCCCTATATCTCCCAAATTATGAGGATTTTGTTCTATGTCACCACATCAATTTGGTAGAGCTATTATGGGAGAATAACTTTGATGTAGACAGTCACTCCAGTTGTTATACAAAAATCAAAGAAATTGTTGCCCAAAGTTGCTCTGTCAGACTTGTATCAAGTCACTAGAACTGAACCTGAAGAAAGAAATGGTCACAGTGGTATGGGACCAAATTGAGCATGCCATATCCTTGAATTCATTCGATTTTAACCCAAGAATCCTATAGTAAGTTTGTAGACTGATGTTTAGTGAACGAATTTCATTAAGGGAGGCTGCTATGTTCTTAACAAAAATCCAGAGATATGGTGGGTAGAAGGTTGCCGGTTCAGATAAGTCCTGAAGATCCAATACGCTGAAAATCTGAAGAACACCAAAAGATCTACGGCACTGTTGATTTGGATGAACTTGGATAAATCGGTGAGGATTTGATCGCCTGGGAGTAACTCGGTACGTGGCATCGTTCCACGGGCCGAGCCACGCGTGGCCGGAGTTAGTCACCGGCGACCATCGTGACTCGATTAACTTTTGCCGCAGTGTCACCCATGCCTCGATCTCCCTCACTATGTCCCATACTGACGTGGTAGGCATGCGCTAACGAAGCTATCCATGGCCGGAGATCGCTAGCCGAGCCGCCGTGGCTATAAATAGCACCATGATCCACGGCGGGGTATGCACACCTCCACCCAGTGTGATGATCCAAGCCCAAATTCGCAAAGCCTCTGCCCCCTCCTCTCAAATTGAGTGTGCACGGTGAAACTATAGTTCCTAACGGCCGTGTAGCCCCAATCTCCACCCCCAATTTCACCTAGAGCCGCCGCGACACCATTTTTCCCCAACTCAGGTCTCTAAGCCACCATGGATAGCTCGTCCATGGCCAGCCCACTCTGGTAAGGTTCTACGCCTCTCAAGTGCCGTTTTCGCAACTTGGTATGCACTGGATGCTCATCGTGGCCACCGTTTGGTCAATTCGGCCAGGGTTGAACGGGAACGCGAGCTCGTGGTCACGGTTTCCGCCGTGCACGTGGGCAGACCGTTCTCAGTGTGTTCATGCCAAATTGGCGAGTGTTCCTAGGTCACCCTTGGTCGGTTATGTCCTCCCGGTAACTAGATGAGGTAGCCGTCGACGGCCATGGCCGACACGGGCTGCGTCGGTGATGATCAGCGAGCGCACCATGGTCAGGGACTTATTTAGTGAAGAAACAAAGTTCCAGGGACCCCTGTGTAAACTGTTAGTGACCTTTAAACTATTCTGTAGAGCATTTTACAAATTAGTTAAGACCTCCGGGGCATTTTTGCAAGATAGTCGCGCGGGCGCGTCCCTGTTCCCTGTGCGGACTGGCCCGCCTGGGCTGGTTTCGGCCTAAGACTGTTCATTCTTTCTCTTTTTCTTTTTCTACCAGAGCTAAATAAATTCTAGAAAATTGTAGAAAAATGGTAAAAATACCAAACCAATTTTACTAGATTCCAAATTTCCTATAGAATTTAATAAAAGTAGTTTCATGATTTTCAATCCAAATAGGAAATTATAGAGTATTTAAAACTATCTAAAACCTTGTTTCTGGATTTTTAGAAAATCAATAATAATTCCAAAAATCCCCAAACTTTTTAGGAGACCCTTATACATTATTTAGAAGCTTTGGGTAGAGTTTGGTATGATTTGAACCTTGTTTGATTCTTGGAACCCAAAACCCTACCTCCCCTGCCCTGTGAACTTCACTGTTGACTCCGGAAACCCTAAGTTCTCAGAGATCCGTGAAGGAATACTGTTGGGGCTATGCTTCGTCGCGCCGAAGGTCTTGTAGGAAGAAGCAGCTTCGGCTGAAGCTGTCCGCAGGAGATGACCGAAGGTTCCTCTTCATGAAGCTTCAGTATTGCAAACCGACTTAAAGATAGAATGACCTTTTAGTCCATAAAGGTCTGAGTCAATGTTGTAAACTTTTATGAGGGGCATAATTGTAATTCTTCACAGGCTGTGTCCTGTGTCTATAAATAGATGAACAGTACCCCCGTACTATTCACGCTGACTGGTACTCGTTCGTGCGTCACGCCTGTATTTTTGCCTTCTATCAAGGTACAAATGTAATTCAATATTTCCATGATTATATAATAAGGACATGTAATAATGCTATGTGATTATTCATGTTATTCTCTCATGTTTCATATGCTTCTCCTTTTATCAATATAAACTGTAATGATGAAGGTGTATCCTTCATGACCTTCGTCTGAAGACCGTTATATCCTAAGGGAAATAACGCCTCGAAGGACGAAGGGTACTTACCACTAACTTCTTTCTGTGTTGCCTTGTTCCTAATTCATAGCATTTGAGAACAAGTCCCCAACATTGGCGCCCACCGTGGGGTGAACTCACTTCCACTTTTTTTGAGCTGATGGCTTCGTTCAACGATCAAGCTGGAGCTGCTTCGGCTCCGAAGCTGCTATTCCCGATAACAGGCGGTTCATGTTCAGAGCCAGCCAACAAGAAGCAGAAGAAGGAAGCACAGAGAAGGGTACAGCATGTTGGGGTGCAAGGACCCTTCATCAAGTCAAGATGGTCTCACATTCCTATTACCTTCTCCCAAGAGGACCTTCAACTCAAGGATTACCCACACAACGATGCCATGGTTATCTCTTGTGTTATCAAAGGATTTCTGGTCCATAATGTCTTGGTTGATACAGGCAGTGCAGCTGATATTATATTTGCTAAGGCCTTCAGGCAAATGCAAGAGCCAGAAGATAAGATTCATGATGCTACGCACCCTCTCTGTGGCTTCGGAGGAAGACAGATTGTAGCGCTGGGCAAGATCACCATGTCAGTGACCTTCGGGTTCATCAACAACACCAGAACTGAGCAAGTTGTGTTTGGCATTGTTGACATGGAATACCCTTACAATGCAATATTGGTCGTGGCACCCTCAATGCTTTCGAAGCAATTCTTCATCCTGCCTATCTTTGCATGAAGATACCTTCGGATCAAGGACCCATTGCTATTCATGGAAGTCAGGAAGCTGCCAGAAGGGCCGAAGGAAACTGGACTGACTCAAAAGTAATCCATAACATAGATGGAGCTGAAGCTTGTGAACAGTACAAATTCAGAAGGGAGAAAGCAGCTTCAGCAGATCAGCCGAAGCCCATGCTCTTATGTGAGGACATAGCAGAGCAAAAGGTGCTGTTGGGCTCTCAATTATCCGAAGAGCAGGAGAAAACCTTGATAAGGTTTTTGTTCAACAACAAAGATGTTTTCGCATGGTCAGCCAATGACCTCTGCGGAGTAAATAGGGATGTTATTGAACACTCGCTCAATGTTGACCCATCCTTCAGACCCAGAAAGCAGAGGCTTCGGAAAATGTCTGATGATAAGGCCGAAGGTGCTCGTAATGAAGTCAAAAGACTTCTCAGTGCAGGAGTTATCAGAGAAGTAAAGTACCCAGAATGGCTAGCTAACACTGTTATGGTAAAAAAAGGCTAATGGCAAGTGGCGAATGTGTATCGATTTTATAGATCTCAACAAGGCTTGTCCGAAGGACGAATTCCCATTGCCAAGGATAGACTCTTTAGTTGATGTAGCAGCTTCTTCAGAGCTCATGAGTCTGCTAGACTGTTACTCAGGCTATCACCAAATCTGGATGAAGAAGGAAGATGAGCCGAAGACTAGCTTCATAACCCCAAGTGGCACATATTGCTATCTTCGGATGCCTGAGGGGCTCAAAAACGCTGGAGGAAGTTTCAGCAGAATGACTGCGAAGGTTCTCCAGTCTCAGATAGTCAGAAATGTGCTAACTTATGTTGATGACATCATTGTAAAAAGCACGAAACAGGAAAATCATATTGCTGATTTGCAGGAGACCTTCGCCAGTTTCAGACAAGCTGGCTTAAAGTTGAATCCAGAAAAATGTGTCTTCGGAGTAAAGAAGGGGAAATTTCTTGGATGCTTGGTTTCAACAAAGGGAATTGAAGCTAATCCAAGTAAAATTGAAGCTATACTTCGAATGGAGCCACCAACTACAAGAAAGGGGGCCCAAAGATTGACAGGGAGGCTGGCATCTCTCAATAGATTCATATCCAGATCAGCAGAAAGAAATTTACCATTCTTCGAAGTGCTGAAATCAGCCGAAGTCTTTCAATGGGGACCAAGCCAACAAAAAGCCTTTGAAGAACTGAAGCAATATTTGATAGATTTAACAACATTAACTCCAGCAGCGCCAGGGGCTCCTTTGTTGTTATACGTGGCAGCTTCGCACTCAGCGGTAAGTGCAGCACTTGTCCAGGAGAAGCTTGATGGCCAAGTCAAGAAGCAGGTTCCAGTGTATTTTGTATCTGAAGTTCTTAGTGTATCAAAGAAAAACTATACAGAATTGGAGAAGGTATTATATGCTGTTTTGATGGCATCCAGGAAGCTTCGGCATTATTTTCAAGCATACAATATTGTTGTTCCTTCTTCGCAGCCGTTGAAGGATATTATGAGAAATAGAGAAGCTACTGGACGGATTGGAAAATGGGCTGCAGAGCTCAATGAATTTTGCATTGATTATGTGCATAGATCCTCGATCCAGTCTCAAGCGTTGGCAGATTTCATTGCCGATTGGACGCCAGGGGCTCAGGATGAAGAAACAAATAAAGATGCCGAAGTGTGGACAGTGTTTTGCGATGGGTCTTGGGGAACCTTCGGAGCAGGAGCAGCCGCTGTGTTGGTCTCACCATCCAAAGTTAAAACTTGTTATGCGGCAAGACTCGATTTTAGCTGTACAAACAATATTACTGAGTACGAAGCCCTGCTTTTGGGCCTTCGGAAATTAAAAGCAATGGGAATCAGAAGGGCCATCCTTAAAACTGATGCCCAGGTTGTTTCGGGTCATATCGACAAGAGTTGCAAGGCTAAAGATCCGAAGCTTGAAAAATATCTAGACACGGTTCGAAGAATCGAAGCTTCCTTCGAAGGATTTTCTGTCAAAAATATCCCTCGAGGACAAAATAAGCATGCTGATTTGCTAGCTAAGTCAGCAGCACAGGGGCTGCCTTTACCTTCGGATGTGTTCTTCGAAACAATAAAGGCACCTTCAGTGGAACTCCTTGAAAGAGCAGTCCTCAATATATCTCCTGTCTATAGCGAAGATTGGAGAACTGAGATCATCTCTTACCTTCAGGGTAAATTCCTTTCAGATGACGAAGCTTATAACAGGAGGATAGAGGCAAGAGCTCGTCCATATGTCATGATAGAAGGGGAGTTGTACAAGCATGGAGTTTGCGCTCCGCTACTCAAGTGTTTATCTAGAACCGAAGGTATAGAGTTGATGAAAGAAATACATGCAGGCCTGTGTGGATCTCACATAGGATCTAGGCCGTTACTTGGAAAAGTTTTCCGCCAAGGGTTTTATTGGCCGAAGGCAGCTTCGGATGCAGCGGAATTAGTTCAAAAGTGCGAAGGCTGTCAGAAATGTGCAAGAGATCAAAAACAACCTTCATCCTTAACACAGCTCATACAACCCATCTGGCCATTGCAAAGGTGGAGCCTTGACTTGTTAGGTCCATTACCACCGGCCCAAGGGAACTTAAGATATGTTGTAGTGGCGGTGGAATATTTTTCTAAATGGATTGAGGCAAAGCCTTTAGCCACAATAACTTCGGCCACTGTCCAAAAGTTTTTCTGGCAGAATATTGTTTGTCGTTTCGGGGTACCAAAGGCCATCACTGTAGATAATGGAACACAATTCGACTCCGAAGCTTTCAGAGATTTCTGTGATCAAATTGGTACGAAGATCCATTTTGCATCAGTCAGGCATCCGGAGTCAAATGGGCTCGTTGAAAGAGCCAACGGCATTATAATGATAGGAATAATGAAGTTAATCTTCAATCAACCCAGGGGAAAGTGGCCAGATCAGTTAACCAAAGTGGTGTGGAGCCACAATACAACAACATCAAGGTCTACAGGGTTTACTCCATTCAAGTTATTATTCGGTGACGAAGCAATAACTCCGGAAGAAGCTAAAACTGGATCAATAAGAGTAGTAGCTTCGGCAGAATCTGGTTCTGAAGATGCTCATTCTGTGGAAAAAGATGCTTTAGAAGGGATTAGGCTTCAAGCTGTGGAGAATATCAATAAATATCAAGCCGAAACAATCAAATGGCGTGATAGAAAGGTTCGGCTGAAGAATATTGAGCCAGGACATTTGGTGCTTCGGAGAGTCGCCAACCCAGACACAGTGGGCAAGTTGCAGTTGAAATGGGAGGGACCTTTCTTAGTAGCATCCTCGTCAAGACCCGGTTCATACAGATTGAAGGATATGGACGGCAAGGACATTCCTAGATCTTGGAATGCGGATGAGCTTCGGCGATATTATGTGTAACTTGATGTAACTTTTTATGTCTTTTCTTTTTCATGGCACCCTTTTCCTTTCTAAAGGGGGAGAAAGGTTTTTAATGGGGCCATCATATGTAATTTTCTTTTTAGTTCTATAAGAGTAAAATCCCCCAAGGAATGTAAATGTAAAAGCTGAGAACGCACCATTGAGTGCCGAAAAGTAAAAAAGCGAAGAAGCTCCAAAGTCGTTCCTAAGGGAATGCAGAGCTTACAGCGAAAAGTCAACGCTGATTCCGCCAAAAGTAAAAGGCGAAGAAGCTCCAAAGTCGTTCCTAAGGGAATGCAGAGCTTACAGCAAAAAGTCAACGCTGATTACGCCGAAAGTAAAAGGCGAAGAAGCTCCAAAGTCGTTCCTAAGGGAATGCAGAGCTGATGTGTGATTGTTTCTAAGGAAATAATGGCTGAGGGTACGGCTTCGGATATGTGTTTGGACATTCATTTGCACATCACATTACATCATAGCATTTGCATTCATAAACATTCATTCAGGCATATATAGGATAATCATCATCATGGCATAAGTGGCTCCTTCGGCATAAAAGAAGAGCTTCTTCGTGTACAAAAAGGAGAGCTTCGGAAGTGTAACACCCGGATTTTAGGGGTCCAAAACCCGGGGTTAACATAAACACCAGGTATGCTGGGACCAAGTCTCAAACATATGATGTATAGTGGCACAGGATCGAATGTCACATCTTTACATATAACAGGAGTTCTATACAAAATAAATAATTACATTATAAGGAGACAACGGTCCAGCAACCCAAAGTTGACTGGGAGACGACGACCTAGACCACTCACGAACTCATCACAGCATCCTCCATGAGCATCATCCTGCAGTACCTGATCTTGACCTGTGGTGTATGTGAGACAGCAAGAGTGAGCTCACATACGTTCATCGCTCAACAAGTTGTGGGGAATAATGTGCATGAACTCGCCAAAGGTGGGAGCTCACATAAAGTGTAAGGCTTTCCAAAGAAGATGGTTAGAGCTGAGCATTGCTTTTAATGTTGGTCAAAATTTTATTAGCAGTTACTAAGTATAAGTAAATACCAAACCCAATTAAGTAATAGATCAAAAGTAACAACACCACCTGCAATGCAATGCATATGACAAATTGAATTTAGTTCCATAAATTAATCATGTGAGGGTCCGAGCTGCTCATGACCGTGAGCACGGCTAGTATACCAGTTTTACACTCTGCAGAGGTTGCGCATCTTTACCCACAAGTCATGTTACCCATCTGCCAAGGGATCGCGACTTCCCATACACCTCTACCGAGGAGGCGAGGCAGGGTAACACTACGAGGCCTTTACAAAGTTCCACTAGCTTCAGAAAACCCGCTACAGTTTATAGGAAGATCCAGTGCAGGAATCCCTTGCAGGACCGCCATCGCAGCAAAATCCTCCCGAGGGCCTCCCTACACTGACCTCTCCCCTACTGCCCTTGCCCCTTTCGGGTAAGGTAGTCTTCCACTAGCTTTCCTAATTAATCAGCCAAGGGCATCCCATACTACCCTTGTGGTAGCACTGTTTTCCCGGGTGGTCGCTCCATGTTCCAATTAACATAATGATCTTATCATGAACAATAAATAACAACTGATAACAAGAGTATAATCATGAATAGTGTAATCTTCATACCCAAAACCACATAAAGCACTAGCAAGTACTACCCAAAAAGTTTAGTGGTAAACAAGGTATAAAGATAATCAAACTAGGTAACCTGTTGGGTCCCATCAAATTAACCTATGCAGATCATTATGATTAATCAGAACATGGCTGGGTAAAAAGAAGTGATCAAGGGCACAACTTGCCTGGGCCTTGAGAATCCAGGTACCAGGATGATTCTTCAGATCCTCGTGAACTCACTGCTAGTCGTAGCAATACAAACATACGGGGTATAGGCAAAATTAACATTACACCAAACATATATGCAAAATACATATTAATAATCTACATATTAAAATAAGATCACAGGAAAAAGAATTATTAATTTTGGAGTTGTAGAATTCAAGTTATGAATTTCCTAAGATTCAAGGTGTTTATAATATGATTAATTGATAAATAAATTTTCTGACAGAGTTTATGTCAAAACAGTGATTCAAAATGGTAGAGAATATTATTACAAAATTTTAGGAATTGGAATGACTCAATTTGGAGTTCATATACATTTTCTATGAATTATATAAATTCTAGGAATTATTTTTATATTAAAAACTCATTTTCTAATTAATTTCCCTGATTTTATAACTCACTGGACTGGGCCTCAATTAAACAGAAGCGCAGGGGGCTCTGGGCAATTTTTCCAAGACTCAGACTACACCCGCACAGGATGGCGGGTTGATTTCAAGAAAAGGCAGGGTCTCTTATGAAAAAGCACCCGGCCGAAGGGTATCGGCCATCGAGAGCCATCCGATCAAGCGCGGACGGTTCAGATTAGATCCCGAGCCCCACGAACCGGTACGTTTTTATAACCGTACGATCCAAATCCTACGGTCACGATTTTATGAAACGAGATCCAACCGGGTTCGTCCATTAGCAGATCAGCGGCTCAGATCATCCACGCGAAAGGGTATCGCCTGATCTAATCTCAGCCGTTCAACAAGGATCGAACGACCCAGGCTCGTCCTCCACCTCCCGACCGAGCAGACGGCGGCGCCGCCCACCAACCGCGGTGGCCATCGCCGGAGCGTAGCAATTCCGGCCTTCCGGTGCCCTAGGGTTCAATCAAAAGCTACTACACCATGCTTAGGGAATGGCGAATACACTGAGGTAGTTCTCACCGCGGATTGTCGATCGGGTGACGTTGGCCACGGCGAGGTGCGGACCCGCGGTGGTGCCTTCACCACGGTGAGCAATTGCCGGCACGCAGCTCTCCAATCGCGCCAACCGAGGCCGAGAGCATGCACCGGAGGTCCCGTAGAAGCGCCCGAACCAGCAATCCCGGCCGCAAGGGCGTCGTTGTCACGAAAACCACGGCGGCGGAAAATCCCTGCCTCTCTCACTCCGCTTCTCTCAACTGAGGCCGGTGCTTGCGACCAGGGAATCCCGGGCGGCCTACTTATATGCGGCAAGGGTGTCCGAGGGAGCAGGGGCCGTTGAGCCAGCTCGGTCAATCACCGGGGACCTCGCGGCGGCGGTTGCGCGCGATTCCGGTAGGGAGGACGAGCCCGACCGCGAGGGCCCACGAGTCGGCGAGGCGAATAGCGCGAAGGGAGGGAGCGGCTGACAGCGGGGGCCCGCGAATCAGTGAAACCGAGCGTGAGCGGAAGAGCGACCGAGCGCGCGTGCGAGCGACTGGGCAGGGGGCCCCGCCCGACAGCGAGAGGTGAGAGCGTGCGTGAGGGGGAGAGACTGCCCCGTGGACCCGGGTTGTCGGCGCCAGCGGGTACGCAGTGAGCGCGCTGGAGTTCCTGTTCAGCGGGGCCCAGCCGTCAGTGGAACAAGGGAGCTGGGCTGCGCGTGGAGGAGAGGAGTTGGGCCGCGCGAAGGCAAGCGCTGGTGGGCCGAAATGATGTCCGCCGGCCCAGTTAGGGTTTTTATCTTTTTCCTTTTTATTTTCTATTTCTTTTCCCCATTTTCAAATCAAATTCAAATCCAATTTGAATTCAAGTTTGAGTTCAAACTTTGTGAATAACTTGTCTTCAGTTTGAAAGGTATAATTTATTAATGTAAGTGTGAAGGATAATTATTTTATTTTATGTAATATTTTTCTTAGTTCTTCCCTACTCCTTTTATTTTCTATTTTCTATTCCAAATTCAAATTTATACTTCTATTTTAGTTTTCAGATTTTTCAAATGTATCAATTGAATCCCAAGGGTGAATATAAACCATACTATTTTAATATTACTAATTTAAGTTTTATTCTCCTGATTATTTATTTCATGGGATGTATAAATGGTTTCCTTTTAAAAGAAAAATCCTTTTTCTCCTCTTTTTCTTATTTCCCAATTTTCAAAATGTTATGATACTTTGTTCAGATTTCTTCTACAAATTCCAAGTTCAGAATTTGGGTGTTACAAATCCTACCCCCCTTAAAAATAATCTCGTCCTCGAGATTTGTAAGGAAAAAGGATGCATACTCATATGCACAAACAAAGAGATCTCAACATGAGGTATAATTCTTTAACAAAACATTGGGTCAACAGACCTTTATTATTTCTTCTAAAATATTATCATATTACTAAAGTAACACCTAGATCTTACAAATCATCATAATTTATATCTATGTAGCTTGGTGAAGCTGGTGGTGGTGGGGGTTGTTGTTGTTGTTGTCTCTCCAGCCGTGCTTGCCTTATTTCTTGGCGGGCTTGACGTATTTCCTCGCGTTGTTGTCTTATCTGATTCTGCATCTCGGTCACCATGTCTGTTAACTGTTGTATTACCAGTCTTTGGGTAGCAACCACTTGATTGAGGTCAACAGGTGGAGGATTTGGAGGATTCATTTTCTGTTTGTTGTTACGTGATAATCTTTCCTTTCCTGGTATTAACCATGAAAGTTAGAAGTATATGGTAATAGTTTTGCAAAGGAAATTATTCAATAAGCGGAATGAATAAGCTAGTAGCTGGTCATAGTTCTGAAGATTCTTTAGTAGGGCTAAATTTATGTCCAGATTGGGGTAACCAATCATATAAGGTGAATATCCAAAGGTAGGATAGAATCTGTCAAGATGAGAGATATACATGGGTGAGATAGACTACAAGGTGTAGGTTAAAAGTTTGTTTGTTATTAGGTGGGAATAGAAAGGTTATATCATTCATCATGGTTCTATGGGTTGGGTTAGCTCATGGTTGAATTGATCCAATGTGCTAAGATAAGTTAATGCATGGCTAGTGGGGTCTAATCTATTTTACTAGTGTCATTAATCTGTTTAAGTGGACCACATTTAAGCTAGATCACATTAGACCACACTAGATCAGGTCACCTTAGGTAAGATAAGATCTAGATTAAATTGGATATGACTAGATTGAACTAGTTTAGGTTAGATAGGTTCAACAGGGTAAAATATGTTAGGATGTTTTGAGATTAGTTAGATAGGTTGTGATAAGATAGAGTCTCTTGCTAGTTTATAATTGAGGGGTTATGCAACTATCAGATGGTTAAGGTAGTTGCATATGGCCTAGTTGATCTGTCCTTCTTAATTTAGTATAAGGTGAACTAAGTTAAGACTTGTTTTATAGGAGTAGAGTCTAATCTATCTCATCAGTATTATCTAACATGTTTGATAAGTCACTTTAGATTAGATCATATTAGGTTAGATGGGATCTAGATTAGATTGGTATGACTAGTTTAACTAGATAAGATCTAATTAATTTGCATTAGATCATGGTTGATAAACTAGGGTGGATAAGTATGCTTATCAGGATAAGACAGATCCATAAAGATAAGATAGAATCTTCTGAGGTCAGTTAGATCTATTAGGATGAGATACAATCTTTTCAAGATAGGATGAGTATCTTTTAAGATGAGATGGATCTATTAAGGTAAGGGAGAATCTTTTAAGATAAGATGAATTGGT
This sequence comes from Zea luxurians, assembly GCA_029449295.1. Lineage (NCBI taxonomy): Eukaryota > Viridiplantae > Streptophyta > Magnoliopsida > Poales > Poaceae > Zea > Zea luxurians. The sequence goes on from JAOPSE010000090.1 coordinate 3,922,624, forward strand.
TAGAATGAGAGCTTTTTAGGATAAGATAAGTCTTTTAAGTTAGATATGTTCCAATGGGGACAATCTAGGCTGTCTAGTTATTTTATAAATATATTTTAATACCTATGTGTATATGCAGATGCAATTGTGGACATTACTCCACAACTCATCACACTCAAACAAAGATCCAAATCAGACATGTTTCATAAGAACAAACATTCAAATACATAAACACTTATAAAAATGGTTTTGTTTTTGTTCCTAGGATTAGGTCTCCTATTCCTAAAGGTCACTTTAGGTTAAGGATTTCAAAGTTTGAAATCCACATTTGTCTTTAGAATGAAAAGGTAAGAGTAATCAGAGTAAAGCGGAAATAGATGAGAAAAGATTGAGATAAGTTTAGAATAGCAAAGGAAAGTAAGTATTGGTTGTCCAGTTCTATCTAGGTTTCGTCCTACAGTCAACATTCCTCTGATACCACTTCTGTAACACCCGGATTTTAGGGGTCCAAAACCCGGGGTTAACATAAACACCAGGTATGCTGGGACCAAGTCTCAAACATATGATGTATAGTGGCACAGGATCGAATGTCACATCTTTACATATAACAGGAGTTCTATACAAAATAAATAATTACATTATAAGGAGACAACGGTCCAGCAACCCAAAGTTGACTGGGAGACGACGACCTAGACCACTCACGAACTCATCACAGCATCCTCCATGAGCATCATCCTGCAGTACCTGATCTTGACCTGTGGTGTATGTGAGACAGCAAGAGTGAGCTCACATACGTTCATCGCTCAACAAGTTGTGGGGAATAATGTGCATGAACTCGCCAAAGGTGGGAGCTCACATAAAGTGTAAGGCTTTCCAAAGAAGATGGTTAGAGCTGAGCATTGCTTTTAATGTTGGTCAAAATTTTATTAGCAGTTACTAAGTATAAGTAAATACCAAACCCAATTAAGTAATAGATCAAAAGTAACAACACCACCTGCAATGCAATGCATATGACAAATTGAATTTAGTTCCATAAATTAATCATGTGAGGGTCCGAGCTGCTCATGACCGTGAGCACGGCTAGTATACCAGTTTTACACTCTGCAGAGGTTGCGCATCTTTACCCACAAGTCATGTTACCCATCTGCCAAGGGATCGCGACTTCCCATACACCTCTACCGAGGAGGCGAGGCAGGGTAACACTACGAGGCCTTTACAAAGTTCCACTAGCTTCAGAAAACCCGCTACAGTTTATAGGAAGATCCAGTGCAGGAATCCCTTGCAGGACCGCCATCGCAGCAAAATCCTCCCGAGGGCCTCCCTACACTGACCTCTCCCCTACTGCCCTTGCCCCTTTCGGGTAAGGTAGTCTTCCACTAGCTTTCCTAATTAATCAGCCAAGGGCATCCCATACTACCCTTGTGGTAGCACTGTTTTCCCGGGTGGTCGCTCCATGTTCCAATTAACATAATGATCTTATCATGAACAATAAATAACAACTGATAACAAGAGTATAATCATGAATAGTGTAATCTTCATACCCAAAACCACATAAAGCACTAGCAAGTACTACCCAAAAAGTTTAGTGGTAAACAAGGTATAAAGATAATCAAACTAGGTAACCTGTTGGGTCCCATCAAATTAACCTATGCAGATCATTATGATTAATCAGAACATGGCTGGGTAAAAAGAAGTGATCAAGGGCACAACTTGCCTGGGCCTTGAGAATCCAGGTACCAGGATGATTCTTCAGATCCTCGTGAACTCACTGCTAGTCGTAGCAATACAAACATACGGGGTATAGGCAAAATTAACATTACACCAAACATATATGCAAAATACATATTAATAATCTACATATTAAAATAAGATCACAGGAAAAAGAATTATTAATTTTGGAGTTGTAGAATTCAAGTTATGAATTTCCTAAGATTCAAGGTGTTTATAATATGATTAATTGATAAATAAATTTTCTGACAGAGTTTATGTCAAAACAGTGATTCAAAATGGTAGAGAATATTATTACAAAATTTTAGGAATTGGAATGACTCAATTTGGAGTTCATATACATTTTCTATGAATTATATAAATTCTAGGAATTATTTTTATATTAAAAACTCATTTTCTAATTAATTTCCCTGATTTTATAACTCACTGGACTGGGCCTCAATTAAACAGAAGCGCAGGGGGCTCTGGGCAATTTTTCCAAGACTCAGACTACACCCGCACAGGATGGCGGGTTGATTTCAAGAAAAGGCAGGGTCTCTTATGAAAAAGCACCCGGCCGAAGGGTATCGGCCATCGAGAGCCATCCGATCAAGCGCGGACGGTTCAGATTAGATCCCGAGCCCCACGAACCGGTACGTTTTTATAACCGTACGATCCAAATCCTACGGTCACGATTTTATGAAACGAGATCCAACCGGGTTCGTCCATTAGCAGATCAGCGGCTCAGATCATCCACGCGAAAGGGTATCGCCTGATCTAATCTCAGCCGTTCAACAAGGATCGAACGACCCAGGCTCGTCCTCCACCTCCCGACCGAGCAGACGGCGGCGCCGCCCACCAACCGCGGTGGCCATCGCCGGAGCGTAGCAATTCCGGCCTTCCGGTGCCCTAGGGTTCAATCAAAAGCTACTACACCATGCTTAGGGAATGGCGAATACACTGAGGTAGTTCTCACCGCGGATTGTCGATCGGGTGACGTTGGCCACGGCGAGGTGCGGACCCGCGGTGGTGCCTTCACCACGGTGAGCAATTGCCGGCACGCAGCTCTCCAATCGCGCCAACCGAGGCCGAGAGCATGCACCGGAGGTCCCGTAGAAGCGCCCGAACCAGCAATCCCGGCCGCAAGGGCGTCGTTGTCACGAAAACCACGGCGGCGGAAAATCCCTGCCTCTCTCACTCCGCTTCTCTCAACTGAGGCCGGTGCTTGCGACCAGGGAATCCCGGGCGGCCTACTTATATGCGGCAAGGGTGTCCGAGGGAGCAGGGGCCGTTGAGCCAGCTCGGTCAATCACCGGGGACCTCGCGGCGGCGGTTGCGCGCGATTCCGGTAGGGAGGACGAGCCCGACCGCGAGGGCCCACGAGTCGGCGAGGCGAATAGCGCGAAGGGAGGGAGCGGCTGACAGCGGGGGCCCGCGAATCAGTGAAACCGAGCGTGAGCGGAAGAGCGACCGAGCGCGCGTGCGAGCGACTGGGCAGGGGGCCCCGCCCGACAGCGAGAGGTGAGAGCGTGCGTGAGGGGGAGAGACTGCCCCGTGGACCCGGGTTGTCGGCGCCAGCGGGTACGCAGTGAGCGCGCTGGAGTTCCTGTTCAGCGGGGCCCAGCCGTCAGTGGAACAAGGGAGCTGGGCTGCGCGTGGAGGAGAGGAGTTGGGCCGCGCGAAGGCAAGCGCTGGTGGGCCGAAATGATGTCCGCCGGCCCAGTTAGGGTTTTTATCTTTTTCCTTTTTATTTTCTATTTCTTTTCCCCATTTTCAAATCAAATTCAAATCCAATTTGAATTCAAGTTTGAGTTCAAACTTTGTGAATAACTTGTCTTCAGTTTGAAAGGTATAATTTATTAATGTAAGTGTGAAGGATAATTATTTTATTTTATGTAATATTTTTCTTAGTTCTTCCCTACTCCTTTTATTTTCTATTTTCTATTCCAAATTCAAATTTATACTTCTATTTTAGTTTTCAGATTTTTCAAATGTATCAATTGAATCCCAAGGGTGAATATAAACCATACTATTTTAATATTACTAATTTAAGTTTTATTCTCCTGATTATTTATTTCATGGGATGTATAAATGGTTTCCTTTTAAAAGAAAAATCCTTTTTCTCCTCTTTTTCTTATTTCCCAATTTTCAAAATGTTATGATACTTTGTTCAGATTTCTTCTACAAATTCCAAGTTCAGAATTTGGGTGTTACAGGAAGAAAGGGAAATGTTGTCTTCTATGCTTCGCTGTGTACGAAAAGAAGGGAAGGTGTTTTTTCGCCTTCAGCTCAAAAAGAAGATAATTTCGTCCACAACAAAGCACTTCACATACATTAATAGAAGGGTAAGAGCATAATACAAGGTATGAATAGAACTCATCAAAGACAAGTTTAGTTACATTTACACAAGTTATCTCAAAAGTTTCCTGAGTTTGTCTACAGTCTACTTCTACTTAATCTTCGAGGGATTTTAGCTTCGGCGTCACTCTTTTTAATCATCGACTTCGGCTTCGTCATCCTACATGAATTAAGTTGTAAGTCAAAATCGAGCTTGAAGAAAGAGGTAAGCACAAGGTATGATTTCTTACTGGTTCAAGATGACTCCGAGCTTCGTCTCCAGCCTTTTCTCGCCCGCCTTTTGTCCATATCATTTTTATAAATCTATTGGAAATACTTCGGGCGAGATCAGGGATGTCATCTAGGATTGATGGTGATAAAGTGAAGTTGGGCCTATTAACAATCTTTCCATGGTCGCAGCCAGCTTTTAGGAAAGCTGCAGCAGTGCCCCGAGAAGCTACCCAGGCGCAGAAGTCACCGTGCCCAGCTATAACTTCGTCGAGCTCGTCAATTTCACCCACAATATGTTCGAAGGTCTTCGGTAAATCTTCAGCTGAGGGGGAGAATTTCTCACTGCTGGCTCCAACTGAGTGAAAAAATTTTCTTAGTCGTTGAATGCATTTGTTGCTAAATTCCAAACATTTTTCTTGAAGGTCCGCCAATAGTTTTCTCAAATCTGAATTTTGTTGAGCTTCGGCTTCAAGTTTTGCCTTAAGTTCTTGCTTTTCTTGTTCAAACTGCTTAGATTGGCAGAGAAGCTTCGTGTTCAGTTCTGTTATTTTTGCTTCGGCTTTCGCCAATAAACCTTCAGTTGCCTGGAGCTCAAAGTTTTTCTTCTCAATATCAGTTGATTGCTCCTTTATTTTGTTTTCTAAATTTTCAATTATAACTTCGTGTTTCTTGTCTTCAAAATCTTGCTGCATTTTCAAGGCCTTGCTCAACAGCATACTCTGCACGAAAACAACCTTCGTTAGACATGTTTTCATTATTAAAAACAATAAAAGTCGAGGGAATAGTAGCTCACCTTGAAATTGGAATAAAATAAACTACCAACGATATGTTGTCGTCGGTAGCGGCTAATGTCCATTTCCAGCTTCGGAAAACCGATACTCTTTGACAGAGTACTGATAACTTTGGCTCCAGTTTGGTTTCGGATACAATCTAATTTTTCATCATCAATACCTCCGAAGAGGAGTGCTCCTGGTTTGTACCCGCAAGATTTGGCATACTCTTTAAGCTCTTCTATTTCGGGTTTTGACAATTTTTCTCCAACTAAATTTTGAAACATGAAGGCTTCGTTCCCTGAAGCTTCGTCAGCAATTTCCTTTCCTTTCCCCGACGCTGCGGCCACGGCCTCTTCGGCGGCAGCGGTAGCTTCTTCTGTGGCCATGTCTAGCAGTATTTTGTTGATGTGTTCGATTGTGCTTTCCAGGTTCACATCTTCAGTTGAGGCAGCTTCGGCAGCTGCGACCTCCGAAGGTGTGATTTCAATATTTGTTCTTTCCTCAGCCGCTGGTGTCTTCTGAGCCGAAGCTCTTGGTGGTGTCTTGTCAATAACCTCTGTCACAGTGATAATTCTTTGTCTCTTTACTTTAGTCGTCTTCTTCGTTTTTTCGGGCTCCTTTTCCTTCTGAAAAAACTTTGTCAGTTGAGGCCCCAATGGACTTAGCTTTGCAGGCAGGGATTCAGTCATTACCATCAAAATTTCCTCCACGTCAGTGGCAGAGGGTGATGCGGGGGTTTCTTCTTCGTCAGATATTTTTTGCTTCGGAGAAGACGCTTTCCTCTTCTTCGGAATTCTCTTCTTTGATGGTTCTTTCTCATCTTCATTTAAGGATTCAGTTGTCCTTTTCCTTTTCTGGCCCCCGACACCTTTGTTCAGATTTTCATAGTCAGGGTATTCAAAACCCAGGGCGTCCAGCACTCGATTCAGTCTTCGCTTCGGACGGGTGCCGAAGGCCGCAGTCATCAATTGATCTTCTTTTTTGGAGTAATTGCCAAGTATTTCATTGCACATTACTTCAATTGTATCCAGCCACTCTTGACAAGGTGTTTTAAAGTATTTCTTAAACTTGAAATAGTAAGGTAAACGCACAAGTTCGCCTTCTTTCTTCTCCTCCTTTAGCTTCGGCATTTCCCATTCTTTTAAAGTAGGAAAAACCCTGAAGGCCAAGAACTCCTGAACCAGGTCTCTTGTACTGATATGCTCTGCAATAATTCTGAATTCATCCATTGCCTGTTGTGTTGGACCTTCTGGTGTCATGTTGCAGCGAGGTCGGATTTCTCCGAAGATCAGTTCGAGTGGACTTTGCACAAGCTTCTCCTTGTCGTCATCAACCTTGACATAGAACCATTCTGATTTCCAGCCTGCCGGCCATTTGCTTCGGTAGCTGATTACAGGAAACTTTGTGGTTTTCCGATAAGCAAAATTATAACAACCAAAATTGTCATGCAGTCCATCTTTTCTAGCCTTCGTCTGATAGTGCAGTTCGTGAACTCGACAAAAACTGTCTGCAAACGGCTCCACCGCTTGGCTTCGGAGGGCCCAAATATAAACGCTAAGCCTAACGATGGCGTTAGGAGTTAACTGATGAAAGTAGATACCAAACCTCTTCAGTACCTCTGCAATAATCTCATGTAGGGGGAATCTTAATCCAGCCTTTAGAAAGCTCTTGAAAATGACAATTTCATCCTTCTCCGGCTTTGGGGTAGTCTCTTCTCCCTCGAAGCATAATAGCTTCTTCTGATTCTCATTGAAAAAGCCCGACTTTACCATTTTGGAGAGATCAGCCATCGAAACAGTAGACTTTCCGAAGTCCAAGTGGCTGGGCTTACTCGGCATGGCAATACGATAATCATCTTCGGGATCAGTTTCTTCAACATTCTCTTCTTCTGCTTCGGCAGTTGCTTGTCCTGCTTCAACAGTGGGGATTCCTTCCGAAGTTACCAGTCCGGATCGTTGCATTGCTTCGGAGATGGGAATAGTCTCCGAGCCTTCAGCTTCGCCTCCTTCACGCTCAACCCTAGCGATAGAGCGCACTCTGGCCATTTAATTCTGAATTTGCGGGAACTAAAAACTTTTTCCTCCAAAGTTTTTTCTTCTAACGAAGTAGGCTTCAAGCTGGAGCTTCATTTGAGTCCAAGAGTCAAGCTTCGGCTATGGTTAAAAATTTTGGCAGCAAAACAGTGCAAATAGCAATGAATGCTGTGGTAACTTCACACCTACTTGTCTATTTATATAGTGCTGCAGGTAAGAAGGCGAAACGCCAGGATTTTTACACCACGCGGACAGCCGCTTGCACTCGCTGCACGGTGGACCGCAGAGACCAAACAGTAACTCTGCAAGGTGGGAATGCTACGCGCTCGGAAACTGAATCGTTTCTCGACAACGAGCTCAGGGAAGGTGTTTTTTGGACCTTCGGCTTCCCGAAGCTTAAGAGACTTTTTTCACGGATCAAGCTCGTTACGAAAAACGATCTAGCGCCGCGAAAGGGGCTACTGTTGGGGCTATGCTTCGTCGCGCCGAAGGTCTTGTAGGAAGAAGCAGCTTCGGCTGAAGCTGTCCGCAGGAGATGACTGAAGGTTCCTCTTCATGAAGCTTCGGTATTGCAAACCGACTTAAAGATAGAATGACCTTTTAGTCCATAAAGGTCTGAGTCAATGTTGTAAACTTTTATGAGGGGCATAATTGTAATTCTTCACAGGCTGTGTCCTGTGTCTATAAATAGATGAACAGTACCCCCGTACTATTCACGCTGACTGGTACTCGTTCGTGCGTCACGCCTGTATTTTTGCCTTCTATCAAGCCGAAGGTACAAATGTAATTCAATATTTCCATGATTATATAATAAGGACATGTAATAATGCTATGTGATTATTCATGTTATTCTCTCATGTTTCATATGCTTCTCCTTTTATCAATATAAACTGTAATGATGAAGGTGTATCCTTCATGACCTTCGTCTGAAGACCGTTATATCCTAAGGGAAATAACGCCTCGAAGGACGAAGGGTACTTACCACTAACTTCTTTCTGTGTTGCCTTGTTCCTAATTCATAGCATTTGAGAACAAGTCCCCAACAGTATTCAAGACTTTAGATAATAAACTCTTATTATCTTTGCACTCTCATGAGCATTACATAAGCATTCATTATTATGTATGGTTATATTTAGAAAACGAAGAAGAGGTAGAAGAAGAGAAGACTCCACCACCACCACCACCTGAGGAACATCAGGCAGGCAGCTGTTTCTATTTTGACATCTGTGGAGCTGAGCCTGACTCACTAGTAAAACAAGGCAAGCCCCGGTGCATTTGCCACCTCCTTGATTCTTTTAAACTCTTACTCACTTGCTTGATGCATTAGGTGATAGGAGTTGATTGCTAAAACAATTCCTGCATTTCCTTCCTTGAATTTGATTACCTTCCATGGAATCCTTGTTTTACAAAAGGTTTTTCCTATGCTTAGTCTTGCTTTAGCAAAACAAAATGTTTTGTTTTTACAAAAGATGATGTTGCAAAGTGGGAGGGATGTTTTTGAAAATAAAACTTGATGGTGGATCCATCATGGCCATGATGGGTTCAACATCGGAAAAGATGTACCTCTGCCAGGTACCAAACTTTGAGGATTGAAATGATTAAGCTGAGACCAGGCGGGTGACTTGCACGAGAAGAGAGTCTCGGTGTAGTGTCTCCGTCTGAGTCGATTAAGGACCGTGTCGATGTAGGCTTGATGACCGAGGACCCTTTAACTGGTCACATGCCTCATCATGGGTAAGCTTTGCCTCGGGCAGACTAATACCAGAATAAGATACCACGCAATGGGAGTGGAGAGATGGCGAGAGTAGCGTGTACCCTCCATGGAAAGAGGCTGGACGGTGGTGTATCTATGCTCTCGGTTGGCGTGAACCTGATTTGGTCTTAAGAACCCCAGTGGCGAGTTGACATATGCAAGGGTTAAGTGCTACATATGTCATGTGATTGGAGATCCTCAGCTGAGTATAATCGATTCGGATCACCGTACCTTCGCGGTTATGAAGACTTGGTCACTGCCCTATACGTAGAACTCCAGTGAAGATGAAGGGTTGTTAAGAAATTGGCTAGTGCAGGTCAAGTGATTGAACTAGGGTACAAAGAACTCTAGAGACAGGTAATCTTACTTAACCTGACAAATAAAATTGGATTTTTTTAAGGATCCACTTTTAGTAAGCATTTCTGCAAACAGAGTCTTTGACTATTGTTAAGCCTTACCTTGACTCTCTCAAAGCCAGCATACCCTTGAGAGTCTTTTCTTTAGTCGGGTAAGACTTGCTGAGTAATTCCATACTCAGGGCTTTGTCCCATGTTGTTTTTAGGTGAGGAAGCAACCAACTTTTGTTGCTTCTGTTCTAAGGTGGTACCAAAGGAAGAGCACCAGGAGTGAAGCTGCGGGAGGAAAGGATCCTCCATAGAACTTTTGTTTAAAACTTATCGGGAGGGGTTTTTGCCTCCCATGGTTTGTATTAATAATACTCAGCACTCATATATTATATTTCTGGTCTGTAATAATATAACTCTGTCTTACTTTTAAATAAAGGTAAGTTTATGTAACTGCTTCTGCATTTTCGTATCTCCGATGCTTGTGATGTCTGCGTGACGGGTGAAATGCTCTTGGGAAAGGTAAGAAAAGCAGATACCAAACTTGTCAAGTGATTCAGGGGCACCTGCAGGGTTGTCTGAGGTCCGTTGGACAAGGACAACTGTAGGTGGGCCTAATGACTTAGGAGGTTCCGTCACACAGGTGGCGAGCAGCTATCCGAAATGCACGGTACAACCAAGCGCTTAGACGCTACCACCAACGGTTCGTGCATAGTAGGGAGCTCAGGGTCGGGGACCTAGTCCTAAGGCGAGTACTAAACCGAGAAGGTCTCCATAAACTCTCCCCCAACTGGGAAGGACCCTTCAAGGTGACGGAAGTATGCTGACCTGGGTGCGTCCGCCTCGCCACAACTGAAGGAGAGTCTCTACCCAACCCCCTCCAACGCGCGCCTAGTGCTCACAGTGACTCGGACCCTGACATGGGGGCCCAGGTCCACATGTCACGCACCCGGGGAACCAGTCTCCGAGTGTGTGGAAGACGGGCCGTCTCCCCGGAAGCAAACTGTCACGCATGTCGCTTAGGGGTCGCTGAAAGATATTTTTAGGCGACAGCAATAAGACGCCTCGCGCGCAGCCCATCGAAACCGGCGGGAGCGGAGGCCACGTACCTGCCAGATGTGGGGACAGACGTGGCAGGCGGCACGACTGAAGGCAAGTTGGCGACGGTTACGTCAGCAAGTGCCCGGAGAATTGGAGATGGCACGACAACCAGACTTTGGCCCCACCTACAGGCTTGTAACCTCCCCTGAGGCGGGCCCGGGGGCCAATGTCGGTACCCTGAAACAGGGGTGCCCCTTACTATAGTAAGGAGGCATGGTAAACCGCACCTCCCCCCACCACGTGGGCAACTCCGAGGCCACCAGATGACCAGAGAAGGTAACATATACCGTGATATTATCAATGGATCCGGACCCCAGTGAGAGAATGCCAGACCTCAGCATTCCTAGCTAGGATCTTAGAGTTCCCCTAAATGGGACCTGAACCCTTCTAAGAGAGGTCCGGACCGTCCACTACAAGATCTCGAGACGAGGAGTACCTGGCCTAAGTCGAAGGCGTACAGGGGTCTGGCACAGACACTTGTCTGGGTCTTGCTAGGCACACCTGCGCTCCCCGCTCAGGCAGGGACCCGGTGCTACAACGTGGCCTGCGGATCGTGACGTAAGCCGGAGAGCAGAGCCTGACGTAAGGCCACAGGGTCGTGCGATCTCTGCATTTATTATGGAGATCGCACGCCGCCTAACCGACCTGTAGACGGGCGATGTGCCGACTCAGCATTTAATGTGCCCCGTCCACTCTGCTGGCAGGCGGCGACCAGACCAGGCGGCGCGCCTGTCCAATCAAGCAGCGGGCAGTACGCCCACACTGTGGCAGAACCTTCCAAGGTATCGGGCCCACATGCAGCTGTCCTTGTCCTAAAGACCTCAGACGGCCATGCATGTGCACCAGATAACTTAACAGGATCCGTCCGATTGCCCCAAAGACATCGGATAAACCACTTACAACCAGAACCGCGGGATTAAGTAACACAAATCACACACACCAATATTTTTGCAGCGGAAATCTTGTTACCAAATTTTACAAGTTACAAAAATTTTACATTATTTTATCGGAGTGATTACAAAAGTATAATTTTGAAATATATGCTAGCTCAAATGACCATCCTCAGTAAGAAGATAAATACGGGGTATACTTATATAAGAAGGCCGAGCCCACCGGCACTTAACACCATCGTTAGCAGCACAAAACTATAACCTGAAAAACAATAGGGAATAAAACCCTGAGTATGGAATTACTTAGCAAGACTTACCCGACTAAAGAAAAGACTCTCAAGGGTATGCTAGATTTAGGAATCAAGGAGAGGCTCTTATCAAGAATCAACTTAGATACTTTTGCAGAAAAAGCTTACTAAAATGAGTCCTTACTTTCAATGTTTTAACGCCATATTAGATATTAATAGACTCTGGTTGCATCTAGTCTAATTTCACCATCTCATCAATACAACATCATTTTTATTCATAATGTTTACATCCTGACTTAGGTTGCAGGGCAACGATCAAGTCTCCACTCTCCGAGGATATAACGGCGATCCGAATCGATTTACTCAGCTGAGGATCTCTAGCCACACGACATATGTTCCTCGTAACTCTTGCATATGTCTACCATTCCCATGGATCCTCCACTGCATGAACAGGTTCGCGCCACCCGAGAGCACACCACCCCTTTTAGGCGGTCCTTTGCCAGGAGGGTACGTGCCACTCTCGCCATCTCTCCACTCCTAGTGCGCGATTGTCTTTTCATGTATGGAATAGCCGAGTTCAAGCTTACCATGTCCCATATCCAGGGCATGTGGCTAGTTAAGATAGTCCTTGATCATACAGGCCTACATACGCATCCAATCCTTAATTAACCTAGGCGGAGCATCACCTGTTCCTAGCCCAAGTTTCGATTTAAGTACTTCCATCCTTAGGATTGTTTTGTGTTCCTTAGGATGAAAAGAGCATTATAGGGAACTTTGCAGTAAGATCCCACCATGCTCTCAATGAAAATATTATTGCAGGTAGAAGCCATCTTTCCTCAGGATAACCCCTAAGCTAGGCCTTAATGCAAAAGACAACCTCTATCCACAAGATCTAAGCAGGGCTAAGCATTTTTGTAAATCATATTTTGATACTTCATCAGAAGTATCTATAAAGGTATGGATATCAAGGTAGGCAATGCATCAAAGGGTTTCTAAGCAACTCCTATAAACTTAATGCACATTTCACTAGACTTAAAGTGTATAAAAATCTTTTAAAAACACAGGGAAGGGGTTGCATGCACCGGGGCTTGCCTTTGTTGCAGTGAAGAGGTTCCAGATCTTTCTACCCAATACCCAGTTAGATAGCTCCATCCACTTGATGAATAGGCACTGAAGTAGACTCCTTCAAACACCACTTCTTCTAGGTGTTCTACAAGTCAATTACAAATACATGTATGCTTATGTTATGTTATGAAATGCAAACTCTCACAAGGATAGGTGGGAAACATAAATACTCCTAAATAAGTACATGACAATTATACCATACTTCTACACAACCTAGCACTTGATAAAAGTGACTAACTTGAATTCACTTAGGTAAACCAGGCAACTAATCCAACTTATATCTCATCCAAAAGCTTAAAACTTCTTAAGCAACTTCATCTCTTCACTTAACTACTAGGTGTCCTCATTTCATAGGTGAAATCCTTTTCCTTTTGGGCAACTATTATTTCGCTAAGCAAATCACATCCAAACTGTTCCAAACTTTGCCCAAGAGTTCATATTCTGATAACAAGTCTCTCCAAAAATTTTTGGTATTATCCTCTTATTTATAAAACTCAAATAGGCCTTTCAAGAGCACCTTAAATTCACTAAAATTATTCTAACTGATCTAAAAATCATAAAACCAACTTTACCAGAGAGCTCTTGATTTTACATATCCAACAAAATTTGTCCCATGATTTTTGGAATTTTCTACTATTTTTGGCACTATTTTCAAGTTCTCTAGAAAAGGAAAAGACCAAACTGTGAACAGTATCGAGCCCAATCTCGCCACTCAGCCCACGCAAGAGGACAAAGCCGGCCCATGGCTGGCAGCCCGCGTTCCTGCATCGGTGTTTTTGCCAGAAGGCTCCTTACGCATAGATAAATCCAGTACGGGCCCGATCTACTGTTGGTCTGTCTTGCTAACAAAATCACTTAAGCCCCTCGACTTTGTTTCTTTTGCAAGGTCCCGTCCACGATACTGCCGCACCCAACTCCAGCGATCCAGCGCCTAACCGACCACCATGGCGCAACATAGACGACGATGATGGTACCCATGTGATCCCTGATCCACGGTGGTCCAAAGTATGGGCTTAAGCGATCCACGGCGAGCCGAGAACAACGTTACCGACAGTGGCGGCAGAACACTGGGTCCGGTGATCCTTAATTCCAAAATATTCACACGGTAGTGTTTGAATTAAGCGCGCGGAGAATATCACTAACCTTCCTTGGTTATGGTGCGCGCGAGAGATTGGCCGGGGACGATTCAAGTTGGTCGAGCGACGGTGGAGCTGTCCACGGCTCCAGTCTAGGGCGGCGCAACCCCGTTCTAGGCAGTACACCATAGTAGAGTTGAAGCAGCAAACATGGTGAGCTTCACTAATCAATGAAGAGCATGAAACATGTACAACACAGTTGAGGAATCCTTTGAAATTACCTAGCCATGGTGTAGTGGCAACTGGATGGGTATGGTCACCACGGCACAGGGAAAATAACACTCAGCTCTGGAGCAGCTCAACTATGTGGTATAGGAGAGGGTTACACCAGTATGAACATGAGACACCACACTCTTTGCAGGTGTCTGTGAGCAGAGCTCACGGCAGGGAGGAAATCTCCACTGGATCCTGCGCTTATAAACAGCTGAAATGAGGTAGGTGTTCCCTGAACTTGGCAAACATGCAGTGAAGGAGTATTTTCAGCGTGCCAGCACTACTTGAGTTAATCAACGTGGCCCTCATGCACCAGATCTGCACCAGCACACCATATAGCTGAGATATTGAACTTGGTCACTTACAACACAAATATCTATTGTTGATATGCTCTAACAGGTCCACAACTTGATATTTCAGTCGAGCAGTCCACAACATGATTTTTACTCATTAATGCCCCTCTTCTCACTGCTCCCATATCACTCAGATTAACAGGTTCAGCTGATACACTGCACTTGGTTGATATTTTTTTTACAGCCAAAATATCCCCCTGTCCAGAGAATACAGACAGGAAGTATAACAGCTGGGAACTCAACTTGGGGATAGGTTCAATTTGATCAAAGCTGATATTTCCTACAGTAGGAACTCGACTCCTAGATCCCTCGTTGCTCCCCCCAAAACCTGATCCAGATTTGAGAACAAAGTGGATGACAGCAAGGAGTGAAGATATTTTCTACACCTCAAACCAATCCATACTGCATCAACTTCATCAGTGCTACTGCTCCACTTCACTTCTCCTTGTTCAGTACCCTTAATCTCACAATTTCAGACAGCCACTAACCCTTCTTCCTTAACCATATTTATTTTTCACACATAGCTTTACCAACCTGTTATAGCCACCTAAGACCAAGAATGTAGAGATCAAGGGCCACAATGCTCTAAACTTCCTTCCAAACCTGATCCTTCTGCTATTGTTACCTGAAACCCGAACCTGACAGGACACCTTCTGAAACAATTTACTCCCAATTTTGTACAGCTCCAAGCCTCCAAGTCCCACTTTTGTAATAGAAGTTACTCATTGTACTATGGTCTTCAAACTTGCTACTTAGAGTAGGACTCATAACTCCAGGAATTAAATTCTAAAGAGCTCCAAAATTGGTTGAACAACACCCTGAAACAGATTTTGTGAACTGATACAGCCCACCCCTAGTCTGACAGGGAAGATTTGGAGGTATTTTACTCCCAAATTTCTGTAGAACCAAGTCCATCCCACTTTATAAAACTTGTTCTAATTAATAAGGTCTCCAACTTAAATATAGAAACTTTAGTCCAAAACCACTTGCATTAATCACAAATGAGCTCCAAAGTAGACACCATTCACTGATTTCAGGTTTCACCCACTGAACCAAATTCAGTTACAGAAATGCCTAGAAGCTAATCTTTGGGGCATTTTTATCCACTTTTTATGTGGGAACAAGCCAAAGTCACTTAAAGAAACTTGTTCACCATCATATGGGCTTCAACTTCTCTATAAACGGCACAGCAGAAAACATTATAGAACAACCAAAACCAGCTCCAAAACTGCACTAAAAATGCTGATTTCAGACTTTCAGTTCTGAATAAACTAAGTCAACAACAATCTGATAATCCAACTTTGGCAAAGTTTTTCTCCACTTTTTGTATAGGGTCATTCCAAACACACTTAAAGAAAGTTGTTCCCCAACATATGGTATTCAATCCCTTTATGGACCTCTCAGCCCAAATCCTTAGGGATTAGTCACAAACAAGCTCCCAAAACTGCTATCAAACAATGAAATTCAGTTTCAGATACTGTTTCCAATCTGAAAATTCAGAAATACAGCAGCACACCTTCGAACCACTCTTTTTCCTAGGTTCCAAATGTTTCTAGGGGCAAGTTGCTTAATAAAGTTTATACTCCTATAGTTACTCTACAAGTTTGATACAGTGACCCTTAACCAAAACCTCTTGGATTCCAAACTACCATAGCCCAAAGTTTGCTCCAAATGCTGAAATTCAGACTCAGAATTTCACTAAGTCTGAAATTCATAATTTCTGACAGCTTTACTTTAGACCAGTTTTTCTCCAAGTTACAAATAGCTTTAGGGCTAGGTTACTTAACAAAACTTGTACTCCTCATGTGGCCCTATAACTTTGTTATAATGACCATCTTCAAACTGTTTATATATCAAAAGTTATGAAGGCCCCAAAACAGCTAGTTGATATTATTTTCAGCAAACTTCAAGTCTGATTCAAAACTGAATTAAGCTTTTTACTCCAACTTTTCCTCTAAAACTTGGAATTCTTCATACATGAAAGTTGTTCAACTTTCCAAAATCTACAACTTTGATATATGGACCACTAGCAAATTCTCTCTAGATTTAAAACTCCACTTTTGGGCTAGTTGAGGGTTTCAAATGTGACTCCTTCTCATCTAGTGATTTATCAACTCAATCCATACTCCTAAAAGCCAAGTGACTCCCCTTAATCTCAAATCCAACTCTAGTATATGAAGCTCATGTACAAAGTGTCCTTAGTTTAGAATTTGCTTTACTTAACCATCTCTTCCAAGCAAAACTCAAGTTAAGGCTTAGATTATCCCAGCTTCTTAAGTGCTTCATCAACTTGACCATAATTCCAAAACAAGGCCACTCTGGGCTCTAAGACCTACCTTTAGCACTTAAGACTCCAAGTCAATTTGTTACTTGCTTAGAGACGACTTCTCTTCCCATGTCTTAAGCAAAATTCTTAACCTGAGCCCTATACTCTAATACACAACACCATATTCATTGATTTTTTTTGACCTAGTGAATGCATTCTAGGTGTATCAAGCAGTTAATGCAAATGCTTATGATGACATGTTAGAGTTTTAGTTAACGTAACACCAGGGGTGTTACACACACCGCTGCACGCGCGCAGTAGTCATCATGACTTAAACAATACCGAGGAACCTTCTGCAGCACGCCGATTCTACTCAAGCGGCGGGTGTCGGGGCACAGGGAGATAGCACAAGGTGACCGACATTAGTTGCTCCGGGTATTCCATCCTTATGTCTCTGACCCACATGTCGGGGTATGGAGTCTTTTGTGCATGCCCCCCTTCAACTATAAAAGGGGAGGCATGCGATGTTACAACACAAGCTCACTCAGACTCTCAAGCTTCCACAGCAATCCAACACACAGTGGAGTAGGGTGTTACGCTCCGGTGGCCCGAACCACTCTAAACCCTTGCGTGTTCTTGTGTTCACCCTTCCATCTCGCATAACAGGCAAAACGCTTAGGCCCCTCCTCATCTTAGGATTTAGGGCTGGTGCACTCCGCCACCCGGCCGGAGATTTCCTCTCCGACAGCGGTGATGATGGAAACATCGGAGATACGAGGTATAATGCCCCATACCTTAGTGAAGCGGGAGATGAAAGCCTAGAGAGTTTCGCCGGGTTCCTGCCTCACTGCATAGAGGTGGGCCTCCACGCCATACTACTGGTAAGCACTGGCGAAGTTCGCTATGAACCGCGCACAGAGCTCTTCCCAGGAGTAGATCGATCTCGGGGCGAGGTTCATGAGCCAGGTCCGGGCTGGCCCAGACAAGGCTACATGGAAATATGTTGCCATTACAATAGTGTCTCCACCTACTGCTGTAATAGCGGTGACGTATACCTGCAGGAATTCCGACGGGTTTGATGGACCGTCATACTTTTCCGGTAGGTGTGGCCATAACTTGGATGACCAAGTCACCGCGCGGAGATGATCCGCTAGTGCAGCGCAGCCTACACCGGCCAATGGGACACCCGCTTGAATTCGGGCGCCCCTTGGAGTTTGCGGTGCGACCGCAACAAAGTCTTGGTCGAGGTCGCGACCCTCGATATTCTGCTAGCACTCACGCGCCCTCTCCAGAGAGACTCGGGCATCCTTGCCCGCACACCTGCGGTTGAGTTCTACCCGTAGGTCATTAGGCCTCTCCAGAGAGACCGGAGCGTCCTCTCCCGCACGCTTGTGGTTGAGTTTCGCCCATAGATCCTCAGTCGGTGCGGCCTTCATCGAGGGTGAGCGCACTGACGCCGACGCCTCGTGTTGACGCCGGAACGACTGAGGCCTGGGCCTGGCCAAGCTAGATTGTGCCATGCCCAAGAGACGATCAACGTCGTCGTGCCACTGTGTCACACCCGGCTTTAAGGGACAAAGCCAGGTGCATCTCATACATGCGCCAAGAAGACAACATATATAATAACAGAGTGTATAGAGATAAATGTCATAAAACATCAGAGTAATTATTACATAGCGGAAGACTTACAAAAATAAAAGAATAAATATAACACGAACTAAGGATCGTCGGCGCAAATGTCAACTGAGAAACGCCACCTAGATCAGATCAAACTCCTCGCCTCGTGGCTCCTCCTGAACCACCTGTTCTTCTCCTGTGGGGGGGTGTGAGACAGCAAGGGTGAGCTCACACATGTTCATCGCTCAACAAGTTGTGGGGAATAATGTGACATGAACTCACCAAAGATGGGAGATCATGAAGTGTAAGGCTGATCAACAATAGAGGTTAAAGCTGAGCATTGCTTTTAAGTAGTTGGTCAAATTTTATTAGCAGTTACTAAGTGTAAGTGAATACCAAACCATAATAAAATAATAGAACAAATTTAATAACAAATCCCATGCAAATGCAAATGACAAATTGAGTTTAGGTTCCATAATTTAATCATCGGAGAGTCCTGAGCCGCTCATGACCGTGAGCTCGGCTAGTATACCAGTTTTACACTCTGCAGAGGTTGTACCCTTTACCCACAAGTCGTGTTTCCCATGTCGCCAGGGTTAGCTAGGCCCTTAGACACTACCAAGGTGAATGGCTAGGGATCCACTACGAGGCCTTTACAAAGTTCCACTAGCTTCCGAAAACCCGCTACAGTTTATGGAAAGTTCCAATGCAGGGTTCCTGGCTGACCGCCATCGCAGCAAAATCAACCAGGGACCTCCCTACACTGACCACTCCCCTACTGCCCTTGCCCCTTTCGGGTAAGGTAGTCTTCCACTAGCTTTCCTAATTAGTCAGCCAAGGGGTCCCATTCCTCCCTTGTGGTGGCACGTGGTTCTCAAGTTAAGCTCCATGTTCCAATTAACAATAACATAATGATCTTGACATGAACATAAATAGAATAACAAAATAACTGGAACAGGGATATAATGAAATATTAACCCAAAAACCACGTAAAGCAATAGCATAAACTACCCAAGTGATTCAGGGGTAAACAAGGTAATGAGATAAACAATCTAGGGTGACCTATCGGGTCCCATCAAAGTTAAACCTATGCATGGTAAATGATTATAAAGAACATTATTGGGTAACAAAAGTGAATCAAGGGCACAACTTGCCTGGCACTTGAGATTCCAGTTACCAACTTGCTTTCAGATGAAATGTGTCCTCGCGCTAGTCGTAGCAATACAAACAAACATGGTATAGATAAAATTAACATCACATCAAACATAAGAACATAGTGAATAATAATGATCTACGCGTTTCTACAAGACTAACGCAACTTGAACGAATCAAATCGGAGCTAAAACGGAGGAGTTATGATTTTCTGAAGATTCTATGTGTTTTGTACAAGATTAAATAGGATATAAATTTTAATGTGACATTCATGTAAAAACAGAGGTGTTATGTGATAAACAATAATATTATTGAATTATAGAAATTTGAATGACTCAATTTGGGATTAGTATGAATTTTCTATGATTTATACAAGTTCTAGCAATTATTTTTGTTTTAAAATCAATTTCTAAATTAAATAACTGAATTCTTTAGAGCTGCGGACTGGGCGCGTGAATTCTAGAAAGTGCAGGGGTCACGGCGAAATTCTTTCTAAGACTCAGAGCGCATGCGGCGCGGATGGCGGGTTAGTTCTGCAGAACTGCGAGGGCTCTTTTGTAAAAACACCAAGGCTGTGTATCCCGGATGCGCCCTGGCCGCTTGATCAAAGATCAAGAGCCCAGATTAGAAAATGAAGAGGTATGCATCCAGAGCCCTAGGATTTGATATCAATGCTCTGGATTTAAAACGGCAGGGTCACCCCTCGCCCCTCCATTCATCGACGGACGGCCACGATGAGCCATGGCTAAAGCGCCATCCTACGTCTGCACAACCACGATCTAACGGCCATAAATCCTTCCTACCCAAAACTGCCTAGGAGTGGTCCGATCGCCAACAAACGGTGATGATAAAATTCAAGCGAAACGTTATTTGATGACCTAATCCTGGGCGTTCATCTAGCATCCAACGGTTACTGCTCATCTTCCTCTATTGAGCTGACCACGGCGGCGCATATGCATCACACGGCGGCGCCATTGGCAAGCCCCGGCGAACACCCTCAGGCGATCCAACGCCTCGAATCCTAAATTAACTAACGCACACGCCCCACGAGGACATTGCGAATGAGCTAGGGTGTGAATTTACCTTGGTTTACGGCGACGAGGTCCCCGTTCATGGCACAGGGCGGCGCAGCACCCAAGCGAAACTCCGATGAGCAATTACGGTAGCTCCGCCCGCCGATTCGGCCCGCGAGTGCCCCGGGTACCCACGCAGCAACTCGACGAAGGTCCCTGAGCCTATCCTCGACACTGGACGGCGGCAGGAATAGGAATCCCGTGTCTCCCACTTCTCTCTCCACTCTCTGTAGCCCGACGAGCGCACGACGACGGCTACAACCTGGCGGTCTACGGTCTGGGAGCGGCAGACGTTCCTTTCATACGCCGAACGTGAGGCCGAGGACCCGGCCAAATCCCATGACCCGCCAAAAATCGCGGACGGAGCTGTTGCGCTCGCGCGTATACCGGATCTCTGGCCTCGCTTGACTCGGATGGAAGAAAACCCAGACAAACGGGCCCATACGCCAGCGTCTGTTCCCACGCGAGGGAAGACAGATCGAGGTGCGCAAACAGCCACTGGCCAGCTGGGTCAGGGAGTCAGCGAAACAAGGTTCACGCGCCAGCGAATGGGCCTGGGCGGTCGCACGCGTAGGGAAAAAAAATGGAGGGATGGGCCGACCGGAGGGAGAATATGGAGATGGGCCGAGTAGTGCGGAGAACAGCCCAAGCGTAGGTATATTCCTTTCCTTTTTCCTGATTTCTTTTCCCCTTTATTTTTAGAACTCACATTTGAATTTAAATTTGTTTTGAGATTCCTTGATGATCAAAGTGTACCAAATTCAAATTTTTGAGAAAATAAATATATTCTTATTTATATATTTTATTTTACCTCATTTGTTTAATGTTGTTTTCTCTTTTCTCAATTTTCTAGAATTCCCTTTTTAAATCTTAAATTCCCCTTTGGGTATTAATATATTTCTTTTCATATGATTTTCATACCGTCACAAGATGCACACAAAAATGAAAACCAGCATGATGCATGATTTAATTGTATTTATATTCTTATTAGTCATTTATTTTCAAACGAAGTGTTCACATGTGATGATAAATAGAAAAATTCACATATAAAGGAAAGGAAATTCTCCTTTTATTTCTTTTACAAAATGGGTGTTACACAATGCTTCATGGCCCCCGGCGAGGCCGTGGAGCTCGGAGGGTGGCGCAACAACTCCCTGGCTGCAGACAGTGCACCGGGAGCAGCCCTTAACAGGGCCCGGGACGTCTGAGCGGGAGTGTGCTGCTGTGCAGCGTGCACAGCAGCAGCACCAGGCATAGGGTGGTTAGAGGCCCGTGGCATGGATGACGCAGCCTCCTCCTCCATGAGGAAGTCCTCAGGAGTCAAGCTGCGGTGCTCAACAATCTGGACCATCGTGTCAAGCAGAAAACAGGCGAAAACCTAAAGCCAATCCCCCTACCTGGCGCGCCAAATGTCGGAGTCAGAAATTCTCCAGCCGGGTGGCGGAATGCACCCACCCTAAATCCTAAGATGAGGAGGGGCCTTAGCAGTTTGCCTATTACGTGGATTGGTGGATGAACACGCGAGGACACGGGAGTTTAGAGTGGTTCAGGCCGCTGGAGCGTAAAACCCTACTCCACTGTGTGTATGTTGTATTGAGAAAGTCTGAGTTGCGTCTGTGTGCTTGAGAGCTTTAGTTGCCTCTGAAGAACCTACCTTGTAACGTTGTGTGCCTTCCCTTTTATAGCTCAAGGGAGACACATACAAGGATGCTGAGCCCCAACATGTGGGCCCAGGAACATAACGCAGGGAATACTTGGAGTAACTAATGCAGGTGACGTCTGTTCAATCTCCCGGCCCATGTTGTCCGCAGCACGCGCAGTATTGATATGCGGCGGCAGCTTCCTTGGTAACGTGTGAGTAATGATGAGTATAGTGCATGCGGCAGCATGGGCGTGCCGCCTGCCAATGGAATGGACAGGCATGTTGCCTGTCAGCGGAATGGATAGGTCTCATTAAATGCTGAGGCGGCACACTGCTTGCCAGTGGAATGGACAGGTCGCCGCCTGACAGCAGAATGGACAGGTCTCAATAAATGCGGATGCGTCACACCGCCTGTTAGTGGAATGGACAGGCGGCGCGCCTTATCCGCAATAAATGCTGGGGCCACATAACCCGGAGGCCTTACATCAGGCTCCGCCCGTTGGCTTACGTCACGCGCGGTAGGCCACGTGGCAGCATCGGGTCTCCGCCTGGGCGGGGAGCAGGAGCGTATACGGACAGGTCCGCACCAGACTAGGTCTGGACACGTGTCAGTACCGGACCCCTACCTGGGTCCTGTTCAAGGCCCGGGGATATTCTGTCCTGGGACCTTGGGACCCCTCTGTGGGTGGCCCGGGCCCCATACGAGGGGGGGTCCGGATCCCATTCTAGGGGTCTGGCTTGCACACGTGGAGGTCCGTGTAAAGCCCAAAACCCACATAGGAAAAAAAAATAGGACAAATAAATAAGTATACTTATATGTTAGTGTTTTGGGAATTATTTGATTTCCTTTTCTTTGTGCATACTCACTTAAGAGAAGTAAAGTAGCCAAATAGCAAATAAATAAATATAGAAATAGGCATCTCATGCTAAAGTTTTCTTTCTATGTTGCATTTGTATTCAAATGTATGAGACAAGATAGGTTTGGAAAGTAGAAATTGAAAATAGAAGAAAAAAAAGGAAAAGAATGTATATATTATAAAGAAAAAAAAATGTAAATAAATAAAAATAATTCCTCATGCTGGTACTTTTAAATTGTGCACTCAATCTGTGAAATGAGCTCACAAACAAATTTTTAAATCAAATTCAAAAAAGAAACTAAAAAAAAAGAAAGAGAATGCAGGCGCTCCTGGGCCGATTTTCTCTGCCACGGCCCAGTTACCACCCGCGCAGCCATTGCCTCACGCACGACCACCACCTTCCCTAGGCCGGCGCGCGCTACACTCACTGATCGGTGGGGTCCAGTTGCCAATCTCACCCGTGCCGCACCTGACACAGACATGCGGGCCCCACTGTCCAGGGTCATCTCCCAGCTTCGAATCGGGACGAAGTCCAAATCCAACGAACTCCCACGACCGCCGCACAACAGCCCCGCGAAATAGGCAGAAATCCATCGCTGTGATCGTCTCTTGGTGGTTAGCGCGGATCTCGCTGAAGCTCTCGACGTTGTGCATATATACGTATCCTAGAACCTCCCCTCATCCACCTCTCCTTAGTTCCGAGAACACCCTATCCGAGCAAGCGCCATGGGTCCGCCGCGGGTGCTCCTGCGCGGGGGTAGCCCTGCTCCTGCTCCTCTGCCCTGCGCGCATGGATGCTCGTCGCGGCTTCGCCTGAGCGGAATCGTGCTCTAGACAACCGGGATTGCTTGCCACAGCGCCATGGCCATGTGGGGTGGATGGTGGGATTCAACGTCCGCCATTGCCGTCTCGTGCTTACACCGTTGCTGGGGACTCTCTAATGGGTCAGGGGGTTTCGCTCGGTCCCTGGGAACGTCTTCATAGCTTCGCGGGGAGTGGGGGAAAACCTGGTGATCGCGAATTGCTCGATGGAGCAACTCCGCCGCCGCAGATCTGCCTCGTCGTGGTCAGCCTGGCTGCTGCACCTATCACCGGTAAGGAGTCATTAATTATGGTCACCATGTCGCGCACATCGTGTAGCTCCGTTCAATTTGACAGTGGTGGCTCGGTGGGAGGGTAATTGCTCGCCGACGCTCAGGTGCCACCATGGAACCCGTGCGGTCCGTGCACCGAAGCCACGACGGTGCGATTCATGGTAAGAATAATTCCATTAACTTCGCCGCAGCCCTAGCTTCGTATAGCTCTATTGGATCGAAATATAGACTGGGTGTTAGCTGGATGGCTCATCACCGGCGTACCGCTGCCGTGACATCGCGGTTGGGGCCTTCTGGGCGAATTTCGCAGCGGGAGGTGGGGGACGACCGTTGGGCCGGTTATCTCGCGATGAACGGTGGAGATCGTGCGTAGAGTGTCCGATTGCTCAGGGGTCGTGGCAGCCGTTGATTCGATTATGTACGGGTCTGATTGGATGTTCGGCTGCCGTGCGACTTTTAGATCCGAGCCACAGATTTTTGATCTGAGGGCTAGGGCGAACTCGCGTCAAGGTGAACTCCCGGCCGTAGATCTTGAATCTGACGATTGCGGGAGCGTACCGGTTCACCAAAGAGTCATCTAATCTGAAAGTTCCCTTTGGCTCGGGAACAGGATCTGGATGTCGCCTAGAGGGGGGGTGAATAGGCGAATAAAAATTATCACTTTAAAACTTAAATCTTACTCTACTCGAAGACAGGATCGCAGTGGAGTGAAGAATCCTTCGAGTAGCTTGCAGTGGAATTTAAGTTCCTGTCTTACGAATATCCTGCACTTCAAGGAAAGCTAGTGCCACAAGTAAATAGTGAAGTGCAGATATATAAGCGAGTAAGACAGAGAGTCAGAGTACAATACAGAACAGAGCACACAGACGCAAGGATTTATCCCGAGGTTCGGCCAAGCCTGAAATGCTTGCCTAGTCCTCGTTGGAGTTAGCCACACCTGGGCTTGGAGTCTATTTCAACTCCTTCCTCTGTTTGCTCAGATCTGTCAGTATGACAGATAGAGCCTTTCACTATTGAGTGGGGTTACAACAGAACCGCGGCTGCTTACAAACTTCTTGGCAGCACCCCGGCAGAGTAACAATACGCTCAAGACCTTGCTCTAGCTCTTGGCAGCACTACTCCTCTCTCTAAAGGCTTATAGTTGTGCCTTCTACACAAACTATAGAGTTACACACAAGAAGGAGAGCGAGAATTGATTCCAATGAAGTCTACACTTGTTGGCTGCACTCATATTTTGCTGGAGGCGCCTAGGGGTCCCTTTTATAGGCACAAGGAGCCTAGGAGCCGTTGGAAGCAATTCTGGAAGGCCAATCTTGCCTTCTGTCGTCGGGGGCACCGGACAGTCCGGTGCACACCGGACACTGTCCGGTGCCCGATTTCTTTCCTTAAACGGCGCTGTCGACCGTTGCCGACCGTTGTAGATCTGGGAGCCGTTGGCGCACCGGACATGTCCGGTGCACACCGGACAGTCCGGTGCCTCCATCTAGCCGTTGGCTCGGCCACGTGTCCCGCGCAGATCGCGCGGCCGACCGTTGGCCCGGCCGACCGTTGGCTCACCGGACAGTCCGGTGCACACCGGACAGTCCGGTGAATTTTAGCCGTACGCCGTCGGCGAATTCCCGAGAGCAGCGACTTCGCGCCGAGCCAGCCTGGCGCACCGGACATGTCCGGTGCACACCGGACAGTCCGGTGTACCCAGACTGGGCAGACATTGGCTGCTCGAGCCATTTCTTCTCCAACTCGATTTTTTCTGTTTCCAGCACTTAGACACAATACATTAGTCCATAAAACAATGTACTAAGTCTGAGAAACATACCTTTATCTTAATTATTATCTCCATAGCATTTCACATGCTTGAGCTTTGATGGTGGACTCATAAATCATCAAGTCGGCTTGACTTGATCTAGATTGACATTTCTTAGCTCCAACATCCTGCAAAGGTCACATAGAACATCTCCAAACATAGGAACAACCCAAACTAAAGATTAAGGTGAACTTAGCTCTTTTGGGCTGCTTCCAGTTCTGGTTTTGACACTTGTTCTCCTTCTAGTGACCTTGATCTCCTTCTTAGAGCTTGATCTTGAGCCTTATGACTTACACCACATAACTGTAGCTGTTACCTTATTGGTTGTAAGTCACGTCCTCATGTAGTGATCCTTGGTGTGTTATAGCTCTTCTCAACTCGATCACCCTTGACTTTGCAAGCCTTCTTCTTCACCCTTGGCTTTGGGTTCCTCAGCCTCCTTGACCTTCTCCCGTGCACTTGGTACCTCGAAGCTTCTCTTGCCTCCGTCCTTGGCTTGATCAGTTGTCTCCGAGCTTCGCACCCGAGTCTCACTTTATGCAATGTCCATCTTACTTGTGATGTCCATTATGTATCCATAATCCAGTTCTTGGACCATCACATTTGTTCTCTTGTGTTGAACCCTGTTAGCTTTACCTTAGGCACCTGTTCAACACTTAGTACACTTGTTAATCCTTTAATTGAGTTGTCATCCAAACACCAAAACTCACAAGAGAGCTTTCAATCTCCCCCTTTTTGGTGATTGATGGCAACACAATTAAAGCTTACATAAGAATAAGATTTGAAGCACAAATTTTGAATTCTAAGTTTATAGAATGCTCCCCCTAAATATGTGCTTACTTCAAAAACATAATCTTGACCACAGACGCCGATTTGCACATACTTAGGCAATTCGAAACATTTCTACACCTTAGCACTTTTTAGGATGCATTGTGTTAAGAATCAAACCATGATACTATAACACACAAATGCACATAATCAAACACACAAATGCACATAATCAGAGTTAAACATCATTCAAATTAGTGGATATATCACAGGAATATCAACCTACCACTATTCACCATTAAGATACCAATTCAAACTAATACCACACACAAATGCACATAATCAGAGTTAAACATTATTCAAATTAGTGGATATATCACAGGAATATCAACCTACCACTATTCACCATTAAGATACCAATTCAAACTAAGACACTAAATTTAAAACAACCTTAAAGTACCATTAACCACATGACTCTCTATTACACTATAGAAGCCAAATAATTCATCGCAGCGGAAACACTAGTCCATATGTGTGGGGGATAGATATCCCCCGGGTCCACTAAAAGAGTAAAGGACCTCACGAAAGGCCCAAGGACCCAATAAATCGTAAGGTTATTTCTTTCGTGGGCCTGGGGAAAAGCAACCAGCAACGCAGGACGACATGAGGCCGGATTGGTGCAAACCCGGACGGCCCATAGCGTCGAGCGAATGGCTGCAACGGAGATCCGACTTTCCCGCGTCGGGGCCTCCATGCAACGGAGCCACGTGAAGATAAGTCGGCGAGGGTTACGTGAAGGATAATCTCGAGAGGTTCACTATCTTTTAGCCACTTGTTGTTATCCTATCCATATGTACTGCCCCACGGTCGAGTATATAAGGCCTAGGGGGCACCCCTTCAGAACATTCGACCCATTACTTAGCCACCCACCTCGACTCTCTGTATTCTTAATCCAGAAAGCTCTCCTGTAATCATTCCCACCAAGCATACTCATCAGGACATAGGGTGTTACGCATCACTAAGCGGCCCGAACCTGTAAACCTTGTCTACCGTCTCTCGTGCGATCAGCACGAACCATTTTGCTACAGTTGTCGACACCTTCCTACTCCTAAAACACCTCGAGGGGCAACCCCAGGTGTGCGGTCGGACCCTAAACACCGACAGCTGGCGCGCCAGGTAGGGGGTGTGTCGACAATCCAAGCTAGCTCAATGGCCATCTCCTTCTACAGCAAGATCGCCCTACGCCCTGGATCTACGTTCTGCTTCGGAACAATCTCATTCATAGCGGACGAAGAAGGAATTTTGCGCCGTATCGCGGATCCGCCGGAAAAGGAATCTTCCCCAACAAACTCCGAAAATACCGGAGAGGTGCAATCTCCGACTCTCCGAAAGAAGATCACTACGACGACGGCACCATTCTACCCCGACATCCTCTTCGTCGGAAGGGCGGAATCGCCCGCCATCTCCGACGACGAGCCGACTGTACCCGGGGAGGAACCGCCTCAGCGAGAATCCCGTCGACGGAGGAACCGGCGCAGGAACGTTCGACGACATCACGCAGCCGGAGAGCAGAATCCGGAACAACCTGTCTCGCGAGACGAGGTCTCGGAGGTAGGAGAAACCCCGGAAGAACGCGTCTTCAGAGAGCGAAGGAACTCCCGACGACGTGATCGCCGACGAGCTCAGGAACATGCTGAGCAGGATGCAAGGCAACGTCGAGAGAATCCACTCTTCGGCCGCAATTTGAACCCCGACTTCGCCCGAGCCATGAACACGCCGAGCGAAGTCGGAGGGGTGCTGGCTCGGATAGCGGAAGGACTTCCTCGGACTCCTGACGCCGACGGCTACCGACGACTGTTCACCCAGGCGGCCAACCATCTTCTATCGCTTGCTCACCCGCCGAACGATCTACGACACGCCATCAACAGTCGCCGAGACGCGCGGAGCTCCATCAATGCTTCGCGGGAACGGCGGCATGAGAACGAAATCCGTCGTCGAGAGGAGTACGACAGGGATCATGGCGCCCCGACTCAGAGCCAAGCTACCAGGACTGAGTCGGCAACGGCTTCAACTGGCGAAACCTCCCGGGGACGGTCGAGGAATCACAACCACAACTCCCCTCCCCGAGACAAACATCGACCCCGGCGACAGGAGGACACGTGCGGAGTGTCCGCCCTTACTCCGCGCCTTAGGGCCATCCAATGGCCTCCCAACTTCAAGGTATCCAATGTTGACAAATATGAACCTAAGCAGGATCCGTGGGGTTGGCTAGCCGTCTACACCACCGCTGCTCGAGCTGCCGGAGCGTCCGAAGACGTGATGACCGCGTACTTACCCATTGTCCTTGGGCAAGACGCACTGCAATGGCTGCGACATCTACCGCGACACTGCATCGACGTCTGGGGAGATTTCAGTCGGCGCTTCACCGCCAACTTCCAGTCCCTCTCCGACAAGCCAGCGCAGCCGTGGGACCTTAAATCTATCAAGCGCCGGGGGGACGAAACCCTCCGGTCGTACCTCAAGAGGTTTCAAACCATGAGGAATCGTATCCCCGATGTCACGGAGGCGGCCGTGATCGAGGACTTCTACCGAGGATCTAATGACTCGGTTTTCGTCCGAGCCATACTACAAAAGGCGCCGACCACCTCGGAGGAGCTGTTCCGGGAAGCCGACCTCTACATCACCGCCGACGAGCGAGCCCAGGACCTCATCGGAGGAGCGAAGCCCGCACCGGCTGCACCACGACGCGACGCGAACCAGCAACCTGACAAGCGGTGGGAGAAGAGGCCACGCGAAGAAGTGCACGCTGCCGGACCACCTGCCTCTCGCGCTCGAGGAGGACCTCGTGGAGGCGAACGCACGCTGGACGACATCCTCGACGCCCAGTGCCCGTACCACAAGGACATGCGCCACACTCTTCGAAACTGCCGAGACTTCAAACACTCCGTCGGACACGGCCGACCCTTCCAACCTCTGCCTCCTCCTCCGCCGAGGGGAGGACCAGATGAACCACGACAACCCCATCGGCAGGAGGAGGGAGGAGGAGGAGGAGCTTTTCCACGCGTTGACAGGGAGGTCAACGTCATCTTCGGCGGACATGGATCGCAGGAGAGCAGAAGACAGCAAAAGCTCAATGATCGCCAGATACTGGTGGCGACCATCGGTCCTCCCGCTCCATACCGGTGGTCGGAGCACCCGATCACCTTCACTCGGGCGGATCAATGGCTCAACTTCGACCACCCGGGCAAGTACCCGCTTCTCGTCGATCCGGTGATCCGAGAAAGCCGGGTGAAAAAGGTGTTAGTAGACGGGGGGAGCAGCATCAACATCACCTTCCCCCGGACACTCCAAAGCTTGGGAGTTCATCTCAAAGAGCTCCATGAGTCGGATACTCCTTTCTTCGGCATCGTGCCGACGGAAGGGGAATACCCGCTGGGCCACATCTACATGCCGGTCACCTTTGGAACTCCGGAAAACTACAGAACCGAGTTCCTAAGGTTTGAAGTGGCGAACTTCGACTGCGGGTACAATGCCATCATCGGGAGGCCTGGATTGGCCAAGTTCATGGCCATTCCACATTACACCTACATGATACTGAAGATGCCAGGACCGCAAGGGATCATAACTGTGCGCGCCGACTTCCAAGGCGCCGCAGAATGTTTCCGAGTGGCTATTCAAGCAGCCCTCACCGCCAAGCCATCGACAGCTCCCTCCGCAACGGCGAACTCTAAGCCTGAGGAGAACCTCGCAATACCGGCGAATGAAGCTCAGACCGCGACCTCTATGCGGCCGACTGAAGAAACCAAGAGAATCAACCTGGGGTTCGCTGATGAGCGCAAGACGGCCATCATCAGCTCCAGTTTGGATGACAAATAGGAAAGCGCGCTCGTCCGGTTTCTGCAAGATAACCGAGATGTATTCGCATGGCAACCTGCGGATATGCCGGGAGTCCCGAGAGAACTGGCCGAGCACAAACTGAAAGTTTTTCCCCAGGCAAGGCCGATTCGACAGAAATTACGTCGTTTCACGCCTGATAAGAGGGAAGCCATTCGCGCCGAGTTAGCTCGCTTGGTTGCGGCTGGATTCATTAGAGAAGTATTACATCCCGAGTGGTTAGCCAATCCTGTTCTTGTACTCAAAAAGAATAAAGTGGACTGGCGCATGTGTGTTGATTATACCGATCTCAACAAACACTGTCCGAAGGATCCCTTCGGGCTCCCAAGGATAGATCAGGTGGTGGACTCCACCGCTGGATGTTCTATGTTGTCTTTCCTGGATTGTTATTCTGGATATCATCAGATTAGTCTGGCAAAGGAAGACGAAGAAAAGACGGCATTCATTACCCCGTTTGGTGCTTTCTGTTATACCTCCATGCCGTTTGGCCTCAAAAACGCTGGAGCGACTTACCAGAGAGCTATTCAAACATGCTTAGCCGACCACTGGGGCAAGCGTGTGGAGGCTTATGTGGATGACGTGGTGATCAAAACACAGGACTCAAAAGACTTCATCAAAGATTTGCAACTGGTTTTCAACAGCCTGAGGCGGTATAGATGGAAGCTTAATCCCGAGAAATGTGTTTTTGGGGTACCAGCCGGAAAATTGCTCGGATTTATTGTCAGCCACCGAGGAATTGAGGCTAATCCGGATAAGATTGAAGCTATCATGAAAATGGAAGCACCTCGATCGCAGAAGAAGGTTCAGCGACTTACTGGATGCATGGCAGCTTTAAGCAGATTTATATCCAGGCTGGGGGAAAAAGGTTTGCCGTTTTACAAGTTACTCAAGAAGGTGGATAAATTTCAGTGGACTTCAGAAGCACAAGAAGCTCTAGATGCTCTGAAAAAATTCTTGACAACACCGCCAGTACTGAAACCACCTCGGCGAGCTACATCAACTCAACCAGCCGAAGATTTGCTATTGTACATCTCTTGCACGACTCACGTGGTGAGCACCGCGTTGGTAGTCGAGCGAGTAGAAGAAGGGCATGCCTATCCAATACAACACCCTGTCTACTTCATTAGCGAAGTCCTCGGCCCCTCAAAGAAAAAGTATCCTCAAGTTCAGAAACTATTGTATGCAATACTTCTAACTGCCCGCAAGCTGCGTCACTACTTTGACGACCACAAAGTCATAGTAGTCACAAGTTTTCCAATAGGGGATATTCTTCACAACAAGGAAGCCATCGGTCGAATAGCCAAGTGGGCCTGTGAGCTGGGATCTCATGACATCGAGTTTCGGCCTCGTACCGCCATCAAAACCCAAGCACTGGTTGACTTCGTATCAGAGTGGACTGAACAACAAGTACCAGACAACCCGGAGACTGCAGAAGTATGGCGAATGTATTTTGATGGCTCACTCAAGCTGCAGGGAGCAGGAGCGGGGATTCTTTTCACTGCACCTGGAGGCGAACACCTCAAGTACGCCCTCCAGCTGCTATTCCCGGCCTCCAACAATGCAGCCGAGTATGAAGCTTTGATCCATGGATTGAACATTGCCATATCATTGGGCGTCAAAAGATTAATGGTATATGGGGATTCTCTGGTAGTCATCAGCCAGATAAATAAAGAGTGGGATTGCTCAAACGATTCGATGGGAAGATACTGCACTGCCGTCCGAAAACTGGAGGATAAATTCGAGGGTCTAGAATTTCATCATGTGGAAAGAGATCGGAACACGGCAGCCGATGTACTGTCCAAGCTAGGGTCCAGTCGAGCTCAGGTCCCATCCGGGGTTTTTGTGCAAGAAATTCTGCAGCCGGGTATCTCAATGGATCAAATGGAAGAGTGCAACGTCATAGGTCAACCTGAATCAGATCCCGATGACTGGAGAAAGCCAATCATTAAGTACATAAGGAATGAAGAAGAACCAGACGATAAGAACTCGGCAGAGCGCATTGCAAGACAGTCGGCTCATTATACACTTATTGGGGAGACATTATACAGAAGGGGAGCATCAGGCGTCTTCATGAAGTGCATTCTCCCATCCACTGGAAAGCAACTCTTAGAAGAGGTCCACGCTGGACAATGTGGGATACATGCAGCCTCCAGAACACTAGTTGGGAAGGTCTTCAGGTCAGGATTCTATTGGCCAACAGCAAAGAATGATGCAGCCGAGTTAGTTCAGAGGTGCGAAGCCTGCCAATACTTGTCAAAGCAACAACACCTGCCAGCACAGCAGCTGCAGACCATACCAGTAACTTGGCCTTTTGCATGCTGGGGGCTGGATATGATTGGACCTTTCAAGAAAGCTCAAGGGGGATATACTCATGTGTTGGTAGCGATTGACAAGTTCACTAAATGGATAGAATTCAAGCCCATTGCCTCCTTGACTTCTGCTAAGGCCGTGGAATTCATACAAGACATAATATTCAGATTCGGGATACCCAACAGCATCATAACTGATTTAGGATCCAATTTCACGAGTTCAGAATTCTTTGACTTCTGCGAGCAAAAGAGCATTCAGATCAAGTATGCATCTGTAGCCCATCCAAGAGCCAACGGGCAGGTTGAACGAGCTAATGGGATGATTTTGGATGCACTTAGGAAAAAGATTTTCGATAAGAACGAAAAATTCGCAGGAAAGTGGATAAGGGAATTACCCTATGTTGTTTGGAGCCTAAGAACCCAACCTAGCCGAGCTTTGTATGGAAACACTCCTTTCTTCATGGTCTATGGGTCGGAGGCAGTGCTGCCTGCTGATCTCAAGTTTGGGGCGCCAAGGCTGATCTTTGAAAGTATAGTAGAAGCTGAGACCACCAGGCTGGAGGACATAGATGTACTCGAGGAAGAACGGCTAAACGCAGTAATCCAATCAGCAAGATACCAGCAGACTCTAAGGCGCTATCACGACAAGGCTGTGCGGCAACGATTCTTCTCAGTAGGGGAGCTCGTCCTTCGCCGAATTCTAACGGGAGAAGGACGACATAAGTTATCACCCTTATGGGAAGGACCCTTCATAGTAGCAGAAGTCACTCGGCCCGGATCATATCGCCTCACTCAGATGGATGGCACGGAAGTTGGGAACTCCTGGAACATAGAGCACCTGAGAAAGTTTTATCCTTAGTCGTACCTCAAAACTGCTGGGATAACAATGATGTACTCTGTAAAGTGGAAATATGTCATCAATAAAGAAAAGGTTTCAAGGATACTCAATTTATTTACGATTGACTTGCGTTCTTACTTAACTCGGGGTGACCACTATGCCCTGCTAACGGAGCAATCGACTTAAGTCGGCAACGACTTAAGGCGGTGCGACATGCTCACGCTTACTTAACTCGGGGTGACCACTATGCCCTGCTAACGGAGCAATCGACTTAAGTCGGCAACGACTTAAGGCGGTGCGACATGCTCACGCTTACTTAACTCGGGGTGGCCACTATGCCCTGCCAACGGAGCAATCGACTTAAGTCGGCAACGACTTAAGGCGGTGCGACATGCTCACGCTTACTTAACTCGGGGTGGCCACTATGCCCTGCCAACGGAGCAATCGACTTAAGTCGGCAACGACTTAAGGCGGTGCGACATGCTCACGCTTACTTAACTCAGGGTGACCACTATGCCCTGCTAACAGAGTAATCGACTTAAGTTGGTGGCTACTAAAGACCAATGCAGCACGCTCTCGCCTATATAATTCAGGGGATGATTTCCATATCCCACAGACAAAATTCATAGTCATCATGCATCATAACTTCCAAACTCGTTAACTAAAAAATTACGACACAATGAGAGAGTAACTATGTTTTTCAAATAAACCGGTGTCCTCAAACAAATGTTCAATCATGCAAGCTGCGCGCTTGGAGCACGCGAAATGTTTTCTCTATTTTGCAATGTCTTTTCTAGGAGCAATTGACGAAGAAGGATGACTCGAGGAATCAGGGGCAGCGTTCACGTCAGCCCTTATATCTTCAGGAACGACTACGCCAGGTCTCCTCAACAGGATTCGTCCCGCCCGAATGGCCTTATCCATGGCCCTATCGCGCTGGGCTCTCAGAGTACTGGAAGTCTCTTCAGCAACCTTGACAGCCAACTGGGCAGCCTCTAACTCCTGGGTAACAGATTTCTTGGAAGCACGCAGGTTCTTGATGACAACGTCTTTAGCCGATATCAACTCCCGAAGGCGAATCACATCATCCAAGGACTCCTGCAGCTTATAGCGAAGATTATTTAACTCTTCCATGGAAAAGCGATGACTCCTCTCCAGAATAGTCAGCGAGTTGCTAGAATCTCGATACAACCTATCAAGATTGTCACGAGAAGCCGCAAGGATACGTTTTTCTTCCTGCAAGCACAAAACAGTTCCTTCAGAAAACCAGGCAAATAATAGGAGTATAGCAAGGCAAAGGCACAGTTTCGTATATCACCTTTTCAGAGTCGAGCTGAGCATGCAGGGAAGAACTCAACGCATTGGCGTCATCCAAGGCGGCAGAGACTTGACTCAGCTCAATCTGACCTTGAGAGCACTTTTCCTCAAGATCAGTGCATCGCTGAGACAGTTCAGCCCGATCTTGAGAATGTTTCTCCTCGAGAAGTGTAATCTGTCGAGTCATTCCTAGCAAAAGGTAACCAAACAAAACGAGGTCAGAAGATAAAACAGTCCACAACAAGCGCGAAGAAAAGAAAAAAGGGGCACTAACCAGCGTTAGCCGCCTCCAACTCGGATACACGGCGATGAAGCGACACCGGATTCCAACACGAAAAGGATGAAGCCACTTCTGGGATAGGAGCACCATGCAATTTCAGCTGGCTGGTCATCCCATCCACCAAAACCTGATGAGAAGAACAGATGAGCTTAATGGCAAAAGTTCATGTAAAAGTCGAGCTAAGAAACAGCACAGTACCTGGAGGTTGGAGAAGAACGAAGGGATTCCCAAGTCAGGAGAAATCAGATGATAACCAGGCGCAAGGTCATCACCCGAAGCAGCATGCAATGGAACAGTGGGAATCAGTTCATCTCCTTCAACAGAGCCGGATACCCGATCAGCGGGGACGCTGCCCTCCAAAGCGATGCCCCGGTCTGAAGTTTGGGCCACCACCATGCAACCAGAGTGTGGAGGTGACCCAGCGTGAACGTCCATGGAAGTGCCGGAAGGAGACCCTGTTTGGGCACCCTCGGGGACTGAGCTATAGTTGGCACTGCCCACTTGAGCTGGATTATCCCCGGCAGCACCCTCGGGGGCTGGGCAGTAGCTCGCACTCTTCGCCCGGGTTAAGTCATCCCCGACGACACCCTCGGGGGCTGGGCATGTGTCAACACCATCCTTGGGGTCCAAACTTTCAGCAGTAACCATCTCTAAGGTTGATGGGCCCTCGGCTACTTCCATGGAATCAGGACAATCCAAGTTAGCATCCCGACCCTCAAGATCGCGCTCTAAGGTCGATGAGGCACGGGATGACCTCAACCCAGCGTCCGGCACGGCACCACAAGCTTCAGTTACATCATCATCCACTGGCCCTGATAGCAAGTCCTCTGGGACCATATCCTCGAGAGTTTGATCAAAGTCGGCCAGGGATATGTTTTGCAGACCAACAAGGGCAGATAAAGCAGGAGAAGGAACTCCACTACTTTCCCCACTGGCGAGGAATTGCCGACTGTTCTTCCGGGTCAGAGGGACCTCGTTCTCTTCCTCTTCGTCGTCTTCATCAGCGACACTGGCAACACCCCCATTGGGTTCAACTACAGATGGACCACACCCATTGGGATCAGCATTGATAAATTCAGGCGCAGGAACCTCCTCAGCAGCAGGAACCGAGAGACCAGCATCCTGATCCAAGCTAGATACTCGCCGAAGGCGTCTCCTTTTCTTTTTCTGCTCGTCAGCAGGAAGATCAGCTTGATTAACTCGGCAAGGACGCCTCGAGTGAGCACGAACAGGTCTCTGAACATCCAGGGTTATACCGGCCTCTGGGAGAGGTGCCATTGCCAATGTCTCAACAGGAGTAGTGTCAGAAGAATCTTCAGCCAACATATCAAGCATGGCATTCATTTCCGCGTCATTAGGATCCAAAGGCACCTCGAAGTGGACTTGTCGTTCATCATCAGGAATTTTCCCAAGTGAGGCGACCAAAGCACTAACCTCCTCATCAGAGGGCCGAGTTCTAAGGCCCAAACTGCCATCAGTCGCAGGTGGGTTTGACACGAAACGAGTGAAAGCCTTGGCAGGAGGCAGATTCCAGGCTGAATACGCCACCGGAGCACCAACATTGGATACTTTGCCTCTGAGAATCATCTCCAGTCGGCTCACCAAATCTGCAGATGGGATTCTTCTATTGGTAACTCGAGTCGGGTCGGCTAGCCCTTGATACAGATAAGCCGGGTGGACCCTATCTTTCAGTGGCTGAATGTTTTTGAAAACGAAGTCAGCAACTATAGCTTCAGCGGTTAAACCCCTTTCTTTCAACAGTCCAACTTCAGCTAGCAGCGCACTGGCTTCGGCTACTTCTTCGTCTGTGGGCGACTCGGTCCAGCTCGGGGTGCGAACATCTGGCTGTCTTCCTGACCGGGGGGGAGAGAATTTCCATAGTTATCAACTATGAACCACTCCAGGCGCCATCCCTTAATGCTGTCTTTAAGGGGGATCTCAAGATATTCAGTTTTCCGTCCCCGGCGCATCTCCAAGCTGGCACCTCCAACCAACTGATGTTGTCCCCCGGCCATCCCAGGGCGACAATGATATAGGTGTTTCCACAAGCCAAAATGCGGCAGCACGCCAAGAAAGGCCTCACATAAGTGGACGAAGATAGAAATTTGCAGAATTGAATTAGGGTTCAGATGGGTTAGGTTGATATGGTAGAAATCGAGAAGACCACGGAAAAAGGGAGAAATAGGAAGGCCAAGGCCGCGGAGAAGAAAAGGAGCGTAAACCACGGACTCGTGGGTATCCTCCGTCGGGACCGTAGTCCCGTGGCAAACCCGCCAAGAACAGAGTTCCCGTGGAGGAAGAACCCCGATGGACACGAGATGGAGAAGTTCGGCTTCAGAGATGATGGACATATGGTTACCTGCGAAAGGCAACTGGCTGTTGGGATCAATTGGAGGGATCACCACAGCGGAAGAGCTCACGATTTTCCTCTTGGGAGCCATCTCGATTTCACCAGTGAGCAGATTGGAGGCGAGCGCAGAGAGGATTTGGAAGCAGGAATGCAAGAACTAGGGCGCGGAAAGCAAAGGCGGCTAAAAGTGCAGCTCTTATGGGATATTCTCGGACCAGATACCGTTTCAAAAAGTGCCCAATCATCACCCGGCAGTTACTTCCGAAATCCCAGCATGCCACGTGGTCACTCGGCAGTTCTTTCCAAAAAACTGGTGGGCCATCCCTTCACTCGGGTGTTAATCCTCAAAATAACTCGGCGTTGCCTCTAAAATGCCGACGTCACTATTCAGTCACTCGGGGTTACCTCCAAAACGTCGATCTTGAGCTCAATCACTCGGCATTACTTCTAAAATGCCGACAACGACCCTTAATAACTCGGCGTTGCCTCTAAAACGTCGATCTCGAGTTCAGTAACTTGGCATTTGCCTCTAAAATGCCGACGTCACTACTTAGTCACTCGGCGTGGCTTCTAAAACGCTGACCTCGAGATTCAACCGCTCGGCATTACTTCTAAAATGTCAACGGCGACCTTCAATCACTCGGCGTTGCCTCTAAAACGTCGTTCTCAAGTTCAACCGTTTGGTATTACTTCTAAAATGCCAACGTTGACCTACAATCACTCGGCGTTGCCTCTAAAACGCTGACCTCGAGTTCAACCGCTCGGCATTACCTCTAAAATGGCAACGGCGACCCTCAATCACTCGGCATTGCCTCTAAAACGCCATTCTCGAGTTCAACCGCTCGGCACTACTTCTAAAATGCCGACGTAGACCTTCGCTCACTCGGCATTACTTCTAAAATGTCGACGGCGACTTTCGATCATTCGGCGTTACCTCTAAAACGCCGACCTCACGATCAATTGCTCGGCGTTACTTCTAAATGTCAATACAGACTGCAATATTACTCGGCGGCTACTTCTGGAAGCATCAGTATGATGATCGAGTCGTCTGTCTATGGCCTCAAAAGAATCAGATTTATAGTCAGACAAAACAAGTCATCAAGAGGAAGCCAAATTCATTCTTCATTCAAGGGAAGTGGCAATACTTACAAATCAACTCATTATGAGTTGATACTCCCCTACTGCTACTACTACTACTACGCTACACTATACTACTCTACATTACTAATACTACTACATTATCTAACTATACTATTTCTAATCTATACTAATATTTAAAAAGACCAGTGGCATCTAGCCACTGGCCCTGCCCCTGCCGCCGCCGCCGCTCTTGGTGCCGCCCCTGCTGCTGCCGCCCCTAGTGCTGCCCCTGCTGCCGCCGCTCTTGGTGCTGCCCTTGCCGCTGCCGTTGCCGCCGCCCCCGCCACTGCCGTTGCCGTCGTCGTCGTCGTCGTCGTCATCGTCGTCGTCGTCGTCGTCGTCCCCGCCCTCGCCGCCGCCGTCCGAGTCCTCCTCATCCGAGGAGTACTCAGACTCATCCGAGCCCTCGAGCCCGGAGCGCTCGACGGCCCGGATGTACGCCCAGACCTCCGCGGCTATCCCCTGGGAGTCGTCCGAGTCATCGGACGACGCCGGGGGAGAGACGGGAGCCGGGGACCTCTCGGACTCGGAGGAGAACTCCTCCTCCGAGTATTCCGAGTCGCCGAAGTCCTCCGATGGAGGAGTCGGCTCGCGCTTGCGCTTGTTGTTTTTTCCCATGGAGGCAGGTAGAAAAGAAGAGAAGGAAGCAGTAAGGAATAGCGAAGGGATGTGAAGAAACTAGAGGGGCAACAGCGTTATTTATAGAAGAGAAAGGCAACCGCTCACCTCCAACCGCGGCCACTGAACAGTCGCAAAGCATTCATTATGCACTTCCACCCGTCCAAAGACACGTCAGGTGGCTGACGCCGTTTCATGCAGCACTACACCCATTGGGACTCCAGTCAACAGTGCAAAGGATATGATTACACTCGCCGTCCCATCACATTACAACTCAGAAGCAGCCGGTTAAAACACTCAGCGTACCAAGCCGTCCCTTGCCCACACCCATTGGGGGGGACGCCCAGGAATTGTCAGTATATTTTTAAAAATTGGTCACATCTGTGCAGAGCATGAAGTGAATGCCTCAAGACAAAAATGAGATATCAACAAGGGTTAGAGAAAAGCCAAGTATAGCCAGCAGAGTGCAAAATATGGTCGACAGACATGACTTGAAGACTAGACAGAGAACGTCCATCGAATGTCCAATCAGTTGCAGAGCAAATAAACTACGCTACCTAGCAGGATATGGAAGGATTGCAAATTCGGCTGCAAAAGACAAAACACATGCTGACCTCTGAAGCATAATGTTGATGACATAGCACGGATGACATCACGCCAACTTTTTTATATGCAGAAAGAGTAATCTTCAGCGAAAGGACATAAAAAGGAGACCTTCAAGCGAATTATTCTCAAAAAATCCACTTGAAGGTCGGGGGCTACACCCATTGGGTGCACCTTCAGTGCACCCCATGGATTGTTATTCTAAGCCAGGATAGCACCAATTTCTAAGGGCATGGGACAAGATTAAGAAGCCAATCCTCAACTGGAATAAAGGAACACAAATGGAAGTAATCTCTGCTGGAGACCTTCGAGTAGATTATTTTCTAAAATCTACTCGAAGCTCGGGGGCTACACCCATTGGGTGCACCTCCGGTGCACCCAATGAAGTTCAGAATCCTACAAACAGGAATGCCGATCTCTAAGGCACAAGCACGAAGCTAGGTTTTGGTCAACAAGTGATCGAAGCAGGAGAGAACGACAAGGAGCCATCTTTCTTCAAATCACCTACAAGCTGGACCTGAGATCTTCGGGTTGATTACCTCTAAATTAACCCAAAGATCGGGGGCTTGTGGGGGATAGATATCCCCCGGGTCCACTAAAAGAGTAAAGGACCTCACGAAAGGCCCAAGGACCCAATAAATCGTAAGGTTATTTCTTTCGTGGGCCTGGGGAAAAGCAACCAGCAACGCAGGACGACATGAGGCCGGATTGGTGCAAACCCGGACGGCCCATAGCGTCGAGCGAATGGCTGCAACGGAGATCCGACTTTCCCGCGTCGGGGCCTCCATGCAACGGAGCCACGTGAAGATAAGTCGGCGAGGGTTACGTGAAGGATAATCTCGAGAGGTTCACTATCTTTTAGCCACTTGTTGTTATCCTATCCATATGTACTGCCCCACGGTCGAGTATATAAGGCCTAGGGGACACCCCTTCAGAACATTCGACCCATTACTTAGCCACCCACCTCGACTCTCTGTATTCTTAATCCAGAAAGCTCTCCTGTAATCATTCCCACCAAGCATACTCATCAGGACGTAGGGTGTTACGCATCACTAAGCGGCCCGAACCTGTAAACCTTGTCTACCGTCTCTCGTGCGATCAGCACGAACCATTTTGCTACAGTTGTCGACACCTTCCTACTCCTAAAACACCTCGAGGGGCAACCCCAGGTGTGCGGTCGGACCCTAAACACCGACAATATGAGCATCACATATAATACTGCGAGAAACATATGAATATCACACTTGGCAAAGCTCAAACTAACACATCACCCATTAGGATAAGCTGAAACACTAGTCCATATGAGCATCACATATAATACTGCGAGAAACATATGAATATCACACTTGGCAAAGCTCAAACTAACACATCACCCATTAGGATAAGCTTTCCTCTCAGGTTGAGATAAGCTTTAATGCACAACTTCTCCCCCTTTGACATCAACCACCAAAAACCATACGCAAGCAAGAACGTAGGATGATGTCAAGGGACAACAGGGTGTTTAAGGAGGAAAAACGACTATCAAAACTCCCCCTTACTTATTGAACATATGCACTATCACATATATGCAAAAAGATTAATACTTCTTTTTGTACCTTTACCATGTTGTAGTGTACTTTCCATCTTGAAAGAATTTAATCTCTCGAGAGCTTCTCCACACTTGTGCCTGATTCTTTATCCTAACATTTTCTTGTTGCTAAGACACCAAACTTAGAACAAGTTATAGTATTGGGCACAAGAAGAAACTTCTATTCTAATGATTATCAAGAGATGTCAAATGAAGCAAACTATCACAGCTACCAATTGAAAGATACCAATTGCAAGTTCATTTATTATCATGGCTCCATGATATTTAAGAATAAGCATCTATTATCACCAGATATTATAGAGCATGAGCAATCTAAAGATATACAATTACTCATGACTTAAGATACCAGTTATTTGACTTACAGAGGTACCCAAGTCCTGATTGCTCCATTTCATGCTCATCTTCTCTTTTCCACCTTGAGACTGTACAAGATTGCTCAAGAAACAGTTAGTCTCAAAAGACACAAGTTATGTGTTCTCCCCCTCAAGTTGTGCATCAAGTATTTGAATGACTTGCACTTGCACATTCTAGCTTCCTCAGAACTAGAGGGGATCACAACATACCTTGGTCAAGGCATACTCTATCCCTTTCATCACACAAAGATGCCAATTTGAATATCAAATGAAAAGCCACTTTACACCAATTGAAGGCTAAACGACAGGTTGACTAAATACAACAATGCATGCCTTAGTGGTACCTAAGCCAATTGAATACTCACAGGAAGTATAACATTTACACGCAACTTCGACATGCTTCATACTCAGCTATCACTGCATATACCAATTGAAGATCAACACAATCATGTATATAAAGCGTAATGTCTAAGCATGCCATAATTAAGAAGGTTTCTTAGGTGCACAAAAGAAACATCATTTTAAGGCATAAGTCTCCTAAGCCACGATGCTACCAATTAAATGCACGAAACAGCTATGATCACTATCAATGGAACTCCAAGATATTCAATAAAATTGCACAGTTCCATTTTCCATACCTTTGCCTTTATGAGAGCACTTGTTATCACCAATTCAGGGCTCCTTTTGCTCATGCACCACATAGCTCAAAGGGCACAACATGGATTTGAAATTCACACAGTACAAAACTAGGGCAATCATGTGAACATGGACTAAACAATATGTCAATATTTGCACATAGCATGACTTACACAAGGTTACAGGTTTATCCATATACACAAGAGAGTTAATCGTTGTGGATATAACAAATGAAAGAGCTACCAATGAATGATTCAAAAGATATATCCTATATAGCACCAGTCATGATTAAGCGAGCATTATTGTGATTCATTTAACACAGGCAATCATAAAGCGTAACTACTCCAAAGACAGGTAGCACAACAAGCCAACTTAAGAGCAATACTAAATTGCAATTATGTACTTAAAACACACGGGTACCATCCTTTGGAGAGCAAGGTGTAAAGTCCTTTACTTGATACACCAATAATGATTTAGGACCTATACACCTTATTTCACTTGAGATGAACATGGGATTAGTGTTTCACAATAATTCAACCTTGGGTCAATAAACACCAAAACAATTAATAGCTTAAGCATAGAGTTTTAGATAACCGTCTTAAGCTCTCCCATGGTCTCCAGTCCATCTCAAGGCACCTGCATGGTCTAGTTAGCACAGTTTGGTACCCATCTCGGGATGGGTCTATAATGATCATCTAAATGTGCCTTTGGTACCCAAATTGCCTTTGTGCTAGTTCTAGGTGATCTCGTTATAGATCTAGCACAAGTGTATGATTTGGGTCTCCTACGCGAATAAGATTGACACAAATTCACTTGCTTAGGAATCTTACCTTTATAACATACCTTGGATATATGACCCTGCTCACCACACTTGTAGCAGAAGCGTCGCTCAACCTGACATGACGCTTGCTGTGTGTCACTTTCCTTGGTGAGGGTTACCTTGGAGGATGCACATCCTTGATTCTTCATGACCGGACATGAAGTGATCGTGTGGTCCTTATTGTTGCATCCGAAACAACTCCTTGTCCCTTCATTCTTGTCTTTGTACGGACAAGACGCGATGAGGTGGCCTAACTTCTTGCACTTGAAACACCTCCTTTTTCCTTTTCCCTTTGTGTACTTGAATGACATGGAGAGAGGGTCAGTGCAAACAACATGATTAATTGAATCTTTACCTTTTTTTAAGCTCATGTTGATTTCTTCA
The DNA here is from genome assembly GCA_029449295.1 of Zea luxurians. NCBI lineage: Eukaryota > Viridiplantae > Streptophyta > Magnoliopsida > Poales > Poaceae > Zea > Zea luxurians. The sequence continues at coordinate 3,966,250 of JAOPSE010000090.1, forward strand.
TCTTTAGGAACATTTTTCTTATCGAGCTTGACACTTGCTGCAGTTTTTCCTTTCTCAAGCTTCTTCACCACGCGCCCGTGGATATCTTGAGAGAGTTGAGCAAAGTGTCTTCTCCTCAGCTGTCGTTGCTTCTTATTCCCACAGAATTTCTTTTGTGACCCTAAAACTTGTTGCTCAATCAATGATTGGCTTTCTTTTGAGCAACTGGGGTTAGCACATGATGATATACAATTCAAATGCGCACACGTGCGAGAATGAGGTTCACATGAATTTAAGTTTGCAATTATAACCTCATGAGCAACATTAAGCATAATATGTCTATCCAAGAGATTATCATGATAACAAGACAATAAGTCATATTTTTCAGTAAGAGCAAGGTTATCATGACTTAACAATTCTAATTGATTCCTAAGCATAGAATCTTCAATTTTAAGTTGAGCAGCATTAGATAATACATCATGATTATTTCTTTGCTCAATTAAAATCGATTCATACCGTTGGACCAAATTCCCATGAGAGTGCTTTAGCTCCTCATGTTCTTTGGTCATCTTCTCCAGGCTGTCGTTGGTTATGATGAGAGTCTCCTCTAGCCTGAGAAGCGTCTCGCCTTGTTCCTTGTTTCTTCTCAACAACTTAACCAAGAGAGATTTGTCCGCTTTGTTGAGATGGTTGTAGAAACGGTGAATCTCCTCTTCTTCCACATCATCGGTCTCATTTTCCCTGTCATTAATGTCAGTGGAAGCAATATAGGAAAATGTACCTTGTGATGATGAAGATTCATCCTCGCTGTCATCCTCATATTCTTCCTCATCATGGCTTCTGTCTCCACCATCATTGTTAGCAATAAAACATTTATCACTAGTGGAGAACAAACCTGTCGACGAGGTGGATTCATCGTTTGGGTGCCATTTTTCTTGTTCTTCTCCCTTTGAATGGTTAGTATCACAAGTAATATAGAGAGTAGGAGCATCACAGTTTGCCACAAAATATTTTTCTTTAATCCTATTCCATAAATCATGAGCATCAACAAATAGATCACTATCACTACTCATGATGGCAAAATAGGCACCTCTAGAAAGAGAATCAACTAAGATGTTGCAAGCACGGTGATTGAGAGATAAACATCTTAGTTCATCATTAGAGGGATTTTTACTAATATCAGATGGAAAAATACTACTATTAAAGACCTGTCTCAAATCAGGATCAACACTCATGAAAGCACTATAAATGGAGACAGACCAAGACTTGTAATTAGAGCCATCGCCTAAAAGAAGTTCTACAGTTACCTCTTGTGGCGACATCGTCATCTCCGGACGGCTAAGCCCACACTGGAGAGGCCTAGCTCTGATACCAATTGAAAGTTCCCTTTGGCTCGGGAACAGGATCTGGATGTCGCCTAGAGGGGGGGTGAATAGGCGAATAAAAATTATCACTTTAAAACTTAAATCTTACTCTACTCGAAGACAGGATCGCAGTGGAGTGAAGAATCCTTCGAGTAGCTTGCAGTGGAATTTAAGTTCCTGTCTTACGAATATCCTGCACTTCAAGGAAAGCTAGTGCCACAAGTAAATAGTGAAGTGCAGATATATAAGCGAGTAAGACAGAGAGTCAGAGTACAATACAGAACAGAGCACACAGACGCAAGGATTTATCCCGAGGTTCGGCCAAGCCTGAAATGCTTGCCTAGTCCTCGTTGGAGTTAGCCACACCTGGGCTTGGAGTCTATTTCAACTCCTTCCTCCGTTTGCTCAGATCTGTCAGTATGACAGATAGAGCCTTTCACTATTGAGTGGGGTTACAACAGAACCGCGGCTGCTTACAAACTTCTTGGCAGCACCCCGGCAGAGTAACAATACGCTCAAGACCTTGCTCTAGCTCTTGGCAGCACTACTCCTCTCTCTAAAGGCTTATAGTTGTGCCTTCTACACAAACTATAGAGTTACACACAAGAAGGAGAGCGAGAATTGATTCCAATGAAGTCTACACTTGTTGGCTGCACTCATATTTTGCTGGAGGCGCCTAGGGGTCCCTTTTATAGGCACAAGGAGCCTAGGAGCCGTTGGAAGCAATTCTGGAAGGCCAATCTTGCCTTCTGTCGTCGGGGGCACCGGACAGTCCGGTGCACACCGGACACTGTCCGGTGCCCGATTTCTTTCCTTAAACGGCGCTGCCGACCGTTGCCGACCGTTGTAGATCTGGGAGCCGTTGGCGCACCGGACATGTCCGGTGCACACCGGACAGTCCGGTGCCTCCATCTAGCCGTTGGCTCGGCCACGTGTCCCGCGCAGATCGCGCGGCCGACCGTTGGCCCGGCCGACCGTTGGCTCACCGGACAGTCCGGTGCACACCGGACAGTCCGGTGAATTTTAGCCGTACGCCGTCGGCGAATTCCCGAGAGCAGCGACTTCGCGCCGAGCCAGCCTGGCGCACCGGACATGTCCGGTGCACACCGGACAGTCCGGTGTACCCAGACTGGGCAGACATTGGCTGCTCGAGCCATTTCTTCTCCAACTCGATTTTTTCTGTTTCCAGCACTTAGACACAATACATTAGTCCATAAAACAATGTACTAAGTCTGAGAAACATACCTTTATCTTAATTATTATCTCCATAGCATTTCACATGCTTGAGCTTTGATGGTGGACTCATAAATCATCAAGTCGGCTTGACTTGATCTAGATTGACATTTCTTAGCTCCAACATCCTGCAAAGGTCACATAGAACATCTCCAAACATAGGAACAACCCAAACTAAAGATTAAGGTGAACTTAGCTCTTTTGGGCTGCTTCCAGTTCTGGTTTTGACACTTGTTCTCCTTCTAGTGACCTTGATCTCCTTCTTAGAGCTTGATCTTGAGCCTTATGACTTACACCACATAACTGTAGCTGTTACCTTATTGGTTGTAAGTCACGTCCTCATGTAGTGATCCTTGGTGTGTTATAGCTCTTCTCAACTCGATCACCCTTGACTTTGCAAGCCTTCTTCTTCACCCTTGGCTTTGGGTTCCTCAGCCTCCTTGACCTTCTCCCGTGCACTTGGTACCTCGAAGCTTCTCTTGCCTCCGTCCTTGGCTTGATCAGTTGTCTCCGAGCTTCACACCCGAGTCTCACTTTATGCAATGTCCATCTTACTTGTGATGTCCATTATGTATCCATAATCCAGTTCTTGGACCATCACATTTGTTCTCTTGTGTTGAACCCTGTTAGCTTTACCTTAGGCACCTGTTCAACACTTAGTACACTTGTTAATCCTTTAATTGAGTTGTCATCCAAACACCAAAACTCACAAGAGAGCTTTCATAATCGTGGCCATCGGAATGAGATCCAATGGCCAGAATCCATCCATACCTCTTCGGCGGTGCATTTTCTAAAAGAGACCCTGCGCTTTACTTATATCAACCCGCCGTCCACAATGGGATTCGCCTGAGTCTTAGGAACTTTTGCGGATTAGTCCCTGCACTTTCCAGATTTCATGCGCGCAGACCAGTGGCAGAGAAATTCATTTCAAAAATGATTTTTAATGTAAAAATAATTATTAAAGCTTGTTTAATCCCTAGAAAATTCATATTAAGTCCAAATTGGCCCATTCCAGTTCCTATAATTTTATAATAATATTATTTATCATTTAGTATCACTGTTTTGACATGAACTCAGTTAGAAAATTAATTTATCATCCAATCCTATTTTAATCACATTAAACCTTAGGAAATTCATAACTTAAAATCTATAACTCCAAAATTAATAATTCCTGTTCCTGTGATCTTATTTCAATATGTAGATTATTAATATGTATTTTGCATATATGTTTGTTGTGATGTTAAATTTTCCTACACTATGTTTGTTTGTATTGCTACGATTAGCCGCGAGGTTACGAATCTTGAAGATCATCCTGGTACCTGGAATCTCAAGTCCCAGGCAAGTTGTGCCCTTGATCACTTCTTTTCACCTACTCATGTTCTAATTAATCATAATGATCTGCATAGGTTAATTTTGATGGGACCCAATAGGTTACCCTAGTTTGTCTATCTTTATACCTTGTTTACCACTGAACTTTCTGGGTAGTACTTGCTAGTGCTATATGTGGTTTTGGGTATGAAGATTACACTATTCATGATTATACTTTTGTTATCAGTTGTTATTTATGGTTCATGTTAAGATCATTATGTTAATTGGAACATGGAGAACCACCCGGGAAAACAGTGCTACCACAAGGGTGGAATGGGACGCCCTTGGCTGATTAATTAGGAAAGCTAGTGGAAGACTACCTTACCCGAAAGGGGCAAGGGCAGTAGGGGAGTGGTCAGTGTAGGGAGGCCCTCGGGAGGATTTTGCTGCGATGGCGGTCCTGCAAGGGATTCCTGCATTGGAACTTCCTATAAACTGTAGCGGGTTTTCTGAAGCTAGTGGAACTTTGTAAAGGCCTCGTAGTGTTACCCTGCCTCGCCTCCTCGGAAGAGGTGTATGGGATTGGCCGTCTCTTGGCAGATGGGTAACATGACTTGTGGGTAAAGATGCGCAACCTCTGCAGAGTGTAAAACTGGTATACTAGCCGTGCTCACGGTCATGAGCAGCTCGGACACTCACATGATTAAAGTATGGAACTAAATTCAATTTGTCATATGCATTGCATCGCAGGTGAAGTGGTTACTTTTGTTCTATTACTTAATTGGGTTTGGTATTTACTTATACTTAGTAATTGCTAATAAAATTTTGACCAACTTTAAAAGCAATGCTCAGCTCTAACCATCCTCTTTGGTAAGCCTTACACTTCACGTGAGCTCTCACCTTTGGCGAGTTCATGCACATTATTCCCCACAACTTGTTGAGCGATGAACGTATGTGAGCTCACTCTTGCTGTCTCACACACCCCACAGGTCAAGAACAGGTACCATCGGATGAGGCGCATGGAGGATGCCGTGATGTGTTCGTGAGAGGTCTAGGCCGTCGTCTCCCAGTCAACTTTGGGTTGCTGGACCGTTGTCTCCTTATAATGTAATTATTTATTTTGTATAGAACTCCTGTTATATATAAAGATGTGACATTCGATCCTGTGCCATGAATCCTCATATGTGTGAGACTTGGTCCCAGCACACCTGGTGATTATGTTAGCGCCCGGGTTTTGGACCCCCTAAAATCCGGGTGTTACAGAAGTGGTATCAGAGGAATGTTGACTGTAGGACGAAACCTAGATAGAATTGGACAACCAATACTTACTTACCTTTGCTACTCTGATTCTTTTCTAAACTCATCTTAATCTTTTCTCATCTATTTCCGCTTACTCTGATTATTCTTATCTTTTTCATTCTAAAAGACAAATGTGGATTTCATACTTTGAAATCCTGTGCCTAAAGTGACTTTAGGAATAGGAGACCTACTCTTAGGAACAAAAACGAAACTATTTTTATGGATATCTATGAACTTGAATGCTTGTTCTTATGATATTTGTCTGATTTGGGTCTTCGATTGGGTGTGATGAGTTGTGGAGTAATGTCCACAATTACATCTGTATATAGAAAAAAAATGCTTATAAAGATAACTAGACAAACTAAATTATCTCTCATTAAAGTATTTAGCCTAACAATATCCATATCATCTTAAAAGATTCTATCCTACACTCATAAATCAATCTTATCTTAAAAGATACTCTATTATCTTAATAGATTCATCTTATCTTGAAGGATTCATCTTATCCTAACCACTTTACTTATCCTATCCTAATAGATCTAACTGACCTCATATCTTAACCGATATAATCTAGATCCCATCTAGTCTAATATTATCCAATCTAAAGTGAGTTATTAACAGGATAGTTAATCTGGTGATATGGGTTAGACACTGCTTCAACAAACATAACCTAACCTAAATTAATGTCATATGCCAACTTGTCCGTAAACAACAATATAACCTACATCACAGGCTGCCTAGTCCATTTGCTCAAAAAAGCAAAATACAACTCTATTCAAACCTACCTACCTCGTGTACCCCGACTATCCTAACTATATGTCCTTAACTCGGATGGCAACTCGAAGAAGAAAGACCAAAGAAGACCAACCATGTCAAAGAAGGATAAGCATCAACACAAGACTTCAAAGATCAAGTTGAATCGCCAGCGGAGTCAAGATCCACAATCTTGGATGGAGTATTTCCTTACCCTAGCCTTTCTTGCCCAAACCTATCTATGCTTTAAAGGCATCTTCTATCCTACATAATAAAGTGGACATACCTATATACACCCATGCTTTCCTAACCACCAGTTCCACCAAGCTACATAAACATATATATAGATTACGACTATTTGTAAGCTCTAAGTGTTACTTTAGTTAGTAGTTGATAAAGATACTATTTTAGTTGGAATAATAAGGTCTAATTGACCCCATGTATTGCTAATAAATTATGCATCATGCCAAGATTTTTCTTTGTGCATATGCTTTGAGATAACTTGGTTATATATCCTGTTCTTGCAAATCTCGAGGACGAGATTCTTTTAAGGGGGGTAGGATTTGTAAAGCCCAAAACCCACATAGGAAAAAAAATAGGACAAATAAATAAGTATACTTATATGTTAGTGTTTTGGGAATTATTTGATTTCCTTTTCTTTGTGCATACTCACTTAAGAGAAGTAAAGTAGCCAAATAGCAAATAAATAAATATAGAAATAGGCATCTCATGCTAAAGTTTTCTTTCTATGTTGCATTTGTATTCAAATGTATGAGACAAGATAGGTTTGGAAAGTAGAAATTGAAAATAGAAGAAAAAAAGGAAAAGAATGTATATATTATAAAGAAAAAAAAATGTAAATAAATAAAAATAATTCCTCATGCTGGTACTTTTAAATTGTGCACTCAATCTGTGAAATGAGCTCACAAACAAATTTTTAAATCAAATTCAAATCTGAAATTCAAAAAAGAAACTAAAAAAAAAGAAAGAGAATGCAGGCGCTCTTGGGCCGATTTTCTCTGCCACGACCCAGTTACCACCCGCGCAGCCATTGCCTCACGCACGACCACCACCTTCCCTAGGCCGGCGCGCGCTACACTCACTGATCGGTGGGGTCCAGTTGCCAATCTCACCCGTGCCGCACCTGACACAGACATGCGGGCCCCACTGTCCAGGGTCATCTCCCAGCTTCGAATCGGGACGAAGTCCAAATCCAACGAACTCCCACGACCGCCGCACAACAGCCCCGCGAAATAGGCAGAAATCCATCGCTGTGATCGTCTCTTGGTGGTTAGCGCGGATCTCGCTGAAGCTCTCGACGTTGTGCATATATACGTATCCTAGAACCTCCCCTCATCCACCTCTCCTTAGTTCCGAGAACACCCTATCCGAGCAAGCGCCATGGGTCCGCCGCGGGTGCTCCTGCGCGGGGGTAGCCCTGCTCCTGCTCCTCTTCCCTGCGCGCATGGATGCTCGTCGCGGCTTCGCCTGAGCGGAATCGTGCTCTAGACGACCGGGATTGCTTGCCACAGCGCCATGGCCATGTGGGGTGGATGGTGGGATTCAACGTCCGCCATTGCCGTCTCGTGCTTACACCGTTGCTGGGGACTCTCTAATGGGTCAGGGGGTTTCGCTCGGTCCCTGGGAACGTCTTCATAGCTTCGCGGGGAGTGGGGGAAAACCTGGTGATCGCGAATTGCTCGATGGAGCAACTCCGCCGCCGCAGATCTGCCTCGTCGTGGTCAGCCTGGCTGCTGCACCTATCACCGGTAAGGAGTCATTAATTATGGTCACCATGTCGCGCACATCGTGTAGCTCCGTTCAATTTGACAGTGGTGGCTCGGTGGGAGGGTAATTGCTCGCCGACGCTCAGGTGCCACCATGGAACCCGTGCGGTCCGTGCACCGAAGCCACGACGGTGCGATTCATGGTAAGAATAATTCCATTAACTTCGCCGCAGCCCTAGCTTCGTATAGCTCTATTGGATCGAAATATAGACTGGGTGTTAGCTGGATGGCTCATCACCGGCGTACCGCCGCCGTGACATCGCGGTTGGGGCCTTCTGGGCGAATTTCGCAGCGGGAGGTGGGGGACGACCGTTGGGCCGGTTATCTCGCGATGAACGGTGGAGATCGTGCGTAGAGTGTCCGATTGCTCAGGGGTCGTGGCAGCCGTTGATTCGATTATGTACGGGTCTGATTGGATGTTCGGCTGCCGTGCGACTTTTAGATCCGAGCCACAGATTTTTGATCCGAGGGCTAGGGCGAACTCGCGTCAAGGTGAACTCCCGGCCGTAGATCTTGAATCTGACGATTGCGGGAGCGTACCGGTTCACCAAAGAGTCATCTAATCGTGGCCATCGGAATGAGATCCAATGGCCAGAATCCATCCATACCTCTTCGGCGGTGCATTTTCTAAAAGAGACCCTGCGCTTTACTTATATCAACCCGCCGTCCACAATGGGATTCGCCTGAGTCTTAGGAACTTTTGCGGATTAGTCCCTGCACTTTCCAGATTTCATGCGCGCAGACCAGTGGCAGAGAAATTCATTTCAAAAATGATTTTTAATGTAAAAATAATTATTAAAGCTTGTTTAATCCCTAGAAAATTCATATTAAGTCCAAATTGGCCCATTCCAGTTCCTATAATTTTATAATAATATTATTTATCATTTAGTATCACTGTTTTGACATGAACTCAGTTAGAAAATTAATTAATCATCCAATCCTATTTTAATCACATTAAACCTTAGGAAATTCATAACTTAAAATCTATAACTCCAAAATTAATAATTCCTGTTCCTGTGATCTTATTTCAATATGTAGATTATTAATATGTATTTTGCATATATGTTTGTTGTGATGTTAAATTTTCCTACACTATGTTTGTTTGTATTGCTACGATTAGCCGCGAGGTTACGAATCTTGAAGATCATCCTGGTACCTGGAATCTCAAGTCCCAGGCAAGTTGTGCCCTTGATCACTTCTTTTCACCTACTCATGTTCTAATTAATCATAATGATCTGCATAGGTTAATTTTGATGGGACCCAATAGGTTACCCTAGTTTGTCTATCTTTATACCTTGTTTACCACTGAACTTTCTGGGTAGTACTTGCTAGTGCTATATGTGGTTTTGGGTATGAAGATTACACTATTCATGATTATACTTTTGTTATCAGTTGTTATTTATGGTTCATGTTAAGATCATTATGTTAATTGGAACATGGAGAACCACCCGGGAAAACAGTGCTACCACAAGGGTGGAATGGGACGCCCTTGGCTGATTAATTAGGAAAGCTAGTGGAAGACTACCTTACCCGAAAGGGGCAAGGGCAGTAGGGGAGTGGTCAGTGTAGGGAGGCCCTCGGGAGGATTTTGCTGCGATGGCGGTCCTGCAAGGGATTCCTGCATTGGAACTTCCTATAAACTGTAGCGGGTTTTCTGAAGCTAGTGGAACTTTGTAAAGGCCTCGTAGTGTTACCCTGCCTCGCCTCCTCGGAAGAGGTGTATGGGATTGGCCGTCTCTTGGCAGATAGGTAACATGACTTGTGGGTAAAGATGCGCAACCTCTGCAGAGTGTAAAACTGGTATACTAGCTGTGCTCACGGTCATGAGCAGCTCGGACACTCACATGATTAAAGTATGGAACTAAATTCAATTTGTCATATGCATTGCATCGCAGGTGAAGTGGTTACTTTTGTTCTATTACTTAATTGGGTTTGGTATTTACTTATACTTAGTAATTGCTAATAAAATTTTGACCAACTTTAAAAGCAATGCTCAGCTCTAACCATCCTCTTTGGTAAGCCTTACACTTCACGTGAGCTCTCACCTTTGGCGAGTTCATGCACATTATTCCCCACAACTTGTTGAGCGATGAACGTATGTGAGCTCACTCTTGCTGTCTCACACACCCCACAGGTCAAGAACAGGTACCATCGGATGAGGCGCATGGAGGATGCCGTGATGTGTTCGTGAGAGGTCTAGGCCGTCGTCTCCCAGTCAACTTTGGGTTGCTGGACCGTTGTCTCCTTATAATGTAATTATTTATTTTGTATAGAACTCCTGTTATATATAAAGATGTGACATTCGATCCTGTGCCATGAATCATCATATGTGTGAGACTTGGTCCCAGCACACCTGGTGATTATGTTAGCGCCCGGGTTTTGGACCCCCTAAAATCCGGGTGTTACAGTCCGGGACCAACCTTGGGGGTCCGGATTGTATATCCGGGGGTCCGGACTCACTGTTGATGCTTTGGAGTATGCCACCTTCTTTGGACATGTGGTGGCTTCGGACCTGCCCATGTGGTGGGGTCGGGCGCTGCTGTGGACCCAGAAGAGCCGTCTGAGATTGGGGCAAGTCGTGGCTTGGTCCCACACACAGCACTTCTACCACGCGACTAAGGGATAGCCGCGTGGGTTCTTTGTCTCTGTACAGTAGCAGGGGGTACCCTAGTTTTAGGGTACCGACAGTCTCTTTCAACCCTAATCCTTCACCGACCACAAAGGTCAAGCCCACACACTAATCTTTGCTCAAACGAGCGGGTAATACAAACTTTCTCGTGGTCTTCCACAATATTTGGAGACTCACAAGAGACACCTAGTCGTCTAAGAGCTAGAAGCTCCAAGAATAATGAATCCACAAATAACTCGATGTAGTACCAAAGCTCAAATCAAGAAGAACAAGAGGGGTTTGGAGATGAAGCACAAAATCGCAGCTCCCAATCTCACTCAAAGATTTATCTCCAAAGATTTGAAATGGGAGAAGCAAGAGGTGTGTGAGAGAGAGTGGAAGGTGTTTCCCAAGTTAGAAATAGAGTTCAAAACGTGCCCCTGGCAGACCTGGCAGCCTGCGTCTAACTAGCAGACTGCTGTACAATCTGGTAAGTTTGACCAAAAACCGGTTGAACCGCCCTAGGGGGGCGGTTAAACCTCCCCTGGCAGATCTGTCAGCCTGTCTGCCTGTCTTACTGGCAGACTGCTGGATAGTCTGAGTAGAGGGGTCAAGGACCAGTTGAACCGCCCCTAGGGACCAGTTTAACTGGTCTTGACCAGAAAATTTAGGAGAGAAAACCCTGATTCAACTGGCCCAGAGGCAAGTTCAACTGGTGTATGGTCAGAGAGGTTCACAGTTGAAGTTGAAGTTCAACTGAAGTTGAGAAAGCTTAACTGCAGTTAAAGAAGTTCAACTCATCTGAAGTTCAACTCGCCTGAAAAAGCTCAACTGCAGCTGAAGACACATTTGAAGTTAAAGTTCAAATGGAGTTGAAAGAGCTTAACTCAGCTGAAGTTCAACTCAGCTGAAAAAGCTCAACTACAGCTGAAGAAGTTCAACTGCTTTTCAACAGGAACACTCTCAGTTTCTCAATCCTAACAATAGTCATACACAGAGTGTCCAAGGGATTTTGATTTTTTAAAATAGCTTTTGAATATAGAGGCTTGAGCTTTGGTAAACACCAACCTTTCTATTGGATCCCCATTGATAGTATGGTGATTTCTATACTCAAGTTAAATAAAATATAATTAAGTAAACTCCTTGAGTAATTGGTGTCTCATGTGTGATTTCTCAATGGCGTTGCTTCATAAGGATCACAAACATCTTTGTCTCACCTTTTGAAGCAAACACAAATCAATCCTGTGACTTGTACCATTTCACCATATATGAGTTCAAAACATGGCTTCAAGTCACCTTACTGATGCATCAACATATTATAACTCTCATAGCTGATTAGTTCATCGACTTAGTGCAAGTACTCTCTTCTTCACCTTAGCAATGGTACCTCGGTCCACAAGCCATCGCTTGGCCTTCACCTTCGCTTAGTTCCTCGAAGCTCTTTCCTTGCTATCTTCACCCAATCAAGTCATTCTTGAGTCACATCCTATTGAGCATCTATAGAGAGAAACATTTCTTCAATATTGTGAACCTTGCTTGAATGTCTTCTAGACATAACTGTTAAGGTCAATCAAGCTCTAGTTTGATTCTCATAGAAGCATATATGGACTGATAGTAATATGGCCAAGCCAATTCACGATTCCTCGTATCTTATTCACTTTGGCTTGACCAATCCTCTTAATCACTTCAACCTCTATTCTGATCATATGTATGTAGTGATTTCTCAGGTCTTGTCCATATATATATTCAAACCAATACAGAGACCATATTATATCCATTTGTATTGTCTCATTGGTTATTTGACCTTGTGTTGAATCTTTGTTCATTGATCATTATACACTATTCACGTATGTTCATCATAATGAATTTCCTGTTCAACACTTAGCAAACTTGTTAGACCTTTAAATGTGTTGTTATCTAAATTACCAAAACTCACAAAAGAGATGAATGCGCTTTCATTCTTTCATCCTCCTCATCCTCATTTGTGCTTCCGCTATCACTTTCATTAGCCATACAACATATGTGGGAATCCAAATGGGAAGACAAACCTTTTGGAGAGGTGGATTCATCGTTTGGTCTCCAACGTTCATTTTCTTCTTCTTCCTTCAAAGGGTTAGTTTCACAAGGACTAAAGGAAGTAGAAGCATCATATGAAGTTTAGACTCATCAAATTTATTTTTAATTCTAGTCCAAATATCATGTGTATCATGACTAGGTTCATCATATCTTATTATGAAGGCACGATAATCTTCTTTGCTAAGAGAATTACTTAAGATGTCATAAGCAAGATAATTTAAGTGTAAACTCGATCTTTCTCGGAAGCAATTTTCTTATCATAACTAGAAGGTATAATACTCTTGTCTAAAATTTATTCTAATTGTGGGTCTATTGTTCTAAAAGCATTTATCACTCTAGTAGACCATGAAGCATAATTAGAACAATCGAAAAGTAATATCTCAAGAGTTACCTCATTGTTTTTCTTCAGTGGTGTCTTCTTATTCTTTTGGGATTTTCTATGAGCCATCATTTCGAGTTGTTAGACTCAGTATGAAGTGCCTAGCTCTGATACCAATTGAAACTCGCTTAGAGGGGGGGGGGTGAATAGGCAAAACCTGAAAATTATAACTTTAAACCTAGACTTGATCCCTCGATTAGCGGTTAGAACAAGATGAACAATTATCGGAGTATAAAACTAAGTCATTTGCTTGCAAAGAGTATTGCTTTCAAAGAATGCGAAATTAACAAAAGACAACTCATCTAAAATGTTTATGGAGAATGAAGCAAGAGGGCTTAGATAAGAAGAGGAAAATCGCAAGTTCTTTCTTGCAAGGCGTTGCTTCTATATATGAGAATTTAACCCGAAGCAACACAAAGCAATATCAACAAAGAATAATGCAAGAGAACTTAGAGGGGGAGAAGACAAACAAATCACAAGTAATAAACACAAGTGACGCAGGTGATTTGTTTTACCGAGGTTCGGTTCACTAAGAACCTAATCCCCGTTGAGTAGTCCACTAAGGACGAGTCTTTTTCAACCCCTTTCCCTCTCTCCAACAGTCTCCAAGACCGGCGAGTGTTCCTTCTTCTTTGCCAATAAAAGACCGAAGTCTCTACAAGGCCAACCACAAAGACAAGGGGCTCTTGCTAGCTTTACAATGATTGAGAGTCAAAACTCCAAGCTTAAATGATCACAAGAGGTAGAACATATTTTATCTCAAGGATTCTCACAAGGCACTATCGCTAAACACACACGAGTAGCTCTTTCTTGCTTGATCTCTCTTTTGTGGCACTTGTGAGGCTTTGATGTGTATAGAAGTGTTGCTATAGTAGATAGGAGTGAATACCCAACTCTTGTGTATGAGATAGATTAATGAATACCATGAATGGTCTGGTTGGTGTGGCTTTTATAGCCCTCAACCACCCATATAGCCATTGGACAGAAAGCAACAACTTTCTGTCGACGGACGCACCGAACAGTCCGGTGCACACTGGATATGATACTGTTCATTGTCCGGTGCTTGCCACATCAGCCGACCGCTGGGGTCTGTAGCAGTCGACTGTTGGATCCGACCGCTACCCAGACTGTCTGGAGCGCACCGGACAGTTCGGTGCACACCAGACATGCACTGTTCATTGTCCGGTGCCCTGGCCACGTCGGCCGACCGCTGGGGTCTGCAGTCGACCGTTGGATCCGATCGTTGCCAGACTGTCCGGTGCACACCGGATAGTTCGGTGCCACAACCGCAGAGCGCCCGTTGTGGGCCTCTCTGCGTAGACTGCCTGGTGTCCCACCGGACAGTCCAGTACTGTCGGTGTTTTGGGTCCGACCGCACACCTGGGGTTGCCCCTCGAGGTGTTTTTAGGAGTAGGACGGTGTCGCCGGCTGTAGCAAAATGGTTCGTGCCAGATGCACGAGGGACAATGGACAGTGTTTGCAGGTTCGGGCCGCTTAGAGACGCGTAACACCCTACGTCCTGGTGAGGATGCTTTGTGCAATGGATTACAAGTCAGTTCCCTGAAGTGAGAACGTAGAGGGTTGAGGTGGATGGCTGAGTAGTGAGATCGATCGTTCTGAAGGGGTGCCCCCCGGGCCTTATATATTCGACCGTGGGGCAATACATGTGGATATGATAACAACGTACACCTAAAGGATAGTGAATTGTTTGAGTCTATCTTCCTATGATTCTGCCGACCTATCCTCGCCTGGTTCCGCTGCATGGGGCTCCATCGCGGGAAAGTCGGATCTTCTGTTGTGGTTTCTTGCTCAACGCTGCGGGGCCATCCGGGCTTGCACCGATCCGGCCTTACGTCGATCTGCTTTACTGATTGTCCCTCCCCAGGCCCATGAAGGAATAACCTTACGATTTATTGGGCCCTTGGGCCTTTCGTGAGGTCTTTTACCCTTCCAGTGGACCCGGGGATATCTGTCCCCCACAAGTACACACCGGACATGTTACTGTTCACTGTGCGGTGTACCACCAGTGCGCTGGCTGACTGCCCTTTTCTTGGATTTCTTCGCTGATTCTTTTGGGCTTCTTTTATTCTTGAGTTTTGGACTTCTCTGCTTATTTTTATGTCTTCTTTTAAGGTGTTGTATGCTCATTACTTTAGTTCAATCATCTTTGCATCCTGTAAACTACAAACACAAACACTGTTAAACACATTAATCCACAAGTTGTGTTGATCATCAAACATCAAAACCTATTGAGCTAAATGGTACGGGGTCCATTTTCCTTACAGATATATATGAACTTTATGTACCTGAGAAAAGATCAACTAGACAAATTAGTTAGTCCATAAGTTTTGTAATGGTCGTCAAACATCAAAATCGATTATAGGAGATAATTAAAGTCATTTACCTTTCAATATCTAATTACTATTAAAATTAAACAAACATAATTTAACGTATAAAATATGTGAATCAAACGGTGTAGACCCGTTTTCGCAGCCCAAGAACGAACGAAAACACGGCGCACCAAACGTCCAAACCTTAAAACTGACGGAAAGAGAAGACCCACCACATCCCGTTCACTCTCTCCTTCCCCCTCCGCTCCTTCCCAGTCCCAGATCCCGATTCGCCGCCGCCTCCGGCAGATCCAGCCAGCAGCTCCCGCCGCAGAACCGCCGCGGGCGCCATGGAGAAGCCATGCTCTCTTCTGGTCCACTTCGACAAGGGCTCGGCATCGATGGCGAACGAGATCAAGGCGGATCTGGAGGGCAGCGATGGCCCCGCCAAGGCCGACGCCATGCGCCGCGCCATCTCGCTCCTCCTCAACGGCGAGACCCTCCCTCAGCTCTTCATAACCATCGTACGCTACGTGCTCCCCTCCGAGGACCACACAGTGCAGAAGCTCCTCCTCTTCTACCTCGAGATCATAGACCGCCGGGATCCGGCCGGCCGCGCCCTGCCGGAGATGATCCTCATCTGCCAGAACCTCCGCAACAACCTCCAGAGCCCCAACGAGTACATCCGCGGCGTCACTCTGCGGTTCCTCTGCAGGCTCTCCGAGCCCGAGGTGCTCGAGCCGCTCGTGCCGTCCGTGCTCGCGAACCTGGAGCACAGGCACCAATTCATCCGGAGACACGCTGTCTCCGCGGTTTCCGCGATCTACCGCCTCCCGCATGGTGACCAGCTCATCCCCGACGCGCCGGAGCTCGTCGAGCGGTTCCTCGCATCTGAGCAGGACGCGTCCGCGCGGAGGAACGCATTCCTTATGCTCTGTGCCTGCGCACAGGACCGCGCCGTCGCCTACCTGCTCTCCAACGCCGACCGAGTCGCTGAGTGGCCCGATCTGCTGCAGATGGCCGTTGTGGATCTTATCCGCAAGGTCTGCCGATCACAAAACCGTGCCAACAAGGGAAGGTATATCACCATCATTACGTCGCTGCTCTCCACAACCAGCACTGCGGTTGTTTATGAATGTGCTGGTGCCCTGGTGTCACTCTCTTCGGCACCCACGGCTGTGCGGGCCGCTGCCAACACCTACTGCCAGTTGCTCTCGTCGCAGAGTGACAACAATGTGAAGCTCATTCTTCTGGATCGCCTCAACGAGCTGCGCACCCTGCACCGGGATGTCATGGTGGGTGTGGTGATGGACGTGCTTCGTGCACTGGCCAGCCCCAATTTAGATGTCAAGAGAAAGGTTCTCGATTTAGTTCTCGATTTGCTCACCCCGCGTAATGTTGAGGAGGTGGTGCTTTATCTCAAGAAGGAGGTGGTCAAGACGCAGGCTGGAGACCTCGAGAAGGGTGGTGAGTACCGCCAGATGCTGGTGCAGGCCATCCATGCTTGCGCTGTGGAGTACCCAGAGGTGGCTGGATCTGTAGTGCACCTCCTCATGGACTTTCTTGGTGATACCAATGTTGCTGCAGCTGTTGATGTTGTGCTGTTTGTACGTGAGATCATTGAGACCAATCCGAAGCTGCGTGTATCCATGATCCAGAGGCTTATTGATACATTCTATCAGATTCGGGCATCCCGTGTCTGCTCATGTGCTCTCTGGATCCTTGGGGAGTACTCCCTCTCTCTATCAGAGGTTGAAAGCACCATTGCTACCATTAAACAATGCCTTGGTGATCTGCCATTCTACACTGTCTCTGATGAAGGGGAGGTAACTGATTCCACCAATTCAGCCCAGGCGGTGGTGAACACTGTCACTGTATCTTCCAGGAGGCCTGTTGTTCTTGCGGATGGCACTTATGCCACACAGAGCGCCGCTACCGAGACCATTTCAGCCCCATCAGTAGCTCATGGGTCATTAGCATCTACACTGAACCTTAGATCACTCATTTTGTCAGGTGATTTCTTCCTGGCTGCTGTTGTTGCGTGTACCCTGACCAAGCTTGTGTTGAGGCTGGAAGAAGTGCAGCCATCCAAGGTTGAATCAAACAAAGCTTGCACTGGAGCATTGCTGATCATGACATCAATTCTGCAGCTGGGCCAGTCTTCTTACCTTCCCCACCCGATTGATAATGATTCATATGACAGGATTGTGCTGTGTTTGAGATTGCTTTGCAATACTGGTGATGATGTCAGGAAGATTTGGTTGCATTCATGCAGACAGAGCTTTGCGAAAATGCTTGCTGAGAAGCAGTTCAGGGAGACAGAGGAGATGAAGGCAAAGGCACAGATCTCCCATGCCCAGCCAGATGATCTTATTGATTTTTACCACCTGAAGAGCAGGAAGGTAAGAAAAATAGCTTTCTTGTTGAATTTTCACTTATAGAAAAGCCAATATTGTCTTTGCTGAATCTATTTGTTGATATCATCAGAGCTCTGAAGTAAATTCTTATTATCTAGAATATAGAATGCTGCTCTATATCCAAAAGTGATGAACTCTTTTTCATTCACTTTACATAGAAAAAAAATTAGAATGGGATATGGCACTAAAGTGATAAAAGCATCCATCGACTGCAGTTCCTGTTCCTACGTTGTATTACAACCCATTTTAAGTTTTTAACATTTCTATTTGCTGGTATTTAAGAGTACGTCAACTTATAATTTATGAACAATAACTTGTATGAAATCTCCCCACCTCCCTGAAGCTATAATTTGTCACCGCTGAGCGCTGACACACATTTATCTTGCTTTGCTTGCATATAATCTGTTCTGTATAGTCTTGAGCAGCCCTTTTTCATGCTCTTGTGATTTGATTGTGTGCAATGTTTGCACGGTCAACAAATGTATGCTCAAACTTTCTGCCGTAGTTTATTGAATTCATGGTCTTGTTTGATTTAAACTTCTGGCCCATAATTTAAGTCATGTTGATCCTTCAAGAGGTAATATGTTAGTAAACCTTTGTCCGGGAAAAGGAAAATCACGTCTTCTTTGGTAGAGATAAAGACAAATAATTTTTTGAACACTTGTGCCAGTGATGATAGATAAATTGCATTTAAGGTAGATGCACAAGTTGACCACAAATTGTTCATGTGTACATGTGTGGTGTGACTAAGGTCTGCTCTTAATATTTAATATGGCTATGCATGCCATAAGTCTGGTGTTGTGTATTGGGCTTGGATGATACCTTGCTACTTTTAGTGTGGCCTTCACATCTGTACCTTCAGTTATTAAAGCATGCTATTTTATTATCATAGGGCATGAGCCAGCTTGAGTTGGAAGATGAGGTGCACGATGATTTGAAGGCTGCAACTGGTGGGTTTACTAAGGATGCAGATGACGCAAACAAGCTCAACCGCATTCTTCAGTTGACTGGGTTCAGTGATCCTGTGTATGCTGAAGCATTTGTAACAGTTCACCATTATGACATTGTACTTGATGTTACTGTCATTAACCGCACAAAGGAGACACTTCAGAACTTGTGCTTGGAATTGGCTACAATGGGAGACCTCAAACTTGTTGATCGCCCTCAGAACTACACCTTGGCTCCTGAGTCTAGCAAACAGATTCGTGCTAATATCAAGGTTTCATCAACAGAGACGGGGGTTATATTTGGCAACATAGTTTACGAGACTTCAAATGTGATGGAACGATCAGTGGTTGTCCTAAATGATATTCACATCGACATCATGGATTACATCTCACCTGCTACGTGTGCAGATGTTACTTTCCGGAACATGTGGGCAGAATTTGAATGGGAAAATAAGGTAATATGCTTCTCTGTACATTGCAGTTGTGAAGTCTTTCTTTCGGCAAGATGCCGAGATGTTATCTATCTTTAAACTGTAGTCTCCTTAATGATCAGTTTTATTCTAGCATGTAAGGTTTAAATAACGGGTTAAGACATTTAACGGGGCCTTCTCCAGGAACTATAAAATGCTATAGCAGTAGCAGGATATAGCAAAACTATTTCATTTAATTGATTTATAGAAAATTTGAAAATTTTTATTTAATTATGCATGGAAACATTTAACCAATTAAAATTTCTTGAACGTGAATACTCAACCACATGTATAGGGTTGTAGGATAACATGTCTCCACATATATTACTTAACATTTATTAAGTGAATCAAAGTTCAATATGTTCATATTTACTCACATTCAATATCCAACATTTCGATAATTGTACAAGGGCGTATTACATTGTTTATTAAGGAACATAATGGGAAGATATATATTAGTCTTATGAAGGAATGAGTAGTTGCCTTGGTTAGGATTGACTGCTAAATAGGGCAAATAATACTTTTTGGCCTAGCTAAAGCGTCACTAGCGATGATAGTGGAATGACTGTCAATGTTGTAGCGGTAAACTGTATGAAAAGAAATCTGTAGTGGTCTATTTAGAGCCATTTATAAAACCGATTCCAACTTCTATAAACTATTATCCCCATGATTTATGCAGTAGTTAGCATTACTTGGTCTATATTATTGATGCTAGTCTGCTGCTACATATAGTACCATGGGGCCATATATCTATGTAGTAGTTAGCATTACTTGATATATACTATTGCTGTTAGTCTACTGCTACCTATTACCTTGTAGAAAAGCTGTCAGCAATTGTGGACTAACTAAAGTTTCTTTTTAGTGTTTGGTTTCTCCAGTCATTTTTCATGCAAAACAAACAGCATTAGTTTCTTTTATTCAAGCGGATGAGAGAAAAAATGTTTTAGTTTGAAATCTTTTCTGTTTTTATCAAAATGTTCTTGGGAAGATATCCCTGTGAACAGCCACATATGATTGTTGCTCCATATTTTTGTGCACCATGTTGAATTTGATATATTCAGTTGCTGTGTATCTGTATTTCATTATTTTTTTTTCTGCCATGCTCCTTTCTGTTATGTCTGGTTAAACCTTATTTGTGATTGGTTTCACTTCTTTTGCTAAGATTATTGTTTCTTGTTTATCAGGTGGCTGTGAATACTGTGATTCAGGATGAGAAGGAATTCTTGAATCACATTATCAAGTCAACGAACATGAAATGTCTGACACCACCGTAAGTCATTCAAAAAACTGGCCATTCATGTTGATCTGCGGATGAATTTATTACTTCACTATATTGTTAATTTTATCTATATTAGCTTAGGCATGTAGATCTGTTTTCATTCTTGAACCCATAACCATGAATATGACTAGTAACTAGTTAACTCATGCATGTCAGAGTGCATATGAAAAATTTCCAGAGGTTAGATTCTTCAACTACTGTCCTGAAATTGGCAGGCTAGTCTAATACCAATCTAGTTTTATTTCAATGCAATGATAGTTTTATTTCCCCAAACTAGCAAGGGATGGACTTTACGTTTTTGTGCAATTAGATGATGAATGAATTAATTTAGTTAACTAAAATTGGTATAAGTTTTGCGGTTTTGCCTTGTAGACTTGAGCGGATGGACATGGTGAATTCTGCGAATTTCTGTCGAAATATTTGCTTGTCCTCTGAAGTTCCTAACCGTTCATTCGTCACCAGGTCTGCACTGGATGGGGAATGTGGTTTCCTTGCTGCTAACCTTTATGCAAAGAGTGTGTTTGGCGAGGACGCTTTGGTGAACATCAGCATTGAGAAGCAACATGACGGCAAGCTCAGCGGCTACATTCGAATAAGGAGCAAGACCCAGGGAATTGCACTCAGCTTAGGGGACAAGATTACTCTCAAGCAGAAAGGTGGCAGTTAACTGTGACAAGTATCGCAGCTGTATCATCATTTTTCGCATTTAGGAAATCCACGTGCCAGAGAGAGAGAGAGAGAGAGACCAGTGCCGTGGCATTGAACTGAGTATAAATGCTTTTTTGTACAAAAGGATCGATCAAAGAGAGAGATAAGAGGACAGTTATGAGGAGGAAGTCACGGTGTTAGAGACCCCTGAGCACGAAGTTCTCGGTCGAAGATCCATGTTGCTGTAGTAACGATGCTGTTCCAACTTCCTTGAAATAGTTGTGAAGTTTACGTTGATTTCTCGACAGGTAGTTCAATTGTGATCTTGTACTATTACGAATCCCTCTTGTTTTAATGTTTTATTTGCCTTTTATTTTAGTTGTCTGGACTTGGAAACAGAAGCTCGGAGGGCGGTGTTGTCACGTTATTTTTGTAGAGATCAATTGGAGCTCATTTTCTGTTACGTATAGATTTGCCAATTGTGTTAGGTTACTTTTAGCGTGTTTATCTGAGAAATGAGGTAGTCTATTATCTTCTCGCTCACTTTCTTCTTTGGTTTGTGGAATGAAATGAGGTAATCAAACTGAACCCGAAACGAAGATGGCCTTAGGCTGACGATGAGACCCATAGAACTTCCCTACTATTACTCTACCAGGGCCTAGGCAGTGATCATGATATGGTTGATTGCGTGGTGACGTCTGACACTGCATGCGTTTATTCAATCAAAGGAAGCCGGCGGCAGGCATGCTGCGCAGCCGCCAAAATATAATAAGGGAGAAAAAGGCAGCCGGGTTATTGATGAAAGCCGAAAGACACGCAAGATTTAGAATACGTGTCACCCCTTGGCGCAATTCGAGGCACATTTCTTGGCCTGTAGACAAAACCCCTGCCACCATTCCCGCTTGAAAAGCCCGGCAAATCTGCGCGAGTTTTGGCGATTGCATTCCGGCGGGAATTTCTCTAGATTCATATTCGTATACTGTACACAACAGATGGCAGCAGAGAGCTTGCCCAAGCAACAAGTCGCGTAGCTCCATCGCAATGCAAGAGGTACTCTTTGCATTCCTCATCGTTCCCTGGTCAGAGTCAGAGCCTCAAGGTCTCTGGACTAGAGTTGCAATCATTGGATGCATGCATTGCATTCCAATGCAATGCAATGCAAAGGGATTATGGGGGTGTTTGGTTGCCCCTGCTAAAGTTTAGCCCGGGTCACATCAAGCGTTTGACTTTCAAATAGGAGTATGAAATATAGACCCAACCAACTGGACTAGATTCGTCTCGTCTTTTAATCTTCGGCTGACAAATTTGTTTTATAATCCGACTACATTTAATACCCGAAACGGAGGTTCAAACATTCGATTGGACAGGGGCTAAAATTTAGTTTGGGGTAACCAAACGGGGCCTATATTGCGGTCAAAATCGAGGCCACTTCCCACCATTTCTTGCTGCTACACCTCCCTCTCTCTCTCTATATATATATATATATAGACTGATAGAGATAGAGAGGCATACAATTGAAGTGAGCCACTCACAAACAATTCCACATCCATTACAATCCCGCGCCACGCCAAGCCACAACAACGTTTGCAGGACGCGGACAGCGGACATGGAAGACCTCGCCGCCTCGCTCACGCCTTACCCGCACAGCGCGCCGCTCTACCTGCTCTACGACGCCACCAGTATCGCCAACGCCAGCCGCGGGCTCAACGACGACGACGACGGCTTCGAGTTCGCCACGACGACGACGCTTCTTAACGGCGGCGGCGCGGCGCTGCGCGCGTGCGCCAGCGACGTGTCGGCGGCGGCCTTCGCGGGCGAGCTGTTCCCGCTGAGCCTGCCGCCGCGGCTGCAGCGGCGGCCCGCGCGCTCCGCGGGGGCCTCGGCCGCGACGTCGCCCACGCCGTCGGCCGCGGCGCAGCAGGCCGGATGCAGGAAGCACAGGGGCTTCGACCCGTTCGCGGCGGCGCTGGAGAAGGTGCGCAGGGACGGCGGCGCGCCGCGCGCGAGGTCGCTCTCTCCGCTGCCGCTGCGTGGCGCCGCAGCACAAACGGACAGCAGCGAGTCGCGCGCCGCGGCGGGGCGGGCGAGGAAGGGCGGCCGCGGTATCAGGCACCTGCTGTGCAGGGCCTTGATGGCCAGCGCCGCTGCGGCGCCCAAGGCCCTGTGGCCGCGTAGGAAAGACGGCGGCGTGTCTTACCGTCCAGGTCTGCTGGTCTGCCTCGGATATGGCGTGTGATCGAGTGGGAGGAGTCCGTCGTGCGTGCCTCTCCTCTACGGTCTCTCGGCTTGGAAATCTCTCCGCCCACCTTTAGTTGTCTGGACTACAACATAGCATAAAAATGTAATATTTGGATGGTTTGTGACAAAGCATGTGATCGCTATCAAATGCATTTGTTTTTGCGACGAGGATGGGACGGAATGGCTTTGTGCGGATTTGATTTTAGTGGACGGTCGTTTTCGTTTGCTTGAGAGGACGACAGAGCTATGTTAGCTATCAGGATCTTAGCGACTAGTTTGTTGTTTGGTCCTCTAACTAAAGTTTAATGGGTGCCACGTGAGATGTTTAAATATCAATTACCTCTGTTAAATTAGTCTAATTATAAAACTAATTATACACATAAAGACTAAACAACGAAACCAATTTATCAAACATAATTAATCCATGATTATTTATTATTAGCAAATGTTTACTCTAATATTACACGAGCGAATCATGGATAAATTTAGCTTAATAAATTTGTATAGTCATTTAGTCTTTTATCTTTGTAGTTAGTTTTGCAATTAGACTATATTTAATTTAATACTTGTAATTGATATTCAACATCCGATATGACACGGACTAGCTTTAGAGCATCTCCAAGAGACACTTCATTTTTGGCTCTCTATTTGACTCTCTATTTAACTTTTTATAAAAAATATATTCTATATGTAGTATCTACATCAAACAGATTATCTATCTAGTTTGGCTACTCAGATGGCTAGCCAAATTTAGCTAGTGAAAGAGCTAATTTGGAGAGTCAGATAGCTAGTTTGTTGGAGTTATTTTGCTGTTGAGTACCTAAAATTTGGCTTGGCGAGCCATGTAACTAGTCTTTTGGAGATGCTCTTAGTCAGAAAACCCAACACCCTAGAGAACGATATATATATATATATATATATATATATATATATATATATATGTTGATAATATGGACGTTCACAGGCTTCACCACGCCCCCGTTGCCTTCACTCGCGATGCCCTGCTCCCGCTCGCGTCCGCCCCTAGATCCCCGCCTTTCCACCCAAACCATGTCCAGCACCCCGCTGTGCCCCCGCCCCCGCTCACGATGCCCCCGCTCGCCTCGCCCGCCATGACAGCCGCCTCCGCGTCCTCATCGTGTGCTCGTCCCGTCCTCGGCATCTCTTCCCCTCTTCCCGTCTCTCTCGATGCCCTGGTCGCCGCTAGAGCGCCGCCTCGATCCTGGTACTACCTTCTCCCCCCAAACCTCGCTGCTCCCGCCAGATCCGGCCATAGTGGAAATATCCGAGGGGTGGAGGGCGGTGGCAGCGGTGTCGGGGTCCGTGAGGGTGAAGGGGTCATGGGCGTTGGAGGAGGACGAGCTGTTGCGGGTCGTGGGTCGCGGAACTGGATTATCTTCAGCGCCTAGAACCCCAGCTGGAGCGAACACGGAGTCGAGGAAGAAGGCCAAGAAGGCGGAGGAGGTCGACGCAAGGAGGAAGGAGGAGGAGAGAGACGTTGAGCTGGCTTCAGGACTGCGGTGCGGTGTAATCTAGAACCCCAGGTCGGGTGAGTTTGCTGCTTGCCTGCTCTCAACCTTGCTTTGCTTCATATTATATTCAGATGTCCACTTATTTGGTATTCAAGTCAGTTTTTTGTCAATATAATTGTCAATGTCGCTGGTTTCCACTGGTGAGAATTTTAAAAAGGGTTGAAATGGAACGAGATCTGTAGTGTGAGTTGACTAAAACCAGTCATTTCTTAGAGCAATAATAGTTGGAAACATTTCTGAGTATACGAAACCTGGAAAATCAGTTAGATGTCCATTCTGTTGTTTGGCTACACATAATGCATCCATTCTTTATTTCTTTTAGATTGTATTATGGATGCATTAGGCATTACCACACATTGGCACCTCGATACTACTTAAATTGTGGAAATAGTTGTAGGTCTGTTTCGAATGAAACAAACTATTTTATCGATCTGTTGATGTCCCCTAGATATTTAAAGACTAGAAAGTAATCTCCCATCTTATGTTATCATATACATATTAACAGGATTTAAATCTCATATTCCCATAGTATGCAATGCAGTCAACCTTTTTAGGTTTATGTGGGCAAGCCATTGTTGCATTCACATTTTGGCTGAAAATGTTAATAAAGGATGTAATATGCCTACCAGAAATGAGCCATTTTTTGGCTTAATCAGGGACACCCTCTGGCTCTTCCCTGTGCTACAGCCGCCAGGCTACGCCATGCCGGTGTCTGGTACATCTCTGCACTTGTACATGTTAAGATGTTTATGTAAGTAAAGGGACTCTAACTCTCATCAAGAGGATGACACTATGAGTTGGGGCAATTTTCTGTTTATTTCTTCAAACACTACACAATGTCATACCCGTCTAAAGGTCGGGATACATATTTATAGCCCAAGGGGCTGCAGCATATGCTTCCTAGAGTTGCGAATATGCTGTCCTACAAACTGCACTAATCACTAGGTGCTGTTGTACTCTAGTCAAAAGAAAAAAAACTGCAGCAAGCTGCTGTGTTGCTGCTGTCCTGCAGCAGAGATGTTGTGCGGACTGCGGACTGTCCTCCACACATGACTTATTCCATCATTCTCCCCCTAAGTCTTGTGTGTCGCCTTGTGGGAAAGTTGAGTCATTCCAGACCTAGAACAAAGCTCAAGGAACTTGATCCTCCCAAGGGGCTTGGTGAGCAGATCCGCAAGCTGATCATTGGTGTTGATGTATCGCGCCTTGATGCTTCCTTCTGTCAAACAGTCACGGATGAAGTGATACCTCACCCGGATGTGCTTGCTCCGTTCATGGAACACGGGGTTCTTGGCCAACGCCAGGACGGACTGGTTGTCCACCCGGAGTTCCACTGCTCCAACGTCTCTCCCAAGGAGATCACCGAGCAGGCGAGCAAGCCAGAGCGCCTGAGTTGAAGCGGTGGAGGCCGCTATGTACTCGGCCTCGCAGCTGGACATGGCCACCACCTGCTGCTTGACCGACTGCCAGCTGATGGGGCACTTGCCGAGGAAGAAGAGGATCCCGCTTGTGCTCTTGCTGGTGTCGATGTCGCCGGCGTGGTCGCTGTCGCTGTACCCGACAAGATGTGCCTCCCCAGGGCACCTCGGGTAGTAGAGACCGTGGTCGAGAGTCCCCGCAACATAGCGGATGATCCTCTTCACAGCCTGCTCATGCTCCGTCGTCGGTCGCTGCAGGAACCGACTAACATAGCCAACGGAATATGACAAGTCCGGCCGTGTGTGGACGAGGTAGCGAAGGCTCTCCACAAGACGCCGGTACTGTGTAGCATCCACCTCCTCCGTCGTGCTGTCGCGACTCAGCTTCAGCCTCTCCTCCATCGGAGTGAGAGCTGGGTTGCAGTCGGTGAGCCCAACCAGCTCAACAATGCGCTTAGCATAGGCGGTCTGGCGAAGTGTGATCCCGGAGTCTCTCTGGTGCACCTCAATCCCCAGGTAGAAGGAGAGATGCCCCAGGTCACTCATTTGGAAGGTGGCCTTCATCTCTTCCTTGAACGCTGCCACCTCTGCATCCTTGGCGCTGGTGATCACCAAGTCGTCGATGTAGACACCCACCAGCAGGGCATTTTTTCCATTGCCTCGCCGATAGATGGCCGCCTCGTGTGGGCTTGGCATGAAGCCCATCCTCTTGAGCGTGAAATCCAGCTTGGCATTCCACGCCCTTGGTGCCTGTCGCAAGCCGTAGAGGGCCTTACGCAGGCGCAACACCTTGCCTTCCTTGCCAGGGATCGCAAAACCTGGCGGCTGGTGTACGTAGACCTCCTCCTTTAAGTCGCCGTTAAGAAACGCCGACTTGACATCCATGTGATGAACATGCCAGCCCTCCAGGGCTGCTAGCGCGAGGAGGAGTCGCACGGATTCCATCCGTGCTACAGGGGCGAAGGCATCGTCGAAGTCGATCCCCTCCTGCTGCAAGAAACCGCGTGCCACCAAGCGAGCCTTATGCTTGACGATAGCGCTGGCTTCATCCCTCTTCAGTTTGAACACCCACTTAAGGGTGATCGCGCGATGACCATGAGGGAGATCAGCGAGCTCCCAAGTGCGGTTCGTCTCAACCGCGTCAATCTTAGACTGCATCGCGGCACGCCAAGCCGCATGTTTCTCGGCCTCCGTGAAAGACCGAGGCTCACCATCGTCGCATGCAAGATGCAACTCTCCTGCCAGAATGCGAGACGCAGGGCCCAACACCGACGGGTCGATGAGAAGGCCCTCCACCCTTCGATACCACAACGACTCACCGTCGTAGCACGCATCGACGCGCTCCTCGTCGCGGGAGAGCGGGGTCACGAGCTCCACTGGGTCGTGCTCGACACGAGCTGGTGTCGGAGAGGACGTTCCCGGAGAGGGTACCGTCGGTGCTGGAGTACGTGGTGGCGAAGAGCTCGGTGTAGCCGGAGTTGTGGCTGGAGTGCGTGGTGGTGAAGAGCTCGGTGTAGCCGGAGTCGTGGCTGGAGTGCGTGGTGGTGAAGAGCTCGTTGTAGCCAGAGCTGGAGAGCGTGGCGCTGGAGTCGGTGGAGACTTGGGGGCTGGGGTGGACCTGCTCGGAGAAGAGTTGCCTACTCCCCCAGCTCCCTCAAAGTGGACGTACTCGACGGTGAAGTCGTCGTACGTCGGAGTCGTGCCGTCGTCCACCGCCTTGTCCCACGCCCATCCTCGCCCTTCGTCGAACACGACGTCGCGCGCCGTGCGCACACGCTGTGTTCCTGGGTCAAGGATGCGGTAGGCCTTCGAGCCCTCCGCGTAGCCAATGAACACCCCCGGGGTGCTCCTGTCGTCGAGCTTGCCGATGTGGCCAAGCTCCTTGGTGAACGCGAGGCAGCCGAAGACCCGTAGGTGAGAGACCGCCGGCTTGCGTCCATGCCAAGCCTCGTACGGTGTCATCCCGTTGAGAGCCTTGGTGGGCGAGCGGTTGAGGATGTAAACCGCTGTCACCACCGCCTCTCCCCAGAAGACAGCTGGCATTCCTCTCTGCTTGAGGAGAGCCCGAGCCATCCCCACAACCGTCTGGTTGCGCCGCTCGACGACGCCGTTCTGCTGCGGGCTGTACGGCGCGGAGTAGTGGCGCTGAATGCCCTCATCCGCGCAGTACGACGCGAACTCAGCCGCCGTGAATTCGCCGCCGTTGTCGGTGGCAGCACGCGCAGCTTGCGGCCGCACTCTGCCTCCGCAGCGACCTGCACACGCCTGATGGCGTTTGCAGCCTCTCCCTTGCTCCCAAGGATCATCACCCACATGTAGCGGGAGAGATCGTCGACAAGCAGCAAGAAGTAGCGTCGTCCTCCTGGTGTGGCTGGTGTCATCAGGCCACACAAGTCCCCATGCACGAGCTCGAGCCTCTCCTTGGCTCGGAAACTCGACTGCTGGGGAAAGGGGAGCCGTCTCTGCTTTGTCAACACGCAGACATCGCAGAATTGCTCCACATGGTCAAGGCACGGCAGGCCTCGTACCATCTCCTTGGCACTGAGCCGCTTCAGGGCCTCGAAGTTAAGGTGCCCGAAGCGCTCGTGCCACTGCCATGCCCCGTCGTCTCGACGAGCAGCAAGGCAGCAAGGTTGTGCCGCCTTCACATTGAGGATGTAAAGCCGATTTGCACTCCTGCGTACCTTGGCAAGAAGGCGACGAGAAGGATCCCAGATCCTCATGACTCCGTGCTCGACCTCCACGCGCGAACCGTTCTCATCCAGCTGTCCCAAGCTGATGATAGAGTTCCTCAGTGCGGGGATGTAGTAGACTCCGGTGAGCAGCCTATGCTCACCAGACGCGGCGGTGAAGACGACTGAGCCGGCGCCCTTGATCTCTACGCCGGAGGCGTCCCCAAACTTGACGGAGCC
Source organism: Zea luxurians (assembly GCA_029449295.1). Lineage (NCBI taxonomy): Eukaryota > Viridiplantae > Streptophyta > Magnoliopsida > Poales > Poaceae > Zea > Zea luxurians. The sequence continues at coordinate 3,995,227 of JAOPSE010000090.1, forward strand.
TCGAACGCTAGAGTCAAGCTCGGTGAAGAACTCCCGTCGGCCGGTCATGTGATGAGTGGCGCCGGTGTCGAGGCACCATCCTTCGATCATGTCCTTGCTGGAGCCGTCGCCGAGGAAAGCACGTGCTTTTGACTCATCAAGGTGGAGGAGTGCCGCTGGAGATGGCTCGATGTTTGCATGTGCCAGGAGCAGGGCCTCCTCCTCCGCCTCCACCTGTGCGACGTTGGCCTGGCCACGTCGTGGCTGCCGACAGTCCCTGGCCCAGTGGCCAAGCTTGCCGCAGTTGTGACAGCCGTCGTCTCGTGCCGGCTTCTTGTTGCCGACGACGCCGCCTTGGGCACCTCCACGGGCACCACCCTCAGTATGTCCTCGCGCCCCGGCCTGGGCGCCTCCACGTGCCTTGCGCGGTTTGCCGCGTCTGCGGCCTCGTGTCGAGGAGGACTCTCCCTTCTTCTTGTCACCCTGGCAGGCCTCCCACTGCTCCCGAGTGAGATGTAGCTTCCCGCCGATAGTGATAGGCCCAGAGGGAGCCTGTGGTTCGTCGCCATCGACCACCTTGAGACGACCTATCGCCTCTTCGATTGTCATCGTGGAGAGGTCTAGCAGAGACTCGATCGAGCGAGCAATCTGCTTGTACTTCTCGGGGATGCAACGGAAGAGCTTCTCAACAGCTCTCTCCTCATCGTAGGTGTCGTCGCCGAACTGCACCATCTTCTGCAACAGAGTGTTGAGGCGGAGAGCAAAGTCATCAACATCCTCACCTGGCTTGAAGGCTAGGTTCTCCCACTCCTTGCGAAGTGCCTGCAGTGTGGTCTTGCGGGCACGGTCGCTGCCGATGCGGGTCGCAGCGATGGCGTCCCAGGCCTCCTTGGCAGTCCGCTTCTGGGAAAGCGAAAACTGCATCTCGGACGGGACTGCAGCAATGAGGGCATCCAGCGCCCGCCGATCCTCGTGGTAGTCGACGTCGCCGTACCGAACTGCTTCCCACATTTGGCGAACCTGGAGCCGTACCCTCATCACCGCGGCCCACTCGACGTAGTTGGTCTTGGTGAGGGTAGGCCACCCACCGCCGGGACCGATGTCCCTGACAATGGCCTGGGCCATGCGGCGACCATGGTACCGATCTGGGGAGGGAGAGTCGCGCCGCCTGTAGAGGCCGCGATCTCCGTCGACCCGGTCGCCGCCGCCGGGAGCACCGCCGGTGCGTCTACGCCCGTCTGGGCTGCCGCCGCGTGCGCCCTCGCCCAGAGCGCTGTCAGCGCGTCGGCGCCTATCTGGGCTGCCGCCACGCGCGCCCCCATGGGGATGCGCGGCTGCCCACTGTGCCGCCTGCTCTCGCGCTGCTTCCCTCGCTAGCCTGAGCTCTTCGTCGGTGTTGTCGTCGACAGAAGCAGAGCTGCCAGCTCTACTACCGCGCAGAACCTCGAGCTCTGCTGTCGCCGCACGTGCAGCATCCGCCGCCTCCGCTGCTTCTACTTCCGCTCTCGCCGCTGCCAGTTCTGCCGCCGCCAACCGTGCTGCCCTCGCCGCTGTCGCTGCAGCCGCTGCTGCTGCTCACTCGCGTTCTTGTGCCGCGGCGACCTCGGCCTCCTGCTGGCGCCGCGCACTCGAAGTGGCCGAGCATAGGGACATGGTGGGCTAGTGAGGGGTCGCTGCGTGTGGAAGAGGCTGTCTCAGACGAAAGGCTGCTCGTCTGAGCAGGGGAGGAAGGAACAGTTGGAGCTCTTGCTGCCGACTGAGTGTGGGGAGAGGCGCGGGAAGGAGATGAACACGAGATGTTTAGGCTGCAGGATAGTTTGGCTCTGATACCAATTGTAAGTAGAGGGACTCTAACTCTCATCAAGAGGATGACACTATGAGTTGGGACAATTTTCTGTTTATTTCTTCAAACACTACACAATGCCATACCCGTCTAAGGGTCGGGATACATATTTATAGCCCAAGGGGCTGCAGCATATGCTTCCTAGAGTTGCGAATATGTTGTCCTACAAACTGCACTAACCACTAGGTGCTGTTGTACTCTAGTCAAAAGAAAAAAACTGCAGCAAGCTGCTGTGTTGCTGTTGTCCTGCAGCAGAGATGTTGTGCGGACTGCGGACTGTCCTCCACACATGACTTATTCCATCAGTTTAAAGTTCATGATCTCTGGCAATACAATGTTTTGGTTTAGGGTTGTCATTGGCTGTTCATGCTTAACGTATGTCTTTTTTTGTCCTATGATTCACCACTTTTGTAGCATGATTTATTCATACAGTTCATTTTTTTTGTTCAGTAGTCAACACGTTGGTCTAAATTCCAGTTTCAGTAAAGCTGCATTGCCTCATTTATTTGATCTCTACATCAATACTTCACTGATTTACATATCACCATGATATAACTTGAATTTTAAACATCTTAACAGGTATATGCATGTGCATAATGTTGGAATACTTGTTGAACTGAAATTGAAAACTGAATACTTGTAGCAGTTGTTCTATTCTCCTTATCACTAGGAAAGCAGTACACTGGATGGGAGCATGTTTCTGATAGACAACTAATTATTTGGCTTCAGTTGAGTATTACGATTATTTACAGTGCCGGATGGAAATACTGGATGGGAATGGATGTTTCTAACAGTCTGTTAACCCTCCTGTTCAGTTCAAGATTGTGATGATTTGTAGTACTGAACTGGAGGCTTCGATCCCTTGTAATTTATGTGGTACAAGGGTTTTGTGTGAGAAGGCGAATGAGATTCTAATGTAGGAAAGAAATGTTCAGGTTTGCTATTTTGATCACTTTGACTTAATATTACCAGCAATTCTATTTTATGACCATTTGAGATATCATCTTGTTTGGGTCTGCTTAACATTAATTCATGTCTAGCATAAGTTTTGACCTGACCCAGTTAACAATTAAAAAATGGTCCAAATCCCCAGCTGACACTCCACGCGGCCTTGCACAAGCTAAATGACACCTTATACTGCATCTTCATTCCCACACATCATCTTCAAGATTTGATGAAGGATTCCTAAACCGACCTTTTCTTGAGTTTTTTTAATAAAGCGTGGTGGTGGTGGGAAAGAAACACATTCTGAAGCTTGTATACATGCATCATACATGTCAACAACATGCTAATGTGGAGTCTAAATGCGCCATGATTTAACTTGAATCAGGAACATTTCATGTCATACCTCTCAGTTAGTGATTACTTGTTGGCTTGCAAGGAAGAGAAAGCTAGAGAGTTTGTAGCTTATTTGTTCACAATACTATTTGAAGAGTTCACTGGAACATACTCCAAGCATGAGGTACCACTTGGCTTGGCTTCCAACATTTCTGGTTTTCATGATTCACATGCTCTATATATGCTGATGACATGGTATAATCTTTGTGATTTCTGAAATATTCAATCTTGTAACAGTTTCAGACACTTTGGTGGTTTAAGTGCAAATACATAACAAAATGAAATGTACTTTGTGAATTAGTATTGAATGACGATGTCAGGTCCAGCATATATATGAACTATACATTAAAAAGGATGTTATTAAACTCATATTATGTATGCATGATACTAGGAATGTAGTACTTATAGTATGGGTACAAGAGTGTTGGAACTGGTGATGAAGTGATATCGTCAACTGATTATAGTTGAGAAACTTAGTGTCATCTGATTTCTGGTCATAACATAGGTTATGTTTATATCCCACAGAAGCAAGTTGCATGGTATGTTCTATGTCCAGGTAGCATAACCTTGAGACGGGTCCTTTAGTTGCGATCTGAATTTGGTTTTAGACTTTCAGTGAGTGGTAGCTTTTCTTTGTTTCTAGCAGATGGCAAAAACCATGGAAGGACGATATTTCTTATGTGTCAAGCCAAAGAAATTTAGTCAATAAATTTTTTTGCACATGGAATTTCTTATCTTTGATTGGAAATTATTTGTTCTGTTTTGTGTATTTTATCCGTTCAGTTCGTCCCTTCTTTATTTGCAGTTTGTGGGTAGATGTGGATCATAATCAGCTGCTCTATCTGTAACAGTGTGAGTATTTCCACCACCAACACCCGCAAGTTGAAAGCCTAGATGAACGAACTATTCAGTCATTGGCGACAGCGCTGGCATGTTCAAGCTATCAATTTTATTTCTTCTTGCATCGCTTTCTTTAACCCATCATTGCTAGAGCATCTTTTCAATATTTCCTTGACCTTCACCTGTGGGCTCTTCTTCCTTGCATGGTTAGTTAGACAACAAGAAGCATGATATTTGGCACAATGTTTGCAAAAATTATTATTTGAGGAGTTAGACTTAGATTCAATCGATAAAGATGAAGCATTGATGTTCTTGCAATTTTCAAGTTGCACTTGAAGTTCTTGATTTTGGACATTCAAGCTTAACATGCTTGATTCAAGTGCATCCTTTTCATTTGCAAGATTAGCTATAGAGGTTTTCATATTGATTACTTCTTTTTCTTTATCCTCTATAGTTATCTTGACTAAAGATACTTCCTTAGTCAAGGCATCTAGCATTTCATCTTTATTGAGTAGCAATCCTTGAAGCTCTAGGTTTCTTTCCTTTTCAAGGATAAGCAAGTCTTCTTGAGCATCAAGAGTTGCTTTTCTTTTATCTAGCTTCTCCATTAATTTGATGATGACATTATATCCATTCAAGCCAAATTCCTTAATCATTTTATTTTTCATAGCAATTTGTTCATCATCATTATCATTTGGAAAATCATTACTAAATAAAGTTACCTTATCTCCTTTTGCCATGAGGCAAGTTGGAGTGTAGAAGTCGTCTTGTAGGTTGGTGAAGAGTTGCGAGCTTGAAGTAGATTGGATGGCAACGTTTGCCACCACTTCCTCTTCTTCGGAGCTAGAACTCTCTTCATCGGAGTTCCATTCTTCACCAATATGGGCTTGACCATATTTCTTCTTCTTGAAATGTCCCTTGGTCTTGCCTCCCTTTTTGAACTTGTCCTTCTTGTATTCCTTCTTGGTTCCTTGTTCCTTTTTGTTAGGACAATCCGCTATGAAATGACCGGTTTGGCCACATTCATAGCATGCCCTCTTCTTTCCTTTCCTTTGAAACTTGTCATTTTTCCTTACAAATTTCTTGAATGTTTTGATGAACATAGCTGTGTCTTCATCACTTGAGCTATCTTTATCATTTGATGTATCGACCACTTTCTTTGCCTTGTGGTCTTTGTTCTTCTTGGGGGTGTCTTGTTCATTTGTGATTAAGGCATGAGAGTCTCTTGTCTTGACGGGGGCTTCTTCGGACTCGTGTTGTTGAATCTTTGCAAATAACTGATGAGGCGTCATATCCTCATAGTCATCACGATCCCTTATCATCCTTGCTAGACTCTTATCCTTTTCTTTGTATGCTCTCATGAATAGTCTTGTGACCTTGAAGTCACTCCAATCTTCACTTCCAAGCACTCTTATTTTGTTTACTAACACCATCAATCGATCAAAGAGTGATTGAAGCGACTCACCCTTGATCCAGTCATATCTAGCAAGCTCACTTTCCAAAGCTTCAACTCTATGTCTCTTAGCTTTGGGATCTCCTTCATGTGACATTTTAAGAATGTTCCAAATGTCACGGGCATCTTCTCTTCCTTGAACTTTCCGGCATTCTTCCGGACAAAGACTTCCTTTAATTATACTCACCGCTTGAGCATTGCGATGAACCTCTTGCATCATTTCCGGAGTCATCTCTTTTCCTTGGGCGGGCTTATACATACCTACATTAACAATCTCCCAAAGACTAGGATGTACACCGATTAAATGCGACTTCATCTTATCGGCCCACTCATCATAGTTCAACTCACTAAGAGTTGGTAACTTTTCAAGTGGGGCGGAAGAGAAGTTGGGAATAAAATTTCTAGAGTAATCGAATTGAACTTTACTAAATTCGTTACCTTTGCTTTTGGTAGATGATCCTTCGGTGTTGAGACTTACCTTGCTCAACACCTTCGACACCAAAAGATCCACTAGGTCGTCATTGTAATCAAATTTTCTCTTACCTTTGTCTTCTTCGGCCTTTCTTCTTGATTCTTCTTCTTTGGCCTTTTTCTTAGCATCTTCCTCTTTCATCTTGAGGAACATCCTCTCGGCAATCTTCATGGCGAGGTCGAGGACCTTGGGGTCCACTTCCTCACCGGAGGATGTGACGGGAATATCCTCGAGGATATGATCCACATGGTTCCGTTGAGTAGACATAATCGTTTCCTCACGCGGTTAAGCGCAAAACGAGGTACGTGGTTCTGATACCAATTGAAAGTAGCCTAGAGGGGGGTGAATAGGCTACACCTGAAATTTTTCACTAAAAACTTCGAGAAAGGTTAAATTAAAGTTGCACTGGTGCAAACTGGTTCAGTTGATTTTGTTTACAACTGAACAAGTTTGAACCTGCTCAACTTAGATAAACAAATATTGCGAAGTAGTGAAAGATTTTGCTAATGACTTGCCCTACGCAAGATCTACTCAGAATAGATAATATGAACCAACCAACAAATTTAAAGTGCTTAACAAGAACACACAAGAACACGCGATATAACCCGAGGTTCGGCAACCACCACAAAGGTGTTCTACTCCTTGTTGAGGAGCCCACAAAGGGCTGGGTCTTTTCCAACCCTAATCCTCCACAAACCGACCACAAAGGTCAAGACAATCTCTTCTCAAATATGCTCAAAGAGCGGGTGATACAAACTTCTTGGGGTCGTCCACAAATTTGGAGACTCCCAAGCAACCTCTAACCGTCAAGGAACACGAGGTTCCAAGAGTAACAAATCCGCACAAGGTTAAGTTTGCAACGAGCTCAAGAACAAAGAGAATAGGAGAATCGAGATGAAAATGACAGCGTGTTAGATCGAGTTCACCTCACACCAAGGATCCTTCAAGCGATTGAAGGAGATGTGATTGCGGGTGTGAAAGGTGAAATGAATGCACTTGTTGAGAGTTTGGTCAGCCAAGATTTCGTGGGAGGGGCAGAAGTAAATGAGAGAGAGAGTGTGAGGGGGTATATAAAGGATCCCCCAAAAGCTGGCAGCCGTTGGGAGAAAAGGAGTAAAAACCGGTTGAACCGGTTTTCAAACCGGTTGAACCGGTTTCTACCAGGGGGATCCCGGTTCACTATCCTATTCAGCCGGAGACTCGACCGGTTTCAAAACCGGTTGAGTAGGAAAAAATCCGGTTGAACCGGTTTTCCCAAAAAATCCGCGATGACTTTTCTGACAACTCTGACTGTCAGACAGGTCAGAGCGGGGATGGCAGAGGAGCAGTCCCAAAACCGGTTGAACCGGTTTCAGGACCGGTTGAACCGGTTTTTAGGGCTGAAACCAAATTTTGAGTATTTTGAAGAGAACAAAAGTGGAGTTTTTGTGGGAAGTAAAATTTGTTTTTCTCAAGGGCATTCATGATCTGGAAAAATGTTCTCGAAGATGTTTTTCAAAGGATTTTGAACTTAGCTCATTGCATGACTTACTTAACCATTGCGGATCCCTCTTAATTGTACGGCGATTCCTATAACTCAAGAATTATAAATTGAGCACTGCCGAAGTTTTTAAGCACTTGGAGCATGCCACTTGATGTAGAATTTTAAATCCGCTGTGCTTTCTATTTTTATGCTCGTAAGATCTGTGCTTCTCCTGTCTATAGAATTACTACGTACATGCTAGGAGCAAACTTGTTAGAATCTCTGTTTGTTTTGTCATTTAATCACCAAAGCCCTTAATTAGGGTTGATTGTACTTACAAGACGTCGTCGAGTTCGCCGCCGCCGGGCGAGCTGATGACCGTCGTTGTTGCTGTCGCGCTGCGGGGGGAGGAGTACCATGTCGTAGCTGCCGTCGAGGGACATGAACTCGAGACTACCGAAGGGCGCGCCAACTGTCGGCGTTTCGGACCCGGGGGGTCCCTGGACCGACCAGTAAATTTGTCGCTGTGTGCCCCTGCCCAGATGGGTTGGCGCAAGATGGAACACAAGGGAGAATGTGGCTTGTATTATCTCGCACCAGGGGTGTGCTCGTAGTAGGGGTTACAAGCGTCGCACGAGAGAGAGAGAGCCTGTTCGTTAGCTCGTTCCCCCGCGCGACCCCCCCCCCCCCCCCCCCCGCCCGCAGGAAGGCCCTGGACCTCCCTTTTATAGATGCAAGGAGAGGGTCCAGATGTACAATGGGGGGTGTAGCTATGCGCTAACGTGTCCGGCAGAGGAGTGTCTGAGCCCTGTGTACATGCCAACGTGGCTGTCAGAGAAGTGCTTGAGCCCTGTGTACGCGATAACGTGGTCGTAGGAGAAGTGCCTGAGCCCTGTAGAAGCACAGCTGTCGATGCTGCTGGGATCCTGCTGACGTCTCCTTGCTTCCGTAGGGGGCTGAGAACCACCAATGTCATGGACGCACGCGGGGAACCATCATTACCTGTTACCGGGGCGAGGCAGATGGGACGCCGGTCTTGTTCCCTCGTAGCCTGAGCTAGCTAGGGTAGGGTAATGATGTATCCCTCGTGGCGCAGTCGGTTCGAGCCCAAGGTCGGGCGAGGCGGAGACTTCTCCTGAGGCCGAGGCTAGGGTCAGGCGAGGACGCGATTCCTCCCGAAGCCGAGGCTGAGGCTGAGCCCTGGGGTCGGGCGAGGCGGAGACCTCCTCCCGAGGCCGAGGCCTAAGGTCGAGCGAGGCGGAGCTTCCTGTTGCTCCCGAGGCTGAACTCGGCTGTTGTCAGTCTTACCCTGGTGGGTGGCACAGCAGTCGGAGCGGGGCAAGCGGTGCTGTTTTCCAGTCAGGTCGGTCAGTGAAAGGGCGAAGTGACTGCGGTCACTTCGACCTTGCCGACTGAGACACGCGTGTTAGGATAAGGTGTCAGGCGATCCTCGTATTAAATGTGCATGCGATACGGTCGGTTGGTGAGGCGATTTGGCCAAGGTTGCTTCACAATGAAGCCTGCCCGAGCTGGGCTTCGGGCGAGTCGAGGGTGCGCCCGCCGCCTGAAGAGGCCCTCGGGCGAGGCGTGAATTCGTCCGGAACTACTGTCCCCGCCCGAGGCTGGGCTCGGGCGAGGCGAGATTGCGTCCCTTGGTAGACGAGGCCTTGACCTGAACTGCGCCCATCAGTCTTTGCGGTTTGTGCTGAGGGTGGTTACCAGCCGTGTTTAGGAGTGTTGGGGGTACCCCTAATTACGGTTCCCGACATAATTATTCTAACAGTTGAAGAGTACGGTGCTGATTTCATTCGATTGATCACATATTGGTTCCTAGGGCCCAGATCATTCCCCAACTTATCTCCCTTAACTACTGGAGCAGGTGTGCGATTACACACATACCGAGTTCATGAAACTCAGTCATCTATGAGGATTATCCTAACATGAGTACCAACCTAAAGCTAAGTTGAACATAGACTTGACTTATACCTGATTCGAGTTTCATCCATACATTAATATAGTTGGAATATTCATATTATATAATGATACCAAGTGTGCCAATAAAGTTTTGCAACATTCAACTTAGCTATAATATAGAGAAGCACTAAGGAAGAGGCTCTATTTGGTCAACTATCTCAGATGTAGCTAGTTTGGCTTCTTTTAGTAGATTTCAAGATTCGTATCACCTGTGGCCTCATGAAGACGCTGGCGGATCTCCAAACCATTTGGCTTTGTCGGGCAGATCAACATGTCCTCTAGCTCATCCGATGACACCATCTAGAAAAGAGGAATGTGGTAGGCCATGAGTGTGATCGGAAGCTCCCCTAAATATTTAGGGGCTACCGTTGAAGATAAAGCAATCTAGGTTACATGTAAAACCCAAATAAAATACGAGGAAGAGGTAAACTTCGAGAGGGAGAAATCGAACCAACAATTCTTCCCCACTCGATCCCAACCTCTTGGGGTCGGGGTGCAACATGGGATCCAAGAAACTCTTCCTTGCCTTACCTTAGACATCGGGAGCGTGCCCGACTCCCTCGATCCAATAGAGGTGCTATAGTACACGATTGTGTTGGGGCCCAATGTTACCGAAGGTCTTTTGACTAGTTATGTCACATGATTGCCTTAAGGGTGCAAGGAAAAGCTATGTCGAAGATCACTCATTTAACCTTTTACTTCGGCACAAGCAAGTGTATTTCAGGAGTACTTCTACTAGTGGACGAAGCGAACCTTCAGCCAGGAAAGCGTGCAAAGAAGCTTTGCACATACGTTCTAGAGAAAAGGCCCTAGCCAAAGTCAACAACTTTGGCGACAACAGAGGAACTTCAGGTATAAGCCAAAGGAGAAGGCGACGAAGCCCTGAACCCATGCGGCCAAGGATGGAGAAAATACATTATTGCCCTGATGACATTTGTAAACAATGAAGGGCACAATTGTAATTCACTAAGTCGGTTCGTCTACCCTATAAATAGATGAACAATAACCTGCATAAAGTACCTTTAGCCATGTGCTACAACTTTGTATAGTGAAAGTTGCCTAGAGGGGGGGGGTGAATAGGCAAGTTAAAACTTTTTCAACAAAAACTAGAAGCAAACTGGGTAAAACTGAATTGATCTCGAAATTCACCCAGTTAACTTTGGAAATGAGATGTTCTAAATGATCCACAGGGTTCAAAGTAGTAGATCTGAGAAGGGCACTTCTCAAAATCCACACACCAAAAAGATATAAACAATTCTTTCGCGGGATGGTGAGAGAACGAAGAACACAAACAAACACAATGAGCAAGAACACAAGAGACACAAGATTTATCCCGAGGTTCGGTCACACCACCAAGGTGCCCTACTTCCTCGTTGAGGCGCCCACAAAGAGCCGGGTCTCTTTCAACCCTAATCCTCCCTTTGTCGACCACAAAGGTCAAGCTCACACACTAATCTTTGCTCAAACGAGCGGGTAATACAAACTTTCTTGTGGTCTTCCACAAGATTTGGAGACTCACAAGAGACACCTAGTCGTCTAGGAGCTAGAAGCTCCAAGAGTAATGAATCCACAAAGAACTCGATGTAGTACCAAAGCTCGAATGAAGAAGAAGAGCAAGAGAGATTTAGAGATGAAGCACAAAACCGCAGCTCTCAAGCTCACTCAAAGATTTCTCTCCAAAGATTTGAAATGGGAGAGGCAAGAGATGTGTGAGAGAGAGTGGGAGGTGTTTCTCAAGTTGGAAATGGAGTTCAAATCGTGCTCTTTGCTTTGGGGAGAGAGGTAGGAGGTAGTATATATAGGTGGAGCTCAAAACTAGCCGTTGGGCAGATTTTGCTGTTTGAGACCGGTTGAACCTCCCCCTAGGGCGGTTGAACCTCCCCTGGCAGGCCTGGCAGCCTGTCTGCCAGTCTGACTGGCAGACTGATGCGCAGACTGACCTGCAGACTGGTCAAGTTGACCAAGACCGGTTGAACCGCCCGGGGGGGGGGGGGGGCGGTTGAACCGCCCCTGACAGCTCTGGCGACCTGTTTGCCAGTCTGACTGGCAGACTTGAAAGGGAAATGTGCCCTTGGGCCATTTCTAAGTATTTTGGTGATTTAGTGCCCAACACAGGTGCCTAATTGTAAAATGGTGGACAAAGTACAAATCAAGGATAAAGGTATGTTTCTCAGACTTAGTACATTGTTTTATGGACTAATGTATTGTGTCTAAGTGCTGGAAACAGAAAAAATCAAGTTGGAGAAGAGATGGCTCGAGCAGCCAAGACTCTGCTCAGTCTGCAGCACCAGACTGTCCGGTGGTGCACCGGACAGTGTCCGGTGCGCCAGGCTGGCTCGGCGTGAAGTAGCCGCTCTCGGGAATTCGCCGACGGCGTACAGCTAAAATTCACCGGACTGTCCGGTGTGCACCGGACTGTCCGGTGAGCCAACGGTCGGCCGGGCCAACGGTCGGCCGCGGAATCTGCGCGCGACACGTGGCCGGGCCAACGGTCGGAAGGGGGCACCGGACTGTCCGGTGTGCACCGGACTTGTCCGGTGCGCCAACGGCTCCCAGATCTGCAACGGTCGGCAGCGCCATTTTAGGAAGGAAATCGGGCACCGGACAGTGTCCGGTGTGCACCGGACTGTCCGGTGCACCCGACGACAGAAGGCAAGATTGGCCTTCCAGATTTGCTCTCAACGACTCCTAGCTGCCTTGGGGCTATAAAAGGGACCTCTAGGCGCATGGAGGAGTAAACCAAGCAACCTTAGAGCATTCTTGATCATCCACACTCAGTCTTTGCGCATTCGTTTGTCATTCTCAGTGATTCGAGCTCCGTTCTAGTGAGAACTTTGAGATAGTCCTTTGAGCTCGATTCTTGGCCGTGTGTGTGCGCATTTTGCTGTGGATTTGTGTGTGTTGCTTTCCTCCCTTACTCTGAATTTCTTGTGAATCTCAAGTGTAAGGGCGAGAGGCTCCAAGTTGTGGAGATTCCTCGCAAATGGGATATTGAAAGGCAAAACAAAACACCGTGGTATTCAAGTTGGTCTTTGGACCACTTGAGAGGGGTTGATTGCAACCCTCGTCCGTTGGGACGCCACAACGTGGAGTAGGCAAGCGTTGGTCTTGGCCGAACCACGGGATAAACCACTGTGTCATCTCTGTGTTTGATCTCTTGTGGCATTGTGTTTTGTTGAGACTCCTCTCTAGCCACTTGGCGATTATTGTGCTAACACTTAACAAGTTTTTGTGGCTATAAGTTTAAGTTTCACAGGATCACCTATTCACCCCCCCTCTAGGTGCTCTCAATTGGTATCGGAGCCGTTCTTTTCACAAAGGGACTAACCGCCCGAAGAGATGGATCCTAAAGGGAAGGGAATCGTGATCAACGACAAGGAGAAGGAGTCCTTCGTCAACGAGCCCAAAGATGACAAGCCTACCGACTCCGGCTCGGGTCATAGACGAAAGGAAGGGAAGAAGAAGAAGACAAGGCACATCAAGGAGATCGTCTACTACGACGACAGCGATGAGTCTACTTCTTCCCAAAAGGACGACGACCACAACGACTACGAGAGAAGGAAACCGGTTAATTCGAACTTTTCCTTTGACTACTCTCGTATTCCACAAAGTTCAAATTCACATTTGCTCTCCATTCCACTCGGCAAGCCCCCACACTTTGATGGGGAGGACTACGGATTTTGGAGTCACAAAATGTGTAGTCACCTATTCTCTCTCCATCCTAGTATATGGGAGATTGTAGAGAGTGGAATGCACTTTGATAGTTCGGATAGTCCCATGTTCATTAATGAACAAATTCGTAAGAATGCACAAGCTACTACTGTCCTTCTAGCTTCTTTGTGCAGGGATGAATACCATAAAGTGAGCGGCTTAGATAACGCCAAGCAGATCTGGGACACCCTCAAGATTTCTCATGAGGGGAACGACGTCACCTTGCTCACCAAGATGGAGTTGGTGGAGGGCGAGCTTGGACGGTTCGCGATGATAAGGGGCGAGGAGCCGACACAAACATACAACCGGCTCAAGACCCTTATCAACAAGATAAGGAGCTACGGAAGCACGAGATGGACAGAGCACGACGTCGTCCGACTGATGCTAAGGTCATTTACCGTTCTTGATCCTCATTTGGTGAATAATATTCGTGAAAATCCCAGGTACACCAAAATGTCGCCCGAGGAAGTCCTAGGAAAATTCGTCAGTGGGCGAATGATGATCAAGGAGGCGAGGTACGTGGACGACGCCTTGAATGGACCGATCAATGAGCCACAACCTCTTGCTCTCAAAGCAACAAGAAGCAAGGAGGCGCTGCCAAGCAAGGTGGCGCAAGTTGAGGCGGCCGGACTCAATGATGAGGAGATGGCCCTCATCATTAAGCGATTCAAGACGGCGCTTAAAGGTCGCAAGGGGCAGCCAAGCAAGACCAAAGCCAAGGGGAAGCGCTCATGCTTCAAATGCGGTAAGCTTGGTCATTTTATTGCTAACTGTCCCGACAATGATAGTGAACAGGACCAAGGGAGCAAGAGGGAGAAGAAGAAGGCATACAAGAAGGCAAAGGGCGAGGCACATCTAGGAAAGGAGTGGGATTCGGATTGCTCCTCCTCCGACTCCGACAATGAAGGACTCGCTGCCACCGCCTTCAACAAGTCATCCCTCTTCCCCAACGAGCATCTCACATGCCTTATGGCAAGGGAGAAGAAGGTATGTACTCGAGACTCTACGTATGCTTCTTCAAGTGAGGATGATTCTAGCGATGAGGAAATAGATTACTCTAGCTTGTTCAAGGGATTGGATAGAAATAAAATTGATAAAATCAATGAATTGATTGATGCCTTGAATGAAAAGGATAGGCTTTTAGAAAAGCAAGAGGATTTGTTGTATGATGAACATGATAAATTTGTAGAGGCACAAAAATCCTATGCTTTAGAAGTTAAAAGAAATGAAATGCTTTCTTATGAACTATCTACTTGTCATGAAACCATTTCTACTTTACAAGGTGTTAACAATGATTTAAATGCTAAATTAGAAGTAGCAAATAAATCTAATTCTTGTGTAGAACATGTTATGATTTGCACTAGGTGTAAGGATTTTGATATTGATGCCTGTAGTGAACACCTAGTTTCAATTTCGAGATTAAATGATGAAGTAGCTAGTCTTAATGCCCAACTTAAGACTAGCAAAAGTGATTTCGATAAGCTAAAATTTGCAAGGGATGCCTACACGATTGGTAGACACCCCTCAATTAAGGATGGACTTGGCTACAAGAGGGAAGCCAAGGACTTGACAAGCCATAAGGCTCCTATCTCCGCCAAGGAGAAAGGGAAGGCTCCTATGGCTAGTAGTGCTAAAAAGAACCATGCCTTTTTGTACCATGATAGGAGACAAACTAGAAATGCTTATAAGAGGTATAATGCTTATAATGTTTTTGATTCTCATGACATGTTTGCTTCTAGTTCCTCCTATGTGCATGATAGAAATGTTGTTCATAATATGCCTAGGAGAAATGTTGTTAATGTCCCTAGGAAAGTTAATGAACCTTCTACAATATATCATGCTTTGAATGCTTCCTTTGCTATTTGTAGAAAGGATAGGAAAATAGTTGCTAGGAAGTTAGGGGCAAGATGCAAGGGAGACAAAACTTGCATTTGGGTCCCTAAGGATATTTGTGCTAACCTTATAGGACCCAACATGAGTTGGGTACCTAAGACCCAAGCCTAAATTTGCCTTGCAGGTTTATGCATCCGGGGGTTCAAGCTGGATTATCGACAGCGGATGCACAAACCATATGACGGGGGAGAAGAAGATGTTCACCTCCTACGTCAAAAATAAGGATTCCCAAGATTCAATTATATTCGGTGATGGGAATCAAGGCAAGGTAAAAGGGTTAGGTAAAATTGCAATTTCTAATGAACACTCAATCTCCAATGTGTTTTTAGTTGAGTCTCTTGGTTACAATTTGCTATCTGTTAGTCAACTATGCAATATGGGATATAATTGTCTTTTTACAAATGTAGATGTGTCTGTCATTAGAAGAAGTGATGGTTCACTAGCCTTTAAGGGTGTACTAGACGGCAAGCTTTACTTAGTTGATTTTGCAAAAGAAGAGGCCGGTCTAGATGCATGCTTAATGGCTAAGACTTGCATGGGCTGGTTGTGGCATCGCCGCTTAGCACATGTGGGGATGAAGAACCTCCACAAGCTTCTAAAGGGAGAACACGTGATAGGTCTAACCAATGTTTATTTCGCAAAAGATAGACCTTGTGCAGCTTGTCAAGCAGGTAAACAAGTGGGAGGAGCACATCACAACAAGAATGTGATGACCACGTCAAGACCTCTGGAGCTGCTGCATATGGACCTCTTCGGACCCGTCGCCTATCTAAGCATAAGAGGAAGTAAGTATGGTCTAGTTATTGTTGATGACTTTTCCCGCTTCACGTGGGTGTTCTTTTTACAGGATAAGTCTGAAACCCAAGGGACCCTCAAGCGCTTCCTAAGGAGAGCTCAAAATGAGTTTGAGCTCAAGGTGAAGAAGATAAGGAGCGACAACGGGTCCGAATTCAAGAACCTTCAAGTGGAGGAGTTTCTTGAGGAGGAAGGGATCAAGCACGAGTTCTCCGCTCCCTACACACCTCAGCAAAATGGTGTGGTAGAGAGGAAGAACAGGACGCTCATAGATATGGCAAGGACTATGCTTGGAGAATTCAAGACCCCCGAGTGCTTTTGGTCGGAAGCCGTGAACACGGCTTGCCATGCCATCAACAGGGTCTACCTTCACCGCCTCCTCAAGAAGACGTCGTATGAGCTACTAACCGGTAACAAACCCAATGTATCTTACTTTCGTGTATTTGGGAGCAGGTGCTACATTCTAGTGAAGAAGGGTAGAAATTCTAAATTTGCTTCCAAAGCTGTAGAAGGGTTTTTATTAGGTTATGATTCAAATACAAAGGCGTATAAGGTCTTCAACAAATCATCGGGTTTGGTTGAAGTCTCTAGCGACGTTGTATTTGATGAGACTAATGGCTCTCCAAGAGAGCAAGTTGTTGATTGTGATGATGTAGATGAAGAAGATGTTCCGACGGCCGCTATACGAACCATGGCGATTGGAGAAGTGCGGCCACAGGAACAAGATGAACGAGATCAACCTTCTCCCTCAACAACGGTGCATCCCCCAACTCAAGACGATGAACAGGTTCATCAAAAGGAGGCGTGTGATCAAGGGGGGAGCACAAGATGATCACGTGATGGAGGAAGAAGAGCAACCGGCACCTCCAACCCAAGTTCGAGCGGTGATTCAAAGGGATCATCCCGTCGACCAAATTTTGGGTGACATTAGCAAGGGAGTAACTACTCGATCTCGATTAGTTAATTTTTGTGAGCATTACTCCTTTATCTCTTCTATTGAGCCTTTCAGGGTAGATGAGGCCTTGCTAGATCCGGATTGGGTATTGGCCATGCAGGAGGAACTCAACAACTTCAAGCGCAATGAAGTTTGGACACTGGTGCCTCGTCCCAAGCAAAATGTTGTGGGAACCAAGTGGGTGTTCCGCAACAAACAGGACGAGCACGGGGTGGTGACGAGGAACAAGGCTCGACTTGTGGCAAAAGGTTATGCCCAAGTCGCAGGTTTGGACTTTGAGGAGACTTTTGCTCCTGTGGCTAGGCTAGAATCAATTCGTATCTTGCTAGCATATGCCGCTCACCATTCTTTCAGGTTGTACCAAATGGATGTGAAGAGCGCTTTCCTCAACGGGCCGATCAAAGAGGAGGTGTACGTGGAGCAGCCCCCTGGCTTCGAGGATGAACGGTACCCCGACCATGTGTGTAAGCTCTGTAAGGCGCTCTATGGACTTAAGCAAGCCCCAAGAGCATGGTATGAATGCCTTAGAGACTTTTTAATTGCTAATGCTTTCAAGGTTGGGAAAGCCGATCCAACTCTTTTTACTAAGACTTGCGATGGTGATCTTTTTGTGTGTCAAATTTATGTCGACGACATAATATTTGGTTCCACTAACCAAAAGTCTTGTGAAGAGTTTAGCAGGGTAATGACGCAGAAATTCGAGATGTCGATGATGGGCGAGTTGACCTACTTCCTTGGGTTCCAAGTGAAGCAACTCAAGGAAGGCACCTTCATCTCCCAAACAAAGTACACACAAGATTTGCTAAAGAGGTTTGGGATGAAGGACGCCAAGCCCGCAAAGACACCAATGGGAACCGACGGACACACCGACCTCAACAAAGGAGGTAAGTCCGTTGATCAAAAAGCATACCGGTCCATGATAGGTTCCTTGCTTTATTTATGTGCTAGTAGACCGGATATTATGCTAGATTTCAATCCGATCCGAAGGAGTGTCACTTAGTGGCTGTGAAGCGAATTCTTCGATATTTAGTCGCTACACCTTGCTTCGGGATCTGGTATCCAAAGGGGTCTAACTTTGACTTGATTGGGTACTCAGATTCCGACTATGCTGGATGTAAGGTCGATAGGAAGAGTACATCGGGGACGTGCCAATTCTTAGGAAGGTCCCTGGTGTCATGGAACTCTAAGAAACAAACCTCCGTTGCCCTATCCACCGCTGAGGCCGAGTACGTTGCCGCAGGACAGTGTTGTGCGCAACTACTTTGGATGAGGCAAACCCTCAAGGACTTTGGCTACAATCTGAGCCAAGTCCCACTCCTATGTGACAATGAGAGTGCTATCCGAATAGCGGAAAATCCTGTTGAGCACAGCCGCACAAAGCACATTGACATCCGGCATCACTTTTTGAGAGACCACCAGCAAAAGGGAGATATCGAAGTGTTTCATGTTAGCACCGAGAACCAGCTAGCCGATATCTTTACCAAGCCTCTAGATGAGAAGACCTTTTGCAGGCTGCGTAGTGAGCTAAATATCTTAGATTCGCGGAACTTGGATTGAATTGTAGCATATATGTGTTTATGCCCTTGATCATGTTTATTCTGCATTTTGTTGCTTATTGTGGTGCTCAAGTTGTACAAACACTCCCTGGACCTCACAAGTCCGTGGCAAAATGATGCACAGTTTTAGGGGGAGATGTGTTACAACTTGACCCTTTGAGACTAACCATATGCTTGAGTTTGCTTGTTTTAGTCTCAAAGGAGAATTGAAAGGGAAAAGGTGGACTTGGACCATGAAAGACTTCCACTGCACTCCGATGAGAGGGTAACTTATTCCAAGTTCATCTCATGAACTCTTATTGCCATTTGCTCTTAATTGAAGATTTTGGTGAGGCAATGGGGTTATAGAGCCAAGATTAATCCCGTTTTGGTGTTTGATGCCAAAGGGGGAGAAAATAAAGGCCAAAGCGATAAATGGATCAGCTACCACTTGAGAGATTTTGAAAATAGTAGAATAGAGCTTTTGGTTTGGTTTGTCAAAACTCTTTTGTTGTCTCTCTTATCAAAAGTTGGCTTCTTGTGGGGAGAAGTATTGATTATGGAAAAAAGGGGGAGTTTTTGAAATCTTTGATCAATCTCTTTTGGAATGACTCTCTTTATGTTTCAACATGTGTGTTTGACTTAGAGATAGAGATTTGAGTTTGATTTGCAAAAACAAACCAAGTGGTGGCATAGAGTGATCCATATATGTCAAAATTGAATCAAAATAATTTAAGTTCTTATTTGAAGTGTTTTTGTACTTGTTCTACTTGCTTTATGTTGTGTTGGCATAAATCACCAAAAAGGGGGAGATTGAAAGGGAAATGTGCCCTTGGGCCATTTCTAAGTATTTTGGTGATTTAGTGCCCAACACAGGTGCCTAATTGTAAAATGGTGGACAAAGTACAAATCAAGGATAAAGGTATGTTTCTCAGACTTAGTACATTGTTTTATGGACTAATGTATTGTGTCTAAGTGCTGGAAACAGAAAAAATCAAGTTGGAGAAGAGATGGCTCGAGCAGCCAAGACTCTGCTCAGTCTGCAGCACCGGACTGTCCGGTAGTGCACCGGACTGTCCGGTGGTGCACCGGACAGTGTCCGGTGCGCCAGGCTGGCTCGGCGTGAAGTAGCCGCTCTCGGGAATTCGCCGACGGCGTACGGCTAAAATTCACCGGACTGTCCGGTGTGCACCGGACTGTCCGGTGTGCACCGGACTGTCCGGTGAGCCAACGGTCGGCCGGGCCAACGGTCGGCCGCGGAATCTGCGCGCGACACATGGCCGGGCCAACGGTCAGAAGGGGGCACCGGACTGTCCGGTGTGCACCGGACTTGTCCGGTGCGCACCGGACTTGTCCGGTGCGCCAACGGCTCCCAGATCTGCAACGGTCGGCAGCGCCATTTTAGGAAGGAAATCGGGCACCGGACAGTGTCCGGTGTGCACCGGACTGTCCGGTGCACCCGACGACAGAAGGCAAGATTGGCCTTCCAGATTTGCTCTCAACGGCTCCTAGCTGCCTTGGGGCTATAAAAGGGACCTCTAGGCGCATGGAGGAGTAAACCAAGCAACCTTAGAGCATTCTTGATCATCCACACTCAGTCTTTGCGCATTCGTTTGTCATTCTCAGTGATTCGAGCTCCGTTCTAGTGAGAACTTTGAGATAGTCCTTTGAGCTCGATTCTTGGCCGTGTGTGTGCGCATTTTGCTGTGGATTTGTGTGTGTTGCTTTCCTCCCTTACTCTGAATTTCTTGTGAATCTCAAGTGTAAGGGCGAGAGGCTCCAAGTTGTGGAGATTCCTCGCAAACGGGATATTGAAAGGCAAAACAAAACACCGTGGTATTCAAGTTGGTCTTTGGACCGCTTGAGAGGGGTTGATTGCAACCCTCGTCCGTTGGGACGCCACAACGTGGAGTAGGCAAGCGTTGGTCTTGGCCGAACCACGGGATAAACCACTGTGTCATCTCTGTGTTTGATCTCTTGTGGCATTGTGTTTTGTTGAGACTCCTCTCTAGCCACTTGGCGATTATTGTGCTAACACTTAACAAGTTTTTGTGGCTATAAGTTTAAGTTTCACAGGATCACCTATTCACCCCCCCTCTAGGTGCTCTCAAGACTGCAGAACAGAGGTCAGAGGGGTCAGAGACCAGCTGAACTGCCCCTCAGGACCAGTTCAACTGGTCTTGACCAGTGAGTTTAGGAGAGAAAACCCCAGCTCAACTGCCCGGAGGCAAGTTCAGCTGGTGTATGGTCAAAGAGGTTCACAGCTGAAGTTGAGTTCAGCTGAAGTTCAGCCCAGCTGAAAAGCTCAGCTGCAGCTGAAGAAGCTCAACTCAGCTGAAGTTCAGCTCAACTGAAAAGCTCAGCTGTAGCTGAAGAAGCTCAGCTCAGCTGAAGTCCAGCTCAGCTGAAAAGCTCAGCTGCAGCTGAAGGAGCTCAGCTCAGCTGAAGTCCAGCTCAGCTGAAAAGCTCAGCTGCAGCTGAACAAGTTCAGCTGCTTTTCAGCAAGAACACTCTAGGTTTCTCAAACCTAACCATGGTCAACCATAGAACGTTAAAGAGATTTTTGCTTTTCATAAATAGCTTTTGAATAGAGAGGTTTGAGCTTTGGCAAACACCAACCTTCTTTTTGGATCCCCCTTTATAGTACGACGATTCCTATACTCAAGTTAAATAAAATATAATTAAGTAAACTCCTTGAGTAATTGGCGTCTCATGTGTGATTTCTCCATGGCGTTGCTTCATAAGGATCACAAACATCTTTGTCTCACCTTTTGAAGCAAACACAAATCAAACCCTGTGACTTGTACCATATCACCTTGTATAAGTTCAAATCATGGCTTCAAGTCACCTTACTGATGCATCAACATGTTGTAACTCTTCATAGCTGATTAGTTCATCGACTTAGTGCAAGTACTCTCTTCTTCACCTTAGCCATGGTACCTCGGTCTACAAGCCGTCGCTTGGCCTTCACCTTCGCTTAGTTCCTCGAAGCCCTTTCCTTGCTATCTTCACCCTATCAAGCCATTCTTGAGTCACATCCTATTGAGCATCCATTGAGAGAATCATTTCTTCAATATTGTGAACCTTGCTTGAATGTCATCTAGATATAACTGCTAAGATCAATCAAGCTCTAGTTTGATTCTCATAGAAGCATATATGGACTGGTAGTAATATGGTCAAGCCAATTCACGATTCCTCATATCTTATCCACTTTGGCTTAACCAGTCCTCTTAATCACTTCAACCTCTATTATGATCATATTTATGCATAGTGATTTCTCAGGACATGTCCATATATTCAAACCAATATAGAGACCATATTATATCCATTTGCCTTGTCTCACTGGTTATTTGACCTTGTGTTGAACCTTGTTCACTGATCATTATACACTATATCAAGTATGTTCATCATACTGAATTTCCTGTTCAACACTTAGCAAACTTGTTAGACCTTTAAATGTGTTGTTATCCAAATCACCAAAACTCACAAAAGGGATGAATGCACTTTCAATCTCCCCCTTTTTGGTGATTGATGACAACACATTTAAAGCTTACATAAGATTTGATAAATAAGATTTTGAATCCCATGATATAGTTTCTCCCCCTAAATATGTGCATTTCAGAAAATAACACTTTCGTACTCAAATGCCAAAAGCACATATTTAGGTCAAAGTATAGACAACTTATATCATATTATTCATAGGGTGCAGTGTGTCATAAAATAACCGTGATGCTCATGACATAGAATGCACTTACCTATTTTCTACATCTTATGTTTTTCTTATGATTCCCCCCTTTTGTTAATTATTTCTCCCCTTTTCAAAATTAAAGATAAGCTTTAATGCAAAATTTCTCCCCCTTTGTCATAAATCTCCAAAAAAGATATAAAGAATATAAATGGTAGAAATTATGATTAATCAAGATTTGAACACACTATCATGAAAAGGGTCCTTATATGGCACAAAGGTAATGGAGAAGTGTCATAAGTGATGTACCTTTGCGTTTTACCTTTTCAAAGGGGTGTTCCACACTTGTGTTGTATTTAGAGTTCATTTTGCAATCTCTTGTTGGCATAATTGTGACATAGGTCCAAGATATCAAATGAATATTGTCATACTAATTGAAAGATAAATCTTGATACCTGGAGTCTAGATGTCACCTAGCATTTTCTTATCATAACAAGAGGCAGCATAAAAATTGCACAAGTATGAATTATACAACTAGTGATCATGTACGAAAATATCAATTGAAAACCACCAATTGATACAATTTGATAGATAATCAGATCACTAATTGCATATTACACTAAGTTCTCCTCAAGTTTTAGTGCACACATATATATGAATTCAATTGATACCTGTTGAGAGTACTTATTTGCAACTTAATGTACCATTGGCATAAAAGGAGTATCAATTGAACATAATCATGCAACATAAGAAACATGTGCACTATTTAATCAATTAAGTTCTAGACAGGAGAATTTATAAGCTATGCTACTTCAGACATTTGCAATCCAAAAGGATGTGATACATATTTACCAATTTTAGATGACGTTGGAGTAGCATATAAAAGAGAAACTCATTCTCTTATGAAATGTATAAAAGATACATTTATTGGAGCAAAGAATCTTTGATACCCATCAAAATTTGCAGTGGAAGCGATTGTCTTTGTGTCGGGGACCATAATTAGGGGTACCCTCAAGACGCCTAATTCTCAGCTGGTAACCCCCATCAGCATAAAGCTGCAGAGGCCTGATGGGTTTGATTAAGTCAGGGATCAGTCCATACGAGCGACTCGATCACGCCACGCCCGAGCCTAGCCTCGGGCAAGGGCAGCCGACCCTGAGGTGTTTCCGTCTCGCCTGAGGCCCCCTTTTTACGGCAGACGCATCTCCGGCTCGCCCGAGGCCTTGCCTTCGTTGAGAAGCAACCCTGACTGAATCACCGCGCCGACCGACCAAGTCACTGGGGATTTGACGCAAAGAGTGGGACTGCCGGGCGGCCAGGCTTGGCCAAAAGCGCCATAGGAAGCTCCGCCCGACCCAGGGCTCGGACTCGGGCTGAGGCCCCGGAAGACGGCGAACTCCGCTCCGCCCGACCCAGGGCTCGGACTCGGGCTGAGGCCCCGGAAGACGGCGAACTCCGCTCCGCCCGACCCAGGGCTCGGACTCGGGCTAAGGCCCCGGAAGACGGCGAACTCCGCTCCGCCCGACCCAGGGCTCGGACTCGGGCTAAGGCCCCGGAAGACGGCGAACTCCGCTCCGCCCGACCCAGGGCTCGGACTCGGGCTAAGGCCCCGGAAGACGGCGAACTCCGCTCCGCCCGACCCAGGGCTCGGACTCGGGCTAAGGCCCCGGAAGACGGCGAACTCCGCTCCGCCCTGGCCTCTGCCGAACGACGAACTCCGCCTCGCCCGACCCAGGGCTCGGACTCCGCCCTAGCCTCTGCCGAACGACCTCCGCCTCGCCCGACCCAGGAGCTCGGGCTCGGCCTCGGCCATGCAGGACAGACTCGACCTCGGCTTCGGAGGAGCCTCCACGTCGCCCGACCTAGGGCATGAGTCCGCCACGTCAACAGGAAGCGCCATCATCACCCTACCCCGAGCCGACTCGGGCCGCAGGGAACAGGACCGACGTCCCATCTGGCTAGCTCCGCCAGATAGGCAATGATGGCACCCCGCTGGACCCATGACGACGGCGGCTCTCAGCTCTCTTACGAAAGCAGGGGGACGTCAGCAAGGGCCCAACCACTCCGACAGCTGTCCCTCCGCCAAGCTCCATTGCTTCTCCGACAGCCACGACGCCACACTAGCCGGGTGCCAAGATCTCTCCGGCTGCCACCTTGGCATGTACTTAGGGCACTAGCTCTCCCCCGCTAGACACGTAGCACCTTGCTACACCCCCATTTGTACACCTGGATCCTCTCCTTACGCCTATAAAAGGAAGGACCAGGGCCTTCTTAGAGAAGGTTGGCCTCGCGGGAACGAGGGGCAGGGGCAGGCGCTCTCTCGGGGCCGCTCGCTCCCCTCACCCACGCGGACGCTTGTAACCCCCTACTGCAAGCGCACCCGACCTGGGCGCGGGACGAACACGAAGGCCGCGGGATCTCCGACTCCCTCACGACCCGGCTCCGGCCGCCTCGCTCTCGCTCTCTCCCCCCTTCGCGCTCGCCCACGCGCTCGACCCATCTGGGCTGGGGCACGCGGCACACTCACTCGTCGGCTCGGGGACCCCCCGGTCCCGAAACGCCGACAGTTGGCGCGCCAGGTAGGGGCCTGCTGCGTGTTGACGAGTAGTTTCCCATCAAGCTCCAGATGGGCAGTCTCCAACGACCTCTTCAACCCGGGACGGTGCTCCGTTTCGGGAGCCTCGAGTTCATGTCTTTCGACGGCAGCTACGACATGATACTCCTTCCACCGCCGCGCGACAGCGACAGTGCTGGCGGACAGCCCGCCCGCCGGCGGCGGAATCAACGACGTCTTTCCCGCGTGGGGGAAGGACAACTTTCGAGCTCGCCCCATCCTCTCCCTCGCCATCGAAGGAGGAGGCGGGGCAACCGGGGCCAAGCGGGAGGTTACGCTCAGTCGGCTGTCGAGCAAATCGACATCCCCAGCGCCCCAACGGAGGACGCGTCGGGCATCACCCACGCGTTTGAGGCGAAGGCGAGCGCCGTCCCCCCGCGACACGCCGACCCCGAGCAAGTGGACGACGCCAGCGCGCTCACGGAGGGCCTGCAGGACGTCGCCCTCGCACCCAGGACGACAGCATGATCAGCCCCCGATGCGACTTCGTCGATCCTCGTCGACCGAAAGGTACCGGCTGATTCCCATCCTTTGTCATTTCGACTCGGCCTCAACCCGCCTAGCGACCTCGCTTTGGCGGGCGCTCACATTGAGGCGAGTGCAACCTCTCTGGGGTTTCGTGTGTGGTCGCCTTGGGACCGATTGACGGACGTCTCGACCTACGGGCCCTCTGGGTCCGAGGAAGATGACGATCCCAGCATCTGCTGGGATTTCTCTGGATCTGGCAACCCCAGTGCCATGCGGGGTTTCATGACCGCATGCAACTACTGCCTCTCCGACTGTTCTGACGGCAGCCGCAGCCTTGACGACAAGGACTGCGGCCCGAGCCGCGAATGTTTCCACGTCGAGCTAGGGGATCCCTCCGGAGGCAGCTGTCTCGGCATGCCGGAGGATGGTGATCCCCCTAGGCCAGCACCTCGCGCCGACATCCCGCGGGAGCTAGCTGTGGTCCCCGTTCCGGCGGGGGGTCACGACCCACAGCTCGAGCAAGTCCGCGGGGCGCGGGCCGGGCTCGATGAGGGAGCAGGAGCGCTCGAGGCAATCCGCCGGGACGTCGGGCAGGTATGGGCGGGCCAGCCCCCGGCCGGAGAAATACGTCACCTGCCCCAAGGTCTCCAGCACCGCATCGCTAACGATGCCAGGGACAGACCGCCACCCGCATCCGGCGGGACCGGTCAGGACCTGGCCGCCGCAGCGATGCTCCTCCGCGCAATGCCGGAGTCGTCAACCACCGAGGGTCGGCGAATCCAGGGAGAGCTCAAGCATCTCCTGGAAGGCGCCGCGGCCCGGCGGGCCGAGAGCTCTGCCTCCCGAAGGCAGGGGTACCCCTCGGAACCTCGCGCCGCGACTTCCCGACTCATGCGGGAAGCCTCGGTCTATACCGGGCGTACGCGCAACACCGCGCCAGCGGCCCCGGGCCACCTCGGCGACGAGCACCCTCATCACGACCGTCGGGCCCGCCTCGACGAAAGGGTGCGCCGAGGTTATCACCCCAGGCGTGGGGGACGCTACGACAGCGGGGAGGATCGGAGTCCCTCGCCCGAACCACCCGGTCCGCAGGTCTTCAACCGGGCCATTCGGCGGGCGCCGTTTCCGCCCCGATTCCGGCCCCCGACTACCATCGCAAAGTACTCGGGGGAAACGAGACCGGAATTGTGGCTCGCGGACTACCGCCTGGCCTGTCAACTAGGTGGGACGGACGACGACAACCTCATCATCCGCAACCTCCCCCTGTTCCTCTCCGACACTGCTCGCGCTTGGTTGGAGCACCTGCCTCCGGGGCAGATTTCCAACTGGGAGGATCTGGTCCAAGCCTTCGCCGGCAACTTCCAGGGCACGTACGTGCGCCCCGGGAATTCCTGGGACCTCCGAAGCTGCCGGCAATAGCCGGGAGAGTCCCTTCGGGACTACATCCGGCGATTCTCGAAGCAGCGCACCGAGCTGCCCAACATCACCGACTCCGATGTCATCGGCGCATTCCTCGCCGGCACCACCTGCCGTGACTTGGTGAGCAAGTTGGGTCGCAAGACCCCCACCAGGGCGAGCGAGCTGATGGACATCGCCACCAAGTTCGCCTCTGGTCAGGAGGCGGTCGAGGCCATCTTTCGAAAGGACAAGCAGCCCCAGGGCCGCCCGTCGGAAGATGCTCCCGAGGCGTCTACTCCGCTCGGCGCCAAGAAGAAAGGCAGGAGGAAGTCGCAAGCGAAACGCGACGCCGCCAGCACCGACCTTGTCGCCGCTGCCGAATACAAGAACCCTCGGAAGCCCCCCGGAGGCGCCAACCTCTTCGACAAGGCACTCAAGGAGACGTGCCCCTATCATCAGGGGCCCGTCAAGCACACCCTCGAGGAGTGCGTCATGCTTCGGCGCCACTTCCACCGGGCCGGGCCACCCGCAGAGGGTGGCAGGGCCCGCGACGACGACAAAAAGGAAGATCACCAAGCAGGAGAGTTCCCCGAGGTCTGCGACTGCTTCATGATCTACGGAGGGCATGCGGCGAATGCCTCGGCTCGGCATCGAAAGCAAGAGCGTCGGGAGGTTTGCTCGGTGAAGGTGGCGGCGCCAGTCTACCTAGACTGGTCCGACAAGCCCATCACCTTCGACCAGGACGACCACCCCGACCACGTGCCGAGCCCGGGGAAGTACCCGCTCGTCGTCGATCCCGTCATCGGCGACGTCAGGCTCACCAAGGTCCTGATGGATGGGGGCAGCTGCCTCAATATCATCTACGCCGAGACCCTCAGGCTCCTGCGCGTCGATCTGTCATCCGTCCGAGCAGGCGCTGCGCCCTTCCACGGGATCATCCCTGGGAAGCGCGTCCAGCCCCTCGGACAGCTCGACCTTCCTGTCTGCTTCGGAACACCCTCCAACTTCCGAAGGGAGACTTTGACGTTCGAGGTGGTCGGGTTCCGAGGAACCTACCACGCAGTATTGGGAAGGCCATGCTACGCGAAGTTCATGGCCATCCCCAACTACACCTACCTGAAGCTCAAGATGCCGGGCCCCAACGGGGTCATCACCGTCGGCCCCACGTACAAACACGCGTTCGAATGCGATGTGGAGTGCGTGGAGTACGCCGAGGCCCTCGCCGAGTCCGAGGCCCTCATTGCCGACCTGGAAAACCTCTCACGGGAGGTGCCAGACGTGAAGCGACATGCCGGCAACTTCGAGCCAGCGGAGACGGTTAAGGCCGTCCCTCTCGACCCCAGTGGAGACACCTCCAACCAGATCCGGATCGGTTCCGGGCTCGACCCCAAATAGGAAGCAGTGCTCGTCGACTTTCTCCGCGCAAACGCCGATGTCTTCGCGTGGAGTCCCTCGGACATGCCCGGCATACCGAGGGATGTCGCCGAGCACTCGCTGGATATTCGGGCCGGGGCCCGACCGGTCAAACAGCCTCTGCGCCGATTCGATGAGGAAAGGCGCAGGGTGATAGGCGAGGAGATCCACAAGCTGATGGCAGCAGGGTTCATCAAAGAGGTATTCCATCCCGAATGGCTTGCCAACCCTGTACTTGTGAGGAAGAAAGGGGGGAAATGGCGGATGTGTGTAGACTACACTGGTCTCAACAAAGCATGTCCGAAGGTCCCCTACCCTCTACCTCGCATCGATCAAATCGTGGACTCCACTGCAGGGTGCGAAACCCTGTCTTTCCTCGATGCCTACTCAGGGTATCATCAAATCAAGATGAAAGAGTCCGACCAGCTCGCGACTTCTTTCATCACGCCCTTCGGCATGTACTATTATGTCACCATGCCGTTCGGTTTGAGGAACGCGGGTGCGACGTACCAGCGATGCATGAACCATGTGTTCGGCGAACACATCGGTCGCACGGTCGAGGCCTACGTCGATGACATCGTAGTCAAGACGAGGAAAGCCTCCGACCTTCTCTCCGACCTTGAACTGACATTCCGGGGTCTCAAGGCGAAGGGCGTCAAGCTCAATCCCGAGAAGTGCGTCTTCGGGGTGCCCCGAGGCATGCTCCTGGGATTCATCGTCTCCGAGCGGGGCATCGAAGCCAACCCGGAGAAGATCGCAGCCATCACAAACATGGGGCCCATCAAGGACTTAAAAGGCGTACAGAGGGTCATGGGATGTCTCGCGGCCTTGAGCCGTTTCATCTCGCGCCTCGGCGAAAGAGGTCTGCCCCTGTACCGTCTCTTAAGGAAGGCCGAGTGCTTCACCTGGACTCCCGAGGCCGAGGAAGCTCTCGGGAACCTGAAGGCGCTCCTCACCCAGGCGCCCGTCTTGGTACCCCCAGCTGATGGAGAAGCCCTCCTGGTCTACGTCGCCGCTACCACTCAGGTGGTCAGCGCCGCGATCGTGGTCGAAAGGCGGGAAGAGGGGCATGCCTTGCCCATTCAGAGGCCAGTTTACTTCGTCAGCGAGGTGCTGTCCGAGACCAAGATCCGCTACCCACAAGTCCAGAAGCTGCTGTATGCAGTGATCCTGACGAGGCGTAAGCTACGACATTACTTCGAGTCTCATCCGGTGACTGTGGTGTCATCCTTCCCCCTGGGGGAGATCATCCAGTGCCGAGAAGCCTCGGGACGGATCGCAAAGTGGGCGGTGGAAATCATGGGCGAGACAATCTCGTTCGCCCCTCGGAAGGCCATCAAGTCCCAGGTACTGGCGGACTTCGTAGCTGAATGGGTTGACACCCAGTTGCCGACGGCTCCGATCCAACCGGAGCTCTGGACCATGTTTTTCGATGGGTCGCTGATGAAGACGGGAGCCGGCGCGGGCCTGCTCTTCGTCTCGCCCCTCGGGAAACACCTGCGCTACGTGCTCCGCCTCCATTTCCCGGCGTCCAACAATGTGGCTGAGTACGAGGCTCTGATCAACGGATTGCGAATCGCCATCGAGCTAGGGGTCCGACGCCTCGATGCACGCGGCGACTCGCAGCTCGTCATCGACCAAGTCATGAAGAACTCCCACTGCCGCGACCCGAAGATGGAGGCCTACTGTGATGAGGTTCGACGCCTGGAAGACAAGTTCTACGGGCTCGAGCTTAACCACATCGCCCGGCGCTACAACGAGACTGCGGACGAGCTGGCGAAGATAGCCTCGGGGCGAACGACGGTTCCCCCGGACGTCTTCTCCTGGGATCTGCACCAACCCTCCGTCAAAATAGGCGACGCGCCCGAGCCCGAGGTGCCCTCGGCCCCGTCCGAGGCAGCCTCGGCCCAGCCCGAGCCATCCCCGGTTCAGCCCGAGGAACCCTCGGCCCCCAAGGGCGAAGCACTGCGCATCGAGGAGGAGCAGAGCGGGGTCACGCCGGAACAAGATTGGCAGACCCCGTACCTGCAATATCTCCGCCAAGGAGAACTGCCCCTCGACCGGGCAGAGGCTCGGTGGGTAGCGCGACGCGCCAAATCGTTTATCTTGCTGGGCGATGAGAAGGAGCTCTACCACCGTAGCCCCTCGGGCATCCTCCAGCGATGCATATCCATCGCCGAAGGTCAGGAACTCCTGCAGGAAATACACTCGGGGGCTTGCGGCCATCATGCAGCACCTCGAACCCTCGTCGGGAACGCTTTCCGCCAAGGCTTCTATTGGCCGACGGCGGTGGCTGACGCCACTAGAATTGTCCGCGCCTGCGAAGGGTGCCAATTCTATGCGAAGCAGACCCACCTGCCCGCTCAGGCTCTGCAGACGATACCCATCACCTGGCCCTTCGCTGTGTGGGGTCTGGACCTCGTCGGCCCTCTGCAGAAGGCGCCCGGGGGCTACACGCACCTGCTGGTCGCCGTCGACAAATTCTCCAAGTGGATCGAGGTCCGACCCCTGAACAGCATCAGATCCGAGCAGGCGGTGGCGTTCTTCACCAACATCATCCATCGCTTCGGGGTCCCGAACTCCATCATCACCGACAATGGCACCCAGTTCACCGGCAAAAAATTCTTGGATTTTTGCAAGGATCACAACATCCGGGTAGACTGGGCCACCGTAGCTCATCCCATGTCGAATGGGCAAGTAGAACGTGCCAATGGCATGATTCTACAAGGGCTCAAGCCTCGAATTTACAATGATCTCAACAAGTTCGGCAAGCGATGGATGAAGGAACTCCCCTCGGTGGTCTGGAGCCTGAGGACGACGCCGAGCCGAGCCACGGGTTTCACGCCGTTCTTCCTGGTCTACGGGGCCGAGGCCGTCTTGCCCACTGACCTGGAATACGGCTCCCCGAGGACGAGGGCCTACAACGAAGAAAGCAACCAAGCTAGCCGAGAAGACTCGCTGGACCAGCTGAACGAGGCTCGGGACAGGGCCTTACTGCACTCGGCGCGGTACCAGCAGTCCATGTGACGCTACCACGCCCGAGGGGTCCGACCCCGAGACCTTCAGATGGGCGACCTGGTGCTTCGGCTGCGGCAAGACGCCCGAGGGAGGCACAAGCTCACGCCCCCCTGGGAGGGGCCGTTCATCATCGCCAAAGTTCTGAAGCCCGGAACGTACAAGCTGGCCAACAGTCAAGGCGAGGTCTAGGGCAACGCTTGGAACATCCAACAGCTACGTCGCTTCTACCCTTAAGATGTTTCCAAGTTGTTCATATACCTCGCACCCACGCAAAGTTTAGTCAACAAGGAAGGGTCGGCCTCGCCTTGGCAAAGCCCGACCCTCCCTCGGGGGCTAAAAGGGGGGAAACCCCCTCTGCGTCAAAATTTTCCTCAAACAGAAAATCTCTTTCACCAGAATATCTTCCGTGCTTTTTGACTACTTCGAAAAGTGGGTCCTGGAAACGACGGGGTACAAGTAAGCAGTCAAGGCTGACCGAGCCGAGGGACTCCTACGCCTCCGGGATACGGATACCTCACTCATCACCTTCTGCGATAAGTAACTCGCGTTCGGATAAGGTGACTCCACGGATCGAACAAGTCTCTACGTTCGGAAGCCCTTCTGTCGAAGCGATTCTTCGAGTTTCCTCGACCAAGTCGGTGATAGGGCCTCATGGACGAGTAAAAGTGCGCGTAAGCGGCAAGGCCGACCGAGCCGAGGGACTCCTACGCCTCCGGGATACGGATACCTCACTCCTCACCTTCCGCGAGAAGCAACTTTCGCTCGCACTAACATCCCTGTTACCGACAAAAAGTCCAGATGCTCGAAACAAGAGGAAAAGAGACGCAGCTTTACAACACAGCAAGGGTGTGTGTTCTGGCCTCGACGACCGCACAAAGCACACACTACAAGACAAGCAGATCCTGCAGGCTCGGGTCCTGACTCGGGAAGGGGGCAGCGACACCCTCGGCATCAATGGCACCTTCGGCAAGGCCCGACCTAGCCTCGGATGGCGACACGGTCCGAGGGCCTCCGCTCCGAAGGACGGCGTCATCAACGCGCCCGGGCGATCGTTGTCAGGGACTTCTCCGGGAATCCGGCCCGAGCAGGCGGCTCGGCCAGCCACCTCCGGGGCCTCGGCCGACCACCTTCCGAGGGCACCAGCCCGGTCCGAAGCCTCGGCTGACCAACTCTGGCGTCGATCCTGCCAACGGACAGCTCGGCTAGGCTCCGGCCAACCAGGTTTCATTTCCGAACCAACTCCGCCTCTGCTCATACTGATATTGCTACCCCCGGCCTCGGCTTGTCGGAGAGCGGCCGAGGGGTCTCTTTAACTAAGCTAGAGGAGCCTCGGACAAAAGGGCCGACCGAGCCGAGGGACTCCTACGCCCCCGGGATACGGATACCTCACTCGTCACCTTGACACGGGGCGACTCATGCTTGGTAAAGCGGTTCAGACAATCAGCAGACGAGTCTTAGTGCTCGGAAATGAGGAAAAAACATGGCTCTGTGCCGTAATTACATACATGTTCAGGCCCCGAAAGCCGAAATGAACAAAAAAAAACCCTGGCATTCGAAGTGCCATTACAAAAGGAACTCCAGTTCCCCCTCCGCAGGTACGAAAAACCCCACTCGATAGGGGTGGGCCTGCGGAGCAACAGAAGACCGACGAACGGCTTGTCATCGCCCGCCCCAGCAGCGGCGACGATGAAGACTTCTGCCCCGGGGGGCCGAACAGCAGCAGTGATGACCTCAGGGCGGATGCTGCTGCCAGGAGGCCCCCGCCCATGCCCAAACTCGAGAGGCAAGGACGGGCAGAAGGCCGTAGAGTTGGAGGTCGGTCCGTGGCCAGCCTTGGCTGTCGCGCCGGCGGAAGAACCTCTTCCAGCTGCCGTGGCAAACGCCGGCGCCGCGAGCGACTCCGAAGCCACTCGCGTCCGAAGGCCAGGCACGCTGCAGATGCCAGCGCCGTGGACGACAACCGCTCCTCCCTCCGATCACCGAGTGAAGGAGCGGGCCGCCGCCCACGCGGGGGCCAACCTCAACTCGGCACACTCCCCTCCCCAGCCCTGGTGATGAAAATCCTTGAGGCTGAGGAAGGGGCAGAGGCCGCAGTCCGGCTCGCTTTCCCCCACCATCAAGCCGGAGGTCACCATCTTGGGTGACCGCCGGTGGAGGGGTGCAGTCGGGCTGCATGATGAAAATCCTTGAAGCCGAACGATGGCTGAAAGGTACCAACTCCCACGGAGTTGCGTTCCTCCAACGATGAGGCGAAAAGACGGCGGTTTCCCCCATCCGGGGGCTTGGAAGGTGGAAAAACACAGTGCATAAGGGAGGAAGAAGACGTGGTCGCCTTACGGAAGGGGTCGCCCTCCTTTTAAAGGCGACTCTCCCTGCTTGCACCCCCAACCGTCACGGGCCGAGTCTTCTCCAACACGCCTCCAAAGCCCTCCCCTGCGGCGCGGGGGCTGGGACCCACCTGTCATGCAGACCGGCTCCGAGCAGAAGAAGCCGAACCGCCGCGCGCGGCGCGTGCAACTACCCAGCGGTTACAAGTGACCCTCCACCTTTGCCCAGACCAACGGGCGAAAGGGGCGGGCAGCCATGCGGGCAGCATGCACTCGCGCCAAGTGGACGCGCCTCTCCGACTCCTGACAGGCCAGCACGGAGGCTCAAGCCCACGCGTCGCGCAACCGGCGCGCCGGATGCTGCATGTAAGCCACTATGCCACTTGCGCCACCACCGCACCTCCTCGGTTGCGGAACCAATACCGCGATCCGAGGTGGCCCAGCGCGCGGCCCAGCAGCGCCAGCCGGGCGCAGCGGTCAAACGCAGTCAAAAGTGGGCCGGCAGTAATGACGGTGGCAGGCGCGCAAGAGCAGCGGTCACGCCATCAGCCAAGCTCACGTCCCATCCAGAGGCAGCAAGAGAACCCCCTCTCTCACGATGTGAAGACGACACGCCCGTGACCCGTTCCTCGAACGGCTCGCGCACACAACGGCAGCCTCGCTGACCGCCCGCCCCGGCGCATTAACTCCGCGGCTCGACGGGCAGCGCTTCTGGCGGAAGCAGCTGGCGACGTTTCGCCTTCGCCAAAACGGCCACACCAAAAAAGGTACGCCACGTCGTTCAATTTCGTATCCTTTTTTCCCTTTTCCTTCTTTCTCTATCTCTTGCAACAGGGACCGAGAAAGGGGATACCCCCAAAGGGATCCTTCCCCGTGAAGGAACTAGGCTCCGAGCCTCCTTACTGATCAGGGGTTCGAAGGCTGGCCCCCCGAAGGGTTCAACAGCCGCCTCAGATCGCGTGGGCCCGACACCCACTACTGGTCAGGGGTTCGAAGGTCGGCCCCCGAAAGGTCCCACGACCGCCTCAGGCTACTCGGGCTCCGCGCCCCTTACTGATCAGGGGTTCGAAGGCTGGCCCCCCGAAGGGTTCACAGTCGCCTCAGACACCGAGCGAGGGATGACCAGGGGTACGTTCGATACATAACCAAGGCTCGGGCTGCGCTCCCGAGGTACCCTAGGACATTTCCGAGACCAGCGGGAACGACTCTGTAACGGAATCCCATCGGAGGGAGGCAACGAGCCCTCGGACCCCGTCGCCAGGGGACCGGGTCCGGCAGATCACCCGCAGGTACTTTTGGGCGTGCCTCCGGGCCCCTAGCCGACCCCCAACGAATGGGGCACGGACGTCCACTCGGATTACCCGATTGCAGCTCACCGGAGACACCATGTTCGGTGCCCATTGAGGGTAACATGGCGCTCTCCCCCCCCCCCTCCTCCTTGCGGAAAGGCGACGTAGGGGCGTATGTAAAAAAGCCGAGTCTGTCCCTGATCGTCCTCTCGCTCCGTGCGGAGGCTCGGGGGCTGCTCTCGCAAATCCGGCTCCGGCCGAACCGTTGACAGCGTCAACATACCAGCCCGAGAACTTGGGCCCCGACAGTGCACCCGGGCTACGGCCTGTTCGCATGAGGGAACCGCCAGACCGGCCGAAGCATTACACAAGGCATTAAGACCTCGAAGGAGTGAAACCACTCCTCCGAGGCCTCGGGGGCTACACCCGGCGGGTGCGCTCGCGCGCACCCACCGGAACAAAGAGCAACCGAGAAAGGCTGGTCCCCTTGCAAAAAAGTGCGACGAAAGCCTCCAAGCGAGTGTTAACACTCCCTTCGAGGCTCGGGGGCTACTGTCGGGGACCATAATTAGGGGTACCCTCAAGACGCCTAATTCTCAGCTGGTAACCCCCATCAGCATAAAGCTGCAGAGGCCTGATGGGTTTGATTAAGTCAGGGATCAGTCCATACGAGCGACTCGATCACGCCACGCCCGAGCCTAGCCTCGGGCAAGGGCAGCCGACCCTGAGGTGTTTCCGTCTCGCCCGAGGCCCCCTTTCTACGGCAGACGCATCTCCGGCTCGCCCGAGGCCTTGCCTTCGTTGAGAAGCAACCCTGACTGAATCACCGTGCCGACCGACCAAGTCACTGGGGCATTTGACGCAAAGAGTGGGACTGCCGGGCGGCCAGGCTTGGCCAAAAGCGCCATAGGAAGCTCCGCCCGACCTAGGGCACGGACTCGGGCTGAGGCCCCGGAAGACGGCGAACTCCGCTCCGCCCGACCCAGGGCTCGGACTCGGGCTAAGGCCCCGGAAGACGGCGAACTCCGCTCCGCCCGACCCAGGGCTCGGACTCGGGCTAAGGCCCCGGAAGACGGCGAACTCCGCTCCGCCCGACCCAGGGCTCGGACTCAGGCTAAGGCCCCGGAAGACGGCGAACTCTGCTCCGCCCGACCCAGGGCTCGGACTCGGGCTAAGGCCCCGGAAGACGGCGAACTCCGCTCCGCCCGACCCAGGGCTCGGACTCGGGCTAAGGCCCCGGAAGACGGCGAACTCCGCTCCGCCCTGGCCTCTGCCGAACGACGAACTCCGCCTCGCCCGACCCAGGGCTCGGACTCCGCCCTGGCCTCTGCCGAACGACCTCCGCCTCGCCCGACCCAGGAGCTCAGGCTCGGCCTCGGCCATGCAGGACAGACTCGACCTCGGCTTCGGAGGAGCCTCCACATCGCCCGACCTAGGGCATGAGTCCGCCACGTCAACAGGAAGCGCCATCATCACCCTACCCCGAGCCGACTCGGGCCACAGGGAACAGGACCGACGTCCCATCTGGCTAGCTCCGCCAGATAGGCAATGATGGCACCCCGCTGGACCCATGACGACGGCGGCTCTCAGCTCTCTTACGAAAGTAGGGGGACGTCAGCAAGGGCCCAACCACTCCGACAGCTGTCCCTCCGCCAAGCTCCATTGCTTCTCCGACAGCCACGACGCCACACTAGCCGGGTGCCAAGATCTCTCCGGCTGCCACCTTGGCATGTACTTAGGGCACTAGCTCTCCCCCGCTAGACACGTAGCACCTTGCTACACCCCCATTTGTACACCTGGATCCTCTCCTTACGCCTATAAAAGGAAGGACCAGGGCCTTCTTAGAGAAGGTTGGCCTCGCGGGAACGAGGGGCAGGGGCAGGCGCTCTCTCGGGGCCGCTCGCTCCCCTCACCCGCGCGGACGCTTGTAACCCCCTACTGCAAGCGCACCCGACCTGGGCGCGGGACGAACACGAAGGCCGCGGGATCTCCGACTCCCTCACGACCCGGCTCCGGCCGCCTC
Source organism: Zea luxurians (assembly GCA_029449295.1). NCBI lineage: Eukaryota > Viridiplantae > Streptophyta > Magnoliopsida > Poales > Poaceae > Zea > Zea luxurians. The sequence goes on from JAOPSE010000090.1 coordinate 4,031,712, forward strand.
GCTCTCGCTCTCTCCCCCCTTCGCTCTCGCCCACGCGCTCGACCCATCTGGGCTGGGGCACGCGGCACACTCACTCGTCGGCTCGGGGACCCCCCGGTCCCGAAACGCCGACACTTTGCTTGAAGATTCCTTTCTAATTTGAGACTACACACATAATAGACTTGAAAATGAAGTTAGTCTCAAAGATTCAAATTATAGACCATTCTCCCCCTAAATGTGTGCATACAAGTGATGAATACTTGTTTAGCTTATGCACTTGGACTTGTGAGGCCCGGGGATTAAGTTCTACAATTTGAACCTTGGTACAAATAAGATATAAACAAGTGAAATTGTACCAATTTAAGGAATTACTCATAATCAAAAGGTATACTAATAGACATGATATGCAATATTTTAAGCCAAGATTCTTGAGAAGTTAGCATGTTTGACTCATACCTCACTAAGATGACTTAAGACTAACTTATGATATCACCACAAGAGGTATTAATCAAATATCTAGAGATTCTTTAATCGTCACCACAAGTGCAACCTTATGATGTGACTTAAGATATTGCATATACATGCACACACTAGCATGTAAGAGCCTAGATACACAAATGTAATACAATAATTCATGGAGTGACACACCTTTGTTCCATGCCACATGGTCTCCATTATAATCATGAATTTCTATCTTAGCTTTTGATAGGCTTGACATTTCAAAGAGAAACTTATCCTCTTTAAACGATCAAGAGAAACTCATTCTCTTCAAAGAACTACACAAATTCACTAAAAGAAAATGTTAGTCTTTAAGGACACAAGATATAGAATGAGCTCCCCCTAAATGTATGCATCAAGTAAATTACTTGTAACATGCACTTGATTCAATTAAGATTCTTAGCGGAGTTCATCATATATCTTGGTCAAGGCATAATATATTTGAAACAATTGAATTTATGCTAGAGAACACATGTCGTTCCCCAAAAGAACTAATCCATGAGGTGACATGTGGTAATGATTTGATCATTTCCTTGGAACCACTCATCCTCATTTGATGTTCTTCTTTCACCAAGGTGTGAGACTACACAACATGAACTTGAAAGAAATCATTAGTCTCACAAGATATAGGCTAACTCTCCCTCAATTTGTGCATGCAAGAGTACACAAAGTACACTTATGCCCATTAACAATGTGAGGTTAAAGGAGATGTTTGTACTATATCTTGGCTTAACATAACATGCTTTATATAGATGATGAAAATTAAACCAATTGAAGATTTAAGAACTGAAAGTATATCAATTGAAATCCTGAAGGGTAAAGCATGCTAATATGAACCTCAAACCTCATAATGAAGGATATCATATAAATATGTCACTACATCTTCATTATTTGGTTGACAAAAAAATATAACTCCCTTCTTGAATCATTGTGATCTCTTTTCTCTTTGTGATTTCATCCAACCAAGTGATCTTGAACTTCATTCATTTTTTTGTTGATTTTGAATCCATCTTGAAAGCTCTTGGAAGGACCTCGTTGTAACACTTAGAAAAGAGAGCATTAAAAACACAAGAGAGGGTTTCACAAATGATGATCCTTATATGTGGATGGCAAATGAATCATCATTATTGAAACCCAAAAGGATAGACTAAATTCTTTTAAATTAGTGCACACATATAGTTGATGTGAAAGTTATATGCACTATTGAACATTTTATATTGCAAGAAATTTAACCTATACTATGGTACATCCCACTAAGGATAGAATACTAAAACAACTGAGGAAGAGGAAGTTTTCATACCTTGGCCTCTTATCAACTTCATCTTACTTTAGTTGAATAATATCCTTTAAGCTTGTGATTTATCCAATTTAAAACAAGCACCATCTCTTAACATAGATTTTCTATGGATAAACTCAACACAAGAGATGACATTAGTAGCACAAGCACTAGTTTCTTATTTTGCAACCCTTTATATGTGGAAGGCAAGCGAGTTGCTAAAATAGAGAAACCTCATAATATGGACTAAATTTCCCTTGAGCCCTCATGCACAATATATTTTGAATGTCATAGATAATATGCATGGTTATTCAATGAAGTCTAAAAGGGCTGACTTAATCCATATTATGGTAAGTGTCTAATATAGAAGAATCAAATCCAAATTAACTAGATAGAGAATACGTCACATAATTTTGGATTGTTCATCATACCAACTTCCAATTAGACCTTTATTTCATAGTCAACAACTGATGTATATCCTCAAGTGCTTCTTTTCCCTTAGTGGCTACACAAGTCACAAAAGAGATAAGATTTGAAAATAATATGCACTTGAGATTCAGTTGTTACCACCCTTGCTACTATCTCCAAACATGATTTATACATTCATTATTGAGCACCCAACTTAATCCATTGAAGGTGTGATCCTGCAAAACAAGTTTAAGCTTCATATCTTGGTACCCAATTTGAATTGGGTCCTTTGAGATTAGTAGTAAGAGCCTTGGGTACCCACACAATCCTTATTGTGGCCTTTCTCTTTGTGTAGGCACCAATATATACTTGACAACCATCTTACATGGTTTCAAGTCAATATTTAATCACAGATAAAAACTAGAGTTAAGAATAGGAGCCTTTTCTCCTTTTCTTCATACATCATTGTGTTGCCTTCTTAATGATGAACCTAGCTTGACCTTGGGTGCACCTAGCTTATCAAGGTTAGTCACACAAGCATTCATATCATGAAGACAAGTTATGCATGGAATTTTCAACTTAGTGATCCAATTCAATGTGAAGCATATGGATATCGATTGAAGTAGATTTCTAAAATATCAAAATATGGGTTTTCAAAATTTAGAGAGTATGGATCACTAATTGTACCTTTTACAGTTTAAAAATCATATCCATGTTAGTGCATATGTATGTGATGAATATCAACAAAAAGATTCTTATGCACTTTTAGAATTAACGATAAGGGAATTTTAAACTGCATCAAGAGTAGCTATTTAGAAAACAAAGATTACAATCCATATGAATGAGATACAAATTTACCATTTTGGATTGTCTTAGTATAGCTTACTCAAGAGAAACTTATTCTCTATGACACAAGATATATAATGTGCTCCTACTAGATATGTGCATCAAGTATTTGAATGACTTGTCAAATGCACTTTCAATTCAATTAAGAGTCGCATGAGGAGTACATTACATATATTGGTCAAGGCATGACAAATTTGCAATGAATTAACTTATGCCTAAGAATACTCACCACCATATAGAATGTACCATTTGTTATACCAATTTGAAAGATCTTACTATCTGTGGTGGTGTCATCGTAGTATTCTTCTTTTCATCATTTGTGGAGACTTCCTTCTTTAGCTTGTTATCTCTTTTCCTTTTAATACTAGTTGAAGAAGAACTTTGAAAAGAAATATTAGTAGTACAAGGAAGTATTTAATGAATGATGATATTTATATATGAATGGCAGACAAATCATCATTTATGAGGCATAAAGGCATAAATTAAATTCCTTTTAAATTAATGCACATGGATGAGTGAATTAATAATATGCACCAATTTACAAATTTAAGCCAAAAGGAATTTAACCTTCATATTGGCATTTCTTTCTATAAAATAGATTATTACCAATTGAAAGAATGCCACTTGAAAGGAACTATTATTGGTCACATACCAAATGAAACAACTAGTTTCATACCTTTGCCTTGAGCATTCCTAATCTTTCTTTTAGGTGAAGATTAACCTTTAATGCTTGTGATTTTACCAATGAAAGAGCACAATCTCTACTTATGAATTTCCATGAAATGGCTTAAAAGAGATTGCATTAGAAACACAAACAATTGTTTCCCATTTAGAAACCTCTAGTATATGAATGACAAGAAGGTTACTAAAATAAGGAAACCTCATGATATGAACTAAATTGCCCTTACAAGCATCATGCATAACACCAAAATTAAACAAGGTGAACAAAGCATGATTATTTAATTAAGTTTACATGGCAAGTTTAATTCATAGCATGGTGAGTGATTAATGTAGAAGACTCAAAACCAATTTAAACAAGAATGAATACATCACATAGTATTGGTTCGATCTTATTTGAATGTTGAATGGCACACTCCATTTGAGAAACACATTCTCATGTTGTGAAACTACATAAATCACTAAGTTAAAAACATTAGTCTCACAACTCTAGTCATATAGAGAATTCCCCTTTTGTTAAGTGCCTTAAGAATTTGAATTTCTTACTTAGCACTCTATTCATTTACGAACATGGGATAATACTCTTTATGTCTAGGTCATGGCAATAATATGATGATTAACTTGAAATATGCCACAAGATACATACAATCAATTTAAAGCATGTAGATTGTCATAATATAAAAATATGAACTTGCAATCTACCATATAATTATATCTTTTCCAAGGCAAGGTAAAATCTTTTAAGTTCATTCTCAAGTGCTTCATTTTTCCTATGTGGCTACAAAAGACACAAAGGAATATACCAATTAAAAGCAATGTGCACTTAAGAATTAATTGTTACCATCCTTTGGATATCACTTGGTTGTAGGCCTTTTGCTTGATTCCCACAAAGGTTAATCCTTATTCCCTACAACACAAGTTCTTGCTAGAGATGAATATGAAGTTAGTGATATAACAACTCAATTCATCTTTGGGTCAATCTTAAAGGATAGACAATGTAAGATTGATAGCTTGAGATAAGAATTGAGTTAAACCGCTCAAGCACCCCAAAGCTTCATATCATCTCTAGGTACCTGCAAAACTTATTAAGTACATTTTGGTACCCATTTTTGGATGGGTCCACCAAGGTTAGCTAATAAGTACTTAGGCACCCAAATGGCCTTTGTGCTAGTTTTAGGTGAACTAATTACCTTTCTAGCACAAGTGTCATTTTTGGGTCTCCTAAGCGAATATGAATGAATTGACATGGTAGACTTAGGATACTTACTCGTGGGACAATCCTTGCATAGGTGTCCCTTTCTTCGGCAAGTGTAGCAAATCTGATTTTTAATTTTGCAAGACTCCTTCTTGCCTTGCTTCTTGTTTGCTACATGGTTAGTGAGCCTCTTTCTTTCTAAAGTTAAGCCACTATCTTTTATGTAGGGACATGACTTAATCTCATGTCCCTTCTCATGACATTGATAACACTTTCTAGTGCATCTTCTCTTATTTGGAAGAGTGGCTTGTTTGTTACCTTGTGTGGAGCATGTGGAGACGTGGTTGAGGCACTTGTCATGAGCTTTGGATTTCTTATCTTGATGTTTGCTCATGACTTTCTTGGAAAGCTTGATATTCTTTTGAAGGGGTTTTGTGCATGCTACTGTTGTCCCCTTCTCAAGCTTTTTCACCATATTATCACGGTTATCTTGAGAAGGTTGAGCATGACACTTTCCCTTCAAACGAGTTAAGCTCCTTCTTAGCATTCCAACTTCTTCCTTGAGCTCTTTATTTTCTTGTGTGATAGAAATATCACTAATTCCTGAAATTTCTAGCTCAATGGAAGATTGGCTTTCTTGAGAGCAACATTTGTTAGCACATAATACCATAGTTTCTACTTGAGTGCATGTGCATATGTGAGGTTGGTATGATTTCAAATTAGTTAACACAACCTCATGAGCCATTTCTAACATGATATGTGAATCCATCAATTTATTATGAGAGTACACAAGCATATCATGTTTTTCTTGCAAAGCTAGATTTTCAATATTTAGCTTTTCTATCGTGTTCTTGAGCATAGCATTTTTATTTTCTAATTGAGCAATATATGATGAATGATTAATAGCTTTAATTTGCTCAATTGAAATGTCTTCATACCTTTGGACCAAATCATCATGAGAGCACTTTAGCTTCTCATGCTCTTTGGTCAACTTCTCCAAGTCTTTGATTTTTTCGATGAGAATATCTTCTTGCTTATGAAGCATTTCCTTTTGTTCTTCCGCTCTTTTCATGAGTTTGAGCAAGCTCATCCGGTTCTTCTTACTTAGTTGAGCGAAGAATTTTTGAAGATCATCCTCATCTTCACTATCACTTTCATGCTCCTCCTCATCCTCACTTTCGCTTTCACTGTCACTCCCATTAGCAATAAAGCACATATGAGAAGTGGATTTGAAAGACGAACCTTGTGAAGAGGTGGATTCGTCGTTTGGTCTCCATCGATCATTTTCTTCTTCAATTTTGTTCTTCGCCTCATCTTCCTTCATTTTGAGGAACATCCTTTCGGCGATTCTCATGGCAAGATCTATTGCCCTAGGATCAACATCTGCACCAAAAGATGAAGTCGAGATAATCTCAACTTTTTCAAGCTTAGAAGCACTTTCATTTCTTAGACCCCCCGACATGATCTTTTCCTCACGCGGTTAAGCGTTAGAACGAGGATTAGGTTCTGATACCAATTGAAAGTTGCCTAGAGGGGGGGGGTGAATAGGCAAGTTAAAACTTTTTCAACAAAAACTAGAAGCAAACTGGGTAAAACTGAATTGATCTCGAAATTCACCCAGTTAACTTTGGAAATGAGATGTTCTAAATGATCCACAGGGTTCAAAGTAGTAGATCTGAGAAGGGCACTTCTCAAAATCCACACACCAAAAAGATATAAACAATTCTTTCGCGGGATGGTGAGAGAACGAAGAACACAAACAAACACAATGAGCAAGAACACAAGAGACACAAGATTTATCCCGAGGTTCGGTCACACCACCAAGGTGCCCTACTTCCTCGTTGAGGCGCCCACAAAGAGCCGGGTCTCTTTCAACCCTAATCCTCCCTTTGCCGACCACAAAGGTCAAGCTCACACACTAATCTTTGCTCAAACGAGCGGGTAATACAAACTTTCTTGTGGTCTTCCACAAGATTTGGAGACTCACAAGAGACACCTAGTCGTCTAGGAGCTAGAAGCTCCAAGAGTAATGAATCCACAAAGAACTCGATGTAGTACCAAAGCTCGAATGAAGAAGAAGAGCAAGAGAGATTTAGAGATGAAGCACAAAACCGCAGCTCTCAAGCTCACTCAAAGATTTCTCTCCAAAGATTTGAAATGGGAGAGGCAAGAGATGTGTGAGAGAGAGTGGGAGGTGTTTCTCAAGTTGGAAATGGAGTTCAAATCGTGCTCTTTGCTTTGGGGAGAGAGGTAGGAGGTAGTATATATAGGTGGAGCTCAAAACTAGCCGTTGGGCAGATTTTGCTGTTTGAGACCGGTTGAACCTCCCCCTAGGGCGGTTGAACCTCCCCTGGCAGGCCTGGCAGCCTGTCTGCCAGTCTGACTGGCAGACTGACGCGCAGACTGACCTGCAGACTGGTCAAGTTGACCAAGACCGGTTGAACCGCCCAGGGGGGGCGGTTGAACCGCCCCTGACAGCTCTGGCGACCTGTTTGCCCGTCTGACTGGCAGACTGCAGAACAGAGGTCAGAGGGGTCAGAGACCAGCTGAACTGCCCCTCAGGACCAGTTCAACTGGTCTTGACCAGTGAGTTTAGGAGAGAAAACCCCAGCTCAACTGCCCGGAGGCAAGTTCAGCTGGTGTATGGTCAAAGAGGTTCACAGCTGAAGTTGAGTTCAGCTGAAGTTCAGCCCAGCTGAAAAGCTCAGCTGCAGCTGAAGAAGCTCAACTCAGCTGAAGTTCAGCTCAGCTGAAAAGCTCAGCTGTAGCTGAAGAAGCTCAGCTCCGCTGAAGTCCAGCTCAGCTGAAAAGCTCAGCTGCAGCTGAAGGAGCTCAGCTCAGCTGAAGTCCAGCTCAGCTGAAAAGCTCAGCTGCAGCTGAACAAGTTCAGCTGCTTTTCAGCAAGAACACTCTAGGTTTCTCAAACCTAACCATGGTCAACCATAGAACGTTAAAGAGATTTTTGCTTTTCATAAATAGCTTTTGAATAGAGAGGTTTGAGCTTTGGCAAACACCAACCTTCTTTTTGGATCCCCCTTTATAGTACGACGATTCCTATACTTAAGTTAAATAAAATATAAATAAGTAAACTCCTTGAGTAATTGGCGTCTCATGTGTGATTTCTCCATGGCGTTGCTTCATAAGGATCACAAACATCTTTGTCTCACCTTTTGAAGCAAACACAAATCAAACCATGTGACTTGTACCATATCACCTTGTATAAGTTCAAATCATGGCTTCAAGTCACCTTATTGATGCATCAACATGTTGTAACTCTTCATAGCTGATTAGTTCATCGACTTAGTGCAAGTACTCTCTTCTTCACCTTAGCCATGGTACCTCGGTCTACAAGCCGTCGCTTGGCCTTCACCTTCGCTTAGTTCCTCGAAGCCCTTTCCTTGCTATCTTCACCCTATCAAGCCATTCTTGAGTCACATCCTATTGAGCATCCATTGAGAGAATCATTTCTTCAATATTGTGAACCTTGCTTGAATGTCATCTAGATATAACTGCTAAGATCAATCAAGCTCTAGTTTGATTCTCATAGAAGCATATATGGACTGGTAGTAATATGGTCAAGCCAATTCACGATTCCTCATATCTTATCCACTTTGGCTTAACCAGTCCTCTTAATCACTTCAACCTCTATTATGATCATATTTATGCATAGTGATTTCTCAGGACATGTCCATATATTCAAACCAATATAGAGACCATATTATATCCATTTGCCTTGTCTCACTGGTTATTTGACCTTGTGTTGAACCTTGTTCACTGATCATTATACACTATATCAAGTATGTTCATCATACTGAATTTCCTGTTCAACACTTAGCAAACTTGTTAGACCTTTAAATGTGTTGTTATCCAAATCACCAAAACTCACAAAAGGGATGAATGCACTTTCATATAGCTTAGCCTTCAAAACACCTTCGTGCTATTTTGCATCAAGAAGCCAAAGTTATGATTATAAACTTGTCTTGTATGAGAAGAGAAATAAAATTCTAAGGCACATGAGATGAGTTCTCATATCTTACTTCATCATACTTTGGGTATTCCATTTGATCACATTTTATCATCGTCCTTGAGTTGTTATCCCGAAGAGATAACATTTCAAGGACTAAGGTTTCTACTTTTTAACTTTGTGTTGCCTTGTTTTTTATTTCATACAACAATTGAAAACAAGTGACCAACAGATGGTTACTCCCCGAGACATGCGAAAGTGTTAGGCCCTGGCATGAGAGTAACTTGAATGACAAACGTAATGTATAGGAACTGGGCATGTGGTCGTTGACACAAAGGACAAGTCGATTGACTGCTCGAGAAAGACATATCGACTAAGTATAGGGCGGTCATGCCATGACCACCCACGACCCAAAAGGATGAATTTGCACGGCAAGACAAGACCTAACAATATCGCGCACTACCATGACAATGCAACGGGAGGAGAGCACCAAGAACTCTTTTCGCTCAAGGATGAAGGTCACCAACAAAACAATAGGGCAAAGCCTTGCTCCATCTAGGGGGTGTGTAACAAGATCCCCTCCTCCTTGGGATATAAAAGGAGAAGGGAACTCTCAAAGAAGGGGGCGATCAGGATAGCACATGCTTGTAACTCCACGAAACACTTTACTTCCTACACTAGAGGCCTGAGTCTTGAGCCCCCCTCGACCAAGCTTTGTATCCTCCCTGATACAAACATTGGTGCAGGGTACACAAATACCCAATGAACATAGCGACATTTGTCGCCCGAACCAGTATAAAAACTTTATGTCATCCTTGCATACCATCCACACAGGACACACAAAGCACGTTCCAATATCTTTCTCCCCTTATTGTACTTGTTGTTCTAATGGGGTAGTAACACAAATTTTAGAATTTTATGGGATTTGTTCGAGTCAATCAAAAACCAAAGGGTTCTATTATCTAGGGTTAGGGCCTGAGCCCAAAACCATGTCTCCGATACCACTTTAGCTATCTTAGACCTTAGCTCATAACCCTAACCACTAGAAAATGTAGGACACGGGGATATACCTTTGGGATTAGGATGACCAACCATGAGAGTCGAAGTCTAGTGTATGGGGGTGATGAATACGATGGTGGTGGCCTTTCTTTCATAAGTTGCATAGAGATTAGATTGGATCTCAGTGTGTGGGGTGAGAAGGTACGAAGAATGTTGGTTCATGTATCGACTCATCCCTATTTGTTTACATGGTGTGAAGGGGACCACAACTAATATGTTATTATGTGCTCGATCAAGACTCAAGTGTGGTGTTTGGCTCGGTCCTCTAACTGAATTGGATGAGACCAATCCAACAAGTTATTTATGTCCCATGTTTGGTTCGACAGATGACAAATGAGATGGTATATGATATTTTTTATCCATTAATCACTTGAGTTCGAGCTTGTCAATCTTCGTTTTTAATCATATTGTCCATGCGTGTTGTTTCTAAGAAGGTCGGGATACACCTATTAAGTAAATAATTATAAGAATCACGTAAGACTTTCCTGCAAATAAATGTCTTTTACAAATCATGAGCTCCTCTAAAAGCACCTTGTGTGGGCCATGCCAGCCATGGCTGCCCTATCGCCATCGATCATGTAACCTATGGTTGCTCTCATCCTAGTAGGCCATGGGCTGTGACCAACCCAACCCTGCTAGACATGGCCTTTGCAACCATGGCTATGTTCGCCTCGGTCATCTCTACGCTTGTTGGATTTGACCCAACGAGGCTACCTCACCGACACTGTCGGTCGTGACTATCATGCTATGCTCATGTAGATAAGATGTTGCACAAGGAAGAGAAGACATCTTGTCATGCTCGAAGGACGAGCCTGTCCCCTTTTCTTACATGATATATTGTCACTAAACCTCAGGATATACTCCCTACGAGGAATGTCAGCATCCTTAGTCTGAACACCACTAAAAAGTGACATTAACATGGTTGCTCCTCACGAAGAATTCATGTGGCTTGTAACGTAGTTCTTCATTCTTTGTTTATAAACACTTATTAAATCAAATAGTCTAAGCTTTGACTAAATCTCTATAAAAAAGTACGAACATTCATAATATCAAATAAATATCACTAGATCAGTTATAAAATATATTTTTATAAAAAGATATTTAGACATGAATATTAATATATTTTTTACAAATCTGATTAAATTTGAGCTAGATTGATCGATACCGATACGCCTTTTCTGTTTTCTCTTTGGGTCCATGTGTTCCATCGTCACAGAGCCACCCCATCGTTTTAACCGTGTTCGACTTTTCCTCTTCTCCAACTAAACGGCTAAAAATTTCAGAACTGCCGATCCTGGCCGTCGATCATGGATCCGAGCACCATCCCGGCACCACTTTCCATTAATAAAATTTCGACCGTTGGAGACAGCCACGCTAGTAGAAATCCCTCCAAACCCAACGCCTACAATTACAAAGCTACACCGCCTCCCGCTTCCTTCTCCGCCATACCTCGTGTCCGACGAGCCCTAGGGAACGCGAGACCGGCCGTCGGCGAGAGAAGGACTCGAATGGAGTGCGCAAGGGAGTTGCGGGTTCGCTCCACGTTTACGGCGGCGGCCATGGCGTCCAAGAAGCAGGTGGGGCCTGGAGGCGCGGTTCCCGCTCAGGAACAGATGAACGGCGGCGGTGAGTTTCCTCCCTGGCGCATTCTCCGATTCTTTTGGTTGATTCTTGTGCTGGTTCGGTTATTCGGCGAACGTGGTTTGGGGGCATAGAGTAGAAGGATGCTGCCGCGCTAGTAGTGTTTCTTGTTTGGGGCTGTTGATTGGCGCATCTTAAAAATGGTCGGTTTCTTTCTTGGTAGCCTTTGCATAGTAGAGATCGACGGTTCTTGAGTTTTGGGGTCATCGATCGGTTTGATTACACCTCGCGCTGGTCTTGCTTGCGGGTCTCTGCTTCCATGTCGCGCAGACCGCCGAGCAGGCTGGGTAACGTTTCGATTCTTGTCCTGATTGCTGGATAAAGATTGCAATTTTTCAACAATTAGGTTTATGTTTATGTTTATGTGCGCGTCTATACCAAATCTCCCCTTGTGTTCGCGATTATTGGGATTTTTTCTCTCTTTCAGTACTGTAATGAAATCCATGATCTTTATTAAGCAAATAAAGATCATTCAGATTGTCATTTCTGATCGTCAGTACTGTAATCTCAGTTCTGCAAGTTTTTTTTTATCTGGTGTACCTTTAGATTGTTATTCCATAAGTACTTAAGTAGCACTCATAATAAAGGTTTGAATATTTGATGTTGCATGGTCCTTCATGTGATTTTGGTACTGGGATTCTCGCTGCTAATGCACTTATGTTCGTCTTCTAAAAAATCAACTTGATCAGATGCCGCCAGGCTGGTCAGGAAGCCAATGGATACATTTCCACAGCCAGCGGCGGCAAGAGGCCGTAGGGCACTTGTCGACGTTGGCAATCTTATGAATGGCCGGCCTTCTCTTGTGAACCATCAGAAGCAAGCGGTTGCGGCAGCGGCAACCAGTCATAAACCACTCAACGTTGGCAACAAGAAGCCACTTGTTCCTCAGGCAGCAGCAAGAGGCCTGCGACCCCTTGCCGACGTTACGAATCTTATGATCAATGACCGTGCTGCTCCTGCAAATCGTCAGAAGCCTCTGGATGCTGTGTTTAACAGGAACGGGAAGGCAGTAAAGCTGAAGGAATGCAAGGTGAAGCCTGAAGTCATTGTGATCATTCCAGATTCCGAGAAGGAGAAGAAAGGCAAATTCCCTGGAGGTCAGAGAGTCTGTAGGAAGGTGCCAACACTTTTTGACAATTTGACAAAATGCAGCAGGGTATGAACACAAGCAAAATTCTAAGGTTAAGGTTGTCTCTTTTTTTTTTGATTCTAAGAATGCCTGTGTACCCCCTTTGTGTGTATGTGTGTGTTTACAAAGGCCTCTGATGGGATTACCACCCCGAAGAAGAAGGATCCATATGACATTGATGCACCTGATTCTTGCAATGAGCTGGCAGTCGTTGAATATGTCGAGGACATCTACAGATTCTACAAGAGCACTGAGGTAAAAATGCCAAGCGGTAATTTTTATCATGCTGCAATTGCTGATTCAGTGGATTGTCGAAGTGACCATTTCTGATGATTGTTGATCTGTGGCATTTTTTTTTGCTTGTGCAGGGCACCTGCCTTCCTCTCAGCAGCTACATGAGCTCACAGGCTGAAATCAGTGAGAGAATGAGAGCTATCCTTATCGACTGGATTATCGAGGTACAGTACAGGCTTACTCTAATGCCAGAGACACTTTACTTGACCGTCTACATCATCGACCAGTACTTATCTATGGAGAGTGTACCAAGAAAGGAGCTACAGCTCGTCGGCATAAGTGCCATGCTGATAGCAAGCAAGTACGAAGAGATATGGGCTCCACTGGTAGGCTGGCTGATTTTGTTTCTAAAACATGCTATAGTCCATTCTTCGATTAGCTTACACAACAAGCAACAACATTTTACAGGTTAAGGACTTGATGTGCCTATGTGACAACGCATTTACCAGAGACCAGATTCTGACCAAGGAAAAGGCCATCCTGGACATGCTCCATTGGAACCTGACGGTTCCAACAATGTACATGTTCATTGTTAGGTACCTGAAAGCCGCAATGTGTGACGCAGAGGTATATTTGTCCAAGTAATGTTGTTTTAGCACCACACCGCACATGTAGATATTGAAATTTTCTTTCCGTGCTTTTGGCGCAGCTTGAGAACATGGCATTCTTCTACTCCGAGCTGGCATTGGTCCAGTACGCGATGCTGGTTTACCCTCCATCGGTGACCGCAGCCGCTGCCGTCTATGCTGCCAGGTCTACACTTGGGATGAATCCACCGTGGACTGATATTCTGGAACATCACACTGGCCTAGCTGAGCCACAGTTACTGTACGTCCTTCGATGACTATCTCTCTCTTGCCTTGGAAATCCAGTTCTAGCGCGAATCATTGACTGATGAGTTAGCTTGTTTCATGAAATAAAAATGTGATTTTGACATGCTATTGCGATCTGACTAAAAATAAAAATGATCATGAGTCATGACTAAAACTTGGCATTGCGATCTGATTCTACACCGAAACCCTATGAAGTGCATCTTTACTGTAGTAAGTAGGCCAGCAAAGCTCTTGTGCTGAGAACAATGTAGATTACTTTTCGCTTATTTGTTGAGTAACTTGTTGAGGATGATGCGTGTAACCGTAACCGCAGGGACTGCGCTAGGCGGCTGATCAGCTTCCATGCCCTGGCTCCGGAAAGCAAGCAAAAGGCGGTGTACAGGAAATACTCCAAGCCCAAGCTCGGCTCCGTCGCGCTTCAATCCCCTAACAAGAAGCTGTTGTCAGGTTGAGGCTCGCTGCTGCTCATTGTATTGTATATCATCGCTTCGATGGTACCATTTGTTTGGGTCTTGTGCTCTTTGCTTTGCTACTGAAGCAGAGAGCATGTGTTGGTTAGTCAGTTTGCTTAAACGACTACTGAAGCAGAGCCTTGTATGTGTGTTGGGAGAATGTGATATGTGATGTCAAGCTCAAACTTCTGAACAAAATTGGATAAACTACTCGTTGGAGGTCAAACCTAGTCGTTTGGGGCTGTACAGGCGTGGCTGTACTGCGCCCCATCACTATCACTACAGCGCCTCCGAGCAGCAGTGTCCCAGCACAGTGCAACTCGTCAAAAACGCCATAATGTTTTACTCTGAACTCTACTTCTAGTGATCTTGGACTTTCTAGAAAGATTGTTTCGAGGACTACGCAACCTAGCTCTAAGAGCAGGCCCAATGATCAACAAGTGAAAAGTGTTATGCTTTTTGTTTCTCTCATGTAGGACTCAGGGTTCAGTTAGTTTATTCACTTGAGACTTGCCTATGATTTGTATCGCATCCTTCATGTAGTATGACATACCTATACTCGAGATCAAACCACTTGAGTGTTCCATGTTTTCATGTGCCATTTCTTTTCAATGTCATTTCATAAGGGGTTGCAATCATCTTTGTCTCATCTCATAAAGCAAATACACCTTGAGTATGTGTGACTTGAACCAATGTCACCACATATGAGTTCAGTTCATGGCTTCAAGTCACTTCCACTAATAGTTCGATCCTCTCACAATATGGTAGAACGGCTAGGATCAACGAAAATTTGAGGCTCGGCTCGACAATTCTAGATGGGAGCTAGAAATTCCGAGTCCACCAAATTTTGGCCAAAGCCAAAAGAGCACAAAGAAGGGGCAAAACAAGGTGGTTGCTCTTTTGGGAAATTATCTATGGTATTTTTTGGGGTAGTCAAGAGTTGATGAAAATAATCTTTTGAACATAAATGACATCGACAATAAGTTTTTGAAATCTCTTTATGGCATCCTACACTTAAGTAAAATTCAAATGAATTTGAAATAAGACTAATTTTTTTAGTTAAAATATAATGCTGCATCTTTTATTGAAGTTAGAAATTAAAGGATGTTTTGTTGTATTTGCACTTTTCATATTGATACATAATTTATGAAACATTTTTGGTTCCTTATATGCATACAAAATCTATAGATAGGATTCACACATTTTGGGCTTAACTTTTGTGATATGCTATCTGTTATTATTATTATATATATACTGGACACATATTATCGATCTAACTTATTTTAATTTCTACATGTGTAGCCGTGCTGTCGTTCAGAATGGGTTTACATGTACCATCGCTGAATTTCATTTATTTGTATTATTATATACAAAAGGAATGGTGGAATTCCTTTTGTGGGTCCTTTCAGGAACAAGCCTCCCTGTGCAGTATCATGTTGTGTCTGTCTGAGTTGAACGAATTTACCAGTTGGGGTACTCTAGTAAGTTCTACGATGTCTAGAATCGATTGCTAAGCCTATAGAATAGCAATTCGTATCTATAATACCTCGATAAATACACATACCTTCGCTGTTGTTTCTGGCCATCGTCGCGGCGGCGTCTTGCAGCGAAAGTCTGCCTCCTCCTTCTCCTCGATCTCCTTGCGTGTGGCGAGGAGATTGCTTCTCGTCGTTGATTGACGGTGGATAACTCCTTCAGTGTCACCTGCAGGGGAATCTTAGATCTCAATAGGACGATGGGGATCTGAGACATAGACACAACTCTTCCAGTCACTCCGAGCGCCTAATGGATTGGTTGCTCAAAGTATGTCGATTAGGGTTTTGTAGTCAAGTGATTAGCGTTGGTTAAATCCGTTGGACCTCTTTATATATATATATATATATATATATATATATATATATATATATATATATATATATATATATATATATATATATATATATATATGGCGTCGTGTGACCAGAGGCTACAACAAATATTTAGAATAGCCTCTTGATCAGAAGCGCGGTTAGATGGTTAGGATTAACTCTATCCTGGTTACGGTTAACCGACTACACACATGCTAACAGTATCCACCTATTAGTTGTAATGTAATCAAACAGGACCTTACACACGAACTGAGAAAGCACGTTCAACCGATTCCTTTTTTTTTTTCCTCTCACGAGTCACGACACAGTCGCTTTTCGTCGAAAAACCGGTCGGCCCCGCCTCCGCGCGCACGATCACTGTGCCGGACGACGACGACGAGCAAGGAGAACATGGCCAGTTGGCGGGCCCAGGCCGTAGCGGGGGAAAGATCCGGGCCATGCCGACGTGGCGGCGCAGCAACCGAGATTTAGATAACGCTGGCCACCCGTCTCCGCCGAGGCCGGGGCCGCGGCAGCCACACGAATCCCTCTTCGCTCCTCAGCCCCACAGACCCACGACCACGAGGCTTGGGCCGGCCGGGACCTGGGTGGAGGTCGATGGCAAGTGGGGCCCGCCGTCCTTCCTGGGGCCCACGTTCGTCGACGTAGGGTAGAGGTGGGGTTAAGTAGTACTCTAGGCTCCAGCAGGGGAGGGGAGAGATGCGTGTTCGTCTTCCTTCCCATCCACTGCTTCTCGCTCCTCCTCCTTCCCCAGCGAGTGGCCGCAGCAATTTGCAAGCAGAGGAAGAAAGCTTCCGGGCGTCTCGGCGCGAAGAACAGCGTCACGTTCTGACGGAGGAGAACGGGAGAAGGTCTCGGGTTTCGGCTGCCTTTGTACGTTTTATTAATTCGTTTGCCTCTCCCTTCGTTTCCCCTGCTCTCTGCTCGCACCGAATCCCTCGTCTCCTAGCTCCATCTCAGCATTTCGGATCCCCGAAGAACAAACAAACTGCCGCCAAAGGTTTCTGTGACCGGTTCTTCGATGGTGCCCAAGAGTTTCCAATTTCATGCGTTTTCCCCTTTTACCGAAACAAACCAAAAAGAAAATGAAAAAACTTTTAAACTTCGTGGAGGTTCCGTGAGATTACTCCGGTTCCATGAATTTCGATTTCCTGTCTACTATGTATGTTATGTTCTTCTTGCCGTGGATGGAATTCTTCTCTTCTTTTGATGCCAGCCCTGTTGGTACTAATTAGTAATTAGATAACGTCTCTTTCTCTCCTCAGATCAGATAACCGAGCTTGCTGTTTCACGCTAACATCCAGCTGCGCCTTGATCTCCTCCAGATGAGCGCCGCCATGGCGTGGTATCCATTACCGCAGAGCGGAGGCACAGGCACGCCGTCGGGCGGCGGCGAGCTGTTGGACGACCAGAGCGGCGGCTGGGCGCTCTGGAGCTTCGGCTCAGCTGACGACGACCACGGCGCTGGCGTGGTGCGCGCGGAGACGCACGGGAGTTCAGACGAGCGGACGGAGGAGGGCCGGCCCGCGCCGCCGCCGCAGCAGGCAACAGACGACATCTTCATGTACGCACGCTCGCGACGCATGCTACTCTCGGCTCTGTTCTGTTCTGTTCTGTTGTGCCATCGCTGCTCCTCATCCATCCATCCACGCAGGAGCCAGTTCTCGGACGAGGAGGTGAGGAAGATGGACGACGCCCCGTTCGAGGCGCTGGGCATGTTCCCGGACTCCATGCACCAGCTGCTGTCCTACGAGAACATGCTGAGCGGCGGGGCGCTGCTGAGCTGCTGCAGCTCGGAGTCGGAGGACCTGCTGAACCTGAACGCCACGCTGGGCGTGGACGCCATGGACACCTGCGGCTTCCCTCTCTTCAGCCACGACCTGCAGCTGCAGAGCGCGGCGCCGGATCTCACGCTCACGCCTGAGGACCAGGTACTGATTTGCCAGGATGGGGCGAGCTTTGCTGCGACGAAAAGGAGCAGGTCGTCCGTCGCGGATGAAGGGGGTTTGCTCTTCCAAGCGCTGGTGCTCCGGGAGCTCGAGGACGTCGTGTTCCAGGTACGGTACCCCCTCTCAGACCTCAGTGCACAAAACTGTGACTTTTTTTTTTTTGGTCTGTAACGGTGAAACATGTACGGTCCCTGACTGAAGCTGACCAAGCGGACGCGGGTATGCTTCCGGGACGCCTTCTTCAGGCTGGCCGAGAGCTCGAGTGCCAAGTGCGGCGCTGCGAACGGGACGCCGCCGCCTTCCTCTGCAACTGCAATTGAACGGGAGACGAACGCCATCGACAGGACGGTGGCGGACCTCACCATGCGCCCCGCTGTCCTCGCGACTCACGGGCGGAGGCGCAGTCCGCAACCACCGACCGGCACGACGACGGCGTAGAAAGGGCACCGCGCGACTGATCCGTCTTTTTTTTTGCCGGCTACTGCTACGATTCGTTCGGCCATGTTGGGCGCAGAGAGAGAGATATGTACATACTTTGCGTACGTACTGCTATTGCATCTTTTGTTTATGCATTTCTACGGAACTTAGATATAGTGAAGTCACTGTCTGATGCAGCTGAACACTGGCACCGTTTATACAGTGGTATTTGGAACTGGGGTATACGACTGTTATTAATTAGTATGTTCTTTTCTTTTTTAGCTTTCGGTTGCAAACTGACACACGGTGTTTGTTTGGAAAGGCAAGAAACTAAAAGTGATGAGTGGAGGTCTTTGCGTTAGTGAACTGGTCAACGGTTTGACGCTAGTTTCATGCGTATGTTCTTCTCCACATTTCAATTGGTAGGGAGTCTCTCCCCTACCGAGATGTTCTTTTCAGCTTAAAGCCGTAACTGCTTGCAATGTATAGAGACACTCTGCAAATAGTAGAAATCGATACAAATTAAAGGTAATAGAATGGGTTGTAGACCGTTACACCAATATAGACTATGAGAAACCACCAGTGGTGCTATAAAAAATGAGTCAGACTACTTTTCTTTGACTAAGATAAAGTGTAATATTTATTCTTATCAATTTAATATCTGATACATGGACCATATATTCATTTTAATATTAATTTTTTATAGGTATTAAATATGATTGTGTGTCGTTGTATTAGTATCTTCTAAAAGATCACCGCATCCGTTTCAAAAAAAAAATGTATTTCTAGATCTTGTCTAATAATATTATTTGATAAAGTGTACATCTATAACTTTAACCAATAGAAAACAGTACCAATGGTACAGTTATGAATAGATATACGGTAAAAATATATTATACAATGAGTCAAATAGTATTTGCTTCCTATCATAAGTATATTACTTCTCGGTTAAATCTGGCCCAAACTGATAAAGGGCTGAAATATATATAAAAAAAAGAAGAAGAAAATAACGTATTAGTATTTCACAGTACCATGGCACGACACTTTTGTTACTTGACAGGTTAAAATAAAAAAAGGATGCAAACAGTATCACGGTAAGCAGTGGAACGCTTTGGCAGCGGGAAACTTGGGTCCAACGGCACCGTACCGCACGAAGATGACAGGGTCCACGCTCCAAGCCCAAAGGCCCGGACCAGAACGTGGAGTTTTGCCTTGGGGGCGACGAAACCAACTCCAAGTCTCCAACTGCTCCAGCCAGCAGAGCCTGTGCGGCTGTGCGGCTGGCGGCTGGCGGCTGGCCCCCATATAAGATTCTCCCGCCTCCGACTGCAAGCAACGCAACCGAGCGCCCGCACGAGTTCACGCCGTCTTTTCTAAACCCTACTCGCCGGCGAGAGAAGAGAAAGCCCGTCGCCAACAATGGCGTCCCGTAAGAACTAAGAAGCCTCCACTTAGGGCCTGTTTGGTTACCCTGAGCTAAAACCAAAGGGCTAAAGTTCACAGGCTAAAATTTAGCCCACCATGTTTGGATACTCTAGCTAAAAACACATAGTGAAGCAATTAATGCTGTACAAAAAGACCAACATACCCATTCTTCCATATCTGTTCAAAAAACCAGTTTTATATTATTGCAAACTGTTTTCTCAACAATCAAAGTTTGTATTACAACGCAAACTGATTTCTCATCACAATCTAATGGGAACAAACAATTGCCTGGAACAGATCCAATTGTCGAGCACAGCACACAAACTATTTCTCTTACAGCCTTTTGAAGAAAAAACTATTGTCTAGCAAACAACCCATCAGCTATCGAATCTCTAAAATGGTTCATATTTATGTCTTCATCAACTGTTGTGATTGTCAACTCATTTGTTCCCTGCGTAGATGGTCCTTCAGAGGTAATGGGAACATAGTTCTCATCATCATCACATAAATCAAAATCATCATCTGTCGTTGAATTTTCTCTAATAAAATTATGAAGTGCCATGCACGCAATTATAATCTTGCTTTGTTTAGGCATAGGATAACTAGGTAAATGTAATAAAATCCGCCACTTATTCTTCAAGACTCCAAAGCTTCTTTCGATCACATTCCTAAGCGAAGAGTGTGCAAAATTGAAAACCTCTTTTTTACCTCTTGGCATAGGACCTTGCTGAAACTCAGGAAGATGGTACTTTGTACCTCTATAGGGCGCCAGATAACCCTGCCTGTTGGGATATCCCGAATCCACAAGATAAAACTTGCCTGCAAACAAACACATTCATTGTCACGCATTTTATGTACAACTGGGCATTCAAACAAATGAAATGAACCATTTACCTGGGGGTGGATGGGGAAACTTGTTGCCATATTTGTCAACTGCATCTTTAAAGACTCTCATATCATGTACAGATCCAGGCCAACCCGCGACGACGAAAGTGAATCTCATGTTGAAGTCACAGATTGCCAACACATTTTGACTAGTGTACCCCTTCCTACCAGTATGTTGCACAACCTGATTTGCTGGAACTACAACTGGTATATGAGTGCCATCTATAGCACCTATGCAATTATCAAAGTAAGGAGAGAATCTTCGTGACTGCAGCCTAGGGTGAATTGTAGTGAACTCAGGATCTAAAGGCCTTATGTTGTCAACAGCTAGTTTGTTAAGACAATTCAAAACTTTCTCAAACTTCCTACTCAAGGTTTCCTTGGACCTAAATAGTCTGTCCTCTGCCTGCCTCATGCCTTGGGGAGTTCCACACATCCACAGAAAGAATGCTAAGGTCTCAACTGATGACATTCTTCTAGTTGAAGTCAAACCATAGGACTCAACTAGGACATTATGCAAAAGATCAAACACATTCCTATGCATTCTATAATTTTGATAGCAGTAAGTCCTATTGCCCAATGATCTCATCACCCATTGGTAACCAGACTCAGTAGGTATTCTGTAATCTGCTTTGTTCCAATATTTGTCAAGATAGTACATACCCATAGCTGCAGCAGCAATACCAATAGTCATTCTCCGTTTTCGACACTTCAATATGTACTGTGTAATCCATTGTGCGTCTTGTGCGTCCTGTGCTTCTTCATCCTACAAACATTTAATACACTGATGTTTAATAATCTATCATGAAACAAAGTAATAAACATTTGAACAAAATCTTTCAAATGAGTACCTCTGTAACCCAGTAAAATCAAGTAGTTGACAACAAAACCTTTTGTTACCAGGTCACAACACAACTTCTTCGAAATTATTCACAAGACAACTAAGATGCAAATGATTCATGCACAACCTCCACAAAATCATGCAGCACAACCAGAACAAGATTCATGCATCACGAAGTTTATGCATCACAGTCGTACATAACAGTTCACAAACCTAATATAACTAACAGTTCATAGACTTAACTTCATGATACACAAATACAAAAGCCAGTCCTATGACATAAACTAAAGTCCTTAAAAAGTCCAGCCCTTGCAGTGCTTCTTCAACCAAGCCATTCTTCCTGCATTTGAAGACAGTCCTAGGAAAACATGTCTTTGAAATTTGCAGCTTGCAAACAGTTGGGAAGCTACGAAGAACTCGTCTGTCTCCTCAGTAGCCCCACATTCCTTTGCCAGTGCCAAACACAGGTCTATCTCCTTGAAATCTGCAGCTTGCTGCTCCTTTCTTTTGTTCTCAATTATTTCTTGAATCTGCGTAGCTGTATCTACGTCTTTGCTAGTGCCAGAATCTAATCGATCAAGCAAACCCTTCATGCACCTAACCATTGCGTTCTTATTCTTCTTTGGCGGACTAGAAGCAGTGTCTGTATTGCTCGAAGGCCTTTTCGTTCCACTTGTGCTATTCTTTGGAGTCAGGACATCTATGTCATCTTCATGTTCGTCTACGGTAGTGTCATTAACTGTTTGGTCACTTTGGCCAGGCACATATGAGGTCCTTCCATCAACTGTTGTACCATGGAACATCTCAACCAACTGGTCCATGTAAGATGGCAAGCCATATTTGAATTTCTTGCATTCATAGTACTTTTTCTATACAAGAAAACAGTGAATTCAATAAACTTTTCATATTATCAAGGATTGTTTGCAATGAGAACAATACAAATGAAACAAATACCTGGGCATACTTGTCCCACCATTTATCATCTGCAATAATGCTTCCACCCTCCCCACGGCCTAATCCGGACTCACCATTGGCCCAATTGATGAACTGATACATTGTTTTACACTGATTGTATCTATTCTTAATTTGCTTTGGTTCATGCAACAGATGTGTACGTTCATAATATTTGTCTGCCATTGTTTGATAAGCAGAATTCTTCATGTGGCCATTAGGACAGTTACCATCCCTAATCTGTTCAATAGCAATATCACACAATATGTGTGTGTTTTCTTCGGTCCAGTTGGCTTTATCATATCCTTTCTATACGAGGGCAACAAGATAGCTATAACCACAGAAAGCAGCACTAATGTACACACAAATTATGGACGAAAGAAATAGAAGTTTCTTACCACTGGCATTTCATCTGCAGCATAGTCTGGACCGGAGCCTACATTCAGACGACTTGGTTCTCCTTGGACCACGCCAGTAGTTGGCCTCCTAGCACGGCGGCCACGACCGCGTGAGAGCGGGGATCCTCCAGCACCGGATCTGCCGCCAACGTGTAATGCTCGAGGTGCTTGGAACCTCCCAGGACAAGATCTGCCGCGTGGCGCGGGAGGGGGGGAACCACGAAAAACGGGCGGCTCGCCGTACCCCGCCGGAGTCGGCTGGAATCCATGCCGGTCGCCGTATCCGTCGTTGGAATAGCTACCTCCGGCCCGTGAATTCAGATCGAGCTGCTCCAAGAACGACCTTGCGTGCCATGGTTGTTGGGAGAAGATTCCGACGTCCTCTTCGTCGGGGGGAGTAGGCCCTCGCGGTGGTTGAAAGGACGGCGAACTCCCCTGAGAAAAATAGTCATGGTACCCGCCACCGTGACCGTCCATGGCGGATCTACCGAAGGGGAGAAGAAGAGTGGAGTGAGCGATGGAGAAGAAGCCGGTAGCGTGAAGAAGGGAACCTTGAGGGAGAAGGGGGCTGTGGAAAACAGGGAGGGAGAAGGGAACATAACTCGCCGACGGCGACGACTCGGGATGGAGGCGAATGTGGTGGCGGCCGCTCGGGTGGAGATGGGGCTCGGGATGGCACCTGGGATACGGGTGGGTAGGGTTCCGTGGAGGGTATACGGTGGAATTGTGGGCAGAGAAGCCCAGTTTAGCTCCTCCTCGTGGGCTAACGCAGCTAAAGTTTTTTAGCCCCATTTTAGCTGGCCTGTTTGGTATTTTAGGCCACAAATGGGCTAAAGTTTAGCCTTTTTGCTTTTAGCCCAGGTATCCAAACAGGCCCAGTTTTTTTTCTGAGTGTCCTTGTTGATGTGACAAGCAGTAATTATTCTGATCTGCGCGCGCAGGCGTCAAGTTCGAGAACTCTAGCGAGGTGGGCGTCTTCGCGAGGCTCACCAACGCCTACTGCCTCGTCCCCGCCGGCGCCTCCGAGGGTTTCTACAGGTCGGTCGCCGGCAGGCTTCTTCGCGAACCATACATAAAATAAAAAAAAATAAAAAAAACTCTAGCTCTTAGCATCCGTGCTGCGAGTCTGCGACCGCGACTGGTTGCGGCCTGGCCTACAGCCTACTGACACCGAACTCACGTGCGCTCTGGCCACGGCGTGCATGCAATGCAGTGCGGTCGAGTGCGAGCTCGCCGGCGCCGTCCCGGTGGTCAGGACCTCCGTCGCCGGCACCAGGATCGTCGGGAGGCTCTGCGTCGGTGAGGACTGCGCTTTGGTCCTCGCGGCTCCTCTGAGGCTTGCCTAACATAACATGTTGGGTGGTGTCTTGTCTTGTGTGTCTCTGTCAGGTAACAAGAGAGGGTTGCTTCTTCCCCATACCGCCACCGACCAAGGTACCGCGATCATTAACAGACTAATGGTCTGACCTGACATGACATGACATGCTTACTCTTGATCGTGTTACCAGAGATCCAGCACCTGAGGAACAGCCTGCCCGATGAGGTGGTGGTCAAGTGCGTCGACGAGCGCCTTTCAGCCCTGGGAAACTGCATTGCCTGCAACGACCATGTCGCTCTCGCACACCCTGACCTGGACAAGGAAACCGAAGACGTCATCTCAGACGTGCTCGGCGCGGAGGTGTTCAGGCAGACGATCGCGGGGAACATCCTGGTTGGAAGCTACTGCGCCTTCACGAACAAGGGAGGACTCGTAAGTGGGCCATCGGTCTTGTCACGCGCGGCGCGAGCAGAGATGAGTTCGGGTAATGGACGGTTTTTAATCGTATGCAGGTTCACCCGCGGACGTCGCTAGAGGACCTGGACGAGCTGTCCACGCTGCTGCAGGTGCCCATGGTCGCCGGCACCGTCAACAGGGGCAGCGAGGTGGTCTCCGCCGGCATGGCCGTCAATGACTGGACGGCCTTCTGCGGCGCGGACACGACGGCGACCGAGGTGTCCGTGATCGAGAGCGTCTTCAGGCTGAGGGACCCCCCGCCCTGTGGCGCTGGGTTCAGACGTCAAGGACTCCACGGTTCAGGATTTCTTTACGACTTGAGCTGAGTTTTGCTGCAGGAGAGTGGAGACCAGTCGCATTGTTCGCCGAATTGCCTGCATCTGCATTGCTGGCTACCAGCAATTTGTATCATGAGAACCTATTATTATCAGACGTAAAATGTTTTTTCTTTCCTACCATTGCCACGCGATTCCAACAACAAACTATCCACAATTGCATTATCAAATTCTATCCTTCTGAGTTTCAACCAAACTATCACAGTGCGGCAATTGAACAAAACAACCCTGCAGCAAAACAAGTAACCAGCCGTTGAGCGTGTCAATAAACATGCACGCTATTTCACCAGCTGCATGTTTAAGAAGTAACCAGCCGTTCATTCTACTTGATTGATGAAATGGGTAACAACAAAATAAGAACAAATAGCACACAGTTGCCAATCTCCATGACTCACGAGTTCAGCAATCTCTATGACTCACAAGCGAACCAGTCCAGATGCAAAGACACTAGTACTTCATTACAAGACTAGGACATTATTATCCCGCCGTATTCTTTGGCAGAATGCCAAAAAAAAAAGCAGCACATGCGTCGGACGGAAACATGATGGATCTCACACTACTCCATAACCTAATCGAGCAAGTCAGATATCGATTTCTTCTTGACAAACGGATCAGTAGCGCCAATCAAAGTTGCCACAACACTGTTGGGGAAAATGTTGTCAGCCTTCATCCTCTCTCTGAATCCATAAGCAGGGGCCTTAGCATGTACATAAGCATGGAGCAGCAACTGGTACATCCTGATCCTCCCAGTGTAGCCGGACTGCCGCAACTTGTTGAACACTTTCTCTGAGTTGCGGACGTCTCCCTTCTTTGAGTAGCTGTCAAGCAGCGTCATGTATGTGTTGTATTTAGGCTTGATGCGGTTCTGTATAGATAGCTTGTGCACTAGGGACTCAGCTTTCTCCACCTCTCCAGCCTCAACGTATAGCTTCACAAGTGCATCCAGAGTTGGGGTCCCAAACTTGACACGGTTCTCATCCATCCGCTTTGCTAGTTCCTTACCCTTGTCTAAGAGGTTGTGATCAGCATACACCTTTAGCAACGCGTTGTAGAATTTGGAAGAGAGTGTTTTCCATTGCACAAGCATATCCTCAAAAACCTTCTCTGCCTTTTCAACATCACCAAGCTTACCAAAGGCCTCTATAGCACACACGGACTCAGCTACGCGAGTATTATCCTCACACGCCTTCCAAATTCTTTCCACAGCATCACTATTGCCAAGAAAAGCATGTAAAGGTAATAAACTCTTGCAAGCAGCACGATTTTTCTGGATATCATCACCCTCCATTGCCTTCAGAAGTGCCTCTGCTTTCTCACGCTGGCCATTAAATACGTAGTGTCTGGCAATTGTAGCATTAAACGTGAGATCTGGCTCGATGCTATCTTTCTCCATTGATTCAATCACTTTCTCCATAGCTTCTATATCTCCAACTGAACCCTTGGCATCTACAAGAAGCTTGTAAGTAAAGAGAGATGGTTTCACATCCTCCTTTTCCATCATTGCAAGAACATCAGCAATCTTCTTCCTGTCCAGCCTTTTGTAGAGTAACAGAAGCTGATTGAAAGAAAATTGTGTAACCGGAAATCCAAGATCCTTCATCCTATTAAAAACTTGCTCCGATTTTTTTATATTGGCTGCAGAAACACAATTGGCCAAAAGTGTTCTATACACAATCTCACCCCTACAAGATGCAGGAATTTTCTCAATAGTCTGTTCTGCTTTATGAAGACCATAGACCTTAGCTGTTAAATCAAGATGTGCAGCATAATCACGCTCTACAAGTTCGAATAGCTGTGATTTTTTAACCCACTCAACAAGCTGCAGAGAAATAGTGACAAAATTATTTCACAAGTCAGAACAGCACACATATGATGATATGAAGGTACACAATCACCCTGATACAACATCAGTTATCTCTTCATATCATACAGGCATAGTTGAATGTTTAATCAAGTGATCATTTCTGATTACATATTATCAAATAATAGAGATCCTATCTGGAAATTGGAAAGTGGCAGCATGAAGTTGAACACATGAATTTACCAAGGTTGTTATCATTATGTTTCAAACCAACTATAAGTGTGCACCTCCATCGTTAGCTGTGTTGCTTTCCTTGGTGGTATTGTACGACTACTGTGATGCGTACATAGGATAAATGTACTGGTAATACATAGAGGTATTAGAAATGCAAAGAAAGACTACATAATTAAGTATAAAGGAAAAAAATAGTTAGAAAAATGAGTTAACAAAGTTATACTGAGCAGAAAGCAACAAATAGCCTTTTGCAATAAACAAAACAAAAGACCAAAGCATTACATAGAACTATACAGAATCACAGATACACCAGAAAAGATGCAGTTTACATATCATTCATATGATCTGGGATTATCATGCTATGCTTTCACATAATGCAACATTTTAGCCAACCCCTTCTAAGCTTTTACTTAAGTATCTTTGCACCTTTCTTGTCTTTACCCTCTGTAAGATGTTTAAAAATAAGTACAGGGGAAAAATCTGCAAGTTAAGTAATTTACCTGTTTTTACCTTAAAAACTACATTTCAGCATTAGGGGCCTGTTTGGATGCTGCCTGCCAGGCAGGGGAGCAGCAAGGCAGTAACTCAGACCCCAAAGGCTCAGCAAATCATGTGCCTGGGAGCACCTGCCTGTGCCTTAGCAGGTTTCCAGGGTCACAAAGCAAACATGCTTCTAAGCTGCTGGCTAAATACTTATTTTTATATTGAGCAGGCTATTACAAGCTAAAGAATAATGCATATTGTTTGTTTCACATATTATCCAGCATACTAAGTGTTCTTAAAAAATATATATAGATCCACCTCTTGGTTAAGCACCTCCAATCCCACATACTAAATATTTGCACCCAATTTAAGTATAAAACTACCTCTCAGTAAATTATATGTTAAATACCTCCAAGGCTTTGGAGTACCAATTCCGCTTTCGAAGATTAAGAAGAACATAATAGAGTTCACCCCTATCAAATGCATTGCCATCCTTTGCCCATTTCTCAAGTGCTGGAGTGACTTGATGCCTCGGAGCTTCCAACACAGTCTTGAGGAGAATAGAATCAGATAATCTTCTAGTGTGCTCCTTCTCAGGTTTTGCATCAGCATCCACATCAGGCAAGCCAAATTCGTCAGCAGCATCCTCATCAGAACTATCTTCAGATGCCAACCCGTCATCGTTTTGAACAGCTGCTGGTGGAACCTCGAGATCAGAAAATCCGTCCTCTAACTCATCGGCTTTGTCACCAGAATTTGCACCTGGCTGAGAGGAGAAACCCCTACTGCAAGCATACTGGCCAGATGAAAATGACAATTGAAAGGCTGGTGACCTTGGTTTATGACAGCAGCACATTTTCTGGCAGTCTGCCTCATGGTGCTCTTCTACATTCTTTGCATCAGCAGCTAGCAGCACCTCAAGACTCGCACAGACATGGGCACTTGCAACTTTTTGGGCACGGAACCTGAAGCAGAACCAAGAGTTAGCCAAATCTGCAGACAATTATTAGAATATATTGGATGCACAACATACAATAGAAGGGCGATCCTGAGCATGCATTCACATGATGCTAAAAAAACATGCATTCACATGCTAATAAAAAAACATGAAAGATGAACAGGCAATTAACGGTGAAGTTGAACATACAAGTATCAGAAATTGCTCTTCTCATTAAAAACATCTGACGCACTCGTAGTAGCAAATTCCCACCATATATAAACAAACTATAGACAATAAAATAGAAGAAATCATAACAGATGCAGATGATTCACTCTATGTCTTGGCAATTACATAGATATAGCTACCCTTAAATCGGCGCAGAAACACAATACATCCAACATAGTGTCAAGTGATACCAATAATCTCAACATGATAATGAACAATTCAACAAAATATTTAACTTTAACCCCTAAAAAATGCTATACCCGTGTGTTCCAAGCAATCGCGACCAACTAACAGCCTAACAGGGGATCAAACATTTCGGGGTGCAGAGGGCGCTGCGACGCAACAAGCATAGCGAATAAGCATCCCCATGCGGATCAAATAGGCCGCCGTTAAAACGACGGATGCAGTGGGGTGACAATAAGAGACCTAGTCGGATAACCAGCGGCCGGGAGCATCACTACCTGAGGGGGTTGCCAGCTCGGCGAAGAGCCCACATGGCGTCGCTGCGGGAAGGCTCCGGGTGGCAGCGGCTGTTGAGGAGGCGTGGAGGAGGAGAGGGAAGGAGGCGGCGGCTAAAACCCTAGCGGGCGCTGCCTTTTGGAGGGATAACGGGGAGGACCGGAGGAAGAGTTCTAAAACCCTAGCGCAATGCGGAGCGCGGCGCTGTTTGGTGACGACTGCGGTGCGGCATGCGGGACTGCGGGTGCGATTTTTAGATACCACCGCGGTGAGGGCGCCCGACGCTACCGCTACACGCGAAGTGTACACAGGAATCGGTGTGTTGAGCCTTCATCTTTTTTCCCCCTTGGAAATGGTTGACACTTGCTTCCACATGCTCAATGACCCATTGATACGGAAGCACTCGTTTCAATCATTGGCCCTGTTTGGATCCTTCAAGCCCGGCTAGAGCTAGAGCTAGTTTCTAGCTCTAACTCTAGCTCAAACTAGTTCTAGCCCTCTACGTGTTTGGATCCAAGGGCTAGTTTACAATAAATGCTATTTTATAATCATTTGTCTCATTTAAACCTTTCCTTATCCGGATTTAGTGTCGCAAACTCTTTTGTGGCTTCTCCCACACACAAAATAACACAAATAAATTTATTTTCACAAATCAAACTTCCAAATCACAATAAATTAGTAAATTACAATAGTCGAAAATGCATTCAATAAGAAATTAGCCAAAACAAATCCGTTGTTTTCCTGTTCTTTCCAATGTGGCCAGCCGTGCCCCTCCACTACCTTTCCATGGATCAAGAAAAGAGGGAGGAGGAGGCTGAGGGAACAGAGGGAGGCGACAGCTGACCTGCTCGAGGACGGCGGCGTTTCTTCGGTTCGAGGACGGCGGCGCCGGTCCTTCCCTGCGTATCGAAGAAAAGAAACGGACCCAGGAACGTGCGGATCTCGTGCGGAAGGATAAGAGAGAAAAAAGGATTTTGGTGTGCCTTCCAACAAACTAGCCCCAATAATCACCCCTTGGTGGGGATAGTTTTTTGGGGTGAGCTAGTTGCAAAAACTGGCTCTAGCCCTCCTATTTGGCTATTTTTGGGCTAGTTTGGCACAAACTAGCCCAAACTAGCTCTAGCCCTTGGATCCAAACAGGGCCATTGTGTCGTTGTGTTTGCATAAAACTTGTATTGCTCTCTCCATGTATGTGATAATAATCATAAACTAATAGGCAAGATTATTAGGGTATTTGGTTCCCACTTCATAAACTTTAGTGATTAAAGCTTAGTCACTTTTAATCACTAAAATATTAAACTAGTGACTAAAATAGGACTTTTAAATAGGATTTCTAGGGACTAAATTTCGGTCCCTAAAATTTAGAAAGGTGATTAAAGAAATCAAACACCCTCTATATTTTGTACTCTTAACGATCATTACACATATGGATGACTAAGTAAATTGATATTTTGTTCATAAACATTTTATCTTGTTTTCGATAGACCTTTGATGACCTCTAATTTAAGTTATAGATGTGTGATAACTTTATAATCTTAATTTTAACTTGGACTTAAGATGTGTTTGGATCATTTAACTAAAGTTTAATATATGGTGGGACAATAGACTAAATATGGATTGGTGAAAAATATAATGAGTTTTAACCATCAATCATTCTATATTAGTTCATGAATACTTCTTATTTACTTCTTCTAATTGACATCCAAAACCATAACTAAAGTTTAATTTAGGTATCCAAACACCCTCTTAGTACATTCATGGTGTGTGAAAATAGGAGCTAAAAGTTGTGCTTATGCACTGATCCACCTTAAGGATGTCTTAGGCCAAAAAAGATCCAAGGAATATATCAAGTACTGAAAATTAACTTTGTAAAGTAACATTATGTATATAACTTCAAAATAAATATTAATGTTAAGTTTAATATATAGCCATCAACAGTTCTAACTAATGACCAATTCCTTTCTAATAACCTTATTCATAATTCATAAATCATTTTTTTGTTTCCATAAACTCGAGACCCTTTTGGAGTGAAGGAAAACATACAAAATTTGAAGAATTCAGTCTCTAAAGAAAAAAATCATATGAACCTCGAAGAAGAGGATGTTTCCCAACAACTCTATGGAGTGGACCATTCTAATTGTATTAGAGCAAACTAAACATAACCTCTAGCTTTATTGTTTTGTTTCCTTTGTGTTTTCTATATATCACTTTTTCTAAGTTTTCGTTTGTTTTAAATTCCTATAGGATTTGAAGGTTTGCATATGTCTTTTATTACTCATGTGTTCTTTGTTTGAAATTGAAGGGTTGATATTATTTTGAAGGGAAAATTTCTCGTATGTGTGGGGGATAGATATCCCCGGGTCATCACGAACATTGAAACGTGTTATAGGCTGCCTGATGGGCCTCCTGATGGTTTGCCTTGCGAGATGGGTCAGCTTGTTGTAACCAGGTTGGACGAACTTGATCCAAGAAGACAAAGGTTGACATCCGAGTTATGCGCCGCCGAAGCACTGATATCTCGAGTGATGTAGTTGCGCACACCTGAAGAGCTATGCATTCGGCGATGACTCGGTTGAGAAGGTGATTGAACTTCGGATATGTAGGACTACAAGCCGCAATAAAGGAGAAGATAAGCATAATAGATAGTGATCACAACTTGTAAAGGGATAACTCTCTGGTCGTGTATATAAAGCCAAGGGGGACCCCTACAAAATCATCCCATCTTGTCTCACTTTAGGCCCACCCTCATCAAGAACACCTGAGCATCATCGTAGCTTACTTGTAATCTTCATACTCCCGAGAAATACCAGTACACAGCCTCAACAGAAGTAGGGTGATACGCATTATAAGCGGCCCGAACCTGTATAAACCCTCGTGCAAGTCTGACGTGCCCACTATGCTGGGGGAGGAGCCCCCGCAGCGCGACACGCACCGACGTCGGAACAGGAGCCGTAACATACGACGTCACCATGAGGCCGGGAAATGGAATCCTACTCAACTCGTCTCCTAGGACAAAGCCTCTAAAGTGGGAAAAACCCTAACGACAAAGCGCTTCGTGAGCGCTGCAACTCTCGACGCCGCGGTCGTCGCCACACTCAGGAGTGCGAGCGGGAACAAGATGAGCAGGACGCCAAGCTCCGATGCAAGAACCCGCTTCTCCCTCAGAACATGCTACCCGACTTCGCTCGAGCATTGAACACGCCGAGTGAAGTCAGCGAAGTCCTAGCTCAAATCGCCAACGGTTTGCCACGCACCCTTAGTCACGCATGATGGCGTGAGGCAGATCCAGGCATTCGGTGTAACACCCTAATTTTGGGGGTATAAAATTTCTTTCTAATTATCATCCAAAATCAGGTGTTACTCTTCTTTTTCTCACTCTAGGTTTTCTCTCTCTCTCTAGATTCTTTCTCTCTTTTTCCTTTTGATTAGAAATAGCTTAAACTAGTAGAGGTTAATTATTTATTTTTGCCAAAACCTTATGGGTCATGACATGTTGCATCATGCTGAGCTTAAAATATTCTTTGAAATGTTGCACATGTTTGAATTTATTTGAATTTGAAATCTAATTTGAATTTGAATTTGAAAACCCTATAGAAAAAGAAATAGAAAAGGAATTAGAAAATCCAGAGAAAAAGAAAAAGGGAAAGCAGTCCAGCCGGCCCAAGTCGGCCCAGCCAGGCCGCGCGCCCGCGCCGTCTGACAGGCGGACCCCGCCTGTCAGCGACAGTTCTCCCTTGCGCGCGCCCTCCCTCTCTTGCTCGCTGCCCAGTGGGGCCGATCTGTCGGCACCAGTTTCCTTAACCCACGTGCTCCCTCTCTCTCTTTGTCTCGCGGGCCTGGATTGCCAGTCGCCAAGCCGTTGCCCCGCGCGCCCCTTTCTTCTCTCTGCGTCGTGGGCCTGCCCTGTCAGTTCCGCCCCCTCCACGCTCGCGCACGTCACTGGATATCTCGGCCACGACGCCAGCTCACGCGCCCAGCTCCCTTCTTAGAGCCCCGCCAGTGCCCCGCGCACACCCCTCGCCTCAATTCACACAGCTTCACCCTCTCTCGCGCTCTGCCCACGCCGCCAGCCGCCACCGGAGACCCACGCTCATGTTCCTGGCCATCCAGCTTGCCAGAGACCGCTCCAAGCCTCCCCGAGCTCCGCCCCGAGGTGAGACACATGTCCCCGTGCCCAATTTTCCCTATTGCGCCCTGTGGTCAGCCAATTTCACCTTCGCCGGTGCTCGCGCGGTGGCCGACCGATTTAGCCCGGTCTAGTTCATCGGAGTAGGTCCCTGTGTCACCCCTGCCTCTGCTGAAGTTAGCCAAGGCCTTAGTGTGCCTTAAGTCCCCTCCCCGTGGCCGGAATGGCTCACCGGAGTTACTCCGGCCCGCTCGAGGCTTTTT
Organism: Zea luxurians; assembly: GCA_029449295.1. Lineage (NCBI taxonomy): Eukaryota > Viridiplantae > Streptophyta > Magnoliopsida > Poales > Poaceae > Zea > Zea luxurians. The sequence continues at coordinate 4,065,338 of JAOPSE010000090.1, forward strand.
CACCGCCGTTCTCCCCTCTCTACCCGTGGATTCATGGCCTCTTCCCCGCCATTGAGTTCGCCATGGCGCCCTCTCCCTCTCTGCCCAACTCCGGCGACCCTGGAGCCACCCTAGCTCGCGCCAGCCTCAACTCCGGCGACCTCACCGCCGTGGAGAGGAGCGACGCTGCCTGCAGCCGTCTGTTTTTCCCCTGGTCTGATCCCCTTTGTCCGATTCAGATCGAACGACTCAGATCATGGATAACGCTTCGCGCACGCGCTCCCTAACGCCCTGGCCCACCTGTCAGCGCCCGAACCCCTTGGCGCTGGGCCCGCTCGGTCAGCGCGCTCTCCCCCCTCTGTCGTTGACACTCCCTAGCCCGCCTGTCAGCGCTCGCCCGCTCACGCGCGCATGCCCCCTTGGCCGCAGATCTAATCTCGACCGTTGGTTTTAGATCTGACGGTTAGATTCACCTGATACCCCTTTGCGCGGTAATTTTCTTAAAGAGACCCTAGGTTTATTGGAAATCAACCCGTCGTCCCTAGTTTCCGCGCGTAGACCCCTGTAATCTTGCAGATTTAGCCTTGGACTTTTAAATATTCACAGAATTAGCCCTAATTTCATATTTTGAATTCCCAAACTTGTTTATTTCATAACTTTTGCATATGAACTCCAAATTTAGTGATTCAAATTGCAAAATGTTCATAGAATTATTCTCTGTCTAAATAAAATGGTTTCATTTACTGTCTGCACACTCTAATTTTTAGGATTGAATATGAACTGATGTAGATGTATTTTTATTTATTTAATAAAATAAATAAAAGGAGAACCTTAGAGATTTAAACATGTGTAAGCTTGTGAGATTCATAATGTGTATTACGTGAGTTTACCTCTATTCATAGGTCACAATAAAATAAGTTGAACTATGTTTATGTACTTGTAAGTAACACTTAGTGGAAATAGTAATCTATTTTCAAATAAAGTTAATGTATATTATAGTTTATGTTATACTTTGAATTCAGTATCCCTTATGTAGTATTGTGTCCTTTTAAGATGTGATCCAATGTTTGTATATGTGTGGTGTGATGTTCATTTGTACTTTCCAAATGTATTGAATGCATGCTCACTTTATTTAGACAACGAGCAGTCCGAGGTTCCTGAGTGTGTTGGTGGAGACCTCCCTGAGCAGCAACCTGGTGAAGGCAAGTGGCCTATGACCTATTATGTCCTACATACTTTATGATTCACTGTCCCACATTACATTACTTAAACCTAAGGATTGACTAGCTTTCTATTTACTTTATCCTTGTTTACATTTTGGGGTTATCATGGTTAGCATGTTGCTACTGTCTTAACTTAATCAATGAACATGATGTGAACATTTATGATACGATATTGTTATCCTGATTATGTGGATGATCTTGTGATACCTTAGGGGGCTCAGGCCTTTTTCATGAGTACCTCTCCGTAAGGACCTGTTCATGGAGTGACCACCCGGGATAACAGTACAACCATGAGGGTGGAATGGGACGCCCTTAGCTGATTAATTAGATGTACCTGGGGTGTAGTTGGCTTTGCCAGAGGGCCGTCAATGGGGGCCGAGGCGTAGTGCTCGCTCTGCCAAGGTTGGGTTGCAGAGGTTCTTTCGATTTGGTTTTGTTAGTCACCCACCATGGGGAGGTGTACTGCATTTGTACGACTGGCGAAACCTAACGAGCAGTTATGCACCAAGGGAGTCTTTGTAAAGGCTATGTAGTGTATCCCTAGCCATTCACCTTGGTAGTGAAGATCGGGTCTGTACAACCCAGGCTGGAAAGGGATCACGACTTGTGGGTAAAGTGTACAGCCTCTGCAGAGTGTTGAAAACTGGTATATCAGCTGAGCTCACGGTTAAGAGCAGCCTTGGGATCCTCTTTGATTAGAAGAACTTTGGATACTTTTATGATGATGGTTAATAATGATGTTATAAAATATGATCTCTGGTATTTCCTCTTTTGAGGAGGTACTTCTGGGTAATAACTGGGTTTATTACTAAAACTTGGCTCTACTAATAGTAATAAATACTTGACCAACTAAAAGCAACTGCTTAACCTCAAACTCCACATACAGCTAGTCCACTTTAGCCAAACGGGACATTTGCTGAGTACGTTGATGTGTACTCACCCTTGCTTTACAAACCACCCCACCCCAGGTTGTCCCCAGTGTACTCAGTGCTCAGGAGGTGATGCTGGCAACATGGATGACTTCGAGGAGTTCCAGAAATATGACGAATTCTAGTTCTTTCTTAGTGGCAAACCCCCAGTCATCTGCCTGTATAGGCTTAGCATCTACGTTTCATATTTCCGCACTTTGATAATTATGTTGAACAATGGTTATGTAATAGACTCTATGGATGTCTTGGACATCTTGATGTAATAAAGTACCTTTTTGCTATTTATTTCGAGCATTGTGTGATGATGTCCAATTATGTAATCACTGTGTACATGAGTTTCTGATCCTGGCACGTACATGGTTCGCATTCGGTTTACCTTCCAAAACTGGGTGTGACATAAGTGGTATCAAAGCCTTACTGACTGTAGGACCGCTAACCTAAACTACAATGGTCGACCTAAGGACTATAGACCCTTACTCTTACCTTGACCTTAGAGTCTTTTTAAAAGTTGGTCATCTTGACCAACTCTATGTTATCTACTTATCTCAAAAAGTTTTGTCTCACTTTTCTTTCTATTTACTCTCTGGTCTCATAGTTCCACTCTTACTCTTGTGCTTATGGTGTCTTTTGTAGATGGCCCGTATCAGGTGCACTGCACGTAAGTCTGTGATCCCCTTTTTGCCTTCTTGCCTGGTGGAACGTCCACTGCGTCGCACGGTGTCAGGCCAGTCCAGTCACCTGGAGAGACTGCATCGTCGCCTGCACGAGGAGCAGGAGCGCTGATGCCAGGAGTAGGACCAGGAGCAGCAGGACTCTTCCCCCTCGCCTCAGCGGAAGGTGGAGTCTGAGAGGCCTCCTTCCCTTGCACCTCAGCTAGAGATGCCCCCTGCACCACCTCAAGGCACCCCGGCTGCTGGAGGAGACCTTGATGGAGACGGAGACGATGACGACGCCGGTGGCAGTTCGAGCCACAGCACGGAGCTCTCGGAGGAGCCAGAGCCGGAGGGATGGATCGCTAGACCCATCACTCGTGACGCCGCTCGTGGGTGTCACTTCCACGACGCTCTCGACACCCTGCTGTGTCGGGCCTTCGAACAACGCACATGGTCTATCGAGTACCGTTGTGCAGTCTACCAGCATCGTCGCGGGCTATACCCGGACCAGTGGGAGGCTACTTGCTTGGTGCGCCGTCCGGACGATGATCTCCGGGGTGCAGAAGCCTTCTCGAAGCACTATTCTATTACTGAGAGTGATACTGCCGAGGCAGCCATGCAAGATGCAGCACAACGGACACTTTCTCAGTATTGCTCGTTGTTCAGCGGGGTAGCTAATGGCCTCGACTTGAAGTACTACCCTCGCCGTTCGACCGGCAGTGCTGGAGGTGTGATTGCCTCGCCAGTTGGTGAGGGCAATCCCAGGCTGAACAGCATGGTCAACTTGGTTATCGTGCTCAACACAGAGTTGGACCACGCCCTCGACGAGATGGGCAAGGTTCGGGTGGAGGTTGTGGAATTGCGTGCTGAGTGCGCATCACGCCACTATCTGGATGGTGGTTCTCCCGCCCATGTCGGGATTCAGCACCCTTATCGTTCACCGCTCTATGGTCGCTTCGACTATGGTACCCCAGACTGCAGGACCCGGATAGATTTGGACCCCTAGATCGATAGAGTCAGAGTCTGTAATAATTCTTAGTTCAGTGTCTCAGTCTAGTCAATGTTAGTTAGAGTTAGTTTGCTTATCTTATGTTGGATGCTTGTTATGATGGACATGTACTGAAGTTGGATCTTTGTAATGATTGTCGCCAAGGTGTGGGTATCCCCTGCAACTTGGTGTAGTTATTAATAAAGTCAGTTATTTAGTTGGGTAACCCATTTATTTCCACTTTCCTCTTTATCTGAGAAGCTGTCAGTGAAGATGGTCATTTGTTCAGTGCTATGAAGATTTTCTATACATCTTTTCTTTTGCTGAAAGACTGCAGAGTCAAATTTGATATATGTGTATGATTTCTATAGATGTCTGAGAACAGGCGAAGAGGTGTGAGGCATGCTCAACCTAAACAACAGGCACCCCAAGAGGAAGCAGCCCCACAGCAGCATTTGCCACCGCCACCACCGATGACCATTGAGCATATGTTCTTGATGCAGACCCAAGCAGTCCAGGCAATTGGTTAGACCTTAGCAGCTATGCAACAGGTGCAACAGGTGCAACAGCAGCCGTCGCCGCCTCAGCCACTAGTGCAAGTCTAGATGCCATAAGTGCCAAAAGACAAGCGGGCAGAGTTCATGAGGGGCCATCTGAAAGTTCTCTTTGGCCCGAGAACAGGATCTGGATGTCGCCTAGAGGGGGGGTGAATAGGTGAATAAAAATTATCACTTTAAAACTTAAATCTTACTCTACTCGAAGACAAGATCGCAGTGGAGTGAAGAACCCTTCGAGTAGATTGCAGTGGAATTGAAGTTCCTGTCTTAAGAATATCCTGCACTTCAAGGAAAGCTAGTACCACAAGTAAGCAGTGAAGTGCAGATATAAAAGCGAGTAAGACAGAGAGTCAGAATACAATATGGAACAGAGCACACAGACGCAAGGATTTATCCCGAGGTTCGGCCAAGTCTGAAATGCTTGCCTAGTCCTCGTTGGAGTTAGCCACACCTGGGCTTGGAGTCTGTTTCAACTCCTTCCTCTGTTTGCTCAGATCTGTCAGTATGACAGATAGAGCCTTTCTGTTGGGTTACAACAAAACCGCGGCTGCTTACAATCTTCTTGGCAGCACCCCGGCAGAGTAACGATATGCTCAAGACCTTGTTCTTGCTCTCAGTAGCACTTCTCCACTCTCTAAAGGCTTATAGCTTTGCCTTCTACACAAACTAGAGAGATACACACAAGAGGGAGAGTGAGAATTGATTCAAGTGATGTCTACACTTGTTGGCTGCACTTGTATATTGCTTGAGGCGCCTAGGGGTCCCTTTTATAGGCACAAGGGGCCTAGGAGCCGTTGGAAGCAATCCAGGAAGGCAAATCTTGCCTTTTGTCGTGTGGCGCACCGGACAGTCCGGTGCACCACCGGACACTGTTCGGTGCCCGATTTCCTTCCAGAAATGGAGCAGTCGACCGTTGCAGTCCTGGAGCCGTTGGCGCACCGGACAGTCCGGTGCACACCGGACAGTCCGGTGCCCCCATCTGACCGTTGGCTCGGCCACGCGTCACGCGCGGATTGCGCGGCCGACCGTTGGCCCAGCCGACCATTGGCTCACCGGACAGTCCGGTGCACCACCGGACAGTCCGGTGAATTATAGTCGTACGCCGTCGGCTTCTCCCGAGAGTGGCCTGTTCACCAGAGTTCAGCCTGGCGCACCGGACACTGTCCGGTGCACCACCGGACACTGTCCGGTGCACCACCGGACACTGTTCGATGCACCACCGGACAGTCCGGTGTGCCAGACTGAGCTGAGTCTTGGCTGTACACAGCCAAGCATTTTGAATCTCTTTTCTTTTCTTCTTTTCTCTGTTTCTAACACTTAGACAAATATGTTAGTACACAAAAACCAATGTACTAAGTCTAGAAACATACCTTCTCTTGGATTTCTACATCTATAGCATTTGACATGCTTGAGCTTTGATGTTGGACTCATAAATCATCAAGTCAGCTTGACTTGATCTAGATTGACATTTCTTAGCTCCAACATCCTGCAAAGGTCACATAGAACATCTCCAAACATAGGAACAACCCAAACTAACAGCCAAGATGCACTTAGCTCTTTTTGGGCTACTTCTAGTTCTGGTTTTGACACTGCTTCTTTTTCTAGTAACCTTGATCTCCTTCTTAGAGCTTGGTCTTGAGCCTTATGACTTACACCACATAAGTAGATATGTTTCCTCATTGGTTGTAAGTCACGTCCTTATGTAGTGATCCTTGATGTGTCGTAGCTGTTCTCAACTCGATCACCCTTGACTTTGCAAGTCTTCTTCTTCACCCTTGGCTTTGGGTTCCTCAGCCTCTTTGACCTTCTCCCGTGCACTTGGTACCTCGAAGCTCTACTTGCCTCCATCCTTGGCTTGATCAGTTGTCTCCGAGCTACGCACCCGAGTCTCACTTTATGCAATGTCCATCTTACTTGTGATGCCCATTATCTATCCATCATCTAGTCCTTGGACCATCACATTTGTTCACTTGTGTTGAACCCTGTTAGCTTTACATTGAGCACCTGTTCAACACTTAGTACACTTGTCAGTCCTTTAATTGAGTTGTCATCCAAACACCAAAACTCACAAGAGAGCTTTCAATCTCCCCCTTTTTGGTGATTGATGGCAACACAATTAAAGCTTACATAAGAATAAGATTTGAAGCACAAATTTTGAAATCTAAGTTTATAGAATGCTCCCCCTAAATATGTGCTTACTTCAAAAACATAATTTTGGCCTCAGACGCCAAATTGCACATACTTAGGCAATTCGAAACATTTCTACACTTTAGCACTTTTTGGGATGCATTGTGTCAAGAATCAAACCATGATGCTATAACACACAAATGCACATAATCAGAGTTAAGCACCATTCAATTTAGTGGATATATCACAGGAATATCAACCTACCACTATTCACCATTAAGATACCAATTTAAAGCAATCGTAAAGCACCATTAATCTAATGAATATCTAGATGCCAATTAATTCATAGCAGCGAAAGCACTAGTTTTGCACCATCACCATATACTACAACCGGAAGCATATGATATGAATTTATCAACTACACAATAACACACTAACACATCACCCATTAGGATAAGCTTTCCTCTCAGGTTGAGATAAGCTTTAATACACAACTTCTCCCCCTTTGACATCAAACACCAAAAACCATACTCAAGCAAGAACATAGGATGATGTCAAGGGACAGCAGGGTGTTGAGTAGGTACACACACACTAACAATACTCCCCCTTACTCATTCAACAAATGCACCACAAGAATTTGGAGGAAAGTTAAGGTACATATACGTAAAAGATCAATACTTCCTTTGTACCTTTGCCCGGATGTGGTGTACTTCCTCTCTTGAAAGTATTAGTCTCTTGGGAGCTTCTCCACACTTGTGCCTGATCCTTTATCCTAACCTTTTCTTGTTGCTAAGACACCAAGCTTAGAGCAAGTTATAGTATTGTGGCACAAGATGAAGCTTCTATTCTAGTGATTACAAAAAGATGTCAATTGAAGCAAACTATCACGGCTACCAATTGAAAGATACCAATTGCAAGATCATTTATTATCATAGCTCCATGATACTTAAGGACAAGCATCTAGTATCACCAAATTTTATGAGCAATCTAAAAATATGCAATTACTCATGACTTAAGATACCAATTCCTTGACTTACAGAGGTACCCCAGTCCTGATTGCTCCATTTCTTACTCATCTTCTCTTTTCCACCTTGAGACTACACAAGATCGCTTCAAGATACAATTAGTCTCAAAAGACGCAAGTTATGTGTGCTCCCCCTACACTTGTGCATCAAGTATTTGAATAGCTTGCACTTTGCACATTCTAGCTTTCTTAGAACTAGTGGGGATCACAACATATCTTGGTCACGGAATACTCTCAATTTCATCACGAAGAGATAACAATTGAATACCAAATTAAGGGTTGATTTAATACAACAATGCATGCCTCAAGAGGTATAACATTTACACGCAACCTAGACATGCTTCATACTTGACTAACATTGCACCGCATATACCACTTGAAAAACAACACTATCATGTTTATAAAACGCAATGTCTAAGCATATCATAATTAAGAAGGTTCTTTAGGTACACCAGAAGAAACAACATTTTAAAGCAAGGAGCACCTAGGCCAAGATACTACCAATCGAGAGGCAAGACCATAGCTGTGATCACAATCAATGGAACTTCAAGATATTCACTGAAATTGCATAGTTCCATTCTCCATACCTTTGCCTTTTCCTGAATTGCCATGAGAGCACCAGTTGTCACTAATTGAGGGCTCCTTTTGTTCATGCACCTTATAGCTCAAAAGAGTGCATTAGAGGCACAACATGGAGTTGATATTCACACAATACCAGACTAGAGTAATCGTGTGAACATTAACTAAACAAAATATCATATTTGCACATAGGTTAATCATTAAAACCATATAGCATAACTCACAAAGGAATACAGGTTTATTCACAGACACAAAAGGAGTTAATCATGGTGGATATATCTAATGAAAAACTACCCATTAAGAGACATCACCTCTAACGCACACAATCATGATTAAGCAAGCAAGGTTACGATCTTGGCAATCATTAATCATTGATTGAAAGGTACTCAACACAGGCAATCAAAAGCATAACTACTCCAAAGATAGGTAAACACAATAATCCACCTTAAAAGCAATACTTATTTGCAAGAATGTACTCAAGATACTAGGGTACCATCCTTTGGAGAGCAAGTTGAAGAATCTCATCAAGGTCCTTTGTTTGATTCACCAATAATGATTAAGGACCTATTCACCTTATTTCACTTGAGATGAACATGGGATTAGTGTGTCACAATAATTCAACCTTGGGTCAATAAACACCAAACAATTAACAACTTAAGCATAGAGTTTTAGATAACCGTCTTAAGCTCTCCCATGGTCTCCAGTCCATCTCAAGGCACCTGCATGGTCTAGTTAGCACAATTTGGTACCCACCTCGGGATGGGTCCATGACGTTCAACCAAAAGTGCCTTTGGTGCCCAAATAGCATTTGTGCTAGTCCTAGGTGATCTCATGATTGATCTAGCACATGGGTATGATTTGGGTCTCCTAAGCGTATGAGATTGAGACAAATTTACTTGCTTAGGAACCTTACCTTTATTACATACCTTGGATAGATGACCCTGCTCACCACACTTGTAGCAGAAGCGTCGCTCAACCTGACATGACGCTTGCTGTTTGTCATTTTCCTTGGTGAGAGTCATCTTGGAGACTGCACATGCTTGATTCGTCAATAGAGGACAAGAAGTGATCGTGTGGTTCTTGTCATTGCATCCGAAGCATCTCCTTATCCCTTCTCCCTTGTTGGTGTATGGACACGACGCAATGAGGTGTCCTGACTTGTTGCACTTAAAGCACCCCCTTTTCCCTTTTCTCTTTTTGTTCTTGAATGACATAGAGAAAAGGTCAGTGCAAACAACATGATTAATTGAGTCCTTACCTTTTTCCAAGCTCATGTTGATTTCTTCATCTTTAGGAACATCCTTCTTATGGAGCTTAACACTTGCTGCAGCTTTTCCTTTCTCAAGCTTCTTCACCACGCGCCCGTGGATATCTTGAGAGAGTTGAGCAATGCGTCTTCTCCTTAGTTGTCTTTGCTTCTTGTTCCCACACAGTTTCTTTTGTGACCCTGCAACTTTTTGCTCATTTAAACACTCGCTTCCTTTTGAGTGACAGGGGTTAGCACATGGTGATAGATTATCCAAAAGTGCACATTTACAAGAATGAGGTTCACTTGAGTTAAAACTAGTAATTACTATTTCATGAGCAATATCAAGCATGATATGGTCATCAATTAATTTTTTATGAGAAAATGATAACATATCATATTCTTCACCTAGAGCAAGTTTTTCTAAGTTTATCATTTCGACTTGACTCCTAAGCATGGCATTTTCCATTTTAAGTTGAGCAACACAAGATAAAGCATCATCATTATTTCTTTGCTCAAATAAAATTGAATCATACCGTTGGACCAAATCATCATGAGAGCACTTTAGCTCCTCATGTTCTTTGGTCATCTTCTCCAGGCTGTTGTTTGTTTTGATGAGTGTCTCCTTTAGCCTGAGAAGTGTCTCGCCTTGTTCCTTGTTCCTTCTCAACAGTTTAACCAAGAGCGCTTTGTCCTCTTTGTTGAGATGGATGTAGAAACGACGAATCTCCTCTTCTTCCACATCGTTGGTCTCATTTTCCCTGTTATCAATGTTAGTGGAAGCAATACAGGAAAATGCACCTTGTGGTGATGAAGATTCATCCTCGCTATCATCCTCATATTCCTCCTCATCATGGCTTTCGTCTCCACCGTCATTGTTAGCAATAAAACATTTATTACTAGTGGAGAACAAACCTGTTGACGAGGTGGATTCATCGTTTGATGCCCATCGTTCTTGTTCTTCTCCCTTTGAAAGGTTAGCATCACAAGCAATATAGGGAGTAGGAGCAGTACAATTTGCCACAAAATATTTTACTTTAATTCTATTCCATAAATCATGAGCATCAACAAATAAATCACTATCACTACTCATGATGGCAAAATAGGCATCTCTGGAAAGAGAATCAACTAAGATGTTGCAAGCATGGTGATTTAGAGATAGACATCTTAGTTCATCATTAGAAGGAGTTTTACTAACATTAGGGGGAAAAATACTGAGAGCACCTAGAGGGGGGGTGAATAGGTGATCCTGTAACACTTCAAAAACTTAAACCACAAAACTTGGTTACTTGTTAGCACAGTAATTTGCCAAGTGGCTAGAGAAGGATCTCAACACAACACAATAACCAAGAGATATCAATCACAGAGATGGCACAGTGGTTATCACGTGGTTCGGCCAAGACCAACGCTTGCCTACTCCACGTTGTGGCGTCCCAACGGATGAGGATTGCAATCAACCCCTCTCAAGCGGTCCAAAGACCAACTTGAATACCACGGTGTTGCTTTGCTTCTCTTAATCCCGTTTGCGAGGAATCTCCACAGCTTGGAGCCTCTCGCCCTTACACAAGATGTTCACGAAGAATCACAGAGCAAGGGAGGGATTAGCAACTCACACACGACACAAAGATCACAGTGAATACGCACACGCAAAACCCAGACTTGAGCTCAAGAGACTAGCACACTAGAACGGAGCTCAAATCACTAAAATGTCGAACAAGTGCGCATGAATGAAGTGTGAGTGATCAATGATGCTCAAAGGATGCTTGGTGTACTCCTCCATGCGCCTAGGGGTCCCTTTTATAGCCCCAAGGCAGCTAGGAGCCGTTGAGCACAAACTTGGAAAGCCATTCTTGCCTTCTGTCATCGGGGGCACCGGACAGTCCGGTGCACACCGGACACTGTCCGGTGCCCGATTTCCTTCCTTAAATAGCGAAGCCGACCGTTGGCAGCCTGAGAGCCGTTGGCGCACCGGACAGTCCGGTGCCGTCTTCTAGCCGTTGGCTCGGCCACGTGTCCCGCGCAGATTGCGCGGCCGACCGTTGGCTCACCGGACAGTCCGGTGCACACCGGACAGTCCGGTGAATTTTAGCCGTACGTCGCCGGTGAATTCCCGAGAGCAGCCACTTCGCTCGAGCCAGCCTGGCGCACCGGACACTATCTGGTGTGCCACCGGACACTGTCCGGTGCACCACCGGACAGTCCGGTGCTTGCAGACTCAGCAGATTCTTGGCTGCTCGAGCCAAGACATTTCCAATTGGATTTTTCCTGTTTCCAGCACTTAGACACAATACATTAGTCCATAAAACAATGTACTAAGTCTGAGAAACATACCTTAATTCTTGATTTGTACTTTGTCCACCTTTTTACACTTAGGCACTTGTGTTGGACACTAAATCACCAAAATACTTAGAAATGGCCCAAGGGCACATTTCCCTTTCAATCTCCCCCTTTTTGGTGATTTATGCCAACACAACATAAAGCAAGTAGAACAAGTACAAAATCAAATCAAATAAAAACTCAAAATTGTTTTGATTCAATTTTGACATATATGGATCACTCTATGCCACCACTTGGTTTGTTTTTGCAAATCAAACTCAAATTTCTATCTCTAAGTCAAACACACATGTTAAGACATAAAGAGAGTCATTCTAAGAGAAATTGATTTAAGATTTCAAAAGCTCCCCCTTTTTCCCATAATCAATACTTCTCCCCACAAGAAGCCAACTTTTGACAAGAGAGACAACAAAAGAGTTTTGACAAACCAAAAGCTCTATTCTACTATTTTCAAAATCTCTCAAGTGGTAGCTGATCCATTTATCGCTTTGGCCTTTATTTTCTCCCCCTTTGGCATCAAGCACCAAAACGGGATCAATCGTGGCCCTTTAACCCCATTGCCTCACCAAAATCTTCAACTAAGAGCAAATAGGCAATAAGAGTATAACGATGAACTTGGAAGAGTTACTCTTTTCATCGGAGTGCAGTGGAAGTCTCGCATGGTCCAAGTCCACCTTTTCCCTTTCAATTTTCCTTGGAGACTAAAACAACCAAACTCAAGTACATGGTTAGCCACAAAGGGTCAAGTTGTAGCACAACTCCCCCTAAATATGTGCATCACTTGCAAACAGGACTTGTGAGGTCCAGGGAGTGTTTGTACAACTTGAGCACCACAATAAGCAACAATATGCAGAATGAACATAATCAAAAGCATAAACACATGTATGCTACATTTTAATCCAAGTTCCGCGAATCTAAGATATTGAGCTCACTACGCAGCCTGCAAAAGGTCTTCTCATCTAAAGGCTTGGTAAAGATATCGGCTAGCTGGTTCTCGGTGCTAACATGAAACACTTCGATATCTCCCTTTTGCTGGTGGTCTCTCAAAAAGTGATGCCGGATGTCAATGTGCTTTGTGCGGCTGTGCTCAACAGGATTTTCCGCTATTCGGATAGCACTCTCATTATCACATAGGAGTGGGACTTTGCTCAGATTGTAGCCAAAGTCCCTAAGGGTTTGCCTCATCCAAAGTAGTTGCGCACAACACTGTCCTGCGGCAACGTACTCGGCCTCAGCGGTGGATAGGGCAACAGAGGTTTGTTTCTTAGAGTTCCATGACACCAGGGACCTTCCTAAGAATTGGCACGTCCCCGATGTACTCTTCCTATCGACCTTACATCCAGCATAGTCGGAATCTGAGTACCCAATCAAGTCAAAGTTAGACCCCTTTGGATACCAGATCCCGAAGCAAGGCGTAGCGACTAAATATCGAAGAATTCGCTTCACAGCCACTAAGTGACACTCCTTCGGATCGGATTGAAATCTAGCACACATGCATACGCTAAGCATAATAACCGGTCTACTAGCACATAAATAAAGCAAAGAACCTATCATGGACCGGTATGCTTTTTGATCAAAGGACTTACCTCCTTTGTTGAGGTCGGTGTGTCCGTCGGTTCCCATCGGCGTCTTTGCGGGCTTGGTGTCCTTCATCCCAAACCTCTTTAGCAAATCTTGTGTGTACTTCGTTTGGGAGATGAAGGTGCCGTCCTTGAGTTGCTTCACTTGGAACCCAAGGAAGTAGGTCAACTCGCCCATCATCGACATCTCGAATTTCTGCGTCATTACCCTGCTAAACTCTTCACAAGACTTTTGGTTAGTAGAACCAAATATTATGTCGTCGACATAAATTTGGCACACAAAAAGATCACCATCGCAAGTCTTAGTAAAAAGAGTTGGATCGGCTTTCCCAACCTTGAAAGCATTAGCAATTAAAAAGTCTCTAAGGCATTCATACCATGCTCTTGGGGCTTGCTTAAGTCCATAGAGCACCTTAGAGAGCTTACACACGTGGTCGGGGTACCGTTCATCCTCGAAGCCAGGGGGCTGCTCCACGTACACCTCCTCCTTGATCGGCCCGTTGAGGAAAGCGCTCTTCACATCCATTTGGTACAACCTGAAAGAATGGTGAGCGGCATATGCTAGCAAGATACGAATTGATTCTAGCCTAGCCACAGGAGCAAAAGTCTCCTCAAAGTCCAAACCTGCGACTTGGGCATAACCTTTTGCCACAAGTCGAGCCTTATTCCTCGTCACCACCCCGTGCTCGTCCTGTTTGTTGTGGAACACCCACTTGGTTCCCACAATATTTTGCTTGAGACGAGGCACCAGTGTCCAAACTTCGTTGCGCTTGAAGTTGTTGAGTTCCTCCTGCATGGCCAACACCCAGTCCGGATCTAGCAAGGCCTCTTCTACCCTGAAAGGCTCAATAGAAGAGACAAAAGAGTAATGCTCACAAAAATTAACTAATCTTGAGCGAGTAGTTACTCCCTTGCTAATATCACCCAATATCTGGTCGACGGGATGATCCCTTTGAATTGTCGCTCGAACTTGGGTTGGAGGTGCCTGAGGTGCTTCTTCCTCTTGAACATCCTGTGCTCCCCCTTGATCATGTGCCTCCACTTGAGGTACCTGTTCGTCATCTTGGGTTGGGGGATGCACCATAGTTGAGGAAGACGATTGATCTTGCTCCAAATGTTCCTGAGGCCATACATCTCCAATCGCCATGGTGCGTATCGCGGCCGTTGGAACATCTTCTTCATCTACATCATCAAGATCAACAACTTGCTCTCTTGGAGAGCCATTAGTCTCATCAAATACAACGTCGCTAGAGACTTCAACCAAACCCAATGATTTGTTGAAGACCCTATACGCCTTTGTATTTGAATCATAACCTAATAAAAACCCTTCTACGGCTTTGGGAGCAAATTTGGAATTCCTACCTTTCTTCACTAGAATGTAGCATTTACTCCCAAAAACACGAAAATACGATACATTAGGTTTGTTACCGGTTAGCAGCTCATACGACGTCTTCTTGAGAAGGCGGTGAAGGTAGACCCTGTTGATGGCGTGGCAAGCCGTGTTCACGGCTTCCGACCAAAAGCACTCGGGGGTCTTGAATTCTCCAAGCATAGTCCTCGCCATATCTATGAGCGTTCTGTTCTTCCTCTCTACCACACCATTTTGCTGAGGTGTGTAGGGAGCGGAGAACTCGTGCTTGATCCCCTCCTCCTCAAGAAACTCCTCCACTTGAAGGTTCTTGAATTCGGACCCGTTGTCGCTCCTTATCTTCTTCACCTTGAGCTCAAGCTCATTTTGAGCTCTCCTTAGGAATCGCTTGAGGGTCCCTTGGGTTTCAGACTTATCCTGCAAAAAGAACACCCAAGTGAAGCGGGAAAAGTCATCAACGATAACTAGACCATACTTACTTCCTCCTATGCTCAGATAGGCGACGGGTCCGAAGAGGTCCATATGTAGCAGCTCCAGGGGTCTTGATGTTGTCATCACATTTTTGGTGTGATGAGAGCCTCCCACCTGTTTCCCTGCTTGACAAGCTGCACAAGGTCTATCTTTTTCGAAATGAACATTGGTTAGACCTATTACGTGTTCTCCCTTTAGAAGCTTGTGGAGGTTCTTCATCTCCACATGTGCTAAGCGGCGATGCCACAGCCAGCCCATGCAAGTCTTAGCCATTAAGCATGCATCTAGACCGGCCTCTTCTTTTGCAAAATCAACTAAGTAAAGCTTGCCGTCTAGTACACCCTTAAAAGCTAGTGAACCATCACATCTTCTAAAGACAGACACATCTACATTTGTAAACAAACAGTTATATCCCATATTGCATAATTGACTAACAGATAGCAAATTATATCCAAGAGACTCTACTAAAAACACATTAGAGATAGAGTGCTCATTTGAGATTGCAATTTTACCTAACCCTTTTACCTTGCCTTGATTCCCATCACCGAATATTATTGAATCTTGGGAATCTTTATTCTTGACGTAGGAGGTGAACATCTTCTTCTCCCCCGTCATATGGTTTGTGCATCCGCTGTCAATAATCCAGCTTGAACCCCCGGATGCATAAACCTGCAAGGCAAATTTAGGCTTGGGTCTTAGGTACCCAACTCATGTTGGGTCCTGCAAGGTTAGCACAAATATCCTTAGGGACCCAAATGCAAGTTTTATCTCCCTTGCATTTTGCCCCTAATTTTCTAGCAACTATCTTCCTATCCTTTCTACAAATAGCAAAAGAAGCATTTAAAGCATGATATATTGTAGAAGGTTCATTAACTTTCCTAGGAACATTTACGACATTTCTCCTAGGCATATTATGAATAACATTTCTCCTACCAACATTTCTATCATGCACATAAGAAGAACTAGAAGCAACCATGGCATGAGAATCAAAGGCATTATATACATTACAACTCCTATAAGCATTTCTAGGTTGTCTTCTATCATAGTACATAAAGGCATGGTTCTTTTGCACACTACTAGCCATAGGGGCCTTCCCTTTCTCCTTGGCGGAGATGGGAGCCTTATGGCTTGTCAAGTTCTTGGCTTCCCTCTTGTAGCCAAGTCCATCCTTAATTGAGGGGTGTCTACCAATCGTGTAGGCATCCCTTGCAAATTTTAGCTTGTCAAATTCATTCTTGCTAGTCTTAAGTTGGGCATTAAGACTAGCTAATTCATCATTTAATTTGGAAATTGAAACTAAATGATCACTACAAGCATCAATGTCAAAATCTTTACACCTATTACAAGTTTCAACAATTTCTACACAAGAATTAGATTTACTAGCTACTTCTAGTTTAGCATTTAAATCATCATTAAAACTTTTTAACTTAGCAATAGTTTCATGACAAGAAGATAATTCACTAGAGAGCATTTCATTCCTCTTAATTTCTAGAGCAAGAGATTTCTGTGCTTCTACAAATTTATCATGTTCTTCATACAACAAATCCTCTTGTTTTTCTAAAAGCATATTCTTGTCATTTAAGGCATCAATTAATTCATTAATTTTGTCTACCTTGGTTCTATCTAATCCCTTGAATAAGCATGAGTAATCTATCTCATCATCATCACTAGACTCATCTTCACTCGAAGAAGCATAAGTACTAGTATGAGTGCTTACTTTCTTCTCTCTTGCCATGAGGCAAGTGTGACGCTCGTTGGGGAAGAGGGATGACTTGTTGAAGGCGGTGGCGGCGAGTCCTTCATTGTCAGAGTCGGAGGAGGAACAATCCGAATCCCACTCCTTTCCGATATGTGCCTCGCCCTTGGCCTTCTTGTAATGCTTCTTTTTCTCCCTCTTGTTCCCTTGGTCCTGATCACTATCATTGTCGGGACAGTTAGCAATAAAATGACCAAGCTTACCGCATTTGAAGCATGAGCGCTTCCCCTTGGCTTTGGTCTTGCTTGGCTGCCCCTTGCGACTTTTAAGCGCCGTCTTGAAGCGCTTAATGATGAGGGCCATCTCCTCATCATTGAGTCCGGCCGCCTCAACTTGCGCCACCTTGCTTGGTAGCGCCTCCTTGCTCCTTGTTGCCTTGAGAGCAATGGGTTGAGGCTCATGACTAGGACCGTTCAACGCGTCGTCCACGTATCTTGCCTCCTTGATCATCATTCGCCCGCTTACGAACTTCCCAAGCACTTCTTCGGGCGACATCTTGGTGTACCTAGGATTTTCACGTATATTGTTCACCAAATGAGGATCAAGAACGGTAAATGACCTTAGCATTAGGCGGACGACGTCGTGGTTCATCCATCGCGTGCTCCCGTAGCTCCTTATTTTGTTGATAAGGGTCTTGAGCCGGTTGTATGTTTGTGTCAGCTCCTCGCCCCTTATCATCGCGAACCGTCCAAGCTCGCCCTCCACCAACTCCATTTTGGTGAGCAAGGTGACGTCGTTTCCCTCATGAGAGATCTTGAGGGTGTCCCAGATCTGCTTGGCATTGTCCAAGCCGCTCACCTTGTGATACTCGTCCCTGCACAAAGAGGCTAGCAACACAGTAGTAGCTTGTGCATTTTTATGAATCTGTTCATTAATAAACACAGGGCTATCTGAGCTATCAAATTTCATTCCACTTTCCACAATCTCCCAAATGCTTGTATGGAGAGAAAACAGGTGAGTACGCATTTTGTGGCTCCAAAATCCGTAATCCTCTCCATCAAAGTGAGGGGGCTTGCCAAGTGGAATGGGGAGCAATTGAGCATTTGAACTATGCGGGATGCGCGAATAATCGAAAGAAAAGTTTGAGTTAACCGTCTTTCGTCTATCGTAGTCGTCGTCGTCCTTTTGGGAGGAGGAAGATTCGTCGCTGTCGTAGTAGACAATTTCCTTGATGCGCCTTGTCTTCTTCTTCCTCCCGTCTTTTCTTTTGTGGCCCGAGCCTGAGTCGGTGGGCCTGTCATCATTGGGCTCGTTGACGAAGGACTCCTTCTCCTTGTCGTTGATCACCATCCCCTTGCCTTTAGGATCCATCTCTTCAGGCGGTTAGTCCCTTTCTTGAAGAGAACGGCTCTGATACCAAGTGAGAGCACCTAGAGGGGGGGTGAATAGGTGATCCTGTAACACTTCAAAAACTTAAACCACAAAACTTGGTTACTTGTTAGCACAGTAATTTGCCAAGTGGCTAGAGAAGGATCTCAACACAACACAATAACCAAGAGATATCAATCACAGAGATGGCACAGTGGTTATCCCGTGGTTCGGCCAAGACCAACGCT
Source organism: Zea luxurians (assembly GCA_029449295.1). Lineage (NCBI taxonomy): Eukaryota > Viridiplantae > Streptophyta > Magnoliopsida > Poales > Poaceae > Zea > Zea luxurians. The sequence goes on from JAOPSE010000090.1 coordinate 4,083,709, forward strand.
TGCCTACTCCACGTTGTGGCGTCCCAACGGACGAGGATTGCAATCAACCCCTCTCAAGCGGTCCAAAGACCAACTTGAATACCACGGTGTTGCTTTGCTTCTCTTAATCCCGTTTGCGAGGAATCTCCACAGCTTGGAGCCTCTCGCCCTTACACAAGATGTTCACAAAGAATCACAGAGCAAGGGAGGGATTAGCAACTCACACATGACACAAAGATCACAGTGAATACGCACACGCAAAACCCAGACTTGAGCTCAAGAGACTAGCACACTAGAACGGAGCTCAAATCACTAAAATGTCGAACAAGTGCGCAAGAATGAAGTGTGAGTGATCAATGATGCTCAAAGGATGCTTGGTGTACTCCTCCATGCGCCTAGGGGTCCCTTTTATAGCCCTAAGGCAGCTAGGAGCCGTTGAGCACAAACTTGGAAAGCCATTCTTGCCTTCTGTCATCGGGGGCACCGGACAGTCCGGTGCACACCGGACACTGTCCGGTGCCCGATTTCCTTCCTTAAATAGCGAAGCCGACCGTTGGCAGCCTGAGAGCCGTTGGCGCACCGGACATGTCCGGTGCACACCGGACAGTCCGGTGCCGTCTTCTAGCCGTTGGCTCGGCCACGTGTCCCGCGCAGATTGCGCGGCCGACCGTTGGCCCGGCCGACCGTTGGCTCACCGGACAGTCCGGTGCACACCGGACAGTCCGGTGAATTTTTGCCGTACGTCACCGGTGAAGTCCCGAGAGCAGCCACTTCGCTCGAGCCAGCCTGGCGCACCGGACACTGTCCGGTGCACCACCGGACAGTTTGGTGCTTGCAGACTCAGCAGATTCTTGGCTGCTCGAGCCAAGACATTTCCAATTGGATTTTCCTGTTTCCAGCACTTAGACACAATACATTAGTCCATAAAACAATGTACTAAGTCTGAGAAACATACCTTAATTCTTGATTTGTACTTTGTCCAATTTTTTACACTTAGGCACTTGTGTTGGACACTAAATCACCAAAATACTTAGAAATGGCCCAAGGGCACATTTCCCTTTCAAATGCTTCTACTAAAGACCTGTCTCAAATCAGGATCAATACTCATGAAAGCATTATAAATAGAGACAGACCAAGACTTGTAATTAGAGCCATCGCCTAAAAGAAGTTCTACAGTTACCTCTTGTGACGACATCGTCATCTCCGGACGGCTAAGCCCACACTGGAGAGGCCTAGCTCTGATACCAATTGAAAGTTCCCTTTGGCCCGGGAACAGGATCTGGATGTCGCCTAGAGGGGGGGGGGTGAATAGGCGAATAAAAATTATCAATTTAAAACTTAAATCTTATTCTACTCGAAGACAAGATCGCAGTGGAGTGAAGAACCCTTCGAGTAGATTGCAGTGGAATTGAAGTTCCTATCTTAAGAATATCCTGCACTTCAAGGAAAGCTAGTACCACAAGTAAGTAGTGAAGTGCAGATATAAAAGCGAGTAAGACAGAGAGTCAGAATACAATATAGAACAGAGCACACAGACGCAAGGATTTATCCCGAGGTTTGGGCAAGCCTGAAATGCTTGCCTAGTCCTCGTTGGAGTTAGCCACACCTGGGCTTGGAGTCTGTTTCAACTCCTTCCTCCGTTTGCTCAGATCTGTCAGTATGACAGATAGAGTCTTTCTGTTGGGTTACAACAAAACTGCGGCTGCTTACAATCTTCTTGGCAGCACCCCGGTAGAGTAACGATATGCTCAAGACCTTGCTCTTGCTCTCAGCAGCACTTCTCCACTCTCTAAAGGCTTATAGCTTTGCCTTCTACACAAACTAGAGAGATACACACAAGAGGGAGAGTGAGAATTGATTCAAGTGATGTCTACACTTGTTGGCTGCACTTGTATATTGCTTGAGGCGCCTAGGGGTCCCTTTTATAGGCACAAAGGGCCTAGGAGCCGTTGGAAGCAATCCAGGAAGGCAAATCTTGCCTTTTGTCGTGTGGCGCACCGGACAGTCCGGTGCACCACCGGACACTGTTCGGTGCCCGATTTCCTTCCAGAAATGGAGCAGTCGACCGTTGCAGTCCTGGTGCACACCGGACAGTCCGGTGCCCCCATCTGACCGTTGGCTCGGCCACGCGTCAAGCGCGGATTGCGCGGCCGACCGTTGGCCCAGCCGATCGTTGGCTCACCGGACAGTCCGGTGCACCACCGGACAGTCCGGCGAATTATAGCCGTACGCCGCCGGCTTCTCCCGAGAGTGGCCTGTTCACTAGAGTTCAGCCTGGCGCACCGGACACTGTCCGGTGCACCACCGGACAGTCCGGTGTTCCAGACTGAGCTGAGTCTTGGCTGTACACAGCCAAGCATTTTGAATCTCTTTTCTTTTCTTCTTTTCTCTGTTTCTAACACTTAGACAAATATGTTAGTACACAAAAACCAATGTACTAAGTCTAGAAACATACCTTCTCTTGGATTTCTACATCTATAGCATTTGACATGCTTGAGCTTTGATGTTGGACTCATAAATCATCAAGTCAGCTTGACTTGATCTAGATTGACATTTCTTAGCTCCAACATCCTGCAAAGGTCACATAGAACATCTCCAAACATAGGAACAACCCAAACTAACAGCCAAGATGCACTTAGCTCTTTTTGGGCTACTTCTAGTTCTGGTTTTGACACTGCTTCTTTTTCTAGTAACCTTGATCTCCTTCTTAGAGCTTGGTCTTGAGCCTTATGACTTACACCACATAAGTAGATATGTTTCCTCATTGGTTGTAAGTCACGTCCTTATGTAGTGATCCTTGATGTGCTGTAGCTGTTCTCAACTCGATCACCCTTGACTTTGCAAGTCTTCTTCTTCACCCTTGGCTTTGGGTTCCTCAGCCTCTTTGACCTTCTCCCGTGCACTTGGTACCTCGAAGCTCTACTTGCCTCCATCCTTGGCTTGATCAGTTGTCTCCGAGCTACGCACCCAAGTCTCACTTTATGCAATATCCATCTTACTTGTGATGCCCATTATCTATCCATCATCTAGTCCTTGGACCATCACATTTGTTCACTTGTGTTGAACCCTGTTAGCTTTACATTGAGCACCTGTTCAACACTTAGTACACTTGTCAGTCCTTTAATTGAGTTGTCATGCAAACACCAAAACTCACAAGAGAGCTTTCACCATCCCCCAGTGTTTGCCCACTCTGTTGATCCCATGGACGCTGAAGATTCGCTGCGTACCGTGGAGCGTGAGTTGCACACTGCCTAGTGCAACAATCGTGAGAAGGTGTTGTATGGTCCTCGGCAGCTGAGGGGAGCAGCACAGTCTTGGTGGGAGTCTTACCTCGCCACCCATGCCAACCTGAAGCTATCACTTGGGAGGAGTTCAGGGATAACTTCCGTCGCTACCATGTGCCCGAGGGATTGATGATAGTGAGGAAGGAGGAGTTTCTCACCCTGAAGCAAGGTCCCCTGTCCGTCAGCGAGTATAGGGACAAGTTTCTGCAGCTATCGTGTTATGCCCCAAAGTATGTCAACTTGGATGCCAAGAGGCAGTACCGCTTCTTGAGAGGATTGGTTGATCCCCTCCACTATCAGCTGATGAACCACACCTTCCCTACCTTCCAGCATCCGATAGACAGCGCAATCATGACAAAAAGGAAGCGTCGGGAGATGGAGGACAGGAAACACAAGATTGGTGGACCTCAGGTTGGGAGTAGCAGCCATCCTCGCTACTCAGGCAACCCACCTCAGCCATTCAAGCAGGGTCACCAGCACCAGCACCAGCATCAGAACCAGCAGCAGCAGTACTAGAGGCAATTTCCTCAGCAGCAGCGGTACCGTCAGAACAGCTAGCAAGGAGGAAATCAATACCAGCGTCAGAGCAACTAGGCAACCCGTCTTCCTGCCCCAGCAACCAATCAGAACAATCAAGCAGCGCCAGCTCAAGGAGGAAGTCGTGCATGTTTCCACTGTGGGGAACAAGGCCATTGGGCGGATCATTGCCCAAAGAAAGCAACTCAGCAGTAGCCAGCTCCCAATGCCCCAGTCAGGCAGAATGCAATGCAGCAAGGAGGCAACAACCGTGGGCAACCTCGTGCCCAGTATGGAAAGGTGAACCACTTGGAGGCCGACACAGTCCAGGAGACTCCAAGAGTGGCATTAGGTACGTTTTTAGTCAAGTACCATTCTGCAAATGTCTTATTTGATACTGGAGCAACACATTCTTTTGTGACTGCATCATGGGTAGAATCACATAATATACTAGTAGCACCCATGTATCCACCTATGAGAGTTAGTTCAGTTGGTGGAAGGACCCAAACTGATAGATTTTGCCCTAGTGCAAAGGTTCAAATAAGGGGATAGAGTTCCCCGCTGATTTAATAGTTATGGGTAACCAGGATAAAATTATAGATGTCATCCTAGGGATGAATTGGTTAACCAAGTATCAAGCCAGTCTTAGTTGCGACAAGAGGACAGTGAAGCTAGTGTCATTATCAGGAGAAAGAGTGTTAGTAGAATTGGTCTTGTTAGGACCGAGGAAAGGAAGTTGTCACCAAGTCACCACCCATATTGAGGAGATTAAACCATCAGAGGCTATCAATGTAGTATCAGATTTCCCAGATGTGTTTCCCGAGGAGTTACTAGGTATGCCACCTGAAAGGAAGGTTGAATTTGCCATAGAGCTTATACCAGGCACCGCCCCTATATCCAAGAGAGTCTATCGAGTGTCCGGACCAGAGTTGGTGGAACTCAAGAAGCAGATTGATGAGTTGTTAGAGAAAGGCTACATCAGACCAAGTACCTCGCCTTGGGCAGTCCCAGTATTATTTGTGGAGAAGAAGGATGGAACAAAGAGGATGTGCATTGACTACAGATCCTTGAATGAAGTTACTATCAAGAACAAGTACCCCCTGCCCAGAATTGAAGACTTATTCGATCAGTTGAGAGGAGCCAGTGTGTTCTCGAAGATAGATCTGAGGTTAGGCTACCATCAGCTCAAAATCCGACCCTCAGATATACAGAAGACAACATTCATCACCAAGTATGGACTATATGAGTTCACGGTTATGTCATTCGGTTTGACGAATGCGCCAGCCTACTTCATGTACTTGATTAACAGTGTGTTCATGGACTACTTCGACAAGTTCATAGTAGTGTTCATTGATGACATTCTTATATATTCCCAGAATGAGCAAGAACATGAGGAGCATTTGAGGAAAGTACTCCAGAGGCTACGAGATTGTCAGCTGTATGCCAAGCTTAGCAAGTGCGAGTTCTGGATCAGTGAAGTCCTATTCTTGGGTCACATTATAAACCGAGAAGGATTGGTAGTACATCCAAAGAAGGTAACAACTATCTTGGACTGGAAAGCACAAAAAGATGTCCAAGGAATCAAGAGTTTCATTGCAATGGCCGGTTATTATCGACGTTTCATTGAAGGTTTCTCCAAGATTGCTAGGCCAATGACAACATTGTTGGCAAAGAAGGTTGAATTCAAGTGGATCCCAGCATGCCAGAAGTCCTTTGAGACATTAAAGGAGAAGTTGACAACGACACCAATACTGATTCTACCAGATGTTCACAAGCCATTCTCAGTATATTGTGATGCTTCTTACACAGGACTAGGATGTGTGTTGATGCAGGAACGGAGAGTAGTGGCATACTCGTCCTGACAATTGAAGATTCATGAGAAGAATTATCCTACTCATGATCTGGAATTAGCAGCCGTGATTCATGCATTGAAGACCTAGAGGCATTATCTTTATGGGCAGAAGTGTGATATCTACATGGACCACAAGAGCCTCAAGTACATATTCACTCAGTCAGAGTTAAACATGAGGCAACGAAGATGGCTAGAATTGATCAAAGATTATGAGTTGGAGATTCATTATCACATAGGGCAAAGCAAATGTGGTTGCAGATGCTCTTAGCAGAAAAAGTCAAGTCAATATGTTGGCTGCTCACCCGATGTCGTATGAGTTAGCAAAGGAGTTTGACAGATTGAGTCTCGGATTTCTGAACAACACTCAAGGAGTGACAATTGAGTTGGAACCCACTCTAGAGCAAGACATCAGGGAAGGTCAGAAGGATGATGAGAAGATCAACGAGATCCGGTAGCTGATCATAGATGGAAAAGGCAAGGATTTCCATGAAGATGCAGAAGGAGTGGTATGGTTCAAGGACAGATTGTGTGTTCCCGACATCAAATCGATCCGAGAACTAATTCTCAAGGAAGCCCATGAGACAGCATACTCTATACACCCGGGTAGTGAGAAGATGTACCAAGACCTAAAGAAAAGATTCTGGTGGTACGGTATGAAAAGGGAGATAACAGAGTATGTGGCTGTGTGTGACAGTTGTCAGAGGATTAAAGCAGAACATCAAAGACCTGCTGGTTTGTTGCAACTGTTGCAGATTCCTCAGTGGAAATGGGATGAGATCGGAATGGATTTTATAGTAGGTTTGCCTCACACTCGTACTGGTTATGACTCTATCTGGTTAGTAGTGGACCATTTGACAAAAGCGACCCATTTCATACCAGTCAAGACCACCTACAACAGTGCAGTGTTAGCCGAACTATACATGGCTCGGATTGTGTGCTTGCATGGTGTTCCAAAGAAGATAGTATCAGATAGAGGCACTTAGTTCACCTCTCATTTTTGGCAGCAGTAACATGAAGCTTTGGGCACACACTTAAAGTTCAGCTCAGCTTACCACCCACAGACAGATGGTCAAACAGAGAGAACCAATCAGATTCTAGAGGATATGTTGAGAGCTTGTGCTTTGCAAGACAAGATGGGTTGGGACAAGAGATTACCATATGCAAAATTCTCTTACAACAACAGCTATCAAGCCAGTCTGAAGATATCACCATTTGAAGCGCTCTATGGGAGGAATTGCAGAACTCCATTGCATTGGGACCAACCTGGTGAAAGACAGGTGTTCGGTCCAGATATTTTGCTTAAAGTCGAAGAGAACATCAGGATGGTCCGAGATAATTTAAAGGTAGCGCAGTCCAGATAGCGAAGCTATGCTGACACCCAAAGAATAGAACTTAGTTTTGAAGTGGGAGACTATGTCTACTTAAAGGTGTCACCCATCAGAGGAACCAAAAGGTTTGGAGTCAAAGGCAAGCTAGCACCTCGTTATATTGGGTTGTATTAGATTCAAGCAAGACGTGGAGAAGTGGCTTATCAACTCAGCTTACCGGAGAATCTGTCCGCTGTGCACGATGTGTTCCATGTGTCTCAGTTGAAGAAATGCTTGAGAGTGCCAGAAGAGCAGTTGCCAGCAGAGGATCTTGAAGTTCAAGAGGATCTGACTTATATTGAGAAGCCAACTCAAATTCTGGAGACAGCAGATCGGGTCTGTCGGAGAGGAAATTCTCCGACCGGGTGGCGGAACGCACCCGCCCTAAATCCTAAGATGAGGAGGGGGCCTAAGCGTTTTGCCTATCTGCTAGATGGACGATGAACACAAGAGCACACAAGGGTTTAGAGTGGTTTAGGCCGCCGGAGCGTAATACCCTACTCCTCTGTATGTTGTATTGAGCTTGAGAGCTTGTATGAAGTTGCGAGTCTGAGTTGGGTCTAAGTCAGTCTTAGTGAGCTTGTAAGTGAATGTGCCTTGTAACGTCGTGTGCCCTCCCTTTTATAGCTCAAGGGGGGCACGTACAAGGATACTGAGCCCCAACATGTGGGCCCAGGGGAAAAATGGAAGTAAATAACTAATGCATGTAACGCCTGGGCGATCTCCGAGCGCCATAATGTCCGTAGTTCATACAGTATTGATATGTCGCCGCCGCTTCCTCGATACGCGCGAGTCATGATGAGTGCAGCGCATGCAGCAGTATTGATGTGCCGCCTGCTAATGGAATGGATAGGCACGCCGCCTGTGGGATGGCCTGGTCACCGCCCGTCAGCGGAGTGGACAGGGCTCATTAAATGCTCGGGCGACACATCGCCTGCCTGTGGAATGGACAAGGCTCATTAGATGCCGAGGCGGCACATCACCTGCCAGTGGAATGGACAGGCGGCGCGCCTTATCCGCAATAAATGCAGAGGCCGCGCGGCCCAGAGGCCTTACGTCAGGCTTCACCCGCTGGCTTACGTCACGGGCAGTTGGCCATGTGGCAGCATCGGGTCTCCGCCTGAGCGGGGAGCAGAAGTGTAACACCCCAGGTGTTTATATTCCGCTCGACAACGAGTACGGATTTATGCACGCAATATCAGTGGATAAAACAGATTTTAAATTTTAATCATCCTCGCTTATCGCACTTTTAATATCGCATCTGTTCCGTTTGTCGCGAGTGCGACATCATTTTTACTTCTACTTATTCGGGCTCTTCCAAACTTTTCGTGATGTTCGGAACATCGTCATTCCGAAAATCGGTGTGTCCGGTGATTATTTAAAATTTATCGCTCGCACGAATACGAATTCAGAAGCTTGACCCACTCGGATGATTTTATCCCGGACAAATTCATTTGAACTCGACGACTAGGTTTTCAGTGTAAAGTAAATTAACCCCCTTTTCGTTATCCATGACATCGCGTCTACGGATTTCAATTGAATTGTTTAGTCGAGTATTCGAGTAGCAAATGGAAATCATCTGAAGTCAACTGAATTAAATCACGCAGAGCAAAATTAACAAAGCCGAACTATGTTTAATTCGGTCCGTTGCTTTTCGCCTTGATTTAAAGAGGTGAATTAACTGTACGAATTCATCCGACTCCTGAGTATTCATCAAATCAAAACCGTGTCACAATTACTGTCTATATCGTAAACATCGCTAAATATCAGGATATAAAATATCTTCGATTTCTGTTTAAAAAAAGAGAAGAAAAATATCAGTCTCATCCCTATCTTCACGCACGCTTAGGGAGTGTTTGGTTACACCCCGCTAAAATTTAGCCCATGTCTCATCGAATGTTTGAACCTCTGTTCCGGGTATTAATTGTAGTCGGATTATAAAACTAATTTGTCAGCCGAAGATTAAAAGACGAGACAAATCTAATGCAGTTGGTTGGGTCTATATTTCATACTCCTATTTAAAAGTCAAACGCTTGATGTGACCCGGGCTAAACTTTAGTAGGAGCAACCAAACACCCCCTTAGATTCTCTTCATCCCGCGCTCAACCTTATCTACATCAGCATCTCTTCGGTAGATATTTTTCTACTCACGATCGGCTGGGAGTACAAATCACAGGCTGTCATATCTTCTGCAGAGCATCGCCCCTACGCTTTGATTTTTTCCTCCCCTGCGTGTCGTCTCTCTCTGCGCAGCCACGCCATCCCCTGGGAGCTTCCCTCTCGGTGCCCTCACCATGGAGTTGCTCCCATCGGCGCGCGCAACTTCTTCTCTGGTGGCCGCGCGCCCTTCCAGCTCGCCATGGTGCTCGGTCTTGCCCCTTGCCCCAATGTCGACCATCTCTAGCTTCCTCTGCTCGCCCAGCCCGGCCATCATCAAGCTCCTCCATGTCGGCGTCTCTGCTTCTCTTCTCTGCTCCCATGATGCCGTCGGCCGGACCTCCCTCTGCCCGACCATAAAGCTCGGTTCGGCCTTCAAGCTCTCCTGCACGCACGGAGCTCCTCCAGCTCGCCTCTTCCTACGCGCGCCAGAGCTTCCTTTACTCGGCCCCTGTCAGCCTGCTCCCTCTTCCTGGCGGCGTTCAGCTTCTTCTCCATTTCCCCAGCCGCGCCCTGCGCGCTTTCCCTTTGCCGGCGCCCTCAGCTCTAAGCCATGGCGCGCCTCTACCCCTTCTTGCTCCCTCACTGCGGTTTCATCCCAACAGACCGTGCCTCTCTCTCGTTCCCATGGCGCTCGATGCTCCTGTGTTGGCCGCACCGTGGAGCCTGCGCGCTCGGTCCTGCCCATCTCGCCGTGTTCGGATTCAGCGCAACTCGTGTCCTGCTCGCTCCCTGCGTGTCGCGCCGTTCCTAGCTCCCTGAACGCGCGAGTTTTTTTACTAGCGCTGTTCCCTGCGTCGCGCGCTGTGCTGTAGCGCGCCCCTTGCCGAACTCGTGGTCACGGTCTCGCCTTGCTGCCACTACCGCGCCTACTGCTGTGCTAGGCCTACTTCCTTGTGCGCGCTCTACTTCCTCGTTGAGCTCGTACCTGCGCGCCGAGGTCGCGTGCAGCTCTTCCAGCTCGTCGTTCTTCCCTGCACGTGCGTTCCGTTGTTCCTGCACGTGCTACCGCGAAGTTCTCCTCCGTCGCGTTGTTGTGCGCGCGAGGTTCTCCGCTCGCAGCGGCGTGTCGAGTTTCCACGTCGAGCTCCTCTCTTGCGTGCCAGTCGTCGTCTCCGAGCCGATTCTTGGCTGTCGCATTATTTTTAGTTATCCGGCTGCGTCTGTTGCCGTGAACTCGCCCCCGGTGCCCACTCTGTCTCTGGTCCACACTTCTTTCAGCTCGTCCAGACAGGGCATCATTCCGTGCTGTGTTCGCGCAGTTTCCTGCTCACCAGCGCGTCCCTTCGGCTTGCTTGGCCTTAATTCTCATCGCGTCATCGATTCCGTCGATTAGCATCGTTCGTCATCGCGTCGCGTGTACAGCTCTATATACATCACCCTCCTGTGTCGTCGTCGTTCCGTGCGTCACCAAGAAACCCCAAGAATCGGGTGAAGATGGAGCCAACAGCATGGTGTTCACCAAGTGAGCGACAAAAAGCTCGGACATCCTGCGCGACTCAAGTTTGATTCGTCAGAATTATTCAGTCGAGGAAAAGATCTTCAGCAATCGATTACCGAAGAAAAGAAGATCCCTGGATGACGTCAACTGGAACCCATAGTCGTGCTTGCGACTATCGCGTCGAATTAGTCAGGGTAAGCAAATTTGTTATTCGTATTAGCGGATTGATGGATGGTTTGACTAGGTAAAATATTTATTAGATTGTCTGAGTCGCTTTGGTAAATTGGTCGATGCCGTAGGATAAAAGATGTCTCAATAGGTCTCAGTATTGCGGAACTGTAGGTATTAAAAATGAAAAGTGTTATTAATATATATGATACACAGGTTAACCGGTAAATTAGTTTAGAAAGTTAATGAAAGTTCTTCTATCAAATTTTATAAGTGTTAGGTGCCCAAGAATTTTGAAGTTAAAATTATAAGCCGTTTAGTGTGTTCTGTAGACTAGGTATGGTATTTTATGTGTTGATCGAGTTCATGCTTGGAATGGATGTTGATTGCTACCTCGACTGTTTAGCTAGGTTAGAAGAGCATGATTGTCGTAGGTAACAATATATCGATAGCTAGTGTCCGCAATATCTCGTCATTAAGTAGGTTATTTCTCTTTGCGTAGCATCGTAAAGTCTGGTGTTATTGTTCCTTATATGCATTCATATGCATAATGCATTTCATTCAGGTACGTTAATTAATCGCGTGATGCGGAAGAAGAGCCAAATCGACCCCAAGCGCGGGCTAATCCGCAGGATGAAGCTGATGGACGAACCTGCCTGATCAAGTGCTAGGACATGAATAATCGTCAAGTGGACGTCACCTAACCACACTAACCTAGTGTTACTCAGGCAAGCCCCGGTGCATTTGCCACCTCCTTGATGTTTTAAAATCTTTATCACCTTGTTTGCTGCATTAGGTGATAGGAGTTGTGTGCTAAACCGTTGATGCATTTCCTTCCTTGCAAATTGATTTCCCTCCCTTGATACCCTTTTATGAAAAAGATTTTTGATGCTTAGCCTTGCTTTAGAAAACAAAAATGTTTTGTTTTAAAACAAAGGTGATGCTTCAGTGGGTGGGAATGTTTTCAAAAATAAAACTTGACGGTGAATCTGTCAAAGGCCTTGATGGGTTCAACATCGGAAAAGATGTACCTCTGCCAGGTACCAAACTTTGGGTTGAAAATAATAAAGCTGAGACCGGGCGGTTGACTTGCACGAGAAAGGAGTCCCGGTGTAGTGTCTCCGTCTGAGTCGATTAAGGACCGTGCCGATGTGGGCCTGCTGACCGAGGACCCTTTAACTGGTCACATGCCTCGTCATAGGTAAGCTTTGCCCTGGGCAGACTAAGGCCAGAATAAGATACCACGCAATGGGAGTGGAGAGATGGCGAGAGTAGCGTGTAACCTCCGTGGCAAGAGGCTGGACGGTGGTGTATCTGTGCTCTCGGTTGGCGTGAACCTGATCTGGTCTTAAGAACCCCGGTGGCAGGTTGACATATGCAAGGGTTAAGTGCTACATATGTCGTGTGATTGGAGATCCTCAGCTGAGTATAATCGATTCGGATCGTCGTACCTTCGCGGTTATGAAGACTTGGTCACTGACTTACATGTAGAAATCCAGTGAACTAAAGGGATGATGAAAAGACGGCTAGTGTAGGCCAAGTGCTTGAACTAGGATAGAAAGAACTCTAGATGTAGGTAACTTTACTTAACCTGACAAGTAAAAATGGATTTTTAAGGATCCACTTATAGTAAGCTTTTCTGCAAAACAGAGTCCTTGATTCTTGATAAGCCATACCTAGAATCCCTCTAGCTAGCATACCCTTGAGAGTCTTTTCTTTAGTCGGGTAAGTCTTGCTGAGTAATTCCATACTCATGGTTTTATTCCCTATTGTTTTTCAGGTCTAACCTTGTGCTGCTGTGATGGTGTTAAGTGCCGGTGGGCTCAGCCTTCTTATAAGTCTAAGTACCTCTTCTAAACTTCTTATTGAGGATGGTCACTTGAGCTAGCATATATTTCAAACTTATACTTTTGTAATCACTCCGATAAAATGAAGTAAATTTTTTTTGTAACTTGTAAAATTTGGTAATAAGATTTCCGCTGCAAAAATATTGGTGTGTGTGATTTGTATTACTTAATCCCGCGATTCTGGTTGAAAGTGGTTTATCCGATGTCCTTGGGGCAATCGGACAGATCCTGTTAAGTTATCTAGTGCACATGCATAGTCGTCTGAGGTCTTTGGGACAAGGACAGGTGCATGTGGGCCCAATAACTTGGAGGTTCTGCCACAAGAAGCGTACACGGTATGGATCAGACACGTGTCGGCTCTGGATCCCCGCCTGGCCTTGAGTAAGGCTTGGGTATTCTTTGTCCCAGAATTCCGGGACCCTGCTGTGAGTGGCCCAGACCCCACACAGAGGGGTCTAGAAACCGTCCTAGGGGTCCGGTTCGCGCCCATGGAGGTCTTGGACCTTACTCGTAGGTTCGGTCTGTATATACAGGGGTCCGACACTTTCCCATGGGAGTCCGGACCCACTGTTGATACCTTGGAGTATATCGTCTTCTCTGGCCACGTGGCGGCCCCGAGGCCGTCCACGTGGTGGGGTCGGGTGCTGTTTACCACGCGACTAGAGATAGCCGCGCGCGCACCGCGTCTTCATACTGTAGTAAGGGGTACCCCTATTTTGGGGTACCGAGAGTGGCCCCCGGGCCCACCTCAGGGGAGGATACGAGCCTGCAGGTGGGGCCAAAGCTTGATTGGCGATTGGTGCGCCGCTTCCGTGCATTTGCCGACGTAATCACCACCAATCCGCCTTCGGTCACGCCAACTGCATGTCTGTCCCCTCGGTTGACTGACCCATGGCCCCCACGCCTGATGGTTTCGTTGGGCCACACGCGAGGCGCCTCGATACCGCTGCATTGGTTTAAAAATTCACCTTCCCTATCTTCTGCAGCGGCCCGAGGAGGCGCAGTACTGGCGCGAGCGGTGGTTCGCTCTTTCTGCACCCAGGAACTGACGCCCAAGGAGTATGACTTGTGGGCCTGGGCCCCCGTGTCATAGAATGGGCCGTTGTTTTCGACGGAGATAAAGAGGCGCACTACAACGGGCGGTGGTTCGCTCCTCGCGTGGCGGCTCACCTTCCCCACACTTGGAGACCAGCACACCGGCTGTATGACTTGTGGGCCTGGGCCCCCGTGTCATAGGCTGGGCTGCTTTGGTGCGCGTCGGGCGAGATTTTCCGCGGTGTCTGTAACACCTAGTTTGTAAGCAGAGTCAAAAATGAGAAAAGTATATGGCTCGATATCTATATGTGTTACTCATGTTTATCATTTCATGTGAACACCATATCTAGAAACAAATAATTAATTAAAAATAAATAAATATATGCCATTAAATTGTGCATCATGCTGGATTTTTATTTTCATGTGCATTTTTGTGACAATATGAAAACAAAAAAAAAATAATAAAGTCCAAAAAGGGGAATTCTAAAAATATGGAGAAAAGGGATAAAAGGTATGAAAAAATGTAAATAACATATATATATTTATATTTTAAATTTGGTACTTTAAAAGTCACCATATAATTTGAGGATAAAGTTTGCACAAAGGTTTGAATTAAATCTGAATTCAAATTGAATTTGAAAAGGGAGAAAAGAAAATGAAAAAAAGGAACCTTACCTGGGCCGTACACCAGCAATTCGGCCCACTTCCCTTCCTTCCGCTCAGCCCACATCCACCGCGGGCGCTCACTTACGTGTGGGCCCTACTCGTCGGTCTCCACCGCACTCGCTCCTCCCTCCCTTCCTCTGGTTCGCGGGGCCCACTGGCCAGCCGCTTTCCCCGCTCCCCACGACGCGTGATTCCTGGGAGCTGGGTGCCGCGCCGCTCGTCAGTATGTCACGTGGGACCCCCTGGTCAGACAGCGCAACAGAACCAGTTTTCCTCGTGGCGACTGAATGGTGGTCCCGCTCCGACAGGATCTTCTTCTCCCCCCCAACCATCCCGCGAGACCAACGGAAGCACAACAAATCCAGCCGAAGTCACCGGAGAACCCCCTCGGTCGCCCCCCTTTCTTCCGGATCTGGACTCTCCTACCCTCCTATAAAGCTTGGGCAGTGCGCATCAGAGAAAGAACTGGAGCCGCCCTTGTTGAAATCTAGAGCTAGACTGCGCCGTCGGTGGTCTCGCTTTCGCTCTGCTTGCGGTAACTACTCGCCCTGTCCTGCTCGGTTCTATCTCACCCTTGTCTCAGCAGTCGGACTAGGGCCCTTGATCGCTGGCGGGTTGTGCGTGGTTGTGCTCACCGCTGCTACTAGCACCGCGGTGGGGAAGAACTACCGACGCCGGTCAGCCATGGCGAGAGAGAGAAGGAAATAGGAGGGCGTAGGGAGGAAGAAAACTGGCAGCCATTGGATTGGAAGTTGACGGTTAGGATGGGTTATGGGAAGGATGTACCGTGGACTGTTGATCGCGGAATGAACGTATCGGATTAGATTCACGTATACCCGTTCGACTCATTAAATCCAGGGCGTAGATCTTGGATCCTAGGGCTCGGGTTGCGTACCGATTTGAGCGCGACCAGATTTAATCGTGACCTTTGGTTTGGATCAGACGGCTCTGAATCAACGATACCCCTTCGCCCTGGCTTTCTTTCTAAAGAGACCCCGGAAAACTTGCTATTCAACCCGCGGTCTATCGCCTGGGTTCTCTGTGTCTTGGTGCACTTTGCGCCAGGGCCCCTGCACTTCCTAATATTAGTGGGCCCAGTCCAGAATATTATAAAACAGAGAAAATAATTTATAAATGGGTTTTTAATAGATAAATAAATGCTAGAACTTGTTTAAATCATAGAAAATCCATTTTTAGTCCAAATTAATCCATTCCACTTTCTAAAATTTTGTAATTTTATTATCTACCACCTAGAGCCTCTATTTTGTCATGAAAACAATTAGAAATTTAATCTCTCACTTAATCCATTTTAAGCACATAAAACCTTTGAAAATTCATAACTTAAAATCTATAACTCCAAAATTAATGATTCCTGTTCCTATGATCTTATTTTAATATGTATATTATTAATGTGTATTTTGTTCTTATGTTTGGTGTAATGTTAATTTTGCCTATACCATGTTTGTTTGAATTGCTACGACTAGCAGTGAGGTCACGAGTCACCTGAAGATCATCCTGGTACCTGGAATCTCAAGTCCCAGGCAAGTTGTGCCCTTGATCACTTCTTTTACCCACTCATGTTCTAATTAATCATAATGATCTGCATAGGTTAATTTTGATGGGACCCAATAGGTTACCCTAGTTTGTCTATCTTTATACCTTGTTTACCACTGAACTTTTTGGGTAGTACTTGCTAGTGCTTTATGTGGTTTTGGGTATGATGGTACATTATTCACGATCACACTTTTATTATATGTTTATTATTACTGTTCATGATAAGATCATTATGTTAATTGGAACATGGAGCGACCACCCGGGAAAACAGTGCTACCACAAGGGAGGAATGGGACCCCTTGGCTGATTAATTAGGAAAGCTAGTGGAAGACTACCTTACCCGAAAGGGGCAAGGGCAGTAGGGGAGTGGTCAGTGTAGGGAGGCCCTCGGGAGGATTTTTCTGCGATGGCGGTCCTGCAAGGGATTCCTGCATTGGAGCTTCCTATAAACTGTAGCGGGTTTTCTGAAGCTAGTGGAACTTTGTAAAGGCCTCGTAGTGTTACCCTGCCTCGCCTCCTCGGTAGAGGTGTATGGGAAGTCGCGATCCCTTGGCAGATGGGTAACATGACTTGTGGGTAAAGATGCGCAACCTCTGCAGAGTGTAAAACTGGTATACTAGCCGTGCTCACGGTCATGAGCAGCTCGGACCCTCACATGATTAATTTATGGAACTAAATTCAATTTGTCATATGCATTGCATCGCAGGTGATGTTGTTACTACTTTTGTTCTACTATTTAACTGGGTTGGTATTTACTTATACTTAGTAACTGCTAATAAAATTTTGACCAACTTTAAAAGCAATGCTCAGCTCTAACCATCTTCTTTGGTAAGCCTTACACTTCACGTGAGCTCCCACCTTTGGCGAGTTCATGCACATTATTCCCCACAACTTGTTGAGCGATGAACGTATGTGAGCTCACTCTTGCTGTCTCACACCCCCACAGGTCAAGAACAGGTATCGCAGGATGAGGCGCATGGAGGATGCTGCGATGTGTTCGTGAGAGGTCTAGGCCGTCATCTCCCAGTCAACTTTGGGTTGCTGGACCGTTGTCTCCTTATAATGTAATTATTTATTTTGTATAGAACTCCTATTATGTAGTAAAGATGTGACATTCGATCCTGTGCCATGATTCATCATATGTGTGAGACTTGGTCCCAGCACACCTGGTGATTATGTTCGCGCCCGGGTCTTGGTGCCCCGAAACCCGGGTGTGACAGTGTCTCGGGGCGCGAGCGGGAAAGTCTGCCTTGAAAAGGGATTCATCCCGCGTGCAGCAGTTACGCTTTCGCATTCTCTCCCAATTGCTGCACCCTTTCGCCTTTGAGCTCTCCGCGCCCCTTTATATTCGCGCTCTCCTGCTTTCCACCATCGTAGTCGCCATGGCCTCGCTAGTTCATCTCGAGTGCTTCCAGTTTGAGGGGGCACTCAACCTGGTGCGCAACCTGTTCGGATGGGGGGCGCCGGCGTTCGCTGGAAGGATCCACACCGGCGCCACTCCCCTCGGCGATCTCGCCGCCAAGGAGTTCGTGCTCTTCGTCTCCTACCTCTCCTGCGAGTTGGCGCTGCCGATCTCACCTTTCTTCCTGCTGATGCTGGAGGAGCTCGGCCTCCAGCTTCAGCACCTCACGACCCACTCCATCCTCCAGGCGGCCATCTTCGCCCACCTGTGCGAGATGTTCGTGGGGGGTGGCGCCTAACACCTCCGTCTTCCACCATTTCTTCGTGCTAGTGAAGTCTGGGAAGGCTAAGAACCACCTCGGCGCCTACTACTTCTAGACAAGGTTAGATTCAGCCGTGGCCTACATCCCCACCCTTGGCGGTGCAAGGTGGGAGAACTGGCACGTCGACTGGGTGATCGCTAGTGTGGAGGCCAACGACCGCCTCGCCCTGCCGAGCGATGGGCCAAGACTCGACCGGAAGCAGTGGAGGGCCAAGCCATCCCTGGCGCCGGAGTTCTAGCTCGTACTGGACAGGATCAAGAGCTTGGCAGTGGGCGGCCTGACGTCGATGCACATGGTCGGAGACTTCCTGAAGCACCGCATCGCGCCGCTGCAGCAGAGGGCGCGCCTGTGCTGCTGGTTCACCGGCTCAAATGACATTGGCCGGATCCAGCGCGGGCCAGGGACCGACCTATCCTGGGACGAGCTAGAAGTCCTGGTGAAGGGGATTACCGGTGAGTCCTTCATTCCTGAGTCCCTGATCCTCCCCTAGGGCATCTCTGCGCTCTGCGACGATCCATGGCTGAGGACAGCGATCTTGGCTATGCTACCGACCCTCAACGAGAGCGGCGTGGCGGTTCGTCAGACCGGCGACCGGGACCCTCACCGCAGGATCCGGATCTCCAATGCGCCGGCTAGAGGCCCCCAGACTACCGTCGTGGTTCCCAGCACCCCCGCCGCGGCCCCCCCGCCCCTTGGACAAGGGCAAAGGGGCTGTAGGCAGTTCTTCCGCCCCGGGTGTCACCGGGGGGGTTAGAGGAAGAGAGGCAGCGCTGACTGCGCCACACCGATGAGTCATTCATCTCAGACCCCCCCAGAAGCGCCATCGGACTGCTGGTGGGGCTGAGGAAGCCGGCTCCTAGGCCCAGGCTAGGGTACGCAGAGGCGCGTCAGTCCGCCGCCACCACCACCATCGGGTTCGCCGCCACCACAACCACCACCGCCATCGGTCCCGCCGCCGCTAACAGCACTTGGGGATGATCTCCCCCAGGGGCACCACCACCAGCAGCAATAATAGCAGCAGCAACGGCAGCAGAAGCAGCGGTCGCCCCGCTTCCAGGGTCACTAGAAGGTCCAGCGCCCCAAGTGAGTTGAGTCCCTTTCTTTTTGATTAGTCTATTTATCATGCCGACAGGTCTTAACCCATGCTTTGCTTGTCAGGGCTTCCTCCCCCTCTGCTCCCAAAGCCGTGCCTCCTCCGCCCCCGGCTGCTGCCACCGAAACAGCGCCACCGGCCCCCAGGCTCTAGCTGGGGGTCCGGCAGCAGCGGTGCCAACACCAAGCGGTGCCGCAGCGGTGGAGGGGGTCCCCACTGCTCCGACGGCTGCCACAGCCTCAACGACGGCGATGCCTTCGAGTACACCGTCGTCAGTGGCAGAGGAGACCCCAGCTGCGCCCGCCCCCGCCATCGAGGTCGACGCGGGGGGCGCGTCCAGCTCCTACCCGCCGCCCACTCCGGAGGAGACGGAGGTGATTTTTGGGCGACGGCTCCGGTCCGCGCCGAGCCAGAAGCGACGCCGATTCCCCTTCCCTGAGTGCTGTCTCATGTCCATCAGGCTCTTCACGAGACCGAGGTGGCAATCCTGCGAGAGTGGGAGGCGCTTGAGGCCGAACACCAGCGCCTCAACGATTGGCATACCTAGCTGGAGGAGCGCACCAAGGCAGCGTCCCACCAATTCACCTCCGAGCGATCTGAGCTTGAGCGCGACCGCAAGGACTACAAGAAGGACCTCCAGAAGGTGTACGCTCGGGAGCTGGAGGTGAGCTGGAAGGAGAAGAGGTTGGCCAAGAAGGAGGAGCACTTGAACCAGAGGGAGGAGGTCGTCACAGAGCTCTAGGCCAAGCTGAGTGACTTTAACAAAATCCTGGAGGAGCAGTGGGTCGAGCAGACCGCGGCTATGGAGAGTCTGCAAAGGCTGCAGCGAGAGCTCGATGGCAAGGCCCGCGACGCCACCCTCGCCGAGGAGGAGCTTAAAGCAAAAGGAGAATCCTTGGACAGGCGGGAGACGGACCTCGCTAGGCGGGAGGCGGACCTCGCCAGGCGGGTGAAGGATCTCGCCTTCAAGGAGGAAATGGTTGAAAGGCGGGAGAAGTCGCTGGCCGAGCATGAGCTCGAGGCGGAGGAGAAGGAGCGGATGCTGGAGGAGCAGGTCCACCGATTCCAAGCGGAGTAGGCAACGCAGGCAGCCATGGGCCCCCAGGCTGTGGAGGCGATGAAGAAAATACTTGAAGATCTCCAAGCGGAGCATCGCACCGGGGGTCCAGCACATCGCCGCATGGTCCAGAGAGGCGAGCATGGCACTGGTGCCACTGGGGGTGAGCCCCATCTCGGTGTCGGAGCTGCCGACGTCCATCTTCGATGCGCTCCTGGTGCTGGATTCTGCCGCCGACAGCCTCCGGCGCCTTGACTAGATCCTTGGCGCCCGCCTGGAGGCTGAAGGCGGCAGGCTCTGCCGGGCGGTCATCGAATACATCCGAACGTGCTTCCGAAGCCACGACCCAGCCATCTCCTTGGAGCCGGTGATCGCTGGTCTGGTGGTCGACACTGAAGACGCCGCCCGGGAGGCCGTTCAATATGCTGTGGAACTGGTGGCCGAACATTTCCAGTGGGATCCTGCTGATGATGAGTAGCTAGATCTGCAGAGAGAAGGCTAGGGTCCCGCTGGGAAGCGGCTTTGTAATATTTTTTGGTTCTGTAAGATACTCTTGAGTACTATTTATCAATCACTATTAGCACTTATCTGTATGCTTTTTGTCCTTGCTGTGTGTGGCGTTACCAACTCCTCCCTGGTACTTGGCCCCCCTAGGATGTAGGCTCGACGTGTTGAGGCTGGATACCAGCATACCTAAGAAAGAGTTGGTGACCCGGTCCCTAGGAGGTATCCTCGACTGGGACTTGGACCTGTACACAACTTCAGCTAGGAAGTGTTAGTAGCACACCCATAGGACCCATCGTCTGGTATTAGCCATCCTTTGATTCATGCAACAGGATCTGCAGGATTGAGTCTGGGAAGCCAAGCCTCATGTCCGGACCTACAAGATCACAGCTCCAAATACTAGGGTACCCATTGCAGAGTGGTGGAGGTGCAGGCTTAGGGTACGGGACCAGGCTAAGCGGCTACATAGCTCCGGACCACCCCAGGAAACAAGCGCCCGTTCTCTAGAACTAGACCCGCGGGTTGCCAGACCCCCTGTATCAGGATAGGGGTCCCGAACTGCAAGCCTGGCTTACTCAATTCGGATGTCATCATACCTGCAAGGGTGGGAGCTGTATGGGTGGGTTAGATAAAAAATAATATCTGGAAACTGCAGCAGAATAAAACCATCGTAGAAGCACATCTAAGGGGGTAAATCCTTTCTTTATAACTTTTACATGCATGGGTGCAGACCAACAGGCCGGGCTTATGAGGGCGGATCTCACCGGGCTGGCGTACACGTATGCACAACCGAGTTACAAAAAGAAGAAACCTTAACCCCACAGACTTGCTCCTATGGGTAGAACTTATGGAGATGCTCTATGTTCCAGGGATTGGGAAGAGGCACTCCTTTAGTTGTGGCAAAACGGACACACCCGAGTCGGCATACTTCCATCACCTTGAAGGGTCCTTCCCAACTGGGGGAGAGTTTGTGGAGCCCTTCTCGGTTCAGTACTCGCCTTAGGACTAGGTCCCCGACCTCGAGCTCCCTACTATGCACGAACCGTTGATGGTAGCGCCTGAGCGCTTGGTTGTACCGTGCATTTCGGATCACCGCTTGCCATCTGCGCTCGTCGATGAAGTCCACGTCGTCACGCCGTAGCTGTTCCTGCATAGACTCATCAAACGACTAGACCCGTGGGGAGCCCATAAGGATTTTTGGGGGAAGGCAGGCTTCAGCCCCGTAGACCAGGAAGAACGGGGTCTCCCTGGTGGCTCGGCTGGGTGTGGTACGGTTCCCCCATAGCTCGGACGGAAGCTCACTGATCCAATTTGCACTATGCTTTTTCAAGCAATCATAGGTGCGTGTCTTGAGTCCCCTGAGGATCTCTGCATTTGCCCTCTCAACTTGGCCGTTGCTCCTGGGATGAGCCACAGACGCAAAGCAGAGTTGGGTGCCGATGCCCTCGCAATACTCCTGGAAGAGTCGACTTGTAAACTGGGTCCCGTTGTCCGTAATGATACGACTTGGGACCTCGAATCTGTAGACGATCGACTTGAGGAAGGCAACAGCAGCACCCTAGGTGATGCTAACCACTAGGGTGGCCTCAGGCCACTTCGTGAACTTGTCGATGGCGACAAAGAGGAACCAGTACCCACCGATGGCCCTGGGGAATGGTCCCAGGATATCCACCTCCCATACGACGAATGGCCAGGAGGGTGGAATCATTTGCAGAGCCTGAGCTGGTGTGTGTATCTGCTTTGCATGGAATTGACATGCCTTGCAGGACTTTACCATCTCAGCTGCATCCTGGAGAGCTGTTGGCTAGTAAAAACCATGTCGGAATGCCTTACCAACCAGTGTGCGGGATGCTGAATGACTTCCACACTCTCCTCCATGGATCTCCGCGAGTAACTCACGGCCCTCCTCTTGGGTGATGCACCGCATGAGAATGTCGTTGGCGCCACGGCGGTAGAGATCCCCCTCTACCACTGTGTAGCGTTTAGCCAACCACACTATGCGCTCTGCGGACACATGATCTTCAGGAAGGATATTTTCCTTCAGGTAGTCCTGGATCTCGGAGATCCATGCATCGGGACCAATCTGAGACACTGGCTGTGGCGCTACAAGGTTGGCAGGACCCGCTGTAGCACACACAATCTTCGATGGGTTCTGTAGATGGAACACCATCAGGACCGCTAGCTTCGAGGTGCTAGTCTCGCCCCCTTCGTCCAGTTTGGTAGGCTGGGCGGTGGGTCTCAGCAGCCGCCTTTCGAAGATGCTCTCGGGCACGGGTGCCCAAGTTGATGCTCTCACGGAGAGTTCATCTGCCGCCGAGTTGTCAGCTCGAGGAACATGTTGCAGTTCCAGGGTCGTGAAGCCTTTTTCCAGCTTCCTTACGCGTAGGAGGTAAGCTGCAAGCGTGGGCTCGTTGCAGCTACACTCCCCGCTGACTTACTTGATGATCAGCTGGGAGTCCACCTTCACGAGGAGCTGTCGGATCCCTAGGGATAGGGTGGCCGACAAGCCAAAGATTAATGCTTCGTATTCTGCCATATTGTTGGTGGCCTTGAACTCAAGGTGCACCATGTACTTCACTTGATCTCCGTTGGGGTCAATGAGGACCACCCCGGCTCTGCCAACTTGTTGACGGGCGGATCCGTCGAAGAAGAGCGTCCAGTGGGGCTCGGTGAAGACCGAACCCCTGGGCTCCGCAGGTGTGGGGTCCGAATCGGGATCCGGACCCCCAGGAGTGCTCTAGGGAGGTGTCCACTCCACGATGAAGTCGGCCAGGACCTGGCTCTTGACGGTGTGGCGAGGCTGGAAGTCCAGCTAGAACTCAGCGAGCTCCGCTGCCCACTTGGCAATGTTGCCTGTGGCGTTAGAGTTGTGGAGGATGGCCCTTAATGGAAAGGAGGTCACCACCACGACCCTGTATGCTTAGAAATAGTGGCGCAGCTTCCTGGACGCAACAAGCACAGCATAGAGAAGTTTGTGCGTCTGTAGGTACTTGACTTTTGCTTCGTGGAGGACCTCGCTGACGTAGTAGACCGGCCTCTGAATGGTCTGACCCCTGTCGAGCCCTCAGGTTTCTGGCCTTCTAACGCCACCTGGTCTTCTTGTGCCGTCCTTTCGACGACTAGCACCATGCTCACTACTTCTGTAGCCGCCGTAATGTATAAATACATCGGCTCCCCAGGTTCTAGGGCTGCCAGTATTGGTAGGGATACCAGGTGCTGCTTCAACTCTTGAAAGGCTTGTTCCACCTCTTCGGTCCAAGAGAATGGGCCAGACTTCTGCAACAGCTTGAAGAAAGGTAGCGCCCTCTCAACCAGCCTTGAAATGAAGCGGCTAAGGGCGGCTAATGACCCCTTAAGCTTCTGGATGTCCTTGACACGGGTCGGAGGCCTCATCACCTTGATCTTCTCTAGGTTTGCTTTAATGCCCAGGTGTGAAACCAGGAACCCCAGCAACTTTCCTGCGGAGACACCAAAGACACACTTGTCCAGGTTCAGCTTTGTGCATGTTGCCCGTAGCTTGTCAAAGACCAGGGTTAAGTCTTCCACTAGGGTCGACCCTCTCTTAGTCTTGACCATGATGTCATTGATGTATACCTCTACTCTGTCCCTGATCAGGTCCCTGAAAGTCTTACTCATCGCTCGCACAAATGTTGGCAAGGCGTTCTTTAGATCGTAAGGCATTATGACATAGCAGTAAAGCCCATCCACTGTTACAAAAGTGGTATGCTTCCTATCTTCCCTAGACATCTGGATTTGATGGAAACCAGAGTAAGCATCTAAGAAGGACAAGAGGTCGCACCCGGAGGTAGAGTCCACGATTTGATCTATACGTGGAAGTGGATACGGGTCCTTAGGACAAGCCTTATTAAGGCTGGTGTAGTCGATGCACATCCGAAGTTTCCCATTCGCCTTGGGGATGATGACTGGGTTGGCCAGTCACACTGGGTGATGAACCTCTTCGATGAAGCCAGCATCTAGCAGCTTCCGGACCTCCTTTCAGATGAAGTCCCGCCGCTCAACGGACTGTCTCTGAGGCTTTTAACTCATCGGTTTTGCGTCAGGGTTGATCTTCAGATGGTGCTCGATCACCTCCCTGGGGATCCTAGGCATCTGCGACGGCTCCCATGCGAACACGTCGGCATTTGCCTGGAGGAAGGCAACGAGCGCGAGTTCCTATTTCTCCTCCAGATCACCCGCAATGCAAGTGGTCTAGGGGAAATATGCGCAGAGCCGGACGGCCTTGACAGGGACGTCGTCCGCTCCGGATGGCCACACCTTTGGCACCTTGGTGGGCGCCTTGGTGCCAGAGGTCGAGGGGTCCCTCCCTCCGTCGTCCGGGCGAGCAGTTTCCGCCGCCAGGGCGTGTGTAACACCCCTGGTGTTACTGTCACTAAAACTTGAGCATAACATCATAAGCATCAGCATTTCTTGTGATTGACACACCTAGAATGCATTCACTAGGTAAAAGTTTCAAACAAGTTGTATTGATATGGCATCTTGCAAATAAAACCCTAGAGTAGGGTACTTAACCCTAAATGGGGTTCAGAAGGGTAAAACAAAATCCAAAAAGATAAAACCCTAAAGCTTAAGTGAAATAGTCATAAAATGTTACTAAGCATGGACCTACATTACATTCACATCCTTGAAATACCAAAAAGCCTAAAAAGGACCCTGGAAAACCCTAAACCTAAACCCTCGGGGGCTAAGTGAAAAATCAGTGCACTTTTGGACTAAAGTGCAAAAACTATTAAAGTAAGGTGTCTTAAATCATATGGTTCACAATCATGAAGATTTTCAAGCTAAACCTTGAATTTTGGACCTATTTGCAAAAAGACCCTCTTTGAGTTCTGAACCTAAGTCTGAAATTCAGTGTGGTTGACTCAACTTTGAGCCCTTGTATCTTCCAAATTATTGAGACTTTGCCCTAGGTCACCACATCAATTATGTAGATCTATCATAGGAGAATAACTTTGCTTAAGAGAGTAAGCAAGGTTGTTGTGAAGAATTGGGAGAAAAATGCACTCAAAGTTGGGCTGTCAGGCTATTTGATGACTGAAATTCAGACCAACAGTGTTACTGAGTCATCTTTGGACTTGAATTCAAGCATGATCGAGCAAGAATTTGACTATGATTGCTATAACAATATTGTAGCTGGATCTTAGGCTGTAACTTTGCCATAGAGTAATGATCATGTTACTACATGAAATTGGGAGTAAATCTCCCTGCAAATCGCTCTCTCAAATGTCCGAATCACATGCTGATGGTACAGTACTTGAACATGATCCTGGTACTTCTCCCCTGGCCGCCGGTGATCCCTCGCCGGGATTAGCGTTGCTCGCCGTGATTCGTGCGTACGGGCTAAGGATTGAGTTCACCGGCGAAAAGATCTCGCCGTGGATATAGTCGGGGCATTGTGGCCGGCTGTTTAACGTACCCCCTTGTGCCACGACGTGGCCACACGACCGTCGCTGCAATGATTGCCGGTCATCGTCGTCCGCCACGCTGCCAAGCCTTACTACTACCCCGCTGTAGATCACTAAGGCCATCCTCATCGTCACCAGAGAGTTAACCCAGTAAAGGCCACGTTGAGCGGCCATCGGTGACTCATCCTGTTTCTTACTGATCACCACCCGCCGCTCAAATTCGTTGCGCTCGTGGTCGATCTCTATAAATTGAAGCCACCGTAAGCTCCGTAAGATCATCACACACCCAGGCACCCAGTATTGCCCCCAGTCGATCACCAGTGAGCTCCAATTTTGAATTTCCCCCAAACACACTCAAGAACACCACAGAACCGAGCTCGCCGTGGCCAGCCCTCCACAGGTCCGATCATGTTTTCTTCGTTCTTGTTCTAGCATTCCCGTGTGTTCCTATAACTCATCGGCCCAACCAACTGTGCTGAACCGGAGTAGATCGTCGGGAACACCTTGAATTGTCCCCAGGCTGCGCGGTCACCGTGGTTAGGGCATTTCGATACGTCGTTAGTGAAATTAAGTTAGGGGAAACCTTAATCAAGGTCTGAATTAAGAGCCATTCGTTGGAGAGTGCTAGTCATTGCGTGCTCCGGCCAGTCTTAGCTCACCGGTGCTTGGGTCCCCGCCGCGCGTCATCGAGGACCTGGCGCTGTGAAGAATTAGAAGCCCAGGGTCTTTTCTGCAAGTGTCAGCGACTCGTGTAAATAGTGCAAGGAGCCCACTTGCGGTTACCCAAAAGGACCAGGCCTTATCTGCAAAGTCTGCAGCGTGGGCGTGGGCGCGCGCATTTCTACCGGGATTGGGCCGCCTGGGCAGGTTTTGGCCTAGAGCTATTCATCCCTTTTTCTTTTTCTTTTTCTGCCAGAACTAAAATAATTCTAGAAAATTGTAGAAAAATCCCAAAATTATAAGACCAATTTTCCATAGTATTTAATAAAAATCTTTTTATGATTTTTAGTTCCAATAAGGAATTTTGGAGCATTTAAAATAGCCAAAAACCATACTTCTGAATTTTTAGAAAATCAATAATAAATCCAAAAATCCCCAAACTTTGTATATGAACACTAAATATTATTTAGAGTCCTTGGGTAAAGTTTGGTATGATTTGGACTTTGTTTGATACTTAGAGCCCAAAACCCTGCCCTGCCCTTTGAATTCCTTTACTAACTCCGAAACCCTAAGTTCTCGGAGATCTGTGAAGGAAAATTGTATTCAAGACTCTAGAAAATAAACTTTTACTATCTTTGCATCTTCACAAGCATTACATGGGCATTCATTCTTATATATATATGGTTATATTTAGAAAACGAGGAAGAAGTTAAAGTAGAAGAAGAGAAGACTTCACCACCACCACCTGCGGAACATCAGGCAGGCAGTTGTTTCTATTTTGACATCTGCGGATCCGAGCCTGATTCACCTGTAAACCAAGGCAAGCCCCGGTGCATTTGCCACCTCCTTGATTCTTTTAAACTCTTTCTCACTTGCTTGATGCATTAGGTGATAGGAGTTGATTGCTAAAACAATTCCTGCATTTCCTTCCTTGAATTTGATTACCTTCCTTGGAATCCCTATTTTACAAAAGGTTTTTCCTATGCTTAGTCTTGCTTTAGCAAAACAAAATGTTTTGTTTTTACAAAAGATGATGTTGCAAAGTGGGAGGGATGTTTTTGAAAATAAAACTTGATGGTGGATCCCTCATGGCCATTATGGGTTCAACATCAGAAGATGTACCTCTGCCAGGTACCAAACTTTGGGGATTGAAATGATTAAGCTGAGACCGAGTGGGTGACTTGCACGAGAAGAGAGTCCCAGTGTAGTGTCTCCGTCTGAGTCGATTAAGGACCGTGTCAATGTAGGCCTGCTGACCGAGGACCCTTTCACTGGTCACATGCCTTGTCATGGGTAAGCTTTGCCTCGGGCAGACTAAGGCCAGAATAAGATACCACGCAATGGGAGTGGAGAGATGGCGAGAGTAGCGTGTACCCTCCATGGCAAGAGGATGGACAGTGGTGTATCTGTGCTCTCGGTTGGCGTGAACCTGATCTGGTCTTAAGAATCCCGGTGGCGGGTTGACATATGCAAGGGTTAAGTGCTACATATGTCGTGTGATTGGAGATCCTCAGCTGAGTATAATCGATTCGGATCGCCGTACCTTCACGGTTATGAAGTCTTGGTCACTGACTTATACATAGAACTCCAGTAAAGATTAAGGGTTGTTAAGAAATTGGCTAGTGCAGGTTAAGTGTTTGAACTAGGGTAGAAAGAACTCTAGACACAGGTAATCTGGCTTAACCTGACAAGTAAAATTGGATTTTTAGGGATCCACTTTAGTAAGCATTTCTACAAATAGAGTCTTTGATTATTACTAAGCCTTACCTTGACTCCCTCAGGCCAGCATACCCTTGAGAGTCTTTTCTTAGTCAGGTAAGACTTGCTGAGTAATTCCATACTGAGGGTTTTATTCCCCATTGTTTTTAGGTGAAGAAGCGACAAACTTTTGTTGCTTCTGTTCTAAGGTGGTACCAAAGGAAGAACACCAGGAGTGAAGCTGCGGGAGGAAAGGATCCTCCATAAAAACTTTTTGTTTGATACTTATCAGGAGGAGTTTTTGCCTCCCATGGTTTGTAATAATCATACTCTGCACTCGTATATTATATGCTGGTTTGTAACAATATAACTTTGTCCTACTTTTAAATAAAGATAAGTTTATATAACCGCTTCCACATTTTCGTATCTCCGATGATTTGTAATGTCTGCGTGATGGGTGAAACGTTCTTGGGAAAGGTAAGAAAAGCAGATACCAAACTTGTCAAGTGATTCAGGAACACCTGCAGGGTTGTCTGAGGTCCGTTGGACAAGGACAACTGTAGGTGGGCCTAATGACTTGGGAGGTTCCGCCACAGCTGGTATCGGAGCGGAGCCCATCTCTACAGATATTATGAGGCATCTTCAAAAAGAATTTTCTAAGACTCATCTAGAAAATTTCTTCCCTTCTTACCTAAGTATCTCTGAAGAGTTTATTGCAAAGACCAGATAGGAAGAGTGCAATGTATAGAAGGTTGAATCAACTAAGGTTGATTCTGTAATTACACATGCATCATGCTAAAAACTAGGCTAATAAGATTTCCCCCTTAGAAAAATGACGCCGCGCACGAGAAAGACTGCGCGCAAGTCAACTGGGCCAATCGGTGTACCCCGTCATCAACTTGCCCCACGGCATGAAGATAGTAGTAGTGGGAGCAACGATCCTATTGGAGATCTGGAAGCCCAAGTGGATCAGCTTTGAACAGAACTCCGACGCAGGAATGACATATGGGTCGCGGATGGCGAAAGAATCAATGAATTGAGAAGAGACATCCGCCAACTACAAGACCAGCTAGCGGATCGGGATCTAGTGCTCGACTGGGCTGTGAACTCTCATTCATTAGCTTGGGCAAAGGAAGCTAGAGCTCGAGCCCGAGTGGAAGGGCTTAGCTCAACCGTGGATAGCTTGCAGGTTTATTGCAACACACTACATGAAGAAGTTCATGTACTGTACTCGCAACTGCTCCCGAACGTCCCTGCAGATCCTGTCAGGATGGAAGCCGGACCTTCTAGAGTAGTGGGAGAAGCACTAGGCGGTGAGCTGGACCTTTTTAGGCCCCCTCCCTCTATGAAGCTGATCGATGAATGGTCTCCTACGCCTGACAGCGAGGCTACCCAGAGTGACAAAAAGTAGGAATAGTATAGTATAGAAGTAGTACTATTGTGTAATAGGTGGTGTAATCCTATTGTAAGTATGAGTCTGTAACATTACCTTTTAAGTAATGTGAAATGGATGGTTTGTATGGCATATCATATTGCTCCAAATGTTCTTTGCCTCAGATGCCTTCCAGGACTCGCGCTCAGGATGGGGCTGGTACCTCCCGTGGGAGGGAAGCGACCCCGAATCCACCTCTAGTACCTCCGACGCTTGCCGAGGCCATCGCTGCCTTGGTAAACGCTACAGCAGACAATACCCGCTTCCTGTGGGAGATGGCAGGTCAACAGCTCCAACAACAAGGCTGGCGGGCATATTCGCAAGGCCCTCGTGAGACATCTTATCTGGACTTCTCCGAGACGCGCCCTCCATTGTTCGTCAAAGCAGAAGACCCTTTAGAGGCAGATGAATGGATCCGCGTCATTGAACAAAAATTTGGGCTTCTTCGGTGTTCAGAAACTCAAAAGCCCATGTTTGCAGCCCAACAACTTCGAGGCCCTGCCAGTACGTGGTGGGGAAACTTTGTGGCCGTTCAGTCGACCGATCATCAGATCACATGGGATGAATTCAAGTTGGCCTTCAGAGAGCATTATATACCTGAGGGAGTTCTTCACATGAAGCAAGAGGAGTTCATGAAATTGAAGCAAGGCAGGGATACTGTTACCCAGTATCTCAATAAATTCAATCACTTGTCCCAATACGCAATCGATAAAGTCAACACCGACATAAAGAAGAAGAATTGTTTCATGAGAGGTTTGAATGATCGAATGCAAAGAAAGATGGCCACTTGCATCGACCTTACTTATGGAAGGGCTGTCAGCACGGCGCTGGCAGTCGAGGCTAAATATGCGGGATCCGGAAAGTCCAAGGGGAATGGTGGCAACAGGCCCAATCAGGGCCCCGAGAAAAGACAAAGGTTGGTTATCCGACCTTTCAATCAAAATCGTTCTTTATCGCGCCCACCCTCTTTCCCATTCAAGCAACCAGTATTTATCCATCCTACCCCTGCCCCCACTGCTACAAATCAGCCGGGTGCCCCTGGCACTCGTTTCCCTGCTCTTCCAAGCTCATCAACCGGCTGCTTCAAATGTGGAAAGTCTGGGCATTTCATTAAGGACTGTCCATACCCGAGGCAGAATCAAGCAAATAATTAACAAAGTTCCGGGAGCTCCAAGGGAAATGCGGCAACCAATACCGCAGGCAGGAATACAAAGAAGACTGGACGAATTTATTACACTCAAGTGGCCACAACACCGGAAGGCGAACCGGTGATGATGGGTACGTTTCTCGTAGCCAATCACCCTGCACTTATTCTCTTTGATTCTGGTGCTTCACATACTTTCATAAGCAAAAAGTTTGTGGAGAAACACTGCATTCCATATACTGAATCAAGGGAAGGGTTTAAAATCCATTCGCCTGGAGGACAAATATTTAATAAAGAAGTGGCTTTCCAAGTGTCCGTAACATTGGCTGGACGGGACTTTCCTACTAATATGATTGTTCTGAAAGGCCAAGACATAGATGTAATCTTGGGCATGAATTGGTTGGCCCAGCATAAAGCAATCCTCAACACTGATCTGAGAACTATCAGGTTGAGTTATGGCTAAGAAGAAATTCTTTTGTCTATTCCCATAGCTATTCCAGCTAAACCAATTGGCAGAATATATGAAGTCATTATACCAGAGATCAAAGATATTCCGGTAGTATGTGAGTTCCCAGATGTCTTTCCAGAAGATTTGCCTGGATTGCCACCCGAAAGAGATGTAGAATTTGTAATTGAGTTGAAGCCAGGTACAGCTCCCATTTCTACAAGATCGTACCGAATGCCTCCAAATGAGCTGGCAGAACTCAAGACCCAATTGCAAGATCTACTAGAGAAAGGATTCATCCGGCCAAGCTCATCGCCGTGGGGTTGTCCAGCCATCTTTGTCAAAAAGAAGGATCAAACATTGCGAATGTGCGTGGATTATTGACCCCTTAATGAGGTCACTATTAAGAATAAATACCCTCTTCCGCGGATTGATATTTTATTTGATCAACTGACTGGAGCAAGGGTTTTCTCCAAAATTGACCTCAGATCGGGCTATCATCAGATCCGTATCAGGCCCGAAGATATACCAAAGACCGCATTCACTACATGGTATGGGTTATTTGAATATTTGGTGATGTCTTTCGGACTGACGAATGCTCCTGTCCACTTCACTTATTTGATGAACTCAGTATTTATGCCTGAGTTAGACAAGTTTGTGGTGGTATTCATCGATGATATCTTGATATATTCCAAGAATGAAGAGGAGCATGCTCAGCACTTGCGGATTGTATTAATGCGCTTGAGAGAACATCAGTTATATGCCAAGTTCAGTAAATGCGCGTTCTGGCTAGAAGAAATCCAATTTCTGGGACATGTGTTATCTGCCAAGGGGATTGCGGTGGATCCTAGCAAAGTCAAGGATATTTTGGAGTGGAAACCCCCAACCACTGTACATCAAGTCCGAAGTTTCATTGGACTAGCTGGCTATTACCGCTGATTTATACTAGATTTTTCCAAACTTGTGAAACCAATCATGAGTTTATTGAAGAATGATACTAAATTCAATTGGTCTTCAAATGGTAATGAAGCCTTTGAACAATTGAAGGTATTATTAACCACTGCTCCGGTATTGGCTCAACCAGACATTGAAAAGCCTTTTGATGTGTATTGTGATGCATCAGGCAGTGGTCTCGGCTGTGTATTAATGCAAGAAGGCCAAGTAATAGCTTATGCTTCAAGGAAGTTGTGCCGGCATGAGGAGCATTATCCAACTCATGATCTGGAGTTAGCTGCAGTGGTTCATGCCCTAAAAATTTGGCGTCATTATCTACTGGGAAATGTCTGTCATATCTATATAGACCATAAAAGTTTGAAGTATATCTTTACCCAGTCCGAGCTCAATATGAGACAAAGGAGATGGCTCGAACTTATTAAGGATTATGAACTGGAGATCCACTATCACCCAGGCAAAGCTAATGTAGTGGCAGATGCACTCAGTCGCAAGGCCTCCTGCCATTGTCTAACAATGAGGACTTCTGACATTACATTATGCTAGGAGATGGAGAATCTGAACCTAGGAATGATTCGGCATAGAACTTCAAATCACTTGAAGCTTGAGCCAGTCATCTTACAAAGGATAATTGACGCACAAAAGAATGATGAAGGTATGAAACATATCCATGAGAAGATAAAGGCTGGAAAAGCCAACTGCTTCAAAGAAGACGATCAAGGTGTTGTATGGTTCAACAACCGCATAGTTGTGCCGAAGAATGAAGAGGTCCGCCAACAAATTTTAGATGAAGCACATCTTAGTCGCTATTCTATTCATCCCGGAAGCACTAAGATGTATCAAGATCTGAAACAACATTATTGGTGGACGAAGATGAAGATTGAAATTGCATGCTATGTGGCTAGATGTGACACTTGCAAACGTGTTAAGGCCATACACATGAAAGCTGCTGGTCCATTACAATCTTTACCAATACCAACATGGAAATGGGAAGATATTAGTATGGACTTTATTGTGGGATTGCCTAGAACCGTGAAGGGGTATGATTCTATCTGGGTTATTGTTGATCGGCTTACGAAAATTGCTCATTTTCTGCCAGTCAAGACAGTTCACCCAGTTGCTGTTTATGCCCAATTGTACATTGCTCATATTCTTAGTTTGCACAGTATTCCGAAGACTATAGTGTCGGATCGTGGACCTCAATTTGTAGCCAAGTTTTGGGAAGCACTTCACAAATCCTTGGGTACTAAATTGCTCCATAGTTCGGCCTATCATCCTCAGACCAGTGGGCAGACTGAGAGAGTCAATCAGATACTTGAAGATATGTTACGAGCATGTGTTCTGGAGTTCCCACAGAAATGGGATGAATGTTTACCGTTAGCGGAGTTCTCATATAATAATAGCTGTCAAGAAAGCATTAAGATGGCACCCTTTGAAGCTTTATATGGACAACGATGTCGTACTCCGCTAAATTGGTCTGAACTAGGTGAAAGGTACTTCTTCAGGCCTGATTTGGTGAAAGATACCAAAGAAAAAGTTCAGAGAATAATTCACAATTTGAAGAAAGCCCAAGCTCGTCAAAAGAGTTATGTAGACAAGCGACGACAACCCTTGTACTTTCTCGTGGGAGATTATGTCTACCTGAAAGTTTCACCAATGAAGGGTGTATCACGTTTCGAGGTTAAAGGGAAGCTTGCACCCTCGGTACATTGGTCCATTCCCTATACTTGAACAATGTGGACCAGTGGCATACCGACTTCAACTACCTGAAACCTTGTCTGTTGTACACAATGTGTTCCACATGTCTCAGTTGAAGAAGTGTCTTCGGGTTCCAGATCGAACCACCAAAGTAACAGATGTTGTCCTAGAGCCAGACTTGACATATTCAAAACACCCTATTCGAGTCTTGGATCAAAAGGACAGGGTTACCTGGAGAAAAACTCTCAAGTTTTACAAGATACAGTGGAACCAACATTCAGAAAATGAGGCTACATGGGAAACTCGAGACTTTTCAGAAAAGAATTTCCCAGGCTTTTTAGCCTCCTAGAATTTGTGAAGTGTGTAAAATTGTTGTAATAAAGGAGTGAGCCCCAAACCACCCCTGCCTTGTACCAAAACTCAGGAAATAAAAATGTGAAGCATTTCCTTTTCCACTACTTGCCCTAGGACTTTTAATCTCGGGACGAGATTCTTTTATGGGGGAAAGGTTGTAACACCCCTGGTGTTACTGTCACTAAAACTTGAGCATAACATCATAAGCATCAGCATTTCTTGTGATTGACACACCTAGAATGCATTCACTAGGTAAAAGTTTCAAACAAGTTGTATTGATATGGCATCTTGCAAATAAAACCCTAGAGTAGGGTACTTAACCCTAAATGGGGTTCAGAAGGGTAAAACAAAATCCAAAAAGAGAAAACCCTAAAGCTTAAGTGAAATAGTCATAAAATGTTACTAAGGATGGACCTACATTACATTCACATCCTTGAAATACCAAAAAGCCTAAAAAGGACCCTGGAAAACCCTAAACCTAAACCCTAGGGGGCTAAGTGCAAAATCAGTGCACTTTTGGACTAAAGTGCAAAAACTATTAAAGTAAGGTGTCTTAAATCATATGGTTCACAATCATGAAGATTTGCAAGCTAAACCCTAAATTTTGGACCTATTTGCAAAAAGACCCTCTTTGAGTTCTAAACCTAAGTCTGAAATTCAGTGTGGTTGACTCAACTTTGAGCCCTTGTATCTTCCAAATTATTGAGACTTTTCCCTAGGTCACCACATCAATTATGTAGATCTATCATAGGAGAATAACTTTGCTTAAGAGAGTAAGCAAGGTTGTTGTGAAGAATTGGGAGAAAAATGCACTCAAAGTTGGGCTGTCAGGCTATTTAATGACTGAAATTCAGACCCACATTGTTACTGAGTCATCTTTGGACTGGAATTCAAGCATGATCGAGCAAGAATTTGACTAGGATTGCTATAACAATATTGTAGCTAGATCTTAGGGCTGTAACTTTGCTATAGAGTGATGATCATGTTACTACATGAAATTGGGAGTAAATCTCCCTGCAAATCGCTCTGTCAGATGTCTGAATCACATGCTGATGGTACAGTACCTGAACCTGATCTTGGTACAGCTCCCCTGGCCACCGGTGATCCCTCACCGAGATTAGTGTTGCTCGCCGTGATTCGTGCGTATGGGCTAAGGATTGTGTTCACCGGCGAAAAGATCTCGCCGTGGGTATAGTCGGGGAACTGTGGCCGGCTGTTTACCATACCCCCTTGTGCCACGACGTGGCCGCACGACCGTCGCTACAATGATCGCCGGTCATCGTCGTCCGCCACGCTGCCAAGCCTTACTACTACCCCGCTATAGATCACTAAGGCCAGCCTCGTCGTCACCAGAGAGTTAACCCAGTAAAGGCCACGTTGAGCGGCCATCGATGACTCATCCTGTTTCTTACTGATCACCACCCACCGCTCAAATTCGTTGTGCTCGAGGTCGATCTCTATAAATTAAAGCCACCGTGAGCTCCGTAAGATCATCGCACACCCAGCCACCCAGTATTGCCCCCAGTCGATCACCAGTGAGCTCCAATTTTGAATTTCCCCCAAACACACTCAAGAACACCGCAGAACCGAGCTCGCCGTGGCGAGCCCTCCACAGGTCCGATCATGTTTTCTTCGTTCTTGTTCTAGCATTCCCGTGTGTTCCTATAACTCATCGGCCCAACCAATTGTGCTGAACCGAAGTAGATCGTCGGGAACACCTTGAATTGTCCCCGGGCTACGCGGTCACCGTGGTTAGGGCGTTTCAATACGCCGTTAGTGAAATTAAGTTAGGGAAACCTTAATCAAGGTCTGAATTAGGAGCCATTCGTCGGAGAGTGCCAGTCATGGCGTGCTCTGGCCAGTCTTAGCTCGCCGGTGCTCGGGTCTCCGCTGCACGTCATCGAGGACCTGGCGCTGTGAAGAATTAGAAGCTCAGGGTCTTTTCTGCAAGTGTCAGCGACTCGTGTAAACAGTGCAAGGAGCCCACTTGCGGTTACCCAAAAGGACAGGGCCTTATCTGCAAAGTCTACAGCGCGGGCGTGGGCGCGCGCATTTCTGCCGAGATTGGGCCGCCTGGGCTGGTTTCAGACCAGAGCTGTTCATCCCTTTTTTTTCTTTTTCTGCCAGAACTAAAATAATTCTAGAAAATTGTAGAAAAATCCCAAAAATATAAGACCAAATTTCCTAGATTCCTAATTTTTCATAGTATTTAATAAAAATGTTTTTATGATTTTTAGTTCCAATAAGGAATTTTGGAGCATTTAAAATAGACAAAAACCATAATTCTGAATTTTTAGAAAATCAATAAATAAATCCAAAAATCCCCAAACTTTGTATATGAACACTAAATATTATTTAGAGGCCTTGGGTAAAATTTGGTATGATTTGGACTTTGTTTGATACTTAGAGCCCAAAACCCTGCCTTGCCCTTTGAATTCCTTTACTAACTCCGGAAACCCTAAGTTCTCGGAGATCCATGAAGGAAAACCATAAGCATTACATGGGCATTCATTCTTATATATATGGTTATATTTAGAAAACGAGGAAGAAGTTGAAGTAGAAGAAGAGAAGACTTCGTCACCACCACCTGCGGAACATCAGGTAGGCAGTTTTTTCTATTTTGACATATGCGGATCCGAGCCTGATTCACCTGTAAACCAAGGCAAGCCCCGGTGCATTTGCCACCTCCTTGATTCTTTTAAACTCTTTCTCACTTGCTTGATGCATTAGGTGATAGGAGTTGATTGCTAAAACAATTCCTGCATTTCCTTCCTTGAATTTGATTACCATCCTTGGAATCCCTGTTTTACAAAAGGTTTTTCCTATGCTTAGTCTTGCTTTAGCAAAACAAAATGTTTTGTTTTTACAAAAGATGATGATGCAAAGTGGGAGGGATGTTTTTGAAAATAAAACTTGATGGTGGATCCATCATGGCCATGATGGGTTCAACATCAGAAAAGATATACCTCTGCCAGGTACCAAACTTTGGGGATTGAAATGATTAAGCTGAGACCGGGCGGGTGACTTGCACGAGAAGAGAGTCTCGGTGTAGTGTCTCCCTCTGAGTCGATTAAGGACCGTGTCAATGTAGGCCTGCTGACCGAGGACCCTTTAACTGGTCACATGCCTCGTCATGGGTAAGCTTTGCCTCGGGTAGACTAAGGCCAGAATAAGATACCACGCAATGGGAGTGGAGAGATGGCGAGAGTAGCGTGTACCCTCCGTGGCAAGAGGCTGGACGGTGGTGTATCTGTGCTCTCGGTTGGCGTGAACCTGATCTAGCCTTAAGAACCCCGGTAGCGGGTTGACATATGCAAGGGTTAAGTGCTACATATGTCATGTGATTGGAGATCCTCAGCTGAGTATAATCGATTCAGATCGCTGTACCTTCGCGGTTATGAAGACTTGGTCACTGACTTATACGTAGAACTCCAGTAAAGATTAAGGGTTGTTAAGAAATTGGCTAGTGTAGGTTAAGTGTTTGAACTAGGGTAGAAAGAACTCTAGACACAGGTAATCTGACTTAACCTGACAAGTAAAATTGGATTTTTAAGGATCCACTTTAAGGAGTCTTTGATTATTGCTAAGCCTTACCTTGACTCCCTCAAGCCAGCATACCCTTGAGAGTCTTTTCTTAGTCGGGTAAGACTTGCTGAGTAATTCCATACTCAGGGTTTTATTCCCCGTTGTTTTTAGGTGAAGAAGCGACAAACTTTTGTTGCTTCTGTTCTAAGGTGGTACCAAAGGAAGAACACCAGGAGTGAAGCTGCAGGAGGAAAGGATCCTCCATAAAAACTTTTTGTTTGATATTTATCAGGAGGAGTTTTTGCCTCCCATGGTTTGTAATAATCATACTGTGCACTTGTATATTATATGCTTGTTGGGTACCATAATTAGGGGTACCCCCAACGCTCCTAATCATGGCTGGTAAACACCCTCAGACCAACTGACGGGTGCGGTTCAAGTCAAGGCTTCGTCTACCCAAGGGACGCGATCTCGCCCGAGCCCAGCCTCGGGCCGAAGCAGTAATCCCAGACAAGTTCACGCCTCGCCCGAGGGCCTCCTCAGGCAGCGGGCGCCCCCTCGGCTCTCCCGAAGCCCGGCTCGGGCAGGCTTCGTTGTGAAGCAATCTTGGCCAGACCGCCTCACCAACCGACCGCTTCGCAGGTGCATTCAATGCAGGGGATGCCTAACGCCGTATCCTGACACACGCGCCTCAGTCGACCAGGCCAAAGTGACCGCAGTCACTTCGCCCCTCTTCTCTACTGTACTGATGCGATAGGAAAACAGCGCCGCTCGCCCTATTCCGACTGCTGTGTCAACCACCCAGGCAAAGACTGACAACAAGTCATGATCAACCACCGAGTTCGGCCTCGGGCACAACAGGAAGCTCCGCCTCGCCCGACCTCAGGCTCCAGCCTCAGGAGGAGGTTTCTGACTCGGCCTCGACCTCAGGCTCCGGCCTCGAAAGGAGGTCTCCGCCTCGCCCGACCCCCGGACTCGGCCTCGACCTCGATCTCGGGAGGAATCGCGTCCTCGCCCGACCTCGGCCTCGTCCTCGACAGAAGTCTCCGCCTCGCCCGACCTTGGGCTCGGACCGAACGCGCCAACAGGGGATACATCATTACCCTATTCCTAGCCTGCTCAGGCTAGGAGGAACAAGACCGACGTCCCATCTGGCTTACCCCGGCGACGGGTAATGATGGTGCCCCGCGTGCACCATGACGCCGGTGGCTCTCAGCCCCTTACGGCAGCAAGGAGACGTCAGTAGGACCCTTGACGCACTGCCAACTGTACTCCTACAGGACTCAAGCGCTCCTCCAATGGCCACGCTATCACGTGTACAGGGCTCGAACTCTCC
Source organism: Zea luxurians (assembly GCA_029449295.1). Lineage (NCBI taxonomy): Eukaryota > Viridiplantae > Streptophyta > Magnoliopsida > Poales > Poaceae > Zea > Zea luxurians. The sequence continues at coordinate 4,122,619 of JAOPSE010000090.1, forward strand.
CCCGACGACCACGTTGGCATGTACACAAGGCTTAGGTGCTCCTCTGCCGAACACGTTAGCGCATAGCTATGCCCCCCCGTTGTACGTCTGGACCTCTCCTTGCGCCTATAAAAGGGAGGTCCAGGGCCATCCTGAGGGGGGTTCGCGCGAGGGAAGGAGCGGACGAACTCTCTCTCTCTCTCCCTCTCGCGACGCGCTTGTAACCCCTACTACGAGCGGCACCCCTGGTGCAGGATAATACAAGGCTTGCCCCACATCTTGTGTTCCATCCTGCGCCAACCCATCTGGGCAGGGGCACGCAGCGATTTCACTGGTCGGTCCAAGGGACCCCCAGGTCCGAGACGTCGACAGTTGGCGCACCAGGTAGGGGCCTGTTGCGTGTTAACGAACACCTTCCCGTTGAGTTCTTGATGGGGAGTCTTCAGCAACCTCTTCAGCCCAGGACGGTGCTCCGCTTTGGGAGTCTTGAGTTCATGTCCCTCGACGGCAGCTACGACATGGTACTCCTCCCCCCGCGGCGTGACGACAACGACGGTCTCCGACTCGCCTGGCGGCGGCGAGCTCTATGACAGCATCTCCCAGCGGCGGAAGAGGAGCGCTCCGATCGTCCCCGCCACCCTCCTCACCGAAGGAGGCGGAGACGAGGCAACCATGGCCACGCGGGAGGCGGCACCTTGTCGGCTGTCGCACCAGAGCGAGTCGACGACGCCGGCACTCCCTCGGGGGACATGTTGGGCATTGTCCTCGCACCTGAGACGACGGCGGGTATCACTTCCCCGTGACGTGTTAGCCCCAAGCGGACTGATGACGCCAGCACCCTCGATGACGGTGACGGTGTACTCCGCCCCCGATGCTACTTCACCACCATCCATCGACCTAGAGGTACCGTCTATTTTCCACCCCGTACCTTTTCGGTTCAGCTTCGATCCACCTAGCGACCCCGCTGTGGTGAGCGCCTTTGTAAAGGCGTATCCAAACCTCCTGGGGTACCACATGTGGTCGACCTAGGACCGACTGACAGCCGTCTCAACCTTCGGACCGGCGGGTTCTGAGGAGGAGGACGACCCCGACTCCGGTTGGGATTTCTCTGGCCTCAATGACCCCGGTGCCATGCGGGACTTCATGTCCGCATGTGACCACTGCCTCTCCGGTTGTTCTGACGATGGCCATGACCTTGGCGACAAGGGTTACGGCCCAAGTCGCGAATGTTTCCACGTCGATCTGGGAGATCACAACGAAGGCAACCACCTCGGTATGCCAGAGGTTGACGATCCTCCTGGGCCCGCATCTCGCGTTGACATCCTGCAGGAGCTAGCTGTGGTCCTAGTCCCTGTGGGGGGTCAGGACATACAGCTCGAGCAAATCCGCGAGATGCAGGCCCGGGTCGACGAGGAAGCAGGCCGGCTTGTGCAGCTTCGACAGAACATCGAACAAGAGTGGGCAGGCCGAACACTCGCCGGAGAAGCCTATCATTGGGCCCAAGACATCCGGCGTCGCATCATCGACAATGCCAGGGTAGTGCTGCCCCCGGTCGTCAGCAGGTCTGGCCAGGACCTAGCTGCAGCGGCGATGCTACTTCGAGCCATGCCGGAGCCATCCACCACCGAGGGACAGCGTATCCAGGGCGAACTCAAGGATCTACTGGAAGGCGTCGCGGTTCGACGAGCCGAGAGCTCTGCCTCCCGCAGGCAAGCTGACCCCTCGAAGCATCACACGGTGTCCTCCTGACGCATTCGGGAAGCCTCGGTCCATCCCGAGCGCGCGTGGGACGAGGCGCCTGCCGACCGGGAACGCCTCGGCAACGAGCACCACCATCCCGACCATCGAGCCCGCATCGACGAGAAGGTGCGCTGAGGCTACCATCCCAAGCGTGGGGGACGCTGCAACGGCGATGAGGATCGCAGTCCTTCGCCCGAACCACCCGGTCCGCGGGTCTTCAGCTAGGCCATACGACGAGCGCCGTTCCCTGCCCGTTTCCGAGCCCCGACTACCATCACCAAGTACTCGGGGGAGACGAGGCCGGAGCTGTGGCTCGCGGACTACCGACTGGCATGCCAGTTGGGAGGGGCAGATGATGACAACCTCATCATCCGTAATCTACCCCTTTTCCTCTCCGACGTCGCCCGAGCCTGGCTGGAGCGTTTGCCTCCTGCGCAAATCTACGACTTGGATGATCTGGTCAAAGCTTTTGCGGGAAACTTCCAAGGTACGTACGTGCGCCCTGGGAACTCGTGGGACCTCCGAAGCTACCGCCAGCAGCCAGGGGAGTCCCACCGAGAGTACATCTGGTGGTTTTCGAAGCAGCGTACCGAGCTGCCCAATGTTACCGACTCGGATGTCATCGGGGCTTTCCTTGCCGACAACACTTGCTGAGACCTGGTGAGCAAACTAGGGCGCAAGACTCCCACCCGTGCGAGCAAACTGATGGACGTCGCCACCAAGTTCGCCTCGGGTCAAGAGGCGGTCGAAGCCATCTTCCGAAAGGACAAGTAGCCTCAGGGAGAGCCGAAGACAGATGCCCCCGAGGCGTCCGCCCAGCAGGGCACAAAGAAGAAGGCCAAAAACAAGTCGCAAGCGAAGCGCGACGCCGTTGACGCAAATCTTGTCACTGCGGCCGAGCACAGGAACCCTCGGAAACCTCCTGGAGGGGCCGGCGCGTTCGACAAGATGCTCAAGGAGCCGTGCCCCTATCACCAGGGGCCCATCAAGCACACCCTCGAAGAATGTGTCATGCTCCGGCGCTACTTCCATAAGACCGGGCCCCCGGCGGAAGATGGCAAGGGCCATGACAACGACAAGAAGGAGGGCGGCAAGGAAGAGGGGTTCCCGGAAGTCCATAACTGCTTCATGATCTACGACGGGCAGGCGGCGAACGCCTCGGCTCGGCACCGCAAGCAGGAGCGCTGGAAGGTCTGCTTGGTGAAGGTGGCAGCGCCCGTCTACCTAGACTGGTCCGACAAGCCTATCACCTTCGACCAAGGCGACCACCCCAACTTCGTGCCAAGCCCAGGAAGGTACCCGCTCATCGTCGATCCGATCATCGGCAACGTTAGGCTCTCCAAGGTCCTCATGGACGGAGGAAGCAACCTTAACATCATCTACGCTGAGACCCTGGAACTCTTAGGGGTTGATCGGTCCGAGGGCCGGGCTGGTGTGGCACCCTTCCATGGGATCGCGCCCGGGAAGCAAATCCTACCCCTCGGACGGATCGACTTACCCATCTGCATCGGAACTCCCTCTAACTTCCGAAAGGAAGCTCTCACCTTTGAGGTCGTCGGGTTCTGAGGAACCTACCATGCGGTATTAGGAAGACCATGCTACGCCAAGTTCATGGTCGTCCCCAACAACACCTACCTCAAGCTCAAGATGCTGGGCCCAAACGGGATCATCACCGTCGGATCCACGTACCACCACGCGTACGAATGCGATGTGGAGTGCGTGGAGTACGTTGAGGCTCTCGCCGAGTCCGAGGCCCTCATCGCCGACCTGGAACGCCTCTCCAAGGAGGCGCCCGACACGAAGCGGCACGCCGGCAACTTCGAACTAGTTGAGGCGGTCAAGTCCATCTCTCTCGATCCCAGCAACGACGCTAGCAAGAAAGTTCGAATCGGCTCCGAGCTCAACCCCAAATAGGAAGCAGTGCTCGTTGACTTTCTCCGCGCAAACGCCGAAGTCTTTATGTGGAGTCCTTCGGACATGCCCAGCATACCGAGGGATGTCGCCGAGCACTCACTGGACATCAGAGCTGGAGCCCGACCCGTGAAGCAAACTTTGCGCTGTTTCGACGAAAAAAAGCACAGGGCCATAGGCGAGGAGATCCACAAGCTACTCGCGGCAGGGTTTATCAAAGAGGTATTCCATCCTGAATGGTTAGCTAACCCTGTTCTTGTAAGGAAGAAGGACGGGAAATGGAGGATGTGTGTAGAGTACACTGGTCTAAACAAGGCATGTCCGAAAGTTCCCTATCCTCTACCTCGCATCGATCAAATCGTGGACTCCACTGCTAGGTGCAAAACCCTGTCATTCCTCGATGCCTACTCAGGCTATCACCAAATCAAGATGAAAGAGTCCGACTAGCTCGCGACTTCTTTCATCACACCTTTTGGCATGTACTGTTACACTACAATGCCATTTGGTTTGAGGAATGCAGGCGCCACTTACCAGAGGTGCATGAACCACGTGTTCGGAGAACGCATCAGCAGAACGGTCGAGGCTTACGTTGATGACATCGTTGTCAAGACGAAGAGAGCCTCCGACCTCCTCTCTAACCTTGAAACAACATTCAAGTGTCTGAGAGCGAAAGGTGTGAAACTCAACCCCGAGAAGTGTGTCTTTGGAGTCCCCCGAGGCATGCTCCTTGGATTCATCGTCTCCGAGCGGGGCATCGAGGCCAATCCGGAGAAAATCGCGGCCATCACCAACATGGGACCGATCAAAGATTTGAAAGGAGTACAGAGGGTCATGGGATGCCTTGCGGCTCTGAGCCGCTTCATCTCACGCCTTGGCGAGAAAGGCTTGCCTCTGTACCGCCTCTTAAGGAAGGCTGAGTGCTTCACTTGGACCCCCGAGGCCGAGGAAGCCCTCGAAAACCTTAAGGTGCTCCTTACAAATACACCCATCCTGGTGCCCCCCGCTGCAGGAGAAGCCCTCTTGATCTATGTAGCCGCGACCACTCAGGTGGTCAGCGCCGCGATCGTAGTCGAGAGACGAGAAGAAGGGCATGCACTGCCCGTCCAGAGGCCAGTCTACTTCATCAGCGAAGTGCTTTCCGAGACCAAGGTCCGCTACCCACAAATCTAGAAGCTGCTCTACGCAATGATTCTGACACGGCGAAAGTTGCGACACTACTTCGAGTCTCATCCGGTGACTGTGGTGTCATCCTTCCCCCTGGGTGAAAGTTCCCTTTGCCCGGTAACAGGATCTGGATGTCGCCTAGAGGGGGGGTGAATAGGCGAATAAAAATTATCACTTTATAACTGGAAATTCTTACTCTACTCGAAGGCTGGATCGCAGTGGAATGAAGGACCCTTCAAGTAGGTTGCAGCGGAATTGAAGTTCCTGTCTTAAAATACCCTGCACTTTGAAGACAGCTTATAGCACATATAAATATTGAAGTGAAAGTATAGACAACAAATAAGACAGAGAAATAGCACACAGCACAGAGCAGAGCACACAGACACAAGGATTTATCCCGAGGTTCGGCCAAGCCTGAAATGCTAGCCTAGTCCTCGTTGGAGTTAGCCACACCTTGGCTTGGAGTCTATTTCAACTCCTTCCTCCGTTTGCTCAGATCTGTCAGGCGACAGATAGAGCCTTCCACTATGTTGATATCAGTTACAACGATGTCGTGGCTGCTTACAATCTTCTCAACAGCACTCCGACAGAGTAATAATGCGCTCAAGATTTTGCTCTAGCTCTCAGCAGCACTTTCCCTCTCTCTAAAGGCTTATAACTTCGCCTCTACACAAACTAGAGAGATACACAAGAGAGGAAGAGAAAGAATTGATCCAAATGGTGTATGGACTTGTTGGCTGCACTTGTGTTCTTGTTTGAGGCGCCTAGGGTCCCTTTTATAGCCCCAAATGGCCTAGGAGCCGTTGGAGCTTCATTTGGAAGCTCCCAGCCTTCCCTGGTTGCGGGTGCACCGGACTGTCCGGTGGCGCACCGGACAGTGAACAGTAACGGATTTGATTGGCAGTTTCCTTCTCTGGAACAGCTAGCCGTTGGTGCACCGGACAGGTTACTATTCACTGTCCTGTGCACCGGACACAGCTACTATTCACTGTCCTGTGCACCGGACACAACTACTATTCACTGTCCTGTGCACCGGACACAGCTACTATTCACTCGTCACCTTCGGGATACGGATACCTCACTCGTCACCTTCCGCGAAAGGCAACTCACGCTCGGTTAAGTGGTTCGGCTAGCCAACAGGCAAGTCCCAATGCTTGGAATGAGGAAGAAACATAGCTTTATATTCGGAATACCCAAATGATCAGGCCTCGACAGCCACGAAGAACAAAACATATACTTGGGGTAACTATGCTACACAGACTTAGACGTCGGCAGAACCCTCGGCGGTTCTCCCGACCTACGACAAATGTCTAAGTACTTGAAGCAGTTACATTTTGCTCCGGCAAAAACCCGGTATATCTCCTTACAAACGGGGCTCCGGTTCCGCTCCCGCGGGTATGAACAACCTCCACACCAGAGGGCCTGTGGGACAACAAATTCCAGGTGGCTCGCCGACGACCACTACACCGGCAGATCCCCACTCAAATCCTCGCGGGCCGGCCAGCGCCGATCCCCACGAGGACCAAGCGGCAGGAGGCAGCATCGGGAGCGGTGCTAGAGCCAGCTGGGCCAGCGAGCCGGACACGCTGCAGATAACGACGTCTACAGCCGACCGAACCCGCGTTGTCGAGGTCTGCCCTCTCCGCAAAGGCGGTGACAGCAGCCACCGGCGTACGGCACGACTGTTGCTCGGGTAGGGGACAGACGGCTGCGCCCTGACCGGGCAGCAGCGGTTCGCCTTCCCCCGCATGGCTGGAGGACGTCACCTCCGCAGGGCTGGAGGATGCCCTTTTCCCCCAAATGTTGGAGGAAGAAGCGGGTCGCCGGTCCACATGGGAAGCGAAACCCGGCTTGGCATGCCCTCCGCCTCAGCCCGCACGACGAAAATCCTTAAAGCCGAGCGATGGCTGAAGGGCACCGATCTCCACGAGGCCACGCTCCTCCAACGACAGCAAGAGCAAGGTGGCGCTGGTGCTCCCCATCCGGGGGCTCGAAAGGTGGAAGGGCGCAATGCATGAGGGGAAAACGAAGGCATGGCCACTGCCTCGGGGATCGATCCCCCTTTTATAGGCAGACCTACTCACTTGCACCCCTTAGCGTCACGGGCGAAGTCTCCACTGACATACTCCAGGGTTCTCCCCCTACAACACGGGGGCTGGGACCCACACGTCATGCGAGCTGATCCAAAGCGCGAAGAAGGCGAACCGCCGCACGCGAGGCATGTAACCGCCCCGCGGTTACAAGCGCTCTCCCATCTTCGCAGAAACCGGTGGTGAAAGGGTGGGCCGCCACGCGACAGGCATCCAACTGCACCACAACTGTGTGCCCTTTCGGCTTCGACCATATCCGGTGGACCAGCGCAAAGGAAGAGGGCCCGCATGTCTTGTAACCGGCGCGCCGGTTACGACATACAAGAAGCTACCCCGCCACTCGCGCCAATGCTGCGCCTCCTCGACTGCGGAACCAGTACCGCATCTCAAGGCAGCCCTACGCGTGACCCAACAGTGCCAACTAAAGGCGACGACCACGGGTTAGTCGACTGCAGGGACAGGCGCGGCGGTCGGCATGGCCCAAAAGTGGGCCGGTAGTAACTGCAGCGGAAGCAACGGTCAAATCACCCGCAGGCTCGCGTCCCCTCCTGAAGCGACAGGAGAGCCCTCTCCCACGGCGTGAAGACGATGCACCCGTGTTTCGTTCCTCGAACGGCTCACGTGCAACGGGCGCCACGCGAATCGCCCATTCTGCTGCATTAACTCCCCGGTGGAGCGGGCGACACCTCTGGCAGGCGAGGCGGGCGTCGCTTCACCTTTGCCATAATGACCGCATCAAAAAAGGTGCACCACCTTATTTAAATTCATATCCTTCCCCTCCTCCTCTCTCTCTCTCTCTTGCTACAGGGACCGAGAAAGGGGATGTTGTGTAAAGGATCCTTCTCGGCGAAGGAAGTGGGCCCCGAGCCCTCCTACTGATCAGGGGTTCGAAGGCTGGCCCCTTGGAAGGGTTTTGACAGCCGCCCCAGAGCACTCGGACTTCAAGCCCATTACTGATCAGGGGTTCGAAGACTGGCCCCTCGGAAGGGTTCGACAGCCGCCCCAGAACGCTCGGGCTCCGTGCCCATTACTGATCAGGGGTTCGTAGGCTGGCCCCTCGGAAGGGTTCAACAGTCGCCCCAGAGCACGCAGAGTGAGGGATGACTCTGGGTACGTCCGATACATGGCCGAGGCTCGGGCTACGCTCCCGAGGTACCCTAGGATATTTCCGAGACCGGCGAGAACGATTTGTAACGGAATCCCACCGGAGGGAGGCATTGAGCCCTCGGACCCTGTCGAAGGGGTCTGGGTCCGGCGAATCACCCGCAGGTACTTTTGGAACGCGCCTCTGGGCCACTAGCTAACCCCTAACGAACAGGGCACGGGCGTCCACTCGGATCACCCGTTAGCAGCTCACTGGAAACACCATGTTCGACGCCCTCCGAGGGCAACATGGTGCTTTCCCCCCTCCTCCTTGTGGAAAGGCAACGCAGGGGCGTATGATAAAAGTCGGGAAAGTCCTTGATCGTCCTCTCGCTCCGTGCAGAGGCTCGAGGGCTGCTCTCGCACCTGGCTACGGCCAAAACTGTTGACAGCGTCAACAAACTAGCTTGATAACTTGGAACCCGACCACGCACCTGGGCTACGGCCAGGCCGCATGAGGGAACGATCAGACCGGCCGAAGCACCACGAAAAGCATTCAGACCTCAGAGGAGTCAAACCACTCCTCCGAGGCCTCGGGGGCTACACCCGGCGGGTGCGCTCGCACGCACCCACTAGAACAAGGCAAAAACCGAGAAAGGCTGGTCCCCTCACCGAAAATGCGGCAAAAGCCTCCAAGTGAGTACCAACACTCCCTTCGAGGCTCGGGGGCTACTGTCGGGTACCATAATTAGGGGTACCCCCAACGCTCCTAATCATGGCTGGTAAACACCCTCATACCAACTGACGGGTGCGGTTCAAGTCAAGGCTTTGTCTACCCAAGGGACGCGATCTCGCCCGAGCCTAGCCTCGGGCCGGAGCAGTAATCCCAGACGAGTTCACGCCTCGCCCGAGGGCCTCCTTAGGCAGCGGGCGCCCCCTTGGCTCTCCTGAAGCCCAGCTTGGGCAGGCTTCGTTGTGAAGCAACCTTGGCCAGAACGCCTCACCAACCAACCGCTTCGCAGGCGCATTCAATGCAGGGGATGCCTAACGCCGTATCCTGACACACGCGCCTCAGTCGGCCAGGCCGAAGTGACCGCAGTCACTTCGCCCCTCTTCTCTACTGTACTGATGTGACAGGAAAACAGCGCCGCTCGTCCTGCTCCGACTGTCGTGTCAACCACCCAGGCAAAGACTGACAACAAGTCACGATCAACCACCGAGTTCGGCCTCAGGCGCAACAGGAAGCTCCGCCTCGCCCGACTTCAGGCTCCAGCCTCAGGAGGAGGTTTCTGAATCAGCCTCGACCTCAGGCTCCGGCCTCGGAAGGAGGTCTCCGCCTCGCCCAACCCCCGGACTCGGCCTCGACCTCGGTCTCGGGAGGAATTGCGTCCTCGCCCGACCCCGGCCTCGGCCTCGACAGAAGTCTCCGCCTCGCCCGACCTTGGGCTTGGACCGACCGCGCCAACAGGGGATACATCATTACTATTCACTATCCTGTGCACCGGACACAGCTACTATTCACTGTCCTGTGCACCGGACACAGCTACTATTCACTGTCCTGTGCACCGGACACAGCTACTATTCACTGTCCTGTGCACCGGACACAGCGACTATTCACTGTCCTGTGCACCGGACACAGCGACTATTCACTGTCCTGTGCACCGGACAGGGACTATTCACTATCTCGTGCACAGGACAGCTACTATTCACTGTCCTGTGCACCAGCCAACAACACACTAAGTGATTTTTCCTCCGTTCTTTCTCCGTTTGACTTCAACTTTTGAGAGGATTTTCTTGAGACTTAAACAAACACATTTAGAGTATAATCCAATTGATTTAGTCCTAGAAACTTACACCTTTCTTGTTCTTCTCCTAGCTTTTCTGTTTCTCCTCCAGCAGAGCTCAGAATGGTACTTTCTCTACAGAAAGAGTTAGAGAGCAAACCAAAGCACCAAATTTGTAGTAAGAGGTGTATGCAACATGGTTGAACACTCAAACCTTACATACTTAACCTTTTTCACTGTTTTACCCAATTTGGCATGTTTGAGGTCGATGTTGGACTCTAAACCATTAAGTCAACTTGACTTGATCTAGATTGACATATCTGAGCTCCAACTCCCTTGTTCATTTCTCGAGCTTGATCTTGAGCCTTATGACTTACACCACATAACTTTAGATGTTACCTCATTGGTTGTAAGTCATGTCCTTATGTAGCGATCCTTGATGCATCATAACTCTTAACTCGAGCAACCTTGACTTTGCAAGTCTTCTTCTTCACCCCTGGCTTTGGGTTCCTGGTCTCCTTGACCTTCTCCCGTGCACTCGGTACCTCGAAGCTCTTCTTGCCTCCATCCTTGGCTTGATCGGTTGTCTCTGAGTTACGCACACTGAGTCTCACTTAAGCAGTGTTCATTATCTATAGATAAATCAGTCTTTGGACCATCACACTTATTCACTTGTGTTGAACCCTGTTAGCTTTGCATTAAGCACCTGTTCAACACTTAGCACACTTGTTAGTCCTTTAATTGGGTTGTCATCCAAACACCAAAACCCACAAGAGAGCTTTCACTGGGGGAGATCATCCAGTGTCGTGAGGACTCGGGTAGGATAGCAAAGTGGGCGGTGGAAGTTATGGGCGAAACGCTATCATTCACTCCTCGGAAGGCCATAAAATCCTAGGTCTTGGCAGACTTCCTGGCTGAGTGGACTGACACCTAGTTACCGACAACTCCAATCCAGCCCGAGCTCTGGACCATGTACTTCGATGGGTCACTCATGAAAACAGGAGCATGCGCTGGCTTGCTCTTCGTTTCACCCCTTGGAAAGCATCTCCGCTACGTCATTCGCCTCCATTTTCCGGCATCAAACAACGTGGCCGAGTACGAGGCCCTGGTTAACAGGCTGCGCATCGCCATCGAGCTAGGGGTTCGGTGCCTCGACGCTCGTGGCGACTCATAGCTTGTCATCGACCAAGTCATGAAGAACTCCCACTGCCGCGACCGGAGGATGGAAGCCTACTGCGACGAAGTCCGGCGCCTGGAGGACAAGTTCTACGGGCTGGAGCTCAACCACATCGCCCGATGGTACAACAAGACTACGGACGAGCTGGCGAAGATAGCCTCGGGGCGAACGATGGTTCCTTGGACGTCTTCTCCAGAGACCTACATCAACCATCCGTCAAGATCGACGACGTGCCCGAGCCTGAGGAAGCCTCGGCCCAGCCCGAGGTACCCTCGGCCGAACCTGAGGCACCCTCGACCATCGAGGAAAAGGCCTTATCGGTCGAGGAGGAACAGAATGGGGGTCACGCCAGATCTGAACTGGCAGACCCCGTACCTGGAATATCTCCTCCGAGGAGAGCTTCCCCTCGACAAGGCCAAAGCTCGGTGGCTGGCTCGGCGCGCCAAGTCATTCGTCTTGCTGGGTGATGAAAAAGAGCTCTATCACCGCAACCCCTCGAGCATCCTCCAACGATGCATATCTATCACCCAGGGACAAGAACTGTTGCAAGAAATACACTCGGGGGCTTGCGGTCACCATGCAGCACCTCGAGCCCTCGTGGGAAATGCCTTCCGACAAGGTTTCTACTGGCCAACCATGGTGACCGATGCCACTAGGAATGTGCACTCCTGCCGGGGGTGTCAATTCTATGCAAAGCAGACGCATCTGCCCGCTCAGGCCTTGCAGACGATACCCATCACCTGGTTGTTTGTTGTGTGGGGTCTAGACCTCGTCGGTCCCTTGCAGAAGGCATCCGAGGGCTTCTTGCACCTGCTGGTTGCCATCGACAAATTCTCCAAGTGGATCAAGGTCCGACCCTTGACCAGCATCAGGTCCGAGCAGGCGGTGGCGTTCTTCACCAACATCATCCATCGATTCGGGGTCCCAAACTCCATCATCACCGATAATGGCACGCAGTTCACCGGAAAAAAGTTCCTGGACTTCTGCGACGACCACCACATCCGTGTGGACTAGGCCGCCGTAGCTCATCCCATGACGAATGGGCAGGTGGAGCGTGCCAACGGCATGATTTTGCAGGGACTCAAACCGAGGATCTACAACGACCTCAACAAGTTCAGCAAGCGGTGGGTGAAAGAGCTACCCTCGGTAGTCTGGAGTCTGAGGACGACGCCGAGCCGCGCCACGGGTTTCTCACCGTTCTTTCTAGTCTATGGGGCCGAGGTCGTCCTCCCCACGGACTTAGAATACGGCTCCATGAGGACCAGGGCGTACGACGACCGAAGCAACCAGACCAGCCAAGAAGACTCGCTGGACCAACTCGAAGAGGCTCGGGACGTTGCCTTACTACACTCGGCACGGTACCAGCAGTCGCTGCGGCGCTACCACGCCCGAAGCATTCGGTCCCGAGGCTTCCAAGTGGGAGACTTGGTGCTTTGCCCGCGACAGGACGCCCGAGGGCGCCACAAGCTCACTCCTCCCTAGGAAGGGCCCTTCATCATCGCCAAGATCTTGAAGCCTGGAACATACAAGCTGGCCAACGACCAAGGCGAGGTCTACAGCAACGCTTGGAACATCAAACAGCTACGTCGCTTCTACCCTTAAGATGTTTTAAGTCATTCATGTACCTCGTTTACATACACAAAGTCTAACCATCGAGGAAGGGTCAGCCTTGCCTCAGCAAAGCCCGACCCTCCCTCAGGGGTTAAAAGGGGGGAACCCCCTCTGCGTCAAAATTTTCCTCGGAAAAATTTTCTACCAAAACAATCTTTGTGCTTTCGACTTCTGTATCGATAGTGGGATCCTGAGAACGATGAGAGTACACGTAAGCGGCAAGGCCGACCCAGCCGAGGAACTCCTACGCCTCCGGGATACGGATACCTCACTCATCACCTTCCGTGAAAAGTAACTCTCGCTCGGATAAACGATTCTGCTATTGACAGACAAGTCATGATGCTCGAAGCAAGAGGAAAGAAGACGCAGCTTTTTAACACGACGATAAAGTGTTTAGGCCTTGGCAGCCACGAAAAAACATGTGTGTGCTACAGACAAACTATTTCCGCAGGTTCAGGCATCGGCAGGGGGAGCAGCAGCACCCTCAGCGTTGTTTCCACCCTCGGTGGAACCTGGCCCGGCCTCGGACGGCGACCCGGGCGAAAAGGACCTCCACCTAAGGGAGGACGCTAGCACCGCGCCCGCGGATGTCTCGGCCAAGCTCCAGCGGCTGCTGCCACATCTTCCTCGGCCTGGGAAGCCGCCATCTCCCGGGCCGACAAAGTCTCTTTCCGAGCCGACTCCGCCTCTATCCGCGCTAACACCGCTGCCTCCGACTCTAGCTCATCGCAGAGCAGCCGAGGGTTCTCAAAAACTGAGCAAGAGAGGCCTAGAGCGGCAAGGCCGACCGAGCCGAGGGACTCCTACGCCTCCGGGATACGGATACCTCACTCGTCACCTTCCGCGAAAGGCAACTCACGCTCGGTTAAGTGGTTCGGCTAGCCAACAGGCAAGTCCCAATGCTTGGAATGAGGAAGAAACATAGCTTTATATTCGAAATACCCAAATGATCAGGCCTCGATAGCCATGAAGAACAAAACATATACTTGGGGTAACTATGCTACACAGACTTAGACGTCGGCAGAACCCTCGGCGGTTCTCCCGACCTACGACAAATGTCTAAGTACTTGAAGCGGTTACATTTTGCTCCGGCAAAAACCCAGTATATCTCCTTACAAACGGGGCTCCGGTTCCGCTCCCGTAGGTATGAACAACCTCCACACTAGAGGGCCTGTGGGACAACAAATTCTAGGTGTCTCGCCGATGACCACTACACCGGCAGATCCCCACTCAAATCCTCGCGGGCCGACCAGCGCCGATCCCCACGAGGACCAAGCGGCAGGAGGCAGCATCGGGAGCGGTGCTAGAGCCAGCTGGGCCAGCGAGCCGGACACGCTGCAGATGACGACGTCTACGGCCGACCGAACCCGCGTTGTCGAGGTCTGCCCTCTCCGCAAAGGCGGTGACAGCAGCAACCGGCGTACGGCACGACCGTTGCTCGGGTAGGGGACAGACGGCTGCGCCCTGACCGGGCAGCAGCGGTTCGCCTTCCCCCGCATGGCTGGAGGACGTCACCTCCACAGGGCTGGAGGATGCCCTTTTCCCCCAAATGTTGGAGGAAGAAGCGGGTCGCCGGCCCACATGGGAAGCGAAACCCGGCTGGGCATGCCCTCCGCCTCAGCCCGCACGACGAAAATCCTTAAAGCCGAGCGGTGGCTGAAGGGCACCGATCTCCACGAGGCCACGCTCCTCCAACGACAGCAAGAGCAAGGTGGCGCTGGTGCTCCCCATCCGGGGGCTCGAAAGGTGGAAGGGCACAATGCATGAGGGGAAAACGAAGGCATGGCCACTGCCCGGGGGATCGATCCCCCTTTTATAGGCAGACCTACTCACTTGCACCCCTTAGCGTCACGGGCGAAGTCTCCACTGACATACTCCAGGGTTCTCCCCCTACAACACGGGGGCTGGGACCCACACGTCATGCAAGCTGATCCAAAGCGCGAAGAAGGCGAACCGCCGCACGCGAGGCATGTAACCGCCCCGCGGTTACAAGCGCTCTCCCATCTTCGCAGAAACCGGTGGTGAAAGGGTGGGCCGCCACGCGACATGCATCCAACTGCACCACAATTGTGCGCCCTTTCGGCTTCGACCATATCCGGTGGACCAGCGCAAAGGAAGAGGGCCCGCATGTCTTGTAACCGGCGCGCCGGTTACGACATACAAGAAGCTACCCCGCCACTCGCGCCAATGCTGCGCCTCCTCGACTGCGGAACCAGTACCGCATCTCAAGGCAGCCCTACGCGTGACCCAACAGTGCCAACTAAAGGCGACGACCACGGGTTAGTCGACTGCAGGGACAGGCGCGGCGGTCGGCATGGCCCAAAACTGGGCCGGTAGTAACTGCAGCGGAAGCAACGGTCAAATCACCCGCAGGCTCGCGTCCCCTCCTAAAGCGACAGGAGAGCCCTCTCCCACGGCGTGAAGACGATGCACCCGTGTTTCGTTCCTCGAACGGCTCGCGTGCAACGGGCGCCACACGAATCGCCCATTCTGCCGCATTAACTCCCCGGTGGAGCGGGCGACACCTCTGGCAGGCGAGGCGGGCGTCGCTTCACCTTTGCCATAATGACCGCGTCAAAAAAAGATGCACCACCTTATTTAAATTCATATCCTTCCCCTCCTCCTCTCTCTCTCTCTTGCTACAGGGACCGGGAAAGGGGATGTTGTGGAAAGGATCCTTCTCGGCGAAGGAAGTGGGCCCCGAGCCCTCCTACTGATCAGGGGTTCGAAGGCTGGCCCCTCGGAAGGGTTTCGATAGCCGCCCCAGAGCACTCGAACTTCAAGCCCATTACTGATCAGGGGTTCGAAGACTGGCCCCTCGGAAGGGTTCGACAGCCGCCCCAGAACACTCGGGCTCCGTGCCCATTACTGATCAGGGGTTCGTAGGCTGGCCCCTCGGAAGGGTTCAACAGTCGCCCCAGAGCACGCAGAGTGAGGGATGACTCTGGGTACGTCCGATACATGGCCGAGGCTCGGGCTACGCTCCTGAGGTACCCTAGGATATTTCCGAGACCGGCGGGAACGATTTGTAACGGAATCCCACCGGAGGGAGGCATTGAGCCCTCGGACCCTATCGAAGGGGTCTGGGTCCGGCGAATCACCCGTAGGTACTTTTGGAGCGCGCCTCTGGGCCACCAGCTAACCCCTAACGAACAGGGCACGGGCGTCCACTCGGATCACCCGTTAGCAGCTCACTGGAAACACCATGTTCGGCGCCCTCCGAGGGCAACATGGTGCTTTCCCCCCTCCTCCTTGTGGAAAGGCGACGCAGGGGCGTATGATAAAAGTCGGGAAAGTCCTTGATCGTCCTCTCGCTCCGTGCAGAGGCTCGGGGGCTGCTCCCGCACCCGGCTACGGCCAAAACTGTTGACAGCGTCAACAAACCAGCTTGATAACTTGGAACCCGACCACGCACCTGGGCTACGGCCAGGCCGCATGAGGGAACGATCAGACCGGCCGAAGCACCACGAAAAGCATTCAGACCTCAGAGGAGTCAAACCACTCCTCTGAGGCCTCGGGGGCTACACCCGGTGGGTGCGCTCGCACGCACCCACTAGAACAAGGCAAAAACCGAGAAAGGCTAGTCCCCTCACCGAAAATGCGGCAAAAGCCTCCAAGCGAGTACCAACACTCCCTTCGAGGCTCGGGGGCTACTGTCGGGTACCATAATTAGGGGTACCCCCAACGCTCCTAATCATGGCTGGTAAACACCCTCATACCAACTGACGGTGCGGTTCAAGTCAAGGCTTTGTCTACCCAAGGGACGCGATCTCGCCCGAGCCTAGCCTCGGGCCGGAGTAGTAATCCCAGACGAGTTCACGCCTCGCCCGAGGGCCTCCTTAGGCAGCGGGTGCCTCTTGGCTCTCCTGAAGCCCGGCTCGGGCAGGCTTCGTTGTGAAGCAACCTTGGCCAGACCGCCTCACCAACCAACCGCTTCGCAGGCGCATTCAATGCAGGGGATGCCTAACGCCGTATCCTGACACACGCGCCTCAGTCGGCCAGGCCGAAGTGACCGCAGTCACTTCGCCCCGTCTTCTCTACTATACTGATGTGACAGGAAAACAGCGCCGCTCGCCCTGCTCCGACTGACGTGTCAACCACCCAGGCAAAGACTGACAACAAGTCACGATCAACCACCGAGTTCGGCCTCGGGCGCAACAGGAAGCTCCACCTCGCCCGACCTTAGGCTCCGGCCTCAGGAGGAGGTTTCTGAATTAGCCTCGACCTCAGGCTCCGGCCTCGGAAGGAGGTCTCCGCCTCGCCCAACCCCTGGACTCGGCCTCGACCTCGGTCTCAGGAGGAATTGCGTCCTCGCTCGACCCCGGCCTCGGCCTCGACAGAAGTCTCCGCCTCGCCCGACCTTGGGCTCGGACCGACCGCGCCAATAGGGGATACATCATTACCCTATTCCTAGCCTGCTCAGGCTAGGAGGAACAAGACCGGTGTCCCATCTAGCTTACCCCGGCGACGGGTAATGATGGTGCCCCGCGTGCACCATGACGCCGGTGGCTCTCAGCCCCTTACGGCAGCAAGGAGACATCAGCAAGACCCTTGTCGCACTGCCAGCTGTACTCCTACAGGACTCAGGCGCTCCTCCGACGGCCACGCTATCACGTGTACAGGGCTCGAACTCTCCCCCGACGGCCACGTTGGCATGTACACAAGGCTTAGGCACTCCTCTGCCGGACACGTTAGCGCATAGCTACGCCCCCCCCCCCCCGTTGTACGTCTGGATCCTCTCCTTGCGCCTATAAAAGGGAGGTCCAGGGCCATCCTGAGGGGGGTTCGCGCGAGGGAAGGAGCGGACGAACTCTCTCTCTCTCTCTCTCGGGCGACGCGCTTGTAACCCCTACTACGAGCGGCACCCCTGGTGCAGGATAATACAAGGCTTGCCCCACATCTTGTGTTCCATCCCACGCCAACCCATCTGGGCAGGGGCACGCAGCGATTTCACTGGTCGGTCCAAGGGACCCCCCGGGTCCGAGACACCGACAATGCTGGTCTGTAACAATATAACTCTGTCCTACTTTTAAATAAAGGTAAGTTTATGTAACCGCTTCCGCATTTTCGTATCTCCGATGATTTGTAATGTCTGCGTGACGGGTGAAACGCTCTTGGGAAAGGTAAGAAAAGCAGATACCAAACTTGTCAAGTGATTCAGGAACACCTGCAGGGTTGTCTGAGGTCCGTTGGACAAGGACAACTGTAGGTGGGCCTAATGACTTGGGAGGTTCCGTCACAGCGTGCAGCTTCTCCACAACCGCCAGCGCAGTGGCACGGTCGCCCCACACGGTGAGGACCCCGGCTAGGGACGACATCTTGAGGACCAAATACCCGTAATGGGCAATGGCCATGAACCGGTACAGGGCTGGCCTACCAATGATGGCATTGAATGGGAGGTTAACCTCCGCAACGTCAAACTGGACGTTCTCCGTGCGGAAGTTTTCCTCTGTCCCAAATGTTGAGTCCAGCCGGGACACCAGAGAATGGACGAGAGGGTCCCAGTCGAGACCCTGGGATCTGCAGCTGCTTGAACGCAGCGTGGCTGATGACGTTGAGTCCAGCCCCACCATCGATCAGGACGTGATGCAGCTTGATGTTGGTGAACAGCAGCAGCACCAAGCGCAGGGCGGTTGGTGGCTCGCGGTGTGGAAGACGCAGCCTCTTCCTCCACCGGGAAGTCCTCGGGTATGAAATCATGGTGCTCAACGATATGGACCATGGTGTCGAGCAGAAAAACAAGCAAAAACCTAAAGCCTAAGCCCCTACCTGGCGCGCCAAATGTCGGAGAGGAAATTCTCCGGCCAGGTGGCGGAACGCACCCGCCCAAAATCCTAAGATGAGGAGGGGGCCTAAGCGTTTTGCCTGTCTGCTAGATGGACGATGAACACAAGAGCACACAAGAGTTTAGAGTGGTTTAGGCCGCCGGAGCGTAATACCCTACTCCACTATATGTTGTATTGAGCTTGATAGCTTGTATGAACTTGTGAGTCTGAGTTGGGTCTAAGTCAGTCTGAGTGAGCTTGTAAGTGAATGTGCCTTGTAACGTCGTGTGCCCTCCCTTTTATAGCTCAAGGGGGCACGTACAAGGATACTGAGCCCCGACATGTGGGCCCAGGGGCAAAATGGAAGGAAATAACTAATGCCTGTAACGCTTGGGCGATCTCCGAGCGCCATAATGTCTGTAGTTCATACAGTATTGATATGTCGCCGCCGCTTCCTCGGTACGCGCGAGTCATGATGAGTGCAGCGCATGCGGCAGTATTGATGTGTCGCTTGCCAATGGAATGGACAGGCACGCCGCATGCGGGATGGCCTGGTCGCCGCCCGTCAGCGGAGGGGACATGGCTCATTAAATGCTGGGGAGGCACATCGCCTGCCAGTGGAATGGACAGGGCTCATTAGATGCCGAGGAGGCACATCACCTGCCAGTGGAATGGACAGGCGACGCGCCTTATCCGCAATAAATGCAGAGGCCGCGCGGCCTAGAGGCCTTACGTCAGGCTCCGCCCACTGGCTTACATCACGGGCAGTAAGCCACATGGCAGCATCGGATCTCCGCTTGAGCGGGGAGCAGAAGCGTACACGGTATGGCCCGGACACGTGTCGGCTCCAAATCCCCGCCTGGCCTTGAGTAAGGCCTGGGTATTCTTTGTCCCAGAATCTCGGGACCCTGCTGTGAGTGGCCCGGACCCCACACAGAGGGGTCTGGAAACCGTCCTAGGGGTTCGGTTCGCGCCCGTGGAGGTCCTGGACCTTACTCGGAGGTCCGGTCTGTATATACAGGGGTTCGGCACTTTTCCATGGGGGTCCGGACCCACTGTTGATACCTTGGAGTATATCGTCTTCTCTGGCCACGTGGCGGCCCCAGAGCCATCCACATGGTGGGGTCGGGTGTTGTTTACCACGCGACTAGAGATAGCCGCGCGGGCACCGCATCTTCATACTGTAGTAAGGGGTACCCCTGTTTCGGGGTACCGATAGGGTCACTCGGAGAAGTACCATTAGAATGTGCAAAGTCAAATGGGGTCACCACTCAGAAGAAGAAGCAACCTGAGAAAGAGAAGATGATTTGAAAGCCAAGTACCCTGAACTCTTTTCTAGCCAGCCCTGAATCTCGAGGGCGAGATTCTTTTAATAGGGATAGGTCTGTAACACCCTGATTTTGGGGGGTATAAAATTTCTTTCTAATTATCACCCAAAATCATGTATTACTCTTCTTTTTCTCACTCTAGGTTTTCTCTCTCTCTAGATTCTTTCTCTCGTTTTCCTTTTGATTAGAAATAGCTTAAACTAGTGGAAGTTAATTATTTATTTTTGCTAAAACCTTATGGGTCATGACATGTTGCATCATGCTGAGCTTAAAATATTATTTGAAGTGTTGCACATGTTTGAATTTATTTGAAATTGAAACCTAATTTGAATTTGGATTTGAAAACCCTATAGAAAAAGAAATAGAAAAGGAATTAGAAAATCCAGAGAAAAAGAAAAAGGGAAAGCAGCCCAGCCGGCCCAAGTCGGCCCAGCCAGGCCGCGCACCCGCGCGCCCGCGCCGTCTGACAGGCGAACCCCGCCTGTCAGCGACAGTTCTCCCTCGCGCGCGCCCTCCCTCTCTCGCTCACTGTTCAGTGGGGCCGATCTGTCGGTGCCAGTTTCCTTCACCCGCGCGCTCCCTCTCTCTCTGTCTCACGGGCCTGGATCGCCAGTCGTCGAGCCGTTGCCCCGTGCGCCCCTTTCTTCTCTCTGCGCCGTGGGCCTGCCCTGTCAGTTCCGCCCCCTCCGCGCTCGCCATGGACCGGCACGTGCGCACTCGCGCACGTCGCCGGATTTCTCAGCCACGACGCCCGCTCACATGCCTAGCTCCCTTCTTAGAGCCTCGCCAGTGCCCCGCGCACACCCCTCGCCTCAATTCGCATAGCTTCACCCTCTCTCGCGCTCTGCCCACGTCGCCAGCCACCACCGGAGACCCGTGCCCGTGCTCTCGGCCATCCAGCTCGCCGGAGACCGCTCCAAGCCTCCCCGAGCTCCGCCCCGAGGTGAGACACTCGTCCCCGTGCCGAATTTCCCCTATTGCGCCCTGTGTTCGGCCAATTTCACCTTCGCTGGTGCTCGGCCGCGGCGGTCCGCCGTGCTCGCGTGGTGGCCGGCCGATTTAGCCCGGTCTAGTTCACTTGAGTAGGTCCCTGTGTCACCCCTGCCTCTGCTGAAGTTAGCCAAGGCCTTAGCGCGCCTTAAGTCCCCTCCCCGTGGCCGGAATGGCTCACCGGAGTTACTTCGGCCCGCCCGAGGCTTTCTCATCACCTTTCTCCCCTCTCTGTCCGTGGATTCATGGCCTCTTCCCCACCATTAAGTTCGTCGTGGCGCCCTCTCCCTCTCTGCCCAACTCCGGCAACCCCGGAGCCACCCTAGCTCGCGCCAGCCTCAACTCCGGGGACCTCACCGCCGCGAAGAGGAGCGGCGCTGTCTGCAGCCGTCTGTTTTTCCCCTGGTCTGATCCCCTCCATCCGATTCAGATCGAACGGCTCAGATCACGGATAACGCTTCGCACACGTGCGCCCTGACGCCCTGGCCCGCCTGTCAGCGCCCGAACCCCCTGGCGCTGGGCCCGCTCGGTCAGCGCGCTCTTCCCCCTCTGTCGTTGACACTCCCTGGCCCGCCTGTCAACGCTCGCCCGCTCGCGCGCGCCCCCTCGGCCGCAGATCTAATCTCGGCCGTTGGTTTTAGATCTAACGGTTAGATTCACCCGATACCCCTTTGCGCGGTAATTTTCTTAAAGAGACCCTAGGTTTATTGGAAATCAACCCGTCGTCCCTGGTTTTCATGCACACGCCCCTGTAATCTTGCAGATTTAGCCTTGGACTTTTAAATATTCACAGAATTAGCCCTAATTTCATATTTTGAATTCCCAAACTTGTTTATTTCATAACTTTTGCATATGAACTCCAAATTTAGTGATTCAAATTGCAAAATGTTCATAGAATTATTCTCTGTCTAAATAAAATGGTTTCATTTACTGTCTACACACTCTAATTTTTAGGATTGAATATGAACTGATGTAGATGTATTTTTATTTATTTAATAAAATAAATAAAAGGAGAACCTCAGAGATTTAAACATGTGTAAGCTTGTGAGATTCATAATGTGTATTACGTGAGTTTACCTCTATTCATAGGTCACAATAAAATAAGTTGAACTATGTTTATGTACTTGTAAGTAACACTTAGTGTAAATAGTAATCTATTTTCAAATAAAGTTAATGTATGTTATAGTTTATGTTATACTTTGAATTCAGTATCCCTTATGTAGTATTGTGTCCTTTTAAGATGTGATCCAATGTTTGTATATGTGTGGTGTGATGTTCATTTGTACTTTCCAAATGTATTGAATGCATGCTCGCTTTATTTAGACAACGAGCAGTCCGAGGTTCCTGAGTGTGTTGGTGGAGACCTCCCTGAGCAGCAACCTGGTGAAGGCAAGTGGCCTCTGACCTATTATGTCCTACATACTTTATGATTCACTGTCCCGCATTACATTACTTAAACCTAAGGATTGACTAGCTTTCTATTTACTTTATCCTTGTTTACATTTTGGGGTTATCATGGTTAGCATGTTGCTACTGTCTTAACTTAATCAATGAACATGATGTGAACATTTATGATACGATATTGTTATCCTGATTATGTGGATGATCTTGTGATACCTTAGGGGGCTCAAGCCTTTTTCCTGAGTACCTCTCCGTAAGGACCTGTTCATGGAGTGACCACCCGGGATAACAGTACAACCATGAGGGTGGAATGGGACGCCCTTAGCTGATTAATTAGATGTACCTGGGGTGTAGTTGGCTTTGCCAGAGGGCCGTGAATGGGGGCCGAGGCGTAGTGCTCGCTCTGCCAAGGTTGGGTTGCAGACGTTCTTTCGATTTGGTTTTGTTAGTCACCCACCATGGGGAGGTGTACTGCATTTGTACGACTGGCGAAACCTAACGAGCAGCTATGCATCAGGGGAGTCTTTGTAAAGGCTATGTAGTGTATCCCTGGCCATTCACCTTGGTAGTGAAGATCGGGTCTGTACAACCCAGGCTGGAAAGGGATCACGACTTGTGGGTAAAGTGTACAGCCTCTGCAGAGTGTTAAAAACTGGTATATCAGCCGAGCTCACGGTTAAGAGCAGCCTTGGGATCCTCTTTGATTAGAAGAACTTTGGATACTTTTATGATGATGGTTAATTGAATGTCGCCTAGAGGGGGGTGAATAGGCAAATCTGAAATTTATAAACTTTAAGCACAACTACAAGCCGGGGTTAGCGTTAGAAATAAAGTCAAGTCCGAAAGAGAGGGCGAAAACAAATCACAAGCGAATAAGAGCGGATGACACGGTGATTTGTTTTACCGAGGTTCGGTTCTTGCAAACCTACTCCCCATTGAGGTGGTCACAAAGACCGGGTCTCTTTCAACCCTTTCCCTCTCTCAAACGGTCACTTAGACCGAGTGAGCTTCCTTCCTTGATTTCCCGGGCCACTTAGACCCCGCAAGGACCACCACACAATTGGTGTCTCTTGCTTTGCTTACAAGGCTTTGAGAGTAAGAATGAGAGAAAGAAGAAAGCCAACCAAGCAACAAGAACAACAAAAGAACACAAGTTGATCTCCTCACAAGTCCTAAAACTAGAGTTAAATTGTGGACTTTGATTTGATCGGAGGCTTTGATTTGTGTCTTGGAGTGTTGTGTATTGCTCTTGTATTGAATGAGGAGTAGTGAATGCTTGGGTGCCTTGAAGAGTGGTGGTTGGGGGTATTTATAGCCCCAACCACCAAAATGGCCGTTGGGGAACTCTGCTGTCGACGGACGCACCGGATAGTCCGGTGCGCCACCGGACACTGTCCGGTGCGCCAGCCACATCACCCAACTGTTAGGGTTCGACCGTTGGAGCTTCTGACATGTGGGCCACCGGACAGTCCGGTGGCGCACCAGACAGTCACTGTTCACTGTCTAGTGCGCCATCTGCGCCTGCTCTAACTTATGCGCGTGCTGTCCGTGCACTGTAGCTTACTGTTCATCTTTTGTAGACGACCGTTGGCGCTGTTAGCCATTGCTCCGCTGGCACACCGGACAGTCCGGTGAATTATAGCGGAGAGGCAATCCCAGAAACCCGAAGGTGGCAAGTTTGGAGTGATTCTCCCTGGTGCACCGGACACTGTCCGATGGCACACCGGACACTGTCCGGTGGCACACCGGACAGTCTGGTGCGCCAGACCAGGGCAACCTTCGATTGTCTTTTGCTCTTTTCATTTGAACCCTTTCTTGGACTTTTTATTGGTTTGTGTTGAACCTTTGGCACCTGTAGATCTTATAATCTAGAGCAAACTAGTTAGTCCAATTATTTGCGTTGGGCAATTCAACCACCAAAATCATTTAGGAAAAGGTGTGAGCCTATTTCCCTTTCAATCTCCCCCTTTTTGGTGATTGATGCCAACACAAACCAAAGCAAATATATAAGTGTAGAATTAAACTAGTTTGCATAAGGTAAGTGCCAAGTTTGTTGGGAATTAAACCAATATACATTTCTACATTTCATAGGAAATGCATGGATGCTTTCTTTATTTTTAACATTTTGGACCACGCTTGCACCACAAGTTTTGTTTTTGCAAAATCTTTTGGAAATTCTTTTCAAAGTCTTTTTGCAAATAGTCAAAGGTAAATGAATAAGATTTCGAGAAGCATTTTCAAGATTTGAAATTTTCTCCCCCTGTTTCAAATGCTTTTCCTTTGACTAAACAAAACTCCCCCTTAATGAAATTCTCCTCTTAGTGTTCAAGAGGGTTTTAGATATTAATTTTTGAAGGAGGTTATACCAATTTGAAATTATATCAAAAAATAAGATATCAATTGAAAAACTTCTTTAATACAAATTGAAAGAACACATTTTTTGAAATTGGTGGTGGTGCGGTCCTTTTGCTTTGGGCTAATACTTTCTCCCCCTTTGGCATGAATCGCCAAAAACGGATGCTTGTGAGTGAAATATAAGCCCTTTTTTTACTTTCTCTCCCCCTTTGGCAAACAATATATGAGTGAAGATTATACCAAATTGGAGAGCGGTGCAGAGTGACGGCGAAGGATGAATAATTCGATGGAGTGGAGTGGAAGCCTTGTCTTCGCCGAGGACTCCATTTCCCTTTCAATCTATGACTTAGCATGAAATACACTTGAAAACCACATTAGTCATAGCACATGAAAGAGAGATGATCAAAGGTACATAAATGAGCTATATGTGCAAAGTATCAATCAAAATTCCTAGAATCAAGAATGTTTTAGCTCATGCCTAAGTTTGGTAAAGGTTTTCTCATCTAGTGGTTTGGTAAAGATATTGGCTAATTGTTCTTTGGTGCTAACATATGCAATCTCGATATCCCCCCTTTGTTGGTGATCCCTCAAAAAGTGATACCGAATGGCTATGTGCTTAGTGCGGCTGTGCTCAATGGGATTATCCGCCATGCGGATTGCACTCTCATTATCACATAGGAGAGGAACTTTGGTAAATTTGTAATCATAGTCCCTAAGGGTTTGCCTCATCCAAAGCAATTGCGCACAACAATGGCCTGCGGCAATGTACTCGGCTTCGGCGGTAGAAAGAGCTACAGAATTTTGTTTCTTTGAAGCCCAAGACACCAGGGATCTTCCCAAGAACTGACAAGTCCCTGATGTGCTCTTTCTATCAATTTTACACCCTGCCCAATCAGCATCTGAATAACCTATTAAATCAAAGGTGGATCCCCTAGGGTACCAAAGGCCAAACTTAGGTGTATGAACTTAATATCTCAAGATTCGTTTCACGGCCTTAAGGTGAACTTCCTTAGGATTGGCTTGGAATCTTGCACACATGCATACGAAAAGCATAATATCCGGTCGAGATGCACATAAATAGAGTAAAGATCCTATCATCGACTGGTATACCTTTTGATCTACGGATTTACCTCCCGTGTTGAGGTCGAGATGCCCATTGGTTCCCATGGGTGTCTTGATGGGCTTGGCATCCTTCATTCCAAACTTGGTGAGAATGTCTTGAGTGTACTTTGTTTGGCTAATGAAGGTGCCCTCTTGGAGTTGCTTCACTTGAAATCCTAAGAAATACTTCAACTCCCCCATCATAGACATCTCAAATTTTTGTACCATTATCCTACTAAACTCTTCACAAGTAGATTTGTTAGTAGACCCAAATATGATATCATCAACATAAATTTGGCATACAAACAAATCATTTGCACTAGTTTTAGTAAAGAGAGTAGGATCGGCCTTTCCGACTTTGAAGCCATTAGCGATAAGAAAATCTCTTAGACATTCATACCATGCTCTTGGGGCTTGCTTGAGCCCATAAAGCGCCTTAGAGAGTTTATAGACATGGTTAGGGTGCTCACTATCTTCAAAGCCGGGAGGTTGCTCAACATAGACCTCCTCCTTGATTGGTCCATTGAGGAAGGCACTCTTCACGTCCATTTGGTAAAGCTTAAAGCCATGGTAAGTAGCATAGGCAAGTAATATGCGAATTGACTCAAGCCTAGCTACGGGTGCATAGGTTTCACCAAAATCCAAACCTTCGACTTGTGAATATCCCTTGGCCACAAGTCAGGATTTGTTCCTTGTCACCACACCATGCTCATCTTGCTTGTTGCGGAAAACCCACATGGTTCCTACAACATTTTGATTAGGACGTGGAACAAGATGCCATACCTCATTCCTCGTGAAGTTGTTGAGCTCCTCTTGCATTGCCAACACCCAATCCGAATCCCTTAATGTGTCTTCCACCCTGTAGGGCTCAATAGAAGACACAAAGGAGTAATGTTCACAAAAATGAGCGACACGAGATCGAGTGGTTACCCCCTTATGAATATCGCTGAGGATGGAGTTCACAGGGTGATCTCGTTGTATCGCTTGGTGGACTCTTGGGTGAGGCGGTCTTGGACCCTCATCATCTTCCTTGTCTTGATCATTGGCATCTCCCCCTTGATCATTGTCCTCCTCTTGAGGTGGCTCCTCTTGATTTTCATTTTCATCATCTTGAGCTTGATCCTCATCTTGGGTTGGTGGAGATGCTTGCATTGAGGAAGATGGTTGATCTTATGCTTGTGGAGGCTCTTCGGATTCCTTAGGGCACACATCCCCAATGGACATGTTCCTTAGCGCGACGCATGGAGCCTCTTCATCATCTAGCTCATCAAGATCAACTTGCTCTACTTGAGAGCCGTTAGTCTTATCAAACACAATGTCACAAGAAACTTTAACTAGTCCAGTGGACTTGTTAAAGACTCTATATGCCCTTGTGTTTGAATCATAACCAAGTAAAAAGCCTTCTATAGCCTTAGGAGCAAATTTAGATTTTCTACTTCTTTTAACAAGAATAAAACATTTGCTATCAAAGACTCTAAAATATGAAGCATTGGGCTTTTTACCGGTTAGGAGTTCATATGATGTCTTCTTGAGGATTCGGTGAAGGTAGAGACGGTTGATGGCGTAGCAAGCGGTGTTGATTGCTTCCGCCCAAAACCGGTCCAAAGTCTTGTATTCATCAAGCATGGTCCTCGCCATGTCAAGTAGAGTTCTATTCTTCCTCTCCAATACACCATTTTGTTGAGGTGTGTAGGGAGAAGAGAACTCATGCTTGATGCCCTCGTCCTCAAGAAAGCATTCTATTTGAGAGTTCTTGAACTCCGTCCCATTGTCGCTTCTTATCTTTTTGATTCTCAATCCGAACTCATTTTGAGCCCGTCTCAAGAATCCCTTTAAAGTCTCTTGGGTTTGAGATTTATCCTGCAAAAAGAACACCCAAGTGAAGCGAGAATAATCATCCATAATAACTAGACAGTACTTACTCCCGCCGATGCTTATGCAAGCAATCGGGCCGAATAGATCCATGTGGAGTAGCTTGAGCGGCCTGTCAGTCGTCATGATGTTCTTGTGTGGATGATGAACACCAACTTGCTTCCCTGCTTGACATGCGCTATAAATCATGTCTTTCTCAAAATGAACATTTGTTAGTCCCAAAATGTGCTCTCCCCTTAGAAGCTTATGAAGATTCTTCATCCCAACGTGGGCTAGTCGGCAATGCCATAGCCAACCCATGTTAGTCTTAGCAATTAAGCAAGTGTCGAGTTCAGCTCTATTAAAATCAACTAAGTATAGATGACCCTCTAACACTCCCTTAAATGCTACTGAATCATCACTTCTTCTAAAGACAGTAACACCTATATCCGTAAAAAGACAACTGTAGCCCATTTTACATAATTGAGAAACTGAAAGCAAGTTATAGTCTAAAGAATCTACAAGAAAAACATTGGAAATAGAATGGTCAGGAGATATAGCAATTTTACCAAGTCCTTTGACCAAACCTTGATTTCCATCCCCGAATGTGATAGCTCTTTGGGGATCATGGTTTTTCTCATAGGAGGAGGACATCCTTTTCTCCCCGGTCATGTGGTTTGTGCACCCGCTATCAATGATCCAACTTGAGCCCCCGGATACATAAACCTACAAAACAAATTTAGGCCTTGTTCTTAGGTACCCAAACGGTCTTGGGTCCTTTCACATTAGAAACAAGCACCATGGGTACCCAAACACAAGTCTTTGACCCCTTGTGTTTGCCCCCAACATATTAGGCAACTACTTTGCCTGATTTGTTAGTTAAAACATATGATGCATTAAAAGTCTTAAATGAAATGTTAGGCTCATTTGATGCAATAGGAGATTTCTTTTTAGGCAATTTAACATGCGTTGATTGCCTAGAGCTAGATGCCTCACTCTTATACATAAAAGCATGATGAGAGCCAGAGTGAGACTTCCTAGAATGAATTCTCCTAATTTTGTGCTCGGGATAACCAGCAGGATATAAAATGTAACCCTCGTTATCCTGAGCCATGGGAGCTTTGCCCTTAACAAAGTTAGACAATTTCTTAGGGGCATTAAGCTTGACATTGTCTCCCTTTTGGAAGCCAATGCCATCCTTAATGTCAGGGCATCTCCCACTATAGAGCATGCTTCTAGCAAATTTAAATTTCTCATTTTCTAAGTCATGCTCATTGATTTTAGCACTAAGTTGAGCTATGTGATCATTTTGTTGTTTAATTAAGGCTAGGTGATCATGAATAGCATCAACATTAATATCTCCATCTAGTACAAATAGTAACATGCTCAATGGTAGATGTAGAGGGTTTGCAAACATTTAATTCATCAATCTTAGCATGTAATACAACATTTTCATTTCTAAGATTGGAAATAATATCATTGCAAATATTTAGATCTTTAGCCTTAGCAATTAATTTTTCATTCTCAATTTTAAGGCTAGAGAGAGATGCATTCAACTTGTCAATCTCAGTAATCAAACTAGCATTATCATTTCTAAGACTAACAAGAGAATCATCACAAACACTTGAATTCTCAACCTTAGCAATTAATTTAGCATTCTCATCTCTAAGGTTGCAAATAACATCATGGCAAGTGCTTAGCTCACTAGTTAAATTTTCACATTTTCCTACTTCCTGAGCATAAGCATTTTTAACCTTAACATGCTTCTTATTTTCTTTAATAAGGAAGTCCTCTTGGCTATCCAAGAGTTCATCCTTCTCATGAATAGCACTAATCAATTCATTCAATTTTTCTTTTTGTTGCATGTTTAAGTTGGCAAAAAGGGTGAGCAAATCATCCTCATCATCACTAGAGTTATCCTCATCACTAGATGTTGCATATTTAGTGGAGGCTCTAGATTTTACCTTCTTCTTTTTGCCGTCCTTTGCCATGAGGCATTTGTGCCGACGTTGGGGAAGAGAAGACCCTTGTTGACGGCGATGTTTGCGGCGTCCTCGTCGGAGAAGGAGTCGGTGGAGCTCTCGTCAGAGTCCCACTCCCGGCAAACATGGGCATCACCGCCCTTCTTCTTGTAGTACCTCTTCTTTTTCTTCTTCTTTCCCCTCTTGTCGTCGCCCCTGTCACTGTCACTAGAAATAGGACATTTTGCTATAAAGTGACTGGGCTTACCACATTTGTAGCAAACCTTCTTGGAGCGGGGCTTGTAGTCCTTCCCCCTCCTTTGCTTGAGGATTTGGCGAAAGCTTTTGATTATTAAAGCCATCTCCTCATTGTCGAGCTTGGAGGCGTCGATGAGGAGCCTACTTGACGTAGACTCTTCTTTCTTCTCTTCTGTTGCTTTGAAGGCAACGGGTTGCACCTCGGGTGTGGAGGTGGCGCCTTGCTCGATGATTTTCTTGGAGCCTTTGATCATTAATTCAAAGCTCACAAATTTTCCTATAACCTCCTCGGGAGACATTAGCTTGTATCTAGGATCACCATGAATTAATTGAACTTGAGTAGGATTAAGAAAAACGAGTGATCTTAGAATAACCTTAACCATTTCATGGTCATCCCATTTTGTGCTCCCGAGGTTGCGCACTTGGTTCACCAAGGTCTTGAGCCGGTTGTACATGGCTTGTGGCTCCTCTCCTTGGTTGAGCATAAATCGACCGAGCTCCCCCTCGATCGTTTCCCGCTTGGTGATCTTGGACACCTCATCTCCTTCGTGCGCGGTCTTGAGCACGTCCCAAATCTCTTTGGCGCTCTTCAACCCTTGCACCTTATTATACTCCTCTCGACTTAGAGAGGCGAGGAGTATAGTAGTGGCTTGGGAGTTGAAGTGCCGGATTTGGGCTACCTCATCCGAGTCATAGCCTTCATCCCCCATGGATGGTTCCTGTGCACCAAACTCAACAATGTCCCAAATGCTAGCGTGGAGTGAGATTAGATGGTGCCTCATTTTATCACTCCACATATTCACCGTCAAAAACCAGTGGTTTGCCTAGTGGGACGGAAAGTAAAGGAGTGCGTTTGGAAATGCGAGGATAGCATAGGGGGATCTTACTAAAGTTCTTGCGCTCATGGCGCTTAGAAGTGACGGATGGCGTGTCGGAGCCGGAGGTGGAGGGCGACGAAGAATCGGTCTCGTAGTAGACCACTTTCTTCATTTTCTTCTTCTTGTCACCACTCCGGTGCGACTTGACGTGGGGAGGTGATTCCTCCCTCTTCTGGTTGCCGGACTCCCTCGATGGAGCTTTCCCGTGGCTTGTGGCGGGCTTGTCGCCGGTCACCATCTCCTTCTTGGTGTGAGCTCCCGACATTACTTCGAGCGGTTAGGCTCTTAATGAAGTAGCGGGTTCTGATACCAATTGAAAGTTGCCTAGAGGGGGTGAATAGGCAAATCTAAAATTTATAAACTTTAAGCACAACTACAAGCCGGGGTTAGCGTTAGAAATAAAGTCGAGTCCGAAAGAGAGGGCGAAACAAATCACAAGCGAATAAGAGCAGATGACACAATGATTTGTTTTACCGAGGTTCGGTTCTTGCAAACCTACTCTCCGTTGAGGTGGTCACAAAGACCAGGTCTCTTTCAACCCTTTCCCTCTCTCAAACGGTCACTTATACCGAGTGAGCTTCCTTCCTTGATTTCCCGGGTCACTTAGACCCCGCAAGGACCACCACACAATTGGTGTCTCTTGCTTTGCTTACAAGGCTTTGAGAGTAAGAATGGGAGAAAGAAGAAAGCCAACCAAGCAACAAGAACAACAAAAGAACACAAGTCGATCTCCTCACAAGTCCTAAAACTAGAGTTGAATTGTGGACTTTGATTTGATCGGAGGCTTTGATTTGTGTCTTGGAGTGTTGTGTATTGCTCTTGTATTGAATGAGGAGTAGTGAATGCTTGGGTGCCTTGAAGAGTGGTGGTTGGGGGGTATTTATAGCCCCAACCACCAAAATGGTCGTTGGGGAACTGTGCTATCGACGGGCACACCGGACAGTCCGGTGCGCCACCGGACACTATCCGGTGCGCCAGCCACATCACCCAACCGTTAGGGTTCGACCATTGGAGCTTCTGACATGTGGGCCACCAGACAGTCCGGTGGTGCACCAGACAGTCACTGTTCACTGTCTGGTGCGCCATCTGCGCCTGCTCTAACTTCTACGCGCACTGTAGCTCACTGTTCACCTTTTGCAGACGACCGTTGGCGCTGTTAGCCGTTGCTCGCCGGCACACCGGTCAGTCCGGTGCTACACCGGACAGTCCGGTGAATTATAGCAGAGAGGCAATCCCAGAAACCCGAAGGTGGCAAGTTTAGAGTGATTCTCCCTGGTGCACCGGACACTGTCCGGTGGTGCACCGGAAGTCCGGTGCGCCAGACCAGGGCAGCCTTCGGTTGTCTTTTGCTCTTTTCATTTGAACCCTTTCTTGGACTTTTTATTGGTTTGTGTTGAACTTTTGGCACCTGTAGATCTTATAATCTAGAGCAAACTAGTTAGTCCAATTATTTGCGTTGGGCAATTTAACCATCAAAATCATTTAGGAAAAGGTGTGAGCCTATTTCCCTTTCATTAATAATGATGTTATAAAATATGATCTCTGGTATTTCCTCTTTTGAGGAGGTACTTCTGAGTAATAACTGGGTTTATTACTAAAACTTGGCTCTACTAATAGTAATAAATACTTGACCAACTAAAAGCAATTGCTTAACCTCAAACTCCACATACAACTAGTCCACTTTAGCCAAACGAGACATTTGCTGAGTACGTTGATGTGTACTCACCCTTGCTTTACAAACCACCCCACCCCAGGTTGTCCCCAGTGTACTCAGTGCTCAGGAGGTGATGCTAGCAACATGGATGACTTCGAGGAGTTCCAGGAATATGACGAGTTCTAGTTCTTTCTTAGTGGAAAACCCCCAGTCAGCTGCCTGTGTAGGCTTAGTGAAAGTCGCCTAGAGGGGGGGTGAATAGGGCGAAACTGAAATTTACAAATATAAACACAACTACAAGCCGGGTTAGCGTTAGAAATATAAACAAGTCCGCAAGAGAGGGCGCAAAACAAATCGCAAGCAAATGAAGAGAGTGACACACGGATTTGTTTTACCGAGGTTCGGTTCTCGCAAACCTACTCCCCGTTGAGGAGGCCACAAAGGCCGGGTCTCTTTCAACCCTTCCCTCTCTCAAACGGTCCCTCGGACCGAGTGAGCTTTTCTTCTTCTCAATCAAACGGGAACAAAACTTCCCCGCAAGGGCTACCACACAATTGGTGCCTCTTGCCTTGGTTACAATTGAGTTTTGATCACAAGAACAAGTGAGAAAGAAAGAAAGCGATCCAAGCGCAAGAGCTCAAAAGAACACGGCAAATCTCTCTCGCTAGTCACTAAAGGCTTGAGTGGAATTGGAGAGGATTTGATCCTTTTGGTGTGTCTAGAATTGAATGCCTAGCTCTTGTAAGTGGTTGGAAGTTGGAAAAACTTGGATGCAATGAATGGTGGAGTGGTTGGGGTATTTATAGCCCCAACCACCAAAAGTGGCTGTTGGGAGACTGTCTGTTCGATGGCGCACCGGACAGTCCGGTGCACACCGGACAGTCCGGTGCCCCCGCCACGTCATCAATGCCGTTGGATTCTGACCGTTGGAGCTTCTGACTTCTGGGCCCGCCTGGGTGTCCGGTGCACACCGGACAACCACTGTTCATTGTCCGGTGCGCCGGTATGGGCGTGCCTGACGACTGCGCGCGCAGAGCGCGCATTAAATGCGCCGCAGGTAGCCGTTGGCGCCGAAATAGCCGTTGCTCCGCTGGTACACCGGACAGTCCGGTGCACACCGGACATGTCCGGTGAATTATAGCGGAGCGGCTGCCGCGCAAACCCGAGGCTGGCGAGTTGAGGAGGCCGCGCTTCCATGGAGCACCGGACACTGTCCGGTGTACACCGGACAGTCCGGTGAATTATAGCGAAGCGGCCTGAGAAATTCCCGAAGGTGGCGAGTTCGAGTTGGAGTCCTCTGGGCGCACCGGACACTGTCCGGTGTACACCGGACAGTCCGGTGCCTCCAGCCAGAGGTGCCTTCGGTTGCCTCATTGCTCCTTTGTTGAATCCAAAACTTGATCTTTTTATTGGCTGAGTGTGAACCTTTTGCACCTGTATAACTTATGTACTAGAGCAAACTAGTTAGTCCAATATTTGTGTTGGGCAATTCAACCACCAAAATTATTTAGGAACTAGGTGTAAGCCTAATTCCCTTTCAATCTCCCCCTTTTTGGTGATTGATGCCAACACAAACCAAAGCAAATATAGAAGTGCATAATTGAACTAGTTTGCATAATATAAGTGCAAAGGTTGCTTGGAATTGAGCCAATATAAATACTTGCATGATGCGCATGGATTGTTTTCTTTGTTTATAATATATTGGACCAAATTTACACCACAAGTTTTGTTTTTGCAAACTCTTTTGTAAATTCTTTTCAAAGTCTTTTTGCAAGATAGTCAAAGGTAAATGAATAAGATTTTGCAAAGCATTTTCAAGTTTTGAAATTTTCTTCCTTTGTTCCAAATGCTTTTCCTTTGACTAAACAAAACTCCCCCTCAAATAAAGTCTCCTCTTAGTGTTCAAGAGGGTTTTAAGTCATCAATTTTGAAAATACTACTTGCTCCCCCTTTAGAACACAAAGAGATACCAATTTTGAAATGTATCAATTGAAAATCATCAATTTATTTTAAAATTAGGGTGGTGGTGCGGTCCTTTTGCTTTGGGCTCATATTTTCTCCCCCTTTGGCATGAATCGCCAAAAACGGAATCATTAGAGCCCAAAGAAGTACTTTCTCCCCCTTTGGTCATAAAATGAATGAGTGAAGATTATACCAAAGTTGGAGAGATGCTTGGAGAGACGGCGAAGGATGAGTAGTAGAGTGGAGTGGAAGCCTTTGTCTTCGCCGAAGACTCCAATTCCCTTTCAATATACCTATGACTTGGTTTGAAATACACTTGAAAACACATTAGTCATAGCATATATAAAAGAGACATGATCAAAGGTATATTCATGAGCTATGTGTGCAAGTCTAGCAAAAGAAATTCCTAGAATCAAGAATATTGAGCTCATGCCTAAGTCTGGTAAAAGATTGTTCATCAAGTGGCTTGGTAAAGATATCGGCTAATTGATCTTTAGTGTTAATGTATGAAATCTCGATATCCCCCTTTTGTTGGTGATCCCGAAGAAAATGATACCGAATGGCTATGTGTTTAGTGCGACTATGCTCAACGGGATTATCCGCCATGCGGATTGCACTCTCATTATCACATAGAAGAGGAACTTTGGTTAATTTGTAACCGTAGTCCCGCAGGGTTTGCCTCATCCAAAGCAATTGCGCGCAACAATGGCCTGCGGCAATATACTCGGCTTCGGCGGTAGAAAGAGCGACCGAATTTTGCTTCTTTGAAGCCCATGACACCAAGGATCTTCCCAAGAACTGGCAGGTCCCCGATGTGCTCTTCCTATTAATCTTACACCCCGCCCAATCGGCATCCGAATAACCAATCAAATCAAAAGTGGATCCCCGAGGGTACCAAAGCCCAAACTTAGGAGTATAAGCCAAATATCTCAAGATTCGTTTTACGGCCGTAAGGTGTGATTCCTTAGGGTCGGCTTGGAATCTTGCACACATGCATACGGAAAGCATAATGTCCGGTCGAGATGCACATAAATAAAGCAATGAACCAATCATCGACCGGTATACCTTTTGATCCACGGACTTACCTCCCGTGTCGAGGTCGAGATGCCCATTAGTTCCCATGGGAGTCTTGATGGGTTTGGCATCCTTCATTCCAAACTTGCTTAGAATGTCTTGAGTATACTTTGTTTGGCTAATGAAAGTGCCCTCTTGGAGTTGTTTGACTTGAAATCCTAGAAAATACTTCAACTCCCCCATCATAGACATCTCGAATTTCTTTGTCATGATCCTACTAAATTCTTCACATGTAGATTCATTAGTAGACCCAAATATGATATCATCAACGTAAATTTGGCATACGAACAAATCATTGTCAAGAGTTTTAGTGAATAAAGTAGGATCGGCTTTGCCGACTTTGAAGCCATTTGAAATAAGGAAATCTCTAAGGCATTCATACCATGCTCTTGGGGCTTGCTTGAGCCCATAAAGCGCCTTAGAGAGCCTATAAACATGGTTAGGGTACTCACTGTCTTCAAAGCCGGGAGGTTGCTCAACATAGACCTCTTCCTTGATTGGTCCATTGAGGAAGGCACTCTTCACGTCCATTTGGTAAAGCTTGAAGCCATGGTAAGTAGCATAGGCCAATAATATGCGAATTGACTCAAGCCTAGCTACGGGTGCATGGGTTTCACCAAAATCCAAACCTTCGACTTGTGAATACCCCTTGGCCACGAGTCGAGCTTTGTTCCTTGTCACCACACCATGCTCGTCTTGCTTGTTGCGGAAGACCCACTTGGTTCCTACAACATTTTGATTAGAACGTGGAACTAAATGCCATACCTCATTCCTTGTGAAATTGTTGAGCTCCTCTTGCATCGCCATCACCCAATCCGAATCTTGAAGTGCTTCCTCTACCCTGTGTGGCTCAATAGAGGAAACAAAAGAGTAATGTTCACAAAAATGTGCAACACGAGATCGAGTGGTTACCCCCTTATGAATGTCGCCGAGAATGGTGTCGACGGGGTGATCTCGTTGTATTGCTTGGTGGACTCTTGGGTGTGGCGGTCTTGGTTGTTCATCCTCCTTGTCTTCATCATTTGCATCTCCCCCTTGATCATTGCCGTCATTTTGAGGTGGCTCATCTTCTTGATCTTCTTGTTCAACATCTTGAGCCTCATCCTCATTTTGAGTTGGTGGGGGTGCTTGCATGGAGGAGGATGGTTGATCTTGTGCATGTGGAGACTCTTCGGATTCCTTAGGACACACATCCCTAAGGGACATGTTCCTTAGCGCTATGCACGGAGCCTGTTCTTCACCTATCTCATCGAGATCAACTTGCTCTACTTGAGAGCCGTTAGTCTCATCAAACACAACGTCACAAGAAACTTCAACAACTCCTGAGGACTTGTTAAAGACTCTATATGCCCTTGTGTTTGAGTCATATCCTAGCAAAAAGCCTTCTACAGTTTTAGGAGCAAATTTAGATTTTCTACCTCGTTTAACAAGTATGAAACATTTGCTACCAAAAACCCTAAAATATGAAATATTTGGCTTTTTACCGGTTAGGAGTTCATAGGATGTCTTCTTGAGGATTCGGTGAAGATATAACCGGTTGATGGCGTAGCAAGCGGTGTTGACTGCTTCGGCCCAAAACCGATCCGGTGTCTTGTACTCATCAAGCATGGTTCTTGCCATGTCCAATAGAGTTCGATTCTTCCTCTCCACTACACCATTTTGTTGTGGAGTGTAGGGAGAAGAGAACTCATGCTTGATGCCCTCCTCCTCAAGGAAGCCTTCAATTTGAGAGTTCTTGAACTCCGTCCCATTGTCGCTTCTAATTTTCTTGATCCTTAAGCCGAACTCATTTTGAGCCCGTCTCAAGAATCCCTTTAAGGTTTCTTGGGTATGAGATTTGTCCTGCAAAAAGAACACCCAAGTGAAGCGAGAATAATCATCCATAATAACTAGACAGTACTTACTCCCGCCGATGCTTATGTAAGCGATCGGGCCGAATAGGTCCATGTGTAGGAGCTCCAGTGGCCTGTCACTAGTCATGATGTTCTTGTGTGGATGATGAGTCCCAACTTGCTTCCCGGCTTGGCATGCGCTACAAATCCTGTCTTTCTCAAAATGAACATTGGTTAGTCCTAAAATGTGTTCTCCCTTTAGAAGCTTGTGGAGATTCTTCATTCCAACATGGGCTAGTCGGCGGTGCCAGAGCCAACCCAAGTTAGTCTTAGCAACCAGGCAAGTATCGAGTTCAGCTCTATCAAAATCTACCAAGTATAGCTGACCCTCTAACACTCCCTTAAATGCTATTGAATCATCACTTCTTCTAAAGACAGTAACACCAATATCAGTAAATAGACAGTTGTAGCCCATTTGACATAATTGGGATACGGAAAGCAAATTGTAATCTAAAGAATCTACAAGAAAAACATTGGAAATAGTATGGTCAGGTGATATAGCAATTTTACCCAATCCTTTGACCAAACCTTGATTTCCATCCCCGAATGTGATAGCTCGTTGGGGATCTTGGTTTTTCTCATATGAGGAGAACATCTTTTTCTCCCCTGTCATGTGGTTTGTGCACCCGCTGTCGAGTATCCAACTTGAGCCCCCGGATGCATAAACCTACAAAACAATTTTAGTTCTTGACTTTAGGTACCCAAACGGTTTTGGGTCCTTTGGCATTAGAAACAAGAACTTTGGGTACCCAAACACAAGTCTTTGACCCCTTGTGTTTGCCCCCAACAATTTTGGCAACTACCTTGCCGGATTTGTTAGTTAAGACATATGATGCATCAAAAGTTTTGAATGAAATGGCATGATCATTTGATGCATTAGGAATTTTCTTTCTAGGCAACTTAGCACGGGTTGGTTGCCTAGAACTAGATGTCTCACCCTTATACATAAAAGCATGGTTAGGGCCAGAGTGAGACTTCCTAGAATGAATTTTCTTGATTTTGCTCTCGGGATAACCGGCAGGGTACAAAATGTAGCCCTCGTTATCCTGAGGCATGGGAGCCTTGCCCTTAACAAAGTTAGATAAATTCTTTGGAGGGGCATTAAGTTTGACATTGTCTCCCCTTTGGAAGCCAATGCCGTCCTTAATGCCAGGGCGTCTCCCATTATAGAGCATGCTTCTAGCAAATTTAAATTTTTCATTTTCTAAGTCATGCTCACTAATCTTAGCATTAAGTTGTGCTATGTGATCATTTTGTTTTTTAATTAAGGCTAGGTGATCATGGATGGCATCAACATTAATATCTCTACATCTAGTACAAATGGAGATATGCTCAGTAGATGTAGAGGGTTTGCAAGATTTTAATTCTACAACCTTAGCATGTAGTATATCATTCTCATTTCTAAGGTTAGAAATAGCAATATTGCAAACATCAAAATCTTTAGCCTTAGCAATTAATTTTTCATTTTCAGTCCTAAGGCTAGCAAGAGAGATATTCAATTCATCAATCCTAGCAAGTAAATCAACATTATCATTTCTAGGATTGGAAATTGAAACATTACAAACATGTGAATCAACCTTAGTCAATAAATTAGCATTCTCATTTCTAAGGTTGTCAATGTTCTCATGGCAAATGCTTAGCTCACTAGACATTTTTTCACATTTTTCAACTTCAAGAGCGTAAGCATTTTTAACCTTAACATGCTTCTTATTTTCCTTGATTAGGAAGTCCTCTTGGGAGTCCAAGAGATCATCCTTTTCATGGATAGCACTAATTAGCTCATTTAATTTTTCTTTTTGTTCCATGTTAAGGTTGGCAAAAAGAATGCGCAAGTTATCCTCCTCATTTTTATCATCATCCTCATCACTAGATGTTTCATATTTAGTGGAGGACCTTGATTTTACCTTCTTTTTGCCGTCCTTGGCCATGAGACACTTGTGGCCGACGTTGGGGAAGAGAAGCCCCTTGGTGACGGCGATGTTGGCGGCGTCCTCGTTGGAGGAGGACTCGGTGGAGCTCTCGTCGGAGTCCCACTCGCGGCACACGTGGGCATCGCCGCCCCTCTTCTTGTGGTACCTCTTCTTTTCTCTTCTCTTGCCCTTCTTGTCGTCGCCCCTGTCACTGTCACTAGACATAGGACATTTTGCAATAAAATGACCGAGCTTACCACACTTGTAGCAAACCTTCTTGGAACGGGATTTGTAATCCTTCCCCTTCCGTTGCTTGAGGATTTGCCGAAAGCTTTTGATGATTAAGGCCATCTCCTCATTGTCGAGCTTGGAGGCGTCAATTGGTTGTCTACTTGGTGTAGACTCCTCCTTCTTCTCCTCCGTTGCCTTGAAGGCCACCGGTTGCGCCTCGGACGTGGAAGGTTCGTCAAGCTCGTTGATCTTCTTTGAGCCCTTAATCATGCATTCAAAGCTTACAAAATTCCCGATAACTTCCTCGGGGGTCATTAGTGGATATCTAGGATTGCCACGAATTAATTGAACTTGAGTGGGGTTAAGGAAAATAAGAGCTCTTAGAATAACCTTAACCACCTCGTGGTCGTCCCACTTTTTGCTCCCGAGGTTGCGCACTTGGTTCACCAAGGTTTTGAGCCGGTTGTACATGTCTTGTGGCTCCTCCCCTTGGCGAAGACGAAAACGACCGAGCTCCCCCTCGATTGTTTCCCGCTTGGTGATCTTTGTGAGTTCATCACCCTCGTGCGCCGTCTTGAGTAGGTCCCAAATCTCCTTTGCATTCTTCAACCCTTGCACTTTGTTGTATTCCTCCTTGCTTAGAGAGGCAAGGAGAATGGTTGTGGCTTGGGAGTTGAAGTGCTCGATTTGGGCCACTTCGTCCGTGTCATAATCCTCATCCCCTACACAAGGTACCTGTGCACCAAACTCAACAACATTCCATATACTTTTGTGGAGTGAGGTTAGATGAAATTTCATTAAATCACTCCACCTAGCATAATCTTCGCCATCAAAAGTTGGCGGTTTGCCTAATGGAACGGAAAGTAAAGGAGTATGTCTAGATGTACGGGGATAGTTTAAGGGGATCTTACTAAACTTCTTGCGCTCTTGGCGCTTAGAAGTTACGGACGGTGCATCGGAGTCGGAGGTGGATGTTGATGAAGTGCCGGTCTCGTAGTAGACCACCTTCCTCATCCTCTTGTGCTTGTCGCCTTTCCGATGCGACTTGTGAGAAGAAGATTTTTCTTTCTTCTCATTGTGGTGAGAAGAGGAAGATCTTTTCTCCTTCCGTTTGGAGGAGTCCTTCTTCTTCTCCCTCCTCTTGATGCGGGACTCTTCCGATGAAGTGCTCCCTTGGCTTGTAGTGGGCTTGTCGCCGGTCTCCATCTCCCTCTTGGTGTGATCTCCCGACATCACTTCGAGCGGTTAGGCTCTAATGAAGCACCGGCTCTGATACCAATTGAAAGTCGCCTAGAGGGGGGGTGAATAGGGCGAAACTGAAATTTACAAATATAAACACAACTACAAGCCGGGTTAGCGTTAGAAATATAAACAAGTCCGCAAGAGAGGGCGCAAAACAAATCGCAAGCAAATGAAGAGAGTGACACGCGGATTTGTTTTACCGAGGTTCGGTTCTCGCAAACCTACTCCCCGTTGAGGAGGCCACAAAGGCCGGGTCTCTTTCAACCCTTCCCTCTCTCAAACGGTCCCTCGGACCGAGTGAGCTTTTCTTCTCAATCAAACGGGAACAAAACTTCCCCGCAAGGGCTACCACACAATTGGTGCCTCTTGCCTTGGTTACAATTGAGTTTTGATCACAAGAACAAGTGAGAAAGAAAGAAAGCGATCCAAGCGCAAGAGCTCAAAAGAACACGGCAAATCTCTCTCGCTAGTCACTAAAGGCTTGAGTGGAATTGGGGAGGATTTTATCCTTTTGGTGTGTCTAGAATTGAATGCCTAGCTCTTGTAAGTGGTTGGAAGTTGGAAAAACTTGGATGCAATGAATGGTGGAGTGGTTGGGGTATTTATAGCCCCAACCACCAAAAGTGGCCGTTGGGAGACTGTCTGTTCGATGGCGCACCGGACAGTCCGGTGCACACCGGACAGTCTGGTGCCCCCGCCACGTCATCAATGCCGTTGGATTCTGACCGTTGGAGCTTCTGACTTCTGGGCCCGCCTGGGTGTCCGGTGCACACCGGACAACCACTGTTCATTGTCCGGTGCGCCGGTATGGGCGTGCCTGACGACTGCGCGCGCAGAGCGCGCATTAAATGCGCCGCAGGTAGCCGTTGGCGCCGAAATAGCCGTTGCTCCGCTGGTACACCGGACAGTCCGGTGCACACCGGACATGTCCGGTGAATTATAGCGGAGCGGCTGCCGCGCAAACCCGAGGCTGGCGAGTTGAGGAGGCCGCGCTTCCATGGAGCACCGGACACTGTCCGGTGTACACCGGACAGTCCGGTGAATTATAGCGAAGCGGCCTGAGAAATTCCCGAAGGTGGCGAGTTCGAGTTGGAGTCCTCTGGGCGCACCGGACACTGTCCGGTGTACACCGGACAATCCGGTGCCTCCAGCCAGAGGTGCCTTCGGTTGCCTCATTGCTCCTTTGTTGAATCCAAAACTTGATCTTTTTATTGGCTGAGTGTGAACCTTTTGCACCTGTATAACTTATGTACTAGAGCAAACTAGTTAGTCCAATATTTGTGTTGGGCAATTCAACCACCAAAATTATTTAGGAACTAGGTGTAAGCCTAATTCCCTTTCACTTAGCATCTACGTTTCGTATTTCCGCACTTTGATAATTATGTTGAACAATGGTTATGTAATAAACTTTTGTGGATGTCTTAGACATCTTGATGTAATAAAGTACATTTCCGCTATTTATTTCGAGCATTGTGTGATGATGTCCAATTATGTAATCACTATGTACGTGAGTTTCTGATCCTGGCACGTACATGGTTTGCATTCGGTTTACCTTCCAAAATCGGGTGTGACATTCGGCCTCCACCATGCTACCCCTACTGCATTGGGTGTGCAAGCGGATCCGCCTCAGGGCTTTGGTTAGAGGGAATTGAAGGGGATTAAATCTATTTTTACTCAAAATGAAAGAAGGGAATTTAATCTCCCTCAATCTCCTCCAATGCATATGCAACCAAACAAAGCCTCAAAGACAAGCACACCAGCAACGACCACCGCTTCTCATAGGACATGGCTACCTGCGTCCCATGGGTCATTGCTGCCCCTGCCTCACACAGGTATGCGACCACTATTTATAGCCAAATCTGCCTCGGGATCGTGGGAGGCTAGCGCACCAGAGGCCTCGTGGTTGTCCCATGCCCTAGCTTGTCCTATCTCCTGCTCTATGGGGGCTAGAATATAAGCTCGAGGCTCACGAGCTGACTCGAGCTTAGAGCAGCTCGACTCGACTCGTGAGCCTCGAGCAAGCTAGTTCGCTGCACTGCACCAACTATGCTGAATTAATCAATATGCAGAAACATATTAGTTTATCGGTACATTTCTTAATATTTGATGATGTATATATGATAATACAAATTTTTATACTTCATATTTAAATACTATTAATTTAATATATAACATTTACCAAGATGTGACTCACGAGCAGAGTCTCACCTCTGCAGTGGGCGAGCCAAGCCAAGCTCATCCCACCGAGCCGAGCTCAGCTACACCCTATCTTGCTCTCCCCTTAGCTTGCCAGGAAGCCCTCACACATCTATTAGATAAGAACATGTCCA
Source organism: Zea luxurians (assembly GCA_029449295.1). Lineage (NCBI taxonomy): Eukaryota > Viridiplantae > Streptophyta > Magnoliopsida > Poales > Poaceae > Zea > Zea luxurians. The sequence continues at coordinate 4,165,341 of JAOPSE010000090.1, forward strand.
ACGCATTCTGGCTAGGCTGTTGAGCAGCTGCAAAAGGATCATAATACGATGCTGTTCCACATATGCCAATTGCTAATCTAATTTGGTAAAACAACAAATATTATATTAACAAAGTAAATGGTGCGGTTCCCCCTTCACGCATGACGAGGGGGGGGGGGGATACAAAACGACAATGGCAGCAATGCTGAATGATCAACTATGCAAGTTTTAGTGCGGTGGATCAGCCATATACCCTGGTTAGATGACACTGGGCAGAGCATTATGTTTACGCTAGTGTTCCTAAGAGTGAACAAAAAATCGACAGGTGAACATCAATGTGCATTCTAATGGTTCGCTGCAAATCAGGGGCATACAGAGTGAGAATTTTATAGCAGTTGGTAATGATACATCAACAACACTTAACTACAAAGCTAAGCAGCCTAAGCTACATGAACATCCCCTTCCATTTGGGTACTAGTATGTGCAGATATGTCCGAATCAAGTCTGTCGCAGCCTTGTCAAATCTCCTGACCATTGAAAACCAAATTGTGAAAAGTATTGCAGTCAAATAGCATGTTCTTGCTATTCCTTGGGCCGAGCAAGCCAGAGAGAGCTTAGGGCACGGAGACGTGAAGAGTAATCACTTATCACAAGTAGCGCCCGAGCTGACTGTCTAGTGGTCAGGATCCTTTGCATCTGTTGTAGAGTCTGCAGCCGCAGGTTGTCAGCCTTGATACATACAACAAAGAGAAGTAGCAGGATTCAGGCACCGCAGGTTGTCCTTGTCGTATTCAGTTCAGTTTCATACATAAGTGTCATTGCTAGATGTCTCTGCATATGTCGGTGTTTTATTTCATCTCATATATAAAGTTATTGTTCTATACACGGTCTCTATCATGTATATCGCTATATATATTCGAGTCTAATACCCTCATATTAAATAATCAAATCTTTTTAAGTGCTATTAGGTTTATAAAGAATAGTACCAACAATTGAAGGTACAAATGAGTTTATTATCAATATATATTTCATGATTAACTTAACGATACTTACTACGCATTCATAAATAAATATTAGTACTTTTTTCTGTCTGGCCAAACTTAAAAAAGCTATCCCTGAAATGCAAGATGAGCATTCTTTTTGGGAGGGAGTACAATCATTCACAGAACCCTTTATCTATGCCACAAAGATGCATTTGGAAAAGAGGGTTAATACCTGACGAAGGAAATTCTCAAGAGTTCCAAGTTTTCCCATAGCCATGGCCATTTGACCCATGTAGTTTGCCACATTTCCTGTTGATCCAGAAGATGAAAGAGACCCAGCCAAGGTTTCGGCCAATGATTGCTGAAGGGCCTCCATTCCTTGTGAAAGAGCATCCTCAGCCTGCTGTGAAGATTGCTGAAGGTTGCTTATCCCTGACAGCTGCTGTTCGGTGAGAGGTTCAAGTTGTGTCGAAAGAAGCTGCAGTTGCATATTTTATCAGCAACCCAACAATGAAATCACCAGTGCTTGGAAAGAAAACAAACTTCATGTATTAACAAAAAGTGCATTGCTACTCCAGTAGGACCCAAGACTAATAACATTTCATATACCTTTAAAACCTCAGATGGTCGGAAACCTCCTAGCCACAAAAAACACCTCTCCGCCGGTGTCTTCCACATGCCAGATAAGACGTGAAAAACATCTGCCTTGGCTGCATTGCCTTTGAGCCTAAAAATCTCATCATAGTGTGACATGATCTTATCAACAACACTTCGAAGATCAGTATCACTTGCATGAGCACTGACACCAGCCCTCAGTTCACTAATTTGCCGATTGTGCTCTTCCAACCACCTCGCATACTCCATATCAAAGGCCAATGCCCCTGTAAGAAAATGCATTTTCCCCATAAAAAAGAATTACTGCCTGAGTGCTTCTACGCTAGTGAGCAAGCAAACGTTATGCATGCAAAGTGATGATTACCATTTCCACTCATGGAGTGTGACTGATCAACTGAACTAGATATAAAAATGCCCTGTGAGAGAAAATATCTTAAGCAAACTTCAATTTAGTCAATAGGACACAGGGCTGTAAAATGCGACATGACATAGGAGTAACCTGCTGACGAGCTCTTTGCAGCTCTTGCTCTAGTTGGGTAAGTTTTAGCCTGCTATTCTCCAACTGTTGAACATATGCCTGTAAAATAGCCAAATTACCAATTAATACCACAGTAATGTCCATTAGCAATCTACATCAGAAATTTTAGAGGGGTCCTTGCCACTTGCTTCTGCAATCCTCTTAGGCCCTGTTTGGATCTTTGGAATTGAATTCCATTCTAATAATCGTAAATTAGGCATATACTCCCTCCATCCCAAAATAAAATTCGTTTTGGCCTTTTCGTGGATTCATGTAATACTTGGTGTATGTGTCCTATATATGTGTATATATTCATCATCATCTAGTTGAATGTAGACATAAAAATCAAGAGCCAAAAAGAATACTATTTTGGGATGGAGTATCAATTAAGTTAATATGGTTTTATACATAATATATTTGTATACCACTGTTTGTCATATGAGAGAGAGATTTATGTGCTACATTTCTAATATAGAGGAGCGAGCCGAAGAGCGTGTCATAAGTTGCAGAGTAGAAACATGGACTAGTGATACATAAAATCAATTTCCACCACCTCGTCCTAAGAATTTGGGGTAGGCTTATATCTAAACTTTGGAAAGTAGTGGAATGTAAAATTCCAAACCAAATAACCTACTCCCTCCGTCCCAAAATGGTATTCGTTTTACGGTGTTAATTGATTCATGAAATATTTGATGCATGTGTATTATATGTGTCTAGATTCATTGTTATCTATTTGAATATGGACACACAAAAAAGAAGCTAAAACGAACATTGTAATGGTACAAAGGGAGTACTATATTAAGTAAATTCCAATTCCTTCAAAATGAAGGGATCCAAATGGCCCCTTACAGAAATCTTAAAACAGTAGTTAATAATGACAAAGGTAAGTCAACATTGATTTGTATTACTTAGTGTTAGAGTATATTAGGCATATCAGAGTATATTATGCAACTCCGGATATGACTGGTTTAGAATTGATTGTAATCCCGGGATAACCTTACTTGTATCTAGGATAACCTTACTTATCTCTAGGATAGACTTCTTGCCCTCACTATTCAAGTTTGAATTTACAAACATGTTGAGAATATGAACCTGGTCTAACGATACAACAAAACTTGCAGTAAGTTCATACTGTTGGTTGAGACAGCGTGGTGTATGACCAAATAAAGCAAATAGTATTCATCACAAACATCAATAATGATTTAATGAATGAATAAAGCATGCTCTCTATTGAGATAGAATTTAAACCTAGATGGCTCCATCAGCTTACTGCTGGTGCAGCTGCCAGCTGCTGAACATATTATATTGAATTTCGACTCTTGTGCAAACCCAAGAGTTCCCCAATTAAGGCTGGATCTTCACAAACAGAATACATCCATGATCCAGTACTCCCTCTGTCCACAAAAGTGTACAGCTACGGGAAATGCAAGTCAAACTAGCTTATCTTTGACCAAGTAATAGTGAATAGGAATAACATTTATGTCTCCAACTAGATTTAGTACTAAGATATTTTTTATAACTATTTTTTCTCGGATATGCAGGAGAGTTGTGTATCATTATATTAAAAGGAGAGGAAAAAGGCACGTGGCCTGAAGCATATAAAGAGAAAACAAACACACATACACTCGCTAACACACACACGTACTGAGATATTTTTCATAACTATTTAAATGGTACTTATTTTTTATCATAACTATTAATACTTTTTTATATAACTGGTCAAACTTCAAATCATTCTCATTGAAAAGTGAGAATTGCATCCTTTTGTGGACGAAGGGAGTACTAGTACAACAAGGTGCATAAAGAGAAATTATGGATAATAAGTAATAGACTAATTATGCTATGAAGATGAATTTGTGTTATGACCAGCATCACATGTAGGTCGGAGCCGCGCTAGTGGCCAAGCCACGCCGCCGGTTAGAGGTGAAATGCCGAGAATTTCCTTTATTAGATATTTTGTACTGTTTTCATAAAAATAGGATCATGATTGATTCTTGTTAGGAGAGAACAAATACCTCTAAACAGTTAGGAATAAGGTAAGCAAGGCAATTATCTTGCTTGGCCTCAAGTGCCATCTCTCACGTCTCCCTCTCTTGGTCGCCTGCTCCCTATGCGTGACCACAGCTCCTATGCACCGGGGGTACAAGCCCTGACCATAGCTCTCCTACTCGTACAACTTCACGGCTGCATAGGATCCCGGGCCCTATCAAATTTGTCCCTAATTACAAGTTACTAGTCCTGCTATAAGATCCATGAAGTTCTCATATAAAGGAGTAAAGGACCACTAGAGCAAACCCCCAGAAGGAAATGTCAGCTATGAGAACTGAAAATGAACATGGAAGTGTTAACTTTCCACAAAAAAAGTTACGTTAACGCTTACTATATTAGAGTAAAAGTAACTTCCATGGAACTCAATTAAAGTTCCATATGAAAGTAAACTAATAACAATTTTTATACTTCCCTTTTGCTAGATTTGCATTCCAGACTTCAGCAAGCACATCTTTCAATCCCCCTCATGCAAAGTACTTATACAAACAACAACAAAAAATATATATGCAATATACTTTGTGTACAATGATACTCAGTAACAAGTCCCCAAAAAAGAAAACCATATACCTGAACATAAAAGCACTGCTATGCCAAGTAGAGGTCTATAGAAACATAAAGCGTTGCTTCAAAAAATATACTAAAACTAATATCCAAACAAACACTGCTTTAAGTACAAAGATGTAGAAACTAAAATCCATATACCTTCTTCCTTAGTCGGCTCTTCCTTGCAGCCTCACGATTTTGAGCAAGGCGACGCAATGTCTGCAAAATCAAATATAAGTAAAAGAAACAGCAGAAACATGGAATGAGAACAAGAATGCTATTTCAAACCTGCACCTTTTGATCTCCATGTTTGTCTTTGGATCTGTCACTAGAGTCAGAAGCAACAAGACCACCTCTGCCTGGTTCAAGCTGCCGATGAAAGCATAATCATCAAGCTCAATGAATCGTTCATTTCTGTCTATATATCACATATTTTCACCTTTTCCTAGGTTTTACTAAAAAAATCAACTAAGTCAACACCTTGTAATGTTTATCCATCACATCAATTTTCTTTTTAAAATAAAAAGCTTTTAGCCTCCTCCAGTCAACACTTATGCGACTCTTCTCCACTTCCTCACTTGGGTTTCCACTTAGTTTGGTTGCACCATTAAGGTCCTGTTTGGCACAGCTGCTGCTTGTTGAAAAAGCAGCTTACCTGATAAGCTGGTAAAAAGCAGATTCTGCTTGTTGGCTGCTTTTAGTTCATTTTGAGAAGCAACTAAACTGATAAGCTTCTGCAGAAGCTGTCTGTTTGGCAGAACTTCGGCTTAAATTTGTGAAGAAGCTGAAAATAAGCTGTGCCAAACAGGGCCTAAGGCCATCCAGTGTGACAATGGTTGTGAGTTTGGTAACTCCTCTTGATCCTTTTTTCCTCCCATGTAATCTAGCTCTGGATGTCCTGACCCTACACTTCCCTTCAGAATGGCAAGGCTAAGCGCATGATTCGCACCACTAATAACGTCATGTGTTCCCTACTATTTCAGACATCCGTTCCTGCTCGCTACTAGGCTGAAAGCCTCCACACTACCACCTACCTCAATCGCCTTCCTACTACGGCGACTCGTGCACCCACACCCACTTTGCTCTTTTTGGCACCACTCCCTCTTATAATCATCTTCGTGTTTTTGGGTGTGTGTGTGCTACCCCAACCTTTTTGCCACGGCTCCCCATAAGCTTGCTCCTCACTCTGCTCGTTGTGTCTTCCTCGAGTACTCCCCTAATCACAAAGAGTGTCGGTGTCTTGACCTCACCACTCATTGCCTCTTGATCTCGTGTCACGTCATCTTCGACGAGACGAATTCCCCTTCTTAACTACCACCCAGCCCCCCCACCTCCCTTCCTAAGTTATATTTTCTCCATGATCCTGACTCTGTGGCGTCCTCTGGTCAGCCACCGTTTGTTTTTCCACCTACAGGTTCCCCTACACCGTTTCAGTCAGTGGCCCGAGTGCCCCTCGTGGCTCCTGCGCCCCAGGACTCCCTTCAAGCTACCCCGCCACCCCTCGCCAACCTGTGTGCCACCCCATCGACACATGCTGGGCCCCTAGGCCCCCTGTGGCCCTACCTTCGGACCTGGTGGCCTCTCCTTCGACATCACCCCCACCTCTGGGGCTCTCTCCGGTGCCCACACCTATGTCGGTTCCTCGTCGCTACGCCCAACTTGTGCATGTCTATCAATGACGTGCCCGGGCAGGTACATCGCCCCGCTCTCGCACTAAGCCGACAATGTATCACCCCTATTCTTCATCACGACCCTCGTCACATCCACCCGATGATGACCCGCCAGGACGCTGAGGTCCTTCCCCCTGTTGATTGCCTCGTCCTCTCCGCGACCACCTCACTATCAGTCTCTCCCGTATTGTCTTCCGTCCATAGCGCCCTTGTTGATCCCAGTGATGTTGTGCTATGGAGGAAGAGTTCCAGACCCTCCTTGCCAATTACACCTGGGATCTGGTGCCTTGTCCCCTACGCAGCAATGTGATGACTAGCAAGTGGGCTTGGACACATAAGCGAAAGGGGGGTGGCTCCCTAGATCGGTACAAGGCCCACTGGGTTCTTCGGGGTTTACTCAACGTCCTGGTGTTGACTACGATGGGCGGTAAGTCCCGTCGTGAAGCTTGCTACCGTCCTCACTTTGGCACTATCCCATTCTTGGCCAGTTCATCAGTTGGATGTCAAGAATGCCTTCATGAGACCCTCACTTAGACCGTCTACTGCAATCATCCTACTGGCTTTGTTGGTCCTACTCACCTCAGTTTGGAAGCTCAAGAAGTCCTTCTATGGTCTGAAGCAAGCCCCTTGCGCTTGGTACAGCCGCTTTGCCACATATATGCTCTTGGTTTTGTTAAGGTTAAATCAGACGCATCTTTGTTCATCTACCGACGTGGTAGTGACACCATGTACCTCCTATTCCTCTACAGGGTTTTGAAAATCCACGACTACGACGCGCCTAGGCGCGCCTAGTCGCTAGGCCACGGCCTCCCGCCTGGACTAGGGGGGTAGGCGGGCTGCTAGGCGTTGGGAGCGCCTAGGCGGCGCCGAGGGGCGATTCCACGTCGATTCCGCGCGCCCAGGAGCCAAGGCGGCGGCGTAGGCGTGCTAGGCGCGCGTGGGAAAAAAGGCGGGCGGGAAAAGTCGCGCACGCGCAGAAGAAGGCGGGCGGGAAAAGTCGCGCACGCGCAGAAGAAATTGGCGCGCGGGAGGATAGCCTGGCGCGCGCAAAGAAGAAAAAAGCGCCGCAGAGAACAGGCGCGCAGAGAAGAAAAGGAGAGAAGAAAAGCGCGCAGAGAAGAAAAGGACGCGCGCCAGAGAAGAAAATTGACCCCTGCTTGCTTCTCTCTTGTACACGGTAAATCCTCCTTCTCTCCTCCCAATCTTGTAATTTGTTGACTGTTGCTCCTGTCCTGCTTGGCTGCTTCTCTGTTCTCTCCTGTAATTTGTTGACTGTTGCTCAAGGCCTGCGGCTCCTGCTTTCTCTCCTCCCAATCTTGTTTCTCTCCTCGGTTATTCCCATAATCCATACATATTCAGTTTGTAATTTGTTGACTGTTGGTTAGAACTCAGATGACAGAGGGTGAGGGTCAATCTGAAAGTGCAAGATAAAAGTATGTCTCCTCGCTTATCCCTATTTTTTATCTACAAATGTATATATTATATAAGTTGGCAAAACGCCTAGAAAAACGCCTAGCATCGCCTAGGCAAGCCTAGGCTGGACTAGTCCCTAGGCTAAGGGTCATCGCCTAGATTCCGCCTAGCGCCTAGCAAAACTTTGTTCCTCTATGTTGATGATAACGTGCTCACTGCCTCCTCTTCGGCTCTCCAGCACCGAATCATCGCCCCTATTTAGCATGAGTTCGCCATGACGGATTTGAGCCCCCTTCACTTTCTAGAGATTGCCATTGAGCGTAGCTTCAAGGGCCTTTCCTCTAGTAGTGGCAGTACACCCTAGAAATAATCAAGCAAGTTGGACCCTAGTGGACACTCAAGGAAAGCTATTTGGCGACGGTGCTCCTGTCAGTGACCCAACCGTTTACCGCAGTCTCGTTCGTGCTCCAAAGTACCTCTCCGTCAACCCCGTCCAGCATCAACGTACGAAGCATGTCGAGATCGACCTTCACTTTGTTCGCGAGCATGTTGCTACCAGGGATGTCTGTTTCCATCATGCCCCGACAAGCTCACAGTTTGCCAACATCTTCACCAAGGGTCTTCCCTCATTGTTCTCAGAATTTCAGTCCAGTATCAACATCAGTCGTGGATAGAGTTTTGACCCGGGGGGGGGGGGGGGGGGGGGTGCTAGATGCTTGTGTCTGTTATTGTAAACAGTCTAAGTGTTATGGGCCTTTGCCCAGCCCATGTACTTCTTTCCTCTAACAAATTCCCCTGTGTGGAATGATTTTATCAAAATAAAACACATCTAAATTAAAGAAAGAATCATGAAACTGGAAAATAGCATGAATATAGATTTCTGCAATGACATATGGTGTGGAACGGTTTCCCTGAAGGATAAGTTATCTGTTTGGAAGTGGGAAAAGAGGGGCTTGCTCTCGGTTAGTTTCACATACAATCATCTTAATCGCAACAGTCACGACGTGTTTCACAAACAAATCTGGAAGGTCAAGTTCCCATTAAAAATTAAAGTGCTCATGTGGCTTATGTTTCAGAATGTTATGCTGACAAAAGACAATCCGTTCAAGAAGTAATGGAAAGGACGTCATTCCTGTGCCTTTTGCCTAGAAGAGAAATCAATGCAACATTTGTTTTTTGAATTTCCCACAAGTAAATATATTTGTAGTATTCTGGCTTATGTCTTTGGAGTAAATGTTAGACCTGTTTCTTTTGCACAGTTCTGACCATGGGTTTCCTGGTGTTTACCAAGAGGAAATCAATTGTATGGTGTGGGATTGACCATGTTTGCTGAGCTATATGGAAAACAAAAAACGATGTTTGTTTCGAGGAGAAAATAATCAAAGCTCCCACCGAGATCTTATGTTTGTTTTCTGCATTATTATCATATTGGACAGGATTGCAGAAGGACGGAGAACCTACGCAGCTGGCGCATGGGGCGCAAGTGCTGATGGCGGTGGCAACCCATTTCCACCAGAAGGGAGAAGTGAAGGTGGACAACAACAGACTGGCAGTCATCTGAAGTGGAGTGGCGTCGTTTTGGAATGGGACAGTTCGTTTTTTGTGAGCTCAGCCTGTGTTCTGATTTTGCCTTACTGGGCATGCAATAGCACCAGTTTTATAGGACGTATTTTCGTTGTTGCTGTTATTTGCATAAGAGCTGTTGGTTGGTCCCTGTGGTGCTTTCTGGGGGGTAAGATTTGCCTGTTGGCTGAACCCTTCATGTTCAGTTCAGTGTGGCATATCGGTAGTACAATACTGTTGTTTGCACTGTAATTCGTTGCTGCTAAGTAATGAAATTCAGTTTGTCCGTCATGGAAAAATATGCAAATCCAACTGCTCATGATGTTTTTTTCAGTTTCAGGACTCCCTAATGTTGTAGATTATGTTACTAGTCCATGCACTACACAGTGCTATGGGAATATTGTCCCAAAGTTTTATTGTAGAGATTTCCTAAAGTGATCTCATCACCTACTCATGAGCCCTGAACTTCTGATGCGATTTACATGAAACCTCCAATGTACCATGCGTTGCAAGAGCAATTCCACAACACAATGATTTTTAATAAGAAACTAAACATAACTGGTACTTCCTAGCATAGACCACTTTATACTGAATGTTTCAGCACACATGTGTCGTCATCCATCTTTACAAATTACAAATAACTGAAGCAACAGCAAGCTACAGAACTATCTTATAAGAAAATATATATGTCCATTGTATGTACAGTTCACCTTGCCTATTGGACTTCTACTGCTGCTCTTTCTCAAAACATTTAACCGCAATAACGTATTTCACATAACTACTTGGAAGCATTGGTACATATATAGTTTTGAACTGAAAGTGATGTTTGGAATCATATTGTAATTGTAAACACTAATGATGATTCACACAATACTTTAGAAATATTATTGGGTCACATCACATAACCAGAAAATATTATTTACGTTGAACACCCCAGATCAAGATTAATCCAGACTTACCCCGTTATTGTCGTCAGTATCATCTGTTGATGTTTCTGTTCTAGGGCTGGCATCTGCCATTGTAACCTCAGTCCTTAAAATGTGGCCTCCAGGAAAATCAGATAATACTATCTGCTTGTTAAAATGGAACATGTCAAGAGACATAATATCAATATTAGATCTAAAAATGGTGAAAATTGAACGAATGACTACAACAACAACAACAACAAAGCCTTTTTAGTGCCAAGCAAATTACAGTAGGCTAGAGTTGAAACCTAATAGAAACCACAAATCAAGGTTCAGGCATGTGAATAGTTGTTTTCCTTTCAAGGCTAAATCTTTGGGTATATTCAGGGCAGTGGATAGTTGTTTCCCATAGCACTTCAGATTATGTGATGCCTTCCCTCTTATCATTTGCTTGGCACCACTTCCTCCACACTACACGCAATGGCTAATTCTAGGGTTCCAAAAGGCGGGGCACTAAGCGCACGCTTCAGCGCGCTGAAGCGCTAAGAGGACGGGTAACGCTTCGCTTTTGGGGCATAAGCGCTCCCAAAGCGGCGCGACCGCTTGGTGGAGCAGCGGCTGCTGGCTCCCTCTGCCCTCAAGCCGCGCGCGGCGCAGCCGCCGGGGTTGGGCGCCGTTAACGAACCACCGGAGGCGGGAGGAGAGAGAGAGAGAGAGGTACGCACGCAGGGTCACCGGCCAGTGTGCGGAGGACCGGAGGCGAGGGCGCGAAGCGACTGGCGAGAGGCGGGAGGGGAAGCCGCTGACGCCGTCGATGAGAACCCCAACCTGAGCGCCGCAGCCGTCGCCTGCGTGCCGAGCGCAAGTAAAAGAAACGGCGGCTGTGTGCCTTCGCGGTGGCAGTGCAAACTGCAAAGGTTTAGGGTAAAGTAACATGTCGGTCTGATGGAACTTGCCTTTGTGCTGAATTAGAAGTTTTGCTATTAATGTACGTTTGGTTTAGCTTTTTGAATCAGCTTCTGTTTGAAAAGGCAGAAGTTCAATTAAAAAGGTTCAACTTTTCTGTAGTTGATTTGAAAAAGCAGTTTTCTATAGTATAAATTTAAAATCAGCACGAACTCTGCTTTTGCGACTTATCCAAATTTATTATATTTATAAATAGATGTGATAAATAGAAAATATGTTTTAAAATAATTCAACCTCATATAAACAAAATAATTTTTTTATAAAAAAATATTTAAAAAGAATTATAAAATTTCTTATTTATGAAAATATCAGAAACATAAATATAAAATTAATTTTAAAATTAGATATAAGATATAGTCGAACAAAGTACATATAAACAACTAGGTATATGATCGTGCGTTGCAACGGGTGACACTTGTGTACACATAGATAATTGTTTAGTGATGTTATCAACCAACGAGTGACACTTATGTATGCATAGGTCGTTCATTGGAGCTACGACTATAAGGGCTTGCAGCGTATGACACGAACTGTTGAAGGTGCCAAGCATCTCATTCTCACACGTGAAATGGACATCAGCGGATCAAAACTTTATTGGCACACCAAGTACAAAAACGTGCCAGATTGTGAGGTAGCCTTGTTTGCTTGAGGTAGCCTTGTTTGCTAGGTTTTAATCTATATCGGCTTCTATTGCTTCTACAATGTTTTGTCTTTATGGATTGCAGCTACAGCAGTTCGAACATCTAGACCTACATGTAAAAAGCTAGGTGGCATTTGGCAACTCACGACGTGTAGATAGTCTTATCGAAGTCTTGAGCTCAGTTGAGACCTCTTAGACTGATAGTCCAGTGAACCTCCAACAACGCAATGTATCGTATGGTTTATCTTGTTAGATTCTATGGTGCCTAGGACGATTCCTAAGCCTCTAGAATACCAATCCCTAACTCGGAAATCCCCGATGACGAGTAGATCTGTTCAAATAAGAGAAATAGGGGAACATACCTTTGTTGTTGGTGTGTTGATGCGTCCTGGCTTGGTGTTGGTGGAGTGTGGTTGCCGCCGGCGTCACCTCCATTGCCCTGTAGAGGAACAACAGGTACCGAGAGCTAGGTCGTTGTTGATTGTCGCGCTTCCAGTTAATCTGACGCCTAGGCGATTGGGCCTCTATGTGGATTAGGGTTTTGGGCGAGTACTAGAGTTAGCTTTTCCTTCGACCCTTTAATCATTTTATATAGCATTGTGTGACCAGGGGATCCAACCAAGGTTAGCGTGGGCCCTCCCAATCAAGGGCTCGATTAAATAGACGAATAGCCGGGTTAAGCCCAATCTAGTCTATATTGATCGATTGTAGAGTACACACCCAACAATATTATGTTGGGGCCTCTTATATATACCGAAGATCACTTGTTTACGAAGAAATGATCAGTTGACTAACATGTTGTTTCGGCATGAATAAGTGTATTTCAGAAACATTTCTAGCAGACGAAGCTAACCTTCAACCAAAGCATTTTACAAAGATACTTCGTCTGTGTGCAAGTAGCAAAGATGGCGGCCAAAGGTAATAACTTCAGGCACAAGCCAGAGGGAAGGTTACCGAACAATGAAGGCTAAGACCCTTTGATCTCTCAGGGTAGCCAATAAATGGCAGCCAGTGGTTCTGTCATCTAGCTTTCTCTGTCCCAGATCAAATATTCTAGCTTCTGCCTGACAACCCCATATGTGGAAGTAATTGAGCGTGGCTTTCTGTCAGACTACAACTCATAAGGAGTTTTACATACTGATTTACTAGGGACTGTGTTGATGAAAGTCGCATAGAGGGGGGTGAATAGGCGAAACATGTAAATTATAAACTTTGAACACGAATTACACTCGGGGTTAGGATTAGAAATACATTATAATGAATACGGAGTGCGGAAGGGAGTTCTTCTTGCTATGAGTTGCTCAATCAATACAGATAACTTTGGGAGCAAACTCAAGAGATTGTGAGCAAGAGAACTTTTAGAGAGAGGGGAGAGGAAGAATCAAATCGCAAGTTAATGATCAACACAAATGAATACAACGATTTATTTTTCGAGATTCGGTACCAATGAACCTATTCTTTGTTGAGGAGGCCACAAAGGCCGGGTCTTTTTCAACCCTTTTGAAAGTCGCCTAGAGGGGGGGTGAATAGGCAAATCTGAAATTTACAACTTTAAACACAACTACAAGCCGGGGTTAGCGTTAGAAATAAAGTCGAGTCTGAAAGAGAGGGTGAAAACAAATCAATCAAAGAAATAGAGCGGATGACACGGTGATTTGTTTTACCGAGGTTCGGTTCTTGCAAACCTACTCCCCGTTGAGGTGGTCACAAAGACCGGGTCTCTTTCAACCCTTTCCCTCTCTCAAACGATCACCTAGACCGAGTGAGCTTTTCTCCTCAATCAAATGGGTCACTTAGACCCCACAAGGACCACCACACAATTGGTATCTCTTGCTTTGATTACAAGTGTCTTGGAAACAAGAATGGGGAAGAAGAAAAGCGATCCAAGCTACAAGAACTCAAATGAACACTAAAATCTCTCTCTCACTTGTCACTAAGTGTTTGGAGTGATTTTGGACTTGGGAGAGGATTTGATCTCTTTTTTGTGTCTTGGAGTGAAGTCTAGAGCTCTTGTATTGAATGCAAATGGCTGAAAACTTGGATGCCTTGAATGGTGGTGGTTGGAGGTATTTATAGCCCCAACCACCAAACCAACCGTTGGGGTTGGGATGCTGTCGATGGGCGCACCGGACAGTCCGGTGCGCCACCGGACACTGTCCGGTGCGCCAGCCACGTCACCCAACCGTTAGGGTTCTGACGGTTTCGACCGTTGCAGCTCTGACATCTTGGTGCACCGGACAGTCCGGTGCCGCACCGGACAGGCACTGTTCACTATCCGGTGCGCCTCTGGTGCCTGCTCTGACTTCTGCCGCGAACTGTAGCTCTATCAGGGCACTGTGCAGTCGACCGTTGCGTTGATAGTCGTTGCTCCGCTTGGTGCACCGGACAGTCCGGTGCCACACCGGACAGTCCGGTGAATTATAGCGGAGTGCGCCTGAAGGAACCCGAAAGTGAAGTGTTTAAGGTTGATCCTCCCTGGTGCATCGGACACTGTCTGGTGGCACACCGGACAATCCGGTGCACTAGACCAGGGTCCTCTTCGGTTTCTTTTGCTCCTTTCTTTTGAACCCTAACTCAGATCTTTTTATTGGTTTGTGTTGAACCTTTGGCACCTGTAGAACTTATATTCTAGAGCAAACTAGTTAGTCCAATTATTTGTGTTGGGCAATTCAACCACCAAAATCATTTAGGAAAAGGTTTGACCCTATTTCCCTTTCAATCTCCCCCTTTTTTGTGATTGATGCCAACACAAACCAAAGCAAATATATAAGTGCATAATTGAACTAGTTTGCATAAGGTAAGTGCAAAGGTTGCTTGGAATTAAACCAATTTATACTTTCATAAGATGTGCATGAATTGCTTTCTTTCTTTTAACATTTTGGACCACGCTTGCACCACTTGTTTTGTTTTTTGCAAATTCTTTTGGAAAATATTTTCAAAGTTCTTTTGCAAATAGTCAAAGGTATATGAATAAGATTTCGAAAAGCATTTTCAAGATTTGAAATTTTCTCCCCCTGTTTCAAATACTTTTTCTTTGACTAAATAAAACTCCCCCTGGAAGAAATTCTCCTCTTAGTCTCAAGAGGGTTTTGCTAGTTGAAGGAAGATCAATTATTCTAGATACCAATTTTTGAAAAACTCCTCCTTAAAATATAGATACCAATTGAGATAGAATTTCTTAGAGGAATACCAATTGAAAACATTAAAAAATTATCTCGAAATTTTTTGAAATTGGCGCGGCGCGGTGGTGCGGTCCTTTTGCTTTGGGATAATACTCTCTCCCCCTTTGGCATTAATCGCCAAAAAAGGAGTCTTTAGAGCCCTTTTACTTTCTCCCCAATGGTATGAGTAATGAATATGAGCGAAGATTATACCAAAGTGCAGAGCGATGCGGAGTGAAGGCGAAGGGTAAATGATACCGATAGAGTGGAGTGGAAGCCTTGTCTTCGCCGAAAACTCCATTTCCCTTTTAATCTATGACTTAGCATAAGATTTTACCTGAACATACATTATACATAGCACATGAAAGGAATATGATCAAAAGTATATAAATGAGCTATGTGTGCAAAGTATTAATCAAAGTTCCGAGAATCAAGAATGTTTAGCTCATTCCTAAGTTTGGTGAAGGTTTTCTCATCTAATGGTTTGGTAAAGATATCGGCTATTTGTTCTTTGGTGCTAACATAATCAATCTCGATATCCCCCCTTTGTTGGTGATCCCTCAAAAAGTGATATCGAATGGCTATGTGCTTAGTGCGGTTGTGCTCAACGGGATTATTCGCCATGCGGATTGCACTCATTATCACATAGGAGAGGGACTTCGGTTAATTTGTAGCCATAGTCCCTAAGGGTTTGCCTTATCCAAAGCAATTGCGCGCAACAATGGCCTACGGCAATATACTCGGCTTCGACTGTAGAAAGAGCTATCGAGTTTTGTTTCTTTGAAGCCCAAGACACCAGAGATCTTCCTAGAAACTGACAAGTCCCTGATGTGCTCTTCCTATCAATTTTACATAATGCCCAATGAGCATCTGAATATCCTATTAAATCAAACATGGATCCCTTGGGGTATCAAAGACCAAACTTAGGTGTATGAATAAATATCTCAAGATTCTTTTCACGGCCCTAAGGTGAACTTCCTTAGGATTGGCTTGGAATCTTGCACACATGCATACGGAAAGCATAATACCCGGTCGAGATGCACATAAATAGAGTAAAGATCCTATCATCGACCGGTATACCTTTTGATCTACGGATTTACCTCCCGTGTCGAGGTCGAGATGTCCATTAGTTCCCATAGGTGTCTTGATGGGCTTGACATCCTTCATTCCAAACTTGGTGAGTATATCTTGAATGTACTTAGTTTGGCTGATGAAGGTGCCCTCTTGGAGTTGCTTCACTTGAAATCCTAGAAAATACTTCAACTTCCCCATCATAGACATCTCAAATTTTTGAATCATTATTCTACTAAACTTTTCACAAGTAGATTTGTTAGTAGACCCAAATATGATATCATCAACATAAATTTGGCATACAAACAAATCATTTGCAATGGTTTTAGTAAAGAGTGTAGGATCGACTTTTCCGACTTTGAAGCCATTAGTGATAAGGAAATCTCTTAGGCATTCATACCATGCTCTTGGGGCTTGCTTGAGCCCATAAGCGCCTTAGATAGTTTATACACATGGTTAGGGTACTCACTATCTTCAAAGCCGAGAGGTTGCTCAACATAGACCTCTTCCTTGATTGGTCCATTGAGGAAGGCACTTTTCACGTCCATTTGGTAAAGCTTAAAGCCATGGTAAGTAGCATAGGCAAGTAATATACGAATTGACTCGAGCCTAGCTACGGGTGCATAGGTTTCACAGAAATCCAAACATTCAACTTGTGAATATCCCTTGGCTACAAGTCGGGCTTTGTTCCTTGTCACCACACCATGCTCATCTTGCTTGTTGCAGAATACCCACTTGGTTCCTACAACATTTTGGTTAGGACGTGGAACAAGATGTCATACCTCATTCCTCGTGAAGTTGTTGAGTTCCTCTTGCATTGCCAACACCCAATCTGAGTCTCTTAGTGCATCATCTACCCTATATGGCTCAATAGAAGACACAAAAGAGTAATGTTCACAAAAATGAGCGACACGAGATCGAGTTGTTACCCCCTTATGAATACCGCCGAGGATGGAGTTCACGGGATGATCTCTTTGTATCGCTTGGTGGACTCTTGGGTGTGGCGGTCTTGGACCCTGATCATATTCCTTGTCTTGATCAAACTTCATCTCCCCTTGATCGTTGTCCTCCTCTTGAGGTGGCTCTTCTTGATCTTCATTTTCATCATCTTGAGCTTGATCCTCATCTTGAGTTGGTGGAGATGCTTGCATGGAAGATGATGGTTGATCTTGTGCTTGTGTAGGCTCTTCGGATTCCTTAGGACACACCTCCCCGATGAACATGTTCCTTAGCGCGACGCATGGTGCCTCTTAATCATCTAACTCATCAAGATCAACTTGCTCTACTTGAGAGCCATTAGTCTCACCAAACACAACGTCACAAGAAACCTCAACTAATCTAGTGGATTTGTTGAAGACTCTATATGCCCTTGTGTTTGAGTCATAACCAAGTAAAAGGACTTCTACAGCCTTAGGAGCAAATTTAGATTTTCTACCTCTTTTAACAAGAATAAAACATTTGCTACCAAAGACTCTAAAATATGAAACATTGGGCTTTTTACCGGTGAGGAGTTCATATGATGTCTTCTTGAGGATTCGGTGAAGGTAAAGCCGATTGATGGAGTAGCAAGCAGTGTTGATTGCTTCCGCCCAAAACCGGTCCGAAGTCTTGTACTCATCAAGCATGGTCCTCGCCATGTCAATTAGAGTTCTATTCTTCCTCTCCACTACACCATTTTGTTGTGGTGTGTAGGGAGAAGAGAACTCATGCTTGATGCCCTCGTCCTCAAGAAAGCCTTCAATTTGAGAGTTCTTGAACTACGTCCTGTTGTCGCTTCTTATTTTCTTGATCCTTAATCCGAACTCATTTTGAGCCTATCTCAAGAATCCCTTTAAGGTTTCTTGGGTTTGTGATTTTTCCTGAAAAAAGAACACCCAAGTGAAACGAGAATAGTCATCCACAATTACAAGACAATACTTACTCCCGCTGATGCTTATGTAAGCTATCGGGCTGAATAGATCCATGTGGAGTAGCTCAAGTGGCCTGTCGGTCGTCATGATGTTCTTGTGTGGATGATGGACACCAACTTGCTTTCCTGCTTGACATGCGCTACAAACCATGTCTTTCTCAAAATGAACATTTGTTAGTCCCAAAATGTGTTCTCCCTTTAGAAGCTTGTGAAGATTCTTCATCCCAACATGGGCTAGTCGGCGATGCCAGAGCCAACCCATATTAGTCTTAGCAATTAAGCAAGTATCGAGTTCAGCTCTATTAAAATCAACTAAGTATAGCTGACCCTTGAGTACTCCCTTAAATGATACTGAATCATCACTTCTTCTAAAGACATTAACACCTATATCCGTAAAAGACAATTGTAGCCCATTTTGCATAATTGAGAAACTGAAAGCAAGTTGTAGTCTAAAGAATCTACAAGAAAAACATTGGAAATAGAATGGTCAGGTGATATAGATATTTTACCAAGTCCTTTGACCAAACCTTGATTTTCATCCCCGAATGTGATAGCTCTTTGGGGATCATCGTTTTTCTCGTAGGAGGAGAACATTCTTTTCTCCTCTGTCATGTGGTTTGTGCACCCGCTATCAATGATCCAACTTGAGCCTCCGGATGCATAAACCTACAAAACAAGTTTAGGCCTTGTTCTTAGGTACCCAAACGGTCTTGGGTCCTTTCACATTAGAAACAAGCACCTTGGGTATCCAAACACAAGTCTTGGAGCCCTTGTGTTTGCCCCCAACATATTTGGCAACTACTTTGTTTGATTTGTTAATTAAAACATAAGAAGCATCAAAAGTCTTAAATGAAACATTAGGTTCATTTGATGCAGTAGGAGTTCTCTTTTTAGGCAATTTAACATGGGTTGATTGCCTTGAGCTAGAAGCCTCATTTTTATACATAAAAGCATGATGTGAAACATTCTGAGGTTTCCTAGCATGAATTCTCCTAATCTTATGCTCGCGATAACCAGCAGGATATAAAATATAGCCCTCGTTATCCTGAGCCATGGGAGCCTTACCCAAATTAGACAATTTCTTGGGGGCATTAAGCTTGACATTGTCTCCCTGTTGGAAGCCAATGTCATCCTTAATACCAGGGCGTCTCCCATTATAAAGCATGCTACGAGCAAATTTAAATTTTTCATTTTCTAGTTCATGCTTGTCAATTTTAGCATCTAGTTTAGCTATGTGATCATTTTGTTGTTTAATCATAGCAATGTGATCATGGATATCATCAACATTAATGTCTCTACATCTCATGCAAATAGAAACATGATCAATAGTAGATGTAGAGGGTTTGCAAACATTTAATTCATCAATCTTAGCATGTAGAATACCATTCTCATTTCTAAGATCGGAAACAACATCATTGCAAACATTTAAATCCTTAGCCTTAGAAATTAATTTATCGTTCTCAATCTTAAGGCTAGAAATTGATTCATTCAACTTGTCAACCTTAGCAATCAAAGTAGCATTATCATTTTTAAGTTTGACAAGAGAATCACCACAAGCATTTAATTTCTCAACCTTAGCAATTAATTTTGCATTTTCAATTCTAAGGTTAGAGATAGTGTCATGGCAAATGTTAAGCTCACTAGTTAATTTTTCACATTTTTCTACTTCCTGAGCATAAGCATTTTTTACTTTAACATGCCTTTTGTTTTCCTTAATAAGGAATTCCTCTTGGCTATCCAAGAGTTCATCCTTCTCATGAATAGCACCTATCAATTCATTTAAATTTTCTTTTTGTTGCATGTTTAGGTTGGCAAAAAGAGCAAGCAAATTGTTTTCATCATCACTAGAGCTATCATCATCACTAGATGTTGCATATTTAGTGGAGGCTCTAGATTTTACCTTCTTCTTTTTTGTCGTCCTTTGTCATGAGGCACTTGTGGCCGACATTGGGGAAGGGGAGGACTTTGGTGATGGCGATGTTGGCGGCGTCCTCGTCGGAGGAGGAGTCGGTGGAGCTCTCATTGGAGTCCCATTCCCGACACACGTGGGCATCGCCGCCCTTCTTCTTGTAGTATTTCTTCTTTTCTTTTCTCCTTTCCTTCTTGTCGTCGTCCCTGTCACTATCACTTGATAATGGACATTTAGCAATAAAATGACCGGGCTTACCACACTTGTAGCAAACTTTCTTGGAGCGGGGCTTGTAGTCTTTCCCCCTCCTTTGTTTGAGGATTTGGCGGAAGCTCTTGATGCTGAGCGCCATTTCCTCGTTGTCGAGCTTGGAGGCGTCGATGGGGAGCCTACTTGATGTAGACTCTTCTTTCTTTTCTTTCGTCGCTTTGAATGCGACGGGTTGCACCTCGGGTGTGGAGGTGGCACCTCGCTCGATGATTTGTTTGGAGACTTTGATCATCAATTCAAAGCTCACAAACTTTCGTATAACCTCCTCAGGAGACATTAGCTTGTATCTAGGGTCACCACAAATTAATTGAACTTGTGTAGGATTAAGAAAAATGAGTGATCTTAGAATAACCTTGACCATTTCATGGTCATCCCATTTTGTGCTCCCGAGGTTGCGCACTTGATTCACCAAGGTCTTGAGCCGGTTGTACATGGCTTGTGGCTCCTCTCCTTGGTTGAGGACGAACTGACCAAGCTCCCCCTCGATCGTCTCCCGCTTGGTGATCTTTGTCACCTCATCCCCTTCGTGTGCGGTCTTGAGCACGTCCCAAATCTCTTTGGCACTCTTCAACCCTTCACCTTATTATACTCCTCTCGACTAAGAGAGGCGAGGAGTATAGTAGTGGCTTGGGAGTTGAAGTGCCGAATTTGGGCAACTTTGTCCGAATCATATCCTTCATCCCCTACGAATGGTACCTGCGCTCCAAACTCTATAATGTCTCAAATGCTAGAGTGGAGTGAGGTTAGGTGATGCCTCATTTTATCACTCCACATACAATAATCTTCACCGTCAAAAACCGGTGGTTTGTCTAATGGGACGGAAAGTAATGGAGTACGTTTAGAAATGCGAGAGTAGCGTAAGGGGATCTTACTAAACTTCTTGCGCTCATGGCGCTTAGAAGTGACGGACGGTGCATCGGAGTCGAAGGTGGATGGTGACGAAGAGTCGGTCTCGTAGTAGACCACTTTCTTCATCTTCTTCTTCTTGTCGCCACTCCGATGCGATTTGACGCGGGGAGGTGATTCCTCCCTTCCTTTGCCGCCGGACTCCTTCGATGGAGCTTTCCCGCGGCTTGTGTCCGTTTCCATCTCCCTCTTGGCGGATGCCCCCGACATCACTTCGAGTGGTTAGACTCTAATGAAGTACCGGGCTCTGATACCAATTGAAAGTTGCCTAGAGGGGGGGGGTGAATAGGCAAATATGAAATTTACAACTTTAAACACAACTACAAGCCGGGGTTAGCGTTAGAAATAAAGTCGAGTCCGAAAGAGAGGGTGAAAACAAATCAACTAAAGAAATATAGCGGATGACACGGTGATTTGTTTTACCGAGGTTCAGTTCTTGCAAACCTACTCCCCGTTGAGTTGGTCACAAAGACCGGGTCTCTTTCAACCCTTTCCCTCTCTCAAACGGTCACCTAGACCGAGTGAGCTTTTCTCCTCAATCAAATGGGTCACTTAGACCCCACAAGGACCACCACACAATTGGTATCTCTTGCTTTGATTACAAGTGTCTTGGAAACAAGAATGGGGAAGAAGAAAAGCGATCCAAGCTACAAGAACTCAAATGAACACTAAAATCTCTCTCTCACTAGTCACTAAGTGTTTGGAGTGATTTTGGACTTGGAAGAGGATTTGATCTCTTTTTTATGTCTTGGAGTGAAGTCTAGAGCTCTTGTATTGAATGCAAATGGCTGAAAACTTGGATGCCTTGAATGGTGGTGGTTGGGGTATTTATAGCCCCAACCACCAAACCAACCGTTGGGGTTAGGCTCCTATCGATGGGCGCACCGGACAGTCCGCACCAGCCACATCACCCAACCGTTAGGGTTCTGACGGTTTCGACCGTTGGAGCTCTGACATCTGGGTGCACCAGACAGTCCGGTGCCGCACCGGACATGCACTGTTCACTGTCTGGTGCGCCTCTAGTGCCTGCTCTGACTTCTGTCGCGAACTGTAGCTCTGTCAGGGCACTGTGCAGTCGACCGTTGCGTTGATAGCCGTTGCTCCGCTTGGTGCACCGGACAGTCCAGTGAATTATAGCAGAGTGCGCCTGGATAAACCCGAAGGTGAAGTGTTTGAGTTCGATCCTCTCTGGTGCATCGAACATAGTCCGGTGGCACACCGGACAGTCCGGTGCGCCAGACCAGGGTCCTCTTCGGTTTCTTTTGCTCCTTTCTTTTGAACCCTAACTCAGATCTTTTTATTGGTTTGTGTTGAACCTTTGGCACCTGTAGAACTTATATTCTAGAGCAAACTAGTTAGTCCAATTATTTGTGTTGGGCAATTCAACCACCAAAATCATTTAGGAAAAGGTTTGACCCTATTTCCCTTTCACCTTTCCCTCTCTCAATCGATCACTTAGACCGATTGAGTGCTTCTTCTTAATGTCAAGGATCACAAAGACCCCGCAAGGATCACCACACACTTAGGTGTCTCTTGCTAGCTTTACAAGTCACTAAAGAGTTTAAAAGGAGGTGAAGAAAGCACGATTAAAAGCCAAGCAACAAGAGCAACAAATGAAACACGAATCACACTCTCTCAAGTCACTAATCACTATTGATCACTTGTCTAAATTGTGGCACTTGGACAGATTTGGAAGCTTTGGATGTGTCTTGGAATGAATTCCTTGCTCTTGTATTGAATGTGAGTTAATGTGATGCTTGGGTATGTTGAATGGAGGTGGTTGGGGTTGTATTTATAGCCACCAACCACTTCCTAGTCGTTGCTCCTTTTTCTGCCGAACACGGACGGTCTGCGGCCCTAGTTCGGACGGTATGCCCCTGCACATCAACGGCTGAAATCGCAACGGTCAGCAATAATGGCTATATCAACGGCTACAAGTGCATTTAATGTGTCATCAGATTGTTAGACAGCATTGCGAACGGTCCAGTCGTGCACCCCGGACGGTCCGCGAGGACGCTAAAAATGCATTTTACCGAACCCATCACCTTTGGGTTTTTCTGGTTTTCAACGGTCGGACGATCCGCGCGCTGAGCCCAGATGGTCCGCGCTTGGTCACGGACGATGCTCGCTTCTCCTTCGGACAGTCCGTAGTGTCATCTCATGTTTTTGCATTGTTCCAGTCTGAGGCTCATCCTGGTGTCGCGGACGGTCCGCCACAAGGGTCCGGACGGTCCGTGTATAGGTGTTTTTCCAAAATGCTTCTCCTGTCCGGAATAATCTACGGTATTCCGGACAGTTGACTTAGAATAGTTGTAGATGAACTTATGCGCCTGAGAAATGATCAACTAGGCAAATTAGTAGTCCATAAGATTTGTGATGGGCGTCAAACACCAAAACCAATTATGGAAAAATGGATAAGGCTATTTCCCTTTCAGTTGAGTATATGGATAGCGGTTTTTAAAGCCTCCTTCCACAGACCCAATGGATAGTTGGAGTAACTTAGCATACTCCATACCATGTCCATTAGTGTTATGTTTTGCCTTTCGGCTACCCATTCTGTTGGTGTTCACCAGGTGTAAAATACTAGGCAACTATGCCATTTTCTTTTAGGAACCTCACAAAAGGCCATAAGACCTATCCATACTCAGTATGGCGCCCATAGTACTCCACCCATGATCAGATCTAACACTCTTTATCTTTAAATCATGTTGATTTCCTACCTCGGCCTTAAACTGTTTAAACTTGTATGAATTTTTTATCTTTTCTTAATAGGATAAATATAACGGTACCGAGAGTAGTCATCTATGAACGTTATGAACGAACCGAACCCGTCTATTTTCCTAACTGGAAAAAACCATAAATATTTGTATGAATTATTTCTAACACTCGTATTGTGCTTAGCATTTTTCTTAATCGGCTTCGCAAATTTTCCCTTAATGCAATCTCTGCATTGCTCTACTTCTGTGAAGTCTATGGGATGGAGAATATATTCCTTAACTATGTGCTCTATTCTCCCCCTCGAAATATGACCCAAACGATGGTGCCATAATTTCGACGAGGTTTCCCCACCACTTCGTTTTCTTTTCTTGCCACTGCTGGTTGGATCGTTTCTGGTGTATCTAAGACGTTGACAACATCACTGTGCGAAAGTAAATAAAGCATATCTCATCGAACGACGAGACAAACATCTTTATTATCAATAAACTGAATGATACACTGTCTGTCACCGAAATGACATGAACATCCTAATCATCTGGTCTAGAATCTGAATTAAGTGACTGTTTCCTTTCTGTTAGCCATTGCAATTGTTTTTCGGCCCTCTGGGAGCCTTAGGCTTGTATGGAATTGCATTCTGTAGTAGGTACTGTCACACCCGAGTTTTATAGGTCCAAAACTCGGGCGCTAAATAATCACCAAGTGTGATAGGATCAAGTCTCACACATATGATGACTCATGGTACAGAAACAAATGTCACATCATTTATATATAACGAAGTTCTGTACAAAATAGTTAAATAATTACATCATATGAAGACAATGATCCAGCAACCCAAATATGACTGGGAGACGACGGCCTAGACCACTCACGAACTCATCATCACATCATCCTTCATGCGCCTCATCTAGTGGAAACTGTTCTTGACCTAGGGGATGTGAGTACAACAAGAGTGAGCTCACATACGTTCATCGCTCAATAAGTTGTGGGGAATAATGTGCATGAACTTACCAAGGTGGGAGCTCATGTGAAGTGTAAGGCTTACCAAAGGAGATGGTTAAAGCTGAGCATTGCTTTTAAAGTTGGTCAAAATTTTATTAGCAGTTACTAAGTATAAGTAGATACCAACCCAAATAAGTAAGAGATCACAATTGATAATAACACTCGCGATGCAATGCATATGACAGATTAAATTTAGTTCCATAAGTTAATCATGTGAGAGTCCTGAGTTGCTCATGACCACGAGCACGACTGATATACCAGTTTTACACTCTGTAGAGGTTGCGCCCTTTACCCACAAGTCATGTATCCCGCCTAACCAGGGTTAGCTAGTCCCTTAGACACTTCCGAGGTGAATGACTAGGGATCCACTACGAGGCCTTTACAAAGTTCCACTAGCTTCAGAAAACCCGCTACAGTTTTTAGGGAGCGCAGTATAGGAATCCCCCGTCTGAAAAGCCATCGCAGCAAAATCAACCCGAGAACCTCCCTACACCGACCACTCCCCTTGCCCCTTTTGGGTAAGGTAGTCCTCCACTAGCTTTCCTAATTAGTCAGCCAAGGGCGTCCCATTCCACCTTGTGGTAGCACGGATATCTCAAGTTAAGCTCCATGTTCTAATTAACACAATGATCTTGTCATGAGCAATAATTAAAACAACAATATAACTGGAACATGATCGTAATGTAATATTAATCCCAAAACCAGGTAGAGAAATAGTAAAACTACCCAAAAGTTCAGTGGTAAACAAGGTGTGGGGTAAACAAGTCTAGGGAAACCTATTAGGTCCCATTAGATTACCTGAGCATGTCACAGTGATTAACAGGAGCATTATTGGGTAAAGAAAAGTGATCAAGGGCACAACTTGCCTGAGACTCGAGATTCCAGGTACTAGCGTGATCTTCAGATTCTCATGACCTCACTGCTATTCATAGCAATACAAACAAACATGGTATAGACAAAAAACAACATCACACCAAACATAAGAACAAACTGCATAATGATATTCTACACGATGCTACAAGGTCGCAGGTTTGAGAATGGCTAAAATCGGAGTTACGTTTAAAAAGATGAAATATTCTCAAGTTTTAGGTGGTTAAACAGTAAAACTTTTATTCTTTATTGATTAATATAAGTCAGGAAGGTTATGACAAATAAATAACTAATTTATTTTTAATTTAGTTTATAATTCGACTAGAGGTTATATTTTAGTCACACTATTATTATGGATATATTAACTTTGTTTAGAAGGTTTAATCCATTGAGCATAGGTTAAATGAATATTTATTTTTGAAACAATGTTACAGAGACGTAGGCAACATTATTACGAAGCTAACACAATTTGAATGGATCAAATTGAGGTTAAACGAAGGAGATATGGATTTATTAAGTTATAGGATTTAATTCTATAGTTATTAAAGATTTATGGATCGAGGCACAATTCTGCAAAAGATTAGGGCCCCCCTGTAACCTTTAGGACCTATCCGCAATGATATCTACCCATACCCGGACTGTGAGTTTATTACCTAAAAACCCAAGGACTCATATGTGAAACTCACTGGCCGAAGGGGTATCTTAACGCCTCGGCCGCAAGATCTAAAACCTGTGGCCCAGATTAGATCACCTATCCCAGTAAACTGGTATAAAATGTAGGCCCTTGGATCTAAGACCAATGTCGAGGATTTAAAACGTCGCCACGGATTCCCGCGCGCTCGATTCAGATCCGAAGGCACGCAACCCATCACGCCGAAGTGGTGCGCTGGATCAAATTAGAGTCGTTACTCATGAGATCGACGGTCACACACGTTCTTCTATCCTCTGACATAGGGACATTATGGTGAAGCCCATACGGTGGCAACCCTCGCCGACGAACACCCAACCCAGTGCCCTGATACTCAAACCGACCACCAGCGCACGCAATACGATGAGAGGAGGAGAACGAACAACATGGGGGGCTTCTTACCGGTGCTCGACGCGAAGAAGTGCGAGCCCACTACGCGAAGTAGCTTCGCGACGGTGAGCAACACCGACGAGAAATTGCCGGTGATCTAGGCCCTTCCGTGCCAATAGATACCAATGCGCACATCCCCCGCACCTTGCGCTTCCCCGTGGTCTGGCTCGAAGGGTTGTGTCGACGACCAGGCGGGATCTCGCTTGCGGCGATGCTCTCCTCCCTATTCCCTTTTCTCGCGACGCCTTGATTGGGTGGGCAGCGACTATGCCCCGATGTCTGGGGCCCGACTTATAACCCCAAGACTATACCGAGCCTCCCCCTAGCTGACGGAATTGGTCGTTGCAACCACCTCACCGAGCTATCCGGGGAGGGAATCTGTTGCTGCGCGCGCGAGTTTGTTGAGACCACGCCGCGACGGGGATGACAGGATGACCCCACTGCCTAGAGACAGTACATTGAGGCTGGCTACCGGAATGAGCCCACAGGTCGGCGCCAAAGACTCACAGTCCGCACGCGCGATCGAGAGTCTGAGTGACAGACTTGGGGACCCCACCCGTCGGTGAAGGAGAGGTCTGGAGGACTGGGTTTGTTTCCTGGGCCGTGTGTTGAGTATATTGTGTCCAAACGCAGGTATGGGATCCTTTTTTCTTTTTCTTTTCTGTTTTCCTTTTAAATTTGCAAATTTTCAAATTCAAACACCACTTCAAATATAAGCATACCAAAACCCTACATGTGCAGGTATACTTTATATTAATCAATTTATTTGTTTATCTTAAAAAAATGCTTCACTTATGCTACCCACTCCTTATTTTCTCATTAGGAAAACATTGTATTTGATTATGTGATCTAAGTAAAAGTTACTCAAAAACAAACATTAACATATGTTATTTCCCATAGGATATTTTATTTCAACTACTTTTAAAGAGTGCATGTATATATAGTTTATAACGAGGATAATAAATGGATAGAAGTCTTTCTTGTATTTATGGTTCCAACCTTTAATTCTAAGTTTGATTATTTTTTTTATATAAGTTTTGAATTCCCAATAATTATTAGATAATTTAGAGAGATATACTTTATAAAGGAAGAAAATCCTTATTAAAAGACATTTTTACACAAATCTTTTGGAGAACCTTTATAATTCCCAAAAATAGGATTCTAGTTGTGTCGGGGACCATAATTAGGGGTACCTCCAAGACTCCTAATCTCAGCTGGTAACCCCCGTCAGCACAAAGCTGCAAAGGCCTGATGGGCGCGATTCAGGTCAAGGCTCCGTCCACTCAAGGGACACGAGCCCGCCTCGCCCGAGCCCAGCCTCGGGCAAGGACAGCCGACCCAGGAGGATTCACGTCTCGCCCGAGGGTCCCCTCAAGCAACGGACGCACCTTCGGCTCGCCCGAGGCCCAGGCTTCGCGGAGAAGCAACCTTGGCCAGATCGCCACGCCAACCGACCGTATCGCAGGAGCATTTAATGCAAGGATTGACTGACACCTTATCCTGACGCGCGCTCCTCAGTTGACAGGGCCGAAGTAACCGCAGTCACTTCGCCGCTCCACTGACCGACCTGACAGGAAAACAGCGCCGCCTGCCCTGCTCCGACTGCTATGCCACTCGACAGAGTGAGGCTGATAGCAGCTAAGTCCAGCCTCGGGCGCCATAGGAAGCTCCGCCTCGCCCGACCCCAGAGCTCAGGCTCAACCTCGACGCCGAACGACGGACTCCGCCTCGCCCGACCCCAGGGGCTCAGACTCAGCCTCGACCTTGGAAGACGGTCTCCGTCTCGCCCGACCCCAGGGCTCGGACTCAGCCTCGACCTCGGTAGACGGTCTCCGCCTCGCCCGACCCCAGGGCTCGGACCGACCACGACACAGGGGGGCCATCATTACCCTACCCCTAGCTAGCTCATGCTACGGGGAACAAGACCAGCGTCCCATCTGGCTCGCCCCGATAAACAAGTAATGATGGCACCCCGCGTGCTCCATGACGACGGCGGCTCTCAGCCCCTTACGGAAGCAAGGAGACGTCAGCAAGGATCCGACAGCCCCGACAGCTGTACTTTCCCAGGGCTCAAGCACTCCTCCGACGACCACGACATCACATGAACAGGGCGCCAAAACCTATCCGACTGCCACGACGGCATGTACTTAGGGCTCTAGCTCCTCTCTGCTAGACACGTTAGCACACTGCTACACCCCCATTGTACACCTGGGCCCTCTCCTTACGTCTATAAAAGGAAGGTCCAGGGCTCTCGTACAAAGAGGTTGGCCGCGCGGGAGAACGGGCTGGCGGACAGTCCCTCTCTCCCTCTCTCTCTCACTCTCCCTCGCGGACGCTTGTAATCCCCTACTGCAAGCGCACCCGACCTGGGCGCAGGACAACACGAAGGCCGCGGGTTTCCCCTTTACTGTTTTCTCCCCCCTTTGTGTTCCGTCTCGTGCCGACCCATCTGGGCTGGGACACGTGGCGACATTTTACTCGTCGGTCCAGGGATCCCCCGGGGTCGAAACACTGACAGTTGGCGCGCCGGGTAGGGGCCTGCTGCGTGTTGACGAACAACTTCCCGTCAAGCTCCAGATGGGTAGTCTCCAGCAACCTCTCCAACCCGGAACGATGCTCCGTTTCGGGAGTCTTGAGTTCATGTCCCTCGACGGCAGCTACGATATGATACTCCTTCCTCCGCCGCACGACAACGACAATGGCGGCCGTCAGCCCGCCTACCTGCGGCGGAATCGATAACGTCTTCCCCACGTGGCGGAAGAGCAACATTCGGGTCTGTCCCGTCACCTTCCCCGCCGGCGGAGGAGGCGGGGCAGGCATGGCCAAGCAGGAGGCGACACCTCATCGGCTGTCGAGCGAGTCGACGGCACCGACGCCCCAGCGGGGGACACTGAAAGTCGCCTAGAGGGGGGGGGGGGGGTGGATAGGCGAACCCTGAAAATTAAAACTTTATCCCCCAACTAGATCCCTCGATTAGTGGTTAGAACAAGATATACAAATATTAGAGTATGAAAAACTAAGTTATTGCTTGTAAAGAGTATTGCACTTAAATAATGCGGAAGTGATAAATCAATACTACTAACAAGTTTATGAGAATAAAGCAAGAAAGCTTAGACAAGAAGAGTAGAGACAAGAGTTCTTTCTTGCAATGTGTTGCTTCACTAAACGAGAATTTAACTTAAAGCAACACCAAATAAGATTAGCCAAGAATAAAGCAAGAGAACTTAGAGTGAGGGAAAACAAACAAATCACAAGCAATAAACACAATGGACACGGGTGATTTGTTTTACCGAGGTTCGGCCCTCGAAGGCCTAGTCCCCGTTGAGGAGTCCACTAAGGACGGGTCTTTTTCAACCCTTTCCCTCTCTCCACCGATCACACAAGTATCGGCGAGCTCTTCTTCTTCTCAAGGATCACTCACGATCCCGCAAGGACCACCACACTCTTTGGTGTCTCTTGCTAGCTTTTACAAGCCTCCAAAACTTTGGAGGAAGTTCAATGGGAGTCAAAACTCCACGCGCAAATGAACACAAAGATGTAGCACACACTATCTCTCAATGAATCTCACAAGGCGCTAGGGCTAAACTCAATTGAGTAGCTCTCAATTGCTTGCTCTCTCTTTTGTGGCACTTGTGTTGGTTGTAGTGGACTAAATCTTGTGTATAGGATGGATCAATGAATATATGTGGTTGGGAGGGCTTGAGTATGTCAACTAGATGACTTGGAATGTTGCTTGGGCTCCCACCACTTGAAGTGGCCGGTTGGGGTGGTATTTATAGCCACCAACCAAAATCTAGCCGTTGGTGAAAGCTGTCTGTCGAATGGCGCACCGGACATGTCCGGTGCACACCGGACATGTCCGGTGCGACAGCCACGTCACCAAAGCCGTTGGGATTCGACCGTTGGAGCTCTGTCTTCTGGGCCCGCTTCGATGTTCGGTGGCGCACCGGACATGTACTGTAGAGTGTCCGGTGCGCCAGTATGGGCGTGCCTGACCTCTGCGCGCGCTGGCGCGCATTCAATGCGCCGCAGGTAGCCGTTGGCGCCGAAATAGCCGTTGCCCCGCTGTTACACCGGACAGTCCGGTGTACACCGGACATGTCCGGTGAATTATAGCGAGGCAGCCGAAGTGAATTCCCGAAGCTGGCGAGTTCCTGAGGCCGCTCTCCCTGGGAGCACCGGACACTGTCCGGTGTACACCGGACAGTCCGGTGAATTATAGTGGAGTTGCCTCTGGAATTTCCCGAAGGTGACGAGTCTGAGTTCGGAGTCCTCTGGTGCACCGGACATGTCCGGTGGCACACCGGACAGTCCGGTGCGCCAGACCAGAGGTGCCTTCGGTTGACCCTTTGCTCTTTTGTCGAACCCAATACTTGGTCTTTTTATTGGCTAAGTGTGAACCTTTGGCACCTGTATAACTTATACACTAGAGCAAACTAGTTAGTCCAATTATTTGTGTTGGGCAATTCAACCACCAAAATTATTTAGGAACTTAGGTGTAAGCCTAATTCCCTTTCAATCTCCCTCTTTTTGGTGATTGATGCCAACACAAACGAAAGCAAATGTAAAAGTGCATAATTGAACTAGTTTACATAACGTAAGTGCAAAGGTTGCTTTGAATTGAGCCAATATAAATACTTACAAGATATGCATGGATTGTTTCTTTATAATTAACATTTTGGACCACGCTTGCACCCAATGTTTTGTTTTTTTGCAAATTCCTTTTTTTTGTAAATCATTTTCAAAGTCTTTTTGCAAATAATCAAAGGCAATTGAATAAGATTTTGCGAAGCATTTTTAAGATTTAAAATTTTGTCCCCTTGTTTCAAATGCTTTTCCTTTGACTAAACAAAACTCCCCCTTAATAAATTCTCCTCTTTAGTGTTCAAGAGGGTTTTAAGATATCAAGTTTTGAAAATACTACTTGCTCCCCCTTTAGAACACAAAGAGATGCCAATTTGAAATTTATCAATTGAAAATCATTAATTTTAAAAATTAGAGTGGTGGTGCGGTCCGTTTGCTTTGGGCCAATACTTTCTCCCCCTTTGGCATGAATCGCCAAAAACGGATACTTGGAATGAAATATAGGCCAGTTTCTTTCTCTCCCCCTTTGGCAAACAATTGAATTATTCAATTGAAATAGAGATATGAGTGAAGATTATACCAAAGTGGAGAACTATGCGGAATACCGACAAAGAGTGGATAATACTGATGGAGTTGAGTGGAAGCGTCGTCTTTGCCAAATATTCCATTTCCCTTTCAATTCTATGACTAAGCATGAGAATACACTTGAAAACCCATTAGTCATAGACATAAAGGAGATATGATCAAAAGGATATATCACATTAAGCATGATCATAGTTCTATACAACATAGATTGCTCCCCCTAAATATGTGCATGGAGAGGAAGAACACATATTTTGGCCTAAAATGCCAATTGCACATAATTAGGTTAATGAGAACATATCTATATCATACAGAATGTGAAGTGCATTGTGTCATAGAATAAGTGTGATGCTCATGACAGTTTATGCACTTATGAAAGCATGTTGCAAACATTTTAAGCATTTACCCTTAAAGATTTCAAAGAGACTTAAGAACCATCCACCTTTGGAACAAAGGCAGCTTATCCTCGTTACAAGGTTAATCTTTAAGCTCTTTGACAATTAAATCACTTCATCTAGTTTAAACAAAGATGCATTAATGCAGGAGTGAAATCTTAAGAAGTTAAACTAGGTATGAAGCAGGGATAGTGCATGGACATGCTTTCTCTTCCTTTTATACAAGATATGCAAGGAGTGTATAGAAAAGGAAGATTTAGGTACAAGTTTAAATGAAAGGAGATAGTTTTACCTTTTTGTACCTTTACATAGTGACGCTCTCTTCCTTGTGCTTTGTCCTTAGTCTTAGATGCTTAAGACCTATTCTTAATGACAATATATGGAAATATTTTGCACAAGAGAGAGTTCTACAACTAGTGATCTTTTCAAGTTATTGTTAGCATATATCAAATGGATCACAAGTTGCATAAATGTATCATGAACTCTCCTTTTAACTTAGTGCATATCAAGAGAGATATCGATTGATAGTATATACGGCACTAAGAAACATGATTGCTGATTGAAGTCATTTAATGATCAAACAAATAACAGATGTGATCAAAAGAACAACATACGCATTAGATTATCAATTAAGCTTAGAATAGGAGAATCCAGCAAATATGCTACTTTAGAGTGAAAGACAAGAATTTAAAAATAGTAGCATACTTCATGAGAAACTCATTCTCATGCAAGAGACTATATGAAATTACTGAGATAAAGCAATAGTCTCAACGCAATCAAGATGTAGATAGAGACTCCCCCTAGAGATACGCATAAAGTATTTGAGTTGAATGGATGCATTTACTTTAAGGACAAATATGGAGAAGCATTATACATCTTGACTAAGGCTCATAAAATTTTGCTATAAACAACTTTAGCCTAGCATTCTCATTATGAAAGAATTTAGAATACTCACAACCACACCATTAATTGTTTTGTAGATCTTACTATCCAAGTAGGTGGTGTTGTTCTTGATGTCCTCCTCTTTCATTTGAGAATCCTCCCTTTGTAGTTGTTTCTTTTTCCTTTCAAACTAATTGAAAATACTCAAGAGGGATGTTAGTAACACAAGGGAGTATATAATGAGGGATGATTTCTTTTAGATAGGAAATAATCACAATTCATCATCCGTAAGTCACATAGACATGAAGTAAAATCCTTAATCATTAGTGCAATTTATTTGAGAAATATGAGTGAGCACCTTTTAAGCTTTTTAATAATCATTGGGGATTTTACTTTATCATATCGAATTTAGTTAATCATTACTTGGAAGCAAATCAATATGATAACAAATATAGCAAAGGCATGAAATAGATTCTAATGGATAAGTGCATTGATGAGAATGAGATTGAATGCACATCTTAGTCAATTTAAATTCGATAAATAATCTATTTCTTCACAGAGATATAATCAGAGTAAATAGTCATTGATGGGAACTATATTTGATTAAGAAGATAAGTTCCCATACCTTTGCTTTTACCTTTCTTCCTCTTGGGTGAAGAGTACCCTTTGAGGCTTGTGGCTTTGACCTTGCACTTACTTCTCTTGTAGATTTTCATAAGTCGGCTTAAGAGAAATGCTAATAGCAACACAGGCACTAGTTTCCCTTTTGTAATCATTTTTGATGAGGAATGAAAAGTGGATTACTAAAGCATGGAAACTTTATAATATGAACTAGATCATTCCTTGAAGTATGCTTAGTTTTAACTTATGGAACAAGCATAGTAAGTTCTTTAGGATTATGGAAATAAATCTAATTCACAACATGGAGAGCGATGAATGAAGAAGAATCATATCCAATATAGGCAAGAAGCAAAACAACACAGGTCGTTGGATTGATTTATCCTTTTATGTTAGATTACGTGCTTCCAAAGAGAAACTTATTCTCTACAAGTGAGACTACTTGGGTTACTTAGATAAAATCATTAGTCTCACTATTCTAGTTATAGAGAGAGTTTTTCCTTTTATAAGTGTCCTAAGGATTTGAATTCCTTACATGACACCTTATTCTTTTAAGAACTTGAAATATCTCTCTATATCTAGAGTCATGGCAATAATAAAACAACTTAGTGAAAAACATGCCATGAGATACTTGCAATATTTTAAAGCATGTAGATTGCCATAGGATGGAAATGATGAGTATGCAATCTACCACATGAGAGAAAATTCTTCAAAGAATGGTAAATAAAATTTGAAGATATTTGAAGTGCTATATATTTCTATGTGACTACACAAGACACATAAGAAATGATAGTTTAAAATACTTGCACTTAAAAGCATAGAAGTTGCCATCCTTTGACTTTCCTTCATGTTGTAGGCCTTGATTTTTCGCACATGATATTTCTTCATTTCCTACAACATCAATATCTTCCTCGAGATGATATGAGTTTAAGACATAGTAATTTGAAAAATAACCTTGGGTCAATCATGGATATAGATCATTGAAGATTGATAGCTTGAATGGACTCTCTCAAGCACACCAAGGCTTCATATCATCTCTTTCCCCTACAAAGCTTGTCAAGTATATTTTGGTACCCATCGCTTGATGGGTCCATCACGGTTAGTCAACAAAGATATAGGAACCCAAAAGTCCTTTGTGTTAGCACTAGGTAAACTCATTACCTTTCTAGCACAAGTTGCAATTTTGGGTTGCCTAGTTACATGAGAAGTAATTGACAAGCTAGGAGTGGGAGATTTACCTATGGGACAATCCTTGCATTGATGTCCCTTCTTTCGGCATATGTAGCATAGGCGATCTTCAACTCTTGAAGATTTCTTCCTTCCTTGTTTCTTGCTTGCTACATGGTTAGTGAATATTTTCTTTTCTAACCTTATGCCTTTTTGTTTTAAATGGGGACAAGATTTAAATAAGTGTCCCTTCTTGGAGCATTTAAAACAATGTCTATCATCCTTAATAATCAAGCCATTTTTAATGTAGGGACATGACCTAATCAAGTGCCCCTCTTCAAAGCATTCACTACACCTCTTAATGTGAAGTGTGGCTTGATCATTACCTTGGATGTTACCTTTGGTGGAGGCGTGGTTGAGGCTTTTGGAGGAGGTGTTGAATTTCATCTTTTGTTTCTTCCTCTTGGCAATCCTCAAATCCTTGACATTTTCTTCAAGGGATTTAGTGCATGCCACGGTGGTTCCCGTCTCAAGCTTCTTCACCATGTGATCACGGTTATCTTGAGAAGGTTGGGCAATGCATTTCCATTTTAGTTGTGTCAAGCTCATCTTTGGCCTCTCATTTTCTTCTTTGAGCTTTTGATATGTATCATTTTTAGTTCCTGCAAATTCTAGCTCAAAGGAAGGTTTGCTTGTCGACGGACAACAAGCATTAGCACATGGTAATATAGTCTCAATTTGAATACATGTGCATATGTGAGGTTGTTGGGATTTTAAGTTTTCTATCACAACCTCATGATCAATGTTTAATATGATATGGTCATCTCTAAGATTTTCATGAGACCATAGGAGCATATCATATTTTTCTTGAAAAGCTAGATTTTCAACTTTTAGCTTTTCTACTTGGTCCTTAAGCAAGGTATTCCTATTTACTAATTGAGCGATACAATGTAAAGCGTTATCTTGCTCAATTGAAATAGTTTCATACCTTTGGACCAAATCAACATGTGAGCACTTTAGCTCCTCATGTTCTTCAGTCAACTCGTCAAAGTGTAGCATTTTCATGGAGAGAACATCTTCTAGCCTTTGACGAGCTTCGCTTTGCTCTCTCGCTCTTTCTAGAAGTTTGAGCATTACCGCCTTATCTTCTTGGCTTAGGCGAGCGTAGAGTTGCACAAAGCTTCTTTCTTCCTCCTCATCCTCATTTGTGCTTCCACTGTCATTTTCATTAGCCACACAACATATGTGGGAATCGAAATGGGAAGATAAACCTTTTGGAGAGGTGGATTCATCGTTTGGTCTCCATCGTTCATTGTCTTCTTCTTCCTTCAAAGGGTTAGTATCACAAGAACTAAAGGAAGTAGAAGCACAAAACGAACTATCATGTTTGGACTTATCAAATTTGCTTTTAATTCTAGTCCAAATATCATGCGCATCATGGATGGATTCATCATAATTTGATATGAAGGCACGATAATCTTCTTTGCTAAGAGAATTGCTTAAGATGTCAAAAGCTAGGTAGTTTAAGCGAAAACATCTTTGATTCTCCTCGCAAATAATTTCTTTATTATAACTAGAGGTGAAGATACTCTTGTTTATAATTCGATCTAATTGAGGATCTACAGTCCTAAAAGCATTTATTACCCTAGTGGACCATGAATCATAATTAGAACAATCGGGAAGTAATATCTCAAGAGTTACCTCCATGTTCTCCATGGAAGATGTCTTCTTGTTCTTTTGGGATCTTTTACGAGCCATCACTTCGAGTTGTTAGACTCACAATGAAGTGCCTAGCTCTGATAACAATTGAAAGTCGTCTAGAGGGGGGTGGATAGGCGAACCCTAAAAATTAAAACTTTATCCCCCAACTAGATCCCTCGATTAGTGGTTAGAACAAGATATACAAATATTAGAGTATGAAAAACTAAGTTCTTGCTTGTAAAGAGTATTGCACTTAAATAATGCGGAAGTGATAAATCAATACTACTAACAAGTTTATGAGAATAAAGCAAGAAAGCTTAGACAAGAAGAGTAGAGACAAGAGTTCTTTCTTGCAATGTGTTGCTTCACTAAACGAGAATTTAACTTAAAGCAACACCAAATAAGATTAGCCAAGAATAAAGCAAGAGAACTTAGAGTGAGGGAAAACAAACAAATCACAAGCAATAAACACAATGGACACGGGTGATTTGTTTTACCGAGGTTCGGCCCTCGAAGGCCTAGTCCCCGTTGAGGAGTCCACTAAGGACGGGTCTTTTTCAACCCTTTCCCTCTCTCCACCGATCACACAAGTATCGGTGAGCTCTTCTTCTTCTCAAGGATCACTCACGATCCCGCAAGGACCACCACACTCTTTGGTGTCTCTTGCTAGCTTTTACAAGCCTCCAAAACTTTGGAGGAAGTTCAATGGGAGTCAAAACTTGAAAGTTCCCTTTGGCCCGGGAACAGGATCTAGATGTCGCCTAGAGGGGGGGGTGAATAGGCGAATAAAAATTATCACTTTAAAACTTAAATCTTACTCTACTCGAAGACAGGATCGCGGTGGAGTGAAGAATCCTTCGAGTAGGTTGCAGTGAAATTGAAGTTCCTGTCTTACGAATATCCTGCACTTCAAAGAAAGCTAGTACCACAAGTAAGTAGTGAAGTGCAGATATATAAGAGAGTAAGACAGAGAGTCAGAGTACAATACAGAACAGAGCACACAGACGCAAGGATTTATCCCGAGGTTCGGCCAAGCCTGAAATGCTTGCCTAGTCCTCGTTGGAGTTAGCCACACCTGGTCTTGGAGTCTATTTCAACTCCTTCCTCCGTTTGCTCAGATCTGTCAGTATGACAGATAGAGCCTTTCACTATTGAGTGGGGTTACAACAGAACCACGGCTGCTTACAAACTTCTTGGCAGCACCCCGGCAGAGTAACGATACGCTCAAGACCTTGCTCTAGCTCTTGGCAGCACTACTCCTCTCTCTAAAGGCTTATAGCTGTGCCTTCTACACAAACTATAGAGTTATACACAAGAGGGAGAGCGAGAATTGATTCCAATGAAGTCTACACTTGTTGGCTGCACTACTCTTTTGCTTGAGGCGCCTAGGGGTCCCTTTTATAGGCATAAGGGGCCTAGGAGCCGTTTGAAGCAATCCAGGAAGGCAAATCTTGCCTTCTGTCGGGTGGCGCACCGGACACTGTCCGGTGCCCGATTTCTTTCCTAAAATGGCGCTGCCGACCGTTGCAGATCTGGGAGCCGTTGGCGCACCGGACATGTCCGGTGCACACCGG
Organism: Zea luxurians; assembly: GCA_029449295.1. Classification (NCBI taxonomy): domain Eukaryota; kingdom Viridiplantae; phylum Streptophyta; class Magnoliopsida; order Poales; family Poaceae; genus Zea; species Zea luxurians. The sequence continues at coordinate 4,203,578 of JAOPSE010000090.1, forward strand.
ACAGTCCGGTGCCCCCTTTCGACCGTTGGCCCGGCCACGTGTCGCGCGCAGATTCCGCAGCCGACCGTTGGCTCGGCCGACCGTTGGCTCACCGGACAGTCCGGTGCACACCAGACAGTCCGGTGAATTTTAGCCGTACGCCGTCGGCAAATTCCCGAGAGCGGCCACTTCACGTCGAGCCAGCCTGGCGCACCGGACACTGTCCGGTGCACCACCGGACAGTCCGGTGTGCCAGACTGAGCAGACTTTGGCTGCTCGAGCCATCTCTTTTCCAACTCGATTTTTTCTGTTTCCAGCACTTAGACACAATACATTAGTCCATAAAACAATGTACTAAGTCTGAGAAACATACCTTTATCTTAATTATCATATCCATAGCATTTCACATGCTTGAGCTTTGATGTTGGACTCATAAATCATCAAGTCGGCTTGACTTGATCTAGATTGACATTTCTTAGCTCCAACATCCTGCAAAGGTCACATAGAACATCTCCAAACATAGAAACAACCCAAACTAAAGATTAAGGTGAACTTAGCTCTTTTGGGTTGCTTCCAGTTCTGGTTTTGACACTTGTTCTCCTTCTAGTGACCTTGATCTCTTTCTTAGAGCTTGGTCTCGAGCCTTATGACTTACACCACATAACTGTAGCTGTTACCTCATTGGTTGTAAGTCACGTCCTTATGTAGTGATCCTTGATGTGCCGTAGCTGTTCTCAACTCGATCACCCTTGACTTTGCAAGCCTTCTTCTTCACCCTTGGCTTTGGGTTCCTCAGCCTCCTTGACCTTCTCCCGTGCACTTGGTACCTCGAAGCTTTTCTTGCCTCCGTCCTTGGCTTGATCAGTTGTCTCCGAGCTACGCACCCGAGTCTCACTTTATACAATGTTCATCTTACTTGTGATGTCCATTATGTATCCATAATCCAGTTCTTGGACAATTACATTTGTTCACTTGTGTTGAACCCTGTAAGCTTTACCTTAAGCACCTGTTCAACACTTAGTACACTAGTTAGTCCTTTAATTGAGTTGTCATCCAAACACCAAAACTCACAAGAGAGCTTTCAATCTCCCCCTTTTTGGTGATTGATGGCAACACAATTAAAGCTTACATAAGAATAAGATTTGAAGCACAAATTTGAATTCTAAGTTTATAGAATGCTCCCCCTAAATATGTGCTTACTTCAAGAACCTAATTTTGGCCTCAGACGCCAATTTGCACATACTTAGGCAATTCGAAACATTTCTACACCTTAGCACTTTTTAGGATGCATTGTCAAGAATCAAACCATGATGCTATAACACACAAATGTACATAATCAGAGTTAAACACCATTCAATTTAGTGGATCAACCTACCACTATTCATCATTAAGATACCAATTCAAACTAATACTAATTTAAGACAATCTTGAAGCACCATGACAATCTTAAAGCACCATTAACCACATGACTATCTATTACACTATAGAGGCCAAATAATTCATCGCAGCGGAAACACTAGTCCATATGAGCAACACATATAATACTGCAAGAAACATATGAATATCACATTTGGCAAAGCTCAAACTAACACATCACCTCTTAGGATAAGCTTTCCTCTCAGGTTGAGATAAGCTTTAATACACAAATTCTCCCCCTTTGACATCAAACACCAAAAACCATACTCAAGTAAGAACATAGGATGATGTCAAGGGACAGCAGGGTGTTAAGGAGGAAAAATGACTGTCAAAAACTCCCCCTTACTTATTGAACATATGCACTGTCAACATTTAGGTAAGATACATATATGCAAAAAGATTTACTCCCTTTGTACCATGTTGTAGTGAACTTCCCATCTTGAAAGTATCTAATCTCTCAAGAGCTTCTCCATACTTGTGCCTGATTCTTTCTCCTAACTTTTTCTTGTTGCTAAGACACCAAACTTAGAACAAGTTATAGTATTGGGCACAAGAAGAAACTTCTATTCTCATGATTATCAAAAGATGTCAATGGAAATGAACTATTACGGCTACCAATTGAAAGATACCATTTGCAAAGTTCATTTATTATCATGACTCCATGATAAGCATCTATTATCACCAGATATTATAGAGCATGAGCAATCTAAAAGTATGCACTTACTCACAACTTGAGATACCGATTTCTTGACTTACAGCGTTACCCAAGTCCTGATTGCTCCATTTCTTGCTTATCTTCTCTTTTCCACCTTGAGACTGTACAAGATTGCTCAAGAAACAGTTAGTCTCAAAAGACACAAGTTATGTGTGCTCCCCCTCAAGTTGTGCATCAAGTATTTGAATGACTTGCACTTTGCACATTCTAGCTTCCTCAGAACTAGAGGGGATCACAACATACCTTGGTCAAGGCATACTCTATCCCTTTCATCACACAAAGATGCCAATTTGAATATCAAATGAAAAGCCACTTTACACCTGTCGGCGTTTCGAGACCGGGGGGTCCCCGAGCCGACGAGTGAGTGTGCCGCGTGCCCCAGCCCAGATGGGTCGAGCGCGTGGGCGAGCGCGAAGGGGGGAAGAGCGAGGTGGCCGGAGCCGGGTCGTGAGGGAGGTGGAGATCTCGCGGCCTTCGTGTTCGTCCCGCGCCCAGGTCGGGTGCGCTTGTAGTAGGGGGTTACAAGCGTCCGCGCGGGTGAGGGGAGCGAGCGGCCCCAAGAGAGCGCCTGCCCCTGCCCTCGTTCCCGCGAGGCCAACCTTCTCTAAGAAGGCCCTGGTCCTTCCTTTTATAGGCGTAAGGAGAGGATCCAGGTGTACAGATGGGGGTGTAGCAAGGTGCTACGTGTCTAGCGGGGGAGAGCTAGTGCCCTAAGTACATGCCAAGGTGGCAGCCGGAGAGATCTTGGCACCCAGCTGGTGTGGCGTCGTGGCCGTCAGAGAAGCAATGGAGCCTGGCGGGGGGATAGCTGTCGGAGTGGTTGGGCCCTTGCTGATGTCCCCCTGCTTCCGTAAGGGAGCTGAGAACCGCCGTCGTCATGGGTCCAGCGGGGCGCCATCATTGCCTATCTGGCGGAGCTAGCCAGATGGGACGTCGGTCCTGTTTTCTGCGGCCCGAGTCGGCTCGGGGTAGGGTGATGATGGCGCTTCCTATCGACGTGGCGGACTTGTGCCCTAGGTCGGGCGACGTGGAGGCTCCTCCGAAGCCGAGGTCGAGTCTGTCCTGCATGGCCGAGGCCGAGCCCGAGCTCCTGGGTTGGGCGAGGCGGAGGTCGTTCGGCAGAGGCCAGGGCGGAGTCCGAGCCCTGGGTCGGGCGAAGCGGAGTTCGTCGTCTTTCGGGGCCTTAGCCCGAGTCCGAGCCCTGGGTCGGGCGGAGCGGAGTTCGCCGTCTTCTGGGGCCTTAGCCCGAGTCCGAGCCCTGGGTCGGGCGGAGCGGAGTTCGCCGTCTTCCGGGGCCTTAGCCCGAGTCCGAGCCCTGGGTCGGGCGGAGCGGAGTTCGCCGTCTTCTGGGGCCTTAGCCCGAGTCCGAGCCCTGGGTCGGGCGGAGCGGAGTTCGCCGTCTTCCGGGGCCTTGGCCCGAGTCCGAGCCCTGGGTCGGGCAGAGCTTCCTATGGCGCTTTTGGCCAAGCCTGGCCGCCCGTCAGTCTCACTCTTTGCGTCAAATGCCCCAGTGACTTGGTCGGTCGGCGCGGTGATTTAGTCAGGGTTGCTTCTTAACGAAGGCAAGGCCTCGGGCGAGCCGGAGATGCGTCTGCCATAAAAAAGGGGGCCTCGGGCGAGATGGAAACACCTCAGGGTCGGCTGCCCTTGCCCGAGGCTAGGCTTGGGCGTGGCGTGATCGAGTCGCTCGTATGGACTGATCCCTGACTTAATCAAACCCATCAGGCCTCTGCAGCTTTATGCTGATGGGGGTTACCAGCTGAGAATTAGGCGTCTTGAGGGTACCCCTAATTATGGTCCCCGACAGTAGCCCCCGAGCCTCGAAGGGAGTGTTAGCACTCGCTTGGAGGCTTTCGTTGCACTTTTTTGCAAGGGGACCAGCCTTTCTCGGTTGCACTTTGTTCCGGTGGGTGCGCGCGAGCGCACCCGCCGGGTGTAGCCCCCGAGGCCTCGGAGGAGTGGTTTCACTCCTTCGAGGTCTTAATGCCTTGCGTAATGCTTTGGCTGGTCTGGCGGTTCCCTCATGCGGACAGGCCGTAGCCCGGGTGCACTGTCGGGGCCCAAGTTCTCGGGCTGGTATGTTGACGCTGTCAACAGTTCGGCCGGAGCCGGGTTTGCGAGAGCAGCCCCCGAGCCTCCGCACAGGGCGAGAGGACGATCAGGGACAGACTCGGCTTTTTTACATACGCCCCTACGTCGCCTTTCCGCAAGGAGGAGGGGGGAGAGCGCCATGTTACCCTCGATGGGCACCGAACATGGTGTCTCCGGTGAGCTGCAATCGGGTAATCCGAGTGGACGTCCGTGCCCCGTTCGTTGGGGGTCGGCTAGGGGCCCGGAGGCACGCCCAAAAGTACCTGCGGGTGATCTGCCGGACCCGGTCCCCTGGCGACGGGGTCCGAGGGCTTGTTGCCTCCCTCCGATGGGATTCCGTTACAGGATCGTTCCCGCTGGTCTCGGAAATGTCCTAGGGTACCTCGGGAGCGCAGCCCGAGCCTTGGTTATGTATCGAACGTACCCCTGGTCATCCCTCGCTCGGTGTCTGAGGCGACTGTGAACCCTTCGGAGGGCCAGCCTTCGAACCCCTGATCAGTAATGGGCGCGGAGCCCGAGTAGCCTGAGGCGGTCGTGGAACCTTTCGGGAGGCCGACCTTCGAACCCCTGACCAGTAGTGGGTGTCGGGCCCACGCGATCTGAGGCGGCTGTTGAACCCTTCGGGGGGCCAGCCTTCGAACCCCTGATCAGTAAGGAGGCTCGGAGCCTAGTTCCTTCACGGGGAAGGATCCCTTTGGGGGTATCCCCTCTCCCGGTCCCTGTTGCAAGAGATAGAGAAAGAGGAAAAAGGGAAAAAGGATACGAATTTGAACGACGTGGCGTACCTTTTTTTGGTGTGGTCGTTTTGGCGAAGGCGAAGCGTCGCCAGCTGCTCCTGTCAGAAGCGTCGCCCGTCCAACCGCGAAGTTAATGCGCCAGGGCGAGTAGTTGGCGAGGCTGCCGTTGCGTGTGCGCGAGCCGTTCGAGGAACGGGTCACGGGCGCGTCGTCTTCACACCGTGAGAGGGGGTTCTCTCGCTGCCTCCGGATGGGACGTGAGCTTGGCTGACGGCGTGACCGCTGCTCCCGCGCGCCTGCCACCGTTATTACTGCCGGCCCACTTTTGACCGCGTTTGACCGCTGCGTCAGGCTGGTGCTGCTGGGTCGCGCGCTGGGTCGCCTCGGGTCGCGGTATTGGTTCCGCAACCGAGGAGGTGCGGTGATGGCGCAAGTGGTACAGTGGCTTGCATGCAGCATCCGGCGCGCCGGTTGCGCGACGCGTGGGCTTGAGCCTCCGTGCTGGCCTGTCAGGAGTCGGAGAGGTGCGTCCACTTGGCGCGGTTGCATGCCGCCCGCATGGCTGCCCGCCCCTTTCGCCCGTTGGTCTGGGCAAAAGTGGAGGGTCACTTGTAACCGCTGGGTGGTTGCACGCGCCGTGCGCGGCGGTTCGGCTTCTTCTGCTCGGAGCCGGTCTGCATGACATGTGGGTCCCAGCCCCCGCGCCGCAGGGGAGGGCTTTGGAGGCGTGTTGGAGAAGACTCAGCCCGTGACGGCTGGGGGCGCAAGCAGGGAGAGTTGCCTTTAAAAGGAGGGCGACCCCTTTCGTAAGGCGACCATGTCTTCTTCCTCCCTTATGCATCGTGTTTTTCCACCTTTTAAGCCCCCGGACGGGGGAAACCGCCGTCTCCTCGCCTCATCGTCGGAGGACACAACTCCGTGGGAGCGGGTACCTTTCAGCCATCGTTCGGCTTCAAGGATTTTCATCACACAGCCCGGCGGCTCCCCTCCGCTGGTGATCACCCAAGACGGTGGCCTCCAGCTCCCGGATGGGGAGAGGCAAACCGGGCTGTGGTCCCGGCCCCGCCCTTAGTGTTGAGGGTGTTCGTCATCCTCGCCGGGGCGGGGAGCGAGGCGAGCCGGGGCTCCACCTCCTACGCGGGTCGGCGGACCACCTCATCTTCCAGCTTCTGGTGGTGGCAATCGCCCTTTAGCCCCACGGCGGAGACATCCTCCAGCCATGCCGGGGAAGGCGAACTGTTGCTGCCCAGCTAGGATGCAACATTCCATCTTCCTCCTCGCATTCGCGGCGAGGACGGCTGCGAGGATCTGCCGGGGTGCTTAGGGGCGTCCCGCGTTTTGCTGGTGATTCACCCAGAGCTTGTCGCTCCACGGGCTTCCCTGGCGGGGAGGTTGTCCGTACCCGCGGGGACGGAACCGAAGTTCCGTTTGTAATGGCACTTCGAGTGCCGGGTTTTTTGTTCATTTCGGCTTTCGGGGCCTGAACATGTACGTCGGCACGGAGCCGTGTTTTTTCCTCATTTCCGAGCACTAAGACTCGTCTGCTGATTGTCTGAACCGCTTCACCAAGCATGAGTCGCCCCGTGTCAAGGTGACGGGTGAGGTATTCGTATCCCGGAGGCGTAGGAGTCCCTCGGCTCGGTCGGCCCTGTTGTCCGAGGCTCCTCTAGCTTAGTTAAAGAGACCCCTCGGCCACTCTTCGACGAGCCGAGGCCAGGGGTAGCGATATCAGCATGAGCAGAAGCGGAGTTGGCTCGAAAATGAAACCTGGTTGTCCGGAGCCTAGCCAAGTTGTCCGTTGGCAGGATCGACGCCGGAGTTGGTCAGCCGAGGCTTCGGACCGGGCTGGTGCCCTCGGAAGGTGGTTGGCCGAGGCCCCGGAGGTGGCCGGCCGAGCCGCCCGCTCGGGCCGGATCCCGGAGAAGTCCCTGAAAGCGGTCGCTCGGGCGTGGTGATGACGTCGTCCTTCGGAGCGGAGACCCTCGGACCGCGTTGCCGTTCGAGGCTAGGTCGGGCCTCGCCGAAGGTGCCGTTGATGCCGAGGGTGTTGCCGCCCCCTTCCAGCGTCAAGACCCGAGCCTGCAGGATCAGATTGTCTTGTAGCGTGGGCCTTGTGCGGCCGTCGAGGCCAGAACACACACCCTTGCTGTGTTGTAAAGCTGCGTCTCTTTTCCTCTTGTTTCAAGCATCTGGACTTTTTGTCGGTAACAGGGATGTTAGTGCGAGCGAGAGTTGCTTCTCGCGGAAGGTGATGAGTGAGGTATCCGTATCCCGGAGGCGTGGGAGTCCCTCGGCTCGGTCGGCCTTGCCGCTTACGCGTACTTTCACCCGTCCATGAGGCCCCGCCACCGACTTGGTCGAAAAGGCCCAAAAGATCGCTTCGGCAGGAGGGCTTCCGAACGTAAAGACTTGTTCGATCCGTGGAGCCGCTTTATCCGAACGTGGGTTACTTATCACAGAAGGTGATGAGTGAGGTATCCGTATCCCGGAGGCGTAGGAGTCCCTCGGCTCGGTCAGCCTTGACTGCTTACGTGTACCCCGTCGTTTCCGGGACCCACTTTTCGAAGTAGTCAAAAAGCACGAAAGACATTCTGGTAGAAGAGATTTTTTTCGAGGAAAATTTTGACGCAGAGGGGGTTTCCCCCCTTTTAGCCCCTGAGGGAGGGTCAGGCTTTGCCGAGGCGAGGCCGACCCTTCCTTGTTGACTAAACTTTGCGTGGGTGCGAGGTATATGAACAACTTGGAAACATCTTAAGGGTAGAAGCGACGTAGCTGTTGGATGTTCCAAGCGTTGCTGTAGACCTCGCCTTGACTGTTGGCCAGCTTGTACGTTCCGGGCTTCAGAACTTTGGCGATGACGAACGGCCCTTCCCAGGGGGGCGTGAGCTTGTGCCTCCCTCGGGCGTCTTGCCGCAGCCGAAGCACCAGGTCGCCCACCTGGAGGTCTCGGGGTCGGACCCCTCGGGCGTGGTAGCGTCGCAGGGACTGCTGATACCGCGCCGAGTGTAGTAAGGCCCTGTCCCGAGCCTCGTCCAGCTGGTCCAGCGAGTCTTCTCGGCTAGCTTGGTTGCTTTCATCGTCGTAGGCCCTCGTCCTCGGGGAGCCGTATTCCAGGTCAGTGGGCAAGACGGCCTCGGCCCCGTAGACCAGGAAGAACGGCGTGAAACCCGTGGCTCGGCTCGGCGTTGTCCTCAGGCTCCAGACCACCGAGGGGAGTTCCTTCATCCATCGCTTGCCGAACTTGTTGAGATCATTGTAAATCCGAGGCTTGAGCCCTTGTAGAATCATGCCGTTGGCACGTTCTACTTGCCCATTCGACATGGGATGAGCTACGGCGGCCCAGTCTACCCGGACGTTGTGATCCTCGCAAAAATCCAAGAATTTTTTGCCGGTGAACTGGGTGCCGTTGTCGGTGATGATGGAGTTCGGGACCCCGAAGCGATGGATGATGTTGGTGAAGAACGCCACCGCCTGCTCGGATCTGATGTTGTTCAGGGGTCGGACCTCGAGCCACTTGGAGAATTTGTCGACGGCGACCAGCAGGTGCGTGTAGCCCCCGGGCGCCTTCTGCAGTGGGCCGACGAGGTCCAGACCCCACACAGCGAAGGGCCAGGTGATGGGTATTGTCTGCAGAGCCTGAGCGGGCAGGTGGGTCTGCTTCGCATAGAATTGGCACCCTTCGCAGGCGCGGACAATTCTAGTGGCGTCAGCCACCGCCGTCGGCCAGTAGAAGCCTTGGCGGAAAGCGTTCCCGACGAGGGTTCGAGGTGCTGCATGATGGCCGCAAGCCCCCGAGTGTATTTCCTGCAGGAGTTCCTGACCTTCGGCGATGGAGATGCATCGCTGGAGGATGCCCGAGGGGCTATGGTGGTAGAGCTCCTTCTCATCGCCCAGCAAGACGAACGACTTGGCGCGTCGCGCTACCCGCCGAGCCTCGGCTTGGTCGAGGGGCAGTTCTCCTTGGCGGAGATATTGCAGGTACGGGGTCTGCCAATCTTGATCTGGCGTGACCCCGCTCCGCTCCTCCTCGATGCGCAGTGCTTCGCCCTCAGGGGTCGAGGGTTCCTCGGGCTGAACCGAGGATGGCTCGGGCTGGGCCGAGGCCACCTCGGACGGGGCCGAGGGCGCCTCGGGCTCGGGCGTGTCGCCGATCTTGACGGAGGGTTGGTGCAGATCCCGGGAGAAGACGTCCGGGGGAACCGTCGTTCGCCCCGAGGCTATCTTCGCCAGCTCGTCCGCAGTCTCGTTGTAGCGCCGGGCGATGTGGTTAAGCTCGAGCCCGTAGAACTTGTCTTCCAGGCGTCGAACCTCATCACAGTAGGCCTCCATCTTCGGGTCGCGGCAGTGGGAGTTCTTCATGACTTGGTCGATGACGAGCTGCGAGTCGCCGCGAGCATCGAGGCGTCGGACCCCTAGCTCGATGGCGATTCGCAATCCGTTGATCAGAGCCTCGTACTCAGCCACATTGTTGGACGCCGGGAAATGGAGGCGGAGCACGTAGCGCAGGTGTTTCCCGAGGGTCGAGACAAAGAGCAGGCCCACGCCGGCTCCCGTCTTCATCAGCGACCCGTCGAAAAACATGGTCCAGAGCTCCGGTTGGATCGGAGCTGTCGGCAACTGGGTGTCGACCCATTCGGCTACGAAGTCCGCCAGTACCTGGGACTTGATGGCCTTCCGAGGGGCGAACGAGATTGTCTCGCCCATGATTTCCACCGCCCACTTTGCGATCCATCCCGAGGCTTCTCGGCACTGGATGATCTCCCCCAGGGGGAAGGATGACACCACAGTCACCGGATGAGACTCGAAGTAATGTCGCAGCTTTCGCCTCGTCAGGATCACTGCATACAGTAGCTTCTGGACTTGTGGGTAGCGGATCTTGGTCTCGGACAGCACCTCGCTGACGAAGTAAACTGGCCTCTGAATGGGCAAAGCATGCCCCTCTTCCTGCCTTTCGACCACGATCGCGGCGCTGACCACCTAAGTGGTAGCGGTGACGTAGACCAAGAGGGCTTCTCCATCAGCTGGGGGTACCAAGACGGGCGCCTGGGTGAGGAGCGCCTTCAGGTTCCCGAGAGCTTCCTCGGCCTCGGGAGTCCAAGTGAAGCACTCGACCTTCCTTAAGAGACGGTACAGGGGCAGGCCTCTTTCGCCGAGGCGCGAGATGAAACGGCTCAAGGCCGCGAGACATCCCATGACCCTCTGTACGCCTTTTAAGTCCTTGATGGGCCCCATGCTTGTGATGGCTGCGATCTTCTCCGGGTTGGCTTCGATGCCCCGCTCGGAGACGATGAATCCCAAGAGCATGCCTCGGGGCACCCCGAAGACGCACTTCTCGGGATTGAGCTTGACACCCTTCGCCTTGAGACACCGGAATGTCACTTCAAGGTCGGAGAGAAGGTCGGAGGCTTTCCTCGTCTTGACCACGATGTCATCGACGTAGGCCTCGACCGTGCGACCGATGTGTTTGCCGAACACATGGTTCATGCACCGCTGGTACGTTGCACCCGCGTTCCTCAAACCGAACGGCATGGTGACATAACAGTACATGCCGAAGGGCGTGATGAAAGAAGTCGCGAGCTGGTCGGACTCTTTCATCTTGATTTGATGATACCCTGAGTAGGCATCGAGGAAAGACAGGGTTTCGCACCCTGCAGTGGAGTCCACGATTTGATCGATGCGAGGTAGAGGGTAGGGGACCTTCGGACATGCTTTGTTGAGACCAGTGTAGTCTACACACATCCGCCATTTCCCCCCTTTCTTCCTCACAAGTACAGGGTTGGCAAGCCATTCGGGATGGAATACCTCTTTGATGAACCCTGCTGCCATCAGCTTGTGGATCTCCTCGCCTATCACCCTGTGCCTTTCCTCGTCGAATCGGCGCAGAGGCTGTCTGACCGGTCGGGCTCCGGCCCGAATATCCAGCGAGTGCTCGGCGACATCCCTCGGTATGCCGGGCATGTCCGAGGGACTCCACGCAAAGACGTCGGCGTTTGCGCGGAGAAAGTCGACGAGCACTGCTTCCTATTTGGGGTCGAGCCCGGAACCGATCCGGATCTGCTTGGAGGTGTCGCCACTGGGGTCGAGAGGGACGGCCTTAACCGTCTCCGCTGGCTCGAAGTTGCCGGCGTGTCGCTTCACGTCCGGCACCTCTCGGGAGAGGCTTTCCAGGTCGGCGATGAGGGCCTCGGACTCGGCGAGGGCCTCAGCGTACTCCACGCACTCCACATCACATTCGAATGCGTGTTTGTACGTGGGACCGACGGTGATGACCCCATTGGGGCCCGGCATCTTGAGCTTCAGGTAGGTGTAGTTGGGGATGGCCATGAACTTCGCGTAGCATGGCCTTCCCAACACTGCGTGGTAGGTTCCTCGGAACCCGACCACCTCGAACGTCAAAGTCTCCCTTCGGAAGTTGGAGGGTGTTCCGAAGCAGACAGGAAGGTCGAGCTGTCTGAGGGGCTGGACGCGCTTCCCAGGAATGATCCCGTGGAAGGGCGCAGCGCCTACTCGGACGGATGACAGATCGACGCGCAGGAGCCTGAGGGTCTCGCCGTAGATGATATTGAGGCAGCTGCCCCCATCCATCAGGACCTTGGTGAGCCTGACGTCGCCGATGACGGGATCGACGACGAGCGGGTACTTCCCCGGGCTCGGCACGTGGTCGGGGTGGTCACCCTGGTCGAAGGTGATGGGCTTGTTGGACCAGTCTAGGTAGACTGGCGCCGCCACCTTCACCGAGCAGACCTCCCGACGCTCTTGCTTACGATGCCGAGCCGAGGCATTCGCCGCATGCCCTCCGTAGATCATGAAGCAGTCGTGGACCTCGGGGAACTCTCCTGCTTGGTGATCTTCTTTTTTGTCGTCGTCGCGGGCCCTGCCACCCTCTGCGGGTGGCCCGGCCCGGTGGAAGTGGCGCCGAAGCATGACGCACTCCTCGAGGGTGTGCTTGACGGGCCCCTGATGGTAGGGGCACGTCTCCTTGAGTGCCTTGTCGAAGAGGTTGGCGCCTCCGGGGGGCTTCCGAGGGTTCTTGTATTCGGCGGCGGCGACAAGGTCCGTGCTGGCGGCGTCGCGTTTCGCTTGCGACTTCCTCCTGCCTTTCTTCTTGGCGCCGAGCGGAGTAGACGCCTCGGGAGCATCCTCCGACGGGCGGCCCTGGGGCTGCTTGTCCTTTCAGAAGATGGCCTCGACCGCCTCCTGACCAGAGGCGAACTTGGTGGCGATGTCCATCAGCTCACTCGCCCTGGTGGGGGTCTTGCGACCCAACTTGCTCACCAGGTCACGGCAGGTGGTGCCGGCAAGGAACGCACCGATGACATCGGAGTCGGTGATGCTAGGCAGCCCGGTGCGCTGCTTCGAGAATCGCCGGATGTAGTCCCGAAGAGACTCTCCCGGCTGTTGCCGGCAGCTTCGGAGGTCCCAGGAATTCCCGGGGCGCATGTACGTGCCCTGGAAGTTGCCGGCGAAAGCTTGGACCAGATCCTCCCAGTTGGAAATCTGCCCCGGAGGCAGGTGCTCCAACCAAGCACGAGCAGTGTCGGAGAGGAACAGGGGGAGGTTGCGGATGATGAGGTTGTCGTCGTCCGTTCCACCCAGTTGACAGGCCAGGCGGTAGTCCGCGAGCCACAATTCCGGTCTCGTTTCCCCCGAGTACTTTGTGATAGTAGTCGGGGGTCAGAATCGGGTCGGAAACGGCGCCCGTCGAATGGCCCGGTTGAAGACCTGCGGACCGGGTGGTTCGGGCGAGGGACTCCGATCCTCCCCGCTGTCGTAGCGTCCCCCACGCCTGGGGTGATAACCTCGGTGCACCCTTTCGTCGAGGCGGGCCCGACGGTCGCGATGAGGGTGCTCGTCGCCGAGGTGGCCCGGGGCCGCAGGCGCGGTGTTGCGCGTGCGCCCGGTGTAGACCGAGGCTTCCCGCATGGGTCGGGAAGTCGCGGCACGAGGCTCCGAGGGGTACCCCTGCCTTCGGGAGGCAGAGCTCTCGGCCCGCCGGGCCGCAGCGCCTTCCAGGAGATGCTTGAGCTCTCCCTGGATTCGCCGACCCTCGGTGGTTGATGACTCCGGCATTGCGCGGAGGAGCATCGCTGCGGCGGCCAGGTCCTGACCGGTTCCGCCGGATGCGGATGGCGGTCTGTCCCTGGCATCGTTGGCGATACGGTGCTGGAGACCTTGGGGCAGGTGACGTATTTCTCCGGCCGGGGGCTGGCCCGCCCATACCTGCCCGACGTCCCGGCGGATTGCCTCGAGCGCTCCTGCTCCCTCATTGAGCCCGGCCCGCGCCCCGCGGACTTGCTCGAGCTGTGGGTCGTGACCCCCCGCCGGAACGGGGACCACAGCTAGCTCCCGCGGGATGTCGGCGCGAGGCGCTGGCCTAGGGGGATCACCATCCTCCGGCATGCCGAGACAGCTGCCTCCGGAGGGATCCCCTAGCTCGACGTGGAAACATTCGCGGCTCGGGCCGCAGTCCTTGTCGTCAAGGCTGCGGCTGCCGTCGGAACAGTCGGAGAGGCAGTAGTTGCATGCGGTCATGAAGTCCCGCATGGCAGTGGGGTTGCCAGATCCAGAGAAATCCCAGCAGATGCTGGGGTCGTCATCTTCCTCGGACCCAGAGGGTCCGTAGGTCGAGACGCCCGTCAATCGGTCCCAAGGCGACCGCACACGAAACCCGAAAGGGGTTGCACTCGCCTCAACGTGAACGCCCGCCAGAGCGAGGTCACCAGGCGGGTTGAGGTCGAGTTGAAATGACAAAGGATGGGAATCAGCCGGTACCTTTTGGTCGACGAGGAGCGACGAAGTCACATCGGGGGCTGATCGCGCCGTCGTCCTGGGTGTGAGGGCGACGTCCTGCAGGCCCTCCGTGAGCGCGCTGGCGTCGTCCACTTGCTCGGGGTCGGCGTGTCGCGGGGGGACGGCGCTCGCCTTCGCCTCAAACGCGAGGGTGATGCCCGACGCGTCCTCCGTTGGGGCGCTGGGGATGTCGATTTGCTCGACAGCCGACTGAGCGCAGCCTCCCGCTCGGCCCTGGTTGCCCCGCCTCCTCCTCCGATGGCGAGGGAGAGGATGGGGCGAGCTCGAAAGTTGTCCTTCCCCCACATGGGAAAGACGTCGTCGATTCCGCCGCCGGCGGGCGGGCTGTCCGCCTCCATTGTCGCTGTCGCGCGGCGGTGGAAGGAGTATCATGTCGTAGCTGCCGTCAAAAGACATGAACTCGAGGCTCCCGAAACGGAGCACCGTCCTGGGTTGAAGAGGTCGTTGGAGACTGCCCATCTGGAGCTTGATGGGAAACTGCTCGTCAACACGCAGCAGGCCCCTACCTGGCGCGCCAACTGTCGGCGTTTCGAGACCGGGGGGTCCCCGAGCCGACGAGTGAGTGTGCCGCGTGCCCCAGCCCAGATGGGTCGAGCGCGTGGACGAGCGCGAAGGGGGGAAGAGCGAGGTGGCCAGAGCCGGGTCGTGAGGGAGGCGGAGATCCCGCGGCCTTCGTGTTCGTCCCGCGCCCAGGTCGGGTGCGCTTGCAGTAGGGGGTTACAAGCGTCCGCGCGGGTGAGGGGAGCGAGCGGCCCCAAGAGAGCGCCTGCCCCTGCCCTCGTTCCCGCGAGGCCAACCTTCTCTAAGAAGGCCCTGGTCCTTCCTTTTATAGGCGTAAGGAGAGGATCCAGGTGTACAGATGGGGGTGTAGCAAGGTGCTACGTGTCTAGCGGGGGAGAGCTAGTGCCCTAAGTACATGCCAAGGTGGCAGCCGGAGAGATCTTGGCACCCAGCTGGTGTGGCGTCGTGGCCGTCGGAGAAGCAATGGAGCCTGGCGGGGGGACAGCTGTCGGAGTGGTTGGGCCCTTGCTGACGTCCCCCTGCTTCCGTAAGGGAGCTGAGAACCGCCGTCGTCATGGGTCCAGCGGGGCGCCATCATTGCCTATCTGGCGGAGCTAGCCAGATGGGACGTCGGTCCTGTTTTCTGCGGCCCGAGTCGGCTCGGGGTAGGGTGATGATGGCGCTTCCTGTCGACGTGGCGGACTTGTGCCCTAGGTCGGGCGACGTGGAAGCTCCTCCGAAGCCGAGGTCGAGTCTGTCCTGCATGGCCGAGGCCGAGCCCGAGCTCCTGGGTCGGGCGAGGCGGAGGTCATTCGGTAGAGGCCAGGGCGGAGTCCGAGCCCTGGGTCGGGCGAAGCGGAGTTCATCGTCTTTCGGGGCCTTAGCCCGAGTCCGAGCCCTGGGTCGGGCGGAGCGGAGTTCGCCGTCTTCCGGGGCCTTAGCCCGAGTCCGAGCCCTGGGTCGGGCGGAGCGGAGTTCGCCGTCTTCCGGGGCCTTAGCCCGAGTCCGAGCCCTGGGTCGGGCGGAGCGGAGTTTGCCGTCTTCCGGGGCCTTAGCCCGAGTCCGAGCCCTGGGTCGGGCGGAGCGGAGTTCGCCGTCTTCCGGGGCCTTGGCCCGAGTCCGAGCCCTGGGTCGGGCGGAGCTTCCTATGGCGCTTTTGGCCAAGCCTGGCCGCCCGTCAGTCTCACTCTTTGCGTCAAATGCCCCAGTGACTTGGTCGGTCGGCGCAGTGATTTAGTCAGGGTTGCTTCTTAACGAAGGCAAGGCCTCGGGCGAGCCGGAGATGCGTCTGCCGTAAAAAAGGGGGCCTCGGGCGAGACGGAAACACCTCAGGGTCGGCTGCCCTTGCCCGAGGCTAGGCTTGGGCGTGGCGTGATCGAGTCGCTCGTATGGACTGATCCCTGACTTAATCAAACCCATCAGGCCTCTGCAGCTTTATGCTGATGGGGGTTACCAGCTGAGAATTAGGCGTCTTGAGGGTACCCCTAATTATGGTCCCCGACAACACCAGTTGAAGGCTAAATGAAGGGTTGACTAAATATAACAATGCACGCCTCAGTGGCACCTAAGCCAATTGAATACTCACAGGAAGTCTAACATTTACGCAACTTGTACATGCTTCATACTTAACTATCATTGCATATACCAATTGAAGATCAACACAATCATGTTGTCGGGGACCATAATTAGGGGTACCCTCAAGACGCCTAATTCTCAGCTGGTAACCCCCATCAGCATAAAGCTGCACAGGCCTGATGGGTTTGATTAAGTCAGGGATCAGTCCATACGAGCGACTCGATCACGCCACGCCCGAGCCTAGCCTCGGGCAAGGGCAGCCGACCCTGAGGTGTTTCCGTCTCGCCCGAGGCCCCCTTTTTTACGGCAGACGCATCTCCGGCTCGCCCGAGGCCTTGCCTTCGTTAAGAAGCAACCCTGACTAAATCACCGCGCCGACCGACCAAGTCACTGGGGCATTTGACGCAAAGAGTGAGACTGACGGGCGGCCAGGCTTGGCCAAAAGCGCCATAGGAAGCTCCGCCCGACCCAGGGCTCGGACTCGGGCTAAGGCCCCGGAAGACGGCGAACTCCGCTCCGCCCGACCCAGGGCTCAGACTCGGGCTAAGGCCCCGGAAGACGGCGAACTCTGCTCCGCCCGACCCAGGGCTCGGACTCGGGCTAAGGCCCCGGAAGACGGCGAACTCCGCTCCGCCCGACCCAGGGCTCGGACTCGGGCTAAGGCCCCGAAAGACGACGAACTCCGCTTCGCCCGACCCAGGGCTCGGACTCCGCCCTGGCCTCTGCCGAACGACCTCCGCCTCGCCCGACCCAGGAGCTCGGGCTCGGCCTCGGCCATGCAGGACAGACTCGACCTCGGCTTCGGAGGAGCCTCCACGTCGCCCGACCTAGGGCACAAGTCCGCCACGTCGACAGGAAGCGCCATCATCACCCTACCCCGAGCCGACTCGGGCCGCAGAAAACAGGACCGACGTCCCATCTGGCTAGCTCCGCCAGATAGGCAATGATGGCGCCCCGCTGGACCCATGACGACGGCGGTTCTCAGCTCCCTTACGGAAGCAGGGGGACGTCAGCAAGGGCCCAACCACTCCGATAGCTGTCCCCCCGCCAGGCTCCATTGCTTCTCCGACGGCCACGACGCCACACCAGCTGGGTGCCAAGATCTCTCCGGCTGCCACCTTGGCATGTACTTAGGGCACTAGCTCTCCCCTGCTAGACACGTAGCACCTTGCTACACCCCCATCTGTACACCTGGATCCTCTCCTTACGCCTATAAAAGGAAGGACCAGGGCCTTCTTAGAGAAGGTTGGCCTCGCGGGAACGAGGGCAGGGGCAGGCGCTCTCTTGGGGCCGCTCGCTCCCCTCACCCGCGCGGACGCTTGTAACCCCCTACTGCAAGCGCACCCGACCTGGGCGCGGGACGAACACGAAGGCCGCGGGATCTCCGCCTCCCTCACGACCCGGCTCCGGCCACCTCGCTCTTCCCCCCTTCGCGCTCGCCCATGCGCTCGACCCATCTGGGCTGGGGCACGCGGCACACTCACTCGTCGGCCTAGGGACCCCCCGGTCTCAAAACGCCGACAGTTGGCGCGCCAGGTAGGGGCCTGCTGCGTGTTGACGAGCAGTTTCCCGTCAAGCTCCAGATGGGCAGTCTCCAACGACCTCTTCAGCCCGAGACGGTGCTCCGTTTCGGGAGCCTCGAGTTCATGTCTTTCGACGGTGGCTACGACATGATACTCCTTCCACCGCCGCGCGACAGCGACAATGGTGGCGGACAGCCCGCCCGCCGGCGGCGGAATCGACGACGTTTTTCCCGCGTGGGGGAAGGACAACTTTTGAGCTCGCCCCATCCTCTCCCTCGCCATCGGAGGAGGAGGTGGGGCAACCAGGGCCGAGCGGGAGGCTGCGCTCAGTCGGCTGTCGAGCAAATCGACATCCCCAGCGCCCCAACGGAGGACGCGTCGGGCATCACCCTCGCGTTTGAGGCGAAGGCGAGCGCCGTCCCCCCACGACACGCCGACCCCGAGCAAGTGGACGACGCCAGCGCGCTCACGGAGGGCCTGCAGGACGTCGCCCTCGCACCCAGGACGACGGCGCGATTAGCCCCCGATGTGACTTCGTCGCTCCTCGTCGACCAAAAGGTACCGGCTGATTCCCATCCTTTGTCATTTCAACTCGACCTCAACCCGCCTAGTGACCTCGCTCTGGCGGGCGTTCACGTTGAGGCGAGTGCAACCCCTTTCGGGTTTCGTGTGCGGTCGCCTTGGGACTGATTGACGGGCGTCTCGACCTACGGACCCTTTGGGTCCGAGGAAGATGACGACCCCAGCATCTGCTGGGATTTCTCTGGATCTGGCAACCCCAGTGCCATGCGGGACTTCATGACCGCATGCAACTACTGCCTCTCCGACTGTTCCGACGGCAGCCGCAGCCTTGACGACAAGGACTGCGGCCCGAGCCGCGAATGTTTCCACGTCGAGCTAGGGGATCCCTCCGGAGGCAGCTGTCTCGGCATGCCGGAGGATGGTGATCCCCCTAGGCCAGCGCCTCGCGCCGACATCCCGCGGGAGCTAGCTGTGGTCCCCGTTCCGGCGGGGGGTCACGACCCACAGCTCGAGCAAGTCCGCGGGGCGCGGGCCGGGCTCGATGAGGGAGCAGGAGCGCTCGAGGCAATCCGCCGGGACGTCGGGCAGGTATGGGCGGGCCAGCCCCCGGCCGGAGAAATACGTCACCTGCCCCAAGGTCTCCAGCACCGCATCGCCAACGATGCCAGGGACAGACCGCCACCCGCATCCGGCGGAACCGGTCAGGACCTGGCCGCCGCAGCGATGCTCCTCCGCGCGATGCCGGAGTCATCAACCACCGAGGGTCGGCGAATCCAGGGAGAGCTCAAGCATCTCCTGGAAGGCGCTGCGGCCCGGCGGGCCGAGAGCTCTGCCTCCCGAAGGCAGGGGTACCCCTCGGAGCCTCGTGCCGCGACTTCCCGACCCATGCGGGAAGCCTCGGTCTACACCGGGCGCACGCGCAACACCGCGCCTGCGGCCCCGGGCCACCTCGGCGACGAGCACCCTCATCGCGACCGTCGGGCCTGCCTCGACGAAAGGGTGCGCCGAGGTTATCACCCCAGGCGTGGGGGACGCTACGACAGCGGGGAGGATCAGAGTCCCTCGCCCGAACCACCCGGTCCGCAGGTCTTCAGCCGGGCCATTCGGCGGGCGCCGTTTCCGACCCGATTCCGACCCCCGACTACTATCACAAAGTACTCGGGGGAAACGAGACCAGAATTGTGGCTCGCGGACTACTGCCTGGCCTGTCAACTGGGTGGAACGGACGACGACAACCTCATCATCCGCAACCTCCCCCTGTTCCTCTCCGACACTGCTCGTGCTTGGTTGGAGCACCTGCCTCCGGGGCAGATTTCCAACTGGGAGGATCTGGTCCAAGCTTTCGCCGGCAACTTCCAGGGCACGTACGTGCGCCCCGGGAATTCCTGGGACCTCCGAAGCTGCCGGCAACAGCCGGGAGAGTCTCTTCGGGACTACATCCGACGATTCTTGAAGCAGCGCACCGGGCTGCCCAACATCACCGACTCCGATGTCATCGGTGCGTTCCTTGCCGGCACCACCTGCCGTGACCTGGTGAGCAAGTTGGGTCGCAAGACCCCCACCAGGGCGAGCGAGCTGATGGACATCGCCACCAAGTTCGCCTCTGGTCAGGAGGCGGTCGAGGCCATCTTCCGAAAGGACAAGCAGCCCCAGGGCCGCCCGTCGGAAGATGCTCCCGAGGCGTCTACTCCGCTCGGCGCCAAGAAGAAAGGCAGGAGGAAGTCGCAAGCGAAACGCGACGCCGCCAGCACGGACCTTGTCACCGCCGCCGAATACAAGAACCCTCGGAAGCCCCCCGGAGGCGCCAACCTCTTCGACAAGGCACTCAAGGAGACGTGCCCCTACCATCAGGGGCCCGTCAAGCACACCCTCGAGGAGTGCGTCATGCTTCGGCGCCACTTCCACCGGGCCAGGCCACCCGCAGAGGGTGGCAGGGCCCGTGACGACGACAAAAAAGAAGATCACCAAGCAGGAGAGTTCCCCGAGGTCCGCGACTGCTTCATGATCTACGGAGGGCATGCGGCGAATGCCTCAGCTCGGCATCGTAAGCAAGAGCATCGGGAGGTCTGCTCGGTGAAGGTGGCGGCGCCAGTCTACCTAGACTGGTCCGACAAGCCCATCACCTTCGACCAGGGTGACCACCCCGACCACGTGCCGAGCCCGGGGAAGTACCCGCTCGTTGTCGATCCCGTCATCGGCGACGTCAGGCTCACCAAGGTCCTGATGGATGGGGGCAGCTGCCTCAATATCATCTACGCCGAGACCCTTAGGCTCCTGCGACTCGATCTGTCATCCGTCCGAGCAGGTGCTGCGCCCTTCCACGGGATCATTCCTGGGAAGCGCGTCCAGCCCCTCGGACAGCTCGACCTTCCTGTCTGCTTCGGAACACCCTCCAACTTCCGAAGGGAGATTTTGACGTTCGAGGTGGTCGGGTTCCGAGGAACCTACCACGCAGTGTTGGGAAGGCCATGCTACGCGAAGTTCATGGCCATCCCCAACTACACCTACCTGAAGCTCAAGATGCCGGGCCCCAATGGGGTCATCACCATCGGCCCCACGTACAAACACGCATTCGAATGCGATGTGGAGTGCGTGGAGTACGCCGAGGCCCTCGCCGAGTCCGAGGCCCTCATCGCCGACCTGGAAAGCCTCTCCCGAGAGGTGCCGGACGTGAAGCGACACGCCGGCAACTTCGAGCCAGCGGAGACGGTTAAGGCCGTCCCTCTCGACCCCAGTGGCGACACCTCTAAGCAGATCCGGATCAGTTCCGGGCTCGACCCCAAATAGGAAGCAGTACTCGTCGACTTTCCCCGCGCAAACGCCGACATTTTTGCGTGGGGTCCCTCGGACATGCCCGGCATACCGAGGGAAGTCACCGAGCACTCGCCGGATATTCGGGCAGGAGCCCGACTCGTCAAACGGCCTCTGCACGGACGACGCCCGGGGGCTGCGCCCTTCCCCCACTCACACACGAGAATCAGTCATCAAGGAAGGGTCGACCTCGCCCCGGCGGAGCCCGACCCTCCCTCGGGGGCTAAAAAGGGGGAACCCCTCTCGTCGAGTTTGGATGCACCTTTCCGCGTCGAAAAAATTCTTTTTTCGATCAAGAAGGGGTTTTTGCGTTCTCCCGGATGCGTCAGAAGCAGGGTCCCGAGGAGCGAACTTGGGTACAAATAAGTGGCGAGACCGACTGAGCCGAGGAACACCTATGCCTCCGGGCTAGGGATACCTCACTCATCGCCTGCCACGAAAAAGGACCCAGCTCGGGAAATCACCCTGTTGTTGACAAGTCGGGCCAGGCGCGCAAATTGAAACAGAAAAGAGTATGACTTCACGCAAGAAAAGTAAAGTGTCCAGGCCCCGGCGGCCGCGGCAAAGCGCACATCCAACAGAAATTGCCCCAACAAAAGTCAGGCATCGCCTTGGGAAGGCGCCGCGCCCTCAGTTCCACCCCCGCCGTCGGTAAGGTCCACCTCCGCTTCCGGCGGCGGCACAGGAGGAAGAATCTCCGCCTCGAAGATGGTCGCCAGCGCCGCACTCGGACCCGCAGCGACCGCGTCGAGCCGCTGAACTTCTGCCAGGGCGGCCTCGTCTTCGTCAGGAAGGCAATACCCCTCACTGACCCGCTCCAGGTCCACGACGTAATGGGAAGCGAGCACGGCGAAGGCCCGCCTGACGCCGTGGTGTAGCGCCCCGCGGACTTTACCGCGCGCGTAATCACCTAGGGCTTGAAGACGGCTTTGAGGGGAGCTTCCTGAAGGGACGTCGCCGGGACCAAGGGTCCGATAGACATCCGAGACGGCCTCGGACATGGCCGCGAGATCGGCCTCCCTCTGCTCAGCAGCCCCAGCGAGCGCCTCGGCGAGCGCTTTGGCAGACTCATCAAGGGCAGACTCGAGCTCTGCGAACAACCAGAAGAAAGACCTCAAACACAAGCGGAAGAAACGGACAAGAACGAGAACCGAGGACGGTCGAGGCATACCTCCGGCTCGGACGCGCTGCTCCGAGGCCGCGACTTGGGCTGCGGCCAGATCGGCCGCGAGGGTCTTGGCCCGGCTTTCGGCCTCGGCAGCCTGGCCCCGAGATTGGTCCCGCTCCTCGGCAACCTGGACGAGCTCCGACCGCTGCCGTAGCGCCTCCGTGCGCGCCGCCGCCGCCTCGGCCCTCAGGTCAGCGCAGAGCAACTGGAGGTCCGCTATCTTAGCGACCTGCTGAGAAAGGCGCGCGGTAGCCCCGGCGAGCGAAGTCCTCAGGGACCGCAGCGAGCCCCAGACGTCGGCCTCGCGGCGGATGAACGACGACTTGGCGGCGCTCCGGTCCGTCAGATCCTGGAAAGGAAAACAAGGCATCACGACGAACGCCTCGCTCGCAGAAGGGAGAAGGTATGCCTGAAACCGTTACCTAGAGGATTTTGGGGACGTCCCCGCAGAGAACCTCCAGCGACGATCGGAGCGACCCCACCGTTGCTTCCGCACGCTTGCGGAGCTCGTCCCAGGACTGGTCCTCCTGTTCGTCGTCAAGAACGAAGATAGGGTCCGAAGCCTCGCGGGTCCGGAATCGGAGCAACTGGCCCCGGGCCTCGGGGCTCCGCCGCACAGCGACAAGGTTGCCGCCCGCCTGGATGAACTGCGTGTCCACGCCCACCTCTTCCGAGGCCCTGGGCGCCGACGCTGCGGCCGTCTCAACGCCGGCAGCAACCATATGCTCTCCGACTGGGACGGTGCCAACTGCGGTGGCGGCAGGCACCGGCATGGCCGACACGGCAGGCGGGCTCGGGACCGCGTCGGCGCCGGCCGCCTCCCCGATCACGATGGCCGCCTCGGCAGAAGAGCCCGCCTCGGGGACCTGCTCCCCCGGGACACGCGACGCTTGAGCCCCGTGCGGCGAAGCGCCCTGGGAAAGGGTCGGCTGAGCGGCGGGGCCCGGGATGGCGCCAGCCGCCTGGACCGACGCCGTCTTAAGGGCCTTCCGGGGCGCCAGGTCGGTAGGGCCATGGCTCCGCTTGCTGGAAAAAAGAAGAAAGGGAAAATCACGGCCAAGACGTATGAATGAAGCGCCGGGACGGAGACATTCCAAGGTACTTACCCGCTCCGGGCCATGATCCACTGTGCCTGGGGGGAGGTCTCTTGGCTCCCGCTCCCTGGAACCACCGCCGAGGTCCGCCTCGCCGATAGCCCCGGCACCGCCCTCGCCTTGGGCGCCCCTGACGCCCGGGAGGCGGACTGCCCAGGCGCCGCCATGGCAACCTGAGGACCGCTCCCCCGCGCTGCCGGCGCGGGGGACGGCTCTCGAGGGACGGACCCCTCGGCCCGGCTCCCTGGAGTCGCGTCAGCTCCTCCAGACGAGGGGTCAAGTACCCTCTCGGGTTGCCCCCGCCCCTCAGGTCGGGGATCCGGCGTCTCGGCTCCAGGAACCGACGACATCGGCCCGCTCGGGGGCTGACTCGACAGCTCCCGGCCACACCCCAAGCTGGGGCTGAGGCCGAGACGGGCGGCCATGTCGTCCTCCTCCTCTTCACCATCGTCGTTGTTGGGGACTTGTTCTCAAATGCTAAGAGTTAAGAACAAGGCAACATAGAAGATGTTAAACCTTAAGGTCCTTCGTCCTTTGAAACATTACGCCCCTTCGGGAAATAATGCTTTAGGACGAAGATCACAAGAGACATACCTTCGTAAATATAATAAATAATGCCGAAGGATTCATATAAAGCGTGAAATATAAATATCAACATAGGATCATTTCTATTTTATTAACATGGAGAAATAGAAATGATTTCAAATTACAAATGTACCTTCGGTCCTGAGAGAAGGTAGAAGTACAAACGTGACGCAAAAGTCAATGCCAAGTCAACGTGAACAGTACGGGAGTACTGTTCATCTATTTATAGACGTGGGACGCAGCCCACGTAAAATTACATCCATGTCCATTACATTTGTTAACGGTTTATGGAAATCTGTCGAGGCCCCCGAAGTCTTTTCATCTTTAAGTCGGTTCCCCCTTATGCCATCGCGCCGAAGCTTTCCTGCGCACAGTTTCGGCTGCCCTCGACCTTCGTCTGGTTCAGGCTTCGTCCTGGTCGTGCTCCATATCCATAATTCTGAATCCGAAAATACCTGTTCATATAATCCACTTGGAAAACATTGTGAAAACATGTTTTTGAGGACCTTCGGAGGACGAAGGCCCCCAACAGTAGCCCCTCGCAATATTAATTTGTAAATAATAAATTCAGATTGCGATATGGACGAAGGCCTTGAGCCGAAGGTCCGAAAAAACACCTTCCCTTTGCTAGAATAGCAACATTCACTGACAAGCGGGGCCTTTCAATTTTCAACGCCCTAGGCGTATAAATAAGATCACATCGCGAACTCATTTGGTACGCACACTTGCCTTTTGCTTCGGCCCACTAAAATTTTTAGCTCTTGTTCGTTAAGATTTGCTGGTCTTTTTGATTTCGAAGCTTCGGCCTCGGGAACAATTTTTTAGCGTTCCCGAAGATGTCTGAAGGCAAGAAGATCCCTGCTGAGACGAAGCTGAAGATCCCTGCTGAGACGAAGCTGAGTCTCGAGGAGGAGAAGAATCTGGGGTTCCTGATAGCGATGGCAGAGACCAATACAGAGAAAATCACGAAGGAGATTCTCGAAGGTTTGTCCGAAGATACTGATGACAGCGACAGCTATGATGTGGAAAGTGGTGGGGAAGAGGCCGAAGATCGACCGTGGCGACCAAGCCACACAGTTTTTGGGAAAACGACCATCAAGCAGAGTCACATTGATAATATGAGGGGGCGATATTTCCGAGACATATCTATTGTGAGAGCTGATGCCGGGGAAAAAACTTCTCCCACCCCCGAAGAAGATGAAGTTGTGATTTTCCGAAGCTTCCTCAAGGCTGGGCTTCGATTCCCCCTGAGCAACTTTGTTGTTGAGGTACTAAAGACATTTCAAGTCTATCTGCATCAAATCACTCTCGAAGCCATCATAAGAATGGGAGTGTTTGTCTGGGCTGCGAGGAGCCAAGGTTTGGAACCGAACGCTAAAAGCTTCTGCAACATTCATGAGTTATTATACGAGACGAAGCCCTGGGGAAAGGAGCAATACCACAACAACTTTGGGTGCTACAGCTTCGGCGCCCGCTCCGGGTCAAGCTGCCCTGTGCCGACCTTTCGGAAGAGGTGGCCCGGAGCCTGGATGACTGAATGGTTTTATGTAAAGAATGATCTAACAGCTCAAGAGAATGTGAAGAGTATCATTATGCACCCAATCTGGCAACGCTTCGGTCTTCGAAGGCCGAAGGTCGAAATGGACGAAGCCGCCGAAGAATGCCAAAGAGCCTTCGGGGTAGTCTGCTCGTTTATTGGGACAAGGGACTTGGTCCAAGAACACATTGCCTTCAGGGTATGGCCACTTGCAGAAAAGTGGGAAATGCCGAAGGAAACCATCAAAGAGTCCGACGAAGGCGGACTAGTCAGATTAAAATACACATTCAAATATGCAGATAAATTTATTGAACCTGATGATGACTGGCTGAAAAGCATTGAAACATTAAGTGATGAATTACTTGGGGCATATTCGAAGGCTGAAAATACTGCACTATCAGCAGCCTTCGGAGGCCGAAAAAAGAAGAGACTCAACCGAGTGTTTGATGCAGTCGGGTTCTTCTACCCTGATTATCGTTATCCCATCCGAAGGCAAAAAAGGAAAAACATAACCTCTGAAAAAGAAGAAGCTGCAACTGCTCCTAGCGAGCCAGAACCGAAAGGAAAAAGGTTGAAGGTCCTCACACACCGACCACGCCATATTGAACCAGCTTCGGTGCCTGAGTTCACCGGAGAAACTTCTTCGGCCGCCGAAGCTGAATAGCCAACCTTGCTGCCAGAAATTGTAGAGATGGCCGAAGCGCCGTTCACAGAAAAAATGGAAGAAACGAAAAATCCGACTAAGGAAAAATCATCAGAAATTTTGAGCCCTGTAGCAAATGTCGAAGCAGCAAAAATCCAAAAGGGTACAATGGTGACCCCAAAAAGGAAGAGAATGGTAAATGTACTAGATGTCTTGGAGACAATTAAGTCTTCAAGCACAACTCCAAAAAAGAGTGTTGAAATTGCTGAAGCTCCTTCTGAAGCTCCGACGCAACAAGCTGAAGCTGAAGCTGAGCCTTCAGAGCCCTTCAAGGAGCAAACTTTGGAAGCCGAAGCAACAAAAATACCAGAACCAATTTTAGTTGAAGAAACTGACACTGCCATCCCCGAAGCGCCTGCCAGCATGTGTGATTACATCATACGACATGCTTCGGGGAAAAAACTATCTGAAGAAGAAACTCATGAAGCTAACCATTATGCAAAGGAGCTAAAATATCCAAAGGGGGCAGTAATATTCAATGGGACAAATGAAGATGATTTCTTATACTGCCTGCCCGACAACAAAGAGCTATCTGTCTGCCGAGAGATGGCCAGGAGTATTGGTTTCCCGAAGCTTGAATCTGGATTAAGCGCCATGACGAAAGAAGATCTCGCAGACAGTCTTGCGTACAACAGCCTGAAGGTACGAGAATTAAACGCTTGAAAAAACCCCCTTATTATTATTTTTTTACGCAACTCATTCCTTTTTCCTTATATGAATTTTTTTCGTATAGGGCCTGATCCTAAGCAACGCACTAAGAGCACAAAAGAGCGCCGAAGATGAAAGTTATGAAATTGCGTTTAATAATTTACGCTCCGAAGTTATCAAACTGAGAAACGAAGCTTTGGAAAAAGATAAAATTCTGCTTACACTGGTAGATAAATTGAAAAGAGACGAAGCTGCTTCAAAGGCCCAAACCGAAGCTCAAAAACGCGAGATTAAAGATCTTCAGAAACAGCTGGCTAGAGCTAAAGAGGAGCGCGCGCTTGAGGAAACGAAACGAGAACTTAGTGATTTTATGGTCAGCAAATTGGAATCAAGAGTTAAGGAGCTTCGCACATCTCAGGGGAAATGCTATGTTAAATCTATAGAATGCGTGAATAAAATTAAAACCAGCTTTGCTAGCGTCGGCGCCTTTTCCAGCGAAGAGAATTTTTCTCGAGGCAATCCCGAAGATCCGCTGGAATGGATTAGCCACGAAGCAGAGGCCTTCGAAGAGATTCTGAACAGTCGTGGCGACATATGCGCTTTTTCGGGTGCCAGAGGAATTGCTTCTGTCTTAGAGAAGAAAGGTTGCGGGCATATAAAATTTTTAGCTCAGTTCGAAGCTACCTTATCTTCCGAAGATATCAAGGACCCCTCGGCCGAAGCAAGCGTGGTTGGTGGCAAATTTTTTACTGATATCTGGAACGACGGCGGCCGAGGAATGGCGCAAGAGATCATCCAAAGAAGCGAAAAAGGCATTCATGATGCTAGAAAAGTAGCAGAAGCTGCCGAAAGGAGTACGGAGCCCGAAAGACAATTAGGTACCAATTAGTCGTTCTTGTTGCGTTGTAATTTTCATTTTAAACTTTGCTCGCGATTTGTAAAAGTAATGAAGAAGTGTTCTCTTCGCTCAGAAACTGTTGAACCAACTGCCGACCCCCACACAAAAGGGGATGAAGAAATTAAACAGATGGCCGAAACTATCATGGACAAGGTTGTTGACCAACTTCTGAATGAAGCCGCCGAAGCAGTATTAAGAGAAGATTAGATACTATTTGGAAAAAACATTTAAAGTGTAATCTATGCAACACTTTGTACATTTGAATGTAATATACAAGTCTCTTTTCATTATTGAATTCTTTACGATGCATGAAACTTTAAATACATACCATTTTTGAGCCTTCGGCGAAAAAAACACCTTCCCTTCTTTTCATGCTTCGTGAAGAAGACATTCTTCGTTAAAATTACTCTGATGATATCCATGCTTCGTGAAAACATTCTCCGAAGCTATATTCCGAAGCTATACAACTTTGATGTCACTTTCTCAAAGCATCCTTTCGAAGGTTGAGAGTATCCCCTTCTCTTGCCAAATGCAATATGATGTATGATGCTTATGCTATGCAAAATGATGTGATGATGTTATGTTATGCATGTGTCATTTGTTCCGAAGATACACATAAAATATATTCGTAAGCTCTGCATTCCCTTAGGAACGTCTTTGGAGCCTCTCCGTCTTTTACTTAGACGGTTTCAGCGTTGACTTTTCGCTGTAAGCCTCCCTTAGGAGCTTCTTCGCCTTTTACTTAGGCGGTATCAGCGTTGACTTTTCGCTGTAAGCCTCCCTTAGGAGCTTCTTCGCCTTTTACTTAGGCGGTATCAGCGTTGACTTTTCGCTGTAGGCTCTGCATTCCTTTAGGAACGACTTCTGAGCAGAAAACTTACACTGCGCTCCCTTTGGAACGGCTTTTTGTGACTTCATAAACTTACTCTGCGTTCCTTAGAACGACTTTCTGCTACTCCGAAGGATTTTTGATCCGAAGGTACTCCTTGGTAACGGAAAAAGTTTTAGGCTTCAACAACTTAGGCTTGTGGAGCAAATAGATTTTCCTCGTAGGAAACAACGAAATTATTACATGAAAACTATCAATGTTTTTTGCTTCACAGAAAATAAAACTGAATAGAAAAGACTGCTATTAAAGGTAGGATATGTCAATAAATGTGCTTCGACTCTGGCACAGTGCTGTTGACTGTGCGAGCTTCGGACTGTTCTCTGAAGTCCCTCTGATGTGGAGCGTATTGACTCCCTTCTGGCTGTTGACCTTGCTGCAATGGAGGTGGAGGCGGAAGCTGCTGCCAGGAAGCTTGAGGTTGACTTGCCGAAGCTACAGAAGCTGCAGGGTGGTTGTCTATGTATTGTGGGATATAAGGCGGATGATACGAAGCAGTATGCATGACCTGCTTCGGTTGAGCTTGTTGAGATGCAGCTTCGGCTATTTCCTTTTGCTTCTGAATTGTAACATGGCACGTCCTAGTGGTATGGCCCTTGCCTTCTCCACAGAACAAGCAAAACAGTCTCCTTGGCTGATCTCCGAATCTTCCGCCGAAGCCCCTGGCGCCTCTGCCTCTTGGAGCTGGTGGCCGGAAGGAGGTTTGTTGTTGCCCCGAAGCCTGTGAGGAGCACTGCGGCCTGTTTTGCTGACTCCCCTTATCATCATTCTGAGTGTTGTGGATGGAACGAACATGCCTCGGGTAGTATCTTCCTCCGAAGCCCCTGGTCATTTCAGAAAATCTGAAGGCCTCCTCCCTTCTTTGGCGAAAGTCATTGTCAGCACGAATGTACTCATCCATCTTTTGGAGCAATTTCTCCAGGGTCTGAGGAGGCTTCCGAGCAAAGTATTGAGCTGCAGGTCCAGGACGAAGCCCCTTGATCATGGCTTCGATAACGATTTCATTGGGCACCGTTGGTGCCTGCGCCCTCAATCGTAAGAACCTTCGGACATACGCCTGAAGGTATTCTTCGTGATCCTGAATACACTGGAAGAGGGCTTGAGCTGTGACCGGCTTCGTTTGAAATCCTTGAAAGCTGGTCAGTAACATATCCTTCAGCTTCTGCCATGAAGTGATTGTTCCTGGCCGAAGAGAGGAATACCAAGTCTGAGCAACATTCCTGACGGCCATAACGAAAGACTTCGCCATGACTGCAGCATTGCCCCCGTACGAAGACACTGTTGCTTCGTAGCTCATCAAGAATTGCTTCGGGTCGGAGTGGCCGTCAAACATGGGAAGCTGGGGTGGCTTATAGGATGGAGGCCAAGGTGTAGCCTGCAGCTCAGCAGACAGAGGAGAAGCATCATCGAAAACAAAATTTCCCTGATGGAAATTATCATACCAGTCATCTTCGTTGACGAAGCCCTCCTGATGAAGGTCTTTCTGATGAGGCCTTCTGTTCTGCTCATCGTGAGTGAGATGGCGAACCTCCTCAGAGGCTTCGTCTATTTGCCTTTGCAACTCAGCTAGGCGGGCCATCTTCTCCTTTTTCCTTTGCACTTGTTGATGTAGCATCTCCATCTCTCTGATTTCTTGGTCTAGCTCTTCTTCCTCAAGCGTCGGGCTGACGGCTTTTCTCTTCTGGCTTCAGGCCTCCCGAAGAGAGACGGTCTCCTGGTTGTGATCTAGCGGTTGTAGTGCTCCTGCCCCAGTCGCTGAAGCTTTCTTCGGCGCCATAGCGAAGGTCTATAGCTTCCGAAGGTGTTCAAAAAAAACTCGAAGTGGAAGTGAGTTCACCGGAGGTGGGCGCCAATGTTGGGGACTTGTTCTCAAATGCTAAGAGTTAAGAACAAGGCAACATAGAAGATGTTAAACCTTAAGGTCCTTCGTCCTTTGAAACATTACGCCCCTTCGGGAAATAATGCTTTAGGACGAAGATCACAAGAGACATACCTTCGTAAATATAATAAATAATGCCGAAGGATTCATATAAAGCGTGAAATATAAATATCAACATAGGATCATTTCTATTTTATTAACATGGAGAAATAGAAATGATTTCAAATTACAAATGTACCTTCGGTCCTGAGAGAAGGTAGAAGTACAAACGTGACGCAAAAGTCAATGCCAAGTCAACGTGAACAGTACGGGAGTACTGTTCATCTATTTATAGACGTGGGACGCAGCCCACGTAAAATTACATCCATGTCCATTACATTTGTTAACGGTTTATGGAAATCTGTCGAGGCCCCCGAAGTCTTTTCATCTTTAAGTCGGTTCCCCCTTATGCCATCGCGCCGAAGCTTTCCTGCGCACAGTTTCGGCTGCCCTCGACCTTCGTCTGGTTCAGGCTTCGTCCTGGTCGTGCTCCATATCCATAATTCTGAATCCGAAAATACCTGTTCATATAATCCACTTGGAAAACATTGTGAAAACATGTTTTTGAGGACCTTCGGAGGACGAAGGCCCCCAACAGTCGTCGTCGTCGTCGGATGTCTCCGGCGACAGCTCCCTGGGGAGTCCTTCCCTCTCCTGCTGGCGACGGCGTTTCTCCAGGGCGTCCCGAGCCCGCCTCCGCTTGCGGGCCCGGGCCTTCTCCGCATCCTTTTTCTTCTTCTCCTCCTCCGCGGCGACCCGCCGCGCTGCCCGACCCACCGCGTCCTCCGGGACCCGCGGCAAGGAGGGTTTGTGCCGCCCCACCTCCTAAAAAGGGGGGAGGGGGAAAGAAACCCAATCGTGAGAACCAGGAGCAACCCGGTATATGAGGAAGGAAGGAGCGAACACTCACCAGAGTGACGCACCCCTGGTCGGGGCGCATTCGAGGCTGGGAGAAGGCGTGGGGGTCTGGCTTCCCCATCGCGGCCGACACCCGCCATTGGAGGGCGTCATGGGGAAGAGAATCAGGGGACATCCGTGACCCCTCCCAGTCGGCCTCCAGGGTCATCTCCCAAAGCGACAGCCGCCGCTCCGCCAGGGGGAGCACCCTCCGACGGTGGATGGCGGCAACCACTCCCGCGGCGGTGAGTCCTCCCTCCCGCAACGCCTTCAGGGCCTGGAGAAGAGGTTCGAGGTTCTTCTGCCTCTCGTGTGGAGTCCCGTGGCGCCAGGCGTCGGGAGCAGCGGTGACAACCCGCTGAGAGAACGGCGGGAGCAACTCTTCGTCATTCCGGAGGTAGAACCACCGGCGCTGCCAACCCTTGTTTGAGGATGCGAGGACGGCAGGGATATACTGCGATGACCACGACTGCCTCAACAAAAGGGTGCAGCCGCCGGCCCGCACCGCTGCGCGGACCTTCCTCTCCCCCGTCGGCGAGGCAAAAAGCTCGGCGAAGAAGAGATGGGTCCACAAATCCCAATGGGGGGCGATCCCCAAATACCCCTCGCACACCGCTACGAAGATAGCGGCCTGCGAGATGGAGTTGGGGGTGAGGTTGTGCAACTCCACCCCGTAATGGAACAGGATGGCCCGCATAAAGCGGCTCGTCGGCACACCAAATCCCCGCTCATGGAAGGAGATGAAGCTCACGACGTACCCCGGCAGAGGGGATGGAGTGACTCCGCCCGCGGGAGGAATCCATTCCGGCCGCTGCTCATCGGTGAGAGGGCGGAGCAAACCCTCGCCGACAAGGTCCTCCAGATCACCCGCCGTCACCGTGGAGAAGGGCCACGGGTCGCGCGGCGGGATGATGGTCACCCGGTCAGCCATCGCCGAAGCAGAAAGGGTGGCGGCGCGAAGGACAGGGGAGGGCGGTTTTCTTTTCCCTGGCTAGATCTCTCAGACTGCAAAAAACCTAAGAGGGAGACAAGAAGCGGAGTCGGGAACCGTCACCGGACCCTCTCCGGGGTATATAAAGACCAAGGTGAAGACGGTTCCAACGTACCGCCCGAACCGGACGCGGGGTTCAAAAAACGCAAGGCAAAACAGCCGTTCCTCGAACGGCTCGCGCACGCAACGGCAGCCTCGCCGACCGCTCGCCCCGGCGCATTAACTTCGCGGCTGGACAGGCGGCGCTTCTGGCAGAAGCAGCTGGCGACGTTTCGCCTTCACGACCACACCAAAAAAGGTACGTCACGTCGTTCAATTTCGTGTCCTTTTTCCCTTTTTTCTCTTTCTCTATCTCTTGCAACAGGGACCGGGAAAGGGGATACCCCCAAAGGGATCCTTCCCCGTGAAGGAATTAGGCTCCGAGCCTCCTTACTGATCAGGGGTTCGAAGGCTGGCCCCCCGAAGGGTTCAACAGCCGCCTCAGATCGCGTGGGCCCGACACCCACTACTGGTCAGGGGTTCGAAGGTCGGCCTCCCGAAAGGTTCCACGACTGCCTCAGGCTACTCGGGCTCCGCGCCCATTACTGATCAGGGGTTCGAAGGCTGGCCCTCCGAAGGGTTCACAGTCGCCTCAGACACCGAGCGAGGGATGACCAGGGGTACGTTCGATACATAACCAAGGCTCGGGCTGCGCTCCCGAGGTACCCTAGGACATTTCCGAGACCAGCGGGAACGATCCTGTAACGGAATCCCATCGGAGGGAGGCATCGAGCCCTCGGACCCCGTCGCCAGGGGACCGGGTCCGGCAGATCACCCGCAGGTACTTTTGGGCGTGCCTCCGGGCCCCTAGCCGACCCCCAACGAACGGGGCATGGACGTCCACTCGGATTACCCGATTGCAGCTCACCGGAGACACCATGTTCGGTGCCCATCGAGGGTAACATGGCGCTCTCCCCCCCTCCTCCTTGCGGAAAGGCGACATAGGGGCGTATGTAAAAAAGCCGAGTCTGTCCCTGATCGTCCTCTCGCCCTGTGCGGAGGCTCGGGGGCTGCTCTCGCAAACCCGGCTCCGGCCGAACCGCTGACAGCGTCAACATACCAGCCCGAGAACTTGGGCCCCGACAGTGCACCCGGGCTACGGCCTGTCTGCATGAGGGAACCGCCAGACCAGCCAAAGCATTACGCAAGGCATTAAGACCTCGAAGGAGTGAAACCACTCCTCCGAGGCCTCGGGGGCTACACCCGGCGGGTGCGCTCGCGCGCACCCACCGGAACAAAGTGCAACCGAGAAAGGCTGGTCCCCTTGCAAAAAAGTGCGACGAAAGCCTCCAAGCGAGTGCTAACACTCCCTTCGAGGCTCGGGGGCTACTGTCGGGGACCATAATTAGGGGTACCCTCAAGACGCCTAATTCTCAGCTGGTAACCCCCATCAGCATAAAGCTGCAGAGGCCTGATGGGTTTGATTAAGTCAGGGATCAGTCCATACGAGCGACTCGATCACGCCACGCCCGAGCCTAGCCTCGGGCAAGGGTAGCCGACCCTGAGGTGTTTCCGTCTCGCCTGAGGCCCCCTTTTTTACGGCAGACGCATCTCCGGCTCGCCCGAGGCCTTGCCTTCGTTAAGAAGCAACCCTAACTAAATCACCGCGCCGACCGACCAAGTCACTGGGGCATTTGACGCAAAGAGTGAGACTGACGGGCGGCTAGGCTTGGCCAAAAGCGCTATAGGAAGCTCCGCCCGACCCAGGGCTCGGACTCGGGCTAAGGCCCCGGAAGACGGCGAACTCCGCTCCGCCCGACCCAGGGCTCGGACTCGGGCTAAGGCCCCGGAAGACGGCGAACTCCGCTCCGCCCGACCCAGGGCTCGGACTCGGGCTAAGGCCCCGAAAGACGACGAACTCCGCTTCGCCCGACCTAGGGCTCGGACTCCGCCCTGGCCTCTGCCGAACGACCTCCGCCTCGCCCGACCCAGGAGCTCGGGCTCGGCCTCGGCCATGCAGGACAGACTCGACCTCGGCTTCGGAGGAGCCTCCACGTCGCCCGACCTAGGGCACAAGTCCACCACGTCGACAGGAAGCGCCATCATCACCCTACCCCGAGCCGACTCGGGCCGCAGAAAACAGGACCGACGTCCCATCTGGCTAGCTCCGCCAGATAGGCAATGATGGCGCCCCGCTGGACCCATGACGACGGCGGTTCTCAGCTCCCTTACGGAAGCAGGGGGACGTCAGCAAGGGCCCAACCACTCCGACAGTTGTCCCCCCGCCAGGCTCCATTGCTTCTCCGACGGCCACGACGCCACACCAGCTGGGTGCCAAGATCTCTCCGGCTGCCACCTTGGCATGTACTTAGGGCACTAGCTCTCCCCCGCTAGACACGTAGCACCTTGCTACACCCCCATCTGTACACCTGGATCCTCTCCTTACGCCTATAAAAGGAAGGACCAGGGCCTTCTTAGAGAAGGTTGGCCTCGCGGGAACGAGGGCAGGGGCAGGCGCTCTCTTGGGGCCGCTCGCTCCCCTCACCCGCGCGGACGCTTGTAACCCCCTACTGCAAGCGCACCCGACCTGAGCGCGGGACGAACACGAAGGCCGCGGGATCTCCGCCTCCCTCACGACCCGGCTCCGGCCACCTCGCTCTTCCCCCCTTCGCGCTCGCCCACGCGCTCGACCCATCTGGGCTGGGGCACGCGGCACACTCACTCGTCGGCCTAGGGACCCCCCGGTCTCGAAACACCGACACATGTATATAAAGCGAAATATCTAAGCATGTCATAATTAAGAAGGATTTTAGGTACACCAAAAAGGAACAACATTTTAAAGCATAAGTCTCCTAAGCCACGATACTACCAATGAAATGCAAGAACACAGCTATGATCACTATTAATGGAACTTCACGATATTCAATAAAATTGCACAGTTCCATTTTCCATACTTTTGCCTTTATGAGAGCACTTGTTATCACCAATTCAGGGCTCCTTTTGCTCATGCACCTCATAGCTCAAGAGGGCATGACATGGATTTGAAATTCACACAGTACCAAACTAGGGTAATCATGTGAACATGGACTAAACAAAATGTCATATTTGCACATAGCATGACTTACAAAAAGTTACAGGTTAATCCATATATACCAAGAGAGTTAATCGTTGTGGATATAACAAATGAAAGAGCTACCCATGAATGATTCAAAAGATATATCCTATATAGCACCAGTCATGATTAAGCAAACATCATTATGATTCATTTAACACAGGCAATCATAAAGCATAACTACTCCAAAGACAGGTAGCACAACAAGCCAACTTAATTGCAATTATGTACTTAAAACACACGGGTACCATCCTTTGGAGAGCAAGGTGTAAATTCTCATCAAAGTCCTTTACTTGATACACCAATAATGATTTAGGACCTATACACCTTATTTCACTTGAGATGAACATGGGATTAGTGTTTCACAATAATTCAACCTTGGGTCAATAAACACCAAAACAATTAATAGCTTAAGCATAGAGTTTTAAATAACCGTCTTAGGCTCTCCCATGGTCTCCAGTCCATCTCAAGGCACCTGCATGGTCTAGTTAGCACAGTTTAGTACCCATCTCGGGATGGGTCCATAATGATCATCTAAATGTGCCTTTGGTACCCAAATTGCCTTTGTGCTAGTTCTAGGTGATCTCGTTATAGATCTAGCACCAGTGTATGATTTGGGTTTCCTAAGCGAATAAGATTGACACAAATTCACTAGCTTAGGAATCTTACCTTTATAACATACCTTGGATAGATGACCCTGCTCACCACACTTGTAGCAGAAGCGTCGCTCAACCTGACATGACGCTTGCTGTGTGTCATTTTCCTTGGTGAGGGTCACCTTGGAGGATGCACACCCTTGATTCTTCATGACCGGACATGAAGTGATCGTGTGGTCCTTATTGTTACATCCAAAACAACTCCTTGTCCCTTCATTTTTGTCTTTGTACGGACAAGACGCGATGAGGTGGCCTAACTTCTTGCACTTGAAACACCTCCTTTTTCCTTTTCCCTTTTTGTACTTGAATGACATGGAGAGAAAGTCAGTGCAAACAACATGATTAATTGAATCTTTACCTTTTTCCAAGCTCATGTTGATTTCTTCATCTTTAGGAACATTTTTCTTATTGAGCTTGACACTTGCTGCAGTTTTTCCTTTCTCAAGCTTCTTCACCACGCGCCCGTGGATATCTTGAGAGAGTTGAGCAATGTGTCTTCTCCTTAGTTGTCTTTGCTTCTTGTTCCCACACAATTTCTTTTGAGACCCTGCAGCTTGGTGCTTATTCAAACATTGGCTTTCTTTTGAACAACAGGGGTTAGCACATGGTGATGAATTATCTAAATGTGTACTTGTGCAAGAATGAAGTTCACATGAATTTAAGTTCGTAATTACGACCTCATGAGCAACTTTAAGCATGATATGTCTATCCAAGAGATTATAATGATAACAAGACAATAAGTCATATTTTTTAGTAAGAGCAAGGTTATCATGACTTAACAATTCTACTTGATTCCTAAGCATAGAATCTTCAATTTTAAGTTGAGCAGCATTAGATAATACATCATGATTATTTCTTTGCTCAATTAAAATCGATTCATACCGTTGGACCAAATTCCCATGAGAGTGCTTTAGCTCCTCATGTTCTTTGGTCATCTTCTCCAGGCTATCGTTGGTTTTGATGAGAGTCTCCTCTAGCCTGAGAAGCGACTCGCCTTGTTCCTTGTTTCTTCTCAACAACTTAACCAAGAGAGATTTGTCCGCTTTGTTGAGATGGTTGTAGAAACGGTGAATCTCCTCTTCTTCCACATTATCGGTCTCATTTTCCCTGTCATTAATGTCAGTGGAAGCAATATAGGAAAATGTACCTTGTGATGATGAGGATTCATCCTCGCTGTCATCCTCATATTCTTCCTCATCATGGCTTTTGTCTCCACCATCATTGTTAGCAATAAAACATTTATCACTAGTGGAGAACAAACCTGTCGACGAGGTGGATTCATCGTTTGGGTGCCATTTTTCTTGTTCTTCTCCCTTTGAATGGTTAGTATCACAAGTAATATAGGGAGTAGGAGCATCTAAGTTTGCCACAAAATATTTTTCTTTAATCCTATTCCATAAATCATGAGCATCAACAAATAGATCACTATCACTACTCATGATGGCAAAATAGGCACCTCTAGATAGGGAATCAACTAAGATGTTGCATGCATGGTGATTTAGAGTTAGACATCTTAGTTCTTCATTGGAAGGATTTTTACTAATAATAGAGGGAAAAATACTACTATTAAAGACCTGTCTCAAATCAGGATCAACACTCATGAAAGCACTATAAATAGAGACAGACCAAGACTTGTAATTAGAGCCATCGCCTAAAAGAAGTTCTACAGTTACCTCTTGTGGCGACATCGTCATCTCCGGACGGCTAAGCCCACACTGGAGAGGCCTAGCTCTGATACCAATTGAAAGTTCCCTTTGGCCCGGGAACAGGATCTAGATGTCGCCTAGAGGGGGGGGGGGTGAATAGGCGAATAAAAATTATCACTTTAAAACTTAAATCTTACTCTACTCGAAGACAGGATCGCAGTGGAGTGAAGAATCCTTCGAGTAGGTTGCAGTGAAATTGAAGTTCCTGTCTTACGAATATCCTGCACTTCAAAGAAAGCTAGTACCACAAGTAAGTAGTGAAGTGCAGATATATAAGAGAGTAAGACAGAGAGTCAGAGTACAATACAGAACAGAGCACACAGACGCAAGGATTTATCCCGAGGTTCGGTCAAGCCTGAAATGCTTGCCTAGTCCTCATTGGAGTTAGCCACACCTGGGCTTGGAGTCTATTTCAACTCCTTCCTCCGTTTGCTCAGATCTGTCAGTATGACAGATAGAGCCTTTCACTATTGAGTGGGGTTACAACAGAACCGCGGCTGCTTACAAACTTCTTGGCAGCACCCCGGCAGAGTAACGATATGCTCAAGACCTTGCTCTAGCTCTTGGCAGCACTACTCCTCTCTCTAAAGGCTTATAGCTGTGCCTTCTACACAAACTATAGAGTTATACACAAGAGGGAGAGCGAGAATTGATTCCAATGAAGTCTACACTTGTTGGCTGCACTACTCTTTTGCTTGAGGCGCCTAGGGGTCCCTTTTATAGGCATAAGGGGCCTAGGAGCCGTTTGAAGCAATCCAGGAAGGCAAATCTTGCCTTCTGTCGGGTGGCGCACCGGACAGTCCGGTGCACACCGGACACTGTCCGGTGCCCGATTTCTTTCCTAAAATGGCGCTGCCGACCGTTGCAGATCTGGGAGCCGTTGGCGCATCGGACATGTCCGGTGCACACCGGACAGTCCGGTGCCCCCTTCCGACCGTTGGCCCGGCCACGTGTCGCGCGCAGATTCCGCAGCCGACCGTTGGCCCGGCCGACCGTTGGCTCACCGGACAGCCCGGTGCACACCGGACAGTCCGGTGAATTTTAGCCGTACGCCGTCGGCAAATTCCCGAGAGCGGCCACTTCACGTCGAGCCAGCCTGGCGCACCGGACACTGTCCGGTGCACCACCGGACAGTCCGGTGTGCCAGACTGAGCAGACTTTGGCTGCTCGAGCCATCTCTTTTCCAACTCGATTTTTTCTGTTTCCAGCACTTAGACACAATACATTAGTCCATAAAACAATGTACTAAGTCTGAGAAACATACCTTTATCTTAATTATCATATCCATAGCATTTCACATGCTTGAGCTTTGATGTTGGACTCATAAATCATCAAGTCGGCTTGACTTGATCTAGATTGACATTTCTTAGCTCCAACATCCTGCAAAGGTCACATAGAACATCTCCAAACATAGAAACAACCCAAACTAAAGATTAAGGTGAACTTAGCTCTTTTGGGCTGCTTCCAGTTCTGGTTTTGACACTTGTTCTCCTTCTAGTGACCTTGATCTCTTTCTTAGAGCTTGGTCTCGAGCCTTATGACTTACACCACATAACTGTAGCTGTTACCTCATTGGTTGTAAGTCACGTCCTTATGTAGTGATCCTTGATGTGCCGTAGCTGTTCTCAACTCGATCACCCTTGACTTTGCAAGCCTTCTTCTTCACCCTTGGCTTTGGGTTCCTCAGCCTCCTTGACCTTCTCCCGTGCACTTGGTACCTCGAAGCTTTTCTTGCCTCCGTCCTTGGCTTGATCAGTTGTCTCCGAGCTACGCACCCGAGTCTCACTTTATACAATGTTCATCTTACTTGTGATGTCCATTATGTATCCATAATCCAGTTCTTGGACAATTACATTTGTTCACTTGTGTTGAACCCTGTAAGCTTTACCTTAAGCACCTGTTCAACACTTAGTACACTAGTTAGTCCTTTAATTGAGTTGTCATCCAAACACCAAAACTCACAAGAGAGCTTTCAAAACTCCACGCGCAAATGAACACAAAGATGTAGCACACACTATCTCTCAATGAATCTCACAAGGCGCTAGGGCTAAACTCAATTGAGTAGCTCTCAATTGCTTGCTCTCTCTTTTGTGGCACTTGTGTTGGTTGTAGTGGACTAAATCTTGTGTATAGGATGGATCAATGAATATATGTGGTTGGGAGGGCTTGAGTATGTCAACTAGATGACTTGGAATGTTGCTTGGGCTCCCACCACTTGAAGTGGCCGGTTGGGGTGGTATTTATAGCCACCAACCAAAATCTAGCCGTTGGTGAAAGCTGTCTGTCGAATGGCGCACCGGACAGTCCGGTGCACACCGGACATGTCCGGTGCGACAGCCACGTCACCAAAGCCGTTGGGATTCGACCGTTGGAGCTCTGTCTTCTGGGCCCGCTTCGATGTCCGGTGGCGCACCGGACATGTACTGTAGAGTGTCCGGTGCGCCAGTATGGGCGTGCCTGACCTCTGCACGCGCTGGCGCGCATTCAATGCGCCGCAGGTAGCCGTTGGCGCCGAAATAGCCGTTGCCCCGCTGTTACACCGGACAGTCCGGTGTACACCGGACATGTCCGGTGAATTATAGCGAGGCAGCCGAAGTGAATTCCCGAAGCTGGCGAGTTCCTGAGGCCGCTCTCCCTGGGAGCACCGGACACTGTCCGGTGTACACCGGACAGTCCGGTGAATTATAGTGGAGTTGCCTCTGGAATTTCCCGAAGGTGACGAGTCTGAGTTCGGAGTCCTCTGGTGCACCGGACATGTACGATGGCACACCGATAGTCCGGTGCGCCAGACCAGAGGTGCCTTCGGTTGTCCCTTTGCTCTTTTGTCGAACCCAATACTTGGTCTTTTTATTGGCT
This sequence comes from Zea luxurians, assembly GCA_029449295.1. Lineage (NCBI taxonomy): Eukaryota > Viridiplantae > Streptophyta > Magnoliopsida > Poales > Poaceae > Zea > Zea luxurians. Next base: position 4,243,893 of record JAOPSE010000090.1, read on the forward strand.
AAGTGTGAACCTTTGGCACCTGTTTAACTTATACACTAGAGCAAACTAGTTAGTCCAATTATTTGTGTTGGGCAATTCAACCACCAAAATTATTTAGGAACTTAGGTGTAAGCCTAATTCCCTTTCAGACACGTCGGGCGTCGACCTCGCGTCTGAGACGAAGACGAGCGTCGTTTCCCCGCAACACGCCAACTCCGAGCTGACGGATGACGCCAGCACGCTCGCGAAGGGCATGCTGGGCGTTAGCCTCGTACCTGAGACAACGGTGCAGTCCGTCCCTGACGTGACTTCGTCACCACCCGTCGATCAAGAGGTACCGTCCGATTCCCATCCCATGCCTTTTAAATTCAGCTGTGACCCACCAAGCGACCCCGCTTCGGTGGACGCTTTCATAAAGGCATGTACAAACCCTCTGGGGTGTCATATGCGGTCAGCCTGGGACCGACTGACGGCCGTCTCGACCTACGGGCCCCTGGGTTCCAAGGAAGATGATGAGCCCGACTCTGGTTGGGATTTCTCCGGGTTCGATAACCCTAGTGCCATGCGTGACTTCATGACCGCATGTGACTACTGCCTCTCCGATTGCTCCGATAGCAGCCACAGCCTCGGCGACGAGGATTGTGGCCCAAGTCGCGAATGCTTCCACGTCGATCTAGGGGGTCTCGACGAAGGCAACCATCTTGGTATGCTGGAGGACGGTGATCCCCCTAGGCCTGCGCCTCGCGTTGACATCCTTCGGGAGCTAGCTGTGGTCCCAGTCCCTGCGGGGGGTCAGGACGCACAGCTCGAGCAAATCTGCGAGGTACAGGCCAGGCTCGACGAGGAAGCAGGACAACTTGTGCAGCTTCGGCAAAATATCGGGCAGGAGTGGGCAGGCCGAGCACCGGCCGGAGAATCGCGTCATCTGGCCCAGGACGTCCAACACCGCATCACCGACGATGCCAGGGCGAGGCTGCCCCCGGCTTCCAGTGGGGTCGACCAGAACCTGGCCGCAGCAGCAATACTACTCCGAGCGATGCCGGAACCATCCACCACCGAGGGGCGGCGTATCCAGGGAGAGCTCAAGAATCTCCTAGAAGATGCCACGGTCCGACGGGCCGAGAGCTCTGCCTCCCGAAGGCAGGGTTACCCCCGGAGCATCGCGCCACGACTTCCCGATTCATGCGGGAAGCCTCGGTCCACACCGGGCGCACGCGGAACACAGCGCCTGCGGCCCCGGGTCACCTCGGCAACGAGCACCACCGTCGCGATCGTCGAGCTCACCTCGACGAGAAAGTGCGCCGAGGCTACCACCCCAGGCGTGGGGGACGCTACGACCGCGGGGAGGATCGGAGCCCCTCGCCCGAACCACCCGGTCCGCGAGCTTTCAGCCGGGCCATACGACGGGCGCCGTTCCCGACCCGGTTCCGAACCCCGACTACTATCACCAAGTACTCGGGGGAGTCGAAGCCGAAATTGTGGCTCGCGGACTACCGGCTGGCCTGCCAGCTGGGTGGAACGGACGATGACAACCTCATCATCCGCAACCTTCCCCTGTTCCTCTCCGACGCCGCCCGAGCCTGGCTGGAGCATCTACCTCCTACGTAGATCTACAACTGGGACGACCTGGTCAAAGCTTTCGCCGGCAACTTCTAGGGCACATACGTGCACCCTGGGAACTCCTGGGATCTCCGAAGCTGCCGCCAGCAGCCGGGAGAATCCCTCCGGGACTACATCCGGCGATTTTCGAAGCAGCGCACCGAGCTGCCCAACATCACCAACTCGGATGTCATCGGCGCGTTCCTCGCCGGCACCACTTGCCGCGACCTGGTGAGCAAGTTAGGTCGCAAGACTCCCACCAGGGCGAGCGAGCTGATGGACATCGCCACCAAGTTTGCCTCTGGTCAGGAGGCGGTCGAGGCCATCTTCTAAAAGGACAATCAGCCTCAGGGGCACCAGCCAGAAGACGTCCCCGAGGCGTCCGCTCAGCGCGGCGCGAGGAAGAAGGGCAAGAAGAAGTCGCAAGCGAAACGCGACGCCACCGACGCAGACCTTGTCGCCGCTGCCGAGCACAGGAACCCTCGGAAGCCTCCCGGAGGCGCCAACTTGTTCGACAAGATGCTCAAGGAGTCGTGCCCCTATCATTAGGGTCCCGTCAAGCACACCCTTGAGGAGTGCATCATGCTTCGGCGCTACTTCCACAGGGCCGGGCCACCGGCGGAAGGTGGCCGAGCCCACAACAACGACAAGAAGGAGGGTCACAAGGCAGAGGAGTTCCCCGAGGTCCATGACTGCTTCATGATCTACGGTGGGCAAGTGGCGAACGCCTCGGCTCGACACCGCAAGCAAGAGCGCCGGGAGGTCTGCTCGGTAAAGGTGGCGGCGCCAGTCTACCTAGACTGGTCCGACAAGCCCATCACCTTCGACCAGGGCGACCACCCTGACCGTGTGCTGAGCCTAGGGAAGTACCCGCTCGTTGTCGATCCCGTCATCAGCAACATCAGGCTTACCAAGGTCCTCATGGATGGAGGCAGCAGCCTCAACATCATCTACGCCGAGACCCTCGGGCTCCTGCAGATCGATCTGTCTTCGATCCGGGCCGGCGCGACGCCTTTTCACGGGATCATCCCCGGGAAACGCGTCCAACCCCTTGGGCAGCTCGATCTGCCCGTCTGCTTCGGGACTCCCTCCAACTTCTGGAAGGAAACCCTCACGTTCGAGGAGGTTGGGTTCTGAGGAACCTACCACGCAGTGTTGGGGAGACCATGCTACGCTAAGTTCATAGCCGTCCCCAACTACACCTACCTCAAGCTCAAGATGTCGGGCCCCAACGGGGTCATCACCGTCGGCTCCACGTACCGACACACGTACGAATGCGACGTGGAGTGCGTGGAGTATGCCGAGGCCCTCGCCGAATCCAAGGCCCTCATCGCCGACCTAGAGAGCCTCTCCAAGGAGGCGCCAGATGCGAAGCGCCACACCCGCAACTTCGAGTCAGCTGAGATGGTTAAGTCCGTCCCTCTCGACCCCAGCAACGACGCCTCCAAGCAGATCCGGATCAGCTCCGAGCTCGACCCCAAATAGGAAGCAGTGCTCGTCGACTTTCTCCGTGTGAACGTCGAAGTTTTTGCGTGGAGTCCCTCGGACATGCCTGGCATACCGAGGGATGTCGCCGAGCACTCGCTGGATATCCGAGCTGGAGCCCGACCCGTGAAGCAGCCTCTGCGCCGATTCGACGAAGAAAAGCGCAGAGCCATAGGCGAGGAGATCCACAAGCTGATGGCCACAGGGTTCATCAAAGAGGTATTCCATCCCGAATGGCTTGCCAACCCTGTGCTTGTGAAAAAGAATGGAGGGAAATGGCGGATGTGTGTAGACTACACTGGTCTAAACAAAGCATGTCCGAAGGTTCCCTACCCTCTGCCTCGCATCGATCAAATCGTGGATTCCACTGCTGGGTGCGAAACCCTATCTTTCCTGGATGCCTACTCAGGGTATCACCAAATCAGGATGAAAGAGTCCGACCAGCTCGCGACTTCTTTCATCACGCCCTTTGGCATGTACTGCTACGTTACTATGCCATTTGGTTTGAGGAATGCGGGTGCGACGTACCAAAGGTGCATGAACCACGTGTTCGGAGAGCACATTGGTCGAACGGTCGAGGCTTACGTCGATGACATCGTAGTCAAGACAAGGAAAGCTTCCGACCTCCTCTCCGACCTTGAAACGACATTCCGGTGTCTCAAGGCGAAAGGCGTAAAACTCAATCCCGAGAAGTGTGTCTTCGGAGTCCCCCGAGGCATGCTTCTGGGGTTCATCGTCTCCGAGCGGGGCATCGAGGCCAACCCAGAGAAAATCGCGGCCATCACCAACATGGGGCCCATCAAGGACTTGAAAGGAGTACAGAGGGTCATGGGATGCCTTGCGGCTCTGAGCCGTTTCATCTCACGCCTCGGCGAAAGAGGCCTACCTCTGTACCGCCTCTTGAGGAAGACCGAGCGCTTTACTTGGACCCCCGAGGCCGAGGAAGCCCTCGGGAACCTAAAGGCGCTCCTCGCAAGCGCGCCCATCTTGGTGCCCCCCGCTGCCAGAGAAGCCCTCTTGATCTACGTCGCCGCTACCACTTAGGTGATCAGCACCACGATCGTGGTCGAGAGACGAGAAGAGGGGCATGCATTGCCCATCCAGAGGCTGGTCTACTTCATCAGTGAAGTACTGTCTGAGACCAAAATCCGCTACCCGCAAATCCAGAAGCTACTGTACGCAGTAATTCTGACGCGGCGAAAGTTGCAACACTACTTCGAGTCTCATCCGGTGACTGCGGTGTCATCCTTCCCCTGGGAGAGATCATCCAGTGCCGAGAGGCCTCGGGTAGGATTGCAAAGTGGGCAGTGGAGATCATGGGCGAGACAATCTTGTTCGCCCCTCGGAAGGCCATCAAGTCCCAAGTCTTGGCGGACTTTGTGGCTGAATGGGTCGACACCTAGCTTCCAGCAGCTCCAATCCAACCGGAACTCTAGACCATGTTTTTCGACGGGTCGTTGATAAAAACAGGAGCGGGCGCGGGCCTGCTCTTCATCTCACCCCTCGGGAAGCACCTCCGCTACGTGCTGCGCCTCCATTTCCCGGCGTCCAACAACGTGGTCGAGTACGAGGTTTTGGTTAACGGGTTGCGCATCGCCATCAAGCTAGGGGTCTGACGCCTCGACGCTCGTGGCGACTCGCAGCTTGTCATCGACCAAGTCATGAAGAACTCCCACTGCCGCGACCCAAAGATGGAAGCCTACTGCGATGAGGTTCGGCGCCTGGAGGACAAGTTCTTCGGGCTCGAGCTCAACCACATCGCCCGACGATACAACGAGACTACAGACGAGCTGGCTAATATAGCCTCGGGGCGAACAACGGTTCCCCTGGATGTCTTCTCCCGAGACCTACATCAACCCTCAGTCAAGACCGACGACACACCCAAGCCCGAGAAGGTCTCGGCCCTGCCCGAGGCGTCCTCGGCTCAGCCCAAGGCACCCTCGGCCCCCGAGGGTGAGGCACTGCGTGTCGAGGAAGAGCAGAATGGGGTCCCGCCTAATCGAAACTGGTAGACCCCGCACCTGCAATATCTCCACCGAGGAGAGCTACCCCTCGACAGAGCCGAAGCTCGGTGACCGGCGCGGCGCGCCAAGTCGTTCGTCTTGCTGGGTGACGGGAAGGAGCTCTACCACCGCAACCCCTCAGGCATCCTCCAGCGATGCATATCCATCGCCGAAGGTCAGGAGTTATTATAAGAAATACACTCGGGGGCTTGCGGTCACCACACAGCACCTCGAGCCCTCGTTGGAAATGCCTTTCGACAGGGTTTCTACTGGCCAACCGCGGTGGCCGACACCACTAGGATTGTACGCACCTGCCAAGGGTGTCAATTCTACGCAAAGCAGACCCACCTGCCCGCTTAGGCTCTGCAAACGATACCCATCACCTGGCCGTTTGTTGTGTGGGGTCTGGACCTCGTCGGTCCCTTGCAGAAGGCACCCGGGGGCTACACGCACCTGCTGGTTGCCATCGACAAATTCTCCAAGTGGATCGAGGTCCGACCCCTAAATAGCATCAGGTCCGAATAGGCGGTGGCGTTCTTCACCAACATCATCCATCGCTTTGGGGTCCCAAACTCCATCATCACCGACAACGACACCCAGTTCACCGGTAGAAAGTTCCTGGACTTCTGCGAGGATCACCACATCCGGGTGGACTAGGCCGCCGTAGCTCACCCCATGACGAATGGGTAAGTAGAGCGTGCCAACGACATGATTCTGCAAGGACTCAAGCCGCGGATCTACAACGGCCTCAACAAGTTTGGCAGGCGATGGATGAAGGAACTCCCCTCGGTGGTCTGGGGTCTAAGGACAACACTGAGCCGAGCCACGGGCTTCACGCCATTCTTTCTAGTCTATGGGGCCGAGGCTATCTTGCCCACGGACTTGGAATACAGATCCCCGAGGACGAGGGCGTACAACGACCGAAGCAACCAAACCAACCGAGAAGACTCACTGAACCAGCTAGAAGAGGCTCGGGACATGGCCTTACTACACTCGGCGCGGAATCAGTAGTCCCTGCGACGCTACCACGCCCGAGGGGTCCGGTCCCGAGACCTCCAGGTGGGCGACTTGGTGCTTCGGCTACGACAAGACGCCCGAGGGCATCACAAGCTCACGCCTCCCTGGGAAGGGCCATTCATCATCGCCAAGATTTTGAAGCCCGGAACATACAAGCTGGCCAACAGTCAAGGCGAGGTCTACAGCAACGCTTGGAACATCCGACAGCTACGTCGCTTCTACCCTTAAGATGTTTTCAAGTCGTTCATACACCTCGTTTACGAACACCAACAAAGTCTAACCATCAAGGAAGGGTCAGCCTTGCCTTGGCAAAGCCCGACCCTCCCTCGGGGCTAGAAGGGGCGAACCCCCTCTGCGTCAAAATTTTCCTCGGAAAAAGTCTTTCTGCCCGAACATCTTTCGTGCTTTTCGACTACTTCGAAAGTGGGATCCTGAAAACGACGGAGTACACGTAAGCAGGCAAGGTCGACCGAGCCGAGGGACTCCTACACCTCCGGGATATGGATACCTCACTCATCACCTACTGCGATAAGTAACTCACGCTCGGATAAGCGATTTCGCTGACCGAACAAGTCTTAATACTCGAAAACTTTTCTGCCGAAACAATTTTTCGTGCCTTCTCGACTATATCGATAATAGAATCCTACAGACGAGTAAGAGTACACGTAAGCAGCAAGGCCGACCGAGCCGAGGGACTCCTACGCCTCCGGGATACGGATACCTCACTCATCACCTTCCGTGAAAAGTAACTCTCGCTCGAACAAACAATTCTGTTACCGACAAATAAGTCTTGATACTCGAAACAAGGGGAAAAGAAACGCAACTTTACAACACGACGACGATATGTTTGGGCCTCGGTGGCCACAAAAAACATACACACACTACAGATAAACTGTTCCTACAGGATCAGACATCAGTGGGGGAGCAGCAGCACCCTCGGCGTCGACTCCACCTTCGGCGGAATCCAACCCGGCCTCGGACGGCAACACGGTCGGAGGATCTCCACCTCAAAGGAACCTGTTGGCACCACGCCTGGGCCATCGCCACTAGGGTCTCCTCCGAGAACCCGGCCCGAGCAGACGGCTCAATCGGCCGCTCCGTAGCCTCAGCCAGCTGTCCCCCGAGGACGTCAGCCCGGCTCATGGCCTCGGCAACCCGACTCCGGCGCTGGTCCAGCCAGTGGACAGCCCGGCCAGGCTCCGGCCGACGAAGCTTCTTTTCGAGCCAACTCTGCCTCTGTCCGTGCTGGCACCGCTGCCTCCAGCTCCGTCTCATCGCAGAGCGGCCAAGGGTTCCTTTAACTAAGCAAGAGAAGCCTCGGGCGGCAAGGCCGACCGAGCCGAGGGACTCCTACGCCTCCGGGATACGGATACCTCACTTGTCACCTTCGCACGAGGCAACTCACACTTGGTTAAGCGGTTCAGTTAGCCGACAGGCGAGTCCTAGTGCTCGAAATGAGGAAGAAACATGGCTTCACGCCAAAATACATAAATGTTTAGGCCCTGACAGCCACGATGAACAGACACCGGCACTCAAGGTGCCATTACAGACGGAACTCCGGTTCCACTCCCGCGGGTATGAACAACCTCCACATCGGAGAGCCTGCGGGACGACAAACTCCTGGTGATTCGCTAGCGACCTCTACAGCAGCAGCGACGGTCCTAGGATGTTTAATGTCTGGTTCTCGTCCCTTGAGTGGGGACGCGAACGAGAGCCTTCCGGCGGCAGCGTCCACCTGTCCGCCAACACCGCACCAGCGAGCGCCGGCCGCCCCAAAGCGAGCCGGTAGGTCCTCACTCCCGTCCTCGCCACGAAAGCGAGGACAAAGGATGGAATGTTGCACCCTGGCTGGGCAGCAACAGTTCGCCTTCCCTGGCATGGCTGGAGGGTGCCTCCTCCGCAGAGCTGGAGGATGGTTTCCACCCCAGAAGCTGGAAGAAGAGGTGGCCCGCCGACCCGTGCGGGAGGTAGAGCTCCGGCTTGCCTCGCTCTCCGCCCCAGCAAGGATGATGAAGATCCTTGAAGCTGAGGGCGGGGCAGAGGCCGCAGCCCGGCTTGCTTCTCCCCACCATCGAACTGGTGGTCACCGTCTTGGGTGACCACCGGCGAGGGGAAGCAGCCGGGCTGCTTGATGAAAATCCTTGAAGCCGAGCGATGGCTGAAAGGTACCAACTTTCGCGAAGTTGCGTTCCTCCAACGACAACAAGACGAAAGCAACGCGAGCGCTCCCCATCCGGGGGCTCGGAAGGTGGAAGGGCACGATGCATGAGGAGAGTGCGAAGACATGGTTGCCATCCAAAGGGGCCACCCTCCTTTTAAAGGCGACTCTCCCCACTTGCGTCCTCAGCCGTCGCAGACCGAGTCTTCGCCAACACGCTCCAAGGTCCTCCCCCTACGACACGGGGGCTGGGTCCCACGTGTCACGCAAGCTGGCCCAGAGCAGAAGAAGCCAAACCGTCGCGCGCGGTGCGCGTAACTGCCCAACGGTTACAAGCGCTCTTCCACTTTCGCCCAGACCGGCGGGTGAAAGGGCGGACCGCCATGCAGGCGACATGCAACCGTACTAAGGGGGCACACCCTTTCGACTCCGACGCGTCCAGCATGGGGGCCCAGGCCCACACGACATGTAACCTGCGCGCCGGTTACTACGTGCGAGAAACTGCACCGCCACTTGCGCCAGTGCCGCGCCTTCTCGACTGCGGAACCAGTGCCGCGACTCGAGGCAACCCTACGCATGGCCCAACAGTGCCAACCGAGCACATCGGTCACGGGTCAGTCAGCCGCGGCAGAAGGCGCGACGGTCGATACGGCCAGAAATGGGCCGGCAGTAATGGCGGCGGCAGGCGGGCGGAAGCAGCGGTCAAGTCGTCTGCAGGCTCACGTCCCCTCCTAGGACAGCGAGAGAGCCCTCTCCCACGGAGTGAAGACGACGCGCCCGTGTCCTGTTCCTCGAACGACTCGCGCACGCATAACGGCTGCCCCGCGAACCACTCGTCCTGTCGCATTAACTCTGCGGCAGGACAGGCGGCACCTTTGGCAGGCGAAGCAGGCGACGCTTCACCTCCGCCATGATGACCACGTCAAAAAGGTACGCCACATCATTCAAATTCATATCCCTTTTTCTCTTCCCCTTTCTCTCTCTTGCTATAGGGACCGGGAAAGGGGATACTCCGAAAGGGATCCTTCTCCGCGAAGGAAGCGGGCCCCGAGCCCTCCTACTGATCAGAGGTTCGAAGGCTGGCCCCTCGGAAGGGTTCTACAGCTGCCTCAGAGCACTCGGGCTTCGCGCCCTCCTACTGATCAGAGGTTCGAAGGCTGGCCCCTCGGAAGGGTTCGACAGCCGCCTCAGAGCACTCGGGCTCCGCGCCCACCACTGGTCAGGGGTTCAAAGGCTGGCCCCTCGGATGGGTTCGACAGCCGCCTCAGAGCACACAGAGCGAGGGATGAATCTGGGTACGTTCGATACATGGCTGAGGCTCGGGCTACGCTCCCGAGGTACCCTAGGACATTTCCGAGACCAGCAGGAGCGATTCTGTAACGGAATCCCATCAGAGGGAGGCATCGAACCCTCGGACCCTACCAAACGGGACCGGGTCCAGTAAATCACCTGCAGGTACTTTTGGAGCGCGCCTCTGGGCCACTAGCCAACCCTTATCGAACGGGGCACGGGCGTCCACTCGGATCACCTGTTAGCAACTCACTGGAGACACCATGTTCGGCACCCTCTGAGGGCAACATGGCGCTTTCCCCCCTCCTCCTTGCGGAAAGGTGACGCAGGGGTGTATGAAAAAAGCTGAGTATGTCCTTGACCGTCCTCTCGCCCTGTGCGGAGGCTCGGGGGCTGCTCTCGCGAACCCGGCTCCGGCCAAACCGTTGACAGCGTCAACATACCAGCCCGAGAACTTGGAACCTGACTATGCACCCGGGCTACGTGAGAGCACCTAGAGGGGGGGGTGAATAGGTGATCCTGTAAAAACTTGAAACTCAATGCCACAAAACTTGATTAGGAGTTAGCACAATAAAGTCAAGTGGCTAAGGAGAGCTCTTGTGGAGCACAATAGACACAGTGAGAACAAGCACAAGAGACACGAGGATTTATCCCGTGGTTCGGCCAAGTACAACACTTGCCTACTCCACGTTGTGGCGTCCCAAGGATGAGAGTTGCACTCAACTCCTCTCAAGTGATCCAATGATCAACTTGAATACCACGATGTTCTTCTTTTCTTTACTCTTTCCCGTTTGCGAGGAATCTCCACAACTTGGAGTCTCTCGCCCTTACAATGAGAATCAAAGTGAAAGCACTAGAGTAAGGGAGGGAAGCAACACACACAAATCCACAGCAAATACGCACACACACGACCAAGACTCGAGCTCAAATGAATATCGCAAAGTTCTCAGTAGAACAGAGCTCGAATCACTAAGAATGTCAAACAAGTGCGCAAGAATGGAGTGTGAATGATCAAGGATGCTCAAAGTGTGCTTAGTGTATGTCACACCCGGTTTTAGAAGGCAAACCGAATGCGAACCATGTACGTGCCAGGATCAGTAATTCACGTACACAGCAGTTACATAACATGGACATCATCACACAGTGCTCAAAATAGTATTAAAAAGGGAAATAATAGTCGATTACATCATATGTCTGAGACGTCCATATAGTCCTTACAATAAATCAAAGTGCGGAAAAGAAACGTAGATAAACGCGGCCTTCACAGGCAGCCGACTGGGGGTTGCCGCTAACCCACGCCTAGAACTCGTCGTAGTCTTGGAACTCTTGAAAGTCTCCTTCCACAGCTTCATCTTCGCCTGAGCAGTGGTTGCAATGCTGACAACCTGGGGATGGGGGGGTTTGGTGTGTAGAGCAAGGGTGAGTACACATCAACATACTCAGCAAGTATCCTGTTTGGCTGTAGTGGACTAGCTTTATGTGGGGATAAGTCAAGCAGTTGCTTTTAGTGGTCAGATTATTATTTACTAATAGAAAGCAAGGTTTTAGTATTAACCCAAGTTATTAGCCCGATGTACCCTTTCCAAACGGAAAGAATACCACTTACCAGCACCATAGTCATAACCAAAACCATCAGTCTCATTGCCACCTGAAAACCAAAGTGTCTCTGATCAAGTACCACTAATCACTGGAGCTCCCTTGGCCGCTCATAACCGCGAGCACAGCTGATATATCAGTTTTCAAACACTCTGCAGAGGTTGTGCACTTTACCCACAAGCCGTGATTCCCATTCTGCCCGGAGAGAGCTACTCCCCATTGATCACTACCTAGGTGGCCTAGCAGGGCATCACTATGTAGCCTTTACAAAGATTCCCCGGGGCTGTAGCCACCCGTTAGGTTTCCTAAATGCACCGCACTCCTCCCCAAGGGACGAACCCAAACTTGGCAGAGCGAGCCGCATACACCGAGCCCCATTGACGGCACGACGGCTAAGTGAACTACACCCCGGATCCTCTAATTATTCAGCTAAGGGCATCCCATTCCACCCTCATGGTTGCACTGTTTTCCCGGGCGGTCATCCATAGAACAGGTCCTTACGGAGAGGCACTCGAGAAACCGCTCGAGCCCCCTTGAAGACCACAAGTACAGCATCATAATCAGAGAAGGGAAAACAGCGTATCATAGATAATCTCATCATGTTCATTGATTAGAGTTTAAGCAATAGCATGAAGCTAGACAATAATAATCCAACCCAACTAGGTAAACAAGGACATGGATAACAAAAGCTAGTCAATCCTTAGGCATAAATGTGTAAAGCGGGAGGTGAATTAAAGAATGAATAGGACAGAGATAGGTCAAGGGACACTTGCCTCCACCAACCGACTGCTGCTCAGGGGCTTCTCCTGCGAGTTCCTCGGGCTCTTCGACCGGATCGTTCTCTATGCGATTGCAAGCATACATACATCCATCCATTCAAATTAGGAAACAAATAATACACCATACAAGAGAACAAATAAAGTAAATATGCATAGAATATCACATATGATAATAAACTTACCATGGTTAGAAAGAAATGAGAAAAGGTCTCGCGAGAGTTAAAGCTTATGCTCGAGACGCACTATAGGTTGATGAATAACTAGACGTCACGTGTTCTAATTCCAATTGGTTCTAACAAAAGAATTAGTTACATGCACTAATGTAAACGTGACCACTTTTAGTAGATTATCATTGAATGCGATAGATGATTAGCTATACAAATTAACTAACATGACCAATTTCCAAATTGAGACTCCTATCTTATTAATATAAACAACGGGATTAGCGCGCATAGGACACGGGGGGGGGGGGGGGGGGTAGACGGGGCGTCTGGGGGGTAGACGGGGCACGACGGGTCGTGCCAAGGCACGCGCACTACGCGAGCACGCGCGTGAGACCGCACGCACATGCCACGAACTAGTCGTGCGCACGTCGGGGCCGAGCTCAAAGCCGCGCGCTAAAGGCACGCTGGGCCGAGCTCGAGGCCATGCCGGGGCCGTCACGACGCGAGCAAGGCACGACGGGGTGAGCGGGCGAGCACGGCGCACGGGCGGGGGCACGGTCGGGGCCGGGACGGCACGGGGCCGAGGCGGGCGCGGCCGAGCCGGGCATGGGCGCGGCGGGGGACGGCCGAGCCGGGGCAGGGCGGCCGAGCGGGGCTCGCGCGGGGGGCGGCCGAGCCGAGGCAGTCGGGGCGCGGCGAGGGGCGGGCTCGCCGGAGCGAGGCGCGCCGGGGCCGGGGGCACGGCCGAGGTGGGGCGGGGCGGGGCGGCCGAGCGCGGGGCGGGGCCGGCGCGAGCTCGCCGGAGGGCCGGGCAGGGCGAGGCGGCCGAGCCGAGCTCGCCGGAGAGCGGCGCGGGGAGGGCGGGCGCGGGCGGCCGAGGGCGGCCAAGCCGAAGGCGGCCGGGGCCGGGGCCGAGCTCGCCGGAGGCGGCCGAGCTCGCCGAGCCGGGGGCGGCCAAGGGCGGCGCGGGGAGGGCCGACCGAGCGGGCGGCCAAGCGCGGGGCGGCCGGGGCCGGGGCCGGGGCCAAGCTCGCCGGAGCGGCCGAGCTCGCCGGGGCCGAGGCGGGCGCGCCCATGGCGCGGGGGCGGGGGACGCCGGCGGGAGGGAAGGAGGAGGGAGGGGGGAGGGAGAAACCTCACCGGAGAGGGAGGCCGGCGCGGTGGTGGCACCGGGGAGGGGCAGCGGCGGCGCGGGGGCGGGACGGGGGCGGCGGCGGCGGCTAGGGTTAGGGTGAGGGAGAGAGAGAGAGGGGATGACGAGCGGGGCCCGCGGGGAGGGGATTTTTTGGAAAAAAGAAAAAAGAAAAAAAAGGGAGGGGGGCGGTTGGGCCGGCTGGGCCCAAAGGGGAAGGGGGGACGCGGCTGGGCCGCCAGGCGGCCCATGGCGGGAAGGGAAGGGTGGCGGCTGGGCCGCCGCGAGGCCCACGCGGGGGGGGGGGAAGGGGGTGGGCGGCTGGGCCGAAAATGGGGAAGGAGGGAGGGAGGGAGAAAGAAAAATTTTTCTTTTTCTAAAATCTATTTTCCTCTAAATGAATGCATTCACATTTTTAAACAATCAAAAGGTATGCATGGTCCGGCATGGTGTATCACACAAAATAAAATATTTTAGGGTTTTGCTTTACGTGGGATCTCAAGCCGAATCTCGCTATACTTTGGAAAAGATCAAGGTTTAGCGAGGGGAAAAGGGAAAAGGAAAGGGTAACGCCTGAATTTGGTGAGGGAAAAGAAGAAAAAAAAATTCTACCCCCAAATTCAGGGCGTTACAAACCTATCCCCTTAAAAGAATCTCGCCCTCGAGATTCAGGGTTGGCTAGCAAAGAGCTCTGGGTATTTAGCCATCAGATCATCTTCACGCTCCCAGGTTGCTTCTTCCTCAGAGTGATGATTCCATCTAACTTTGCACATTCTGATGGTCTTCCTTCGGGTGACTCTGTCTGCAACCTCAAGGATTTGCACTGGCTTCTCAACGTAGGTCAAGTCCTCCTGGACTTCAAGACCTTCCACTGGCAACTGCTCTTCTGGCACACGCAAGCACTTCTTCAACCGAGACACATGAAAGACATCATGCACCACAGACAAATTCTCTGGCAGACTGAGCTGATAGGCCACTTCTCCACGCCTTGAGAGAATTTGGTACGGACCAATGTAGCGGGGTGCTAGCTTGCCTTTGACTCCGAACCTTCTGACTCCTCTGATCGGTGACACCTTCAGATAGACAAAGTCTCCGACTTCGAAACTCAGCTCTCTTCTTCTTGTGTCTGCATAGCTTCGCTGCCTTGATTGCGCTATCTTCAGATTCTCTCGGACCATCTTGATGTTCTCTTCGGCTTCAAGCAAAATGTCTGGCCCAAACACCTGCTTTTCTCCAGGCTGATCCCATTGCAACGGAGTTCTACAACTCCTTCCATAGAGTGCCTGAAATGGTGACATCTTCAAACTGGCCTGATAACTGTTGTTATAGGAAAACTCTGCATAAGGCAATCTCTTGTCCCATCCGGACTGATCTTGCAACGCACAGGCTCTCAACATGTCTTCAACAATTTGATTGGTTCTTTCGGTCTGGCCATCTGTCTGCGGATGATAAGCTGAACTGAAATTCAGATGTGTGCCCAAGGCTTCATGCAACTGCTGCCAGAAATGAGAGGTGAACTGCGTTCCTCTGTCTGACACTATCTTCTTTGGCACACCATGAAGACAAACGATCCGAGACATATACAATTCTGCCAATACTGCACTGCTGTAGTTGGTCTTGACAGGTATGAAGTGGGCTGACTTGGTTAAACGGTCCACTACTACCCAAATGGAATCGTAGCCGGCTCGTGTGCGAGGCAATCCGACTATGAAATCCATACCGATTTCATCCCATTTCCACTGAGGGATCTGCAACGGTTGCAACAATCCAGCAGGTCTCTGGTGCTCTGCCTTAATTCTTCCGCAACTATCGCACATAGCCACATGCTCTGCGATTTCCCTCTTCATTTCGTACAACTAGAATTTCTTCTTCAGATCCTGATACATCTTCTCACTGCGAGGGTGAATCGAATAGGCTGTCTCATGAGCTTCCTTAAGGATCAACTCCCGAATAGACTGGACATTAGGAACGCACAAGCGGTCTTTAAACCATATCACCCCTTCTGCATCTTCTCGAAAATCTTTGCCTCTTCCATCTAGAATCAGTCATCGGATCTCAATGACCTTCTCATCATTCTTCTGCGCTTCTTTGATTTCGCGCTCCAAGGTAGGTTCCAATTCAACTGTGACTCCTCGCGAATTGTTCAGAAATCCGAGACTCAACCTGTCAAACTCCTTGGCCAACTCATAAGGCATCGGACGAGCGACCATAAGATTGACTTGACTCTTCCTGCTCAAAGCATCTGCCACTACGTTTGCTTTGCCTGGATGGTAATGGATCTCCAACTCATAGTCTTTGATCAACTCTAACCATCTTCGCTGCCTCATATTCAACTCTGACTGAGTGAATATGTACTTCAGACTCTTGTGGTCTGTGTAAACATCGCATTTCTGTCCATACAGATAATGCCTCCATGTCTTCAGTGCGTGAACCACTGCTACCAACTCTAGGTCATGGATTGGGTAATTCTTCTCATGAACCTTCAACTGTCGGGACGAGTAAGCCACAACTCTTCCCTCTTGCATCAACACACATCCCAAACCTGTGTAACAAGCGTCACAATACACCGAGAAGGGCTTGTGCACGTCAGGCAAGACTAGGACAGGCGCTGTTGTCAACTTCTCTTTCAACGCTTCAAAGGCCTCTTGGCATTTCTGGGTCCACTTGAACTCAACTTTGTTGCCTAGCAACGCTGTCATTGGTTTCGCAATCTTTGAAAACCCTTCAATGAATCGCCGATAATATCCGGCCATTCCAATGAAACTCTTGATTCCTCGGGCATCTGTTGGCGCTTTCCAGTTCAGAATGTCTGCCACTTTCTTCGGATCCACAGCCAATCCTTCTTTGTTGATTATGTGACCCAAGAATAGGACTTCATTGATCCAGAATTCACACTTGCTCAACTTTGCATACAACTGGTGCTCTCGCAATCTCTGCAATACCATCTTCAATCCTTCTTTGTTGATTATGTGACCCAAGAATAGGACTTCATTGATCCAGAATTCACACTTGCTCAACTTTGCATACAACTGGTGCTCTCGCAATCTCTGCAATACCATCTTCAAATGATCTGCATGCTCTTCTTCGCTTTGAGAGTAAATCAGAATGTCATCGATGAATACCACCACAAACTTATCAAGGTAATCCATGAATACACTGTTCATCAAGTTCATGAAAAAGGCTGGTGCATTGGTCAAACCAAAAGACATCACAGTGAACTCATACAAACCATACTTGGTAATGAATGCCGTCTTCGGAATGTCCGAAGGTCGGATCCTGAGCTGATGATAACCTGACCTCAGATCAATCTTGGAGAACACACTGGCTCCTCTCAACTGGTCGAACAGATCTTCTATTCTGGGCAAAGGGTACTTGTTCTTGATCGTGACCTCATTCAAAGCTCGGTAATCGATGCACATCCTTTTGGTGCCATCTTTCTTTTCCACGAACAAGACAGGAGCGGCCCAAGGCGAGGTGCTTGGCCGGATGTAACCTTTCTCTGACAGCTCATCAATCTGCTCCTTAAGTTCAACCAACTCTGGTCCAGATATTCTGTAAGCTCTCTTAAAGATAGGGGAGGTTCCTAGAAGAAGCTCTATGGCAAATTCAACTTTCCGCTCTGGTGGCATACCCGGTAAGTCCTTTGGAAACACATCTGGGAATTCGGACACAACCTTGATACTCTCGATTGGGTCTGCTTCACTGCTATCGACAGCTATCTGATAACAACTTCCTTTCTTTGGCTCAGACGGGACTAACTCGGTCACCACTTCCTCTCCTAGTGGGGACACCAACTTGATTGTCCTCTTATCACAACTGATAACTGCCAGATACTTATCTAGCCAATTCATCCCTAGGATGACATCTATTCCCTGAGTACCCATTACTATAAGGTTGGCGGGAAATGCTATCCCCCCTATTTCCACACATACATTCAAACAAATGCTATCGGCTCGAATTCTACCACCGGCTGAGTCAATTTGAATGGGGGTTGACATGGTAGTAATTGGAAGATTATGTGCTTCTACCCATGATGCAGTAATGAAAGAATGTGTTGCTCCAGTATCAAATAACACTTCTGCAATATGGGAGTCGACTGGGAACATACCTACTATCATGTCGGGGGTCTCCTGAACTGCTTCAGCCTCCAAGTGGTTCCGTCTCCCATGATTATAACGCGGCTGAGAGCGGTTGCCTGCTCCAGGCTGAGGCACATTCTGCTTTGATGGGGCATTGGGGCCTGACTGCTGCTGGGCTGCCTTCTTCGGACATTGCATCACCCAGTGGCCTTGCTCTCCACAGTGGAAACATGCCCTGTTTCCAACCTGAGCTGGTGCTGCCTGACTGTTCTGCTGGTTTGTTGGGGCAGGAAGACGAGGTGCCTGCTGATTCTGCCTCTGAAACTGACCTCCTGACTAATTGCTCTGATGGTTCTGATACTGGTGCTGAGGATACTGCCTTTGGAACTGCTGATGCTGCTGAGGTGGACGCTGGTTCTGCCTGAACTGCTGAGGTTGATTGCCTGAGAAACGAGGACGATTGCTGCTTCCAGGCTGGGGTCCACTGATCTTGCGCTTACGATCCTCCATCTCCTTACGCTTCCTCTCTGTCATGATTGCTCTGTCAATCAGGTGCTGGAATGTCGGGAAGGTATGGTTCATCAGTTGGTACTGCAGAGGGTCAACCAAGCCTCTCAGGAAACGGTACTGTCGCTTGGCATCGGTGTTGACATCTTCAGGAGCATAGCGAGACAACTGCAGAAACCTGTCCTGGTACTCACTGACAGACAATGGCCCTTGCTTGAGGGCCAGGAACTCCTCCTTCTTCACTGTCATCAGACCTGCAGGAACATGGTACTGACGAAAGCTACCTCTGAACTCTTCCCAGGTGATGGCGTCAGGGTAGGCATGGGTGGCGAGGTAAGACTCCCACCATGACTGAGCTGCTCCTCTCAACAGTCGAGGACCATATAGGACTTTCTCCCTATCATCGCACTGAGCGGTATGCAACTCCCGCTCCACAGTGCGTAGCCAGTCTTCAGCATCCATGGGGTCAGAAGAATGAGCAAACGTGGGTGGATGACCTCTCATGAATTTAGCACGCTTGTCTCTGGGCATCTAAGGCATCTGAGGCTGAGGTGGTGCTTGCTGCTGCTGCTGCTGAATGGCGGCTAGAGTCTGACCGATGGCTTGAACTGCCTGAGTCTGCATCAGAAACATCTGCTCGATCGACATCGGGGGCGGGGGCGGCAGGTGCTGTTGTTGGGGCACCTCTTCCTGTTGAGCGGCTCGCTCTTGCTGAGCACGCCTTCCTCCTCTACGCCTGTTCTCTGACATCTGCAGAATGCAACCACACATCAGAACTGATCTGGCAAATCTTGCAGCATAAGAAAAGAGTATAGAATCCTTCAACAACACTAAACAGACGAGCATCTTCACTAATCTCCAACACAGACCAACACAACTTCTCAGATAAAGAGGAAAGTGGAATAAAAGGTTTTCCCAACTATATAGCTAACTCCATTAACATAATAGGTAAACCGAAATGTAGGGGATACCCACATTCTGGTGACAGTCATTACAAAGATCCAAACCAAACATAGTTCATCATGACAAACATAAATGCACAGGATATAGCAAACTACCCTGTCTAACTAAGACTTAACTAAGAGCGAGACTAACGCTAAGGCTGTAGCTTCTACGTATATATATTTTGTATTAATTACAAGATCCAACTCTAACGATCTATGGTTCTAGATTTATCTTGGTCTTGCAGTCGGGGTGGCCATAAGGCTGGCGTCCACGCCGAGGTCAGCGGTACGGGTGCTGAGTCCCGACGGGAGCGGGGGAACCGTCATCCAGGTGACGACGTTCCGCGTGCTCAGCCCGCAGCAGGGCGATCTCAGCACGAGCCCTACTCAGCTCGTCTAATGCATGGTCCAGCTCCGTGTTTAGCACGGCGGCTAGGTTGACTGTGCTGCTCAACCTAGGATTGTCCTCACCGACAGGTGAGACAATCACGCCTCATGTGCTGCCAGATGGACGATGGGGGTGATACTTCAGGTCGAGACCGTCAGCTACCCCACCGAGAACCGAGCAGTAGTGCGAAAGCGCACGCCGTGCAGCATCTTGCATGGCTGCCTCAGCTGAATCCCGCTCAGAGATAGAATAGTGCTCTGAGCAAGCCTCCGCACCCTGGAGACTGTTCTCCGGACGGCGCACCAAGCAGGTTGCCTCCTAGCGGTCCGGGTAGACCCCGCGACTATGCTGGTAGACCACACAGCGATACTCGATGGACCAAGTACGCCGGTTAAGGGCCCGACGTAGCAGGGTGTCGAGCGCATCATGGAAGTGACACCCGCGAGCAGCGTCGCGAGTGATGGGTCGAGCAACCCATCCTTCCGGCTCCTGGTCAGTAGAGAAGTCGGTGTCGTGGCTCGAGCTGTCGTCGCCACCTCCGTCGTTTGGGTCTCCTCCAGCAGCTACTCCAGAGGCTGGGGCGCCCAGTGGTGGTGCAGGGGGCGCCTCCAGGGGAAGCACAGGGGAGCAGCTCCTCACGGACTCTATCTCCTGTTGGAGCAAGAAAGAAGAGCCCTGCTGCTCCTGTCGTCGACGTTCCTGCTCCTCGTGCAGGCGATGGTGCAGTCTCTCCAAGTGGCTGGACTGTCCGACCACGGGATGGCGAAGCGGACGCTCAGCAAGGCGGGAGGGTAAGAAGGGGATGACAGACTTTCGTGCAGTGTGTCTAAGTCGAGCCATCTACAAAAGACATCACAAGCAAAAGGGTGAGAACAGAATTAATATGACCAGCAAGAAATAAACCATAAGTAAATGAAGGATCAGAATAAAACACAATTTTCAGCAAGGTATAATATATAGTAAAACATAGGTTTGGTCGGTATGACCAACTTTTGAAGGGATATCAAAGTCAAGGCAGGGACAGAGGTCTATAGTCCTTAGAACGACCATTCTATTCTAGGTTAGCGGTCCTACAGTCAGCACGACTTTGATACCACTTATGTCACACCCGGTTTTAGAAGGCAAACCGAATGCGAACCATGTACGTGCCAGGATCAGTAATTCACGTACACAGCAGTTACATAACATGGACATCATCACACAGTGCTCAAAATAGTATTAAAAAGGGAAATAATAGTCGATTACATCATACGTCTGAGACGTCCATATAGTCCTTACAATAAATCAAAGTGCGGAAAAGAAACGTAGATAAACGCGGCCTTCACAGGCAGCCGACTAGGGGTTGCCGCTAACCCACGCCTAGAACTCGTCGTAGTCTTGGAACTCTTGAAAGTCTCCTTCCACAGCTTCATCTTCGCCTGAGCAGTGGTTGCAACGCTGACAACCTGGGGATGGGGGGGTTTGGTGTGTAGAGCAAGGGTGAGTACACATCAACATACTCAGCAAGTATCCTATTTGGCTATAGTGGACTAGCTTTATGTGGGGATAAGTCAAGCAGTTGCTTTTAGTGGTCAGATTATTATTTACTAATAGAAAGCCAGGTTTTAGTATTAACCCAAGTTATTAGCCCGATGTACCCTTTCCAAACAGAAAGAATACCACTTACCAGCACCATAGTCATAACCAAAACCATCAGTCTCATTGCCACCTGAAAACCAAAGTGTCTCTGATCAAGTACCACTAATCACCGGAGCTCCCTTGGCCGCTCATAACCGCGAGCACGGCTGATATATTAGTTTTCAAACACTCTACAGAGGTTGTGCACTTTACCCACAAGCCATGATTCCCATTCTGCCCGGAGAGAGCTACTCCCCATTGACCACTACCTAGGTGGCCTAGCAGGGCATCACTACGTAGCCTTTACAAAGATTCCCCGGGGCTATAGCCACCCGTTAGGTTTCCTAAATGCACCACACTCCTCCCCAAGGGACGAACCCAAACTTGGCAGAGCGAGCCGCATACACCGAGCCCCATTGACGGCACAACGACTAAGTGAACTACACCCCGGATCCTCTAATTATTCAGCTAAGGGCATCCCATTCCACCCTCATGGTTGCACTATTTTCCCGGGCGGTCATCCATAGAATAGGTCCTTACGGAGAGGCACTCGAGAAATCGCTCGAGCCCCCTTGAAGACCACAAGTACAACATCATAATCAGAGAAGGGAAACCAACGTATCATAGATAATCTCATCATGTTCATTGATTAGAGTTTGAGCAATAGCATGAAGCTAGACAATAATAATCCAACCCAACTAGGTAAACAAGGACACGGATAACAAAAGCTAGTCAATACTTAGGCATAAATGTGTAAAGCGGGAGGTGAATTAAAGAATAAATAGGACAGAGATAGGTCAAGGGACACTTGCCTCCACCAACCAACTGCTGCTCAGGGGCTTCTCCTGCGAGTTCCTCGGGCTCTTCGACCGGATCGTTCTCTATGCGATTGCAAGCATACATACATCCATCCATTCAAATTAGGAAACAAACAGTACACCATACAAGAGAACAAATGAAGTAAATATGCATAGAATATCACATACGATAATAAACTTACCATGGTTAGAAAGAAATGAGAAAAGGTCTCGCGAGAGTTAAAGCTTATGCCCGAGACGCACTATGGGTTGATGAATAACTAGACGTCACGTGTTCTAATTCCAATTGGTTCTAACAAAAGAATTAGTTACATGCACTAATGTAAATGTGACCACTTTTAGTAGATTATCATTGAATGAGATAGATGATTAGCAATTTCCAAATTGAGACTCCTATCTTATTAATATGAACAATGGGATTAGCGCGCATAGGACACGGGGGGGGGGGGGGGGGGGGGGGGGGGGGTAGACGGGGCGTCTGGGGGGTAGACGGGGCACGACGGGTCGTGCCAAGGCACGCGCACTACGCGAGCACGCGCGCGAGACCGCACGCACACGCCACGAACTAGCCGTGCGCACGTCGGGGCCGAGCGCTAGCCGAGCTCAAAGCCGCGCGCTAAAGGCACGCTGGGCCGAGCTCGAGGCCACGCCGGGGCCGTCACGACGCGAGCAAGGCACGGCGGGGCGAGCGGGCGAGCACGGCGCATGGGCGGGGCGGGGGCACGGTCGGGGCCGGGACGGCATGGGGCCGAGGCAGGCGCGGCGGGGACGGCCGAGCCGGGGCGGGGTGGTCGAGCGGGGCTCGCGCGGGGGCGGCCGAGCCGGGGCAGCCGGGGCGCGGCGAGGGGCGGGCTCGCCGGAGCGAGGCGCGCCGGGGCCGGGGGCACGGCCGAGGCGGGGCGGGGCCGGCGCGAGCTCACCGGAGGGCCGGGCGGCCGAGCCGAGCTCACCGGAGAGCGACGCGGAAAGGGCGGGCGCGGGCGAGGCCGGGGCGGCCGGACGCGGGGGGGGGCGGCGCGGAGCGGCCGAGGGCGGCCGAGTCGAAGGCGGCCGGGGCCGGGCTCGTCGAGCCGGGGGCGGCCAAGGGCGGCGCGGGGAGGGCCGACCGAGCGCGGGCGAGGCCGGGGCGGCCGGGGCCAGGGCCGAGCTTGCCGGAGCGGCCGAGCTCGCCGGGGCCGAGGCGGGCGCGCCCATGGCGCGAGGGCGGGGGACGCCGACGGGAGGGAAGGAGGAGGGAGGGGAGGAGGGAGGGGGGAGGGAGAAACCTCACCGGAGAGGGAGGCCGGCGCGGCGGCGACACCGGGGAGGGGCGGCGGCGGCGCGGGGGCGAGACAGGGGCGGCGGCGGCTAGGGTTAGGGTGAGGGAGAGAGAGGGGATGACGAGCGGGGCCCGTGGGGAGGGGATTTTTGGAAAAAAGAAAAAAGAAAAAAAAGGGAGGGGGGCGGTTGGGCCGGCTGGGCCCAAAGGGGAAGGGGGGGCACGCGGCTGGGCCGCCAGGCGGCCCACGGCGAGAAGGGAAGGGGGGCGGCTGGGCCGCCGCGAGGCCCACGCGGGGGGGGGGGGGGGAAGGGGGGGGCGGCTGGGCCAAAAATGGGGAAGGAGGGAGGGAGGGAGAAAGAAAAGGTTTTCTTTTTCCAAAATCTATTTTCCTCTAAATGAATGCATTCACATTTTTAAACAATCAAAAGGTATGCATGGTCCGGCATGGTGCATCACACAAAATAAAATATTTTAGGGTTTTGCTTTATGTGGGATCTCAAGCCGAATCCCGCTATACTGTGGAAAAGATCAAGGTTTAGCGAGGGGAAAAGGGAAAAGGAAAGGGTAACGCCTGAATTTGGTGAGGGAAAAGAAGAAAAAAATTCTACCCCCAAATTCAGGGCGTTACAGTGTATTCCTCCATGCGCCTAGGGGTCCCTTTTATAGCCCCAAGGCAGCTAGGAGCCGTTGAGAGCATTCCAGGAAGACAATTCTTGCCTTCAGTCGACTGGCGCACCGGACAGTCCGGTGCACCACCGGACACTGTCCGGTGCGGATCTCTTTCCTATTTTGGCGCAGCCGACCATTGGCAGCTTGGAGCCGTTGGCGCACCGGACACTGTCCGGTGCACACCGGACAGTCCGGTGCCCCCCTTCTGACCGTTGGCTCGGCCACGTGTCTTGCGCAGATTTCGCGGCCGACCGTTGGCGAACCTGACTGTTTGCTCACCGGACAGTCCAGTGATTTATAGTCGTACGCCGTTGATCGCTTCCCGAGAGCGACGACTTCGCCTGTGGATGGCTCACCGGACAGTCCGGTGCACCACCGGACAGTCCGGTGATTTATAGTCGTACACCGCTGTCGAAGTCCCGAGAGCAGCCATTTGACAGACGCCAGCCTGGCGCACCAGACACTGTCCGGTGCACCACCGGACAGTCCGGTGCTCCTAGACTGCGCAGAGTCTTGGCTGCCCAGCCAAGTCTTTTCCAAATTGGTCTTTTCCTGTTTCTAGCACTTAGACACAATACATTAGTCTCCAAAGCAATGTACTAAGTCTTAGAAACATACCTTTACTCTTGATTTGCGCTTCTTAAGTCTTTGGCACAAATATTACGCAAAGCATTTGTGTGGAGCACTTAATCACCAAAATCTTATAGAAATGTCCCAAGGGTACATTTCCCTTTCAATCTCCCCCTTTTTGGTGATTAATGCCAACACAACAAAAAGCAACTAAAAGAAGTGCAACATCAATGCAAATAAGAACACAGTTTTGTTTTGAATCAAATTTGGCACATTTGGATCATTCTTTGCCACCACTTGGTTTTGTTTTTGCAAATCAACCTCAATTTCCTATCTCTAAGTCAAACACACTTGTTGAGACATAAAGAGAGTTGTTCCAAGAGAAATTGATCAAAGATTTCAAAAACTCCCCCTTTTTCCCATAATCAACCATTCTCCCCACAAGAGACCAACTTTTGACAAAAGAGACAATAAGAGAATTTTGACAAACCAAAAGCTCTATTCTACTATTTTCAAAATTCTCAAGTGGTAGCTGATCCATTTCTTGCTTTGGCCTTATTTTCTCCCCCTTTGGCATCAAGCACCAAAACAGGATCAATCTTGGCCTTTTAACCTCATTGCCTCACCAAAATCGTCAAATAAGAGTACAAAGGCAATAAGAATATGGAGATGAACTTGGAGTGAGTTACCCTCTCATCGGAGTGCAGTGTAAGTCTTGCATGGTCCAAGTTCACCTTTCCCTTTCAATCCACCTTTGAGACTAAATCAAGTAAACTCAAGCACACGGTTAGTCTCAAAGGGTCAAGTTGTAGCACATCTCCCCCTAAATATGTGCATCACTCACACATGAACTTTTGAGGTCCGGGGAGTGTTTGTACAACTTGAACACCATAAATACTGTCGGGGACCATAATTAGGGGTACCCCCAAGACTCCTAATCTCAGCTGGTAACCCCCATCAGCACAAAGCTGTGAAGGCCTGATGGGTGCGATTAAGTCAAGGCTCGGTCCACTCAAGGGACACGACCTCGCCTCGCCCGAGCCCAGCCTCGGGCAAGGGCAGCCGACCCCGGAAGATTCACGTCTCGCCCGAGGGCCCCCTCAAGCAATGGACACACCTTCGGCTCACCCGAGGCCCAGTCTTCGCCGAGAAGCAACCTTGGCCAGATCGCCACACCGACCGACCGTATCGCAGGAGCATTTAATGCAAGGACGACCTGACACCTTATCCTGACGCGCGCCCTTCAGTTAACAGAGCCGAAGTGACCGCGGTCACTTCGCCACTCCACTGACCGGCCTGACAAGAAGACAGCGCCGCCTGCGCCGCTCCGACTGTTGTGCCACTCGACAGAGAGAGGCTGACAGCAGCCAAGTCCAGCCTCGGGCGCCATAGGAAACTCCGCCTCGCCTGACCCCAGGGCTCGGACTCGGCCTCGGCCCCGGAAGACGACGAACTCTGCCTCGCCTGACCCCAGGGCTCGGACTCGGCCTCGGCCCCGGAAGACGACGAACTCCGCCTCGCCCGACCCCAGGGCTCAGACACGGCCTCGGCCCCGGAAGACGACGAACTCCGCCTCGCCCGACCCCAGGGCTCAGACTTAGCTTTGGCCTCAGACGATGGTCTCCGCCTCGCCCGACCCGGGGCTCAGACTCTGCCTCGACCTTGAAAGACAGACTCGACCCCGACCTCGGAGGAGCCTCCGCCTCGCCCGACCCAGGGCTCGGACCGACCATGTCACAGGGGGGGCTATCATTATCCTACCCCTAGCTAGCTCAGGCTACGGGGAACAAGACCGGCGTCCCATCTGGCTCGCCCCGGTAAACAAATAATGATGGCGCCCCGCGTGCTCCATGACGACGACGGCTCTCAGCCCCTTACGAAAGCAAGGAGACGTCAGCAAGGACTCGACAGCCCCGACAGCTGTCCTTCCGCAAGGCTCCAGCGCTCCTCCGCGGCCACGACATCACATGAACAGGGTGCCAAAACCTCTCCGGCTGCCACGACGACATGTACTTAGGGCACTAGCTCCTCTCTACTAGACACGTTAGCACACTGCTACATCTCCTATTGTACACCTGGGCCCTCTCCTTACGCCTATAAAAGGAAGGCCCAGGGCACTCGTACGAGAGGGTTGGCCGCGCGGAGAGGACGGGACGGCGCGTGCAAGCCTCTCGCTCCCTCCAACGTGGACGCTTGTAACCTCCTACTGCAAGCGCACCCGACCTGGGCGCAGGACAAACACGAAGGCCGCGGGTTTCCCCTTTACTCCTGTCTCCTTGTTTCCCCCCTTTGTGCTCCGTCTTGCGCCGACCCATCTGGGCTGGGACACGCGACGACAATTTACTCGTCGGTCCAGGGACCCCCCGGGGTCGACACGCCGACAAATACATAACAAAATGCATAAATGAACATGATCAAAGCATAAAACACATGTATGTTGTAAGTCAATCCAAGTTCCGCGAATCTAAGACATTTAGCTCACTACGCAGCCTGCAAAAGGTCTTCTCATCAAGAGGCTTGGTAAAGATATCGGCGAGCTGGTTCTCGGTGCTAACATGAAACACTTCGATATCCCCCTTTTGCTGGTGGTCTCTCAAAAAGTGATGCCGGATGTCTATGTGCTTTGTGCGACTGTGTTCAACAGGATTATCCGCCATGCGGATAGCACTCTCATTATCACATAGGAGTGGGACTTTGCTCAGATTGTAGCCAAAGTCCCTGAGGGTTTGCCTCATCCAAAGTAGTTGCGCGCAACACTGTCCTGTGGCAACATACTCGGCCTCAGCGGTGGATAGGGCAACGGAAGTTTGTTTCTTCGAACTCCACGACACCAGGGACCTTCCTAAGAATTGGTACGTCCCCGATATACTCTTCCTATCGACCTTACATCCAGCATAGTCAGAGTCTGAGTATCCAATCAAGTCAAAGGTAGACCCCTTTGGATACCAGATCCCGAAGCAAGGCGTAGCGACTAAATATCTAAGAATTCGCTTCACGGCCACTAAGTGACACTCCCTTGGATCGGATTGAAATCTAGCACACATGCATACACTAAGCATAATATCCGGTATACTAGCACATAAGTAAAGCAAGGAACCTATCATAGACCGGTATGCTTTTTGATCAACGGACTTACCTCCTTTGTTGAGGTCGGTGTGTCCGTTAGTTCCCACTGGAGTCTTTGCGGGCTTGGTGTCCTTCATCCCAAACCGCTTTAGCAAATCTTGAGTGTACTTCGTTTGGGAGATGAAAGTGCCATCCTTGAGTTGCTTCACTTGGAACCCAAGGAAGTAGTTCAACTCGCCCATCATCGACATCTCGAATTTCTGAGTCATCACCCTGCTAAACTCTTCACAAGACTTTTGGTTAGTAGAACCAAACATTATGTCATCGACATAAATTTGGCACACAAATAAATCGCCATCACACGTCTTAGTGAATAAAGTTGCATCGGCTTTCCCAACCTTGAAAGCATTAGCAATTAAAAATTCTCTAAGGCATTCATACCATGCTCTTGGGGCTTGCTTAAGTCCATAGAGCGCCTTAGAGTGCTTACACACGTGGTCGGGGTACCGTTCATCCTCAAAGCCAGGGGGTTGCTCTACGTACACCTCCTCCTTGATTGGTCCGTTGAGGAAAGCGCTCTTCACATCCATTTGGAACAACCTGAAAGAATGGTGAGCGGCATAGGCTAACAATATGCGAATTGACTCTAGCCTAGCCACAGGAGCAAAAGTCTCCTCAAAGTCCAAACCTGCGACTTGGGCATAACCTTTTGCCACAAGTCGTGCCTTGTTCCTTGTCACCATCCCGTGCTCGTCTTGTTTGTTGCGGAACACCCACTTGGTTCCCACAATGTTTTGCTTGGGACGAGGCACCAGTGTCCAAACTTTATTTCTCTTGAATTTGTTTAGCTCCTCCTGCATGGCCATTACCCAGTCTGGAGGGACCCAAATGCAAGTTTTATCTCCCTTGCATTTTGCCCCTAATTTTTTAGCAATCACCTTCTTATCCTTTCTACAAATAGCAAAGGAAGCATTGCAAGCATGATAAATTGTAGAAGGTTCATTAATTTTCCTATGAACATTAGCAACATTTCTCCTAGGCATATGATGAATGACATTTCTCCTAGGCATATCTCTACCATACATATAGGAACTAGAAGCAGTCATAGCATGTGAATCATAAGAATAATTCCTACAAACATTTCTAGAGAATTTCCTATCGCTATAAATGAAGGCATGATTCTTTTGATTGCTACTAGTCATAGGAGCCTTCCCTTCCTCCTTGGCGGGAATGAGAGCCTTATGACTTGTTAAGTTCTTGGCTTCTCTCTTGAAGCCAAGCCCATCCTTAATTGAGGGGTGTCTACCAATGGTATAGGCATCCTTGCAAATTTTAGTTGATCAAATTCATTTTTGCTAGCCTTAAGTTGGGCATTAAGACTAGCCACTTCATCATTTAACTTTGCAATAGAGACTAGGTGTTCACTACAAGCATCAACATTAAAATCTTTACACCTATTGCAAATCACAACATGTTCTACACAAGAGTTAGATCTATTTGCTACTTATAGTTTAGCATTTAAATCATCATTAACACTTTTTAAACTAGAAATAGACTCATGGCATGTAGACAATTCACATGAAAGCACTTCATTTCTTTTAACTTCTAGAGCAAGAGAATTTTGTGCCTCTACAAATTTATCATGTTCTTCATACAAAAGATCCTCTTGCTTTTCTAACAATCTATTCTTATCATTCAAAGCATCAATCAATTCATTAATCTTATCAATCTTAGTTCTTTCTAAGCCTTTGAACAAACTAGCATAATCTATTTCATCATCGCTAGATTCATCATCACTAGAAGAAGCATAAGTAGTCTTTCGAGTGTTTACCTTCTTCTCTTTTGCCATGAGGCAAGTGTGATGCTCGCTGGGGAAGAGGGATGATTTGTTGAAGGCCGAGGCAGCGAGTCCTTCGTTGTCGGAGTCGAATGACGAACAATCCGAGTCCCACTCCTTGCCAAGGTGTGCCTCGCCCTTAGCCTTCTTGTAGGCCTTCTTCTTTTCCCTCTTCTTCTCTTGTTCCTGGTCACTATCATTATCGGGACAATTAGCGATAAAATGACCAATCTTACCACATTTAAAGAATGAGCGCTTCCCCTTCGTCTTGTTCTTGTTGGGATGCTCCTTGTGACCCCTTAGCGCCGTCTTGAAACGCTTGATGATGAGGGCCATCTCTTCCTCATTGAGCCCCGCCGCCTCAACTTGTGCCACCTTGCTAGGTAGCACTTTGTAACACCGTAAAATTCTAACTTGGGATTTTAGAGAAATTCTTCAAAGGTTCTGATTAATATATATATAAATTCTTACCTTGGGAATTACTTCTTGATTGAATATCTTTTCTAATAAAAGATCAAATGAAAAGATTACTAAGTGAATTAAGTGATCCCTTTGTTGCACTACATATTTGAAGCATTTATCAAAATGGATAAAAAAAATAATACACACACACACATATATATATATGACTTGCATATCATGATGGATATTTTTGGTTGTTGCATATCGACTTGGATATTAAAACACAATTACAATTAAGTATGTAATTTGTGAATTGGAATAGATAATAAAACTGAAAATAGGAAGTAGAAAAAAAAACAAAAAGGAATTTTTACCTGCGCTTGGGCCAAGTTACAGACCCATCAGTCCACTTCACGTGTGCACAACCATATTTCCTTCCAGTTCTTTTTTTTCTTTTATTTATTCCCCCTAGCCGATGAAGGCTTCACTAATCACTACGACATCACATCCATGTCATCCGTTGGATTAGTTACATTAATGTCTCCCTGGGTACGAACTACAGCTACGAACAATCAAGCTTCCTGCGTTCGCTCAACCACCCGGTTTCCCACTAACCTATGGCCCCTTCGGTCAGAATTTTCTCCCACCTTTGGCTGAAGATTTTGTGTCCGTGAAATCTGTAGGAACTTGTAACACCCACTTTGTAATTGCTAGATAAAACACCAATAGAGAAAACAATTTCTCTCCTTATGTGAGTTTGATCTTTATGCACCATCATATGAGAACACCATGTCCAAGAACAATTAATAAAAAAATATGCTACTAAATTGTTGCATCATGCTGGATATTTTATTTGTGTGTGCACTTGGTGACAACATAGAAATGAAATGACAATGAGAAGGGGATTAGAGGAAAAAGGAGAAAGAAAGAAAGAAATAATATAAAATGTAAAACAAAGTTTATAAATACACAAACTCAACCATACTGGTATGATTGAAATTTATCTATAATTTGAGTACAAATTCAAAGTCATACTTGGAATTCAAATTGGGAATTGAAAAATAAAAAGAAAAGAAAACAGAAAAAAACAGAAAATATAAAAAGAAAAGGAATACTATACCTAACTGGGCCGGCTACCTCAATTCGGCCCAACTTACCTTTCCATCCGTGCGGCCCATCTAACTCACCCCGCGCGCGCGCTTAGACTCGCTTACATATGGGGCTCGGCGGCCAGTCTCGCGTGCGCGTGATTCATCACTTACCTGTGGGACCGCCCCGTCAGTCGCTCACCCGCGTGTCCGTCGTCTTCTCCAACGAATTTGCCGCTGATGGCGGGGGCGCGCCGGGAATCTCGGCGTCTGTTGACGAACTCTACTCGGCTCCCCCTCCCACATAAGCTGCGCCCCCTCCTCTCCACTCGTGGCTCCTTTATTGCGCCGTAGTCGTAGGTCCAAGCCTCCATCGTCGACCCTTTCCACAGCCGCAAGCTTGGTGCCGCGCCGCCATCGTTGAATTGGGCCTTGGTCGGATTATCGGCCACGGCGAATTGGTCTGCAACTCCACACGCCCCCGCCGCACGTGTAGGAACCATCCGTTGGCAAGGAGCGCCTGCAGCGGACTGTTAATTCCTCGCCGTCGACGTGCTTCTTCGCCTACCGCGCGGAAACCGGCACCCACCTCGACGTGAATCCGGTGAGCATCCCGCACCTCACTCGTGTCCGTACCACACTCCCTAGTCCATCGCCGTGTAGAAATTAGACATCCTGTGAGCCGGACAGCTTGGCACCGCCGCGGTTTAAACCATGGCCGCAAGATGGCGTGGGCGGTGGCGAGTGGTGTCTGGCTGTAGAAATTGAGGGGAGAATCGGGTTCGGGACGTCTCGAATCTCGCGAGGGTCGGGCGAATTGGAGTTTGGCGCTCGAATTGACCGGATTTGGCGAGCTCCGGTGAACCCGCCGCCGAGATCGGTGGGCAGCGCCGCCGTCCTGCTCGGGTGTATAGGGAAGGTTGGGGGCGATTCTCGGACCGTCCGATCGCTTTTAGACGGTCCCGATTAGATCAAAGATACCCCTTCGTTCAAACGAGCTTCGACCATAGATTCATGATCCGAGGGTTGCGCGTTGATCTCGGTTATGTTGGGCGCGGGCCGTTGATCGCCGATCGAACGGCTGTAGATGCGTACCGGTTCGGGTGGGGCGTGGATCTAATCCGAGCCATCCGCGTTTGATCGAACGGTCCAGATTAGAAGTTACCCCTTCGCCGTGTAAATTTAGTAAAGAGCCCCTCGGTTTTACAGAAATAAACCCGCCGTCCAGTAGCACTGTGCGCTGTGTCTCGGGCAACTTGCCCCGAGCCCCCTGCGCTTCGGCTTATTTGAGGCCCAGTCCAGGACTTTATAAAACCAGAGAAAATGATTATTAAATAGATTTTTAATAGGAAAATAATTGCTAGAACTTCAATAATTCATAGAAAATTCATACTAACTCCAAATTCATCCATTCCAGTTCCTAAAATTTTGTAATTTTATTCTCTAGCACTTAGTGTCTCTGTTTTATCATGACAACAGTAAGAAATTTAATTCCACACTCAATCCTATTCAAAGCACATAAAACCTTTGAAAATGCATAACTTAAAATCTATAATTCAGAAAATTATGATTTCTGTTCCTAGGATTTTATTTTAATGTGTAGATTATTACTGTGTATTTCATTTATATGTTTGGTGTAATGTTAATTTCTCTATATGCACTGTGCTTGTTTGTATTGTGGCGAGTAGAAGAGCCCGTTGCTGAGGATCCTGGTGAGCAGCAGGTTGAAGTAGCTGAGCAGGAGCTCATTGAAGGCAAGTTGTGCCCTTGACCACTTTTTACCCAATAATGTTCTTTAATATCACATACTCATGCATAGGTTAATTTTGATGGGACCCAATAGGTCACCCTAGATTGTTTATCTCATTACCTTGTTTACCCCTGAATCACTTGGGTAGTTTGCTATTGCTTTATATGGTTTTGGGATAATCATTTATTACCTCTATGTTCCAATTCTTGTTGTTATTCTGTTTATGTTCATGTTGTTATCATTAATGTTAATTGGAACATAGAGCTTAACTTGAGAACCACGTGCCACCACAAGGGAGGAATGGGACCCCTTGGCTGACTAATTAGGAAAGCTAGTGGAAGACTACCTTACCCGAAAGGGGCAAGGGCAGTAGGGGAGAGGTCAGTGCAGGGAGGTCCCTGGTTGATTTTGCTGCGATGGCGGTCAGCCAGGAACCCTGTACTGGATCTTCCTATAAACTGTAGCGGGTTTTCGGAAGCTAGTGGAACTTTGTAAAGGCCTCGTAGTGTTGCCCTGTCGTGCTTCCTAGGTAGAGGTATATGGGATTCATGACCCCTTGGCAGATGGGTAACATGACTTGTGGGTAAAGGGTACAACCTCTGCAGAGTGTAAAACTGGTATACTAGCCGAGCTCACGGTCATGAGCAGCTCAGGACTCTCTGATGTTTAAATTATGGAACTTAAATTCAATTTTGTCATTTGCATTGCATGGGTTATTTATTAATTTTGTTCTATTACTTTACTTATGGTTTGGTATTTACATACACTTAGTAACTGCTAATAAAATTTTGACCAACTACTTAAAAGCAATGCTCAGCTTTAACCCCTGTCATTGATTAAGCCTTACACATCACATGAACTCACACCTTTGTGAGTTTGTGTCCACTGGTTCCCCACAACTTGCTGAGCTATGATCATGTGTGAGCTCACCCTTGCTGTCTCACACCCCCCCCACAGGAGATGATCAGGTGGTTCAGGAGGAGCCGCCTAACACTGGGGAGTTCGATCTGATCTAGGTGGCGTTTCCCAGTCGACATTGGCGCCGACGATCCTTAGTTCGCTTTATCTTTATTATTTCATTTTGTAATAAGTCTTCCGCTATGTAATAAATACTCTGATGATTTATGACATTTATCTCTATACACTCTGTTATTATATATGTTGTCTTCTTGGTGCATGTATGAGATGCACCCGGCTTTGTTCTTTAAAACCGGGTGTTACAGAAGTGGTATCAGAGGAAATGTTGACTGTAGGATGAGACCTAGATAGAAATGGACAAACCCTTACCTACTTATCTCATTCTGATTCATTCTACACTCACCTTACTCTGATTCTTTCTACACTCATCTTGATCTTGTCTCACCTTCTACTGTTCTACTCTGATCATTCTCACCTTTTCTACTCTAAGACAAGAGGGATTTCACACCTTGGAATCCTATGACTATGATCTTTCTAAGAGATAGGGGACCTAAGACAAAATTAAAACTATTTTCTCTATTAAAAATGTTGTTTGATTGTGCTGATGCTAAATGCCTGATTTGCTTCTTCGATTGATTGAATTACTATAGATGGACATCCTAGCATGTACCAACATAAGGTGTTGAATTAGCTTTGGTAGGTAAAATATTAATCTGTTTAGCTAATAAAACTCCCTAAAGTAACCTGATTTGTAAATACCTGCCTTGTCTACTATTTTCTTACCATATGTATCTAACTCAGATGGTCAATACCAGGCGGGGTGGTGGAATTGACTTGCCTCCTAACCAACACACTCGAAGACAACCTCAACCACAGCCTGCCGGGATGAATCCTCCCAATCCTCCACCAGGCGGAGTTGACCCACTGGTTGCTGCTCAGATGGCGGTGATGCAGCAAATGGCGGACACCATGGCTGATATGCGTGCCCAGATGCAACAAGAACGCCAGGAGATGCGTCAGGAAAGAGAAGACATACGCCAGGAGTTGCGCCAGGAGCGAGATGAGATACGCCAGGAAAGGAGGGCACAACAACAGCAGCTGCAACAGCAAATGCAACAACAACAGCAACAAGTACCACTGCCTCCACCACCACCACCACCAGTTCCACCTCGTGATAAGCACCGGGAGTTTATGAGTCATAAGCCACCTACATTCGCTAGCTCACCTGATCCACTGGACGCGGATGATTGGCTGAAAGCAATTGAGAAGATGCTGAATATTGCACAATGCACTGACCGGGAGAAGGTTTTATATGCTTCTGGACGTCTGATTGGTCCTGCTGCTGACTGGTGGGATTCTTATACTGCTGCCCACGATGCTGCTGATACTATTACCTGGGCAGAGTTCAGTACACAATTCAGGAACTACCATATTCCAGCTGGGATGATAAAGATCAAGAAGAAGGAATTTCTGTCGCTGAAGCAAGGAAGTTTGTCAGTCAGCGAGTACCGCGACAAGTTTATTCAGCTATCCAGATATGCCCCTGAAGAAGTTGCTGAAGACGAGAGGAAGCAGGAGCATTTCATTGAAGGACTTAATGGACCACTGCAGTATGCTCTGGTGGCACACACATTTCCATCATTTCAGAGGCTGCTTGATAAGGCACTGGCTATTGAACACAAGCGTGTTCAACTGGGAGATTTGAAGAGAAAGGCCATATCTCAAGGACAAGGAAGCAGCAGTGTTCGTCCTCGCTACAGTTCACCACAGGGTACACCGACTCGACCCGGAGGACCACGCCCAGTTCCGCAATCACCACTGAGGACTCCACCTCCTCGACAGGCTACCCCTACTGGCACCCCGACGAAGTTTTCAGGATAGAGTCCGGGCACTCAATGCTTCAAGTGTGGGAAGATTGGTCATTATGCAAATGTCTGCCCACAGAGGATTGCGACTACTCCAGTTCAGAACAGGCAGCAAACTCCAGGAACTGGCAAGGGATATTCTATTGCCAAGGTTAATCAAGTCAGCGTTGATGCTACTCCGGATGGAGGGGACCTCGTAATTGGTATGTTTTATGTTAATGCAATTCCTGCAACCATATTATTTGATTCTGGTGCTACACATTCATTCATGTCTGCTAGATATGCCAACACAAATGAAATACCACTGCTAAATATGAGAAAACCCCTGATAGTAATTACACCTAAAGGGCCTGTTGAGGCGAATCAAATGACACGTAGATTGACATTAACCATTATGGGTAGAGAATTTGGAGCCACTGCTATAATATTGGAGTCAAGCAGTATAGATTTGATCCTTGGTATGTCATGGCTAAGAAAGGCAAAGGCCGTTATAGCATGTGGTAGAGGTACCGTAGAACTCACTACTACTAGAGGAGAAAGGTTTCAAGTTAACATTGCAGTAACCTCCTCGTCCATGCGTGCAATGTTCTTTATGCCTGAGGAGTTTGTTGGTGACAACATCCGGGTGGTTAGAGATTTTCCGGATGTCTTTCCAGAGGAGTTGCCAGGAATGCCACCTGAAAGAGAAGTTGAGTTTGTTATTGATCTCTTGCCTGGAACCGCCCCTATTTCTAAACGGCCATATAGAATGTCCGTAGAGGAGTTGAAGGAGCTTAAGAAGCAGTTAACTGAGTTACAAGAGGCTGGGTACATTCGTCCGAGTTCCTCACCTTGGGGAGCACCGGTCTTGTTTGTACAGAAGAAGGATGGATCACAACGGATGTGTGTGGATTATAGATCTCTTAATGATGTTACGGTGAAGAACAAGTATCCGTTGCCCCGTATTGAGGATTTGTTTGATCAAATGAGAGGTGCAAGAGTATTTTCGAAGATTGATCTCCGATCAGGATACCATCAGATGAGGATTAGACCATCGGATATTCCCAAGACGGCTTTCTCGACTAGATATGGATTATATGAGTTTACTGTTATGTCGTTTGGATTAACCAACGCACCAGCCTATTTTATGAACTTAATGAACAAGGTGTTTATGGAGTATTTGGACAGATTCGTCGTGGTATTCATCGACGATATTCTTATTTATTCTCAGAGTGAAAGTGATCACGAGGAACATCTGAGGATGGTGCTACAGAAGCTACGAGATAATCAACTCTATGCTAAGTTCAGCAAGTGCGAGTTTTGGATTGGCGAAGTGCCATTTCTTGGTCATATTATTTCTAATGGAGGAATAGCAGTGGATCCTGCTAAGGTTAAGGAGATAATGGAGTGGAGAGTCCCCACTACAGTTACTGAGATTCGAAGTTTCTTAGGACTTGCTGGCTATTATCGGAGATTTATTGAAGGATTTTCTAAGATTGCTAAGCCTATGACTTCACTTTTGGAGAAAGGAAGAGAGTTTAAGTGGGACGAGAAGTGTCAAGACAGCTTTGATCTATTGAAGAAGAGGTTGATGTCGCCACCAGTTTTGGTTATGCCAGACTTATAAAAAGGATTTGATATCTATTGTGATGCATGTGGCCAAGGCTTAGGATGTGTGCTCATGCAAGAAGGACATGTGATTGCTTATGCTTCTCGTCAGTTGTGGAGACATGAATTGAACTACCCTACTCATGACTTGGAATTGGCAGCCGTTGTGCATGCACTTAAGATTTGGAGACATTATATCATGGGGACCAAGTGCCAAGTATATACGGATCATAAGAGTTTGAAGTATATATTCACTCAGAAGGATCTCAACCTTAGGCAACGTCGTTGGTTGGAGCTTATTAAGGATTATGATTTGGAGATTCACTATCACCCGGGCAAGGCAAACTTGGTTGCAGATGCCTTGAGTCGCAAGGAGCATGTTCATTCAGCTACTGTTGCCCAGCTACCCGATGAGATTGTTGAGGATTTCAGGAGACTTAACCTGGGGATAGTTGCTCATACTGAAGGAGTTACTATTGATGTGGAACCTACTTTGGAGCAAGAGATCCGCAAAGGACAAATTGGTGATGCTAAGATAAAAGAGATTAAGGATCTGATTACTGAAGGTCGAGTTCCGGAATTCACGGAAGATGAGCAGGGCACTGTATGGTTCAAGAATAGGATGTGTGTCCCTGATATTAAAAGCCTTCGGGAGACTATTTTAAAGGAGGCCCATGATTCGGATTATTCTATTCATCCTGGTAGTACCAAGATGTATCAGGATTTGAAACGGAAATATTGGTGGTATGGATTGAAAAGAGATGTCGCTGCACATGTAGCTATGTGCGATGTATGTCAAAGAGTTAAGGCTGAACACCAGAGGCCAGCTGGACTATTGCATCCACTGAAGATACCCGAGTGGAAATGGGAAGAGATTGGTATGGATTTCATTACTGGATTGCCTCGCACCCAGAAAGGATATGATGCTATATGGGTGATTGTGGATAGATTGACTAAAGTGGCTCACTTTATTCCTGTCAAGACTACTTATAAAGGTTCTCAGTTAGCAGAGTTATATATGGCCCGGATTGTGTGTTTACATGGAGTACCAAAGAAGATCGTGTCTGATCGAGGTTCGCAGTTTACCTCAAGGTTTTGGAGAAGCTTTCATGAGAACATGAGTACAAAGTTGAATTTTAGTACAGCTTATCACCCTCAGACGGATGGACAGACTGAAAGGACTAATCAAGTATTGGAAGATATGTTGAGAGCATGTGCCCTTCAGCATGGAGGAAGTTGGGATAAGAGTCTGCCTTATGCTGAGTTCTCGTATAATAATAGTTATCAGGCCAGTCTGAAGATGTCACCTTTTGAAGCTTTATATGGGAGGAAGTGCAGGACTCCTCTATATTGGGATCAGACTGGAGAGAGACAGTTCTTTGGGCCTGAACTGATTCAAGAAGCAGAAGAACAAGTCCGAATAATTCGAGAGAATTTGAGAGTGGCTCAAACCAGGCAAAAGAGCTACGCTGATAATAGAAGAAGACCACTGGAATTTGAAGAAGGAGATTATGTGTACCTCAAAGTGTCACCACTTCGTGGTATGAGGAGATTCAAAGTCAAGGGCAAGTTGTCCCCTCGCTATATTGGACCATTCTTGATCTTTAGGAGAGTTGGGGAAATGGCATACCAACTTGAGTTACCTGCTAGTCTATCAGATGTGCATAATGTGTTTCACGTATCTCAACTGAAGAAGTGTCTCCGTGTTCCCGAGGAACAGTTACCCATGGGAGAGCTCAGTGTTCAAGGTGATTTGACTTACACGGAGTACCCCATCAAGATTTTGGATACATTGACTCGAGTTACAAGAAATAAGGTGATAAAGATGTGTAAAGTACAATGGAGTCACCACAGTGAAGATGAAGCAACTTGGGAAAGAGAAGAAGAGCTTCGCATAGATTTTCCCCACCTTTTCTCTAGTTCTTCTTAAATCGCGAGGACGAGATTATTTTTAAGGGGGGTAGGATTTGTAACACCCACTTTGTAATTGCTAGATAAAACACCAATAGAGAAAACAATTTCTCTCCTTATGTGAGTTTGATCTTTATGCACCATCATATGAGAACACCATGTCCAAGAACAATTAATAAAAAAATATGCTACTAAATTGTTGCATCATGCTGGATATTTTATTTGTGTGTGCACTTGGTGACAACATAGAAATGAAATGACAATGAGAAGGGGATTAGAGGAAAAAGGAGAAAGAAAGAAAGAAATAATATAAAATGTAAAACAAAGTTTATAAATAC
Organism: Zea luxurians; assembly: GCA_029449295.1. Classification (NCBI taxonomy): domain Eukaryota; kingdom Viridiplantae; phylum Streptophyta; class Magnoliopsida; order Poales; family Poaceae; genus Zea; species Zea luxurians. The sequence continues at coordinate 4,282,710 of JAOPSE010000090.1, forward strand.
ACAAACTCAACCATACTGGTATGATTGAAATTTATCTATAATTTGAGTACAAATTCAAAGTCATACTTGGAATTCAAATTGGGAATTGAAAAATAAAAAGAAAAGAAAACAGAAAAAAACAAAAAATATAAAAAGAAAAGGAATACTATACCTAACTGGGCCGGCTACCTCAATTCGGCCCAACTTACCTTTCCATCCGTGCGGCCCATCTAACTCACCCGCGCGCGCGCTTAGACTCGCTTACATATGGGGCCCGGCGGCCAGTCTCGCGTGCGCGTGATTCATCACTTACCTGTGGGACCGCCCCGTCAGTCGCTCACCCGCGTGTCCGTCGTCTTCTCCAACGAATTTGCCGCTGATGGCGGGGGCGCGCCGGGAATCTCGGCGTCTGTTGACGAACTCTACTCGGCTCCCCCTCCCACATAAGCTGCGCCCCCTCCTCTCCACTCGTGGCTCCTTTATTGCGCCGTAGTCGTAGGTCCAAGCCTCCATCGTCGACCCTTTCCACAGCCGCAAGCTTGGTGCCGCGCCGCCATCGTTGAATTGGGCCTTGGTCGGATTATCGGCCACGGCGAATTGGTCTGCAACTCCACACGCCCCCGCCGCACGTGTAGGAACCATCCGTTGGCAAGGAGCGCCTGCAGCGGACTGTTAATTCCTCGCCGTCGACGTGCTTCTTCGCCTACCGCGCGGAAACCGGCACCCACCTCGACGTGAATCCGGTGAGCATCCCGCACCTCACTCGTGTCCGTACCACACTCCCTAGTCCATCGCCGTGTAGAAATTAGACATCCTGTGAGCCGGACAGCTTGGCACCGCCGCGGTTTAAACCATGGCCGCAAGATGGCGTGGGCGGTGGCGAGTGGTGTCTGGCTGTAGAAATTGAGGGGAGAATCGGGTTCGGGACGTCTCGAATCTCGCGAGGGTCGGGCGAATTGGAGTTTGGCGCTCGAATTGACCGGATTTGGCGAGCTCCGGTGAACCCGCCGCCGAGATCGGTGGGCAGCGCCGCCGTCCTGCTCGGGTGTATAGGGAAGGTTGGGGGCGATTCTCGGACCGTCCGATCGCTTTTAGACGGTCCCGATTAGATCAAAGATACCCCTTCGTTCAAACGAGCTTCGACCGTAGATTCATGATCCGAGGGTTGCGCGTTGATCTCGGTTATGTTGGGCGCGGGCCGTTGATCGCCGATCGAACGGCTGTAGATGCGTACCGGTTCGGGTGGGGCGTGGATCTAATCCGAGCCATCCGCGTTTGATCGAACGGTCCAGATTAGAAGTTACCCCTTCGCCGTGTAAATTTAGTAAAGAGCCCCTCGGTTTTACAGAAATAAACCCGCCGTCCAGTAGCACTGTGCGCTGTGTCTCGGGCAACTTGCCCCGAGCCCCCTGCGCTTCGGCTTATTTGAGGCCCAGTCCAGGACTTTATAAAACCAGAGAAAATGATTATTAAATAGATTTTTAATAGGAAAATAATTGCTAGAACTTCAATAATTCATAGAAAATTCATACTAACTCCAAATTCATCCATTCCAGTTCCTAAAATTTTGTAATTTTATTCTCTAGCACTTAGTGTCTCTGTTTTATCATGACAACAGTAAGAAATTTAATTCCACACTCAATCCTATTCAAAGCACATAAAACCTTTGAAAATGCATAACTTAAAATCTATAATTCAGAAAATTATGATTTCTGTTCCTAGGATTTTATTTTAATGTGTAGATTATTACTGTGTATTTCATTTATATGTTTGGTGTAATGTTAATTTCTCTATATGCACTGTGCTTGTTTGTATTGTGGCGAGTAGAAGAGCCCGTTGCTGAGGATCCTGGTGAGCAGCAGGTTGAAGTAGCTGAGCAGGAGCTCATTGAAGGCAAGTTGTGCCCTTGACCACTTTTTACCCAATAATGTTCTTTAATATCACATACTCATGCATAGGTTAATTTTGATGGGACCCAATAGGTCACCCTAGATTGTTTATCTCATTACCTTGTTTACCCCTGAATCACTTGGGTAGTTTGCTATTGCTTTATATGGTTTTGGGATAATCATTTATTACCTCTATGTTCCAATTCTTGTTGTTATTCTGTTTATGTTCATGTTGTTATCATTAATGTTAATTGGAACATAGAGCTTAACTTGAGAACCACGTGCCACCACAAGGGAGGAATGGGACCCCTTGGCTGACTAATTAGGAAAGCTAGTGGAAGACTACCTTACCCGAAAGGGGCAAGGGCAGTAGGGGAGAGGTCAGTGCAGGGAGGTCCCTAGTTGATTTTGCTGCGATGGCGGTCAGCCAGGAACCCTGTACTGGATCTTCCTATAAACTGTAGCGGGTTTTCGGAAGCTAGTGGAACTTTGTAAAGGCCTCGTAGTGTTGCCCTGCCGTGCTTCCTAGGTAGAGGTATATGGGATTCATGACCCCTTGGCAGATGGGTAACATGACTTGTGGGTAAAGGGTACAACCTCTGCAGAGTGTAAAACTGGTATACTAGCCGAGCTCACGGTCATGAGCAGCTCAGGACTCTCTGATGTTTAAATTATGGAACTTAAATTCAATTTTGTCATTTGCATTGCATGGGTTATTTATTAATTTTGTTCTATTACTTTACTTATGGTTTGGTATTTACATACACTTAGTAACTGCTAATAAAATTTTGACCAACTACTTAAAAGCAATGCTCAGCTTTAACCCCTGTCATTGATTAAGCCTTACACATCACATGAACTCACACCTTTGTGAGTTTGTGTCCACTGGTTCCCCACAACTTGCTGAGCTATGATCATGTGTGAGCTCACCCTTGCTGTCTCACACCCCCCCCCACAGGAGATGATCAGGTGGTTCAGGAGGAGCCGCCTAACACTGGGGAGTTCGATCTGATCTAGGTGGCGTTTCCCAGTCGACATTGGCGCCGACGATCCTTAGTTCGCTTTATCTTTATTATTTCATTTTGTAATAAGTCTTCCGCTATGTAATAAATACTCTGATGATTTATGACATTTATCTCTATACACTCTGTTATTATATATGTTGTCTTCTTGGCGCATGTATGAGATGCACCCGGCTTTGTTCTTTAAAACCGGGTGTTACAGAAGTGGTATCAGAGGAAATGTTGACTGTAGGACGAGACCTAGATAGAAATGGACAAACCCTTACCTACTTATCTCATTCTGATTCATTCTACACTCACCTTACTCTGATTCTTTCTACACTCATCTTGATCTTGTCTCACCTTCTACTGTTCTACTCTGATCATTCTCACCTTTTCTACTCTAAGACAAGAGGGATTTCACACCTTGGAATCCTATGACTATGATCTTTCTAAGAGATAGGGGACCTAAGACAAAATTAAAACTATTTTCTCTATTAAAAATGTTGTTTGATTGTGCTGATGCTAAATGCCTGATTTGCTTCTTCGATTGATTGAATTACTATAGATGGACATCCTAGCATGTACCAACATAAGGTGTTGAATTAGCTTTGGTAGGTAAAATATTAATCTGTTTAGCTAATAAAACTCCCCAAAGTAACCTGATTTGTAAATACCTGCCTTGTCTACTATTTTCTTACCATATGTATCTAACTCAGATGGTCAATACCAGGCGGGGTGGTGGAATTGACTTGCCTCCTAACCAACACACTCGAAGACAACCTCAACCACAGCCTGCCGGGATGAATCCTCCCAATCCTCCACCAGGTGGAGTTGACCCACTGGTTGCTGCTCAGATGGCGGTGATGCAGCAAATGGCGGACACCATGGCTGATATGCGTGCCCAGATGCAACAAGAACGCCAGGAGATGCGTCAGGAAAGAGAAGACATACGCCAGGAGTTGCGCCAGGAGCGAGATGAGATACGCCAGGAAAGGAGGGCACAACAACAGCAGCTGCAACAGCAAATGCAACAACAACAGCAACAAGTACCACTGCCTCCACCACCACCACCACCAGTTCCACCTCGTGATAAGCACCGGGAGTTTATGAGTCATAAGCCACCTACATTCGCTAGCTCACCTGATCCACTGGACGCGGATGATTGGCTGAAAGCAATTGAGAAGATGCTGAATATTGCACAATGCACTGACCGGGAGAAGGTTTTATATGCTTCTGGACGTCTGATTGGTCCTGCTGCTGACTGGTGGGATTCTTATACTGCTGCCCACGATGCTGCTGATACTATTACCTGGGCAGAGTTCAGTACACAATTCAGGAACTACCATATTCCAGCTGGGATGATAAAGATCAAGAAGAAGGAATTTCTGTCGCTGAAGCAAGGAAGTTTGTCAGTCAGCGAGTACCGCGACAAGTTTATTCAGCTATCCAGATATGCCCCTGAAGAAGTTGCTGAAGACGAGAGGAAGCAGGAGCATTTCATTGAAGGACTTAATGGACCACTGCAGTATGCTCTGGTGGCACACACATTTCCATCATTTCAGAGGCTGCTTGATAAGGCACTGGCTATTGAACACAAGCGTGTTCAACTGGGAGATTTGAAGAGAAAGGCCATATCTCAAGGACAAGGAAGCAGCAGTGTTCGTCCTCGCTACAGTTCACCACAGGGTACACCGACTCGACCCGGAGGACCACGCCCAGTTCCGCAATCACCACTGAGGACTCCACCTCCTCGACAGGCTACCCCTACTGGCACCCCGACGAAGTTTTCAGGATAGAGTCCGGGCACTCAATGCTTCAAGTGTGGGAAGATTGGTCATTATGCAAATGTCTGCCCACAGAGGATTGCGACTACTCCAGTTCAGAACAGGCAGCAAACTCCAGGAACTGGCAAGGGATATTCTATTGCCAAGGTTAATCAAGTCAGCGTTGATGCTACTCCGGATGGAGGGGACCTCGTAATTGGTATGTTTTATGTTAATGCAATTCCTGCAACCATATTATTTGATTCTGGTGCTACACATTCATTCATGTCTGCTAGATATGCCAACACAAATGAAATACCACTGCTAAATATGAGAAAACCCCTGATAGTAATTACACCTAAAGGGCCTGTTGAGGCGAATCAAATGACACGTAGATTGACATTAACCATTATGGGTAGAGAATTTGGAGCCACTGCTATAATATTGGAGTCAAGCAGTATAGATTTGATCCTTGGTATGTCATGGCTAAGAAAGGCAAAGGCCGTTATAGCATGTGGTAGAGGTACCGTAGAACTCACTACTACTAGAGGAGAAAGGTTTCAAGTTAACATTGCAGTAACCTCCTCGTCCATGCATGCAATGTTCTTTATGCCTGAGGAGTTTGTTGGTGACAACATCCGGGTGGTTAGAGATTTTCCGGATGTCTTTCCAGAGGAGTTGCCAGGAATGCCACCTGAAAGAGAAGTTGAGTTTGTTATTGATCTCTTGCCTGGAACCGCCCCTATTTCTAAACGGTCATATAGAATGTCCGTAGAGGAGTTGAAGGAGCTTAAGAAGCAGTTAACTGAGTTACAAGAGGCTGGGTACATTCGTCCGAGTTCCTCACCTTGGGGAGCACCGGTCTTGTTTGTACAGAAGAAGGATGGATCGCAACGGATGTGTGTGGATTATAGATCTCTTAATGATGTTACGGTGAAGAACAAGTATCCGTTGCCCCGTATTGAGGATTTGTTTGATCAAATGAGAGGTGCAAGAGTATTTTCGAAGATTGATCTCCGATCAGGATACCATCAGATGAGGATTAGACCATCGGATATTCCCAAGACGGCTTTCTCGACTAGATATGGATTATATGAGTTTACTGTTATGTCGTTTGGATTAACCAACGCACCAGCCTATTTTATGAACTTAATGAACAAGGTGTTTATGGAGTATTTGGACAGATTCGTCGTGGTATTCATCGACGATATTCTTATTTATTCTCAGAGTGAAAGTGATCACGAGGAACATCTGAGGATGGTGCTACAGAAGCTACGAGATAATCAACTCTATGCTAAGTTCAGCAAGTGCGAGTTTTGGATTGGCGAAGTGCCATTTCTTGGTCATATTATTTCTAATGGAGGAATAGCAGTGGATCCTGCTAAGGTTAAGGAGATAATGGATTGGAGAGTCCCCACTACAGTTACTGAGATTCGAAGTTTCTTAGGACTTGCTGGCTATTATCGGAGATTTATTGAAGGATTTTCTAAGATTGCTAAGCCTATGACTTCACTTTTGGAGAAAGGAAGAGAGTTTAAGTGGGACGAGAAGTGTCAAGACAGCTTTGATCTATTGAAGAAGAGGTTGATGTCGCCACCAGTTTTGGTTATGCCAGACTTACAAAAAGGATTTGATATCTATTGTGATGCATGTGGCCAAGGCTTAGGATGTGTGCTCATGCAAGAAGGACATGTGATTGCTTATGCTTCTCGTCAGTTGCGGAGACATGAATTGAACTACCCTACTCATGACTTGGAATTGGCAGCCGTTGTGCATGCACTTAAGATTTGGAGACATTATATCATGGGGACCAAGTGCCAAGTATATACGGATCATAAGAGTTTGAAGTATATATTCACTCAGAAGGATCTCAACCTTAGGCAACGTCGTTGGTTGGAGCTTATTAAGGATTATGATTTGGAGATTCACTATCACCCGGGCAAGGCAAACTTGGTTGCAGATGCCTTGAGTCGCAAGGAGCATGTTCATTCAGCTACTGTTGCCCAGCTACCCGATGAGATTGTTGAGGATTTCAGGAGACTTAACCTGGGGATAGTTGCTCATACTGAAGGAGTTACTATTGATGTGGAACCTACTTTGGAGCAAGAGATCCGCAAAGGACAAATTGGTGATGCTAAGATAAAAGAGATTAAGGATCTGATTACTGAAGGTCGAGTTCCGGAATTCACGGAAGATGAGCAGGGCACTGTATGGTTCAAGAATAGGATGTGTGTCCCTGATATTAAAAGCCTTCGGGAGACTATTTTAAAGGAGGCCCATGATTCGGATTATTCTATTCATCCTGGTAGTACCAAGATGTATCAGGATATGAAACGGAAATATTGGTGGTATGGATTGAAAAGAGATGTCGCTGCACATGTAGCTATGTGCGATGTATGTCAAAGAGTTAAGGCTGAACACCAGAGGCCAGCTGGACTATTGCATCCACTGAAGATACCCGAGTGGAAATGGGAAGAGATTGGTATGGATTTCATTACTGGATTGCCTCGCACCCAGAAAGGATATGATGCTATATGGGTGATTGTGGATAGATTGACTAAAGTGGCTCACTTTATTCCTGTCAAGACTACTTATAAAGGTTCTCAGTTAGCAGAGTTATATATGGCCCGGATTGTGTGTTTACATGGAGTACCAAAGAAGATCGTGTCTGATCGAGGTTCGCAGTTTACCTCAAGGTTTTGGAGAAGCTTTCATGAGAACATGAGTACAAAGTTGAATTTTAGTACAGCTTATCACCCTCAGACGGATGGACAGACTGAAAGGACTAATCAAGTATTGGAAGATATGTTGAGAGCATGTGCCCTTCAGCATGGAGGAAGTTGGGATAAGAGTCTGCCTTATGCTGAGTTCTCGTATAATAATAGTTATCAGGCCAGTCTGAAGATGTCACCTTTTGAAGCTTTATATGGGAGGAAGTGCAGGACTCCTCTATATTGGGATCAGACTGGAGAGAGACAGTTCTTTGGGCCTGAACTGATTCAAGAAGCAGAAGAACAAGTCCGAATAATTCGAGAGAATTTGAGAGTGGCTCAAACCAGGCAAAAGAGCTACGCTGATAATAGAAGAAGACCACTGGAATTTGAAGAAGGAGATTATGTGTACCTCAAAGTGTCACCACTTCGTGGTATGAGGAGATTCAAAGTCAAGGGCAAGTTGTCCCCTCGCTATATTGGACCATTCTTGATCTTTAGGAGAGTTGGGGAAATGGCATACCAACTTGAGTTACCTGCTAGTCTATCAGATGTGCATAATGTGTTTCACGTATCTCAACTGAAGAAGTGTCTCCGTGTTCCCGAGGAACAGTTACCCATGGGAGAGCTCAGTGTTCAAGGTGATTTGACTTACACGGAGTACCCCATCAAGATTTTGGATACATTGACTCGAGTTACAAGAAATAAGGTGATAAAGATGTGTAAAGTACAATGGAGTCACCACAGTGAAGATGAAGCAACTTGGGAAAGAGAAGAAGAGCTTCGCATAGATTTTCCCCACCTTTTCTCTAGTTCTTCTTAAATCTCGAGGACGAGATTATTTTTAAGGGGGGTAGGATTTGTAACACCCACTTTGTAATTGCTAGATAAAACACCAATAGAGAAAACAATTTCTCTCCTTATGTGAGTTTGATCTTTATGCACCATCATATGAGAACACCATGTCCAAGAACAATTAATAAAAAAATATGCTACTAAATTGTTGCATCATGCTGGATATTTTATTTGTGTGTGCACTTGGTGACAACATAGAAATGAAATGACAATGAGAAGGGGATTAGAGGAAAAAGGAGAAAGAAAGAAAGAAATAATATAAAATGTAAAACAAAGTTTATAAATACACAAACTCAACCATACTGGTATGATTGAAATTTATCTATAATTTGAGTACAAATTCAAAGTCATACTTGGAATTCAAATTGGGAATTGAAAAATAAAAAGAAAAGAAAACAGAAAAAAACAGAAAATATAAAAAGAAAAGGAATACTATACCTAACTGGGTCGGCTACCTCAATTCGGCCCAACTTACCTTTCCATCCGTGCGGCCCATCTAACTCACCCGCGCGCGCGCTTAGACTCGCTTACATATGGGGCCCGGCGGCCAGTCTCGCGTGCGCGTGATTCATCACTTACCTGTGGGACCGCCCCGTCAGTCGCTCACCCGCGTGTCCGTCGTCTTCTCCAACGAATTTGCCGCTGATGGCAGGGGCGCGCCGGGAATCTCGGCGTCTGTTGACGAACTCTACTCGGCTCCCCCTCCCACATAAGCTGCGCCCCCTCCTCTCCACTCGTGGCTCCTTTATTGCGCCGTAGTCGTAGGTCCAAGCCTCCATCGTCGACCCTTTCCACAGCCGCAAGCTTGGTGCCGCGCCGCCATCGTTGAATTGGGCCTTGGTCGGATTATCGGCCACGGCGAATTGGTCTGCAACTCCACACGCCCCCGCCGCACGTGTAGGAACCATCCGTTGGCAAGGAGCGCCTGCAGCGGACTGTTAATTCCTCGCCGTCGACGTGCTTCTTCGCCTACCGCGCGGAAACCGGCACCCACCTCGACGTGAATCCGGTGAGCATCCCGCACCTCACTCGTGTCCGTACCACACTCCCTAGTCCATCGCCGTGTAGAAATTAGACATCCTGTGAGCCGGACAGCTTGGCACCGCCGCGGTTTAAACCATGGCCGCAAGATGGCGTGGGCGGTGGCGAGTGGTGTCTGGCTGTAGAAATTGAGGGGAGAATCGGGTTCGGGACGTCTCGAATCTCGCGAGGGTCGGGCGAATTGGAGTTTGGCGCTCGAATTGACCGGATTTCGCGAGCTCCGGTGAACCCGCCGCCGAGATCGGTGGGCAGCGCCGCCGTCCTGCTCGGGTGTATAGGGAAGGTTGGGGGCGATTCTCGGACCGTCCGATCGCTTTTAGACGGTCCCGATTAGATCAAAGATACCCCTTCGTTCAAACGAGCTTCGACCGTAGATTCATGATCCGAGGGTTGCGCGTTGATCTCGGTTATGTTGGGCGCGGGCCGTTGATCGCCGATCGAACGGCTGTAGATGCGTACCGGTTCGGGTGGGGCGTGGATCTAATCCGAGCCATCCGCGTTTGATCGAACAGTCCAGATTAGAAGTTACCCCTTCGCCGTGTAAATTTAGTAAAGAGCCCCTCGGTTTTACAGAAATAAACCCGCCGTCCAGTAGCACTGTGCGCTGTGTCTCGGGCAACTTGCCCCGAGTCCCCTGCGCTTCGGCTTATTTGAGGCCCAGTCCAGGACTTTATAAAACCAGAGAAAATGATTATTAAATAGATTTTTAATAGGAAAATAATTGCTAGAACTTCAATAATTCATAGAAAATTCATACTAACTCCAAATTCATCCATTCCAGTTCCTAAAATTTTGTAATTTTATTCTCTAGCACTTAGTGTCTCTGTTTTATCATGACAACAGTAAGAAATTTAATTCCACACTCAATCCTATTCAAAGCACATAAAACCTTTGAAAATGCATAACTTAAAATCTATAATTCAGAAAATTATGATTTCTGTTCCTAGGATTTTATTTTAATGTGTAGATTATTACTGTGTATTTCATTTATATGTTTGGTGTAATGTTAATTTCTCTATATGCACTGTGCTTGTTTGTATTGTGGCGAGTAGAAGAGCCCGTTGCTGAGGATCCTGGTGAGCAGCAGGTTGAAGTAGCTGAGCAGGAGCTCATTGAAGGCAAGTTGTGCCCTTGACCACTTTTTACCCAATAATGTTCTTTAATATCACATACTCATGCATAGGTTAATTTTGATGGGACCCAATAGGTCACCCTAGATTGTTTATCTCATTACCTTGTTTACCCCTGAATCACTTGGGTAGTTTGCTATTGCTTTATATGGTTTTGGGATAATCATTTATTACCTCTATGTTCCAATTCTTGTTGTTATTCTGTTTATGTTCATGTTGTTATCATTAATGTTAATTGGAACATAGAGCTTAACTTGAGAACCACGTGCCACCACAAGGGAGGAATGGGACCCCTTGGCTGACTAATTAGGAAAGCTAGTTGAAGACTACCTTACCCGAAAGGGGCAAGGGCAGTAGGGGAGAGGTCAGTGCAGGGAGGTCCCTGGTTGATTTTGCTGCGATGGCGGTCAGCCAGGAACCCTGTACTGGATCTTCCTATAAACTGTAGCGGGTTTTCGGAAGCTAGTGGAACTTTGTAAAGGCCTCGTAGTGTTGCCCTGCCGTGCTTCCTAGGTAGAGGTATATGGGATTCATGACCCCTTGGCAGATGGGTAACATGACTTGTGGGTAAAGGGTACAACCTCTGCAGAGTGTAAAACTGGTATACTAGCCGAGCTCACGGTCATGAGCAGCTCAGGACTCTCTGATGTTTAAATTATGGAACTTAAATTCAATTTTGTCATTTGCATTGCATGGGTTATTTATTAATTTTGTTCTATTACTTTACTTATGGTTTGGTATTTACATACACTTAGTAACTGCTAATAAAATTTTGACCAACTACTTAAAAGCAATGCTCAGCTTTAACCCCTGTCATTGATTAAGCCTTACACATCACATGAACTCACACCTTTGTGAGTTTGTGTCCACTGGTTCCCCACAACTTGCTGAGCTATGATCATGTGTGAGCTCACCCTTGCTGTCTCACACCCCCCCCCCACAGGAGATGATCAGGTGGTTCAGGAGGAGTCGCCTAACACTGGGGAGTTCGATCTGATCTAGGTGGCGTTTCCCAGTCGACATTGGCGCCGACGATCCTTAGTTCGCTTTATCTTTATTATTTCATTTTGTAATAAGTCTTCCGCTATGTAATAAATACTCTGATGATTTATGACATTTATCTCTATACACTCTGTTATTATATATGTTGTCTTCTTGGCGCATGTATGAGATGCACCCGGCTTTGTTCTTTAAAACCGGGTGTTACAGAACTTCCGATCACCGCGCGAGCAACCAGATAGGAAACAACCCCCCCCCCCCCGAACTTCTCGGTGCAAAAAAAATCCAACCAGACTCCGCGTAGGTCCTGGTCCCATTCTTTTTCTCTCCCTATATAAACCATACACCACCGCCATGGCCATCAATGGTGTGGAGAGAGGTCGCCTCCGCGGTCGGGATCAAGCTGGGCTCCTACCTTTAGCCCACCCTCGTGTCGACGTTCTGGGCGAGTTGGATGGCGCGAAACATTCACCAGTGGGGCTGGGGAAAGACCTCAATCGTGTGCCTTGCAACATAGAGCTTCTCCAGACAGGGCCCTGCCGCTAGGCTCCATCTAATTTTCTGCTCCACAGTCGAAGGAGTCGGGCGCGATTGGCTGGGCGGCTGTCTGCCTTGCCGTGGCTTGCGAAGCACGAGCGCCATGGGCGTTGGTAGGGTGTCGTGGCCAGCCGCCAGGGGCCGCAGGAGTTCGGCCGCCTCGCCAACCCGTGCTCGGTATTGGGCAGCGGATGAAGAAGGCACTCGGGCATTTGATCTCGATCGAACGACGGGTGTTGGATGAAGGCATGATCAAGTCCGAGCCATCAGATCTCTATCTAGTGGCTACAAACGCATACCGGTTCAGATTTGATCCTCGCCATCCGAATCTAATCCAACGATCGGAACAAACTCATACCTCTTCGACATGTGCCTATTACAGATAAGCCCTCGATTTCCTGAAAAATAAATCCGCCATCCTCGAGGAAGTAGTCTGAGTCTAGGGAGAAATTGTGAGTTAGCCCCTGGGTTTCTCTGCTATTGACGCCCAGTCCAGACAATAGAGAAAACCAGATAATTAATATTAGAAATTGAATTTTAATACAAAATAATTCTAGAAACTTGTTTATGGCATAACTTACCCGTTTTAAATCCATTTTACTCCGTTCCAGTTGCGTTAGCTTCATAAAAATATTCTCTACGTACTAAAAACAGTAATCATACCATATCTCATACTTTTATAGTTAGATATTCATTTAACCTATGTTTAGTAGATTAACCTCTATGAATCAAAGTTAATCTGTTTATAATTATAGTTTGGCTAAAATATGATCCCTAATTATATTATGATATAACTTAAAGTTGAATTAATTATTCATTTAGGTTATTTTCTCACATGATATATTAAATCAACATAAGGTCTAGTTTTAAGTGCTTAGATTGAGCGGATCTTCAGAAAATCATAACTCGGTAACCATGGCTCCGATTGTAGTGATTCTTGTTCCCACGATCTCGTAGCGACGCGTAGATTATTATTACGCAGTTTATTCTTATGTATGGTGTGATGTTAATTTTGCATATACCATGTTTGTCTGTATTGCTACGACTAGCAGTGAGGTCACGAGTCATCTGAAGATCATCCTGGTACCTGGAATCTCAAGTCCCAGGCAAGTTGTGCCCTTGATCACTTCTTTTTACCCACTCATGTTCTAATTAATCATAATGATCTGCATAGGTTAATTTTGATGGGACCCAATAGGATACCCTAGTTTGTCTATCTTTATACCTTGTTTACCACTGAACTTTCTGGGTAGTACTTGCTAGTGCTATATGTGGTTTTGGGTATGGAGATACATTTTATTCATGATTATACTTTTATTATCAGTTGTTATTTATTGTTCATGATAAGATCATTATGTTAATTGGAACATGGAGAACCACCCGGGAAAACAGTGCTACCACAAGGGTTTAATGGGACGCCCTTGGCTGATTAACTAGGAAAGCTAGTGGAGGTCTTCCTTACCCAAAAGGGGCAAGGGCAGTAGGGGAGTGGTCAGTGTAGGGAGGTCCTTGGGCTGATTTTGCTGCGATGGCGGTCAGGCAAGAACCCTGCACTGGAGCTTCCTATAAACTGTAGCGGGATTTCTGAAGCTAGTGGAACTTTGTAAAGGCCTCGTAGTGTTACCCTGCCTCGCCTCCTCGGTAGAGGTGTATGGGATTGGCCGTCTCTTGGCAGCTGGGTAACATGACTTGTGGGTAAAGATGCGCAACCTCTGCAGAGTGTAAAACTGGTATACTAGCCGTGCTCACGGTCATGAGCGGCTCGGACACTCACATGATTAATTTATGGAACTAAATTCAATTTGTCATATGCATTGCATCGCAGGTGATGTTGTTACTTTTGTTCTACTACTTAATTGGGTTGGTATTTACTTATACTTAGTAATTGCTAATAAAATTTTGACCAACTTTAAAAGCAATGCTCAGCTTCAACCATCCTCTTTGGTAAGCCTTACACTTCACATGAGCTCCCACCTTTGGCGAGTTCATGCACATTATTCCCCACAACTTGTTGAGCTATGAACGTATGTGAGCTCACTCTTGCTGTCTCACACCCCCCACAGGTCAAGAACAGGTACCACAGGATGAGGCGCATGGAGGATGCTGCGATGTGTTCGTGAGAGGTCTAGGTCGTCGTCTCCCAGTCAACTTTGGGTTGCTGGACTGCTGTCTCCTTATAATGTAATTATTTATTTATTTTGTACAGAACTCCTATTATATAGTAAAGATGTGACATTCGATCATGTGCCATGATTCATCATATGTGTGAGACTTGGTCCCAGCACACCTGGTGATTATGTTCGCGCCCGGGTCTTGGTGCCCCGAAACCCGGGTGTGACACCTTGCTCCTCGTTGCTTTGAGAGCGACGGTTTGAGGCTCGTGGATTGGGCCATTCAACGCATCATCAACGTATCTTGCCTCTTTGATCATCATCCGCCCGCTTACAAACTTCCCAAGTATTTCCTCGGGCGTCATCTTGGTGTACCTAGGATTCTCACAAATATTGTTTACAAGATGTGGATCAAGGACAGTGAAGGACCTTAGCATTAGGCGGACGACATCGTGGTCCGTCCATTGCGTGCTTCCATAGCTCCTTATTTTGTTGACGAGGGTCTTGAGCCGGTTGTACATTTGGGTTGGCTCCTCTCCCCTGATCATCGTGAACCTTCCTAGTTCGCCTTCCACCAACTCCATCTTGGTGAGCATGGTGACATCGTTCCCTTCATGCGAGATCTTGAGGGTGTCCCAGATCTGCTTGGCGTTATCCAAGCCGCTCACCTTATGGTATTCATCCCTGCACAATGATGCTATAAGAACAGTAGTAGCTTGTGCATTTTTGTGAATTTGCTCATTGATAAATGTGGGACTATCAGTACTATCAAATTGCATTCCACTTTCTATTATCTCCCATATGCTTGGATGGAGAGAGAACAAGTGACTACGCATTTTATGACTCCAAAATCCGTAGTCCTCTCCATCAAAGTGAGGAGGTTTACCAAGTGGAATGGAGAGTAAATGAGCATTGGTACTTTGAGGAATACGAGAGTAATCGAAAGAAAAATTAGAGTTAACTGTCTTCTTTTTCTCGTAGTAGTCGTCGCCGTTGTCCTTTTGGGAAGAAGAGGACTCGTCGCTGTTGTCGTAGTAGACGATCTTCTTGATGCACCTCTTCTTTTTCCCTTCCTTCTTCTTTTGACTTGAGCCGGAGTCAGTAGCTTTGTCGTCTCTCGGCTCGTTGAAGATGGACTCCTTCTCCTTATCATTGACCACCATCCCCTTTCCCTTAGGATCCATCCCTTCGGGCGATTAGTCCCTTTCTTGAAGAGAACGGCTCCAATACCAATTGAGAGCACCTAGAGGGGGGTGAATAGGTGATCCTGTAAAAACTTGAAACTCAATGCCACAAAACTTGATTAGGAGTTAGCACAATAAAGTCAAGTGGCTAAGGAGAGCTCTTGTGGAGCACAATAGACACAGTGAGAACAAGCACAAGAGACACGAGGATTTATCCCATGGTTCGACTAAGTACAACACTTGCCTACTCCATGTTGTGGCGTCCCAAGGACGAGAGTTGCACTCAACTCCTCTCAAGTGATCCAATGATCAACTTGAATACCACGGTGTTCTTCTTTTCTTTACTCTTTCCCGTTTGCGAGGAATCTCCACAACTTGGAGTCTCTCGCCCTTACAATGAGAATCAAAGTGAAAGCACTAGAGTAAGGGAGGGAAGCAACACACACAAATCCACAACAAATACGCACACACACGACCAAGACTCGAGCTCAAATGAATATCGCAAAGTTCTCACTAGAACGAAGCTCGAATCACTAAGAATGTCAAACAAGTGCGCAAGAACGGAGTGTGAATGATCAAGGATGCTCAAAGTGTGCTTAGTGTATTCCTCCATGCGCCTAGGGGTCCCTTTTATAGCCCCAAGGCAGCTAGGAGCCGTTGAGAGCATTCCAGGAAGGCAATTCTTGCCTTCAGTCGACTGGCGCACCGGACAGTCCGGTGCACCACCGGACACTGTCCGGTGTGGATCTCTTTCCTGTTTTGGCGCAGCCGACCATTGGCAGCTTGGAGCCGTTGGCGCACCAGACACTGTCCGGTGCACACCGGACACTGTCCGGTGCACACCGGACAGTCCGGTGCCCCCTTCTGACCGTTGGCTCGGCCACGTGTCTTGCGCAGATTTCGCGGCCGACCGTTGGCGTGCCCGACTGTTTGCTCACCGGACAGTCCGGTGCACTACCGGACAGTCCGGTGATTTATAGCCGTACGCCGTTGATCGCTTCCCGAGAGCGACGACTTCGCCTGTGGATGGCTCACCGGACAATCCAGTGCACCATCGGACAGTCCGGTGATTTATAGCCGTACACCGCTGTCGAAGTCCCGAGAGCAGCCATTTGACAGACGCCAGCCTGGCGCACCGGACACTGTCCGGTGCACCACCGGACAGTCCGGTGCTCCCAGACTGCGCAGAGTCTTGGCTGCCCAGCCAAGTCTTTTCCAAATTGGTCTTTTCCTGTTTCTAGCACTTAGACACAATACATTAGTCTCCAAAGCAATGTACTAAGTCTTAGAAACATACCTTTACTCTTGATTTGCGCTTCTTAAGTCTTTGGCACAAATATTACTCAAAGCATTTGTGTGGAGCACTTAATCACCAAAATCTTATAGAAATGTCCCAAGGGTACATTTCCCTTTCACTACGGCCAGTTCGCATGAGGGAACAACCAGATCGGCCGAAGCATCACGAAACGCGCTAAGACCTCGAAGGAGTCAAACCACTCCTCCGAGGCCTCGGGGGCTACACCCGGTGGGTGCGCTCGCGCGCACCCACCGGAACGAAATGCAACCGAGAAAGGCCGATCCCCTTGCAAAAAAGTGCAACAAAAGCCTCCAAGCGAGTATCAACACTCCCTTCGAGGCTCGGGGGCTACTGTCGGGGATCATAATTAGGGGTACCCTCAAGACTCCTAATCTCAACTGGTAACCCCCATCAGCACAAAGCTGCAAAGGCCTGATGGGCGCGATCCAGGTCAAGGCTCCGTCCACTCAAGGGACACGAGCCCGCCTCGCCCGAGCCCAGCCTCGGGCAAGGGCAGCCGACCCAGGAGGATTCACGTCTCGCCCGAGGGTCCCCTCAAGCAACGGATGCACCTTCAGCTCGCCCGAGGCCCAGGCTTTGCGGAGAAGCAACCTTGGCCAGATCTCCACGCTAACCGACCGTATCGCAGGAGCATTTAATGCAAGGATCGACTGACACCTTATCCTGACGCGCGCTCCTCAGTCGACATGGCCGAAGTGACCGCAATCACTTCGCCGCTCCACTGACCGATCTGACAGGAAAACAGCGTCGCCTGCCCAACGTCGGGCGCCATAGGAAGCTCCGCCTCGCCCGACCCCAGAGCTCGGGCTCAACCTCGACGCCGGACGACGGACTCCGCCTCGCCCGACCCCAGGGGCTCGGACTCAGCCTCGACCTCGGAGGACGGTCTCCGCCTCGCCCGACCCCAGGGCTCGGACTCAGCCTTGATCTCGAAAGATGGTCTCCGCCTCGCCCGACCCCAGGGCTCGGACTCAGCCTCGACCTCGGTAGACGGTCTCCGCCTCGCCCGACCCCAGGGCTCGGACTGACCACGACACAGGGGGGCCATCATTACCCTACCCCTAGCTAGCTCAGGCTACGGGGAACAAGACCAGCGTCCCATCTGGCTCGCCCCGGTAAACAAGTAATGATGGCACCCCGCATGCTCCATGACGACGGCGGCTCTCAGCCCCTTACGGAAGCAAGGAGACATCAGCAAGGATCCGACAGCCCCGACAGCTGTACTTCCCCAGGGCTCAAGCACTCCTCCGACGGCCACAACATCACATGAACAGGGCGCCAAAACCCCTCCGACTGCCACGACGACATGTACTTAGGGCTCTGGCTCCTCTCTGCTAGACACGTTAGCACATTGCTACACCCCCATTGTACACCTGGGCCCTCTCCTTACGTCTATAAAAGGAAGGTCTAGGGCACTCGTACGAAGAGGTTGGCCGCGCGGGAGAACGGGCTGGCGGACAGTCCCTCTCTCCCTCTCTCTCTCACTCTCCCTCGCAGACGCTTGTAACCCCCTACTGCAAGCGCACCCGACCTGGGCGCAGGACAACACGAAGGCCGCGAGTTTCCCCTTTGCTATTTTCTCCCCCCTTTGTGTTCCGTCTCGCGCCGCCCCATCTGGGCTAGGACAAGCAGCGACATTTTACTCATCGGTCCAGGGACCCCCGGGGTCGAAACGCCGACAAGTTGTTATGGGTACTGCAGAAATTTTGGGCACTTTCTATTGTAATGCCCTGTCTTCTTGCAGTAGGTGCATGTGTCAAGGGGAATTGAGAAATTGTTTGACTGCTTCGGTTGACTGTTGCTTGTAGAAGCTTAGTGATCATGTTTCATCTGTTTCTCGAACTTTTCTTAGAGTTCTTGTTCTATTTGGGGATATTTAGTTTGGGAAGATTGATAGTCACTTGTTTGACTCTTCAACCTTTTCCTCCTTCTGGAGACTATGCCATGAGTTGATCTATATTGCACTTGTCCTTTACACTGGTGTTACACTGAACATGAAATGTCATACTCTGGGATAGCACTCATCAAAGGGTCCTTGATGAGACTCTTATTGTGATCAAGTACTTTATATTTGGATCTTTTCCACTCGGCTTTATTGATGCTATATTGCAACATCTTATGGTCATACAGAGGTGAGCCCACTGTAGGCTCAACATGTTTCTCAAAACGCAGTGAGTAATCTAGCTCACCCACTGTAGTCATCATCTTAATCTTTTCCCGCCATAAGTGGTAATTAATACCATCTAACAGTTTAATTTGCCTTATCTGACCAACTAGTAGGCCGATATGTGCACTTTTGCAAAATAAAACTGAAAATATTTAGGACATCTAAGTAAATATTGAAACATAGAACTTGAATGAATTAAATATTCGATGTTGGTCAAATAATAATCATGTCTGATTATAAAATTTCTGGTTCTAATATTCTAAACCATCGTTGGAGATCTAGAAAACTTAAATCTTGTACAAAATGTGGCAACAATATTCAACGTTGGTTAAAATATTCAATCACCGCAAAATTTTTTTTTTGAATTTATATGCACTTAATGAGAATTAATTCACCTTGTCTTCATAATAAACAGTAATACACAGAGAAATAAGAATAATCTGGTTCTAAAATTCTAAACTGTCGTTGGATGATCTAGAAAATATATACTTATGTAAAAAAATGGTAACAATATCTAACGTTGGTTAAATATTCAATTACCACAAATTTTCTGAATTCTATGCAACTTAAACGACAATTAATCCACGTTGGTTTCATAATTAACTGAAAATTGCATAAAATATAAATAAAATATCAAAGTACGCAGCGAAATAAAATAGTCCATAAATATCTCTGTAATTTTCTACAGCTAATAAAATATTTCTTCAATTTTCTGATTTTTATATACTTTTTACTAATTTATTTACTGTTTATTTCTCCCAGGAAAATGAATAAATAAAACATAATTCACTGGAAATGGAAAGGAGGCCTTACGGCCCTTGGTCGCCCTGTGTGGCGTGAGTTTTTTTTGGAACCGTGGTGTCCCATCTCTGGGCTTCTTAAAAATAGTATTCCCAAGCTTGTAATTAGAATGGTAGTATTATAACAGCTGGCTCTTTGTTCTTTTGCTATCCTCACAAATTTTAACAGCTCTAAGAGCATCTCCAAGAGAGTAGCTAAATAACTCGCTAAGCCAAATTTTAGCTACTCAATAGTAAATTAAATCTCCAACAGACTAGCTATCTGACTCGCAAGCTATCTGACTCTGTAAATTGTCTCTCTCACTAGCTAAATTTAGCTAGCCACCTGACTAGCCAAACTAGATAGATAGTCTGTTGTACTGAAATGTTATATATAGAGTGTAGTCTTTATGAAAACGTAAATAGATAGTCAAATAGAGAGTAAAAAATGAAGAGTCTCTTGGAGGAGGACATATCCTGTGCAATCACTCATTTTGGTGCAAGCGTGCAATCAAACTATCCAGAGCATCCAGTCTAGATCCAACGGTTTCATACGGAAGTGGTTAAATGTAAAATAGACACTAGGTTTCAGGTGGAAGGGGTTAAATGTAAAATAACAGTTACCATTAGATCTAGATCGGATGCACCAGATCGCTTGATTGCATGATTGCACCAGGATAAGTGATTGCATAGGATATTTTCCCCTCGAACAAAGAGACGACTGTTATAATACTACTATTTCAATTGTAAGCTTCCTGATACTATTTTTAAGAAGTCCATGGGGATAGCTCGGTTCCAAAAAAAACTCGTGTGGCGTGGCCCACACGGCTCCGCTCTCTTTCGGCCGGTGGTCGACGACGCTTGGACCGGCTTGCCTTTTCACCTTTCTCTGTTCCATCTTCCTCTCTGTGTCCGGCGACTGGTGCACGACCGGCTTCGGCCACTGTCTCTGTCTGCACCATGACCGGTTCCTGACATTTGTGTGAACGAAACTGACCACTCATGCTATAATATTTCAACAAAAAATGTGATTAAAATTAACATATAATTAGTGTCTATTAACATGTAATTAGTATCTGTTAAATAATTTTACCACAGAATTAGTATTTGTTAATAGATTTTTCATTTATTTGACATTTTTTTAACTCAGGCAACAAATATTCGTGTAAGAGCATCTCCAACAAGGACCCTAAATGAGGTGTTAGAAAGTTAGGCATTTTCAGTATTAATTTAATCCAGAAAAACAGTGCGATATATGTGATGACATGTATGTGCATGTGTGTATAACTACTCGCATAAGCAGTAAACAGCAATAAAACATGCACAAATACGAAGAGTAGAGTGTACCCAGCGGAGGGACCGATGCTCAAGGCATCAGTGGCTCCATTCACACGAGTCATCTCGTGTGTTTGTTCGATGTAGCCGTACGAAGTCGGTGCAGGAAGATGTACGCTGTGCAGTCCCTCGAACGGTCGCCGGGAAGAAGACGAAGCAGATCACGCGAGCAGTCGCGAAGACGCTCCCCAAAAATCTGATCGCCCGCACACCCGTGCAAGTGTATCTCTGCGGTCGGTGATTTCGGAGGCCTGCTCTCCCACTCTCTCTGTGCTCGCAGAAGATGGGACGGGAATGTGTTGTTTGCAATTCGCGTGAGATGATTCGCGTGCCTGGAAGAGCCCTCCCTCTCCATTCTTATAGGCGGTCAGAAGGAGGGAGAAGACCAACGGACAGAAACGGTCGCGCATTAGAACTGGAAACTGACGACAGTAATGACGTCCGTTACTAGCCATAATGACGTCCGTTACTAGCCATTAAACGGACGGTTATTATGACGTCCGTTACTAGCCATAATGACGTCCGTTACTAGCCATTAAACGGACGGTTATTATGACGGTCATCGCTCCAGGCAAAATGCGCAACCGTTTGAAAGGAATATTCGGACCAAGGTCCGATCTACCACGAGCCACGAGCCACGAGCCACGAGCCACGGCCCGGCGGCGGCGGCGGCGCGCGCGCGCGTGTGGCAGTCCTTCATCCTTTTCTCAACTTCTCAATAGATGCACCAATGGTCCACCTATTTAAGTTGATTGATTTGTCTTTTGAACTTCCAATATGGTACTAAATAATTAGTACACCATAGCATTAAAGTGGGCCATTAGCATTGACTATTATTGAATATTAATTTGGGCCAACCCCACATTAATCCAACAATCCCCACCAAATGCTAAGTCACACTAAAAAGCTCTCATCACCTCAAACGTTTGATATACTGGTGTTTCGATGGAGACTGTTAAGTTGAACATCCACCTAGAACTTAGACTACACTTGACCACAACTGCACAATGGACTAGGCCTTGAATTGGCAGTTTTGCGTGGAATGAGTTTCATCTAAACTCTTTACCAGTACTAGATTGCTGAACGCATCCCCTCTGGTTGGAGCATATAAGTCAAACTCCATAGCCTTTCATGGGTATCTAGAAACCACCCAGATCTCATAAACTGTGACTAGCAGTTAACCCATATAGGTATGTTCCTCTAAAGATGTTCTGTAGGACAACATCTTTGCTTCACAAAGCCACTTGGAACATATTAAGGTGTAAACACCAACCTACCTTACAGTAAGGAAAGATATGCATCTGAAATGAGCCTTATTAAGGGTCTTTCCTCTCAGTCTACCACTAGCTTGTTTCACCATTCTAATTCACGGGATCTCCGATCACATAGAACAGGTTACCACTATGATAAACTTTAGGTGGGTCTCATGCCCATCTCACTTGATGCACTATCTATCACACTACGTGATAGCCCCTTAGTAAATTGATCTGCCAGATTTTTAGACGTATGGACATAATCCAACGCTATTACTCCGGAGTTTCTCAATTTCCTGACAGATTTCAAACGCCTCTTTATGTGCCTTGTCGACTTCATATTATCCTTAGAACTGTTTATCTTAATTATCACAGTCTGATTATCACAGTTCATGGAAATAGCGGGCACAGGTTTTTCAACCACCGGTAAATCCATAAGGAGTTCACGAAGCCACTCAGCCTCAACTGAAGCGGTATCTAATGCTGTGAGTTCTGCTTCCATAGTCGACCTCGTTAAGATGGTCTGCTTGCAAGACTTCCATGAAACAGCACCACCTCCAAGTGAAAACACATATCCACTTGTGGCATATATCTCATCAGCATCAGATATCCAGTTTGCATCACAATAACCCTCCAGTACTGTTGGGTACCCGGTATAATGGATGCCTAAACTCATAGTACCCTTTAGATAGCGCAAAACTCTCTCAAGAGCACGCCAGTGATCATCTCCTGGATTTGAAACAAATCGACTAAGTTTGCTCACAGCAAATGAGATGTCAGGCCTCGTAGCGCTAGCTAAATACATGAGTGAACCAATTATTTGGGAATATCTCAATTGATCCCTAGCTATCCTTCGATTTTTCTTTAATAGCTTACTAGGATCATAAGGCGTTGGAGCAGGTTCACATTCGCTAAAACCAAAGTGACTCAAAACCTTTTCCACATAATGGGATTGCACAAGTGTGATCCCACCAATGCCTTCTCTCAGTAGCTTAATGTTAAGAATAACATCAGCTTCTCCCAAATCTTTCATTTCAAAATTATTAGACAGAAAGTCTTTTGTCTCTTTAATCACATCAAGACTCGTCCCCAAGATTAGAATGTCATCAACATATAGGCATAAAATTACTCCCTCGCCCCCACCATACCGATAGTATACACACTTGTCTGCTTCGTTCACAACAAAACCGGCAGATGTCAAAGTTCTATTGAACTTTTCATGCCATTGCTTAGGTGCTTGTTTTAGGCCATATAAAGATTTCAATAATTTACACACCATGCCTTCTTGACCGTTTGCTACAAACCCAGCTGGCTGCTCCATGTAAATTTCCTCATCTAGCTCTCCATTTAGGAATGCTGTCTTAACATCCATTTGATGGACGAGTAGACCATGAGAGGCAGCCAAGGAAAGTAGCACACGAATTGTGGTCAATCGAGCCACAGGTGAATAAGTATCAAAGAAATCCTCACCTTCCTTCTGTGAATAGCCTTTAATTACAAGCCTCGCCTTGTATCTTTCAATAGTACCATCAGGCCTAAGTTTTTTCTTGAACACCCATTTACTTCCAATGGGCTTACACCCATATGGACGCTCAACTAACTCCCAAGTTGCATTAGACATAATAGAATCCATCTCACTCCTTATTGCTTCCTTCCAAAAGTCAGCATCAGGAGAGGAATATGCCTCTTCAATGGTACTTGGTGTGTCATCCACAAGATATACAATGTAATCATCACCAAAAGACTTTGCAATCCTTGGTCTCTTACTCTTTCGAGTTGATACATTGTCATTTTCCACATGATTATGTATATGGGATTCCTCAGTGTGTTCTACCGGAATAAAATGCTCATGGGGTATCGTTGGTTCATCATTAGACGTATCATGTGTAGCTTTCATGGGAAACTCGTCCTCAAAAAACGTAGCATCTCTGGACTCCATAATTGTACCAACCAACATGTCCGGTACTCCAGAGTTTATAATTAAAAACCTATATCCAATGCTGTGGAAAGCATACCCAAGGAAAACACAATCAACAGTTTTCGGTCCTAATTTGCGCTTCTTGTTAATTGGCACATTCACTTTAGCCAAACAACCCCAGGTGCGCAAATAGGAGATATTTAATTTCTTCTTTTCCCATTCCTCGAATGGTGTGATTTCTTTGTTCTTTGTGGGAACTTTATTCAGGACATGACACGCCGTCAAGATCGCCTCACCCCACCATTCCTTAGATAGCCCTGAAGTCTCTAACATGGCGTTAACCAAATCAGTTAGAGTACGGTTCTTTCTTTCAGCAACCCCATTGGATTGTGGTGAGTATGGCGGTGTCCTCTCATGAATAATACCATGTTCCACACAAAAATCAGAAAAATCACCCGAAAAATATTCTCCACCACGATCAGACCTTAACCGTTTAATTTTCCTCTCGAGTTGATTTTCAACTTCAGCTTTGTAGGTCTTAAAATAATGCAAAGCTTCATCTTTTGATTTTAAGAGATACACATAACAAAATCTAGTAGAGTCATCGATAAAAGTAATAAAATATCGCTTGCCTCCTTTAGTCAATATTCCGTTCATCTCACATAAATCGGAATGTATTAAGTCTAGTGGTGCCAAATTCCTCGCCTCCGCAGCCTTGTGAGGCTTGCGAGGTTGCTTAGATTGCACGCACACCTGGCACTTAGAACCTTTGACTAAATCAAATTTCGGGATTAAATTTAAATCTGCTAACCGCGAGACACAACCAAAATTGATATGACAAAGTCGTGAATGCCAAATATACGACTCATTCGAAATAACATTGTTCACAGACTTATTACACGCATCATGCAAAGATAAGCGGAACAAGCCTCCGCTGTCATAGCCTTTTCCAACACACGTTCCATACTTAGACAGTATACATTTATTAGACTCAAAGACAATTTTGTAGCCATCTCGGCACAATTGAGAGCCACTAACTAGATTCTTTTTGATGGAGGGGACATGCTGCACGTTCTTCAATAGCACCGTCTTTCCCGAAGTAAACTTCAGAATGACTGTACCAACACCAAGAACACGCGCATGTGATCCGTTCCCCATCAGCAAGGCTCCAGTCCCTTTGCACTGATAAGAAGAAAATAAAGAAATATCAGCACACACATGAATATTAGCACCGGTATCAGCCCACCACTCAGGGGATTGACACACTGAAAGAACAGTAGGTAAAAGATTACCATACCCCGATGTTCCTTCTGCAGTCTCGCTAACAACCATGTTTACTGTTTTCTTCTCTTGAGCTGGTTTTTTCTCTTGCTTAAATTTGCGGTCTGGACAAGCGCTTGCCCAATGATCAGTACTCCCGCAAACAAAGCAACCAGCTCCTTTGTTCTTCTTTTTGAACGAGGCTGCCTGTTTGGGCTTCATGGCATTCTGTTGCTTGTTTTTCTTTTTATTATTATGTGATGCATTGGAGTTCTTCTTTTGTACCATATTGGCACTAGAAGTCTCAACTCCTTTTCCACGAGTGTCTTTTGCTCTCGCCCTCTCCTCAACATCAAGAGAACCAATAAGCTCAGCCACGCTAAACTCTTGTCTCTTATGTTTTAGAGTGGTAGCAAAATCCGTCCAAGAAGGTGGCAGTTTAGCGATAATACCGCCGGCCACGAACTTGTCAGGCAAGACACATGGGAATTGTTCGAGTTCTTTAGCCAGTGCCTGTATTTCATGAGCCTGTTCAACTACAGGACGGTTTTCCACCATCTTATAGTCAAACAGCTGCTCCATGATGTACAGCTCGCTACCAGCATCAGAAACACCAAACTTCTCATCTAATGCATCCCATAACTCTTTTGCAGATGTGCACGTTAGATAAGAATCAACATACTTGTTGGCAAGAGCGCCAATCACGGCGCCTCGAAACAGGTTATCGGCAACGTCGAACATTCTCTCCTCTTCAGGAGTGAACTGTTCGGGTTTCCCCTGTGCGGCGTGATAGCAGTTCATTGCGGTCAACCACAGTATCATCTTACTACGCCATCTCTTGTAAAACGTCCCATCAAAAGGTTCACTTGGTTTTAACGCAGCAGCAAAACCACTAACAGAAAAATGCCTAATATCAGATTTTTGGATTGTTAGAAAGTTAGGCATTTTCAGTATTAATTTAATCCAGAAAAACAGTGCGATATATGTGATGACATGTATGTGCATGTGTGTATAACTACTCGCATAAGCAGTAAACAGCAATAAAACATGCACAAATACGAAGAGTAGAGTGTACCCAGCGGAGGGACCGATGCTCAAGGCATCAGTGGCTCCATTCACACGAGTCATCTCGTGTGTTTGTTCGATGTAGCCGTACGAAGTCGGTGCAGGAAGATGTACGCTGTGCAGTCCCTCGAACGGTCGCCGGGAAGAAGACGAAGCAGATCACGCGAGCAGTCGCGAAGACGCTCCCCAAAAATCTGATCGCCCGCACACCCGTGCAAGTGTATCTCTGCGGTCGGTGATTTCGGAGGCCTGCTCTCCCACTCTCTCTGTGCTCGCAGAAGATGGGACGGGAATGTGTTGTTTGCAATTCGCGTGAGATGATTCGCGTGCCTAGAAGAGCCCTCCCTCTCCATTCTTATAGGCGGTCAGAAGGAGGGAGAAGACCAACGGACAGAAACGGTCGCGCATTAGAACTGGAAACTGACGACAGTAATGACGTCCGTTACTAGCCATAATGACGTCCGTTACTAGCCATTAAACGGACGGTTATTATGACGGTCATCGCTCCAGGCAAAATGCGCAACCGTTTGAAAGGAATATTCGGACCAAGGTCCGATCTACCACGAGCCACGAGCCACGAGCCACGGCCCGGCGGCGGCGGCGGCGCGCGCGCGCGTGTGGCAGTCCTTCATCCTTTTCTCAACTTCTCAATAGATGCACCAATGGTCCACCTATTTAAGTTGATTGATTTGTCTTTTGAACTTCCAATATGGTACTAAATAATTAGTACACCATAGCATTAAAGTGGGCCATTAGCATTGACTATTATTGAATATTAATTTGGGCCAACCCCACATTAATCCAACATGAGGTCCTATTTTAAAATATAGGACCTAACAAAATAAAATGACTTCCAACAGTGATCTTAATTTACAAATTTTCATTAAATTGATATAGGACCTGTGGGCTTGACTCCTAAGAGCATCTCCAAGGGTAGGACCTAAAATTGGGCCTTAAAAAATGAAATAAGGCCGGATAGAAATATGTTTAGGACCCAACAATTGTGTTAGCTCCAACAGTGAGTCCTATACAGCGTCATTTAGTTAAATCTGGTTTTATCTATTGGTTTTGGCGGAAGATTTCCCGCCACGCCATACTTGTTTTGCGCGCCGGTTGCTATGCTTCGTTGGACGACCAGAGACCTAGGTATTTGGCAACACATCTTCCTTCACCCTGTAGACGCAGGAGGTTGGCGCAGCTTTCATCACGTGCGTTCGCAGGGACAGGCCGACGGCCAGAGAGAATACTGCAGGTCTGCAGCTTTCATCACGTCTGGTATGCTTTTCTTTTCATCACGCCTGGTATGCTATTCACGCCTAGCGGCCTAGGAGTACTTCATCCACACATTCACATTACTCTCTTCCTCTAATTGAATTGGACGTGATGCTATTACTCGCTTCTCCTCTAGTTCAAGTTGACGTGATACTCCAATTATTGGATAGATGTTTTAAGATTAGTCAATATGAAACGAAGGAGAGTTCATAAATAATTTTCATCTATGTTGATACACTATTAATTGATTTCTTATTCGATTTTTTCAATATGTTTCAGAAACATGTCCAGTTTTAGGAGGTATAAGATACATCAACAAGATAAATATTTAGCAGATGAACTTGACTATTCCATTGTTCTTTTGATGGGTAAATACTGGAAGACAAAATTGAAGCAGTGGAAAAAGCATCGTGGTTCAATTTTTGGACATAAGGTTTACAATCGAAGTAGAGGAGAACACGCTATAAAATTATATCTTGACTACTTTGCTGAGAATCCAACATATCCCGAGAAGATTTTTCGACGACGCTTTCGGATGAGTTCCCGTTTGTTCAAAAGGATAGCTGAAGCTGTTGAAAAACATGATAAATATTTTGTTCAGAAAGTTAATGCCGCCGGTCATTATGGTTTCACCTGCTTGCAAAAGGTTACTGCAGCTTTTCGACAACTAGCTTATGGTGTTCCAGCAGATTATGTTGATGAGTATATTCGGATGGGTGAAAGCACTGCTATTGAGAGTCTGAGAAAATTTGTGGCAGCAATTTGTGAAGTGTTTGGCAATGAATACCTGAGGGCTCCAAATGAAGATGACACAACTAGATTGCTTCATATTGCTGAAAAATGTGGATTTCCTGGCATGCTTGGCAGTTGTTGGAGCGAAGGCAGAAACGCCACCCTTCGCCCGAAGTCTCCACCGCTTAGCCCCTGCCCTGACAGACAGAGCAGGCAGGGACACCCTCCGCTAGTCGGCACCAGAGACAACACGGAGACCCTTCGCTCGATCCGGCACCAGACGAAGGCCTGCGGCGACGCCTCCCACGGCGCGGCCTCGGTCAGTTCCGAGGCCCACATGAGATCTGGCCCATTGTAACGGGCCCTGCGTGGCCGCCTTTGTGTTACGGGCCTAATTTGTAAAGGCGTACTTGTAATTACAGCTTGTAACCCCGCTTATGGGAATATTCTGGGGATAAACTAGGTACCTGAGGGCACATGCGTCCTTGACGCAAGGCGCCGTGCACTCGGTTACCTATAAATACCCCCGCACAGTGCCCGTGAGAGGGCAGATTAACAGAGCTTTTGCCATCGTCGCGAGTGCCCTGTTGCCATCTCCATCTACTCGTGTTGGATCTCCTTGCTGTCGAGAGACAGCACCAACATTTGGCGCCCACCGTTCGTGCTACGAGACAACCACCCGCGATGGCACCCAAGAGAGCTAACCCGAAGGCTGACGAGGCTGCGAAGGCAGCACTGCTCGCCGCAAGAAAGGGCAAGGCCCTCGCCCTCACCCAATCCACCCACCAAGAGGCCACTGAAGACGACACCCTCCGCACCTGCAACCCTGAGGGACAACCCTCAGGCTTCGCACCTCCCCCAGGCTTCGCACCTCCCTCAGGCTTCGCACCACCGGAGGGCGCGGACCTCGCCGAGGACGGTGAGGTCCTCGGCATCTCCGCAGAAGAACAGCTACAGCTGCGCGCTCTGCGCCTCAAGAACCGCAACCTCCAGAGGCAGAAGGAGATATTGGAGGCCAAGCGCCAGCGTGTGTCCGCACTCGCCAAAGTGCGGCAGATGATACGCGACGAGGAGCTCAAGGCCCAGGAACTCGAGCGGGAGATCGCGCTGATGCAGCGCGAAGGCCACCTCGGCCCGCAGCACGAGTCATCCCTCCAGCAGCGCGCACAAAACGAAGACACGCGCGAAGGCCACCCCGGCCTGCAGCATGAGCCACCCCTGCAACACCGCGCGCAACCGGAGGACCCGCGTTTACCCCAGCGCGACTTCACTTTCCCGCACGCCGCGCCATTCCAAGGGGTCAATTATCTCGATGAGCGAAGTCCCCTGGCGCCTCACCTGCAAGTGACGCCGTGGCCAGCTAACTTCCGGGCTGGGACCTACCCCAAGTACAACGGCAGCACCGACCCGGCTCAATACATAATGAGTTACCAGGTCGCCGTCGCATCGTCCGGGGGGGACGACGCCACAATGGCGAAGTCCTTCATCATCGCCCTCGAGGGCCCCGCGCTCACCTGGTTCACCAGGTTGCCTCCGCTGTCCATCGATTCCTGGAGAAGTCTCCGGGACAAGTTCCTCCTCAACTTCCAAGGGTACCGCCCGGACACCGACGCCCTGGCCGAGCTCTCGCTCTGCAAGCAGCTAGAGAGGGAGACCCTGAGGGAATATTACCGCAAATTCCTCACACTCAAGTCACAGCTACCCTCAGTCGATGACCAGATTGCCATCCACTATGCTATCAGTGGTCTTCGCGCTGGCGTCCTTTACAGCCACTGCATCAGAGATCCGCCGAAGAACCTCCAAGAGCTGTACCAGCTGTTTGAAAAGTATGCCAGATCCGAGGAGCTCCACCAGCGCAAGATTGAGTCCCAGCGGAAGCCAAAAGACGCTCCACAGTCCAGCCACACGTGGACAAGAACTCCGCAACCAGACTCCGGTCGAGATGGCCGCGGTCAGCCGCAAGTGCACAACATTGCCAACCAGCAGCCGGCCGCCGACCCCCTTCGGCGCCAAGAATATCCCCCCCAGGGCCGCGAAGATGAAACTCGCGGCAGGGGCCGAGGGCGTGCGCAGCCACCCCCTCCACCGCGCCGATTTCACTGTCTTTTCCATGGCGAAGACTGCGCCCACCCAACCAAAGACTGCCCCGAAGTGAAGGCCACCAGAGACAGAATGGCGAGGGCGCAGCCAGCCGACAACCCCAGAATGGTCGCGCATAACTACCAGCCACCCCCTCCACCTTATATCCACGCTCCCGCCCCGCATCCACCGCACCACGCTTACCAACATCATCAGAAAGTACAAATCGTGCATCCTCCGCCTCCTCCACCACACCAGCAACAACAAAACATCCCCAACGCCCCAAAGCAGGAGGACTTCGTCGATCAACCTTATCGCGGAGTCATTCATATGATAACTGGGGGGTCCAGCACCGACTTCGACACCAAGCGGCAGAAGCGGAACCACTACCGCAGCGTAAACCATGTAGCCGTCACGGGCCCAGTTGTACAGACAAAGTGGTCCCACGTACCGCTCACCTTCGACGCACGGGACGTCGATTTGCGCAGCGCCCCCCACTGCGATGCCATGGTCATCAATTGCAGCGTGGCAGGCTGGGACCTACACAAGGTCCTCGTTGACAACGGCAGCCAGGCAGACATCATCTTCCTCCACGCCTTCGATCGCATGGGCATCAGCCACAGCCTGCTTAAGCCTTCGGACAACCCGTTGTATGGCTTCGGCGGCAAAGGCACCTTCCCCGTCGGCAAAATAGAGTTGCCCCTCTCCTTCGGTGTAGCACCCAATGCCCGAAGTGAGCAAGTGATTTTTGACATTGTGGATATGGTATATCCATACAACGCCATCATGGGCCGGGGCTCCATCAATAAGTTTGAAGCTGCCATCCACGGACTGTATTTGTGCATGAAGATACCAGGCCCGCTAGGCGTAATTACGGTCTTCGGTAACCAGCAGACAACGCGCAACATAGAGCGAGACTTCGTGCCGGGTCAGAGGAACGTGCACTGTCTCACGACACAGTGCGAGGTCCCTGCGCCCGCCAGCCTAACTGACAAGCAGCACGAAAAGGCTCAGTTGCAGAGTCAGGATGGGACCAAGACTGTCCCCCTCGATCAGGCCACGCCCAAGTAGACAGTCACTATCAGCGAAGACCTTACTTCGCATGAAGAAGAGAAGCTCCTCTACTGCCTGGCCAAGAATAAAGATGTCTTCGCCTGGTCCGCCCTCGACCTGGTCGGAGTCAGCCGATCCATAATGGCGCAAAAGACTTCGCCTGGGGGCCGCGTCTTCGCCCTTGTAATTCGCAAAAACAATCTTGCACCGGCCCGCACTCTTTTCCTCCCGGGGGGTGAGGTTTTTAACGAGGCGGAGCCATGTAATATGTGCGTAAGAAGTCCCCCGCAAAAGACATGCGTCGAAAAAGACCGCGATGACGGTCTTCGACATTCGACCACCACGAGGTCACCGCGAGGCTAAGCGTTAGCTACCCTCGCGTGCGACAAATCCGCGCAAAAGTCGCCTAAGGGTGCAGCCGGATTAGCACAACAAGTGCGAAAAAAAAATCTAAGTCTATCGCGAAGACTATCCGCGCAAAAGTCGCCTAAGGGTGCAGCCGGATTAGCACAACAAGTGCGAAAAAAATCTAAGTCTATCGCGAAGACTATCCGCGCAAAAGTCGCCTAAGGGTGCAGCCGGATTAGCACAATAAGTGCGAAAAAAATCTAAGTCTATCGCGAAGACTATCCGCGCAAAAGTCGCCTAAGGGTGCAGCCGGATTAGCACAATAAGTGCGAAAAAAATCTAAGTCTATCGCGAAGACTATCCGCGCAAAAGTCGTCTAAGGGTGCAGCCGGATTAGCACAACAAGTGCGAAAAAAAAATCTAAGTCTATCGCGAAGACTATCCGCGCAAAAGTCGCCTAAGGGTGCAGCCGGATTAGCACAACAAGTGCGGAAAAAAAAAATCTAAGTCTATCGCGAAGACTACCCGTGCAGAAGTCGCCTAAGGGTGCAGCCGGGAAAAAATCTAAGTCTATCGCGAAGACTATCTGTGCAGAAGACACTTAAGAGTACACCTGGACTAGCACAACAACGGCCGAAACGACAACATCGAACCATTCACGCCAAGACCAATTATAATCAAGCAAGCACAGCGCAGCCGAACGAATCAGTTAGTACAAAACGCCTTCGCACACACACATGCACGCGAGGGCACACAATTCCACCATACAAGCCTCGGCGTACACAAGCGAGGGCACCACACTCTACATCGGCTCAACCTTAGGAATAATTCCCATCTCCCTATAATTAAACAGCATTATCCTGAGCTCCTCACCCGCAAAAAGCCTTCGCAGTTCCCCTTCACCTACACCCTCGGCGGTCGGCAGGGACAACAGTTCCTGCCGACCAGCCCCACTCACACGAAGCAGAGCCCGCTCCTCCGCGCTAACCCTACGTTTTCCAACCGCCCTTCGTCGACGGCGCCCGGTGCTAGGGCCTGGCGCGTCCGACACGTCCGCGGCGTGTGGCGAGGCCTCCGCCGCAGCCACGTCCAAGGCCGCAAAATAATCCAAATTCTCTTCCGACGACTCCTCAGTCCACTCAACCGAGCTCCCGGAGTCAGCAAAGTCAAAAAACTCAGATGCAGACCCGCTATATTGATTACCACCTTCCGCGGTCGAGGCCGCCAAAAACTCAGTAGCAGTGGTTGCGTGCGCAGGCCCAAAATCTTGAACCTGCGCAGCAACCAAAGTTCAGTTCAACATCCAAAATTCCCTAACCCTAAACACCCGCTACGCCACCTGCGAGGGCCCTGACGCTGCGAGGGCCTCCGCCGTTGGCTCCGCTGCCACTCCCGCCATTGTTTCCTCCGCCCCCGCCGCCGGATCTTCGGCGGTCGGCGCAGCTGCTGCGGGGGCATCGGGAGCGCCTTCGGCCACCTTCAGGGGCTGGTCCTCCACTGTCGCAGCAGGTGTGGGGGCGCCTGGTGCGTCTTCCGTGGTCGGCTCCGGATCAGGCAGGGCGTCGTTCAGTGCTCCGAAGTCGTCCACCCGCTCGCCTCGCTCCGCCTAAAACAAAACGTACAAAAAGTCAGCAAACACACGCACAAACCACATTCAGCAAACGCCGAACAAACGACAACGTTACCTGAGCCCTCGCAGCCTCGGCCCGCTCCCTGACCACATCACCACCATACAGACCCCACATCCGGTCATAGAGGGCACCGGCGGACTCCTTCACCACGGGGTCTTCGACCTTATAGATATCTCGCCCAAAGTCTTCATCTGCCTGGTCGAAGGCCTCATAGTGCCGGCACCCTTCGCGAGAGAGTGCGTTCATTGCCCCCTCGCAGGTGACCAGGGAGGCGAACGACATCAATCCACCCAAGACAGTGGGGAGCTCCTGCAACTCCTCTTGCACCCATTCCAAGCAGCGAAGCCCGGCCTCTCGCTCCGGCACCACGAAGTCACCGGTCCGCGCACCCAGCTCGCGGTATGTGGCCATAAGCTGTGTGCGCGTCCGTTCGGCCTCCGTTCGTGCCGCGGCTTCGGCCCCCTTCGTGCGGCTCTCCAGAGCGGTGAGCCGCCCCCGCAGGTCCTCGGCGAGATCCTTGGCAAGATTGGCCTCCGCCCGTGCCAGCCTAGCCTCCGCCTGCGCGGCTTGCTCCTTGGCGACGGCCTCGTTGGCCTCCCTCCTCTCCCCCGCCAGCTGGCGCCGGAGATCAGCCTTTTCCTCCTCCAGGGCGGCCACCTTGTCCGCCAGTTTACGACACTTGCTGTCGGAGGCCGACTTCTCACGGACAGCGTCAGCATGTTGCGTCCGAAGTCTCTCGACTTCGGCAGATAAGGCTGCCGTAAGCGCCCCCGACGCAGTACGGCTGGTGAAGTCAGCCACCTGCAGAGCACACGTAAGGCCATTGCCAAAAAAAAAAAAAGAGCTCGGCGGACCTGACTCAGCGCCTCCGTTGCCTGACTCAGCGCCTCCGTCACCCCTTTCAGCCGGCGGGTCGCCGCGCCAGCCTCGTCTCTGACCAACGCGAGGGCCGACACCTCGCCTCCGGCGCCAAGGGTCCCGCCCCTCGCCTTCGACGACAGCGCAGCCGTCGCGATTGCCCCGGCGGGCACAGCTATAGCAAGCCGGCCTTCGTCCGACCCTGCAACGCATCAACGATCAAAAAAAAAAAACGGCCGGGTGGCTTACCCCCAAGATAATCGCCCACACTAATGTCGGTGCCGAAGTCGGCAACGCGTTTGCCCGGTGGCGGCAACGTTCGGGCCGCCTTCGAAGCCTCCGCCACTCCGCTGGCCGGCGGCACCACCTTCGCCGGCTTGGAGACTCCGGTGCCCGCCGTTGTCTCCGGCGCCTTGCTGGGTGCAGAGGCGCCCGCCTTCGCCACCTGCGGCGGCTTGCCTCCGCTGGAGGCCGCAGCCTTCGTCGCTCCCCGCTGCCTTTTCGGCCGGGGATCGTGAATCCTGACGGTCGCCTGGCGTTTTTGCGCCGCCCCTTGGCGATCCTTGTCCATCACTGCCCACACAACAGCACCGATATTTCGCCCGTAAGGAAAAACTCTCCACTGACGAGCCATACGAGATGTAAAACAGTCTTCCTCAGCCGCGCAGGGGACAGGAACATTTCTAGGCCAGCAGCCCCCGGTAACCCTCAGCATCCGAGCCGAAGACTCCCGGAGCTCGGGCGAAGACATCCTCTCCCCCGGGGCCGCACACGTCCTCATTAACTCTCTAGCAAAACTATCAGACACCCCGATTCCTCCCAACGCAGTACCTAATTTTCTCTTTTTTGAGGAGGGGGCGGCCGTCAGCGCAGGGTCGCCTCCAGTCTCCACCGCCGGCTTCTTCCCACGGCGGTCCGCTTCGTCTTGACCAGGGTAGCCGTCGTACGGCAATTGATTTAACTCGAAGACCCTGTTCAAACGTTCATTTGACCCGCGAATATCAAAGCTGCGCTGGCCTTCCGTCCTCGCCACGTACCGCCCCACGAGCCGCACCGCCAAGTCCTCCGCATCACGCACAACGGCGGCCGGGTCACGGTTTCGCAAGTTCAGTGCAAAGGCAGGACTTCGCACCACCCTTCCTCCGTGAAAAGGCATCTGACGAGGGCACACTTCGCCCAACGTCCATCCGTGCGCCAAGGGCCAGACCCCGTACGCCACAAACTCTTCAACTAAATCACGACCACTGCTCTGGCCGGCGGCACACCGAAGGGCCCCTTCGTCTGCATCCTCTTCTGCCACTTCAAAAGGCGGATACGCAGAGTAATAGTGAGAGCACATCTCAGACACGGGGAGTCCTTCATGGCCTTCGACAGTAGCCTCAGCAACGTAAAACCAAAATTCATTCCAATTGCCCCACTTGTTGCGGGCGCACGGAACCAACTCCACTACTGGCATTGTGGTCTTGCCGGTCTTCGGCGTGAATGTACACGACCCAAACTGGGCAACTCCGTCCTCAATCACCCTCTTCTGCCAATGCAAGCAGTAATTCTTCGCAAAAACTTCAACCGACGGCTGTCCGCCGTACGAAGTCGTCGCCCAGACATACTTCGCCAGCGCCACCACGGCGTTCGGTGTCAACTGATGAATTTGAACGTTGAATCTACGCAGGACTTCGCCAACAAACCGGTGCGCAGGCAAGCGGAGACCGGCGACGAAGAACGCCTCGAAAACAACCAACTCACCCTCCGGCTCGGGGACTTCCTCCGTACCCGGAGCACGAGCGACTCCGCCGCCAAAGTAGCCCAAGCGCTGCATCTCTTCGACGCGGGCCAACGTCATCCGTGACACACCAAAATCAACAGAGTCGCCGGCGCGCAGCTCCTCCACCATCACGCTACTCAACGTCCCCTCAGACGAGGCGGCGGCCGGCGGCGTAGCGTCGGCGGAAGAAGAAGAGGATGGCATTGCTACGTACCGTCGGCGGCGGCGGGCGGTTTGCTTCACTCGAGCCAGATCTCCGACGAACAAAGGGAGCAGTAGAAGAAGAGGAGCAGAAAGACGGCGGGCGGCTAGGGTTTTCACGGAGCGCGGAAGGCAAAGTGCAAACAGCGCCGTCCCCCGCCCCCCCCTTTTTATAGGCAGGGCGCGGCTCCTCGGGAAACCCGCAATCCCACAGGGCGCGACGCTTCGGAAAACCCGCAGTCCAACAGTACGATGTCCATCAACGGTCACATCAAAAACCCCCGCGGAACCACTTCGAGCGAGGGCAGCGTCTCCGCCATCTAGCGACGTCTTCGGCACCAGGTGACTTTGTCGAACTGGTCCCTCGGAGGGCAAATGTTGGAGCGAAGGCAGAAAACGCCACCCTTCGCCCGAAGTCTCCACCGCTTAGCCCCTGCCCTGACAGACAGAGCAGGCAGGGACACCCTCCGCTAGTCGGCACCAGAGACAACACGGAGACCCTTCGCTCGATCCGGCACCAGACGAAGGCCTGCGGCGACGCCTCCCACGGCGCGGCCTCGGTCAGTTCCGAGGCCCACATGAGATCTGGCCCATTGTAACGGGCCCTGCGTGGCCGCCTTTGTGTTACGGGCCTAATTTGTAAAGGCGTACTTGTAATTACAGCTTGTAACCCCGCTTATGGGAATATTCTGGGGATAAACTAGGTACCTGAGGGCACATGCGTCCTTGACGCAAGGCGCCGTGCACTCGGTTACCTATAAATACCCCCGCACAGTGCCCGTGAGAGGGCAGATTAACAGAGCTTTTGCCATCGTCGCGAGTGCCCTGTTGCCATCTCCATCTACTCGTGTTGGATCTCCTTGCTGTCGAGAGACAGCACCAACAGCAGTATCGATTGTATGCACTGGAAGTGGAAAAATTGCCCTACAGCTCATCACGGTATGTATTGTGGTCATGTGAAAGAACCAACTATCATACTTGAGGCAGTTGCGTCTACGGATCTATGGATCTGGCACGCCTTCTTTGGTCTTCCCGGTTCACATAATGATATTAATGTTTTGCGTAGATCTCCTCTATTTGATAGACTTGTGAAAGGTGAAGCTCCATACGTTACTTATACAGTTAACGGGCATAATTATGATATGGGTTACTACCTTGCTGATGGGATTTATCCTCCTTGGTCAACATTTGTGAAAACAATCAAGGCCCCGACAAATCTGAAGGACAAAAATTTTGCTGCTGCTCAAGAGTCTCAGAGGAAAGATGTAGAGCGTGCTTTTGGTGTGTTGCAGGCTCGCTTTGCTATCATTAGAAATCCAGCTCGATTCTGGGATGAAGTAACACTTCGAGATATTATGATGGCATGCATAATAATACACAACATGGTAATTGAAGATGAACGTGATGTTGTTGGTTTTGATGTGCCATATGACAAGACTGCTGCTGACACGCAACGAGTTGTGTCACGAGCAGGGACATCAAATTTTTCATCCTTTGTTCATCAGGACAGAATTGAAGATTCTCTCATGCACCATGAACTTAAGGAAGATCTAGTTGAGCACCTGTGGGAGCGACAAGGGCACCAAATAGAGCACTAATAGTTTAGTATTGGTTAAACTCGTTTGTTTTTTTTTCTTTAGTGTTACAATGTTGAGACAACAAAAGAATGGTTGGACCTCACGGTCTGCTTTCTTTGGTAACAAAAGAATGTAATGCTAAACTTAGCAAATGCACTTCATTATTTTTATGAGTTTTGAACATTGTCAATCTCAGATTGTTCAAGTACTTACATGCAGACTTATGGCAGTAATGAACTAAAATTCTAAAAACTAAATCACCTATGGCTGACTACTCCCAAAACGACGACTCAAAATCTCTTTTTTCATCAACTTGAAGTACTGTTTTGATTCGTCATCCATTGTGCTTGTGTCAGTTTGCATTATCTCTTTGTCCTGACGATCTCGCTCTGCTTCAACCTTAATCTTTTCCAACTCATAGAACTTCTCATCAAGGGCCTTTCGTTCTTTGTCATTTACTTCCCGTGATTCTCTCATCTTTTTTAATTCTTCAAAGAAAGGATCACCATCAATATCACAGGCACCATGCTTTCTAGCCCGTGCCTTTTCCTTCTCAGCTTTCCTCCCTGGTGGTCTATCAATGTTGATAGGAGCATCACTACTAGCATTATTTGTTTCTTGTGGGTCTTTTAGCTTTGATTCTTTGAAAGCCCACTTTGGCTCATGCCTAAGAATCATCCACACATGGAAGACAGAGAATGCCCTCCCATGTTGTCTTTCACGAAATTCTGCCTTTGCTTCAGCAAGCTAGAAAAGAACACATGATTAACACATATGACCAGCTGTACATGGCATAGTAAGAAGAATAAAAAATGGTAGCATATGTACAATTCACCTTGTCATCACTCGTCTTGCCACTTTGATTTTTCCTTTCTATGGCATCATAGTAACCTTGAAAAATATTCACTTCCTTCTGAATAGCAAGCCATCGATGTTTCAATGATGACCAATTACGATCGGACTCGAATTTCCTGTTCTTGTTAAAATATTTCCATACTCTCTCCCAAAATGTGCCTTCTTTTTGATCTCTACCGATAATGGGATCTTTGCTTACATTAAGATAAGCAGAAACCAACATTAGGTCCTCCTCTTCACTGAAATTCTTGGATCGGCCCCTCTTAATCGGCTGCGAGTTTATTTCATTCAGCCCTGGCAACTCTGTCACTTCATTATCAAGGTCCTCAACAACATCAGATCTGAAAACATTTGCATCCTCCTGGTTGAGTAGAGAAGTGTAATAACCCCCCCGGGAGGTGGTAGTGCTACAAAAAAATGAGTTCACACAGTAATCTAAGTCTCATTGATATCATCAGTCAGGTACACTGAGTTCAGCTTAAAAATGGTTGAATATATGCATGAAGTAACCAACAAGACATGAACCAACTTGATTGTCTGCCGAACCTAGATTGCGTACCTATAATCAGACATCCAGGAGGGATTCCCACCACCGACCGTCGACTCATGTTGAGATAGATGTTGTGTGCACGTTGGTGGGGTTGCAGCAGTACTAAAATCCATTGGGCTTCTTCTAGATTCTTGGCGAAGTGTAGGTCGGACTCCTCCAATGGCACCTATGGCAGCATGCAACAAAGACCTGCGGCCTCTCGTTGATGGCTGCCTAGGATCCATGAGGTGCCTTGATGTCGCCAACAAATAAGATCATTGTTAATTTAAGGATTAAGAACATCGAACCATAAAATCCATGTTCCTTTGTTATAACAAGCAATAGAGAGCTCATGGATTTCACATATATGGGATACAGAGGGGCAGGTTATGGATTAGAAAATGAGACTTGCAAACTAATTCATTGTCAAGAAATTGGTCGAGCTGGGAATTTATGTGGGGGAGCTTTCTTATAAATTAAAAAAAATAAACAAAGCACTCTGCCATTTTCCCCTTTCACTCCAAAGATACTTTTTCTAATCCCACATGACCGTGTCTCTATCCATCCATCAAAGCAAGTATATGGCTGTTGTTCTCTTCTCCACGGAGCACATGAGAATAGGATTTAGAAGATATTCCGAGAAGCACTCACCACAAGTTGCCTTGATTGCCGGTGGGGGTGGAGGTTGAATCTCCTGGACAACAGCACGGACCAAGTCCTAGGCACTGCACGACAGCGGGAAACAGGTTCAGGCACTGGACAACCGCGTAGGAAGAGAGTCGACAGCGACGGGGAGGTTGAAGCCTGGCACTGGACGATGGCAGGGAAGAGGCTCCAACTAGGCACTAGACAACAGTGGAGGAAGAGATTGCCAGAGCGTGGGGGCGGCGAGGTTGAAGTGGAGATCGGCGGCAGGGAGTCATACCTTGATTACCGGCGGCGGCAGGAGAGCGGCGCGGACGGAAGTTTCCTCGGAATAATTTGTTGGCGTGAGACAGAATAGGGCCTTCTGGCTAGGTGCAATATTTAGAGCATCTCCAACAAGGACCCTAAATGAGGTCCTATTTTAAAATATAGGACCTAACAAAATAAAATGACTTCCAACAGTGATCTTAATTTACAAAATTTCATTAAATTGATATAGGACCTATGGGCTTGACTCCTAAATATAGCACCTAGCCAGAAGGCCCTATTCTGTCTCACGCCAACAAATTATTCCGAGGAAACTTCCGTCCGCGCCGCTCTCCTGCCGCCGCCGGTAATCAAGGTATGACTCCCTGCCGCCGATCTCCACTTCAACCTCGCCGCCCCCACGCTCTGGCAATCTCTTCCTCCACTGTTGTCTAGTGCCTAGTTGGAGCCTCTTCCCTGCCATCGTCCAGTGCCAGGCTTCAACCTCCCCGTCGCTGTCGACTCTCTTCCTACGCGGTTGTCCAGTGCCTGAACCTGTTTCCCGCTGTCGTGCAGTGCCTAGGACTTGGTCCGTGCTGTTGTCCAGGAGATTCAACCTCCACCCCCACCGGCAATCAAGGCAACTTGTGGTGAGTGCTTCTCGGAATATCTTCTAAATCCTATTCTCATGTGCTCCGTGGAGAAGAGAACAACAGCCATATACTTGCTTTGATGGATGGATAGAGACACGGTCATGTGGGATTAGAAAAAGTATCTTTGGAGTGAAAGGGGAAAATGGCAGAGTGCTTTGTTTATTTTTTTTAATTTATAAGAAAGCTCCCCCACATAAATTCCCAGCTCGACCAATTTCTTGACAATGAATTAGTTTGCAAGTCTCATTTTCTAATCCATAACCTGCCCCTCTGTATCCCATATATGTGAAATCCATGAGCTCTCTATTGCTTGTTATAACAAAGGAACATGGATTTTATGGTTCGATGTTCTTAATCCTTAAATTAACAATGATCTTATTTGTTGGCGACATCAAGGCACCTCATGGATCCTAGGCAGCCATCAACGAGAGGCCGCAGGTCTTCGTTGCATGCTGCCATAGGTGCCATTGGAGGAGTCCGACCTACACTTCGCCAAGAATCTAGAAGAAGCCCAATGGATTTTAGTACTGCTGCAACCCCACCAACGTGCACACAACATCTATCTCAACATGAGTCGACGGTCGGTGGTGGGAATCCCTCCTGGATGTCTGATTATAGGTACGCAATCTAGGTTCGGCAGACAATCAAGTTGGTTCATGTCTTGTTGGTTACTTCATGCATATATTCAACCATTTTTAAGCTGAACTCAGTGTACCTGACTGATGATATCAATGAGACTTAGATTACTGTGTGAACTCATTTTTTTGTAGCACTACCACCTCCCGGGGGGGTTATTACACTTCTCTACTCAACCAGGAGGATGCAAATGTTTTCAGATCTGATGTTGTTGAGGACCTTGATAATGAAGTGACAGAGTTGCCAGGGCTGAATGAAATAAACTCGCAGCCGATTAAGAGGGGCCGATCCAAGAATTTCAGTGAAGAGGAGGACCTAATGTTGGTTTCTGCTTATCTTAATGTAAGCAAAGATCCCATTATCGGTAGAGATCAAAAAGAAGGCACATTTTGGGAGAGAGTATGGAAATATTTTAACAAGAACAGGAAATTCGAGTCCGATCGTAATTGGTCATCATTGAAACATCGATGGCTTGCTATTCAGAAGGAAGTGAATATTTTTCAAGGTTACTATGATGCCATAGAAAGGAAAAATCAAAGTGGCAAGACGAGTGATGACAAGGTAAATTGTACATATGCTACCATTTTTTATTCTTCTTACTATGCCATGTACAGCTGGTCATATGTGTTAATCATGTGTTCTTTTCTAGCTTGCTGAAGCAAAGGCAGAATTTCGTGAAAGACAACATGGGAGGGCATTCTCTGTCTTCCATGTGTGGATGATTCTTAGGCATGAGCCAAAGTGGGCTTTCAAAGAATCAAAGCTAAAAGACCCACAAGAAACAAATAATGCTAGTAGTGATGCTCCTATCAACATTGATAGACCACCAGGGAGGAAAGCTGAGAAGGAAAAGGCACGGGCTAGAAAGCATGGTGCCTGTGATATTGATGGTGATCCTTTCTTTGAAGAATTAAAAAAGATGAGAGAATCACGGGAAGTAAATGACAAAGAACGAAAGGCCCTTGATGAGAAGTTCTATGAGTTGGAAAAGATTAAGGTTGAAGCAGAGCGAGATCGTCAGGACAAAGAGATAATGCAAACTGACACAAGCACAATGGATGACGAATCAAAACAGTACTTCAAGTTGATGAAAAAAGAGATTTTGATTCGTCGTTTTGGGAGTAGTCAGCCATAGGTGATTTAGTTTTTAGAATTTTAGTTCATTACTGCCATAAGTCTGCATGTAAGTACTTGAACAATCTGAGATTGACAATGTTCAAAACTCATAAAAATAATGAAGTGCATTTGCTAAGTTTAGCATTACATTCTTTTGTTACCAAAGAAAGCAGACCGTGAGGTCCAACCATTCTTTTGTTGTCTCAACATTGTAACACTAAAGAAAAAAAAACAAACGAGTTTAACCAATACTAAACTATTAGTGCTCTATTTGGTGCCCTTGTCGCTCCCACAGGTGCTCAACTAGATCTTCCTTAAGTTCATGGTGCATGAGAGAATCTTCAATTCTGTCCTGATGAACAAAGGATGAAAAATTTGATGTCCCTGCTCGTGACACAACTCGTTGCGTGTCAGCAGCAGTCTTGTCATATGGCACATCAAAACCAACAACATCACGTTCATCTTCAATTACCATGTTGTGTATTATTATGCATGCCATCATAATATCTCGAAGTGTTACTTCATCCCAGAATCGAGCTGGATTTCTAATGATAGCAAAGCGAGCCTACAACACACCAAAAGCACGCTCTACATCTTTCCTCTGAGACTCTTGAGCAGCAGCAAAATTTTTGTCCTTCAGATTTGTCGGGGCCTTGATTGTTTTCACAAATGTTGACCAAGGAGGATAAATCCCATCAGCAAGGTAGTAACCCATATCATAATTATGCCCGTTAACTGTATAAGTAACGTATGGAGCTTCACCTTTCACAAGTCTATCAAATAGAGGAGATCTACGCAAAACATTAATATCATTATGTGAACCGGGAAGACCAAAGAAGGCGTGCCAGATCCATAGATCCGTAGACGCAACTGCCTCAAGTATGATAGTTGGTTCTTTCACATGACCACAATACATACCGTGATGAGCTGTAGGGCAATTTTTCCACTTCCAGTGCATACAATCGATACTGCCAAGCATGCCAGGAAATCCACATTTTTCAGCAATATGAAGCAATCTAGTTGTGTCATCTTCATTTGGAGCCCTCAGGTATTCATTGCCAAACACTTCACAAATTGCTGCCACAAATTTTCTCAGACTCTCAATAGCAGTGCTTTCACCCATCCGAATATACTCATCAACATAATCTGCTGGAACACCATAAGCTAGTTGTCGAAAAGCTGCAGTAACCTTTTGCAAGCAGGTGAAACCATAATGACCGGCGGCATTAACTTTCTGAACAAAATATTTATCATGTTTTTCAACAGCTTCAGCTATCCTTTTGAACAAACGGGAACTCATCCGAAAGCGTCGTCGAAAAATCTTCTCGGGATATGTTGGATTCTCAGCAAAGTAGTCAAGATATAATTTTATAGCGTGTTCTCCTCTACTTCGATTGTAAACCTTATGTCCAAAAATTGAACCACGATGCTTTTTCCACTGCTTCAATTTTGTCTTCCAGTATTTACCCATCAAAAGAACAATGGAATAGTCAAGTTCATCTGCTAAATATTTATCTTGTTGATGTATCTTATACCTCCTAAAACTGGACATGTTTCTGAAACATATTGAAAAAATCGAATAAGAAATCAATTAATAGTGTATCAACATAGATGAAAATTATTTATGAACTCTCCTTCGTTTCATATTGACTAATCTTAAAACATCTATCCAATAATTGGAGTATCACGTCAACTTGAACTAGAGGAGAAGCGAGTAATAGCATCACGTCCAATTCAATTAGAGGAAGAGAGTAATGTGAATGTGTGGATGAAGTACTCCTAGGCCGCTAGGCGTGAATAGCATACCAGGCGTGATGAAAAGAAAAGCATACCAGACGTGATGAAAGCTGCAGACCTGCAGTATTCTCTCTGGCCGTCGGCCTGTCCCTGCGAACGCACGTGATGAAAGCTGCGCCAACCTCCTGCGTCTACAGGGTGAAGGAAGATGTGTTGCCAAATACCTAGGTCTCTGGTCGTCCAACGAAGCATAGCAACCGGCGCGCAAAACAAGTATGGCGTGGCGGAAAATCTTCCGCCAAAACCAATAGATAAAACCAGATTTAACTAAATGACGCTGTATAGGACTCACTGTTGGAGCTAACACAATTGTTGGGTCCTAAACATATTTCTATCCGGCCTTATTTCATTTTTTAAGGCCCAATTTTAGGTCCTACCCTTGGAGATGCTCTAAGAAAGCAAACAACATCTCACTTGAGAACCAGGTTGGACACGTAGTGACAACCAAACACCATATGTTACATGCAACAAGTTGAACCCAAGCTCACAGATACAAGCCTGACTCAGTCATACAAGCAACCAAACGCCCCTTATTGGGTGAACTGTACTACATCTTAAAGCAACTCAATTCCTACGGTCAAACTCAAACATTTGAGGTTGAACTTCACTTCATCTTTAAAGAAATACCAAACAACGATACAGATA
Source organism: Zea luxurians (assembly GCA_029449295.1). Lineage (NCBI taxonomy): Eukaryota > Viridiplantae > Streptophyta > Magnoliopsida > Poales > Poaceae > Zea > Zea luxurians. The sequence continues at coordinate 4,327,643 of JAOPSE010000090.1, forward strand.
TTGTAACAATTTGGCATATAGTTTGAAAACTTAAATTTCCTCCGCGATGTCCGGAGATTGAGGGAAAAAATAGCTTAATTTTTTCCTTAATCATCAGGAATCCAGATAGGATTTAAGTTTTCAAACTACCCCTAAAGACTCAGTCCGCAAATGGATAAATATTCACCAAATGTTTGCATTAGTAGTACCCCCATCCCCAGGTTTCCTTGTTTTTATCTACGTTGGGCTGTTACAGGAACAAACTATTCAAGAGGGAAAAATTGTACAAGTAAAAAAAAAACTACTCTGTATGACGAATCTTTCTACCATGCTGTACATGATACCTATGCTCAACACAATATACAGTGGCATGCTCGGAACGGGTGCATCGCTCAACTCATCCATAATTCCATATGCTTCAAATCGTCTCTACCAGAGCAACATCACAACCAGGCAATTTAATATCCGGGATGTAGAGGTTGATACTTCTCGTGCTGCGCGATGACACATTTGTTATCTTGAAGTGTATTATGTCCAGGGGTCAAGTTGTCGATCCGAAATGAGTTTGTCACTACGAACTGTAAGCACACTGTGTACATACACCCTTCAATCAAGAATCTTCTCGCCAGTTGAGAATACATTCCATACCAAAGTCCCTACCAGATAAAGCACTACCGATAACTCGAATACGTTGTCCCAAGAACCTGCGATTTTAGGTGGATTCATCAAGCGAGTTGGGTTTTAAAAATTGGTTGCTAGTGTGCAACGTACGAGAGTGATATTAGGACATACCATGCTGCAAGATGTATCCTGTTGCTGCTGTGCCAAATACACCCGCTAAGACCCCAGCCGTGTTGGAAAGACCAAGCAGTACACCCTGAAAAGACAGGAGGAGACCGACGGTTAGTACCTCATGGATTCGGTTACGTCTAGGGTAAAGTCCATTTTTCAACCTTCAACTATCAGTGTAGTCAGGAGTAAATTGACATCCTTGGTACAATTTTAGATATTCATTGTCAAAAGTAAAAAAAATATTTTACATAGGATAAAGATAAATGCATTTTCAAACAAAAAATAATAAGTGTTTTTTTCCACATGTGACACAATTCTATTAAAGTGACATCCAGTTTTCAACTCCGACTATCATGGAAGTTCAATTTTTCAACCTTCATTTCTGAAACTAGCTGACGTGTCAAGTGGGATGAAAAGCAGGGTGGAATTGCAATCGGATTGTGTTCTGTCTGGTTCCAAGAGTTGGGAGTATCCAGTGTCTAGTTTTGTAGTTTAGTGTTTGAAATCAGACCACCGTTATATTTGAAGGTTGAAATTGGACTTAACCTATATGTTTAAGATTCCAGAATTTTGCACAAAAGAATAATGAGGTTATAAGTTTTGCATGACATAAGACGTTCTATAGAACATGGAGGAAGAGATTACTGCATATCGAGGGCCTATATCTTGATGGTTTGAGTATAGACCAGACTGTGAAAATGCATCAGTTCCCTGCCATTGGAAAAACATAATGCAATCAACATGTTATGTTCAGAACACAATGGTAAATCTTAAAGAAAAGTTGTTATATGAAACTGTGTTGTTCTCTCACCCTAAAGAAAATGCCAAGATGAATAATTACCTGGCTACAAGCCATGCACAACACCGCCATGGCAGGCGAGTTGACATGGCTTAGTTGAGTTAGAAAAAATGCTGGCCCCAAGAATCCGATTGATTGCATGATCTGTCAAACATGAAAACACATATGACATAGTGGAAAGAGAAATCTATGCGTGAGAAAAAAAAAATCATCAGGCCACTGGATGAAATTTCATCACTCAGAAGTCAGAATGCATAGTGGTTACTCACTTTTTTCATCATACGGTTTCAGTTTGATGGTTCCGTGTGGAGTGTAAAATTCAGGATTTTTCTAAAATCTGGTGCCTAATTTTATGAAGTTGGCGACAAAGGGACACTTTACCTTACGAACAGTTGTCACAGATACTCCTCTGCTGACAAGTGTGTCTGCAATCCAACCACCAACATTTGCAGAAACCGCCATCGTGAACCAGGGAAGAACACAGATAAGGCCAGATTCCATGAGGTTGAATTTCAGAACCTATTTTCAAAGCAACTTTTTAATGCATGAATGGTAAAATTTCATGATATCCAGGTTGAAAATTTGATGTTTAGTGTTACCTGATTGTAGTATGTGGGCATCCATGTGAGCAAAATGAAAGTTCCCCAGTTATGGCAGAAATGAGAAACTATAAGTGCCCAAACAGGTGGTTTTGATAGTATTAATCTCCATGGAATTGTTTTAACAGGTTCGCCTGCTGTGCTCTGACTAGCAATAAGCTTCTTTTCTGCAGCACTTATTCCAGGATCTTCAAGTGGGGAACTATATGCCTTAAAAAGAAAAGTGCAATAAAATTCAAAGATGATACAATGAGACCAGAGGATAATATTTGCATCACTGGAATAATTTCGTGTATATAAAGCAACACCTGAAGATAAGAATACCTTGGTTGCCCATGTCGTGAACCAAACAAGCCCTAGGGATCCGAATGAAAAGAAGACTGATGGCCAACCGAACTTATGTATCAGCAAGGGGGAAAATGCAAGTCCTGTAACTGACCCAAGGTACATTCCACTATACACAAGAGATAATGATCTGCTCCTCTCTGATACAGGAACCCATTTCGAAAGAATATTGTTCATTGCAGGCATTGCAACCCCCTGAGGCAAGAGTGTATATGTTTTATCAGAAAGGTGTATCGATGATGTCAATAAAAAACATGCAGGTTTAAGCAACTCAAAGAAGTTCGCCAATTGTCATAGCTGGGTAAGGGTAGGATGACTTCTCAACGGTGAGAGAACAGGACTATTGGAGTGCATAGCTCCTTGTGAATCTACATTTTCAAAGATCTACAACTACTAATTTAAGCGCAACAATCATTCTAAGGAAGCAAAGGTAATTCCTCCAGGCAAAAGGAAGAAGCCTAGGGGAAATCACTCTACATTGAATCGACCATCATTCATACCATCAACAAGTTTATAAACTTGGATGATAGAGGAGTTGGCAAGTAACCGTAAATCAGTAAGAATCAATGCTTACCTCACCAATTCCCATGAAAGCCCGCACAACAAGAAGAAATGGCAACCCAAGATGTGCTGCAACAGGAGTAAGAGCTGTAGCTATGGACCACCAAACCACACCAAAACCAAGGACAGTCTTTCCTCCAACAGTATCTGCCCATATCCCTCCAGCTATCTGCGATGAAAACGGGGATAAAATCATACAGTAACATTTGTGTTTCTATTCCTAATGCAGAGTTCTCGCGCGAAGCAAGAATTTATGTTACCAACCTGAGTTAGGAGGTAGCCCCAGAAGAAAGATGACTGGATGAGACCAACAGTCTGTGGGTTCCAACCAAACTCTGCGGACATAGGCAGAATAGCAATGCTCATATTTACCTGCAAATGATGGTAATATAAATGCCTCACAAACAAAGTGACACTACAGTTCATGCACTCCTTGGAAACAACTGCTACATGTTTTCCAGTTGGTGTTACCGTGTTAGTGATAACAGGTACAGGAATATGACTAGAAGTATCGTATATATGGCAGCAGGGGCTGGAATGGGTTGGGGACTTGTAGTCTTGTAGATGCCACGAAAGATGAACAAGACAACGAGTTGTGCACACTAGCTAGTTACAATGGGTGGTTGATTCACCAAGGCATTGGTAATCTGAAGAGTAGAATCACCTCTCAGCAAGGACACCATCCAAGTCTCCAAGAGAGAAAATCTGCAGGGCTAATGGGACATTGAACACCCCATCTCACTCAAGGCAAGCACTCAGAACAGTCAAATTCAAGTTAGTGCCAGATTCTAGAGCATGGATCCTACTGGCTTGATCGGTTGTGGCCCTGTGGCCTTGTGGGCACTGGGCACTACCATGCAAGCGTGGGGTCGTAGCACACAATCAGTGACACGTACGCGGTCCATGTTGCAGAGTAGAAATGCGGAGAAGCAGAGGAAGACGATGGCCCAACGCTTGGGGAACTGTCCCTGCTCCTCCTCCTCACTGTCTCCCTCCGCCGCCGCAGGCGCCTCGGAGAGCAGAAGCCTCCTGACCGACGCCAGCAGCGCCCCGGTGTCTCCACCGCTCCCAGCCGCTTGAGGGTCGTCGTCATCGCGGCCGCGGCGCCTTCGCGGAGCTGTCTCCGGCTCCACGTCTGTCCCCCGGAACCCCCGTGTCCTGGCCCTATCCCCGGCCCGGACCCGCGGCGTCCTCGGCGAGCCGCCGGTCCTGCGCAGGTGGAACGGCGGCGCGGGGCAGGAGAGCGGAAGCAGGTGGAGGAGCATGGCTGCAGAAGGAGGGGGGAGAGAGGGGTTCTGGCGTACGTGTGCGGGCAGTGAGCAAGCGGCGCACGCGAAGCTCCCGCGGCTGCCGGTGGTGGCTGAGATTTTTTTCCCTCCTCTCTCGAGCTGTAGGCTGTAGCGGTGCCGTGGTGGTGTCGATAAGCCGAGCGCGCGCCGCGCGGAAGTGCGGGAGTGGTGCGGTGCGGCCGTGCGGGCTGCGACTGCGATTCTTCGGAGCGGGGCCGGGGGTGTGGCCGCCCCGGGGCCGGGGATACGAATGGCTATCGCACGCCGGGCACGGCTCGGGAATCGGGGTGCCGCCTCGTTATATCTGCCTACCTGGCGGCTGACGCGTGCGTTGGCGCCCGCCCCGGCTCCGACATGGCGACATCAGATGCAAAGCCAATAATAAGCCATCGAGTCGCACAGCCCGGCAACGGCCCACTGGTTTACACGCAAGCAGGCCATATTGCCCTGATGCGATGTTTCCTCCCACAAAAAATGTTGATTCTAGATTCTTTGTTTCCATGTGCGTAATATGTACTAGTGGGCCGGTAGCTTACACGTATCTATAACGCCAACCAAAGGAAAAGTCTCTCCAATCCAATAGGAGAGCTGAGCGACTCAATTCCTATGCTAAAGAAACATTTGTAACTGAAGCGTCCCCGATCCTTTGAGACTCAAATGTGATACAATTATTAGTCCCATTTGAGTCCCAGGAGGCTAGTAAACACATTTATACATCAGATGATACCAAATCTGCTTAAACGAGACAAACCTACAAAGGTGGCGAACAACTTTAAGAGTTGGTCCACAACTCGAGACATATCATCAGAGTGGGGCTGAAGCAGCCCGATATACGCAGTGAAGCAATTCAGCGGTCCAACAGCCACAGGCAAGGTTGGGAACAATCGTAACTCTTACCCGATCTCCTTTTTCTGAAAAACAACAAATAAGCAAGGGTGAGTACAAACGTACTCAGCAGCCCACCTTCACCCGCGGAATGGAGAAATCAGATATAATGCATGGAATATGTGGAGCTCAAGATATTTTGCAGAAACAGCAATATTTTATGCAGAGTTGTTTTGAAAAACATTTTGTATTTTTGCAAAGCGCATCCTCTCCAAAAGGAGCAGGAAGTTTTTCAGTATTATAACAAAATCCCCTGGACTAAACCATCCAGGTATCTTAGCAGTTCCCACTGGTTTTCATTTTCAAAAATAGCTACTGGACTTCCCGTCCACCATAGCTCACGGCTCAACCGCCGAACCTTTTAAAAACCACTTTTCTCAAAACCATCTCTTTTTTTGGAAAACAAAACATTAATTGCCATACCATACCAGACTCGTCCATTCCTGTGGACACAGACTATTCGAATAGGTTTGAACTCTGCGCAGAGGGGTACACTTTACCCACTAGTTCGGCTCTGCGATCTCATGGCCAATGAGACCCGAATCCGACTCTCTTTCTTTCCCCGCACGTCCTAACCTTAATGGTTATCTGGAAGGAGTCAGGCCACCACCATGTCCAAACCAGACAAAACTTTCCCCCTCCTTATCCTCCCGGTGCTCCCCAGCCTTCATAACCCTGGGGTTGGACCGTACGAGTTCAGATTGAGTGACTGCTGATAGTCGCCTAGAGGGGGGGGTGAATAGGGCGAAACTGAAATTTACAAAAATAATCACAACTACAAGCCGGGTTAGCGTTAGTAATAAAGAAACGAGTCCGCGAGAGAGGGCGCAAAACAAATCGCAAGAAAATAAGAGTGTGACACGAGGATTTGTTTTACCGAGGTTCGGTTCTCGCAAACCTACTCCCCGTTGAGGAGGCCACAAAGGCCGGGTCTCTTTCAACCCTTCCCTCTCTCAAACGATCCCACGGATCGAGTGAGCTTTCTCTTCTTCTCAATCAACCGGGAACGAAACTTCCCCGCAAGGGCCACCACACAATTGGTGCCTCTTGTCTTGGTTACAATTGAGTGTTGATCTCAAGAACAAGTGAGAAAGAAAAGAATGCGATCCAAGCGCAAGAGCTCGAAAGAACACAAGCAAATCACTCTCTCTAGTCACTATGGAGTTGTGTGGAATTTGGAGAGGACTTGATCTATTTGGTGTGTCTAGAATTGAATGCTAGAGCTCTTGTAGTAGTTGAGAAGTGGAAAACTTGGATGGCAATGAATGTGGGGTGGTTGGGGTATTTATAGCCCCAACCACCAAAAGTGACCGTTGCTGGAAGCAGTCTGTTCGATGGCGCACCGGACAGTCCGGTGCACACCGGACAGTCCGGTGCCCCTGCCACGTCACCATTGCCGTTGGATTCTGACCGTTGGAGCTTCTGACTTCTGGGCCCGCCTGGGTGTCCGGTGCACACCGGACATGTACTGTTTGATGTCCGGTGCACCGGTATGGGCGTGCCTGACGTCTGCGCGCGCTGCGCGCGCATTAAATGCACCGCAGGGAGCCGTTGGCGCCGCAGAGAGCCGTTGCTCCGCTGGCACACCGGACAGTCCGGTGCACACCGGACAGTCCGGTGAATTTTAGCGGAGCGGCTCTCGCGCGAACCCGAGGCTGGCGAGTTCCTGGAGACCGCGCTTCCTTGGAGCACCGGACATGTCCGGTGCACACCGGACAGTCCGGTGAATTATAGCGCGCCGGCTTCCGAGATTTCCCGAGGGCGAAGAGTTTGAGTTGGAGTCCTCTGGGCGCACCGGACACTGTCCGGTGCACACCGGACAGTCCGGTGCCTCCAGCCAGAGGTGCCCTCGGTTGCCTCGTTGCTCCTTTGTTGAATCCAACACTTGGTCTTTTTATTGGCTAAAAGTGAACCTTTTGCACCTGTATAACTTATGCACTAGAGTAAACTAGTTAGTCCAATATTTGTGTTGGACAATTCAACCACCAAAATTATTTAGGAACTAGGTGTAAGCCTAATTCCCTTTCAATCTCCCCCTTTTTGGTGATTGATGCCAACACAAACCAAAGCAAATATAGAAGTGCATAATTGAACTAGTTTACATAAAGTAAGTGCAAAGGTTGCTTGGAATTGAGCCAATATAAATACTTATATGATGCGCATGGATTGTTTCTTTGTTTTTGACATATTGGACCTCATTTGCACCATAAGTTTTGTTTTTGCAAACTCTTTTGTAAATTCTTTTCAACGTCATTTTGCAAGATAGTCAAAGGTAAATGAATAAGATTTTGCAAAGCATTTTCAAGATTTGAAATTTTCTTTGACTAAACAAAACTCCCCCTCAAATAAGGTCTCCTCTTAGTGTTCAAGAGGGTTTTCCATCAATTTTGAAAATACTACTTGCTCCCCCTTTAGAACACAAAGAGATACCAATTTTGAAATTTTCCAATCAACAAATTTATAAAATTAGGTGGTGGTGCGGTCGTGCGGTCCTTTTGCTTTGGGCTCATATTTTCTCCCCCTTTGGCATGAATCGCCAAAAACGGAATCATTAGAGCCCAATGAAGTACTTTCTCCCCCTTTGGTCATGAAATGAATGAGTGAAGATTATACCAAAGTTGGAGAGATGATGCGGAGCGACGGCGAAGAATGAGTAGTAGAGTGGAGTGGAAGCCTTTGTCTTCGCCGAAGACTCCTATTCGCTTTCAATATACCTATGACTTGGTTTGAAATACCCTTGAAAACACATTAGTCATAGCATATATAAAAGAGACATGATCAAAGGTATATTCATGTGCTATGTGTGCAAGTTTAGCAAAAGAAATTCCTAGAATCAAGAATATTGAGCTCATGCCTAAGTCGGGTAAAAGATTGTTCATCAAGTGGCTTGGTAAAGATATCGGCTAATTGATCTTTAGTGTTAATGTAAGAAATCTCGATATCCCCCTTTTGTTGGTGATCCCGAAGAAAATGATACCGAATGGCTATGTGCTTAGTGCGGCTGTGTTCGACGGGATTGTCGGCCAATTTGATTGCACTCTCATTGTCACATAGCAAGGGGACTTTGGTTAGTTTGTAACCGTAGTCCCGCAGGGTTTGCCTCATCCAAAGCAATTGCGCGCAACAATGGCCTGCGGCAATATACTCGGCTTCGGCGGTAGAAAGAGCGACCGAATTTTGCTTCTTTGAAGCCCAAGACACCAAGGATCTTCCCAAGAACTGGCAAGTCCCCGATGTGCTCTTCCTATTAATCCTACACCCCGCCCAATCGGCATCCGAATATCCAATCAAATCAAATGTGGATCCCCGAGGGTACCAAAGCCCAAACTTAGGAGTAAAAGCCAAATATCTCAAGATTCGTTTCACGGCCGTAAGGTGTGATTCCTTAGGGTCGGCTTGGAATCTTGCACACATACATACGGAAAGCATAATGTCCGGTCGAGATGCACATAAATAAAGCAATGAACCAATCATCGACCGGTATACCTTTTGATCCACGGACTTACCTCCCGTGTCGAGGTCGAGATGCCCATTGGTTGCCATGGGTGTCTTGATGGGCTTGGCATCCTTCATTCCAAACTTGCTTAGAATATCTTGAGTATACTTTGTTTGGCTGATGAAGGTGCCCTCTTGGAGTTGTTTGACTTGAAATCCTAGAAAATACTTCAACTCCCCCATCATTGACATCTCGAATTTTTGTGTCATGATCCTACTAAATTCTTCACATGTAGATTTGTTAGTAGACCCAAATATGATATCATCAACATAGATTTGGCATACAAACAAATCATTATCAAGAGTCTTAGTGAATAAAGTAGGATCGGCCTTTCCGACTTTGAAGCCATTTGCAATAAGGAAATCTCTAAGGCATTCATACCATGCTCTTGGGGCTTGCTTAAGCCCATAAAGCGCCTTAGAGAGCCTATAGACATGGTTAGGATACTCACTGTCTTCAAAGCCGGGAGGTTGCTCAACATAGACCTCCTCCTTGATTGGTCCATTGAGGAAGGCACTCTTCACGTCCATTTGATAAAGCTTGAAGCCATGGTAAGTAGCATAGGCTAATAATATGCGAATTGACTCAAGCCTAGCTACGGGTGCATAGGTTTCACCAAAATCCAAACCTTCGACTTGTGAATACCCCTTGGCCACGAGTCGAGCTTTGTTCCTAGTCACCACACCATGCTCGTCTTGCTTGTTGCGGAAGACCCACTTGGTTCCTACAACATTTTGGTTAGGACGTGGAACTAAGTGCCATACCTCGTTCCTCGTGAAATTGTTGAGCTCCTCTTGCATCGCCACTACCCAATCCGAATCTTGTAGTGCTTCCTCTACCCTGGTTGGCTCAATAGAGGAAACAAACGAGTAATGTTCACAAAAATGAGCAACACGAGATCGAGTAGTTACCCCCTTATAAATGTCGCCGAGGATGGTGTCGACGGGGTGATCTCGTTGTATTGCTTGGTGGACTCTTGGGTGTGGCGGCCTTGGTGGTTCATCCTCCTTGTCTTCATCACTTGAATCTCCCCCTTGATCGTTGCCGTCATTTTGAGGTGGCTCATCTTCTTGATCTTCTTGTTCAACATCTTGAGCCTCATCCTCAACTTGAGTTGGTGGAGATGCTTGCATGGAGGAGGATGGTTGATCTTGTGCACTTGAAGGCTCTTCGGATTCCTTAGGACACACATCCCCAATGGACATGTTCCTTAGCGCTATGCATGGAGCCTGTTCTTCACCTATATCATCAAGATCAACTTGCTCTACTTGAGAGCCGTTAGTCTCATCAAACACAACGTCACAAGAAACTTCAACAAGTCCTGAGGACTTGTTAAAGACTCTATATGCCTTTGTGTTTGAGTCATATCCTAGTAAAAAGCCTTCTACAGTTTTAAGAGCAAATTTAGATTTTCTACCTCTTTTAACTAGTATAAAACATTTGCTACCAAAAACTCTAAAATATGAAATATTGGGCTTTTTACCGGTTAGGAGTTCATAAGATGTCTTCTTGAGGATTCGATGAAGATATAACCGGTTGATGGCGTAGCAGGCAGTGTTGACCGCTTCGGCCCAAAACCGATCCGGTGTCTTGTACTCATCAAGCATGGTTCTTGCCATGTCCAATAGAGTTCGATTCTTCCTCTCCACTACACCATTTTGTTGTGGAGTGTAGGGAGAAGAGAACTCATGCTTGATGCCCTCCTCCTCAAGAAAACCTTCAATTTGAGCGTTCTTGAACTCCGTCCCATTGTCGCTTCTAATTTTCTTGATCCTTAAGCCGAACTCATTTTGAGCCCGTCTCAAGAATCCTTTTAAGGTCTCTTGGGTATAAGATTTGTCCTGCAAAAAGAACACCCAAGTGAAGCGAGAATAGTCATCCACAATTACAAGACAATACTTACTACCGCCGATGCTCATGTAAGCGATCGGGCCGAATAAATCCGTGTGTAGAAGCTCCAGTGGCCTGTCGGTAGTCATGATGTTTTTGTGTGGATGATGGATGCCAACTTGCTTCCCGGCTTGGCATGCGCTACAAATTCTGTCTTTCTCAAAATGAACATCGGTTAGTCCCAAAATGTGTTCTCCCTTTAGAAGCTTGTGAAGATTCTTCATTCCAACATGGGCTAGTCGGCGGTGCCAGAGCCAACCCAAGTTAGTCTTAGCAATTAAGCAAGTGTTGAGTTCAGCTCTATGAAAATCTACTAAGTATAGCTGACCCTCTAACACTCCCTTAAAAGCTATTGAATCATCACTTCTTCTAAAGACAGTAACACCTATATCAGTAAAAAGACAGTTGTAGCCCATTTGACATAATTGGGATACAGAAAGCAAATTGTAATCTAAAGAATCTACAAGAAAAACATTGGAAATAGTATGGTCAGGAGATATAGCAATTTTACCCAAACCTTTGACCAAACCTTGATTTCCATCCCCGAATGTGATAGCTCGTTGGGGATCTTGGTTTTTCTCATATGAGGAGAACATCTTTTTCTCCCCTGTCATGTGGTTTGTGCACCCGCTATCGAGTATCCAACTTGAGCCCCCGGATGCATAAACCTACAAAACAAGTTTAGTTCTTTGTTTTAGGTACCCAAACGGTTTTGGGTCCTTTGGCATTAGATACAAGAACTTTGGGTACCCAAACACAAGTCTTGGAGCCCTTGTGTTTGCCCCCAACAATTTTGGCAACTATCTTGCCGGATTTGTTAGTCAAAACATAAGATGCATCAAAGGTTTTAAATGAAATGGCATGGTCATTTGATGCATTAGTAATTTTCTTTCTAGGCAACTTAGCACGGGTTGGTTGCCTAGAACTAGATGTCTCACCCTTATACATGAAAGCATGGTTAGGGCCAGAGTGAGACTTCCTAGAATGAATTTTCTTAATCTTGCTCTCAGGATAGCCGGCAGGGTACAAAATGTAACCCTCGTTATCCTGAGGCATGGGAGCTTTGCCCTTAACAAAGTTAGATAAGTTCTTTGGAGGGGCATTAATTTTGACATTGTCTCCCTTTTGGAAGCCAATGCCATCCTTAATGCCAGGGCGTCTCCCATTATAGAGCATGCTTCTAGCAAGTTTAAATTTTTCATTTTCTAAGTCATGCTCTCTAATCTTAGCATTAAGTTGTGCTATGTGATCATTTTGTTTTTTAATTAAGGCTAGGTGATCATGGATAGCATCAACATTAATATCTCTACATCTAGTACAAATGGAAATATGCTCAACATTAGATGTAGAGGGTTTGCAAGATTTTAGTTCAACAACCTTAGCATGCAACATATCATTTTTAGTTCTAAGGTCGGAAATGGTGGCATTGCAAACATCAAAATTCTTAGCCTTAGTAATTAATTTCTCATTCTCATTTCTAAGGCTAGCAAGAGAAATGTTCAATTCTTCAATCCTAGCAAGCAAATCATCATTATCATCTCTAGGATTTGGAATTGAAACATTGCAAATATGAGAATCAACCTTAGCTAACAAATTAGCATTTTCATTTCTAAGGTTGTCTATAGTCTCATGGCAAGTGCTTAGCTCACTAGACAATTTTTCACATTTTTCTATTGCTAGAGCATAAGCATTTTTAACCTTAACATGCTTCTTATTTTCTTTAATAAGGAAGTCCTCTTGAGAATCCAAGAGATCATCCTTCTCATGTATAGCACTAATCAATTCATTTAATTTTTCCTTTTGTTGCATGTTGAGGTTAGCAAAAAGAGTACGCAAGTTTTCCTCCTCATTTTTATCATCCTCATCACTAGATGTTTCATATTTAGTGGAGGACCTTGATTTTACCTTCTTTTTGCCGTCCTTGGCCATGAGACACTTGTAGCCGACGTTTGGGAAGAGGAGGCCCTTGGTGACGGCGATGTTGGCGGCGTCCTCGTCGGAGGAGGAGTCGCTTGAGCTTTCGTCGGAGTCCCACTCCCGACAAACATGGGCATCGCCGCCCTTCTTCTTGTAGTATCTCTTTTTCTCCTTCCTCTTGCCCTTCTTGTCGTCGCCCCTGTCACTGTCACTTGACATAGGACATTTTGCAATAAAGTGACCGGGCTTACCACACTTGTAGCAAACCTTCTTGGAACGGGATTTGTAATCTTTCCCTTTCCGTTGCTTGAGGATTTGCCGGAAGCTTTTGATGATTAGGGCCATCTCCTCGTTGTCGAGCTTGGAGGCGTCAATCGGTTGTCTACTTGGTGTAGACTCCTCCTTCTTCTCCTCCGTTGCCTTGAAGGCCACCGGTTGCGCCTCGGATGTGGAAGGCTCGTCAAGCTCGTTGATCTTCTTGGAGCCCTTAATCATGCATTCAAAGCTTACAAAATTCCCGATAACTTCCTCGGGAGTCATTAGCGGATATCTAGGATTACCACGAATTAATTGAACTTGTGTGGGGTTAAGGAAAATAAGGGCTCTTAGAATAACCTTAACCACTTCGTGGTCATCCCATTTTGTGCTCCCGAGGTTGCGCACTTGGTTCACCAAGGTCTTGAGCCGGTTGTACATGTCTTGTGGCTCCTCCCCTTGGCGAAGACGGAAGCGACCGAGCTCCCCCTCGATCGTTTCCCGCTTGGTGATTTTGGTGAGTTCATCACCCTCGTGCGCCGTCTTGAGTAGGTCCCAAATCTCCTTGGCATTCTTCAACCCTTGTACTTTGTTGTATTCCTCCTTGCTTAGAGAGCCAAGGAGGATGGTTGCGGCTTGGGAGTTGAAGTGCTCGATTTGGGCCACTTCGTCCGTGTCATAGTCCTCATCCCCTACGGATGGTACCTGTACACCATACTCAACAACATCCCATAATCTTTTGTGGAGAGAGGTTAGATGAAATCGCATCAAATTACTCCACATAGCATAATCTTCACCATTAAAAGTTGGTGGTTTGCCTAATGGGACGGATAGTAAAGGTGTATGTTTAGGAATGCGAGGGTAGCGTAGGGGAATCTTACTATACTTCTTACGCTCTTGGCGTTTAGAAGTGACGGACGCCGCGTCGGAGCGGAGGTAGATGTCGATGAAGTGTCGGTCTCGTAGTAGACCACCTTCCTCATCCTCTTGTGCTTGTCCCCACTCCGATGCGGCTTGTGAGAAGAAGATTTTTCCTTCTTTTCCTTGTGGTGAGAAGAGGAAGATCTTTTCTCCTTCCGCTTAGAGGAGTTCTTCTTCTTCTCTCTTCTCTTGGTGCGGGACTCTTCCGATGAAGTGCTCCCTTGGCTTGTAGTGGGCTTGTCGCCGGTCTCCATCTCCTTCTTGGCGTGATCTCCCGACATCACTTCGAGCGGTTAGGCTCTAATGAAGCACCGGGCTCTGATACCAATTGATAGTCGCCTAGAGGGGGGGTGAATAGGGCGAAACTGAAATTTACAAAAATAATCACAACTACAAGCCGGGTTAGCGTTAGTAATAAAGAAACGAGTCCGCGAGAGAGGGCGCAAAACAAATCGCAAGAAAATAAGAGTGTGACACGAGGATTTGTTTTACCGAGGTTCGGTTCTCGCAAACCTACTCCCCGTTGAGGAGGCCACAAAGGCCGGGTCTCTTTCAACCCTTCCCTCTCTCAAACGATCCCACGGATCGAGTGAGCTTTCTCTTCTTCTCAATCAACCGGGAACGAAACTTCCCCGCAAGGGCCACCACACAATTGGTGCCTCTTGCCTTGGTTACAATTGAGTGTTGATCTCAAGAACAAGTGAGAAAGAAAAGAATGCGATCCAAGCGCAAGAGCTCGAAAGAACACAAGCAAATCACTCTCTCTAGTCACTATGGAGTTGTGTGGAATTTGGAGAGGACTTGATCTATTTGGTGTGTCTAGAATTGAATGCTAGAGCTCTTGTAGTAGTTGAGAAGTGGAAAACTTGGATGGCAATGAATGTGGGGTGGTTGGGGTATTTATAGCCCCAACCACCAAAAGTGACCGTTGCTGGAAGCAGTCTGTTCGATGGCGCACCGGACAGTCCGGTGCACACCGGACAGCCCGGTGCCCCTGCCACGTCACCATTGCCGTTGGATTCTGACCGTTGGAGCTTCTGACTTCTGGGCCCGCCTGGGTGTCCGGTGCACACCGGACATGTACTGTTTGATGTCCGGTGCACCGGTATGGGCGTGCCTGACGTCTGCGCGCGCTGCGCGCGCATTAAATGCACCGCAGGGAGCCGTTGGCGCCGCAGAGAGCCGTTGCTCCGCTGGCACACCGGACAGTCCGGTGCACACCGGACAGTCCGGTGAATTTTAGCGGAGCGGCTCTCGCGCGAACCCGAGGCTGGCGAGTTCCTGGAGACCGCGCTTCCTTGGAGCACCGGACATGTCCGGTGCACACCGGACAGTCCGGTGAATTATAGCGCGCCGGCTTCCGAGATTTCCCGAGGGCGAAGAGTTTGAGTTGGAGTCCTCTGGGCGCACCGGACACTGTCCGGTGCACACCGGACAGTCCGGTGCCTCCAGCCAGAGGTGCCCTCGGTTGCCTCGTTGCTCCTTTGTTGAATCCAACACTTGGTCTTTTTATTGGCTAAAAGTGAACCTTTTGCACCTGTATAACTTATGCACTAGAGTAAACTAGTTAGTCCAATATTTGTGTTGGACAATTCAACCACCAAAATTATTTAGGAACTAGGTGTAAGCCTAATTCCCTTTCAACTGCCCACACAGTCTCGAGTGGTTGTACTATTAAGGAGTACATGTAGTGAAGATGACAAACCGATCCTTATATGAGGGGACAATCCTTCTGCTCACGCCTAAACCAGCTGAGCCAACACCTTAGGCCCTCTCCTAAACCAGGGAGTCCCTGATTATCCCACTCACAAGGTGATAAGGGTGAAAACCCTTCATCACACACATTTTGAAAAGCATTTTCTTTTGAAAACTCACACCTGTTCTCAAATCATTTGGAACATATATATCAGGGATTGATTGCGGCAAGCGGCTGGGTGGCCATAATAACTTGTCTCAAAATCATATCATGCATAAAATAACAGGCTGAGGGTTGTGGTTGAAAAATCATAGGTAATTTATGCATCAAAGGGATCCAGTGAGCTTGTCGTGCTTATTCGGGAAGGGGGAAGGGGATCTCGCGGAACTGGCTTCTGGCTCCACCGCCTGGCGTAGACTTGCAGATCTGGCCTCCACGAGATGGCACGAACGCTCCGATAACTATGCAACATGAACAAGCAAACATACAAACAAGCAAGTATACCATCAAATATTTAGTATAGTGGTCAGAATAGCGATATATGGATGGGTAGAGTCTTGAGTAGAATCTGTGTCATGTGGTGTTGTGATATTACTGGTGGTGGAGCGGAGGTGCTTACTAGGAGGGTGGACTGGAGGCGAAGCGACACTATGCGTGTAGCCGGCAGAGCAGAGTAACTGAGTGGGTGGGGTGTTTGCCTTGGTTGAGGGTGTTGAGTGTGTGTGGAGAGGGAGAGGGTAGCTGGGTGTATTTATAGCTGGGTGTATGTGGTGTAGCACAGTGAAGTTCACTGTTGGTGAGAATAGTGACGAATGAATCGTCTGACTTAGTATGAATAGGAGAGTTATAGGCAGAATATGGGACAAGAGTATTTTGGAATATGGACCATGCTTAAGGGATGACATGGTTGGATAGGGAATAGTTTGATAAAAATTTAGAAACAAGAATTATTGGAATCTGAGTTTGGGAGCCTGGTTCGAAGGAATCTCAAAGTTAAGCGTGCTCAACTTGGAGAAACCTAGGATGGGTGACCAGATGGGAAGTTCCCACTGGAAGGAAAATCACAGTCACCGGAGTTCGTATGACTGGAATATGGGTCTGGCTGGTCTTAGGTGGACTGGACAACATGATGTATGAGTAGTTGAAATTTGGGGTGATTGGCTAATCGATGAATACTAACGATGAATAGTAACGATGAATAGCGACGACGAAAAGCTACTATAAATAGCATCGATGTGTAGTAACGATGATGAATAGTAACCTTGAATAGCAACGATGGTGAATAGTGTCAGTGAATAGTAATGATGAATAGTAACGGTGAATAGTGATGGTGAATAGTCGTATGAACGAACGATGAACGAACGATGAACGATGAATAGGAACTATGAACGAACGGACGAACGATCAAATGATCGGACGAACGAACGATCGGAATTTCGGCAGCATAACGGCAGGACAAAGATTATCTGGAAGAACGATGAATAGGGACCATGAATGAACGATGAACGATGAATAGGAACTATGAACGAACGATGAACGATCGAATGATCGAACGAACGATCGGAATTTCGACAGCATAACGGTAGGAAAAAGATTATTTGGACGAACGAACGGACGAACGATCGAACGATCGGACGAACGGACGAACGAACCATGAACGATCGAACGATCGGACGAACGAACGAACAAACTAAGAACAGGGGACGAACGATCGAAGAACGATCGAACGATCCTTGTGCTAGTGTGTGCTTGTGTGGAACATGGAGTGGGTGTGTGTGTGGGGGGGGAAGAGAGTTGCCATGAAATGGCTTGGGGTGGGATGAGAGGAGGCCCTTGCCCCTTTATTTATAGCCATGGTGGGAGGATTAGGGGGAGGGATGAGAGGATTAGTGGGAGGATGAGAGGATTAGTGGGAGATTAGCATGTATTTGTCTTGTATAAGTGAGATTAGCTTGTAGAGCTCACCGTATGACACTGGAGGCATACATATACGTATGAGCATGAGAAAGGTTATGAAGAAAATATTTGTAGGGACTTGAAAAATGATTCTGAAGGTATTTCTCAAGAGGAAAAATATCTGGAGATATATCGGTGGAATATTTGGGCAGTATTTCTGGAAAGAACTTAAAGGGGATCACTAGGGAAATATCTGGGCAGTATTTCTGGAAACAATTTGAGGGGGATCACTGGTGAAATATTTGTAGGATATTTTGAGGAGGATTTTAGAGAGAATATAGACCACTATACTTTATTTGTTGATATCAACTCGCAAACAAACATTTTGAAATGAAATTTGAAATTCATTTTGAATTTATAGCAAGTTTGAGAAAATTTCAGGATTTGAATTTTTGGGATGCTACAAATCTACCCCACTTAAAATGAATCTCGTCCTCGAGATTCGGCTCAGAAGGGTTATGGGTATAGCTTTACTTCAGCTACATATCTTCACTTTGCAGACTCTTCGAGGAGATAGAGCTTCAACAAAATCTGGCCTTTGAGGGGCATCCGGTTGCTGATTGCAAACGCTGGTTCTGGCTACTCAATATCATCTTCAGGCTTCTAGGTTTCGCTTGACAGCTAGCTTATTGAAGAAGCATCGATGCCAACACGCAAACCTTTCTCTTGCGAACTTCCACATGGATTCCTTCCTTGATTGGTCTTCTGGTGCTTCATCAACAAAACTTGGGTGACCACTTCTCATCCAGAAACTTATATGCTTTGATGATCTGGTCCTCCACAAGCTTGCTACAGGCCTTCTTCTTTTTTTTCTCCATAGCAGGAACCTTACCGGAACACTACCCCACTTAAAAAGAATGAGGGTAGATCTCTTGAATCTTGGGGATTTGAACTCCTTGAAGTACCTCATAACAAGGGTGTTACGGGGCCTCCTTCTGATGTTGCTGCTTGACCAGGCTGCGGAGAGATGACTGGCACAGGGTTGATTCTGGGAGAACCTTCTTCTTATCTTCCCTTCACTATCTTCTTTTCTCTTCTCACTTTTCACTTTTCACTGCCTCTTTCTTTCTCTTTGCTCTTCCCACTCGAGGATTCTATCAAAGAGTATTACTATCATACACTGGAGGAAACCAAAGACTATGAACCATGTGCAACAGTCTTCAACCCAAGAATCACCGAGCATTGTGATCTTAGGGGCGAGGGAGTGGGAAATGGAGTTGCTTGCTATTTGGCAGGGGGTTTATCTGGAGTGTGCTTTGCTTTGAGCGAGATGGGAGTTGGCGGGGGGGGGGGGGGGGGGGGTTTATAGGCGAGCGGGGGTGCTCAGGGGGGTGTGGAGTGGTAGTGATGGAGCAGGTGACACGAGGCAGCAGGCGCGACATGGGGAGGGGGGCCTGTTGCCGGCGATGATGGCGGTGGGTGCGCTGCAAAAGGGGGCGTGGGTGGCGGTGGGGGTGCGCATGGAGGCGGGCACGCGTGCGGGGGGCACGGGTGAGTGGTGGGGTCAATGACCCTGATGTTTGTGGTCTCTGATTCCAAGAATCTTTGCCTCTCTGTATGTTAATAACTCTTTTTGTCCTCTTTTCCTGTTTACTTTGACTCAGGGGCAGTGCTTTGATTCTCACGGTCGGTCCTTTTGACTGAGCGACTGGATAGGTTCCTTCTGTAGCTTGTTCCAGGCTTCAAGGGTAAGCTTTCTGTTGGTGACTTGTTCTCAAATGCTTCGGATTAAGAACAAGGCAACATAAAAAGTGTTAAATGATAAGGTCCTTCGTCCTTTTGAAACATTATTTCCCTTCGGGATTTAATGTGCTCCGGACGAAGGTTGCAAATAGTATATCTTCGTAAGCACAATAAGTTATGACGAAGGACTTACACGCAACATAAGAAGTAATACAAACATTTAAATCTCATAATATCATTTCTATTTTATTATCGCATAACAATAGAAATGACTTTAGATTACAAGTGTACCTTCGGATTGCAGGAAGACAGAAGTACAAGGATGACGCAAAAGCAAATGCCAAGTCAGCGTGAACAGTACGGGAGTACTGTTCATCTATTTATAGACGTGGGACGCAGCCCATGTAAAATTACATTCATGCCCCTTACATTTGTTAATGACTTATGGGAATATGTTAAGGCCTACGTAGTCTTTTCATCTTTAAGTCGGTTCCCCTTTCTGTTATCGCGACGAAGCTTTCCTGCGCACAGCTTCGGCTGTGCACCATCCTTCGTACAGCTTGGTAGTCAGCCTGTCCTTCATCTCAATCCCTCTTCGTCTGGCTTAGGCTTCGTCCTGACCGTACTCCATGTTCATAATTCTGAGTCCGAAGATACCTGTTCATATAATTCACTTGGAAAACATTGTCAAATCATGTTTTTGAGGACCTTCGGAGGACGAAGGCCCCCAACACTTTCCGATATCTTCTTTGGTGAGGCACTTTTCTCTTGAGATGGGTTAAGATGAGAATGGAAGCATAAGGTGAGGATTGGATCTAATTTGTGATCTATGTTTTTAGAGAAAACCTTTCTTAAAAAGAAAGAGAACACACAAGCTCAGCAATGATAAGCACAAACAAATCAAATGTTTCGAATAAGGGAAGAATAGAGTTTTCCAAATCACGAACTACTCAGATTCGGGGGTTAAGCATAACTACTATTGCTCGGCTCCTGAACTGAGAACTATGCTAAACAGGACTTATGAGCACTAACGTTAAAGCGTCACATATGCACTCAAAAGGGGAGAAAACATCAAGCGAAATTCATTTTAAAATGCCCTAGGGGGCCACACATTAGAGTTTTTTTCAAAACACGAGGCTACACGGTTACCTCTCATACATGCAGGGCTCTAGCCAAAGTGAAGAAAAACTTCACTACCCAATGCATGCAGAGGACTGGGCATAACTAACTTTAGACCAGACAACTTCTCTTCTGGCAAGGCTGGCGCACAACTTCAATCTGAGACATCTCCTGGATGGGTCAAGAGGGAGCTGATGTTGATGACTTCTTCTGGCGGCAATTGAGATGGCAAGACGGGGTCGAACTCTTCTTCAAGCTGGACTGGCTCTTCTAGCTCCTCAGAGGGCGGTGGTGCTGGCGGGGTGCTTGCAGCTTCTTCCTTGACTTCAAGGGATGGTGCTGGAATCTTCTTCATGGTGAGGGGCTCACACAACTCCGGCGGGGGATCTTGGGAGGACTTGGGGTGCTCTTGCTTATCCATAGCATGAGGGAAGACTGGAATTCCTTCCAAGACTATGGCTCCTTCCGGTAGTTCCCAAGCCTTCTTCTCTCCTCTGATAGAGACCGGGTGACCTTCAAGAATCTGGGGGTCTTCAGCTTTGATGGGTTGAACAGGGTTGGATGGAGCGGGCTCTTGGATCCACAGGGCTCTACGTTAGTTATGGGTGACCAAGTAGGCCTCCATCAACTTCTGGACGTGCTCATCCTCGGCTTGCTTCAGGGCTTCAACAGCAATGACTTCACGACTCTCCAAGGCAATTGCACGGGCTTGAGCTGTGGTGAGCTCCACATGCAACTGACGGTTGCGCTTCTCTGCATCTTCTGCTCGGGCAATCATCTGACGGTGGTGCCGAGCCAAGAAATCATATTGCGCATCCAGGGTGAGCAGGTATGCAGTGAGGTACACGACTGTGGGGTCGTCCTCAAGCAGTTGCTTCCCTTCCAATGCACGCATCCTGGCCATCCAAGCGGGACGGTCTCTCTGAAAGGGCGAAAAGAATCTGAGCGGTGTGTCAGCCACTTCTTCTTCATAGATCTGACACAGGGCCCTCAATGCCTTGCGAGCGACGACTTGGCAGGTGTCTCTGAATCTGTGCCCAGCAGCAGTGACACTCCATTCCACATGGTGTGGACTGGATCCAATGTATACAGTCACGACACACTTCTCTGTGCCATGCTCGACAAACTCACGACCATCATACTCTGGTTGGCTCCTGATTTCGAGGCGAACTGTGCATGCTCTCAGCAACTTGGGGAAACCATCTTCATTCTGGCAAAAGCTGGTTTGGCACTGAACCTCCATCTGACTTCTGAGAGAAGGAAAGGGGGAAAGCATTTTTGAAATGAAGGGATGAGAGCAAGAATTTTTTTAAGAAAATAGTTTGGACTCAAAAACTTTTGATCAGGCTAAGGGGTTACGTCCTGCGGCCAACCTAACAGCTCTGATACCACCTGAAGCGTCCCCAATCCTCTAGGACTCAAATGTGATACAATTACTAGTCCCAGGAGGCTAGTAAACACATTTATACATCAGATGATACCAAATCTGCTTAAACGAGACAAACCTACAAAGGTGGCGAACAACTTTAAGAGTTGGTCCACAACTCGAGACATATCATCAGAGTGGGGCTGAAGCAGCCCGATATACGCAGTGAAGCAATTCAGCGGTCCAACAGCCACATGCAAGGTTGGGAACAGTCGTAACTCTTACCCGATCTCCTTTTTCTGAAAAACAACAAATAAGCAAGGGTGAGTACAAATGTACTCAGCAGCCCACCTTCACCCGCGGAATGGGGAAATCAGATATAATGCATGGAATATGTGGAGCTCAGGATATTTTGCAGAAACAACAATATTTTATGCAGAGTTGTTTTGAAAAACATTTTGCATTTTTGCAAAGCGCATCCTCTCCAAAAGGAGCCGGAAGTTTTTCAGTATTATAACAAAATCCCATGGACTAAACCATCCAGGTATCTCAGCAGTTCCCACTGGTTTTCATTTTCAAAAACAGCTACTGGACTTCCCGTCCACCATAGCTCACGGCTCAACCGCCGAACCTTTTAAAAACCACTTTTCTCAAAACCATCTCTTTTTTTGGAAAACAAAACATTAATTGCCATACCATACCAGACTCGTCCATTCCTGTGGACACAGACTATTCGAATAGGTTTGAACTCTGCGCAGAGGGGTACACTTTACCCACTAGTTCGGCTCTGCGATCCCATGGCCAATGAGACCCGAATCCGACTCTCTTTCTTTCCCCGCACGTCCTAACCTTAATGGTTATCCGGAAGGAGTCAGGCCACCACCATGTCCAAACCGGACAAAACTTTCCCCCTCCTTATCCTCCCGGTGCTCCCCAGCCTTCATAACCCTGGGGTTGGACCGTATGAGTTCAGATTGAGTGACTGCCCACACAGTCTCGAGTGGTTGTACTATTAAGGAGTACAGGTAGTGAAGATGACAAACCAGTCCTTATATGAGGGGACAATCCTTCTGCTCACACCTGAACCAGCTGAGCCAACACCTTAGGCCCTCCCCTAAACCAGGGAGTCCCTGATTATCCCACTCACAAGGTGATAAGGGTGAAAACCCTTCATCACACACATTTTGAAAAGCATTTTCTTTTGAAAACTCACACTTGTTCTCAAATCATTTGGAACATATATATCAGGGATTGATTGCGGCAAGCGGTTGGGTGGCCATAATAACTTGTCTCAAAATCATATCATGCATAAAATAACAGGCTGAGGGTTGTGGTTGAAAAATCATAGGTAATTTATGCATCAAAGGGATCTAGTGAGCTTGCCGTGCTTATTCGGCGAAGGGGGAAGGGGAGCTCGCGGAACTGGCTTCTGGCTCCACCGCCTGGCGTAGACGTGCAGATCTGGCCTCCACGAGATGGCACGAACGCTCCGATAACTATGCAACATGAACAAGCAAACATACAAACAAGCAAGTATACCATCAAATATTTAGTATAGTGGTCAGAATAGCGATATATGGATGGGTAGAGTCTTGAGTAGAATCTGTGTCATGTGGTGTTGTGATATTACTGGTGGTGGAGCGGAGGTGCTTACCAGGAGGGTGGACTGGAGGCGAAGCGACACTATGCGTGTAGCCGGCAGAGCAGAGTAACTGAGTGGGTGGGGTGTTTGCCTTGGTTGAGGGTGTTGAGTGTGTGTGGAGAGGGAGAGGGTAGCTGGGTGTATTTATAGCTGGGTGTATGTGGTGTAGCACAGTGAAGTTCACTGTTGGTGAGAATAGTGACGAATGAATCGTCTGACTTAGTATGAACAGGAGAGTTATAGGCAGAATATGGGACAAGAGTATTTTGGAATATGGACCATGCTTAAGGGATGACATGGTTGGATAGGGAATAGTTTGATAAAAATTTAGAAACAAGAATTATTGGAATCTGAGTTTGGGAGCCTGGTTCGAAGGAATCTCAAAGTTAAGCGTGCTCAACTTGGAGAAACCTAGGATGGGTGACCAGATGGGAAGTTCCCACTGGAAGGAAAATCACAGTCACCGGAGTTCGTATGACTGGAATATGGGTCTGGCTGGTCTTAGGTGGACTGGACAACATGATGTATGAGTAGTTGAATTTTGGGGTGATCGGCTAATCGATGAATAGTAACGATGAATAGTGACGGCGAAAAAGTTACTATAAATAGCATCGATGGGTAGTAACGACGATGAATAGTAATAATGATGAGTAGTAACCTTGAATAGTAACGATGGTGAATAGTGTCAGTGAATAGTAATGATGAATAGTAACGGTGAATAGTGATGGTGAATAGTCGTATGAACGAACGATGAACGGTGAATAGGAACTATGAACGAACGGACGAACGATCGAATGATCGAACGAACGATCGGAATTTCGGCAGCATAACGGCAGGACAAAGATTATCTGGAAGAACGATGAATAGGGACCATGAATGAACGATGAACGATGAATAGGAACTATGAACGAACGATGAACGATCGAATGATCGAACGAACGATCGGAATTTCGGCAGCATAACGGTAGGAAAAAGATTATTTGGACGAACGAACGGACGAACGATCGAACGATCGGACGAACGGACGAACGAACCATGAACGATCGGACGAACGATCGAACGATCGGACGAACGAACGAACAAACTAAGAACAGGGGACGAACGATCGAAGAACGATCGAACGATCCTTGTGCTAGTGTGTGCTTGTGTGGAACATGGAGTGGGTGTGTGAGGGGGGGGGAAGAGAGTTGCCATGAAATGGCTTGGGGTGGAATGAGAGGAGGCCCTTGCCCCTCTATTTATAGCCATGGTGGGAGGATTAGGGGGAGGGATGAGAGGATTAGTGGGAGGATGAGAGGATTAGTGGGAGATTAGCATGTATTTGTCTTGTATAAGTGAGATTAGCTTGTAGAGCTCACCGTATGACACTGGAGGCATACGTATACGTATGAGCATGAGAAAGGTTATGAAGAAAATATTTGTAGGGACTTGAAAATGATTCTGAAGGTATTTCTCAAGAGGAAAAATATCTGGAGATATATCGGTGGAATATTTGGGCAGTATTTCTGGAAAGAACTTAAAGGGGATCACTAGGGAAATATCTGGGCAGTATTTCTGGAAACAATTTGAGGGGGATCACTGGTGAAATATTTGTAGGATATTTTGAGGAGGATTTTAGAGAGAATATAGACCACTATACTTTATTTGTTGATATCAACTCACAAACAAACATTTTGAAATGAAATTTGAAATTCATTTTGAATTTAGAGCAAGTTTGATAAAATTTCAGGATTTGAATTTTTGGGATGCTACAGTAACGAGAAATTATAATAATAGTAAGAGGACCGTGCATTGTTACGGTTTCTATATCACATGGATTTATTTTGTTTTAATAGAATCTAAAAATATGATTTTTGTTGGTTAGGTGAGCATGAATATCGAAAAATAACTAAGGTTCTAACCCTCACTTATGCGAGTGATTGAGCGAAGGATAATGCACTTTACATATAGTAAAGACGTCCAACATCATCTAAACGAGAAGCATTTGTCTCGAGTAGACCCTATTGGAAAACCCTAACCCTAGAACAGGGTGGAGATATGTATTAATAGACTTGGTGTTGGGTATGGCCCATTACAGAAGGGCGAGAGGGTAAAATACATAGGGAAGACTGCCAAACCCTAATACAATTCTAACACTCCCCGCAGTCACAACTCCATCCTGTACATATGTTAAGACTGGACCAAAAGTCTAGGAATACACTCGTCGGTAATCCCTTGGTGAAGATGTCGGTGAACTGCAACGTGGTGGGGACGCTGAAGACCCGAACGTCACCTGCAGCGACCCACTCCCAGACGAAGTGCAGGTTGATCTCCACATGCTTCGTGCGCTGATGTTGCACGAGATTGGTGGAGAGGTAGATGGCGCTGACATTGTCACAATAGACGAGGGTGGCACACTGAAGGGGTTGTGGAGCTCGTGGAGGAGCTGGCGCATTAAGGAGGCCTCAGCCACTCCGTTGGCCACAACGCGGTAGTCAGCCTCTACGCTGGAGCGGGAGATGGCGTGATGCCGCTTGGCGGTCCAGGAGATGAGCTTGGCGCCCAGGAACACGGCACAGCCGGAGGTGGACCAGCGCGTGTCGGGGCAGCCGACCCAGTCAGCGTCGGTGTAGACTACAAGCTCCGACGTCGAGGATGGTCGAAGGAGGATGCCGTAATCGTGGGAGCCGCGGAGGTAGCGCAGTATACACTTGAGAGCGGTGAGATGGGGCTCCCGTGGGGTGTGCATATGGAGGCACACCTGCTGAACGATGTAGGCGATGTCGGACTGGGAGAAGGTGAGGTACTGGAGCGCGCCTGTCAAGCTCCGGTAAGACATCGCGTCAGCAACCGGGGGCCCGTCGTCCTTAGAGAGCTTCGCATGTGTGTCGACTGGCGTGGAGTAGGGCTTGCAGTCGGACATGCCAACCCGCTCTAGAACGTCGATGGTGTACTGGCGCTGGTGCAGGAAGAGACCCTGAGGCCAATGTTCGGCGGTGATGCCGATGAAGTGATGGAGAGGCCCCAGGTCCTTCATCGCAAACTCCCTTTGGAGGGCGAAGATCGTGTGCTGTAGGAGATCGGTGGTGGCGATTAACCTCTGGATTTGAAATCACTGCTTATATACCTGGTATTGGCCATAATTTACAAGAACATTCTGTAGTATTAGTAAGAGGAGGAAGGGTTAAGGATTTACCCGGTGTGAGATATCGCATTATTCGAGGAACCCTAGATGCTGTCGCAGTAAAGAATCGTCAACAAGGGCGTTCTAGTGCGTTGTAGATTCTTATCCAAGACTTGTATCATTTGATGATGCCATGTGAATCGCTAGAAACATGTGAAGTGTATGGCTAACCCAATAACGAAAGTTTCGTAAGGGGACTGGAGCAGGCTACCATGAGACAAAAGATCTTCTTTCTAAAGAGATTCGATTCGGAACTCTTATATGTCCAAGGTCAATATGGAAATTGCCATGAGCACGATGTCGTCGACGTAGAGGAGGAGGTAGACGGTGTCCTCGCCACAGTGGTAGATGAAGAGTGACATATCCGACTTGGCCTTGACGAAGTCGATGGAGGCCAAGTAGGTGTAGTCTGGGTCGCTAGCACTTGGTGTGGATGTCCATTGGAGTTCTGCTTGACGTCTCAGCTACCGCCAGACCAGGATTTTGCCCTGCATATGACTCAAGGTTGATGTTTAGTAGCGCACCCATGGGGCCCACACTCTGTTGCACTCGATCCTTTAAGGCATGCAACCGGTCTTGATGAACAAAGATTAGGAAGCCAACCTTTAAGTTTAGGATCCCAGGTGTGCAGTTCTAGGTACTAGGACACTTGTTACAGAGTGGTGGAGTATGCACGCTTAGGGTACAGGACAAGGCTAAGCACCTACACGAGTCTGGACCACCCCAGGAAACATGCATCTTTTCTCTGGAGCTGGCTTCATGCGATCTGAACTCCTTTCAACAGTAAAAGGAGGTCCAAAACTAAGTGGCAAGCAACCAGACTCAACGCATAGAGTTTAGGAAGCCAACTTGTAATATAGAATGAGGTCTGGGACACTAGGTGCGTAGTTCTAGGTACTAGGGCACCTATTGCAGAGTGGTGGAGTATGTAGGCTTAGGGTACAGGACCAGGCTAAGCAGCTACACGACTCCAGACCACCCCAGGAAATAGGTACCTTTTCTCCGGACCTGGCCTCCACAATCTGAACCCCTTTCAGCAGTAAAGGGGCACCAAACTAAGCTACAAGCCAGCTAACTCAATTCGAATCCCATCATAGCAACAAGAGTAGGGAACCATATGAGAGTTAGAAAAATAATGTTTGTAAGTTGAAACGGGGAAGAAAATTATCGTAAGGACAGAACTAGGAGTCTTTCCTTTATAACTCGATATACATGAGATGTGACATGTACACCAGAGACCGAGTTTATGAGGTCGGACCACACCGAACTGGAGCTCACATAGGTGCTACCTAATTCTAAAGGAAGAAACTCATTCCTCATCCAGTCCTTACGTATAAAACTTATAGAGATGCTCCACGTTTCATGGATTGGGCAGTGGCATGACGATGTCATTCGCCTCATCGCCCTAGCGAGGGCGTAGAGCTTGGGGTACGGAGGAACTTCCCCACTACCGACAGCGGTGAGAGCACCTAGAGGGGGGGTGAATAGGTGATCCTGTAAAACTTAAAACTTAACACCACAAACTTGATTAAGAGTTAGAACAATGAAATCAAGTGAGTAGAGAGGAGAGCTCTTGTGAAGCATAATAGACACAATAGGGACAAGTACAAGAGACACGAGGATTTATCCCGTGGTTCGGCCAAGTACAAAACTTGCCTACTCCACGTTGTGGCGTCCCAACGGACGAGAGTTGCACTCAACTCCTCTCAAGTGATCCAATGATCAACTTGAATACCACAGTGTTCTTCTTTACTTTACTCTTACCCGTTTGCGAGGAATCTCCACAACTTGGAGTCTCTCGCCCTTACAATAAGAATCACAATGAAGCACTAGAGTAAGGAAGGAAGCAACACACTCAAATCCACAGCAAATACGCACACACAAGATCAAGACTTGAGCTCAAAAGAATATCACACGGTTCTCACTAGAACGAAGCTCAAATCACTGAGAATGTCGAACAAGTGTGCAAGAATGAAGTGTGAATGATAAACAATGCTCAAAGGTTGCTTGGTGTCCTCCTCCATGCGCCTTTATAGCCCCAAGGCAGCTAGGAGCCGTTGAGAGCATTCCAGGAAGGCAATTCTTGCCTTCTGTCGCCTGGCGCACCGGACAGTCCGGTGCACCACCGGACACTGTCCGGTGCGGATTTCTTTCCTTCTTTAGCGAAGCCGACCGTTGGCGGATCAGAGCCGTTGGCGCACCGGACAGTCCGGTGCCCCCTTGAAAGGGAAATGTGCCCTTGGGCCATTTCTAAGTGTTTTGGTGATTTAGTGTCCAACACAAGCACTTAAGTGATAAACTAGGCCAAATTATGGATAAGGTGCAAATCAATATAAAGGTATGATTCTAGACTTAGTACATTGGTTTTTATGTGCTAACATGTTTGTCTAAGTGTTAGAATCAGAGGAAATTCAACTGGAAAAGCTTGGCTCGAAGCAGCCAAAAGTCTGCTCAGTCTGGGTGCACCGGACAGTGTCCGGTGCGCCAGGCTAGCTCTGGCGAACTGGATGCTCTCGGGACTTCGACGGCGGCGTACGACTATAAATCACCGGACTGTCTGGTGGTGCACCGGACTGTCCGGTGAGCCAACAGTTGGCCGGGCCAACGGTCGGCCGCAGAATCCGCGCGCGACGCGTGGCAAGTGCCAACGGTCGGAAGGGACACCGGACTGTCCGGTGTGCACCGGACAGTGTCCGGTGCGTCAACGGCTCCAAGACTTCAACGGTTGGCTTCGTCAAATAAGGAAAGAGATCCGCACCGAAAAGTGTCCGGTGGTGCACCAGACTGTCCGGTGCGCCAGGCGACAGAAGGCAAGAATTGCCTTCCTGGAATGCACTCAACGGCTCCTAGCTGCCTTGGGGCTATAAAAGGGACCCCTAGGCGCATGGAGGAAGAAACCAAGCATTCTCTAAGCATTCCTAAGCACCAAGACTTCGATTCCACGCATTTGATTCTTGTGATAGCAACTAGAGCTCCATTTGAGTTGTGAACTCGCCAGGTTGTGTTGTGAGCTCTTGCTGTGACTTGTGTGCGTGTTGGTACTCTGATTTCGTGTCTTGTGTGCATTGCTCATCCCTCCCTTACTCCGTGCTTCTTTGTGAACATCAAAGTGTAAGGGCGAGAGGCTCCAAGTTGTGGAGATCCCTCGCAAGTGGGATATAGTAAAGTGAAAGCAAAACACCGTGGTATTCAAGTGGGTCTTTGGACCGCTTGAAAGGGGTTGATTGCAACCCTCGTCCATTGGGACACCACAACGTGGAGTAGGCAAGTGTTGAACTTGGCCGAACCACGGGATAAACCACTGTGCCATCTCTGTGTTGATCTCTTTGTGGTTATCGTCTTGTGCAAGCTCTCCTCTCTAGCCACTTGGCTTAATTGTGCTAACTCCTAATTAAGTTTTGTGGATTAAGTTTCAAGTTTTTACAGGATCACCTATTCACCCCCCCTCTAGGTGCTCTCAATTGGTATCGGAGCCGTTCTCTTCAAGAAAGGGACTAATCGCCCGAAGAGATGGATCCTAAGGGCAAGGGGATGGTGGTCAACGATAAGGAGGAGTCCCTTGTCAATGATCCAAAGGAGGACAAGCCTACTGACTCGGGCTCGAGCCACAAAAGAAAAGATGGGAGGAAGAAGAAAACAAGGCGCATCAAAGAGATAGTCTACTACGACAGCGACGAATCCTCTTCTTCCCAAAAGGACGACGACAACGACTATGAGAAAAAGAAGACGGTTAATTCAAACTTCTCTTTTGATTATTCTCGTATTCCTCAAAGTACCAATGATCATTTACTCTCCATTCCACTTAGTAAACCTCCTCATTTTGATGGAGATGACTACGGATTTTGGAGTCACAAAATGCGTAGTCACTTGTTCTCTCTCCATCCTAGTATATGGGAGATAGTAGAGAGTGGAATGAAATTTGATAGCTTAGATAGTCCTTTGTTTATCAATGAACAGATTCATAAAAATGCACAAGCTACTACTGTGTTGTTAGCCTCATTGTGCAGGGACGAGTACCATAAGGTGAGCGGCTTGGACAATGCCAAGCAGATCTGGGACACCCTCAAGATATCACATGAGGGGAACGACGTCACCATGCTCACCAAGATGGAGTTGGTGGAAGGCGAACTCGGGAGATTCGCGATGATAAGAGGGGAGGAGCCAACCCAGACATACAACAGGCTCAAGACCCTTGTCAACAAGATAAGGAGCTATGGAAGCACGCGATGGACGGGCCACGACGTCGTCCGCCTAATGCTAAGGTCCTTTACTGTACTTGATCCACATCTAGTAAACAATATTCGTGAAAATCCTAGGTACACCAAGATGTCGCCCGAAGAAATTCTTGGGAAATTTGTAAGCGGGCGAATGATGATCAAGGAGGCGAGATATGTAGATGATGCGTTGAATGGCCCAATCCACGAGCCTCAAACCGTTGCTCTCAAAGCAACAAGGAGCAAGGAGGCGCTACCTAGCAAGGTGGCACAAGTTGAGGCGGCCGGGCTTAATGAGGAAGAAATGGCCCTCATTATCAAGCGGTTCAAGACGGCGCTAAAGGGTCGCAAGGAGCACCCCAACAAGAACAAGACGAAGGGAAATCACTCCTGCTTCAAGTGTGGTAAGATTGGTCATTTTATCGCTAATTGCCCCGATAGTGATAGTGACCAGGAAAAGAAGAGTGGAAAGTGGGAAAAGAAGAAGAACTACAAGAAGGCGAAGGGCGAGGCACATCTTGGAAAGGAGTGGGATTCGGATTGCTCCTCGTCCGACTCCGACAACGAAGGACTTGCCGCCACCGCCTTCAACAAGTCATCCCTCTTCCCCAACGAGCATCACACATGCCTCATGGCAAAGGAGAAGAAGGTATGTACTCGAAACAATACTACTTATGCTTCTTCAAGCGAGGATGAGTCTAGTGATGATGATGAAATAGACTATTCATGCTTATTCAAGGGATTAGATAGAACTAAGATTGATAAGATTAATGAATTGATTGATGCTTTGAATGATAAGAATAGATTACTAGAAAAACAAGAGGACCTTTTATATGAAGAGCATGATAAATTTGTTAGTGCACAAAATTCTCTTGCTCTAGAAGTTAAAAGGAATGAAATGCTTTCTTATGAACTATCTACTTGTCATGAAACCATTTCTACTTTAAAAGTGTTACTAATGATTTAAATGCTAAACTAGAAGTAGCAAGTAAATCTAACTCTTGTGTAGAACATGTTATGATTTGCAATAGGTCCAAAGATTTTAATGTTGATGCTTGTAGTGAACACCTAGTTTGCATTTCTAAATTAAATGATGAAGTGGCTAGTCTTAATACCCAACTTAAGACTAGCAAGAGTGAATTTGACAAGCTAAAATTTGCAAGGGATGCCTACACGATTGGTAGACACCCCTCAATTAAGGATGGTCTTGGCTTCAAGAGAGAAGTCAAGAACTTAACAAGCCATAAGGCTTCCATCTCCGCCAAGGAGAAAGGGAAGGCCCCTATGGCTAGTAGTGCTCAAAAGAACCATGCCTTCATGTATCATGATAGGAGACATTCTAGAAATGGTTATAGAAGTTATGATGCTTTTGATTCTCATGCCATGGTTGCTTCTAGTTCTTCTATTATGCATGATAGAAATTTAGCTAGGAGAAATGTTATTAATCACATGCCTAGAAGAAATGTTGTTCTTGTTTCTAGGAAAATAATAAATGAACATTCTACAATTTATCATGCTTGCAATGCTTCATTTGCGATTTGTAGAAAGGATAGGAAAGTGATTGCTAGGAAACTAGGGGCAAAATGCAAGGGAGATAAAACTTGCATTTGGATCCCTAAGGATATTGTCACTAACCTTGTAGGACCCAACAAGAGTTGGGTACCTAAGACCCAAGCCTAAATTTGCCTTGCAGGTTTATGCATCCGGGGGATCAAGCTAGATTATCGACAGCGGATGCACAAACCACATGACGGGGGAGAAGAAGATGTTCGCCTCCTACGTCAAGAATAAAGATTCCCAAGATTCAATCATATTCGGTGACGGGAATCAAGGCAAGGTTAAAGGCTTAGGCAAGATTGCAATCTCAAATGAGCACTCTATTTCTAATGTATTCTTAGTTGAGTCGCTTGGATATAATTTGTTATCCGTAAGTCAATTATGTAATATGGGATATAATTGTCTATTCACAAATGTAGATGTGTCTGTCTTTAGAAGAAGTGATGGTTCATTAGCTTTTAAGGGTGTATTAGACGACAAACTCTATTTAGTTGATTTTGCAAAAGAGGAGGCCGGTCTAGATGCATGCTTAATTGCTAAGACTAGCATGGGCTGGCTGTGGCATCGCCGCTTAGCACATGTGGGGATGAAGAACCTTCACAAGCTTCTAAAGAGAGAACACGTGATAGGTCTAACTAATGTTACTTTCGAAAAAGATAGACCTTGTGCAGCTTGTCAAGCAAGGAAACTGGTGGGAAGCTCTCATCATTCCAAAAATGTGATGACAACATCAAGACCCCTGGAGTTACTTCATATGGACCTCTTCGGACCCGTCGCCTATCTAAGCATAGGAGGAAGTAAGTATGGTCTTGTTATAGTTGATGATTTTTCCCGCTTCACTTGGGTATCCTTTTTGCAGGATAAATCTAAAACCCAAGGGACCCTCAAGCGCTTCCTAAGGAGAGCTCAAAACGAGTTTGAGCTCAAGGTGAAGAAGATAAGAAGCGACAATGGGTCCGAATTCAAGAACCTTCAAGTGGAGGAGTATCTTGAGGAGGAAGGAATCAAGCACGAGTTCTCCGCTCCCTACACACCACAGCAAAATGCTGTGGTAGAGAGGAAGAACAGGACGCTTATAGACATGGCAAGGACGATGCTTGGAGAGTTCAAGACCCCCGAGCGCTTTTGGTCGGAAGCCGTGAACACGGCTTGCCACGCCATCAACCGGGTCTACCTTCATTGCCTCCTCAAGAAGACTTCGTATGAGCTACTAACCGGTAACAAACCCTATGTTTCGTATTTCCGAGTTTTTGGGAGTAAATGCTACATTCTAGTGAAGAAGGGTAGGAATTCCAAATTTGCTCCCAAAGCCGTAGAAGGGTTTTTGTTAGGTTATGACTCAAATACAAAGGCGTATAGGGTCTTCAACAAATCATCAGGTTTGGTTGAAGTCTCTAGCGACGTTGTATTTGATGAGACTAATGGCTCTCCAAGAGAGCAAGTTGTTGATCTTGATGATGTAGATGAAGAAGACGTTCCAACGGCCGCAATGCGCACCATGGCGATTGGAGATGTGCGGCCACTGGAACAAAAGGAGCAAGATCAACCTTCTTCCTCAACAATGGTGCATCCCCCAACTCAAGACGATGAACATGTTCATCAAGAATAGGCGTGTGATCAAGGGGGAGCACAAGATGTTCATGTGATAGAGGAGGAAGCACAACCGACACCTCCAACCCAAGTTCGAGCGATGATTCAAAGGAATCATCCCGTTGACCAGATTTTGGGTGACATTAGCAAGGGAGTAACTACTCGGTCTCGATTAGTTAATTTTTGTGAGCATTACTCTTTTGTCTATTCTATTGAGCCTTTCAGGGTAGAGGAGGCCTTGTTAGATCCAGACTGGGTGTTGGCCATACAGGAGGAGCTCAACAACTTCAAGAGAAATGAAGTATGGACACTGGTGCCTCGTCCCAAGCAAAATGTTGTGGGAACCAAGTGGGTGTTCCGCAACAAACAAGACGAGCACGGGGTGGTGACAAGGAACAAGGCACGACTTGTGGCAAAAGGTTATGCCCAAGTCGCAGGTTTGGACTTTGAGGAGACTTTTGCTCCTGTGGCTAGGCTAGAGTCAATTCGCATATTGTTAGCCTATGCTACTCACCATTCTTTCAGGTTGTTCCAAATGGATGTGAAGAGCGCTTTCCTCAACGGGCCAATCAAGGAGGAGGTGTATGTGGAGCAACCCCCTGGCTTTGAGGATGAACGGTACCCCGACCACGTGTGTAAGCTCTCTAAGGCGCTCTATGGACTTAAGCAAGCCCCAAGAGCATGGTATGAATGCCTTAGAGACTTTTTAATTGCTAATGCTTTTAAGGTTGGGAAAGTCGATCCAACTCTATTCACTAAGACTTGTGATGGTGACCTTTTTGTGTGCCAAATTTATGTTGATGACATAATATTTGGTTCTACTAACCAAAAGCCGTGTGAAGAGTTTAGCAGGGTGATGACTCAAAAGTTTGAGATGTCAATGATGGGAGAGTTAAGCTACTTCCTTGGGTTCCAAGTGAAACAACTCAAGGATGGGATGTTCATTTCCCAAACGAAGTACACACAAGACCTGATCAAGCGGTTTGGGATGAAGGACGCCAAGCCCGCAAAGACTCCAATGGGAACCGACGGACACACCGACCTCAACAAAGGAGGTAAGTCCGTTGATCAAAAGGCATACCGGTCTATGATAGGGTCTTTACTTTATTTATGTGCTAGTAGACCGGACATTATGCTTAGTGTATGCATGTGTGCTAGATTTCAATCCGATCCAAGGGAGTGTCACTTAGTGGCTGTGAAGCGAATTCTTAGATATTTAGTCGCTACGCCTTGCTTCGGGATCTGGTATCCAAAGGGGTCTACCTTTGACTTGATTGGATATTCAGACTCCGACTATGCTGGATGTAAGGTCGATAGGAAGAGTACATCGGGGACGTGCCAATTCTTAGGAAGGTCCCTGGTGTCGTGGAGTTCTAAGAAACAAACCTCCGTTGCCCTATCCACCGCTGAGGCCGAGTATGTTGCCGCAGGACAGTGTTGCGCGCAACTACTTTGGATGAGGCAAACCCTCAGGGACTTTGGCTACAATCTGAGCAAAGTCCCACTCCTATGTGATAACGAGAGTGCTATCCGCATGGCGGAGAATCCTGTTGAACACAGCCGCACAAAGCACATTGACATCCGGCATCACTTTTTGAGAGACCACCAGCAAAAGGGGGATATCAAAGTGTTTCATGTTAGCACCGAGAACCAGCTAGCCGATATCTTTACCAAACCTCTAGATGAGTCGACCTTTTGCAAGCTGCGTAGTGAGCTAAATGTCTTAGATTCGTAGAACCTGGATTGATTTATAGCATACATGTGTTTATGCCTTGATCATGTTCCTTAATGCATTTTGTTGTTTATTTATGGTGCTCAAGTTGTACAAGCACTCCCCGGACCTCACAAGTCCATTTGCAAGTGATGCACATATTTAGGGGGAGATGTGCTACAACTTGACCCTTTGAGGCTAACTGTGTACTTGAGTTTTCTTAATTTAGTCTCAAAGGAGGTTTGAAAGGGAAAGGTGGACTTGGACCATGCAAGACTTCCACTGCACTCCGATGAAAGAGTAACTAATTCCAAGTTCATCTTTGTACTCTTATTGCCTTTTTACTCTTAGTTGAAGATTTTGGTGAGGCAATGGGGTTAAAGGGCCAAAATTGATCTCGTTTTAGTGCTTGATGCCAAAGGGGGAGAAAATAAGGCCAAAGCAAGAAATGGATCAACTACCACTTGAGAATTTTGAAAATAGTAGAGTTAGAACTTTTGTTTGTCTCTTATTGTCAAAAGTTGGCTTCTTGTGGGGAGAAGGCTCGATTATGGGAAAAAGGGGGAGTTTTTGAATCCTTGATCAATCTCTCATGAAATATCTCTCTTTGTGTT
The DNA here is from genome assembly GCA_029449295.1 of Zea luxurians. Lineage (NCBI taxonomy): Eukaryota > Viridiplantae > Streptophyta > Magnoliopsida > Poales > Poaceae > Zea > Zea luxurians. The sequence goes on from JAOPSE010000090.1 coordinate 4,363,682, forward strand.
TCAACAAGTGTGTTTGACTTAGAGATAGGAAATTGAGGTTGATTTGCAAAAACAAACCAAGTGGTGGCAAAGAATGATCCATATATGCCAAATTTGAATCAAAACAATTTTGTGTTTTCATTTGCATTGATGTTGCAATTCTTTTAGTTGCTTTTTATTGTGTTGGCATAAATCACCAAAAAGGGGGAGATTGAAAGGGAAATGTGCCCTAGGGCCATTTCTAAGTGTTTTGGTGATTTAGTGTCCAACACAAGCACTTAAGTGATAAACTAGGCCAAATTGTGGATAAGGTGCAAATCAATATAAAGGTATGATTCTAGACATAGTACATTGGTTTTTGTGTGCTAACATGTTTGTCTAAGTGTTAGAATCAGAAGAAATTCAACTGGAAAAGCTTGGCTCGAAGCAGCCAAAAGTCTGCTCAGTCTGGGTGCACCGGACTGTCCGGTGGTGCACCGGACAGTGTCTGGTGCGCCACGCTGGCTCTGGCGAACTGGCTGCTCTCGGGACTTCGACGGCGGCGTACGGCTATAAATCACCGGACTGTCCGGTGGTGCACCGGACTGTCCGGTGAGCCAACAGTCGGCTGGGCCAACGGTCGGCCGCAGAATCCGCGCGCGACGCGTGGCAAGTGCTAACGGTCGGAAGGGACACCAGACTGTCCGGTGTGCACCGGACAGTGTCCGGTGCGCCAACGGCTCCAAGACTGCAACGGTCGGCTTCGCCAAATAAGGAAAGAGATCCGCACCGGACAGTGTCCGGTGGTGCACCGGACTGTCCGGTGCGCCAGGCGACAGAAGGCAAGAATTGCCTTCCTGGAATGCACTCAACGGCTCCTAGCTGCCTTGGGGCTATAAAAGGGACCCCTAGGCGCATGGAGGAAGAAACCAAGCATTCTCTAAGCATTCCTAAGCACCAAGACTTCGATTCCACGCATTTGATTCTTGTGATAGCAACTAGAGCTCCATTTGAGTTGTGAACTCGTCGGGTTGTGTTGTGAGCTCTTGCTGTGACTTGTGTGCGTGTTGGTACTCTGATTTCATGTCTTGTGTGCGTTGCTCATCCCTCCCTTACTCCGTGCTTCTTTGTGAACATCAAAGAGTAAGGGCGAGAGGCTCCAAGTTGTGGAGATTCCTCGCAAGTGGGATATAGTAAAGTGAAAGCAAAACACCATGGTATTCAAGTGGGTCTTTGGACCGCTTGAAAGGGGTTGATTGCAACCCTCGTCCATTGGGATGCCACAACGTGGAGTAGGCAAGTGTTGAACTTGGCCGAACCACGGGATAAACCACTGTGCCATCTCTGTGTTGATCTCTTTGTGGTTATCGTGTTGTGCAAGCTCTCCTCTCTAGCCACTTGGCTTAATTGTGCTAACTCCTAATTAAGTTTTGTGGATTAAGTTTCAAGTTTTTACAGGATCGCCTATTCACCCCCCTCTAGGTGCTCTCACCCCTTCTGACCGTTGGCTCTGCCACGCGTCGCGCGCGGATTACGCGGCCGACCGTTGGCCCGGTCGACTGTTGGCTCACCGGACAGTCCGGTGCACACCGGACAGTCCGGTGAATTTTAGTCGTACGCCGCCGACGAAGTCCCGAGAGCAGCCAGTTCGCCCGAGCCTGCCTGGCGCACCGGACACTGTCCGGTGCACCACCGGACAGTCCGGTGCACCCAGACCGAGCAGTCTTATGGCTGCAAGCAGCCAACTTCTCCATAATTGTTTCTCCTGTTTCTAGCACTTAGACACAGTACATTAGTCTTCAAAAATGTACTAAGTCTAGAAACATACCTTTAATCTTGATTTGCACTTCTTGAGTCCTTGGCATACTTTAACACTTAAGCACTTGTGTTGGACACTTAATCACCAAAATACTTAGAAATGGTTCAAGGACACATTTCCCTTTCAATCTCCCTCTTTTTGGTGATTTATGCCAACACAATAAAAAGCAACTAAAAGAAGTGCAACATCAATGCAAATGAAAACACAAATTTGTTTTGATTCAAATTTGACATATTTGGATCATTTTTTTGCCACCACTTGGTTTTGTTTAAACTTAATTTCCTATCTCTAAGTCGAACACACTTGTTGAGACATAAAGAGAGTTGTTCCAAGAGAAATTAATCAAGGATTTCAATAACTCCCCCCAACTTTTGACAAAAGAGACAATAAGAGATTTTTGACAAACCAACAACTCTATTCTACTATTTTCAAAATTCTCAAGTGGTAGCTGATCCATTTGTTGCTTTGGCCTTATTTTCTCCCCCTTTGGCATCAAGCACCAAAACGGGATCAATCTTGGCCCTTTAACCCCATTGCCTCACCAAAATCTTCAACTAAGAGTAAAAAGGCAATAAGAGTACATAGATGAACTTGGAATCAGTTACTTTTTCATCGGAGTGCAGTGGAAGTCTTGCTTGGTCCAAGTCCACCTTTTCCCTTTCAAACCTCCTTGGAGACTAAATTAAGCAAGCTCAAGCACACAGTTAGTCTCGAAGGGTCAAGTTGTAGCTCATCTCCCCCTAAATATGTGCATCACTTGCAAATGGACTTGTGAGGTCCGAGGAGTGCTTGTACAACTTGAGCACCATAAATAAACAACAAAATGCATTAAGGAACATGATCAAGGCATAAAACACATGTATGCTATAAATCAATCCAGGTTCCGCGAATCTAAGACATTTAGCTCACTACGCAGCTTGCAAAAGGTCGACTCATCTAGAGGCTTGGTAAAGATATCGGCTAGCTGGTTCTCGGTGCTAACATGAAACACTTCGATATCTCCCTTTTGCTAGTGGTCTCTCAAAAAGTGATGTCGGATGTCAATGTGCTTTGTGCGGCTGTGTTCAACAGGATTATCCGCCATGCGGATAGCACTCTCATTATCACATAGGAGTGGGACTTTGCTCAGATTGTAGCCAAAGTCCCTGAGGGTTTGCCTCATCCAAAGTAGTTGCGCGCAACACTGTCCTGCGGCAACATACTCGGCCTCAGCGGTGGATAGGGCAACGGAAGTTTGTTTCTTAGAACTCCACGACACCAGGGACCTTCCTAAGAATTGGCACGTCCCCGATGTACTCTTCCTATCGACCTTACATCCAGCATAGTCGGAGTCTGAATATCCAATTAAGTCAAAGGTAGACCCCTTTAGATACCAGATCCCGAAGCAAGGTGTAGCGACTAAATATCTAAGAATTCGCTTCACGACCACTAGGTGACACTCCCTTGGATCAGATTGAAATCTAGCACACATGCATACGCTAAGCATAATATCCGGTCTACTAGCACATAAATAAAGTAAGGACCCTATCATAGACCAGTATGCCTTTTGATCAACGGACTTATCTCCTTTGTTGAGGTCGGTGTGTCCGTCGGTTCCCATTGGAGTCTTTGCGGGCTTGGCGTCCTTCATCCCAAACCTCTTGATCAAGTCTTGCGTGTACTTCGTTTGGGAGATGAAGGTCCCATCCTTTAGTTGCTTCACTTGGAACCCAAGGAAACAACTTAACTCGCCAATCATCGACATCTCAAACTTTTGAGTCATCACCCTGCTAAACTCTTCACAAGACTTTTGGTTAGTAGAACCAAATATTATGTCATCGACATAAATTTGGCACACAAAAAGATCACCATCACAAGTCTTAGTGAATAACGTTGGATCGGCTTTCCCAACCTTGAAAACATTAGCAATTAAAAAGTCTCTAAGGCATTCATACCATGCTCTTGGGGCTTGCTTAAGTCCATAGAGCGCCTTAGAGAGCTTACACACGTGGTCGGGGTACCGTTCATCCTCGAAGCCAGGGGGTTGCTCCATGTACACCTCCTCCTTGATTGGCCCGTTGAGGAAAACACTCTTTACATCCATTTAGAACAATCTAAAAGAATGGTGAGTAGCATAGGCTAACAATATGCAAATTGACTCTAGCCTAGCCACAAGAGCAAAAGTCTCCTCAAAGTCCAAACCTGCGACTTGGGCATAACCTTTTGCCACAAGTCTAGCCTTGTTCCTTGTCACCACCCCGTGCTCGTCCTGTTTGTTGCGGAACACCCACTTGGTTCCCACAACGTTTTGCTTGGGACGAGGCACCAGTGTCCAAACTTCATTTCTCTTGAAGTTGTTGAGCTCTTCCTGCATGGCCAACACCTAGTCCGGATCTAGCAAGGCCTCTTCTACCCTGAAAGGCTCAATAGAAGAGACAAAAGAGTAATGCTCACAAAAATTAACTAATCTAGAGCGAGTAGTTACTCCCTTGCTAATATCACCCAAAATTTGGTCGACGGGATGATTCCTTTGAATCGTCGCTCGAACTTGAGTTGGAGGTGCCGGTTGTGCTTCTTCCTCCATTACATGATCATCTTGTGCTCCCCCTTGATCACACGCCTCCTCTTGATGAACCTGTTCATTGTCTTGAGTTGGGGATGCACCATTGTTGAGGAAGAAGGTTGATCTTGCTGCTTTTGTTCCAGTGGCCTCACATCTCCAATCGCCATGGTGTGCATTGTGGCCGTTGGAACGTCTTCTTCATCTACATCATCAAGATCAACAACTTGCTCTCTTGGAGAGCCATTAGTCTCATCAAATACAACGTCGCTAGAGACTTCAACCAAACCCGATGATTTGTTGAAGACCCTATACGCCTTTGTATTTGAGTCATAACCTAACAAAAACCCTTCTACAGCTTTGGGAGCAAACTTAGAATTCCTACCTTTCTTCACTAGAATGTAACATTTGCTCCCAAATACACGAAAGTAAGACACATTGGGTTTGTTACCGGTTAGAAGCTCATATGAAGTCTTCTTGAGGAGGCGATGAAGGTAGACCCGGTTTATGGCGTGGCAAGCCGTGCTCACGGCTTCCGTAAAACCGTTCGGGCGTCTTGAATTCACCAAGCATCCTCCTCACCATGTCTAGTAGTGTCCTGTTCTTCCTCTCTACCACACCATTTTGCTGTGGTGTATAGGGAGCGGAGAACTCGTGCTTGATTCCTTCCTCCTCAAGTTACTCCTCCACTTGAAGGTTCTTGAACTCGGACCCATTGTCGCTCCTTATCTTCTTCACTTTGAGCTCAAACTCGTTTTGGGCTCTCCTTAGGAAGCGCTTGAGGGTCACTTGGGATTCAGATTTATCCTGCAAAAAGAATACCCAAGTGAAGCGGGAAAATCATCAACTATAACAAGACCATACTTACTTCCTCCTATGCTTAGATAGGCGACGGGTCCGAAGAGGTCCATATGAAGTAACTCCAGGGGTCTTGATGTTGTCATCACATTGTTGGCATGATGAGAGCTTCCCACCTGTTTACCTGCTTGACAAGCTGCACAAGGTCTATCTTTTTCGAAAGTTACATTAGTTAGACCTATCACGTGTTCTCCCTTTAGAAGCTTGTGAAGGTTCTTCATCCCCACATGTGCTAAACGACGATGCCACAGCCAGCCCATGCTAGTCTTAGCAATTAAGCATGCATCTAGACCGGCCTCCTCTTTTGCAAAAATCAACTAAATAAAGTTTGCCGTCTAGTACACCCTTAAAAGCTAATGAACCATCACTTCTTCTAAAGATAGATACATCTACATTTGTGAATAAACAGTTATATCCAAGCGACTCAACTAAGAACACATTAGAAATAGAGTGCTCGGATGAAATAGCAAATTTTCCTAACCCTTTCACCTTGCCTTGGTTCCCATCACCGAATATGATTGAATCTTGGGGATCCTTGTTCTTGACGTAGGAAGAGAACATCCTCTTCTCCCCCATCATGTGGTTTGTGCATCCGCTATCGATAATCCAGCTTGATCCCCCGGATGCATAAACCTGCAAGGCAAATTTAGGCTTGGGTCTTAGGTACCCAACTCGTGTTGGGTCCTACAAGGTTAGTTACAATAGTCTTAGGGACCCAAATGCAAGTCTTGTCTCCCTTACATTTGGCCCCTAATTTCCTAGCAATTACCTTCTTATCCTTTCTACAAATAGCAAAGGAAGCATTGCAAGCATAATAAATTGTAGAAGGTTCATTCATTATTTTCCTTGGAACATGAACAATATTTCTTCTAGGCATATGATGAACAACATTTTTCCTAGCCAAATTTCTATCATGCATAATAGAAGAACTAGAAGCAATCATGGCATGAGCATCATAACTTCTATAAACATTCCTAGAATGTCTCCTATCATGATACATGAAAGCATGGTTCTTTTGAGCACTACTAGCCATAGGGGACTTCCCTTTCTCCTTAGCGGAGATGGAAGCCTTATGGCTTGTTAAGTTCTTGACTTCCCTCTTGAAGCCAAGACCATCCTTAATTGAGGGGTGTCTACCAATTGTGTAGGCATCCCTTGCAAATTTTAGTTTGTCAAATTCACTCTTGCTTGTCTTAAGTTGGGCATTAAGACTAGCCACTTCATCATTCAAATTAGAAATTGAAACTAGGTGTTCACTACAAGCATCAACATTAAAATCTTTACACCTATTGCAAATTGCAACATGTTCTACACAAGATGTTGATTTATTAGCTATTTCTAACTTAGCATTCAAATCATCATTTATGCTCTTTAAGCTAGAAATAGAGTCATGGCATGTAGACAATTCACAAGAAAGTATTTCATTCCTTTTAATTTCTAAAGCAAGGGATTTTTGTGCCTCTACAAACTTATCATGTTCTTCATACAAAAGATCCTCTTGCTTTTCTAATAACCTATTCTTATCATTCAATGCATCAATTAATTCATTAATCTTATCAACCTTAGTTCTATCTAGGCCCCTGAATAAACATGAATAGTCTATTTCATTATCGCTAGATTCTTCATCACTTGAGGAAGCATAAGTACTAGTATTATGAGTGCTTACCTTCTTTTCCCTTGCCATGAGGCAGGTGTGATGCTCGTTGGGGAAGAGGGCCGACTTGTTGAAGGCGGTGGCGGCAAGTCCTTCGTTGTCGGAGTCGAACGTCGAACAATCCGAGTCCCACTCCTTTCCAAGGTGTGCCTCGCCCTTAGCCTTCTTGTAAGCCTTCTTCTTTTCCCTCTTGTTCCCTTGTTCCTGGTCACTATCATTATCGGGACAATTAGCGATAAAATGACCAATCTTACCACATTTGAAGCATGAGCGCTTCCCCTTCGTCTTGGTCTTGTTGGGATGCTCCTTGCGACCCCTTAGTGCCGTCTTGAAACGCTTAATGATGAGGGCCATCTCTTCCTCATTGAGTCCCGCCGCCTCAACTTGTGCCACCTTGCTAGGTAGCACTTCGTTGCTCCTTGTTGCTTTGAGAGCAATGGTTTGAGGCTCATGGATTGGTCCGTTCAACGCATCGTCAACGTATCTTGCCTCCTTGATCATCATCCGCCCGCTTACAAACTTTCCAAGTATCTCCTCGGGCGTCATCTTGGTGTACCTAGGATTCTCACGAATATTGTTCACAAGATGTGGATCAAGGACGGTAAAAGACCTTAGCATTAGGCGGACGACGTCGTGGTCCGTCCATCGCGTGCTTCCATAGCTCCTTATTTTGTTGACGAGGGTCTTAAGCTGGTTGTATGTTTGGGTTGGCTCCTCGCCCCTGATCATTGCGAATCTCTCAAGCTCGCCCTCCACCAACTCCATCTTGGTGAGCATGGTGACGTCGTTCCCCTCATGTGAGATTTTGAGGGTGTCCCAAATCTGCTTGGCGTTATCCAAGCCGCTCACCTTATGGTATTCATCCCTGCACAATGAAGCTAGAAGAACAGTAGTAGCTTGTGCATTTTTGTGAATTTGCTCATTAATGAACATGGGACTATCAGTACTATCAAAGTGCATTCCATTTTCTAATATCTCCCATATACTTGGATGGAGAGAGAACAAGTGGCTACGCATTTTGTGACTCCAAAATCCGTAATCCTCTCCATCAAAGTGGGGGGGTTTACCGAGGGGAATAGAAAGCAAATGAGCATTGGAACTTTGCGGAATACGAGAATAATCAAAGGAAAAGTTTGAATTAACCGTCTTCTTTTTCTCGCAGTCGTTGTCGTCGTCCTTTTGGGAAGATGAAGATTCGTCGCTGTCGTAGTAGACTATCTCCTTGATGCGCCTTGCTTTCTTCTTCCTCCCGTCTTTTCTTTTGTGGCTCGAGCCTGAGTCAGTAGGCTTGTCATCCTTTGGATCATTGACAAAGGACTCCTTTTCCTTATCATTGACCACCATCCCCTTGCCCTTAGGATCCATCTCTTCGGGCGATTAGTCCCTTTCTTGAAGAGAACGGCTCCGATACCAATTGAGAGCACCTAGAGGGGGGGTGAATAGTGATCCTGTAAAACTTAAAACTTAACACCACAAACTTGATTAAGAGTTAGAACAATGAAATCAAGTGAGTAGAGAGGAGAGCTCTTGTGAAGCACAATAGACACAATAGTGACAAGCACAAGAGACACGAGGATTTATCCCGTGGTTCGGCCAAGTACAAAACTTGCCTACTCCACGTTGTGGCGTCCCAACGGACGAGAGTTGCACTCAACTCCTCTCAAGTGATCCAATGATCAACTTGAATACCACAGTGTTCTTCTTTACTTTACTCTTACCCGTTTGCGAGGAATCTCCACAACTTGAAGTCTCTCGCCCTTACAATAAGAATCACAATGAAGCACTAGAGTAAGGAAGGGAAGCAACACACTCAAATCCACAGCAAATACGCACACACAAGATCAAGACTTGAGCTCAAAAGAATATCACACGGTTCTCACTAGAACGGAGCTCAAATCACTGAGAATGTCGAACAAGTGTGCAAGAATGAAGTGTGAATGATCAACAATGCTCAAAGGTTGCTTGGTGTCCTCTTCCATGCGCCTAGGGGTCCCTTTTAAAGCCCCAAGGCAGCTAGGAGCCGTTGAGAGCATTCCAGGAAGGCAATTCTTGCCTTCTGTCGCCTGGCGCACCGGACAGTCCGGTGCACCACCGGACACTGTCCGGTGCAGATTTCTTTCCTTCTTTGGCGAAGCCGACTGTTGGCGGATCAGAGCCGTTGGCGCACCGGACACTGTCCGGTGCCCCCTTCTGACCGTTGGCTCTGCCACGCGTCGCGCGCGGATTACGCGGCCGACCGTTGGCCCGACCGACTGTTGGCTCACCGGACAGTCCGGTGCACACCGGACAGTCCGATGAATTTTAGCCGTACGCCGCCGACGAAGTCCCGAGAGCAGCCAGTTCGCCCGAGCCTGCCTGGCGCACCGGACACTGTCCGGTGCACCACCGGACAGTCCGGTGCACCCAGACCGAGCAGTCTTATGGCTGCACGCAGCCAACTTCTCCATAATTGTTTCTCCTGTTTCTAGCACTTAGACACAGTACATTAGTCTTCAAAAATGTACTAAGTCTAGAAACATACCTTTAATCTTGATTTGCACTTCTTGAGTCCTTGGCATACTTTAACACTTAAGCACTTGTGTTGGACACTTAATCACCAAAATACTTAGAAATGGCTCAAGGGCACATTTCCCTTTCAAGCGGCCCACTAGGGGTGGCCCACAAGGAGGCTCTAGATGCCAGCACTGGCGTGTGTTGTTGCGCAACATGCGTAGTAGCCCTAGGTGCATAGCGGTGAAAAACTTGTGGCGCAGATGACGCCACACCCTCCCCATCGAGAGATTGCTGGAGGAGGAGTCGAGGTGCTCGACAATCTGTACCATGATGTCGAGTAGAAGAGTAGGCAAAAACCTAAGCAAACCCCCTACCTAGCACACCAAATATCGGATAGTAAACTCCAGTCGGATGACGAAATGCACCCGCCTAATCCTAAGAATACGTGTCAGCCTAGGGTTTGCCTAACCGGATGGATGAACGCAAGAACACATTGAGATTTAGAGTGTTTTCAGGCCACTGGAGCATAATGCCGTATATCCATTGTGAGTTGTATTGCTGAGGGTGTAGATAAACTTTTGAAAGCTTGTCCATGCGAGGATGAGACTAAACTATCGAAATTTATTTGGTTTACTATTGTGAAGGTTAGCCAGTCCTTGCAGGAGAAGAAAATAGATGGCTATGTATTAGGTAGAGTGGTAGACGATGTTGAAGGCATGTGTGATGCAGCGAGAGACAACAATGTGCCTAGTACATCATACTACGCACTTTACATGCTCGTGTACATGGCAGCAGGGGCGGAGGGCCCATTATGGCTCATTATAGCCCAAGCAATACCAAACGAAAAAATTAACAGGAATCGACCGAGGCTCCCATCCCATGTGCCTCACGCTCTCACCCACGTCTGCAGCAGGCAGTCTCGATGTTTCACCCGTTGCCGCCATTCACTCTCTTCAATAGGTCCTCTAAAGCCTCATCTACCCTAAATTTTAGAGGAGATTCTGATCCTTTATGTCTATAGCAGCGTCCTCTAAACGACCCCTAAATATAGAAGACGCTGTTGAATCCTTTATATATAGAGTTTCTCTCTCCTTTCCTCTATCCATTTTAATATTTAAAACAACAGATTTAGCAAAACTAAAATATATACAATGCATTTGAAAGTATCAAAAATACATACATACAAAAAGTAAAATATGTCTCTAATATAGGTATTTACGTATAGAGAACGTTGTTGGAGAGAGTTAAGATATAGAGAAGTGAATCTTTTAGAGAAGACTGTAAAGGACAGATTTAGAGTATAGATTTAGATGACATTGTTGGAGATGGTCTCACATCACACCACCTGCGGTCGCCCATCGCCTCACTGTCCCTACGACCGCAGCCCGTAGCCCGGCTGCCCTCGGCGTCTCCACAGCTTTGCCCCGCCCACAGTCCTCCGCCGAGTCACCGACTGTTGTCCCTCGCCTTGCCATCCGCGGTCTGCCCGACAACCTTCGCCAGTTCACCACGGTGGTTGTGCTCGCCCGGTCGCCCATACAGCCGCAGCCCGATATACCAGCCTCCGCTCACCGGACTCCGCCCCTCCACCCGCCATCCTTGTTAGCGACCACGACGCGGGGAATAGGAAGGCTTGGAGAAGGGAGAAAGGATGCAGGAAGATGAGATATGATAGTAGTGTAGCTGTATTCTTCTGGTTTTTCGATACCCTCTCTTGTTTAGCATCAGACACTTATATGCCTTACAGACTCAGCCCAACATGAGGTGATTACAAGGCCCATTCTGGCCCAGCTAGCTGAATGTTGGCGTGCCTGGCACGACAACCGTGTTTTGGCTGCAATGTGTTCTCTTGATCATCCATTGGTGCGTCCTTCTAGGTAGTGTGACTGACACCACCCCCTCCTCTTCGGATGTCGCTTGTCCCCAAGTAGACGCATTAGGGAATGTGCTCTTCAATGCTTCAGTATCCTCCCACGTGGCTAAGGCAGCATCAAGACCAGACCAATAGACATTCACTTGCGCCACCATGGAACCACCACGCTAGATCAGGCACCGATCCAATACCTGCACCGGTACCTGTATTGCAGGATCAACATCAGGTAAAGCCGGAACGACCACATGCTTGCACCCCACAATCGCTTTGAGTTGCGACACGTGAAAGACATGATGAATGCTAGATGAATCCAACAACTAGAAATTATAGGCGACATCACCAATTTATATGATGCAACACTGTGTATGGGCCGAAGAACTTGAATGCCAATTTCTGGTTGGAACGAGGAGCCACTGAGGACTAGAAATATGGTTGAAGTTTTAGATAAACCTAATCACCAACTTGAAAAACGTGCTCGGGTCTGTGCTGGTCAGCTTGCCGCTTCATCCAGACGGGACACCAATTCTCTATCGTGTAGCCAGACTTTCATGTCTTGCACTTCCACCACCATGTCAACAGAATTGATGCCAAAGTAGCAAGGAGGATGACTATAAAGTACCTCAAAGGGAGAACGACCAGTGGCCGAGTGGTAATTGGTATTATACCAGAACTACACAACGGATAACCAGCTGCACCATTTCGCCGGACATGGGTGCACGAAGCATCTCAAGTAAGTTTCAATGCATTGATTGACGCGTTTCGTCTAGCTGTCAGACTGCAGGTGGTAACTGGAGCTCATGCAGAGTTTAGTGCCTGACATAGTGAACAACTGCTACCAAAAGTTGCTTATGAAGACTCTGTCCCGATAGGACACAATTTTGGTAGGCATGACGTGAAGCTTATAAATGTGATCCAAGAAGAGTTTGGCGACCTTTGCTGCAGTAAAAGGGTGAGCTAGGGATAAGAAATGACTGTACTTAGAAAAGCTGTCGACCACCACCAAAATACAGTCCATTGAATTTGATTTTAGTAACCCCTCCACAAAATCCATGAATATGGTGTGCCAAGCATGCGGTGGAGCTGACAATGGAGATAGCAACCCCGGGTATTTTGAACGGTTGGGCTTGGCCTGTTGGCATGTGGTACATGACTAAACAAATTGATGAACAGTTTGCTTCATGCCTTTCCAAGAAAAGAGATGCTTGAGTCGACGATAGGTGATAGGAAACCTAGAGTGTCCACCTAGCGCCAAGTCATGTAAGGAAACCATAATTTTCTGTTGCGAGGCTGGATTGTCTCCAATCCAGATGCGACCCTTATGGCGCATGACTCCTTGGTGAAAGGAAAACTTGGAAGTGTGATTTGAACTGATGGCCAATTATTTCAACAACTGTTGGGCGTACGAATCCTCCTGATAACTGTTGTTTTGTTGTGTCAATTCCTGTGTACCCTCCAAACCAGCACACACACCCACTTCTATATCTCCATTATGCACAAGGGACCCTTACAAATATTCTAATTCCAACAACACTCCCCCTCAAGATGGGCAAAAGATATCAACCATGCCCATCTTGTTACATATTGACTCGTTCTCACTTGGGCCTAAACCTTTTGTAAGGCAATCAACTAATTGATTACAAGAATTGATATGCTCTAATCTTAATACCCCGCTATCTATCTTCTCCTTGATAAAGAACTCGTCAATCTCCACATGTTTAGTGCGCTCAAACTGAACTGGATTGTTTGCAATATTTATTGCAGCAACATTGTCACAGTGGAGTCTCATAGTTCCATTCCTCAACACTTTCAACTCCCCTAATAGACGCTTCAACCACATCATCTCACATATGCTTAATGCCATTGCCCTATATTCAGCTTCTGCAGTTGATCTAGCCACCACTGCTTGCTTCTTGCTTCGCCATGAGACAAGATTACCTCCAACAAACATACAATATCCAGATGTAGATCTTCGGTCATCTCTACTACTTGCCCAATCGGCATCACAGTACCCTTCCAAGTTCATGTGCTTGTTCCTTTTAAACCACAATCCTTTCCCAGGAGTTCCCTTCAAGTATCTCAAGATGTGATAAACAACATCCATATGTCCTGTCCTAGGATCATGCATATACCTACTCACCACACTTACTGCATAGCATATATAAGGTCTTGTGTGGCATAAATAGATCAATCGCCCAACCAATCTTTGATATGTCTCTCTATTGACAGGATTCCCTAACTCATCATGGATTTGGTGATTTTTATCAATAGGAGAGCAACATGGACGACACCCCAACATTCCAGTTTCTGTCAACAAGTCGAGGACATACTTTCGTTGGGAGAGAACAATTCTCTTTGATGATTGAGCAATTTCAATTCCAAGGAAATACCGAAGTAGTCCCAGATCCTTTATCTCAAATGCTTTCCCTAGCTTCTCCTTCAACCACTTGATCTCTTCCACATCATCTCCAGTGATCACAATATCATCAACATAAATAGCCAATATAGTGATAGATGAACCCTTGTGCTTGAAGAAGACCGTATGGTCAGCATTACATTGGGAATACCCCATACCATAAACAACACGTCTAAACCTATCGAACCATGCACGTGGTGACTGCTTCAGACCATAGAGTGACTTCTTAAGTTTGCACACTTTCCCAACAGTCTGTTCATTCACAAACCCATGAGGAATTTCCATATAGACCTCTTCCTGTAAGTCACCATGAAGAAATGCATTTTTCACATCTAGTTGATGAAGGGGCCGTCCGAAATTAGCTGCACATGAGATCAAGGTTCTAACAATGCCCATCTTTTCCACGGGAGCAAAAGTCTCATCATAGTCAATCCCATATGTTTGGCTGTATCCTTTTGCAACCAGTCTTGCTTTGTACATGTCTATCTTTCCCTCAGGGGTCTGTTTTATAGTGAAGATCCACTTACAGCCCACATCCTTCTTCCCTTCTGGGAGCATAGCAAGTTCCCATGTTTTGTTCCTCATGAGAGCATGTAATTCTTCTTCCATAGCCTCCTTCCACCTTGGATTCTGTTTTGCACATCTCCAATCTTTCGGGATGGACATAGCCTGCAGGGATGCGATGAAGGTTCTATATGCAGGCGACACATTACTGTATGACATGTAGTTAGCTATATCATACTCAAAGCCAAAGCGAGATGGAGGTTTGCCAGCATTGATTCTATGATCCCTACGTTGTGTAAGGGGTAAATCAACATGTTCAGGAGAAGGAGTAGTATTACCCATTTTAGGTAGAGATGAGGAGCTTGATGGAGAGAGAGACCTGAGGAGAGATCTAGGACTGGAGATGCAGGTGATTGAGGCTCTGGCTGCATGAATTGCTCCCCCTGATTCTTATACCGCCTTCTTTGATACACTATTACTTGTTTCTCATTAGTCTTCATATCATCTATCCTTACTTCTTTATCTTGATTCCCTCCTATGTAATCTTTGGGCCATGGAATTGTCCCAATGACTACAACTTCATTGTCATCATGAACCTCATTCCTTTCCTTAGAACCATTAGTCTCATCCGCAATAGATGGGATTCTTCCAACAATTGCCTCTTCTTGTGTACTATTGTCTCCTTCTTTAGAGTTACTTTCACCCCCTCTACAATCACTTTCATTGACTGAAGAGAACTCATCAAAGAAGTGATCAAGATCACACTTGTTTGAATAGTATGGTTCAAATTCATGGAAAGTCACATCCATGCTTACAAATAACCTTCTCCTAATAGGGTCCCAACACTTGTATACCTTTTGTGTAGATGCATAACCAACAAAAACACACTTGACTGCTTGTGGGTCCAATTTACCCACTGAAGGTCGATGGTCGTGCACAAAGCAAACACAACCAAAAACTCTAGGTGGGACTTTAAACTCTCGTTGTTTCAATAGGAGTTCAGCAGGTGATCTCATACCCAGTACCCTCGATGGCATGCGATTGATCAGGTATGCAGCTGTCATCACTGCCTCACTCTAGAGATACTTAGGCACATTCATTTGAAACATGAGAGACCTTGCCACTTCTAACAGGTGTCAATTCTTCCTCTCGGTCACACCATTCTGAGAAGGTGTACCAGGACATGTGGTTTGATGAATAATCCCTTGATCTGAAATGAATGAGATAAACTCATTGTTCACATACTCAGTTCCATTATCAGTGCAAAGGATTTGAATCTTGGCATTAAATTGATTAGTGACCAGTTTGTAGAAATCCTTGAAACATAGAAATACCTCATTCTTGTGCTTCAACATATATATCCATGTCATGCGAGAATAGCAATCAATAAATGTGACAAACCATTTAAAACCACTCACAGATGTAATTGAGCAAGGACCCCAAACATCAGAATGTATTAACATAAATGGATCACTGCTACGAAGTCCAATACTAGGGTAAGTAGATCTGGTGTGCTTGGCAAACTCACATGCATCACACACAAGAGTTCCTTTCTCCATTCCCTTAAAGGATTCAGGGTACAATTTACTCAAGTTCTCAAAAGGTACATGTCCTAATCGACGATGTAGCAGCATGATTTCCCTTTTATCTCTTTCTGTTGTTGCTGACAAAGCTTGCTCCTCTTGACTGATGAACCATAGCCCATTACGCCTGACTCCAGTCCCAATCCTCTTCCCAGTTCTCTTCTCCTGAAAAACACATGATTGTTCATCAAATATAGCTAGACACTTGAACTGATCAATGATTGAGCTGACAGAAAGGAGATTGACTGGAAATGATGGGACATGCAAAACTGATGATAGATTAATGGATGGTGTACACTCTATAGACCCTACACCATGAATGAGTTGGGAGGTACCATCAGCAATTTGGACAGTTTCAGGGTGAATAGAATGAGAGTATGTTTTAAAAGAATCAATTAGTCCTATGACATGTCTAGATGCTCCTGAATATATTATCCACTCTCTATGACTTCTACATGAAGATGCAAGGGCTTGTGCCTGAGTACCTGCGCCCGAATGGGTGTAGTTGGCAAAGTTACCGAAGTGCTGGGTGGATGTAGTTGTCACAAAACCAAGAGGAGTGCTGGTTGGACACTCAGATTCTTTTCCCTTATCCCATTCTTCCCATCGTTTAGCTTGTTCACCAGTCAGGGTGATTGAGGGGGTATCTTCAATGACTGCAACATTAATATGAGGGTTACCACGACCTCTACCCCTAGCACGGCCACCACGCCCCCTTCCATAGCCTCCACAACCTCCTCTATAGGTACTACGAGTGGCTCCACGGGTTCCACCATCTCTCTCACCACTGCCACGAGGATGAGGACAATTATAACTCAAGTGTCCCTTCTCACCACAATTATAACAGTCTCTATCATCAGTTGCGGTGTAGGCTGATTTCACAGGATCATTAGCTGTCATTACCCGAAGCCTGCTTTCCTCATTAATCATTGCTGACACAACCTCATCCATGGTAGGAAGACTCTCTTGGTGACAAAAGGCAGCTCTCCTGCTCTCAAACTCTGGATCCGAATTCTTTAGAAAGTGAGTCACTCTCTTGTCCTCTACCCACTTGTGGACAACCTGTGCATCCTGAGGACAAACCATTTGCAGAGGAGCATAGTGATCTAGTTCTCCCCACAAGTACTGAAGTTCACTAGCATATTGTTCCACTGGTCTCCCTGTCTGTTTCACTACATCTGCCTTACTTTGGATTTCCATCATCATCATCACATTCCCCTTTCTTGAATACATATTGCTCAAGGTCTTCCAAATTTGTGCAGCAGTGCACATGGCTTCAACCATCTTACTTACAGATGAAGACATGGATGCCAACAACCATGCCACAATAATCGAGTTGGTGGTATACCAAACCCTCCATTCAGGGCTGAGCCTATCAACAGGTTCAACACAACCCTCTTCCAAATAGTGCTCCAATCCTTTACCTCCCAAGAGCACTCGCACCCTCCTAGACCAACTCAAGTAATTCTTGCTCCCTTCTAGCTTCACATCATTTGGAACGAGTTCCAACTTTAATTCAGATGAGATAGGTGAAAGTCGCCTAGAGGGGGGTGAATAGGGCGAATCTGAAATTTACAAACTTAATCACAACTACAAGCCGGGTTAGCGTTAGAAATAAGAACGAGTCTGAGAGAGGGTGTAAAACAAATCGCAAGCGAATAAAGAGTGTGACACAAGGATTTGTTTTACCGAGGTTCAGTTCTCGCAAACCTACTCCCCGTTGAGGAGGCCATAAAGGCCGGGTCTTTTTCAACCCCTTCCCTCTCTGAAACGGTCCCTCGGACCGAGTGAGCTTTCTCTTCTCAAATCAACCGGGAACAAAACTTCCCCGCAAGGACCACCACACAATTGGTGTCTCTTGCCTTGGTTACAATTGAGTTTTGATCACAAGAAAGAATGAGAAAGAAGAAAGCAATCCAAGCACAAGAGCTCAAAGGAACACAACAAATCACTCTCACTTAACACTAAAGCTTTTGTGGAATTGGGAGAGGATTTGATCACTTGGGTGTGTCTTGTATTGAATGCCTAGCTCTTGTAAGTGGTTGGAAGTTGGAAAACTTGGATGGCTTGAATGTGGGGTGGTTGGGGGTATTTATAACCCCAACCACCAAACTAGCCGTTTGGTGGAGGCTGCTATCGCATGGCGCACCGGACAGTCCGGTGCACACCGGATAGTGTCCGGTGCGCCAGCCACGTCACCAGGCCGTTGGGTTCCGACCGTTGGAGCTCTGACTGCTGGGCCCGCCTGGATGTCCGGTGGCCCACCGGACATGTACTGTAGAGTGTCCGGTGTGCCACTTCGCGCGTGCCTGACTTCTGCGCGCTCTGGCGCGCATTAATTGCTTCTGCAGGTGACCGTTGGCGCGAAGTAGGCGTTGCTCCGCTGGCTCACCGGACAGTCCGGTGTGCACCGGACATGTCCGGTGAATTATAGCGGAGCGGAAATCCGAAGCTGGCGAGTTCAGAGTCGCTCTCCTCTGGAGCACCGGACACTGTCCGGTGTGCACCGGACATGTCCGGTGAATTATAGCGAAGCGCCTCTGAAAATTCCTGAAGGTGCGAAGTTTGGCTTGAAGTCCCCTGGTGCACCGGACACTGTCCGGTGGTGCACCAGACACTGTCCGGTGGCACACCGGACAGTCCGGTGCGCCAGACCAGGGCTGCCTTCGGTTATCCCTTGCTCTTTTTGTTGAACCCATTTCTTGGTCTTTTTATTGGCTAAGTGTGAACCTTTGGCACCTGTATAACTCATAGACTAGAGCTTTTTTGGTGTAAGCCTAATTCCCTTTCAATCTCCCCCTTTTTGGTGATTGATGCCAACACAAACCAAAGCAAGTATAGAAGTGCATAATTGAACTAGTTTGCATAATGTAAGTGCAAAGGTTACTTAGAATTGAGCCAATTTTAAATTCTTATAGGATATGCATGGATTGTTTCTTTACTTTAACATTTTGGACCACGCTTGCACCACATGTTTTGTTTTTGCAAATTCTTTTGTAAATTCTTTTCAAAGTCTTTTGCAAATAGTCAAAGGTATATGAATAAGATTGCAAGAAGCATTTTCAAGATTTGAAATTTTCTCGCCATGTTTCAAATGCTTTTCCTTTGACTTAAACAAAAACCCCCCTTGATAAAATCCTCCTCTTAGTGTTCAAGAGGGGTTTAAGATATCAATTTTGAAAATACTACTTTCTCCCCCTTTTGGACACAATAAGATACCAATTTGAAAATCATCAGTTTTAAAATTAGGTGGTGGTGCGGTCCTTTTGCTTTGGGCTAATACTTTCTCCCCCTTTGGCATGAATTGCCAAAAACGGATACTTGAGTGAAATATAAGCCCTTGTGACTACTTTCTCCCCCTTTGGCAACCAATATATGAGTGAAGATTATACCAAAGTTGGAGAGATGCTTGGAGCGACGGTGAAGGATGAGTTGATGGAGTGGAGTGGAAGCCTTTGTCTTCGCCAAAGACTCCAATTCCCTTTCAATACACCTATGACTTGGTTTGAAATTCACTTGAAAACACATTAGTCATAGTATAGGAAAGAGACAAGATCAAACGTATACTTAAGAGCTATGTATGCAAGACATCAAAAGAAATTCCTAGAATCAAGAATATTTAGCTCATGCCTAAGTTTGTTAAAAGTTTGTTCATCTAGTGGCTTGGTAAAGATATCGGCTAATTGTTCCTTAGTGTTAATATATGGAATCTCGATATCTCCCTTTTGTTGGTGATCCCTTAAGAAATGATACCGAATGGCTATGTGTTTAGTGCGGCTATGCTCAACGGGATTATCCGCCATGCGGATTGCACTCTCATTATCACATAGAAGAGGAACTTTGGTTAATTTGTAACCATAGTCCCTAAGGGTTTGCCTCATCCAAAGTAGTTGCGCGCAACAATGACCTGCGGCAATATACTCGGCTTCGGCGGTAGAAAGAGCTACGGAATTTTGCTTCTTTGAAACCCAAGACACCAAGGATCTTCCCAAGAACTGGCAAGTCCCCGATGTGCTCTTTCTATTAATCTTACACCCCGCCCAATCGGCATCCGAATAACCAATTAAATCAAAGGTGGATCCCCGAGGGTACCAAAGCCCAAACTTAGGAGTATGAACTAAATATCTCAAGATTCGTTTTACGGCCGTAAGGTGAGCTTCCTTAGGGTCGGCTTGGAATCTTGCACACATGCATACAGAAAGCTTAATATCCGATCGAGATGCACATAAATAGAGTAAAGAGCCTATCATCGACCGGTATACCTTTTGATCGACGGATTTACCTCCCGTGTCGAGGTCGAGATGCCCATTGGTTCCCATGGGTGTCTTGATGGGCTTGGCATCCTTCATTCCAAACTTGTTTAGAATGTCTTGAATATACTTCGTTTGGCTAATGAAGGTGCCCTCTTGGAGTTGCTTCACTTGAAATCCCAAGAAGTACTTCAACTCCCCCATCATTGACATCTCGAATTTCTTTGTCATGATCCTACTAAATTCCTCACATGTAGATTCGTTAGTAGACCCAAATATAATATCATCAACATAAATTTGGCATACAAACAAATCATTGTCAAGAGTTTTAGTGAATAGAGTAGGATCGGCCTTTCCGACTTTGAAGCCATTAGTGATAAGAAAATCTCTTAGGCATTCATACCATGCTCTTGGGGCTTGCGTGAGCCCATAAAGCGCCTTAGAGAGTTTATATACATAGTTAGCATACTCACTATCTTCAAAGCCGGGAGGTTGCTCAACATAGACCTCTTCCTTGATTGGTCCATTGAGGAAGGCACTTTTCACATCCATTTGATAGAGCTTAAAGCCATGGTAAGTAGCATAGGCAAGTAATATGCGAATTGATTCAAGCCTAGCTACGGGTGCATAGGTTTCACCGAAATCCAAACCTTCGACTTGTGAATACCCCTTGGCCACAAGTCGGGCCTTGTTCCTTGTCACCACACCATGCTCGTCTTGCTTGTTGCGGAATACCCACTTGGTTCCTACAACATTTTGATTAGGACGTGGAACCAAATGCCATACCTCGTTCCTAGTGAAGTTGTTGAGCTCCTCTTGCATCGCCACCACCCAATCCGAATCTTGTAGTGCTTCCTCTACCCTGTGTGGCTCAATAGAGGAAACAAAAGAGTAATGCTCACAAAAATGTGCAACACGAGATCTAGTGGTTACCCCCTTATGAATGTCGCTAAGGATGGTGTCAACGGGGTGATCTCGTTGAATTGCTTGGTGGACTCTTGGGTGTGGCGGCCTTGGTCCTTCATCCTCCTTGTCTTGATCATTTGCATCTCCCCCTTGATCATTGCCGTCATCTTGAGGTGGCTCATCTCTTTGATCTTCTCCTTCATCAACTTGAGCCTCATCCTCATTTTGAGTTGGTGGAGATGCTTGCGTGGAGGATGGTTGATCTTGTGCATTTGGAGGCTCTTCGGATTCCTTAGGACACACATCCCCAATGGACATGTTCCTTAGCGCGATGCACGGAGCCTCTTCATCACCTATCTTATCAACATCAACTTGCTCTACTTGAGAGCCGTTAGTCTCATCAAACACAACGTCACAAGAAACTTCAACTAGTCCGGAGGACTTGTTAAAGACTCTATATGCCCTTGTGTTTGAGTCATATCGTAGTAAAAAGCCTTCTACTGTCTTAGGAGCAAATTTAGATTTTCTACCTCTTTTAACAAGAATAAAGCACTTGCTACCAAAGACTCTAAAATATGAAATATTGGGCTTTTTACCGGTTAGGAGTTCATATGATGTCTTCTTGAGGATTCGGTGTAGATACAACCGGTTGATGGCGTAGCAGGCGGTGTTGACCGCCTTGGCCCAAAACCGATCCGAGGTCTTGTACTCATCAAGCATGGTCCTTGCCATGTCCAATAGAGTTCTATTCTTCCTCTCCACTACACCATTTTGTTGTGGCGTGTAGGGAGAAGAGAACTCATGCTTGATGCCCTCCTCCTCAAGGAAGCCTTCAATTTGAGAGTTCTTGAACTCCGTCCCATTGTCGTTTCTTATTTTCTTGATCCTTAAGCCGAACTCATTTTGAGCCCGTCTCAAGAATCCCTTTAAGGTCTCTTGAGTATGAGATTTTTCCTGTAAAAAGAACACCCAAGTGAAGCGAGAATAATCATCCACAATAACCAGACAATACTTACTCACGCCGATGCTTATGTAAGCTATCGGGCCGAATAGATCCATGTGTAGGAGCTCGAGTGGCCTGTCAGTCGTCATGATGTTCTTGTGTGGATGATGAACACCAACTTGCTTCCCTGCCTGACATGCGCTACAAATCCTGTCTTTCTCAAAATGAACATTTGTTAGTCCCAAAATGTGTTCTCCCTTTAGAAGCTTATGAAGATTCTTCATTCCAACATGTGCTAGTTGGCGATGCCAGAGCCAGCCCATGTTAGTCTTAGCAATTAAGCAAGTGTCGAGGTCAGCTCTATCAAAATCTACTAAGTATAGCTGACCCTCTAACACTCCCTTAAATGCTATTGAATCATCACTTCTTCTAAAGACAGTAACACCTATATCTGTGAAAAGACAGTTGTAGCCCATTTTGCATAATTGAGATACGAAAAGCAGATTGTAATCTAAAGAAACTACAAGAAAAACATTGGAAATTGAATGGTCAGGTGATATAGCAATTTTACCCAATCCTTTGACCAAACCTTGATTTCCATCCCCGAATGTGATAGCTCGTTGGGGATCTTGGTTTTTCTCATAGGAGGAGAACATCTTCTTCTCCCCTATCATGTGGTTTGTGCACCCGCTATCAATGATCCAACTTGAGCCTCCGGATGCATAAACCTACAAAACAAGTTTAGTTCTTGGTTTTAGGTACCCAAACGGTTTTGGGTCCTTTGGCATTAGATACAAGAACTTTGGGTACCCAAACACAAGTCTTTGATCCCTTGTGTTTGCCCCCAACAAACTTGGCAACTACCTTGCCGGATTTGTTAGTCAAAACATAAGATGCACCAAAAGTTTTAAATGAAATATTAGAATCATTTGATGCCTTAGGAGTTTTCTTCTTAGACAATCTTGCATGGGTTGATTGCCTAGAACTAGATGTCTCACCCTTATACATAAAAGCATGATTAGGGCCAGAGTGAGACTTCCTAGAATGAATTCTTCTAATTTTGCTCTCGGGATAACCGGCAGGGTACAAAATGTAACCCTCGTTATCCTGAGGCATGGGAGCCTTGCCCTTTACAAAATTAGACAATCTTTTAGGAGGGGCATTAAGTTTGACATTGTCTCCCTTTTGGAAGCCAATGCTATCCTTGATGCCAGGGCGTCTCCCACTGTAGAGCATGCTTCTAGCAAATTTAAATTTCTCATTTTCTAAGTCATGCTCACTAATCTTAGCATTAAGTTGAGCTATGTGATCATTTTGTTTCTTAATTAAAGCTAGGTGATCATGGATAGCATCAACATTAACGTCTCTACATCTAGTACAAATGGAAGTATGTTCAACGGTAGATGTAGAGGGTTTGCAAGATTTTAATTCTACAACCTTAGCATGCAATATATCATTTTTACTTCTAAGGTCGGAAATGGAAGCATTGCAAACATCTAATTCTTTAGCCTTAGCAATTAATTTTTCATTTTCAATCCTAAGAATAGCAAGAGAGACATTCAATTCTTCAATCTTAGCAAGTAAGTTAACATTATCATCTCTAAGATTGGAAATTGAAGCATCACAGACATTTGAATCAACCTTAGCAATTAAACTAGCATTCTCATTTCTAAGGTTGACAATAGTATCATGGCAAGTGCTTAGCTCACTAGATAGTTTTTCACATTTTTCTACTTCTAGAGCGTAAGCATTTTTAACCTTAACATGCTTCTTATTTTCCTTAATTAGGAAGTCCTCTTGGGTGTCCAAGAGTTCATCCTTCTCATGAATGGCACTAATTAATTCATTCAATTTTTCCTTTTGTTACATGTTAAGGTTGGCAAAAAGGATGCACAAATTATCCTCCTCATCACTAGCATTGTCCTCATCACTAGAGGTTTCATATTTAGTGGAGGATTTTGATTTTACCTTCTTCCTTTTGTCGTCCTTTTCCATGAGGCACTTATGGCCGACGTTGGGGAAGAGGAGTCCCTTGGTGATGACGATGTTGGCGGCGTCCTCGTCGGAGGAGGAGTCGCTAGAGCTTTCGTCGGAGTCCCACTCGCGACATACATGGGCATCGCCGCCCTTCTTCTTGTAGTATCTTTTCTTCTCCTTTCTTCTCCCCTTCTTGTCGTCGCCCCTGTCACTGTCACTAGATAATGGACATTTTGCAATAAAATGACCGGGCTTACCACACTTGTAGCAAACTTTCTTGGAGCGGGATTTGTAGTCCTTCCCCCTCCTTTGCTTGAGGATTTGGCGGAAGCTCTTGATGATGAGCGCCATTTCCTCGTTGTCGAGCTTGGAGGCGTCGATGGGTGTTCTACTTCATGTAGATTCCTCCTTCTTTTCTTTCGTCGCCTTGAATGCGACCGGTTGTGCTTCGGGCGTGGAGGGGCCATCAAGCTCGTTGATTTTCTTTGAGCCTTTGATCATTAGCTCAAAACTTACAAAATTCCCTATTACTTCCTCGGGAGTCATTAGTGTATATCTAGGATTACCACGAATTAATTGAACTTGAGTAGGGTTAAGGAAAACAAGTGATCTAAGAATAACCTTAACCATTTCGTGGTCATCCCATTTTTTGCTCCCGAGGTTGCGCACTTGGTTCACCAAAGTTTTGAGCCGGTTGTACATGTATTGTGGCTCCTCCCCTTGGCGAAGTCGGAAGCGACCAAGCTCCCCCTCGATCGTCTCCCGCTTGGTGATCTTGGTCACCTCGTCTCCTTCGTGCGCAGTCTTTAGCACGTCCCAAATCTCATTTGCGCTCATCAATCCTTGCACCTTATTATACTCCTCTCGACTTAGAGAGGCGAGGAGTATAGTGGTGGCTTGGGAGTTGAAGTGCACAATTTGGGCTACTTCGTCCTCATCATAGTCTTCATCCCCTACGGATGGTACCTGTACACCAAACTCAACAACATCTCATATACTTTTGTGGAGTGAGGTTAGGTGATATCGCATCATATCACTCCACCTAGCATAATCTTCACCATCAAATGTTGGTGGTTTGCCCAATGGAACAGAAAGTAATGGTGTATGTTTAGAAATGGAGGGTAGCGTAGGGGGATCTTACTAAACTTCTTGCGCTCATGGCGCTTAGAAGTTACGGATGGCGTGTCGGAGCCGGAGGTGGATGGCGACAAGGAGTCGGTCTCGTAGTAGACCACCTTCCTCATCTTCTTCTTCTTGTCACCGATCCGACGCGACTTGTGTGAAGGGGATTCCTTTTCCTTCCCCTTCCCTTTGTTGTAGGACTCTCCCGATGGAGCCTTCCCGTGGCTTGTAATGGACTTCTCGCTGGTCCCCATCTCTTTCTTGGCGTGATCTCCCGACATCACTTCGAGCGGTTAGGCTCTAATGAAGCACCAGGCTCTGATACCAATTGAAAGTCGCCTAGAGGGGGGGGGGGGTGAATAGGGCGAATCTGAAATTTACAAACTTAATCACAACTACAAGCCGAGTTAGCGTTAGAAATAAGAACGAGTCTGGGAGAGGGCGTAAAACAAATCGCAGGCGAATAAAGAGTGTGACACAAGGATTTGTTTTACCGAGGTTCGGTTCTCTCAAACCTACTCTCCGTTGAGGTGGTCACAAAGACTG
This sequence comes from Zea luxurians, assembly GCA_029449295.1. Lineage (NCBI taxonomy): Eukaryota > Viridiplantae > Streptophyta > Magnoliopsida > Poales > Poaceae > Zea > Zea luxurians. Next base: position 4,389,120 of record JAOPSE010000090.1, read on the forward strand.
GGTCTCTTTCAACCCTTTCCCTCTCTCAAACGGTCCCTCGGACCGAGTGAGCTTCTCTTCTTAATCAAATGGGAACCAAACTTCCCGCAAGGACCACCACACAATTGGTGTCTCTTTCCTTGATTACAATTGAGATGATCGCAAGAAAGAATGAGAAAAAGAAGCAATCCAAGCGCAAGAGCTCAAATGAACACAACAAATCTCTCTCACTAATCACTAAAGCTTTGTGTGGAGTTGGGAGAGGATTTGATCTCTTTGGTGTGTCTTGTATTGAATGCTAGCTCTTGTAAGGTGTAAAAGTGGGAAAACTTGGATGACTTGAATGTGGGGGTGGTTGGGGTATTTATAGCCCCAACCACCAAACTTGACCGTTGGTGGAGGCTGCTGTCGACGGGCGCACCGGATAGTCCGGTGCGCCACCGGACACTGTCCGGTGCGCCAGCCACGTCACCTTGCCGTTGGGTTCCGACCGTTGGAGCTCTGACTTGTGTGCCCACCTGGTTGTCCGGTGGTGCACCGGACAGGCCCTGTAGGCTGTCCGGTGTGCCACCCGCGCGTGCTCTGCTTTTCTGCGCGCGCAGGCGCGCATTTAATGCGTTGCAGTCGACCGTTGCGCGCGAAGTAGCCGTTGCTCCGCTGTCACACCGGACAGTCCGGTGTGCACCGGACACTGTCCGGTGACTCACCGGACAGTCCGGTGAATTATAGCGGAGCGCCGTTGGAAATTCCCGAAGGTGAAGAGTTCAACCTTAAGTTCCCTGGTGCACCGGATACTGTCCGGTGGCACACCGGACAGTCCGGTGCGCCAGACCAGGGCACACTTCGGTTGTCCCTTGCTCTCTTTGATTGAACCCTTTTCTTGGTCTTTTTATTGGCTTATTGTGAACCTTTGGCACCTGTACAACTTATAGACTAGAGCAAACTAATTAGTCCAATTATTTGTGTTGGGCAATTCAACCACCAAAATCAATTAGGAAATAGTTGTAAGCCTAATTCCCTTTCAACAGGCAAAGCCTTGGGACCAATCATACCTAGCCCCATGAGTTCCTGAATCATACTCCTCATCTCATTTCTCATCTCACTTTTTGTGATTAGTGGATCCTCTTCTTTTTTGTCACCACGAATCATTGCCCCTTTTTCAGCCTCTTCCTCCAACCTTCTTGCTTCAGCCTCCTCTGGACTCATCATCATCAATGCCTCTTCTTCCACCGCCAGGAACATGCAGGTGCAGCAGCTCAGAAGCAACAACCAGCCGACAAATCCTGCAACAACTCGTCCTCTTGTACACCAGCATCACGCCCTCTTCTACCAGGAAGCAACACGCCCTCTCCCCCACTAGCTCCTATGCATCTGACTACCAGTTGTCTCAGCGGTCTTCTTGGCTCAGCAGTATTCTTGGGCAGGAGCACCGACGCCGGACAGCAGGGCTCCTCGTCGAGCACTTGGCGGCGACGAGGACCAGAGGCGGCGAGGGAAACGAGCAGAGGTTGGGCGGCCCTGTCCAGTCCAGCGGCCGGCGGCGAGGGGAGGCAGTCAGACGCGGGGCGTGCAGCCCAGAGCACGAGCACCCCCCCGGCTGCACGGGCGCGCGACCTAAAGCACGGGCGCGCGACCCCCGGTGCGAGCGCTGGCGCGGGGCGCGGCGAGGGGAGAGGGGCGGCGCGGCGGAGTTCGGTGGCCCCAACCCTAACCCTAGCTCGATACCATGTTGTTTTGCTGTGTCAATTCCTGTGTACCCTCCAAACCAGCACACACACCCACTTCTATATCTCCATTATGCACAAGGGACCCTTACAAATATTCTAATTCCAACAACAATAACCTTGCTGGACCTCTTGAACCTAGGCTGGAGTGCACTGAGACAGATGCATGACATATGTGGTTGGATGCGGGCATCGAGAGAGAGCATCAGCTGTCGCATCACAACGCTTCTTGTAGACGATGCGATAGTGCAACCCTGCCAATTTGGAGTACAACTTCTATTGCCAGATTGTGTGTAGCCGCTATTTGTTGAGCAAGGTTAGGCTCTGATGGTCCGTATAGATGTGGAACTCTGTGAGCTGCAAGTAGGAATGCCACTGAGCAACTGCAATCACTATGGCCATATACTTTCTCGTACATTGAGATACCTTGATCTTGGACCAAGGGCCTTACTAAGGAATGCTAGAGGATGTGCCTTTTGCGTTAGCACTACTCCGATTCCGTCATGACTGACATCTATGTAGATACAGAAAGTTTGGGATAAATAATGAAGTGCTAATACTGGAGCTGAGACAAGCGCTTGCTTCAACACATCAAAGGTCTACTGCTGATCTGGTGTCCATATAAAAGTAGTACTCCATATTCTTCTTTAGAAGACCCGACAAGGGTTTACTAATAATGCCGAAGTGATGCACAAATTTTCTATAAAAGCCCGCAAGCCCCGAAAAGCTGCGTAACTCCTTAGCCGACACCACCGGGGTAGGACAATGCTGAATGACTTGTATCTTAGCGGGATCAATTGCCACACCATCTTTACTGATTATATGGCCCATGTATGCTATATTACTTCGAGCAAAAGCACACCTCGACAACTTAACTTTCCAGTTGTCTTGCTATAGCAAGTGAAGCACTGCTGTCACATGTTGCAAATGAGAGTCAAAGGAAGGGCTGTATATTAGGATGTCATAAAAACCAACACGCACTGCCTAAGGATTGGGGCCAAGGTGTCATTCATGGCACCAAGAAAGGTGTTTGGAGCTCCAGCTAAGCCAAACGCCATGACTCAAAACTCGAAATGTCTGACATGAGTCTGAAAAGTCGTCTTAGATTCTTCGCCAGGTAGCAATCTGATTTGGTGGTAGTCAGCTTTAAAATCCAACTTGCTGAACCATTGTGCAGAGGCCAATTCGTCCTTTTTATGGTGGAGGCTACGCAACGTTTGATGCAAGTGGCCATGTTTTTTTTTTGTTAGGAACATGGGTGGCGGTCTAGTCTTCGGATTGATAGTCACTAGAGTGTGCGTAAGTGTGTGTGGTTGTTCTTCTAAACGCTGTGTGCTTTCATTAGCAGAGGCTAGGAGAGGTTTCAAGGACTTGTATCCTCTCGATGTAATGTTCTTGAAATTAATAAAGTTTTCCTTATCAGAAAAGAGGCCAATTCATCCATTAGCTTATCGAATACAGGCACTAGATACTTGCTCTTAACTGTCATGGCATTTAGATAGCGGTAATCCACATAGAACCACCAACTTTGACCCTTTTTCTTCACCAATAACACCGGAGATGTAAAGGAACTAGGCTTTTCTGAATCACTCCTTGAGATAACATTCCGTGCACTTGTTTCTCAAATTCGTCCTTAAGAGCGGCTGGGGGGGGGTTAAACCGACAGGGTCCTAGGAAACTTCAGCAAACTGATCAAGCACCTCTTGCATACGAGGATCCAAGTCTGGTATAATAGGATCTGAACCAGTCATTGTAGAGGACTCGGAAGCAAACGTCGACAATTCCACCACGGACACTAGAGGAAAAATTGATGACACACCTTGGAGACATACCACAGAACCTCGATAAGGTAGGACCATCCATTTATGGGCCCAATTCACTCTCATTGGGCTATAGTGCTGCAACCAGTCCATGCCAATCACCAAATCTATGGAAGGCAAGGCCAAAAACTTGACGTCTGCCGAAAATTCCCAGCCTGCCATAGTACACTTAGCTTGTGGTAAATAATGTGTACAATGGAAGAGTTGTCCATTGGCCACTTGAAAGGGAAATAGACTCAAACCTTTTCCTAATTGATTTTGGTGGTTGAATTGCCCAACATAAATAATTAGACTAACTAGTTTGCTCTAGATGATAAGTTCCACAGGTGCCAAAGATTCACAACAAATCAATACAAAGTTAAAAGAAAGGGTTCAAACCAAAGGAGCAAAGAAAACCGAAGGCTGCCCTAGTCTGGCGCACCGGACTGTCCAGGGTGGATCAACTCCAACTCGCTACCTTCGGGTTTTTGGAAATGCCTCTCCGCTATAATTCACCGGACTGTCCGGTGTGCCATGCGGAGTAACGGCTACAACACCAACAGTCGTCTGCAAAAGTGAACAGTGAAGTTACAGTGCAGACTGCACGTGCAGAAGTCAGAGCAGGCGCCAGAAGGCGCACCGAACAGTGAACAGTGACTGTCCGGTGCACCACCGGACTGTCCGGTGGCCTCACTTGTCAGAGCTCCAATGGTCGAACCCCAATGGTTGGGTGACGTGGCTGGCGCACTGGACAGTGTCCGGTGGCGCACCGGACTGTCCGGTGCGCCCTTCGACAGCAGCCTTCCCCAACGGCCACTTTAGTGGTTGGGGCTATAAATACCCCCAACCACCACACTTCAAGGCATCCAAGTTTTCAGCCAACACATTCAATACAAGAGCTAGTGCATTCAATACAAGACACAAATAGATTGAATCAAAATCTCTCCAAGTCCCAATTCCACTCAAAGCAATTAGTGACTAGAAGAGAGAGTTTTGCCGTGTTCTTTTGAGCTCTTGCGCTTGGATCGCTTTTCTTCTTCCCCATTTCTTGTTCCCAAGACATTTGTAATCTAAGCAAGAGACACCAATTGTGTGGTGGTCCTTGTGGGGACTAAGTGTCCCAATTGATTGGGAAGAGAAGCTCACTCGGTCTAAGTGACCGTTTGAGAGAGGGAAAGGGTTGAAAGAGACCCAGTCTTTGTGACCACCTCAACTGGGAGTAGGTTTGCAAGAACCGAACCTCGGTAAAACAAATCACCATGTCATCCGCTTTCATTTGCTTGTGATTTGTTTTCCCCCTATCTTTTGGACTCAGTTATATTTCTAACGGTAACCCCGGCTTGTAGTTGTGCTTTAAGTTTGTAAATTTCAGATTTGCCTATTCACCCCCCTCTAGGCGACTTTCAATTGGTATCAGAGCCCGGTACTTCATTAGAGCCTAACCGCTCGAAGTGATGTCGGGAGCATCCGCCATGAGGGAGATCGGGACCGGCGGCGACAAGTCCGCAAGCTCGGGGAGAACCCATTGAAGGGAGTCCGCCCACAAGCACAAGGAGGAATCCTCTTCCTCCATCAAATCCCAATGGAGAGGTGAGAAGAAGAAGAAGATGATGAAGAAGGTGGTCTACTACGATACCAACTCTTTGTCACCCTCCACCTCTAGCTCCGAATCGACGTCCGTCACTTCTAAGCGCCATGAGCGCAAGAAGTATAGTAAGATGCCCCTTCGCTATCCTCGTATTTCAAAACACACTCCATTACTTTCCGTCGCATTAGGCAAACCACCGGTTTTTGAAGGTGAAGATTATTCTATGTGGAGTGATAAAATGAGGCATCACCTAACCTCACTCCACAAAAGCATATGGGATATTGTTGAGTATGGAGCGCAGGTACCAAAGAAAGGGGACAAGGATTATGATCCAGAGGAGGTCGAACAAATCCGGCACTTCAACTCCCAAGCCACTACTATACTCCTCGCCTCTCTAAGTCGAGAGGAGTATAATAAGGTACAAGGGATAAAAAGTGCGAAAGAGATTTGGGACGTGCTCAAGACCGCGCACAAAGGAGATGAGATGACCAAGATCACCAAGCGGGAAACGATCGAGGGGGAGCTCGGTCGATTTATGCTCAACCAAGGAGAGGAGCCACAAGCCATGTACAACCGGCTCAAGACCTTGGTGAACCAAGTGCGCAACCTCGGGAGCACCAAATGGGATGACCATGAAATGGTCAAGGTTATTCTTAGATCACTCGTTTTTCTTAATCCTACTCAAGTTCAATTAATTTGTGGTGATCCTAGATATAAGCTAATGTCTCCCGAGGAAGTGATAGGAAAGTTTGTGAGCTTTGAGTTGATGATCAAAGACTCCAAACAAATCATCGAGCGAGGCGCCACCTCCACACCCGAGGTGCAACCCATCGCCTTCAAAGCAACGGAAGAGAAGAAGGAAGAGTCTACATCAAGTAGGCTCCCCATCAACGCCTCCAAGCTCGACAATGAGGAGATGGCGCTCATCATCAAGAGCTTCTGTCAAATCCTCAAGCAACGGAAGGGGAGAGACTACAAACCCCGTTCCAAGAAGGTTTGCTACAAATGTGGTAAGCCCGGTCACTTTATAGCAAAATGTCCTATTTCTAGTGACAGGGGCGACGACAAGAGAGGGAAGAAGAAGGAGAAGAAGAGATACTACAAGAAGAAGGGCGACGATGCCCATGTTTGTCAGGAGTGGGACTCCGACGAGAGCTCCACCGAATCCTCCTCCGACAAGGACACCGCCAACATCGCCATCAACAAGGATCTCCTCTTCCCCAACGTCGGCCACAAGTGCCTCATGGCAAAGGACGGCAAAAAGAAGAAGGTAAAATCTAGAGCTTCCACTAAGTATGCAACATCTAGTGATGAGGCTAGCTCTAGTGAAGATGAGGATGATTTGCTCACCCTTTTTGCCAACCTAAACATGCAATAAAAGGAAAAATCGAATGAATTGATTAGTGCTATTCATGAGAAGGATGAACTCTTGGATAGCCAAGAGGACTTCCTTATTAAAGAAAATAATAAACATGTTAAGGTTAAAAATGCTTATGCTCAGGAAGTAGAAAAATATGAAAAATTGACTAGTGAGCTAAGCACTTGCCATGACACTATTTCCACCTTAGATTTGAGAATGCTAAATTGATTGCTAAGGTTGAGAAATTAAATGTTAGTGATGATTCTCTTGTCAACCTTAAAAATGATAATGCTAGTTTAATTGCTAAGATTGACAAGTTGAATGAATCTCTTTCTAGCCTTAAGATTGAGAATGATAAATTAATGTCTAAGGCTAAAGATTTAAATGTTTGCAATGTTTCTATTTCCAATCTTAGAAATGAGAATGCTATTTTACATGCTAAGATTGATGAATTAAATGTTTGCAAACCCTCTACATCTACCGTTGAGCATGTTACTATTTGTACTAGATGTAGAGACATTAATGTTGATGCTATCCATGATCACCTAGATTTAATTAAACAACAAAATGATCACATAGCTCAACTCAGTGCTAAAATTAATCAGCATGACTTAGAAAATGAAAAATTTAAATTTGCTAGAAGCATGCTCTATAGTGGGAGACGCCCTGGCATTAAGGATGGCATTGGCTTACAAAAGGGAGACAATGTCAAGCTTAATGCCCCAAAGAAATTGTCTAGCTTTGTTAAGGGCAAGGCTCCCATGGTTCAGGATAACGAGGGTTACATTTTATATCATGCTGGTTATCCCGAACACAAAATTAGGAGAATTCATTCTAGGAAGTCTCACTCTGGCTCTCATCATGCTTTTATGTATAAGAGTGAGGCATCTAGTTCTAGGCATTCCACTCATGTTAAAATGCCTAAAAAGAAATCTCCCATTGCATCAAATGAGCCTATTGTTTCATTTAAGACTTTTGATGCATCATATGTTTTAACTAACAAATCAGGCAAAGTAGTTGCCAAATATGTTGGGGCCAAACACAAGGGCTCAAAGACTTGTGTTTGGGTACCCAAGGTGCTTGTTTCTAATGTCAAAGGACCCAAAACCATTTGGGTACCTAAGAACAAGTCCTAAACTTGTTTTGTAGGTTTATGTATCTAGGGGCTCAAGTTGGATAATTGATAGCGGGTGCACAAACTACATGACTGGGGAGAAAAGGATGTTCTCCTCCTATGAGAAAAATCATGATCCCCAAAGAGCTATCACATTCGGGGATGGAAATCAAGGTTTGGTCACAGGACTTGGTAAAATTGCTATATCACCTGACCATTCTATTTCCAATGTTTTTCTTGTAGATTCTTTAGATTACAACTTGCTTTCTTTTTCACAATTATGCAAAATGGGCTACAATTGTCTTTTTACGGATATAGGTGTTACTGTCTTTAGAAGAAGTGATGATTCAGTAGCATTTAAGGGAGTGTTAGAGGGTCAGCTATACTTAGTTGATTTTAATAGAGCTGAACTCGACACTTGCTTAATTGCTAAGACTAACATGGGTTGGCTCTGGCATCGCCGACTAGCTCACGTTGGGATGAAGAATCTTCATAAGCTTCTAAAGGGAGAGTACATTTTGGGACTAACAAATGTTCATTTTGAGAAAGACAGGGTTTGTAGCGCATGTCAGGCAGGGAAGCAAGTTGGTGTTCATCATCCACACAAGAACATCATGACGACTGACATGCCACTTGAGCTACTCCACATGGATCTATTCGGCCCGATAGCTTACATAAGCATTGACGGGAGTAAGTAATGTCTAGTTATTGTGGATGATTATTCTCGCTTCACTTGGGTGTTCTTTTTGCAGGATAAATCTCAAACCTAAGAGACCTTAAAGGGATTCTTGAGACGGGCTCAAAATGAGTTCGGCTTAAGGATCAAAAAGATTAGAAGTGACAACGGGACGGAGTTCAAGAACTCACAAATAGAAGGCTTTCTTGAGGATGAGGGCATCAAGCATGAGTTCTCTTCTCCCTACACACCACAACAAAATGGTGTAGTGGAGAGGAAGAATAGAACTCTACTTGACATGGCGAGGACCATGCTTGATGAGTACAAGACCTCGGACCGGTTTTGGGCGGAAGCAATCAACACCGCTTGCTACACCATCAACCGTCTCTACCTTCACCGAATCCTCAAGAAAACATGCTATGAACTCCTCATCGGTAAAAAGCCCAATGTTTCATATTTTAGAGTCTTTGGTAGCAAATGTTTTATTCTTGTTAAAAGAGGTAGAAAATCTAAATTTGCTCCTAAGGCTGTAGAAGGTTTTTTACTTGGTTATGATTCAAACACAAGGGCATATAGAGTCTTTAACAAGTTCACTGGACTAGTTGAAGTTTCTTGTGACATTGTGTTTGATGAGACTAACGGCTCTCAAGTAGAGCAAGTTGATCTTGATGAGCTAGATGATGAAGAGGCTCCATGCGTCGCACTAAGGAACATGTCCATTGGGGATAGGATTGGGCATAAAAACCGAAAACCGAACACCGAAACCGAAAAAAACCGGAACCGAAATCGAAAAAACCGAAACCGAACAAACCAGATTACTTTTCGGTTACTAATCTGCAGAAACCGAAATAATTTCGGTGTTCGGTTTTTTATTTCGGTTTAAACCGAAAACCGGAATCACACAGAACCGGGCACCAGCGGCCAGCCCAGCAGCCTGTAGCCGGCACGGCTCTGCACTCGCCAGTGCCGGCAGTCGGCCATCGCCACTGGAGCGGTGGAACAGACAAGGACAAGATGCAGGACTCTCTCTCTACTAGAGTCGTCTCGTCTGTACACTGTAGCAGTGCTCTGCAGCTAACCAAAATAAAGCAGTTGGTGTTGGCTGCAGCGTAACGATACACGTCTGACTAGCTAGCTAGCTAGTTAACTCATCATTCATTGCCAGATACAACTAGCGACTGTTTCCATCAGTTAGTTAGGGGCATTAGGTATTTGGAACAAGGGAGGGGAAACAAAAGGACTATACAAAACATGGGATCACGTTGCCTGCATGTGCGGCAAAGACTCCACTCCTCCGCCCGATCCTACCAAGACCAACTGCTAAGATATATAGGCCAGTTGCTTGCCTTGCTCGTATTAATTAAAGAAATCAATCAGAGTGGGAACCCTGGCCTTTACATAACATAATATACATGGTTCTTTTAATTAGTAGTTTTATTTGTATTCGGTTTTTTCGGTTAAACCGAAAACCAAACCAAAATATTCGGTTAACTGAAGATTCGGTTTTCGATTTTCCGCAGAAGGTTTCGATTACCGTTTTCCAAAAACCGAATTTATAAAAAAAACCGAACCGAAAAACATCGGTTAACCGATTGCCCAGGCCTGATTGGGGATGCGTGTCCTAAAGAATCCGAAGAGCCTCCACATGCACAAGATCAACCGTCATCTTCCACACAAGCATCTCCACCAACTCAAGATAAGGATAAAGCTCAAGATGATGAAAATGAAGATCAAGAAGATGAGCCACCTCAAGAGGAGGACAATGATCAAGGGGGAGATGCCAATGATCAAGACAAGGAAGATGATGAGGGTCCAAGACTGCCACACCTAAGAGTCCACCAAGCAATACAACGAGATCACCTCGTGAACTCCATTCTCGGCGATATTCATAAGGTGGTAACCACTCGATCTCGTGTCGCTCATTTTTGTGAACATTACTCTTTTGTGTCTTCTATTGAGCCATACAGGGTGGAAGACGCATTAAGAGATTCAGATTGGGTGTTGGCAATGCAAGAGGAACTCAACAACTTCACGAGGAATGAGGTATGTCATTTAGTTCCACGTCCTAACCAAAATGTTGTAGGAACCAAGTGGGTCTTCCGCAACAAGCAAGATGAGCAAGGTGTGGTGACAAGGAACAAAGCCCAACTTGTGCCCAAGGGATATTCACAAGTCGAAGATTTAGATTTCGGTGAAACCTATGCACCCGTAGCTAGGCTTGAGTCAATTCGCATATTACTTGCCTATGATACTTACCATGGCTTTAAGCTTTACCAAATGGACGTGAAAAGTGCCTTCCTCAATGGACCAATCAAGGAGGAGGTCTATGTTGAGCAAAATCCCAGCTTTGAAGATAGTGAGTACCCTAACCATATCTATAAACTCTCTAAGGCGCTTTATGGGCTCAAGTAAGCCCCAAGAGCATGGTATGAATGCCTAAGAGATTTTCTTATCGCTAATGGCTTCAAAGTCGAAAAATCTGATCCTACTCTCTTTACTAAAACCATTGCAAATGATTTGTTTGTATGCCAAATTTACGTTGATGATATCATATTTGGGTCTACTAACAAATCTACTTGTGAAGAGTTTAGTAGGATTATGATTCAAAAATTCGAGATGTCTATGATGGGGGAGTTGAAGTATTTTCTAGGATTTCAAGTCAAGCAACTCCAAGAGGGCACCTTCATCAGCCAAACAAAGTACATTCAAGACATTCTTACCAAGTTTGGGATGAAGGATGCTGAGCCCATCAAGACACCCATGGGAACCAATGGGCATCTCGACCTCGACACGGGAGGTAAATCCGTAGATCAAAAGGTATACTGGTCGATGATAGGATCTCTACTCTATTTATGTGCATCTCGACCGGATATTATGCTTTCCTTATGCATGTGTGCAAGATTCCAAGCCGATCCTAAGGAAGTTCACCATAGGGCCGTAAAATGAAGCTTGAGATATTCAGTTCATACACCTAAGTTTGGTCTTTGGTACCCCAAGGGATCAACTTTTGATTTAATAGAATATTCAGATGCTGATTGGGCAGGGTGTAAGATTGATAGGAAGAGCACATCAGGGACTTGTCAGTTCTTGGGAAGATCCCTGGTGTCTTGGGCTTCAAAGAAACAAAATTCAGTAGCTCTTTCTACCGCCGAAGCCGAGTATATTGCCGCAGGCCATTGTTGCGTGCAATTGCTTTGGATGAGGCAAACCCTTAGGGACTATGGTTACAAATTGACCAAAGTCCCTCTCCTATGTGATAATGAGAGTGCAATCCGCATGGCGGATAATCCCGTTGAGCACAGCCACACTAAGCACATAGTCATTCGGTATCACTTTTTGAGGGATCACCAACAAAGGGGGGATATCGAGATTGCCTATGTTAGCACCAAAGAACAATTAGCCGATATCTTTACCAAGCCACTAGATGAGAAAACTTTTACCAAACTTAGGAATGAGCTAAACATTCTTGATTCTAGGAATTTTGATTGATACTTTGCACACATAGCTCATTTATATACCTTTGATCATATCTCTTTCATGTGCTATGACTAATGTGGTTTTTCAAGTATATTTCATGCTAAGTCATAGATTGAAAGGGAAATGGAGTTCTTCGGTGAAGACAAGGCTTCCACTTCACTCCATCGAATTTATTATCCTTCGCCGTCACTCCGCATCGCTCTCTACTTTGGTATAATCCTTCACTCATATATTGTTTGCTAAAGGGTGAGAGAATTTAGAGAAGGTAAAAGGGCTCTAAAGACTCCATTTTTGGCGATTAATGTCAAAGGGGGAGAGTATTAGCCCAAAGCAAAAGGACCGCACCACCACACCAATTTCAAAAATTTTCGAAAAGTTATTTTCAATTGGTATTTTTCAAATTAGTATTCCTCAAAGAAATTTTTTCTCAATTGGTATATTGTAAAGAAGAGGTTTTCAAAAATAGGTATCTAAAATATTTGATCTTATTTCAATTTGTAAAACCCTCTTGAACACTAAGAGGAGATTTTCTTTAAGGGGGAGTTTTGTTTAGTCAAAGTAAAAGCATTTGAAACAGGGGGAGAAAAATTCAAATCTTGAAAATGCTTCTCAAAATCATATTCATATACCTTTGGCTATTGCAAAAAGACTTTGAAAAGAATTTCCAATAACATTTGCAAAAACAAAACAAGTGGTGCAAGCGTGGTCGAAAATGTTAAAATGAAGAAAGCAATCCATGCATATCTTATGAAAACGTAAATTGGTTTAATTCAAAGCAACCTTTGCACTTACCTTATGCAAACTAGTTCAATTCTGCACTTATATATTTGCTTTGGTTTGTGTTGGCATCAATCACCAAAAAGGGAGAGATTGAAAGGGAAATAGGATCAAACCTTTTCCTAATTGATTTTGGTGGTTGAATTGCCCAACACAAATAATTAGACTAACTAGTTTTCTCTAGAAGATAAGTTCCATAGGTGCCAAAGGTTCACAACAAACCAATACAAAATTAAAAGAAAGGGTTCAAATCAAAGGAGCAAAGAAAACCGAAGGCTGCCCTGGTCTGGCGCATCGGACAGTGTCCGGTGCACCAGGATGGATCAACTCCAACTCGCTACCTTCGGGTTTCTGGAAATGCCTCTCCGCTATAATTCACCGGACTATCCGGTGTGCCATACGGAGTAATGGCTACAACGCCAACGGTCGTCTGCAAAAGTGAACAGTGAAGCTACAGTGCAGACTGCGCGTGCAGAAGTCAGAGCAGTCGCCAGAAGGCGCACCGGACAGTGAACAGTGACTGTCCGGTGCACCACCGGACTGTCCGGTGGCCCCACTTGTCAGAGCTCCAACGGTCGAACCCCAACGGTTGGGTGACGTGGCTGGCGCACCGGACAGTGTCCGGTGGCGCACCGGACTGTCCGGTGCGCCCTTCGACAGCAGCCTTCCCCAACGGCCACTTTGGTGGTTGGGGCTATAAATACCCCCAACCACCACACTTCAAGGCATCCAAGTTTTCAGCCAACACATTCAATACAAGAGCTAGTGCATTCAATACAAGACACAAATAGATTGAATCAAAATCTCTCCAAGTCCCAATTCCACTCAAAGCAATTCGTGACTAGAAGAGCGAGTTTTGCCGTGTTCTTTTGAGCTCTTGCGCTTGGATCGCTTTTCTTCTTCCCCATTTCTTGTTCCCAAGACATTTGTAATCAAAGCAAGAGACACCAATTGTGTGGTGGTCCTTGTGGGGACTAAGTGTCCCAATTGATTGAGAAGAGAAGCTCACTCGGTCTAAGTGACCGTTTGAGAGAGGGAAAGGGTTGAAAGAGACCCGGTCTTTGTGACCACCTCAACGGGGAGTAGGTTTGCAAGAACCGAACCTCGGTAAAACAAATCACCGTGTCATCCGCTTTCATTTGCTTGTGATTTGTTTTCGCCCTCTCTTTTATACTCGGTTATATTTCTAACGCTAACCCCGACTTGTAGTTGTGTTTTAAGTTTGTAAATTTTAGATTTGCCTATTCACCCCCCCCCTCTAGGCGACTTTCACCACTTTTACCGCCATAACTTGAGGTAACATTTGAGCACCCGAGACTACTGACAGCAAACGATCACTGAGAAAGGAGTGAGAAGACCCTGAGTCAATTAGCACCAACAATTCATTTTGGTGAAGAAAACCGTGTAGTCTTAGCGTTGTTGTTGTTTCAGTACCATCCCAAGCAGCACATGATACGACCATTCCTCCTGACTGAGCAAATCACATACTTCATCAATAACATGTAGTTGCACTGTGGTGGCACATTTGTGACCAAGTGCCCATTTCTCTGCACATCGATCACAAAGACCCCTCACACGTCGATAGCTCTTCAATGAGACCACCCTGTCGATAGGAGAAACATGACGAGCAGTGTCCACGTCGACCTGATTCCAGTGCCTCCTCCAAAACACCCTGCACATGTTCACCCTTGGTTGACTCAGATGATTGACCACTTTGGGTCCAAGCTGTCCAGTTGGTGATAGGCTCAATGCGTCGACGTTGACCCGATTCCAGTGCCTCCTCCTGCACAAGAGCGAGAGCATAAGTAGAATTCAGATTCTGGGGACATTGAACCATAACAACAATTTTGATACCTTGTCTCAAACCATCTATAAAACACATTGTGTAGTACAAGGGGTCTATTCTAGATTCATAAGCAGTAAGTTCATCAACTAGAGACGTGAATTGTTCTATATATTTCGACACTGAACTAGCCTGATGGATGTGAAATAACTGTCTAACCAGAGACTCATGTTGTTCACGTCCAAAGTGTTCATGAATAAGTGTGCAAAATTCTTCCCTAGACAACTGATGTAGTTGGCGTTCAACAGATTAAAGCCATCGCACCGCACGCCCCTCAAAATGCATGGTAGCCACTTTTACCCACATATAGAACTCAGCGTCATATGTCTCAAAATATTTCTCACACTTCGATTTCCACGGTTGAGGATGATTGCGATCAAACTGAGGAAACTTGAGCTAGGGAAGGCGACCCAACGATGGCGACCGAAGTCGTGTGGTGGCTGATGAGGATAGAAGTGCTCCGGCATAAAACCAGTAACCACTACCGGAATCCGAGGCTTTGCCGAGTGTCGGTCTCTTTGCCGAGTGCCTTTTGTCGGGCACTCGGCAAAGCAAGCTTTGCTGAGAGTCGCACTCGGTAAAGTTAGGCTCTCGGCAACGAGCCTCTTTACCGAGTGCTGGACACTCGACACAGGACCACACTCGGCAAAGACACGTTTGCCGAGTGTTAAACACTCGGCAAAGGTGGCGCTCGGCAAAGGGCCGTCAGCGGCCATCCTAAAGCTGACGGCCGTCAGTCTTTGCCAAGAGCCGAGGTTTGGCACTCGGCAAAGAGTCTTCTTTGCCGAGCACCAAATATTGGGCACTCGGCAAAGGACGCTTTGCCGAGTCTCTTCTCTAGACACTCGGCAAAGTATGTTTTTATTTTTTTTATTTTGTCTCCCAAACTTTTTGTGGTATGTTCCTACACTATGTAGACCTACATGTATCATTTGTGGACAATTATAACAGAGTTTTCAATCGTTAGTAGATTTAGTTCGTTTATTTGAATTTCTTCGGAAAATTCAGATTTGAACTGCAGGTCACTCGAAACTTGGAAAACCGTGCATGCAAAAATGATATTCATGTTACTTAGCATAAGTTACGACCAATTCCAGGAGCGGACCAGAAACTTCGAGCAACATGCTCACTAAACATGGCCGTGAACTTGCCATCCACATGTTTAAAAATTGTATAAAACACAAAAAAAGTCAGAAAATCATGAAACTTGTCCACGTGTCATGATATCATATGTACAGGCTGTGATAAAAAATTGAAAAAATTTCGAGAAAACTATGACGCGCTATGTGTACAAACCTAAGAGATCCACATTGAAACTCTATGATTTCATGTGTAGTTCTCTTAGGTTTCTACACATAGTGTCTCACAACTTTCTCCAAACATTCTAAATTTTTTATCACAGCCTGTACATATGATATCATGACACGTGGACAAGTTTCATGATTTTCTGACTTTGTTTGTGTTTTATACAATTTTTAAACATGTGGATGGCAAGTTCACGACCATCTTTAGTGAGCATGTTGCTCGAAGTTTCCGGTCCACTCCTGGAATCGGTCATAACTTATGCTAAGTAACATGAATATCATTTTTGCATGCACGGTTTTCCAAGTTTCGAGTGACCTGCATTTCAAATCTGAATTTTCCGAAGAAATTCAAATAAACGAACTAAATCTACTAGATATTGCAAACACAGTTATAATTATCCCCAAATGGTACATGTAGGTCTACATAGTGTAGGAACAAACCACAAAAAGTTTGGTGGCCAAAACAAAAAAAAATACAAATATACTTTGTCGAGTGTCAGCTGGTTAACACTCGGCAAAGTATGCTTTGCCGAGTGCCCTCGGGTGGCACTTGGCAAAGAAGTGTAAATTAAACTTTGCCGAGTGCCCCTGGGTGACACTCGGTAAAGAAAGAGCCTTTGCCGAGTGTCGCAGATCTGCCACTCGGCAAAGCTTATTTTAAAAATAAAAAAAAAATCTTTGCCGAGTTCCAGATCACGGGCACTCGGCAAAGAAAGAAAATAAACTTCGCCCGACCTTCTTCCTCCTTCTTTCTCTCCTCTCACTCTCTCTATCTCAGCCGCCGCACCGCCGCCTCCCTACGCTGCCGCCTCCCCGCGCCGCCGCCTCCCCGCCGCGGCCGCCGCGCCGCCCCACCGCCGTCTTGCCGCCCTCCCCGAGCCGCAGCCTCCCCGGGCCGCCGTCTCCTCCCCGCGCCACCGTCTCCTCCGCCCGCCACCGTCTCAAGGTATATTTTTATTACATTATGTATTAATGTTTATATTAATGTATTGATGTTTTATAGATTAATGTATTGATGTTTCATAGATTATGTATTTGAATAAACACATGTTTATATTAATGTGTTGATCACTAAGTATATGTCTCCCATCCAATCCACCACCGCACGCCGCCACTCGCACCGACCCTCACACAACACACTCCCACAACACACTACCGCATCCTATCCACCACGCCGTCACCGACCCTCACCACGCCACTCGCACAACACACTCCCCATCCTATCCACCACCGCACCGACCCTCACCACGCCAACGTCTACAATTCCTCGTTGTCGTGCCGTTGAATTGAATATATATATATATATGATTGTCGGCCATCGTGCCGTTGAATTATTAGTGGAAGACAGCCATCGTGCTGATACTTTTATTTGCAGGATTTTGAAACCTCCCCGTGCAGGGGAGGTGCTGCCGAAATTTTCTATTGCTAGGCTTCTGTTAGAGGATGGAGAACCATGAGTGGATGTACACGGGTCGTAGAGGAAGGAACGATGTCACCACTGAATGGATTAGAAAGACCGATGATTTCGTGGAACGGGCATATGGCGAAGCTGCTAAAGGAGCGAGTCTAGTCCCATGCCCGTGCAGCAAATGTGCCAACCGAAAAGAAAACCAAAGAAGGCCATGGTAGAACATATTTGGAAGAATGGATTTACGTCGGGTTATACTCGGTGGATATTTCATGGTGAAGCGCATCGTACGAGAGAGGAGGTGCTGAGACAATGTGTCGAGGATTATGACGCGGATGCGGGGGTAGCAGATATGTTGAACGACTATCAGGAGGCATAGTACACGGGAGGATGTATGGATGACGAGCCAGAGCTGACTGCAAAGGCGTTCTACGACATGTTCGACGCGGCACAGAAGCCCCTTCATGGCCAGACAAAGGTTTCTCAACTGGATGCCATTGGGCGTGTAATGGCGTTCAAGTCGCAGTACAGCATGAGTAGAGACGCATTCGATGGCTTGTTGATGGTTATTGGGAGCCTGCTTCCGGATGATCACGTTCTGCCAAAGAGCATGTACAAGGCACAGAAACTCCTTCGTGCACTCAAGATGACGTATGAGCAGATTCATGCTTGTCCGAAGGGTTGCGTGCTATTTAGGAAAGAATACGCGGAGGCAAAGTACTGTCCCAAGTGTACATCATCTAGGTTCATGGAATTAGACTCTGGTGATGGACATAAGAGGCAGCTCGACATCCCCTTGACAATCCTACGACACCTTCCATTCATACCGAGGATCCAGCGTCTATACATGACAGAGGAATCCGCGAAACAGATGACATGGCACAAAAATGGAAAACGATACAATCCAGACAAGATGGTGCACGCATCCGATGGTGAAGCATGGAAACACTTTGATGCCATTCACCGTGAGAAAGCCGAAGAGGCTCGTAATGTACGTGTTGCGTTGGCCACAGATGGGTTCAATCCCTATGGAATGAGCGCAGCCCCGTACACATGATGGCCCGTGTTTGTTATCCCAATCAATCTCCCCCCTGGTGTGTGCTTTCAAAGGTAGAATATATTCGTGTCGTTGATAATTCCTGGACACCTGGGGAATAAAATGGGCGTGTACATGGAGCCTTTGATCGATGAATTGGTATGTGCCTGGGAGGAAGGGGTATGGACGTATGACCGAGCTACGAAGACAAACTTCAGAATGCATGTTTGGTACCAGTACTCCATGCATGACTTACCGACCTATGGGCTATTCTGTGCCTGGTGTGTTCACGGTAAGTTCCCATGCCCAGTTTGCAAGGAAGCTCTTAGATTCATTTGGTTGAAAAAGGGTGGCAAATATTCGTCCTTCGATAAAATCGACAATTTCTTCCTGCTGACCATCCATTCCACCTAGACATCAAGAACTTTACGAAAGGTGTCGTAGTGACAGACCACCCACCTGCAACGATGACTGGTGCCGAAATTCGTCAACAGATAGATGGGCTCGTGGCCAATACAGAAGGTGGTTTTGTGGGATATGGTGAGCAGCATATGTGGACACATAAGTCTGGCTTGACTCGGCTCCCCTATTATGACGACCTGCTCCTTCCACACAACATTGACGTGATGCACACTGAAAAGAATGTTGCCGAGGCACTGTGGGCAACAATTATGGACATTCCTGATAAGTCAAAGGATAATGTGAAGGCAAGAGTGGATCTGGCAGCGTTATGTGATAGACCAAAACTAGAGATGAAGCCGCCAAGTGGCGGAAAGACGTGGAGAAGGCCTAAGGCTGATTTCGTCCTAAGCAAGGCCCAGAGGAAGGAAGTACTTCAGTGGATCAAGATGTTGATGTTCCCTGATGCGTATGCAGCTAACCTGAGTAGGGGGGTGAACTTATCTACTATGCGAGTCTTAGGGATGAAGAGTCATGACTTCCACATATGGATTGAACGGATTCTTCCTGCGATGGTTCGAGGCTATGTCCCTGAGCATGTCTAGCTAGCTCTTTTAGAGTTGAGCTATTTCTTCCGTCAGCTTTGTGCAAAAGAGTTATCTCGGACCGTGGTTTCAGACTTGGAAAGATTGGCACCCGTGTTACTGTGTAAGCTTGAGAAGATATTTCCACCCGGCTTCTTCAATCCAATGCAACATTTGATTCTTCATCTCCCCTATGAGGCACGAATGGGGGGGCCCGTGCAGGGACGTTGGTGCTATCCAATCGAGAGATGTCTAAAGACTATTCGAAAGAAATGTAGAAATAAATGCAAAATCGAGGCTTCCATTGCAGAGGCATACATTCTAGAGGAGGTCTCAAACTTCACAACAACTTATTATGGTGACAAACTGCCGAGCGTGCATAATCCACCCCCTCGTTACAATGATGGCGACAATGAATCGAACCTTAGCATATTTCGAGGCTAACTCGGAAGCGCAAGTGGCTCGACCACCAAGACCCTGACACATGAAGAGTGGCGGCATATCATGCTATACGTATTGACCAACCTTGAAGAGGTGACGCCATACATGGAACAATTTATTCATGAATTCTGGCGTCGATCAAGGGACCCCACTCCACAGGAATATGACGCTCTTCTTAGAAAGGGTGCGAGAAATGGGTTGCCCGATTTCATTTCTTGGTTCAAACGTAAGATACGTGCTTAGTTTGTAAAAGAGATACGTCTTTGAACTCAATTTAGCGTCTTTTAACTTGCGAATACTTGCAGGGCCAAAGAGATCCGTGTATGAGTGCTGAGTTGAGACAAGTAGCCAACGGATTTGCTTATAGGATCAAGAAATATTCTGGGTATGACGTTGTTGGAACTTGCTCACTGGGGCAAGTAAACCCAACAGGGAGGGAGTGAGTAAGCGCGAACAGGATTTCAGCACGTAATGGCAAAAGCACTGTTCATCTAGCCCAGTGAGGGCACTGTGCGGGGGTATTTATAGGTACCTGAGCGCCCAGCGTCCTGTGTTAAGGACGCATGTGCCCTCAAGCATCTAGGTTATCCCCGGAATATTCCCATAAAGCGGGGTTACAGACTGTAATTACAGGGATGCCTTTATAAATTAGGCCCGTAATGCGCAGCGGCCACGCAGGGCCTGTTAAAATGGGCCGGATTACACGTGGGCCTCTGTCCTGGATGAAGTCACAATGTTGGGACGACCTCGTCACAGGTCTTCGCCCGATGATCAGTGGGACGAAGGGTGAGCCCGCCTGTTGTCTTGCCTTCGCTGGTCCGACGACCGCGGCGAAAGCGTGGAGCGAAGGGTGGCGTGTTTGCCTTCGCCCCAACATTTGCCCTCCGAGGGACCAGTTCGACTAAGTCATCTGGTGCCGAAGACGTCACTAGATGGCGGAGACGCTGCCCTCGCTCGAAGTGGTTCTGCGGGGGTTTTTGACATGATCGTTGAGTTGACGTCGTACTGTTGGACTGCGGGTTTTCCGAAGCGCCGCGCTCTGTGTATAAAAGGGGGACGGGGGGCGGCACGTTTTGAACTTTGACTTTCCACGCTCCGAGAAAACCCTAGCCGCCTTTTCCTGCCGTTCTGCCGATCGTTTGCCCTCCTTGCCCCTGTTCGCTGGAGATCTGGCCCGAGTGAAGCAGACCGCCCGCCGCCACCGACGGTACGTAGCAATGCCGACTTCTTCTTCTTCTGCTGCCGCTACGCCGCCGGCCGACGCGTCGTCAGAGGAGACGCTGAGTGCAGTGGCGACGGAGGAGTTGCGCGCCGGCGAGACGGTGGATTTTGGTGTGTCGCGGATATCATCGGCCTGCGTGTAGGATATGCAGCGGCTTGGATACTTTGGCGGTGGAGTTGCCCGTGTCCCGGGGACGGAGGAAGTCCCCGAGCCGGAGGGCGAATTGGTTGATTTTGAGGCGTTCTTTGCTACTGGCCTTCGCCTGCCCGCGCATCGATTTGTGGGTGAAGTCCTGCTCAGGTTTAGTGTCCAGATCCATCAACTCACTCCGAACGTCGTGGTGGCTCTGGCGAAGTATGTCTGGGCGACGACTTCGTATGGCGGGCAGCCGTCAGTCGAAGTCTTCACAAAGAACTATTGCCTGCACTGGTAGAAGAGAGTGATTGGGAATGAAGTTGCCCAGTTTGGGTCTTGCACATTTACGCCGAAGACCGGCAAGACCACAATGGAGGTCGTGGAGTTAGTCCCTTGCGCCCGCAACAAGTGGGGCAATTGGCAAGAGTTTTGGTTCTATGTCGCGGAGGGTGCAGTCGAAGACCACCCGGGGCTACCCGTGTCCGAGATGTGCTCACATTTTTATTCAGCCTACCCGCCGTTTGAAGTGGTAGAGGAGGACGCGGACGAAGGGGCCCTTCGGAGCGCCGCCAGACTGAGTAGCGGGCGCGATTTGGTTGAGGAGTTTGTGGCCTATGGGATATGGCCCTTGGCCCATGGCTGGGCGTTGGGCGAAGTATGCCCTCGCCGGATGCCTTCCCATAGTGGGAAGTTGGTGCGAAGTCCCGCCTTCGCGGTGGACCTGCATGGCCGCGACCCGGCCGCCTTTGTGCGTGATGCGGATGATGGGGCGGTGCGGATCGTTGGGCGTTACATGCCGAAGACCGAGGGCCAGCGTAGCTGGGATATCCGCGGGTCCAACGACCGCTTAAACAGGGTTTTCGAGCTGAATCGTCTGCCGTATGGCGGTTATCCCGGCCAGGACGACGTGGATCGTCGCGGGAAGAAGCCGGCGATAGAGACTGGAGACGACCCTGCGCCGGCGGCCGCCTCGTCCTCGAAGAAGAGGAAACTAGGTACTGCTTCAGGAGGGTCTGGGGTGTCCGATGGTTTTGCTAGAGAGTTGATGAGGACATGCGTGACCCCGGGGGAAAGGATGTCTTCGCCCGAGCTCCGGGAGTCTTCGGCGCGGATGCTGAAGGTTACCGGGGGTTGGTGGCCTAGGAATGTTCCTATCCCCCATGCGGCCGGCGAAGACATCTTTACATCTCGCATGGTTCGTCATT
Source organism: Zea luxurians (assembly GCA_029449295.1). NCBI lineage: Eukaryota > Viridiplantae > Streptophyta > Magnoliopsida > Poales > Poaceae > Zea > Zea luxurians. The sequence continues at coordinate 4,411,191 of JAOPSE010000090.1, forward strand.
GGAAAGTGTTTCCTTACGGGCGGAATATTGCTGCTGTTATGTCGGCAGTGATGGACAAGGATCGCCAGGGGGCCGCACAGAAGCGCCAGGCGGTCGTCAGGCTACATGAGGCCAGGCCGAAGAGGCAGCGGGGGGCTGCGAAGGCTACTGCCCCTGCCGGGGCCAGCCACCGCTGGCGGCAAAGTCAGTCGTCCCTGCATCCAGCAGGGCGCCGGAGGCTGCGAAGGTGGCTGCCGCCGGCGGCTCCAAATCGGCGAAGGCTGCCCCTGCGCTCGGCAGGGTGCCGGAGATCGCGAAGACGGCCCGAGGGTTACCGCCGCTGGGAAAGCGCGTTGCCGACTTCGCCACTGACATCAGCGTGGACGATTACCTTGTTGGTAAGCCTTTGGTGCGAGTTTCTCTTTTCTTTTTTTTACGTGATTGATACGTCGCAGGGTCGGACGAAGGCCGACTTCTCCTTGTTCCGTCTGCTGCGGCGACCGCGGCGGCCGCCGAAGCGCCAAGGGCGAAGGGCGGTGCTGTTGGTGTCGGCGGCGAAATACCGGCACTCACTGCCATCATGGCAGAGGCGGGTGCCGTGTCCCGCCGGCTGAAGGAGCTGACGGAGGCGCTAAGTCAGGTACGTTGAGCGAGACTTCGGTTTTTTACCAGCTTTGCTGGGGCTGTGGTCTTATTTGTGTTTTTGCAGGCGGTTGACTTCGCTGACCGCACGACGTCGGGCGCCCTGGCGGCGGTTGTGACTGCCGAAGTCGAGGGACTTCGGACGCAACATGCTGACGCCGTCCGAGAGAAATCGACCGCCGACAGCAGATGCCGCAAGCTAGCGGATAAGGTGGCCTCGCTGGAGAGTGAGAGGGCAGACCTCCGGCGCCAACTAGCGGAAGAAAGGAGGGAGGCTAATGTGGCCCTCGCCAAGGCGCAAACTGCGCAGGCGGAGGCTAACTTGGCACGGGCGGAGGGCAGTCTCGCCAAGGAGCGGGCCGAGCAGCTGCAAGAGCGGCTCAACGCCCTCCAGAGCCGTGTGGAGGGGACCGAGGCTGCGACGCGCGCGGAGGCTGAGCGGACGCGCAAGCAGCTTGTGGATTCATACCATGAGCTGGGCGCGCGGACCGGTGACTTCGAAGTGCCGGAGCGAGAGCCCGGACTTCGCTGCCTGGAGTGGGTACAGGAGGAGCTGCAGGCACTCCCCACTATTGTGGAGGGGTTTATGTCGTATGCCTCCCTGGTCACCTGCGAGGGGGCGATGAACGCGCTCTCTCGCGAAGGTTACCGGCACTTTGAGGTCTTCGACCAGGCCGACGAAGATTTCGAGCGAGATATCTATAAGATCGAAGACCCTATAGTGAAGGAATCCGCCGGAGCCATCTACGACCGGATGTGGGGCCCCCACGGTCGAGAGGTGGTCAGGGAGCGGGCCGAGGCGGCGAGGGCTCAGGTAACGTTTGGCTTTTGTTTGATCTTTGCTGGATGTTGGCTATGTGTGGCGGTTTGCTGAATTTGTGTGCTATGTATTAGGCGGCGCGTGGCGAGCGGGTGGATGATTTCGGGGCACTGAACAGCCCGCTGCCTGATCCGGAGTCGAACCCGGCGGAGGCCGTGTCCGAGGTCGCCCTGGAGCCGCCCCCGCAGCTGCTGCGGCCGGCGGATGCCTGCCCTCAGAGACCGCCGAAGGCGCTCCTGATGCCCCCGCAGCCGCTGCACCGAGGGCCGACGATCCTGCGACGGTGGCGACGGAGGCGACAGCGGAGGCTCCCGAGACGGCCGGGTCTTCGCAGGTGGCGTAGTGGGTGTGGGCTAGTTAGGGAATTTTGGATATGTTGCTGAATTTTGGTTGCTGCGCAGGTTCAAGATTTTGGGCCTGCGCACGCAACCGCCACTACTAACTTTTGGGCGGCTTCGACCGTTGATGATGGTAATGAAAATTGTGGGTCTGTATCTGAGTTTTTTGATTTTGCTGACTCTGGGAGCTCGGTTGAGTGGACTGAGGAGTCGTCGGAGGAGGACTTGGACTACTTCGTGGCCTTGGATGTGGCAGCGGCGGAGGCTTCACCGCACGCTGCGGACACAGAAGACGCGCCTGGTCCGAGTACTGGGCGCCGGCAGCGAAGGGCGGTTGCGAAGCGTAGAGTGAGTGGAGCGGAAGGAAGTCGGCTTCGTGTGAGTAGGGCTGGCCGGCAGGGACTGTTGTCCTTGCCGGCTGCCGCGAGTATTGGCGAAGGGGAATTGCGAAGTCTTTTTGCGGGCGAAGAGCTTAGGATAATGTTATTTAACTATAGGGAGATGGGAATTATTCCTAAGGTTGAGCCGATGTAGGGTGTGGTGCCTTCACTTGTACATGTGTAAAGGCTTGTGTGATGAGGTTGTGTACCCTCGCACGCTTGGCTGTGGTTGCGAGGGCGTTATGTACTTGGTCAGGTGTATTTGTTATGCTGAACTGGTCTTTGCAGTACACTTCTGTTTTTCGCACTTGCTGTGCTAGTCCGGGTGCACCCTTAGGCGACTTCTGCACGGGTAGTCTTCGCGGTAGACTTAGGTTTTTTGCACTTGTTGTGCTAGTCCGGCTGCACCCTTAGGCGACTTCTGCACGGATAGTCTTCGCGGAAGACTACGATTTTTTCGCACTTATTGTGCTAGTCCGGCTGCACCCTTAGGCGACTTCTGCGCGGATAGTCTTCGCGGAAGACTACGATTTTTTCGCACTTGTTGTGCTAATCCGGCTGCACCCTCAGGCGACTTCTGCGCGGATAGTCTTCGCGGAAGACTACGATTTTTTCGCACTTGTTGTGCTAATCCGGCTGCACCCTCAGGCGACTTCTGCGTGGATAGTCTTCGCGGAAGACTACGATTTTTTCGCACTTATTGTGCTAATCCGGCTGCACCCTCAGGCGACTTCTGCGCGGATAGTCTTCGTGGAAGACTACGATTTTTTCGCACTTATTGTGCTAATCCGGCTGCACCCTTAGGCGACTTCTGCGTGGATTTGTCGCACGCGAGGGCGGCTGCTGCTGGCCCTCGCGGTGACTTTGTATTGTCGAATGTCGAAGACCGTCGGTGCGGTCTTTTTTCGACGTGCATTTTGCGGGGGATTTTCCTCTTATATATTACATGACTCCGCCTCGTTAAAAACCTCACCCCCCGGGAGGAAAAGAGTGCGGGCCAGAACAAAATTGTTTTTGCAAATTACAAGGGCGAGCTGGCCCTGATGAGTCAAACAAAAAACTTGCGCAGATTATCAATGTTCCAGGAATGCTCTAAGTCTTCGCCGTTTGGTGTTGCGAGCCTGTATGAGCTGGGGGAGGCCTTCGACTTGACGATGTAAGGGCCTTCCCACATGGGCTCCAGCTTGCCTCTGGACTCCGTTCGAGCCGTCCGGACGAGTACGAGGTCCCCTTCGCTGAATTCCCTTGGAATGACTGCCTGGTCACGCCATGCTTTTGTCTGGACTTGGTATTTGTCTAGCGCCTGTAGAGCGAAGACGCGGTCTCCGTCGATGAGATCCTTTGAAGTCGGCTCGTCCACGTTCGGGACGGCTGACGCGGCTGTCCGAGGCGACCCATGCTTTATTTCTTGCGGAGTCATGGCCTCCGATCCGTATAATAGGCGGAAGGGGGTAAATCCAGTCGCCCTGCACTCGGTTGTATTTAGTGCCCAGACCACTTCGGGTAACAGGTCGGGCCACTTGCCCTTCTTCTCGTCGAGGAGCATTTTCTTGACGGCTGTGAAAATTTTGCCGTTGGCGCGCTCTACGACTCCGTTTGACTGGGGGTGGTACACGGAGGCAAGCTTGGTGCCGATGGAGAAGCAAAAGTCTTTGAAATCCTGATTGTCAAACTGCTTGCCATTGTCGACGGTAGGTTCGGAAGGTACTCCGAAGCGGCAAACAATATTTTGCCAGAAGAATTTCTGGGCTGTCTTTGATGTGATGGAGGACACTGCCCTCGCTTCAATCCATTTGGTGAAGTATTCGACGGCTACAAAGGTGAACTTGAGGTTCCCCTGAGCCGTGGGCAGGGGCCTGACAATGTCTAGGCCCCAGCGCTGAAGGGGCCACGTGTGGGCGATCAGCTTCGTGAACTGCGAGGGGCGTCCTGTGCGTGGGGAAAATTTCTGGCAGGCCTCGCAGGATCTGACGACCCGATTGGCGGCGCAGATAATGGCGGGCCAGTAGAAACCTTGACGTATCACCTTTGCCGCTAGGGCCCTGGGACCTGCGTGGGAGCCGCAGGTCCCCTTATGGACTTCGCACAGAATTTGAACGCCTTCGGTCTCGGTGACGCATTTAAGCATCGGCTGGCTGACCCCCTTTTTATAAAGTTGGCCCTCGATCAGAGCGAAGTCCCGGCTTCGGTGGTGGAGGCGCTTGGCCTCGTTGCTGTCGATTGGGTGGTAATACCCCTGTAGGTACAGGGTTATTGGCGCCTGCCAGTCTTCGGTCATGATAAGGTTTATCATGCGGTGGCCTTCGCTGTCGTTGGTTATGTGGAGCCCTTCAGGGCTGCGGACGGCTGGCGTGCCGATGACGTGGTAGAACACGTCGGAGGGTAGGGCTTCGCCTCTGGCGGCTGCCTTGGCCAATGCGTCTGCCTCTTCATTTTTGGCCCGTTCCACATGCTGCAATGTGAATCCCTTAAATTGTTTCTCGAGACTTCGGACGGCCGCGAGGTACTGCATGAGCGCGGGGTCTTTTGCCGCATAATCTTTCTCGACTTGGCCGACGACTACCTTGGAGTCTGTTCGGACTATACAGGTGGTGACGCCGAGGGCTCTTAACTTGCGGAGGCCGAGAATGACAGCTTCGTATTCTGCTATGTTGTTTGTGCATCTGTCAGATTCCAGAGCGAAGCTTAAGTGTGCCGCGTATTTGTGCTTGACCCCGGCGGGTGAGGTGATGACTGCAGCAGCGCCTGCCCCCGCATGGCACCAGGCGCCGTCGCAGTGGATTGTCCAAGCCTTCTCTGCGGGCGCATCCGGTTGTGTTATTGGCCCGGTCCAGTCGACGACGAAGTCCGCTAGGACTTGTGACTTGATCGCTGTCCTGGGCTCGAAAGAAATATGGTAGCCGGAGAGTTCAGCCGCCCATTTGGCGATCCGTACCGATGCCTCCGGGTTTCTGAATAATTCGCCGAGGCCCCTATCTGAGGTGACTCGGACCTTGAATGCTTCAAAGTAGTGGCGCAGCTTGCGCGAAGACATAACAACTGCATATGCAATCTTTTCGAGCTCCGTCATGTTGCATTTCGATGTTGTGAGCACTTCGGAGACATAGTATACTGGGCACTGCCTGATCACGCCCTCTACTGTCTGCTCCTGAACCAGTGCCGCACTGACCGCGTGCGACGAGGCCGCGACGTAAAGCAACAGTGGTAGCGAAGAGTCGGGGCTCGTAAGAACGGCCAACTCCATCAGATACTGTTTGAACGAGGCGAAGGCCGCCGCCTGCTCTGGACCCCAAGCAAAGTCTTTTGCGCCGCGGAGTGTTTTAAGGAAGGGAAGACTTCGCTCAGCGGATTTGGAAATGAACCTGTTAAGGGCGGCCAATCTGCCCGTCAGACGCTGGACCTCTCTGGCTGACTGCGGGGGTGCCATGTTGATAATGGCCTGGATTTTTGTTGGGTTGGCCTCTATGCCGCGGTGTGATACCAGATAACCCAATATTTTCCCCTGGCGAACACCGAAAACGCACTTTTCGGGGTTCAGGCGAAGTCGTGCGTTCCGCATGTTCGCGAATGTCTCAGCGAGGTCTGCGAGGTGGTCCTCTTTATTCCTGCTGGCGACGATGATGTCATCCACGTATGTGAATACGTTTCTGCCGACTTGCCCCTCGAGCACTGTTTTAGTGAGCCAGGAAAAGGTGGACCCGGCATTCTTGAGTCCCTCCGGCATTCTGATGAAGCAATATGTGTCGAAGGGTGTTATGAAGCTGGTGCTGGCCTTGTCCTCCTCCTTCATGTATATTTGATGGTAACCAGAGAAGCAATCGAGGAGTGACATGACCTCGCACCCGGCCGCGCTATCGACTATTTTGTCGATCCGGGGCAACGGGAAGTTGTCCTTTGGGCAGGCCTTGTTGAGGCTGGTGAAGTCTATGCACATTCGCCACTTGCCGCTCTTCTTCTGCACCATTACCACGTTGGAGAGCCACGTGGGGTAGGCCACTGGCTCGATAAATTTGGCCTCCAGGAGGCGGTGTACCTCTGCCTTGGCGGCTTCTGTCTTCTCGTCGGACATTTTGCGAAGTCGCTGCTTCTTCGGTCTCACCGAGGGGTCGATTCCCAGGCTGTGCTCGATTACAGAGCGGCTGACCCCGACCAGGTCGAGGGCTGACCAAGCGAAGACGTCCTTATTCTTGGACAAGCAGCACAGGAGTTTCTCCTCGTCATGCGAGGGGAGGTCTTCGCTGATCGTGACTGTTTGCTTGGGCGTGGCCTGGTCGAGGGGGACCGTCTTGGTCCCGTCGTTGCTTTGCAGCTGCGCCTTGTGTTGTTTTTCAATTGGGCTGGCGGGCGCGGGGACCTCGCGCTGGGCCGTAAGGCAGTGCACATTTCTTTGCCCGGGGACGAAGTCCCGCTCTATATTGCGCGCGGTCTGCTGATTGCCGAAGACCGAGATGGCGCCTAACGGACCTGGTATTTTCATGCACAGGTACAATCCATGAATGGCTACCTCAAACTTGTTGATGGAGCTCCGGCCCATGATGGCGTTGTATGGGTAGACCATGTCGACTATGTCGAAGGTTATTAGCTCGCTTCGGGCATTGGGCGCTACACCGAAGGAGAGATGCAACTCAATTTTTCTGATAGGAAAGGTGCCCTTGCCGCCGAAGCCGTACAACGGATTGTCCGAAGGCTTGAGCAAGTTGTGGCTTATGCCCATGCGGTCGAAGGCATGGAGAAAAATGATGTCTGCCTGACTGCCGTTGTCGACGAGGACTTTGTGCAAGTCCCAGCCTGCGACACTGCAGTTGATGACCATGGCGTCGATATAGGGGGCGCTGCGCAGGTCGACGTCTCGGGCGTCGAAAGTTAGCGGTACATGGGACCACTTCGTCTGCACGACTGGGCCGGTGATGGCGACGTGGTTAATGCTGCGGTAGTGGTCCCGCTTCTGTCGCTTGGTGTCGAAGTCGACACTGGACCCCCCGGTGATCATATGAATGACTCCGCGATACGGTTGATCGGCGAAGTCTTCTTGTTTGGGGGCATGGGGGTGGGGGATGTTTTGTTGTTGCTGGTGTGGGGATGGGGGTGGAGGAGGTACGATTTGTACTTCCTGATGGTGTTGGTAAGCGTGGTGCGGTGGATGCGGGGCGGGGGCGTGGATGTATGGTGGAGGGTGTTGCTGGTAAGTGTGTGCGACGACTCTTGGGTTGTCGGCCGGCTGCGCCCGTGCCATCCTGTCACCAGCAGGGTGCTGGTTGGCAATGTTGTGCACCTGCTGCTGACTACGGCCGTCTCGGTCGGAGTCTGCCTGCGGAGTCCTTGTCCACGTGCGGCTGGACTTTGGAGCATCTTTGGGCTTCCTCTGTGACTCAACCTTGCGCTGGTAGAGCTCTTCGGATTTGGCATATTTTTCAAATAGCTGGTATAATTCTTGGAGGTTCTTGGGCGGGTCTCTGATGCAGTGGCTGTATAGGACGCCGGCGCGAAGGCCGCTGATGGCATAGTGAATAGCGATCTGGTCATCAACCGAGGGCAGTTGTGACTTGAGTGTTAGAAACTTGCGGTAGTACTCCCACAGAGTCTCTTTTTCTAGCTGCTTGCAGAGTGAGAGCTCGGCCAGTGCGTCGGTGTCCGGGCAGTACCCCTAGAAGTTGAGGAGGAATTTGTCCCTTAGGCTTCTCCAGGAGTCAATGGAGAGCGGGGGCAACCTGGTGAACCAGGTGAGAGCTGGGCCTTCGAGGGCTATGATGAAAAACTTGGCCATTGTGGCGTCGTCCCCTCCAGAAGATGCAACGGCGACCTGGTAACTCATGATGTATTATGCCGGGTCCGTGCTGCCGTTGTACTTGGGATAGGTCCCAGCCCAGAAGTTGGCAGGCCAGGGCGTCACTTGCAGGTGTGGCGCTAGGGGACTTCGCTCGTCGAGGTAGTTGACCCCTTGGAATGGCGCGGCGTGCGGGAAGGCGTAGTCGCGCTGGGGGAAGTGCGGGTCTTCGACTTGCACGCGCTGTTGCAGGGTGGTCCGCGTTGCAAGCCGAGGTGGCCTTCGCGCTGCATCAGCGCGATCTCCTGCTCGAGGTCCTGGGCCTTCTGCTCTTCATCGCGTATCATTTGCCGCACCTTGGCTAGTGCAGACACGCGCTGGCGCTTGGCCTCCAATATCTCTTTTTGCCGCTGGAGATTGCGGTTCTTGAGGCGCAGGGCGCGCAGCTGTAGCTGTTCTTCCGCTGAAACGCCGAGGACTTCACCGTCCTCGGTGAGGTCCGCGCCTTCCGGTGGGGCGAGGCCGAAGACTTCGCCGTCCTCGGCGAGGTCCGCTTCCTCCGTTGGGGCGAAGCCTGGTGGGGGTTGCTGTTGTCCTTCGAGGCCGCAGGTGCGGAAAGCGTCGTCTTCGCCGGTGCGGGGAGCATCGCCTTCAGCAGCTGGTTGGTGGGTGGAATGGGTGAGTGCGAGGGCCTTGCCCTTTTCTGCGGCCAGCAGTGCTGCTGCCTTCGCAGCCTCGTCAGCCTTCGAGCTAGCTTTTTTGGGTGCCATCGCGGGTGGTTTTTTCGGAGCACGAACGGTGGGCGCCAAATGTTGGAACTTGCTCACTGGGGCAAGTAAACCCAACAGGGAGGGAGTGAGTAAGCGCGAACAGGATTTCAGCACGTAATGGCAAAAGCACTGTTCATCTAGCCCAGTGAGGGCACTGTGCGGGGGTATTTATAGGTACCTGAGCGCCCAGCGTCCTGTGTTAAGGACGCATGTGCCCTCAAGCATCTAGGTTATCCCCGGAATATTCCCATAAAGCGGGGTTACAGACTGTAATTACAGGGATGCCTTTATAAATTAGGCCCGTAATGCGCAGCGGCCACACAAGGCCTGTTACAATGGGCCGGATTACACGTCGGCCTCTGTCCTGGACGAAGTCACAATGTTGGGACGACCTCGTCACAGGTCTTCGCCCGATGATCAGTGGGACGAAGGGTGAGCCCGCCTGTTGTCTTGCCTTCACTGGTCCGACGACCGCGGCGAAAGCGTGGAGCGAAGGGTGGCGTGTTCGCCTTCGCCCCAACAGACGTCAATGGATACCGTTTTCGCACAACAAACTACGACAAAAGTCGGCCCAATCGGAAAACAACGTGTTCTAGAGTCTTTATGCTCGGCCTTGATAATGTCGATTATTTTGGACGAATCAAAGAAATATATGAGCTCAATTTTATGGTTCCAAACCTCTTACTCTAGTGATATTCAAATGTCATTGGTTTGACCCTCAAGTGACGAGACGGACACATTCTAATCTTGGGATAGTCGAAATTCGACAAGATTCCACCTTAGCAGGAGACGATGTCTATATCGTGGCCCAACAGGCCACACAAGTGTATTATCTCCCATATGCGTGTCAAACGAAAGAACATCTTAAGGGTTGGGATGTTGTGTATAAGGTATCGCCGCATGGGAGGTTACCTGTTCCTAACGATGAAGATTACAACTTAGACCTGAACACTTATGATGGAGAGTTCTTCCAAGAAGATGGGCTAGAAGGGCGATTTGAGATAGACTTAACTAAAGCTATAGGAATGGACATAGATATTGAAATGGTTGTTGATGAGGAGGATGATGAGGTGCAAAATGATAATGACTTAGTAATCCTTGAAGGCAATGACATTAATGATGAACTTGCGTCTTCTGATGGTGTTGAGATTGAAATGCTTGATAGTGATGATGAGAGTTATGATCCGGCTAACCCTGACACATATGAAGATTATTTTTAATCGATGTAATGCTATATGACCTTTTATTTCGCACCTATTTTTAAATACATCTTTTTATATGTGCTTATTTGTTTACTCTTAATTGCAGGTTGTTGGACAAATATGGTGGGCGGTTGGCTGAGGAGGAGGAGGGGGAGGAGGAGTAGGACGGCGGACGAGGCAGAGCAGGCAGCGCAGCAGGACGAGGCAGAGCAGGCAGTGCAGCAGCAGGCGGCGCCTCAGGACAACGACGACCAGCAGCAGGACGCCTCAGGTTCAGGAGGCTCAAGTTCGAGGAGCATCTACCTGCGAGGCCCCGTGAGTCTCCCTCAGCGTCCCATACTTCGGGACAGGCGGCCGCTGATTTGGCCGGAAGGGGAGAGGTATGTAACTTTATGTTCTTCATTCTTGTTCATATTATGTGTTCAAAATCATAATATAAACTAATACTTTTTATTTATCACTTGGACAGGCCTTGGACGGTTTTGGATTATGCTGGGGGTCATCGTTGCCCCGCAATGGCATCCTCGGCCTACTGTGCAGGGAACACTTCCCTGGACTTGTGGAGTATGCCGGAGTGACGGGCCCAGCCTTCACCTTCGACCACTACACCGTCGCCCCTGATGCAGTAGACCGGGACGGCCAGGAATTCAATAACAAGGCGGAGCGGGTGAAGCAAGAGCTGTGGGTAAGTCTTAGTATAATGTAAAATATGTCGCATTCGTTGCAAATTCTTGAAATAATGTATGGATACATCGTTTTTGTATGCAGGATTTCTTCAGATGCGATGTTGGATATGAGGCTAGGGCGGATGTGGTGGCCACCACGAGCTGTAAGAAGCTCGTCGTGGACATGCACTATGAGGCCCGAATCCAGGCCATCATCACCTACCACAGCTCCGTCCTTGGGGAGAGGGTGACCAAAACTCAAGCCCGAACCATGCCGTTGACCAGGGAGCAGTACCTGCAGGTAAAGTCATGCATGTTTGGTATCAGTACTCCATGCATGAATTTTATTTTATCTTCTGATATGCACTTTACGTGTTAACTTTGTAGATGATTCCACATTGGTGCGCCACACATCCTCTGTGCTGGGAGCAGATGGTGGATAGGTGGTGTTCGGCTGAGTGGGACGAGACGCACAACGCTAGCCGGGAACGACGTTTGATGATGCAAGGCCCGTCCCACCACCAAGGCAGCCGGAGCCTGGGCCAATATGCCAAAGCATGGGTACGCCATCTTTTTTATTTAGATATATAGCACTGAGTTAGATATTATTTCTAACTATCTCGTTGGTTTTCTTTGCAGTCGGCGTCACATGGTGGCCGACCTTGCTCCACCTTCTCGGTCTATGCTATGGCCCATAAGGGTAAGACGACGTCCGACGTCACCTACAACCCGGATGATGGGCCCGAGGCCTACACCAACCCCACCGTCTACAACCGCCTCCATGACTACACCGCCATGGCGCAGGAGGTCCATGGCCCAGACTATGATCCGAGCACCGAGCCGATCGACCCCGATGTGCTCATGAGGGTTGGAGGAGGCAAGAGACATGGGCGGTACTGGATTGCCAACAGGGCAATCGACTCGTCCTTCACTCCCACTTTGTCTCATGTGAGAACAAGGAGCACGGGCTCGAGTCCAGCCATACAACCTCGGCACGACAGCTCACAACATTGCATACAACAACTCGAGGTTAGTGCTTATGTAACTCGCCCTTCCTTGAGTTATATACCTACTCTTTGAGTTACTATAACGTTGGCTTGTAATATTACAGACCCAACTAGAATAAGAGAGGAGGGAACGTCATGAGATGGAGGTGAGGATGATGGCGGAGCGGGAGGCGGAGCGCCGGGCAGATCATCAGAGGATGGCAGAGATGTTCCAGTACATGCAGAGCCTTGGCGCCGCACAGGGCATCGCTCCGCCACCTCCATTGTTCCCTCTAGTTGACCCTGCTCTCTTCCACACTCTTGTGAGTATCAAAATTGTAGTTAGATGTTTGTAATGCATCTAGTATAACACATGCAATCTCTTCTCTGTGCAGGGCCAATCTGGGGCGGCATCCAACAACCCTCCGGAAGGGTTCAGCCCAACGCAGCCCCGGTCAAGCCGCCCACCTCCATGAGTGTTGTGTTTTCATTGTTTTAGACTTCAGAACTTGTGTATAATACTTATGTATGTGTTTGATACTTATGTGAGAGCTTGCGACGTTTGAGACTTATGTTTGTGTTTGATACTTGTGTTGAACACTTATGTTTGTGATGGATATTTATGTTTGTGGTGACGGTTTTATGTTTGTGTTGGCTATTTATGTTTGTGATGATATCTGTGATGTATATATGTGATATCTTTTGTTTGTGTGGATGGAATACAAAAAACAAATAAAAAAGGTATATACTAGTCACTTTGCCGAGTGTAACACTCGGCAAAGAGGTGCTTTGCCGAGTGTCAGGGTCATAACACTCGGCAAAGAGCAAAGACCTGGGCACCGGTTTAGGGACTTTGCCGAGTGTTATGTCGCTGGCACTCGGCAAAGAGGCACACTTTGCCGAGTGCCGCACAGAGCACTCGGCAAAGAACCTGACATGGGGACCCTCCCTGGTGGGCTCTTTGCCGAGTGTCCCAGGGGGCACTCGGCAAAGGTTGAATCTTTGTCGAGTGCTACTGGGCAGACACTCGGCAAAGTTAACTCCTTTACCGAGTGTCGTCCTTGACACTCAGCAAAGAAGCCGTCTCCGTCACCTCATCGCCGAAACGGCCGCTTTTCTTTGCCGAGTGCTCCCTGGCACTCGGCAAACCTCTTTGCCGAGTGCCCGAGAAAAAGTACTCGGCAAAGAAGCCTTTGCCGATGCACTGTTTGCCGAGCCTTCTTTGCCGAGTGTCACACTCGGCAAAGCCTTTATCGAGTGTTTTTAAGGCTTTGCCGAGTGCTTCGGGCACTCGGCAAAGCGCCCGTTTTCGGTAGTGAACGCGACTAGGGTGATCGGCAAATGTACCCTTGACCGGACCGTGAGCCTGGGTAAATGCATACCCCTACGCGGAGAGCGGCGACATCGACCTGTTGCTGGATCGTCTCGCAGCACGAGTAGAGGGCGTCGCAACGCTCGTCGACGTAGCGGTGGATGATGTCACAGCGTCCGCTGATCACCTCCGACAGCCATGCCTCCATAAGATGCATTTCATCGAGCAACTTGCGGGCGACGAAGTCGGGGTAATCCATGGCCGCTGAACTGTAATACTCAAAATTTTATAAAAGGATTATATAGTGATTACCCTATTTTATGTGCCTTATTTGCATCATAAAAAGAGCATCCAAGTAATTAAGAGTGATTACATTACAAAATAAATGATACCAAAATAAAATAAAATGCATCATGTTGGAGTTTTATCGTTTGTGCATTTAGTAAAATGATAATGTTGACCATAATAATAAAATAATAATTCTAAAGGTTGAATTGAATCCCTAAATTAAAATCTAGGGTTTGGAAAATAAGAAAAAGGAGAAATGATATAAAAATATAAAAAAATAGATATCCTTAAACTTACTACCGTTAACTATACCAATACAGTGTAAATGATGAGCCATCAAGTTTGAATTCAAACTTGAATTCAATTGGATTTGAAAATGAAGAAAATAGAAAGAAAAAGATAAAAGAAAAAGAATAAAAAGTCAGCTGGGCCTCGGATCCCTAATCTGGCCCAATAACCATTTTCATCCGCGCGGCCCAGGTTCAATTCCACCGCACGCACGCGCGCCCGGACTTCTGGCGTGTGGGGACCACTCGTCAGTCGCTCAATCCCACACGCGCGCATGGGTATCTCACCGATTGGTGGGCCCGACGCGTCAGGACTTCCTGCTCCCCACCTCGCGCGGCCGTGTTCCACTGGTTGGCGGGACCCACGCGGTCAGGGTCTTCCTCTCCGCATAGCTCGCGTTCGGGCGTTACAACGAACCCGCGCGAATCGGCCGGGGAGCTGGGAACGGAGTCTTCCGCGCGCCCCGGGGTATAAGGACCTACGCGCCGCACCTCCCCTGCCCTATTTCATCACCGAGATAGCCAGGGCACAGCTCCGCTACGCGAATCGTGAGGAGGGTCGCTTACGGGTGTTCTGTCACCGCGAGCTCGACGTCGGACCGCTCTTCGTCGCCACCTCGGTCGGTCTTGGAGAGTGCGGAGGCTTCATCAAGTTGTGGCGGAAGTATCCGCGGCATCGGTGAGGAAGGGGTGTCTACAGAGGCCACGGAATTCCTCACCGGAGACCCGCAGACGCGCAACCTCGGGGTCGTGCCACCATTACCTCAAATCCGAGGTAAAATCAACTCCATACGCTCTGTATTACTCTCCTCTACGTCTAGCTCAGCTCGGAATTAGGTTTGGGGGCTGGAACACGGGAATTGGGCCGCCGGCCATGGCCTCCGCCGTGGGCGCGGGGCGGCGCCGCCGTCTCGGGTGCTCGGACGTAGGGGATAGATCGCCAGCCGTTGATCTGGCGGCCAACGGCTGAGATTAAAACCTGCGTAATGTTTCGCGTTGGGTCGATCTAGAGCATTGATCAGCGATCGGATGGCTCTGGGTATAGGTGAGATCTCCACCGTTGGATCAACATCTGGTGGTCCTCGAAGCGTACCGGTTTGCTTCTGTGGTATTCTAATCGTAGCCGTAGAACTTTAATCCAACGGCCGGGATTGGCCCGTACCCCTTTGCGGGTACGTTTTACAAAGGAAACCCCGTCAAACTTTGAAACCAACCCGCCGTCCAGTGGAACTATTCACTGAGTCTCGGTAATCTTGCGCCAGAGCCCCTGAGTTCTTCACATATTGATGCCCAGTCCAGAGGACAAATAAAACCAGAGAAATGCATTTAAAAATGAATTTTTAGTATTAATTAAATGCCAGAATTTGTATAATTCATAGAAAATTCATGTTAACTCCAAATTGAACCATTCCAGTTTCTAAAATTTTGTAATATTATTCCCTAACACATAGAGTCACTGTTTTGACATTAACTCTGTTAGAAAATTTATTTATCATTTAATCCTATTTCGAGCACATTAAATCTTAGGAAATTCATAACTTGAAATCTATAACTCCAAATTCAGTGATTCCAGTTCCTATGATCTCATTTTAATGTGTAGATTTTTACTGTATATTTATTTTACATGTTTGGTGTGATGTTGATTTTGGCTATACTATGTATGTATTGTGTTGATGCGAATAGACGAGCAAGCCACTGTGGATTCTGAGGTTCAGCAAGTAGAAGTAGCTGAGCAGGAGCTCATTGAAGGCAAGTTGTGCCCTTGATCACTTACTTTTCCCAGCCATGTTCTTATTAATTTTAATGATCTGCATAGGTTAATTTTGATGGGAGCCTTTATGTTACCCCAGTTTTGATTACCTCTATACCTTGTTCACCCCTGAAATATTTTTGGGTAGTACTTGCTATTGCTTTATGTGGATTGGGTATGGAGATACACTATTCATGATTATTCTGTTATTATCTTGTTATTATTACTGTTCATGTTAAGATCATTAAATTAATGGGAACATGGAGCGACCACCCGGGAAAACAGTGCTACCACAAGGGTATAATGGGACGCCCTTGGCTGATTAACTAGGAAAGCTAGTGGAGGTCTTCCTTACCCGAAAGGGGCAAGGGCAGTAGGGGAGTGGTCAGTGTAGGGAGGTCCTTGGGTTGATTTTGCTGCGATGGCGGTCAGGCAAGAACCCTGCATTGGAGCTTCCTATAAACTGTAGCGGGATTTCTGAAGCTAGTGGAACTTTGTAAAGGCCTCGTAGTGTTACCCTGCCTCGCTTCCTTGGTAGAGGTGTATGGGATTCATGACCCCTTGGCAGATGGATAACACGGCTTGTGGGTAAAGATGTGCAACCTCTGCAGAGTGTAAAACTAGTATACTAGCCGTGCTCACGGTCAAGAGCGGCTCGGACCCTCACATGATTAATTATGGAACTTAAATTCAATTTGACATTTGCATCGCATTTGGGCTTATTTTACTATTATTGTTCTTTATTATTATTAAGGTTTGGTATTTACTTACACTTAGTAATTGCTAATAAAATTTTGACCAACTTATAAAAGCAATGCTCAGCCTCGGCCTTTATTCCATTGATTAGCCTTACACTACATGAACTCCCACCTTTGGTGAGTTCATGCCACATTATTCCCCACAACTTGTTGAGCGATGAACATGTGTGAGCTCACTCTTGCTGTCTCACACCCCCCCCCACAGGAGAAGAGCAGGTGGTCGAAGAGGAGCCGCCTAATACTGAGGAGTTCGATCTGATCTAGGTGGCGTTTCTCAGTCGACATTGGCGCCGACGATCCTTAGTTCGTTTTATGGTTATACTTTTATTTTGTAATAAGTCTTCCACTATGTAATAATTACTCTAATGTTTTATGATATTTATCTCTATACACTCTATTATTATATATGTTGTCTTCTTTGGCGCATGTATGAGATGCACCCGGCTTTGTTCTTTAAAACCGGGTGTTACAGAAGTGGTATCAGAGCGGAATGTTGACTGTAGGACGAAACCTAGATAGAAATGGACAAAACCATTACCTACTTACCTCACTCTGATTCTTCCTATACTTATCTTGATCCTGTCTCACCTTCTACTGTTCTACTCTGATCATTCTTATCTTTTCTACTCTTAGACAAGATGGATTTCACACCTTGGAATCCCTACCCCGATGACATTTTTAAGAGATAGGAAGCCTAAGACAAAATTAAAACTATTTTCTCTATTAAAAAAATGTTGTTTGATTGTTATGATGAAAAATGTCTGATTTGCTTCTTTGATTGATTGAGATATTATATAGATGGACATCTTAGTATGTGCCAGCATAAGGTAATAAATTAGCTATGGTAGGTAAAACATTAACCTGCTTAGCTAATAAATCCCCCAAAGTAACATGATTGTAATTACTTGCCTTGTCTACTGCTCTTTCTTACTATATGTATCTAACTCAGATGGTCAATACCAGGAGGGGTGGTGGAATTGATTTGCTTCCTAACCAACACACTCGAAGAATATATAGACAACCTCAGCCACAGCCAGCAGAGATGAATCCTCCTAATCCTCCACCAGGCGGAGTTGACCCACTGGTTGCTGCTCAGATGGCGGTGATGCAGCAAATGGCGGACACTATGGCTGATATGCGTGCCCAGATGCAGCAAGAACGCCAAGAGATGCATCAGGAAAGAGAAGACATACGCCAGGAGTTGCGCCAGGAGAGAGATGAGATACGCCAAGAAAGGAGGGCGCAACAGCAGCAACAACAGCAACAAGTGCCATTGCCTCCACCACCACCACCAGTTCCACCTCGTGATAAGCACCGAGAGTTCATGAGTCATAAGCCACCTACATTTGCAAGTTCGCCAGATCCACTTGATGCAGATGATTGGCTGAAAGCAATTGAGAAGATGCTCAACATTGCACAATGCACTGACCGGGAGAAGGTTTTATATGCTTCTGGACGTCTGATTGGTCCTGCTGCTGACTGGTGGGATTCTTATACTGCTGCCCACGATGCTGCTGATACTATTACCTGGGCAGAGTTCGGTACACAATTCAGGAACTACCATATTCCAGCTGGTATGATAAAGATCAAGAAGAAGGAGTTTCTGTCATTGAAGCAAGGTAACATGTCAGTCAGCGAGTACAGAGACAAATTTATTCAGCTGTCGAGATATGCTCCGGAGGAAGTTGCTGAGGATGAGAGAAAGCAGGAGCACTTCATTGAAGGACTTAATGGACCCTTGCAGTATGCACTGGTTGCACACACCTTTCCATCATTTCAGAGGTTACTTGATAAGGCTCTTGCTATTGAACACAAGCGTGTTCAACTGGGTGATTTGAAGAGGAAGGCTATCTCACAAGGACAGGGTAGCAGCAGTGTTCGTCCTCGCTACAGTTCACCACAGGGTACACCGACTCGACCAGGAGGACCGCGCCCAGTTCAGCAATCACCACTGAGGACTCCACCTCCTCGACAGGCTACTCCCACGGGCACCCCGACGAAGTTTTCAGGACAGAGTCCGGGCACTAAATGTTTCAAGTGTGGGAAGACTGGTCATTATGCAAATGTCTGCCCACAGAGGATTGCTACTACTCCAGCTCAGAACAAGCAACAGACCCCTGGCAAGGGATATTCTATAGCCAGGGTGAATCAAGTCACCGTTGATGATACCCCTGATGGTGCGGACCTCGTAATTGGTATGTTTTATGTTAATGCAATTCCTGCAACCATATTATTTGATTCTGGTGCTACACATTCGTTCATGTCTGCTAGATATGCCAACACAAATGAAATACCACTGCTAAATATGAGAAAACCCATGATAGTAATTACACCTAAAGGGCCTGTTGAGGCGAATCAAATGACACGTAGATTGACCTTGACCATTATGGGTAGAGAATTTGGAGCTACTGCTATAATATTAGAGTCAAGCAGTATAGATCTGATCCTTGGTATGTCATGGCTAAGAAAAGCAAAGGCCGTTATAGCATGTGGTAGAGGTACCGTAGAGCTCACTACCACTAAAGGAGAAAGATTTCAAGTTAATATTGCAGTAACCTCCTCATCCATGCGTGCAATGTTCTTTATGCCTGAGGAGTTTGTTGGTGACAACATCCGGGTGGTTAGAGATTTTCCGGATGTCTTTCCAGAGGAGTTACCAGGGATGCCACCTGATAGAGAAGTTGAGTTTGTGATTGATCTCTTACCTGGAACCGCCCCTATTTCTAAACGGCCCTATAGAATGTCCGTAGAGGAGTTGAAGGAACTTAAGAAGCAGTTAACTGAGTTACAGGAGGCGGGGTATATTCGTCCGAGTTCCTCACCTTGGGGAGCACCGGTGTTATTTGTGCAGAAGAAGGATGGATCGCAACGGATGTGTGTGGATTATGGATCTCTTAATGATGTTACGGTGAAGAACAAGTATCCATTGCCCCGTATTGAGGATTTATTTGATCAGATGCGAGGTGCTAGAGTATTCTCGAAGATTGATCTCCGATCCGGTTACCATCAGATGAGGATTAGGCCATCGGATATTCCCAAGACGGCTTTCTCGACTCGATATGGATTATATGAGTTTACTGTTATGTCATTTGGACTAACCAATGCACCAGCTTACTTCATGAATTTGATGAATAAGGTGTTTATGGAGTATTTTGACAGATTCGTCGTGGTATTCATCGACGATATTCTCATCTATTCTAAGAATGAAAGTGATCATGAACTACATCTAAGGTTGGTGCTACAGAAGTTACGAGATAATCAACTCTATGCTAAGTTCAGCAAGTGCGAGTTTTGGATTGACAAGGTGCCATTCCTTGGACATATTATTTCTAATGGAGGAATAGCAGTGGATCCTGCTAAGGTTAAGGAGATAATGGAGTGGAGAGTACCCACTACAGTTACTGAGATTCGGAGTTTCTTGGGATTAGCAGGCTATTATCGGAGATTTATTGAAGGATTCTCTAAGATTGCCAAGCCTATGACATCGCTTTTGGAGAAAGGAAAAGAATTTAAGTGGGATGAGAAATGTCAAGAGAGCTTTGATCAATTGAAGGAAAAATTGATGTCACCTCCGGTATTGATTATGCCAGATCTGCAGAAGGGATTTGACATTTATTGTGATGCATGTGGCCAAGGACTTGGATGTGTGCTCATGCAAGAAGGACATGTGATTGCCTATGCATCTCGTCAGTTGCGGAAGCATGAACTAAACTACCCCACTCATGACTTGGAACTAGCTGCCGTTGTGCATGCACTTAAGATTTGGAGACACTACATCATGGGAACTAAGTGCCAAGTATACACGGATCATAAGAGTTTGAAGTATATATTCACTCAGAAGGATCTCAACCTTAGGCAACGCCGTTGGTTGGAGCTCATTAAGGATTATGATTTGGAGATTCACTATCACCCAGGCAAGGCAAATTTGGTTGCAGATGCCTTGAGTCGGAAGGAGCATGTTCACTCCGCTTTCGTTGTCCAGCTACCTGATGAATTAGCAAAAGATTTTGAGAGACTCAACCTGGGAATTGTTACACATACGGAAGGAGTTACTGTTGAATTGGAACCTACCTTGGAGCAAGAAATTCGTAAAGGCCAGGTTGGTGATGCTAAAATCCAGGAGATCAAGGATCTGATAACAGAGGGTAGAGGCCCGGAGTTCACGGAGGATGAACAAGGCACGATATGGTTCAAGAATCGGATCTGTGTTCCCGATATTGATAGTATTCGGGAAACCATATTGAAGGAAGCACATGACTCAATTTATTCTATTCATCCTGGAAGTACTAAGATGTATCAGGATTTGAAGCAAAAGTATTGGTGGTATGGACTAAAGAGAGATGTGGCTGCACATGTGGCTATGTGTGATGTATGCCAAAGAGTTAAAGCTGAACACCAGAGGCCAGCCGGACTATTGCATCCACTGAAGATACCTGAGTGGAAATGGGAAGAGATTGGCATGGACTTCATTGTTGGATTACCCCGCACGTCTGCTGGATATGATTCTATATGGGTGATTGTGGACAAGCTAACTAAAGTAGCCCACTTTATTCCAGTGAAGACCACGTATTCAGGAGCCAAGTTGGCAGAGTTGTACATGGCACGGATTGTATGCCTGCATGGTGTACCAAAGAAGATTGTGTCAGACCGGGGATCACAGTTTACCTCTCGATATTGGAAGAAGTTGCACGAGTCATTGGATACAAGATTGAATTTTAGTTCGGCTTACCATCCCCAGACTGATGGGCAGACTGAGAGGACTAACCAAGTGCTTGAAGATATGTTAAGAGCTTGTGCTCTTAAGCATGGTGGTAGTTGGGATAAGAGTCTACCGTATGCGGAGTTCTCTTATAATAATAGCTATCAGGCCAGTTTGAAGATGTCACCGTTTGAGGCTTTATATGGCAGAAAGTGCAGGACCCCACTGTATTGGGATCAAACTGGTGAAAGACAGTTGTTTGGGCCTGAGATTATACAAGAAGCAGAGGAACAAGTTCAGCAAATAAGGGAGAATTTGAGAACTGTACAATCCAGGCAGAAAAGTTATGCTAACACCCGGAGAAGACTGCTTGAGTTTAAGGAGGGTGATTATGTCTATTTGAAGGTGTCACCACTCCGGGGTATGAGAAGATTCAAAGTCAAAGGAAAGTTGTCCCTCGCTTTATTGGACCCTTCTTAATCTTAAAGCGAGTGGGAGAAGTTGCATATCAATTGGAGTTACCGGATCATCTTGCGGATGTTCATGATGTCTTTCATGTATCTCAGCTGAAGAAATGCCTCAGGGTACCTGAGGAACAGTTACCAATGGAGGACCTTAGTGTTCAAGAGGATTTGACTTATGCTGATTACCCCATCAAGATTTTGGATACTTTGACTCGAGTTACGAGGAATAAGGTTATAAAGATGTGCAAAGTGCAATGGAGCCACCACAGTGAAGATGAAGCAACTTGGGAAAGAGAAGAAGAGCTTCGCATAGATTTTCCCCACCTTTTCCCTAGATCTTCCTGAATCTCGAGGACGAGATTATTTTTAAGGGGGGTAGGATTTGTAATACTCAAAATTTTATAAAAGGATTATATAGTGATTACCCTATTTTATGTGCCTTATTTGCATCATAAAAAGAGCATCCAAGTAATTAAGAGTGATTACATTACAAAATAAATGATACCAAAATAAAATAAAATGCATCATGTTGGAGTTTTATCGTTTGTGCATTTAGTAAAATGATAATGTTGACCATAATAATAAAATAATAATTCTAAAGGTTGAATTGAATCCCTAAATTAAAATCTAGGGTTTGGAAAATAAGAAAAAGGAGAAATGATATAAAAATATAAAAAAATAGATATCCTTAAACTTACTACCGTTAACTATACCAATACAGTGTAAATGATGAGCCATCAAGTTTGAATTCAAACATGAATTCAATTGGATTTGAAAATGAAGAAAATAGAAAGAAAAAGATAAAAGAAAAAGAATAAAAAGTCAGCTGGGCCTCGGATCCCTAATCTGGCCCAATAACCATTTTCATCCGCGCGGCCCAGGTTCAATTCCACCGCACGCACGCGCGCCCGGACTTCTGGCGTGTGGGGACCACTCGTCAGTCGCTCAATCCCACACGCGCGCATGGGTATCTCACCGGTTGGTGGGCCCGACGCGTCAGGACTTCCTGCTCCCCACCTCGCGCGGCCGTGTTCCACTGGTTGGCGGGACCCACGCGGTCAGGGTCTTCCTCTCCGCATAGCTCGCGTTCGGGCGTTACAACGAACCCGCGCGAATCGGTCGGGGAGCTGGGAACGGAGTCTTCCGCGCGCCCCGGGGTATAAGGACCTACGCGCCGCACCTCCCCTGCCCTATTTCATCACCGAGATAGCCAGGGCATAGCTCCGCTACGCGAATCGTGAGGAGGGTCGCTTACGGGTGTTCTGTCACCGCGAGCTCGACGTCGGACCGCTCTTCGTCGCCACCTCGGTCGGTCTTGGAGAGTGCGGAGGCTTCATCAAGTTGTGGCGGAAGTATCCGCGGCATCGGTGAGGAAGGGGTGTCTACAGAGGCCACGGAATTCCTCACCGGAGACCCGCAGACGCGCAACCTCGGGGTCGTGCCGCCATTACCTCAAATCCGAGGTAAAATCAACTCCCTACGCTCTGTATTACTCTCCTCTACGTCTAGCTCAGCTCGGAATTAGGTTTGGGGGCTGGAACACGGGAATTGGGCCGCCGGCCATGGCCTCCGCCGTGGGCGTGGGGCGGCGCCGCCGTCTCGGGTGCTCGGAGGTAGGGGATAGATCGCCAGCCGTTGATCTGGCGGCCAACGGCTGAGATTAAAACCTGCGTAACGTTTCGCGTTGGGTCGATCTAGAGCATTGATCAGCGATCGGATGGCTCTGGGTATAGGTGAGATCTCCACCGTTGGATCAACATCTGGTGGTCCTCGAAGCGTACCGGTTCGCTTCTGTGGTATTCTAATCGTAGCCGTAGAACTTTAATCCAACGGCCGGGATTGGCCCGTACCCCTTTGCGGGTATGTTTTACAAAGGAAACCCCGTCAAACTTTGAAACCAACCCGCCGTCCAGTGGAACTATTCACTGAGTCTCGGTAATCTTGCGCCAGAGCCCCTGAGTTCTTCACATATTGATGCCCAGTCCAGAGGACAAATAAAACCAGAGAAATGCATTTAAAAATGAATTTTTAGTATTAATTAAATGCCAGAATTTGTATAATTCATAGAAAATTCATGTTAACTCCAAATTGAACCATTCCAGTTTCTAAAATTTTGTAATATTATTCCCTAACACATAGAGTCACTGTTTTGACATTAACTCTGTTAGAAAATTTATTTATCATTTAATCCTATTTCGAGCACATTAAATCTTAGGAAATTCATAACTTGAAATCTATAACTCCAAATTCAGTGATTCCAGTTCCTATGATCTCATTTTAATGTGTAGATTTTTACTGTATATTTATTTTACATGTTTGGTGTGATGTTGATTTTGGCTATACTATGTATGTATTGTGTTGATGCGAATAGACGAGCAAGCCACTGTGGATTCTGAGGTTCAGCAAGTAGAAGTAGCTGAGCAGGAGCTCATTGAAGGCAAGTTGTGCCCTTGATCACTTACTTTTCCCAGCCATGTTCTTATTAATTTTAATGATCTGCATAGGTTAATTTTGATGGGAGCCTTTATGTTACCCCAGTTTTGATTACCTCTATACCTTGTTCACCCCTGAAATATTTTTGGGTAGTACTTGCTATTGCTTTATGTGGATTGGGTATGGAGATACACTATTCATGATTATTCTGTTATTATCTTGTTATTATTACTGTTCATGTTAAGATCATTAAATTAATGGGAACATGGAGCGACCATCCGGGAAAACAGTGCTACCACAAGGGTATAATGGGACGCCCTTGGCTGATTAACTAGGAAAGCTAGTGGAGGTCTTCCTTACCCGAAAGGGGCAAGGGCAGTAGGGGAGTGGTCAGTGTAGGGAGGTCCTTGGGTTGATTTTGCTGCGATGGCGGTCAGGCAAGAACCCTGCATTGGAGCTTCCTATAAACTGTAGCGGGATTTCTGAAGCTAGTGGAACTTTGTAAAGGCCTCGTAGTGTTACCCTGCCTCGCTTCCTTGGTAGAGGTGTATGGGATTCATGACCCCTTGGCAGATGGATAACACGGCTTGTGGGTAAAGATGTGCAACCTCTGCAGAGTGTAAAACTAGTATACTAGCCGTGCTCACGGTCAAGAGCGGCTCGGACCCTCACATGATTAATTATGGAACTTAAATTCAATTTGACATTTGCATCGCATTTGGGCTTATTTTACTATTATTGTTCTTTATTATTATTAAGGTTTGGTATTTACTTACACTTAGTAATTGCTAATAAAATTTTGACCAACTTATAAAAGCAATGCTCAGCCTCAGCCTTTATTCCATTGATTAGCCTTACACTACATGAACTCCCACCTTTGGTGAGTTCATGCCACATTATTCCCCACAACTTGTTGAGCGATGAACATGTGTGAGCTCACTCTTGCTGTCTCACACCCCCCCCACAGGAGAAGAGCAGGTGGTCGAAGAGGAGCCGCCTAATACTGAGGAGTTCGATCTGATCTAGGTGGCGTTTCTCAGTCGACATTGGCGCCGACGATCCTTAGTTCGTTTTATGGTTATACTTTTATTTTGTAATAAGTCTTCCGCTATGTAATAATTACTCTAATGTTTTATGATATTTATCTCTATACACTCTGTTATTATATATGTTGTCTTCTTTGGCGCATGTATGAGATGCACCCGGCTTTGTTCTTTAAAACCGGTTGTTACATGAACGGGGTTGTCGGGGACAATTGCCGAGTGGATACAGGGTCGACGTCTTTGATACCAAATTGTTAGCGACCTCGATGCGGATCAGGAATATGAAGGCTTGGAGAAGGGAGAAAAGGAGACAGAAAGACGAGATATGGCAGTAGCATAGCTGTATTCTTCTGATTTTCCGACACCCTCTCCTGTTTAGCATCAGGCAGACTCAGCCCAATGTGACATGATTACAAGGCCCATTCTGGCCTAGCTAACCAAACTTTGGCGCGCGCGTGGCACGACGCCCGTGTTCTGGCTGCAATATGTTCTCTTCATCAGCCACTGGTGTGTCCTTCTAGGTAGCGTGGCTGGCAGTCCTCTCCTCCGCCTCCGTCGTGGCTGGGAACGAGAATAAACTCATAGCCCACATTTGTCTACAGAGAGCCGAGAGGGCTCCCTGCCTCCATTTGAGCGTCTTCTTCACCCGTAAGCAACTGACTCGGCCACCCTTGTTAGTTTCTTGTTTCTGATTGTTGAATCATAAATCAAGGCAACACAAATGTTATATGAAAATGATCTTCGTCCTTTGAAGCATCAAATCCTTTTGGGTTTGATGGTTCTCGAACGAAGGTTTATGAAGAACAAGTCTTCATCATGCACAAATAATATGAAAATATATCTTCAAATGTGACATTATAATAATTATTTATATCATATCAAACATTGAATAACATTGAAGTTTACGTCATATATTGATAAAGTAATACATGGTGTATATTACATTTGTACCTTTGGCTTGCTCGAAGATGAAAGTGAGAGTACAATGGACTGAAAGCTAAACTTATTATGTTCAAAATCTTCCACTAAACTGGGACTTTTGAGGAATGGTGTGAAATCTCATAAATGTCCCCTACGTGCGCTCCCGCTGTCCTCCCTGTATGCGCCCTCGTCGCCGCTGCCAGCGATGATGTCGTTGCCACCGCGGTTTGATCCCCCGCAGTCGCCTCCCTGCCCTTGTGCTTCGCCGCTCCGTGTCCTTTGGAGCAATGGGGAGTCTCCCTCTTGCTGATTCGCTGGATTTTTCTGTCGGCCTTCATTTTCAAGATTGGATTTTTCGCAAGTTTAATCGTCCGATTAACCCTCTCCCGGGCACTTTTGACCGCCATGAGTTCCTGCTTGTCGTTTCCTTCGGCAGATGTTCTTCGCGTTTGTGTGAAGATTCGGTGGGTTTTATGCTCCAATCCTGCATTGGTGGTTCTGCGAAGCTTTTCAGGACTCTTCAACTGTCAGACCGGGTCTTCCGATTTTCACTCTCTTGTAAGGATGTGGGCTTCGCAGTTTACCGGCGCCATTCATTCAGCTGTTCTTCCTTCAAGTCTTATTTCCATCTGTGGAACTCTGGTGGACCTAACTGGATCAAGGAATGGCATCTCTTTTCGGATGAAGAATTAAACTCTTGGACTTTGGTTTCCCGTGGTCGCTCTGCGAAAGCTTCCTTTGCTGATATTGCCCGTCCATCAGTGCTTTCGGGTGCAAATTTGGTCCCCCTGGGTGGACAGGCCAAGATAGGTCGTGCGAAGCCCCGTTCATCGGTTTTCAATCGGATCTCTTACCCGGTTCATCGTCATTCAGTTCGGCCGGCTGCTCACTCACATTCTCTTGATCAGATTGATAGACGCACATATTTTCAAAATCGCTCAAACCCGAGTTCTGGTAATCCGGCGAGGCCTCTTCCCCGACTTTCTTTGAGGTCCTCCCATGCTCGTCATTGGGCCACGCGTAAATCTGTTTGGCGGCCCAAGAGGATATTGAATCGTCACCAAGAGATCTCCGATGATAAGCCTGCCTCCAGCATTAATGAGATCTCTGTTGCGGTGTCAGATGATTCTCGTTACCATAGGAACAACTCTCTTTCAAGCAATAACCGTTTCGTATTCGGACTTCCTGGGCAAATTTGTAAAAGAGATTTTCGCACCTTCCCCAGTAAGTATGCGGGCGTCGTTTGGGATTTCCCCCCGCAGCTGCGGTTCACGTCCGCTCGCCCCTCGTCTACACGTGGGCCCTCTCACCCGCCTTATTTTAATAACTTTGGTGAGTTTGCCCAGGCGGTTCTTCCAAGAGGTGGCTCTTCGCCTTCCACCGAGCTTGCACTATGCACAAAACCCTCTTCTGCCTCTCTGCCACCGTCAATCCTGCCATCGCCTTGTTCTCGCCTGTGTGGAGCAGGTGTGCCGGGCCTGAAGGACCCATCCTCTGTTCTCTCGGAAGGAATGGCTTTTCATCGTGTTGATCCAGGCCCTTTTCTCCCTCACGGCTTCACGGCGCAACCTATTGATCATCGGGAAATTATGGTACATACTGTCACTCGTCCGCAACCGTCTGCTCATGATGATTGGGGAATTGTTCTGGTCCAGCCTCTTCCTGATCATGAGGTCAATTTCAATTTCTTCGATGGCATTGTTAGAGAATATCTTTTGGAAATTAGAAATGTCCAGATTAGGAGTGTTCAACGCTCCCACTTGGGTCAGGCTTTGGTGAGGTTCCGTGTAACACCCTGAATTTGGGGGTATAAAATTTCTTTGCTCATATTCACAAATTCAGGTGTTACTTCCCTTTTCTCATCCTTCCCCAATCTTCTCTTCCTCATTTCTATAGGAGAAAAGTGGTTATTTTATTTATAATTATAGTCTATTAGCTCAAACTCCAAGGGAGTATGAATTGTTGCATCATGTTGAACCCTAGATTTCACTTTTGTTTGGTGCATAATTCTCAAAAAGTCTAATTTGAATTTGTGGCGTGTTTGAATTTGAATCAAATAGAGAAAATAAAAAGAAAAGAGAAAACAAATACCAAAATAAAAGAAAAAGGAAAAGAAGCCCACTCCCCCGCCCCCCTCGGCCTTTCGGCCCAGCTCGGCCCATCCCGCGCGCGCCTTCTCCCCCCCCCTCCTCTCTCTGCCCTGGCGGGCCCACCCGTCAGCGCAGCCGCGTTCCCCGCGCGCGCCCGCTTCCCCCGCTCTCTCTGCCCTGGCGGGCCCGCCCGTCAGCGCAACCGTTCCCCGCGCCCGCGCCCGCTTTCCTCTCTCTCTCTGCTCGCGGGCCCGGGCTGTCAGCCCCGTCGTCCCCTCGTAACCGCCGCCGCGCGTGCCGCGGACTCCGCGCCCACGTCGCGCGTGGAGCTCGCCACCACCTCGCCTCGGCCACTAGAGCCCAGAGCCCCACTCGCCCTCTCCCCCTCCCTCATTTGCGCACCTGCAGGCCCCTCTCTCACCTCCCCCTCGCTGCGCGCACGCCAGAGCGCCGCCGCCATAAACCCCCGCCGTCCTGAGCTCGTTTCCCGGCCGCCGTTGGAGCTCCGCCGTGTCCATTGCCACGGTGAGCTTCGCCCCGGCGTCCGCAACCCGGGACACGCCCCAATTCCCTCTCCCCCTCCCTATTTCTCTCTGCCCGCGCTCACCCGCCGTCCTCCGTGCAGCCGCTGAGGTCCGCCACCGTCGCCCCGGGTCACCGTCGCGTCATCGCCGCCACCGAGGAGTCCCCGGAGCCCGCCTTGAGGTAAAGAACCTCTCCCGCCCCTATTGACCTTTGTTTTGCTCTCTGCTGCGTTTAATTCCTCGCCGGAGTAGATTTGTGCCGCCGCCGAACCACTCCGCCATGAACCGCCCCCCTCCGGTGCCCCTGCCCCGACCCAGACCCCACCAAAGAATTCCCCGTGCCCTTCCCAACCTTCCCGGCCACTCCGGTCGCCCTAAGGACCCGCCAAGCGCCCGCGCCCCTCGTCTCCGGCGAATCCTCCGCCGCGGGGACGAGCGCCGCCGCCCCAGCTAGCCGTAGGAGAAGCCCAGGCCGGCCACCCAATCCCCACCGTCCGTCCCAGATCGGGCGGTCCCGTTTTAATTAGGCCAAACCTGATCCTGGCCGTCCGCCGGAGATCCAGCGGCCCAGGCCCGCTTCCCCCACACCCCGTCTCCCTGTCGTTTGGGTCCCACCTGTCAGCCCGCCCGCGCGCTCGCGCTGCCTGCCGGTCCCGCCTGTCAGCCACCCAGGCCGCCGCGCGCCCGCGCGCCCGCCCTTAGGATCTAATCCTGGCCGTCCGCCTGAGATCCAACGGCCGTAGGAGTCCGATACCCCTTCGCCCGCGCGTTTTCTTAAAGAACCCCCCTGTTTTCTGGAAATTGAACCCGCCGTCCCTGGTTTCTTACAGTTAGGTCCTCGGACCTTTTATTTAATTCAAAATAGGTACTTAGGGTATATTTTTAACCCCTAAACTTGTAAAATTCATAACTTTGCCATATGAACTCCAAATTAGGTGCTTCAAATTGCAAAATGTTCATAATATTATTATCTATCTGTTTATGCAATGTTTCCCTGCTGTTTCTATGTCCCAATTAATAGTTGATCATTAGGGTAAAATTAATGTTATGGGAACCCTATTTGAGATAAATAAAAGATAGTAGACTTTAATAAAAGTTGGAGCACTTAAGTTTATGGACTTAACACTATGTAATGATTTAACCCCCACCACGGACTTAAACCTGATTAGTGGATAATGAATCACTTTGTATAGTCCTCTACCCCAGACCTAGGGAATACTGGAGTACCAATCCTTTTCTATTGTGAACTTGTGATCTCTCTGCTGCATATGTTTGGTATATTGCTTTTGTTTGTTACTCCCCAAGTGCATAGTGTGAATGATTACTTTACGTAGACAACGAGCAATCTGTGTTTCCCGAGGAAGTTGCAGAGGAAGTCCCTGATCAGCAGTTTGGTGAAGGCAGGTGTCCTCTGACCCATTATGTCCTATTCACTTATAACTTACTATCCCGCATTACTTACTTGAAACCTAAGGATTGACTAGCTTTACACTTTACTTTATCCTTGATGACCTTATGGGCTATTATGGTTAGCATTCTGCTACTACCTTAACTTAATCAATGAACATGATGTAAATATTTATGATACTGTTATCCTGATGATATTGATGATCTTGTGATACTCTAGGGGGCTCAGGCTGTTTCCTGAGTACCTCTCCGTAAGGACCTGTTCGTTGAGAGACCACCCGGGATAACAGTGCAACCATGAGGGTGAAATGGGGTGCCCTTAGCTAATTAATTAGAGGAACTAGAGGTGTAGTTGCTTAGCCGTCGTGCCGTTAATGGGGTCCAGGCACAGTGCTTGCTCTGCCGAGGCTGAGTGCCGAGGTTCTTTCGTTTTGCTTTTTGTTAGTCACTCTCCTGCGGGGAGGGGTACTGTGTTTATCAAACTGGAGAAACCTAACGGGCAGCTATGATCTCTAGGGAATCTTTGTAAAAGCTACGTAGTGATGCCCTGCCGGACCACCTAGGTAGTGGTCAATGGGGATTAGCTCTCCCCGGGTAGAAAGGGAATCACGGCTCATGGGTAAAGTGCGCAACCTCTGCAGAGGGTAGTGAAACTGATATATCAGCCGTGCTCACGGTTAAGAGCAGCCTTGGGATCCTCTTTGATTAGAGATACAGATGGTTCGAGATACAAGGATTATGTTATGGTTTTGGTTCGAATATGATGATGTTCACTACAGGAAACGACTAAATTTTCGTGGGCCGTGCTATTTTCGTCGGCCGACCCACGAAAATAACATTGTATTTTCGTGGGCCAGCGTGACCGACGAATATGTTGTCTATTTTCGTGGGCCAGTGAATATTTTCGTCGGTAGGCCCACGGGAATACGAAAGATATTTTCATCGGCCTCAAGACCGACGAAAATGTGAGATATGTTCGTCGGCCTTAGCCAGACCGACGAAAATACGTGGATTATTTTCGTCGGCCTCAGCCAGGCCGACGAAAATATGTCAGTAACCGACCTCTATTTTCGTCGGCCTTACTGAGGCCGACGAAAATAGAGTATGTTAATCGTCCATCCGGCCTCCGCGCGCATCTTCTCACTCTCTCTCTCTCGTCCATCTCTAGTAGCGCCGCCGCCCGACCGCCGTCGCCGAGCTCGCCGCGCCGCGCCCGCCCGAGCTCGCCGCGCCCGCCCGCCCGCCCGCCCGAGCTCGCCGCGCCGCGCCCGCCTGCCCTCGCCCCGCGCTCGCCGCGCGCTCGCCCCGCACGCCCCGCGCCGCGCCCGCCCGTCCTCGCCCCGCGCTAGCCGCGCCGCCTGCGGCCCTCGCGCCCGCCCGCCGGCGAAGAAGTTAGCGCTCCGCCGCACGCAGCCCACGCGCCTTCGCCGCGCCGCCAGCAACACGCCCGCCCGCGAAGAAGGGAGACTGTGGCCGTCGTCGCGAAGAAGGGAGCCTGTCGTCCATCCACGCCGCGCCCGACATCCGTCGACGCCGCCCTCGTTCCTCGCAGTGAGCCTCCACGTCTCCCTTCTTCATTTGATGCACATGGCGGCCATGGCGTGCCGTGCGCGTGCCGTGGCGGTCGTTAACCGTTATACAGATTGTTAAGGCGGTGGTGAACTGGTGATTTACAGCTAGCTTTTCTTATCCAATGTATCGCTTGATTTACAGCTAGCTAACAATTATTATATTTTTCTTGGTTTTGTTTTTCTGATTGCAGTGTGCATCATTCTTCATTAGTAATCTCATTGTGATACAATTGCTTAATTGGTTTTGTATAGTGAAGAGTGCATGCTAGATCAGTGGTGATCAATGATCATCAGTGATCAGTGCCTCATTATCCTCAATGTCTCATTCTATTATCTTAATTTTAGAGTTTAGTTTAATGTTTAGAGTTTAGTTTTAATCGTTAACCGTAGCGAACCGTATGCGTCACCCGTTCGGGAACGGCGAACGTCACATTGGATTGTGAGGTTCGTCGTTCCGGAATTGTCCACGTATTTTGGACAGCCTGAGAGTGTAGGTCGATGCTTGTGATTTATGACATGTGCCTTACGATTGACGTGGAATTTCGGTTGTGTAACCCAGTTGTTCTCCAACACACCATGTTCGGGCGTGTGCTTGGAGAGCAGCGGGGTTATGCTGCCGAAATTTCGTGGCAATCGTAGGCTACACGTCATAAATCACAAGCATCGGTCTACACTCTTGGGTGGGTTTAGGGCCTTTACCTAATAGGGAGTTCACCTAAGCCACGGACGATCGTTGATGTTCTTTGTCTTTTGTTTAGCCTTTGAAATGGACGGTGATCGGATGGTGATGTATGACGGGTGGAGAAAAGATGGGGCACATTCGAATGAATGGATGGTTGTAACAAAGGCTTTTCTTGAGCACGCTTTCAAAGATGCAATTGGTCGTCTAGTGAA
Organism: Zea luxurians; assembly: GCA_029449295.1. Lineage (NCBI taxonomy): Eukaryota > Viridiplantae > Streptophyta > Magnoliopsida > Poales > Poaceae > Zea > Zea luxurians. Next base: position 4,443,178 of record JAOPSE010000090.1, read on the forward strand.
GTGTCCTTGCAATCGCTGCGAGAACAAGTGGCCTCAGAAGAAGGAAGAAATGGAGAAACACCTTTGCAAAAGTGGGTTTATGCCGAACTACCTTGTATGGTACCGGCATGGAGAGTCTATTAGACACGTTGACGCGGAGGTGGAGCTTGATGACGATCATGATAGGATGGATGACATGTTGCATGATCTTGGTAGGGAGGTTGAAATGAACACTGAGGAGCCGGGGCAGCTTCCACGCGATGCTCAGGAATTCTTTCGGCTACTCGCCGCGGGAGAAGAGAGATTGCACGAGCACACTCAGATGTCAGTTCTTGGGACTCTCACAAGACTAATGGCGATAAAGTCGAAGCACAACATTTCAAACAGTGCTTACAACGACATCGTCCAACTGATGGGCGAGGTTCTCCCGGAGAATCATAAGTTGCCAAAGAATATGTACTTCGCAAAGAAGATGTTGGCTGGTCTTGGGATGACATATGAGAAGATCGACGTGTGTCCCAACAGTTGCATGCTATTCTTTGAGGAGGATGACAAGCTGGACCGTTGTAAGCATTGCGAAGCTTCTAGATATGTCGAGGTGACAAATGATGAGGGTGAATTAGTAGTTACGAAGGTCGCAGCTAAGCAACTTCGTCGGTTGCCCATCATTCCTCGGCTTTCAAGGTTGTTCCTCAACAAGGAAATAGCTCTGCATATGACGTGGCCAAAGAATGGTGTACGTCTCGTCACTGATCCAGACATAATGGTCCATCCGTCGGACGGTGATGCGTGGAAGGCAATTGACGAGTTTGATCCCGAATTTGCAAACGACCCTAGGAGTGTACGGCTTGGTCTATCGACGGACGGATTCACACCTTTCAATACCAGTGCAAGCCCTTACTCGTGTTGGCCTGTCTTCATTGTGCCATATAATCTTCCTCCTGAGTTGGTCAATAAAGAAGAGTTCATGTTCCTTGCACTAGTCATCCCAGGCCCCGAGCATCCAGGGCCAAAGCTGAATATGTTTGTTCGCCCTTTAATTGAAGAGCTGAAACAATTGTGGAGAGGTGTGAAGGCTTATGACAGCCATACTGAAAAGGAGTTTACCATGCGCGCTGCTTATTTGTGGTCAGTGCATGATCTGCTGGCGTATGGAGATTGGTCTGGATGGTGTGTTCATGGTCGGTTGTGCTGTCCCATATGTATGAATGATACGGATGCATTCAGATTGAAGCATGGTGGGAAAGTGTCATTCTTTGATGCTCATCGACGTTGGACTCCATTCAAGCATGATTTCAGGAATTCGCTTACTGCATTCAGAAGTGGAGCCAAAATCAGAAATGGGCCACCAAAGAGGCAAACTGCACCGCAGATAATGGCATGGCATGCTTGTCTGAAGCAAGGAGAAAATGATAGGTTTCAAGGCTACGGGGAGGACCACAACTGGACCCATATTTCATCAATATGGGAGCTTCCGTATGCAAAAGCCTTGATCATGCCGCACAACATAGACTTGATGCACCAAGAGCGTAATGTTGCTGAAAGCATCATAAGCACATGTTTCGATGTGACTGATAAAACGAAAGATAATATGAAGGCAAGAAAAGACATGGCTGAAATTTGTAAGAGACCGATGCTCGAGTTGAAAGTAAGCGATAAAGGGCATGAGAGTAGGCCGCGAGCTGATTACTGCCTCAAGCCAGATGAAAGGAAAGAAATATTTAAGTGGTTGAAGAATCTGAAATTTCCAGATCGATATGCGGCAAATCTGAAACGGGCAGTCAATCTGAAGACCGGTAAATTGATCGGTTTGAAAAGCCATGACTACCATATTATTATGGAGAGGCTGATGCCCGTGATGTTTCGAGGCTATTTTAAGGATGAGCTTTGGAGCATATTTGCAGAGCTGAGTTACTTCTATAGGGAAGTATGCGCAAAGACGGTATCGAAGAGGTTGATGCAGAAATTTGAGAAAGAAATTCCAATTCTTATTTGTAAATTTGAAAAGGTTTTCCCGCCAGGATTCTTCAATGTGATGCAACATCTAATTGTGCATTTGCCTTGGGAAGCTTTGGTAGGCGGACCAGTGCAATTCAGGTGGATGTATCCTATAGAAAGGGCGTTGAAAAAGCTCAGGGCGTCTGTTCGCAACAAGGCTAGAGTCGAAGGGTGTATTGCGGAGGCTTTTGCCCTTAAGGAGATATCTCAATTCTCAACCAGGTATTTCGCTCGAGCCAACAATGTGTTTGCTCCTTCAGTGCGACTTCATGTCGAAAATGAATCGCCCCAAAGCACCCTTCAAATTTTTGCGAATCCGGGTAAAGCAGTTGGAAAAGGGAGTGTACGTCACATTGAAGGATCAGATTTGAACACGCTAATGCTATATATGTATAGCAATATTGACAGCACACAGGAGGCGTTCGAGTAAGTTTTCCTCATAGTTACTTCCATTTTCTCATCTCATAATTTCTATAGTGTGTAATCTCCATGTTTCTAATATGTCCAGCATGTTTGATGAAGAATGTTGGAAATCTACTAGTAAACCTACGGCCATCCAATTAGAAAATCTTCGACGTGATGGGTTGAAAGGTGGACCAAACTTCGTGCAGTGGTTTCGTAATTATGTTAGTAATTGTCGTTCTCTCATTGTCCATACTTAATCTTTGAATTTTGGACTTCGAAGATATAATGCATATACTAATTCCTTGTATAGGTTTCCAAAAACTCTGTGCACCCGGACTTGCAGCAAATGGCACATACCTCTGTGTCCGTCCGGAACTATACTCGCTATGATGTAAATGGATATCGCTTCCGAACCGCGAAATTGGAGAAGAGTCGACCATTGGCAGCCACCACCAATAGTGGTGTGTTGGCAAGTTCATATGTTGACGATGACAAAGTAGTGGACTATTACGGTGTTCTTCAAAACATTGTAGAGTTGATTTTCGATGGCCCCAAGGAACTTAAAGTCGTGTTTTTCGAGTGCGACTGGTTTGATGCTCATAGTGGGACTCGTGTCGACAAGTATGGTAATGTCGAGGTGAAGCATAGCTCTAGGATTCAGAGCAGTATGAGCGATGTTGTCCTTGCAAATCAGGCAAAACAAGTGTACTACCTGCCATATCCTCACCCAAGCCTTAGGGCTTGGTGGGTTGCAATCAAAGTCAACCCACAAGTCGTCGCTCCAGAGAGTGCTGACTACGTGAATACGAGCAGGGACAACGATGACGCTGTTTTTCAACCAGAAGCGGTGTCGAATCAAGACATAGCTCACCGATTCCATGTGACCAATGGAGAAGGCCTTGAAAATCTCTATTACAATTCAAGCGACTTAATTGAAGAACCTAGGTCAAAGCGCAAATGACCCGTCGTCGTTAGAAGATCAGTAAGGATCCAACGAAATCAAGAGCGTATGAATAAACAACGAGCCGAAGAAGCATCATCGGATGCGGATGACTTTTGATTAGTATGTTTCTTTTATTTAATCAATTAAGCTATGTATTCCAATTTTCACATTATTAATTTTCATATTATTTGTTTCATATACTGTGGTTTGACATTAATTTATCTACAGTTGAACATGTTCAAGCATAGGAGATCGAGGAGGAGTGGGGGCAGCGCGGCCAGCGAGGACAGCTCGGGCAGTGGGCTTTTTCAGGGCACCTCACAGAGCCGACAGAGGCAGCAGCAACTTCTCGACTGTCTAGATGAAGTGCATGGTGAGGAGGGTGAGCAGGAGGCTCCTCAGCAGGATGCTCATGTGCAGGGTGAGGAGGGTGAGCAAGATGAGGAGGGTGAGCAGGATGAGGAGGTTGACCCTATGGGGGCAGGCAGCGCGGGCGACGCGTCAGATGGTTCTACATCCTTCAGGTATTATTATGCATATTAGTTTAATTGATATTAGTTTTAAATCATTTCATCATATTTAATTTACTTGTATACTTAGGTATAAGAAGAGCAATGCGCTTGGTCCGAGGCCTGCTGAGAGGAGGCTCATCCGGCCGCATGGAGAATGGTGGGGCTTATTTCTGTTGTGTTAATTTTTTAATATGAACGTGATTGCACTGGTTTACTTGTTTTATTAATGTTTGTAGGTCATGGGAAGACTTGACTTGGGACGGTACAGGCAGACGTCCCAAGGTGAACGCGGTGTTGGGTAGCCTCTGTCGCTTCTACTACCCTGGCATGGTGGAGCTCAATGGCGAGAGATTCGCGGCTATGCAGTGGGCCGACTGGGGTCTGAAGGACTATGTCCAGCCAGGGGAAAGCAGTAGCGGAGGGGGAAGTTCAGAACAAAAACCAAGGACTTGTCAGGTGGCTGTGTGGGACGAGTTCTGGGTGAGTTTACTTTCGTATATAAGCAATTCACTGCATTATTGCTTCTCCTAATCTTACTTTAACTTAACTTCTCCATTGATATGTAGGGGAGGTTCCAATTGCCGGATGACATCGAGGCGGATCAGGCTCAGTGGGCACGTGTGAAGAGACACTTTCGGAAGTGCGCTGATAAGGTCATCAAGGATGCCATGTACAATGCTCGCATCGCGGCCGTCAACTACTACTACAAGAAGATAAAGGGGCAGAAAATGAGCAAAGCATTAGGGGCCAATGAGATCTACCTCACAGAGGAGCAGTACTTGGAGAGCGTTGTGGATTGGCTGGCGAAGGACATGGAAGCCTGGAGGTGGTTGGCTAAGAGATGGGCGTCGCCTGAGTGGATTGCAGAGTCCAACAAGCACCGTGCCAACCGTGGCACTGAAGGACCGGGGCATAGGTACGGCGCCAATGGACACCTTGGTACCGCACGCCGCATGGTAAGTGTATAAATCAAACTTGTATGTTACATCTATTACAATTCTATGGTTTAACTCTTCTTTTTCATGCAGGAAGCTGAAAGTGGAGTTGCTCCAAGTTTTATGGAGGTTTACGTCCGTGGTCACCGTGGCCCTGATCCAGCGAACCCTGATGAGCTATGCAGCGAGGCGGCAAGGGAGAAAATGGTAAACAAGTTTGTATTTACGAATTAAATTGCATGATTTGTGTCTAACTCCAACTCTAACTTTCTTTGCAGAATGCATATGGGGAGGAAATGACTCAACGCCATGGGCTTGATTTCGACTGGATGCATTCAGACTTAGATGCCTCGGCGTTGTACCACAGTGGTGGGGGTAGAAAGCATGGCAGGTGAGGTGGTTGTCTTTGATTCGACAATTTCATTAACAAGAATGTGTCCACTTAATGGCTCAACTATGTGTATCATGCAGGTTTGCCTTTGGCACCGGCGTTGTGGAGTACAACAGGACCATAGGTCAAGGGAAGGCATCGTCTTCGGCAGGGAGTTCTCGCTCCAAGTCTGCTCGAGAGGCTCAGCTGGAGGAGGAGACTCGGGCAGCACAGGAGCAGGCTCGACTCGCACAGGAGCAGGCTCGAGCAGCGCAGGAGCAGGTCGGACAGCTGACGCAGTATATGACTTCTTATTTTCAGGTAATTCGTCTATCTCATCACGTGTCATTGAATTCAAAGTATAGTGTTGCGATTCTAACGTTTCATCCATTTGCAGGAAATGACTACTCGACTCGGCCCTGATATGAACTTGCCCGCTTTTCGCCCTCCCCAGGTAACACTATCTGAACACTTCAATTCCATAGCAACTCTTTTTTTATTATCAAAAATGGATCGCAGGCACAAGGATGGGGACAATGGCCAGGACAAGCTCCAGCGTCGCAGCCACAGTGGACCGGTGTTGGGTGGACGCAGGCACCTCCAGGCACTTGGACGCCTCCACCACCCCAAGGATCGCAGCCATTTCAAGCATGGATGGCACCGCCACCGACGGGGTGGGTGCCACCACCTCAGGGGTGGCCAGCACAACAGTACCCGTGGATGCATGCACAGCCTCCTTATCACCATGGATCACAGGTGACGTTCCATGTTTAGTTTTATGCAAATAGTGACCAAACATAGCCAGTATAGGTATAGGGATAGCAAAACACAGCCTTATTTGAATGATTGATGAATTGCAGGGTTCAGCGTCACATGCTCAGGAGGGTGCTGTCAACGTCCACGACTTCCTCGTCCATGGTTCTCGAGGGAGTGGCCACCTTCCTGGTGGTGGAGGAGGGAGTGGTCAAAACTCCCACAGCCCGCAGGAGTGATTAGTGAGTAGTGAGTTTGTTTGAAACAATGGACTTATGGTATTGAAACTATGTATGGACTATGGACTTATGGACTATGGACTTATGGACTATGGACTATGGACTATTTATGTATATGTGAATGTGTTTTGTGATATGTATATGTCAATGTGTTTTGTGAATTATGTATTTTGATTGTGAATCTGTATATATGTGAATTGTGATATTGTGTATTTTGCTGTGAATTATTAATAGGTGCAGAAAAATCTGTTTTGGGGGGGAACCATCAATTTTCGTCGGCCTCGGTGGTGGCCGACGAAAATATCCTGGGAACATATTTTCGTCGGCCTCACCTGGCCGACGAAAATAGCCTGGGCACGTATTTTCGTCGGCTTTCCCAAGGCCGACGAAAATAGTCAGTCGACCAATTATTTTCGTCGGCCTTGGGAGAGCCGACGAAAATAGGTATTTTTCGTCGGTACCGACGGAAATAGGTGCCTATTTTCGTCGAACTTATTTTCGGCGGCTATTTTCGTCAGTCTGCCGACGAAAATAGTTTATTTTCGTCGGTTTAGACTTATTTTCGTGGGCTTTTGGCCCACGAAAATTTAGGTGTTTCCTGTAGTGGTTGTTCCTCGATGAGGAAATGGTTTATGGGTGGGTTAATGATAAAATCTGGCTTCTACTAATGATAAATACCTGACCAACTAAAAGCAACTGCTTGAGCCTAACCCCACATAAAGCTAGTCCACTTCAGCCAAACGGGACATTTGCTGAGTACGTTGATGTGTACTCATCCTTGCTTTACCACAAAACACCAGGTTGTCCGCATTGTAACCACTGCTCCGGAGAAGGCGAAGCCGTGGAAGGAGACTTCCAGGAGTTCCAAGACTACGACGAATTCTAGGTGTGGGTTGGCGGCAACCCCCAGTCAGCTGCCTGTGAAGGCCTTATCTTTACTGCGTTTCGCTAGCACTTTGATTTAACTGTTAAGTTGATGACTATGTGGATGTCTATGACTCTGTGATGTAATTAAGTTAATACTTTTTTAAGTTATTATTCGAGCAATGTGCATTGATGTTCATTTATGTAATCGCTGTGTACGTGAGTTCTGATCCTGGCACGTACATAGTTCGCGCTTGGTTTGCCTTCCAAAACCGGGTGTGACATAAGTGGTATCAAAGCCGTGCTGACTGTAGGACCGCTGACCTAGATTAGCACTGGTCGTACTAAGGACTATTGACCTTCCCTCTCACCTTGACCTCTGAAGTTACTTCAAAAGTCGGTCACCTCGACCAACCCTATGTTTTACTACATATATATATATATACTATATTATACCTTGTTAAAATTTTTATCTTATTCTGTCTATGGTTTATTCACTTGTCGTATTAGTTCTGCTCTTACTCTTATGCTTACGATGTCTTTTGTAGATGGCTCGTCTTAGACACACTGCACGTAAGTCGGTGATTCCTTTCCTGCCGTCTCAACTTGCGGAGCGTCCTCTGCACCGCACAGTGTCCGGTCAGTCGAGTCACCTGGAGAGACTGCACCACCGCCTGCGTGAGGAGCAGGAACGCCGGCGCCAGCACAGAGAGCAGCAGGGCTCTTCCTCCCCACCCCAGCAAGAGGTGGAGTCCGTGAGGCCCCGTTCCTCTGTTGCCCAGCTGGAGGCGCCCCCTGCACCACCGCGGGACGCCCCGGCTGTTGGAGGAGCTACTGGAGGAGGTCTTGGAGGAGACCCCGACGACGACGACTCAGACCACAGCGCGGAGTCTTCTGAGCCGCAGGAGGCGGAAGGATGGGTCGCCCGACCCATCACCCGTGACACCGCTCGCGGTTGTCACTTCCACGACGCACTCGACACCTTGCTGCGCCAGGCTTTTGACCGGCACACCTGGTCGATCGAGTATCGTTGTGTAGTCTACCAGCACAGTCGCGGGAGGTACCCGGACCGCTGGGAGGCTACCTGCCTAGTTCGCCGTCCGGAGGATGACCTCCGGGGTGCGGAGGCCGTTTCGGAGCACTATTCCATCTCCGAGAGGGACACTGCAGAGGCGGCTATGCAGGATGCAGCACGACGTGCACTCTCCCAGTACTGTTCTTTGTTCGGTGGGGTGGCCGACGGTCTTAACCTTCGGTACTACCCCCGCCGCCCTACTGGCAGCACAGAGAGTGTGGTTGTCTCACCTGTTGGTGAGGCTAACCCTAGGTTGAGCAGCGCAGTCAACCTAGTCGCAGTGCTTAACACTGAGCTGGATCACTCTCTGGACGAGCTGAGCAGGGCTCGAACGGAGATTGCGGAGTTGCGTGCTGAGCTGGCAGAGCGCCATCACCAGGAGGGTGGTTCTCCCGCTCCTGTTGGGACTCAGCACCCATACCGCTCGCCGCCACGTGGTCACCACACTTATGGTTCCCCTGCCTGTAAGACCAGGATAGATCTAGATCCTTAGATCGTTAGCGTCGAAGTTTGTAATAATTCTTAAGTCAGATGTCTCAGTCTTAAATAGTTAGTTTAGTTTGCTTATCAGTTGCTTCCAATTAGCTTAGTTTGCTTATCAGTTGCTTGCATGCTTGTTATGATGAACTTGTGCTGGATTTGAATCTTTGTAATGACTGTTGCCAACCTGTGGGTTCCCCCTGCAGTTTGGCCTAGCTATAATGTTAATAAAGTCAGTTATTTAGTTGGGAAGCCATTTACTTCTACTTTCCTTTCTATCTGAGAAGCTGTGTTGAATCATAATGAGGATCAGTGAAGCTCTTTGTTCACTCAGTGTCATGAAGAATTCTGTATTCTCTTTTCTTATGCTGGAGGATTGTAAGATCGACGCTGATGTATGAATGTCTTCCACAGATGTCTGACAACAGGCGCCGATGCAACAGGCGTGCTCAGCAAGAGCAGCATGACCAGCAGGAGGAACAACAGAGGCAGCCTCCCCCACCACCCCCGATGTCAGTGGAGCAGATGTTCTTGATGCAGACTCAGGCAGTGCAGGCCATTGGGCAGACTCTAGCAGCCATGCAGCAGGCTCAACAGCAACCTCAACCCCAATTGCAAGTGCAGATGCCCCAGATGCCACGAGATAAGCGTGGCGAGTTCATGAGAGGGCACCCTCCTACCTTCGCCCATTCTGCCGACCCCATGGACGCAGAAGACTGGCTGCGCGCAGTGGAAAGAGAACTGCGCACCGCTCAATGTAACAACAGGGAGAAGGTTCTGTATGGTCCCCGTCAGCTAAGGGGAGCAGCCCAGTCCTGGTGGGAGTCCTACCTCGCCACACATGCTGACCCCGAAGCCATCACCTGGGAAGAATTCAGCGAGAGTTTCCGCAGGTACCATGTGCCAGAGGGACTGATGATCGTGAAGAAGGAGGAGTTTCTGGCTCTGAAGCAGGGACCCCTGTCTGTTAGTGAATACAGAGACAAGTTTCTACAGCTATCTCGTTATGCACCTGAGGATGTCAACACTGATGCTAAAAGGCAGTACAGGTTCATGAGGGGTTTGGTGGATCCCCTGCATTACCAGCTGATGAATCACACCTTCCCCACCTTCCAGCACCTGATCGATAGGGCAGTTATGACTGAGAAGAAGCGTAAGGATATGGAAGATCGGAAGCGCAAGATGAGTGGACCCCAGACCGGAGGCATCAGCCGTCCACGTTTCTCAGGCAGTTCATCTCAGCAAGGCAGGCCCGGTCACCCACAAGGATATCAGAATCAGAACCAGCGTCCGCATCAGCAGCAGTTTCAGAGGCAGTATCAGCAGCAGCAGCAGTATCGTCAGAACAGCCAGCAGGGAGGTAATCAGTATCAGAAGCAGAACAACCAGGCACCTCGCCTTCCTGCCCCAGCAGCAAACCAGAGCAACCAAGCAGCCCCAGCACAAGGAGGAGGCAGAGGATGTTTCCACTGTGGAGAACAAGGCCACTGGGCGATGCAGTGCCCGAAGAAGGCGGCGCAGCAGCAGACCAACCCCAATGCTCCAACAAGGCAAGGTGTACTGCAGCCAACGGCAGGCAATCGTAACCAAGCGTACAACCATGGAAAGGTGAACCACTTGGAGGCCGAAGCGATCCAGGATGCACCAGATGTGGCAGTAGGTATGTTCTCAGTCGAATCTCATCCCACGAAAGTGCTATTTGATACTGGTGCAACTCATTCATTTGTCACGGCAACCTGAGTAGAATTGCATAACATCTCAGTAGAGGCAATGATGCCGCCCATGAGGATTAATTCAGTTGGTGGCAAGGTGCAAACAGATAAAATATGCTCAAATATAAGGGTGGAAATAAGGGGGATAGGATTCCCCAGTGACTTAATAGTAATAGACACCCCTGGGATAGATGTTATTCTAGGGATGAATTGGTTAATGAAGTATGAGGCGAATGTTAGCTGTGACAAGAGGACCGTAACATTGAAGTCCCCGTCAGGAGAAGAGGTAGTGGCCGAGCTAAGGATGCCTAAATCAGCGGAGGGTGTCTGTCACCAGATTTCAGTTGATAGTAAGGAGCCCAACCCGCTCGAGACTATCAAGGTTGTGTCGGACTTTCCGGACGTATTTCCCGAGGAGCTAACGGGCATGCCACCCGAGAGAAAAGTCGAATTTGCCATAGAGCTTATCCCTGGTACCGCCCCCATCTCCAAAAGAGCCTACCGAGTGTCTGGACCAGAATTGGTGGAACTCAAGAAGCAGATAGATGAGATGTTAGAGAAGGGTTACATCAGACCAAGTACCTCGCCTTGGGCCGCTCCGGTGTTGTTTGTAGAGAAGAAAGATGGTACCAAAAGGATGTGCATAGACTACAGAGCCTTGAATGAAGTCACTGTCAAGAACAAGTACCCCCTACCAAGGATAGAAGATTTGTTCGACCAGCTCAGAGGTGCCAGCGTATTCTCGAAGATAGATCTGAGGTCAGGCTACCATCAACTCAGAATCCGACCCTCGGACATACCAAAGACGGCATTCATCACCAAGTATGGGTTATATGAATTCACAGTTATGTCCTTTGGTTTGACAAATGCGCCAGCCTTCTTTATGTACCTGATGAACAGTGTGTTCATGGATTATCTGGACAAGTTTGTGGTAGTGTTTATCGATGATATTCTCATATACTCTCGAAGTGAGGAAGATCATGTAGAGCATTTGAAGATGGTATTGCAAAGACTTCGAGAGCATCAGTTGTATGCCAAGCTGGGCAAATGCGAGTTCTGGATTCATGAAGTCCTGTTTCTGGGTCACATCATAAATCAAGATGGGTTGGCAGTGGATCCAAAGAAAGTGGCAGATATCCTGAACTGGATGGCACCAAAGGATGTTCGTGGGATCAAGAGCTTCATTGGAATGGCTGGGTATTACAGGCGTTTCATCGAAGGCTTCTCAAAGATTGCTAGACCAATGACAGCGTTACTAGCGAAGAAAGTTGAGTTTAAGTGGACCCAAAAGTGTCAGGAAGCATTTGAAGAACTGAAAAATAGATTGACTACAGCTCCGGTGTTAGTCCTGCCTGATGTTCACAAGCCATTCTCAGTGTATTGCGATGCTTCTTACACCGGATTGGGATGTGTGCTAATGCAAGAAGGAAGAGTTGTAGCATACTCATCTCGACAGCTGAAGATTCATGAGAAAAATTATCCCACACATGACCTGGAGTTGGCAGCAGTAGTTCATGCTTTGAAGACCTGGAGACATTACCTGTATGGGCAGAAGTGCGACATCTACACAGATCATAAAAGTCTGAAGTACATATTCACCCAGTCAGAGTTAAACATGAGACAGCGAAGATGGTTGGAATTGATCAAAAACTATGAGTTGGAGATACATTACCATCCAGGCAAAGCCAATGTGGTTGCAGATGCTCTGAGCAGGAAGAGTCAAGTCAATATGTTGGCCACGTACCCAATGCCATATGAGTTAGCCAAGGAGTTCGACAGACTGAGTCTTGGTTTCCTGAACAGTACGCAAGGAGTAACAGTGGAATTAGAGCCCACCCTAGAGCGGGAGATCAAAGAAGGGCAGAAGAATGATGAAAGCATCAACAAGATCCGGCAGCTAATCTTAGAAGGAAGAGGCAAAGACTTTCGAGAGGATGAAGAGGGGGTAATATGGTTCAAGGGTCGATTGTGTGTCCCCGACCTCAAACCTATTCGGGAGCTGATCCTAAAGGAAGCTCATGAGACAGCCTACTCCATACACCCGGGAAGTGAAAAGATGTACCAGGATTTAAAAAGGAGGTTTTGGTGGTATGGCATGAAAAGAGAAATCGCAGAATATGTCGCCATCTGTGATAGCTGTCAAAGAACCAAAGCAGAGCATCAGAGGCCCGCCGGGTTGTTGCAGCCATTGCGGATTCCTCAATGGAAGTGGGATGAGATCGGGATGGATTTTATAGTTGGCCTACCTCATACCCGGGCCGGTTATGATTCCATCTGGGTGGTTGTGGACCGCTTAACAAAGGTGGCCCATTTCATACCTGTGAAGACCACATACACCGGAGCAACGTTAGCTGAGTTATACATGTCACGGATAGTCTGCCTTCATGGTGTGCCGAAGAAGATAGTGTCAGATCGAGGAACGCAGTTCACCTCTCATTTTTGGCAGCAGCTACAAGAAGCTTTGGGCACCCATTTGAACTTCAGCTCGGCTTATCACCTGCAGACAGACGGTCAGACTGAAAGAACTAATCAGATCCTAGAAGATATGCTGAGAGCCTGTGCGTTGCAAGACAAGTCAGGATGGGACAAAAGGTTACCTTATGCAGAATTCTCCTACAACAATAGCTACCAGGCCAGCTTGAAGATGTCACCGTTTCAGGCACTCTATGGACGGAGTTGTAGGACTCCGCTGCATTGGGACCAGCCTGGAGAGAGACAGATGTTTGGCCCCGACATCCTGCTTGAAGCCGAAGAGAATATCAAAATGGTTCGGGAGAACCTGAAGATAGCCCAGTCAAGACAGCGAAGCTATGCGGACAGAAGGAGAAGAGAACTGAGTTTCGAAATGGGGGATTTCGTCTATCTGAAGGTGTCACCTATCAGGGGAGTCAGAAGGTTCGGAGTTAAAGGCAAGTTAGCACCCCGGTACGTTGGGCCATATCAGATTCAAGCAAAGCGTGGAGAAGTGGCTTACCAACTCAACCTACCAGAAAGTTTGTCGGCAGTGCACAATGTGTTCCACGTGTCACAATTGAAGAAGTGTCTGCGAGTACCAGAAGAACAATTGCCAGTGGAGGGTTTGGAAGTCCAGGAGGATCTGACATACATAGAGAAGCCAACGCAGATTCTGGAGTTTGCAGACAGAGTCACCCGGAGGAATACCATCAGAATGTGTAAAGTCAGATGGGGTCACCACCCGGAGGAAGAAGCAACCTGGGAACGAGAAGATGATCTGAAAGCCAAATACCCTGAACTCTTTGCTGACCAACCCTGAATCTTGGGGCGAGATTCTTTTAAGGGGGATAGGTTTGTAACACCCTGAATTTGGGGGTATAAAATTTCTTTGCTCATATTCACAAATTCAGGTGTTACTTCCCTTTTCTCATCCTTCCCCAATCTTCTCTTCCTCATTTCTATAGGAGAAAAGTGGTTATTTTATTTATAATTATAGTCTATTAGCTCAAACTCCAAGGGAGTATGAATTGTTGCATCATGTTGAACCCTAGATTTCACTTTTGTTTGGTGCATAATTCTCAAAAAGTCTAATTTGAATTTGTGGCTTGTTTGAATTTGAATCAAATAGAGAAAATAAAAAGAAAAGAGAAAACAAATACCAAAATAAAAGAAAAAGGAAAAGAAGCCCACTCCCCCGCCCCCCTCGGCCTTTCGGCCCAGCTCGGCCCATCCCGCGCGCGCCTTCTCCCCCCCTCCTCTCTCTGCCCTGGCGGGCCCACCCGTCAGCGCAGCCGCGTTCCCCGCGCGCGCCCGCTTCCCCCGCTCTCTCTGCCCTGGCGGGCCCGCCCGTCAGCGCAACCGTTCCCCGCGCCCGTGCCCGCTTTCCTCTCTCTCTGCTCGCGGGCCCGGGCTGTCAGCCCCGTCGTCCCCGCGTAACCGCCGCCGCGCGTGCCGCGGACTCCGCGCCCACGTCGCGCGTGGAGCTCGCCACCACCTCGCCTCGGCCACTAGAGCCCAGAGCCCCACTCGCCCTCTCCCCCTCCCTCATTTGCGCACCTGCAGGCCCCTCTCTCACCTCCCCCTCGCTGTGCGCACGCCAGAGCGCCGCCGCCATAAACCCCCACCGTCCCGAGCTCGTTTCCCGGCCGCCGTTGGAGCTCCGCCGTGTCCATTGCCACGGTGAGCTTCGCCCCGGCATCCGCAACCCGGGACGCGCCCCAATTCCCTCTCCCCCTCCCTATTTCTCTCTGCCCACGCTCACCCGCCGTCCTCCGTGCAGCCGCTGAGGTCCGCCACCGTCGCCCCGGGTCACCGTCGCGTCATCGCCGCCACCGAGGAGTCCCCGGAGCCCGCCTTGAGGTAAAGAACCTCTCCCGCCCCTATTGACCTTTGTTTTGCTCTCTGCTGCGTTTAATTCCTCGCCGGAGTAGATTTGTGCCGCCGCCGAACCACTCCGCCGTGAACCGCCCCCCTCCGGTGCCCCTGCCCCGACCCAGACCCCACCAAAGAATTCCCCGTGCCCTTCCCAACCGTCCCGGCCACTCCGGTCGCCCTAAGGACCCGCCAAGCGCCCGCGCCCCTCGTCTCCGGCGAATCCTCCGCCGCGGGGACGAGCGCCGCCGCCCCAGCTAGCCGTAGGAGAAGCCCAGGCCGGCCACCCAATCCCCACCGTCCATCCCAGATCGGGCGGTCCCGTTTTAATTAGGCCAAACCTGATCCTGGCCGTCCGCCGGAGATCCAGCGGCCCAGGCCCGCTTCCCCCACACCCCGTCTCCCTGCCGTTTGGGTCCCGCCTGTCAGCCCGCCCGCGCGCTCGCGCTGCCCGCCGGTCCCGCCTGTCAGCCCGCCCGCGCGCTCGCGCTGCCTGCCGGTCCCGCCTGTCAGCCACCCAGGCCGCCGCGCGCCCGCGCGCCCGCCCGCAGGATCTAATCCTGGCCGTCCGCCTGAGATCCAACGGCCGTAGGAGTCCGATACCCCTTCGCCCGCGCGTTTTCTTAAAGAACCCCCCTGTTTTCTGGAAATTGAACCCGCCGTCCCTGGTTTCTTACAGTTAGGTCCTCGGACCTTTTATTTAATTCAAAATAGGTACTTAGGGTATATTTTTAACCCCTAAACTTGTAAAATTCATAACTTTGCCATATGAACTCCAAATTAGGTGCTTCAAATTGCAAAATGTTCATAATATTATTATCTATCTGTTTATGCAATGTTTCCCTGCTGTTTCTGTAACACCCGGATTTTAGGGATCCAAAACCCGGGGTTAACATAAACACCAGGTATGCTGGGACCAAGTCTCAAACATATGATGTATAGTGGCACAGGATCGAATGTCACAACTTTATATATAACAGGAGTTCTATACAAAATAAATAATTACATTATAAGGAGACAACGGTCCAGCAACCCAAAGCTGACTGGGAGACGACGACCTAGACCTCTCGCGAACTCATCGCAGCATCCTCCATGAGCATCATCCTGCAGTACCTGGTCTTGACCTGTGGTGTATGTGAGACAGCAAGAGTGAGCTCACATACGTTCATCGCTCAACAAGTTGTGGGGAATAATGTGCATGAACTCGCCAAAGGTGGGAGCTCACATAAAGTATAAGGCTTACCAAAGGAGATGGTTAGAGCTGAGCATTGCTTTTAAAGTTGGTCAAAATTTTATTAGCAGTTACTAAGTATAAGTAAATACCAAACCCAATTAAGTAATAGAACAAAAGTATCAACATCACCTGCAATGCAATGCATATGACAAATTGAATTTAAGTTCCATAATTTAATCATGTGAGGGTCCGAGCTGCTCATGACCGTGAGCACGGCTAGTATACCAGTTTTACACTCTGCAGAGGTTGCACATCTTTACCCACAAGTCGTGTTACCCATCTGCCAAGGGGTCATGAATCCCATACACCTCTACCAAGGAAGTGAGGCAGGGTAGCACTACGAGGCCTTTACAAAGTTCCACTAGCTTCCGAAAACCCGCTACAGTTTATAGGAAGATCCAGTGCAGGAATCCCTTGCAGGACTGCCATCGCAGCAAAATCCTCCCGAGGGCCTCCCCGCACTGACCTCTCCCCTACTGCCCTTGCCCCTTTCGGGTAAGGTAGTCTTCCACTAGCTTTCCTAATTAATCAGCCAAGGGCATCCCATACTACCCTTGTGGTAGCACTGTTTTCCCGGGTGGTCGCTCCATGTTCCAATTAACATAATGATCTCAACATGAACAGTAAACAACAACTGATAATAAAAGTATGATCATGAATATTGTATCTTCATACCCAAAACCATATAAAGCACTAGCAAGTACTACCCAGAAAGTTCAGTGGTAAACAAGGTATAAAGATAGACAAACTAGGGTAACCTATTGGGTCCCATCAAAATTAACCTATGCAGATCATTATGATTAATCAGAACATGGCTGGGTAAAAAGAAGTGAACAAGGGCACAACTTGCCTGGGCCTTGAGATTCCAGATACCAGGATGATCTTCAGATGACTCGTGTCCTCACTGCTAGTCGTAGCAATTCAAACAACATAGTATAGGCAAATTTAGCATTACACCAAACATGTAAACAAAATACATAGTAATAATCTACACATTAAAATAAAACCACAGGAACTGGAATCACTAAATTTGGTGTTGTAGATTTTAAGTTATGATTTTCCTAAGGTTTAATGTGATTAAAATATGATTAAATGATAAATAAATTTCCTGACAGAGTTCATGTCAAAACAGTGATTCAAAATGGTAGAGAATATTATTACAAAATTTTAGGAATTGGAATGACTCAATTTGGAGCTAAAATGAATTAGTTATGAATTAATTAAGTTTCAGGATTTATTTTAACACTAAAAATCATTTTCTAAATCATTTTCTACGATTTTCTTATTCACTGAACTGGGCCTAAAATACCAGAAAACACAGGGGCTAAACCAGAAGAATTCCTAAGACTCAGTGCACTGTTACGGTGGACGGCGGGTTTATTTCTGGCAAGTGGAGGGACTCTTTAGCTAAATGGCACCGCGAAGAGGTATCTTTCAATTCTGGCCGTCCGATCAGATTTGAAGGGCGCGGATTAGATCTATATTACACCGAACCGGTACGCTACGCCGATCGTCGGATTTGAAATGAACGGTGCTGATCACATCTTACTTCATACAGCGATGATCCGTCCGATTGCCGATCAACGGTGCAGATCGGAGGACCGAAACGGTATTCGACCAACTAATCTAGGCCCTCCATCCCGATACGGACGGCGCAGGGGATCTCTCCTACCTATAGCGCTGGCGCACGGCGAGCTGACCACCGCGCGACGGCAAGCTCGTCGGAGCACACGAATCCGGCCGCCCCATGCGCCAAACACCAATTCACTCGGCACACACGGGATTGACGACTCCCCGAACTAAATCCCCAAATCAATTTCCACCGACGACGAGGGCAGCACCCGGTCCACGGCGCACGGCGGAGATCCAACTCCGGTGAAGCGGAATCCGGTTACCCCGAGCACAAATCCCAAATTAAAAGGCGCTATACGAACAGGGAAACGGCGCGATTACGATGACCAAGAACTCACCAGCACGGAAGACACGTCGGGTTTGGTTCACGGCGCAGAGCGGAATCGCGGCGGCGGAGACAAATTGGGCACGCTCCGGTCAGCTACCGGTCCCGGAATCGCCACCGGAGCGGACCAGGAACTCGAGCGAAGCTATCGGGCCGCACACGGGGATCCAATTGGGGCCGAGCACGAGGGACGACGGTGGCTACCCGGTTTTCTCCGAGCTGGCGACAATGGTGGCAACGCAACCGATGCAGGCGAGAGGGAGGTGCTCGGGTTCGATGGAGGGGGTGCAGAACTTCGTCATATATGTACCACGGCGAAGTCCGTGCGGGTCGCGGCCGGATTCCACGCGCCGACTGCGGCGGTGTTCGTTGCGGGCGTTCGCGGTTTGTTACGAGGAAGAGGAAATCTGACCAGTGGGACCCACGCGTCACTGACCCAGAGCAAAGAAACAGAAGCAGAGCGCGGGCGTGTGAAGAAGGCGACGAGGCTGACAGGGTGGCCCCGCCGATCAGCGACGAAGCAAGCGCGTGCGCAAGAGGGGGAGAGACTGCCCCGTGGGACCCATATGTCGGCGCCAGGATCCAGCTGGGTCAGCGCGTGGGTTAGTGGGCCGAATTGGTTCTGGCCGGCCCATGAAGGCATAGTATCCTTTTTCTTTTTCTTTTCTATTTTCTTTTCCCCATTTTCAAATCCAATTCAAATCCAATTTGAATTCAAGTTTGAGTTCAAACTTTTGTGAATAACTTGTCCTCAGTTTGAATAGTATACTTTAATAATATAAGTATGAAGAATTTTTATTCTGATTTTATTTTGTTTTATGTAGTATTTTCCCTACTCCTTTTATTTTCTATTTTCTATTTTTCCTTTCCATTTGAATTTCAAATCAACACAAGTTTAAAGTTCAAACACTTAATTTGGATACACATATAGAACTTTAGCATAATGTGCAAAAACCTATTTTATGTATTTCTTTATTTATTTTAGTCCTTTTAGACAAGTTTTTATTCATATAGTAGAATAATCCCTACCTCATTAATTCTAGGGAAATCAAATTTAGACTTATATATGTTAAGAAATAGTTTAACCATAATTCTTTTATATATCCTTACCCAAAGGCAATTTAGATTATCTAAGTATCTTTAATTATGTATTTTTAACTTATTCATGAGTGGAAACTCCTAAATTATGATTATCTCTAAGGAAAGGTGTTTTGATTTAAAATCTTTGAGAATTTTTCCTTGTCTTCACAAGATTGAACTTTAGGGTGTTACAAATCCTACCCCCCTTAAAAATAATCTCGTCCTCGAGATTTGAAAGAAAAAGGATGCATACTCATATGCACAAACAAAGAGATCTTAGCATGAGGTATAATTCTTTAACAAAACATTGGGTCAATAGACCTTATTGTTCCTTCTTAACATAGTCTCATATCATCTACTAACTAAAGTAACATCTAGACCTTACAAATCATCATAATTTATATCTATGTAGCTTGGTGAAGCTGGTGGTGGTGGTGGAGGTTGTTGTTGTTGTCTCTCCAGCCGTGCTTGCCTTATTTCTTGGCGGGCTTGACGTATTTCCTCGCGTTGTTGTCTTATCTGATTCTGCATCTCGGTCACCATGTCTGTTAACTGTTGTATTACCAGTCTTTGGGTAGCAACCACTTGATTGAGTTCAATAGGTGGAGGATTTGGAGGATTCATTTTCTGTTTGTTGTTACGTGATAATCTTTCCTTTCCTGGTATCGACCATGAAAGTTAGAAGCATGTGATAATAGTTTTGCAAAGGAAGTTACTAAGCGGAATGGATAAGCTAGTAGTTGGTTATAATCTATAGATTCTTTGGTAGGGCTTAATTTATGTCCAGATTGGGGTAACCAATCATATAAGGTGAATATCCAAGGGTAAGATAGAATCTGTCAAGATGAGAGATATACATGGGTGAGATAGGCTACAAGATGTAGGTTAAAAGTTTGTTTGTTATTAGGTGGGAATAGAAAGGTTATACCATTCATCATGGTTTTATGGGTTGGGTTAGCTCATGGTTGAATTGATACAATGTGCTAAGATAAGTTAATACATGGCTAGTGGGGTCTAATCTCTTCTACTAGTGTCATTAATCTGTTTAAGTGGACCACATTAAGTTAGATAACATTAGACCACAATAGATCAGGTCACATTAGGTAGGATAAGAATTGGATATGACTAGATTAGACTAGTTTAGGCTTAGATAGGTCCAACAGGGTAGAATATGTATTATTAAGATATGTTAGGATGTTTTAAGATTAATTTGATATGTTATGAGGAGATAGAATCTCTTGCTAGGTTAAAATTGAGGGGTTATGCAACTATCAGATAGTTGAGGTAGTTGTATATAGCCAAGTTGATCTGTCATTCTTAATTTAGTGCAGGGTGAACTAAGTTAAGACCTGTTTTATAGGGGTAGAGTCTAAACTATTTCATCAGTATTATCTAACATGTTTGATAAGTCACTTTAGATTTGATCAGATCTAGGTTAGATTGGTGCGACTTGTTTGATTAGATAAGATCTAATTAAGTTGCACTAGATCATGGTTGTTTAATCTAGGGTGGATAAGTATGCTTATTAGGATAAGACAGATTCATAAAGGTAAGATAGAATCTTCTGAGGCCAGTTAGATCTATTAGGATAAGGATAAAATCTTTTCAAGATAAGATGAGTATCTTTTAAGATGAGATGGATCTATTAAGATAAGGAAGAATCCTTTTAAGATAAGAGGAATTGGTTAGAATGAGATCTTTTAGGATAAGATAAATTTCTTAAGCTAGATAGGTTCCAATGGGGATAATCTAGGCTGTCTAGTTATTTTATAAATATATTTTTATACCTATGTGTATATGCAGATGTAATTGTGGACATTACTCCACAACTCATCACACTCAATCAAAGATCCAAATCAGGCAGATAACATAAGAACAAACATTCAAATACATAGACACTCATAAAAATAGTTTTGTCTTTGTTCCTAGGATTAGGTCTCCTATTCCTAAAGGTCACTTTAGGCACGGGATTTCAAAGTGTGAAATCCACATTTGTCTTTAGAATGAAAAGGTAAGAGTAATCAGAGTAAAGCGGAAATAGATGAGAAAAGATTGAGAAGAGTTTAGAAAAGAATCAGAGTAAGGTAAGTATTGGTTGTCCAGTTCTATCTAGGTTTCGTCCTACAGTCAACATTCCTCTGATACCACTTCTGTAACACCCGGATTTTAGGGATCCAAAACCCGGGGTTAACATAAACACCAGGTATGCTGGGACCAAGTCTCAAACATATGATGTATAGTGGCACAGGATCGAATGTCACAACTTTATATATAACAGGAGTTCTATACAAAATAAATAATTACATTATAAGGAGACAACGGTCCAGCAACCCAAAGCTGACTGGGAGACGACGACCTAGACCTCTCGCGAACTCATCGCAGCATCCTCCATGAGCATCATCCTGCAGTACCTGGTCTTGACCTGTGGTGTATGTGAGACAGCAAGAGTGAGCTCACATACGTTCATCGCTCAACAAGTTGTGGGGAATAATGTGCATGAACTCGCCAAAGGTGGGAGCTCACATAAAGTATAAGGCTTACCAAAGGAGATGGTTAGAGCTGAGCATTGCTTTTAAAGTTGGTCAAAATTTTATTAGCAGTTACTAAGTATAAGTAAATACCAAACCCAATTAAGTAATAGAACAAAAGTATCAACATCACCTGCAATGCAATGCATATGACAAATTGAATTTAAGTTCCATAATTTAATCATGTGAGGGTCCGAGCTGCTCATGACCGTGAGCACGGCTAGTATACCAGTTTTACACTCTGCAGAGGTTGCGCATCTTTACCCACAAGTCGTGTTACCCATCTGCCAAGGGGTCATGAATCCCATACACCTCTACCAAGGAAGTGAGGCAGGGTAGCACTACGAGGCCTTTACAAAGTTCCACTAGCTTCCGAAAACCCGCTACAGTTTATAGGAAGATCCAGTGCAGGAATCCCTTGCAGGACTGCCATCGCAGCAAAATCCTCCCGAGGGCCTCCCCGCACTGACCTCTCCCCTACTGCCCTTGCCCCTTTCGGGTAAGGTAGTCTTCCACTAGCTTTCCTAATTAATCAGCCAAGGGCATCCCATACTACCCTTGTGGTAGCACTGTTTTCCCGGGTGGTCGCTCCATGTTCCAATTAACATAATGATCTCAACATGAACAGTAAACAACAACTGATAATAAAAGTATGATCATGAATATTGTATCTTCATACCCAAAACCATATAAAGCACTAGCAAGTACTACCCAGAAAGTTCAGTGGTAAACAAGGTATAAAGATAGACAAACTAGGGTAACCTATTGGGTCCCATCAAAATTAACCTATGCAGATCATTATGATTAATCAGAACATGGCTGGGTAAAAAGAAGTGAACAAGGGCACAACTTGCCTGGGCCTTGAGATTCCAGATACCAGGATGATCTTCAGATGACTCGTGTCCTCACTGCTAGTCGTAGCAATTCAAACAACATAGTATAGGCAAATTTAGCATTACACCAAACATGTAAACAAAATACATAGTAATAATCTACACATTAAAATAAAACCACAGGAACTGGAATCACTAAATTTGGTGTTGTAGATTTTAAGTTATGATTTTCCTAAGGTTTAATGTGATTAAAATATGATTAAATGATAAATAAATTTCCTGACAGAGTTCATGTCAAAACAGTGATTCAAAATGGTAGAGAATATTATTACAAAATTTTAGGAATTGGAATGACTCAATTTGGAGCTAAAATGAATTAGTTATGAATTAATTAAGTTTCAGGATTTATTTTAACACTAAAAATCATTTTCTAAATCATTTTCTATGATTTTCTTATTCACTGAACTGGGCCTAAAATACCAGAAAACACAGGGGCTAAACCAGAAGAATTCCTAAGACTCAGTGCACTGTTACGGTGGACGGCGGGTTTATTTCTGGCAAGTGGAGGGACTCTTTAGCTAAATGGCACCGCGAAGAGGTATCTTTCAATTCTGGCCGTCCGATCAGATTTGAAGGGCGCGGATTAGATCTATATTACACCGAACCGGTACGCTACGCCGATCGTCGGATTTGAAATGAACGGTGCTGATCACATCTTACTTCATACAGCGATGATCCGTCCGATTGCCGATCAACGGTGCAGATCGGAGGACCGAAACGGTATTCGACCAACTAATCTAGGCCCTCCATCCCGATACGGACGGCGCAGGGGATCTCTCCTACCTATAGCGCTGGCGCACGGCGAGCTGACCACCGCGCGACGGCAAGCTCGTCGGAGCACACGAATCCGGCCGCCCCATGCGCCAAACACCAATTCACTCGGCACACACGGGATTGACGACTCCCCGAACTAAATCCCCAAATCAATTTCCACCGACGACGAGGGCAGCACCCGGTCCACGGCGCACGGCGGAGATCCAACTCCGGTGAAGCGGAATCCGGTTACCCCGAGCACAAATCCCAAATTAAAAGGCGCTATACGAACAGGGAAACGGCGCGATTACGATGACCAAGAACTCACCAGCACGGAAGACACGTCGGGTTTGGTTCACGGCGCAGAGCGGAATCGCGGCGGCGGAGACAAATTGGGCACGCTCCGGTCAGCTACCGGTCCCGGAATCGCCACCGGAGCGGACCAGGAACTCGAGCGAAGCTATCGGGCCG
This sequence comes from Zea luxurians, assembly GCA_029449295.1. NCBI lineage: Eukaryota > Viridiplantae > Streptophyta > Magnoliopsida > Poales > Poaceae > Zea > Zea luxurians. The sequence continues at coordinate 4,466,685 of JAOPSE010000090.1, forward strand.
CACACGGGGATCCAATTGGGGCCGAGCACGAGGGACGACGGTGGCTACCCGGTTTTCTCCGAGCTGGCGACAATGGTGGCAACGCAACCGATGCAGGCGAGAGGGAGGTGCTCGGGTTCGATGGAGGGGGTGCAGAACTTCGTCATATATGTACCACGGCGAAGTCCGTGCGGGTCGCGGCCGGATTCCACGCGCCGACTGCGGCGGTGTTCGTTGCGGGCGTTCGCGGTTTGTTACGAGGAAGAGGAAATCTGACCAGTGGGACCCACGCGTCACTGACCCAGAGCAAAGAAACAGAAGCAGAGCGCGGGCGTGTGAAGAAGGCGACGAGGCTGACAGGGTGGCCCCGCCGATCAGCGACGAAGCAAGCGCGTGCGCAAGAGGGGGAGAGACTGCCCCGTGGGACCCATATGTCGGCGCCAGGATCCAGCTGGGTCAGCGCGTGGGTTAGTGGGCCGAATTGGTTCTGGCCGGCCCATGAAGGCATAGTATCCTTTTTCTTTTTCTTTTCTATTTTCTTTTCCCCATTTTCAAATCCAATTCAAATCCAATTTGAATTCAAGTTTGAGTTCAAACTTTTGTGAATAACTTGTCCTCAGTTTGAATAGTATACTTTAATAATATAAGTATGAAGAATTTTTATTCTGATTTTATTTTGTTTTATGTAGTATTTTCCCTACTCCTTTTATTTTCTATTTTCTATTTTTCCTTTCCATTTGAATTTCAAATCAACACAAGTTTAAAGTTCAAACACTTAATTTGGATACACATATAGAACTTTAGCATAATGTGCAAAAACCTATTTTATGTATTTCTTTATTTATTTTAGTCCTTTTAGACAAGTTTTTATTCATATAGTAGAATAATCCCTACCTCATTAATTCTAGGGAAATCAAATTTAGACTTATATATGTTAAGAAATAGTTTAACCATAATTCTTTTATATATCCTTACCCAAAGGCAATTTAGATTATCTAAGTATCTTTAATTATGTATTTTTAACTTATTCATGAGTGGAAACTCCTAAATTATGATTATCTCTAAGGAAAGGTGTTTTGATTTAAAATCTTTGAGAATTTTTCCTTGTCTTCACAAGATTGAACTTTAGGGTGTTACAGTTTCTATGTCCCAATTAATAGTTGATCATTAGGGTAAAATTAATGTTATGGGAACCCTATTTGAGATAAATAAAAGATAGTAGACTTTAATAAAAGTTGGAGCACTTAAGTTTATGGACTTAACACTATGTAATGATTTAACCCCCACCACGGACTTAAACCTGATTAGTGGATAATGAATCACTTTGTATAGTCCTCTACCCCAGACCTAGGGAATACTGGAGTACCAATCCTTTTCTATTGTGAACTTGTGATCTCTCTGCTGCATATGTTTGGTATATTGCTTTTGTTTGTTACTCCCCAAGTGCATAGTGTGAATGATTACTTTACGTAGACAACGAGCAATCTGTGTTTCCCGAGGAAGTTGCAGAGGAAGTCCCTGATCAGCAGTTTGGTGAAGGCAGGTGTCCTCTGACCCATTATGTCCTATTCACTTATAACTTACTATCCCGCATTACTTACTTGAAACCTAAGGATTGACTAGCTTTACACTTTACTTTATCCTTGATGACCTTATGGGCTATTATGGTTAGCATTCTGCTACTGCCTTAACTTAATCAATGAACATGATGTGAATATTTATGATACTGTTATCCTAATGATATTGATGATCTTGTGATACTCTAGGGGGCTCAGGCTGTTTCCTGAGTACCTCTCCGTAAGGACCTGTTCGTTGAGAGACCACCCGGGATAACAGTGCAACCATGAGGGTGAAATGGGGTGCCCTTAGCTAATTAATTAGAGGAACTAGAGGTGTAGTTGCTTAGCCGTCGTGCCGTTAATGGGGTCCAGGCACAGTGCTTGCTCTGCCGAGGCTGAGTGCCGAGGTTCTTTCGTTTTGCTTTTTGTTAGTCACTCTCCTGCGGGGAGGGGTACTGTGTTTATCAAACTGGAGAAACCTAACGGGCAGCTATGATCTCTAGGGAATCTTTGTAAAAGCTACGTAGTGATGCCCTGCCGGACCACCTAGGTAGTGGTCAATGGGGATTAGCTCTCCCCGGGTAGAAAGGGAATCATGGCTCATGGGTAAAGTGCGCAACCTCTGCAGAGGGTAGTGAAACTGATATATCAGTCGTGCTCACGGTTAAGAGCAGCCTTGGGATCCTCTTTGATTAGAGATACAGATGGTTCGAGATACAAGGATTATGTTATGGTTTTGGTTCGAATATGATGATGTTGTTCCTCGATGAGGAAATGGTTTATGGGTTGGTTAATGATAAAATCTGGCTTCTACTAATGATAAATACCTGACCAACTAAAAGCAACTGCTTGAGCCTAACCCCACATAAAGCTAGTCCACTTCAGCCAAACGAGACATTTGCTGAGTACGTTGATGTGTACTCATCCTTGCTTTACCACAAAACACCAGGTTGTCCGCATTGTAACCACTGCTCCGGAGAAGGCGAAGCCGTGGAAGGAGACTTCCAGGAGTTCCAAGACTACGACGAATTCTAGGTGTGGGTTGGCGGCAACCCCCAGTCAGCTGCCTGTGAAGGCCTTATCTTTACTGCGTTTCGCTAGCACTTTGATTTAACTGTTAAGTTGATGACTATGTGGATGTCTATGACTCTGTGATGTAATTAAGTTAATACTTTTTTAAGTTATTATTCGAGCAATGTGCATTGATGTTCATTTATGTAATCGCTGTGTACGTGAGTTCTGATCCTGGCACGTACATAGTTCGCGCTTGGTTTGCCTTCCAAAACCGGGTGTGACATTCCGATTTGTTTTTGATAGGGACAACCTCGTGGCTATGGTTCCGTAGCAAGCTTTGGGCTTTACTTTCACTGTGATTAGACACAATGCGGCTTGGAACCATCGAGCGCTATTTTTTAATCATGAATGTTGGTTGATGCTCCTTGGGTTCCCTCTGGATTTTTGGTCACATGAGCACATTCAGAATGCTATTGGTTCATTTGGTCACGTGCTTATGTGGGACCCAGATATTTCTAATGCTACTAGGTTGCTTGTTAGGGCACGAGTGACTTCTCTGCAGGAGGTTCCTCAGTTTATCGTGTTTTCAGTAGCTGAAGGTTTCAATGGGGTTTCCTGGACTGTTCAGTGCGACATAGTGCAGCAGTTCATGCTTGGTAACTTGCCTGAGGATGAAGAACCTGTGCCCCCGTACCCTCATAATGGGCATCAACTTCTAGTGGAATTTTTTGGGTTGGGACAACCTGTGCCTAATTTCCAATTAGACCTCAACTTCACTCCCAATGGTGAAATCGAAGTAGAGGCTGCTAATGCCAACAATGCTGATGATGGTTGGGATCCTTGGCCGGTTGAGCAGGTTCAGCAAGACCCTCCACCTGCACCTGTACCAATGGCCAACAATGAGGAGGAACAATTCAGCTATCAGTTCTCGGGTCTTGAGGACTTACCCTCAGATGATTCAGTCGGTTTTTTCAACAATTTGGTTATTCCGCAAGCAGTTAACTTTCCGCAGGAGGATGTTCAAGACCAAGAAGTTGCCGTGCTAGCTTTACCAGCCCTCCCCCCAGCGGACCCATTTTTGGAGAGAAATAACGATCTGAACGACCAGGACGACCAAAATTTGAACTTGATTGCAGATGAAAACATCATTGTGGGATACATAACGCATCTGGATCAGCCCTCTCAGGACCCGACCTACGAAGAGTTCATGGCTAGAAAGTGTTTCTCCTCCTGGGCTGAGCTTTGCCCCCCCCCCAATGCAGACCTCATCTCTGTTCCAAAATTATGGACAACTTTCTTTATGGGCCTGCTTATGAAGCCAGACTCTTTTGAGTGGGCCAGAAAATTTCTATTGTCGGGGGCCCTCTCTGCTTTCATGGAGCCCAACATGGAAACAATGCCCTTTAAGGTTCCCCCCAAGTGCTTGCTCCCCCCCAGCCAGGTTCCACCTGTGGAGGCTCAGTCCCCTGTGACTTCTGAAGTTGTCAGCAGGAAGAAACGTTCAACCTTGGTCGATACTGAAGTAAGAAGGAGTGCGAGGCTCCGTGAAAAGGCTAATGGCTTTAAACCTTGCTTTGGAAGGAAAAATAGCTGCTCGTGTTGTGCTGGGACTTCTCCACCGCCATCTCTCTCCCACAAGACTATAAAGAAATTGGGCGTCGACTTCTGCAACGTGGACCCCCAAAAGTTAAGTCTTAATTCCTTAAATAACCTCAGGACATCTGGTGCTGCCATTCAGAGGCCGCGTTCTGTGTCTGGCTCCAGAAATGAGCCAAGTTCTCCGTCTGATGATCAATGGGACGCTTCTGATATGGATGATGACACGGAGTCTCATCCCTCGGCGGGGCTGTAATGCGTTGCCGTTCCTTCTGCCTCAGCTTGGAGCTGTGGTGTCGCGGTGCTTGACTTCTTTTGGTTTAATTATGTATCGCAACAAAACTAATCCTTATGATGTTGGGCCCGTGGTGGCCGCTATGGTGACCGCTTCGAACTTCGCAGTAAATTATGTCTTATGGGCGAATGAAGCGAGTTTTTGGGGTACTATGAAATTATGGGCATTACTTAAGTCTTTTCGGCATTTATTATGTCTGGATTTTAGGGGGAGTGTTGACACCCACTGCCCTAGCTTTCTGGGAAGTTACGATTTGGTCTACTCTCTTTATATATTATGCTTGGATTCCTATCGACGTATGCTTGGCATACTCGAATTCTGCAGTAAATTATTTCTGGTTTCCAATGAATAATTCTTTACAAAGCTCTCAGCGGTCACTGAAAATTCTGTCTCACAACATCATAGGCATCAATTCGGACACCAAATGGAACTCTTTGAGGAACAATATTTTGGAAGCCAATTGTGACATTGTCTGTATTCAAAAAACAAAAAAGGAATCCTTTGATGACGCATATATTCATCTCTTCTGCAACCGTCATCTTGATAAATTTGCTTTCGGTCCTTCTATTGGTGCCTCTGGAGGATTCATCACTATCTGGAAAAGCTCCCTCTTCGAGGCTGAGGTAGTTGATCAAAATTCGTTTGGGCATACTATTCGTTTCCAATCCAATTTAAATGGGATAGTCTGGTGGCTCTCCAACATATATGCCCCTTGCTCTCCTCATGGTAGAGAAGCTTTTCTGGCCTGGTTCTCTAACCTTGAAATTGATGTTGACAAGCTTTGGATTTTTCTTGGTGATTTCAACATGATTAGGTCCCCTGAAAATCGTAACAAACAGGGTGGTGACCCTATTCGAATGCTCAATTTCAATGCAGCAATCAGTCAACTGGGCTTACAAGAAATTCCCCTTAAAGGGCAAGCCTTCACCTGGTCTAATATGCAGCGTCACCCTTTGCTTGAAAAACTGGATTGGTGCTTTGTTTCACCTGACTGGTCATCCAAATTTCCTGCCACCTCTGCCTTTTCCCTGGCCAGGAGTGCCTCGGATCATGTTCCCTGGGTGGTCAACATTCAATCTAACGTTCCCAAACCGCCCATTTTCAGATTTGAGAACTATTGGCTTCAGCTTGAGGATTTCCATTCCATTTTCCAAGCCTCTTGGGAGCAAAATCTCTTCCAGCCTGACCCTGCAAAACGGCTCATGGCCAAATTTAAAAGAGCAAGAAAAGTGATCCATGGGTGGCAGAAATCTCTTCCTAATCTAGCTAAGGTAATTGCTAAGACAGAATTGACCATTCAATTGATGGATTTCATTGAGGAAATCAGAGATCTAACTATCCAAGAATGGAACTTTAAGAATACTCTAGTCCAACACCTGCAGAGTCTCCTTTCCAAGCAGCGTGCCTACTGGAAGCAAAGGGGACAAATCAAATGGGTCAAGTTGGGGGATGCTGGCACTAAATTCTTTCATGCTCATGCAACTTCCAAGCACCGTCTCAACAGTATCTCGTCTCTGTCATGTGACAATGGCATGGTGGCGTTCTCTCATAAGGACAAAGAAGAGGTTCTGTTTCAAGCCTTCAAAAATCGATTAGGGACTTCCCAGCCAACCTCTATGGTTTTCAACTTGTCGGAACTAATTCAGTCCGCTCGTAACTTGTCTGCACTGGAGGTGCCCTTCTCTCGCAGTGAGATAGACCAAATCATCAAAAATCTTCCTTCCAACAAGTCCCCTGGCCCTAATGGTTTTAACACGGATTTTGTGAAGAAATGTTGGCCGGTAATTGCTTCAGACTTCTATGAGCTTTGTGATAAATTTTATGAGGGATCAATCTGCTTAGAAAGCATCAATGGTTCTTATGTAACACTCATCCCTAAAATTAGTTCTCCTACTTCAGTGGGGGACTATAGACCGATTTCTCTCCTCAATACAAGCATGAAAATCCTAACAAAGATTCTTGCCAATAGACTGCAACTGGTTATCACTAGCTTAATTCACCAGAATCAATATGGCTTCATTCAGGGACGAACAATTCAAGATTGCCTGGCATGGGCTTTTGAATACATCTCGATTTGTCACAAATCGGGTAAAGAAATGGTTATTCTAAAATTGGACTTTGAAAAGGCCTTTGACAGATTAGAGCATGCGGCCATCATTGATATTCTGAGACATAAGGGCTTTGGAGACAGATGGCTTCATTGGATTTCGTTAATTCTTGACTCTGGCACGTCACAAATTCTTTTGAACGGGGTTCCAGGCAGACGCTTTCACTTCAAGCGTGGGGTTCGGCAGGGGGATCCCTTGTCCCCCCTCCTCTTTGTCTTAGCTGCTGATTTGCTACAATCAATTATTAACAAGGCCAAGGATTGTGCCATCCTCAAGCTCCCGATCCCCCTATCCTGTGGATCCGACTTCCCGATTATTCAATACGCAGATGATACAATTCTGATTCTGGAAGCGTGCCCTAGACAGCTCTTCTTCCTTAAAGCTATGCTTAATTCTTTTGCTGATTCTACAGGGCTCCATGTGAATTATAACAAATCTAATATCTATCCCATCAATGTCTCAGAGCAGAAAATGGCTATGTTAGCAAATACTTTCCACTGCAAGGTCGGGTCTTTGCCCTTCACTTATCTCGGTCTCCCTTTGGGGCTTAAAAGACCCAATTAGGAAGCCTTCCTACCTCTCATTCAGAAGATTGAAAGAAGACTTGCTTCAACCTCTATTTTTCTTTCGCAAGCTGGCAGACTTCAAATGGTCAACACAGTATTTTCTTCTCTCCCAACCTTTTATATGTGTACCCTGAAGCTCCCAAAAACTGTGATCAAACAGATCGACAAACTCCGAAGACATTGTCTCTGGAGAGGGGCAGATATAAACGCAAAAAAACTTCCTCAAGTTGCTTGGAAATCAGTCTGCAGGCCAAAATCCCAGGGGGTCTTGGAGTCATCAACATTGAGTGGCAGAATAAAGCGCTCCTTATGAAATGCCTTCATAAATTCTTTAACAGAGTCAACATTCCATGGGTAAACATCATCTGGGATACCCATTACAGTAACTCTCTGCCCTCACCTAAATTAGTTGGCTCGTTTTGGTGGAAAGACATTCTCAAAATCCAAGATTCTTTTAAGGAACTCGCCCAAGTGGAGATTGGAAATGGTAAATCTACGCTCCTGTGGCATGATCGATGGAATGGGCAACGTTTATCTGAAAAGTTCCCGGAGCTTTGGTCTTTTGCATATGTAAAGGAGCTCAACATTTATCAAGCTCGGTTGGCTTCCCCGGATGAAATATTCCATACCCCTCTTTCTACTGAAGCGTTCGAGCAATTTCTCTCTCTGCAGGACACCCTTGATAATATACAGCTACTTGATCACGATGATATTTGGCGATGTAGTGCCTCTTCCAACCGGTTTTCTTCTCAGAAGGTCTATGCTCACTTGACTGGTACCCATCAAACGCCCCCTATCTTTGTTTGGCTATGGAAATCTAAATGTCAACCCAAGCACAAAGTGTTCTTCTGGCTATTGCTCAAAAATAGATTGAATACTCGGTCCCTCCTCAGGTGTCGTTCTATGCTATTGGATTCCTTCACCTGCGACAACTGTATTCTCCAGATTGAAGAAACGCCTATTCATCTGTTCTTCAGGTGCAATTTTGCTAAGCGATGTTGGCTTCTTTTGGGCTTCCTCCCGCCTTGTTCTACGGATCTCCTGCATACCCTAATGAGAATTAGAAGACGCTTGCAAGTTCCCTGACGACTTGAAGTTATTATCATCATGACATGGTGTATCTGGCGGTGCAGAAACAATTGGATCTTCAATGAAATTCCCCCGACGGTCTCTGGGTGCAAAGCGATGTTTAAGAGTGAATTTGCCTTGCTTTGTCTTAAAGTCAAGCCTGCTCTTAAAGAAGATATTACATCTTGGCTACTTAACTTAGGACTGTAACTCTTCTCCTTTCTCATTCCCCCTCTCCTTCCTTTGTAATTTTCCTCTTCATCTCTAAACTCGGTTCTCTTGATTTAATAACATTACTGTAGGACCTTCCTACAGTACCTTTACTTAAAAAAAAGTGAGAGTACAATCTAGATTCAGGATGAATTGGCAAGGGACGCAGTCCAAACAGAAGTACATTTATAACCCTAGCATGTATACATTATGCTAATACAGACATTAGAGATTAACATGTCTTTTTCTCTTTGATTTAATATCACTTTTAACCTCCGTAGCCACCCGAGCCGAAGCTGTAATTCTTCAGCGTTTCGCATGTGGTTGCTGCAGCTTCGACACGTATACTAATTGCTTATAGACGATTTCTTCATCTCTTAGAGAGAAGGAGACCCCAACAACCCGATGTTGAGGCCGTTTCAAACGGCACAGACTCACTCGGCCAGCCCCTGGATCCCGCCACCTAAATTTAGACAAAGAAACGACAAAACCCGAGATCTAAGGAAGGAAAAGCACCGGAGGCCAGAATTCCTACTAACGCATCACACCTCCGATCAGCTCCCCCTTTGCCAGCATGTGGATCCGACCCGGACAGCCAAACCCATACGACGTGCACCACCGCGGCCGTTCTCACCAAGTCGCCATCGACTTGCTGACGACGACGTTCGTCAGGCGGTGCGCGCTCAGACCACCATGGCCAGCGTCGGCGACGACGCGCCGCTGCTCGTCGGCGGCGGGAAGGCGGCCGTGTGGCGCGAGCGCTGCCCCGGGTGCAGGCAGCAGAGGAGGGTGCAGGCCAGTGACGGGATCCCTTACGCGGACTTCCTCTACGTCTGGATCGCCTGCCTCTGCGCCTGTATGAATAATATTTAGTATATCCATCTGTTCTTCTGAATGATCACCGCAATGGCCATTTTCGCTTGATCTGAATGTTGTCGGATAAATTAAAACATCCTGTGATCATCCAGACGAACTACTTATATCATATATAGCAACGTGTGCACGTGTATATATAGTGCAAAAGTATATAGTATCATTGTATCAACTTATAATAGTGCAAAAATATTCATTTTCAACACTATGTGCACGTGTTACTTGCCTCCATCCTGTGTTTTCGGTTCAGTGACTTATCAGTTTTTTTTTACCAATAAGTATGTCTATTTTCTTGTCAGTGTTTTTTTTTTGTATTGGATGGACTTGTCAGTTTTTTTTTTGGGTTCAGTGACTAATATCTCACCATTTTTTCTTTCTATATAGCTCTGCCGGTCCAGTCATTGTTTCCTTATGTATACTTCATGGTAGGCATGTCTGAATCCCGATCTTTACCTTCATTAACGAGCACAATACTAGATCTATTTCATAATTTGTTTTATAAACATACAACGGATATCAAATATTCACCCTTTAATTTATTGCAATCAATCAAACAGATCAGGGACTTGAAGGTGGCAAAAGAAGAGCAAGACATTGGATTCTATGCTGGTTTTGTTGGTGAGCAGTGTCTTCTTTTCTTCACGATTGGGATTTCAAGGCTCATCAGTTCCACAGAAATGTTTATATATATACACACCTGCTGTTACAATTATCATTTGACTATGGTTTATCATCAGCGTGCCCTTTAATTTCTCTGTTAGGGGCTACCTATTTCCTCGGAAGAACCATCAGTGCCGTGCCATGGGGCATGTTTGCCGACAAGTATGGAAGGAAGCCATGCATTGTGATCAGCATCCTCTCAGTGTACGGACCATGAAGTCGATCAGACCATGAGATCAGCCTTAGCATTCAATAATCTAACAAGACCCTAGCTAGTAAATATTGTTGTGCTTCCCATTTCAGGATTGTGTTCAACACACTTTTTGGACTTAGCACAACTTACTGGATGGCAATTGTAACTAGGGGACTACTTGGGTTGCTATGTGGCATACTAGGACCCATCAAGGTAACTAACTACATGAATTAATGCTAGCTAGCTAGACCAATATTTGTAAATGATATGCCTTGTGTTCTCATGGCTGCATCTGTATTTTCTAGGCTTATGCTTCAGAAGTCTGCAGGAAAGAACACCAAGCCCTGGGAATCTCTCTTGTAGGAGCAATCCTTTTGTAACCTTCTTCAACTTTTTTTTAGCATTTCTTATTTCTTATGTTTTTTTGTACTTGTAATTAACTTGAGTATGATATTATGTCATAGGTTACATCTTCACGAGCGATAGCTCTTGTTATTGGGCCAGCTCTTGGCGGTTTTCTTGCACAGGTGAAGATTATGAAATTTTGATAGCAATATATATAAGTCAAATTTGAAAAGCTAAAGAGTGTCTTCCTCATGTATCTCTTAGGCTATCTCTATTAGCTCTCCTATCTTATTCCTTATCTCATCTTATATTTCAATCTACTATATAAACAATGTTGTCTACAGTACAAAACATATATTGTTTTACACCACCTGGACACAACCTTAATTGTAACTGACTTTTGATATGTGTACAAAAATGGATAGTAATAAAAAATGAAGTCAAGAGTTTCATCCAGCAATAAAAAAATATCCCATATACATGGAACACATTTGGTGTAAATATACTCCCTTCATCAAAACTATAAGAATTTTAGTTGAATGAAATAACTCACCCTAAATCACATAGGTGCCTACCCATTGATGTTTATTGTCGACAACCCAACCATTAGGCTCAAAATACGGTAATCATAATACATTCTATGATTAAGCGAAGGTTACATGCGTCATTTCCTTTACTTACTAATCTATCCTGGAGTTCCTAGGATACTTTGCATTTTAGAATGGTAGGAATATTCTTTGGTTAATTTCTCACTTTTTCCCAGGTTGTTAATAACTAAGATTATGGTTTTTAATGAGTGGGATAATATTTGCATATCTTGCGATTAAATGAAGAAACTATTGCAAACGCAAAGATACACATGACTAACATTGTCCCTGCTCTATCATGTTTTAGCCTGCACAAAAGTACCCAAATCTTTTCTCCGAAGAGTCCATATTTGGGAGGTAAATTATTTCTCATACTCGTACCATTTATATCATATAACCACTTCATTGTTTAAAAACCATCAACATGTTGGCATCTTATTTCAGGTTTCCATACTTTCTTCCTTGTTTCATAATATCATTGCTAGCAGCAGGATCATGTATCGCATGCATTTGGCTTCCGGTATGCCACATCATCTTCCCTATTATTTTCCATATTGAATCCTAACAGTTACACATCCTCTCAAGAAAAAAATATTGAAATATGTTTGGACTTATATTCGTCCATTCAATACATGTTTTTTTTTGTAGTTCGATAAAAAAACATTCTTTTGAAGCTTTCTTAAAATATTGAGAAAAATCCTTAGAATTTTATCCCATTTTCTTAGGAAACGCTACACTTTCATGATGATGACAAAGTAGAAGTTTTTGAAGAACTGGAGGCACAAGTTGGTGGCTCCGAATCTACAACAAATCTGCTAAAGAATTGGCAACTGATGTCAGCAATGATCCTCTACTGTATCTTTTCTCTGCATGACACAGCTTATATGGAGGTAATCTGTATCATATATTTCTCAACCTCAAGATTGTCTTCAAAGTAACTTCGTCACTAAAACATCAAGAGAGATGATGTTTTAGTTGAACAGTGAAAACCCTAACCCTCACAGGGGTTGGGTGGTGTATTAATAGACTTGAGTACTGGGCCAGGCCCATTACAGAGGGGCGAGATAGTAATTACATAGGGAACAATCCCAAACCCTAAACGGGTATTCTAACACCCCCCGCAGTCACAACTCTATCCTGTACAGATGTTGAGACTGGAGCGAAAGTCTAAAAATACACTCGACGGTAACCCCTTGGTGAAGATGTCAGCGAATTGCAGCGTGGTGGGGACGCTGAGAACCCGAACGTCACCGGCAGCGACACGCTCGCGGACGAAGTGCAGGTCAATCTCCACGTGCTTCGTGCGCTGATGCTGCACGGGATTGGTGGAGAGGTAGACCGCGCTGACGTTGTCGCAGTAGACGAGGGTGGCGCGCTGAAGGGGACTGTGGAGCTCGTGGAGGAGCTGGCGCAGCCAGGAGGCCTCGGCCACGCCGTTGGCCACGGCACGGTACTCGGCCTCAGCGCTGGAGCGAGAGACGACGGGCTGCCTCTTGGCGGCCCAAGAGACGAGGTTGGCGCCCAGGAAGACGGCGTAGCCGGAGGTGGACCGGCGCGTGTCGGGACAGCCAGCCCAGTCAGCGTCGGTGTAGACCACGAGCTCCGACGTCGGGGATGGGCGGAGTAGGAGGCCGTAGTCGAGGGAGCCGCGGAGGTAGCGTAGAATCCGCTTGAGCGCAGTGAGATGGGGCTCCCGTGGAGTGTGCATATGCAGGCACACCTGCTGGACGGCGTAGGCGATGTCGGGCCTGGAGAACGTGAGGTACTGGAGCGCGCCGGTGAGGCTCCGGTATGACGTCGCGTCGGCGACCGGAGGCCCGTCGTCCTCAGAGAGCTTCGCCTGAGTGTCGACAGGCGTGGAGCAGGGCTTGCAGTCAGACATGCCAGCCCGCTCCAGGATGTCGATGGCGTACTGGCGCTGGTGGAGGAAGAGACCCTGAGGCCGACGTTCGGCGGTGATGCCAAGGAAGTGGTGGAGGGGCCCCAGGTCCTTCATCGCGAATTCCCGCTGAAGGGCGACGATCGTGCGGTGAAGGAGGTCGGCGGTGGATGCCGTGAGCACAATGTCGTCGACGTAGAGCAGGAGGTAGACGGTGTCGTCGCCGCGCCGGTAGATGAACAGGGACGTGTCCGACTTGGCCTCGACGAAGCCGACGGAGGCCAGGTAGGAGGCGAAGCGACTGTACCAAGCCCGTGGCGCCTGCTTGAGGCCGTACAGGGACCGGTTCAGCCGGCAAACCAGGTCCGGACGGTCAGCGTCGACGAAGCCGGTGGGCTGGCTGCAGTAGACAGTCTCCGTCAGAGTGCCATGGAGGAAGGCATTCTTGACATCGAGCTGATGGATCGCCCAGTCGCGGGAGAGGGCGAGGGAGAGGACGGCGCGAACAGTGGCGAACTTGACGACAGGGCTGAAGGTCTCGTCGTAGTCCACTCCGGGGCGCTGGGTGAAGCCCCGAAGGACCCAACGGGCCTTGTAGCGGTCGAGGGAGCCGTCCGAGGTCAGCTTGTGGCGAAATAGCCACTTGCCGGTGACCACGTTGGTGCCTGGTGGACGCGGCACCAGGTCCCAGGTGTGGTTGGCCAAGAGGGCCGCGTACTCCTCCTCCATAGCGCGACGCCAATGTGGGTCGGCGAGGGCAGTGCGAACGGAGGAGGGTACCGGGGAAGCGTCGGGTGGAGTGCTGGTCGTAGTGGCTGCCAGGATGAGCCGGTCAACGGGGCGGAGAACGCCAGCAGCGCGCCGAGTCACCATCGGGTGGACGTGCCCGGGGTCGCGATGGATGGCGACCGGGTGGTATACGGACGACTCAGAGTGAGTCGCCGGAACGTCGGGAGCGGCTGGTGGGGCCGGCTCATGGCGGTGATAGACGACGGCGGGGTCGGCGAATCGGGCCGCGCTCGTCGACGGGCCCGAGTCGGGGGGCGCCGAGGTAGTGGCGTGGCTGCGGCGATGGTAGACGAGGGCGGGGTTGGCGAATCGAGCCGGAGTCAACGGGGCCGCGCGTGGCGCAGGCGGGGTCGACGGGGCCGCGCGTGGCGCAGGCGGGGTCGACGGGGTCGCGCGCGTCGCGGAAACCGACGGGGCCGCGCGTGGCGCAGGCGGGGTCGTGGGGGCCGCACGAGGAGCAGGTAACGGCGTAAGACGGGGAGCCGAAGGTGGGGGAGGAATCGGATCGGACTCGAGGAGGGAGTCAAGGTCGGTGGGTGGGGTGGAGCCAGCAAGGGGAAACACATCTTCGTCGAAGACGACGTGACGAGAGATGATGATGCGGTGGGAGGTGAGGTCCAGGCACCGATACCCCTTGTGGTCAGGGGAGTAGCCGAGGAAGAGGCAGCGAGTGGAGCGAGGAGAAAGCTTGTTAGGGGCGGGTAGCGGAAGTGTTAGGGTAGCAGGCACAGCCGAACACGCGCAGGTGGTCGTAGGAAGGGGATGTGCCGTATAGGGCGAAGTGAGGTGTAGGGTGGCTCACCGCCTTCGAGGGAAGACGGTTGAGGAGATGCGTGGCGGTATGAAGGGCCTCTGCCCAGTAGGCGATAGGGAGAGACGCCTGAAAGAGAAGGCAGCGGATCATGGTGGTGGTGGTGCGAATCATGCGCTCGGCCCGGCCGTTCTGAGCAGAGGTGTAGGGACACGAGAGACGCAACTGGACGCCGTGAGTGAGGAAGAAAGAGCGGGAGGCGTTGTTGTCGAACTCGCGGCCATTGTCGCACTGCAAGGCACGGACCGGGCGCCGGAACTGGGTGGATACCCAGGCGAAAAAGTGAGTGAGGGTGGGAAACGTGTCGGACTTCAGCCGAAGGGGGAAAGTCCAAAGGAAATGGGAGTAGTCATCCAGAATGACCAGGTAGTATTTGTAGCCGGAGAGGCTAAGGACAGGAGATGTCCAGAGATCACAGTGGATAAGATCAAAGGCCTGAGCAGCCCTGGACGTGGAAGTAGAAAAAGGAAGACGGGAGTGACGGCCGAGCTGACAGGCATGACAGAGACGCTCAGAAGAGCCCCGAGTATATGATATGTCAGAGTGGCCGGAAAGCTGGGACATGACGTCAGGTCCAGGGTGCCCGAGGCGACGGTGCCAAATGGCGGAGGAGGTGGTGGTAGTAGCAAGAGCATGAGATGTGGTGGTAGTAGTAAGTACAGGAGATGAGGCTACTCTGGTGTGGGGAGTGGAGGGCAAGTGAAGAGAATAGAGGGGGCCGGAGCTGTCACAGCGAGCGAGCACAGCATGTGTGGGAAGGTGGCGTATGGTGAGGCCCCAGGGGTCGAACTCCATAGAGCACTGGTTGTCACTGGTGAAGCGACGAACCGAGAGGAGGGGATAAGTTAGTCCGGGAGCAACAAGGACGTCGTTAAGGCAGAATGGTCCTGGAAGAGCCGATGTACCTACTGAGGTGACCGGGAGGGTGGAACCGTTGCCGACGACGATGGAGGTAGGATGTGAGGGGTGGGGTGGATGGGAGTGGAGTAACGAAGTAGTGGTGGGGGTAGTGTGGAAGGAGGCCCCGGAGTCAACCACCCAATCGGTGGTAGTTCGGGGAGGTGGAAGTGGCGAAGGTACGGTGTGAGCGGAGAGGGCCAAAGAAGGTGTCCCGACGGAGGCACGAGGAAGGGAGGGAGATGACACGGGCTCAACCGCTAGGGAGGCGATCGCAGCACGTGGGAAGACAAGCGGTCCAGGCACGTGACGGCCCGCCTGAGGGTGGACCTCGACGCAGTCCCGAAGAATAGGGTTCCAGACTGGGTCGAAGGACACGAGCATGCCCCGAATGAGCTGGCCGTCGTAGAGGAGGACACACACAGTCACGAGAGCAGCGGGCGAGGTAAAGCTCATGGCGACCGGTGCAGGCCGACGCAGGGACGCGGGTCCCCCGGGCGGGTGCTCCTAGTCGGGTGAAGCAGGGAGGAGAAGGCTGCCGAGCAGCGGGGACGTCAACAGGAGGCAGCGGCCGGGCCTAGGGGAGATGGTCGTCGACGGCTGGCTGCGCAGGGGCGCAGTGGAGGCAGGCGGCGGCGCGCAGGCGACCGGACCGACGCAGGGGAGTGATGGAGGGTTGTTGGTCGGTGCGCAGGCGTCCGGACAGGCGACGGAGGCTGCTGCTGCTAGACAGCGCTGGTGGAGGCCGATGAGGCTGCAGACTGGAGCGCAGGTGGCGGCACTATGGTGGACTGGCGGTGGAAGCCGGAGGTGGAGCCACCGCCGACCACCGTGTAGTGAAGCCGAGCCGCAGGCGAGGGGCGGATGGCGCGGGCCCGCGGCGGATCCGTGGAAGGCAGCACTGCAGGGCGCACGTGCAGGTAGGGTCACAGACTCACAGCAAGGGGCAGGAGCGCGCGGATCCAGGAATGGAGAGCCACGCAGCGGCGGCGTGCAGGCTGCTCGCAGTGGCGGCGCGCAGGGAAGGAGAGAGAAGAGCTGCGGCTCGGAGAAGAGAGGAGCGGCAGCGGTGTAGATGCCCGCAGTGGCGGCGCGCAGGGGAGAGGGACAGAGAGGAGAGCGATTGAGAGCCTGGGAGGAGGGGAGGGGCGGGCGGGCGGAGGTGGCGGCGCAGGGAGTGGCGGCTGGTCGCCAGGGAGAGAAAAAAAATTACACTGGCTCTGGTACCAAGTTGAACAGTGAAAACCCTAACCCTCACAGGGGTTGGGTGGTGTATTAATAGACTTGAGTACTGGGCCAGGCCCATTACAGAGGGGCGAGATAGTAATTACATAGGGAACAATCCCAAACCCTAAACGGGTATTCTAACAGTTTTCACTCTCGCCCTTGAAGTGACTACTAATAAGATATTATATACGCTAATGTAATATCGTCTGTAAAAAACCATTTCCAGATATTTTCACTCTGGGCTGTGAGCAGTACAAAATTCCGGGGCCTTAGCTTCACATCCCAGGATGTTGGTACTGTGCTATCCTTCTCAGGTACGTGGTATTTTTCCATTTTTTAAGCTAATAAATATTTAACATGGGAAGCAAAATACCTTGTAGAAGTAACCACCTCTAGTAAATAGCAAAATGGTTTTGAGTATTACTTAACTATGGATATATAAATCATTCAATGCATTTATAATCTTTCCCTCCATGTTATATTGCCTTGGGATGTCGAATTATAATTCCACTAAAATGGTTGCATGCACAGGTAACAATGTGATGTCTGAATGTACTAGAACTAATAGTTAGTGGCTAAAATTAGTTGGAGACATCCAAACACCCTAGCTAATAATTCAACTATTAGCTATTTTTAATAAATTAGTTAATAGTTAACTAGCTATTTATTAGTCAGCTAATTATACTAGCAAATTTTTAGGCAACTAACTACTAACTCTAGTGCATTCAAACACCTCAATCCTACTACATTGTTATTGCTGCTGAAATTATTTACGAGTACATGGTGACAGTTCATTTTATCTTGGTAGGTTTTGGAGTACTCGTATACCAACTTGCTATTTATCCTTCCCTTGCAAAGTATTTCGGACCAATCAAGACATTTCGGCCTGCGGCGGTACGTGAGAAATACATCTTTGATGGTTTCCTTGTAACTTTCATTGTAAATGATAAAGAATCTTAATAAAAGAGATAGTATGGAGAAGACAAATATTCAATTGATAAATTTTATGAAATCAATTTTTTTAGATATAGATCTAAATATTAGGAAGGGAAGAATATTTATTAATAATTGTCTTTCTTGGATAGCTTCTTTAATCTGGTTCATCTTTTTTAGTGCTGAATTCAATTGCATGTTTGGTTTGCAGATCCTGTCGATCATTCTCCTCGCTACGTATCCCTTCATGGCCAATCTACATGGCCTGGAGCTCAAAATACTTATCAACATGGCATCAGTTTTGAAGAACATGTTTGCTGTGAGTAAAAAAAAAACATCTCTTTTATTTCCATCGACATCTAGCATAGAAAAAAAGGCATTTCTGATGTAAACAAGCATTTCCAAATTTCTAGTTTGGTGAATCTTCTGAAATATATAAACAGATGACTCATCATTCAAAAGTAAATTCTATTATGAACAAATGCTAATTTATTATTTAAATGAAACAGGCTACTATTACTACCACGTGCAACATTCTACAGAACACTGCAGTGGTACCAATCGATCAGCATGTTTGGCAAGTTGATTTGTCTCAATATGGTTACCATTTTTCTAGCTTATTACTTGTCTGATAACATGTGCAGACACAAGAGCAGAGAGGTGTTGCAAATGGCATCTCTGTTACTCTAATGTCAATGTTCAAAGCTGTAGCTCCAGCAGCAGCAGGAATTCTGTAAATATTCTTTTATTTTTGTATCTATTATATGTTTGGAAAGTTAATGTTTCTGTGTAGAACGTTAAGATAATGGATTATTTTCTTAGTTTTTATGTTGCCTTTTTTTTTGTAGGTTCTCATGGGCTCAGAAACACATAAGCGGACTGTTCTTACCAGGTAAACAGCTCATTACATGGCCCCCAATTACTTAGGATCTCAGGAAGCTAAATACAATATTTGTTTCATTTACAAAAAAAAATGCAGGAGATCAGATCTTGTTTCTATTGCTAAACATGGTGTCGGTGATTGGTCTGGTGCTGACGTTCAAGCCATTTTTCTCCCTACCAAATTCAATGAGGCATTCATAATCTGTATATATGAAGTTTCTTCTTAATATAATGATGCGCAATCTTCTATGTGTTTGAGAGAGAAAAAATATATATATCAGGGACACTGTTTGGGTTTTGAACGGCAAGAGTTCAAGTATTGTGTTTGTCCATACTTTTCGCCTTATGTTTTATTTGGTTGGCTCGTGAGAGAGGCAACTGAGTTTATACTGATCGGCAACGGACGGCGGCGCTATGAAAGATCGCATCCAGGCCCAACATGTCCTATGTTTCATCGAGCAACACGCCTTTGCATGTTGCCGTCACCAACTTCAAGGCTTTTTGAAGATGCGTCCAAGAAAGAGGTCGCCATGAACCATACCTATATCATTCCGTCAAAACTCTAACTAAAAAAATTCTAGATTTTTTTCTTCCTAAAAACATGCTTGATAAAGTGTTCATGTAGGGGTAATATGTTTAAATTCGTTTGAGTCATAACTAAATCTAATTTAATGCAAGATTAAGCCTGTAGATGATGTGTATTATGCGATATATTATCTGAGTTGCCTCTTCTAAATTTAACATGATTGTCTATCACATAGTGTGTTATTTCTACCATAGTTCAACAATAATGTTCAGTTTTTACCCCTTTCTAGTACAAAGGATTAGGGCATGTTTACTACTAGAGAGGGGTAAAACTAAGCATTGTTGTTGAACTAGGGGCACAAAATTAAAATTCCCTAAAATAAAACATATGCATCTCTATATGTGTATTAAGGAGATATAGAAAGAAGTTAATAAGTGGGAAAAGAGAGAGACAGAGGCATCTTGGCTCTAGCCTAGCAATGCCACTTCCCTCTTCTAAACCCATGTTTGTGTAAAGGACCAAAACACACACTATAGGACATGTGTTACCTCATCAATGTAGGACATGTGTTACCTCATAGATGGAGAGGAAGTACTTCCCTCTAGTGATGGAAACCATTTCAACTCTAGGTTATAGTAAGCCATTGCACATAGTATCCTTGGAACCCTATTGTACGCTTCCTTCCAAGTACCTAAACCAATATTCAGGGCTAGCTTCTCCGCACGCCAAACCCTTTCATACTTCGAAGTATATCATGTGTAACCCACTATGGAATCAACATTGCCATAGAAATGTTTCTATCCTCATCTATGAGGCCCAATACGTGATGGGATAGGTGACATGCCATGAGTTGAGAATGTTTTGTCTTCCCCTTATTTGTTAGACATGTGTGTGGTTGAACTACTTACCTTATCCTCCATTTTCCATCGTTGGACTTCTTTCAAGTAGATACCCTTCAACGAAAATCTTGCTTGCATATCATGTAGTGCCTCTTGTTTTTATTAGAAAGTGTAACAATGTACGACATATGGTGATGCACCACATAGTGTTAATGTATTCAATAACACCCCCATGCTATTGATCTCATCCTGAGAGTCATATGATGATTTCCTACACAACTATAGCCGGTGTCATAAAATGCCTTATTAGTTATGCTAATATCCCTATAGTTTGGAACACCACAAAAATCAATGTTGACTGACCTCAATTTCATCATGTAAGTGGCTATGTAAGGCTCCAAGGGAACATACTGTTGTGGTTTGCTCAACCTCTCCCATGAACCGTACTCACTGGGTACCTCTTCATGAGTATGAACATTGGTCCTAGGTAACAATTACATAGCTCTTCTGAGGTACCTTGTCCATAATCATCATCCTACTCTTTAGAGTCACCTGAACCATTGCTATCATTATCAACAAATGTTTTTCTTCTCCGGTTCCTCCCACTCGTTCCGCTCATATGAACCCATGTCAAAGTTGTTTTTGATAATGTCTCCTAAACCAGTGTTTGGCAGAAGCGGTTAAGCTCAGGGAGTTTGGTCCAGGGGTTGGAGTTCCTTAGGACTCTGGTGTGCGTGTTGTGTGTATGGTGGTCAAGTGTTTCTCCTTCCTTAGTCCAGGTCTCTCTTTAGTTTGTTTTGGTTCAACTCCTCACTCTTGGTTCGAAGTGGGGGTGTAGTTTTTTCTTTTGTAAGAACCCTCCTTTTCTCTTCTACTTTAATGAAATGATATGCAGTTCTCCTGTATATTTAAGAAAAAAATAATGCCTCCTAAACCAGTGGAAGTCCTAGGACCTAGTGACTCGGGGCACTTGCCCGGGCTCCAGCACAACAATTAAGAGAGACAAACTTATCGAATTGGTCATGCCATGGCTCCATGCCTATTGCTAGATATAAAAAATGTGAAATGCTTTTGATTCTTGCCCAGGCCCCCTTCAACCTCTAGCTCCACCACTATCCTAAACACCGCATTTATTCATCAACTACCATTGGAGAAGGATGAAGTAGCTCTTAAGTCAACCCATTGTCCAACCAATACCATATTGTCTGGTGTTGCGTCCACATTGACCCTCACATTGTTGTTCATCAAATTCAACCCCATCGATGGACCTCCTATATCTATTACCGTCAAAACCATAGGAAATGTCACATTTGACCCTTGAACTACCATTATGTAGCATGACCAAAGGACCCTTGATGCGTAAGAGCATCAACACATAGTGTGCCCTACTCTTCCTACCGTCAAACCTCCCCTTCAATGTGAAATAACCATTAAACTTTTTCTTAACTCGCAAATAAAGTTCACTAAAGCATAGACTAGTGATACATAAAATCAATTTTCGCCCCTCATCCTATAAATTTGGAATAGACTTACAACTAAACTTTGAAAAGTGGTGGAATGTCATATTCCAAACCAAATGACCTACTCTATTAAGTAAATTCCCATTTTTTTCAAAATGAAGGGATCCAAATGGTCCATTACTCTAAATTAGTCTCTTGACATGTTTAAATTCTAAAAAAACTTAACACATAGCCTAGTATAATTAGCAAACTAAAGTCTAAATTAGATGTCTCTTGTTATTTTAAATCTTGCTCGTTCAATTTAGTGATTGATATAATCAATTTGTATTTTTCCAAATATTGATTTTGTAATATGGATAAGGTGCACGAGGAAAATTCTCCGTGCGAGGAAGAGTGAGAGAAAAAGCTCTTCTATAAATGTTCGTGGATCAGAACTAGAAAATTTTCTTCTCACAGAACGGAGATGAGGAGCCATTCGGATGGAGAATTTCCACATCTCTAATTATGTGATATCATGTTGACGAATCATACAAACAAACTTAGGATGTGTTTGGTTCAACTTCTTTTAAGTCCAATTCGCTGTTAAAATACTAGTATGTCAACTACAATAACAAAATAAATTCCTATAAATATGTAGATTTTTCTAGTTCAATTCAGAATCACCTCTTACTCCATATTTTTAAATTTCTATCATCCATTTTATAAGCTGTCGTCCTGTTATAGAATTTAAGTTGGCTTAACCAAATCTGACCGTTAAGTGCCGATCGGACGGAAAGCATTCTCTGCTCTCCAAGGCTTATCCGGTTATTATTATCCCTACCTCTCGCAGGCGCAGCCGCAGCAAGGCCAAGAATGCCACACCCACCCATGGCGCTCCTCCTCTCCCCGACCGTTTCCTTCCTGGTCTCCCCGTCTGCTCCACGCCCTCGAGCTCTCTCCGCTGCCGCCAATGTATCCTACCCCGGTAAGCTCCGCTGATGCGCATCCTCGATCCCCGTCGTCTTGTTCGAGTTCAACTCCCCTCTGTATGCTGTCCTGGCTGGTTGGGCTCGGTTCCTGGGATTGATGCCATGCTCTATCAGCTGCAATCCCCGCATCGAACTGCGAATGCGAGGTATATGGTCGCTTTGATTGTGCGCTGGTCCAGCCCCAGGCATTTCTGCGCCTATGTGATGCTGCTGGCTCGTTCGGGGATTTCTTCGAACATTAATCGTGCAGCAGCAATTTCTTCGTCAGTGAGCTACGCTCCCAATATTCTAGAGCTGTATCAATCGGGTCAGGAACGCTAGAACACCAAATTTTGCTCCTTCCCTGCTTTATTTGATGCCAATTACTGTAAGATTTAATGAGCAACAAAGTGCTAAGGCGCACCTCGCTTGCTAGCTGCTATAATTGAGTATATGGCCACATTATTAAACTGTTAATCTGGTGATACATAAAGCACACTGAATTTCATGCTAAGTATTGTAGCCTTGATTATAGTAGTATAAGCTTTTTTTGGTTATTAACGCTGTGAAACCTTATTTCATCTATCGTACTGCAACAATCGAGTCATGAACCCATGACTCCATTAGGTCCATGTGAATTCAGAATTGAACTATGTGAATTAGTGTGCACTCGATCCAGTTAAGTGATTTGTCCTTTTGTCATTACTGTTATTGCAGCCTCAAGGCTGCAATGCAAGAACCTGTCCTCCCAACAGAGCCCTCTGAATGTGACTGCTACTTGTGCTTCTTTCGCTGAGAAGAGGCTGGTTCTTGTCCATGCCACGGCAGAGGGTTCTGAGGCTGGTGCGGAGCAGCCAGAAGAGCCGAAACCAGCGACCAAGATCGAGGAAATGCCACTCGAGTCGAAGCAGAAGATGATCATGGAGCAGAGAGCGCGGATGAAGCTTGCCAAGAAACTGAGGCAGCGGCGCAAGCGGCTTCTCCGCAAGAGGAAGCTTAGGAAGAAGGGCAGGTGGCCACCGTCCAAGATGAAGAAGCTCAAGAATGTATGAACAGCGTCAACGTTGACTGCCACTCTGCCTTGGTTTTATGTGTTGTGATTGCCCAGCTTACGAATTTTGCTGTTCAGAATCTGAGACACACGGTACCTACAAAATGTAACTCTGTTTTCACGTAATTTGAATCTTCTTACAGTCTAGCGTACTCGTTGTGTCTGAATTTTCTACATGGATCCGCATATGTTTGATGTTAGACTTCCAAAGACACCAGACAACACTAGCAAAAAATAGAGAAGGGATTATCCCTAAGTGAGCCCAGGCCAATGCCCATCCTATCCTGAAAATGATGAATAGAAGTTGGTCTCTCGTTCCACCTCAATCTTACTCAAACCCAAACTCAAATGGCCTGTGATGTTACAATTGAAGAAAAGATGATTTAGTGCTCCTAACTTTACACAGTATTTACACATCTCAGAGGCTTTACAAATTAATTTTGATCTTTGGTGAGGGGTGGAGTTCACTTTCCACAACTGTGTCTAACCTTAGACGGGATGTCAATGGGGAATTCTTCCACAGGTTTTAGTTCCCCATCCCGTCTCCACGATGAAAAATTTTCCAATTGGGGATCCCCACGAACACTTGCGCGAGACATTTTTCCCCATTCTGTTCCCCACGGGGATAAATTCTCGTTGGGATCCCTGTCCTCGCTTAAATTATAATAAAGACATACTTCATATGTTATTAATGCAAAATATTATTATTTATATACTTTGTTAGATGTAAGAAATCATTATACGTACATTAAAATAAACATATTTGTATAATAAGTGATCTCTTAACAATGTAGTTATTTGTTTTTATCATTAACTATTACATGAAAACGTTATCACATGTAAGTTTAATAGGTCCCCGCGGGGAATGGGGAAGAAAAATGCTTCGTAGCCGAAGGTGCCACAACTTGTTTGCCTTGCGAAGCCATTGTCGCAGTCGTGGAAGTGAGTTCACCGGAGGTGGGCGCCAATGTTGGTCACTTGTTCTCAAATGTTGTAGATCAAGAACAAGGCAACACAGTTGTTAATTATTACGGACCTTCGTCTTCCGAAGCATTATCTCCGCATGGATTTAATGCTCATCAGACGAAGGTCAAGAAGAACATACCTTCATCATTTAATATGTGAATAGGAATGCAAAAGGATGAAGACAGTAGCTGCATCTCGTTAATTTGTTCATATTTGCATTCCATAAAACACGTATGAATATTAACATAATTAATATTACATTGGTACCTTCGGCTTACTCGAAGGTGAAGACGCGAAAGAGTGATTACAATTCAACGTGAACAGTACGGTGGTACTGTTCACCTATTTATAGACACGGGACACAGCCTGGATAAAATTACATTCATGTACTTGAACATTTGTACATAGACAACTTAGATTACTAAGGTCTATCTAGTCTTTTCCTTCTCTGCTTGATCTGAGCCGAAGCTGACGGTAGCTTCGGCGTTTCGACATCGTTGCTTCTATGTAAGGCTTTCGTCTTGAGAACCTTCGACAGGAGGAGGGCGGACCTCTGTATCATTTTGCCGAAGGTGTTTTTGTGTTGAGGACCTTCAGCAGAGAAGAAGACCTCTAATAGTACCTACTCAACCAAAGATATCATAGAGAACCCCTTATCTCTTATCTCGCCACCATATTAGTATAAAATTAGAGGTGGAAGCTAACTGCAGTTCCTTTTCCTTTTCTAGTTTCAAGTTGACTTATGATGCTATTTATATCAAAGTTTGATGGTACTTCTGGCCTTGTGGCATCCACTGAAACTTGGTTACTGTCGGTGTTTTGGGTCCGACCGCACACCCGGGGTTACCCCTCAAGGTGCTTTAGGAGTAGGACGGTGTCGACAACTGTAGCAAAATGGTTCGCGCTGATCGCACGAGGGACAGTGGACAAGTTTTACAGGTTCGGGCCGCTTAGAGATGCTAACACCCTACGTCCTGATGAGTATGCTTGATGGATGTGGCTACAAGAGAACTCTCTGGATTGAGAATACAGAGAGTTGATGTGGGTGGCTAAGTAAAGGGTCGATCGTTCTGAAGGGGTGCCCCCTAGGCCTTATATACTCGACCGTGGGGCAGTACACGTGGATAAGATAGCAACGAGTAGCTAAAAGATAGTGAACCTCTTGAGATTATCCCTACGTAACCCTCGCCGACTTATCCTCGCGTGGCTTCGTTGCATGGAGGCTCCAGCGCGGGAAAGTCGGATCTCTATCGTGGTTATTCACTCGATGCTGCGGGCCGTCCGGGCGTGTACCAATCCGGCCCCATGTCGTTCTGCTCCGCTGGCTGTTTCTCCCCAGGCCCACGAAAGAATAACCTTACGATTTACTGGGCCCTTGGGCCTTTCGTGAGGTCCTTTACTCTTTTAGTGGACCCGGGGGATATCTATCCCCCACAAGCCCCCGATCTTTGGGTTAATTTAAAGATAATCAACCCGAAGATCTCAGGTCCAGCTTGCAGGTAATTTGAGGAAAAGTGGCTTCCTGTTGTCTTCTCCTGATCTGATCACTCGTTGACCAAAACCTGGCTTCGTGCCTGTGCCTTAGAGGTTGGCATTCCAATTCGTAAGATTCTGAACTCCATTGGGTGCACCGGAGGTGCACCCAATGGGTGTAGCCCCCGAGCTTCGAGTAGATTTTAGAAAATAATCTACTCGAAGGTCTTCAGTAGAGATCATTTCCATTTGTGTTCGCTCATTTTGGTTGAGGGTTGGCTTTTTTAATCTGGTCCCATGCTTTAGAAGTCGGCACTATCTTGGCTTGGAATGATAATCCATGGGGTGCACCGGAGGTGCACCCAATGGGTGTAGCCCCCGACCTTCAAGTGGATTTTTGAGGATAATTCACTTGGAGGTCTTCTTTTTATGTCCTTTTGCTGAAGATTATCCTTTC
Organism: Zea luxurians; assembly: GCA_029449295.1. Classification (NCBI taxonomy): domain Eukaryota; kingdom Viridiplantae; phylum Streptophyta; class Magnoliopsida; order Poales; family Poaceae; genus Zea; species Zea luxurians. The sequence continues at coordinate 4,492,875 of JAOPSE010000090.1, forward strand.
TGCTTGTGAAAAAGTTGGTGTGATGTCATCCGTGCTATGTCATCAATATTATGCTTCAGAGGTCAGCATGTATTTTGTCTTTTGTAGCCGAGTTTGCAATCCTTCCGTATCTTGCTAGGTAGTGTAATTTATTTGCTCTGTGACTGATTGGACATTTGATGGACGTTCTCTGTCTAGTCTTCAAGTCGTGTCTATCGACCATATTTTGCACTCTGCTGGCTATATTTGGCTTCCCTCTAACTCTTGTTGATATCTCATTTTTGTCTTGAGGCATTCACTGCATGCTCTGCACAGATGTGACCATTTTGAAAAATATACTGATAATTCCTGGGCGTCCCCCCCCCCAATGGGTGTGGGCAAGGGACGGCTTGGTACGCTGAGTGTTTTAGCCGGCTGCTTCTGAGTTGTAATGTGATGGGACGGCGAGTGTAATCATATCCTTTGTGCTGTTGACTAGAGTCCCAATGGGTGTAGTGTTGCATGAAACGGCGTCAGCCGCCTGACGTGTCTCCAGACGGGTGGAAGTGCTTATTGAATGCCTTGCGACTGTTCAGTGACCGCGGTTGGAGGTGAGCGGTTGCCTTTCCCTTCTATAAATAACGCTGTTGCCCCTCTGGTTTCTTCACATCTCTTCGCTGTTCTTTTACTGCTTCCTTCTCTTCTTTCCCGCTTGCTTCCACCATGGGCAAAAGCAACAAGCGCAAGCGCGAACCGACTCCTCCATCGGAGGATTTCGGTGACTCGGAATACTCGGAGGAGGAGTTCTCCTCCGAGTCCGAGGGATCTCCGGCTCCCGTCTCTCCCCCGGCGTCGTCCGATGACTCGGACGACTCCCAGGGGATAGCCGCGGAAGTCTGGACGTACATCCGGGCCGTCGAGCGCTCCGGGCTCGAGGGCTCGGATGAGTCGGAGTACTCCTCGGATGAGGAGGACTCGGACGACGGCGGCGAGGACGAGGACGACGATGACGACGACGACAACGGCGACGACGGTGGCGACGGCGACGGCGGTGGCAGCGGCAGGAGCAGCGGCGACGGCGGCGGCAGCAGGGGCAGCACCAAAGGCGGCAGCAGCAAGGGCAGCACCAAGGGCGGCAGCAGCAAGGGCAGCACCAAGGGCGGTGGCGACAGGGGCAGGGGCAGGGCCAGTGGCTAGACGCCACTGGTCTTTTTAGATATTAGTATAGTTTAGTATAGTTAGAATAATGTAGTAATAATGTAGAGTAGTGTAGTGTAGTGTAGTAATAGTGTAATGTAGTAGTGTAATGTAGTAGTAGTGTAATGTAGGGAAGCATCAACTCGCAAAGAGTTGATTTGTAAGCTTATTGTCTTCCCTTAATGAAAGAATGTCGTTTGCTTCTTCTTGCTGACTTGCTTTGCTTGATTATAAGACTGATTCTTTTGAGACAGTAGATGAACAATTTGGACATCATACTGACGCTCCTAGAGGTAGTTGCCGAGTAATCTTGTAGTCTGCATCGACGTTTTAGAGGTAACGCCGAGCGACCGAACGCTATACCCGCGTCTTAGCGGCAATGCCGAGTGATTGAAGGTCGACGTCGGCATTTAGACGTAACGCCGAGCGATTGAACGCGAGATCAGCGTTTTAGAGGCAACGCCTGAGTGATTGAAGGTCGCCATCGACACTTTGGAAGTAATGCCGAACGATTAAACACAAGATCAGCGTTTTAGAGGCAACGCCGAGTGATTGGATGGTGATGTCGACACTTTAGAGGTAATACCGAGCGGCTGAGTATGAGATCAGCGTTTTAGAGTCAGCGCCGAGTGAGAGCAGGTCGACGTCGGCATTTTAGAAGTAATGCCGAGCGATTGAACACAAGATCAGCGTTTTAGAGGCAACGCCGAGTGATTGAAGGTCGCCATCGGCATTTTGGAATTAATGCCGAGCGATTGAACACGAGATCAGCGTTTTAGAGGCAACGCCGAGTGATTGAAGGTCGCCATCGGCATTTTGGAAGTAATGCCGAGCGATTGAACACGAGATCAGCGTTTTAGAGGCAACGCCGAGTGACAACAGGCCGCATGAGCTATTTTGAGGATGATAGCCGAGTGATGAGGTGGCCCATCGTCTTTTTGGAAATAACTGCCGAATAACCACGTGGCATGCTGGGGTTTTGGAAATAACTGCCGGGTGATGACTGGGCACTTTTTGAAACGGTATCTGGCTCGAGAATATCCCATAAGAGCTGCGCTTTTAGCCGCCTTTGCTTTCCGCGCCCTAGTTCTTGCATTCCCGCTTCCGAATCCTCTCTGCGCTTGCCTCCAGTCTGCTCACTGGTAGAATCGAGATGGCTCCCAAGAGGAAAATCGCGAGCTCGTCCGCTGTGGTGATTCCTCCAATCGATCCCAACAGCCAGTTGCCTTTTGCAGGTAACCACATGTCTATCATCTCTGAAGCCGAACTCCTCCACCTTGTGTCCATCGGGGTTCTCCCTCCGCGGGAACTCTGTTCTTGGCGGATTTGCCACGGGACTACTGTCCCGACGGAGGATACCCACGAATCTGTAGTTTACGCTCCTTTTCTTCTCCGCGGACTTGGCCTTCCCATCTCTCCCTTCTTCCGTGGTCTCCTTGATTTCTACCACATTAACCTGACCCATCTAAACCCTAACTCAATTCTGCAAATCTCCATCTTCGTTCACTTATGCGAAGCCTTTCTTGGCGTGCTACCACATTTTGGTTTATGGAAATATCTGTATCATTGTCGCCCTGGGATGGCCGGGGGACAACATCAGTTGGTCGGAGGTGCCAGTTTGGAGATGCGCCGGGGACGGAAGACTGAGTATCTTGAGATTCCCCTTAAAGACAGCATTAAGGGATGGCGTCTAGAGTGGTTTATAGTTGATAATTATAGAAATTCTCTCCCCCCCCGGTCGGGAAGACAGCCAGACGTTCGCACCCCAAGCTAGACCAAGTCTCCCACAGATGAGGAGGTAGCTGAGGTCGGTGTGTTGCTAGCTGAGGTTGGACTGCTGAAAGAGAGAGGTCTAACCGCTGAAGCTGTGGTTGCTGACTTCGTTTTTAAGAACATTCAGCCACTGAAAGATAGGGTCCACCCAGCTTATCTGTATCGAGGGCTAGCCGACTCAACTCGGGTTACCAACAGGAGAATCCCTTCTGCAGACTTGGTGAGCCGACTGGAAATGATTCTCAGGGGCAAGGTGTCCAATGTTGGTGCTCCGGTGGCGTATTCGGCCTGGAATTTGCCTCCTGCTAAAGCTTTCACTCTTTTCGTGTCAAATCCACCTGCGACTGACGGCAATTTGGGCCTTAGAACGCGACCCTCTGATGAAGAGGTGAAAGGGAAATGTGCCCTTGGGCCATTTCTAAGTATTTTGGTGATTGAGTGCCAACACATGTGCTTAATTGTGAATTTATGTACATGGATGAACAAGGTGCAAATCATGAAGTAAAGGTACGTTTCTAAGCCTTAGTACATTGGTTTTGTGTACTAATATATTTGTCTAAGTGTTAGAAACAGAAAGTAGAAGAAAAGAAGAGAGGAGTAAAAGACTTGGCTGAGTGCAGCCAAGACTCAGCTCGGTCTGGAGCACCGGACTGTCCGGTGTGCACCGGACAGTGTCCGGTGCGCCAGACTGACTTGGCGCAAACTAGCCGCTCTCGGGAATTCGCCGACGGCGTACGGCTAAAATTCACCGGACTGTCCGGTGTGCACCGGACTGTCCGGTGAGCCAACGGTCGGCCGGGGCCAACGGTCGGCCGCGCAATCCGCGCGGGACACGTGGCCGAGCCAACGGTCGGAAGACGGCACCGGACTGTCCGGTGTGCACCGGACATGTCCGGTGCGCCAACGGCTCCAGATCTGCCAACGGTCTGCAACGGTCGGAAGCGCCAGTTAAGGAAAGAAATCAGGCACCGGACAGTGTCCGGTGTGTACCGGACTGTCCGGTGCTCCCGACGACAGAAGGCAAGGATGGCCTTCCGGATTTGCTCTCAACGGCTCCTAGCTGCCTTGGGGCTATAAAAGGGGCCCCTAGGCGCATGGAGGAAACACACAAGCAACCTTTGAGCATTCTTGATCATCCACACTCAGTCTCTGCGCATTTGTTTGTCATTCTAAGTGTTTCGAGCTCCGTTCTAGTGAGAACTTTGTGATACTCTTGTGAGCTCGATTCTTGGCCGTGTGTGTGCGCGTTTCGCTGTGGATTTGTGTGTGTTGCTTCCCTCCCTTACTCTGTGCTTCTTTGTGATCATATACTTGTAAGGGCAAGAGACTCCAATTTGTGGAGATTCCTTGCAAACGGGATAGTGAAAGGCAAAACAAAACACCGTGGTATTCAAGTGGGTCTTTGGACCGCTTGAGAGGGGTTGATTGCAACCCTCGTCCGTTGGGACGCCACAACGTGGAGTAGGCAAGCGTTGGTCTTGGCCGAACCACGGGATAAACCACTGTGTCACCTCTGTGCTTGATCTCTTGTGGTATTGTGTTTTGTTGAGACTTCACCTTAGCCACTTGGCATTAATCGTGCTAACACTTAACAAGTTTTTGTGGCTTAAGTTTGAAGTTTTTTCAGGATCACCTATTCACCCCCCCCTCTAGGTGCTCTCAAGAGGTCAGTGCTTTAGTTGCCTCGCTTGGGGAGATTCCTGATGACGAACGACAAGTCCATTTTGAAGTGCCTTTGGATCCTAACGATGCAGAAATAAGTGCCATGCTTGATATGCTGGCTGAAGATTCTTCTGATGCTGCTCCTGCTGGGACATTGGCGGTGGCGCCTCTCCCCGAAGCTGGTACATCCTTGGATGTTCAGAGACCTGTCCGTGTCCGCCCGAGACGTCCTTGCCGAGCCAACCAAACTGATCTTTCTGCTGATGAGCAGAAAAAGAAAAAGAGACGTCTCCGGCAAGTATCTAGTTTGGATCGGGGCGCTGGTCCATCAGTTCCTGCTGCTGAGGAGGTTCCCGTGCCTGAATTTACTGATGCTGACCCCAATGGGTGTGGCATGTCTGTTGTTGATCCCAATGGGTGTGCTCCATCTGTCGCTGATCCCAATGGGGGTGTTGCCTGTGTTGCTGATGAAGACGACAAGGAGGAATAGGATGAAGTCCCTCTGACTCGGAAGAACAGTCGGCAATTTCTTGCCAGTGGTGAAAGTAGTGGAGTTCCTTCTCCTGCTTTGTCTGCCCTCATTGGTCTGCAAGAGCTGTCCCTGGCCAATTTTGATCAGACTCTTGAGGATATGGTCCCAGAGGACTTGTTATCAGAGCCAGTGGATGATGATGCGATGGAGGTTTGCGCTGCCATGCCTGATGCTGGGTTGAGGTCATCCCGTGCCTCGTCGACCTTAGAGCGCGATCTCGAGGGTCGGGGTGCTAACTTGGATTGTCCTGGTTCCATGGAAGTGGCTGAGGGCCCGTCAACCTTAGAGGTGGTTATTGCAGGGAGTCTGGACCCCAAGAATGGTGCTGACACATGCCCAGCCCCCGAGGATGTCGCCGGGGATGACTTAGCTCAGATGAAGAGTGTAAGCCACTGCCCAGCCCCCGAGGGTGCTGCCGGGGATGATCCGGCTCAAGTGGGCAGTGCTAACTATAACCCAGCCCCCGAGGATGCCCAAGCAGGGTCTCCTTCATGCACTTCCATGGACGTTCACGCGGGATCACCTCCACACTCTGGCTGCATGGTGGTAGCCCAAACTTTGGACCAGGGGATCGCTTTAGAGGGCAGCGTCCCCATTGATCGGGCATTTGGCTCTGTTGAAGGCGCTGAGCTGATTCCTACTGATCCATTGCAAGCTGCTTCGGGTGGTGGCCTTGCGCCTGATTATCGGCTGATTTCTCCTGATTTGGGGATCCCTTCGTTCTTTTCCAACCTCCAGGTACTGTGCTGTTTTTAGCTTTATCTTTACGTTGCATGAGCTTTTGTCATTATGCTCATCTGTTTTTCTCATCAGGTTTTGGTGGATGGGATGGCCAGCCAGCTGAGATCGCAGGGTGCTTCCGTCCCAGAAGTGGCTTCGTCTCTTACGTGTTGGAATCCAGTGTCACTTCATCGTCGTGTATCCGAGTTGGAGGCGACTAACACTGGTTAGTGCCCTTTTTCTTTTCTTCGCCTTTGTTGTGGACCGTTTTACCTTCTGACCTTGTTTTGTTTGATTACCTCTTGCTAGGAATGACTCGGCAGATTGCAATTCTTGAAGAGAAACATTCTCGAGATCAGGCTGAATTGGCCCAGCGATGCACTGATTTTGAGGAAAAGTACTCTCAAAGTCAGATTGAGCTGAGTCAGGTCTCCGCTGCTTTAGATGATGCCAATGCATTGAGTTCTTCTCTTCATGCTCAGCTCGACTCTGAAAAGGTGATACGCGAAACTGTGCTTTGCCTTGCTGTGCTCCTATTACTTGCTTGGTTTTTTGAAGGAACTGACTTGTGCTTGCAGGAAGAAAAACGCATCATTGCTGCTTCTCGTGACAATCTTGACCGGTTGTATCGAGATTCTAGCAATTCGCTGACCATCCTGGAGAGAAGTCATCGCTTCACCATGGAAGAATTAGACCTCCAACGTCGTAAGCTGCAGGAATCCATGGATGAGGTAACCCGGCTTAAGCAGTTGATATCAGCGAAAGATGCTACTATCAAAGGGCTCCGAGCTTCCAAAAACTCTATTGCCCAGGAGTTAGAGAGCGCTCGGCTGGCTGCTAAAACTGCTGAAGAAACCTCTGTTACTCTCAAGGCCCAACGCGACAAAGCCCTGGACAAGGCTATTCGGGCGGGGCGAATCTTGATGAGGAGACCCGGCGTAGTTATTCCTGAAGACATAAGGGCTGACGTGAACGCCGCCCCTGATTCCTCGAGTCGCCCTTCTTCGTCGGTCGCTCCTGAGAAAGACGTTGCAAAATAGAAAAACATTTTGCGTGCTCCAAGCGTGCGGTTTGCACGATTGAATATTTGTTAGAGGACACCAATTTACCATTCGAATGACATAATTACTCTCTCATTGTATCAGAACTTGTTAGTTAATGAGTTCGGTAGTAATGACGCATGATGATTATGAATTTTGTTTGCGGGATATGGAAGTCATCCCCCGAATTATATAGGCGCGAGCATGTTGTACCGGTCTTAAGTTGCTGCCAACTTAAGTTGATTGCTGCGTTTGTAGGGCATAGTGGTCACCCTTAGTTAAGTACGCGTGAGCATGCTGCACCGCCTTAAGTCGTTGCCGACTTAAGTCGATTGCTCCGTTAGCAGGGCATAGTGGTCACCCCAAGTTAAGTAAGCGTGAGCATGTTGCACCGCCTTAAGTCGTTGCCGACTTAAGTCGATTGCTCCGTTAGCAGGGCATAGTGGTCACCCCAAGTTAAGTAAGCGTGAGCATGTTGCACCGCCTTAAGTCGTTGCCGACTTAAGTCGATTGCTCCGTTAGCAGGGCATAGTGGTCACCCCGAGTTAAGTAAGCGTGAGCATGTTGCACCGCCTTAAGTCGTTGCCAACTTAAGTCGATTGCTCCGTTAGCAGGGCATAGTGGTCACCCCGAATTAAGTAAGAATGCAAGTCAATCGTGAATGAATCGAGTATCCTTGAGACCTCTTTTTTATTGATGACATATTTCCACTTTACAGAGTACATCATCATCGTCCCAGCAGTTTTGAGGTACAACTAGGGATAAAACTTTCTGAGGTGTTCTATGTTCCAGGAGTTCCCAATTTCTGTGCCATCCATCTGAGTGAGGCGATACGATCCGGGCCGAGTGACTTCTGCTACCACGAAAGGTCCTTCCCATAAGGGTGATAACTTGTGTCGTCCCTCCCCCGTTAGAATTCGGCGGAGGACGAGATCTCCTACTGAGAAGAATCGTTGCCGCACAGCCTTGTCGTGATAGCGCCTTAGAGTCTGCTGGTACCTTGCCGATTGGATTACTGCGTTTAACCGTTCTTCCTCGAGTATATCTATGTCCTCCAGCCTGGTGGTCTCAGCTTCTGTTATGCTTTCAAAGATCAGCCTTGGCGCCCCAAACTTGAGATCAGCAGGTAGCACTGCCTCCGACCCATAGACCATGAAGAAAGGAGTGTTTCCATGCAAAGCTCGACTAGGTTGGGTTCTTAGGCTCCAAACAACGTAGGGTAATTCCCTTATCCATTTTCCTGCGAATTTTTCATTCTTATCAAAGATCCTTTTCCTGAGTGCATCCAATATCATCCCGTTGGCTCGCTCAACTTGCCCGTTGGCTCTTGGATGGGCTACAGATGCATACTTGATCCGAATGCTCTTTTGCTCGCAGAAGTCAAAGAATTCTGAACTTGTGAAGTTGGATCCTAAATCAGTTATGATGCTGTTTGGTATCCCGAATCTGAATATTATGTCTTGTATGAATTCCACGGCCTTAGCAGAGGTTAAGGAGGCAATGGGCTTGAACTCTATCCATTTAGTGAATTTGTCGATTGCTACCAATACATGAGTGTATCCCCCTTGAGCTTTCTTGAAAGGTCCAATCATATCCAGTCCCCAGCATGCGAAAGGCCAAGTTACTGGTATGGTCTGCAGTTGCTGAGCTGGCAGGTGTTGTTGCTTTGACAAGTATTGGCAGGCTTCGCACCTCTGAACTAACTCGGCTGCATCGTTCTTTGCTGTTGGCCAATAGAATCCTGACCTGAAGACCTTCCCGACTAGTGTTCTGGAGGCTGCGTGTATTCCACATTGCCCAGCATGGACTTCCTCCAGAAGTTGCTTTCCAGCGGATGGGAGAATGCACTTCATGAAGACGCCTGATGCACCCCTTCTGTATAATGTCTCCCCAATAAGTGTATAGTGAGCCGACTATCTTGCAATGCGCTCTGCCAAATTTTTATCGTCTGGTTCTTCTTCATTCTTTATATACTTAATGATCGGCCTTCTCCAATCATCAGGGTCTGACTCGGGTTGATCTATGATGTTGCACTCTCCTGTTTGATCCATTGAGATACTTGGCTGCAGAATTTCTTGCACGAAAACCCCGGGTGGGACCTGAGTTCGTCCGGACCCCAGTTTGGACAGTACATCGGCTGCTGTGTTCCGATCTCTTTCTACATGATGAAATTCCAGGCCCTCGAATTTATCTTCCAGCTTTCGGACGGCAGTGCAATATTTTCCCATTGAATCGCTCGAGCAATCCCACTCCTTGTTTATCTGACTGATGACTACCAGAGAGTCTCCGTATACCATTAATCTTTTGATACCCAACGATATGGCAATGTTCAATCCATGGATCAAAGCTTCATACTCGGCTGCATTGTTGGAGGCTGGGAATAGCAACTGGAGGGCGTACTTGAGGTGTTCGCCTCCAGGCGCAGTGAAGAGAATCCCTGCTCCTGCTCCCTGCAGCTTTAGTGAGCCATCAAAATACATTCGCCATACTTCTGCAGTCTCCGGGTTGTCTGGCACTTGTTGCTCAGTCCACTCCGATACGAAATCGACCAGTGCTTGAGTTTTAATGGCGGTGCGAGGTCGGAACTCGATGTCATGAGATCCCAGCTCACAAGCCCACTTGGCTATTCGACCGATGGCTTCCTTGTTGCGAAGAATATCCCCTATTGGAAAACTTGTAACTACTATGACTTTGTGGTCGTCAAAGTAGTGACGTAGCTTTCGGGCAGTTAGAAGTACTGCATACAATAGCTTCTGAACTTGAGGGTACTTTTTCTTTGAGGGGCCGAGGACTTCACTAATGAAGTAGACAGGATGTTGTATTGGATAGGCCTGCCCTTCTTCTACTCGCTCGACTACTAACGCGGTGCTTACCACGTGAGTCGTGCCAGAGATATACAGTAGCAAATCTTCAGCTGGTTGAGTTGATGTAGCTCGCCGAGGTGGTTTCAGTACTGGTGGTGTTGTCAAGAATTTTTTCAGAGCATCTAGAGCCTCTTGCGCTTCTGAAGTCCACTGGAATTTATCCACCTTCTTGAGTAACTTTGTAAAATGGCAGACCTTTTTCTCCCAGCCTGGATATAAATCTGCTTAAAGCTGCCATGCATCCAGTAAGCCGCTGAACCTTCTTCTGCGATCGAGGTGCTTCCATCTTCATGATAGCTTCAATCTTATCTGGATTAGCTTCAATTCCCCGGTGGCTGACAATAAATCCGAGCAACTTTCCGGCTGGTACCCCAAAAACACATTTCTCGGGATTAAGCTTCCATCTATACCGCCTCAGACTGTTGAAAACCAGTTGCAAGTCTTCGATGAAGTCTTCTGAGTCCTGTGTTTTGATTACCACATCATCCACATAGGCTTCCACACGCTTGCCCCAGTGATCGGCTAAACATGTTTGAATGGCTCTCTGGTAAGTCGCTCCAGCGTTTTTGAGGCCAAACGACATGGAGGTATAACAGAAAGCACCAAACGGAGTAATGAATGCCGTTTTTTCTTCATCTTCCTTTGCTAAACTAATCTGATGGTATCCAGAATAGCAATCCAGGAAAGACAGCATAGAACATCCAGCGGTGGAGTCCACCACCTGATCTATCCTCGGGAGCCTGAAAGGATCCTTCGGACAGTGTTTGTTGAGATCAGTATAATCAACACACATGCGCCAATCCACTTTATTCTTTTTGAGTACAAGAACAGGGTTGGCTAACCACTCGGGATGTAATACTTCTCTAATGAATCCAGCTGCGACCAAACGAGCTAACTCGGCGCGAATGGCCTCTCTCTTGTCAGGCGTGAAACGATGTAGTTTTTGCCGGATCGGCCTTGCCTGGGGGTAAACCTTCAGTTTGTGCTCGGCCAGTTCTCTTGGGACTCCCGGCATATCCGCAGGTTGCCATGCGAATACATCTCGGTTATCTTGCAGAAACCGGACGAGCGCGCTTTCCTATTTGTCATCTAGGCTGGAGCTAATGATAGCCGTCTTGCGCTCATCGGCGAACCCCAGGTTGATTCTCTTGGTTTCTTCAGTCGGCCGCATAGAGGTCGCGGTCTGAGCTTCGCTTGCCGGTACTGTGAGGTCCTCCTCAGGCTTAGAGTTCGCCATTGTGGAGGGAGCTGTCGATGGCCTGGCGGTGAGGGCTGCTTGAATAGCCACTCGGAAACATTCGACGGCGCCTTGGAAGTCGGCGCGCACAGTTATGATCCCTTGCGGTCCTGGCATCTTCAGTATCATGTATGTGTAATGCGGAATGGCCATGAACTTGGCCAATCCAGGCCTCCCGATGATGGCGTTGTACCCGCAGTCGAAGTTCGCCACTTCAAACCTCAGGAACTCGGTTCTGTAGTTCTCTGGAGTTCCGAAAGTGACTGGCATGTAGATGTGGCCCAGCGGGTATTCCCCTTCCGTCGGCACGATGTCGAAGAAAGGAGTGTCCGACTCGTGGAGCTCTTTGAGGTGAACTCCCAAGCCTTGGAGTGTCCGGGGGAAGGTGACGTTGATGCTGCTCCCCCCGTCCACTAACACCTTCTTCACCCGGCTTTCTCGGATCACCGGATCGACGAGAAGCGGGTATTTGCCCGGATGGTCGAAGTTGAGCCATTGATCTGCCCGAGTGAAGGTGATCGGGTGCTCCGACCACCGGTATGGGGCGGGAGGGCCGGTGGTCGCCACCAGTATCTGGCGATCGTTGAGCTTTTGCTGTCTTCTGCTCTCCTACGATCCGTGTCCGCCGAAGATGACGTTGACCTCCCTGTCAACGCGTGGAAAAGCTCCTCCTCCTCCCTCCTCCTGTCGATGGGGTTGTCGTGGTTCATCTGGTCCTCCCCTCGGCGGAGGAGGAGGTAGAGGTTGGAAGGGCCGGCCGTGTTCGACGGAGTGCTTGAAGTCTCGGAAGTTACGAAGAGTGTGGCGCATGTCTTTGTGGTACGGGCACTGAACGTCGAGGATGTCGTCCAACGTGCGTTCGCCTCCACGAGGTCCTCCTCGAGCGCGAGAGGCAGGTGGTCCGGCAGCGTGCACTTCTTCGCGAGGCCTCTTCTCCCATCGCTTGTCGGGTTGTTGGTTTGTGTCGCGTCGCGGTGCTGTTGGTGCGGGCTTTGCTCCTCCAATGAGGTCCTGGGCTCGCTCGTCGGCGGTGATGTAGAGGTCGGCTTCCCGGAACAACTCCTCGGAGGTGGTCGGTGCCTTCTGTAGTATGGCTCGGACGAAAGCCGAGTCATTGGATCCTCTGTAGAAGTCCTCGATCACGGCCGCCTCCGTGACCTCTGGGATACGATTTCTCATGGTCTGAAACCTTTTAAGGTATGACCGGAGAGTCTCGTCCCCCCGGCGCTTGATGGATTTGAGGTCCCACGGTTGCGCCGGCTTGTCGGAGAGGGATTGGAAGTTGGCGGTGAAGCGTCGACTGAAGTCGCCCCAGACGTCGATGCAGTGTCAGGGTAGATGTCGCAGCCATTGCAGCGCGTCTTGCCCAAGGACAATGGGTAAGTACGCGGTCATCACGTCTTCGGACGCCCCGGCAGCTCGAGCAGCGGTGGTGTAGACGGCTAGCCAACCCCATGGATCCTGCTTAGGTTCATATTTGTCAACATTGGATACCTTGAAGTTGGGAGGCCATTGAATGGCTCTGAGGCGTGGAGTAAGAGCGGACACTCCGCATGTGTCCTCCTGTCGTCGGGGACGATGTCTGTCCCGGGGAGGGGAGCTGTGATTGTGGTTTCTCGACCGCCCCCGGGTGATTCCACTAGTTGAGGCTGTTGCCGACTCAGTTCTGGTAGCTTGACTCTGAGTCGGGATGCCGTGATCCCGGTCATACTCCTCCCGACGGCGAATCTCGTTCTCATGCCGCCGCTCGCGTGAAGCATTGATGGAGCTTCGCGCGTCTCAGCGACTGTTGATGGCGTGTCGTAGGTCATTCGGCGGGTGAGCAAGCGGTAGAAGGTGGTTGGCCGCCTGGGTGAGCAGTCGTCGGTAGCCATCGGCGTCAGGAGTCCGTGGAAGTCCCTCAGCTATCCGAGCCAGTACCCCTCCGACTTCGCTCGGCGTGTTCATGGCTCGGGCGAAGTCGGGATTCAGGTTGCGCCCAAAGAATGGATTCTCTCGACGCTGCCTTGCATCATGTTCAGCCTGTTCCTGAGCTCGTCGGCGATCACGTCGTCGGGAGTTCCTTCGTTCTCTGAAGACGCGTTCTTCCGGAGTTTCTCCTACCTCCGAGACCTCGTCTCGCGAGACAGGCTGTTCCGGATTCCGCTCTCCGGCTGCGTGATGTCGTCGAACGTTCCTGCGCCGGTTCCTCCGTCGACGGGACTCTCGTTGAGGCGGTTCCTCCCCGGGTACAGTCGGCTCGTCGTCGGAGATAATGGGCGACTCCACTCTCCCGATGAAGAGGACGTCGGGGTAGAACGGCGCTGCTGTGGCGGTGATCTTCTTCCCGTCCCCCTTTGAGGCATGAGGGACGGAAAGAGCAACTTGCTTCCCCCCGGTTACCTTTTTTCTTGCGATCTGCGTCCGCTCTTTTGTCGGAGAAGTAGGCAGCGGAGTTCCCCGGGTCAGCGAGCCCTCGACCCCCGGCTTTCCGGAGACGATCCTCATCCGGAGAGCTGGAGTTTGTGCTTCTCCAACATTTTCGGAGTTTGTTGGGGGAGACCTTTTTTCCGGCGGATCTGCGATGCGGTGCAGAATTCCTTCTTCATCCGCTACAAATGAGATTGTTCCGAAGCAGAGCACGGATCCGGGACGCAGGATGATCTTGCTGTTGAAGGAGATGGCCATTGAGCTAGCTTGGATTGTCGACACACCCCCTACCTGGCGCGCCAGATGTCGGTGTTTTGGGTCCGACCGCACACCCGGGGTTACCCCTCAAGGTGCTTTAGGAGTAGGACGGTGTCGACAACTGTAGCAAAATGGTTCGCGCTGATCGCACGAGGGACAGTGGACAAGTTTTACAGGTTCGGGCCGCTTAGAGATGCGTAACACCCTACGTCCTGATGAGTATGCTTGATGGATGTGGCTACAAGAGAACTCTCTGGATTGAGAATACAGAGAGTTGATGTGGGTGGCTAAGTAAAGGGTCGATCGTTCTGAAGGGGTGCCCCCTAGGCCTTATATACTCGACCGTGGGGCAGTACACGTGGATAAGATAGCAACGAGTAGCTAAAAGATAGTGAACCTCTTGAGATTATCCCTACGTAACCCTCGCCGACTTATCCTCGCGTGGCTTCGTTGCATGGAGGCTCCAGCGCGGGAAAGTCGGATCTCTATCGTGGTTATTCACTCGATGCTGCGGGCCGTCCGGGCGTGTACCAATCCGGCCCCATGTCGTTCTGCTCCGCTGGCTGTTTCTCCCCAGGCCCACGAAAGAATAACCTTACGATTTACTGGGCCCTTGAGCCTTTCGTGAGGTCCTTTACTCTTTTAGTGGACCCGGGGGATATCTATCCCCCACAGTTACCTTCTTATGGAGGTAAGCTTAGTGGCTATAGCTGTTGTCCTTGCTCTTTTCTAGCAAAGCTCTACACTATGAATTATCCCAGACTAACCTTTGATAGCAAAACCTATATTTCTAATGCGTGCTTAAAAATATGAGTTTACTTAGGTATGCAAAATAGTGAAGAGACAGAGGTAACGAGATTAAACCAGAGTCAGATAAGAGCTCTTTAGTGTAACTTATCGATTCAGTAGGTGGTATAGGAGGTAGTGTTTTGGTAACCATAGTGGCTGGAGGGGATTATTATGGTTCTCCAGGATGATGGCTTGTGGCTTGCATTTATATCTGTTGCATTTGTGAACTTGTTAGTTGGACTTTTTGTATACCTTTACATTGTTGATCCTAGGAAAATATCTCCAAGCCATATTAGCGGTGATGAGGACAATGAGAGGTATGATTATCTCATCATATGATTTTAGGGGGGGGGGGATCTCGATTTGCCTATTCGTATTTTAGAAGATAAAATACATTGAGTTTTTATGAGGAAGGCATAGTAGTATAATTGCATTTTCTTCTCATCAAATATAAAAGATTCATTTAAGTGAAAAGTATGTTTTTTATTCCTAGCTGATTTTGGTGGCGACTATATATATAATATGTGGGCTTAGAGCAAGTGCAATAGATTTTGATGTCCTTCATAATTTATAAGAATAGATAATTTAGTGAAAAATTACCCTCCTATAGCCAACACGTTGAACTTTCATCTTAACTTATGAATTCTCTATTCAGGATGGACCACTTCTAACACATGTATTTCTTTGTTTTTGCAGTCTATGACCCTAAAATCCTTCTTTTCATGTTTGGAATGGATCAGGAATACAACGACACACTCATTGGTGGTGGCTTCTCTTTTCAGAAATCCAAACAACAAAAAACTATCGGTGTGATAAATCTTTTACGATTGGGATGGAATATGAGGCTACAACAAAAGCTTGCAACAACTAGAATAGCGAAATACTAGTAGTAAAATGTGATGTAACTTGTTATATAGCTTGCTCCTTACCAAATCATGTTGCTACACCACTGATACTTCTTTCGTCTCAAAATAGTTAGCTTTCTTAATTTTTGAGGATAACTTTGGTCAAATATATACAAAAAAACACTAATACTTATGGTGTATAGTTTTTTCTTTAATATACAGGAGATCTATGTACCATTGCATTAAGAAAGAAGATAAAAAAAGGCTTTACTACACACCCCTTAATTATGTTTATGTAATGCTTGCAACTTATTTAACTATATTCTATAAATGTTGCAATTTTTGTGCCATATTTGAGTACTTAGTTGATGTATTATGACCAAAAGATACTAGAGCTCAGGTAAGGCGCGCAACATGCGACCAAGAAGCCCTCACGATGTCGATGGCATCCAAGAAGCCCTCGCAGCATCGATGACATCTAGAAAAGAGCACGTTTAGTGAGACTGCCATTCAGTGTGTTGTCTGACTCAAGCAGTCCCCTTCTTTCTGTTGCCTCACAAAATATCGGTAGTGTGACACCATCTACTGCCCTGGATAAATTATTGTAGAGATTGAGGTCAATAATAATATGTGTTGTTTGTTTTTATGTAATCCTTGTGCTCTAACATTTATTGAATAATTTGTGTGTTGTTGAAATGCACGGGCATACGACGACTAAAATAGAATTTTGCGTTATCATAGTGATGTTTGTCGTCCTATATTTATGCTTTATACTAATTCTTAACTCTCGTGGCAACGCACGGGCACATACCTAGTATACCTATTAAGATAGAACTTAAGACATTGACACTAGTACAGCATGCAAATAAACAAGGTGACCTTGATAAACCTTTTTTTGTATGGAAATATAGTAGAGATCCCAAAAGACACATTGCATCAACTCAAACAGTTCTTTTACAATGTGGAGTTGAGTTTGTGAATAGTCGGTGGAAACAAGATAGGCCCTTTGGAGCCTCAGCAAGTGGAAAGGATACTAGGGTTCTCATATAACCACACAAATTTGTTTGAGGCCTAAACCAATCTGATGGATTATTTGTTGTCATGAAATATTAATTTTAGATTGATATAGTGTCATATATTTTTTATCGGTCCTAAAAGACATGTGCCTAGATGGAATAAGAGTGCTATCATCATCTACAACATTGGAGGTGCACAAGTAACACTTTATGGGCTAGACATTCCTTTGAAATATGTAATATATGTTGAAGAATCCAAGGTGAATAGGAAAATTTTAAGAAGGTGGTGATTGAAAACTGAACAAGCTACAGTGGTAAGGCAACATGAGAAAATTTAGAAGCTCAAAACACATGACTGAAGACTTGATGAAAAAGTTTGGTGGTTTTGATCTGATTATTGGTGGAAACTATACTATTCTAAAGTTGGTACTACATTAAATACGACAATAGACATGGATTCCAACCACTTAAGGGTTTGTTCGGTTCTACCCCAATCCATATGGATTGAGCGGGATTGAGGTGGTTTCAATCACTAGTAAGTCAAAATCCCCTCCAATCCGTATCAATCCCCCTCCAATCCATATGGATTGAAAATAACCGAACAAGGCCTAAGGATGTTTGGATCCTAGGAGGTAAATCAAAAGTGTATAAACTTTAGTTAATAGCTAGATATGCAAACAGAAAGAGCTAAAATGACTAAATTGATACTTTTTTACTGATTTAATCACTTTTAAATCTTTCTGTTTAGATCTTTAGCTCTTAAGTGACTAAACTTTAATCACCTTTACTTTTATCTCTTAAGATCTAAACATGCCCTTATATGAGTATAATTGTGTTGTTAAATGAATGGCATCGAGCCATGTAACCTCGTATACTACGTACGTGCACTGTCATATTTACTTGTGGCTGGAATATACTAATAGAATCGGTTGGAATTCATAGCATGATTTATACTCACTCTCAAAATAAAATTCTTTCTAGCCCTCTTTTTTGTCCATATTTATTCAAATCACTATCGGAATCCGAGCCTTTGCCGAGTGCCGGCCGCTTTGCCGAGTGCCTTTTCTCGGGCACTCGGCAAAGACGGCTTTGCCGAGAGCCGCACTCGGCAAAGCTCGGCTCTCGGTAACGAGCGTCTTTACCGAGCGTAGGACACTCGGTACAGGTCCACACTCGGCAAATCCATGTTTGCCGAGTGTCAAACACTCGGCAAATGGGGCTCTCGGCAAAGGGCCGTCAGCGGCCGTCCCAAAGCTGACGGCCGTCAGTCTTTGCCGAGCGCCAACGGTTGGCACTCGGCAAAAAGTCTTCTTTGCCGAGTGTCGCCCAGTTGACGCTCGGCAAAGAACTCTTTGCCGAGTGCCATCCCTAGACACTCGGCAAAGTATATTTTTATTTCTTTTATTTTGTCTCCCAAACTTTTTGTGGTATGTTCCTACACTATGTAGACCTACATGTATCATTTGTGGACAATTTTAACAGAGTTTCAATCGTTAGTAGATTTAGTTCGTTTATTTGAATTTCTTCGGAAAATTTAGATTTGAACTGCAGGTCACTCGAAACTTGGAAAACTGTGCATGAAAAAATGATATTCATGTTACTTAGCATAAGTTACGACCGATTCCAGGAGCGGACCAAAAACTTCGAGCAACATGCTCACTAAACATGGTCGTGAACTTGTCATCAACATGTTTAAAACTTGTATAAAACACAAACAAAGTCAGAAAATCTTGAAACTTGTCCACGTGTCATGATATCATATGTACAGGCTGCGATAAAAAATTGAAAAAATTTCGAGAAAACTATGACGCGCTATGTGTACAAACCTAAGAGATCCACATTGAAACTCTATGATTTCATGTGTAGTTCTCTTAGGTTTCTACACATAGTGTCTCACAACTTTGTCCAAACATTCTCATTTTTTTATCACAACCTGTACATATGATATCATGACACGTGGACAAGTTTCATGATTTTCTGACTTTGTTTGTGTTTTATACAATTTTTAAACATGTGGATGGCAAGTTCACGGCCATGTTTAGTGAGCATGTTGCTCGAAGTTTTCGGTCCGCTCATGGAATCGGTCGTAACTTATGCTAAGTAACATGAATATCATTTTTTCATGCACGGTTTTCCAAGTTTCGAGTGACCTGCAGTTCAAATTTGAATTTTCCGAAGAAATTCAAATAAACAAACTAAATCTACTAGCTATTTCAAACTCTGTTAAAATTGTCCACAAATGATACATGTAGATCTACATAGTGTAGGAACATACCACAAAAAGTTTGGGAGACAAAATAAAAAAAATACAAATGCACTTTGCCGAGTGTCTAGGGATGACACTCGGCAAAGACTTCTTTGCCGAGTGCTAGATGTGTGACACTCGGCAAAGAGGTAGTAAAGAACCTTTGCCGAGTGCCGCAACGGGGGACACTCGGCAAAGAACTCTTTGCCGAGTGCCGCTGATCTGGCACTCGGCAAAGAATATTATAAAATTTTAAAAAAATCTTTGCCGAGTGCCGGATCACGGGCACTCGGCAAAGAAACAAACTTTAACCGGCCGCGCGGCCGGCTTTCTTCTTCCTTCTGCTTTGCTTCTTCTTTCTTCCCGCGCCTCACCGCCGCCGCCTTCCCACGCCTCACCGCCGGCCGCCTCACCGCCGTCCGCGCCCGGCCGCCCGCGCGCGCGCCGTCGCCTGCCCTCGCCGCCGCGCTGCCCGAGGTCTCCTGCCCTCGCGCGCTCGCCGCCCGCGCGCGCTCGCCGCCCGCGTTCGCCGTCCGCGCCCGCTTGCCGCCCGGCAAAGAAGGCAACCCGGGAACCGGTAAAGCCATCTTTGCCGAGTGCTGACCATGGCACTCGGCAAAGAAGGCAACCTGGGAACCGGTAAAGCCGTCTTTGCCGAGTGCTGAAAATGGCACTCGGCAAAGAAGGCAACCTGGGAACCGGCAAAGATGTCTTTGCCGAGTGCCACTGCCAAGGCACTCGGCAAAGGGACTGGCAAAGGGGCCCACTGGAGGGTTCTTTGCCGAGTGCCAGTCCACCAGACACTCGGCAAATAAACCTCCTTTGCCGAGTGTCGCCATGGGCACTCGGCGAAGGTTCCGTCACCGTCACTTGGCGCCGTGACGGTGACTTTTCTTTGCCGAGTGCCCGACAAAAAGTACTCGGCAAAGATGCTGTTGCCGATGTACAGTTCGCCGAGCGTTCTTTGCCGAGTGTTACACTCGGCAAAGCATTTGCCGAGTGTAAAATAGCCTTTGCCGTGTGTCTCAGACACACGGCAAAGAAGCTGATTCCGGTAGTGAATGATAATGAATATAGACATACATGCAAACTACATTTATAGGTTAACTACTAAATGTATGTTTAGTCTAAAATAAATTATATTTTGGGACGAAGGGAGTACTATGCACATAAAGTACATGAGCAAGACGAACTTTTACGACTAGGCAAGCCCTGCAAGTGGTTTGGTGTGGGAGATGAAGGGGTAAATATTTTGAACTTATGCAAGCAGCTACTACGTGCAATCAGGTCACTTTATCTGTTAGACCTGGATCCAACCATTGATGTAATCGTGGTTTGTTAGAGGTTTTTTTTTTATAAAGCTACCACAAGTGCTAAATATAATATATCGTTGGATCCAGATGTAACGGATCAAGAGACCTGCTTGAGCGCTTGTACTAGTATCTACTTGCATAGTAGTAGTTGTCTTATTATGTAGCCCTCTATCTAGCAGATTAGGAGTGTTATCTTGTTATTATTCTCGGTTGTATGGATGACTATGTTGTCAATTCATCACCTGCAACTAAGTACTCCCTGCATTCTAAAATAAAATTCATTTTGACTTTTTAGTGGATTCATACAATACTTGGTGTATACATTTGTCATCATCCAATTAAATATAAACATAAAAATCAAGAGCTAAAATGATTATTATTTTAGGATGGATGGTGTAATAGGGACAAAACAATGTAGAAGCAGGTATGAATTAAAGCCAAGATAACATGGTATAAGTTTTTTTTTTACAACATGCCAAGTGTAATTCCTTCTTTAAATAAACAGATGAGATAGTAATATTATAGACAATCCATTTACATTCGGACAATGGAATCGGATCAGTCCCCAGGTGCAACTTGCAACTCTGCACAAATGATCAGTAAGTATCCGCAACCTGGAAGGCTGCTACTAGTAACATTCCTGGAGCCTCCATCAGTGTGACTACCACAAGTAGCGCTATTGCAACAGTCAGCAGATACTTATTCTTCGTCGCATCGCCTGCCTGCCTGCCTGCCTGCCCTGCACTCACTCCAGGAGATCAGGAAAGGATGGATAGATTGCTCTGGCTACAGAAGATCAACAAAATCAAGAAAGAACAAACAACGAAATGCAGCTCTGCAGATGTGCAAATGCCGGGTAAACGATCATTGGTGCATCTTGGCCGGCGGCGCCGGGTATCCCACTGGCACGACATAGGGCGAGTGATGACCCGGCGGGAACATGACGGGCGTGCCGACGGCCGCCGGCGCCACCATGTGCCCCGAGACCGGGTGGCCCATGGGCGCGTGCCCGTACATGCCCATCGGCGGAGCCGGGTGGTGGTGGTGGTGCTTCATGCCCGCGGGACCCATCGGCATCGCTCCCGCCGTGGTTGGGCCGCCCGTGATGGGTGCGCCGGCCGCGGCGACTTCGCCCGCGCTCACGCTGGTGATGTCGTGGATGCTGGAGCGGCGCCGGTCCCGGTTCATGGAGTTGAGACGGATGAAGTATTTCTGCGCGTGGCTCGCCACCTGCGTCGGCGTCCGCGAGATGACGAAGTTGCGCGAGATGCTCCGCCAGTCGCCCTTGCCGAACTTGTCCAGACCCAGCAAGAACAACCTGCACCCACCAAAAAGGTGTAAGCTTTTGAAGGCGAGAACACGTGGAGATCTGCTAGGAACCTGTGCTCCTCTTCCGTCCACGGGATGCCCTTCCGCCGCTCCTGCTCAGCCTTAGAGCTACTCTTCCCCACGTCAACGCCGACGCCGCTCTTCCGTTCTTCGCGCCGGTGCCCACCGCCTCCTCCTCCTCCTCCTCCAGCGTCCTTGGGCGCGGAGGCGGCGGATCCGGAGCCCTCGGGCGTCGCGGCGGACGACTCCTCTCCAGCGTAGCGCGGGATCGGGATGCGGCCGGCCTCGATAGCGGCCACGTCCTCCACCAGCGCCTCGTAGTGCCGCCGCACCTCCTCCACCGTCCGCGCCGGCACACTGGCCACGAGCGCCGTGAACCACCCATCATCAGGCGGCCCGTCGGCCGGGGGCGCCGCGGCGGCCGCGACCGCGTTCTCGAACGCCTTGTCCTCCTCCCTTGTCCACGCCGCCGCGGCCGTCGCCAGAGTGGCCATCGCCGGTGTCTGGTCCGTCCGCGTGTAGTGTGCGCGCGCGCTCCTGCGACAATATAGCTTCAGTGCAGTGACGCAGATGCGCGTTTTTGCGGCGGCCGGCGGCGTGGTACGATTAGTGTACCTCTAGGTAAGAGGTAGCTGTGAACCGGACCGCCGGCGCCGTCGGCACAGCCCACCCAGCGCACTCGGCTTGCGGCGCTCACTAACTAGTCACGAGCAGCCGATTCAAGACACTAGTTTGCTACCTGGCCTCCCGAGCTTGCTGCTCGCGCCACCGTATCAACTGCTTTGACTTGAGAGAGCAGGAGCAAGCGGATGGAGGATGAGAACACTAAAACGACACGGTGTGTGTTCCATTGAGAGAGAAGATAAGGTTACCACGAACTGTAGCTATAAGCCTGGTTCCACCGTATCTGTTCTTTATCGATCCCTACATAGACTATCGATAATACGATGATCACGCTATTATCCGCTCTTATTTATCGTAGCGATTGAATATACAACTTTTACCTTCGTCGTATCGCATCTTAATTAGCGTGTTACATCAGCTTTTATTTTACAGACTTTAATTAATATAAAACAAGATGTTTCATTAAAATATAAATACATATGCTTTTATAACAAAAAGGAAAGTACAAGTAAAGATGTAAAATTATCGATATTATCATAACATCAGATCGTCCGAAGAGCCAATTATCCGGTCAGATAGTTTTTGCGGATATCCGCATTATATCCGAATTTCAGATTTGGATACGCGTAGTAGAGTCGGATACATATATGGGATGACTGATATCTGTCGAATTTTGGATATTCGAGTATCTTTCTGAATAGTTGTGCATTTTGATGATTTTCTTAAGAAAAAAGAAAAAAAATACACAAATAGTCTCAGAAATTCATAAAATGTTACGGATGCACAACATATGTCCATATATAAGCTAAATATGTTTGGGCCATAAAATCTAAAAGATATCATCCTTTCTTCCATTTCACTTGCACTTGTTGTGTGAGTTATACGTGAAATTACTTTAAGTATCAAAGTTTCAACGTAATATTTACTTCACTTTATCATTTTTATGTGAGGACTTGGTTATCTTATTATAAAATGTTTGTTAGCCTTGGTAACTTATTTTCATTGTTTGGTCGAGGCTAGAACATTTTAATTTAATTGTTTTTTATGATTTTCTGCAGAAAGAAACTAATACACAAATAGCCTCATAAATTTATGAAATTTTACGCACACAATATATGTCCATATATAATTCTCAAAAAATGTTGGACTATAAAATCCATATTATGTCAATGTTTCTTTGTCACATGTTACGTGAGTTGCACGTGAAATCACTCTAAATATCCAAGTTTCAACATAATTATACTTCACTTTATTATATTTTATATGGGGACTTGAGTTTATCTTCGTATAAATTTTTTATTAGTCTTGGTAACTTATTACATTTTTTGTTGACACTAGAATATTGTATGAATTTAATTATATGTTGATGATTTTATATAGAAAGAAATTAATATAAAACAAATAGCCTGAGAAATTCATGAAATTTTACAGATGCACGACATATGTCCATACATAAATCTAAAAAATATCTGGATTCAAGGAGTGGCTAAATGGTTACAATAATCGTTATGTGTGGAATGATGGCTTACACGGTATCCGACAAAAAATACGTTACCGATGCTATTAGTGTCTAATTCGTTCCGTATTCGCCACACGACTATTCGTATTTGCATCCGAAAACATTTGTATTTGTATCCAAAACTATCCGTATTTGAATTCGAATCTCAATAAAAATAGAAAACAAATATGATTTCGGTGATATGCGCACGTATTCGTTCTGACTACACCCGTAAAGTTTTGCTCCATTCTCCGGAAGATGCTCTCCTTGGTTTTTTTCAAATCAAGAACAAATTGGATTTACAGTTTTCTTAAAATCAAGAAATCATCTTCTCCTAGCTAAAATAAACAGCTTCGCTAACAACTCGGAACGGCCTCAGAAAAGAACCAGTAATAACTAGAACAGAAATACACGAGCAAACAAATAAAAAAAAGAACAGCGCACACCAGCATCTGCAAAGGTGCTTCGAGAGGGATATGGACGCAAGGTTCCTTGTCACGCGCTGATGGCCACACTGAAAAAGAAAAGGGCGAGAAAAGGAGAGGTGGATGAATCAAATGATCATTGTCTGAATAGGAAGCAAGCGGTTCCAAAGCCCTCCTCCTTTGGGAGGAGTCATGTGTGCTCTGCGGCGCTGCGATTTGGGCCTCGATGCGCTGACAGCTTCGCATTCGTCCTGTACTGGCAAGTGGCCACTGAACTGAAGCTGAAGGAGAGAGGTTCGGTACTCTGTGAAGCGTAATAACCTACGTCATATGTGCTGCTGAGATGAAATTGCTCTGGAGTTTGGGGTTACACGGTGGATGAGAACACCGCCCTCGCTATGTCTAACAGAGGATCCAATCATTTTGTAGGGGCCTCTAACTGCAACACCCTAAATTTAGGGTATAAAATTTTTTCTCTAATGCGTATCAAATTCAGTTTGTTACCTCTTGTTTATCTCTCTCTAGGTTTCTTCTCTCTTCCTTTTTATTAGAATTATGTCTATTAGGTGGAAGATTAATTATTTCTTTACTATATCAAAACCTATGGAAGTCATAAAATGTTGCATCATGTTGAGCCTAAATTATTCTTTAGTTTGATGCACATGTTTGGATTATTTGAATTTGAATTCCAAAGAGAAAACAAAAGAAAAGGGATTAGAAATTCTGGAATAAAAGAAAAAGGGAAAAGAGCCTAGCCGCCCTCCCTCCTCGGCCTTTGGGCCCAAACCGGCCCAGCTAGCCGAATGTCTGCACGCGCCCCGCGTCCGCTTCCTATCGGCGCCACGCCCCGCTCACTTGCTCGCCTCCTCTCTCCCTGCTCAGTGGGACCGCTCCGTCAGCGCCGTTGCGCGCTAGCGCGCACCCGTTCTCGCTAGCACACGGGCCCTGCCCGTCAGAACTGTCCCCTTCCCCCGCAACCGTCGCGCGCATGGCGTGCGCCCCGCGCATGGTCAAACTGCGCCCACGCCCTCACGACCCGCCCACGTCGCCCGAGCGCCTAGGTGAAGACCCTGCACCCCTACAGCTTGCCCCTGCCTCTCATTCACTCTCTCCTAGCCCTCGTGCTCACTCAGCCCGCAGTGCCCCCCCCCCCTCTGTTGCTCCGTCGTTCCGCCGTCCTCGCCGGGCCTCTTTTGTCATCTCGGCCACGGTGAGCTTCGTCGGAGCCTTGTGCATCGAGAACCCGCAGGGGTTTCCCCTCTCACCGATCCCTCTGCCTGGTACGCGCTCAACCTCTCCCCTGCGCAGGTTGGAGTTCGCCGTCGCCGTGGTTTCTCGTCGTCCGGCCAACCGGAGTCCCCTCGCGCCGTGCCAAGCTACCCCGTGCGCCATCTCTGGGTAAGTGACCTTCCTTCGCCCTTCTTCTTCACCAATTTGGTCTCACCGTGGGTAATTTTGGCTCGACGGAGTCGCCCCTCGTCGGGCCGCCGTGTCTTCACGGTGTCTGTCCATTGCAGCCTATCCCTGAGCCCAAACCTAGGTGTAGAGCACTCCTACCCTCTCCCCGAAACCCATGCCAACCTCAGCACGTCGGATTGTTCCCCACCGCGACGGGTATTGCTCGCCGGAGTGGCCACTGGTCCGCCCGAGGTCCCCCCTCCCTTGTTTGCCCGTCTCAGTCTCGTTCTAGCGACCCTGACTTTGCCATAGTGCTCGTCGAGTCCTCCCCAACCTTTCTGGCTACTCAGACCACCCCAGCGCCCCTAGAAACCCCGGTCTGCCTCGTCTCCGGTGGCTACGCCGCCGCGGGCACGAACGGCGTCGCACCTAGCCAGCTAGAGCTGATAAACCCCCTGGCACCTGATCTCGACCGTTCAACCTTAATCTGATGGCCCAGGTGTGCGGAAAATGGTTTAGTCGGTTCGTTGGACCATAACCGTTGATCTGAGATCTGGTGGCCAGTGCACCCCCGCGCCCTTAGAGCACTGCTGATCCGTGGGCCCCTTGTGACAGTGTCTTGACCCGCCTCGAGACCCACCTGTTAGGCGCTCGTGTCCATGCGCCCGTCCGCCAGATCAAATCTTGGTCGTTGATCTGAGATCTAACGGCTGGCAGAACCCGATACCCTTCGACTGGCAGCTTTATAAAAAGAGCCCTCGACTTTCGAGAAATAGAACTCGTTGTCCCTAGAGTTTGCAGCCGAGCCCCTGGGATCTTGCAGAAAGAACCCCGAACTTTATTTTTATCACAGAAATAGTTCTATTTTTGTATTTTGAATTCCAAAACTTGTTTATTTCATATCTTTTGCATATGAACTCCAAATTGGGTGGTTCAAATTGCAAATTGTTCATAAAATTATTCTATCTGTTTGAATTAGTATATTTCATTGTCTGTATGTATTAATTTTATGCCTAGGCTATAGGTGCATTTAAAGTAATGGTTTACTATTTAGAAGGAAAATAAAAAGGAAAACACTAATGATAATTAAGTGATTAACTTTGTGAAGTTAATATCATGTAATGTATGAACCCATCCCTGGTATAACTTTAATAATTCATTAAGTTAACTATAGTAAGTTATGTAATCCACTGAGATAAGCAGTGCCTAGAGAACCACAAACCCCTAAGTGTATTTGTTTACCGTAGAATCTAAATTCCACTCTGGTGTTTGTACTTTTCTATTGAATTTGTGTTCACTTTATTGTACATGTTTGGTATTGTCGGCGTTTCGACCCCGGGGGGTCCCTGGACCGACGAGTAAAATTGTCGCTGCGTGCCCTAGCCCAGATGGGTTGGCGCGAGATGGAACACAAAGGGGGGAAAACCGCGGCTCGTGTTATCCTGCGCCAGAGTGGGTGTGCTTGCAGTAGGGGTTACAAGCGTTCGCGAGGGGGGAGAGAGAGTGTGTGAGCCGGTTCGTCAGCTCGTCCTCCCGCGCGACCACCCTCTCGTATGAGGGCCCTGCCCCTTCCTTTTATAGATGCAAGGAGAGGGTCCAGGTGTACAATGGGGGGTGTAGCAATATGCTAACGTGTCTGGCAGAGAGGAGCCAGAGCCCTATGTACATGCCAGCGTGGCTGTCGGAGAGGTGCTAAAGCCCTGTGTACGCGATGTCGTGGCCGTCGGAGGAGCGTTTGAGCTCTGTAGAAGCACAGCTGTCGGGGCTGCTGGGACCTTGCTGACGTCTCCTTGCTTCCGTAGGGGGCTGAGAACCACCGTCGTCATGGGCGCGCGCGGGGAGCCATCATTACTTGTTACCGGGGCGAGCCTGGATGGGACGCCGGTCTTGTTCCCCCGTAGCCTGAGCTATCTAGGGGTAGGGTAATGATGTACCCCCTGCGGCGTGGTCGGTCCGAGCCCAAGGTCGAGCAAGGCGGAAACTCCTCCTAAGGACGAGGCCGGGGTCGGGCGAGGACGCGATTCCTCCTGAGGTCGAGGTTGAGGCCGGGCCCTGGGGTCGGGCGAGGCGGAGACCACCTTCCGAGGTCAAGGTTGAGGCCAAGCCCTGGGGGTCGGGCGAGGCGGAGACCACCTTCCGAGGCCGAGGCGGGGGCCGAGCCCTGGGGTCGGGCGAGGCGGAGACTTCCTCTTGAGGCTGAGGCCCAAGGTCGGGCATGGCGGAGCTTCCTGTTGCGTCTGAGGCTGGACTCAGCTACTGTCAGCCTCACCCTGGCGGGTGGCACAGCAGTCGGAGAGGGGTGAGCGGCGCTGTTTTCCTGTCAGGTCAGTCAGTGGGAGGGCGAAGCGACTGCGGTCACTTGACCTTGCCGACTGAGGCACGCGTGTCAGGATAAGCTGCCAGGCGATCCTTGCATTGAATGTGCCTGCGATACGGTCGGTTGGTGAGGTGATTTGGCCAAGGTTGCTTCACTACGAAGCCTGCCCGAGCTGGGCTTCGGGCGAGTCGAGGGTGCGCCCGTTGCTTGAGGAGGCCCTCGGGCGAGGTGTGAATTTGCCTGGGACTACTGTTCTCGCCCGAGGCTAGGCTTGGGCGAGGCGAGATTGCGTCCCTTGAGTAGACGAAGCCTTGACCTGAATTGCGCCCATCAGTCTCTGCAGTTTGTGCTGATGGTGATTACCATCCGAGTTTAGGAGTGTTGGGGGTACCCCTAATTATGGTACCCGACAGTAGCCCCTGAGCCTCGAAGGGAGTGTTGGTACTCGCTTTGAGGCTTTGTTGCACTTTTTTGTAAGGGGACCGGCCTTTCTCGGTTATATTTTGTTCCGGTGGGTGCGCGCGAGCGCACCCGCCGGGTGTAGCCCCCGAGGCCTCGGAGGAGTGGTTTGACTCCTCCGAGGTCTTAATGCCTTTCGTGATGCCTTGGCCGGTCTGGTTGTTCCCTCATGTGATCTGATCGTAGCCCGGGTGCATGGTCGGGTTCCGAGTTTTCAGGCTGGTTTGTTGACGCTGTCAACGGTTTGGCCGTAGCCGGGTTTGCGAGAGCAGTCCCCAAGCCTCTGCACAGAGCGAGAGGACGATCAAGGATTGACCCGACTTTTATCATACGCCCCTTCGTCGCCTTTCCGCAAGGAGGAGGGGGGAAAGTGCCATGTTGCCCTCGGAGGGCGCCGAACATGGTGTCTCTAGTGAGTTGCTAACGGGTGATCCGAGTGGACGCCCGTGCCCCGTTCGATAAGGGTTGGCTAGTGGCCCAGAGGTGCGCTCCAAAAGTACCTGCAGGTGATTTGCCGGACCCGGTCCCGTTCGATAGGGTCCAAGGGCTCGATGCCTCCCTTTGATGGGATTCCGTTACAAAATCGCTCCTGCTGGTCTCGAAAATGTCCTAGGGTACCTCGGGAGTGTAGCTCGAGCCTCGGCCATGTATCGGACGTACCCAGAGTCATCCCTCGCTCTGCGTGCTCTAGGGCGACTGTCGAACCCTTCCGAGGGCCAGCCTTCGAACCCCTAATCAGTAGTGGGCGCGGAGCCCGAGTGCTCTGAGGCGGCTGTCGAACCCTTTCGAGGGGCCAGCCTTCGAACCTCTGATCAGTAATGAGCCTGAAGCCCGAGTGCTCTGGGGCGGCTGTCGAACCCTTCCGAGGGGCCAGCCTTCGAATCCCTGATCAGTAGGAGGGCTCGGGGCCCGCTTCCTTAGCAGAGAAGGATCCCTTTCGAAATATCCCCTTTCCCGGTCCCTGTGGCATGAGAGAGAAAGGGGAAGAGGAAAAGGATACGAATTTAAACGGTGTGGCGCACCTTCTTTGACGCGGTCGTCATGGCAGAGGTGAAACAACGCCTGCTTCGCCTGCCAAAGGTGTCGCTTGCCCTGCCGTGGAGTTAATGCGACGGGATGGGTGGTTCGCGGGGCGGCCATTGCACGTGCGCGAGTCGTTCGAGGAACGGGCGTTTCGCCTTCGAGTTTGAATTTCGCGGCGGATTCAGGTGAAGTGTTGAACGGGTCTTGCCCGGGCCTTTATATACCCAGAAGAGGGGCCAGCGGTGGTTCTTTACTCTGCTGCTCGCCTTCTGCTTTGGTTTCCGCAACCTGAGAGAATAGCCAGAGAAAAGGAAACCGCGCACCTTTTTTGCTCCGCCTCCACCCCCTTCGTTCGGCGATGGCCGACAAGGCGACCGTCGTTCCGCCGCGCGATCCGTGGCCTTTCTCCACCGTGACAGTGGGCGATCTGGAGGCCCTTGTCACTGATGGTTTGCTCTGTCCCCTCTCTGGTGACCCGCAGCCGGAGTGGACGGCCCCCGCGAGCGAGGTCGACCCGGCTCCGCTGTCGGGGTATGTGGTCAGTTTCGTCTCCTTCCACGAGCGGGGGTTTGGAGTGCCAGCGAGCCGCTTCATGCGGGCGCTCCTACACTACTACGGGGTGGAGCTGCACAACCTCAACCCCAACTCCATTGCGCAAGCGGCCATCTTCGCGGCGGTTTGCGAGGGTTTTTTGGGGATTGACCCCCACTGGGATCTGTGGATCCATCTCTTCTCCGCGGAGCTTTTTGCCTTGACGACGGGGAAAAGGAAGGTCCGCATGGCGGTGCGGGCCGGTGGCTGCACCCTCCAGTTGAGGTAGGGGCGCGCGCAGCAGTACATCCCCGCCATCCTTGTGTCTTCGAACAAGGGGTGGCAGCGCCGGTGGTTTTATCTCTGGAACGACGATGGAAGGCTCCCGTCGTTTTCTCAACGAGTGGTGACCGCCGCCGGCGGCAACTGGCGTTGGGGGGGCCACGCGCGAGAAACAAGAAAATCTCCAGCCTCTTCTGGAGGCCTTGCAGAGGTTACGAGATGGGGGGCTCACCGCTGCGGGGGTGGTCGCCGCCATCCATCGCCGAAGGGTGCTCCCTTTGGCAGAGAGGCGGCTGCCGCTCTCGGAGATGAAGCCGGGGGTTGATTTGGAGGGCTCACAGATGTCCTCGGCTCCCCTCTCCACTGACGACCTCTGCAGGCGGATAGCGGGCACGGTAGGGAGGCTGGACGCCGGTGCCCTTACCCAGCCCGTGATGCGTCCCGAGTGCGGGTACATGTCCCTGGTGAGTGTCTGCTCCTTCTCTTATTTTGCGCTGAGTTGCCTTTGATTCTCACTGTCGGGATTTCCGTTCGTCTCCAGGGGTTGGGGTTTCACAAGCCTTCCCTGCCACGGGTCCCGGAGGACGCGGTGGACCGAGCCGCGCGGAGGGTCGCCGCGGAGAAGAAAAAGGAGAAGAAGGACGCGGAAAAGGCATGGGCCCGCGAGCGGATGCGGGCTCGGGATGCCTTGGAGAAGCGCCGTCGAAGGTAGGAGAGGGACGGGCTCCCGAGGGAGCCGTCGCCAGAGACGCCTGACGACGATGACGATGATGATGATGACGAGGACGACGATATGGCGGCCCGCCTTGGCCTTAGCCCGGATCTGAGGCTGGGCCAAGGGTCGTCGAGCCAGCCTCCAAGTGGGCCGGCGCCGTCGGCATCTGGGGCCGGGACATCAAGGTCCCGGTCCGAAGAGCGGGGGCAGGCCAAGGGGGTACTTGACCCCTTGGCCAAGGTAGTTGAGGTGACTCTGGGGGTCAGGCCAACCCACCTGTCCCCCAAGAGCAGTCGCCCGTGCTGGCTGTACAGGAGGTTGATCCTCGGGTCGTCGTGCCCGCGCCTGGGCGGGCCGTCCCTTTGGCGCCCCGGGCGCCCGAGGTGGGAACAGCGCTAAAGCCGGTAGCGGGGCAAACCTTGGCAGTGCCTGTGGGGTCCGAGGCCCGAGGGGCCTCCCCACAGGCACGATTGGCCTTGGTCCGGAGCGGGTAAGTGTCTGGGGATACCTCTGTTTTGGCTTCTTCTTCGTGTGTCCTGATCCTGCTTTATCTTTTCCTCTCAACAAATGGAGGCATGGTTTGGCTGGTCTGGCTCCCCGGAAGGCCCTTAAGACGGTGTCGGCCTCTGCAGCCAGTGCCGCACCGTGCCACGCCGGTTGGCTGGCCTCCGCACAAGACGCCCTCAAGCGGGGGGCCTAGGCGGCACGAGTTTCCATGGGGCAAGTCCCCTAGGTCGACCCTTCCGTCGGGGCGGCCATCGTGCCGGGGGAGGCTACTGGCGTGGCCGCGGCCCTGAGCCCACCTGACGCGTTGCCGGCGTCGGCACCAGCTCCTGTTGAGGCCGTTGTTGTTTTGCCCGTGGAGCCACCCGTCGCCGCTGATGCTAGGATGGCTGAGGTGCCACTGCTCGAGGTCGTCTCCGACCTTCCCAGTCTCGGCCATAAGGAGGGGGCGGCCGCTGTTGCCGAGGTTGGTGATCGGAAGCCCGCCTTGTTAGCCGAGGTGGGACCCGATGCGTCGACTGCAGGGGGTCCCGACGCCTTGGAGGAGGGGTGCGCAGAACCGCGGCCCGTCTTGAGGAGCGGCGACCTCATCCCCGCGCGGCGCGATCCCAATGAGTGGCGTGGGCAAGCGCTCCGGTTCTGGACCCGCGGCGCCTCGAAACCCCTCTTTGTCCTCGACGATGAGCGGAAGGAGCAGTCTCGGGATGAGCTCTGTGAGTATGCCGAGGCAGCGATGGGGTCGCTTCGGTCGACCATGGAGATCCTTTCCAGGGATGTTCCCAGGGTCCTCCAGGTGAGGATTTCAGGCACACCTTTCGCATGACCAGGGCATTCTTTGTGACACCCTGCTTCCCTTCTTCAGGATCTGACGGATCTGAGCACCGCCAAGTCACTATTCATCCTCCACGAGACCGATGTCTGGGGTTCACTGTGGTTCCTGAGGGCCATGCTTACCGAGGCTACCGAACGCCTCACCCAACGGAGCACCGAGGCGGCGGACCTTCGGTTGCTCTGTGATGAGCTGGAGGTGGAGGCAGCGGCGGCGCGGGCAGAGGCGGCGTCGGCACGGACAGAGGCGCAGCAGCGGCAGCTGGAGCTTAACCAGGTCATTGGTGAGCGGGACCAATCTCGGAACCAGGCTACCGAGGCTGTAGGCCGAGCTGAGGCACTTGGGGGCCAGCTAGCCGAGGTGTCTGCTCGGGCCGGAGCCCTTGTGGAGGACCTGGCCGTGGCGGTCGGGTCTGCCCAGTCCGCCCAAGCCGCAGCTTCGGAGCAGCGTGCCCGGGCTAAAGGTATGTTTTGGCCGCTTTGTGACTTCGATTCATCTTCATTCTTCAACTCGTGTCTGAAGAATTCTATTTGGCTGTTTGCAGAGTTCGAGATAGCTCTCAACGAGTCCGTCAAGGCACTTGCCCAGGCGGCTGAGCAGAAGGAGGTCGGCCGCGTGGCCATGTCCGAAGCTATCTCGGCCTTCTGCCAGGTCTTTGGTCTTGATGACGTCCCCTCGGGTAGCTCCCCCTAGAGTCGCCTGGGGGCCTTGGGCGGCCATGTGCGCAGCAGACTCCGCGAGGCGCTGCATCACGACGTTAGGTGGGCCTTCGTCGTGCTCGCTTCCCACTACGACGTGGATCTGGAGCAGGTCAACGAGGGGTACTGTCTACCCGACGAAGACGAGGCTGCCTTAGCCGAGGTTCAGAGGCTTGACGCGGCCGTCGCGGGCCCAAGCACGATGCTGGCGTCCTCCTTCGAGGTGGAGATCCTTTCGCTCGCGTCGCCGTCCAGGGTCGGGGTAGATTTCGCCGAGGGTGGAGACGGCGCCGAGGGTGGAGATGAAGCCGAGGGTGCCGCTCCTCCCTCGGGCGATGTCTGATTCTACCGGAGCAGTCTGTTTGGAGCATGTATGTGTCTTTCGCGGCCGCCGAGGCCAAAACACTTCGTTGTCGTGTTATAAAGCTGCATTTCTTTTCCTCTTGTTTTGAGTATTCGTACTTGTCCGTCAGTAGCAGAATCGTTTATTCGAGTAAGAGTTACTTTTCGCAAAAGGTGACGAGTGAGGTATCCGTATCCCAGCGGCGTAGGAGTCCCTCGGTTTGGTTGGCCTTGCCGCTTACGTGCGCTCTTATTCGTTTTTGCGGGAGTCTGTTATCGATATAGTCGGAAAGCACGAAAGTCGTTTTGGTAGAAAACTTTTCCGAGGAAAATTTTGACGCAGAGGGGGTTCCCCCCTTCTAGCCCCCAAGGGAGGGTCGGGCTTTGCCGAGGCAAGGCTAACCCTTCCTTGACGGTTAGACTCTATTTGTGTATGTAAAGAAAGCGAGGCATATGAACGACTTGAAAACATCTTAAGGGTAAAAGCGACGTAGCTGTCGGATGTTCCAAGCGTTGTTGTAGACCTCGCCTTGATTGTTGGCCAGCTTGTATGTTTCGGGCTTCAAAATCTTGGCGATGATGAATGGCCCCTCCCAGGGAGGAGTAAACTTGTTGCACCCTCGGGCGTCCTGCCGCAGCCGAAGTACCAAGTCTCCCACCTGGAAGTCTCGGGGCCGAACCCCTCGGGCGTTGTAGCGTCGCAGAGACTGCTGATACCACGCCGAGTGTAGTAAGGCCATGTCCCGAGCCTCTTCCAGCTGGTCCAGCGAGTCTTCTCGGCTGGTCTGGTTGCTTTGGTCATCGTACGCCCTTGTCCTCGTGGAACCGTATTCTAAGTCTGTGGGCAAGATAGCCTCGGCCCCATAGACTAGAAAGAACGGCGAGAAACCCGTGGCCCGGCTTGGCATCATCCTCAGACTCCAGACCATCGAGGGTAGTTCCTTCATCCTCCGCTTGCCGAACTTGTTGAGGTCATTGTAGATCCTCGGCTTAAGTCCCTGCAGAAGCATACCGTTGGCACGCTCCACCTGCCCATTCGTCATGGGGTGAGCTACGGCGGCCCAGTCCACACAGATGTGGTGGTCCTCGCAGAAGTCCAGGAACTTCTTGCCAGTAAACTGGGTGCCATTGTCGGTGATGATGGAGTTCGGGACCCTGAAGCGATGGATGATGTTGGTGAACAAAGCCACCGCCTGCTCGGACCTGATGCTCGTTAGGGGTCGGAACTCGATCCACTTAGAGAATTTGTCGATGGCGACCAGCAGGTGCGAGAAGCCCCCGGGTGCCTTCTGCAAGGGACCAACGAGGTCCAGACCCCATACAGCAAACGGCCAGGTGATGGGTATTGTCTACAGGGCCTGAGCGGGCAGGTGCGTCTGTCTTGCGTAGAATTGACACCCCTGGCAGGAGCGTACAATCCTAGTGGCATCGGACACCGCGGTCGGCCAGTAGAAGCCTTGTCGGAAGGCATTCCTGACGAGGGCTCGAGGTGCTGCATGGTGACCGCAAGCCCCCGAGTGTATCTCTTGCAATAGCTCCTGTCCTTCAGCGATGGATATGCATCGTTGGAGAATGCCCGAGGGGCTGCGGTGGTAGAGCTCCTTTTCATCACCCAGTAAGACGAACGACTTGGCGCGCCGCACCAGTCGCCGAGCTTCGGCTTTGTCGAGGGGTAGATCTCCTCGGTGGAGATATTGCAGGTACGGGGTCTACCAGTTTCGATTAGGCGTGACTCCATTCCGCTCTCCCTCGACACGCAGTGCCTCACCTTCGGCGGCCGAGGGTGCCTCGGGCTGGGGCGTGTCGTCGGTCTTGACGGAGGGTTGATGTATGTCTCTGGAGAAGACGTCCGGGGGAACCGTCGTCCACCCCGAGGCTATTTTAGCCAGCTCATCCGCAGTCTCGTTGTACCGTCGGGCGACGTGGTTGAGCTCGAGTCCGTAGAACTTGTCTTTCAGGCGCCGAACCTCGTCGCAGTAGGCCTCCATCTTCCGGTCGCGGCAGTGGGAGTTCTTCATGACTTGGTCGATGACAAGCTGCGAGTCGCCACGAGCGTCGAGGCGCCGAACCCCTAGCTCAATGGCGATGCGCAACCCGTTAACCAGAGCCTCATACTCGGCCACGTTGTTTGACGCCGGGAAATGGAGGCGCAACACGTAGCAGAGGTGCTTCCCGAGGGGTGAGATGAAGAGCAGGCCCGCACCTGCTCCTGTTTTCATCAGCGACCCATCGAAGTACATGGTCCAGAGTTCCGGTTGGATCGGAGCTGTTGGTAGCTGGGTGTCGACCCATTCAGCCATGAAGTCTACCAAGACTTGGGACTTGATGGCCTTCCGAGGAGCGAACGAGATTGTCTCGCCCATGATCTCCACCGCCCACTTTGCTATCCTACTCGAGGCCTCTCGGCACTAGATAATCTCCCCAGGGGGAAGGATGACACCACAGTCACCGGATGAGACTCGAAATAGTGTCGCAACTTTCGCCGCGTTAGAATTACTGTGTACAGTAGCTTCTGAATTTGCGGGTAGCGGATCTTAGTCTCGGACAGCACTTCACTGACGAAGTAGACCGGCCTCTGGACGAGCAGTGCATGCCCTTCTTCTCGTCTCTCGACTACGATCGCGACGCTGACCACCTGAGTGGTTGCGGCTACGTAGATCAAGAGGGCTTCTCTCGCAGCGGGGGGCACCAAGATGGGCGCATTTGAAAGGAGTGCCTTTAAGTTTCCGAGGGCTTCCTCGGCCTCGGGGGTCCAAGTGAAGCGCTTGGTCTTCCTTAAGAGGCGGTACAAGGGTAGGCCTTTTTCGCCGAGGCGCGAGATGAAGCGGCTCAGAGCCGCAAGGCATCCCATGACCCTTTGTACTCCTTTCAAGTCTTTGATAGGCCCCATGTTGGTGATGGCCGCGATTTTCTCCGGGTTGGCCTCGATGCCCCGCTCGGATACGATAAACCCCAGGACCATGCCTCGGGGGACTCCGAAGACACACTTCTCGGGATTGAGTTTCACGCCCTTCGCCCTCAGACACTTGAATGTCGTTTCAAGGTCAGAGAGGAGGTCGGAGGCTTTCCTCGTCTTGACTACGATGCCATCGATATAAGCCTCGACCGTTCGGCCGATGTGCTCTCCGAACACGTGGTTCATGCACCTTTGGTATGTCGCGCCTGCATTCCTCAGACCAAATGGCATAGTAATATAGCAGTACATGCCAAAAGGTGTGATGAAAGAAGTCGCGAGCTGGTCGGACTCTTTCATCTTGATTTGGTGATAACCTGAGTAGGCATCGAGGAATGACAGGGTTTCGCACCCAGCAGTGGAATCCACGATTTGATCGATGCGAGACAGAGGGTAGGGAACCTTCGGACATTCTTTGTTTAGACCAGTGTAGTCTACACACATCCTCCATTTCCCACCTTTCTTTTTCACAAGCACAGGGTTGGCTAACCATTCAGGATGGAATACCTCTTTGATGAACCCCGCAGCCATCAGCTTGTGGATCTCCTCGCCTATGGCTCTGCGCTTTTCTTCGTCGAAACGGCGCAGAGGCTGCTTCACGGGTCGGGCTCCAGCTTGGATATCCAGCGAGTGCTCGGCGACATCCCTCGGTATGCCAGGCATGTCCAAGGGACTCCATGCAAAAACCTCAGCGTTTGCATGGAGAAAGTCGACGAGCACTGCTTCCTATTTGGGGTCGAGCTCGGAGCCGATCCGTACTTGCTTGCAGGCGTCGTTGCTGGGGTCGAGAGGGACAAACTTAACCGCCTCTGTTGGCTCGAAGTTGCCGGTGTGGCGCTTCGCATCTGGCACCTCCTTGGAAAGGCACTCCAGGTCGGTGATGAGGGCCTCGGACTCGGTGAGGGCCTCAGCGTACTCCACGCACTCCACGTCGCATTCATACATGTGTCGTTACGTGGATCCGACGGTGATGACCCTGTTGGGGCCAGGCATCTTGAGCTTGAGGTAGGTGTAGATGGGGATGACCATGAACTTGGCGTAGCACGGCCTCCCCAGCACCGCGTGGTAGGTTCCTCGGAACCCGACCACCTCGAACGTGAGGGTTTCCTTTCAGAAGTTGGAGGGAGTCCCGAAGCAGACGGACAGATCGGGTTGTCTAAGGGGCTGGACGCGCTTCCCGGGGGTGATCCCGTGAAAGGGCACCGCACCGGCCCGGATGGTGGACAGATCAATCTGCAAGAGCCCGAGGGTCTCGGCATAGATGATGTTGAGGCTGCTGCCTCCATCCATGAGGACCATGGTGAGCCCGACGTTGCCGATGACGGGGTCGACAACGAGCGGGTACTTTCCTGGGCTCGGCACGCGGTCGGGGTGGTCGCCTTGGTCGAAGGTGATGGGCTTGTCAGACCAGTCTAGGTAGACTAGCGCCGCCACCTTCACCGAGCAGACCTCCCGGCGCTCCTGCTTGCGCTGCCGAGCCGAGGCGTTCGCCACTCGCCCACCGTAGATCATGAAACAGTCGTGGACCTCGGGGAACTCCTCTGCCTTGTCGCCCTCCTTCTTGTCGTTGTCATGGCCCTTGCCACCTTCCGCCGGGGGACCGACCTTATGGAAGTAGCGCCGAAGCATGACGCATTCCTCAAGGGTGTGCTTGACGGGACCCTGATGATAGGGGCACGACTCCTTGAGCATCTTGTCGAATAGGTTGGCCCCTCCGGGAGGCTTCCGAGGGTTCCTGTGCTCGGCGGCAGCGACAAGATCTACGTCGGCGGCGTCGCGCTTCGCTTGCGACTTCTTCTTGGCCTTCTTCTTCGTGCCACGCTGGGCAGACGCCTCGGGGACGTCTTCCTGCTGGCGCCCCTGGGGCTGCTTATCCTTCCAGAAGATGGCCTCGACCGCCTCCTGACCAGAGGCGAACTTGGTGGCGATGTCCATCAACTCGCTCGCCTTGGTGGGGTCTTGCGACCCAATTTGCTCACCAGGTCGCGACAAGTGGTGCCGGCAAGGAATGCCCCGATGACATCTGAGTCGGTGATGTTGGGCAGCTCAGTGCGCTGCTTCGAAAATCGCCGGATGTACTCCCGCAGGGACTCTCCTGGCTGTTGGCGGCAGCTTCGGAGATCCCAAGAGTTCCCAGGGCCCACGTACGTGCCCTGGAAGTTTCCAGCGAAGGCTTTGACCAGGTCGTCCTAGTTGGAAATCTGCGCAGGAGGCAGATGCTCCAGCCAGGCTCGGGCGGCGTCGGAGAGGAACAGGGGGAGGTTGCGGATGATGAGATTGTCATCGTCCGTCCCACCTAGCTGGCAGGCCAGCCGGTAGTCCGCAAGCCACAGTTTTGGCCTCGTTCCCCCCGAGTACTTAGTGATGGTAGTCGAGGCTCGGAATCGGGTCGGGAACAGCGCCCGTCGTATGGCCCGACTGAAGGCTTGCGGACCTGGTGGTTCGGGCGAGGGGCTCCGATCCTCCCCACTGTCGTAGCGTCCCCCACGCCTGGGGTGGTAGCCTCGGCGCACCTTCTCGTCGAGACAGGCTCGACGGTCACGGCGGTGGTGCTCGTTGCCGAGGCGACCTGGGGCTGCAGGTGTCGTGTCCCGCGTGCGCTCGGTGTGGACCGAGGCTTCCCGCATGAATCGGGAAGTCGCGGCGCGATGCTCCGGGGGCACCCTTGCCTTCGGGAGGCAGAGCTCTCGGCCCGTCGGACCGCGACATCCTCCAGGAGATTCTTGAGTTCTCCCTAGATACGCCGCCCCTCGGTGGTGGATGGCTCCAGCATCGCTCGGAGCAGCATTGCCGCTGCAGCCAGATTCTGGCCGACCCCGCTGGAGGCCGGGGGTAGCCTTGCCCTGGCATCGTCAGTGATACGGCGCTGGACGTCCTGGGCCCGATGACGCGCTTCTCTGGCTAGTGCTCGGCCTGCCCACTCATGCTTGATGTTTTGCCGGAGCTGCACAAGTTGTCCTGCTTCCTCGTCGAGCTTGGCCTGCATCTCGCGGATTTGCTCGAGTTGTGTGTCCTGACCCCCCGCAGGGACTGGGACCACAGCTAGCTCCCGCAGGATGTCAACGCGAGGCGTAGGCCCAGGGGGATCATCGTCCTCCGGCATACCAAGGTGGTTGCCTTCGTCGTGACCCCCTAGATCGACGTGGAAACATTCACGACTTGGGCTACAACCCTTGTTGTCAAGGCTGTAGCCATCATCGGAGCAATCGGAGAGGCAGTAGTCACATGCGGTCATGAAGTCTCGCATGGCACTAGGATTACCGAGCCCGAAGAAATCCAAACCAGAGTCGGGCTCGTCGTCTTCCTCGGAACCCAGGGGCCCGTAGGTCGAGACGACCGTCAGTCGGTCCCAGGTTGACCACATATGGTACCCCGGAAGGTTAGGATATGCCTTTATGAAAGCGCTCACCGAAGCGGGATCGCTTGGTGGATCGAAGCTGAATCTAAAAGGCAAAGGTTGGAAAACGGACGGTACCTCTCGATCGATGGACGGTGACGAAGCCGCATCGGGGACGGACTGCACCGTTATCTTAGGTACGAGGCTAACGCCCAGCAAGTCCTCCGCGAGAGTGCTGGCGTCATTTGTCCGCTTGGGGTTGGCATGTTGTGGGGAAACGACACTCGCCGTCGTCTCAGGCGCGTGGTCAACGCCCGACATGTCCCCCGCTGGGGTGTCGGCGTCGTCGACTCGCTCGACAGCCGACGAGGTGCCACCTCCTGCTTGGCCACGATTGCCCCGCCTCCTCCTCCTGCGGCGAGGAAGGCGACGGGACAAACCCGGATGCTGCTCTTTGAGAGCATCTAGAGGGGGGGGTGAATAGGTGATCCTGTAAAACTTGAAAACTTAAGCCACAAAAACTTGGTTAAGCGTTAGCACAGTAAATGCCAAGTGGCTAGAGAGGAGTCTCAACAAAACACAATAACCACATGAAATCAATCACAGAGATGGCACGATGGTTATCCCATGGTTCGGCCAAGACCAACGCTTGCCTACTCCACGTTGTGGTGTCCCAACGGACGAGGGTTGCAATCAACCCCTCTCAAGCGGTCCAAAGACCCACTTGAATACCACGGTGTTTTGCTTGCTTTTCTCAATCCCGTTTGCGAGGAATCTCCACAACTTGGAGCCTCTCGCCCTTACACTTGAAGTTCACAAAGAAGCACAGAGCAAGGGAGGATTAGCAACGCACACAAGACACAAGAATCAGAGTGTCTACACGCACACAAGTCGCAACAAGAGCTCGCAACACAACCCAATGAGTTCACAACTCCACTAGAGCTCTATATGCTATCACAAAGAAACAAATGCGCGGAATCGAGGTCTTGGTGCTTAGGAATGTTGTAGGAATGCTTGGTGTTCTCCTCCATGCGCCTAGGGGTCCCTTTTATAGCCCCAAGGCAGCTAGGAGCCGTTGAGAGCATTCTAGGAAGGCTGATCTTGCCTTCTGTCGACTGGCGCACCGGACAGTCCGGTGCCCGATTTCCTTCCAAAAATGGCGCAGTCGAACGTTGGCAGCCTGAGAGCCGTTGGCGCACCGGACATGTCCGGTGCACACCGGACAGTCCGGTGCCCCCTTCTAGCCGTTGGCTCGGCCACGTGTCCCGCGCAGATTGCGTGGCCGACCGTTGGCCCAGCCGACCGTTGGCTCACCGGACAGTCCGGTGCACACCGGACAATCCGGTGAATTATAGCCGTACGTCGCCGGTGAATTCCCGAGAGCGGCCACTTCGCTCGAGCCAGCCTGGCGCACCGGACACTGTCCGGTGCACCACCGGACAGTCCAGTGCTCCCAGACTTGGCTGCTCGAGCCAAGACATTTTCAATTGGATTTTTCCTGTTTCCAGCACTTAGACACAATACATTAGTCCATAAAACAATATACTAAGTTTGAGAAACATACCTTTATCCTTGATTTGTACTTTGTCCACCATTTTACACTTAGGCACTTGTGTTGGGCACTAAATCACCAAAATACTTAGAAATGGCCCAAGGGCACATTTCCCTTTCAATCTCCCCCTTTTTGGTGATTTATGCCAACACAACATAAAGCAAGTAGAACAAGTACAAAATCAATTCAAATAAGAACCCAAAATTGTTTTGATTCAATTTTGACATATATGGATCATCCTTTGCCACCACTTGGTTTGTTTTTGCAAATCAAACTCAATTTCCTATCTCTAAATCAAATCCACTTGTAGAGACATAAAGAGAGGTATTCCTAAAGAAATTTATCAGGAATTTCAAAAACTCCCCCTTTTTCCCATAATCAACATTTCTCCCCACAAGAAGCCAACTTTTGACAAGAGAGACAATAAAAGAGTTTTGACAAACCAAAAGCTCTATTTTACTATTTTCAAAATCTCTCAAGTGGTAGCTGATCCATTTACCGCTTTGGCCTTTATTTTCTCCCCCTTTGGCATCAAGCACCAAAACAGAATCAATCTTGGCCCCTTTAACCCCAATTGCCTCACCAAAATCTTCAACTAAGAGCAAATAGGCAATAAGAGGATAAAGATGAACTTGGAAAAGTTACTCTTTTCATCGGAGTGCAGTGGAAGTCTTGCATGGTCCAAGTCCACCTTTTCCCATTCAATCCTCCTTTGAGACTAAAACAAACTCAAACACATGGTTAGTTTTCAAAGGGTCAAGTTGTAACCCATCTCCCCCTAAGTATGTGCATCACTTGCACAAGGACTTGTCAGATCCAGGGAGTGCTTGTACAACTTAAGCACCACAATAAGCAACAAAATGCAGAATGAACATGATCAAGGCATAAACACATGTATGCTACAATTCAATCCAAGTTCCGTGAATGTAAGACATTTAGCTCACTACGCAGCCTGCAAAAGGTCTTCTCATCTAAAGGCTTGGTGAAGATATCGGCTAGCTGGTTCTCGGTGCTAACATGAAACACTTCGATATCTCCCTTTTGCTGGTGGTCTCTCAAAAAGTGATGCCGGATGTCAATGTGCTTTGTGCGGCTGTGCTCAACAGGATTTTCCGCTATTCGGATAGCACTCTCATTATCACATAGGAGTGGGACTTTGCTCAGATTGTAGCCAAAGTCCCGGAGGGTTTGCCTCATCCAAAGTAGTTGTGCGCAACACTGTCCTGCGGCAACATACTCGGCCTCAGCGGTGGATAGGGCAATAGAAGTTTGTTTCTTAGAGTTCCACGACACCAGGGACCTTCCTAAGAATTGGCATGTCCCCGATGTACTCTTCCTATCGACCTTACATCCAGCATAGTCGGAATCTGAATATCCAATCAAGTCAAAGTTAGACCCCTTTGGATACCAGATCCCGAAGCAAGGCGTAGCGACTAAATATCGAAGAATCCGCTTCACAGCCACTAAGTGACACTCCTTAGGATCCGATTGAAATCTAGCACACATGCATACGCTAAGCATAATATCCGGTCTACTAGCACACAAATAAAGTAAAGACCCTATCATAGACCGGTATGCTTTTTGATCAACGGACTTACCTCCTTTGTTGAGGTCGGTGTGCCCGTCAGTTCCCATTGGCGTCTTTGCGGGCTTGGCGTCCTTCATCCCAAACCGCTTTAGCAAGTCTTGCGTGTACTTTGTTTGGGAGATGAAGATGCCGTCCTTGAGTTGCATCACTTGGAACCCAAGGAAGTAGTTCAACTCGCCCATCATCGACATCTCGAATTTCTGCGTCATCACCCTGCTAAACTCTTTACAAGACTTTTGGTTAGTAGAACCAAATATTATGTCATCGACATAAATTTGGCACACAAAAAGATCGCCATCACAAGTCTTAGTGAAAAGAGTTGGATTGGCTTTCCCAACCTTGAAAGCATTAGCAATTAAAAAGTCTAAGGCATTCATACCATGCTCTTGGGGCTTGCTTAAGTCCATAGAGCGCCTTAGAGAGCTTACACATGTGGTCGGGGTACCGTTCATCCTCGAAACCAGGGGGTTGCTCCATGTACACCTCCTCCTTGATCGGCCCGTTGAGGAAAGCGCTCTTCACATCCATTTGGTACAACCTGAAAGAATGGTGAGCGGCATATGCTAGCAAAATACGAATTGATTCTAGCCTAGCCACAGGAGCGAATGTCTCCTCAAAGTCCAAACCTACGACTTGGGCATAACCTTTTGCCACAAGTCGAGCCTTGTTCCTCGTCACCACCCCGTGCTCGTCCTGTTTGTTGCGAAACACCCATTTGGTTCCCACAACATTTTGCTTGGGACGAGGCACCAGTGTCCAAACTTCATTGCGCTTGAAATTGTTGAGTTCCTCCTGCATGGCCAACACCCAGTCCGGATCTAGCAAGGCCTCTTCTACCCTGAAAGGCTCAATAGAAGAGACAAAGGAGTAATGCTCACAGAAATTAACTAATCTTGAACGAGTAGTTACTCCCTTGCTAATATCACCCAATATTTGGTCGACGGGATGATCCCTTTGGATCGTCGCTCGAACTTGGGTTGGAGGTGCCTGAGGTGCTTCTTCCTCTTCAACTTGATCATCCTGTGCTCCCCCTTGATCATGCGCCTCCACTTGAGGTACCTGTTCGTCATCTTGGGTTGGGGGATGCACCATAGTTGAGGAAGACGGTTGATCTTGCTCCAATTGTTCTTGAGGCCGCACAT
Source organism: Zea luxurians (assembly GCA_029449295.1). Classification (NCBI taxonomy): domain Eukaryota; kingdom Viridiplantae; phylum Streptophyta; class Magnoliopsida; order Poales; family Poaceae; genus Zea; species Zea luxurians. The sequence continues at coordinate 4,536,279 of JAOPSE010000090.1, forward strand.
CTCCAATCGCCATGGTGCGTATCGCGGCCGTTGGAACATCTTCTTCATCTACATCATCAAGATCAACAACTTGCTCTTTTGGAGAGCCATTAGTCTCATCAAATACAACGTCGCTAGAGACTTCAACCAAACCCGATGATTTGTTGAAGACCCTATACGCCTTTGTATTTGAATCATAACCTAATAAAAACCCTTCTACAGCTTTGGGAGCAAATTTAGAGGTTCTACCTTTCTTCACAAGAATATAACACTTGCTCCCAAATACACGAAAGTAAGATACATTGGGTTTGTTACCAGTTAGCAGCTCATATGAAGTCTTTTTGAGGAGGCGGTGAAGGTAGACCCTGTTGATGGCGTGGCAAGCCGTGTTCACGGCTTCCGACCAAAAACGCTCGGGGTCTTGAACTCTCCAAGCATAGTCCTCGCCATATCAATGAGCGTCCTGTTCTTCCTCTCTACCACGCCATTTTACTGAGGTGTGTAGGGAGCGGAGAACTCATGCTTGATCCCCTCCTCCTCAAGGAACTCCTCCACTTGAAGGTTCTTGAACTCGGACCCATTGTCGCTTCTTATCTTCTTCACCTTGAGCTCAAACTCATTTTGAGCTCTCCTTAGGAAGCGTTTGAGGGTCCCTTGGGTTTCAGACTTATCCTGCAAAAAGAACACCCAAGTGAAGCGGGAAAAGTCATCAACAATAACTAGACCATACTTACTTCCTCCTATGCTCAAATAGGCGACGGGTCTGAAGAGGTCCATATGCAGCAGCTCCAGAGGTCTTGAAGTGGTCATCACATTCTTGCTGTGATGTGCTCCTCCCACTTGTTTACCTGCTTGACAAGCTGCACAAGGTCTATCTTTTTCGAATTGCACGTTAGTCAAACCTATCACGTGTTCTCCCTTTAGAAGCTTGTGAAGGTTCTTCATCCCCACATGTGCTAAGCGGCGATGCCACAGTCAGCCCATGCTAGTCTTAGCAATTAAGCATGCATCTAGACCGGCCTCCTCTTTTGCAAAATCAACTAAATAAAGTTTGTCGTCTAATACACCCTTAAAAGCTAATGAACCATCACTTCTTCTAAAGACAGACACATCTATATTTGTAAATAGACAATTATATCCCATATTACATAATTGACTAACAGATAGTAAATTATATCCAAGAGACTCAACTAAAAACACATTAGAGATAGAGTGCTCATTTGATATTGCAATCTTGCCTAAACCTTTCACCTTGCCTTGGTTCCCATCACCGAATATGATTGAATCTTGGGAATCCTTATTCTTGACGTAGGAGGTGAACATCTTCTTCTCCCCCGTCATATGGTTTGTGCATCCGCTGTCGATAATCCAGGTTGAACCCCCGGATGCATAAACCTGCAAGGCAAATTTAGGCTTGGGTCTTAGGTACCCAACTCTTGTTGGGTCCTACAAGGTTAGTCACAATTGTCTTAGGGACCCAAATGCAAGTTTTATCACCCTTGCATTTTGCTCCTAATTTCCTAGCAACTATCTTCCTATCCTTTCTACAAATAGCAAAGGAAGCATTTAAAGCATGATAAATTGTAGAGGGTCCATTCATAACTTTCCTAGGAACATGAACAATATTCTTTCTAGGCACATGATGAATATTTTTCCTAGGCATATCTCTACCATGCATATAGGAAGAACTGGAAGCAAACATAGCATAAGAATCATAGGCATGTGAATCAAAAGCATTACAACTCCTATGAGACTGTCTTCTATCATTGTACATAAAAGCATGGTTCCTTTTAGTACTACTTGCCATAGGGGCTTTCCCTTTCTCCTTGGCGGAGATGGGAGCCTTATGGCTTGTTAAGTTCTTGGCTTCCCTCTTGAAGCCAAGCCCATCCTTAATTGAGGGGTGTCTACCAACCATGTAGGCATCCCTAGCAAATTTTAGTTTATCAAAATCACTTTTGCTAGCCTTAAGTTGGGCATTAAGACTAGTATTTCATCATTTAACTTTGCAATAGAAGCTATGTGTTCACTACAAGCATCAATATCAAAATCTTTACATCTATTGCAAATAACAACATTTTCTACACAAGTTGTTGATTTACTAGCTATTTCTAACTTAGCATTCAAATCATCATTAATGCTCCTTAAGCTAGAAATTGTCTCATGGCAAGAAGATAATTCACAAGAAAGCATTTCATTTCTCTTAACTTCTAAGGCATGAGATTTTTGTGCTTCTACAAATTTGTCATGTTCTTCATACAACAAATCCTCTTGTTTTTCTAAAAGCCTATTCTTATCATTCAAGGCATCAATCAATTCATTAATTTTATCTACCTTGGTTCTATCTAGGCCCTTAAATAAACATGAATAATCTATTTCATCCTCATCACTAGATTCGTCCTCACTTGAAGAAGCATAAGTAGAGTTTCGAGTACATACCTTCTTCTCCCTTGCCATAAGGCATGTGTGACGCTCGTTGGGGAAGAGGGATGACTTGTTGAAGGCGGTGGCGGCGAGTCCTTCATTGTCGGAGTCGGACGAGGAGCAATCCGAATCCCACTCCTTGCCAAGATGTGCCTCGCCCTTTGCCTTCTTATAGTTCTTCTTCTTCTCCCTCTTGTTCCCTTGATCCTGATCACTATCATTGTCGGGACAGTTAGCAATAAAATGACCAAGCTTACCACATTTGAAGCATGAGCGCTTCCCCTTTGTCTTGGTCTTGCTTGGCTGCCCCTTGCGACCCTTTAGCGCCGTCTTGAATCTCTTGATGATGAGGGTCATCTCTTCATCATTAAGTCCGGCCGCCTCAATTTGTGCCACCTTGCTAGGTAGCGCCTCCTTGCTTCTTGTTGCCTTGAGAGCAAGGGGTTGAGGCTCGTTGATTGGACCATTCAATGCGTCGTCCACGTATCTTGCCTCCTTGATCATCATTCGCCCGCTCACGAACTTTCCAAGTATCTCCTCGGGCGTCATCTTGGTGTACCTAGGATTCTCACGAATATTGTTCACAAGATGAGGATCAAGGACAGTGAAAGACCTTAGCATTAGGCGGACGACGTCGTGGTCCGTCCATCGTGTGCTTCCATAGCTTCTTATCTTGTTGACAAGGGTCTTGAGCCGGTTGTACGTTTGGGTTGGCTCTTCTCCCCTTATCATCGTGAATCTCCTGAGTTCGCTCTCCACCAACTCCATCTTGGTGAGCATTGTGACGTCGTTCCCCTCATGAGAGATTTTGAGGGTGTCCCATATTTGCTTGGCGTTATCCAAGCCGCTCACTTTGTGGTATTCATCCCTGCACAATGAAGCTAGAAGAACAGTAGTAGCTTGTGCATTCTTATGAATTTGCTCATTAATGAACATGGGACTATCCGTACTATCAAAGTGCATTTCACTCTCTACAATCTCCCATATACTAGGATGGAGAGAGAATAGGTGACTACGCATTTTGTGGCTCCAAAATCCGTAGTCCTCCCCATCAAAGTGTGGAGGCTTGCCGAGAGGAATGGAGAGCAAATGTGAATTTGAACTTTGAGGAATACGCGAATAATCGAAAGAAAAGTTTGAGTTAACCGTCTTTCGTTTGTCGTAGTCATTGTCGTCGTTGTCCTTATGAGAGGAAGTGGATTCATCACTGTCGTCGTAGTAGACGATCTCCTTGATGCGTCTCGTCTTCTTCTTCCTTCCATCTTTGCGTCTATGGCCCGAGCCCGAGTCGGTAGGCTTATCATCCTTAGGCTCGTTGATGAAAGACTCCTTCTCTTTATCGTTGATCACGATTCCCTTCCCCTTAGGATCCATCTCTTCGGGCGATTAGTCCCTTTGTGAAGAGAACGGCTCCGATACCAATTGAGAGCACCTAGAGGGGGGGTGAATAGGTGATTCTGTAAAACTTGAAAACTTAAGCCACAAAAACTTGGTTAAGCGTTAGCACAGTAAATGCCAAGTGGCTAGAGAGGAGTCTCAACAAAACACAATAACCACATGAAATCAATCACAGAGATGGCACGATGGTTATCCCGTGGTTCGGCCAAGACCAACGCTTGCCTACTCCACGTTGTGGCGTCCCAACGGACGAGGGTTGCAATCAACCCCTCTCAAGCGGTCTAAAGACCCACTTGAATACCACGGTGTTTTGCTTGCTTTTCTCAATCCCGTTTGCGAGGAATCTCCACAACTTGGAGCCTCTCGCCCTTACACTTGAAGTTCACAAAGAAGCACAGAGCAAGGGAGGATTAGCAACGCACACAAGACACAAGAATCAGAGTGTCTACACACACAAGTCGCAACAAGAGCTCGCAACACAACCCGATGAGTTCACAACTCCACTAGAGCTCTATATGCTATCACAAAGAAACAAATGCGCGGAATCGAGGTCTTGGTGCTTAGGAATGTTGTAGGAATGCTTGGTGTTCTCCTCCATGCGCCTAGGGGTCCCTTTTATAGCCCCAAGGCAGCTAGGAGCCGTTGAGAGCATTTTAGGAAGGCTGATCTTGCCTTCTGTCGACTAGCGCACCGGACAGTCCGGTGCACACCGGACACTGTCCGGTGCCCGATTTCCTTCCAAAAATGGCGCAGTCGACTGTTGGCAGCCTGAGAGCCGTTGGCGCACCGGACATGTCCGGTGCACACCGGACAGTCCGGTGCCCCCTTCTAGCCGTTGGCTCGGCCACGTGTCCCGCGTAGATTGCGCGGCCGACCGTTGGCCCGGCCGACCGTTGGCTCACCGGACAGTCCGGTGCACACCGGACAGTCCGGTGCACACCGGACAGTCCGGTGCACACCGGACAGTCCGGTGAATTATAGCCGTACGTCGCCGATGAATTCCTGAGAGCGGCCACTTCGCTCGAGCCAGCCTGGCGCACCGGACACTGTCCGGTGCACCACCGGACAGTCCGGTGCTCCCAGACTTGGCTGCTCGAGCCAAGACATTTTCAATTGGATTTTTCCTGTTTCCAGCACTTAGACACAATACATTAGTCCATAAAACAATGTACTAAGTTTGAGAAACATACCTTTATCCTTGATTTGTACTTTGTCCACCATTTTACACTTAGGCACTTGTGTTGGGCACTAAATCACCAAAATACTTAGAAATGGCCCAAGGGCACATTTCCCTTTCACTCTTCCGCCACAGGGGGAAAACGTCGCCGATTCTGCCGCCGCCGGGCGGGCTGACGGAGCGTCATTGTCGCTGCCGCGCTGCGGGGGAAGAAGTACCATGTCGTAGCTGCCGTCGAGGGACATGAACTCGAAACTCCCGAAACGGAGCAGCGTCTCGGGCTGAAGAGGTTGCTGGAGACTACCCACCTAGAACTCAACGGGAAGTTGTTTGTCAACACGCAGCAGGCCCCTACCTGGCGCGCCAACTGTCGGCGTTTCGACCACGAGGGGTCCCTGGACCGACGAGTAAAATTGTCACTTGCGTGCCCCAGCCCAGATGGGTTGGCGCGAGATGGAACACGAAGGGGGGAAAACTGCGACTCGTGTTATCCTGCGCCAGAGTGGGTGCGCTTGCAGTAGGGGTTACAAGCATTCGCGAGGGAGAGAGAGAGTGTGTGAGCCGGTTCGTCAGCCCGTCCTCCCGCGCAACCACCCTCTCGTATGAGGGCCCTAGCCCTTCCTTTTATAGATGCAAGGAGAGGGTCCAGGTGTACAATGGGGGAGTGTAGCAATATGCTAACGTGTCCGGCAGAGAGGAGCCAGAGCCCTATGTACATGCCAACGTGGCTGTCGGAGAGGTGCTAAAGCCCTGTGTACGCGATGTCGTGGCCGTCGAAGGAGCGTTTGAGCTCTATAGAAGCACAGCTGTCGGGGCTGTTGGGACCTTGCTGACGTCTCCTTGCTTCCGTAGGGGGCTTAGAACCACCGTCGTCATGGGCGCGCGCGGGGAGCCATCATTACTTGTTACCGGGACGAGCCTAGATGGGACGCCGGTCTTGTTCCCCCGTAGACTGAGCTAGCTAGGGGTAGGGTAATGATGTACCCCCTGCGGCGTGGTCGGTCCGAGCCCAAGGTCAGGCGAGGCGGAGACTCCTCCTGAGGTCGAGGTCGGGGTCGGGCGAGGACGCGATTCCTCCCGAGGTCGAGGTTGAGGCCGGGCCCTGAGGTCGGGCGAGGCGGAGACCACCTTCCGAGGTCGAGGTTGAGGCCGAGCCCTGGGGGTCGGGCGAGGCAGAGACCACCTTCCGAGGCCGAGGCGGGGGGCCGAGCGCTGGGGTCGAGCGAGGCGGAGACTTCCTCCTGAGGCCGAGGCCTAAGGTCGGGCGAGGCGGAGCTTCCTGTTGCGCCTGAGGTTGGACTCAGCTGCTGTCAGCCTCACCCTGGCGAGTGGCACAGCAGTCAGAGAGGGGCGAGCGGCGCTGTTTTCCTGTCAGGTCAGTCAGTGGGAGGGCGAAGCGACTGCGGTCACTTCGACCTTGCCGACTGAGGCACGCGTGTCAGGATAAGGCGCCAGGCGATCCTTGCATTGAATGTGCCTGCGATACGGTCGGTTGGTGAGGTGATTTTGCCAAGGTTGCTTCACTATGAAGCCTGCCTGAGCTGGGCTTCGGGCGAGTCGAGGGTGCGCCCGTTGCTTGAGGAGGCCCTCGGGCGAGGCGTGAATTCGGTTGGGACTACTGTTCTCGCCCGAGGCTGGGCTCGGGCGAGGCAAGATTGCGTCCCTTGAGTAGACGAAGCCTTGACCTGAATTGCGCCCATCAGTCTCTGCAGTTTGTGCTGATGGTGATTACCAGCCGAGTTTAGGAGTGTTGGGGGTACCCCTAATTATGGTACCCGACAGGTATGTTGTTACTTTATCATTTCCCTAATGTGTTGAATGCATGATTGCTTTGTGTAGACATCGAGCAGTCCGTGGTTCCTGAGTGTGTTGCCGAAGACTTCCCTGAGCAGCAACCTGGTGGAGGCAAGTGTCCTCTGACCCATTATGTTCTACTTACTTATTAATTCACTATCTTGTATTACTTAATTGAATCCTAAGGATTGACTAGCTTTGTGTTTACCTTGTCCTTGATCACCTTTTGAGTTATTATGTTAGCTTCATGCTATTGCTTTACAGAAATCAACGAACATGATGAGATTATTTATGATACGATGATGTTATCTTGATTGTGATGATGAACTGTGATACTTTAGGGGACTAAGGTTGTTTCCTGAGTATCTCTCCGTAAGGACCTGGTTGTTGAGAGACCACCCGGGATAACAGTACAACCAAGAGGGTAGAATGGGATGCCCTTAGCTGATTAATTAGAGGAACTTAAGGCATAGTAGGCTTCGCCATAGGGCCATCAATGGGGTCTGGGCATAGTACTTGCTCTACCGAGGCTGGTTACCAAGGTTCTTTTGATTTGGTTTTGTTAGTCACCCTTCCTGTGGGGAGAAGTACTGCGTTTATCAAACTAGAGAAACCTAATGGTCGACTATGACCTCTGGGAAATCTTTGTAAAGGCTACATAGTGAAACCTTGCCTACTCACCTTAGTAGTGTTTGAGGGTTTGATCGACCCGAGGTAAAAAGAGATCACAACTCGTGGGTAAAGTGTGCAACCTCTGCATAGTGTTAGAAACTGGTTTATCATCCATGCTCACGGTTAAGAGCAGCCTTAGGATCCTCTTTGATTAGAATAACTCTGGATACTTTTATGATGATGATTAATGGTCATGATTATGACTATGGTTTCTAGTATTTCCTCTTCGAGGTAGTACTTTTGGGTAATAACGAGGGTTTATTACTAAAACTTGGCTTTTCTACTAGTAATAAATACCTGACAAACTAAAAGCAACTACTTTAAGCTTAACCCCACATACAGCTAGTCCACTTTAGCCAAACGGGATAATTGCTGAGTACGTTGATGTGTACTCACCCTTGCTTTAAACCCCCCCCCCCCCAAACTTCAGGTTGTCCCCATTGCAAGGCAACATGGAGGACTTTCAGGAGTTTCAGGACTACGATGAGTTCTAGTTGTGTTTAGTGGCAAACCCCCAGTCAGCTGCCTATGAAGGCCTTATCTTCTACATTTCGTATTATGCACTTTGATTATGTTAATGACTATGTTAAATTGACTCTGTGGATGTCTTGGACATCTTGAGGTAATAAAGTACTATTTCCGCTATTATTTTGAGCACTGTGTGATGATGTCCAACTATGTAATCGCTATGTACGTGAGTTTCTGATCCTGGCACGTACATGGTTCGCATTCGGTTTGCCTTCCAAAACCAGGTGTGACACTAACCTACCTTATATACTTGACAGTGTTAGGGTTACATGGTTAAGCATATCACTATTGCTATGCCTACATTTGTGGAGTCGTCTACAACTAACCAGGAGTGTGTGAATCTCTGCTCGTCTTACCTTGTCTTCTACATGCGCGAGAGTTGGTTGTAAAGACTTCATGCCCACATCTTTGAGTTCTTCGTTATCCATTGGTTGAGCCCGACTGAATTGCCTGCAAGGGCCATTTGTCTACTCCTAATCAAACATTTCCACGGCCCATAGGCTAAATCCGTGTCACCGAGACCCAGGGATATTTATCCCCCACACATGTGGTTATGGTTGGTAGCTCCTCTTGGCGGCAGCGGGAGTGTGGTTGTGTATCCCGACCCCATCGTCCAATAGGTTAGGTGTTTCTCCCTTCTTCTATAGAAACAATTTGGCGCGCTGAATTTTGCTCGACACAAGTTCTTTCTTGAAGTTGATAAACAATTGGCTAACTTGGCTAACTGTGAATAGTCCTTTGCAGAGTAATAAAAATTATAGTTTGGTTCTTTATGACTTATTAACCTTACAGGCAACTTTACCTTACTATGCAATATAGGGTCCATACCAGATTCCTCCCCATACACATCTTTTATTGTGTATACCCCCTCTAATCACTAGTGCGTATACTTACCAAAGTTTATATTTCAATTCAAGATTGAGTTTGGTTAATCCATCTTTAGCATGTCGCTTCCCTGTGGAAAATACGATACCTTGAATACTTCCAATGAAGGGCTACAATAGGACTCCGTACACTTGTAGGCTAAAATCCAATTGGCATAAGAACCGTCGAGGGTTATTGTTTTATATGTTTCCATTTTTTCAGATTTGAATTTAAATTTGGTTTTCAAATTCAAATCAAATGAGCTCTAAATCACTTCAAAAATTTACAAAAAAACAGAAATATTCAGATGAACATGTTTGTGAATTTTGGCTCTTTTCTTGGTCATAATTTTTGTATAAAAATAATCTCCCCTTTTGAAGTGATTTTGGATTCTTTTGAAAAAATATAGGGTAAATGTGCTTAAGGAGGAGAAAAAATTTATTCCCTCGAAATTGTAACGTGTTGTTATTGGGTTTAAAGAAAATTTATAACAAGCAAAAGTACGGTAACTTCAAAAAAAATTTGTTATTTAGTTGATGAATACTCCCTCTGGTACTAAAAAATCATTTTGGACAAGGTTTAAATCAAACATATAAAACTTTGACTACTAATAACAGTTTTGTTATTTAGTTTTAAAATCTAATAGACATATATATAGATTTATCATAAAAAGTACTTTTGTAAAAATATAAATATATTAAGAGTTTATTTATATTTAAAAAATAGTCAAGGCTATATTTTAGAGATCGTGTCGCTGTCTTAAATAACTTGTATTTTGATAGCGGAGGAATTAAGAGCTAGAGTCTGAACGAATGAACCATTTCTTCCCATCTAGTGGCTTACAAAATATTCTATCCATTTTCTTTTTAGTTGTCGCTGGATAGTTTAATTTTGCATTATGTAGCGATAACTAAAATAAAACAGAGAGAGCACGTGGTTTGGAGAAGAAATAACACCAAGCGTGGGTGGAGAAAAATGAAAATTAGGGAGAGAGAGAGAGAAAAGATACAGCGAAAAGAGTGTGGCTAGATTTGGCTCCCTCACACATGGCGCGCGGGGATTAGAAGACCCGGATTACACCTCATCGCCACCTTATCTGTGACCGCTCGCAATCCCCGCTGCCATGTCGCCACGCGGCGGCCGTAGGATATCAGCATATACGCCTCCTCCCTGAACTAAGAGAGCAGCTCACTCCCGCTGCCCAGTCCTCGCCACCGCCCACTCCGTCGCCAACCAATGGCCTCCGCCATGGAGCTCTCGCTCCTCAACCCCGCCGCGACGCACCGCCACCGCGGCGGCCTCGCCGGCCTGCCCCTCGCGCGGCGCTCCGTGGTCCGCTTCCGCGTGTCCGCCTCCGCCGCGGCCGCCGCGCCGCCCAAGTCCTCGGGCCCCAAGAAGCGGGGCAAGACGGAGATCCAGGAGACGCTGCTCACGCCCCGGTTCTACACCACGGACTTCGACGAGATGGAGCGCCTCTTCAACGCCGAGATCAACAAGCAGCTCAACCAGGCAGAGTTCGACGCGCTGCTGCAGGAGTTCAAGACGGACTACAACCAGACCCACTTCGTGCGCAACCCCGAGTTCAAGGCCGCCGCCGACAGGATGGAGGGCCCGCTCCGCCAGATCTTCGTCGAGTTCCTCGAGCGCTCCTGCACCGCCGAGTTCTCCGGCTTCCTCCTCTACAAGGAGCTCGGCCGCAGGCTCAAGGTTCCTTCCTGCTCCTTTCGTCGTGCATTTCCTCGACCGCCTGGTGGGCGTGTGTGCTGATGCCCTGCTTTTTCCTCTGCAGAAAACCAACCCGGTCGTGGCGGAGATCTTCTCGCTCATGTCAAGGGACGAGGCGCGCCATGCTGGGTACGCACCTACCTTATCTCTTTTCATCCATTCGGGGAGAAATTCAGCTGAAAGTTTCATGCGATTTGCACTCACTGTGTAGGTTCTTGAACAAGGGGCTGTCTGACTTCAACTTGGCGCTGGACCTGGGGTTCCTGACCAAGGCTAGGAAGTACACCTTCTTCAAGCCCAAGTTCATCTTCTACGCCACCTACCTGTCCGAGAAGATCGGGTACTGGAGGTACATCACCATCTTCAGGCACCTCAAGGCGAACCCGGAGTACCAGGTGTACCCCATCTTCAAGTACTTCGAGAACTGGTGCCAGGACGAGAACAGGCACGGCGACTTCTTCTCTGCCCTGCTCAAGGCTCAGCCGCAGTTCCTCAATGACTGGAAGGCCAAGCTCTGGTCACGGTTCTTCTGCCTCTCGGTAATTTCGAGCTACTCTTCTGTTATATACGTCGATTAGCTCCATAGGTTGCTGCGCCCCACTCCTAACAGCTGTGTTACTATATGACCTTTTGCAGGTGTATGTGACCATGTACCTGAATGACTGCCAACGCACTGCATTCTATGAGGGAATTGGTCTGGACACCAAAGAATTCGACATGCATGTGATCATCGAGGTATAAATGAGCTGCATTTTATCATTTCATTTCCACCTGTTTGCCATACATAGTTCATACTTTTCTGAACAATGTCATTACAAAAGGTTAGGAATTCACATGAAATTTCTTAGAGTTCGCCGTCGACGCTTGGGAGAATCTATGATTTGCTTCTAGAAATGTTGGCGCGAATTAAGACCGCTACTGACGATGTAAAAAATATGCGTACCCATGCAGACCAACCGCACAACGGCGAGGATCTTCCCTGCTGTCCTAGACGTCGAGAACCCCGAGTTCAAGAGGAAGCTTGACAGGATGGTTGAGATCAACCAGAAGATCATTGCTGTGGGAGAGTCCGACGAAATCCCCCTAGTGAAGAACCTGAAGAGGATTCCTCTTGTCGCCTCTCTGGTGTCCGAGATCATCGCCGCATACCTCATGCCCCCCATCGAGTCTGGTTCGGTTGATTTCGCCGAATTTGAGCCCCGGCTCGTTTACTGATTCTGTACAAAGATTTATCATTGAGTTATTCACCCTGAAAGACAAGCTGGTGGTGCTTTCTGCCGAAGGGGCCTTGAATGAATGGTGAAAACCGCTGGATGGTTAGAGGATCTGCATCTTCTTGTGTTCTTCTGTAAAATACTGAGACTTGGGCAGCATAAAAAGCTTGGCAAATTTCTGTTGTGTGGCATCTCCATGTAAGTAACAGTGGACTGCATCAGAAGCGAGCGTTCCAGTTTTGCGACAGAAAGGGGCGTCCGAAGTTGTTGTACTGCTAATGAACGTCGAACTAGCATGATAAATGTATCCCAGCACATTTGGTTGATTGTGTAACACTAGAAAGCCATTGAACAGCGTTTGGCTATGATGATGTACCATCTGAATTTACATAGCTCCTTTTGTTTTAGCGATGCCATTGTCATGCATCATGAGTGACGTCTACAAACATTTGTAAGAAAATCGTGGTAGAAGATTGTCAGTATTAGCATGGCCCTTTCATCACAAATTCACAATCATATTACGTTCGGAAACTCTACCATTTGCGTTGTTAAACCACACACATTTTTAGAAGAAGGTAAAACACGTAAGTTTAATGTAACAAAGTTGAATTCATATACATGGTTATAAGACATAGGAGTGCCCGTGGGCATTTGTATATTGCTCTTCAGGCTATTGTCACAGTTTCTTTGCAACTTTTTGGGTATACGGCCCTATTAGACAATGCTCTGGTAGACTTAGATCTATACCTGATTAAAACAACAATGGGTGATTTTAGGCTGTCCGCAGCAGATCGTGTAAAATAGGATATTGTTGTGCTACGTTTGCCGCTTGGCTTAGATGGAGGCTAGATGCTAGCAGGCTATATTGTAAACCAGTCACTAATAAGACCTGCTAACTCAATATTAGTCCATGTTGATGTTGGTGATGGCGCTCTTAGAGCATCTCCAACAACGTGACCTATAAAAATGTCTTATAATTTAAAAATAAGTAAATTTTATAGAATTTAGGGCACCAACAAAACACCCCGTTCCAACAGTAAAGCCTCAAATCTAGATTATAGGGCAGCCCACTACGGTGTAGTATATTTGAGGCACTTGAGAGGGTGCCCTATAGTTTTTTGACAAAATTTGTTGAATTGAGGCACTGTTGGAGTGGTTTTCCTGTGTAGAGCCCTATATTTCGATTTGAGGCATTAGTTTGAGGCATTGTTGGAGATGCTCTTATGCATTTATCTATGCCTCAACAAAGTTCACTGTTATGCACATTTTTAATTAATATTTTAGTTATTTTTGTAGTCTATATTTTGTTTGAGGTGGTTTTATCTATTATTTCTAGAGTTTACCAGGAAACTTAAATTAACAATCAAATTCCACTTTTTTATGCAATCTTGTGTCTTGTCACACATTGTTGATATATGTTATTACCAATGGTTTGATAGGTTAGACTGCATTTGATGAGTCTAGATTATAACATTATCTCCAATATTTTGATGTGTTGTGATCCGTGTGGTATGATTTGTTGTAAGTTGTAACTGTGGTCGAAGCTGAAAAGAAACAAAGAAAATTTGAAGAGAAATAAAGGACATGACGTTGATTTGAAAGAATTTTTTTTGCAAAGAGCTGCTAACAGAAGAAAACTCAAGAGCACACTCATGACAATATCCATACGGATCCCTCCACAACTAAAGAGGGTTAGATGCAGTTGGTGGTCTACGAAGGTCGATCTAAATATACAAGTGGCAGTGGGGCCTAAATATGCTGCAACTATTTCAATCATTTGAGTTCGTTTTATGATGCACTTGATGAATGAAATATTTGGACACTCAAAAAAAGTATGCATTGCTTTGCAAAGGAGAAAGCAAAGTATTGTAAATGCAATGGATCTTTTTGGGTTCACTAAGGTGGAACTTAGTGTTTTGAGAGAAGATGATGGATGGAACAAATTTCTTGAAAAGGTCAATTCTTTTTGTGAGAAGCACAAAGTTAAAGTGGTTGATATGGATGTGAGTTCACTAAGGTGGAACTTAGTGTTTTGAGAGAAGATGATGGATGGAACAAGATTCTTGAAAAGGTCAATTTTTTTGTGAGAAGCACAAAGTTAAAGTGGTTGATATGGATGGAAAGTATATGTTGATACATAGGGTAAGAATTATTGAATGGTTGTTTGGTTATATTTATTGAAAGAGAATTCTTCTTGCAAGCCAAGGATGGACACATTGTCTCTTGTTTTCAAAATATCAAGGATCGAAAACTTGTGTTATAATATAAGCTTTCTTATCATTTAGATATTTATTATCCTTTATATATTTCAAATATTGGCTCTTATCACTAATAATGATGAATTTCAATTTTTTGATCAATTTTATGCTCATCTAAGACTTGTTTTTGTTTGATATATATCATGTGTATGATATAAAATTGTTGCTATGTAATATATTGTTAGATCTTTTATGGGCTTGGCCCATTTATTGAATAAACTCTAAGGTGTGTAATGGTAGAGAATACCAATAGTACCACATTGGAAGTCCAAGGGTCTTTTGCCTTGACTTATATGGTGGGATTTATTCCACTTAACTTGAGAAGTCAAGAAATGGACAAGGGCGTGCCACACGCGCGCGCACGCGCCGCCGCCGCCGCCCGGGCCGGGCCGGGCGTGGCGTGGCGTGGCAGGCGAGCGGGCGTGGTGTGGTTGTGTTAATTTTTAGCACTCACTAACCGCGTACGTCAGCCGAGTGACCCTGTCTCTTCGTCAGCCAGCCGAGTGACCCTTCTCCTTCAGCTGCCAACTTATGGCGTGACTCGGCGACCTTTCTCCTTCAGCTTCCCTCTGCGAGAGGTTAAATAGAGGAGCACCCCTGTCACTCGGTACACGCGAGAACACTTTCAGAATCACAGTCCAGCCGCCGAGTGAGGGTATTTCCATCTCGTGACTCTGCGCGCACAGAGAAGCGAGAGGGCAGGTGCCTCCGAAGCCAGTGCCGTTCGAGACCTTGCATAGGGATCGGCAATTAGGTTTTTGGGGAGCGTCTACGCGACTGCCCAACGTCTGTCGTTGTCTTCATCGCTGGTTCTTGGTGTCTTCTTCTCGATCGGATGACAAGAGAAGTTGGACAAGGATCAGGATCCTCGGAGCGCATGGGAGGGTATGATCAATTCAGTTCATTACAGTTTTATATTCTGCATATTATATATGTCGTATGTAGTTTTGTTCTATCATATTATAATATGTTATATCTGTCTGTCTTAATTTTACAGTCATCCTGTTTATATTATTATCTGTTTATTTCCAGTTGTTCCGCAATAATCCATGAACCATGTTTATATACTTATTTTATTTATATGTTTTACATGCTTCATATGCTTTGTGTTCTCATGATCCATATTGTTATGGATATTTTTGAGATCATGTTATCTATGTTTGATTATCTATTATATGTCATCATCATAATGTTAATTTATGGAATTAAAATGGTACGGAAAATGCCTATAATTCTAACAATCCAAAAACCTAATATTAGGCATTTTTCTGTCAGAGGTTTTGCTGCTGTGCTAAAGCCTGATCCTTTTGATGGTAAAAACTTCTTGATATGGAAAGCTAAGATGGAATTGTGGCTAACTGCAATGTCTTGTTTTCATGCCGCTGAGGGCAAGCCTGCCAACTTACCTCCTGAGGATGAGGCTAAGTTTAAGGCTGAAGACAACCTCTTTCGAGGTGCAGTGATTAGCGCACTTGATACAAAATTCCAGAAAAGCTATATCATCCTTCCCACAGGGAAAGAGCTGTGGGATGCACTTGTCGGAAAGTTTGGAGTAACTGACGCTGGTAGTGAACTGTATCTCATGGAGCAGCTGTATGACTACAAGATGGTTGAGAACCGATCTGTAGTGGAACAGGCTCATGAGTTTCAGGCACTAGCTAAGGAACTCGAACTTTTTCCTTGTCCTTTGCCTGACAAGTTTGTGGCTGGCGGTATAATCGCCAAGTTGCCACCTTCTTGGAAGGACTTTGCTACCTCTCTTAAACATAAGAGACAAGAGTTCAATGTGGAAGAGCTCATTGGTACTCTTGATGTTGAGGAAAGGGCTAGAACTAAGGATAATGGAAAAGGTGTTGAGACCTCTACTGCTAATGTGGTGCAGAAGAGAAACTTCCGCAAGTTTAACAAGAAGAAAAACCAGAACAAACCAGAGAACGCGAATAAACCTGTTCAAACAGCACAATTTAAAAAGAAGAACAACAATAACAAGGGAAAGGGAGGATGCTTTGTCTGTGGCAGTGATCAACATTGGGCAAGAGAGTGCCCTGATCGCAAGTTCACTCAAGACAAGAAATCAGCTAATGTTGTAACCACTGAAACTGAAGGAGGAACATCTAGGTATGGTAATTCTTTACCATTTGTTCTTTCAGTCTGTAATTCACCTGAGTGGTGGATGGACAGTGGTGCAAACATTCATGTGTGTGCTGATGCCTCTATGTTCACTTCCTATCAGGTCGGGAGGTCTGGCGCCTTGTTGATGGGAAATGGGTCGCGTGCTCATGTTCTTGGTGTTGGTACGGTCATTCTGAAGTTTACTTCGGGAAAGACGGTGCCATTGAAGAGCGTGCAACATGTGCCCTCTATCAAGAAGAATCTCGTTAGCGCTTCTATGCTATGTCGAGATGGATACAAAGTTGTTCTTGAGTCTAATAAATGTGTTGTGTCGAAACATGGTACTTTTGTTGGCAAAGGATATGACTGCGGACGCTTGTTCCGCTTATCACTGCATGATGTGTGTAATAAACTGGTGAATTCTGTTAATTTTTCTGATGAGTCAGATTTATGGCATTCACGTTTTTGTCATGCAAGCTTTGGCTGTCTTATGCGGTTAGCAAATATAAATTTAATTCATAAATTTAACTTGGTCAAAAAGTCTAAGTGCCATGTGTGTGTTGAATCAAAACAACCCCACAAGCCTCACAAGGCTGCTGAGGCGAGGAGTTTGGCACCTCTAGAACTTGTTCATTCTGATCTGTGCGAGATGAATGGAATTTTGACCAAAGGTGGTAAAAGATACTTTCTCACTTTTATAGATGACTCCACTAGATTTTGTTATGTGTATCTCTTAAAAACAAAAGATGAAGCGTTCAATTATTTTAAGGCCTATAAAGCTGAAGTAGAGAACCAACTTGAGAGGAAAATAAAACGTTTAAGGTCCGACCGAGGTGGAGAATATTTCTCTAAAGTGTTCGATGAGTTCTGCGTGGAACATGGTATTATTCATGAGAGGACACCGCCATTCTCACCACAATCCAATGGGATTGCTGAAAGGAAAAACTGCACTCTAACAGATTTGGTGAATGCCATGTTGAGTACAGCGGGATTATCCAAGGCATGGTGGGGTGAGGCGATTTTGACAGCATGTCATGTCCTGAATAGAGTTCCGACAAAGAACAAAGAGATCACACCATTTGAGGAATGGGAAAAGAGAAGATTAAATCTCTCATATTTGCGCACTTGGGGTTGCTTGGCTAAAGTAAATGTGCCAATCAACAAAAAGCATAAACTTGGGCCTAAAACTGTTGACTGTATATTCCTTGGGTACTCTTTTCACAACACTGGATATAGGTTCTTAATTATAAAATCTGATGTGCCTGATATGTATGTTGATACTATCATGGAATCAAGAGACGCAACATTTTTTGAGAATGAGTTTCCCATGAAGAATACACCTAGTGATACAAGTCATGAGACTATAATTCCCCATGAGCACGAACTGTCGATTCCTATAGATCATGCTGAGGATTCTCACGTGCACATCCCTGAGGAGGATGACACTATAGTCACTCGAAAGAGCAAGAGACAGAGGGTTGCAAAATCCTTTGGTAATGACTTTATAGTGTACCTTGTGGAAGACACACCAACTACCATTAGTGAGGCATATTCCTCTCCTGATGCTGACTTATGGAAGGAAGCAGTAAGGAGTGAGATGGAATCTATTATGTCTAATGGAACTTGGGAGGTCGTTGACCGTCCTTATGGTTGTCAACCTATAGGTTGCAAATGGATCTTCAAGAAAAAGCTTAGGCCTGATGGTACAATTGAGAGGTACAAGGCAAGGCTTGTGGCCAAAGGATATACCCAAAAGGAGGGTGAAGACTTCTTTGATACCTACTCACCAGTGGCTCGATTGACTACGATTCGCACATTAATAGCCGTGGCAGCCTCTTATGGTCTTATCATTCATCAGATGGATGTTAAGACAGCTTTCCTTAATGGAGAGTTGGATGAGGAGATCTACATGGATCAGCCAGAAGGGTTCATTGCGGATGGTCAAGAGAACAAGGTGTGCAGGTTGATAAAATCATTGTATGGCCTAAAACAAGCACCTAAGCAATGGCATGAAAAGTTTGATAATACTCTTACAGCAGCTGGTTTTGTTGTAAATGAATCTGACACGTGTGTGTATTATCGGTATGGTGGGGGTGAGTCTGTTATGCTATGCCTTTATGTTGATGACATCTTGATCTTTGGATCAAATCTCAATGTGATTGAGGAAGTTAAAAGTATTCTATCGAGCAATTTCGAGATGAAAGATTTGGGAGAGGCTGATGTCATTCTAAACATCAAGCTTGTTAGAGAAGCTGATGGTGGGGTAACTTTGTTACAATTCCATTATGTGGAAAAGGTATTGAGTCGCTTTGGTTTTAGTGACTGTGATCCTGCTCCAACACCTTATGACCCTAGTGTGCTATTAAGAAAGAATCGGAGAATAGCAAGGGATCAATTGACATACTCCCAGATCATTGGCTCGCTCATGTACCTTGCAAGTGCAACAAGGCCAGACATCTCTTATGCTGTGAGTAAGCTAAGTCGGTTTGTGTCGAAACCAGGAGATGATCACTGGCGTGCTCTTGAGAGAGTGTTGCGGTATTTGAAAGGTACTATGACATACGGTATTAATTATACCGGAAACCCAAAAGTGCTGGAAGGCTATTGTGATGCCAACTGGATTTCTGATGCTGATGAGCTTTATGCCACAAGCGGATATGTGTTTCTGTTTGGAGGTGGCGCTGTTTCCTGGAAGTCTTGCAAGCAGACTATCTTAACGAAGTCTACAATGGAAGCAGAACTCGCAGCATTAGACACTGCTGGGGCTGAGGCCGAGTGGCTTCGTGATTTCCTATTGGACTTACTGGTAGTTGAAAAACCGATACTGGCTATATCCATGAACTGTGACAACCAAATGGTGATTACAAAGGTTAACAGTTCTAGGAATAACATGAAGTCTACAAGGCATGTTAAGAGGAGATTAAAATCTGTCAGAAAGTTGAAAAACTCCGGAGTTATAACTGTGGATTATGTCCACACATCAAATAATCTGGCAGATCAATTCACTAAGGGTCTATCACGCAATGTGATAGAAAGTGCATCGAGGGAAATGGGTATGAGACCCATGTGAGATCTACTCTAGTGGTAACTTGCTCTATGTGATCGGAGATCCCGTGAAGTAGAATGGAGAAACAAGCTAGGAGTAGATTGTGAGGAAAGATCCCTTCTTTAACTCATTTCTGATGCACATCTTTCCTATCTGTAAGGCAGGATGGTTTTTACCTTAATGTATTCCAAGAGTCTTATAAAGGTGAGATGTTGTCCTACAGAACATCTTTTGAGGAATACACCTATATGAGTCAGACTGCTAGTCACAGTCTATGGGATTTGGGT
Organism: Zea luxurians; assembly: GCA_029449295.1. Classification (NCBI taxonomy): domain Eukaryota; kingdom Viridiplantae; phylum Streptophyta; class Magnoliopsida; order Poales; family Poaceae; genus Zea; species Zea luxurians. Next base: position 4,555,757 of record JAOPSE010000090.1, read on the forward strand.
AATCCCTAAATACTCATGAAAGGCACTGAAGTGTGACTTATATGCTTCTCAACAGCGGGAATACCCTTTTGCAGCCTAGTATCAGCAAAGGATCTGAGTGAATCTTATTTCGCACAAAACTGTCAATTCAAGGCATAGTCCATTGTTCAGTTGTGAATGAGTGCAACTCTTATTCTAGATGGATGTTCAACTTAACAGTCTCCATCGAAACACTGGTATATCAAAGGATTGTGATTCTGATACTTCATCATTACAAACCCTAGAGTTTGGTGGGGATTGTTGGATCTTTTATGGGCTTGGCCCATTTATTGAATAAACTCTAAGGTGTGTAATGGTGGAGAATACCAATAGTACCACATTGGAAGTCCAAGGGTCTTTTGCCTTGACTTATATGGTGGGATTTATTCCACTTAACTTGAGAAGTCAAGAAATGGACAAGGGCGTGCCACGCGCGCGCGCGCGCGCGCCGCCGCCGCCGCCGGCCGGGCCGGGCGTGGCGTGGCGTGGCAGGCAGGCAGGCAGGCGAGCGGGCGGGCGTGGTGTGGTTGTGTTAATTTTTAGCACTCACTAACCGCGTACGTCAGCCGAGTGACCCTGTCTCTTCGTCAGCCAGCCGAGTGACCCTTCTCCTTCAGCTGCCAACTTATGGCGTGACTCGGCAAGAGCTGGCCGACTCATGGCATAACTCGGCTAGAGCTGGCCGACTCTTGGCGTGACTCGGCGACCTTTCTCCTTCAGCTTCCCTCTGCGAGAGGTTAAATAGAGGAGCACCTCTGTCACTCGGTACACGCGAGAACACTTTCAGAATCACAGTCCAGCCGCCGAGTGAGGGTATTTCCATCTCGTGACTCTGCGCGCAAAGAGAAGCGAGAGGGCAGGTGCCTCCGAAGCCAGTGCCGTTCGAGACCTTGCACGGGGATCGGCAATTAGGTTTTTGGGGAGCGTCTACGCGACTGCCCAACGTCTGTCGTTGTCTTCATCGCTGGTTCTTGGTGTCTTCTTCTCGATCGGATGACAAGAGAAGTTGGACAAGGATCAGGATCCTCGGAGCGCATGGGAGGGTATGATCAATTCAGTTCATTACAATTTTATATTCTGCATATTATACATGTCGTATGTAGTTTTGTTCTATCATATTATAATATGTTATATCTGTCTGTCTTAATTTTACAGTCATCCTGTTTATATTATTATATGTTTATTTCCAGTTGTTCCGCAATAATCCATGAACCATGTTTATATACTTATTTTATTTATATGTTGTACATGCTTCATATGCTTTGTGTTCTCATGATCCATATTGTTATGGATATTTTTGAGATCATGTTATCTATGTTTGATTATCTATTATATGTCATCATCATAATGTTAATTTATGGAATTAAAATGGTACGGAAAATGCCTATAATTCTAACATATATTATAATATTATACGTACTAATAATTATAATTTATACAACATTATATACTAATTTTTTTATCTCTTAGTAATTTTGAATATCTATCCTTTAAATCATCGACCCACCAATGGCATTCTGAACTAGATTCGCTGCAAAAAAATGTAAAATATCAACTAAACGAGTATAATAACAAAATAGATATATGAAAAATCTATACATTCTTCTAGTTAAATTTAGAATCACCTTCTACCTCAGTTTTTTTAGATTCCTACAATTTATGTTACCAAGCTATTATATTGTTACAAAATCTATAGTTAACAACTATTTCAAACAAACATATTTTTAATTTTATTTAACCGTCAGCTTGCAACCGTTTTCTTATAGCTCACAATTAAAATTAGATTTTTAGAAATCTACCACTGACTGTAGTGGTGTAAGATGCGTGGAGGAAACTTAAGAAGGCGAGATGCTATTTCGTAGGAGAAAAGACGAAGGCTACTAAAAAAATGTAAACCGTGAGAAAAGATGAATGCGAGATGCTATATTTTTAAAACATTTTTGTAAATTAACCATGATAAAGTTGTAAATCGTGTTTAAGGTGGTATTTGGCACAACTCAGCTTCACAAAAATCAACCTAGCTTCGTAAACTTCAGAGCAGCTTTATTTTAAGATTTTGTAAATTAACCATGACGAGGGTTGGCTCGAGTAGTGTGAAACGGTGGGTGATGGGGAATACGACCGCGGCATGCGGTTGCGAGGATGTTACGCTAGCCCGCATGGCGAGGGAGTTACTTATCGGGCCTGTTTGGTTTGATGGCTAACTTGCCACACTTTGCCTAACTTTTGTGCCTAAGGTTAGTTCTTCAATTTGAACGACTAACCTTAGGCAAAGTGTGGCATATTTAGCCACGAACCAAACAGCCCCATCTTCCCTTACTCGCATAACATTCCCGATGTTATTGCAGCAATGGATCCGAAGGGGAAGGCCTCCGCTCTGGTATACGGGGTGGTGAACCTGGCTGACCGATCGAGAAAATGGAAGGTCCACGCGTCCGAGGTTTCCACCCCCGCAAAGTCGCCTAAACAGGCTAAAACTGATGTCGGGAGCGGAGGCGACTGACAGAGGCGTTGTGCCTCTGCCTATCAAAGACTACGTCCTCGACAATGTGGAAATACTTACGAAGTCGCCCCTAATGGTGCCACCGCTGAGTGAATTTTTTTAAGAGTGTAGTCTGCTGAAGTCGTCGTGTGTTGGTGGGGGCCGTAAGTGCTGATTGCGCCTTGAATCAAGTTAGCGAGTCGGTCTTTGGGCTTTTTTTACAAGGGATTGAGAGCTAGAGATCATGCTATTTAATTGCAAGGAGCGAGGGCTGATCCCGAAGGAGGATCCCTCTTGTCTGTGACTTCGTAGTTTCATAGTTATGTAACAACGAACTCACGTTGTTTGCACATATGTTGTGTGTGTACTTGTGCAGAGGGCGGTTTCACGGCAGTCGTCGTCGATCGAAAAAATTAGTGTAGAACACTGCCTCTCCCCCTTGTCGATTGGGGGCAAATGCTAGACTTTTGATTGTATTATTGTATAAGCTTCATAACATGCGACTCACTTCATCGAGATATTTGGATCTGGCTGCGCTCGTCATAAATGTCTTGCCTTGAGGCGTTGTTCGCACCCGGGTGGTGTCTTCGCGAAGATTTTATTGTGATCTGGTCGCCCTGAGGTGTTTTTTGCACTCGGGGGCGTCTTTGCCAAGATTTTGTTTTAATCTAGCGTGGCCCTGAGGCGCTTTTTGCACCATGGGGTGTCTTTTCCAAGTTTTTATTTTAATCTGGCGTGGCCCTGAGGCGCGTTTTGCACCCTGGGGTGTCTTCGCCAAGATTTGTTTTAATCTAGTGTCGCCCTGAGGCATTTTTGCACTCGGGGTGTCTTGTCGCACACCGTGAATGGGTCTCCTAGTGCGGCGGTGACTGCTTTCATGGCCGAATGTTGGCTTGGAGAGCCTTTTTCGGCCGTGACTCATTCGTTGCGGGGTTTTCGCTACTTTATTACAAGGCTCCGCCTCGTTAAAAGCCTCACCCCTTCACGAGGAAAAGAGTACGAGCCTAAATGTTTAAATATTACATGGGCATTTGCAGGCCCTTACGATTGAAGTTGTTGTTACACAAAAAACTTCTACAAGTTGTCCACGCTCTAGTTGTGTTCTAGTTGAACACTTGTTTGGCTAGTGAGCTTGTTGTCGGTGTCTAGTGTCCGACCGCCCGGGATGCCCTCGTGGTGCTTTTGGGTAGGATGGTGTTGCTGATCATAGCTCGATGGTTCGTGCTAGGAGCACAAGAGTAAAAGAGAGAGACAGACGATTTTCTGCAGGTTCGGGCCGCTTTGAGAGGCGTAATACCCTACTTCCTGGGATGGCTCTGTATGTGTGGTGTGTTACAAGTGGCGTCTCCTGAATGGAGAGGTGCTAATGAGAGGAAAATGATGGGGTTCCCCCTGGGCCTTATATACACGACCGTGGGACACTCCCTACGTACACGATGATCACATTCTTCCAACATATCTCCTAGTTAATAGCGAACTAACTTAGCTTATCTTAAGGAAAATAGCAAAAAAATAGTTAGTGGTAATGATGGTTAATTACCTTCTAAGTTCATGAGGGTACTGAATAACAGTGTTTGTGAATAACCGCTTTTGTTGTTTTATAAATGTCGGTGTTTCGACCCCGGGGGGTCCCTGGACCGATGAGTAAATTGTCGCTGCGTGCCCCAGCCCAGATGGGTCGGCGCGAGACGGAACACAAAGAGGGGAAAACCGCGGCTTCATGTTGTCCTGCCCCCAGGGTGGATGCTCTTGCAGTAGGGGGTTACAAGTAGGGATGGCAATGGGTACGGGTATGGGTAAATAACCGCGGATAATTATCCATTGGATATGGGTATGGTGGAATTTGATATCCACGGGTACGGTTATAGATATAATAAGGTATCCGCGGATATTGTTTTCGCGGGTATGGATATCCAGTATCCATACCCGTTACCCAATGGATATCTAACATGTGGGCCATCCGGATTTATATATTATCATAAATTCTTAATTTTCAATATTTATCTACAACATATTGTTTGGTGCTGAAATTATCATTTAATGCTATTGGAATAATAATTATTTTGAAATGTAATAAAATTGTTGTTTGGTGTTTAATGCTAAAATTGTAGTGGGCGAGCGGGTAACGGGTATCCACTGGATAGCGGATACCCGGCGGGTACGGGTATGGATACAGATCCATACCCACGAACGTTTATGGGTACGGGTATGGGTTGAGTTTTGTCTCGCGGGTATGGATTCGTGAACTATATATCCGTGTACTACCCACCCGATTGCCATCCCTAGTTACAAGCGTTCGCGAGGGAGAGGGAGAGAGCCTGTTCATCAGCCCGTCCTCCCGCGCGGCCACCTCTCTTGTATGAGGGCCCTAGACCTTCCTTTTATAGATGTAAGGAGAGGGTCCAGGTGTACAATGGGGGTGTAGCAATGTGCTAACGTGTCCGGTAGAGAGGAGCCAGAGCCCTATGTACATGCTAACGTGGCTGTCGGAGAGGTGCTAGAGCCCTGTGCATGCAATGTCGTGGCCATCGGAGGAGCGCTTGAGCCCTGTAGAAGCACAGCTGTCGGGGCTGTCGGGACCTTGCTGACGTCTCCTTGCTTCTGTAAGGGGTTGAGAGCCACCGTCGTCATGGGCGCACGTGGGGAACCATCATTACTTGTCACCGAGGCGAGTCTGGATGGGACGTCGGTCTTGTTCTCCCGTAGCCTGAGCTAGCTAGGGGTAGGATAATGATGCACCCCCTACGGCGTGGTCGGTCCGAGCCCAAGGTCGGGCGAGGCAGAGACTCCTCCCGAGGTCGAGGTCGAGGTCGAGTCCTGGGGTCGGGCGAGGTGGAGACCACCTTCCGAGGTCGAGGTTGAGGCCGAGCCTTGGGGTCGGGCGAGGCGAAGACCACCTTCCGAGGCCGAGGCGGGGACTGAGCCTTGGGGTCGGGCGAGGCGGAGTCCATCTTCCGAGGCCGAGGCGGGGGCCGAGCCTTGGGGTCGGGCGAGGCGGAGCTTCCTGCGCGCCTGAGGCTGGACTCGACTGCTGTCAGCCTCACCCTGGCGGGTGGCACAGCAGTCGGAGCGGGGCAGGCGACGTTGTTTTCCTGTCAGGTCAGTCAGTGGAGGGGCGAAGTGACTGCGGTCACTTCGGCCCTGCCGACTGAGGAACGCGCATCAGGATAAAGTGTCAGGCGATCCTTGCATTGAATGCCCCTGCGATACGGTCGGTTGGTGAGGCGATCTGGCCAAGGATGCTTCACTGCGAAGCCTGCCCGAGCTGGGCCTCGGGCGAGTCGAAGGTGCGCCCGTTGCTTGAGGAGGCCCTCGGGCGAGGCGTGAATCCGCCTGGGTCTACTGTTCCTGCCCGAGGCTGGGCTCGGGCGAGGCGAGATCGTGTCCCTTGAGTGGACGGAGCCTTGACCTGAATTGCGCCCATCAGGCTTTTGCAGCTTGTGCTGATGGTGATTACCAGCCGAGTTTAGGAGTCTTGGGGGTACCCCTAATTATGGTCCCCGACAGTAGCCCCCGAGCCTCAAAGGGAGTGTTGGTACTCGCTTGGAGGCTTTGTCGCACTTTTTTGCAAGGGGACCGGCCTTTCTCGGTTACATTTTGTTCCGGTGGGTGCGCGCGAGCGCACCCGCCGGGTGTAGCCCCCGAGGCCTCGGAGGAGTGGTTTGACTCCTCCGAGGTCTTAATGCCTTTCGTGATGCCTTGGCCGGTCTGGTTGTTCCCTCATGCGATCTGATCGTAGCCCGGGTGCATGGTCAGGTTCCGAGTTCTCGGGCTGGTATGTTGACGCTGTCAACGGTTTGGCCGGAGCCGGGTTTGCGAGAGCAGCCCCCGAGCCGCTGCACAGAGCGAGAGGACGGTCAAGGACTGACTCGGCTTTTATCATACACCCCTTCGTCGCCTTTCCGCAAGGAGGAGGGGGGAAAGCGCCATGTTGCCCTCGGAGGGCGCCGAACATGGTGTTTCCAGTGAGTTGCTAACGAGTGATCCGAGTGGACACCTGTGCCCCGTTCGATAAGGGTCGGCTAGTGGCCCAGAGGCGCGCTCCAAAAGTACCTGCAGGTGATTTGCCGGACCCGGTCCCGTTTGATAGGGTCCGAGGGCTCGATGCCTCCCTCTGATGGGATTCCGTTACAGAATCGCTCCTGCTGGTCTCAGAAATGTCCTAGGGTACCTCGGGAGCGTAGCCCGAGCCTTGGCCATGTATCGGACGTACCCAGAGTCATCCCTCGCTCTGCGTGTTCTGGGGCGACTGTCGAACCCTTCGGGGGGCCAGCCTGCGAACCCCTGATCAGTAGTGGGCGCGGAGCCCGAGTGGTCTGAGGCGGCTGTCGAACCCTTCCGAGGGGCCAGCCTTCGAACCTCTTATCAGTAATGAGCCTGAAGCCCGAGCGCTCTGGGGCGGCTGTCGAACCCTTCCGAGAGGCCAGCCTTCGAACCCCTGATCAGTAGGGGGGCTCAGGGCCCGCTTCCTTCGCGGAGAACGATCCCTTTCAAAGTATCCACTTTCCGGCTCCTGTAGCAAGAGAGAGAAAGGGGAAGAGGAAAAGGATACGAAATTAAATGATGTGGCACACCTTTTTGACGCGGTCATCATGGCGGAGGTGAAACGTTCGCTCGCTTCACCTGCCAAAGGTGTCGCCTGCCCTGCCGCGAAGTTAATGCGACGGGACGGGTGGTTCGCGGGGCAGTCGTTGTGCGTGCGCGAGTCGTTCGAGGAACGGGCGTTTCGCCTTCGAGTTTGAATTTCGCGGCGGGTTCGGGCGAAGTGTTGAACGGGTCTTGCCCGGGCCTTTATATATCCGGAAGAGGGACCGATGGTGGTTCTTTACTCTGCTGCTCGCCTCCTGCTTTGGTTTCCGCAACCCAAGGGAATAGCTAGAGAAAGAAAACCACGCACCTTGTCCGCTCCGCCGCCACCCCCTTCGCTTGACGATGGCCGACCGGGTAACCGTCGTTCCGCCGCGCGACCCGTGGCCTTTCTCCACCGTCACGGTGGACGATCTGGAGGCCCTTGTCGCCGATGGCTTGCTCCGTCCCCTCTCCGGTGACCCGCAGCCGGAGTGGATGGTCCCTCCGAGCGGGGCCGGCCCGACCCCGCCGCCGGGGTATGTGCTGAGTTTTGTCTCCTTCCATGAGCGGGGGTTCGGAGTGCCAGCAAGCCGTTTCATGCGGGCGCTCCTGCATTACTACAGGGTGGAGCTGCACAATCTCAACCCCAACTCCATCGCGCAAGCGGCCATCTTCGTGGCGGTTTGCGAAGGCTTTCTGGGGATTGACCCCCACTGGGATCTGTGGACCCATCTCTTCTCCGCGGAGCCTTTTGCCTTGACGACGGGGGAAAAGAAGGTCTGCATGGCGGTGCAGGCCGGTGGCTGCATCCTCCAGTTGAGGCAGGCGCGCGCGCAACAGTACATCCCCGCCATCCTTGTGTCTTCGAACAAGGGGTGGCAGCGTCGGTGGTTTTACCTCCAGAATGACGATGGGAGGCTCCCGTCGTTTTCTCAACGAGTGGTGACTACCGCCGGCAGCAACTGGCGCTATGGGGCCGCGCGCGAGAAACAGGAGAAACTCCAGCCCCTTCTGGAGGCCTTGCAGGAGCTGCGAGACGAAGGGCTTACCGCCGCGGGGGTGGTTGCTGCCATCCATCGCCGGAGGGTGCTTCCCTTGACAGAGCGGCGGTTGCCGCTTTCGGAGATGATGCCGGGGGTCGACTTGGAGGGTTCGCAGATGTCCTCGGTCCCCCTCTCCGCCGATGACCTCCGCAGGCGGGTAGCGGGCATGGTAGGGAGGCTGGATGCCGGCGCCCTTACCCAGCCCTTGATGCGTCCCGAGCGTGGGTGCATGTCCCTGGTGAGTGTCCGCTCCTTCTTCTTTCTTGTGTCAGATTGCCCTTGGTTCTCACAGTCGGGATTTCTGTCCGTCTCCAGGAGTTGGGGTGTTACAAACCTTCCCTGCCACCGGTCCCAGAGGACGCGGTGGACCGAGCCGCACGGAGGGTTGCTGCAGAGAAGAAGAAGGAGAAGAACGACGCGAAAAAGGCTCGGGCTCGCGAGCGGATGCGGGCTCGGGACGCCTTGGAGAGGCGCCGTTGGAGGCAGGAGAGGGACGGGCTCCCGAGGGAGCCGTCGCCGGAGACGCCTAACGACGACGATGACGACGATGATGACGAAGACGACGACATGGCGGCCCGCCTTGGCCTCAGCCCGGATCTGAGGCTAGGCCAGGGGTCGTCGAGCCAGCCCCCGAGTGGGCTGGCGCCGTCGGTATCTGAGGCCAGGACATCAGGGTCCCAGTCCGAAGAACAGGGGCAGGCTGAGGGGGTACTTGACCCCTTGGCCGAGGTAGTTGAGGTGACCCCAGGGAGTCAGGCTGACCCGCCTATCCCCCAAGAGCAGTCGCCCATGCCGGCCACACAGGAGGTCGATCCTCGCGTCGTCGTGACTGCGCCTGGGTGGACCGTCCCTTCGGCGCCCCGGGCGCCCGAGGCGGGGACGGTGTCGAAGCCGGCAGCGGGGCAAACCTCGGCAGTGCCTGCGGGGACCGAGGCCCAAGGGGCCTCCCCGCAGGCACGATTGGCCTTGGTCCGGAGCGGGTAAGTATCTGAGGATACCTCTGTCCTGGCTCCTTCTTCGTGTGTCCTGATCCTGCTTTTCCTTTTCCTCCCAGCAAACGGAGGCACGGTTCGGCCGGTCTGGCTCCCTGGAAGGCCCTTAAGACGGTGCTGGCTTCTGCAGCTAGTGTTGCACCGTGCCACGCCGGTCGGCTAGCCTCCACACAAGATGCCCCCAAGCGGGGGGCTCAGGCGGCACGAGTTGCCATGGGGCGAGCTCCCCAGGCTGACCCCTCCGTCGAGGCGACCGTCGTGCCGGGGGAGACTGCTGGCGCGGCCGCGGCCTTGAGCCCACCTGACGTGTTGTCGGCGCCGGCACCAGCTTCTGCCGAGGCTGTTGCCGTTCTGCCTGTGGAGCCACCCGTCGCCGCCGATGCTGAGATGGCTGAGGCGCCGCTACTCGAGGTCGGTGATCGGAAGCCTGCCTCCTTAGCCGAGGAGGTACCCGATGCGTCGACTGCAGGGGGTCCCGACGCCTTGGAGAAGGGGGCGCAGAACCGCGGCCCGTCCTAGGGAGCGGCGACCTCATCCCCGCGCGGCACGATCCCAATGAGCGGCATGGACAGGCGCTCCGGTTCTGGACCCGCGGCGCCTCGAAGCCCCTCTTCGTCCTTGATGACGAGCGGGAGGAGCAGTCTCGGGATGAGCTCCGTGAGTGTGCCTAGGCAGCGATGGGGTCGCTTCGGTCGACCATGGAGGTCCTTTCCAGGAACGTTCCCAGGATCCTCCAGGTAAGGATTTTAGGCATACCTTTCGCGTGACCAGGGCATTCTTTGTGACGCCCTGCTTTCCTTCCTCAGGATCTGGCGGATCTGAGCACCGCCAAGTCGTCGTTCATACGCCGCGAGGCCGACGTCTGGGGTTCGCTGTGGTTCCTGAGGGCCGCGCTTACCGAGGCTACCGAGCGCCTCTCCCAACAGAGTGCCGAGGCGGCGGACCTTCGGTTGCTCTGTGATGAGCTGGGGGTGGAGGCAGCGGCGGCATGCGCAGAGGCACAACAGCGACAATTGGAGCTTGGCCAGGTCATCGGCGAGTGGGACCAATCTCGGAACCAGGCTGCTGAGGCTGAAAGCCGGGCTAAGGCCCTTGGGGGCCAGCTAGCCGAGGTGTCTGCTCGGGCCGGAGCCCTTGCGGAGGACCTGGCCGTGGCCGTTGGGTCTGCCCAGTCCGCCCAAGCCGCAGCCTCGGAGCAGCGTGCCCAGGCTGAAGATATGTCTTGGCCACTTTGAGACTTCGATTCAGCCTCATTCTTCAACTCATGTTTGAAGAATTCTATTTTGGCTGTTTGCAGAGTTCGAGTCAGCCCTCAACGAGTCCGCCAAGGCACTTGCCTAGGCGGCTGAGCAGAAGGAGGTCGATCGCGTGGCCATGTCTGAAGCTATCTCGTCCTTCTGCCAGGTCTTTGGTCTTGACGACGTCCCCTCGGGAAGCTCCCCCTAGAGTCGCCTGCAGGCCTTGGGCGGCCATGTGCGCGGCAGACTCCGCGAGGCGCTGCATCACGGCGTTAGGCGGGCCTTCGCCGTGCTCGCTTCCCACTATGATGTGGATCTGGAGCGGGTCAGCGAGGGGTACTGTCTTCCCGACGAAGATGAAGCTGCCCTGGCCGAAGTTTAGAGGCTTGACGCAGCCGTCGCGGGCCCAAGCGCGGTGCTGGCGTCCTCCTTCGAGGTGGAGATCCTTCCGCTTGCGTCACCGTCCAAGGCCGGGGCGGATCTCGCCGAGGGTGGAAACGGCGCTGAGGGTGGAGACGAAGCCGAGGGTGCTGCTCCTCCCCCGGGCGATGCCTGATTCTGCCGGAGCAGTTTGTTTTGAACATGCATGTGTCTTTCGCGGCCGCCGAGGCCTGAACACTTTGTCGTCGTGTTGTAAAGCTGCGTTTCTTTTCCTCCTGTTTTGAGTATCCGGACTTGTTCGTCAGTAGCAGAATCGCTTATCCGAGTAAGAGTTATTTTTCGCGGAAGGTGACGAGTGAGGTATCCATATCCCGAAGGCGTAGGAGTCCCTCGTCTCGGTCAGCCTTGCCACTTACATGCGCTCTTATTCGTTTTGCGGGGTTCTGTTACTGATATAGTCGGGAAACACGAGAGTCATTTTGGTAGAAGACTTTTCTGAGGAAAATTTTGATGCAGAGGGGGTTCCCCCCTTCTAGCCCCTGAGGGAGGGTCGGGCTTTGCCGAGGCAAGGCTGACCCTTCCTTGACGGTTAGACTCTATTTGTGTATGTAAAGAGAACGAGGTATATGAACGACTTGAAAACATCTTAAGGGTAAAAGCGACGTAGCTGTCGGATGTTCCAAGCATTGTTGTAGACTTCGCCTTGACTGTTTGCCAGCTTGTATGTTCCAGGCTTCAAAATCTTGGCGATGATGAACGGCCCTTCCCAGGGAGGAGTGAGCTTTTGGCGCCCTCGGGCGTCTTGCCGCAGCCGAAGTACCAAGTGCCCCACCTGGAGGTCTCGGAACCGAACCCCTCGGGTGTGGTAGCGTCGCAGAGACTGCTGATACCGCGCCGAGTGTACTAAGGCCATGTCCCGAGCCTCTTCCAGCTGGTCCAGCGAGTCCTCTCGGCTGGTCTGGTTGCTTCGGTCGTCGTATGCCCTTGTCCTCGGGGAACCGTATTCTAAGTCTATGGGCAAGATAGCCTCGGCCCCATAGACTAGAAAGAACGGCGAGAAGCCCGTGGCTCGGCTTGGCGTCATCCTCAGACTCCAGACCACCGAGGGTAGTTCCTTCATCCATCGCTTGCCGAACTTGTTGAGGTCGTTGTAGATCCTTGGCTTTAGTCCTTGCAGGAGCATACCGTTGGCACGCTCTACCTGCCCATTCGTCATGGGGTGAGCTACGACGGCCCAGTCCACACGGATGTGGTGGTCCTCGCAGAAGTCCAGGAACTTCCTGCCAGTGAACTGAGTGTCGTTGTCAGTGATGATGGAGTTCGGGACCCCAAAGCGATGGATGATGTTGGTGAAGAATGCCATCGCCTGCTCGAACCTGATGCTGTTTAGGGGTCGGACCTCGATCCACTTGGAGAATTTGTCGATAGCGACCAGCAGGTGCGTGAAGCCCCCGGGTGCCTTCTACAAGGGACCGACGAGGTCCAGACCCCACACTGCAAATGGCCAGGTGATGGGTATTGTCTACAGGGCCTGAGCGGACATGTGTGTCTGTCTTGCGTAGAATTGACACCCCTGGCAGGAGCGTACAATCCTAGTGGCGTCGGCCACCGCGGTCGGCCAGTAGAAACCTTGTCGGAAGGCGTTTCCAACGAGGGCTCGAGGTGCTGTGTGGTGACCGCAAGCCCCCGAGTGTATTTCTTGCAATAGCTCCTAACCTTCGGTGATGGATATGCATCGCTGGGTGGTAGAGCTCCTTTTCGTCACCCAGCAAGACAAACGACTTGGCGCGCCGCGCCAGTCGCCGAGCTTCGGCTCTGTCGAGGGGTAGCTCTCCTCGGTGGAGATATTGCAGGTACGGGGTCTGCCAGTTTCGATTAGGCGTGACCCCATTCCGCTCTTCCTCGACGCGCAGTGCCTCACCCTTGGCGGCCGAGGGTGCCTCGGGCTGGGCCGAGGCCTCCCCGGGCTCGAGCGTGTCGTCGGTCTTGACGGAGGGTTGATGTAGGTCTCGGGAGAAGACGTCCGGGGGAACCGTTGTCCATCCCGAGGCTATCTTAGCCAGCTCGTCCGTAGTCTCGTTGTAGCGTCGGGCGACATGGTTGAGCTCGAGCCCGTAGAACTTGTCTTCTAGGCGCTGAACCTCGTCGCAGTAGGCCTCCATCTTTGGGTCGCGGCAGTGGGAGTTCTTCATGACTTGGTCGATGACAAGCTGCGAGTCGCCACGAGCGTCGAGGCGCCGAACCCCTAGCTCGATGGCGATGCGCAACCCGTTAACCAGAGCCTCGTACTCGGCCACGTTGTTTGACACCGGGAAATGGAGGCACAACACGTAGCAGAGGTGCTTCCCGAGGGGTGAGATGAAGAGCAGGCCCGCACCCTCTCCTGTTTTCATCAGCGACCCGTCAAAATACATGGTCCAGAGTTCCGGTTGGATCGGAGCTGTTAGAAGCTGGGTGTCGATCCATTCAGCCACAAAGTCCACCAAGACTTGGGACTTGATGGCCTTCCGAGGAGCAAACGAGATTGTCTCGCCCATGATCTCCACCGCCCACTTTGCAATCCTACCCGAGGCCTCTCGGCACTGGATGATCTCTCCCAGGGGGAAGGATGACACCACAGTCACCGGATGAGACTCGAAGTAGTGTCGCAACTTTCGCCGCGTCAGAATTACCGCGTATAGTAGCTTCTGAATTTGCGGGTAGCAGATTTTGGTCTCGGATAGCACTTCGCTGATGAAGTAGACCGACCTCTGGACGAGCAATGCATGCCCTTCTTCTCGTCTCTCGACCACGACCGTGGCGCTAACCACCTGAGTGGTTGCGGCTACATAGATCAAGAGGGCTTCTCCGGCAGCGAGGGGCACCAGGATGGGTGTGCTTGTAAGGAGCGCGCTTGTAAGGAGCGCCTTTAAGTTCCCGAGGGCTTTCTCGGTCTCGGGGGTCCAAGTGAAGTGCTCGGTCTTCCTTAAGAGGCGGTACAGGGGTAGGCCTCTTTCGCCAAGGCACGAGATGAAGCGAATCAGAGCCGCAAGGCATCCCATGACCCTCTGTACTCCTTTCAAGTCTTTGATAGGCCCCATGTTGGTGATGGCCACGATTTTATACGAGTTGGCCTCGATGCCCTGCTCGGAGACGATGAACCCAAGGAGCATGCCTCAGGGGACTCCGAAGACACACTTCTTGGGATTGAGTTTTACGCCCTTCGCTCTCAGACACTTGAATGTCGTTTCAAGGTCAGAGAGGAGGCCGGAGGCTTTCCTCGTCTTGACTACGATGTCATCAACGTAAGCCTCGCCCGTTCGGCCAATGTGCTCTCCGAACACGTGGTTCATGCACCTTTGGTATGTCGCGCCTGCATTCCTCAAACCAAATGGCATAGTAATATAGCAGTACATGCCAAAAGGTGTGATGAAAGAAGTTGCGAGCTGGTCGGACTCTTTCATCCTGATTTGGTGATACCCTGAGTAGGCATCGAGGAATGACAGGGTTTCGCACCCAGCAGTGGAATCCACGATTTGATCGATGCGAGGCAGAGGGTAGGGAACCTTCGGACATGCTTTGTTTAGACCGGTGTAGTCTACACACATCCTCCATTTCCCACCTTTCTTTTTCACAAGCACAGGGTTGGCTAGCCATTCGGGATGGAATACCTCTTTGATGAACCCCGCAGCCATCAGCTTGTGGATCTCCTCGCCTATGGCTCTGCGCTTTTCTTCGTCGAATCGGCGCAGAGGCTGCTTCACGGGTCGGGCTCCAGCTCGGATATCCAGCGAGTGCTCGGCGACATCCCTCGGTATGCCAAGCATGTCCGAGGGACTCCACACAAAAACTTTGGCGTTCGCGCGGAGAAAGTCGACGAGCACTGCTTCCTATTTGGGGTCGAGCTCGGAGCCGATCCGGACTTGCTTGGAGGCGTCGTTGCTGGGGTCGATACGGACGAACTTAACCGCCTCTGCTGGTTCGAAGTTGCCGACGTGGCGCTTCGCATCTGGCACCTCCTTGGAGAGGCACTCCAGGTCGGCGATGAGGGCCTCGGACTCGGCGAGGGCCTCAGCGTACTCCATGCACTCCACGTCGCATTCGTACGCATGTCGGTACGTGGATCCGACGGTGATGACCCCGTTGGGGCCCAGCGTCTTGAGCTTGAGGTAGGTGTAGTTGGGGATGGCCATGAACTTGGCGTAGCATGGTCTCCCCAGTACTTCGTGGTAGGTTCCTCGGAACCCGACCACCTCGAACGTGAGGGTTTCCTTTCAGAAGTTGGAGGGAGTCTCGAAGCAGACGGGTAGATCGAGTTGTCCAAGGGGCTGGACGCGCTTCCCGGGGATGATCCCGTGAAAGGGTGCCGCACCGGCCCGGATTGTAGACAGATCGATCTGCAAGAGCCCGAGGGTCTCTGCGTAGATGATGTTGAGGCTGCTGCCTCCGTCCATGAGGACCTTAGTAAGCCTGACGTTGCCGATGACGGGATCGACAACAAGCGGGTACTTTCCTGGGCTCGGCACGCGGTTGGGGTGGTCGTCTTGGTCAAAGGTGATGGGCTTGTCGGACCAGTCTAGGTAGACTGGCGCCGCCACCTTCACCGAGCAGACCTCCCGGCGCTCCTGCTTGCGGTGCCGAGCCGAGGCATTCGCCACTTGCCCACCATAAATCATGAAACAGTCATGGACCTCGGGGAACTCCTCTGCCTTATTGCCCCCCTTCTTGTCGTTGTCATGGCCTTTGCCACCTTCCGCCGGGGGCCCGACCTTGTGGAAGTAGCGTCGAAGCATGACATATTCCTCAAGGGTGTGCTTGATGGGACCCTAATGATAGGGGCATGACTCCTTGAGCATCTTGTCGAACAGGTTGGCCCCTCCGGGAGGCTTCCGAGGGTTTCTGTGCTCGGTGGCGGCGACAAGATCTGCGTCGGCAGCGTCGCATTTCGCTTGCGACTTATTCTTGCCCTTCTTCTTCGTGCCGTGCTGAGCGGACGCCTCGGGGACGTCTTCCTGCTGGCGTCCCTGAGGCTGCTTGTCCTTCCAGAAGATGGCCTTGACCGCCTCCTGACAAGAGACGAACTTGGTGGCGATGTCCATCAGCTCACTCGCCCTGGTGGGTGTCTTGCGACCCAGCTTGCTCACCAGGTCGCGGCAAGTGGTGCCGGCGAGGAACGCGCCGATGACATCTGAGTCGATGATGTTGGGCAGCTCGGTGCGCTGCTTCGAAAATCGCCGGATGTAGTCCCGCAGGGATTCTCCTGGCTGCTGGCGGCAGCTTCGGAGATCCCAAGAGTTCCCAGGGCGCACGTATGTGCCCTAGAAGTTTCCGGCGAAGGCTTTGACCAGGTCGTCCCAGTTGGAGATCTGCGCAGGAGGCAGATGCTCCAGCCAGGCCCGGGCAGCGTCGGAGAGGAACAGGGGGAGGTTGCAGATGATGAGGTTGTCATCGTCCGTTCCACCCAGCTGGCAGGCCAGCCGGTAGTCCGCAAGCCACAGTTCCGGCCTTGTTTCCCCCGAGTACTTAGTGATGGTAGTCGGGGCTCGGAACCGGGTCAGGAACGGCGCCCGTCGTATGGCCCGAGTGAAAGCTTGCGGACCAGGAGGTTCGGGCGAGGGGCTCCGATCCTCCCCGCTGTCGTAGCGTCCCCCACGCCTGGGGTGGTAGCCTCGGCGCACCTTCTCGTTGAGGTGTGCTCGACGGTCGCGGCGGTGGTGCTCATTGCCGAGGCGACCCGGGGCTGCGGGCGTTGCGTCTCGCGTGTGCCCGGTGTGGATCGAGGCTTCCCGCATGAATCGGGAAGTCGCGGTGCGATGCTCCGGGGGTACCCCTGCCTTCGGGAGGCAGAGCCTTCGGCCCGTCGGACCGCGGCATCCTCCAGGAGGTTCTTGAGTTCTCCCTGAATACGCCGCCCCTCGGTGGTGGATGGATCCGGCATCGCTCGGAGTAGTATTGCTGCTGCAGCCAGGTTCTGGCTGACCCCACTGGAAGCCGGGGGCAGCCTTGCCCTGGCATCGTCAGCGATGCGATGCTGGACGTCCTGGGCCAGATGACGCGCTTCTCCGGCTAGTGCTCGGCCTGCCAACTCCTACTCGATGTTCTGCCGGAGCTGCACAAGTTGTCCTGCTTCCTCGTCGAGCTTGGCCTGCATCTCGCGGATTTGCTCGAGCTGTGTGTCCTGACCCCCCGCAGGGACTGGGACCACAGCTAGCTCCCGAAGGATGTCAACGCGAGGCGCAGGCCTAGGGGGATCATCGTCCTCCGGCATACCAAGGTGGTTGCCTTCGTCAAGACCCTTTAGATCGACGTGGAAACATTCGTGACTTGGGCCACAACCTTCGTCGTCAAGGCTGTGGCCATCATCGGAGCAATCGGAGAGGCAGTAGTCACATGCGGTCATGAAGTCTCGCATGGCGCTAGCATTACCGAGCCCGTAGAAATCCCAACCAGAGTCGGGCTCGTCGTCTTCCTCGGAGCCCGGGGGCCCGTAGGTCGAGACGGCCATCAGTCGGTCCCAGGTTGACCACATATGGTACCCCAGAAGGTTAGGATATGCCTTTATGAAAGCGTCCACCGAAACAGGGTCGCTTGGCGGATCGAAGCTGAATCTAAAAGGCACAGGGTGGAAAACGGATGGTACCTCTTGATCGACGGACGGTGACAAAGTCGCGTAGGGGACGAACTGCACCGTTATCTTAGGTACGAGGCTAACGCCCAGCAAGCCCTTTGCGAGCGTGCTGGCGTCATCTGTCTGCTTGGGGTTGGCGTGTTGCGGGGAAACGGCGCCCGTCTTCGTCTCAGACGCGAAGTCAGCGCCCGACGTGTCCCCTGCTGGGGCGCCGGCGTCGTCGACTCGCTCAACAGCCGATGAGGTGCCGCCTCCTGCTTGGCCATGGTTGCCCCGCCTCCTTCTCCTACGGCGAGGAAGGCGACGGGACAAACCCGGATGTTGCTCTTCCGCCATGGAGGGAAAACGTCGCCGAGTCTGCCACCGCCGGGCGGGCTGACGGCCGTCGTTGTCGTTGTCGCGCGGCGGAGGAAGGAGTACCATGTCGTAGCTGCCGTCGAGGGACATGAACTCGAGACTCCCGAAACGGAGCAACGTCCCGGGTTGAAGAGGTTGCTGGAGACTACCCATCTGGAACTTGACGGGAAGTTGTTCGCAACACGCAGCAGGCCCCTACCTGGCGCGCCAACTGTCGACGTTTCGACCCCGGGGGGTCCCTGGACCGACGAGTAAATTGTCGCTGTGTGCCCCAACCCAGATGGGTCGGCGCGAGACAGAACACAAAGAGGGGAAAACCGCAGCTTCGTGTTGTCCTGCGCCCAGGGTGGATGCGCTTGCAGTAGGGGGTTACAAGCGTTCGCGAGGGAGAGGGAGTGAGCCTGTTCGTCAGCCCGTCCTCCCGCGCGGCCACCTCTCTTGTACGAGGGCCCTGGACCTTCCTTTTATAGATGTAAGGAGAGGGTCCAAGTGTAAAATGGGGGGGTGTAGCAATGTGCTAATGTGTCCGGTAGAGAGGAGCCAGAGCCCTATGTACATGCCAACGTGGCTGTCGGAGAGGTGCTAGAGCCCTGTGCATGCGATGTCATGGCCGTCGGAGGAGCGCTTGAGCCCTGTAGAAGCACAACTTTCATTGCTGTCGGGACCTTGCTGACATCTCCTTGCTTCCGTATGGGACTGAGAGCCGTCGTCGTCATGGGCGCAAGCGGGGAGCCATCATTACTTGTCACCGAGGCGAGCCTGGATGGGACGCCGGTCTTGTTCCCCCGTAGCCTGAGCTAGCTAGGGGTAGGGTAATGATGCACCCCCTGCGGCGTGGTCGGTCCGAGCCCAAGGTTGGGCGAGGCGGAGACTCCTCCCGAGGTCGAGGTCGAGCCCTGGGGTCGGGCAAGGCGGAGACCACCTTTCGAGGTCGAGGTTGAGGCCGAGCCTTGGGGTCGGGCGAGGCGGAGACCACCTTCCGAGGCCGAGGCGGGGGCCGAGCCCTGGGGTCGGGCGAGGCGGAGTCCATCTTCCGAGGCCGAGGCGGGGGCCGAGCCCTAGGGTCGGGCGAGGCGGAGCTTCCTGTGACGCCTGAGGCTGGACTCAACTGCTGTCAGCCTCACCCTGGCGGGTGGCACAGCGGTCGGAGCGGGGCAGGCGGCGCTGTTTTCCTGTCAGGTCAGTCAGTGGAGGGGCGAAGTGACTGCGGTCACTTCAGCCCTGCCGACTGAGGAACACGCGTCAGGATAAGGTGTCAGGCGATCCTTGCATTGAATGCTCCTGCGATACGGTCGGTTGGCGAGGCGATCTGGCCAAGGCTGCTTCACTGCGAAGCCTGCCCGAGCTGGGCCTCGGGCGAGTCGAAGGTGCGCCCGTTGCTTGAGGAGGCCCTCGGGCGAGGCATAAATCCGCCTGGGTCTACTGTTCCTGCCCGAGGCTGGGCTCGGGCGAGGCGAGATCGTGTCCCTTGAGTGGACGGAGCCTTGACCTGAATTGCGCCCATCAGGCTTTTGTAGCTTGTGCTGATGGTGATTACCAGCTGAGTTTAGGAGTCTTGGGGGTACCCCTAATTATGGTCCCCGACAATAAAAAAGTGAAATTGACCTCCACTTCACCTCTTTATGAAGCAAAGCTCATGAATGTGTGGTGTTTGGTTTGACGTTTTCGAAGCCGAGCAGACTTTTTAAAGCTAAGGGGGTGTTTGGTTCCCCTAACTAGAGTTTAGTCCATACCACGTCAGATGTTTTAATGTCAATTAAAATTAGTAAATATAGTTGTCGTGGTTTCGAGAATGGTGACACAATAGAATTTGTGTTCGTTGAGGGATGTAGCGTGGACTTACTCTGAATGGTGAATCGAGGGATTCCAACAGAGGGTTTATATTGGTTCAATCTTGCGCCATAGTCCAGTATAGTACTAATCGTAGTATTCACTTAGGAACGTGTTACAACACGTGCAAGTGTGGGAATAAGGAGTGGAGAACTCTAGCTGAATGCTCCTGCACTTTGGCTATTTGACCCTCCCCTTTTATAGTTCAAGTGGGTTTTTACATAAAGACTTATTGTCCGAAGAAGAGTATGCCCTATTGTCTACGGTGGTCTTGCTGATGCAGCTCCCCTGACATCGCCTTCTGGTTAGTGCGCGGTTGTACGCCCGGTATGGTGGGTTGCTTCATCTGCCCGGTATGCGGGTCACTGTAGTAGTTTCGGTACTGAGTTTTCCTTTAGTGGCGCCCAGTGGGACCCATGGGTCAGAGTCGGACGGTGCCGAGGGCTGTACACGGTGATGCCTCATCTCTCCGGCGTGTTGTGGCATCATCCAAGACGATATGTGTGTGGCGACGTGCTCTATCGTGGCTGGAGTGGGACAACAATGGATACCTTGTCTCCCCGTCAATCGGGGTACATGTGTGCTCCTGGCGCGTGCATGTTAGGAGGGCATCGTTTCGAGGGCCCACAAGCGTACTGGCTTCCGACGCGGGCCTTGTGCTTCTCCGCCTTGCAAAGTTGCTCGACAGGGCTTGGTTGGCCAATTCTCCTCGCAGAGGCGCTTGTCGGAATCTGGTCAGCCCGTATGCCTCGTAAAGTTGCTCGGTGGGACCTGGTCGATTTAGATGGGTCGCTACGAGCCATGAGCTTACTTTGGGCACCCCGTTCCTGGGTACCTGTCAATAGTTTAATTAAAAAATAATTATATAGATAAATACTAAACAATGAAATTTATTAATCCTAATTAATCTATGATAAGCAAATATTTACTGTAGCATTACATGAGCAAAACATGGACTAATTAGCATCAATAGACTCCACTTACCATTTAGTTCTCATGCGTGTAATTAGTTTTATAAATAGATTATATTTAATACCTATAACTAATATCAAACATCCGATGCGGTGAGACTAAAATTTAGTATCACCCTCTTAGGGTTCTGTATCCTAAATATAGAGTATCAAATGGTCCTTTACGCTCTCCAGCAGCGTCCTCTAAACAGTCCTCTAAATTTAGAGGACGCCGCTGGTTTCTCTCTATATATAGTTTCTCTAAACGGTCCTCTATCCATTTGAATACTTTAAATAACCGGTTTAGCAAAACTAAAATATCTATACTATACTTAAAGCACCAGTTTCAACGGTCGTCATGCGTCATTTTTTTACAAATAACCCCTCATAGCTATTTTAAATTAATCTGTTGTACATCTATAGATGCCAAACGACGCCCGACACGGGCTAGATGCACGCGGGCCACAACTATGGCACACACACGTCATGCCATTCCGCTAACTGTGTCGGGCCAGCCCGTTAGCCCGTCGATCCATTTAACTAAATCAGCGTAACGACGCCCGACACGGGCTAGATACACGCGGGCCACAACTATGGCACAAGCATGTCATGCCGGCCTACTAACTGTGTCGGACCAGCCCATTAGCCCGTCGATCCATTTAATTAAATGAGCGTAAAATGTTAAAAAACGGTGCAAGAGGTGGGGTTCGAACCCATGCCCTAATGAAAGAAGGGCATGAGACACTGGGTGAAATTGTCTAACCAGTAGAACATCACATTAAGATGTTTTTAATATTAAATATAAATTGTATATAGGTATATACGTTTTTTTGTAAAATAAAAAAATAATCGTGTCGAGCCGGGCCAGCACTATGGGCCGAGGCTACAACCCAAGCACGGCACGACGTTCTTGGCTCTTGCAAGCATTAGATCGTTTCTGAGACCAAATTTGCGCAATGGACTACATGGTGTTTGAGGTTGCTGAATTAGATGGAGCAGCAATGATTTGTCACACTAACAACAAAATGAAAGGTTATTTGTTGGTTTTAAACGTTAGTAGTTGCTACGAAGTATCATAATTTATATGGAGCACATCCAATTTTTATTGATGCGTGACTTTAGCAATCACTCCATATTTTGATCTATCTTTTTTATAAGTTTGACTTCATGGGACTTATATTAGAAACTTGATCTCACAAACTTTCTCTTATTTGGTCTCTGTACGATAGAATTATGTCATTTTATAATCTCTGTTGATTCAGTCAATCGTTGTGAACTCTCTTCTAATCGCTCACTTCATTGGTCGTGTTGTAACAAGACATATTTATATGGAGTAAACAATAACATCAGTTAGCCAAATCAAAAAATATATTATACAGAGAGAGGAGACAATCAATAAAAAATCTTGAATTTTTTTGATGGATAGTTTACGTGGGTATTGTTGTAAGCCGTCGCAACGCACGGGCAACCGACTAGTGTACAATATATTTGAGAGTATGACAAATACATATATACAAAAAATAAAAATAAAAAATGCCTCTAATATAGATATTTGAGTATAGAGAACGTGATTTAGAGGACGTTGTTGGAGAGGAAAGATATATAGAGGATGAAATCTTTTAGAGGAGACTGTAAAAAACAGATATAGATGATGAATATAGAGGACGTTGCTGAAGACAGCCTAATGCATCACACATGCATTGTCTGTTGGATGTCTCTTTATTTTTGCGTGTCCACTACCCACTAACGCATATAGTAGGTTTGTCTGGTTCATTTGCCTTGCGCAGTTGGGGTCAGTCTTAGCACCCTAAACAAAAAAAAACGTATTTATTGCGTTCACACAATATATTTATCGTGTTCACACAATAGGGTTTCTCTCTCGTGTACCGCTGACCAATATGTATCGTGAGAGGATGTGCATTTTTGTCTCCTCGCCACGCAAAATACATCGTGCGTTTGCATTGCCTATTGTGGAAGGCTGTTTTCATGTAAACAGTACCTTCGGCAAGACAAAAAAGTTATGTGCATTGCGTATATGCATTGGTTCGGTCTAACCCTAAATTTTAAAAATATGTAAAATATGAAATGGAATAAAGAAAAAGAAAAAAAACCGAAATAGAACACTCCTAAGCACGGACAACCGAATGACGCGGCCTTCGAACCTGATATTTTTTTACAAGAGCTCAAGTTAGGACTGAAAAATAAGTTCGAGGTGCGATCGAGCCAAGCCACTCTTTTTAGACTCATTGCCGTAGCGAGCCGAACCGGCTTGTGAGCTATGCCAAATTACTTAATATGTAGAATAATAATAGATGCTAGATAATTTTATAAATAATTAGTTTATTATTTAGCTTTACATGATAGATATATGACAATTCACAATTTAGATTATTTATAATGATGACATATTTTTCATATTTATACTAGGTATATGCCCGTGCGTTGCGACGGATCACAAATTAACAAGCCTCCAATAGCTCAAGATACTCGCGACATGAGCACAATGGTGATAGGAACCCTCACAGGAAATAGTGCCTTGTTGCAGATGAGCGCGACACCACTTGATGCCATGAGTTTCATCGTCCTATTGTGGGACTTCCATTGCCACGAGCTCTATATATAAACTGGGTTGTTCAGGTCATAATAACTAAAACAATGATGTATCAAGACTTTTGCTGCTACGCTCAAAGACTCAGACAATACTGACAAAGCATATATCCTTACAAAGCATATATTGTAATGCAAGTTCTGAAGCAGGCTATATGCATCCTTGCAATAGGTATGGGTCAGGGTTGTTCAAACTGAACCCACCTAGAAGACCAAATCAAACATGCTTATGAAGTAAATGCTGATGTCATATACATTAACCTATGGAGACACTTGAAAAGTACAAATACATATTATTACCTTAGCTTTTGATTTGAAAACATCTTGCCCGACCACAAGCAAGCTAACTTGCTGGTCCATTATTAGTCCATCCATGTCAACTTGATTAAGATTCTCAAAATCAGAATCATATATTTTTTTATAGACAGAGAGAATATTTTTTCCAGAAAGGTGGAACATTTTAAAACAAATAAGTTACGAACTATACATACCACATACACATATTGGTACATCTAAAAATGACCCTGTTTTCTTTGACACCGACTATAGAATGCAGACGCATTCACCATGTCCACGTGAGTTTCAAGGATCTACTGAGCATGTAGCACATTTGTTTCTTCGCATCCAGTAAATGTAAAAAAATAGAATATCAATGCTTGTAAGTGGGTGGGGTTTTGTTACTCGCCAGACATATATTCTATTCACATATCGTGACTGTATCCGCCTCCATCTGCCAAGAAACCATAGAAACATAAACGAAAAATATTCTATTCACATATCCAAATGTGCTACCACACATCTCACGATTCTATCAAACTCAGTCATAAGAATGAGATGACGCGAAGAACATTAAACAGAAGAGGAAGCGTGCATAGACGGAGAGGCCGTGGTGGTGGCATTGCTTACCAGGAAGTTATGGTAGACGACTGCGCGTCGCGCTCTCCCAGCCCCTCCCTGCTTGCAACCAACCAACCAGCAGCGGTGGCAATTAGGATCAGCAACAGATGGTGCAAATTTTAAGGAGCGATATTAGGTGGGGTAGGAAATGTGGGGACCCAACAAAGAGGAAGAATCACATCCTTCATCTGCTCCTTCATCTGCGAGGAAACCACAGAAAAAGAAACGGCAATATTCTATTCACAGATCTAACAGATCCAAATGTACAGACAGAGAGACAGTGTGTGGCATGACTGCCGGATCTAGGCGAGGAGGACGATGCCCAAAGAGGAAGGGAGAGAAGGTGAAACGTGGAGGGAGAACTGAGAGGAGGAGCAGAGTCGGGAGCCATCGCCGGTGAGACAACTCCTGGAAGGGAGCTGTAGACGGTGCGCGAGGCCGGCGCCGAGATGGACGTCGCTGCGGACGTGTGCTGCGGCATGGCGAGAGGACAACGCCGAGGCGAGGTGGAGATGTGCGTGGATGTCGGAGCCAGGCAGGAGTATGCCTCGACGACTCGGGCATGTGGGGTGGGACGTCTTGGGGAGGAGGAAATATCTGCATGACAGACACGACGGTGGGGGCGTCTTGGGGAGGAGGAAATCTCTGCGTGCGGTGGGGGAGTCTCGGAGAGGAGGAAATCTCTGCGTGACGGATGGGGGCGGGGACGGGTGGCACGGCGATCACGGCGGCGAGGGCCGCGGGGGGCGGAGGCATGGTGTAGCATGTGTGGACGGCCACACTGTACTCTTATAGAAGGTAAATGTTCGTGTGCAGCTTGTCAGGGATTGGAAGAAACGGCAATATTCTATTCACAGAAACATCAGACTTCATTCTTGTATAAAACAATATATGTTGGCAGAGATTTGAGATAGAAAATAATCGGTATGTTACCTGCCCCACAGAAGTAGCTCCATGCAGTTTAGACAGTTTACTTCTGTCAGGAGCCAGAATAAGCGAAACATGAGCAAATGAAGGCCGCAATGTGTTTGGTAAATGCTCTTCAGCTCTGTGACAAAATAGGGTAAACATGTAACTCCATGGATGTCACTATGCTAGACGTTCAAAAGGAAGGCTGAAACAGAGTTTTACCTGATAACATGAGATATTTGCATGGTAGCGTCATCAACTGTCACACAGAAGTTATACACAGGCTGTCCATTGCTTCTCATATTCACGAAATCACCAAGAGTGTCTAAGTTCCAACTGACCTTTATGAAACTATCCGCTGATCAGTTCATGTAATCACTTTTGACGATGTGCAAATCAACATACATAAGCTAGTACTAAAAGCAAGGTATGCTGAAGTTTATGCTCTAGGTTTTGACATATTACCTCACCACGAATTAAGTCATTAATTTTCAATGACCCTTCCTTTGGCACGTGGAAGCGGTAAGTGTACGGCGTACCTTTCTCTAACTCCTGATGTACCTCTGCATCAGAAGCACTTGCCCACTTCCCCATATACACAGGAGGAAGTTGTCTCTGCTTTGCTACTTCCTTCATTTGCTCAAGTTCCTGAAGAAATGGAAACAATTATTAAACTGGACTACTGGACAACTTATTATGAGTATATGACCAATAGAAAATACTGTGGATCCTGTCAAATGACTTCAAATTTAGTTATTCCTTAGGATTGTGAATCATGGTAGAATTGATTGCTATGAATTTTTTCTCGAACATAAGGATCAGAAATTTTACTAAAATGGTAAAAAGTTTCTAGAAGTCTGCTTCTTATATTCATAAGGATTAAGGAGATTGAATAGCACATTCACATGTTAAGCTGAGACTGTGGAAACCAACTACACTTGATAAAACACAGTATCATGCAAATTACACAAGGGGAGAACAATACCTCATTGGAGCAAAAGCAGCGGTAAACTGCACCAGAGTCCAAAATCTTCTCGGCATACTTCTTGAAGTGAATTCCGTTCTAACTGGCGATAAGGCCCAAACTCCCCACCGACATCGGGACCTACCCAAATATGGACAACGAACAGTTATTTCTATTATAGTGGTATAGATAGCACCTACTACAATGATCTGATGAAACTGAATACCTGTCACAATGTTTGCATATAGATTAGCCCTTCACAAGTGCAAGGGGACACAACAATCAAGAGGAAGTTAGCAGGCAATGTTTTTGAAATCTGCAACCAATTTACATGAAACTGCATATCTCGATTTGTGCTAACTCCTAAAGCCGCCATATTACATGAGAATGCGAGTGGCACCCGGTTTTTGTGATAAGAGCGTGATAGTGGCAAAATGAGAGGCTGCATCTACGAAGCAGTAGTGATCAAGTCAAAGGCAACAGGCAGCAGCAACGGCGGGACTTCAAGGTCAGAAATGTGCGGGACGCAACGACAAGAAGTCAACGAGACGAGACACAATACAGAGTGGAGAGAGCACCTTCGTCCCATTCGAGGCAGAGTGGAGAGACCACCAGACTTCCTGGAGAGCGCTCGAGGTCGGTGTCCTCGACGCGGAGCACGAAGCGTCCCCCTTGGAGCGCGCAAAGAGGTAGTTGAAGAGCGCGGTGCGGGCGCCGCCGACGTGGAGGTTGCCGGTGGCCGACGGCGCGAGGATGGAGCCACGGGATTCGAGGATCAAGCGCGGAGGACGGATGGAGCGCGGAGGGAGGCGGAGAGAGGCGGAGGGAGCGCGACGACAGAACCATGCACCATCCTCGAATGTGGACGCCTACGATACAAACATAAGGAGTAGTAGAGATTACCGCAAGGCTAAAAAAAATATGTAGCAGTGACACAAGAATCATACCTAAGCCAAATATGGATCTGAGAAATACAAGTCTCTAGTATAATCTTACCAAGCCATCTGTCACAAATAGAGATTAATACTTCACGATCGAGTAAGCCAAGAAAACACATGAAGAATGTAGGTCGTAATAGTTGTAATGCAAATTCAAATCTAAACTTAGAGATCTAAGGATAAGGTGAACTTTACTGCTGGGAAGTCCTTAATAATCCAGAAAAAATCTGGATTTAAACGCTTGTCTTGTTGTGTTATAATGTTGCTTGATATCTACAATATGTTGGCCTACATGATCTAACTTTATCATATTAGATAGTTGTAGTACATAATAAATAGTTAATATCTCCAATTGATATTTGGCTACGGATCGAAGTCTCGCTGTAAATTGAAGGTTAAACCAGAACAAAGTTCCCAAGTAGGAATTTCGTATAGCTGCAAATTGGAAAACTTTACTACCATTTTATAGCTAGAAGGTGATGAAAAACAAAAGCTGCAAAAAAATGTGGTTGCATGGCTAACCTATACCTGGTTTATGCTATTTCAGTATTTCTAGTTGTGAATCTATTTAGTGGCTGAAAACAGTTGACCATTCTACCAGTATTTACTATAACATAAAAACATCAGAGGCCCTGGGAACAGCTGGTGCCTGTCTTAACCATTCTGTTTGGTAGTCATGGGACCTAACACATTTTCCGTTTCACCTTTTGTGCAGATGATAATGAATAGCTGTTCAGATTTGTTTGTCAGTGACCTGTATTTTTTTGCAACATGTTGTCAGTACACATGGTCAGGACTGTGGATCCCCCATGACTTAGTTGTTGCCTCAGCTTCCACATTTCAAATGTGGCCTTGTAATAAAATGTCGTTGCCTAATGCATCTGATGGATCACAATTGTAAGCTACAAATTAGGGGCTTTGAATATGATCGCTTACTTTCTCTGATGCAAAATTACTCAGTTATAATGACTGTGCATTTGCAATGCCAACTTTTTTCTTCCATTCTTCTTCCTGTCTAGTGACATTTCTTTCATACCTAAGAAACAAAAACATACTACCATTCCATTTCACCAGTACTTGTCAGACTGCATTAAAAAGATAGGTGAGAAAAGATACCTTATCATACCATTTATAGATTCTGAATACTAAATCCAATAATAGTGGGAATTCTGGTGGTTGAATGTGATAATCAACTCTTCCAAGTTCTGCTGATGGTGTAATGCAAAGTGTCAACAAAATAAATACTAAATAATAACAAGTGTAGACATCTCAAACAATTGTAATCATAACAGTAAGTAATAACCATTTCAAATTTGAGAAAGTATATAGATGTAGTTCTTATAATTCCCTCATCAAAGATTAAAAACAACTGATCTCATATCTTTGCTCATCGTTGTTCCATTCAAACATTGAAAATCTGTCACCCAAAGAACTGAATGTGCATACTGACAAAATATAGAAAATGGAAAGGTAAATGTTAGGAGTATGAAGCACAAACAGAATCATCATAAAGAAATAGTGAATGATGGCAAAGAACAACATTTCATCGATGTGTCATGAGCGATGGACAAAGGATATCAACAACATGGATTCCTCAATTTGTGACTCTGTATATGCGCTCTAGCTATATTCTGGTTAGCTAATGATTGTTTACCCACTCGCTCACCTTGCCGTCGCTGTCGCAGGTGAGGATCGAGAGGACTCCGTTCACGGCGGGTCGCTCGAGCAGCCGCTGGATCTAGATTTAAGGGGAACTACTGCCGATGGCCCACATGTCCGGCAGGGAGGTGAGCTGGTCCAAGCCACCGCGGTGCCCCCTCCATGGCGCTGGCGTCGAGGGCTCGAGCCCATCACCGGTCTCCTCAGCCGTGGCCCCCGTGGCGTTCCTCGCCAAGGCCGCCCGCCCGCCCTGGACTCCCACCTGCACCTCAGCCCGGACGCCCCCACCTGCTCCCGTCGTCCCACGCTGGAACCACCTGCACGACCTCCGGTCAGATCATCTGTCACATCCTCGAGTTTTCGGCCGACGAGCACTCCTTCCCGCACCTTACGCTCCTCCG
This sequence comes from Zea luxurians, assembly GCA_029449295.1. Lineage (NCBI taxonomy): Eukaryota > Viridiplantae > Streptophyta > Magnoliopsida > Poales > Poaceae > Zea > Zea luxurians. The sequence goes on from JAOPSE010000090.1 coordinate 4,584,599, forward strand.
CCTTCAATGGCACCCTCCCGCCCTAGAACCACCAGCAGAGCAAGTCGATGACGCGCATGTCCGCGCCGAGGCGGGCGAGCAGGGTAGTGTGAAGAGGAGGCTAGGGTTTGCGCGAGGAGGAGCGAGCGTCGCGAGGGAGAGGGAGGTGCGGGGGCGGCAGTTGGGGGAGTATGCGCGCGGCGGCAGGGATGGGGAGGGGTGCGGTGGCATGGGCGGGATCTGCGTCGGAGCTCGGATGGCGGTTGCATGGGCGTGTGGTCGGAGGGGAGGGGGACCTCGGCTGTGGCGATGGGGGATGCAGGCACGGGCACGGATGAGGACGGGTGGCTGAGGGGTGCGGTGGCACGGGCGTTGCTGGCGCGGGGACTGCGGGCGAGGACGGCGGCGGGGACTGCGGGCGCGAGCGAGGACGGCGGCGGGGACTGCGGGCGTGGGGAGGGGAATCGCACGCGATGGCAGAACAAACAACTGTGCACGCCTACACTAAAGACATAAGGAGTAGTAGAGATACTAATAATTTATTATATAATACAATTAAATATAACAAGATATGGTTTTCCAGTACTTTTCAGCCGAGCATATCTTCCAAACTCGTGAAATAAGTGAGCCGAGCTTTATTCGAGTCGAGCCGGGTCTGGTTTCCAGACCTAGCCCAAACTGAAAAAATTGTCCTTGCTTCCCGATTTCCAGTCCTCTGTCGTTTGTTGTCCCATACTCCCATCTGTTCTCCGCGAGGCGCAACGAAGGCACAAAACCCTTACCTCCATCAAACCCTAGCGCTCGTGTCCCCGTTTTGCTCCCGTCGCCGCTACCATGGGCTCAGGTAATCCGATCCCTCCGACTCGTGGGCTAAATTTTCTATTATTTGTGGCTTGTTCTCTTGCGGAGAATTTTTTTTTCTTGATCATGGATGTTATGGTGATTAGATGCGGATATGGAGGACTACGGGTTCGAGTACTCAGACGAGGAGCCGGAGGAGCAGGATGTCGATATCGAGAACCAGTATTATAACTCTAAAGGTTCGGTCTTGTTCTCCTTCGACTTGCGAGTCGGGTGATTTCTCAGAAAGTCAGAAACTAGCGCGACCGGACTATGCTAGTCATTTTTTTTATGCTCTTGCTAATTTAGCTATGCCTCATTTCTTTGGTGGGGGAAAGTTAATTTCTTTTGAGGGCAGATCAAGATGAGGAGGTTGAAGACATGCTTATAGCCTTACACACACGGCCACAATTGTCGCTGGTGATATAAAGGCAAATCAATTAAGGGTGGATGCTGGCGGGGTCGCATTCGCCCGCTTGTTGTTCGTTCGAGTTTTCTTTGTATGGTGGCACACAACTCTTAACAAGGAGGCACCAACATTATGTGCTAACTAAGCAAGGTGCCCTCGTGCTCTTTTAGTGCTAGTGTCTCCTCTGTAGCTATCTGTTTTAGTTTCCGTATTTGACAATATAGGGACTAAAATGGAATAAAATTAAGGGACTAAAAATTAGTCCGTAGAAACCAAACACCCCCTAACAATTAAAATTTGTTTCCATGCAGAATTTTTATTTATACATATACAACTAAACAAAGCTACTGCACAGGAACACCAAATACATGACATCTGTTTCTGTTTACAACAACAATAACAACAAAGACTTTTTGTCCCAAGCACGTTGGAGTAGGCTAGAGATGAAACCCCATATGAAAACCTCAGAGGTCAACCCCCAAAGAAAAGAAAAGGGAGACAAAGGCAAAGGAGAACCGAAAAACGACGAAACGGAGAAACACATAAAAAGAGATAAAACCCACAAGAACCAGCAACATCTGTTTCTGTTTGTTACCAAAAAATCACTCTCTCCATGAGCATTTAGTCAGGCAGCTGGACTAGCATATGATTGGCAATAGGTGCCTAGGTGGTTGCCTACGTGGGAAAAATTAGCTAGCTAGGCTTGATGGCTGCCTAGGGGAACACTTTTAAGAGTTACACAACAATTTAGACATTAGTAAATAGTAATGTCATGGTTTCATGCGTATTTTGAAGCATGAAAAGGATCAAGTAACCAACATAATTTTTCAGTGCTTTAGTTAGTTCAATTTCAGTCAGATTCTGTCACATGCTTCATACCTTCATGGCTTCATCTCATTGTTTTTGCATCTGATTTGAAACACTATCCTACCTATGTGCGAGGAAGCTTTTTTTATTGTCATAAGTTAATTCATTTATGACATTGGACATTCTAGAATAGAAACTATTAGTGTGATGGGTAAATAATTTAGGCGATGATTCTGGGACCTTTGGCCCTTTCTGCTTCAAGGATTAATGTGTGACTACCTAGCCTTCAATACCAGTTGCATGCCACTAATTTCACGAATTGCTTCTATATGCAAGATTTACTTACAATTTAGATCTATTTTGTTCCTTAGATCTATATATTTTTCCATGTAAAGTGTTACATAGCTCATAGATGTCCATGTCATATAGAGGTTTGTTAGTCATAACTTATAAATTATATGAAGATTGTGGGAGTCAGCCCTAAATTCATATTTTCTGCAAACTGCAGTTTCTTGTAACTAATGAACTTGATCTACAGCAGCATTTTCTCAAAATGTCTAACAGGCTTGTTTTTATTAGAAGTCAGATGTTAGTTATACAGGTAGTCCTTCCTCTTTTAGTTCATGGAACAGTAGCTATTCTTTGATCTGTGTGACTAGACTGAAGTATGCATAAATTGTGAGGTTAAATGAATACAAAATAGTAAATGCTATTACTATCTTTCTGCAGGTTTGGTTGAGACAGACCCAGAGGGTGCACTTGCTGGTTTTGATCAAGTAGTCAGTATGGAGCCTGAAAAAGCTGAATGGTAAGTGAGAATTCGATTTATTTAACATTCTCTCTATTATGTCTCATATGTTTTTCCTGTTCCTGTGACAGTATGAATGCTAAAGTGTATTTATCAGCCTGGTGAACATTGAGTAAACCAAACCCAATCTAATATAGGAGGTAAACTAATTGTTGTCTCAATAAGATTAAAAAACCCAGTTTTCATGCTGAGATGGTTTGGCTACTTATGTATGCAAACTATCTTTCACTAGTGTTCACCTTTTACTTTGGGCCTTTTCTTGAAGTAGAAGATCTAAGATGAGCCTTACAAAAGTACATGTTCTCAAATGCAGTTGACCGGGATATATTCTCTAATATAAATTATCTTGTGGGCCAAATTAATATTTATTACTACAGAATGCTTTCGTGATTCATGATTGAGTGTCTGCAATTTGTCATGATGTAAATCTCATGGATATATGTACTTTAATGATGTGAGCTGCTGTACTTAGCTGTGCAAATGTTACCGTTAGAATATAAATTTTGTTTACAACTGTGGTATTATAATTGGGCTGGATCGGCTGATGAACCAGATAACTGGTCAGTACTGATAGGAGAAGATTGTGTTAAGCCTGCTTTTAACCGTGTTTACACTGACTTGGAGCAGATTTGGTTCAGTTAAAGAAAAATGAAAGGAAGTCTGAAATGTAGAAACCAACTTTAAGTTGATTAGGTTCCAGTGAGACCCTGAGGAAGTGAAGGATTTTTAGATTTGGCTGGTTGGCAAAATATCTGTTTAATTGTTTATTAATTATCTGTCTGGTTGTGGTTCCCCTGTTTCAACATGTTCCATATTGGTTATGAACAAATCTTTGTCAAAACATGTTTCATGAACATTACTGCATGTTGCACTGTGTTCTAAGATTCCATTGAAGTTAAAAAAATAAACAATTTCTCTAACCTGGATGCTGGATGGTACTTTATACCTGCATATGTCTAAGCACTATTTTTTAGGCCACTTTTTTTTTGTGAAATCAGATGTATTATTTATTATTTTACCATCACTTCGTTATCTTTGCACTTCTGATGCTTTACTCTGTAATGTTATCTTTATAGGGGATTTAAAGCTCTTAAACAAACTGTCAAGCTTTATTATAAGCTGGGAAAATACAAAGAAATGATGGATGCCTATAGAGAGATGTTAACATACATAAAATCTGCTGTCACCCGGAACTACAGTGAGAAATGTATAAACAACATAATGGATTTTGTTTCTGGATCAGCTAGTCAGAACTTTAGTCTTCTGCAAGAGTTCTACCAGACAACACTGAAAGCGCTTGAAGAAGCGAAAAATGAGGTCAGATTTGTTGCTTTATGTAAGATTTTTTTTAATGTGCTGAACTGTTCTTTATAGCCTCTATCATTCACTGTGCAGAGATTATGGTTCAAGACAAACTTGAAGCTCTGCAAAATTTGGTTTGATATGGGCGAATATGGTCGCATGAGCAAGGTTCTTGGATCACTTATTTAGTTATAGTCTTCGATGCAGTAAGTTTGTCTATATTATTAAATTAGATTCTTATTGGCAGATATTGAAGGAGCTGCATAAATCTTGCCAAAGGGAAGATGGTTCTGATGATCAAAAGAAAGGCACACAGCTTTTGGAAGTCTATGCTATTGAAATCCAAATGTACACTGAAACAAAGAATAATAAAAAGCTTAAGGTATGGCTTCCTTGTTTGCCCATTTGCAAGTGACTCTTTGGTGGGTATTATCTTATTAAATTATCCTTGTGAATTGTGATGCTGTATGTTTCTGAAAAATCATTATTCTATCACTTTATTGTGGCTTTCAATTACTTGATCTGGTCTCTTCTTCATGTATATGTAAAGTCCTATTGTTTGAGTTGTTAGCTGTTATGCAATTGCATTATACATATTTGTTTTCTTGTTTCATAAAAGGATTCTTCACTCTTAGCTTAAAAAGGGTGCGATATATCTAGTACATTACTGTTGTTGACTAGTAAGAATAATTGCCACATGCTAATTGTATGGTTATGCTGCCTGAAATTGGATGGTGTTATGGACTGCGATGGAATTGGGGAATTGGAGAGAGAGTTGTAGTTGCAGGAACGTCGGCCGGGGGCTGTGCCCACGGCCAGGCAAGAAGAAGGCTTTCTTCTAATTCCTGCTTACCCTTAACTGATACAATATAGTTATAGAGACGACTGACTTATCTCTTTCCAACTAACCAAATCTGATCTAATCTTATCTCTTCCCTAATTAATCTGATCCAATCCTTATCTTTTGCCTAACAAACCAACTATCCTGATCTAATTTCGGTACTGTTCACGCGTTACAGTAATCGCGTGAACAGTGCCCGTGCCCTCATTTGGGCCTCCTTGACACATGGGCTTTTGAGTTAAGTTAAATATGGGAGAATATTTAGTTACGCTACCTGAAATTGGATGGAGTACTGAGTTTAGCTCAATTTATGGGAGAATGTTTTGCATTTTTATGATAGTAATATGTTCTGTACACAAGCATTCATAAGGCAAAAACCATCACTACTTTTCTGCTTTTTATAGCCTTGGATCCTGAAGAGTGATGTTTCTTGTTCCTACCTTATTGCCCTTTTCCATCATACTATGTAGTTTATTTATTTAGTATTGTGTATTCAGTGCAAAAACCCTGCTTTACATTGATGTTTGCTTGAAATGCTTAATTTGAATCTGAAGTGAATTGCTGCTGCAGGAATTGTATCAAAGGGCTCTTTCCATCAAATCGGCGATACCACATCCAAGAATCATGGGTATAATTCGTGAGTGTGGTGGGAAGATGCATATGGCTGAGAGGCAGTGGGATGAGGCTGCCACTGATTTCTTTGAAGCTTTCAAGAACTATGATGAAGCAGGCAACCCGCGGAGAATTCAATGCCTAAAGTACTTATACTTATTTAAACTTCAACAGTTCTTCACTTCTTCCTGACCTTAGTTCATAGGTACATAAATTCTAGAACACTGTGATACATATCAAAAAAATATATTTTTTGCTGTGCATTAGATATCTTGTCCTTGCCAATATGTTGATGGAGTCTGAAGTGAATCCTTTTGATGGACAAGAGGCCAAGCCGTAAGACAACTGATGATCCCGCATAAATCTTGTAGCTTGATTTACCTCCCACCCTGAAAACTCAAATGCTTGCAGGTACAAGAACGATAGTGAAATCCTTGCAATGACAAACCTGATTGCAGCGTACCAGAAGAACGACATCATGGAGTTTGAAAAGATCCTGAAGGTCAGCGTCTATTTCTTCAGAAATTTTATCTCTTAATTTTCTATGTACTAATGCAAGTGTGATCAACTTTTTTTTTTTGCAGAGTAATAGAAGAACAATAATGGATGATCCTTTTATCCGTAACTATATTGAGGATCTGTTGAAGAACATCAGAACCCAAGTGCTGCTCAAGCTTATTAAACCGTATACACGAATCAGGATTCCATTCATTTCACAGGTAGATATTTACTCTTGCATGTGAGCATGTCTATAATATTCCGAAAAATGACAACTGAGAATATTTTGTTGGATGGTTCTTGCTGACCTTCCAATATAATATTCCATCTGCATTTAGGAAGTAAGTTCACAGCGATCGATGGCACTAATTATCTTGTCAATATCTGCATTTAGGAACTCAATTTCCCGGAGAAGGATGTGGAGCAGCTGTTGGTATCGCTCATCCTGGACAACCGAATCCAAGGCCACATAGACCAGGTCAACAAGTTGCTAGAGCGTGGAGAGAGGTGTGTAGCCCCCCCAACTTGATTTCCCTGTTACTTCAGCATACTATACTTCGTGCGGTCAGATTCAGATACTGTATGGTTTCTTGCAGGTCCAAGGGGATGAGGAAGTACAATGCCATCGACAAGTGGAATACTCAGCTCAAGTCCATTTACCAAACATTGTCCAACAGAGTTTGATGAGACGAATTGCGGCTGCTGTATGCTTTGCACACCTAGAATTGTTGATAGCCTGTTTTGGGGATTTGAGGGCAACTGCAAAGAGCTGTATGGCAACGCTTGCAGTAGAATCTTGGATCTGGGTAAAATGAGATGTCCATGTAAGCATTTGATATTAGCCTTTTCAGTTATATTGACTAGGAGGATGTCCATGTAGCGATTTCGTTAATCTCGAGAATGTTACTGGTGCCTTTTACTGTTGATCTCGTTCCCTAAGTCGTCCTCAAGCAGGATTACCTTCTTTACAGTCTCATAGTTCTCCATACCAAATTTTAATAAAGAGAAAACCTCTATAACGGCGCCATATCCTGTGCAATCCGTTATCTTGTGCAACCATGCAATCAGTCCATCCAAACCATCCAATCTGAATCCAACGTTGTCTGCTGTTTTTGCGTTTAAACCCTCCCACCACACCTCTTGTATCTCGTCAATCAGGCTCTGAGTATTTGCGAAACACCCCCCACCGTCTTGGGACATTTCAACCTAGGCCCTTAAATCGAATCAGAGCCTACGTGCGGCCTGTACACGTTGTTTTAGCGACTCCAGACGATACTCGTTTTTCAGAAAAAATCACGTGAAAGCTAGCAAGGGTGAAAATGGATTGCAATATTCAATGACAATATCCACATCAATGGAACAGTACTCCATTTTTTAATTCGATTACTCATTATCCAGGAACATGACACAATATATAGAATCACAGATATACTAGACATAACATGAGCTGTAAGCTGACAACAGGAACATGACCCAAAACTTTATTTTGCTGGACAGTTACGTGCATCATGAAGAACTAATTGTTTGCGGATCTTGCATAAGCGTGGCAGTCTTGCTTGCTTCTTTTTGCTACCACTTACTTCTTTGCTTTTCTTAATCCTTTTGCTTCTCCCCTTTGAACAGATATCCGTTGGAGGATGAACCGTCACTTCATTTGGAATATGGCAACCGATGAATGCCTCATATTCATCCTGCCTAGAGTGTGTAGTTGTCGGCAAAATCTGATGTAGAGACGCCTCGATGTTACAAAGACCAGACAATAAGAAATCCATGCCTTCCTCAGCGTTGTTGGCTTTTTTTATCAAATCTTCAAACTTGTTCCGTACACTTGCTATTTTTTTCCTCATCACCAAATCATTTGGCTCTAGGATCTTGTCATGCAATATGTTTCCGTACTCGTCGTAGACACAATGGCTGAAAGCAAATAAGTTAGTCATATGTTCTACAAAATTAAATAATTAAACACAAAGTTAGTTAGTCATAATCAAATTACCTTTTGCACCTTTTCTCCCATCTTTTCATAAAGTAGCAATCTGGTAGCTCCATCTGTTCTTCACCACGCAATGCTAGAATAATGTGGCGACATGGGATACCCTTTGACTCAAATAACTTACATGAACACATTGCCATTATGCTTGCATTAAAATGAACAACCCTATCTTTTTTTCTCCCATCACTAATGGTCACAATTTTCATTTCTTCGGACATGGCAATATTTTGAACCCAACAAAAATCTCTAGCAGCAACAACCTCTTTCTGGAAGGATAAAAACACCTCATGTGTGTATAGCATACTACCATGCTTTTCCATGGGCCAAGATGTCATTAGCTTAGGAGCACTATGAATGCTTTTATTATCTGCCTTCAGCTCCTCTTGCCGTTGCCATTCTAATGCTGTCTCAAATCTAAGCCAAAACTCAACAAATGATAGTTTGCGGTGAATAAAATGATTAAAAAATGAATTTGCACTCTCAGACCTTGATGTGGTTCTAAGGATGCCCGCTAGAGGTACGTCCATATAGTATGCTGGAATCCATGATTCACGAATATGATATCTGTTCCGTATCCATTCATTTCCATCCAAGCCATAATCAAACATTAGAGAATTCCATAGTGACTCAAATTCCTCCCTGGTTTCTGAACCCCATACACATGCATTTAGCCTTGGCCAGAAATCAGATTCTTCAGCATTAACAGAACCACTAACCTTCTCAGGGAACTTTTCCATGATATGCCACATGCATAGTCTATGAACGGTGTTTGGAAATATTTTTGCAATAGCAGCTCTAATGCTAGCAGCTTCATCTGTTATGATGAGACTTGGTGCTACCCCTCCCATTGCAACTAGGAATGTCTTGAATAACCATTCATATGATTCGGTTTTCTCATTTGCTAAGAACGCACCACCGATAAATATACTTTGTAGATGATGATTGACTCCAGTAAATGGTGCAAAAATCATGTCATATTGGTTGGTGCTATATGTAGAATCAAAGGATACCATATCTGAAAAATGAGTGTAGTTCTCTCTAGTAGTAGCATCTGCCCAAAAAACATGCACCAACCGACCTTGTTCATCCACAACAAAATCATAGAAAAAATACTGGATTGATTTTCTTCTTCCTCTCTAATTGTGCAATAAACATCTCAATGTCTGCATTTGTAATTTTCTTTCTAAGGCCACGATAGTAGTTTTGCAAGTCCCTCAAGGTGCACCCAACATTTTCAAATCCTCCCTCGCTAACATGAAGTAGCCTATATGCTTGTGACGTGCCCATACTTGCTTTGTGACAATTATAAAGAGTGTTCTTTGCACGTTCGCTAACACTACGGTTCGATCTGAGCAAGTGACACTTATCTGGTGACACAAGACCATGATTGTGCTCTTCAATCATTGATCCTATAGTGTATCTAGCACCGGATAATTTCACATAGATGTATGCCTCACAGCCACATCTTGTTTCAAAAAGGTTGTGTGTCTTCTTACCATTAGATACTTGAATATTCTTCTTCCTGAACCCTTGCCTTGAGCACATGAAACGCTTCCAGTAAATAATACCATTCTTCAGTTTCTGCTGACCAACACGGACTGAAAAGCCATTATCATGTGCATAATCTTTGTAGAACTGCTCTGCAGCCTCAATGTTCTCAAAGGACATTCCAACAATAGGCTTCTATAAGAAAAAAATGTAAAAAAATAGTCATTTTACTGCAAATATCATGATGAAGCTTCCATAACTAACTCAAATACTCACTATTGGGGCGGTGCTTGGGGTCTTTTTTGGTGTACTGAAGCCCTCATTGGACAACAGAACTGTAGGCGATTTCAGCAATGTTGGAGCAGACAGGACCGACCACTCACAATTCTCTTGTTCAAATGTCATTGATCCTATACTAATTGTTGCAGCCAAAATAGCCATAAACAACATATTGGCGTGGAGATTCAATCACGCACAGATAGTCGGGGTAAGCAGCATACCTGGGTGCCGGCAATGTCGGAGGCATCAAGAGGAGGTGCACGAGGAGGAAACCTACGCCCTGGTTCAGAGCGCCGGCAGCAGGGCTTGAAGACGAAGCGTCCAGAGCGAACGAAAGGGCCACATGCTGAAACAACCAGGCCGCACGTAGGCTCTGATTCGATTTAAGGGCCTAGGTTGAAATGTCCCAGGACGGTGGGGGGTGTTTCGCAAATACTCAGAGCCTGATTGACGAGATACAAGAGGTATGGTGGGAGGGTTTAAACGCAAAAACAGCAGACAACGTTGGATTCAGATTGGATGGTTTGGATGGACTGATTGCATGCTTGCACAAGATAACGGATTGCACAGGATATGGCGCCGTGACTTACGTGGATCAGCTGCAGTCGTTTCACGGGCCAGACTTGCAAGCCCACAAGGGCCCGCTTTCGCCCGCAAGATACCGCAAGCCAACAGTCCTTTAGGTTCCCATTGGTTGCGTGTATGCCTCAACCTGGCGTGTAACTGCATCATGATGTTTAGTTGTATGTATCTAGTTAGCCTGATTAGAAAGAGACAATGTTGGGTTGTTTGTATAAAGATGTGTTGCATGAATAGAAGTCGCTAAAATTATTTTACTATAACATTTATTTTGTGCAAGTACATTTTTATAGACCTTATTTTATCTCACTGTGCCAAAATATTCTTTGAAATATGTTAATATTACTTCATGTGTCTCAACCACACACTAATAAAATCATTAACCGGTTAAGAGTAGGTCTGGCTCCACAAAGACACCCAAAATCTACCGAGCCCCTTTTTACATGGGCTTTTCTAGATATATGTCATTATGAAAATCGAGTATTCTAAATATGCCATTATAATTCGTGATACCCGGTGGTTACCATTACTAGATCTACAAATTTGGCCCCGCCATTATCCACACCCACGCGTGTAATGTACATTAATATTGTCCCTTTTACCCTTCTTCCTCCGTGCTCTCCTCCCTCCTGTTTTCCTCCCTCGCAAGAGTAGCAGATGCAGTGCGCGAGGTCATGTAGCCCCTGTTTGGTTCCGCTTCTGGGCGGCTTCTGGCCGCCAAAAGCCGAAGCTGTAACCAAACGCGCAGCTTCTCGCGCGGCTTCTGCGCGACGCACTTCGGATAGAAGCGCCTCGGCCACGGTCCGCTGGAAGCGGCCTTCAGTTGGCTTCGGGCGAAAGTTTCACTTCGCTAGGGTTCTCGCGCACCCACCGCGCCGCCGCCGGTCCCTCTCCTCCCCGCATCGTCGTCTTCGCAGGTACAGGAGACCTCCTCCATCCCGACCGTGTCTTCTTCTCCTCCTCCGCGTCTCCTTCCCGTGACAGTCCACATATCTTGGCTAGGGTTCGCGCACCCACCTCGGCGCTGCAGCCCCGTCGCGAAGGAACCTCTCCCCCCGTCGTCGTCTTCGCAGGTACGGTCTCTCTCCTCCATCCGGACCCTCTTATTCACCACCGCCACCGCGGTCGTTCCTTGACCCTTGACTTTCGCTAGGGTTGCCGCACCCACATCGGCGCGACTGCTCCGTCGTGAAGGTTCCTCTGCTCCCCCCTGTCGCGTCGTCGTCTTCGCAGGTACGGTGTAGCTCGCCTCCATCCCGACCCTCGCCGCCCCCTCCTCTCGTGTTGCTAGGGTTCGTCCTGCCCCGTTTACAATTGTTTAAGGTTCATCCTCGTCCGGATGATGTAATCTCCAGTTTATTCACTACATCACAACGGGTATGGATCGACGTACTAACAAATTTTTGTCCAATGTCGCCTTCAGATTTCCGTATCAACTCGGGGTCTTCGTCTTGGGGTCCAAGTGTGGCGGAACTGCCCGAGTTATTCCTGCTTAAGTGCCTAAGCCCTGCCTTAAAGGCTAGACCACACTTAAATGGGAATAATCCGTCAATCCCTCGGATCTAGTCCGACACGGCCACTGACAGGATCAAGTACCACAATCTCACTCGATGGTGAGTCACAGAGCAAATACAATAAAGCATAAAACCATACATGTCAGAGTATTAATTATTACATCATCATCATCGGAGTTTTGCCAAAAGTAGTCATCATTGTTCGAAGTGCAGCGGAATAAAACTAACGATAATTAAACGGAGAGATGGGGAAGCCTGTCCCATCACTCCTCATGCTCCTCCTCAGCCGAGGCGGGGTCCCACTCGACGGTCCAACCCGGTGGTAAGGTGGACGGCCAAGTCACTCCAGCAACCATTTCCTCCAGAGAACCTGTAAAATTATGCCACAAGCAAGGCTGAGTATACTAATACTCAGCTAGACTTACCCGGTGTGAGGAGTCTACTCCTCTACCTCTAGACATGCAGCTGTTTGGTTGTGGGGTTTGGTTGCCAAAAGCACTAGCTGAGTTTCTAAATCAAGATTTTAACTTTGTCAAAATTAAGTGTGACTCTCTTAAGGCTAAAAGTGTACTATCTACTCATACATAGTAGCAATCATTTTTAGCAATCAGCATCTTGTATCATCTCATCACAGTTCCACTTGTTACTCAATGCAGTACAATGGATCAAGCAGTCTCATTAGCTGCGAGAAGCAGACGATTCGAATCGAGTTTTTATCCTTGCAAGGTAAACCTAAACACACGACGTGGCGAGGCACTCCGTCCACACACACATCAACCGTCCCCATCGATTCCCCGTCAGCAGATCAGGGCTCACCGCCTTGGCGTACAATGCCTCACTGACCCCGACTGGCCGTCGTGCAGTGACCGCACTTGTACCCACCATAACCGGAATGGGAGACTACGTCTCAGGTCGCGTGAGGGGATATGTCCACTGCCAGGTTCACTCAGGTACTAGGCTTACCAATTTACCATATTTCTCGGCATATGTTTAGTACGTTCAAACGCTTGACACAGGTATCCGCACGTTAATCCTTATTCCCATTTTACCTCATAGACCACGTATCCCCATGGATCCGTGTCCACCAACCAACTATCAGTGTGATAAGAAAAGTGGGTACAACCAATTCCTGACCTCGCGCGAGTGCTAGAAAAATCACTCGACTTCTACCGAGATCCCTAATTAGAAAAGCAGCTACTCGACTTAGCATACTAGTATTCATCACAATGAGGTTCCTGAGATCATGCAACTAAGGTTTCAAACAACTCCTACACTTAAGTGCACAAACAATCCTACAATCATTAAGTGTAGTAAAATAGCATAAATAACAGGTTATGCATAAAACCGGGGCTTGCCTTCCAAAGCAGTGGCAGGCAGGTCCTCTGGTGCAGGCTCTGGTGCTGGATCTGGGGCAACCTCCCGGGCAGCTCCTTGCTCCGACACGAGGATGTACTCTCCGTCAGCAAGATTACAGTCTATCGAATGCAATGAACATGTATGTCATGATTATGCAGGATTTATTAACATTATACCAAAAGAAACTAAGTCAAGAAAATAACTTAGGGTTTCTCGGACATGCGGGGTTCTTGTGGTTTATACTTATCACTTTCATATTTAAGTTTTTATTTGGGGTAAACAAGGAGAATTGGTATTGCATTTGTATATTTCTATTTCAGGGAACAATTTACAAGGGTCTTAGGAGGATACTAATTTCCATTGTTCATTTTCCTCTCTTTAGTGTTCATTTATGAATTCTAGTGGGGTTTGAACTACCACGGTGAATTAACTATTTTCAATAATTCCACAAAAATTACAGTGGCTTGCCCTTGGTCAATAGGGCCTATCTTAGGAATATGGGATTCAAAATGAAAAGGCTAGGCTGTATACAAAAATAACAAAAAGTGGGGCAAATAAGCCACTTTGCACTACAAGTCCTTTATTAAAGTGGATCCTGACCTAAGGGTTATTTTTGTTGGCCTCTAACAGTGATAATAAGCTCTTGTACCAAAAATGACAGAGAGCCACATGATGGTTAATTAATGGTGGATTTCTAAAATTTGGTGCAAAAGGGGTGTTTAGAACTAACTTGTCATTTGAAAAATATCAAACAACAGATTTCAGATTTTTCCTAAGTTCTGATTATCAAAACATTAGTTATCCTAAGGTTTGGGGAGGTTTCACCTTAGGGTTATTTTTGTAGGGTTTTTCTAAGTTATCCTTATTTTATTAATTTAAAAGGTATCCTTCTTATTTTATATTACAACAGGGTATGATATAATTTCCCAGTGAACTACATTGACTAAGTATCTCCACAAAAATAGGGGTGCCCTCTGGTTCATTATTTATGCCACTTTTTCTATTTTTCTTAACCTTAAGCATATTATGGAATAAGGGGTAAAAACTAACTTAATGTAGTGGACAGAGGGGTTTAACATTTTTAACTAGGTCAGTAGGTAGATATAAACTTCTCCAAATTTTTCTAACCCTAGTTAAATAGTACAACCATTTTTCTTGCTATTTTTAAGCTTTTGGTCAAAACTAAAATTAAATCAGAACCTTATATTTTTCTCTAGTACCTATGGGGTTTTATATTTTTCCTAGATAGGTTACATCATTTAGAGTCTGGCAAAATTAGTTTGACCAAATTTGGATAAACCAAACAGAAGTTATGGGTTTTTAAGTTTCTGTTTGAATTTAAATCAGGTTTTAATAAAGTTTTTCTGAAAAAGCAGTTTGCGCCGAGGTCCCTAGGTTTAAACCGAATCAAACCTCGCAGATCTACCCTTGCGCCACTATTCCCCTAAGTCTCTGACATTTCACTTAACCCCCCTGACTTTCTCTCCCTCTCACCCGCGGTCCTTCCCCCAACTGAAACAGTAGCCGCGGGAAAGAAAAGGGTGGCGCGGCTTACCGGCGGCGAGGGAGGTCCGGCGAAGGGCAGGGTTTGCTCGGGGAGGTTCTGGCGATCACGTCGAGGTACGGCTCGTTGTCGGGGATGACCGGAATCGCCCGGTCCACGTGCGCAGGCGGGAGAGCTCGTCGGCGGCGTGTGCTCCGGCCTATCCACGGCGATATGGTTCAATCCAAGGGCATAGGGAGCTTCACGGAGGTCTAAGGAGTCTAACCGTGCAAGGAATCGAAGAGAGACTCACCGTGCACCTCGGTCCACGGTTGCCGGCGGTCGGGTGAAGTCCGGTGACCTTGTTCCGGCGTCTCCGGTGAAGCAGAGCCCGATTCTTTGCTCGGGGAGCTTCACTGGTGGATGCACACTCGTGTCCGAGGGTTGGATGGGACTGTGGAAGGCTGGGCTGGCCGGTCTACGGCGGCAGTGGCTCGGGTGGCCGCGGGCACGTCGCGCACGGGCAAACGGCGGTGAACTGAGCTCCGGCGAGACTCGAGCGCGTGCGGAGGGGTACGGCCAAGGCTCCTGGGCGTTTTATAGGCGCGGACGCGGACCAGGGCGCTGGCTTGGCTCGGGCGCGGCGCGGGGCTCGCGGGGGCGCGCGCGGGGCGTGCTCTGGCGCGGCAGAACGCGTCGAACACGTGGCGGTTTGTTTCTTCCATTGTTCAAACGTCGGCAGAGGTCGCAAACGTGCGAATCTTTGCAAAGGTTCGGCGCAGACCTCTTCCTAGCACCTAGGGCTGTCACTCAACTGTGAGACGTCGGGGCAGATATGGTCTAGGGAGGGAGATCTTTGGACGCCAAAACAGGTGTGTCACACTGGGCACTTCGCGACAAAAGCCATGCCATGGCATGTCAAACGTCCGAGTCTCGGGCTCAACTTTTTCCAGTGGGTGCCCTAGGTGGTATGCCACGTTTTTGGTATAGAGCACAAGTGGATTTGATGCCATCTTCAAGGTGAACACGGTTGATCCTTAAACTAGGGTTAAAAAAATGGACTTAGAGAGAAATAGAGAGCTCTAGCTCTCTCTCCACTTAGAGGTTTGATTTGAGGTTTCTCCAGGGGCCTTTTTGCAATATTTCCTTCCTCTAATTGCTGGTTATAAGGTTGCTTAGGGTTGGGTTAAAGATCACTCATGTTTTGCACATTTGCTCACTTTCTTCTTCCTCTCATCCATGGCTTTGGAAAGGAGGGTTCAAGAGGGGTCTAGGGTTCCCCCCTTTCTTACCCAATGTAGCAAGTGCACCAAAGCTTAAATGGTGCCCTTGGGTCCTTAGAATTCTTGGTTAACACATAATCTCCAAGGTTCTTTGTTACCTTCAAGTTATTTCCACATGTGATCACAATCCTTAGCATTCAGGGTAGGTTCTAGCCATGGTAACACCTGAGGTGTTACAGCCCTCCCCCCTTAAAGGAATCTCGCCCCGAGATTTTAGGTAGAGTCCCTTGGAGGGATGCTTGAAGGTGTGTTGGTGCTACTCTCCCCTTATACTCAAGTTTCACTGTCTTAACTGTTCTTCGAATGTCATCCTCTTTGCAACTTCAGAAGGAAGCCCTTCTTAAGTTAAATCCACAACTTAGACTATCCTTGTTATCTAAGTTTTTCTTATAATTGACTTCAAAGGGCAGGTGGGGGTGGGGTTTTGGGTTACGTACCGACTCCTTTGGGCAGAAAGTCGGGGAAGCGAGAGCATAGAAAATCCTCCATTTCCCATGTAGCTTCTTCTGCTGAATGATGACTCCACTGAACCTTATACATTCTGATTGATCTTGCCCGAGTTGATCTTTCCTTCCGATCCAATACCTTGACGGGGTACTCTTGGTAGGACAAGTCTGGTTCTATCTCAATGTCCGGTTCCGGTAGCACTTCAGTGGGTAGACGAACACATTTCCGTAGCTGAGATACATGGAACACATTGTGAACTGCTGACATGCGGGGTGGCAATTCCAATTGGTAAGCTACGGGTCCACAACTTGCCTTGATCTGATAGGGTCCAATGTAACGAGGGGCTAATTTGCCCTTGATCTCGAATCTCTGGACACCCTTGGTTGGTGATATTTTAAGATAGACATGATCTCCCACCTCAAACTGTAGAGGCTTCCGCCTCTTGTCATGATAACTCTTTTGCCTGGCCTGAGCCGCTTCTAGGTTCTTCTTGATAATTCTAACCTTTGCCTCTGCTTCAAGCACCAAATCTGGCCCAAAAACTTCCCTTTCTCCTGCTTGAGACCAGTTTAGCGGGGTCCTACACCTTCTCCCATATAATGCCTCAAAGGGTGCCATCTTCAAACTGGACTGATAGCTGTTATTGTAAGAAAACTCTGCCAAAGACAGACACTTGTCCCAATCCTTTCCATAATGTAGTGCGCATGCCCGCAACATGTCTTCCAAAATCTGATTTACCCTTTCTGTCTGGCCATCTGTTTGCGGGTGATATGCTGAGCTCCGAATTACGTGGGTCCCGAGGGCTTCTTGCAGTTTCTCCCAAAAGCGTGCCACAAACAGTGCTCCTCTGTCAGATATAATGGTCTTTGGGATACCATGCAATCTTACTATCTGATCAACATAAATTTCTGCGTACTTCTCTGTCTTGTGGGTGGTGTGCACTGGCAAGAAATGAGCAGTCTTGGTCAATCTGTCCACAATGACCCAAATAGAATCATGGTGCCTGGAGGTATTGGGTAATCCTACTATGAAGTCCATGCAAATGTCCTCCCATTTCCAAGATGGTATGGGAAGGGGTTGCAAAGGATCTGCTGCCTGCAAGTGACTGGCCTTGATTCTCTGGCAAGTGTCACACTCTGATACGTACTTGGCAATTTCCCTCTTCATCCTGGTCCACCAATACAAAGATCTAAGATCATGGTACATCTTGTTGCTACCAGGGTGCATGGAGAACTTGGAAAGGTGAGCTTCATCCAGTATCTTCTTTCTGAGTTCAGGGTCCTTGGGAACCACCAATCGGTCTTCAAACCATAAAATTCCCTTGCTGTCCTGACGGAAACACTTGTACTTCTCTACCTTTTGCTTGGTCATATCCTTGATGACCTGAACACCCTTATCCTCAATCTGTGCCTGAACTATTTGCTCTTGCAATGTGGGCTCCACCGCGATATATCTCAATTCACCGGAAGGAACCACTTCTAGGTTCAGCTTACACAGCTCATCACACAGGGTGGTCACTCCCACATCCATGCTCATACAATTACATTGGGCCTTTCTACTCAAGGCATCTGCCACAACATTGGCTTTGCCAGGATGGTAATGCACCTCCAAATCATAGTCCTTGATTAATTCCAACCATCTCCTCTGCCGCATGTTCAGATCTGCCTAAGTGAAGATGTATTTGAGGCTCTTATGATCAGTGTAGATGTTACAGTGAGCCCCCATCAAGTAGTGTCTCCATATCTTAAGAGCATGAACCACAGCTGCCAACTCCAGATCATGTGTAGGGTAGTTCTGCTCATGGGGTCTGAGTGCTCTGGAAGCATAAGCAATCACTCTGTTCTCTTGCATCAAGACACATCCCAATCCTGTACCAGAAGCATCACAATAAACTTCGAAGGGCTTAGTGTTATCAGGTTGAGCCAGCACTGGGGCGGTTGTCAAATGTTGCCTCAGTGAATGAAAAGCATCTTCGCATTTCTGGCTCCAAGTGAACTTGGCTCCTTTCTTTAATAGCTCAGTCATTGGCTTGGCAATTCTGGAGAAATCCGGAATAAATCGTCGGTAGTACCCTGCCAATCCCAGAAAACTCCGAATCTGCCTCACTGTAGTCGGGGGTTTCCAATCCATCACCTCCTGTACCTTTTCAGGGTCAACCGATATCCCATCCTAAGAAATTGTGTGACCCAAGAATTTTATCTCCTTCAGCCAGAACTCACATTTAGACAGCTTAGCATACAACTGATGGTCACGGAGTCTCTGAAGTACGGTATGCAGATGTTTAGTGTGCTCAGCTTCATTCTTGGAATAAACCAGAATGTCATCGATGAAAACGACCACGAACTTGTCTAACTCTGGCATGAATACTGAGTTCATCAAGTACATAAAGTAAGCCGGGGCATTGGTCAGCCCAAAAGACATCACCAAAAACTCATAGAGCCCATATCTGGTAGAGAAAGCCGTCTTGGGAATATCTCTGGCACGAATCTTGATCTGATGGTACCCTGAGCGAAGGTCTATCTTGGAGAATACCTTGGCTCCCACCAATTGATCGAACAGCACATCAATGCGGGGTAACGGGTATTTGTTCTTGATAGTCACCGCATTGAGAGGGCGGTAGTCAACACACATCCTCAAACTCTCATCCTTTTTCTTCACGAATAAGGCGGGACATCCCCATGGTGAAGTACTTGGACGAATAAACCCCTTGTCCAACAACTCTTGCAATTGCTTCTTCAATTCTGCCAATTCCGCGGGAGGCATCCTATAGGGTCTCTTAGAGATAGGAGCAGTCCCGGGTTGCAATTCAATTGCAAACTCAATATCTCTGTCAGGTGGCATTCCTGGCAATTCATCCGGAAAAACATCGGGATAGTCACAGACCACTGGGATCTTTTCCACTGGGGATTCTATCATAACAAAGGCACAAGACCGGGTACAACCCTGGTTGGGTAAATACAAAACAGTCTCGCCGTAAGCAGGGGAATGAATTTCAATGGCTCTGGCTGCAATGTCCAATACTGCCTGATGTTTGGTCAACCAATCAGTTCCCAATATGATATCCACACTCTCCAGTCCCAAGATAAGAAGGTTGGTTTTAATTATCAAACTACCAAACTTTAGAGGCACATTCTTGCTGATTTGATTAGTGGCAATCCTGCCTCCTGGTGTTGAAATGGTGATACCCCCGTGGGTATGAAGAAAAGGCAATTGGCACTTGGCACTAAATTTGGCACTAATAAAGCTATGTGATGCACCAGAATCAAAAAGAACAATAGCAGGGAAATTTAAAACTGTAAAGATACCAGTCATGACGGGTGCTCCCTCTGGAATGTCTGCCATGGTGGTGAAGTTCAGCTTGCCCTGCCTCACTTGCACCTTCTGTCTCTTGCCTTGGTTCTGATTGACATTCTGCCCCTGCCTCTGCTGGTTTCTGGGGCAATTCTTGGCATAATGCCCAGTGCTGCCACAAGTGAAACACCTGTTGTCATTAGCCTGACGGTGCTGCTGCTGCTGGTTGCTCCTCTGAGCGGGAAATTGGGTGCGGTTGGGTGCCTGCTGCTGCTGCGGTGGTCTGATCACCCATCTCCCTTGCTGCTGCTGAGGTCCCTTATTCGGTGAGTCAGACACAATCCTGAAGCGCTGTGGCTGAGCTGAGGGTCCTGCCACAGGGGTCTTCCTCTTCTTCTCCACCTGTCGAGCCAAAATGCAGTCCTCCTGGGAGATAGCCATGTTGACCAACTCATTGTAACTGTTGGCCCTGACGGTGTTAAGACGATCACGGAGCTTGGTGCTGAGCCCCCTTCTGAACCTGTCTCGCTTTTTCTCATCCGTGTCTGCATGGTATCCGGCATACTGGCACAAATCATTGAAGGCCTGGGCATACTGCAACACTGTCCTGTTGCCCTGAGTGAGTGCCAGAAACTCATTGAGCTTCCGGTCCATGATGCCAGCTGGAATATGGTGTCCTCTAAAAGCTGCCTTGAACTCCCTCCATTCCACCTCTCTACCTTCTAGCTGCATGGCAAGAAAATGGTCCCACCAAGTCCTTGCAGGTCCGCGAAGCTGCTGGGTGGCGAACCTGACCTTGGCGACCTCTGAGCAAGCTCCATGGAGCAGTGGGAATTTGGATTCCACCACCCGCAACCATACATCTGCATCCAGTGGGTCCTCTGCCCGTGTGAACAACGGGGGCTGGGTGCTGAGGAACTCCTGATAGGTAGCCGCCGCGGGGTGACGCTGATGGTCTCCACCACCATAGTGCTGTGGTGGTGGCTGACGCTGAGCCAGCTGCCTCAAGATCTCATTCTGCTGAGCCATGAGCTCCTGCAGAGTGGGAGGCGGTGGCGGTGGAGGAACGTGCTCATTCTGACCACGGCGCGCTCTCCCAGCCATCTGAAAAATCACATGGTTGCTTAATAACACATCTTTCCAAGTTTAAGGTTTAAACACGGTAGGGGAGTTAAAGCAATTTGATAGATTCCTCATAAAGTAAAAACATAAACCTTCCATCCGAATTTTAAACTGCCATTAATCATTCCCAAACCTCCAAAAGAGTTTAACACAGTTACATCAATGATCCAAAAGACTCAACTCTACCTAGCCTAGTACCCTAAGGGTGCAAAAGCTAAGCTAGTGGCGAGGAGTCCAACTATCATCAACCTCTAGGTTTAGCCTGGCATCTAATGAGCGAATGAGGCAACGCTTGACTCGGGGGAAGGTGGTCTCCCTGAGCCAGCGGTGTCTACACTGGAAGCAGGCTCCTCCCCTCCCTCGATGTCAACGTCCTCGTCAGCCTCCGCATCATGGATCTCTTGGTGATGCATGTCTAGGTGCTCATTTGCTTCTGCTAGCTGCTGTTGGGTGTTGAGGAGCTGATCCTCAAGAACCTCGATGGTATTCTCCCTGGTGCCCACTAGCTCTTCCAACTCATGAATCTCATCAGACAGCTGCTCCACTTGCAAATCTTTTTCCACCAGCTCCTGGGACAAGTCCACCACGAGCTCCTCCCTGTTGTCCAGGGTGATCTGGGTTGCCTCTAGTAGTGCCATCAAATGAGACATGGCCTCCCCACGCATCACTTGCAGACGATACAGAGCGTTCATGCATCGTACCGACAAGTGAGCGGTGTGGCCGGGGTAGAGAGCCCAGATGTCCTTGGCATGCTCCACCCGATCCTTCCACACCGGGTCGTCCTCCTTTTCCGCGGGGAACAACCCAATGGGGTGGGTAGCCAGCTCCAAGGGATGGAATCCGCAGAAAGTAGTCAGTCCATGCAGAGCGATTGCCTCGATCATGTCCTCCGCTCGGTATCCGAAAGACTCGGAGTCCAAGGAGCGCCAGCCTGGCTGCAGGGGATGAGGCTCCAAAGTCATCCTCACCCTACAGCGAGGCACCCGGTGCTTCTCGAACTGCTGCACCGCGTACTGAGGGGGTGTCGAGTATCCTGCCCCCTGGAGTACCTCCCACAAGATGCGGGGAAAACCCTCTCGTGCAAGTCCGTCAGTGTGGGTCAGTGCATTTCCGTCCTCGGAGGATCCGTGGGAAGTCATCTGTGCACGGTTAAGCGTAAGTAAAAGAAAAAGAATTACAAAAAGAACAAGAAAAATAAAACTCAGCCTGCCTCTAACTAAAAAGAAAAAGGCATTAGGGTCCTAGTTGGCTGTTACCTCATTTTTAAGTCCTTTTGTTTAGTTATTTATTTGCTTAATTAAGAATGCATGCATGCGCGTCCTGAACGACCTTTCCAGAAGATAAAAAGGACTAGGGAAGAACTCCCATCCGTTAAAAAGTGGCCTATAGGGCCTAGTCACTTAGCCACCTAGCTACCCTTCTATTATCCTAAGGCTTCACGTCCTAGGTCTATCCTGCTCGTCCTACGATCTATCCAACATTGTTTCTACCAAATTTTACTTTAGAAAAGGGATGGCATTTACGGTTTATTGATTCCTCTGTGGTGGTACAAGCTCCGATACCAGCTGTGGCGGAACTGCCCGAGTTATTCCTGCTTAAGTGCCTAAGCCCTGCCTTAAAGGCTAGACCACACTTAAATGGGAATAATCCGTCAATCCCTCGGATCTAGTCCGACACGGCCACTGACAGGATCAAGTACCACAATCTCACTCGATGGTGAGTCACAGAGCAAATACAATAAAGCATAAAACCATACATGTCAGAGTATTAATTATTACATCATCATCATCGGAGTTTTGCCAAAAGTAGTCATCATTGTTCGAAGTGCAGCGGAATAAAACTAACGATAATTAAACGGAGAGATGGGGAAGCCTGTCCCATCACTCCTCATGCTCCTCCTCAGCCGAGGCGGGGTCCCACTCGACGGTCCAACCCGGTGGTAAGGTGGACGGCCAAGTCACTCCAGCAACCATTTCCTCCAGAGAACCTGTAAAATTATGCCACAAGCAAGGCTGAGTATACTAATACTCAGCTAGACTTACCCGGTGTGAGGAGTCTACTCCTCTACCTCTAGACATGCAGCTATTTGGCTGTGGGGTTTGGTTGCCAAAAGCACTAGCTGAGTTTCTAAATCAAGATTTTAACTTTGTCAAAATTAAGTGTGACTCTCTTAAGGCTAAAAGTGTACTATCTACTCATACATAGTAGCAATCATTTTTAGCAATCAGCATCTTGTATCATCTCATCACAGTTCCACTTGTTACTCAATGCAGTACAATGGATCAAGCAGTCTCATTAGCTGCGAGAAGCAGACGATTCGAATCGAGTTTTTATCCTTGCAAGGTAAACCTAAACACACGACGTGGCGAGGCACTCCGTCCCCACACACATCAACCGTCCCCATCGATTCCCCGTCAGCAGATCAGGGCTCACCGCCTTGGCGTACAATGCCTCACTGACCCCGACTGGCCGTCGTGCAGTGACCGCACTTGTACCCACCATAACCGGAATGGGAGACTACGTCTCAGGTCGCGTGAGGGGATATGTCCACTGCCAGGTTCACTCAGGTACTAGGCTTACCGATTTACCATATTTCTCGGCATATGTTTAGTACGTTCAAACGCTTGACACAGGTATCCGCACGTTAATCCTTATTCCCATTTTACCTCATAGACCACGTATCCCCATGGATCCGTGTCCACCAACCAACTATCAGTGTGATAAGAAAAGTGGGTACAACCAATTCCTGACCTCGCGCGAGTGCTAGAAAAATCACTCGACTTCTACCGAGATCCCTAATTAGAAAAGCAGCTACTCGACTTAGCATACTAGTATTCATCACAATGAGGTTCCTGAGATCATGCAACTAAGGTTTCAAACAACTCCTACACTTAAGTGCACAAACAATCCTACAATCATTAAGTGTAGTAAAATAGCATAAATAACAGGTTATGCATAAAACCGGGGCTTGCCTTCCAAAGCAGTGGCAGGCAGGTCCTCTGGTGCAGGCTCTGGTGCTGGATCTGGGGCAACCTCCCGGGCAGCTCCTTGCTCCGGCACGAGGATGTACTCTCCGTCAGCAAGATTACAGTCTATCGAATGCAATGAACATGTATGTCATGATTATGCAGGATTTATTAACATTATACCAAAAGAAACTAAGTCAAGAAAATAACTTAGGGTTTCTCGGACATGCGGGGTTCTAGTGGTTTATACTTATCACTTTCATATTTAAGTTTTTATTTGGGGTAAACAAGGAGAATTGGTATTGCATTTGTATATTTCTATTTCAGGGAACAATTTACAAGGGTCTTAGGAGGATACTAATTTCCATTGTTCATTTTCCTCTCTTTAGTGTTCATTTATGAATTCTAGTGGGGTTTGAACTACCACGGTGAATTAACTATTTTCAATAATTCCACAAAAATTACAGTGGCTTGCCCTTGGTCAATAGGGCCTATCTTAGGAATATGGGATTCAAAATGAAAAGGCTAGGCTGTATACAAAAATAACAAAAAGTGGGGCAAATAAGCCACTTTGCACTACAAGTCCTTTATTAAAGTGGATCCTGACCTAAGGGTTATTTTTGTTGGCCTCTAACAGTGATAATAAGCTCTTGTACCAAAAATGACAGAGAGCCACATGATGGTTAATTAATGGTGGATTTCTAAAATTTGGTGCAAAGGGGTGTTTAGAACTAACTTGTCTTTTGAAAAATATCAAACAACAGATTTCAGATTTTTCCTAAGTTCTGATTATCAAAACATTAGTTATCCTAAGGTTTGGGGAGGTTTCACCTTAGGGTTATTTTTGTAGGGTTTTTCTAAGTTATCCTTATTTTATTAATTTAAAAGGTATCCTTCTTATTTTATATTACAACAGGGTATGATATAATTTCCCAGTGAACTACATTGACTAAGTATCTCCACAAAAATAGGGGTGCCCTCTGGTTCATTATTTATGCCACTTTTTCTATTTTTCTTAACCTTAAGCATATTATGGAATAAGGGGTAAAAACTAACTTAATGTAGTGGACAGAGGGGTTTAACATTTTTAACTAGGTCAGTAGGTAGATATAAACTTCTCCAAATTTTTCTAACCCTAGTTAAATAGTACAACCATTTTTCTTGCTATTTTTAAGCTTTTGGTCAAAACTAAAATTAAATCAGAACCTTATATTTTTCTCTAGTACCTATGGGGTTTAATATTTTTCCTAGATAGGTTACATCATTTAGAGTCTGGCAAAATTAGTTTGACCAAATTTGGATAAACCAAACATAAGTTATGGGTTTTTAAGTTTCTGTTTGAATTTAAATCAGGTTTTAATAAAGTTTTTCTGAAAAAGCAGTTTGCGCCGAGGTCCCTGGGTTTAAACCGAATCAAACCTCGCAGATCTACCCTTGCGCCACTATTCCCCTGAGTCTCTGACATTTCACTTAACCCCCCTGACTTTCTCTCCCTCTCACCCGCGGTCCTTCCCCCAACTGAAACAGTAGCCGCGGGAAAGAAAAGGGTGGCGCGGCTTACCGGCGGCGAGGGAGGTCCGGCGAAGGGCAGGGTTTGCTCGGGGAGGTTCTGGCGATCACGTCGAGGTACGGCTCGTCGTCGGGGATGACCGGAATCGCCCGGTCCACGCGCGCAGGCGGGAGAGCTCGTCGGCGGCGTGTGCTCCGGCCTATCCACGGCGATATGGTTCAATCCAAGGGCATAGGGAGCTTCACGGAGGTCTAAGGAGTCTAACCGTGCAAGGAATCGAAGAGAGACTCACCGTGCACCTCGGTCCACGGTTGCCGGCGGTCGGGTGAAGTCCGGTGACCTTGTTCCGGCGTCTCCGGTGAAGCAGAGCCCGATTCTTTGCTCGGGGAGCTTCACTAGTGGATGCACACTCGTGTCCGAGGGTTGGATGGGACTGTGGAAGGCTGGGCTGGCCGGTCTACGGCGGCAGTGGCTCGGGTGGCCGCGGGCACGTCGCGCACGGGCAAACGGCGGTGAACTGAGCTCCGGCGAGACTCGAGCGCGTGCGGAGGGGTACGGCCAAGGCTCCTGGGCGTTTTATAGGCGCGGACGCGGACCAGGGCGCTGGCTTGGCTCGGGCGCGGCGCAGGGCTCGCGGGGGCGCGCGCGGGCGTGCTCTGGCGCGGCAGAACGCGTCGAACACGTGGCGGTTTGTTTCTTCCATTGTTCAAACGTCGGCAGAGGTCGCAAACGTGCGAATCTTTGCAAAGGTTCGGCGCAGACCTCTTCCTAGCACCTAGGGCTGTCACTCAACTGTGAGACGTCGGGGCAGATATGGTCTAGGGAGGGAGATCTTTGGACGCCAAAACAGGTGTGTCACACTGGGCACTTCGCGACAAAAGCCATGCCATGGCATGTCAAACGTCCGAGTCTCGGGCTCAACTTTTTCCAGTGGGTGCCCTAGGTGGTATGCCACGTTTTTGGTATAGAGCACACGTGGATTTGATGCCATCTTCAAGGTGAACACGGTTGATCCTTAAACTAGGGTTAAAAAAAATGGACTTAGAGAGAAATAGAGAGCTCTAGCTCTCTCTCCACTTAGAGGTTTGATTTGAGGTTTCTCCAGGGGCCTTTTTGCAATATTTCCTTCCTCTAATTGCTGGTTATAAGGTTGCTTAGGGTTGGGTTAAAGATCACTCATGTTTTGCACATTTGCTCACTTTCTTCTTCCTCTCATCCATGGCTTTGGAAAGGAGGGTTCAAGAGGGGTCTAGGGTTCCCCCCTTTCTTACCCAATGTAGCAAGTGCACCAAAGCTTAAATGGTGCCCTTGGGTCCTTAGAATTCTTGGTTAACACATAATCTCCAAGGTTCTTTGTTACCTTCAAGTTATTTCCACATGTGATCACAATCCTTAGCATTCAGGGTAGGTTCTAGCCATGGTAACACCTGAGGTGTTACACCAAGATCCATTGCAACCAAGGTAATGTGAAAATAAATTTGTTGCTCACTTTACTATCAGCATAGATGCGGTTTTACCAATTTTTGTTTATGGTTTACTAGGGATACCATTGATCTGTTGTATGACTATTATTTGTTCAGGGTTTAGTTCTTAGTTTGTTTGTCACTACCTGTATGTTCAGGGTTGAGTTCATAGTTTGTTTGTTAGTACATGTATGTTAGTAGCTTCAACCATAGTTTGTCTATGTTAGCACGCAATTCATGTCAATACATGGAAGTTAGTAGATTGTCCCCTTGTCTAGTACACTAACCACCTAAATCCACATCAGATGCATTCAGTAGACTCCATAGCCGACAAGGCAATTGGAAGGATGCAAGAGATTGCGGACAAGATATTTTCCGTAGCTCGAGAAACAATCCGTCCTGAACGCGGGTTGACCTCATTTGACGCTACCAAACTTCGTGTAGCATTGGAGGACATTGCTTGCATGATGGAGCAAGACTCTCTGGTGTTGCAAGAGTATTTGGACAAGGTCAACAACGTTAACAACCAGGCTCACATCAACTACGAACCCTTAGACTTGTCCTCACCACCCCTGGTGAAGACGACCTTAGTCCAGACTGGGACTTTGCCGAGCACTTCGAAAAGTTTTGGGGTCTTGAATATGACTCCGATCAGATGCCTTCATTTAGTGACAATGAGGTTTAAGTTAGAACATGGTGAACCTTGTAGTAAGGTCTTAGGGAAACAGGGATATGATTAGGCTTTTGCTTAATGCGCTGCTGTAATGTGTTCCCTGTCCTTTTGTGTCCATCAGCAGTTGAATTATGGTAGTCTATATGTAATTATGGAAAACCGAATGTTACTACTTATGCTACTACCTGATGTTATTATGGTCCCTTGAGTGTTAATTTTGTTTTCTTCTTAAGTCGACTGCACTACGTATTTTCAAAACTCTACACTTGTTTTGTACTAGATGGACAAGTCTGGCAAAGTGGTTGCAAAGTGGGAGAGTAGAGCAACAAAAATTTACACAGAAATTTGTGTAGAAGAGGTCAATGCACGGAACAGGCCACAACATTTTCTAAATGCAGAAGGGTATGCTAACCTCATAAGGAAGTTTAAGGAACGCACTGGTCGCACTTACACCAGGGATCAAATGAAGAATAGGTGGGACTCCTTAAATAGAATGTTCACCCAGTGGAAAACACTTAATGAAAGGGCTACAGGTCTTGGTCGAGACCCTCATACTGGTTCAATCAGTGCACCAGATGAGTGGTGGGCTAAGCAAAATGAAGTAAGTAGACTTAATTTTTTGTTTTCCTAGATTAACAATACTAATGGACATCTGAAAGTAGGAATCAACATGTTACTGCAGGCAATGCCAGGGTGTATTATGTTCAAAACAGCCCCCTTGAGAATGAGGACGAGCTTAAGGTTATGTTTGGACCCATTGTCTGCACCAATGAATCAACCCTTGTTCCTGGAGTTGAGGATGCAAATTCTTCATCTGATGACCACGTCCAAGCCAATTTAGGTGGGGGTGAAAACAGCACACCTGACCCCTGCTCAAATGCGACAAGGAAGCGTAAGGTGCCGCATAATTCTCCTAAACCTAAGAAGAAAAAAGATACGAAGGATGAATACATGAAACGCCTAGTGGAGGCTTTTGAGTCGCGTTCCATGAACACTAACAAGTCCATAACTTCATTTGAGTCCGACCCAGTTCATGTAGAGGTTGCTGCTCAGTTGCAACAAGTCATTGAAGATGGTTCAGAGGAAGGCAGCGACTTACATTTCTTTGCCACTCATTTGTTTATGGAGAAACGATATTGTCGGCGTTTCGGACCCGCGAGGACCGTCAACCGACCAGTAAATTTGTTGCTGCGTGTCCCTGCCCAGATGGGTTGATGCAAGATGGAACACAAGAGGGAAATGAGGCTTATGTTATCTCGCACCGGGGTGCTTGTAGTAGGGGTTACAAGCGTCGCGAGACAGCGAGGACGAGAGCGAGAGGGCACCGGCCAACGTTGGCGGTGTTGCCACGTCTGTCCGCGACTTCGCATGGTGTGTTGTGTGTTCCACCACGTGCCTTAGGAAGGCCCTGGGCATCCCCTTTTATAGATACAAGGAGATGCCCAGCTGTACAAGGGGGTGTAGCTATGTGCTATCGTGGCCGGCGGAGAAGCGCCTTGAGCCCTGTACACGAGCTAACGTGGCCGTCGGAGAAGTGCCTTGAGCCCTGTAGAAGCATAGCTGTCGGCGCGGCATGGATCCTGCTGACATTGTCTTGCTTCCGTAGGGGGTTTGAGAGCAACCGACGTCATGGGCGTACGCGGGGAACCATCATTACCTGTTACCGAAGTGACCTTAGATGGGACACCGGTCTTGTTCCTTCATAGCCTGAGGCAACTAGCTAGGAGTAGGGTAATGATGTATCACCTGTAGCGTAGTCGGTCCGAGGCCTAGGTCGGGTGAGGCGGAGACTTCTCCTGAGGCCGAGGCTGGGCTCGGGCGAGGCGGAGACTTCTCCTGAGGCCGAGGCTGGGCTCGGGCGAGGCGAAGATCTTCTTCCGAGGCCGAGGCTGGGCTCGGGCGAGGCGGAGATCTTCTTCCGAGGCCTGAGGTCGGGCGAGGCGGAGCTCCTTGTTGCGCCCGAGGCCGAACTCGTGGGAGATCGTGACTCAGTTTTATCCTGGTGGTTGGCATGGTAGCCAGAGCGGGGCAAACAACGCTGTTTTCCTGTCAGGTCGGTCAGTAAAGGGGGGCGAAGCGACTGCGGTCACTTCGACCTTACCGACTGAGGCATGTGTGTCAGGATAAGGTGTCAGGCGATCCCCGCAATAAATGCGCATGCGATACGGTCGATTGGTAAGGCGATTTGGCCAAGGTCGCTGTACGACAAAGTCTGCCCAGGCTAGACTTCATGCGAGCCGAGGGTTGTCGGTCGCCACTATTGTTGTCGCACGGCGGTGGAAGGAGTATCATGTCGTAGCTGCCGTCGAGGGACATGAACTCAAGACTCCCGAAACGGAGCACCGTCCCGGGTTGGAGAGGTTGCTGGAGAGTGCCCATCTGGAGCTTGACGGGAAGCTGTTCGTCAACACGCAGCAGGCCCCTACCTGGCGCGCCAACTGTCGGCGTTCCGAGACCGGGGGGTCCCTGGGCCGACGAGTGAATGTCGTCGCGTGCCCCAGCCCAGATGGGTCGAGCGCGAGGGCGAGCGCGAAGGGGGGAGAGCGAGGCGGCCGATGACCGGCGTGAGAGAGGTGGGAATCCCGCGGCCTTCGTGTTCGTCTCGCGCCCAGGTCGGGTGCGCTTGCAGTAGGGGGTTACAAGCGTCCACGCGGGAGAGGGAGCGAGCGGCTCCAGGCGAGCGCCTGTTCTCGTCCTCGTCCCCGCGCGGCCAACCTTCTCTAAGAGGGCCCTGGTCCTCCCTTTTATAGACGTAAGGAGAGGATCCAGGTGTACAATGGGGGGTGTAGCAGGGTGCTACGTGTCTAGCAGAGGTGAGCTAGCGCCCTAGGTACATGCCGTTGTGGTAGCCGGAGAGATCTTGGCACCCAGCTGGTGTGATGTCGTGGCCGTCGAAGGAGCGATGGAGCTTGGTGGAGGGACAACTGTCGGAGCGGTTGAGCCCTTGCTGACGTCCTCTTGCTTCCGTAAGGGGGCGGAGAGCCACCGTCGTCACAGAGCATGCGGGGCGCCATCATTGCCTATCTGGCGGCGTGAGCCAGATGGGACGCCGGTCTTGTTCCCTGCGGCCCGAGTCAGCTCGGGGTAGGGTGATGATGGCGCCTCCTGTCGACGTGGCTGGTCTACGCCCTAGGTTGGGCGATGTGGAAGCTCCTCCGAAGCCGAGGTTGAGTCCGAGCCCCCGGGTCGGGCGAGGCAGAGATCGTCGTCTTCTGGGGCCGAGCCCAAGTTCGAGCCCTGGGTCGGGCGAGGCGGAGATCGTCGTCTTCTGGGACTTAGCCCGAGTCCGAGCCCTGGGTCGGGCGGAGCGGAGTTCGCCGTCTTCCGGGACTTAGCCCGAGTCCGAGCCCTGGGTCGGGCGGAGTTCGCCGTCTTCCGGGACTTAGCCCGAGTCCGAGCCCTGGGTCGGGCGGAGCGGAGCTTCCTATGGTGCCTCCGGCAGGGCTTGACCGCTTGTCAGTCTTACTCTGTCCAGTGGCACTGTAGTCGGTGTGGCGTAGGCGGCGCTGTCCTTTCGTCAGGCCGGTCAGTGGAGCGGCGAAGTGACGGCGGTCACTTCGGCTCTGCCGGCGGGGGTGCGTGCCAGGATAAGGGTGTCAGGCCACCTTTGCATTAAATGCTCCTGCGACTTGGTCGGTCGGTGCGGCGATTTGGTCAGGGTTGCTTCTTAGCGAAGGCAGGGCCTCGGGCGAGCCGGGAATATGTTCGCCGCTAAAAAAGGGGGGCCTCGGGCGAGACGGAAATCCTCCGGGGTCAGCTGCCCTTGTCCGAGGCTAGGCTCGGGTGAGGCGTGATCGTGTCCCTCGAATGGACTGATCCCTGACTTAATCGCACCCATCAGGCCTTTGCAGCTTCATGCTGATGGGGGTTACCAGCTGAGAATTAGGAGCCTTAAGGGTACCCCTAATTATGGTCCCCGACACTACTCTAGGATAGCGGTCTTATAGTCAGCAAGGCTTTGATACCACTTATGTCACACCCGGTTTTGAAGGTAAACCGAATGCGAACCATGTACGTGCCAGGATCAGTAATTCACGTACACAGCGATTACATAAATGACTCATCATAGCACAATGCTTCGAATTACAATAAAGAGTAAGTAATAATATTACAGACTAGAGTCATTTACATAATATAAATCAAAGTACACAGAATCGAAACGTAGCCAACGTAAACAACCCACCACAGGCAGCTGACTGGGGGAGGTCGCTAGCCTAATCCTCGAACTCGTTGAAGTTCTGGAACTCCTGGAGATCCGCCTCGACGCCTTCTTCTTTACTTGAGCATAGATTGCACCAAAGGCAACCTGGTGTTTTGTGAAAGCAAGGGTGAGTACACATCAACGTACTCAGCAAATGTCCTGTTTGGCTGAAGTGGACTAGCTTTATGTGGGGTTAAGCTCAAGCAGTTGCTTTTAGTTGGTCAGGTATTTATTATCAGTGGATGCCAAGTTTTAGTAATAACCAACCCGTGAACCATTTCCTCATCGAGGAACATCATCATCATAGTCGAACCAAAACCATAAACATAATCATTGTATCTCAGATCATATGTATCTCTAATCAAAGAGGATCCCAAGGCCGCTCATAACCGTGAGCACGGCTGATATATCAGTTTCATTACCCTCTGCAGAGGTCGCACACTTTACCCATGAGCCGTGATTCCCATTTTGCCCGGGGATCATGACTCCCCATTGATCACTTCCTAGGTGGTCCGGCAGGGTATCACTACGTAGCCTTTACAAAGATTCCCTAGAGGTCATAGCCGCCCGTTAGGTTTCTCTAGTTTGATAAACACAGTACCTCTCCCCGCAGGAGGGTGACTAACAAAAGCAAAACGAAAGAACCTCGGCACTCAGCCTCGGCAGAGCAAGCACTGTGCCTGGACCCCATTGACGGCACGACGGCGAAGCAACTACACCTCTAGTTCCTCTAATTAATTAGCTAAGGGCATCCCATTTCACCCTCATGGTTGCACTGTTATCCCGGGTGGTCTCTCAACGAACAGGTCCTTACGGAGAGGTACTCGGGAAACAGCCCGAGTCCCCTAAATGCCACAAGTATATCATCATATCCAGAATAAAATCATAGTATCATCATTGTATCTCATCATGTTCATTGATTAAAGTAAAGCGCTAGCATGTAGCTAACCATAGTAACCCAAAAGGTAAATCAAGGACAAGGTGAATAGAAAGCTAGTAAATCCTTAGGTTGTTCATAGTATGCGGGACAATGTATTATAAAGTAAATGGGACATAATGGGTCAGAGGACACTTGCCTTCACCAAATAGATGCTCAGGGTCTTCAACCTCATAGAACTCAGAGAGCTTGATCACTTGGTCGTCGAAGCTTGACCGTCGACTCCTTGAAGCTTGGAGATGGATCACACTCTAATCGCAATGCGAAACAAAGACAAACAGACACAAGCAAGCAAACACATATATGCATAAGAACATTACACCATACAAATAAAAACATAGTAAAACATGCAAAATGAAATAGAGAGCGTTACTACGGTCACGCGAGGAAAAAGAAAAGAAATGTCGAACTCGAAGCGACTGCCGGGAAAATATCGCGTTTACTCTAAACAAGTATTGACGCTAACAATTAATTCGACCTTATCAATTATAAATTATATCAACTATTTAGTTTGATTAATCTGCTACACAAACAACTGTCAAATAAATAAGTAATTTAATTAGTAACACATTTATACTAAACACCTATTAAATAAATAAAAATAAGTTAAGCTAATATTAGCCAGGTTAAATGCTAATTACAACCTTAAAAGTAATCAGATTATATTTACAAACCTTGCATAGGACTTGCTACATTTAAGCAGTAAATCTTGAAGGGCATGACACGCAAAGATCGTAATGATATCGTTTTTATGCTAAGTGGGTATTAACTATAATACTTATTTTCAGCATGATCATATTAGTAGGCATTTATAAAATATAAATTAACGCAACTGCTTAGTCTCAATTATTTTAATAATCTAATAATTTATAGCTACACAGGTGATCAATTAACATGAATGATCATAAGTGAAAACAATTTAATAACGCGCGAAAGACGCGTGACGACACGCGACACTGTGTGAAACAGCGTGCGAATGACACGCGGAATAATGCACACGACAGCGCGTGACACGTGCGAGTCAACGCGACTACGCGCACGAACAGCACGATGTCACACAAACGATGTCGTGTGCGAACAACAAACAAATAATCAATGAAAAGTATTTCAGTTGGTATTAATCACGTTAACTAACATTTATTTATAAAAGCGTGAGTTAAATCTATAAAACAGTTTTAATTAGAAGGCCGTTTTAAATAAGTATGGAATGAATAGCTAATTAAACAATATAGACTTGTGACATGTTAAAATACATTACTAATACGAAATCGACGCGACTGAACAATTAATTTAGAACGAACACAATATGCCGCAGCGCTAATCGATATCATGTCTATACTAACCAAACATAAACGAAAACGCTTCGGATTGACACAACTACCTTAATAGCTATCGATGAAGCGTGTAATTAAAATTACAAGTTCGTTTTCAGTCGAATTGTTATTTTAATCACCGAACAACTAATTACTACTTAATTATTTAATATGCACGAAGTGGCGAAACGATTTTACCAAAACGTGCAACTAGCGATTTGCGCGAACGACGGCTCGCGCTAAACAGCACGCGTGACAGCACGCGCGACAGCACGCGCGACAGTGTAAACGACGAGCGCGAACGACACGCGAATCAACACGTAACCACAAGCAAAACCGCGCGTGCGATACGCGAGATAAACTAAATAAACGTCGCTTTTATATTAAACGAACATTAGGGCAAAACGTTTGAGTTACTATTAATTACATTGACATGGATTTATAAAGTGTAAGTTAACTACTATAAATTAGTTTAATTAAAAGATCAAATTAATTAAAATTAGTTAAACAAAAGTATAATTATGTATTTAAAACGTGCGACATGGTGAAACAAGATTACTAACGTGTAGCCGATGCTCACTCTGCGACGACGGCCGACGGCCGGACGGCGAGACGAACGCGGCGTGGCTCCCTGCTCGATGGTGAGAAGTTGAAGGCGCCAACAACAGTGCGATGGCGAACTCGACGCGGTGAGCAAACCGAATGGCGACACTGGGCAGTCATGGTGAGAGGCTGCACACCGACCACACGATGTGGACGGAAGCGAGGTTGCAGCGACGAGGCGGGGCTACGATGATGTACTCTTTGTAGCCTTCTTCAACCTCCCTTCAATGGGGAAAAATAGCAAGGTGGGGAGAAGAGCATGGCCGAACCGGCCATGGAGCCCTTGGACACAGCAGGGAGGCGACACTGGGTTCCTGCAGGAGGGCAGCGCCATGGGTGTGGGTAGGAATTGGGGGATTCATGCGCTGCGCGGATTTGGCCAAGGCGCCGAGGAGAGGCGCAACGTCGGCCATGGTTGTGCGCGCAACAGGGAGGGCAGGCGAGATGCCATGGCTGCGAGAGAGAGAAGAACGGGGCCAATGAGATGGGCGTGAACTGCTGCTGCAAAATCGTCGCGACGTGGGCGGATTTCTAGGCGTGCGTGGACGAAACGGACAGTTGCTCGGGGAAGAAGGACTGACTAGTGAGACGCGCCGCGGTGGGGCCTGCTGCTCAGCGCGGCTGGGCGCTGCCCGCCTGTGCACGGGCGAGCTGGGACGCAGGCGTACGACCGCTTGTGTAGCATGTGCTCGTGGGCAGGGGCCACGCGCATGGCCCGATTGGCCATGGCTGCCTTGCACACGGAAGCATGGGAAAAGAAAGGTTTGCTTTTGTATCTTTTTAAATTTCTTTTCCTCCCTATATATATATATATTTATATATATGTGAATATGGATATATATATATATATTATATTAGATCATCCAAAAATAATATTTCTTTTCTTTCTAAACGGATACACAACAAGGCTATTCTTAGCAAACAAAAAAAACTAGGCTTCAACGTCAAATGCAACACACATATGTTTATATTTAAATTAGCAGTATATATAATAGCTCCCCACTATATAGGCAAAAGAAAAGAAAAGGAAAAGAGGGTAAAACCTGAATTTTGAGTATATAACAAAGAAATTTTTATACCCAAAATTCAGGGTGTTACAGCCAGCGATCCGCTTCATGCGGGCGCTCCTGCACCACTACGGAGTGGAGCTGCATAACCTTAACCCCAACTCTATCACGCAAGCGGCCATCTTCGCGGCGGTTTGCGAGGGTTTTTTGGGGATTGACCCTCACTGGGACCTGTGGACCCATCTCTTTTCCGCGGAGTTCTTCGCCACGACGACGGAGGCGAAGAAGGTCCGTATGGCGGTGCGGGTCGGTGGTTGCACCCTCCAGCTGAGGTCGAGGCGCGCGCAGCAGTACATCCCTGCCACCCTTGCATCTTCAAACAAGGGGTGGCAGAACCGGTGGTTTTATCTCCGGAACGACGGCAGGATGCTTCCGTAGTTTTCTCAACGAGTGGTGACCGCCGCCGGCACTAACTGGCGCTGGGGGGCCACGCACGAGAGGCAGGAGAAGCTCCAGCCTATCCTGCAGGCCTTGCAGAAGTTACGAGATGTGAGCCTTACCGCTGCGGGGGTCGTCGCCGCTATCCATCGTTGGAGGGTGCTCCCTTTGGCCGAGCGGCGGTTGCGGCTCGCGGAGATGAGGCCGGGGGTCGATTCGGAGGACTCGCGGATGTCCTCGACCTCCCTCTCCGCCGACGACCTCCTCAAGCGGGTAACAAATACGGTAGGGAGGCCGGATACCGGTGCCCTTAGCCAGCCCATGATGCGTCCCGACCCTGGGTATGTGTCCCTGGTAAGTGTCCGATCCTCCTTCTGTTTTGCGCCGAGTTCTCTACGCCTTTGATTCTTACTGTTGGGATTTTTGTTCGTCCCCAGGGGTTGAGGATTTATAAACCCGTCCAGCCACCAGTCCCGGAGGACGCGGCGGACCGAGCCGTGCGAAGGCTTGCCGCGGAGAAGGAGAAGGAGAAGAAGGACGCGAAAAAGGCCCAAGCTCGCAAGAGGATGCTAGCTCGGGAAGCATTGGAGAAGCGTCGTCGGAGGCAGGCAGGGATGGGCTCCCGAGGGAGTCGTCGCCGGAGACGCCTAACGATGACGATGATGATGATGATGATGACGATGACGACGACATGGCGGCCCGACTTGGCCTCAGCCCGGACCCGAGGCTGGGCCAGGGGTCGCTGAGCCAGCCTCCAAGTGGGCTGGCACCATCAGCGCCTGGGGCCGAGACACCAAGGTCCCAATCCGAGGAGCGGAGGTAGGCCGAGGGGGTACTTGACCCTTTGGCCGAGACAATTGTTGTGACTCCGGGGGGTTAGGCCGATCCGCCTCCCCCCAAGAACAGGTGCCCGCGCTGGCTGCACAGGAGGCAGGTCCCTCGGCCGCCGTGATGATGCTTGGGCAGGCCGCTCCCTCGGCGCCTCGGACGTCCGAGGCGGAAACGGTGCCGAAGCCGACGGCGGGGCGACCCTCGACAGTGCCTGCGGGGATAGGGGCCCGGGGGGCCTCCCGACAGGCACGATTGGCCTTGGTCCGAAGCGGGTAAGTATCCGAGGATACCCCTGTTCCACTTTTTTCACTGTGTGTCTTGAACTCGCTGTCTCTCCCTTTCAGCAAGCGGAGGCAGGGCTTGGCCGGTCTGGCCCCAACGAAGGCCCTCAAGACGAAGCCGGCTTCGGCGGCCGGTGCTGTGGCGCCCCACGTCGGTTGGTTGGCCTCCACACAAGGTGCTCTCCAGCGGGGGGCCCAAGCGGCGCGAGTTGCCATGGGGCAAGCCTCCCAGGCTGACCCCCATGTTGGAGCGGCCATCACACCGGGGGAGGCTATTGACGCAGCCGCGGCCCCAGGCCCGGCTGACTTGTCGCTGGTGTCGGCGTCGACTCCTGCTGGGGTCGTCGCTGATTTGCCCGTGGAGCCGCCCATCGCCGCCGACGTCGGGACGGTTAAGGCGCCGCCGCCCGTGGTCATCCCCGACATCTCCGTTCTCGGCCAAGAGGAGGGGGCGGTCGTTGTTGCTGAGGTCGGTGATCGGAGGCCTGCCACCTTAGCCGAGGAGGGGCCCAGTACGTCGACGGTGGTGGCGCCTGATGCATCGGCGGCAGGGGGGCCCGACGCCTTGGTCGAGGGGCGTGCAGAGCCATGGCCCATCTTGGGGAGCGGCGACCTTATCCCCGCGCAGCTCGACCTCAGTGAGTGGGGTGGGCGGCCACTCCTGTTCTGGAGCCGCGACACCTCGGATTCGGAACCCCTCCTCTCCCTCAACGATGAGCTGGAGGAGAGGTCCCGAGATAGTTTCTGTGAGTATACCGAGGCGGCGATGAGGTCGCTTTGGTCGACCATGGAGATCCTTTCTAGGGACGTTCCTAGGGTCTTCCAGGTAAGGATTTAGATGTATACCTTGCGGGACCAGGGCATTCTTTGTAATATCCTGTTTTCCTTCCTTAGGAACTTGCGAACGTGAGCACCGCCAAGTCGTTCTTCCTCCGTCGTGAAAGCGACGTTTGGGATTCGCTACGGTCCCAGCGAGTCGTGCTTACCGAGGCCAATGAGCGCCTTGCCCAACGGAGTGCCGAGGTGGTGGACCTTCTGCTGCTCTACGATGAGCTAAAGTTGGAGGCGGTGTCGGCACGAGCGGAGGCTTCGTCGGCCCGGGAGCAGGTGGCTTCCCAGGCCGAGGAGATGCGGCTGCGGCTGCTGGAGCTTTGCCAGGCTTTTGGTGAGCGGGACCAATCTTGGAGCTAAGCTGTCGAGGCCGTGAGCCGGGCTGAGGCCCTTAGGGGTCAGCTGGCCGATGCTACGGAGCAGTTAGCCGAGGCGTCCACTCGGGCCGGGACCCTTGCGGAGAGCCTGGCCGAGGCCCTTGGGTCTGGCCAGTCCGCCCAAGCCGAGGCCTCGCGGCAGCGCGCCCGGGCCGAAGGTATGCCTTGCCCGCTTTGCGACTTTGTTTTTGCCTCCATTCTTCACCTTGCGTCTGAAGAAAGTTGTCCTGCCATCTGCAGGGTTCGAGACGGCCCTTGACGAGGCCGTCAAGAACTGCAAGGCGCTTGCCGAGGTGGCTGAGTGGAAGGAGGTCGAGCGTGTGGCCATGTCCGAGGCTATCTCAGCTTTGTGCCAGGCCTTTGGCCTCGACGGCGTCCCCTCGGGTAGCTCCCCCCAGAGTCATCTGCGGGCCTTGGGCGGCCATGTGCGCAACAGACTCTGCGGGGTGGTGCACCACGGCGTCAGGTGGGCCTTCGCCGTGCTCGCTTCCCACTACGACGTGGATCTGGAGCGGGTTAGCGAGGGGTACTGCTTACCCGGCGATGAGGAGGCTGCCTTAGCCGAGGTCCAGAGGCTTGACGCGGCTATCGAGGGTCCAAGTGTGGCGCTGGCTTCCTCCTTCGAGGTGGAGGTCCTTCCACCCGTGTCGCCGCCCGGGGCCGTGCCAGATCTTGCCGAGGGTGGAAACGACGCCGAGGGTGCCGCTCCTCCCCCTGCCACTGTCTGAGCCTGCAAGAACAGTTTGCTTGAAGTATGCGTATGTTTTTGCGGCCGCTGAGGCCTAAACATTTTAATGTCGGATTATAAAGCTGCGTTTTCTTTCCTCTCATTTCGTGTGTTAGGACTTGTTCGGTCGCAGAATCCCTTGTCCGAGCGTGAGTCACTTTTCGTGGAAGGTGATGAGTGAGGTATCCGTATCCAGGAGGCGTAGGAGTCCCTCGGCTCGGTCGGCCTTGCCACTTACGTGGTCCCTCGTTGTTTTAAGATTCCATTATCGATATAGTCGAAACGGCACAAAAGTCGTTCTGGCAGAAAAGTTTTCGAGCGTTAGGACTTGTTCGGTAGCAGAATCACTTATCCAGGCGTGAGTTACTTTTCGCGGAAGGTGACGAGTGAGGTATCCATATCCCAGAGGCGTAGGAGTCCCTCGGCTCGATCGGCCTTGCCGTTCAAGGTCTCTCTCGCTAGTCTTTAGGATTCTGTTATCGAAGCAGTCGAAAAGCGCTAAAGATGTTCTGGCAAAAGACTTTTCTAAGGAAAGTTTTGACGCAGAGGGGGTTCCCCCCTTCTAGCCCCCGAGGGAGGGTCGGGCTTTGCCGAGGCAAGGCTGATCCTTCCTTGATGGTTAGACTTTATTTATGCATGTAAAGAAAGCGAGGTACATAAACGACTTGAAACATTTTAAGGGTAAAAGCGACGTAGCTGTTGGATGTTCCAAGCGTTGCTGTAGACCTCGCCTTGATCGTTGGCCAGCTTGTATGTTCCAGGCTTCAAAATCTTAGCGATGATGAAGGACCCTTCCCAGGGAGGAGTAAGCTTGTGGCGCCCTTGGGCGTCTTGTCGCAGCTGAAGTACCAAGTCTCCCACTTGGAAGCCTCGGGGCCGAACCCTTCGGCCGTGGTAGCGTCGCAAGGACTGCTGATACCGCGCCGAGTATAGTAAGGCCACGTCCCGAGCCTCTTCCAGCTGGTCCAACGAGTCTTCTCGGTTGGTCTAGTTGCTTTGGTCGTCATAAGCCTTTGTCCTCGGGGAACCGTATTCTAAGTACGTGGGTAGGATGGCCTCGGCCCCATCGACTAGAAAGAACGACGAGAAACCCGTGGCTCAGCTCGGCGTCGTCCTCAGACTCCAAACCACCGAGGGTAGTTCTTTTATCCACCGCTTGCCGAACTTATTGAGGTCGTTGTAGATCCTCGGCTTCAGTCCCTGCAAAATCATACCGTTGGCGCACTCCACCTGCCCATTTGTCATTGGGTGAGCTACGGCGGCCCAGTCCACACAGATGTGGTGGTCTTCGCAGAAGTCCAGGAACTTCTTCCCAGTGAACTGCGTGCCATTGTCGGTGATGATGGAGTTCGGGACCCCAAAGCGATGGATAATATTTGTGAAGAACGCCACCGCCTGCTCGGACCTGATGCTGGTTAAGGGTCGGACCTCGATCCATTTGGAGAATTTGACGATGGCGACCAGCAGGTGCTTGAAGCCCCCGGGTGCCTTCTGCAAAGGACCGACGAGGTCTAGACCCCATACGGCAAACGACCAAGTGATGGGTATTGTTTGCAGGGTCTGAGCGGGCAGGTGCGTCTGTCTCATGTAGAATTGACACCCTTTGCAGGAGCGTACAATCCTAGTGGCGTCGGCCACTGCGGTTGGCCAGTAGAAACCTTGTTGGAAAGCGTTTCCGACGAGGGTCCGAGGTGCTGCATGGTGACCGCAAGCCCCCGAGTGTATTTCTTGTAACAGCTCTTGTCCTTGGGCAACAGATATGCACCGTTAGAGAATGCCTGAGGGGCTGCGGTGGTACAACTCTTTTTCATCACCCAGTAAAACGAACGACTTGGCACGCCGAGCCAGTCGTCGAGCTTCGGCCTTGTCGAGGGGCAGCTCTCCTCGGAGGAGATATTGCAGGTACGGGGTCTGCTAGTTTTCATTTGGCGCAACCCCATTCCGCTCTCCGTTGATGCGCAAGGCCTCGCCCTCGGCGGCCGAGGGTACCTCGGGTTGGGCCGAGGTCTCGTCGGGCTTGGGCGCGTCGTCAAGTTTCACGGATGGTTGATATATGTCCCTGGAGAAGACGTCCGGGGGAACCGTAGTTCGCCCCGAGGCTATTTTAGCCAGCTCATCCGCAGTCTCGTTGTACCGCCGAGCAACATGGTTGAGTTCCAGCCCGTGGAACTTATCCTCCAAGCGTTGAACTTCGTCGCAATAGACCTCCATTTTTTGATCGCGGAGTGGGAGTTCTTCATGACTTGGTCAATGACGAGCTGCGAGTCGCCCCGAGCGTCAAGACGCCGAACCCCTAGCTCGATGGTGATGCGCAACCCATTAACCAGAGCCTCGTACTCGGCCACGTTGTTTGACGCCGGAAAATGGAGGCGCAGCACGTAGAGCACATGTTTCCCGAGGGGTGAGATGAAGAGCAAGCCAGCACCTGCTCTGTTTTCATCAGCGACCCATCAAAGTACATGGTCCAAAGTTCAGGCTGGGTTGGAGCTGTCAGCAATTGGGTGTCGACCCATCAAAGTACATGGTCCAAAGTTATGGCTTTCCGAGGGGCAAATGAAATTGTTTCGCCCATGAGTTCCACTGCCCATTTTGCTATCCTACCTGAGGCCTCTCGGCACTGGATGATCTCTCCCAGGGGGAAGGATGACACCACAGTCACCGGATGAGACTCGAAGTAGTGTCGCAACTTTCGCCGCGTCAGAATTACTGCGTACAGTAGCTTCTAGATTTGTGGGTAGCGGATCTTGGTCTCGGATAGTACCTCACTGATGAAGTAGACTAGCCTCTGGACGAGCAGTGCATGCCCCTCTTCTCGTCTCTCGACTACGATTGCGACGCTGACCACCTGAGTGGTTGTTGCTACGTAGATCAAGAGGGCTTCTCCCGCAGCGGGGGCACCAAGATGGGCGCGTTAGTAAGGAGTGCCTTTAAGTTCCCGAGGGCTTCCTCGGCCTCGGGGGTCCAAGTGAAGCGCTCGGCCTTCCTTAGGAGGCGGTACAAGGGCAATCCTCTCTCGCCAAGGCGCGAGATGAAGCGGCTCAGAGCCACCAGGCATCCCATGACCCTTTGTACTCCTTTCAAAACTTTGATGGGTCCCATGTTGGTGATGGCTGCGATTTTCTCTAGGTTGGCCTCGATGCCTCTTTTGGAGACAATGAACCCTAGAAGCATGCCTCGGGGGACTCTGAAGACACACTTCCCGGGATTGAGTTTTACGCCTTTTGCACGCAGGCACCCGAAAGTCACTTCGAGGTCGGAGAGGAGGTCAGAGGCTTTTCTTGTCTTGACAACGATGTCATCGATGTAAGCCTTGATCGTTCGGCCGATGTGCTCTCCGAACACATGGTTCATGCACCTTTGGTAGGTTGCACCTGCATTCCTCAAGCCAAATGGCATAGTAGTATAACAATACATGCCAAAAGGTGTGATGAAAGAAGTCGCGAGCTGGTCGAATTCTTTCATCTTGATTTGGTGATAACCTGAATAGGCGTCGAGGAATGACAAGGTTTCGCACCCAGCAGTGGAGTCCACAATTTGATCGATGCGAGGCAGAAGGTAGGGAAACTTCGGACATGCTTTGTTTAGACCAGTGTAGTCTACGCACATCCTCCATTTCCCGCCTTTTTCTTTACAAGCACAGGGTTAGCCAACCATTCGGGATGGAATACCTCTTTGATGAACCCTGCAGCCACCAGCTTGTGGATCTCCTCGCCTATGGCCCTGCGCTTCTCTTCATCAAAGCGGCGCAGGTGCTGCTTCACGGGTCGGGCTCTAGCTTAGATATCCAGCGAATGCTCGGCTACATCCCTTGGTATGCCCGGCATGTCCGAGGGACTCCATGCAAAAATTTCGGCATTTGCGCGAAGAAAGTCGATGAGCACTGCTTCCTATTTGGGGTCGAGCTCGGAGCCGACCCTGACGTGCTTGCAGGCGTCGTTGCTGGGGTCGAGGGCGACGGTCTTAACCGCCTCAGCTGGTTCGAAGTTGCCGGTGTGGCGCTTCGCGTCAGGCGCCTCCTTGGAGAGGCATCCCAAGTCGACGATGAGGGCCTCGGACTCAGCGATGGCCTCAGCGTACTCCACGCATTCCATGTCGCACTCGTAGGCGTGGCGGTACGTGGATCCGACAGTGATGATTCCGTTGGGGCCCAACATCTTGAGCTTGAGGTACGTGTAGTTGGGGACGGCCATGAACTTGGCGTAGCACGGTCTCCCCAGCACCGCATGATAGGTTCCTCGGAACCTGACCACCTCGAACGTGAGGGTTTCCCTGCAGAAGTTGGAGGGAGTTCCGAAGCAGACAGGCAAATCAAGTTGCCCAAGGGGCAGGACACGCTTACCGGGGTCCCGTGAAAGGGTGCTGCACTGGCTCGGATCATGGACAGATCTATCCCCAAGAGCCATAGGGTCTCGGCATAGATGATGTTGAGGTTGCTGCCTCCGTTCATGAGGATCTTGGTG
Source organism: Zea luxurians (assembly GCA_029449295.1). Taxonomy (NCBI): domain Eukaryota; kingdom Viridiplantae; phylum Streptophyta; class Magnoliopsida; order Poales; family Poaceae; genus Zea; species Zea luxurians. Next base: position 4,628,145 of record JAOPSE010000090.1, read on the forward strand.
AGCCTAGCGTTGCCGATGACGGGGTCGACGACGAGCGGGTACCTTCCTGGGCTCGGCACATAGTCGGGGTGGTCGCCTTGGTCGAAGGTGATGGGCTTGTCGGACCAGTCTAGGTAGACCGGTGCCGCTACCTTCACCGAGCAGACCTCCCGGCGCTCCTGCTTGCGGTGCCGAGCCGAGGCGTTCGCCGCCTGTCCGCCATAGATCATGAAGCAGTCATGGATCTGTGGGAACTCGTCATCCTTGTTGCCCCCCTTCTTGTCGTTGCCTTGGTCCTTGCCACCTTCTGCCGAGGGTCCCACCTTGATGAAGTAACGCCGGAGCATGTCGCACTCCTCAAGGGTGTGCTTGACGGAACCCCTGTGATAGGGGCACGACTCCTTGAGCATCTTGTCAAACGTGTTGACTCCTCCGGGAGGCTTCCGAGGATTCCTGTGCTCAGTGGCAGCGACGAGATCCGCGTCAATGGCGTCACGCGTTGCTTGCGCCTTCTTCCTGGCCTTCTTTTTCGAGCCACGCTGGGCGGACGCCTTGGGGGCATCTTCCTTCTGTCTTCCTTGAGGCTGCTTGTCCTTCCGGAAGATGGCTTCGACCACCTCTTGACCAGAGGCGAACTTGGTGGCGATGTCCATCAATTCGCTCGCCTTGGTGGGAGTCTTGCGCCCTAGTTTGTTCACCAGGTCCCGGCACGTGGTGCCGGCGAGGAATGCCCCGATGACGTCCGAGTCAGTGATGTTGGGCAGCTCGGTGCGCTGCTTCAAAAACCGCCGGATGTACTCTCGCAGAGATTCCCCTATTTGCTGGCGATAGCTTCGGAGATCCCATGAGTTCCCAGGGCACACACACATACCTTGGAAGTTTCCCGCGAAGTCTTGACCAGGTCGTCCTAGTCGGAGATCTGCGCAGGAGGCAGATGCTCCAGCCATGCTCGGGCAGCGTCGGAGAGGAAAAGGGGAAGGTTGCGGATGATGAGGTTGTCGTCATTCGTCCCTCCCAACTAGCAGGCCAGCCGGTAATCCGCAAGCCACAACTCCGGCCTTGTCTCCCCTGAGTACTTGGTGATGGTAGTCGAGGCTCGGAACCGGGCCGGGAACGGCGCCCATCGTATGGCCCGACTGAAGACCCTCGACCCTGGTGGTTCGGGCGAGGGGCTCCGGTCCTCCTCACTGTCGTAGCGTCCTCCGCGCCTGGGGTGGTAGCCTCGGCACACCTTCTCGTCGAGGCGGGCTCGACGGTCGCGGCAGTGGTGCTCGTCGCCGAGGCGATCCGAGGCAGCAGGCATCCCGTCTCGCGTGCGCTCGGTGCGGACCGAGGCCTCCCGCATAAGTCAGGAGGACGTTGCGCGATGCTCCGAGGGGCACCCTTGCCTTCGGGAGGCAGAGCTCTCGGCTCGTCGGACCGCTGCGTTTTCCAGGAGACCCTTGAGTTCGCCCTGGATACGCCGCCCCTCGGTGGTGGATGGCTCCGGCATCGCTCGGAGCAGCATCGCTGCTGCAGCTAGATTCTGGTCGACCTCGCTGAAGGCCGGGGGCAGCCCTGCCCTGGCATCGTCAACAATACGGCGCTGGACGTCTCGGGCCAGATGAGGCGCTCCTCCGGCAAGTGCTCGGCCTGCCCACTCCTGCTCGATGTTTTGTCGGAGCTGCACAAGCCGCCCTGCTTCTTCGTCGAGCTTGGCCTGCATCTCACGGAATTGCTCGAGCTGTGTGTCCTGACCCCCCGCAGGGACTAGGACCACAGCTAGCTCCCACGGGATGTCAACGCGAGACGCAGGCACAGGGGCGTTGTCATCTTGCGGCATGCCGAGGTGGTTGTCCTCGCCGTGATCCCCCTGATTGATGTGGAAACACTCGCGACTTGGGTCACCACCTTCGTCGCCGAGGCTGTGGCCATCGTCAGAGCAGCCGGAGAGGCAGTAGTCACATGCGGACATGAAGTCTCACATGGTACTGGGATCACTGAGCCCAGAGAAATACCAACCGAAGTTGGAGTCGTCGTTTTCCTTGGAACCCGCGGGTCCGGAGGTTGAGACGGCCGTTAGTCGGTCCCAAGATGACCACATAGGATACCCTGGAAGGTCAGGGTATGCCCTTGCGAAAGCGCTCACCGAAGCGGGGTTGCTTGGTGGATCGAGGCTGAATCTAAAAGGGATAGGGTGGAAAACGGATGGTACCTCTTGGTCGATGGATGGTGGCGAAGTCGTGTCAGGGATGGACTGCACCATTATCTCAGGTATGAGGCTAACGCCTAGCAAGTTCTTTGCGAGGGTGCTGGCGTCATCGGTCCACTTGGGGTTGGCAGGTTGCGGGGAAACAACACCCATCGTTGTCTCAGGTGCGAGGACAACACACGACATGGCCCCCGCAGGGGTGCCGGCGTCGTCGACTCGCTCTGGCCCGACAGCCGACGAGGTGCCACCTCCTGCATGGCCACGGTTGCCCCGTCTCCTCCTCCTCCGGCGAGGAGGGTGGTGGGGCAAACCCGGGTGTTCCTCTTCTGCCACGGTGGGAAGTCGTCGTCGGGTTCGCCGCTGCCGGGCGAGCCGACTGTCGTTGTTGCTGTCGCGCTACGGGGGGAGGAGTACCATGTCATAGCTGCCATCAAGGGACATGAACTCGAGACTCCCGAAGCGGAGCAGCGTCCCCGGCTGAAGAGGCTGCTGGAGGCTACCCATCTAGAACTCAACGGGAAAGTGTTCGTTAACACGCAGCGAGCCCCTACCTGGCGCGCCAACTGTCGGCGTTTCGGACACGCGAGGACCGTCAACCGACCAATAAATTTGTTGTTGCGTGTCCCTGCCTAGATGGGTTGATGCAAGATGGAACACAAGAGGGAAATGAGGCTTATGTTATCTCGCACCGGGGTGCTTGTCGTAGGGGTTACAAGCGTCGCGAGACAGAGAGGGCGAGAGCGAGAGGGTGCCGGCCAACGTTGGCGGTGTTGCCACGTCTGTCCGCGACTTTGCGTGGTGTGTTGTGTGTTCCACCACGTGCCTTCGGAAGGCCCTGGGCATCCCCTTTTATAGATACAAGGAGATGCCCAACTATACAAGGGGTGTAGCTATGTGCTATCGTGGCCGGCGGAGAAGCGCCTTGAGCCCTATACACGAGCTAACGTGGCCGTCGGAGAAGTGCCTTGAGCCCTGTAGCAGCATAGCTGTTGGCGCGGCATGGATCCTGCTGACGTTGTCTTGCTTCCGTAGGGGGTTTGAGAGCAACCGACGTCATGGGCGTACGCGGGGAACCATCATTACCTGTTACCGGAGTGACCTTATATGGGACACCGGTCTTGTTCCTTCATAGCCTGAGGCAGCCAGCTAGGAGTAGGGTAATGATGTATCCCCTGTAGCGTAGTCAGTCCGAGGCCCAGGTCGGGCGAGGCGGAGACTTCTCCTGAGGCCGAGGCTAGGCTCGGGCGAGGTGGAGACTTCTCCTGAGGCCGAGGCTGGGCTCGGGCGAGGCGGAGATCTTCTTCCGAGGCCGAGGCTGGGCTCGGGCGTGGTGGAGCTCCTTGTTGCGCCCGAGGCCAAAGTCGTGGGAGATTGTGACTCAGTTTTATCCTGGTGGTTGGCACGGTAGCCGGAGCGGGGCGAACAACACTGTTTTCCTGTCAGGTCGGTCAGTAAAGGGGGGCGAAGCGACTGCGGTCACTTCGACCTTGCCGACTGAGGCACGTGTGTTAGGATAAGGTGTCAGGCAATCCCTGCATTAAATGCGCATACGATACGGTCGGCTGGTAACGCAATTTGGCCAAGGTCGCTGTATGAAAAAGTCTGCCCAGGCTGGGCTTCAGGCGATCCGTGGGTGCGCTCATCGCCTGGGGGGACCCTCGGACGAGGCGTGAATCCGTCCGGGACTACTGTTCCCGCCTGAGGCCGAGGCTTGGCTCGGATGAGGTCGCGTACCTTGGTAGGCGTGGCCTTGACTTGAACCGCGCTTTATCAACCGCGTATGGTTTGTTCTGAAGATGCTTTCCAGTCGGATTAAGGAGCATTGGGGGTACCCCTAATTACGGTAACCGACAGGTATAGAGATGTATTTGCAACCCTGAAGACCAAAGAAGGAAGGAACGCTTGGCTGCGCCGTGCTTTCGAGATGAATGTTAAGTCCAGTTAGATGGTGCTCGTCCGACAACGATGCTGCTGGTCCGAACTATGTTGGTGCTGCTGTTATAGTTTATAACTGTCATCAGTTTGAGTCTTTTTCGTCGCATCGCACAATTTTCCAATTATTCGAGTTGAACATGTATTTTCAATAATAAGAGTTGTATGTGTGTGAACAATGTCAATCTATGAACCTTCTTTGAGTTATGATACATGAATATGTGTGTAATATATTGTGCTTATTCAAGAAATATGGTTATTGTTTCTGTGTTTGTAGATGTGTGAACCTGATACACACACATCTGATGATGAGAGGGCTGGAGAATTGCTTGTTGCCCTATGTGCTGTAGACATTTGGGGGAGCTCACCCAGTGGGGTTTCTAGAAGAACAATGGTTGAAACATGTATCTAATGGGTCGAGCGAACATTGGAGAATAGTGACGACTGCTTCGACATGTTTCGCATGCGGCGTACTGTTTTTCGACGTTTGCATGATACGTTGGTGGAAAGTTATGGTCTGCTTCCAAGTCGAGGTGTCAGTACAACGGAAGCTTTAGGTATTTTCTTGTGGGCATTTGTGGGTCCACAATCATTTAGGCAGGTAAGGAATAAGTTTGGTCACTCTTTGGAAACTATTAGTCGCAAGTATAGTGAAGTCCTTAATGCACTATATAAGATGTCTTCTGACGTAATCAAGCCCAAAGACCCAAATTTCATAGAGATTCCCCCTCGATTGCGAGAGAGTAGATTTTGGCCCCATTTCAAGGATCACATAGGAGTAATTGATGGAAGTCACTTTCCCGCGTCTGTCCTGGCCACGGAGCAAGCAAAATATATTGGTCGGCACGGTTACGCATCACAGAATGTAATGGCCGTTTGTGACTTCGATATGAGGTTCACATTTGTTGTCACGGGTTGGCCAGGTTCAGTGCATGACACTAGAGTATTACAAGATACTTTGATAACTTATGCGGACAGGTTCCCGCATCCACCGGAAGGTATATAAGTATGTTGTACTTTTGTTTCATACGTTATTAATTTATGTCATATGTATTTAACTTGATATTTTTGTTTGTGCAGGTAAATACTATCTTGTGGATTCTGGTTATCCAAATAGAAAGGGGTACCTTGCACCTTATAAGGGTCAGAAGTACCACATTTCAGAATGGCAAAATGCGAGACAACCTATTGGGAGCAAAGAAGTATTCAACTTTGCACACTCTTCGCTACGCAATGTTATAGAACGATCGTTTGGGGTGCTTAAAATGAAGTGGAGAATTCTCCCAAGTCTCCCTTCTTTTTCGCTTAAGAAACAATCGAAGATAATTATTGCTTGTATGGTATTGCATAACTTTATTAGAGACAGTGCTCTACACGATAGAGACTTTGATCAACTTGGACCTAATAGCCTTGGTCATGATGTACTCGTAGGTGAGAGTAGTAGTAGCACATCTGATGAGTTAGACATGAGTGCATTTCGGGATGGAATTGCTAATGCATTAGTGTCGTAGTTTAATATGTGAATGTAACGATAGTTATGTTGTAATGAACTCTACTAATTATAATGTAATGACCTTTTGTTGGTTTGGTGTTTATGTGTATCGTTTGTTCAAACAGAATCTGCAATATGAGAATCTGCGTATCCAAACACCTAGATTCTAATCAACAGTTTTTCTCCACAGCTGGCGAACCAAACACATAAATTCTAACCACCAGCTTTTTCCCACAGCCAGCTTTTCAGAAAAGCTATTCAGAAAAAAACCGAACCAAACAGTCCCGTAATCCGATCCCCACCCAACTCCACCCCTGCTTCCTCCTCCCTCCTTTGCTCCGACTCTGATCAATGTTGTCAGCACCACAACGTTGCCCACAAAAACACCAACACCATAGTTTCCCTACTACTTCCTCGTGGCGCTGGAGGCCAGCTCCTGCGTCCGAGCGTTGCTGCTGCTCCTCACTGTGCCGCTGTTGCTGGCTCTCTACATGCTGGTCTCTGAGGCAGCGACAATGGTGCTGCTGGCATTCGTTACGTTTGTGGGGCTTCGTCGTTGCCACCGATGGGCAAGCTAGGAACACAACACAACGTCGGAGTCGGACACGACACCACGACGAGGGAGAAGAACGGGAGGGAGGAGAGCAGAGAGGAAGAGGGGGGTAGAGGCCACTAATGTCTGATCGATTTGGGCTAAAGGCTTTCCGCCACCGATTCTGCTCGGTCCCACGACATGACAAGCAGCTTCGACTGCATATCTCCATCTCTGGACTGCTCAACGGCTCGATACAGCTAGCCGCGTAGCCTCCTTAGATGCATAATCCATCTTGACCTCTTCTCCCTGCCGCTTTAGTAAAGGGACATCACCTTTAGTCGTGGATAGAGGTGTCACCATGACAGTCACGATTATAACATCCTCTTATTAAATCAGATAATCGGTGCTTAGTGCTTACGATATATGGAATACAACTGTAAACTAATAGCTTTTGAAGCCATCTTCGACAATACAAAGGAATTCATGGAATGCGGAAATCGGTTAAGCCCACCAACTATCGGCAAGAGAGACGACGTCGCACTGCACTACCGGAATCCGGGCCTTTGCCGAGTGCCGGTGTCTTTGCCGAGTGCTTTTTCTCGGGCTAAGTCCTGCGTTCGGTAACGAGACAGTTTACCGAGTGCAGGGCACTGGGCACAGCGAAGCACTCGGCAAAGAGCACTTTGCCGAGAGGCAAACACTCGACAAAGACGACTCTCGGCAAAGGGCCGTTAGCGACCGTCTGCAGCTGACGGCCGTTAGTCTTTGCCGAGGGCCAAAAGCAGACACTCGGCAAAGCAGATTATTTGCCGAATGTCAAATAACTGGCACTCAGTAAAGAGTGTCTTATGTGGACACTCGGCAAAGCATATTTTTATTTTATATTTTGGCCACCAAACTTTTTGTGGTATGTTCCTACACTATGTAGACCTACATGTACCATTTTAGAACAATTATAACAATGTTTTCAATAGCTAGTAGATTTAGTTCGTTTATTTGAATTTCTTCGGAAAAATCACATTTGAACTGCAGTTCACTCAAAACTTGGAAAACCATGCATGCAAAAATGATATCCATGCTACTTAGCACAAGTTACGACCGATTTCAGGAGCGGACCGGAAACTTCGAGCACCATGCTCACTCAACATGCCCGTGAACTCGCCATCTAGTTGTTTAAAAATTGTATAAAATACAAACAAAGTCAGAAAATCATAAAACCTGTCCATGTGTCATGATATCATATGCAGAGGCTGTGATAAAAATTTGACAAAGTTTTGAGAAAGTTGTGACACACTATGTGTACAAACCTAAGAGATCCACATTGAAACTCTATGATTTCATGTGTAGTTCTCTTAGGTTTCTACACATAATATCTCACACGTGGACAAGTTTCATGATTTTCTGATTTTGTTTGTGGTTTATACAATTTTTAAACAGCTGGATGACAAGTTCACGGGCATGTTGAGTGAGCATGGTGCTCGAAGTTTCCGGTCCGCTCCTGAAATCGGTCGTAACTTGTGCTAAGTAGCATGGATATCATTTTTGCATGCACGGTTTTCCAAGTTTCGAGTGACTTGTAGTTCAAATGTGATTTTTTCGAAGAAATTCAAATAAACGAACTAAATCTACTAGCTACAGAAAACACTTTTTCTAATTGTCTCAAAATGGTACATGTAGGTCTATATAGTGTAGGAACACACCACAAAAATTTTGATTGGGAAAATAAAATAAATAAAAATATGCTTTCCCGAGTGTCCAGAGATGACACTCGGCAAAGTAGTCTTTGCCGAGTGTCCCCTGGGCGACACTCGGCAAAGAATTGTAAAATAATCTTTGCCGAGTGTCGCCCAGGTGACACTCGGCAAAGACTACTTTTCCGAGTGCCCCCGATCTGGCACTTGGCAAAGTGTATTTTAAAAATAAAAAAATCTTTGCCGAGTGCCAGATCACGGGCACTCGGCAAAGAACGCGTACATAGCAACTGTCAGTCCTTTCTTTCTCACTCTCTCACTCTCTTCTCACGCGCCGCCGCCGCACCATCGCCGCCGCGCCCTCGCCCACCGCGCCCCCACCGCCGCCGCACCCTCGCCCGCTGCGCCCTCGCCCACCGCTGCTCTCCTCGCCCGCCGCGCCCTCGCCCACCGCCGCCGTGCCCTCGCTCCGCGCCGCGCCCGCGCCGCCATGCCCCTCGCCCGTGCCCGCCGTGCCCCTCGCCCTCGCCCGCGCCCTCCGCGCCCCTCGCCGTGCCCCTGCCGCGCCCCTAGTCGTGCCCCTCGTCGTGCCCCCGTCGTGCCCCACCGTGCCCCTCGCCGTGCCCCCGCCGCGCCCCCGCTGTTCCCCCGCCGTTCCCCCGCCGTGCCCTTGCCCGCCTGGCACCTCGCCCGCGACCCGTCGTCTAGCCCGTGACCCGTCATCTCGCCCGCGCCCCGTCTTCTCGCCCGCGACCAAACCTCCAAGGCGATTGCTTGCTTTATGTTCTACGTGTATGATTTATATGAAATGATTAGGTTTAATATTGAGTTAATTATATACGTGTATGATTAGGTTAATATGTAGTATTGTTGATTGCCGGCCATCGTGCCGTTGAATTATGTGTGGATGTCAGCCATCGTGCTGATAGTTTTATTTGCAGGATTTCGAAACCTCCCCGTGCAGGGGAGGTGCTGCCGAAATTTTCTGTTGCTAGGCTTCTGTTAGAGGATGGAGGACCGTGAGTGGATGTACACGGGCCATAGAGGAAGGAACGATGTCACCACTGAATGGATTAGAAAGACCGATGATTTCGTGGAACGGGCATATGGTGAAGCTGCTAAAGGAGCGAGTCTAGTCTCATGCCCGTGCAGCAAATGTGCCAACCGGAAAAGAAAACCAAAGAAGGCAATGGTAGAACATATTTGGAAGAATGGATTTACGCCGGGCTATACTCGGTGGATATTTTATGGTGAAGCGCATCGTATGAGAGAGGAGGTGTTGAGACAACGTGTCGAGGATTATGACGCGAATGCGGGGGTAGCGGATATGTTGAACGACTATCAGGAGGCACAGTATACGGGAGGATGTATGGATGACGAGCCAGAGCCGACTGCAAAGGCGTTCTACGACATGTTCGACACGGCACAGAAGCCCCTTCACGGGCAGACAAAGGTTTCTCAACTGGATGCCATTGGGCGTGTAATGGCGTTCAAGTCGCAGTACAACATGAGTAGATACGCATTCGATGGCTTGTTGACGGTTATTGGGAGCCTGCTTCCGGATGATCATGTTCTGCCAAAGAGCATGTACGAGGCACAGAAACTCCTCCGTGCACTCAAGATGATGTATGAGCAGATTCATGCTTGTCCGAAGGGCTGCGTGCTATTTAGGAAAGAATACGCGGAGGCAAAGTACTATCCCAAGTGTAAATCGTCTAGGTTCATGGAGGTAGACTCTGGTGATGGACAGAAGAGGCAGCTCGACATCCCCTTGACAATCCTACGGCACCTTCCATTCATACCGAGGATCCAGTGTCTGTACATGACAGAGGAATCCGCGAAACAGATGACATGGCACAAAAATAGAAAACGATACAATCCTGACAAGATGGTGCACGCATCTGATGGTGAAGCATGGAAACACTTTGATGCCATTCACCGTGAGAAAGCCGAAGAGGCTCGTAATGTACGTGTTGCGTTGGCCACAGATGGGTTCAATCCCTATGGAATGAGTGTTGCCCCGTACACATGTTGGCCCGTGTTTGTTATCCCAATCAATCTCCCCCCTGGTGTGTGCTTTCAAAGGCAGAATATATTCGTGTTGTTGATAATTCCCGGACACCCGGGGAATAAAATGGGCGTGTACATGGAGCCTTTGATCGATGAATTGGTACGTGCCTGGGAGGAAGGGGTATGGACGTATGACCGAGCTACAAAGACAAACTTCAGAATGCATGTTTGGTACCAATATTCCATGCATGACTTACCGGCGTATAGGCTATTCTGCGCCTGGTGTGTTCACGGTAAGTTCCCATGCCCAGTTTGCAAGGAAGCTCTCAGGTTCATTTGGTTCAAAAAGGTTGGAAAATATTCGTCCTTCGATAAACATCGACAATTTCTCCCTCCTGACCATCCATTCCGACTAGACATCAAAAACTTTACAAAAGGTGTCGTAGTGACAGACCGCCCACCTGCAACGATGACTAGTGCTGAAATTCGTCAACAGATAGATGGGCTCGTGGCCAATACAGAAGGTGGTTTTGTGGGATATGGTGAGCAGCATATGTGGACACATAAGTCTGGCTTGACTCGGCTCCCCTATTATGACGACCTGCTCTTTCCACACAACATTGACGTGATGCACACTGAAAAGAATGTTGCCGAGGCACTATGGGCAACAATTATGGACATTCCTGATAAGTCAAAGGATAACGTGAAGGCAAGAGTGGATCTGTCAGTGTTATGTGATAGACCAAACCTAGAGATGAAGCCGCCAAGTGGCAGAAAGACGTGGAGAAGGCCTAAGGCCGATTTCGTCCTAAGCAGGGCCCAGAGGAAGGAAGTACTTCGGTGGATCAAGATGTTGATGTTCCCTGATGGGTATGCATCTAACCTAAGTAGAGGGGTGAACTTATCTACTATGCGAGTCTTAGGGATGAAGAGTCATGACTTCCACATATGGATTGAACGGATTCTTCCTGCGATGGTTCGAGGCTATGTCCCTGAGCATGTCTGGCTAGCGCTTTCAGAGTTGAGTTATTTCTTCCGTCAGCTTTGTGCAAAAGAGTTATCTCGGACCATGGTTGCAGACTTGGAAAGATTGGCACCCATGTTACTTTGTAAGCTTGAGAAGATATTTCCACCCGGCTTCTTTAATCCAATGCAGCATTTGATTCTTCATCTCCCCTATGAGGCACGAATGGGGGGCCCCGTGGAGGGACATTGGTGCTATCAAATCGAGAGATGTCTAAAGACTATTCGAAAGAAATGTAGAAATAAATGCAAAATCGAGGTTATTTGCCGAGTGTAATGTCCTTGACACTCGGCAAAGAAGCATGCTTTGCCGAGTGCCGTGCCTAGCACTCGGCAAAGAACCTGACATGGGGACCCTCTCTGGCGGGTTCTTTGCCGAGTGTCTGACCGACAACACTCGGCAAAGGTAACTCCTTTGCCGAGTGTCACCTGGGACACTCGGCAAAGACGCCATCTCCGTCACCCGATGCCGTAACGGCTGCTTTTCTTTGCCGAGTGCCCGAGAAAAAGTACTCGGCAAAGAAGGCTTTGCCGATGCACTGTGTGTCGAGCCTTCTTTCCCGAGTGCGACACTCGGTAAAGCCTTTGCCGAGTGTTTTTAAGGCTTTGTCGAGTGCTTCAGGCACTCGGCAAAGGCGGCGATTCCGGTAGTGCTAGATTGTGTGCCAGTGCCATGGTGGTTGAGAACCCGTCGTTGCGAAACATGCTAGGGGCCACCTTGGCAGCCAACATACCAGAAGAGCTACGAGGTGTACTTGTTGCTATTGTCGTCCCTTCTGACCGTGGGTCCCAGTACGAGGTTCACGATATGTCACCTGGCTTGACATGCAAATCAGGAAGAGGTGTTGATATCGATATACCTCTCTGTGTGTACACACAATCAATTGAACATTTAATTTTGGCTAGATCACGGGGATCGGCCTGTGTGGTTTGTCGATGGTTGATTCTTTTCTAGGTTGGCGATTGATATAATAAATGCATTCATGCAGCAAAAGCGACCGACAACATTATAAGTAAACCCTACCTAAAGTAGGACCACCATTATTATCCATGCCATTAACCAAAGCTAGGGCCATATAGATAGTAATCCATATATAGGAACATCCTAGATCTGTTCTATAACATGTATCATGCCAGTAAACCTAGGAACATCTCCCATTGAGAACTGCTGACAACACACATGAACATGGATTAGTACATTCAAAGAAGTCCAACTGAAGCAAACAACGAGACCAAGCATGTAAGACAAGGTGCCAGATACGCATCAGACTCCCGAGCAATCGGTAGAGCGATACGTATGTGGTGGTGTAAACTCAATCTAATAACATGAAGCACAGAGATAAACATATAGATTCAAAGTACACATGAAAACTAGCAGATCTTGCCAACAACAACACTTAGTATAATATCTACCAGTGTAAGGTGGTGACACTTTTTTGTCCTGTTACGATCATAGACCGCATCAGGGCAGCATGACACATACCTTAGAAAACCCTTGGGGAAGGGGTGGCGATGTAGCGAGAGGATGAAGCACCCACACCTTTGGTGAATGAATGACTTCCTTTATTCATGAGCATATCCATTACAATATATAATCTTGTGGACTAATGTGATAAGCACTTCCTAATGCATCTAATCTGCTAACTAAAAACTATTTCTATTTACATGTTTATTTTTTCTACGGTTGAATACGTCTTTTGTGGTCTTTCTTTGACATCCTCATCTGAGTTAGGATTTCGTGCCAACACATGCCCCCTATTTTTGGAAAAAATCTTTTGTGCCAAAAATAAATATTTGCTTTATAGAGGATTCACATGTTCTAATGAATAGTCACATTGTATTATTCGTTTCTTCATTATGCAATTATGTCCTGGGTTTTTGTTTGACTCTTCTTCAAACCGTTCGACTCCTTATGCTAGTATTTTTACGCACTGAAGCCTTTTCTCTGTCTAGCACAAAAATCACCATAAGAAACGAGACCCCTTCTCCTTTTCATAGCAGTGATTCTTCCTACTTTTCTTGGCCATCCGCCTCCCTGTCACCCCTCCTTATGAGCCTCCTCCTCCTCCTCCTAAGGAAGATTGAGATTTCCATTACGATACCGATCCTTTGTTAACTGACTACAAAATGATAGAGGTTGGTGAATCTAACATGAACTCGTCGGTGGCCAATGAGGCCAATGAGAGTCATTTATCATCTGCATGCTCTGTTTGTCCCCTTGTCTTCAGATTATGACTATGCCTAGGCTACCCTCTACTCTTTTGAAGAGGAGGTTTTTTACTGGTTATGCGATTTCTTCTGAGGGAGACTTGGAGGAGGAAGAGGCGATGGAGATGTGGCCACACAATGATGGCTCTACTAGCGAGGAGCTCAAGGAGGACCTTGGGTGGGATTACTGTGACGATCCCAACAAGGAGAGTTTATTTGATGACAACGACGATGATGGATACGATGGCAGTGACGAGGAGGAAGAGGAGCCGGATTGGAAGCATAAACGCTTGATTAGATACAACCTTCTAGGGTTACCTTAGATAGGACTTTGTAATCATGTCCCACTTGAATAAAGAACATTTTAGTTAGCTCTATTTTGTTTGTATCTCCTCCGCATTTGGCATACTTTGTTTATTCCAATATGCAATGTTCGTGTCCTCCATGCTTGTGTATAAACAATCTTCTCTATGCTTCCATTGTTGTATGCTTGTCCTTGACGTTATTCCCTTAGCCGATATAAAAATCCATATCCATTGGCTCTTTCTAGGGCACTAATGCTCCTAGCTGACTACCCTCATGGTTCACGAATGGTATTGTCAAATCTCCCTCGAAGGATATGTCGATCCTTAACGCCCCCAGACAAGCGATGAAGATCTGATGTATCTGTAGCCCTTTTGCCCATTTGTCAACCTTTTACCATTATTACGTTTTTAGTCTAAAAGGCGGTGGCAATGCATTGGCTATAATACCTTTTATCTTTAACGAGCCGATAATAAGCATATCGACTTTCATCTATCAGGTCTTGACCCATAAACTTGAGTAGTATTTATTCATATATTACTCATTAATATTCCTAGTGAACCGGACGCCTTCCAATGTCTCCATCCCAAAGGAGTTTCATGGGGTAGTTTCCCTGATTTGGTAGAGAACATGCCAATTTGGGGACCATTTCTCATAAATCCGGATCCTTAGTCTCAATTGGCAAACTAACTCCCAGACAAGGTCGCTAGTATGAAATGTTGTATGTCCGGGCTACTTTAGCGTTGTTTTCTTTGATTTTCGCTAAAGACCATAACCTCAGGCCGGTCAGATCCTTGGTGTTAATATTCATTATCATTGACTGATAACTCATTTTGAAACGTTATTCTCCTTGAGTTGATGTTTATTTCCCATGGCTTGACGGCCTCCTGGTCGTAGACTAGTTGGTAGGGCATGTTCATAGTTGCCACATTACAAGACATCCTATAGGGCCATAATGTCTTTGCTAGCTTGTCGTGCCATTTTTTCGGGTATTCGTCGAGCTTACGGTTGATCGACTTGATTATGATCTCATTTGAAGCCTTGGTCTACCCATTGGCCTAAGAATAATAGGGTGATGATTGGATTAGGGTGACTCCTATTTCTTCCATAAAGTTTCTAAACTCTTCCAACATGAACACTGACCCCTGATCTGTGGTAATAGTCTATTGTATCCCAAATCGATATATGATGTGTTCTTTTACGAACCTGATCACATCTTTGGTCGTGACATTGTTCATCAGGATTGCTTCAACCCACATTGTGAAATAACTAGTGGTTGCCAATATCCATTTATGTCCTTTGCTGGTGGACGAGTATATCTAGCCGATCATATCCATGCCCTAGCCCCTAAATGGCCATGGTTTGATGATGTGGTTCATGGTGCTTGCTTGGAGAAATTTGAACGATCCCAAATTTCTTTCACTCTTGACAAAATCTACAATTTTTAAACAATCTTCTAGGAGTGTCGAATAGTAAAGCTGAACATCCTTATCAACCATTTCATCTCATGAACCAATTGGTGTCTACCACACGTGCCCTCATGCACGTCATGCCTCATCTCTAGTGCTTAGGTGGGGCCTAGGTATTTCAATAGTAATCATTCTAGAGTACGATAATATATGTAATCTCCAATCAACATGTATCTCAAGGTTTTGCACCTTATCCTTTTGCTTGCTCCCTAAGCCGATTCCTTCAAGTAATTAAGGATATCGACTCGCTAATCTGCTTCTTTTATGACTAGAACCTTTACCTCATTACTTTGATCGGTAGGTATATATATCTGGATGCCATCTAAGCTAATCGATTGGCCTCTAGGTTATGATCTCTTGGAACCCACATCAGTACCAAGAGATCATTCGTGCACCATATTTCTAAGCGGAGAACAAGAGTTAAATTCCTTTTCGTATGGCTTTGTATTCAGCCTGATTATTAGTGCACCTTATTTCTAAGCGGAGAGCAAAATCAAAAGCTCCCACTTGTGGGGGAGACTATTTGTACTCCTATTCCACACCTTGCATCACAAGTTGGCCTATCGAAGAAAATGACCTAGGTTCTGATGCCTACCATCAATGTTGTTGGGTGTGACCTTTCTGTGATGAGATCTGCTAGGGCCTGTCCCTCGACCGCCTTTGCTGGTTGGTACCATAGATCAAACCCTGATAGGGCATACATCTATTTGCACAACCTTCCTTTATGGATGGGGGCTGATAGCATATGTTTGATCACATCGGCCTTGTATACTAATCTGGCTTCAATGTTAATAACGTAATGCCAAAGTTTGGTGCATGTAAAGTACAAGCATAAACATAAATGTTCTAGCTTACTGTACCTTGTTTTGGCATCAAGGAGACTCCTGCTGAGGTAGAAGACCACCCTTTCTTTGCCTTCAAAGTCTCGAATCAGCACTGAGCCGATGGAGGTTTCTTCAACTGATCGATATATCATGAAAGGCTTGTCAAGTTGTGGGGGGTACCAATACTAGTGATGACACCAGGTAAGCCTTGATGTTGTCAAATGCTGCCTGCTGGTCTAGTCCCCACGTGAATTCCTTATTTTTTATCTTTACCAGCGACATGAACAGCTCGATTCTCCTATAGGGTTTTGATATGAACCTTTTGAAATAGTTAATTTTGCCTATTAGACTCTGCAATTCTACCTTGTTGGATGGGGGGATCAACGTGATTGTAACATCTTGACTCTTATCTTTGACATCAATCCTTCTTTCATGGATCATGAAACCAAGGAACTGTCCTACAGTTACACTAAACACACACTTCTTAGTAGGGATGTAAATGGTATGGATATTATCCATCCTTATTCGAATTCGATCCATCTAAGAGGGTTGAGGTCTGATTCATATCCGAGTCAGATACTCAGTATTCGATATGTATCAGATTTTTATTTGTATTCGTATTCTCAAATTTGGATATTTAAGATGTCTAAATCCATTCAAATCTTATACAACACAACTTGATAATATATGTATCCGATCCAAATACGAAGAGAAAATATGCAAACAAATATGGAACAAGTAATATTTGTTCGTATCCGATCCGATTACACCCCTACTTTTAGGGTTCATATTTAGCGCATGGAGTCTAGTCCTCTAGAGCACTTGACAAAGATCAACTAGGTGCGATTCTTGAACAATCAATTTCATCACTATGTCATCAGTGCACACTGGTATGTAGCTTCTACACTCTTGAGGCCAAAACTCATTACTACCCACTCGAACAGTCTAATTGATCATAGACATTTGAAAGTTGTCTTGTATTCATCATCTTAGGCCATGAAAATTTAGTTGTATCCAGCATTACCATTGAAAAAACTCACCATTTTATGCCCAACTGCTGCATTGATGAGCATATCAGTAACCGACATTAGGTATTCATCTTTTGGCATTGCCATATTCAAATATTTGAAATCAATGGACAAGCAAAGCTAGCCAGTCTTCTTTTAGAAATCCATGTGAAATAACTACATGGTTGTATGAACCCTACTTTGGCTATCTTCTCTATTTTCTTTTTGATATCTCTGAGGACCATGGGATTAAACTTTCATGGAGCCTAGGCAAATGGTTGATAACTATGTTTTATTGGTAAATTATGTTCCACGATTGGTCAGCTAAGCCTCGACATCTCATGGTACTCCCATGCAAAGCCGTCGACATCCTTGGGGAAGAGGTGTCAATGTACCGAGAGGATGAAGCACCAGCTGCTTTGGTGAACGAATGGCTTCCTATATTCATGAGCAAATCTATTATAATACATATAGCGTATCAGGCTCGAAGTCACAAGCACTTATTATTTGTATCTAATCTATTATCTAAAACAAATGTCTATTTCTGTTTACATATTTTGCTACGACTAGAGATGGCAATGGGTACCCGAAACCGGAATACCCGACGGGTTTTACCCGCTATGAAGGCGGGTACGGGATGATTTTTCTACCCGCGGGTATGTTAGTGGATAAAAACATCTACCCGTTAGGTAGACGGGTATGTGTACGTGAAAGGGAAATGTGCCCTTGGGCCATTTCTAAGTATTTTGGTGATTGAGTGCCAACGCAAGTGCTTTTGTGTTGATCTATGCAATGTGGTGGATAAAGTGCAAATCATGTCAAAAGGTATGTTTCCAGACTTAGTACATTGTTTTATGGACTAATGTGTTGTGTCTAAGTGCTGGAAACAGGAAAGATTGAATTGGAAATGAGATGGCTCTGTTCAGCCAAAGTCAGCTCGGTCTGGGCGCACCGGACAGTGTCTGGTGAGCCAGGCTGGCTCAGGCGAACTTGCCGCTCTCGGGAAGGAATTAACGGCGTACGGCTATAATTCACCGGACTGTCCGGTGTGCATCGGACTGTCCGGTGAGCCAACGGTCAGCCGGGCCAACGGTTGGCTGCGCGATCCGCGTGGACTCGTGGTCGAGCCAACGGTCGGGAGGGGGCACCGGACTGTCCGGTGTGCACCGGACTGTGTCCGGTGCGCCAACGGCTCCAAGGCTGCCAACGGTCGGCTTCGCCAAATAAGGAAGGAAATCCACACTGGACAGTGTCCGGTGGTGCACCGGACTGTCCGGTGCGCCAGGCGACAGAAGGCAAGAATTGCCTTCCCGGATTGCTCTCAACGGCTCCTAGCTGCCTTGGGGCTATAAAAGGGACCCCTAGGCGCATGGAGGAGAACACCAAGCATTCCTTGAGCACTCTTGATCACTCATACTCCATTCTTGCGCACTTGCTCGACATTCTAGTGATTTGAGCTCCGTTCTAGTGTGCTAGTCTTTTGAGCTTAACTCTGGGTCTTGTGTGTGCGTATTTGCTGTGATCTTTGTGTCTTGTGTGAGTTGCTAATCCCTCCCTTACTCCGTGCTTCTTTGTGAACATCTTTGTAAGGGCGAGAGACTCCAAGTTGTGGAGATTCCTCGCGAACGGGATATAGAAAAGAAAAGCAAACACAGTGGTATTCAAGTGGGTCTTTGGACCGCTTGAGAGGGGTTGATTGCAACCCTCGTCCGTTGGGACGCCACAACGTGGAGTAGGCAAGCGTTGGTCTTGGCCGAACCATGGGATAACCACCGTGCCATCTCTGTGATTGATATCTTTGTGGTTATTGTGTTTTGTTGAGACTCCTCTCTAGCCACTTGGCAATACTATGCTAACGCTTAACCAAGTTTTTGTGGCATTAAGTTCAAGTTTTACAGGATCACCTATTCACCCCCCCTCTAGGTGCTCTCAATTGGTATCAGAGCCGTTCTCTTCAAGAAAGGGACTACCGCCCGAAGAGATGGATCCTAAGGGGAAGGGGATTGTGATCAATGACAAGGAGAAGGAGTCATTCGTCAACGAGCCCAAGGATGACAAGCCTACCGACTCGGGCTCGGGCCACAAACGCAAAGATGGGAAGAAGAAGACAAGACGCATCAAGGAGATCGTCTACTACGACGACAGCGATGAGTCCACTTCTTCCCAAAAGGACAACGACGACAACGACTACGAGAGAAGGAAACCGGTTAATTCGAACTTTTCTTTTGACTACTCTCGTATTCCGCAAAGTACAAATGCTCATTTGCTCTCCATTCCACTTGGCAAACCTCCTCACTTTGATGGAGAGGACTACGGATTTTGGAGCCACAAAATGCGTAGTCACCTGTTCTCTCTCCATCCGAGCATATGGGAGATTATGGAAAGTGGAATGAAATTTGATAGCTCGGATAGTCCTATGTTTATCAATGAACAGATTCATAGAAACGCACAAGCTACTACTGTGTTGTTAGCCTCTTTGTGCAGGGACGAGTATCATAAGGTGAGCGGCTTGGACAATGCCAAGCAGATCTGGGACACCCTCAGGATCTCACATGAGGGGAACGACGTCACCTTACTCACCAAAATGGAGTTGGTGGAGGGCGAGCTTGGAAGATTTGCAATGATCAGGGGAGAGGAGCCAACCCAAACATACAACCGGCTCAAGACCCTCATCAACAAGATAAGGAGCTACGGAAGCACACGATGGACGGACCACGACGTCGTTCGTCTAATGCTAAGGTCCTTCACTGTACTTGATCCACATTTGGTGAACAATATCCGTGAAAATCCTAGGTACACCAAGATGTCGCCCGAAGAAGTTCTTGGGAAATTCGTAAGCGGGCGAATGATGATCAAGGAGGCGAGATATGTCGACGATGCTTTGAACGGTCCAATCCATGAGCCTCAACCCATTGCTCTCAAAGCAACGAGGAGCAAGGAGGCGCTACCTAGCAAGGTGGCGCAAGTTGAGGCGGCCGGGCTCAATGATGAAGAGATGGCCCTCATCATCAAGCGCTTCAAGACGGCGCTAAAGGGTCGCAAGGGGCAGCCAAGCAAGACCAAGACAAATGGGAAGCGCTCATGCTTCAAATGTGGTAAGGTTGGTCATTTTATTGCTAACTGTCCCGACAATGATAGTGACCAGGAACAAGGGAACAAGAGGGAGAAGAAGAAGAACTATAAGAAGGCAAAAGGCGAGGCACATCTTGGCAAGGAGTGGGACTCGGATTGTTCGTCGTCCGACTCCGACAACGAAGGACTCGCCGCCACTGCCTTCAACAAGTCATCCCTCTTCCCCAACGAGCATCACACTTGCCTCATGGCAAGAGAAAAGAAGGTAAGCGCTCGTAACACTAGTACTTATGCTTCTTCAAGTGAGGATGAGTCCAGTGATGATGATGAAATAGATTATTCATGTTTATTCAAGGGTCTAGATAGAACCAAGGTGGATAAAATAAATGAATTGATTGACGCTTTGAATGATAAGAATAGATTGCTAGAAAAGCAAGAGGATCTCTTATATGATGAACATGATAAGTTTGTAGAAGCTCAAAAATCCCTTGCTTTAGAAATAAAGAGGAATGAAATGCTTTCTTGTGAATTATCTACATGCCATGACTCTATTTCTAGTTTAAAAAGCATAAACGATGACTTGAATGCTAAGTTAGAAATAGATAATAAATCAACATCTTGTGTAGAACATGTTGTGGTTTGCACTAGGTGTAAAGATGTTAATGTTGATGCTTGTAGTGAACACCTAGTGTCAATTTCTAAATTGAATGATGAAGTGGCTAGTCTTAATGCCCAACTTAAGACTAGCAAAAGCGAATTTGATAAGTTAAAATTTGCAAGGGATGCCTACACGATTGGTAGACACCCCTCAATTAAGGATGGACTTGGTTTCAAGAGGGAAGCCAAGAACTTAACAAGCCATAAGGCTCCCATCCCCGCCAAGGAGAAAGGGAAGGCCCCTATGGCTAGTAGTGCTAAAAAGAACCATGCTTTTATGTATCAAGATAGGAGAAATGCTAGAAATGCAAATAGAAGTTATGATGCTTTTGATTCACATGTTTATGATTCATATGCTATGTTTACTTCTAGTTCTTCCTATATGCATGGTAGAAATGTAGCTAGGAGAAATGCTATTAATCACATGCCTAGGAGAAATGGTGTTAATGTTCCTAGGAAAATTAATGAACCTTCTACAATATATCATGCTTGCAATGCGTCATTTGCCATTTGTAGAAAGGATAGGAAGGTAATTGCTAGGAAATTAGGGGCAAAATGCAAGGGAGACAAAACTTGCATTTGGGTCCCTAAGGATATTTGTGCTAACCTTGTAGGACCCAACAAGAGTTGGGTACCTAAGACCCAAGCCTAAATTTGCCTTGCAGGTTTATGCATCCGGGGGTTCAAGCTGGATTATCGACAGCGGATGCACAAACCATATGACGGGGGAGAAGAAGATGTTCACCTCCTACGTCAAAAACAAGGATTCCCAAGATTCAATAATATTCAGTGATGGGAATCAAGGCAAGGTAAAAGGGTTAGGTAAAATTGCTATTTCATCCGAGCACTCTATACCTAATGTGTTGTTAGTTGAGTCTCTTAGATATAATTTGTTATCTGTTAGTCAATTATGCAATATGGGATATAACTGTTTATTCACTAATATAGATGTGTCTGTCTTTAGAAAAAGTGATGGTTCATTAGCCTTTAAGGGTGTATTAGACGGCAAACTTTACTTAGTTGATTTTGCAAAAGAGGAGGTCGGTCTAGATGCATGCTTAATTGCTAAGACTAGCATGGGTTGGCTGTGGCATCGCCGCTTAGCTCATGTGGGGATGAAGAACCTTCACAAGCTTCTAAAGGGAGAACACGTGATAGGTTTAACTAATGTTACCTTCGAAAAAGATAGACCTTGTGCAGCTTGTCAAGAAGGTAAACAAGTGGGAGGAGCGCATCACAGCAAGAATGTGATGACCACATCAAGACCCCTGGAGCTGCTACATATGGACCTCTTCGGACCCGTCGCCTATCTAAGCATAGGAGGAAGTAAGTATGGTTTAGTTATTGTTGATGACTTTTCCCGCTTCACTTGGGTGTTCTTTTTGCAGGATAAGTCTGAAACCCAAGGGACCCTCAAGCGCTTCCTAAGGAGAGCTCAAAACGAGTTTGAGCTCAAGGTGAAAAAGATAAGGAGCGACAATGGGTCTGAGTTCAAGAACCATCAAGTGGAGGAGTACCTTGAGGAGGAAGGGATCAAGCACGAGTTCTCCGCTCCCTACACACCACAGCGAAATGGTGTAGTAGAGAGGAAGAACAGGACGCTTATAGACATGGCGAGGATGATGCTTGGAGAGTTCAAGACTCCCGAGCGCTTTTGGTCGGAAGCCGTGAACACGACTTGTCACGCCATCAACAGGGTCTACCTTCATCGCCTCCTCAAGAAGACGTCGTATGAGCTTCTAACCGGTAACAAACCCAATGTTTCGTATTTTCGGGTTTTTGGGAGTAAATGCTACATTCTAGTGAAAAAGGGTAGGAATTCCAAATTTGCTCCCAAAGCCGTAGAAGGGTTTTTGTTAGGTTATGACTCAAATACAAAGGCGTATAGAGTCTTCAACAAATCATCGGGTTTGGTTGAAGTCTCTAGCGATGTTGTATTTGATGAGACTAATGGCTCTCCAAGCGAGCAAGTTGTTGATTGTGATGATGTAGATGAAGAAGAAGTTCCAACGGCCGCAATACGCACCATGGCGATTGGAGATGTGCGGCCACAGGAACAAGATGTGCGAGATCAACCTTCTTCCTCAACAATGGTGCATCCCCCAACTCAAGACGATGAACAGGTTCATCAAAAGGAGGCGTGTGATCAAGGGGGAGCACAAGATAATCATGTGATGGAGGAAGAAGCACAACCGGCACCTCCAACCCAAATTCGAGCGATGATTCAAAGAGATCATCCCGTCGACCAGATTTTGGGTGACATTAGCAAGGGAGTAACTACTCGGTCTCGATTAGTTAATTTTTGTGAGCATTACTCCTTTGTCTCTTCTATTGAGCCTTTCAGGGTAGAAGAGGCCTTGCTAGATCCGGACTGGGTGTTGGCTATGCAGGAAGAGCTCAACAACTTCAAAAGAAAAGAAGTTTGGACACTGGTGCCTCGTCCTAAGCAAAATGTTGTGGGAACCAAGTGGGTGTTCCGCAACAAACAAGACGAGCACAGAGTGGTGCCGAGGAACAAAGCTCGACTTGTGGCAAAAGGTTATGCCCAAGTCGCAGGTTTGGACTTTGAGGAGACCTTTGCTCCTGTGGCTAGGCTAGAGTCAATTCGTATTTTGCTAGCATATGCCGCTCACCATTCTTTCAGGTTGTTCCAAATGGATGTAAAGAGCGCTTTCCTCAACGGGCCAATTAAGGAGGAGGTGTATGTGGAGCAACCCCCTGGCTTCGAGGATGAACGGTACCCCGACCACGTGTGTAAGCTCTCTAAGGCGCTCTATGGACTTAAGCAAGCCCCAAGAGCATGGTATGAATGCCTTAGAGACTTTTTAATTGCTAATGCTTTCAAGGTTGGGAAAGCCGATCCAACTCTTTTTACTAAGACTTGTGATGGTGATCTTTTTGTTTGCCAAATTTATGTCGATGACATAATATTTGGTTCTACTAACCAAAAGTCTTGTGAAGAGTTTAGCAGGGTGATGACTCAGAAATTCAAGATGTCGACGATGGGCGAGTTAAGCTACTTCCTTGGGTTCCAAGTGAGGCAACTCAAGGATGGAACCTTCATCTCTCAAACCAAGTACACGCAAGACTTGATCAAGCGATTTGGGATGAAGGACGCCAAGCCCGCAAAGACTCCGATGGGAACCGACGGACACACCGACCTCAACAAAGGAGGTAAGTCCGTTGATCAAAAAGCATACCGGTCTATGATAGGGTCTTTACTTTATTTATGTGCTAGTAGACCGGATATTATGCTTAGCGTATGCATGTGTGCTAGATTTCAATCCGATCCTAAGGAGTGTCACTTAGTGGCTGTGAAGCGAATTCTTAGATATTTAGTCGCTACGCCTTGTTTCAGGATCTGGTATCCAAAGGGTCTACCTTTGACTTGATTGGATATTCAGACTCCGACTATGCTGGGTGTAAGGTCGATAGGAAGAGTACATCGGGGACATGCCAATTCTTAGGAAGGTCCCTGGTGTCATGGAGTTCTAAGAAACAAACTTCCGTTGCCCTATCCACCGCTGAGGCCGAGTATGTTGCCGCAGGACAGTGTTGCGCGCAACTACTTTGGATGAGGCAAACCCTCAGGGACTTTGGCTACAATCTGAGCAAAGTCCCACTCCTATGTGATAATGAGAGTGCTATCCACATGGCGGATAATCCTGTTGAACACAGCCGCACAAAGCACATAGACATCCGACATCACTTTTTGAGAGACCACCAGCAAAAGGGAGATATCGAAGTGTTTCATGTTAGCTCCGTGAACCATCTAGCCGATATCTTTACCAAGCCTTTAGATGAGCAGACCTTTTGCAAGTTGCGTAGTGAGCTAAATGTCTTATATTCGCGGAACTTGGATTGAATTATAGCATACATGTGTTTATGCCTTTGATCATGTTCCTTATGCATTTTGTTGTTTATTTATGGTGCTCAAGTTGTACAAGCACTCCCCGGACCTTTCAAGTCCATTTGCAAGGGATGCACAAATTTAGGGGGAGTTGTGCTACAACTTGACCCTCTGAGACTAACAGTGTGCTTGAGTTTGCTTGTGTTAGTCTCAAAGGAGGTTTGAAAGGGAAAAGGTGGACTTGGACCATGAAAGACTTCCACTGCACTCCGATGAGAGGGTAACTTATTCCAAGTTCATCTCACGTACTCTTATTGCCTTTGTATTCTTATTAAAGATTTTGGTGAGGCAATGGGGTTCTAGGGCCAAGATTGATCCCGTTTTGGTGCTTGATGCCAAAGGGGGAGAAAATAAAGGCCAAAGCAATAAATGGATCAGCTACCACTTAAGAAATTTTGAAAATAGTAGAATATAGGAAAATAGTAGAATAGAGCTTTTGGTTTGTCAAAACTCTTTTATTGTCTCTTTTGTCAAAAGTTAGCCTCTTGTGGGGAGAAGTGTTGATTATGGGAAAAAGGGGGAGTTTTTGAAATCCTTGATCAATTTCTTTTGGAATACCTCTCTTTATGTCTCTACAAGTGAATTTGACTTAGAGATAGGAAATTGAGTTTGATTTGCAAAAACAAACCA
Source organism: Zea luxurians (assembly GCA_029449295.1). NCBI lineage: Eukaryota > Viridiplantae > Streptophyta > Magnoliopsida > Poales > Poaceae > Zea > Zea luxurians. Next base: position 4,653,078 of record JAOPSE010000090.1, read on the forward strand.
AGTGGTGGCAAAGAGTGATCCATATATGCCAAATATGAATCAAAACTATATTGAGTTTTCATTTGCATTGATATTGCACTTGTTCTAGTTGCTTTATGTCGTGTTGGCATAAATCACCAAAAAGGGGGAATTTGAAAGGGAAATGTGCCCTTGGGCCATTTCTAAGTATTTTGGTGATTGAGTGCCAACGCAAGTGCTTTTGTGTTGATCTATGCAATGTGGTGGATAAAGTGCAAATCATGTCAAAAGGTATGTTTCCAGACTTAGTATATTATTTTATGGACTAATGTATTATGTCTAAGTGCTGGAAACAGGAAAGATTGAATTGGAAATGAGATGGCTCTGTTCGGCCAAAGTCAGCTCGGTCTGGGCGCACCGGACTGTCCGGTGGTGCACCGGACAGTGTCCGGTGAGCCAGGCTGGCTCAGGCGAACTTGCCGCTCTTGGGAAGGAATTAACGGCGTACGGCTATAATTCACCGGCCTGTCCAGTGTGCACCGGACTGTCCGGTGAGCCAACGGTCAGCCGGGCCAACGGTCGGATGCGAGATCCGCGCGGGACACGTGGTCGAGCCAACGGTCGGGAGGGGGCACCGGACTGTCCGGTGTGCACCGGACAGTGTCCGGTGCGCCAACGGCTCCAAGGCTGCCAACGGTCGGCTTCGCCAAATAAGGAAGGAAATCCACACCGGACAGTGTCCGGTGGTGCACCGGACTGTCCGGTGCGCCAGGCGACAGAAGGCAGGAATTGCCTTCCCGGATTGCTCTCAACGGCTCCTAGCTGCCTTGGGGCTATAAAAGGGACCCCTAGGCGCATGGAGGAGAACACCAAGCATTCCTTGAGCACTCTTGATCACTCATACTCCATTCTTGCGCACTTGTTCGACATTCTAGTGATTTGAGCTTCGTTCTAGTGTGCTAGTCTTTTGAGCTTAAGTCTGGGTCTTGTGTGTGCGTATTTGCTGTGATCTTTGTGTCTTGTGTGAGTTGCTAATCCCTCCCTTACTCCGTGCTTCTTTGTGAACATCTTTGTAAGGGCGAGAGACTCCAAGTTGTGGAGATTCCTCGCGAACGGGATATAGAAAAGAAAAGCAAACACCATGGTATTCAAGTGGGTCTTTGGACCGCTTGAGAGGGGTTGATTGCAACCCTCGTCCGTTGGGACGCCACAACGTGGAGTAGGTAAGCGTTGGTCTTGGCCGAACCACGGGATAACCACCGTGCCATCTCTGTGATTGATATCTTTGTGGTTATTGTGTTTTGTTGAGACTCCTCTCTAGCCACTTGGCAATACTGTGCTAACGCTTAACCAAGTTTTTGTGGCATTAAGTTCAAGTTTTACAGGATCACCTATTCACCCCCCCCTCTAGGTGCTCTCAGTACGGGTTGGTACTACCCATACCCGTCTACCTATAGGTAAAATATACCTGCATCAATACCACTATAACTATCTAATAGAGCCCATCTTAGCTAAAATAAAACTCTTCTCTAGCTATCATTTGTCTAGATACCAAGTTATATAATCATATGATTTGTTATATGTGAAGTTGAAGTTGTTTTTGTATGTTTATTTAATATTTTGAGTGATTGATATATTGGAATTTAAGACTTTCCTAGCGGGTACGGGTTACTCGAGGGGTAAAAATACCGCGCGGGTACGAGTATGGGTAAGATTTTATACCCGCGAGCATATATGGGTAACCCGACAGGTAGAATTTTTTATGGATACAGGTATGGAATGGTACTACCCGACAGGTATGTACCCGTTGCCATCCCTAGCTACGACTGAATACTTCTTCGTGGAACTCTTAAGCCACAACAACATCAATGTAAGCCCGGTTGGGGTTTTGGTCCAAAAGGCATCCTAGTCCTAGCTAGGATTAGGTGCCAACACGACCTCAAATATAAAAACTCACAATAGCGAAGTTATAGCTCTACCAGCTAGGACTAGGTGCCAACACAGCCTCAAATTCAGGTTTTTTATGAATAATTTATGGTTAAAATACCAAACCAGACCGAAACTAATCCAATAATGACACGATGAAAAAGAATATGGCCACCAGTGCAAAACTCAAACCAAACTAAGAACACAAACTAAACCAACAACAAGATCGTGACCTATGACAGAATCAGTACATCAGACTCTCAAACTAAATTATCCAAAGGCTATGGCATGAAAAATTTTAAGACAAGAAAAACGACTATGGGCAAAGGCAAAACACTCGAAATAGATGATAGATGTGACTGCTGGCGATGAACTGAATATTGGACTTCGATGAGTTGCACTACAAAATCGATCTTATGCGTATCCATATCCCATTTGTTGTTGAAGCTATAGGTGTCTTTGGCAAGTTTACATTATCATCATTGTTCCTAAGACTATTGAATGCAACAACGTTAGATAGCAACAATTTTACTTATATTGTTGTGCAACTATAGAAATAGGTTCACTTTGTGTTTCACTTTCATAATCGTATCCATAGGATGATAGGTGTCATGACATCATCATCATGGACTAGAGTCGTACGAGCCACACGTCTCCGATATACTATGCATAACACAGACGAGTCCTAACCATATATCACAGACATGTGTAACTGATACCCGTCTGTCATTACTGGCGACCACAGACCTGAACATGTGGGAGCAAATATACATATGTGTTACTTGTTAAGGCGCATATGTGATGTTATAACTGAGGCACACAAACATGGGTGTGTCTCTAATATAGTGTCTTCTTTGCGCTGCCCTGACAGAATGGCGAAGCTAGAGCAAATAAACTTAAGGACGGTGCAATTACCTTGTGGGTGCATATATATCATGTGATGTTGGTGCATATAAGGTAAAATTTAATCTTTATAAGTAGTTTTGTATTTTTTAAGGGTGCATCTACACCCCTAAAATATATGTACGTCGTCCTAAAGTCGGTGAATGCTAGCTTAATTACACTGGTCTTCCTTCACCGATCGTCCTAACAAAGTGACAATTTATAATGTAAGCAACCCAATCCCGACCTCATGCACGGCAACTGGCCGAAACGAGGAGTCCGTTAGGGTTGGGCCGTTGTCTGGCACAACGGTTTGGATCGGCAGTTTCTTGTTGCCGTGACCAAGCGACGTGGGCGTCGCGGCGTCGCCACGCCCGCGAGTCACCCAAAATTTTCCAGGTACGGCTGCGTCACTCTCGTGCAGCTCCCCGCAACCATTTCGTGTTGCCTTGCCTTGCATGCTGAATCTCATCGAGAGGTATAAAAGCCCAACACTGCGGCTAAAGCTAGGTGCATCTCAATCGATGCCATGGATCCCAACGGTGTGCGCATCCAGATGCTTACAGCAGGCCAAGACGTAGAACCCTCCTCCGTCCAGGATGATGCTACGAAGAAGAAGCCACAGCCACAGCAGACCGACGACGCCGCCACGCCTAAAGCGCCGCCTGCGCGGCCGGCCCTGTCAAGCGCCTCGGACCTCATGAAGCTCCTGCCGACGGGCACCGTGCTGGCGTTCCAGGCGCTGGCGCCGTCCTTCAGCAACCACGGCGTATGCCACGCGGCGAACCGGTACCTGGTCCTGTCGCTCATCGGCGCCTGCGCCGTCTCGTGCGTGCTCCTCTCCTTCACCGACAGCCTCGTCGGCCGCGACGGCAAGCTCTACCACGGCGCCGCCACCTTCTGGGGCTTCTACCCGTTCAACTACACGGGGACCCGCGAGCAGCGGGAGGCGGCGTTCGATGACGATGACCTCTCCCGGTTCCGGGTCACGGCGCTGGACTTCGTGCACGCCTTCTTCTCGGCGCTCGTGTTCCTCGCCGTGGCGCTCGCCGACGCCAGCATCCAGGGGTGCCTGTTCCCGGACGCCGGGCCGGACGTGCGGGAGCTGCTGGTGAACCTGCCGCTGGGAGCAGGCGTCCTGTCGAGCATGGTGTTCATGATCTTCCCCACCACCAGGAAGAGCATCGGGTACACGGACATGGCGCCCCACGCGCAGTGAGACGTCGTCTCTCCACGCTAAGCATTTGTTATAGTCTTGTAGAGCACATGTGTTAACTATATCTCGGGACAAAATGTTCGTCGTCGAATAAAACCTTCAAAGTTCAACTCCAATTGTATATGTGTTATTATTTGTGCGGCCCTTTAAGTGCATGTACAATTTACGGTTCTTCAGATACAACTTAGATACAATTTACTACAACCGAGTGTATGTATCTTAATAAATATACATCTAAATTTCTTGCATTGAATTACACTAGATCAAATGTTCATGGCGCCAGGTTCACTTGCGGAACATTGAAAAATACAGACAACACTAAAATATGAACAGTATATGTTACTTGTTCATAGCGTACAAAAACTGAAACTGATGGACAGTTATGCAACAATCACATCCTTTACTTCAAATATCTACCGCATACACTACCGGAACAGAGTTCTTTACCAAGTGTCGCAGGCACCCGGCAAAGCCTTGATAACACTCATCAAAGAGAAAAGTGAATGGCGGGTTGGAGATGCTTCGCCTTCAAACCCAAAACGAGGCTCTTCTGATCAAATTTTTGCATAAATTCTTCAATAACAATGACTTACCCTGGGTGAATCTCATCTGTAATAATTACTATTTGTCCCGTGGACTACCAGGTCATAGAAACATTGGTTCTTTCTGGTGGAAGAGCATGATCAAGCTCCTCCCCAACTTTAAGGGCCTGGCGCACCCAGTCATTGGCAATGGTAGATCAATTTCGTTCTGGGATGATCAGTGGAGCCAGAACATCCCAAGACAAAAATTTCCAGAACTATTCTCTTTTGTCAAAAACACAAAACTGTCTATCAAAGAAGCTAAAGAGCAGGATCAGTTCGCTGGTTTTTTCCATTTGCCTATTTCTGAGCAAGCTTATGATCAGTATCTGGAGTTGCAGGTGGTCTGGGAACAAATTGCCCTCAGTAATGTTCACGACCGTTGGCGATACATTTGGGGCTCTGACAATTACTCTTCTCAAAAAGCTTACAGACACTTTATGGGCCAGACGCAGGTCCACCCTATCTACAGACACTTATAGAAGAGCAAATGCCAGCCTAAGCATAGAGTTTTCTATTGGTTGTGGCTTAAAAATAGACTAAATACCAGAGATATGCTAAGAAGGAAAAACATGACCCTGGAATCTTACTCATGTGAGAATTGTTTATGGCAAAGAGAGGAGACACTTTATCATTTGTTCCTCAGATGCAATTTTGCAAAAGCCTGGTGGAACTCAATTGGAATAAACCCCCCCACAATTTCTAATCCAGAGGAGGCCTCAGCAAACCTTAAACACCAACTTAACGTCCCTTTCTCTATGGAGATTATAATTCTCATGACTTGGAGCATCTGGAAAAGCCGAAATGAATGGCTATTTGCAAATAAAGATCCTTCGGTTCATCACTGTACGCAAGAATTCTGTAAGGAGCTGCGGTTGATCATTCACAGAGCGCGTGGGAATTTTGACATTTCCATCCCGAATTGGCTGAGTTCGTGGCAGACATAAGAGTTGTTCTACTTGCTCCATTGCTTGTAAACTGCATAATTAGATCTTTTGGATTACGTTTTGTAACTAGGCTAAGTTGTAACATTTTCTTTTCTCATTTTTAATAAAATCTCAGTAGGGGCTCTCCCTCCTGAATCTTCAAAAAACTATTTGCCGAGTGTGACACTCGACAAATAGGGTTCGATGAACTGTACATCGGCAATGACCTCTTCGCCAAGTACTTTATGTCGGTACTCGGCAAAGAAAACTCGCCGTGACAACGCTAAGTGACGGTGACAGAGCTTTTGCCAAATGTGCTCATTGGCACTTAGCAAGAAGGAGCCTTTGCCGAGTGCCAGCTAGCATGGCACTCGGCAAAGGGAGCTCCAGTGGGCTGCCATGCCAGCCTCTGTGTTGAGAGTCGCAAGCTAGCACTCGGCAAAGAAGGAGCCTTTGCCGAATACCTCCTGGCCTGGCTGTAACACCTCTAGTGTTAAGCATGTTTATACATCTCATATGCATCGTGAAAGCATCATTAATCATTCATAACTTAAATCATATTCATGAATTGCCGATCATTTGATGTGGTTTGTGAATGTGCTTGAAATACTGAAGCTTATGTTCTAGAGTCTTATGCCATTAAGGAGTAATTGTGTGGATAGCTAAACCAACCAAAAAGGATTTAGATTTGCTTAATGGAGTCTTGCAACTTATTATCACCTTTGATAGCTTGCTTAGCTTGTGTGCTATGTGTGTGATCTAGTGTGGAATTTGCTTGATGTAAAAAATGTTATCAAGACAAAAATAAAAGAGATAGGCAATCAACATTATAAACTATCAAGTTGTTGTGGGCCCAAATCAAAAGGGGGGATGATTAAGTAATAGTGAAAGTTTGAGAAATGAGCTAGGTGAAATAAAGAAAATCTGAACTTTATCTAAGTCAAATCCTCCACCTAGCACAAAAATCCATTATGTTCATTATGGAATAAGCACCAAAGTGATTAGCTCCAAATATGAAAGTTGTAGATAATCACTTGAGGCACATCATGTAAAATTTTTACAAGTGTTTGAATTATTTTGACAAGGTTTAAATCAGTTTCAACAGAAATCTTCAATGGTGATAAGTGGCAAGTTTGTGTGGAGGCCATTAACTCCTTAACCACCTTGCTAAGAAGCTCAAGCCCTATACCAAAATTGTAGCAGTTTGTGTGGAGAACAACTTTGCTACAATGACCAATACATGTGGCGCCTGTTTTCCTTGTCGTTTTCGCGTTTGAAGTGCAGCAGATCGCGTTGGCCAAGTGGCAAGCGCCGGGACGCGTGGGCGCGCTCTCAGCCATGCCCTCCCATTTTTGTCGAGCACACCATCGCCTTCACCCTCTCCCGCACTCGTCCCGCTCTCCTTTGCTTGCTCGTCGCTTTCCTTCTCTCCCGCCATGGCACGTTCTCCATGGACGGCGCGGCCTAAGCTCCGTGGTCATGCCCCCTCAGCTCTCCTCCAAAAAAACCAAGCCCCACATTGTCTTCCTCTTCGCGCATTGAAGCTTTGTCGCCCCTTTCCCGAGCCCAACGGACACTGGAGCCTTGCTGCCGACGTTACCGTGCTACGGTTCACACCGGCGGGCATGGACAGAGACGACGTCGAGCTCGCCATCACCCGCCGCGTCTCCCCACCACTTCACCCTGCTCATCTCGTCGTCAGTAAGCCGTTAGCCGAGCTCCATTACTCTCTCTCCCTCTCTCTGTCGTGAAAACGAAGGAGGGGTCTCGAGTTTAAATAGGGGAAAGGTTAGGGGTTTTCTGAAATGTGTCATAGACTCAACGAAATAGTGTCTGAGAACCTAAGCCTAAGGATCGGTTTTGGTTAAAGCTCGGGGGTTTGCAAGCAAAAAAATTTACTTTTCATTTCCTTTTCTCCTTTTTGGTTTAATCCGCACAAACGCTTTGGAAAATCATAACTTTAGTTTTAAATCACCAAAAATAGTGAATCAAATTTTAAGATGCTCTTATGAGGATTGTTAGGCCATAGTTATCAAGTCTATGTCGATTAAGTATTGTGGTTGTGGTTTGTGTTAGGAATACCCCACAATTTGGTTAGTAATCGATTCGAATCGCCATCGCTCCTGGATAGTGAGCACTTGGCTTGATCTCTCTCATCGTAGTAAGAACAACGGTAACCATGAGAATGATGATATGGATTAAGGATGATGACATTAATGATTAAAATCAAGGGTTTGGGGTTACTTTTGCTTGGCTAGTAATCAATAGTATTGCTTGACTTGATTCATCACTAAAGTTATACATAGACTTACAATGAATTGGCAATGGTCATCTAGTTAATTAGGTGCTAACCTAGCTTTGCAGCAGAATAGGTAAAAATGAATTGCTAAAAGATGATTAATTATCTTGTTGCCCCTTAAGTTGCTAATAATTACATTAGTTCATGTACTCTTCCAAAATAAAGAGCCAGCTCCGTATAAAACATTATCTGATCCTTAGTTTCTTTCCCTTTCTTATTTTTTGGCTCTGGACGGGTAAGTCTAGCTGAGTACATTCCAGTACTCTAGGTTATATTCACAATGTTGTTGCAGATGGCCAGATGTTCTACGAATATTGTGAGCACTGCTTATACCCGGCTACGGGAGATGACTAGGCCATGGGCATGGCTTTCAAGATATTCTGTCACGCATTTGGTGGGTTGACAACCCTAATGTTGGCACTGTATTTTGAAAACCTCACATGTGTTGTGGGCGCTACTTTGAACAATTGCTTCCGCTAAAACTTGTCACAATGGTTTCCTATATTTGGCCCTTCGTGCCGAACTAAGTTGTAATAACCCTATTTCACTCTGATCTACTTGTTTTATGTTAAATGTTGTATCACGCGGTGCAGTGAATGCTAATTTATTATGATCTTGGTTGCGAAGGAAAAGATTGAGATCCTTCACGATTTCATTAGACCCCCGGGTTTATATGGTCCCATGTGTGCTAAATCACTATTGTACAATTGGTTTTCGTACTTGATCTCTTATAAATCTGGTCGAGTCGTCGCAGCTGGCATTAGAGCAAAATTAGCATATAATTGTTCACGTGTGCATTTTAAACCAAATGAGTTTGGTTTTGCAAAACTATTTATCAAATTTATAGTTATATTAGGTGTTTAAAGCTTATAGTTTTCAAATTAAAGTGTGTGCCAACTATCAACCCTTATGCCCATATAAGGACTCTAGATGGCTTAGTAAGTACTAACTCTGTGGGGTTCATGCGTCATGTATTAATTCTATCAAAAATATGATGTTGTTAGTATGAAATGCCATAGCCACGTCATCAATGTAAGAAAGGCAAGTGTAGGACCTGGTAGACCAGGGCTAGTCGGCTGCCTTCATATACGGAAATGTGTATGTCATATAAGGACTGCTAGATTTACTTTCAGCAATATATGGAAAATAGTGGACATGTTGTTATTACCTTTCAAATATAAATGTTGCATCATGGGGATGGACTGGAATGAATTTTCTGTAGGTACACAAACTACACAATATGTAGTTCGAGCTATGTATCTATGAGTGAACATATATGCCAACGCTTATACCATTAGAATCAATAGGATGTGAGGTTGTAAGTCATGTACATGCATCATGACATTGAAATCATTCCGATCACTCATTGCAATATCTCCCCTTAAAACGTGTATAAAATCGTTTGCTAATTTAAGTAAATAAATCTTTCCCAGAATCTCATGAGACCCGTCGTAGGCTCATCACTCGTAAGTCTATGGAAGGACATGTTCCTCGTCACTAGCTTGCTACGAGTGTTTCCCGCTGCCGTAGCACCTTTCTTTATGATTTGCCCATCCTATTGTGGCACGTTCTCTTCGCTCTAGGATACCTAGAGGGAAAGAAGCCACATTACTTCTGTGTCATACCCGGTTTTGGAAGGCAAACCGAATGCGAACCATGTACGTGCTAAGATCAGAAATTCACATACAGAGCGATTATATAACTGGACATCGTCGCACAATGCTCGAATATTAGCATAAAGAAGTATTACTTTATTACATCATGATGTCAGAGACATCCACATAGTCATTAACCTAAACAGTAATCAAAGTGCTAAAGCGAAACACAGTAAAGATAAGGCCTTCACAGGTAGCTGACCGGAGGTTTGCCGCTAATCTAGTCTAGAACTCCTCGAAGTCCTGGAACTCCTGAAAGTCCTCCGCGTTGCCATCATCTTCTCCTGAGTAGTGGTTGCAATGTGGACAACCTAGTGTTTTGTGTTTAAGTAAGGGTGAGTACACATCAACATACTCAGCAAATGTCCCGTTTGGCTAGAGTGTACTAGCTGTATGTGGGGTTAAGATGAACGCAATTTCTTTTAGTTTGTCAAGTATTTACCATTAGTAGAAGACAAGTTTTATCATAGAACCCAAGTTGATATCCCAAATAGCACCTGCTCAAAGAGGAAAGTACTAGAAACCATCAGTATAGCCATCATCATTAAACCATCATCATAAGTGTATCCAGAGTACCTCTAATCAAAGAGGATCCTAAGGCCACTCTTAATCATGAGTACTGCTGATATAACAGTTCCTAACCCTCTGCAGAGGTTGCACACTTTACCCACGAGTCGTGATCCCTTTTTGCCCCGAGTCGATTAAACCCTCAAACACTCCCAAGGTGAGTCGGCAAGGTTTCACTATGTAGCCTTTACAAAGATTCTCCTGGTGTGCAGTCGCCCGTTAGGTTTTGTCAGTTGTACAAACACAGTACTCCTTCCTAAGGGGATGGCTAACAAAACCAAATCAAATGAACCCCGATACCCCGCCCTTAGTAGAGCAAGCACTATGCCCAGTCCCATTGACGGCACAACAGCAAAGCAAACTACCCAACCAGATTCCTCCACTTAATTTGCTAAGGGTGTCCCATACCACCCTCATGGTTGCACTGTTTTCTTGGGTGGTCTCTCAACGAACAGGTTCTTACGGAGAGGTACTCGGGAAACTACTCGAGCCCCCTAAAGTGTCACAAGTTCAACATCATATCCAGAATAAAATCATCATATCATAAAGTAATTCTCATCATGCGTTGATTAAAGTAAAGCACTAGCATGTAGTTGATCATAATAGCCCAACAAAAAAGCTAATCAAGGACAAGATAAAAAGAAAGCTAGGTTTATCATAGTATGCAGGAGAGTGAATTATAAAGTAAGCAGGACATAATGAGTCAGAGGACACTTGTCTTCACCAAACAACTGTTGCTTAGTGTCTTCCCCTGCAATTCCCTCGGACTCCGCGAAGTGACCGTTGTCTATGCGAGTGTAAACATACATTTAACATTCTCGAAACCAAAAGAAACAATACACCATACAAAAGAATAGATCGATTAAATATGCAACGTTGCATAGATCTCGCATTTACGACAACGCGAGAAAGGAAAGCGACGGTCAAAGCCACGGTTGAGGGATATCACATTCACACTAATCGAATATAATTCGACCTAGTCATATTAACAGGTATCTATCATATACACAAATAAATTTACTACTTAGCTTTGATTATCTTGTTACTCTAATATCGGTTGGTTCAATAAATAAATAAATAAATAACATGAGCGATTCTACATGAAGCAGATAAATGATGCGCGTAAAGCGCGTGACGTGAAACTGGTGCGTGCGACACGCGAATGGCGCACAGACAGCACGCGCGACACGCACGAACGATGCACGAAAGACACGCATACACACACGACTTAGCGCATGGACAACGACTACACACAGGGAAAAGCGACGACGCGCACAAACTAGCGACGACACGTGCGGGCAAGCGACGACACGAGCGAGCTAGCAATGACGTCGGGGCTATGTGTAGGGGGTAGATCAGGGGTACACCAAGGGTAGACGTGTGCTGCCCGACTCGATGAGCGAGGGCACTGTAACACCTGAAAATCTTATGACAAGCTTTTAGTAAAGTTCTCCCCAAATATTTAAGATAGAATACCTTTTTATAGAGTTCCTCTACCATTGAATTCCTTATTCTAAAATAAATAGTAAAATTTAAAGCAATGGGAGTTAATTGGTTTTCTCTTTTTTGTGCATATTGGATTAATGGAATTATATTGGTTACATAACAAATAAATAAATATAGAAATATGCACATCATGTTGGAGTTCTTGTATGTTTGCGTTTGTACTCAATATTTTTGAGATAAGTTAAGTTTGAAAGGTAGAAGTTATAGCACCCAAAATCCTATTTTGAAAACTAAGAAAAAGTTATGCAAAGATTTCTTTTAAATTAAACATCATACTCATATTATTCTTGAAGCTAACATTTTCTAAAACAAATATAGTTTCTAATAATAAAAGATTTAATAAAAGTACCCCTACATGAATTAGTCATCCCATGCTGGAGTTTTGCTTGTGCATAAATTTGAAATTTAGAATTTAAAACTTGGTTTGAAATTGAAATAAGAAAGGAAAATAGAAATAGAAAAGAAATAAAAGGAGTAAACCGTTGGTGGGCCGGATTCACCTGGTCGACCTAGTCCCACCTCATGCCTGGCCGCTCCACACCACACACTTACGGGCGAGACCCACTTGTTGGCGGCTGCCTCATCTGGTGTGTGGGCGTGGAGTCTATGGCTGGTGGGCCTAGAAGTGCAGTAGCGTCTTCCCCGGCGTGTGCCGTGGGCAGGAATGTTTGCCTGGTAATTCATGAGGGGAGGACGGCTAACGAGTTCACGATGGGCGGGCCGTAGCTTAACTCCGGTCAGTGGCGGGGTTCGTGCGGGGAGTCCTCGAATTGTGTGTTCACCGGCGAACTGTGTCGTGCGGTGGAGGTGCCGCCGCCACCTGGGCATGGTGGAGGGAGAAGACGACCTCCCTGCTGTCCATCCGAGTTTGGACGGTAGCGATTAGATCAGGGATAGCGTTTAGGTGGAGTCAATCCGTGATCGTCCATTTTGCGATTGACGGTCACGATTAGATCGCGAGTGTTTAAAATCTGAGCCATCCGCACATGATCGTGCGGCTGAGATCGTATCATACCTCTTCGCTATGCACATTTTTTAAAAGAGTCCCCGACAATTTTTGAAAACAACCCGCGATCCAGAGTCTGGCATCCTGAGTCTTTGGGTGTTTTATGCTGAAGTCCCTGGGTTCTCTGTGTATTATGCGCGCAGACCAGGGCATAGTTAATTCAGAGAAAAAGAATTAGAGAATGATTTTGAGTATAAAAAATTGTAAAACTTATATAATTCATAGAAAATTCATACTAAGTATAAATTAATCCATTCCAGTTTCTATAATTCTATAATATTATTGTTTATCACATAGTAGCTCTGTTTTGACATGAAAGACACATTAAAATTTATATTCTATTTAATCTTGTACAAAACACATAGAATCTTTAGAAATTTATAACTTAAAATCTATAACTTCGATTTGATCCATTCAAGTTGCGTTAGTCTCGTACAAGTATTTACTACACAGTAACAACATTTATTATACCATGTCTCATTCTTTTCTAATTAGATCTTTATTTAATTTATGTGGGTTAGTCTTGTTAATCTACTTATCATTATAATCTACTGGAAGATGATCTATGGTTAATTCGTAACTTAGGTTAAAGTTGAGACAATTATTTATAGAATAACCTCTCATATGATTTATATTAACCAATTTATAATATAGTTTAATATTTTAAATCCTCTATAAAATCATAACTCCTTAACCGTAACTCCGATTTTAGTGGTTCTCGTTCCCATGATCTCGTAGCAACGCGTAGATCATTATTATGCAGTATGTTCTTATGTTTGGTGTGATGTTAATTTTGTCTATACCATGTCTGTTTGTATTGCTACGACTAGTAGTGCGGTCACGAGGATCCGAAGAATCACCCTGGTAACTGGAATCTCAAGTGTCAGGCAAGTTGTGCCCTTGACCACTTTCATTTACCCAATAATGTTCTTTATTATCACTCATCAATGCATATGTTTAATTTTGATGGGACCCAATAGGTCACCCTAGACTGGTTATCCTTTTTACCTTGTTTATCTCTGAATCAATTGGGTAGCTATGCTATTGCTTTATATGGTTTTGGGATAACATTTCATTACATCCATGTTCCTATTATTCTGTTATGTTATTTATGTTCATGATAAGATCATTATGTTAATGAGAACATGGAGAACCACCCGGGAAAACAGTGCTACCACAAGGGTAGTATGGGATGCCCTTGGCTGACTAATTAGGAAAGCTAGTGGATGACTACCTTACCCGAAAGAGGTAAGGGCAGTAAGGGAGTGGTCAGTGTAGGGAGGTCCTTGGGTTTATTTTGCTGTGATGGCGGTCAAGCGAGGGATCCCTGCATTGGAGCTTCCTATAACTGTAGCGGGTTTTCTGAAGCTAGTGGAACTTTGTAAAGGCCTCGTAGTGTTACCCTGCCTCGCCTCCTTGGTAGAGGTGTATGGGATTCATGACCCCTTGGCAGATGGGTAACATGACTTGTGGGTAAAGATGCGCAACCTCTGCAGAGTGTAAAACTAGTATACTAGCCGTGCTCACGGTCATGAGCGGCTCGAACCCTCACATGATTAATCTATGGAATTAAAACTCAATTTGTGATTTGCATCGCATTGGGATTATTTTATTATTACTTTTACTTATTATTACTAAGGTTTGGTATTTACTTATACTTAGTAATTGCTAATAAAATTTTGACCAACTTATAAAAGCAATGCTCAGCTTCAACCTTTATTCTGTTGATCAGCTTTACACATCACATGAACTCCCACCTTTGGTGAGTTCATGCCACATTATTCCCCACAACTTGTTGAGCGATGAACATGTGTGAGCTCACTCTTGCTATCTCACACCCCCCACAGGAGAACAGGTGCTTCAAGAGGAGCCACACATCGAGGAGTTCGATTCGATCTAGATGGAGTCTCCCAGTTGACTTTCTAGCGCCAAGGATGGAGTTTAGATTCTTTTATATTTATCTTTTATTTTTGTAAGACTTCCGCTATGTAATAAGTACTCTGATTATATTGTGACATTTATCTCTATACACTCTGTTATTATATATGTTGTCTTCTTTGGCGCATGTATGAGATGCACTCGGCTTTGTCCCTTAAAGCCCGGATGTTACAGGCACGATAGCGGGACTCGCGTGCACGGGGCTCAGTAGGGGACGTTTGCCATGGCCACTCGATGTCACTACGTAGGGGCTGGCCGAGGGTGGGATGGGGTCGCTGCCACGCAAGATGCCGGTCGTGAGGGTCACTGGCCGTGCGAGATGAGGCGAATGCCAGTCGCTACAGACACCGGCCATGAAGGCCACGTCTGGGTTGGGGAGAGAACTGCTAGGGGAGGAATGGGTGGCGGGGCTAGGCCACCGGGTTGGCTGCGCCGGCTGGCCGCTAGCCGCCACGGGCAGGGGCCAGGGAAGGGGAAGGGAGAAGGATGGTGCGGCTAGGCGCGTCGGGCTGGGTGCGTGTATCACCCTAAATTTTGGGGTATAAAATTTCTTCTCTAATATCTACCAAATTCAGGTGTTACCTCTTTTCTCCTCTCTATAGTTTTATTTTATCTTCCTTTTAATAGAGGTTTGATTATTTATTTGGAGATGTATTAATACTTTAGTAGATTAAACCCTAGGGGATATGAATTGTTGCATCATGCTAAACCCTAAATTCTACTTTTTGTTTGATGCATATGTTTGTGGAGTTACAATTTGAATTTGGGGCATTTTTGCATTTGCATTCAGAGGATCAAACAAAAAGGAAAAGGGAAGCATAATTTAGAAATAAAAGAAAGGGAAAAGAAACCTACCACCCCCTTCCCCCTCGGCCTTTTGGCCCATCAGTCCCACCTAGCCCCTGCGCCCATCCCCCCTGCTCTCTCTGCCAGACGGGCCCGGCATGTCGGCCCACCGCTCCACCTATGTGTGTCCCTTTTCTCTCACTACGCGCGGGTCCCGTTGCATGTCGCGCTGCGCCCACGGTCCGCGTTCGCGCCCGCCCCGTTCGAATTCGCCTAGAGGGGGGTGAATAGGCGAAACCTGAAATTTATAACTTTAAACACACACTACAAGCCGGGGTTAGCGTTAGGATTAAATTCAAGTTCAAAAGACAGGGGAAAACAAATCAAACAAGAATCAAGGCGAGTGAACACGGTGATTTGTTTTACCGAGGTTTGGTTCCAAAGAACCTAGTCCCTGTTGAGGAGGTCACAAAGACTGGGTCTATTTCAACCCTTTCCCTCTCTCAAATGGTCACTTAGACCGAGTGAGCCTTCTCCTTAATCAATTGGGTCACTAAGACCTTGCAAGGACCACCACACACTTAGGTGTCTCTTGCTTTGATTACAAGTTGTAAGGAAAATGGACCCCGGGCCTTTTGGCTAATTGAGTTTTGGTGTTTGATGAACAACACAATCCGTGAACTAATAAGTTTTCTAGTGTTTGTGTTTGTAGTTCACAGGATGCGAAGAGAATTGGACCAAGGCAATGAGGATGCAACACCTCAAAAGAAGACATAAAAAGATGCATAGGAGTCCAATACTCAAGAACAAAGAAGCCCGAAGAAATCAGCGAAGAAATCCAAGATAAGGGCTATCAGCCAGCGCCTGGTGGCGCACCGGACATTGGTGTCCGGTGTGCACCGGACTGTCCGGTGAGGCACCGGACAGTCTGCGCAGAGAGGCCGCAGTCAGGCGCTCTCTGGCTGTAGCACCGGACTGTCCGGTGTGCACCGGACTGTCCGGTGTGCCATGGGCAGAAGGCAACGGTCGGATCCAACGGTCGACTGCTACAGGCGCCAACGGTCGGCTGACGTGGCGTGCACCGGACATCTACTGTGCAGTGTCCGGTGGTGCACCGGACTGTCCGGTGCACCCGACGACAGAAAGCTGCTGCTTTCTGTCCAACAGCTAGTTAGGGGTGTGGAGGCTATAAATACCACCCCAACCGGCCATTCTCAAGTGTGAGAGCCCAAGCAACATACCAAGGCATATAGTGCACATTTCCAAGAGCTCAAACACCCAAGTGCTTAATAGAAACACTCGGTGATTAGCGTAGGTGCTTTGCGAAGTGCTTAGGTTTGTTAGACCGCTTTAGCGCTTGCTCTAGGTGAACCCTA
This sequence comes from Zea luxurians, assembly GCA_029449295.1. NCBI lineage: Eukaryota > Viridiplantae > Streptophyta > Magnoliopsida > Poales > Poaceae > Zea > Zea luxurians. The sequence goes on from JAOPSE010000090.1 coordinate 4,669,700, forward strand.
GATTGTTGAGTGAGTTTAGATAAACCTCACAACCCCTCGGCTCTTGTGTGAGTCGTTGTAATTGTACCGAGTGGGGCGAGAGTCTTGCGAGACCGTGACAACCGCGTTTGTGTCACGGCCGCCACCGTGTACCGAGGGAACGAGGCCCGCGGCGTTTCGGCCGGAAGCTCGATAGTGGAGACGGCGGGGAGCGTCCGAGAGGAGCCGGAAGCGGAGCACCACTTGCGCGTGGAGAAGGCCCGCGGCTCTCTACGGAGTTACTCGACCGTGGTGCTTGGCCCTCGCGTGGGCTTCCCTTTGCGTAGGGGCACCAACGAGGATTAGTCGGGACCTTGCGTGGTTCTGGATACCTCGGTAAAAATACCGGCGTCATCCACGAGAGTTTGCTTCTCTACTTAGCTCTTTACATTCCGCATTTATATTAAGCATTTAAGTTTCAATCTTATTGTCATACTTATTTAGTGTAGATTGAAACTTAGCCTTTGCGGTAGAGATAGCAACACTTAGACAAAACCTAGTTTGCACATTCTAGTTTTGATTATTTGCAAATGTTTTGCTCTAGGGATTTAATTGTGGCCTAGTTTAGTAAAAGTTTTAGAAGTCCTAATTCACCCCCCCCCCCCTCTTAGGCGTCACCCGTTTCCTACAAGTGGTATCAGAGCCCGGTTTGGCTCATTTGAAACGCTTTAGCTTCACCGCTAAAAGAGCCGACGCTTTTTAGAGGAAGGGATGGATACCCATAGGCCATTACACTTTGACGGCACTAACTTCCCATATTATAGTGCTAGAATGGCTTGTTACCTAGAGGCCGTTGATCTAGGTGTTTGGAGAGTCACTCGTGACGGGATGAAACCTCTCAAGAATCCCGAGAAACCCACCACGAGTGAGGAAAAAGAAATCCATTTAAATGCTAGAGCCAAAAATTGCTTGTATGAATCTCTTAGCATGGATATTTTCAATCAAGTATTTACCTTGAAAACTGCTAATGAGATTTGGCTAAAATTGCATGAGCTCCATGACGGCATATCCAATGTCCGTGAGCAAAAACATTGCCTAGTCTTAAATGAGTATAATTCTTTTGCCATGAAAGATGATGAGCTTGTTAGAGACATGTATTCTCGTTTGAATCTAATAATCAATGAGCTCAACTCTATTGGCATTAATAAGCTAGGTAATGCGGATATTGTGAGGAAGATTATCTCCCTGCTACCACAACAAAGATATGGGAGCATCATCACCATCCTTCACAACATGGAGGATTTGAGCAACATGACCCCGACCATTGTGATTGGGAAAATCGTGGCCTTTGAGATGTCGCGAAAAATGAGTCGGGGAGAGGAGCCAACTTCCTCAAGACCATATGCTTTTGCATGTGATGAAAGGAAGGGCAAAAAGAAGGCTCCCACTCCAAGTTCCTCAAGCGAAGAAGAGGAAGAAGAAGAAGAAAGTGATGATGATGAAGATAATCAACCATGCACATCATCCTCCGAGGACGAAGAAACAATCCGACGTGTCGGAAAGGTAATGAGGATGATCCGCAAGATTAATCTAATGGGTGTGCCCCTGCAGGTCGAGGATCTTCTCTTTAACATTGACAGGAAAAAGCAAAGGAAGAGAGGATGCTTCGCATGTGGGGAGAAGGGCCACTTCAGGGACAACTGTCCAAATATGGCCAAATCCAAAAAGGAGAGGAGCAAAGGCAAGGCGCTCACAAGTGTTAGAACTTGGGATGATTCTTCAAGTGAAGATGAACCTCCAAGGACGCGCAGCCACCGGTCCTCGTCACGATCATCACGGTCATCACACAAATGCCTTATGGCAAGAGGTAACAAAAGCGTTCCATCCTCTAGTGATGAAAGTAGTAGTGATGATGAAGGTGAGGGAAAGGCCTCTCTAGAAGAGCTTGCGGAAGCCGTAAAATTTTTCCAGGATGTTTGCACTAAGCAAAAAGCTCAACTTAAAACTTTGAAAAATAAGTTGGTTAGCTCTCAAAATGATTACAAAGGTTTGCTAGAAAAATTTGAAACTTTTGCAAACTTAAATAGTGAGTTATCAACTAAAATTGAGCTATTAGAATCTGGTGCTCCATCCACTGCTACCGATGATAGCCTTATTAAAAAGAATGAAAAACTCAAGGCTAAGTTAGCTAGCTCCCAAGAAGCTATTGAAAATTTGCTAGAGAAAATGGAAATTCTTAGCATACACAATAATGAGCTAACTACTAAGCTAGAAAACATTGGTAGCACCCCAGCAGCATCTTTAGTTGAAATACCTGAAATAATTATGAAAGATGCTTCTACTTCCTGCTTTGATTTAATTGACGATTCTAACCCCTGCAACCAAGTCGTTGTTGAGAATATTGTTGTAGAGACATGTTCGGATGAGGTTGCAAAGGAAAATGAACAATTAAAGCAAGAAGTGGCTCGCCTTGGCAAGGCTTTGTATGACAAGAAAGGCAAAGCCAAACAAATCCGACCTCCACAGGATAACACCACTGCGGGAGTGAACAAGCCTGTAGAGGGAGAAATTGTGATTTGTAGGCTATGCCACATGGAAGGCCACAAGTCTTTCCAATGCAAGGCGATGACCGGGGTTAAACAAAGGCAAAAACTCAAGCAAAAGCCATCAAGCAAAATCTCCAACACCTACATCAAAAGGGTGAACAAAAAGGATGTTACACCATATTTGATCAAGAAGAAAAAGAACGGAAAGGTGATAGCAATCAAGGCCAACAAGCAAGCCAACAAAGGAAAGGGGGTCAAACGCATCTGGGTGCCAAAGGAGATAATTTCAACCATGAAAAGCACCAAGAAGGTTTGGATCCCGAAAGGGAAGTGAGTGGACCGAAGGTCCTCGGGAAATTTGGAGACTTGGCAAAATTGGGATGTATATCATGGGATACATCATATTGGATCAAGTTTATTGCCAAGTGGGTTATTGAAAATTTCGGACCCAAATTTCCCACCCATGACAAAGGTAACTAGTTTTATTGTATTCTTCGTTTTTAGATATGCGTATCTATTTACCTTTTATCTACTTTACCTTTCTTGCCTAGTATTACATTTATTGTGTACTTTTGTTTAAAATCATGCATACTAGGTAAATCATATGGTAGGATTGCTTGTTTTTAATTCATATACTTAAGCAAACCTACATGGCTTAAAATGTTTATTTAAGCACGGCACATAGCTTCTATATCACTCCATAGTAAATGATGCATCAACTAAAAATTTTGATTTCTACAAAGTGTATCATTTAACTTATATGTGCCAAAGTTTGGATTATGGATAATTTACCCCTCTTGATATCAAATCAAATGCATGTCTCCTACAAGTATTCAAAACTTGTATGCACACCTTTAGGGGGAGGTTACTCTATAATCTAACACTTTGAGACTAACATCTTTTCAAGTCTATTTCATGTGATAGTCTCATTGTAAGGAAAATAAGGTCCCCGGAGAAAGACAACAATCTTCCACTGCAAAATCTCCAAGAACTCTCATGTCTCTCAAGCTCGCCATTGATCTTCAATTGGTATCTTTTGAGACTACTTTCAGTATCATTTACATGTCTTCTCCAATATTTGATTAGACTATATTTCATATCATATGCTTCCATGTTGCTAAAAATGCATAAGTAGTTAACTCATATTTCGTTACCTATGCATAAGGGAAGTTAGTCTTTTCAAATCATGTCTTGCACCTCTAATTTTCACATGCTTTTTCCTAAGTAGAGGATCTCTGTCAGGGGGAGTATTTCTTCATCTCTAAAAAGGGGGAGAAACTTCTTTCTAAAGAGAACACTCATTTAGGGGGAGTAATCTTTTGAGGACTCCTTCAAGTGGTATCATTCACATAGTTTAATTTAATATCCTTCTAGTGATATCATTTGATACAATTCTTGATGAGGGCAAGCTTTTATTTACTTCCTACATGCTTTTAATGTCTTCCTTTTCGTTGGTTGATGCCAAAGGGGGAGAAGTTTAGGGACCAAAGCAATGAAAACTATATCAAACACCAAACACCACCAATTTAAAATTTTATATCTACAAATGGCTTTTTAAGTGGTTTTGGTTTTTTGGTCCAAAAATAGGAAGTAAGTGAATTATGGAGTTAGGGGGAGGCTTAAGTCCATAATATCACATTGTGGGGACAATCATGCATCTTAGCAAGTAGATTGCATATTTTCACTCAAATACTTGTATTATTTGCTTGCTTTGGCTGTGTTGTCATCAATCACCAAAAAGGGGGAGATTGTAAGGAAAATGGACCCCGGGCCTTTTGGCTAATTGAGTTTTGGTGTTTGATGAACAACACAATCCGTGAACTAATAAGTTTTCTAGTGTTTGTGTTTGTAGTTCACAGGATGCGAAGAGAATTGGACCAAGGCAATGAGGATGCAACACCTCAAAAGAAGACATAAAAAGATTCATAGGAGTCCAATACTCAAGAACAAAGAAGCCCGAAGAAATCAGCGAAGAAATCCAAGATAAGGGCTGTCAGCCAGCGCCTGGTGGCGCACCGGACATTGGTGTCCGGTGTGCACCGGACTGTCCGGTGAGGCACCGGACAGTCTGCGCAGAGAGGCCGCAGTCAGGCGCTCTCTGGCTGTAGCACCGGACTGTCCGGTGTGCACCGGACTGTCCGGTGTGCCATGGGCAGAAGGCAACGGTCGGATCCAACGGTCGACTGCTACAGGCGCCAACGGTCGGCTGACGTGGCGTGCACCGGACATCTACTGTGCAGTGTCCGGTGGTGCACCGGACTGTCCGGTGCACCCGACGACAGAAAGCTGCTGCTTTCTGTCCAACGGCTAGTTGGGGGTGTGGAGGCTATAAATACCACCCCAACCGGCCATTCTCAAGTGTGAGAGCCCAAGCAACATACCAAGGCATATAGTGCACATTTCCAAGAGCTCAAACACCCAAGTGCTTAATAGAAACACTCGGTGATTAGCGTAGGTGCTTTGCGAAGTGCTTAGGTTAGTTAGACCGCTTTAGCGCTTGCTCTAGGTGAACCCTAGATTGTTGAGTGAGTTTAGATAAACCTCACAACCCCTCGGCTCTTGCGTGAGTCATTGTAATTGTACCGAGTGGGGCGAGAGTCTTGCGAGACCGTGACAACCGCGTTTGTGTCACGGCCGCCACCGTGTACCGGAGGGAACGAGGCCCGCGGCGTTTCGGCCGGAAGCTCGATAGTGGAGACGGCGGGGAGCGTCCGAGAGGAGCCGGAAGCGGAGCACCACTTGCGCGTGGAGAAGGCCCGCGGCTCTCTACGGAGTTACTCGACCGTGGTGCTTGGCCCTCGCGTGGGCTTCCCTTTGCGTAGGGGCACCAACGAGGATTAGTCGGGACCTTGCGTGGTTCCGGATACCTCGGTAAAAATACCGGCGTCATCCATGAGAGTTTGCTTCTCTACTTAGCTCTTTACATTCCGCATTTATATTAAGCATTTAAGTTTCAATCTTATTGTCATACTTATTTAGTGTAGATTGAAACTTAGCCTTTGCGGTAGAAATAGCAACACTTAGACAAAACCTAGTTTGCACATTCTAGTTTTGATTATTTGCATAGGTTTTGCTCTAGGGATTTAATTGTGGCCTAGTTTAGTAAAAGTTTTAGAAGTCCTAATTCACCCCCCCTCTTAGGCGTCACCCGTTTCCTACACAAGTCACTTGAGAACAAGAATGAGAAAGAAGAAAGGAAATCCAAGAAACAAGAGCGCAAAAGAACACGAACACACTCTCTCATAAGTCACTAAATGTTTGAGTTGAATTCTAGGCTTGGAGAGGGTTTGATCTTTGGAAATGTGTCTTGGAGTGAATGCACTAGCTCTTGTATTGAATGTGATCTCTGAAAAACTTGGATGCCAAAGGTTGTGGTGGTTGGCTGGTTCAGAGTGTACGGCACTGGTGCACTGGACACTGTCCGTTGGAACACCAGACAGTCCGGTGCGCCATTGTTCAGCACACTCAAGTCCTTTTGCTCCTTTAAAATTGTGTCCCTAACTTGAATCTTTTATTGGTTTGTGTTGAACCTTATGCACCTGTAATACATGAATTCTAGACAAACTAGTTGTTGGGGACTTGTTCTCAACTGCTTGGAGTTAAGAGCAAGGCAACACAAAAAATGTTAAATGTTAAAGTCCTTCGTCCTTCGGGACATTATTCCTCTTCGAGAAATAATGAGTTTTGGACGAAGGTCTTAAGAGACATACCTTCGTAAACGTAACAAGTAATGACGAAGGATTTATATAAAGCATGAAATATGACATGAACATCATCATAAAATCATTTCTATTAATCATGGAAAGATAGAAATGGTTTTAAATTACAAATGTACCTTCGGTCCTGAGAGAAGGTAAAAGTACAAGCGTGACGCAAAAGTGAATGCCAAGTCAGCGTGAACAGTACGGGAGTACTGTTCACCTATTTATAGACGCGGGACGCAGCCCACGTAAAATTACATCTATGTCCATTACATTTCTCAATGACTTATGGAAATCCGTTAAGGTCCACGTAGTCTTTTCATCTTTAAGTCGGTTCCCCCCTTTGCTATCGCGACGAAGCTTCACTGCGCACAGCTTCGGCTGTGCACCACCCTTCGTAGAGCTTGGTAATCAGCCCGTCCTTCGTCTGGTTCAGGCTTCGTCCTGACCGTACTTCATATTCATAATTCTGAATCCGAAAGCACCTGTTCACATAGTCCACTTGGAAAACATTGTCAAATCATGTTTTTGAGGACCTTCGGAGGACGAAGGCCCCCAACAGTAGCCCCTCGCAATATTAATTTGTCAATAATAAATTCAGATTGTGAAATGGACGAAGGCCCTGAGCCGAAGGTCCGAAAAAACACCTTCCCTTTGCTAGAATAGCAACACTCACTGACAAGCGGGGTCTTTCAATTTTCACCGCCCCGGGGATATAAATAAGATCATACCGCAAACTTATTTGGTACGCACACTTGCCACCTGCTTCGGCCTACTAAATTTTTAGCTCCTGTGCATTAAGATTTGCTGATCTTCTTGATTTTGAAGCTTCGGTCTTGGGAACAATTTTTTAGCGCTTCCGAAGATGTCTGAAGGTAAGAAGGTCGCTGCTGAGACGAAGCTGAGTCTTGACGAAGAGAAGAACTTGGGATTCATTATGGCGATGGCGGAGACCAATACAGAGAAAATCACCAAGGAAATTCTTGAAGGTCTGTCCGAAGATACTGATGACAGCGACAGCTTTGATGTAGAAAGTGGTGGGGAAGAGGCCGAAGATCGGCCGTGGCGACCAAGCCACACAGTTTTTGGGAAAACCACTATCAAGCAGAGTCATATTGATAATATGAGGGGGCGGTATTTTCGAGATATATCTATTGTGAGGGCTGACGCTGGAGAAAAGACTTCTCCCACCCCCGAAGAAGATGAGGTCGTAATCTTCCGAAGCTTCCTCAAGGCTGGGCTTCGATTCCCCTTAAGCAACTTCGTTGTTGAAGTCCTGAAAACATTTCAAGTCTACCTTCATCAGATTACTCCCGAAGCCATCATAAGAATGGGGGTATTTGTCTGGGCTGCGAGAAGCCAAGGTTTGGAACCAAACGCTAAAAGCTTCTGCAACATTCATGAGTCACTATATGAGACGAAGCCCTGGGGAAAAGAACAGTATCACAACAACTTTGGGTGCTACAGTTTCGGTGCCCGCTCCGGGTCGAGCTGCCCTGTGCCAACCTTTCGGAAGAGGTGGCCCGGAGCCTGGATGACTGAATGGTTCTATGTAAAGAATGACTTATCAGCACAAGAAAATGTCAAGAGTATCATTATGCGCCCCGTCTGGCAACGCTTCGGACTTCGAAGGCCGAAGGTTGAAATGGATGAAGCGGCCGAGGAATGCCAAAGGGCCTTCGGGGTTATCTGCTCTTTTATTGGGACAAGGGACTTGGTCCAAGAGCACATTGCCTTCAGGGTATGGCCACTTGCAGAAAAGTGGGAAATGCCGAAGGAGACCATCAAAGAGTCCGACGAAGGCGGACTGGTCAGACTGAAGTACACATTCAAATATGCAGATAAATTTGTTGAACCTGATGATGACTGGTTGAAAAGCATTGAAACATTAAGTGACGAACTGCTCGGAGCATATTCGAAGGCTGAGAACACTGCGTTATCAGCAGCCTTCGGAGGTCGAAAAAAGAAGAGGCTCAACCGGGTATTTGATGCAGTCGGGTTTGTGTACCCCGACTACCACTATCCGATATTGAGTCGCAAAAGAAAAAATACTTCTACTGCGGCAGAGGCTACGACAAGTGCTACCAATGAACCAGTGCCACGAAGGAAAAAGATGAAGGTGCTTACCCACCCAGTGCGTTTTATTGAGCCGGCCACAGTGCCAGAATTTATAGGTGAAGTCTCTTTGGCCTCTGAAGCTACTGAACCAGCTCCAGTGCCGAAGATGGAAGAAAAGTCTGAAGCGCCTTCAGCGGAAAAAGCAGAGAAACCGAAGGTTGAAGAGCCAAAAATGTCTGAAATCTTAAGTCCTTCGGTAAATGTCGAAGCAATAAAAAACCAAAAGGGCCCATCGGTGACCCCAAAAAGAAAAAGAATGGTGAACGTACTAGATGTCTTGGAGACAATTAAGTCTTCAAGCACAACTCCAAAAAAGAGTGTAGAAGTTGCTGAAGCGTCTACTGAAGCTTCGACGCAACAAGCCGAAGCTGAAGCTGGGCCTTCAGAGCCCTCCAAGGAGCAACCTTTGGAAGCCGAAACAATAAAAATATCGGAACCAGTTTTAGTTGAAGAAATTGACACTGCCATCCTCGAAGCTCCTGCCAGCATATGCGATTACATCATACGACATGCTTCGGGGAAGAAATTATCTGAAGAAGAAACTTATGAAGCCAACCATTATGCGAAAGAGCTAAAATATCCGAAGGGGGCATTAATATTCAATGGGACAAATGAAGATGACTTCCTATACTGCCTGCCTGATAACAAAGAACTATCTGTCTGTCGAGAGATGGCTAGGAGTATAGGTTTCCCGAAGCTCGAAGCTGGATTATGCGCCATGACGAAAGAGGATCTCGCAGACAGTCTTGCGTACAATAGCCTAAAGGTATGGGAATTAAGCGCTTGAAAAATCCTCTTTTTTTTAATACGCAAATCATTCCTTTATTCTTATATGGATTCTTTTTCGTATAGGGCTTGATTCTAAGCAATGCATTAAGAGCCCAAAAGAGCGCCGAAGATGAAAGCTATGAGATTGTGTTCAACAATTTGCGCTCCGAAGTTATCAAACTGAGAAACGAAGCTCTGGAAAAGGATAAAATTCTGCTTACACTGGTAGATAAGGTAAAGAAGGACGAAGCTGCTTCAAAAACCCAGGCCGAAGCCCAAAAGCGCGAGATTAAAGATCTTCAGAAACAGCTGGCTAGAGCTAAAGAGGAGCGTGTGCTTGAGGAAACAAAACGAGAACTTAGTGATTATATGGTCAATAAATTGGAATTAAGTGTTAAGGAGCTTCGCACATCTCAGAGGAAATGCTATATTAAATCTGTAGAGTGCGTCAAAAAGATAAAGTCCAGCTTCGCCAGCGTTGGCGCCTTTTCTAGTGAAGAAAATTTTCCAAGAGGCAATCCCGAAGGTCCACTGGATTGGATCAGTCACGAAGCAGAAGCCTTCGAGGAAATCCTGAGCAGCCGCGGTGACATCTGCGCTTTTTCAGGTGCCAGAGGAGTTGCTGCTGTTCTAGAGAAAAAAGGTTGTGAACATATAAAATCTTTAGCTCAGTCCGAAGCTGCTCTGTCCTCTGAAGACATTAAAGATCCGTCGACCGAAGCAAGCATGGTTGGCGGTAAATTCTTCACTGATATCTGGGACAATGGCGGCCGAGAAATGGCGCAAGAAATAATTCAAAGAAGTGAAAAAGGCATCCATGATGCAAGGAAAGTGGCAGAAGCTGCCGAAAGAAGTACAGAGCCCGAAGGGAAATTAGGTATTAATTAGTCGTTCTTATTGTGTTGTAACTTTTATTTCAAACTTTGCTCGCGATTTGCAATAGTAATGTAGAAATGTTCTCTTCCCTCAGAACCTGCTGGATCGCTCGCTGACCCTCATACAAAAGGGGATGAGGAAATTAAGCAAATGGCCGAAGCTATCATGGATAAAGTTGTTGATCAACTTCTAAATGAGGCCGCCGAAGCAGTTTTAAGAGAAGACTAGATGCTATTTAGAAAAAACATTTAAAGTGTAATCTATGTAACATTTTGTACATTTGAATGTAATATACAAGTCTCCTTTCATTATTCAATTCTTTACGATGCATGAAACTCTACATACATACCATTTTTGAGCCTTCGGCGAAAAAACACCTTCCCTTCTTTTCATGCTTCGTGAAGAAGACATTCTTTGTTAAAATTATTCTGATGAATCACATCCATGCTTCGTGAAAACATTCTCCGAAGCTATACAATTTCGATATTGCTCTGATAAAGCTCGTCCATGCTTCGTAAAAATATTCTCCGAAGCTGTATTCCGAAGCTATACAATTTCGATATCACTTTCTCAAAGCATCCTTTCGAAGGTTGATAGTGTCCCCTTCTCTTGCCAAATGCAATATGATGTATGATGCTTATGCTATGCAAAATGATGTGATGATGTTATGTTATGCAAATGTCATCTGTTTCGAAGATACACACAAAATTTATTCATAAGCTCTGCATTCCCTTAGGAACGTCTTTGGAGCTTCTTCGCCTTTTACTTAGACGGTATAAGCTCTGCATTCCCTTAGGAACGTCTTTGGAGCTTCTTCGCCTTTTACTTAGGCGGTATAAGCTCTGCATTCCCTTAGGAACGTCTTTGGAGCTTCTTCGCCTTTTACTTAGGCGGTATCAGCGTTGACTTTTCGCTGTATGCTCTGCATTCCCTTAGGAACGTCTTTGGAGCAAAAAACTTACACTGCGCTCCCTTTGGAACGGCTTTTTGTAACTTCGGCCACTTACTCTGCGTTCCTTAGAACGACTTTTTGTTGCTTCGAAAAATTTTTAATAATCCGAAGGTCCTCCTTGTTACCGCAAATTTTTAAGCTTCAGCAACTTAAACCTGTGGAGAAGATAGGTTTTCCTCATAACCAACCACAAAACTGTTATATGAAAACTGAAATGTTCTTTATTACACAAAAAATAGAACTTAAACGGAAAAAACTGCTATCAAAATAGGATATCTGTCAATAAATGTGCTTCGACTCTGGCACAGTACTATTGACTGTGCGAGCTTCAGATTGCTCTCTGAGATCCCTTTGATGCGGAGCATATTGGCTCCCTTCTGGCTGTTGGCCTTGTTGCAACGGAGGTGGAGGCGGGGGCTGTTGCCATGAAGCTTGAGGTTGACTTGCCGAAGCTACAGAAACTGCAGGGTGGTTGCCCACATATTCCGGGATATAAGGCTGATGATACGAAGCAGTATGCATGACCTGCTTCGGCTGGCCCTGTTGCGCTGCAGCTTCTGCTAGCTCCTTTTGTTTCTGGATGGTGACATGGCACATCCTGGTGGTATGACCCTTGTTCTCACCACAAAATAAACAAAACATCCTCCTTGGTTGATCTCCAAATCTCCCGCCGAAGCCCCTGGCGCCTCTGCCTCTTGGAGCTGGTGGCCGGAAGAAAGTTTGCTGTTGCCCCGAAGCTTGTGAGGAGCACTGCGGCCTGTTCTGCTGACTCCCCTTGTCATCATTTTGAGTGTTGTGGATGGACCTGACATGCCTCGGATAAAATCTTCCTCCGAAGCCCCTGGTCATCTTAGAGAATCTGAAAGCCTCCTCCCTTCTTTGGCGAAAGTCATTATCAGCACGAATGTACTCGTCCATCTTTTGGAGCAGCTTCTCCAGAGTCTGAGGAGGCTTCCTAGCAAAGTATTGTGCTGCAGGTCCAGGACGGAGCCCCTTGATCATGGCTTCGATGACAATCTCATTGGGCACGGTTGGCGCCTGCGCCCTCAAACGCAAGAACCTTCTGACATACGCCTGAAGGTATTCTTCGTGATCCTGAATGCACTGGAACAAAGCTTGAGCAGTGACCGGCTTCGTCTGAAACCCTTGAAAGCTGGTTAACAACATATCCTTCAGCTTCTGCCATGAAGTGATCGTTCCTGGTCGAAGGGAGGAATACCAGGTCTGAGCAACACTCCTGACAGCCATAACAAAAGACTTTGCCATGACTGCAGCATTGCCCCCATACGAAGACACTGTTGCTTCGTAGCTCATCAAGAATTGCTTCGGGTCTAAGTGGCCATCAAACATGGGAAGCTGGGGTGGCTTATAGGACGAAGGCCAAGGTGTAGCCTGCAGCTCAGCAGACAGAGGAGAAGCATCATCGAAAACAAAATTTCCATGATGGAAATTTTCATACCAGTCATCTTCGTTGAAGAAACCCTCCTGACGAAGGTCTTTTTGTTGAGGCCTTCGGTCTTGCTCATCATGGGTAAGATGACGGACTTCTTCAGAAGCTTCGTCTATCTGCCTTTGCAGCTCAGCTAGCCTGGCCATCTTCTCTTTTTTCCTCTGCACCTGTTGATGAAGCATCTCCATATCCCTGATTTCTTGGTCTAGTTCATCTTCCTGAAGCGTCGGGCTGACAGCCTTCCTCTTCTGGCTTCGGGCCTCCCGAAGAGAGACGGTCTCCTGGTTGGGGTCCAGTGGTTGTAGTGCTGCAGCCCCAGCCGCTGAAGCTTTCTTCGGCGCCATAGCGAAGGTCTATAGCTTCCGAAGGTGTTCACAAGACTCGAAGTGGAAGTGAGTTCACCGGAGGTGGGCGCCAATGTTGGGGACTTGTTCTCAACTGCTTGGAGTTAAGAGCAAGGCAACACAAAAAATGTTAAATGTTAAAGTCCTTCGTCCTTCGGGACATTATTCCTCTTCGAGAAATAATGAGTTTTGGACGAAGGTCTTAAGAGACATACCTTCGTAAACGTAACAAGTAATGACGAAGGATTTATATAAAGCATGAAATATGACATGAACATCATCATAAAATCATTTCTATTAATCATGGAAAGATAGAAATGGTTTTAAATTACAAATGTACCTTCGGTCCTGAGAGAAGGTAAAAGTACAAGCGTGACGCAAAAGTGAATGCCAAGTCAGCGTGAACAGTACGGGAGTACTGTTCACCTATTTATAGACGCGGGACGCAGCCCACGTAAAATTACATCTATGTCCATTACATTTCTCAATGACTTATGGAAATCCGTTAAGGTCCACGTAGTCTTTTCATCTTTAAGTCGGTTCCCCCCTTTGCTATCGCGACGAAGCTTCACTGCGCACAGCTTCGGCTGTGCACCACCCTTCGTAGAGCTTGGTAATCAGCCCGTCCTTCGTCTGGTTCAGGCTTCGTCCTGACCGTACTTCATATTCATAATTCTGAATCCGAAAGCACCTGTTCACATAGTCCACTTGGAAAACATTGTCAAATCATGTTTTTGAGGACCTTCGGAGGACGAAGGCCCCCAACAGTAGTTAGTCCATGTGTTTGTGTTGATTATCAACCACCAAAATTAGTTATAGGAAATGGTTAACCCAATTTTCCTTTCAATCTCCCCCTTTTTGGTGATTGATGCCAACACAAACCAAAGCAAATAATAAGTGCAGAAATGTAACTAGTTTGCATTTGAAATGTGCATATGTTACTTGGAATTAAACCAATTGAAGACCTCACTAAATATGAATGGATTGCTTTTTCTTTTATTTAACATTTTGGACCACTTTTGCACCACATGTTTGTTTGTGCAAATTTTTGGAAAATCTTTTCAAGATTTGAAATTTCTCCCCCTGTTTCAAATGATTTTCCTTTGACTAAATATAAACTCCCCCTGAATGAAATAAAATCTTAGCATAGATACCAATTGATACCAGATAAAATCCCCCTGACTAAATATAAAATCTTAGCTTTCAAGAGGGTTTTGAGTATCAATTTGAAATTTTATTTTTACAAATCGAGTGAAACATAGATACCAATTGATCCCATATACTAATTTGAGAATACATCAATTGATATAAATACCAATTAAAATTTCATTTCGATTTTTTTTTTGAAATGGTGGTGCGGTCCTTTTGCTTTGGGCTTAATACTTTCTCCCCCTTTGGCATTAATTGCCAAAAACGGAGGCTTCGAGAGCCCTTTAATACTTTCTCCCCATTGGTACAAGTAAATAAGAGTGAAGGATTATACCAATTGAGAGTGTGGAGGAACAACGACAAAGGGTAGATGATACCGTCAGAGTTGTGGAGTGGAAGCCTTGTTCTTTACCGAAGACTCCATTTCCCTTTCAATCTACGACTTAGTATAGAAATATACTTGAAAACACATTAGTCGTAGCCTTGGTACAAGAATAATAAGAAATATGCATTTGCACCAAATGAAAGAGACATGATCAAAGGTATATAAATGAGCTATGTGTGCAATGTTTCAATCAAAATTATGAGAATCAAGGATATTTAGCTCATTCCTAAGTTTGCTAAAGGTTTTCTCATCTAGTGGCTTGGAAAAGATATCGGCTAATTGGTTTTGGGTGTTAACATAAGCAATTTCGATATCCCCTTTTGTTGGTGATCTCTCATAAAGTGATGTCGGATGTCTATGTGCTTAGTGTGGCTGTGTTCAACGGGATTATCCGCCACGCGGATTGCACTCTCATTATCACATAGGAGAGGGACTTTGCTCAATTTGTAGCCATAGTCCCTAAGGGTTTGCCTCATCCAAAGTAATTGCACACAACAATGGCCTGCGGCAATGTACTCGGCTTCGGCGGTGGAAAGAGCTACGGAGTTTTGTTTCTTTGAAGCCCATGACACCAGGGATCTCCCTAGAAACTGACAAGTCCCTGATGTGCTCTTCCTATCAATCTTACATTGGGCCCAATCGGCATTGGAGTACCCAATTAGATCAAAGGTAGATCCCTTAGGGTACCAAAGCCCAAACTTAGGAGTGTACACTAAATACCTCATGATTCTCTTCACGGCCCTAAGGTGAACTTCCTTAGGATTTGCCTGAAACCTTGCACACATGCATACAAAAAGCATAATATTCGATCGAGATGCACATAAATAGAGTAAAGATCCTATCATCGACCGGTATACCTATTGATCTACATATTTACCTCCCGTGTCGAGGTCGAGATGCCCATTGGTTCCCATGGGTGTCTCGATGGGTTTGCCATACTACATTCCAAACTTCTTAAGTATGTCTTGAATATACTTTGTTTGGCTGATGAAGGTGCCATCTTGGAGTTACTTGATTTGAAATCCTAGGAAATACTTCAACTCCCCCATCATAGACATCTCGAATTTTTGAATCATGATCATACTAAACTCTTCACAAGTTGACTTGTTAGTAGACCCAAATATAATAACATCAACATAAATTTGGCATACAAACAAGTCTTTTGCAACAGTTTTAGTAAAGAGAGTACGATCGACTTTATCGACTTTGAAGCCATTAGTGAAAAGAAAATCTCGCAGGCATTCATACCAAGCTCTTGGGGCTTGCTTGAGCCCATAAGCGCCTTTGAGAGTTTATACACATGGTTAGGGTACTCACTATCTTCAAACTCGGGAGGTTGCTCAACATAAACCTCTTCCTTGATAGGTCCATTGAGGAAGGCACTTTTCACGTCCATTTGATAGAGCTTAAAGCCATGGTAAGTAGAATAGGCAAGTAATATACAAATTGACTCAAGCCTAGCTACGGGTGCGTAAGTTTCATCAAAGTCCAAACCTTCGACTTGTGAATAACCTTTGGCCACAAGTCGGGCTTTGTTCCTTGTCACCACACCATGCTCATCTTGCTTGTTGCGGAATACCCACTTGGTTCCTACACCATTTTGATTAGGACGTGGAACTAAATGTTATACCTCATTCCTTGTGAAGTTGTTGAGCTCCTCTTGCATAGCCAGCACCCAATCCGGATCTCTTAGTGCATCCTCTATCCTGTATGGCTCAATAGAGGAAACAAAAGAGTAATTTTCACAGAAATGAGCAACTCGAGATCTAGTCGTTACCCCCTTATGGATGTCACCAAGGATGGAGTTGACGGGGTGATCTCTTTGAATTTCTTGGTGGACTCTTGGGTGTGGCGGTCTTTGACCCTGAATTTCTTGATCATCTTCCTTGTTTTTATTATCTTCATCTCCCCCTTGATCATTGTCCTCCTCTTGAGGTGGCTCATCCTCTTGATCTTAATCTTCATCATCTTGAGCCTGATCCTCGTTTTGGGTAGGTGGAGATGCTTGAATGGAAGATGACGGTTGGTCTTGTGTTTGTGGAGGCTCTTCGGGTTCCTTAGGACACACATCCCCAATGGACATGTTCCTTAGCGCGACGCGCAGAGCCTCTTCATCATCTAAATCAACAAGATCAACTTGCTCCACTTGGGAGCCATTAGTCTCATCAAACACAATGTCACAAGAAACCTCAACTAATCCAGTGGATTTGTTGAAGACTCTATATGCCCTTGTGTTTGAGTCATAACCTAGTAAAAACCTTCTACAACTTTAGGAGCAAATTTAGATTTTCTACCTCTTTTAACAAGAATAAAGCATTTACTCCTAAAGACTCTAAAATATGAAACATTGGGCTTTTTACCAGTGAGGAGTTCATATGATGTCTTCTTGAGGATTCAGTGAAGATATAACCAGTGGATGGAGTAGCAGGCGATGTTAATCGCCTCGGCCCAAAACCGATCCGGTGTCTTGTACTCATCAAGCATGGTTCTTGCCATGTCCAATAGAGTTCTATTCTTCCTCTCCACTACACCATTTTGTTGAGGTGTGTAAGGAGAAGAGAACTCATGCTTGATGCCCTCTTCCTCAAGAAACCCTTCAATTTGAGAATTCTTGAACTCCGTCCCATTATCGCTTCTTATCTTTTTTATCCTTAATCCGAACTCATTTTGAGCCTGTCTCAAGAATCCCTTTAATGTATCTTGGGTTTGTGATTTTTCCTGCAAAAAGAACACCCAAGTGAAGCAAGAATAATCATCCACAATAACAAGACAGTACTTACTCCCGTCGATGCTTATGTAAGCTATCAGACCAAATAGGTCCATGTGGAGTAGCTCGAGTGGCCTGTCCGTCGTCATTATGTTTTTGTGTGGATGGTGAGTGCCAACTTGCTTTCCTACTTGGCATGCGCTACAAACCCTGCCTTTCTCAAAATGAACATTGGTTAGTCCTAAAATGTGCTCTCCCTTTAGGAGCTTGTGAAGATTCTTCATCCCAACATGGGAAGTCGGCGATGCCAGAGCCAACCCATATTAGTCTTAGCAATTAAGCAAGTGTCAAGTTCAGCTTTGTTATCATTAAAATCAACTAAATATAGCTGACCCTCTAACACTCCCTTAAATGCTATTGAATCATCACTTCTTCTAAAGACAGTAACACCTATATCAGTGAATAGACAGTTGTAGCCCATTTTAATAATTGAGAAACAGAAAGCAAATTGTAATCCAAAGAATCTATGAGAAAAACATTGGAAATGGAATTGTCAGGAGATATAGCTATTTTACCCAATCCTTTGACCAAACCTTGATTTACATCCCCGAATGTGATAGCTCCTTAGGGATCTTCATTTTTCTCATAAGAGGAGAACATTCTTTTCTCCCCTGTCATGTGGTTTGTGCACCCGCTATCGATTATCCAACTTGAACCACCGAATGCATAAACCTACAAAACAATTTTAGTCCTTGTTCTTAGGTACCCAAATGGTCTTGGGTCCTTTTACATTAGAAACAAGCACCTTGGGTACCCAAACACAAGTCTTTGGGCTCTTGTGTTTGCCCCCAACATATTTGGCAAGTATTTTGCCTGATTTGTTAGTTAAAACATAAAATGCATCAAAAGTTTTAAAAGACACATTATGTTCATTTCATGCAGTAGGAATTTTCTTTCTAGGCATTTTTACATGTTATGGTATGCCTAGATCTAGAAGCTTCATTTTTGTACATAAATGCATGGTGAGAGACATTATGAGGCTTCCTAGCATGAATCTTCCTAATCTTATGTTCGGGATAGTTTACAGGATATAAAATGTAACCCTCACTATCCTGAACCATGGGAGCCTTGCCCTTTACAAAGTTAGACAATTTTTAGGGGCATTAAGCTTGACATTGCTCCCCTGTTGGAAACCAATGTCATCCTTAATGTCAGGGCATCTCCCATTATAAAGCATGCTATGAGCAAATTTAAACTTTCCATTTTCTAGTTCATGCTCAGCGATTTTAGCATTTAACTTAGCTATGTGATCATTTTGATTTTTAATCATGGCAAGTTGATCATCAATAGCTTCAACATTTATATCTCTACATCTAGTGCAAATGGAAACATGCTCGACAGTAGATGTATATGGTTTGCAAATACTTAATTCTTCTATCTTAGCATTTAATATGGCATTCTCATTTTTAAGACAGGAAATAGAATCATTGCAAACATTCAATTTTTTAACATTAGAAACTAAACTAGCATTTTTATTTCTAAGACTAGAAATTGAATCATGACAAATGCTAAGCTCCTTAGTTAATTTTTTACATTTTTCTACTTCCTGAGCATAAGCATTTTTTAGTTTAACAAATTTTTTGTTTTCTTTAATGAGGAAGTCCTCTTGGCAATCCAAGAGTTCATCCTTCTCATTAATGGCTTCAATTAATTCATTTAATTTTTTCTTTTGGTCCATGCTAAGGTTGGCAAAGAGAGACATTAAATTATCTTCACTATCACTAGAGCTACCCTCATCACTAGATGTTGTATATTTGGGGGTGGCTCTAGAGTGTACCTTCTTCTTCTTGTCGTCCTTAGCCATAAGACACTTGTGGCCGACGTTGGGGAAGAGGAGGCCTTTGTTGACGGCGATGTTGGCGGCGTCCTCGTTGGAGGAGTCGGTGGAGCTCTCGTCGGAGTGCCATTCCCGACATATGTGGGCATCGCCGCCCTTCTTCTTCTTGTAGTATCTCTTCTTCTCCTTTTTCTTCCCCTTCTTGTCCTCATCCCTGTCACTTTCACTAGAAATTGGACATTTAGCAATAAAGTGATCAGACTTACCACACTAGTAGCACACCTTCTTGGAGCAGGACTTGTAGTCCTTCCCTCTCCTTTGCTTGAGGATTTGGTAGAAGCTCTTGATGATGAGCGCCATTTCCTCATTGTCGAGTTTGGAGGCGTCGATTGGAAGCCTACTTGATGTAGACTCCTTCTCTTCTTCCGTCGCCTTGAATGCGACGGGTTGCACCTCGGGTGTAGAGGTGGTGCCTTGCTCCAAGTTGACAATGTGTTTGGAGTCTTTGATCATAAGTTCAAAGCTCAAAAACTTGCCAATCACTTCCTCGGGAGACATTAGTTTGTATCTAGGATCCCCACGTATTAATTGGACTTGAGTAGGATTACGAAAAACAAGGGATCTTAGAATAACCTTGACCATTTCATGGTCATCCCATTTGGTGCTCCCGAGGTTGCGTAGTTGGTTGACCATCATCTTGAGCCAGTTGTACATGGCTTGTGACTCTTCCCCTTTGTTGAGGATGAATCGACTGAGTTCTCCCTCGATCATTTTGCTCTTGGTGATCTTGGTCACCTCGTCCCCTTCGTGCGCGATCTTGAGGACGTCCCAAATTTCTTTGGCGCTCTTTAACCCTTGCACCTTGTTATACTCCTCTCGACACAAGGAGGCGAGGAGTATAGACATGGCTTGGGAGTTGAAGTGCCTAATTTGGGCGACCTCGTCCGAGTCGTAGTCTTTGTCCCCTATTTGAGGTATCCGCGCTCCATACTCAACAATATCCCAAATACTTTTGTGGAGTGAGGTTAGATGGTTTCTCATTTTATCACTCCACATACAATAATCTTCACTATCAAAAATATGGTGGCTTGCCTAGGGGTACGGAAAGTAATGGAGCGCACTTTGAAATACGAGGATAGCTTAGGGACATCTTACTATACTTCTTGCGCTCATGGCGCTTAGAAGCGGTGGATGACTCAGAGCTCGATGTGGAGGGTGACAAAGAGTCGATCTCATAGTAGACCACCTTCTTCATCTTCTTCCTCTTGTCACCTCTCCGATGCGACTTGATGGAGGAAGAGGATTCCTCCTTGTTCTTGTTGTCGGACTCTCTTGAAAGAGTCCTCCCTGAGCTTGCGGCTTTTTCGCCGGTCTTGGTCTCCCTCTTGGCGTGATCTCCAGACATCACTTCGAGTTGGTTAGACTCTTCATGAAGCACTGACTCTGATACCAATTGAAAGTCGCCTAGAGGGGGTGAATAGGCGAAACCTGAAATTTATAACTTTAAACACACACTACAAGCCGGGGTTAGCGTTAGGATTAAATTCAAGTTCGAAAGAGAGGGGGAAAACAAATCAAACAAGAATCAAGGCGAGTGAACACAGTGATTTGTTTTACTGAGTTTTGGTTCCAAAGAACCTAGTCCCCATCAAGGAGGTCACAAAGACCGGGTCTATTTCAACCATTTCCCTCTCTCAAACGGTTACTTAGACCGAGTGAGCCTTCTCCTTAATCAATCGGGTCACTAAGACCCCGCAAGGACCACCACACACTTAGGTGTCTCTTGCTTTGATTACAAGTCACTTGAGAATAAGAATGAGAAAGAAGAAAGGCAATCTAAGAAACAAGAGCGCAAAAGAACACGAACACACTCTCTCATAAGTCACTAAATGTTTGAGTTGAATTCTAGGCTTGGAGAGAGTTTGATCTTTGGAAATGTGTCTTGGAGTGAATGCACAAGCTCTTGTATTGAATGTGATATCTGAAAAACTTGGATGCCAAAGGTTGTGGTGGTTGGGGGGTATTTATAGCCCCCAACCACTTTGGTAGCCGTTGGGGAGGCTGATGTCGATGGGCGCACCAGACAATCTGGTGCGCCACCGAACATGCACTTTTCCTTGTCTGGTGCGCTGCCACGTCACCCAACCGTTAGGATTCAGAGCTGGTCGACCATTGGAGGCTTTGTCCTCTTGCGGCACCGGACAGCCCGGTGCCACACCGGATAGTTCAGTGCCCCTCTTGTTTCGCTGCTCTGACTTATGTGCGGTACTGTGCTGCATTGTTCCTTCTGTTAGAGTCGCCCGTTGGCGCAGATAGTCATTGCTCCGCTGGCTCACCGGACAGTCTGGTGGTACACCGGACAGTCCGGTTGAAAGTCGCCTAGAGGGGGGTGAATAGGGCGAAATTGAAATTTACAAAGTTAATCACAACTATAAGCCGGGTTAGCGTTAGAAATATAATCGAGTCCGCGAGAGACGGTGCAAAACAAATCGCAAGCGAATAAAGAACGTGACACGCGGATTTGTTTTACCGAGGTTCGGTTCTCGCAAACCTACTCCCCGTTGAGGAGGCCACAAAGGCCGGGTCTTTTTCAACCCCTTCCCTCTCTCAAACGGTCCCTTGGACCGAGTGAGCTTTCTCTTCTCAAATCAACTGGGAACAAAACTTCCCCGCAAGGACCACCACACTATTGGTGTCTCTTGCCTTGGTTACAATTGAGTATTGATCACAATAAAGAATGAGAAAGAAGAAAGTGATCCAAGCGCAAGAGCTCAAAAGAACACAACAAATCACTCTCACTAGTCACTAAAGCTTTTATGGAATTGGGAGAGGATTTGATCACTTGGGTGTGTCTTGTATTGAATGCCTAGCTCTTGTAAGTGGTTGGAAGGTTGAAAACTTGGATGACTTGAATGTGGGGTGGTTGGGGGTATTATAACCCCAACCACCAAACTAGCCGTTTGGTGGAGGCTGTCTGTCGCATGGTGCACCGGACAGTCCGGTGCGCCAGCCACGTCACTAGGCCGTTGGGTTCCGACCGTTGGAGCTCTGACTGCTGGGCCCGCCTGGATGTCCGGTGGCACACCGGACATGTACTGTAGAGTGTCCAATGCGCCACTTCGCGCGTGCCTGACTTCTGTGCGCTCTGGCACGCATTAAATGACTCTGCAGGTGACTGTTGGCGCGAAGTAGCCGTTGCTCCGCTGGCTCACCGGACAGTCCGGTGTGCACCGGACATGTCCGGTGAATTATAGCGGAGCGAATTCCCGAAGCTGGCGAGTTCTAGAGTCGCTCTCCTCTGGGGCACCGGACACTGTCCGGTGTACACCGGACAGTCCGGTGAATTATAGCGGAGCGCCTCTGGATTTTCCCGAAGGTGAGGAGTTCAGCGTGAAGTCTCCTAGTGCACCGGACAGTCCGGTGCGCCAGACCAGGGCACACTTCGGTTATCCCTTTGCTCTCTTTGTTGAACCCAATACTTGGTCTTTTTATTGGCTAAGTGTGAACCTTTGGCACCTGTATAACTTATACACTAGAGCAAAACTAGTTAGTCCAATTATTTGTGTTGGGCAATTCAACCACCAAAATCAATTAGAAAATAGGTGTAAGCCTAATTCCCTTTCAATCTCCCCCTTTTTGGTGATTGATGCCAACACAAACAAAAGCAAGTATAGAAATGCATAGTTGAACTAGTTTGCATAATCTAAGTGCAAAGGTTGCTTAGAATTGAGCCAATCTAAATACTTATAATATATGCATGGATTGCTTCTTTTATTTTTAACATTTTGGACCACGCTTGCACCATATGTTTTGTTTTTGCAAATTCTTTTGTAAATCCTTTTCAAAGTTCTTTTGCAAATAGTCAAAGGTAAATGAATAAGATTTTGCAAAGCATTTTCAAGATTTGAAATTTTCTCCCCCTGTTTCAAATGCTTTTCCTTTGACTAAACAAAACTCCCCTAAATGAAATTCTCCTCTTAGTGTTCAAGAGGGTTTTAAGATATTGATTTTGAAGATACTACTTTCTCCCCTTTTTGAACACAATGAGATATCAAATTGAAATTTACCAATTGAAAAACCTTATTTTTAAAGTTAGGTGGTGGTGCGGTCCTTTTGCTTTGGGCTAATACTTTTCTCCCCTTTTGGCATGAATCGCCAAAAACGGAGTCATTAGAGCCCTTTTAAGCTACTTTCTCCCCTTTGGCAAATAAAATATGAGTGAAGATTATACCAAAGCCGGAGTCCTTTTGCTTTGGACTCATGCTCTCTCCCCCAAAGATGGAGAGTGGCTCGGAGCGACGGCGAAGGATGAGTTACGGAGTGGAAGCCTTTGTCTTCGCCGAAGACTCCAATTCCCTTTCAAATATACCTATGACTTGGTTTGAAATAGACTTGAAAAGACATTAGTCATAGAAAATGAAAGAGACATGATCAAAGGTATATGAATGAGCTATGTGTGCAAATCAACAAAAGAAGTTCCTAGAATCAAGAATATTTAGCTCATGCCTAAGTTTGTTAAAGGTTTGTTCATCTAGTGGCTTGGTAAAGATATCGGCTAATTGATCTTTAGTATTAATGTATGAAATCTTGATATCTCCCTTTTGTTGGTGATCCCTTAAGAAATGATACCGAATGGCTATGTGTTTAGTGCGGCTATGCTCAACGGGATTATCCGCCATGCGGATTGCACTCTCATTATCACATAGAAGAGGAACTTTGGTTAATTTGTAACCATAGTCCCTAAGGGTTTGCCTCATCCAAAGTAGTTGCGCGCAACAATGGCCTGCAGCAATGTACTCGGCTTCGGCGGTAGAAAGAGCTACGGAATTTTGCTTCTTTGAAGCCCAAGACACCAAGGATCTTCCCAAGAACTAGCAAGTCCCCGATGTGCTCTTTCTATTAATCTTACACCCCGCCCAATCGGCATCCGAATAACCAAGTAAATCAAAAGTGGATCCCCTAGGATACCAAAGCCCAAACTTAGGAGTATAAACTAAATATCTCAAGATTCGTTTTACGGCCGTAAGGTGAGCTTCCTTAGGGTCGGCTTGGAATCTTGCACACATGCATACGGAAAGCATAATATCCGGTCGAGATGCACATAAATAGAGCAAAGAACCTATCATCGACCGGTATACCTTTTGATCTACGGATTTACCTTCCGTGTCAAGGTCGAGATGCCCATTGGTTCCCATGGGTGTCTTGATGGGTTTGGCATCTTTCATCCCAAACTTGTTTAGAATGTCTTGAGTATACTTCGTTTGGCTAATGAATGTGCCCTCTTGGAGTTGCTTCACTTGAAATCCTAAGAAGTACTTCAACTCTCCCATCATTGACATCTCGAATTTTTGTGTCATGATCCTACTAAATTCTTCACATGTAGACTCATTAGTAGACCCAAATATAATATCATCAACATAAATTTGGCATACAAACAAGTCATTTTCAAGAGTTTTAGTGAATAAAGTAGGATCGGCTTTTCCGACTTTGAATCCATTAGTGATAAGAAAATCTCTAAGGCATTCATACCATGCTCTTGGGGCTTGCTTGAGCCCATAAAGCGCCTTAGAGAGTTTATAGACATAATTAGGGTACTCACTATCTTCAAAGCCAGGAGGTTGCTCAACATAGACCTCTTCCTTGATTGGTCCATTGAGGAAGGCACTCTTCACATCCATTTGATAAAGCTTGAAGCCATGGTAAGTAGCATAAGCTAATAATATACGAATTGACTCAAGCCTAGCTACGAGTGCATAGGTTTCACCGAAATCCAAACCTTCGACTTGGGAGTATCCTTTGGCCACAAGTCGAGCTTTGTTCCTTGTCACCACACCATGCTCATCTTGCTTGTTGCGGAAGACCCATTTGGTTCCTACAACATTTTGATTAGGACGTGGAACCAAATGCCATACCTCATTCCTAGTGAAGTTGTTGAGCTCCTCTTGCATCGCCACCACCCAATCCGAATCTTGTAGTGCTTCCTCTACCCTATGTGGCTCAATAGAGGAAACAAAAGAGTAATGCTCACAAAAATGTGCAACTCGAGATCTAGTGGTTACCCCCTTATGAATATCGCCGAGGATGGTGTCGACGGGGTGATCTCGTTGGATTGCTTGGTGGACTCATGGGTGTGGCGGTTTTGGTTCTTCATCCTCCTTGTCTTGATCATTTGCATCTCCCCCTTGATCATTGTCGTCATCTTGAGGTGGCTCATCTTCTTGATCTTGCCCTTCATCAACTTGAGCTTCATCCTCAATTTGAGTTGGTGGAGATGCTTGTGTGGAGGAGGATGGTTGATCTTGTGTATTTGGAGGCTCTTCAGATTCCTTAGGACACACATCGCCAATGGACATGTTCCTTAGCGCGATGCACGGAGCCTCTTCATCACCTATCTCATCAAGATCAACTTGCTCTACTTGAGAGTCGTTAGTCTCATCAAACACAACGTCACAAGAAACTTCAACTTGTCCGGAGGACTTGTTAAAGACTCTATATGCCCTTGTGTTTGAATCATATCCTAGTAAAAAGCCTTCTATAGTCTTAGGAGCAAATTTAGATTTTCTACACTTTTTAACAAGTATAAAGCATTTGCTACCAAAGACTCTAAAATATGAAATATTGGGCTTTTTACCGGTTAAGAGTTCATATGATGTCTTCTTGAGGATTCGGTGTAGATACAACCGGTTGATGGCGTAGCAGGCGGTGTTGACCGCCTCGGCCCAAAACTGATCCGATGTCTTGTACTCATCAAGCATGGTTCTAGCCATGTCCAATAGAGTTCAATTCTTCCTCTCCACTACACCATTTTGTTGTGGCGTGTAGGGAGAAGAGAACTCATGCTTGATGCCCTCCTCCTCAAGGAAGCCTTCAATTTGTGAGTTCTTGAACTCCGTCCCGTTGTCGCTTCTTATTTTCTTGATCCTTAAGCCGAACTCATTTTGAGCCCGTCTCAAGAATCCCTTTAAGGTCTCTTGGGTGTCACATTTTTCCTGTAAAAAGAACACCCAAGTGAAGCGAGAATAATCATCCACAATAACTAGACAGTACTTACTCCCGTTGATGCTTATGTAAGCAATCGGGCCGAATAGATCCATGTGTAGGAGCTCCAGTGGCCTGTCGGTTGTCATGATGTTCTTGTGTGGATGATGAGTTCCAACTTGCTTCCCTGCTTGGCATGCGCTACAAATCCTGTCTTTCTCAAAATGAACATTTGTTAATCCTAAAATGTGTTCTCCCTTTAGAAGCTTGTGAAGATTCTTCATCCCAACATGGGTTAGTCGGCGGTGCCAGAGCCAACCCATGTTAGTCTTAGCAATTAAGCAAGTGTCGAGTTCAGCTCTATCAAAGTCTACCAAGTATAGCTGACCCTCTAACACTCCCTTAAATGCTACTGAATCGTCACTTCTTCTAAAGACAGTGACACCTACATCAGTAAATAGACAGTTGTAGCCCATTTGACATAATTGAGATACCGAAAGCAAATTGTAATCTAATGAATCAACAAGAAAAACATTGGAAATGGAATGGTCAGGGGATATAGCTATTTTACCCAAACCTTTGACCAAACCTTGATTTCCATCCCCGAATGTGATAGCTCGTTGGGGATCTTGGTTTTTCTCATAGGAGGAGAACATTTTCTTCTCCCCTGTCATGTGGTTTGTGCACCCGCTGTTGATGATCCAACTTGAGCCCCCGGATGCATAAACCTACAAAACATGTTTAGTTCTTGACTTTAGGTACCCAAATGGTTTTGGGTCCTTTGGCATTAGACACAAGAACTTTGGGTACCCAAACACAAGTCTTTGACCCCTTGTGCTTGCCCCCAACATACTTGGCAACTACCTTGCCGGATTTGTTAGTTAAAACATATGATGCATCAAAAGTTTTAAATGAAATGTCATGATCATTTGATGCACTAGGAGTTTTCTTCTTAGGCAACTTAGCACGGGTTGGTTGCCTAGAACTAGATGTCTCACCCTTATACATAAATGCATGGTTAGGACCAGAGTGAGACTTCCTAGAGTGAATTCTCCTAATTTTGCTCTCAGGATAACCGACGGGGTACAAAATGTAACCCTCATTATCTTGAGGCATGGGAGCCTTTCCCTTAACAAAATTGGACAAATTCTTAGGAGGGGCATTAAGCTTGATATTGCCTCCCTGTTGGAAGCCAATGCCATCCTTAATGCCAGGGCGTCTCCCTCTATAGAGCATGCTTCTAGCAAATTTAAACTTTTCGTTTTCTAAGTCATGCTCGGCAATTTTAGCATCTAACTTTGCTATATGATCATTTTGTTGTTTAATTAAAGCCATGTGATCATGAATAGCATCAATGTTAACATCTCTACATCTAGTGCAAATAGTAGTGTGCTCAACGGTAGATGTAGATGGTTTGCAAGATTTTAATGCTACAACCTTAGCATGCAATATGTCATTTTTACTTCTAAGGTCGGAAATGGTAGCTTTGCAAACATCAAAATCTTTAGCCTTAGTAAGCAATTTTTCATTTTCATCTCTAAGGCTAGCAAGAGAAATGTTCAATTCTTCAATCTTAGCAAGCAAATCATCATTATCATTTCTAAGATTGGGAATTGAAACATTATAAGCAATAGAATCAACCTTAGCTAATAAATTAGCATTCTCATTTCTAAGGTTGTCTATAGTCTCATGGCAAGTGCTTAGCTCACTAGATAATTTTTCACATTTTTCAACTTCTAGAGCATAAGCATTTTTAACTTTAACATGCTTTTTGTTTTCCTTGATTAGGAAGTCCTCTTGGGAGTCTAAGAGATCATCCTTCTCATGGATGGCACTAATTAATTCATTTAATTTCTTTTTTTGTTGCATGTTTAAGTTGGCAAAAAGAGTACGCAAATTATCTTCCTCATCAATAGCATTATCATCGCTAGAGGATTCATATCTAGTGGAGGATTTAGATTTAACCTTTTTCTTTTTGCCGTCCTTTGCCATGAGGCACTTGTGGCCGACGTTGGGGAAGAGAAGTCCCTTGGTGACGGCGATGTTGGCGGCGTCCTCGTCGTCGGAGGAGTCGCTAGAGCTTTCATCGGAGTCCCACTCGCGACAAATATGGGCATCGCCGCCCTTCTTCTTGTAGTACCTCTTCTTCTCCTTTCTTCTCCCCTTCTTGTCGTCGCCCCTGTCACTGTCACTAGAAATAGGACATTTTGCTATAAAGTGACCGGGCTTACCACACTTGTAGCAAACCTTCTTGGAGCGGGGCTTGTAATCTTTCCCCCCCCCCTTTGCTTGAGGATTTGGCGGAAGCTTTTGATGACAAGTGACATTTCCTCATTGTCGAGCTTGGAGGCGTCGATGGGTGTTCTACTTAGTGTAGACTCCTCCTTCTTCTCCTCCGTCGCCTTAAATGCGACCGGTTGTGCTTCGGACGTGGAGGGACCGTCAAGCTCGTTGATCCTCCTTGAGCCTTTGATCATAAACTCAAAGCTCACAAAATTCCCGATTACTTCCTCGGGAGTCATTAGTGTATATCTAGGATTGCCACGAATTAATTGTACTTGAGTAGGGTTAAGGAAAATAAGTGATCTTAGAATAACCTTAACCACCTCGTGGTCATCCCATTTCTTGCTCCCGAGGTTGCGCACTTGATTTACCAAGGTTTTGAGTCGGTTGTACATGTCTTGTGGCTCCTCCCCTTGGCGAAGACGGAAGCGACCGAGCTCCCCCTCGATCGTTTCCCGCTTGGTGATCTTGGTGAGTTCATCACCCTCGTGCGCGGTCTTGAGCACGTCCCAAACTTCTTTGGCACTCTTTAATCCTTGCACCTTGTTGTACTCCTCCCTACTTAGAGAGGCGAGGAGTATGGTTGTGGCTTGGGAGTTGAAGTGCTCGATTTGGGCCACCTCGTCCTCATCATAATCCTCATCCCCTACGGATGGTACTTGTGCTCCAAACTCAACAACATTTCATATACTTTTGTGGAGTGAGGTTAGGTGATATTTCATTAAATCACTCCACCTAGCATAATCTTCACCGTCAAAGGTTGGCGGTTTGCCTAATGGAACGGAAAGTAATGGAGTATGTCTAGAAGTACGAGGATAGTGTAAGGGGATCTTACTAAACTTCTCGCGCTCATGGCGCTTAGAAGTTACGGAGGGCGCGTCGGAGCCGGAGGTAGATGGCGATGAGGTGTCGGTCTCGTAGTAGACCACCTTCGTCATCTTCTTTTTCTTGTCCCCACTCCGATCCGACTTGTGGGAAGAGGGTTTCTTCTCCTTCCCTTTCCCTTTGTTGCGGGACTCTCCCGATAAGGCTTTCTCGTGGCTTGTAGTGGGCTTTTCGCCGGTCTCCATCTCCTTCTTGGCGTGATCTCCCGACATCACTTCAAGCGGTTAGGCTCTAATGAAGCATCGGGCTCTGATACCAATTGAAAGTCGCCTAGAGGGGGGGTGAATAGGGCGAAACTGAAATTTACAAAGTTAATCACAACTACAAGTCGGGTTAGCGTTAGAAATATAATCGAGTCCGCGAGAGAGGGTGCAAAACAAATCGCAAGCGAATAAAGAATGTGACACGCGGATTTGTTTTACCGAGGTTCGGTTCTCGCAAACCTACTCCCCGTTGAGGAGGCCACAAAGGCCGGGTCTTTTTCAACCCCTTCCCTCTCTCAAACGGTCCCTTGGACCGAGTGAGCTTTCTCTTCTCAAATCAACCGGGAACAAAACTTCCCCGCAAGGACCACCACACTATTGGTGTCTCTTGCCTTGGTTACAATTGAGTATTGATCACAATAAAGAATGAGAAAGAAGAAAGCGATCCAAGCGCAAGAGCTCAAAAGAACACAACAAATCACTCTCACTAGTCACTAAAGCTTTTGTGAAATTGGGAGAGGATTTGATCACTTGGGTGTGCCTTGTATTGAATGCCTAGCTCTTGTAAGTGGTTGGAAGGTTGAAAACTTGGATGACTTGAATGTGGGGTGGTTGGGGGTATTTATAACCCCAACCACCGAACTAGCCGTTTGGTGGAGGCTGTCTGTCGCATGGTGCACCGGACAGTGTCTGGTGCGCCAGCCACGTCACCAGGCCGTTGGGTTCCGACCGTTGGAGCTCTGACTGCTGGGCCCGCCTAGATGTCCGGTGGCACACCGGACATGTACTGTAGAGTGTCCGGTGCGCCACCTCGCGCGTGCCTGACTTCTGCGCGCTTTGGCGCGCATTAAATGACTCTGCAGGTGACCGTTGGCGCGAAGTAGCCGTTGCTCCGCTGGCTCACCGGACAGTCCGGTGTGCACCGGACATGTCCGGTGAATTATAGCGGAGCGAATTCCCGAAGCTGGCAAGTTCCAGAGTCGCTCTTCTCTGGGGCTCCGGACACTGTCCGGTGTACACCGGACAGTCCGGTGAATTATAGCGGAGCGCCTCTGGATTTTCTCGAATGTGAGGAGTTCAGCGTGAAGTCCCCTGGTGCACCGGACACTGTCCGGTGGTGCACCGGACACTGTCCGATGGCACACCGGACAGTCCGGTGCGCCAGACCAGGGCACACTTCGGTTATCCCTTTGCTCTCTTTGTTGAACCCAATACTTGGTCTTTTTATTCTCTAAGTGTGAACCTTTGACACTTGTATAACTTATACACTAGAGCAAAACTAGTTAGTCCAATTATTTGTGTTGGGCAATTCAACCACCAAAATCAATTAGGAAATAGGTGTAAGCATAATTCCCTTTCACCGGTGAATTATAGCGGAGGGCATCCTAGAATTCACGAGAGTGGCTGGTTCAGAGTGTACGGCACTGGTGCACCGGACACTGTCCGTTGGAACATCGGACCGTCCGGTGCACCATTGTTCAGCACACTCAAGTCCTTTTCTCCTTTAAAATTGTGTCCCTAACTTGAATTATTTATTGGTTTGTGTTGAACCTTATGCACCTGTAATACATGAATTCTAGACAAACTAGTTAGTCCATGTGTTTGTGTTGATTATCAACCATAAAAATTAGTTATAGGAAATGGTTAACCCAATTTCCCTTTCACCCGCGCACTAGCCCCACTTGTCATCCCCACCTCACTGTAAACCTCGCGGCCACATCGGCCCTGGTCCCACCTGTCATCCTCCTCACCCCCATGTCGCCCAGTCCCTATGGCCGGGACCTGGGAGCTTAAAGCCCCCTTCCTCCTTCCCCCGTGTGCGACCGCCCCTGCCAACCACCTCACGCCACCGCCGTCGCTTTGGTCGTCGCCGCCGACCGCCTAACGCCACCGAGGTCGCCGACATAACCCAAGGTGAGCCATCTACCCCCTCTCTTTTCCTCCCTTCGCTGCGGCCGTGATGCCGAGCGGCTATGCTGCCCTGGCCGGTGACCGCGTGCCCTAGGGAGGGCCCCCCTCGTCGTCGAGTGCGGTTGGCTGTCCGCTCGGCTCAGGGTTGAAGACAACCCTGACAGTCGGGGTCCACCCGGCAGCCTCATGCCTCCCCACACTTTTCTTCCCCCTCACGTAGCCACTGACCAGTGGGCCCCCTGGCCCCACATGTCAGCGCCGCGCGCGCCACGCCGACTCCCTCCCCCTCCGCTCCAGGTCGCTGATGAGCGGGCCCCGTCCGTCAGCATGCGTTCGCGTCCGCACCTGCGCCTGCGCAGTGCTGCTGACTAGTAGGCCCGACCAAGCCGAGGACCCACCAGCCAACCGCCGCGACAACTCCCCCTCGCGCGCTCTTAGCCCCACTTCTAATCCCGGTCCTCTGTTTCAGATCCAACAGTCGAGAGGCCCCAGTACCCCTTCGCCATGGCATTTTGCTTAACCCCCCGGGTTCCTGAGATTAGAACCTGTCGTCCTTAGTCCTTACAACCGAGCCCCTGGGTTCTTGCAGAGAGAACCCCAGGTTTTTATTTAATTAGTAAAATGTGTCCAAATTAGGGTTTTTGAATTCTAAAACTTCCAAAATTCACAACTTTTGCATATGAACTCCAAATTGGATGGTTCAAATAGCAAAATGCTTATCATGTTATTTTCTATCTGTTTAAATTATGTTCATCCACTATTTCATGTCTCAATTTTATAGTTGGTCTCTAGGTTAGAGTAAGGCAATGGAGACTTTATTAGAAATAAAATAAAGGTGAAAGCCCTAATGAATGATCAAGTGCCTAACTTTGTAGACCTAACCTCATTTAATGTATGATCCCATCCCTGGAATAACTTTATCTAAGTAAGTAATTTACTAAGGCAGACCTAGTTAGAGAACAATAGACCACTTGGCATAGTGATCTACCCCAAACCTAGACTGCACATGCGTGTCTTTACCTTGCTATTGAACCTGTGTTTACTCTATTGCATATGTTTGTTGTACTGTTCTTTTGTTATTGCTCAAGTGTTTTAATTTAATGATTGCTTTATGTAGACAACGAGCAGTCCGTGGTTCCCGAGTGTGTTGCAGGAGACTTCCCTGAGCAGCAACCTGGTGAAGGCAAGTATCCTCTGACTCATTATGTATGTCCTACTTTATAATTAATTGTCCGACATACTATGATCAACCTAAGGATTGACTAGTGTTCTATTTTTCCTATCATTGGTTATCCTTTGAGAATTGGTTACTATGATTAGTATTATGCTATTGCTTTACTTTAATCAATGAACATGATGAGAATATTTATGATACGATGATGTTATTCTGGATATGATGATGAACTTGTGATACTTTAGGGGACTCAGGCTGTTTCCCGAGTATCTCTCCGTAAGGACCTGTTCGTTGGGTGACCATCCAGGAAAACAGTACAACCATAAGGGTGGTATGGGATGCCCTTAGCTGATTAATTAGAGGAACTTGAGGTGTAGTCGGCTTCGTCGTCGTGCTGTCAATGGGGTCTGGGCACAGTACTTGCTCTGCCGAGGCTGGGTGCCGAGATTATTTTGTGTTGCTTTTGTTAGTCACCCTTCCTATGGGGAGAGGTACCGTGTTTATCAAACTGGAGAAACCTAATGGGCGGCTATGACCTCTGGGGAATCTTTGTAAAGGCTACATAGTGAGTCCCTGGCCATTCACCTCGGTAGTGAAGATGGGGTCTTGCAAACCCAGGCTGGGAAGGGATCATGACTCATGTGTAAAGTGTGCAACCTCTGCAGAGGGTTAGAAACTGGTATATCAGTCGTGCTCATGGTTAAGAGCAGCCTTGGGAGCTCCTTTGATTAGAGTTATTATGGATATCTTTATGATGATGCTTAATTTTGATGATTTTAGTTATGGTTTCTGATATTTCCTCTTAGAGGGAGTGCCATTTGGGTAATAACTTAGGACTATTGCTAAAACTTGGCTTTCTAAGTAATAAATACCTGACCAACTAAAAGCAACTGATTTAAGCTTAACCCCACATACAACTAGTCCACTTTAGCCAAAACAGGACATTTGCTGAGTACGTTGATGTGTACTCACCCTTGCTTAAAAACACCAAACCCTAGGTTGGCCCCATTGCAACTAGTGCTTAGGAGAAGATGAAGGCAACATGGAGGACTTTTAGGAGTTTCAGGACTTCGACGAGTTCTAGATTAGATTAGTGGCAAACCCCCAGTCAACTGCCTGTGAAGGCCTTATCGTACTGTGTTTCGTTCAACACTTTGATGATGGTTTAATTTAATGACTTTGTGGATGTTTCAAACATTGTGATGTAATCAAGTACTTATTTCCGCTATTATTTTGAGCATTGTGTGATGATGTCCAACTATATAATTGTTGTGTACGTGAATTTCTAATCCTAACACGTACATGGTTCGCATTCGGTTTGCCTTCTAAAACTGGATGTGACAGTGCGCTGGGGCTTGGGCGGTGGAGTGGCTTGCCGGTCTTAGAACACCACACAGGGAGCTCGTTAGGGCGTTGCAGCTTGCGCTCGCGTGGGATCTGGCTGCCATGGCTCTCGACACGCGGGACAGGAATGGGCTAAAGGGGGCAAATTGGCTGGGCTCGGCCGATTAGCAGGGCGCCAGGTCAGGACCACCGACCACGAAGGTGGGGTAGGCCACGCTGGGGACTAAAGCGAGGGGTCATGCGGACCGAGCACTATCAGGTGGAAAACCGTCAGAGAGAGGGGGAGGGGCGAGTGTGAGGGGATAAAGAGGGTAGGGGAAGAGAGAGGGGATTCACCTTCACGTGAATGGACGGCGAGGCTGCGACAACCACCTCCAGCGGATGACGGCGAGTGTTGCGACGAGGCGGGGAGAAGGGTGCTCGGCAGGGAGGGTGAGTTGGGGAAGAGGGACCGAGTGGGTAGTTTTGGTGACGTGGGGCGGGGTGCTCGGGAGGTGGTTGGCGAGCGGGGAAGAGAAACAGGGACTAGGGTGTGGCTGGATTCATGGGCCCCACTGTTTAGTCGCAGCGGTAGCCAAACCGCCCATGCGCTACACACGCTGGAGCGCGGCATCCACGGAGGTTAGCGAGCAGCGCCTGGGCCGTTGGCATGAGGGCATGTGAGTGGGCCCATGGAGCAGCGCGCACATGGCTTGGCCGGCGGGCGCGGGGAGCAAGAGTGGCCATGTGGGCTACGCGAACGTGGGCCTAGGGGAGGGGAGAAGAGGGGTTGGGCTGGCTGGGGTAGTGGTACTCCTGTTTTATGTCTTCTTCCTTTTCTTCTTACTATTTCAAATTGAGCTCCTATTTAAATGTATGCTCTACAAGCTCACTCATCAATACATAAACAAAGAGTATACTCCGGCATTCTGCAACAATCAAGACTCTTTTAGGGTTTTGTTTACACATGGTATGGACATAAATCCCTCTACTACTTTGAAGGGGAAGGAAAGGAACGAAAGGGAAAAAGAGAGAGAAGGTAACACCTGGATTTTGGTGGATATTAGAGAAGAAATTTTATACACCCAAATTCAGGTGTTACATTCTGTAAGAGAGAATCGCGCTCTGATGGGGAAGGTATTTGGGTGAAAGCAATGGTGAAGCCCAGAGGTGATGATTCAGCTATGGGTGGCTGGCAATTTGGATCATCAGACCGCACACCCAAGGAAGGGGCTGAAAGAGAAGCATATAAGATACTCTAGGACTTGATGGATCGTTTCCCTAGAGAGCTTGCTATCACCATGACTGGGGTCTTTCCTCAGGGTGATCCCATCAACCCTAAGTGGGACTAGCCTAAGAGTAGTGCCCTAGCAGGGGGTTATAGTGAGTGGTAGCACAATGACACTGCAGCCTTATAACACCCCGTCCACTCCCAGACCGGCGGTACTTACTCCTGGCAGCTCTCTAGCATCATATATTGTCCCCACAGAACACCACGAGCCTTTTGTGCGCACTTTGTCCTTACTCATGCGCACCCGAGAAAACTTCCCGGTTGGTCACCCATCCTAAATTGCTCCAAGCCAAGTATGCTTAACTTGGAGGTTCTTACGAGATAGGCTTCTGAAAAAGAAGATGCACCTCGTTGGTATGGATACTCTATTAATTCTATTAAGCCTTGGGCGAGGATATCACCATCCCAGGGGGCAGGATATCACAATCCACCCCTTTAGAAGACCAACGTCCTCGTCGGTCAACCCCAATCCAGGAACCTCCCCTCTTGGCCACGTCTGTATGTCTAGTGTTGTCATATGTCATGCCATGTGACCACTCACGCAACCGAGAAAACTTCCCGGTTGGTCACCCATCCCAAATTGCTCCAAGCCAAGCACGCTTAACTTGGAGGTGCTTATGAGATAGGCTTCCGAAAAAGAAGATGCACCTCGTTGATATGGATACTCTATTAATTCTATTAAGCCTTAGGCCAGGATATCACCATCCCAAGGGCTAGGGTATCACAAGCCTCCAGCGCTATGTTTGCAGTAATGTAGTTGTATAGCAATTCTTAAAGTAATTTGGGAATGGTCACAAGCTCTCTTTTTATGGCTCAGGATGAGCTACACTAGGCTCGAGAGGCTCATGCTGCAGAGTTGGCAAGAGTACAGGAAGAACTAGCTCAGATGACCTTAGAGAAGAATGAGGCAACTTAGGTCAGGGACGTATCTATCCTTGACAACACACTGTTGGCTGGTGAATGTTAGGGCTACAAGGTGATGCTAGTGGATGTCATCAGGGAAATAAATGCAGCCTGGACAGAGATAGCTTAGCTTAGGGCAACTCAGGTCAATTTGATGCAGCGAATGAACAATGCAGAGGCATAGAATGCTAACCTGCATGAGGAGGTTCACCATTTGCATGCCCAGCTTAACTCGATTGACCCACAAGAACCTGAAGAAGAATATGAAGTAGCAGCAGATGATGGTGGAGAAGTTTTTGAGGTCAATAGTGGTTAGGATTAGTCTATTAGTTCATTGCTAGGTGCTAGACTAATTTCTTTTCCTTGATGTTCCTAGAAGTAGGGGTTTGGAACATGTGATGTAAGGCCTGCTACGTGGTGGCTTCTGACTTGTGTTTGACAAACACTCTTTTGACCTGGCATGTGTATGCTAGCAAAACCTTTGGCTTGCATGCACATTTTATCTTATGAAGTATGTGATGGAAATGTTGTGTGTGCATGTAATGTGATTTTTGCCTTTGTGATTATCACATGAAATCTTCTTCTATGAAATCCCATGTGGCATAGTTTCATTCTTCCACTTAAATTACAACATGTCTCAATGCATACCCATGATAAAATATGCAAATGGTGAGCACACATCGTATCAACACGAGAGTGAGTGGAGCTTCTAGTAGTGAAAGGGAAATGTGCCCTTGGGCCATTTCTAAGTATTTTGGTGATTGAGTGCCAACACATGTGCTTAATTGTGAATTTATGTACATGGATGAACAAGGTGCAAATCATGAAGTAAAGGTATGTTTCTAAGCCTTAGTACATTGGTTTTGTGTACTAATATATTTGTCTAAGTGTTAGAAACAGAAAGAAGAAGAGGAGAAAAGACTTGGCTATGTGCTGCCAAGACCCAGCTCGGTCTGGAGCACCGGACTGTCCGGTGTGCACCGGACAGTGTCCGGTGCGCCAGGCTGACTCGGCTCGAACTGGCCGCTCTCGGGAAATTGGCCGACGGCGTACGGCTAAAATTCACCGGACTGTCCGGTGTGCACCGGACTGTCCGGTGAGCCAACGGTCGGCCGGGCCAACGGTCGGCCGCGCAATCTGCGCGGGACACGTGGCGGAGCCAACGGTCGGAAGACGGCACCGGACTGTCCGGTGTGCACCGGACATGTCCGGTGCGCCAACGGCTCCAGATCTTCCAACGGTCGGCAACGGTCGGAAGCGCCAGTTTTGGAAACAAATCGGGCACCGGACAGTGTCCGGTGTGCACCGGACTGTCCGGTGCCCCCGACGACAGAAGGCAAGGATGGCCTTCCGGATTTGCTCTCAACGGCTCCTAGCTGCCTTGGGGCTATAAAAGGAGCCCCTAGGCGCATGGAGGATATACAAAAGCAACCTTTGAGCATTCTTGATCATCCACACTAAGTCTCTGCGCATTCGTTTGTGTTTCTAAGTGATTCGAGCTCTGTTCTAAGTGAGAACTCTGAGATAGTCTTGTGAGCTCGATTCTTGGCCGTGTGTGTGCGCTTTTGCTGTGGATTTGTGTGTGTTGCTTCCCTCCCTTACTCTGTGCTTTCTTTGTGATCATATACTTGTACGGGCAAGAGACTCAAGTTTGTGGAGATTCCTTGCGAAAGGGATAAGAAGAGAAAAGCATAACACTGTGGTATTCAAGTTGATCATTGGATCGCTTGAGAGGAGTTGAGTGCAACTCTCGTCCGTTGGGACGCCACAACGTGGAGTAGGCAAGTTTTGTACTTGGCCGAACCACGGGATAAATCACTGTGTCTTCTCTGTGTTGAATTCTTTGTGATTATCGTATTGTGCAAGACCTTCTCTCTAGCCACTTGGCAATTATCGTGCTAACACTTAACAAGTTTTTTTTGGATATAAGTTTAAGTTTTACAGGATCACCTATTCACCCCCCCCCCTCTAGGTGCTCTCAATTGGTATCAGAGCAGTTCTCTTCACAAAGGGACTAACCGCCCGAAGAGATGGATCCTAAGGGGAAGGGTATTGTGATCAATGACAAAGAGAAGGAATCCTTCGTCAACGAGCCGAAGGACGATAAGCCTACCGACTCCGGCTCGAGCCAAAGACGGAAGGAAGGGAAGAAGAAGAAGACAAGGCGCATCAAGGAGATCGTCTACTACGACAGCGACGAGTCTACTTCTTCCCAAAAGGACGAGGACCACAACGACTACGAGAGAAGGAAACCGGTTAATTCGAACTTTTCTTTTGATTACTCTCGTATTCCGCAAAGCTCACATTCTCATTTGCTCTCCATTCCACTCGGCAAGCCCCCACACTTTGATGGAGAGGACTACGGATTTTGGAGCCACAAAATGCGTAGTCACCTATTCTCTCTCCATCCTAGTATATGGGAGATTGTAGAGAGTGGAATGCACTTTGATAGTTCGGATAGTCCCATGTTCATTAATGAACAAATTCATAAGAATGCACAAGCTACTACTGTTCTTCTAGCTTCCTTGTGCAGGGATGAATACCATAAAGTGAGCGGCTTGGATAACGCCAAGCAAATCTGGGACACCCTCAAGATTTCTCATGAGGGGAACGACGTCACCTTGCTCACCAAGATGGAGTTGGTGGAGGGTGAGCTTGGACGGTTCGCAATGATAAGGGGCGAGGAGCCGACGCAAACATACAACCGGCTCAAGACCCTTATCAACAAGATAAGGAGCTACGGAAGCACACGATGGACGGACCACGACGTCGTCCGCCTAATGCTCAGGTCATTTACCGTTCTTGATCCTCATTTGGTGAACAATATACGTGAAAATCCCAGGTACACCAAGATGTCGCCCGAAGAAGTTCTTGGGAAATTTGTTAGCGGGCGAATGATGATCAAGGAGGCGAGGTATGTGGACGACGCCTTGAATGGTCCGATCAACGAGCCGCAACCTCTTGCTCTCAAGGCAACACGAAGCAAGGAGGCGCTACCTAGCAAGGTGGCACAGATTGAGGCGCCCGGACTCAATGATGAAGAGATAGCTCTCATCATCAAGAGATTCAAGACGGCGCTAAATGGTCGCAAGGGGCAGCCAAGCAAGACCAAGACAAAGGGGAAGCGCTCATGCTTCAAATGCGGTAAGCTTGGTCATTTTATCGCTAACTGTCCCGATAATGAAAGTGACCAGGAAAAGGGGAACAAAAGAGAGAAGAAGAAGCAATACAAGAAGGCAAAGGGCGAGGCGCATCTAGGAAAGGAGTGGGACTCGGATTGCTCCTCCTCCGACTCCGACAATGAAGGACTCGCTGCTACTGCCTTCAACAAGTCTTCCCTCTTCCCCAACGAGCGTCTCACATGCCTTATGGCAAGGGAGAAGAAGGTGAGTACTCAAGACTACACTTATGCTTCGTCTAGTGATAATGAGTCTAGTGATGATGATGACATAGATTATTCATGCTTGTTCAAGGGCTTAGATAGATCTAAGATAGATAAAATCAATGAATTGATTGATGCATTGAATGAAAAGGATAGGCTTTTAGAAAAGCAAGAGGATTTATTGTATGATGAACATGATAAGTTTGTAGAGGCATAAAAATCATATGCTTTAGAAGTGAAAAGAAATGAAATGCTTTCTTTTGAACTATCTACTTGTCATGAAACCATTTCTACTTTACAAGGTGTTAACAATGATTTAAATGCTAAGTTAGAAGTAGCAAATAAATCTAATTCTTGTGTAGAACATGTTATGATTTGCACTAGGTGTAAGGATTTCAATGTTGATGCCTGTAGTGAACACCTAGTTTTAATTTCCAAATTAAATGAGGAATTGTCTAGTCTTAATGCCCAACTTAAGACTAGCAAAAGTGAAGTTGATAAGA
Organism: Zea luxurians; assembly: GCA_029449295.1. Taxonomy (NCBI): domain Eukaryota; kingdom Viridiplantae; phylum Streptophyta; class Magnoliopsida; order Poales; family Poaceae; genus Zea; species Zea luxurians. Next base: position 4,709,327 of record JAOPSE010000090.1, read on the forward strand.
TAAAATTTGCAAGGGATGCCTACACGGTTGGTAGACACCCTTCAATTAAGGATGGTCTTGGCTTCAAGAGAGAAGCCAAGAACTTAACAAGCCATAAGGCTCCCATCTTCGTCAAGGAGAAAGGGAAGGCCCCTATGGCTAGTAGTGCTAAAAAGAACCATGCTTTCTTGTACCATGATAGGAGACATGCTAGAAATGCTTTTGATTCACATGTTTATAATTCTCATGCCATGTTTGCCTCTAGTTCTTCCTATAAGCATGATAGAGATATGTATAGGAGAAATGTTGTGCATATGCCTAGGAGAAATTTTGCTCATGTTCCTAGAAAAGTTGTGAACAAACCTTCTACCATTTATTATGCTTGTAATGCTCCCTTTGATATTTGTAGAAAGGGTAAGAAGGTAGTTGCTAGGAAGTTAGGGGCAAGATGCAAGGGAGATAAAACTTGCATTTGGGTCCCTAAGGATATTTGTGCTAACCTTGCAGGACCCAACATGAGTTGGGTACCTAAGACCCAAGCCTAAATTTGCCTTGCAGGTTTATGCATCCGGGGGTTCAAGCTGGATTATCGACAGCGGATGCACAAACCATATGACGGGGGAGAAGAAGATGTTCACCTCCTACGTCAAAAATACGGATTCCCAAGATTCAATTATATTCGGTGATGGGAATCAAGGCAAGGTAAAAGGGATAGGTAAAATTGCAATTTCTAATGAGCACTCAATTTCAAATGTATTTTTAGTTGAGTCTCTTGGTTACAATTTGCTATCTGTTAGTCAACTATGCAACATGGGATACAATTGCCTTTTTACTAATGTAGATGTGTCTGTCTTTAGAAGATGTGATGGTTCACTAGCTTTTAAGGGTGTACTAGACGGCAAGCTTTACTTAGTTGATTTTGCAAAAGAAGAGGCCGGTCTAGATGCATGCTTAATGGCTAAGACTTGCATGGGCTGGCTGTGGCATCGCCGCTTAGCACATGTGGGGATGAAGAACCTCCACAAGCTTCTAAAGGGAGAACACGTGATAGGTCTAACAAATGTTCATTTCGAAAAAGATAGACCTTGTGCAGCTTGTCAAGCAGGTAAACAAGTGGGAGGAGTACATCACAGCAAGAATGTGATGACCACATCAAGACCTCTGGAGCTGCTGCATATGGACCTCTTCGGACCCGTCGCCTATCTAAGCATAGGAGGAAGTAAGTATGGTTTAGTTATTGTTGATGACTTTTCCCGCTTCACTTGGGTGTTCTTTTTGCAGGATAAGTCTGAAACCCAAGGGACCCTCAAGCGCTTCCTCAGGAGAGCTCAAAATGAGTTTGAGCTCAAGGTGAAGAAGATTAGAAGCGACAACGGGTCCGAGTTCAAGAACCTTCAAGTGGAGGAGTTTCTTGAGGAGGAAGGGATCAAGCACGAGTTCTCCGCTCCCTACACACCACAGCAAAATGGTGTGGTAGAGAGGAAGAACAGGACGCTAATCGATATGGCAAGGACGATGCTTGGAGAGTTCAAGACCCCCGAGTGCTTTTGGTCGGAAGCCGTGAACACGGCTTGCCACGCCATCAACAGGGTCTACCTTCACCGCCTCCTCAAGAAGACGTCATATGAGCTACTAACCGGTAACAAACCCAATGTATCTTACTTTCATGTTTTTGGGAGCAAGTGCTACATTCTAGTGAAGAAAGGTAGAAATTCTAAGTTTGCTCCCAAAGCTGTAGAAGGGTTTTTATTAGGTTATGATTCAAATACAAAGGCGTATAGAGTCTTCAACAAATCATCGGGTTTGGTTGAAGTCTCTAGCGACGTTGTATTTGATGAGACTAATGGCTCTCCAAGAGAGCAAGTTGTTGATTGTGATGATGTAGATGAAGAAGATGTTCCGACGGCCGCTATACGAACCATGGCGATTGGAGACATTCGGCCACAGGAACAAGATGAACGAGATCAACCTTCTTCCTCAACAACGGTGCAACCCCCAACTCAAGACGATGAACAGGTTCATCAACAGGAGGCGTGTGATCAAGGGGGAGCACAAGATGATCACGTGATGGAGGAAGAAGCGCAACCGGCACCTCCAACTCAAGTTTGAGCGATGATTCAAAGGGATCATCCCGTCGACCAAATTCTGGGTGACATTAGCAAGGGAGTAACTACTCGGTCTCGACTAGTTAATTTTTGTGAACATTACTCTTTTGTCTCCTCTATTGAGCCTTTCAGGGTAGAGGAGGCCTTGCTAGATCCGGATTGGGTGTTGGCCATGCAGGAGGAACTTAACAACTTCAAGCGCAATGAAGTTTGGACGCTGGTGCCTCGTCCCAAGCAAAATGTTGTGGGAACCAAGTGGGTGTTCCGCAACAAACAAGACGAGCACGGAGTGGTGACAAGGAACAAGGCTCGACTTGTGGCAAAAGGTTATGCCCAAGTCGCAGGTTTGGACTTTGAGGAGACTTTTGCTCCTGTGGCTAGGCTAGAGTCCATTCGTATCTTGCTAGCATATGCCGCTCACCATTCTTTCAGGTTGTACCAAATGGATGTGAAGAGCGCTTTCCTCAACGGGCCAATAAAGGAGGAGGTGTACGTAGAGCAACCCCCTGGCTTCGAGGATGAACGGTACCCCGACCACGTGTGTAAGCTCTCTAAGGCGCTCTATGGACTTAAACAAGCCCCAAGAGCATGGTATGAATGCCTTAGAGATTTCTTAATTGCTAATGCCTTCAAGGTTGGGAAAGCCGATCCAACTCTTTTCACTAAGACATGTGATGGTGATTTGTTTGTATGCCAAATTTATGTCGATGACATAATATTTGGCTCTACTAATCAAAAGTCTTGTGAAGAGTTTAGCAGGGTGATGACGCAGAAATTCGAGATGTCGATGATGGGCGAGTTGAACTACTTCCTTGGGTTCCAAGTGAAGCAACTCAAGGACGGCACCTTCATCTCCCAAACGAAGTACACGCAAGATCTGCTAAAGAGGTTTGGGATGAAGGACGCCAAGCCCGCAAAGACGCCGATGGGAACCGATGGACACACCGACCTCAACAAAGGAGGTAAGTCCGTTGATCAAAAAGCATACCGGTCCATGATAGGTTCTCTGCTTTATTTATGTGCTAGTAGACCGGATATTATGCTTAGCGTATGCATGTGTGCTATATTTCAATCCGATCCTAAGGAGTGTCACTTGGTGGCGGTGAAGCGAATTCTTAGATATTTAGTCGCTACGCCTTGCTTCGGGATCTGGTATCCAAAGGGGTCTAACTTTGACTTGATTGGGTATTCAGATTCCGACTATGCTGGATGTAAGGTCGATAGGAAGAGTACATCGGGGACGTGCCAATTCTTAGGAAGGTCCCTGGTGTCATGGAACTCTAAGAAACAAACCTCCGTTGCCCTATCCACCGCTGAGGCCGAGTACGTTGCCGCAGGTCAGTGTTGCGCGCAACTACTTTGGATGAGGCAAACCCTCAGGGACTTTGGCTACAATCTGAGCAAAGTCCCACTCCTATGTGATAATGAGAGTGCTATCCGAATAGCGGAAAATCCTGTTGAGCACAGCCGCACAAAGCACATTGACATCCGGCATCACTTTTTGAGAGACCACCAGCAAAAGGGAGATATCGAAGTGTTTTATGTTAGCACCGAGAACCAGCTAGCCGATATCTTTACCAAGCCTTTAGATGAGAAGACCTTTTGCAGGCTGCGTAGTGAGCTCAATATCTTAGATTCGCGGAACTTGGATTGAATTGTAGCATACATGTACTTATGCCTTTGATCATGTTCATTCTGCATCTTGTTGCTTATTATGGTGCTCAAGTTGTACAAACACTCCCTGGACCTCACAAGTCCGTTGCAAAGTAATGCACATGTTTAGGGGGAGATGTGTTACAACTTGACCCTTTGAGACTAACCATATGCTTGAGTTTGCTTGATTTAGTCTCGAAGGAGAATTGAAAGGGAAAAGGTGGACTTGGACCATAAAAGACTTCCACTGCACTCCGATGAGAGGGTAACTTATTCCAAGTTCATCTCATGAACTCTTATTGCCATTTGCTCTTAATTGAAGATTTTGGTGAGGCAATGGGGTTAAAGGGCCAAGATTGATCCCGTTTTGGTGCTTGATGCCAAAGGGGGAGAAAATAAAGGCCAAAGCAATAAATGGATCAGCTACCACTTGAGAAATTTGAAAATAGTAGAGTAGAGCTTTTGGTTTGTCAAAACTCTTTTTGTTGTCTCTCTTATCAAAGTTGGCTTCTTTTGGGAGAAGCAGTAATTATGGGAAAAAGGGGGAGTTTTTGAAATCCTTGATCAATCTCTTTTGGAATGACTCTCTTTATGCTTCAACATGTGTGTTTAACTTAGAGATAGAGATTTGAGTTTGATTTGCAAAAACAAACCAAGTGGTGGCAAAGGATGATCCATATATGCCAAAATTGATTCAAAATAAATTTAAGTTTTATTTGAAGTGAGTTTGCACTTGTTCTAGTTGCTTTATGTTGTGTTGGCATAAATCACCAAAAAGGGGGAGATTGAAAGGGAAATGTGCCCTTGGGCCATTTCTAAGTATTTTGGTGATTGAGTGCCAACACATGTGCTTAATTGTGAATTTATGTACATGGATGAACAAGGTGCAAATCATGAAGTAAAGGTATGTTTCTAAGCCTTAGTACATTGGTTTTGTGTACTAATATATTTGTCTAAGTGTTAGAAACAGAAATAAGAAGAGGAGAAAAGACTTGGCTATGTGCTGCCAAGACCCAGCTCGGTCTGGAGCACCGGACTGTCCGGTGTGCACCGGACAGTGTCCGGTGCGCCAGGCTGACTCGGCTCGAACTGGCCGCTCTCGGGAAATTGGCCGACGGCGTACGGCTAAAATTCACCGGACTGTCCGGTGTGCACCGGACTGTCCGGTGAGCCAACGGTCGGCCGGGCCAACGGTCGGCCGCGCAATCTGCGCGGGACACGTGGCGGAGCCAACGGTCGGAAGACGGCACCGGACTGTCCGGTGTGCACCGGACATGTCCGGTGCGCCAACGGCTCCAGATCTTCCAACGGTCGGCAACGGTCGGAAGCGCCAGTTTTGGAAACAAATCGGGCACCGGACAGTGTCCGGTGTGCACCGGACTGTCCGGTGCCCCCGACGACAGAAGGCAAGGATGGCCTTCCGGATTTGCTCTCAACGGCTCCTAGCTGCCTTGGGGCTATAAAAGGAGCCCCTAGGCGCATGGAGGATATACAAAAGCAACCTTTGAGCATTCTTGATCATCCACACTAAGTCTCTGCGCATTCGTTTGTGTTTCTAAGTGATTCGAGCTCTGTTCTAAGTGAGAACTCTGAGATAGTCTTGTGAGCTCGATTCTTGGCCGTGTGTGTGCGCTTTTGCTGTGGATTTGTGTGTGTTGCTTCCCTCCCTTACTCTGTGCTTTCTTTGTGATCATATACTTGTACGGGCAAGAGACTCAAGTTTGTGGAGATTCCTTACGAAAGGGATAAGAAGAGAAAAGCATAACACTGTGGTATTCAAGTTGATCATTGGATCGCTTGAGAGGAGTTGAGTGCAACTCTCGTCCGTTGGGACGCCACAACGTGGAGTAGGCAAGTTTTGTACTTGGCCGAACCACGGGATAAATCACTGTGTCTTCTCTGTGTTGAATTCTTTGTGATTATCGTATTGTGCAAGACCTTCTCTCTAGCCACTTGGCAATTATCGTGCTAACACTTAACAAGTTTTTTTTGGATATAAGTTTAAGTTTTACAGGATCACCTATTCACCCCCCCCCCCCTCTAGGTGCTCTCAAGTAGTGGCAACCATGAGGGTAATGAAGATGTACCTCTTCCTCCACCTCCACCCTATACATAAGAGCAGTTTTTTGTGCAGTTTCTAGGAGCTCAAAGAAATATGGAGAATTTGCAGCGAAACATGGTAGTAGTGCTTTGCAACATTGCCGACTACACTCGCTAAGGACAGCCCCAAGGTGCGCATGAAGTCAATCAATACATCCGTTTCAAGGAATTCATGGACACTAGACCACCTGCGTTCAAGGAGGTAGGAGAACCCTTAGAAGTAGATGAGTGAATAAACACTATAGAGCAAAAGTTTCATTTGTTGAGGCTTATAGAAGATCTCAAGACTGAGTATGTGGCACACCAATTGCAGTGACCTGCAGGGATGTGGCAGTCTCATCACTACACCACATATCCTGAGAATGCCCTAATCACTTGGCAATAGTTCACGATAGCCTTCCGAGGAAACTACATTCCACCTGGTCTGATGGCAAGCAAGGTGTCTAAATTAATGAGATTGACTCAGGGTACCAAGTCAGTGATAGAGTATTTACATGCTTTCAACAACTTGTCTCGCTACGTGCCTGAGTATGCGGATACAGAAGCTAAGAAAATTGCTAGTTTCAAGAGGGGCTTGAGCCCGAAAATGATGAAGAGCATGGGAATCTCAGCTCATGTCTCCTTCAATGAGTTCATCAGTGATTGTTTGACTCAAGAGAACAACAATAATCTCTACACCATATCAAAAGGGCGTAAGAGAGCCTTGGAGTCTGCATCGTCGCAGCCTAGAACCACGGTGATGGCTTGACCTAATTACAGGCCAGTGTTACCTAGTGCAAGATTTTGCCCTCCTCCACAGAAGAAGACCCAACAATAGGGATTCAAGGGTTAGAAAGCATTCAAAGTGGCTCTGCCACATGCTAGGGCTGGACAGGGAAGCTCAACTAGAAATACCGCCCAAGTCAAGGGGCCATTCTACAACTGTGGACAAATGGGACACTTTGCGAAGTTTTTCCCTCTTCCTAAAAATAAGACTAATGTTTATCCCGCTCGTGTGCATCACACCACAACAGATGAGATTGCTGAAGGAGAGCCAGTTATGGCTGGTATGTTTCTGTGAACCATCACCCCGTTGTTGTCTTATTTGATTCTAGATCTTCTCATTCATTTATGAGTTATGCATTTGCTCATCGATATAAACTATTAGAAGAATTGGGGTATAAGTACCGAATAAGCTTAACTGGGGTTGATGTTTTGGCAAATCATCTAATAAATGGGGCAACCCTAGCGATAGCAAGTCGATGCTTTCGCTGAAATTTAATAGTCATACCAAGATTGTCCTTAGATGTAATCCTCGATGTAAGGAAAATGGACCCCGACCCATTTGTCTAAATGATTTTGGTGTTTGATGATCAACATAACCTATGGACTAATGTGTTTGCTAGTGCTTGTGTTTATAGTTCACAGGATGCAAAGAGGATTGGACCAAGGCTCTGAGGATGCAACACCTCAAAAGAAGACCTAAAAGATGCGTAGAAGTCCAAGACTCAAGAACAAAAGAAGCCCAAAAGAAACATTGAAGAAATCCATGAAGTGGGCAGTTAGCTCGTGCTCTGGTGGCGCACCAGATAGTGAACAATACATGTCCAGTGCACACCGGACTGTCCGATGAGGCACAGGGCAGTCTACGCAGAGAGCCCGCAACCAGAGGCTCTCGGGGCTGTAGCACCATATTGTCCTGTGTGCACCGGACAGTCTAGGCAACAGTCAGATCCAACAGTCGACAGTCGGCTGACATGGCCAAGGCACCGGACATGTCTAGTGTGCACTAGACTGTCCGGTGCGCCCGACGACAGAGCAGCCAAGTTTCTGTCCAACGGCTAGAATTGTGGGGGAGGCTATAAATACCCCACCAACCGACCATTTGAAGGTATGGGAGCCCAAGCAACATACCAAAACATATTGTAGATATTCCCAAGTGCTCATACACCCAAGTGATTAATAGAATCACTCAGTGATTAGCATAGGTGCTTTGCGAAGAGCTTAGGTTAGTTAGAACGCATATGTGTTTGCTCTAGGTGAATCCTAGTTAATTGAGTGAGTTTAGAAAAATCACACACCCCTCGGCTCTTGCGCGTGTCGTTGTAATTGTACCGAGTGGGCGAGAGTCTTGCGAGACCGTGACAACCAAGTTTGTGTCACGGTCGCCACCATGTACCAGAGGGAACGAGGCCCGCAACATTTCGGTTGGAAGCTCTATAGTGGAGACGGTGGGGAGCATCCAAGAGGAGCTTGAAGCGGAGCACCACTTGCGCGTGGAGAAGGCCCGCAGCTCTCTACGGAGTTACTCAACCGAGGTGCTTGGCCCTCGTGTGGGCTACCCTTTGCGTAGGGGCACCAACGAGGATTAGTCAGGACCTTGCGTGGTTGCGGATACCTCGGTAAAAATACCGACATCATCCACGAGAGTTTGCATCTCTACCTTGCTCTTTGCCTTTCGCATTTATATTGAGTAATTAAGTTTCAATCTCCTCTTTCTAGTTAGAATATTTAGGTTTTGCGGTAGAGATAGCAACACTTAGACGAAACCTAGCTTGCACATTCTAGATTGTTTATTTGCATAGGTTTTTCTCTAGGGATTTAATTGTCTCCTAGTTTAGAGATAGTTTTTAGAAGTCCTAATTCACCTTCCTCTTAGGCATCATTGTTTCCTACAAGTGGTATAATAACTGGTTTGGCTCATTTGAAACATTTTAGCTTCACCGCTAATCGAACCGACGCTTTTTAGAGGAAGGGGATGGATACCCATAGGCCACCACACTTCGACGGCACTAACTTCCCACATTATAGTGCTAGAATGGCTTGTTAGCTAGAGGCTGTTGATCTAGGTGTTTAGAGAGTCACTCGTGATCGGATGAAACCACCTAAAAATTCCAAGATGCTCACCACGAGTAAGGAAAAAGAAATTCATTTGAATGCTAGAGCCAAAAATTGCTTGTATGAATCTCTTAGCATGTAAATTTTCAATCAAGTTTTTATATTAAAAACTGCTAATGAGATTTGGCTAAAATTGCATGAGCTCCATGATGGCACATCCAATATCCGTGAGCAAAAACATTGCCTAGTCTCAAATTATTACAATTCTTTTGCTATGAAAGATAAAGAGCTTGTTAGAGACATGTATTCTCGTTTGAATCTAATCATCAATGTGCTCAATTCTATTGGAATTAGTAAGTTAGGTGATGTAGACATTGTGAGGAAGATTATCTCCCTACTACCACAACAAAGATATGGGAGCATCATCACCATTCTTTACAACATGGAGGACTTGAGTACAATGACCCCAATAATTGTGATCGGAAAGATTGTGGCATTTGAAATGTCGCGAAAGATGGGTCAAGAGGAGCCAACTTCTTCAAGGCCATATGCTTTTGCATGTGATGAAAAGAAAGGCAAGAAGAAGGCGCCCACTCCAAGCTCCTCAAGTGAAGAAGAGGAAGAAGAAGAATGTGATGATGAAGAATATGATCAACCCTCAACATCATCCTCCGAGGACGAAGAAACAATTCGACACGTCGGAAAGGTAATGAGGATGATTTGCAAGATTAATCTAATGGGTGTACCCCTGCAGGTCGAGGATCTTCTCTTTAACATTGACAGGAAAAGGCAAAGAAAGAGAGGATGCTTCGCATGCGAGGAGAAGGGACACTTCATGGACAACTATCCAAATATGGCCAAACCCACAAAGAGGAGGAGCAAAGGCAAGGTGCTTACAAGTGTCAAAACTTGGGATGACTCCTCAAGCGAAGATGAACCTCCAAGGACACACAACCACCAATCTTCATCTTCACGGTCATCACACAAATGCCTTATGGCAAGAGGTAAAACAAGTATCCCATCCTCTAGTGATGATAGTGATGATGAATGTGATGATAAGGGAAAACCCTCTAGTGATGATGCATGACGATAAATTTTTTGAGGATGTCTGCACTAAACAAAAGGCACAACTTAAAACTTTGAAAAATAAGTTGATTAGCTCTCAAAATGATTATAAATGTTTGTTAGAAAAATTTAAAATATTTGCAAATTTAAATTGTGAGCTAACAACTAAAATCGAGCAATTAGAGTCTAATGCTCCATCATCAACTACCGATGATAGCCTTATCAAAAAAAGATGAAAAACTTAAGGCTGAGTTAGCTAGCTCTCATGAAGCCATTGAAAACTTGCTAGAGAAAATAGAAATTATTAGCATACACAATAATGAGTTGACTGCTAAGCTAGAAAACATTGGTAGCACCCTAGGAGCATCTTTAATTGAAATTTCTGAAATCATTAAGAAAGATGTTTCTACTTCTTGCTTTGATTTAATTGATGATTCTAATCCCTGCAATCAAGTTCTTGTTAAGAATGTTGTTATAGAAACATGTTCATATGGGATTGCAATGGAGAATGAGCAATTAAAGCAAGAGGTGGCTCGCCTTGGCAAGGCCTTGTATGACAAGAAAGGCAAAGCCAAACAAATCCAACCTCAATAGGATAACACCACTGCGGGAGTGAACAAGCCAATGGAGGGAGAAAATGTGATTTGTAGGCTATGCCACAAGGAAGGCCACAAGTCTTACCAATGCAAGGCGAAGACGGGGGATAAGCAAAAGCAAGAGCTCAAGCCAACAAACAAAATCTCCACACCTACATCAACAAGATGGACAAAAAGACCGCTACACCATATTTGATCAAGAAGAAAAAGAATGGAAAGGTGATAGCAATCAAGGCCAATAAGCAAGCCAACAAAGGAAAAGGGACCAAACACATCTGGGTGCCAAAGGAGATTATCTCAACCATGAAAAACACCAAGAAGGTTTGGATCCCAAGAGGGAAGTGAGAAGTCCGAAGGACTTTGGGGAATTTTGAGACTTGGCAAAATTGAGATGTATATCATGGGATGCATCATATTGGATCGATTCTATTGCCAAGTGGGTTAGTGAAAATTTTGGACCCAAGTTCCCCACCCATGACTAAGGTAACTAGATTTATTGCATTTTTCTTAGATATGCATATCTATTTTCTCATATCTAGTTTTTACCTTACATGCCTAGTTTTACATGTGGTATCTACTTTTGATTATAATTGCATGCATACTAGGTCAATCATATGGTAGGAATGCTCTTTTTCAATTCATACTCTTGAGCAAACCTACATGATTTAAAATGTTTAGTCAAGAACGACACATAGCTTATTTAACAATCCTAAGTAAATGATACTAAAACTTCAAAGTTTATATCCTACTTGTGGTATTCTCCAAGTGGTGTCATTTTGACTTATATGTGCCAAAGGTCGGATTATAGATAATTTACCCCTCTTGATATCAAAATCAAAGTGCATGTCTCCTACAAATATTCAAAACTTGTATGCACACTTTCAGGGGGAGGTTACTCTATAATCTATGTCTTTGAGACTAATACTTGTTTTTAAGTCTATTATATGTAGTAAGTCTCATTGAAGGAAAATGGAGTCCCCGGACAAAGATAATAAGCTTCCACTACAAATCTATAAGAATTTTCAAAATCTTCAATTGGTGCCACAAGTGGTTTCATTCCACAATTGGTATCATTTACATGTCTTCTCCATATTTTTTATTAAACTATATTTCATATCTTATGCTTCCCATGTTGCTATAAATGCATATGTTGTTAAAATATATTTTTACCTATGTATAGGAGGAGTTAGTCTAATCAAATTATATCTTGCACCTCTCTTTCTCATGTGCTTTTCCTAAGTAGAGGATCTTAGACATGGGGAATATATCTTTGTCTATGACAAATGGGGAGAACACTCTTTTAGGGGGAGTAATCTTTTAGAGCTACAACTGGAAAAGCTTTTAGAGGGCAAGTCTTATTTGCTTCCTATATGCTTTTAATGTCTTCCTTTTCGGTGTTTGATTCCAAAGGGGGAGAAGTTTTAGGGACCAAAGCAACTCAAAATATATCAAACACCAAACACCACCCAATTTATTTTTTTACAATCATGATCTTACAAGTGGGTTTGGTTCTACAAGTATCTTTGGTCTAAAACAGGAAGTATGTGGATTATGGAGTTAAGGGGAGGCTTAAGTCCATAATCTCACATTGTGGGGACATTCATGCATCTAAGCAAGTAGACTGCATATTTAATCAAAATGTTTGTTATATTTGCTTGCTTTGGTTGTGTTGTCATCAATCACAAAAAGGAGAGATTGTAAGTAAAATGGATTCTGGTCCATTTGTCTAAATGATTTTGGTGTTTGATGATCAACATAACCAATGGACTAATGTGTTTGCTAGCGTTTGTGTTTATAGTTCACAAGATGCGAAGAGGATTGGACTAAGGCACTGAGGATGCAACACCTCAAAATTAGACCTAAAAGATGCGTAGAAGTCCAAGACTCAAGAACAAAAGAAGCCCAAAAGAAATAGTAAAGAAATCCATGAAGTGGGTAGTCAGCCAGTGCTCTGGTGGCGCACCGGATTGTCCGGTGAGACACCAGGCAGTCTGCGTAGAGAGCCCGCAACCAGGGGCTCTCAAGGTTGTAGCACCGAACTGTCTGGTGTGCACCGGATAGTCTAGACAATGGTCAGATCCAACGGTTGACTGCTACAGACCTCAACGGTCGGCTGACGTGGCCCGGGCATCGGACATGTCCGGTGTGCACCGGACTGTCTGGTGCGCCCGACGACAGAGCAGTGAGCTTTCTGTCCAACGGCTAGAATTGTGGGGGAGGTTATAAATACTCCACCAACCAGCCATTTGAAGGTGTGGGAGCCCAAGCAACATACCAAGACATATTGTAGACATTCCCAGATGCTCATACACCCAAGTGCTTAATAGAATCACTCGGTGATTAGCGTAGGTGATTTGCGAAGTGTTTAGGTTAGTTAGGCTACTTATGTGCTTGATTTAGGTGAATCCTAGTTAATTGAGTGAGTTTAGAAAAACCAAACAACCCCTCGGCTCTTGCGCAAGCCATTTTAATTGTACCGAGTGGGGAGAGAGTTTTGCGAGACCATGATAACCGAGTTTGTGTCACAGCCGCCATCGTGTACTGGAGGGAACGAGGCTCGCGGCATTCCGGCCGGAAGCTCGATAGTGGAGATGGCGGGGAGCGTCTGAAAGGAACCGAAAGCGGAGCACCACTTGCGTGTGGAGAAGGCCCGCGTCTCTCTACGGAGTTACTCGACTGAGGTGCTTGGCCCTCGCATGGGCTGCCCTTTGTGTAGGGTCACCAACGAGGATTAGTCGGGACCTTGCGTGGTTCTAGATACCTCGGTAAAAATACCAGTGTCATCCACGAGAGTTTGCATCTCTACCTTGCTCTTTACCTTTCGCATTTATATTGAGTAATTAAGTTTCAATCTCCTCTTTCTAGTTAGAATATTTAGGATTGAAACTTAGGCTTTGCGGTAAATATAGCAACACTTAGACAAAACCTAGCTTGCACATTCTAGATTGTTTATTTGCATAGGTTTTGCTCTAGGGATTTAATTGTAGCCTAGTTTAGAGATAGTTTTTAGAAGTCCTAATTCACCCCCTCTTAGGTGTCACTGTTTCCTACACTTGAGATGGATTGGATGAACGAGTGGGTGTTATCCGAAACACCACAACACGAACCATTTCACTTAGGGAGCCATGGGGTACCGAGATGTTCTAGGTGACCTTACCCCACCGCCTTGAGTTAACCAGTGTCTCTTTTGCAACCCAAGTGACTTCCATAGAAGAAATACCAGTGGTATGTGGATTCCTAGATGTTTTCCTGAAGATTTACCGGAACTCTCACCTAAGTGAGATGTGAAATTTTCCATAGAACTTGGTACCCGGTACAACACCAATCTCTCAAAGACCTTATAGGATGCCACCCAATGAACTGGCAGAGCTAAATGTTCGACTGAAGGAGTTGCTGGATAAAGGATTAATCAGACCCAGCACATCAAAATGGGGTTGTCTGGCACTATTTGTAAAAGAAGAAGGATCAATCCTTAAGAATGTGCGTAGATTATCACCCACTCAATGTAGTAACTGTTGGGGGCCTTCGTCCTCCGAAGGTCCTCAAAAACATGGTTTGACAATGTTTTCCAAGTGGTTTATGTGAACAGGTATCTTCGGACTCAGAATTATGAACATGAAGTACGGTCAGGACGAAGCCTGAACCAGACGAAGGGGGATTAAAATGGAGGACGGGCTGATTACCAAGCTCCACGAAGGATGGTGCACAGCCGAAGCTGTGCACAGGGAAGCTTCGTCGCGATAGCAGAGAGGGGAACCGACTTAAAGATGAAAAGACTACTTGGGCCTTGACAGATTTCCATAAGTCATCGGCAAATGTAATGGACATGAATGTAATTTTACGTGGGCTGCGTCCCGCGTCTATAAATAGATGAACAGTACTCCCGTACTGTTCACGCTGACTTGGCATATGCTTTTGCGTCACGCTTGTACTTTTTACCTTCTCTCAGGACCGAAGGTACATTTGTAATTTGAAATCATTTCTATTTCTCCATGTTAATAAAATAGAAATGATTCTATGATGATGTCTATATTATATTTCATGCTTTATATGAATCCTTCGTCATTACTTGTTATATTTACGAAGGTATGTCTCTTATGACCTTCGTCCGAAACTCATTATTTCCCGAAGGGACATAATGCTTCGAAGGACGAAGGACTTTAACACTTAACACTTTTTATGTTGCCTTGTTCTTAACTCTTAGCATTTGAGAACAAGTCCCCAACATTGGCGCCCACCTCCGGTGAACTCACTTCCACTTCGAGTTTTTTGAACACCTTCGGAAGCTATAGACCTTCGCTATGGCGCCGAAGAAAGCTTCAGCGACTGGGGCTGCAGCACTGCAACCGCTAGACCCCAACCAGGAGACCGTCTCTCTTCGGGAGGCCCGAAGCCAGAAGAGGAAGGCCGTCAGCCCGACGCTTCAGGAGGATGAACTAGACCAAGAAATCAGGGATATGGAGATGCTTCATCAACAGGTGCAGAGGAAAAAGGAAAAGATGGCCAGGCTAGCTGAGCTGCAAAGGCAGATAGACGAAGCCTCTGAAGAAGTTCGCCATCTTACCCGCGATGAGCAGAACAAAAGGCCTCAGCAAAAAGACCTTCATCAGGAGGGCTTCTTCAACGAAGATGACTGGTATGACAATTTCCATCATGGAAATTTTGTTTTCGATGATGCCTCTCCTCTGTCCGCTGAGCTGCAGGCTACACCCTGGCCTCCATCCTATAAGCCACCCCAGCTTCCCATGTTCGACGGCCACTCAGACCCGAAGCAGTTCTTGATGAGCTACGAAGCAACAGTGTCTTCGTATGGGGGCAATGCTGCAGTCATGGCAAAGTCCTTCGTTATGGCCGTCAGGAGTGTTGCTCAGACCTGGTATTCCTCCCTTCGACCAGGAACGATCACTTCATGGCAGAAGCTGAAGGATATGTTGTTAACCAGCTTTCAAGGATTTCAGACGAAGCCGGTCACTGCTCAAGCCTTGTTCCAGTGCACTCAGGATCATGAAGAATACCTTCAGGCGTATGTCCGAAGGTTCTTGCGTTTGAGGGCGCAAGCACCAACGGTGCCCAATGAAATTGTCATCGAAGCCATGATCAAGGGGCTTCGTCCTGGACCTGCAGCTCAATACTTTGCTAGGAAGCCTCCTCAAACTCTGGAGAAGCTGCTCCAAAAGATGGACGAGTACATTCGTGCCGACAATGACTTTCGCCAAAGAAGGGAGGAGGCTTTCCGATTTTCTGAAATGACCAGGGGCTTCGGAGGAAGATTTTATCCGAGTCATGTCAGGTCCATCCACAACTCCACTCAAAGTGATGATAAGGGGAGTCAGCAGAACAGACCGCAGAGCTCTTCACAAGCTTCGGGGCAACAGCAAACTTTCTTTCGGCCACCAGCTCCAAGAGGCAGGGGCGCCAGGGGCTTCGGCGGAAGATTTGGAGATCAACCAAGGAGGGTATTTTGCTTATTTTGTGGTGAAAACAAGGGTCATACCACCAGGATGTGCCATGTTACCATCCAGAAACAAAAGGAGCTAGCAGAAGCTGCAGCGCAACAGGGCCAGCCGAAGCAGGTCATGCATACTGCTTCGTACCATCAGCCTTACATCCCGGAATACGTGGGCAACCACCCTGCAGTTTCCGTAGCTTCGGCGAGTCAACCTCAAGCTTCATGGCAATAGCTCCCGCCCCCACCTCCGCTGCAACAAGGCCAACAGCCAGAAGGGAGTCAATATGTTCCGCACCAAAGGGATCTCAGAGAGCAATCTGAAGCTCGCACAGTCAATAGTACTGTGCCAGAGTCGAAGCACATTTATTGACAAATATCCTACTTTGATAGCAGTCTTTTTCGTTTAGTTCTATTTTTTGTGTGATAAAGAACATTTCAGTTTTCATGTAATAGTTTCGTGGTTGGTTATCAGGAAAACCTATCTTCTCCACAGGCTTAAGTTGCTGAAGCTTAAAAATTTGCGGTAACATGGAGGACCTTCGAATTATTAAAAATCCTTCGAAGCAACAAAAAGTCGTTCTAAGGAACGCAGAGTAAGTTGCCGAAGTTACAAAAAGCCGTTCCAAAGGGAGCGCAGTGTAAGTTTTTTGCTCCAAAGACGTTCCTAAGGGAATGCAGAGCATACAGCGAAAAGTCAACGCTGATACCGCCTAAAGTAAAAGGCGAAGAAGCTCCAAAGACGTTCCTAAGGGAATGCAGAGCTTACAGCGAAAAGTCAACGCTGATACCGCCTAAGTAAAAGGCGAAGAAGCTCCAAAGACGTTCCTAAGGGAATGCAGAGCTTACAAAGATATTTTGTGTGTATCTTCGGAACAAACGTCATTTGCATAACATAACATCATCATATCATTTTGCATAGCATAAGCATCATACATCATGTTGCATATGGCAAAAGAAGGGGACACAGTATCAACCTTCGAAAGGATGCTTTGACAAAGTGCAAATTGTGTAAAGTCACGAGGATAATCTTTGGAGTGTACAGCTTCGGAGAATGTTTTCACGAAGCGTGGATGTGATTCATCAGAATAGTTTTAACGGAGAATGTCTTCTTCACGAAGCATGAAAAGAAGGGAAGGTGTTTTTTCGCCGAAGGCTCAAAAATGGTATGTATGTAGAATTTCATGCATCGTAAAGAATTGAATAATGAAAAGAGACTTGTATATTACATTCAAATGTACAAAATATTACATAGATCACACTTCAAATGTTTTTTCTAATAACACCTAGTCTTCTCTTAATACTACTTCGGCAGCCTCATTTAGAAGTTGTTCAACAACTTTATCCATGATAGCTTCGGCCATTTGTTTAATTTCGTCATCCCCTTTTGTGTGAGGGTCACCAGACGATCCAGCAGTTTCTGAGGGAAGAGAATATTTCTGCATTACTATTACAAACCGCGAACAAAGTTTGAAATAAAAATTACAACACAATAAGAACGGCTAATTAATACCTATTTGCCCTTCGGGCTCTGTACTTTTTTCGGCAACTTCTGTCACTTTCCTAGCATCATGGATGCCTTTTTCACTCCTTTGAATGATTTCTTGCGCCATTTCTCGGCCGCCGTTGTCCCAGACATCAGTAAAGAATTTGCCACCAACCATGCTTGCTTCGGCCGAGGGGTCTTTGATATCTTCGGAGGATAAGGCAGCTTCGGACTGAGCTAAAGATTTTACATGCCCGCAACCTTTCTTCTCCAAGACAGTAGCAACTCCCCTGGCGCCCGAAAAAGCGCAGATGTCGCCGCGGCTACTCAGGATTTCCTCGAAGGCCTCTGCTTCGTGACTAATCCATTCCAGTGGACCTTCGGGATTGCCTCTTGAGAAATTCTCTTCACTGGAAAATGCGCCCACGCTGGCGAAGCTGGTTTTAATTTTCTTTACGCATTCCATGGATTTTTCGTAGCATTTTTTCTTAGAAGACCGAAGCTCTTCCACGGTTGCTTCCAAATGATCAGCCCATTGATCGCTACATTCCCGTCTTGTTTCTTCAAGTATGCGTTCTTCTTTCGCCCGGGCTAGTTGCTTCTGAAGATCTTTAATCTCGCGTCCGTGAGCTTCGGCCTGAACCTTTGCAGCAGCTTCGTCCTTTTTTATCTTGTCTACTAATGAAAGCAGAATTTTATCTTTTTCTAGAGCTTCGTTTCTCAGTTTAATAACTTCTGAACGTAAATTGTTGAACGCAATTTTGTAGCTTTCATCTTCGGCACTCTTTTGTGCTCTTAATGCGTTGCTTAGGATTAAACCCTATACGAAAAAGAATCCATATAAGAATAAAAGAATGAATTACGCAATAAAAAATTTTTTCAAGCGTCTAATTCCCATACCTTTAAGCTATTGTACGCAAGACTGTCCGCGAGATCTTCCTTCGTCATAGCACATAATCCAGCTTCGAGCTTCGGGAAACCCATACTTCTAGCCATTTCCCGGCAGACAGATAATTCTTTGTTATCAGGGAGGCAGTATAGGAAGTCATCTTCATTTGTCCCATTGAACACTACTGCCCCCTTCGGATACTTTAACTCTCTAGCATAGTGATTTGCTTCATAAGTCTCTTCTTCAGATAATTTCTTCCCCGAAGCATGTCGCACGATGTAATCGCATGTGCTGGAAGGAGCTTCGGGGGCGACAGTGTCAATTTCTTCAACCAAAACTGGTTCTGATATTTTCTCGGATTGTTCCTTGGTGGGCTCTGAAGGCCCAGCTTCAGTTTCAGCTTGTTGTTTCGAAGTTTCGGTAGACGCTTCAGCAAGTTCAACAGTCTTTTTTGGAGTTGTGCTTGAAGACTTAATTGTTTCCAAGACATCTAGTACGTTCACCATTCTTTTTCTTTTTGGGGTCACCAATGGGCCCTTTTGGTTTTTTATTGTTTCGACATTTGCTGAAGGACTTAAGATTTCCGATGCTTTTGGCCCTTCAATCTTCGGTTTTTCTACTTTTTCTGCCGAAGGCGCTTCAGTTTTCTCTTCTATCTTCAGCACTGGAGCTGGTTCTGTAGCTTCAGAGGCCAAAGAGACTTCACCAATAAACTCTGGCACTGTGGCCGGCTCAATAAAACGCGCTCGGTGGGTGAGCACCTTCATCTTTTTCCTTTGTGGTGCTGGCTCACTAGTAGCACTCGTGGTAGCTTCTGTCGCAGGAGAAGTATTTTTTCTTTTGCGACCCAATACCGGATAGTGATAGTCAGGGTAGACAAACCCGACTGCGTCAAATACCCGGTTGAGCCTTTTCTTCTTTCGGCCTCCGAAGGCTGCTGATAACGCAGTATTCTCGGCCTTCGAATATGCCCCAAGCAGTTCGTCACTTAGTGTTTCAATGCTTTTCAACCAGTCATCATCAGGTTCAACAAACTTATCCGCATATTTGAATGTGTATTTCAGTCTGACCAGTCCGCCTTCGTCGGACTCTTTGATGGTCTCCTTCGGCATTTCCCACTTTCCTGCAAGTGGCCACACCCTGAAGGCAATATGCTCTTGGACCAAGTCCCTTGTCCCAATGAAAGAGCAGATTACGCCGAAGGCTCTTTGGCATTCCTCGGCTGCTTCATCCATTTCAACCTTCGGCCTTCGTAGTCCGAAGCGTTGCCAGATGGGGCGCATAATGATATTCTTGACATCTTCTTGCGCTGCTAAGTCATTCTTTACATAGAACCACTCTGTCATCCAGGCTCCGGGCCACCTCTTCCGAAAAGTTGGCACAGGGCGGCTTCACCCAGAGCGGGCACCGAAGCTGTAACACCCAAAGTTGTTGTGATATTGTTCTTTCCCCCAGGGCTTCGTCTCGTATAACAACTCATGAATGTTGCAAAAGCTTTTAGCATTTGGTTCTAAACCTTGGCTTCTTGCAGCCCAGACAAACATCCCCATTCTTATGATAGCTTCGGGAGTAATTTGATGAAGGTAGACTTGAAATGTTTTCAGTACTTCAACAACAAAGTTGCTTAGGGGGAATCGAAGCCCAGCCTTGAGAAAGCTTCGGAAGATTACGACTTCATCTTCTTCGGGGGTGGGAGAAGTCTTTTCTCCAGCATCAGCCCTCACAATAGATATATCTCGAAAATACCGCCCCCTCATATTATCAATATGACTCTGCTTAATATTGGTTTTCCCGAAAACCGTGTGGCTTGGCCGCCATGGTCGATCTTCGGACTCTTCCCCACCACTTTCTACATCATAACTGTCGCTGTCACCAGTATCTTCGGACAAACCTTCAAGAATCTCCTTAGTGATTTTCTCCGTATTGGTCTCCGCCATCGCTATAAGGAACCCCAAGTTCTTCTCTTCGTCGAGACTCAGCTTCGTCTCAGCAGGGATCTTCTTACCTTCAGACATCTTCGGAAACGCTAAAAACTGTTTTCAAGGCCGAAGCTTCAAAAACAAAAAGATCAACAAATCTTAGTGCACAAGAGCTAAAAATTTAGTGGGCCGAAGCAAATGGCAAGTGTGCGTACCAAATAAGTTTGCGGTATGATCTTATTTATACCCCCAGAGCGTTGAAAATTGAAAGACCCCGCTTGTCAGTGAATGTTGCTATTCTAGCAAAGGGAAGGTGTTTTTTCGGACCTTCGGCTCAAGGCCTTCGTCCATATCGCAATCTGAATTTATCATTAACAAATTAATATTGCGAGGGGCTACTGTTGGGGGCCTTCGTCCTCCGAAGGTCCTCAAAAACATGGTTTGACAATGTTTTCCAAGTGGATTATGTGAACAGGTATCTTCGGACTCAGAATTATGAACATGAAGTACGGTCAGGACGAAGCCTGAACCAGACGAAGGGGGATTAAAATGGAGGACGGGCTGATTACCAAGCTCCACGAAGGATGGTGCACAGCCGAAGCTGTGCGCAGGGAAGCTTCGTCGCGATAGCAGAGAGGGGAACCGACTTAAAGATGAAAAGACTACTTGGGCCTTGACAGATTTCCATAAGTCATCGGCAAATGTAATGGACATGAATGTAATTTTACGTGGGCTGCGTCCCGCGTCTATAAATAGATGAACAGTACTCCCGTACTGTTCACGCTGACTTGGCATATGCTTTTGCGTCACGCTTGTACTTTTTACCTTCTCTCAGGACCGAAGGTACATTTGTAATTTGAAATCATTTCTATTTCTCCATGTTAATAAAATAGAAATGATTCTATGATGATGTCTATATTATATTTCATGCTTTATATGAATCCTTCGTCATTACTTGTTATATTTACGAAGGTATGTCTCTTATGACCTTCGTCCGAAACTCATTATTTCCCGAAGGGACATAATGCTTCGAAGGACGAAGGACTTTAACACTTAACACTTTTTATGTTGCCTTGTTCTTAACTCTTAGCATTTGAGAACAAGTCCCCAACAGTAACAATCAAGAACAAGTACCCATTGCCTCGTATTGACATTCAGTTTGATCAATTGGCTAAGGCTAATGTATTTTCCAAGATCGATCTTAGGTCGGGATACAACTAAATTAGAATCAGACCTTAGGATATTCCAAACGACGCGTTTTCCATCAGGTACGGGTTGTATGAGTATCTCATCATGTCTTTTGGCTTGACGAATACTCTACATACTTATGTATTTGATGAATTTGGTCTTGAAAGGGAAATGTGCCCTTGGGCCATTTCCAAGTGTTATGGTGATTTAGTGTCCAATACAAGTGCCTAAGTATCAAATGGTGGACAAAGTACAAATCAAGTATAAAGGTATGTTTCTTAGACTTAGTACATTGTTTTTGAGACTAATGTATTGTGTCTAAGTGCTGGAAACAGGAGAAATCGAATTGGAAGAGAGATGGCTTTGTTCAGCCAAAAGTCAGCTCTGTCTGGGTGCACCGGACAGTGTCCGGTGGTGCACTGGACAGTGTCCGGTGCCCCAAGCTGGCTCAGGCGAACTTGCTGCTCTCGGGAAGTGATTAACGGTGTACGGCTAAAATTCACCGACTGTCCGGTGTGCACCGGACTGTCCGGTGAGCCAACGGTCGGCCGGGCCAACGGTCGGCCGCGCGATCTGCGCGGGACACGTGGCCGAGCCAACGGTCGGGAGGGGAGCACCGGACAGTGTCCGGTGCACCAACGGCTCCAAAGCGCCAACGGTCGGCTTCGCCAAATAAGGAAGGAGATCCGCACCGGACAGTGTCCGGTGCGCCAGTCGACAAAAGGCAAGAAATGCCTTCCTGGAATGCACTCAACAGCTCCTAGCTGCCTTGGGGCTATAAAAGGGACCCCTACGCGCATGGAGGAGTACACCAAGCATTCTCAAAGCATTCCTAAGCACTAAGACATCGATTCCGCGCTTTTGATTCCTTGTGATAGCAATTAGAGCTCTAGTTGAGTTGTGAACTCATTGAGTCGTGTTGTGAGCTCTTGTTGCGACTTGTGTGCGTGGTGTTGCTGTGATTTCTTGTCTTGAGTGTGTTGCTCATCCCTCCCTTACTCCGTGCTTCTTTGTGAATTTCATGTGTAAGGGCGAGAGGCTCCAAAGTGTGGAGATTCCTCGCAAACGGGATATAGTAAAGCAAGCAAAACACCGTGGTATTCAAGTAGGTCTTTGGACCGCTTGAGAGGGGTTGATTGCAACCCTCGTCCGTTGGGACGCCACAACGTGGAGTAGGCAAGCGTTGGTCATGGCCAAACCACGGGATAAACCACTGTGCCATCTCTGTGATTGATCTCTTGTGGTTGTTGTGTTTTGTTGAAACTCCTCTCTAGCCACTTGGCATTATTGTGCTAACGTCTAATCAAGTTTTTGTGGATTAAGTTTCAAGTTTCACAGGATCACCTATTCACCCCCCCCTCTAGGTGCTCTCAATTGGTATCAGAGCCGTTCTCTTCACAAAGGGACTTGTTGGGGACTTGTTCTTAAATGCTTCGGTCTTGAGAGAAGGTAAAAAGTACGAGCGTGACGCAAAAGCAAATGCCAAGTCAGCGTGAACAGTACGGGAGTACTGTTCACCTATTTATAGACGCGGGACGCAGCCCACGTAAAATTACATCCATGTCCATTACATTTCACAATGACTTATGGAAATCTGTTAAGGTCCACGTAGTCTTTTCATCTTTAAGTCGGTTCCCCCCTCTGCTATCGCGACGAAGCTTCCCTGCGCACAGCTTCGGCTGTGCACCACCCTTCGCAGAGCTTGGTAATCAGCTCGTCCTTCGTCTGGTTCAGGCTTCGTCCTGACCGTGCTTCATGTTCATGATTCTGAGTTCGAAGGTACCTGTTCACATAATCCACTTGGAAAACATTGTCAAACTATGTTTTTGAGGACCTTCGGAGGACGAAGGCCCCCAACAGTAGCCCCTCGCAATATTAATTTGTCAATGATAAATTCAGATTGCGAAATGGACGAAGGCCCTGAGCCGAAGGTCCGAAAAAACACCTTCCCTTTGCTAGAATAGCAACACTCACTGACAAGCGGGGTCTTTCAATTTTCACCGCCCCGGGGATATAAATAAGATCATACCGCAAACTTATTTGGTACGCACAGTTGCCATCTGCTTCGGCCTACTAAATTTTTAGCTCCTGTGCACTAAGATTTGCTGATCTTTTTGATTTTGAAGCTTCGGTCTTGGAAACAGTTTTTTAGCGCTTCCGAAGATGTCTGAAGGTAAGAAGGTCGCTGCTGAGACGAAGCTGAGTCTTGACGAAGAAAAGAACTTGGGGTTCATTATGGCGATGGCGGAGACCAATACAGAGAAAATCACCAAGGAAATTCTTGAAGGTCTGTCCGAAGATACTGATGACAGCGACAGCTTTGATGTGGAAAGTGGTGGGGAAGAGGCCGAAGATCGACCGTGGCGACCAAGCCACACAGTTTTTGGGAAAACCACTATCAGGCAGAGTCATATTGATAATATGAGGGGGCGATATTTTCGAGATATATCTATTGTGAGAGCTGATGCTGGGGAGAAAACTTCTCCCACCCCCGAAGAAGATGAAGTCGTTATCTTCCGAAGCTTTCTCAAGGCAGGGCTTCGATTCCCTCTGAGCAACTTTGTTGTTGAGGTACTAAAGACATTTCAAGTCTATCTGCATCAAATTACTCCCGAGGCCATCATAAGAATGGGGGTGTTTGTCTGGGCTGCGAGAAGCCAAGGTTTGGAACCAAACGCTAAAAGCTTCTGCAACATTCATGAGTTATTATACGAGACGAAGCCCTGGGGAAAAGAGCAATATCACAACAACTTTGGGTGTTACAGCTTCGGCGCCCGCTCCGGGTCAAGCTGCCCTGTGCCGACCTTTCGGAAGAGGTGGCCCGGAGCCTGGATGACTGAATGGTTCTATGTAAAGAATGACTTAACAGCGCAAGAAAATGTCGAGAGTATCATTATGCGCCCCATTTGGCAACGCTTCGGACTTCGAAGGCCGAAGGTTGAAATGGATGAAGCGGCCGAAGAATGCCAAAGGGCCTTCGGGGTAGTCTGCTCTTTTATTGGGACAAGGGACTTGGTCCAAGAGCACATTGCCTTCAGGGTATGGCCACTTGCGGAAAAGTGGGAAATGCCGAAGGAAACCATCAAAGAGTCCGACGAAGGCGGACTAGTCAGATTAAAATACACATTTAAATATGGGGACAAATTTGTTGAACCTGATGACGATTGGTTGAAAAGTATTGAAATATTAAGTGACGAACTTCTTGGGGCGTATTCGAAGGCCGAGAACACTGCACTATCAGCGGCCTTCGGAGGCCGAAAGAAGAAAAGACTCAACCGTGTTTTTGACGCAGTCGGGTTTATCTACCCTGACTATCACTATCCGGTGTTGGGTCGCAAAAGGAAAAATACTTCTCCTTCAACAAAAGCTACCACGAGCGCTACTAGCGGGCCAGCGCCTGAAAGGAAAAAGATGAAGGTGCTTACCCACCCAGTGCGTTTTATTGAGCCGGCCACAGTGCCAGAATTTATTGGTGAAGTCTCTTTGGCCTCTGAAGCTACCGAACCAGCTTCAGTGCCGAAGATGGAAGAAAAGACTGAAGCGCCTTCAGCGGAAAAATCAGAGAAACCGAAGGTTGACGAGCCAAAAATGTCTGAAATCTTAAGTCCTTCGGTAAATGTCGAAGCAATAAAAAACCAAAAGGGCCCATCGGTGACCCCAAAAAGGAAAAGAATGGTAAACGTACTAGATGTCTTGGAGACAATTAAGTCTTCAAGCACAACTCCAAAAAAGAGTGTTGAAGTTGCTGAAGCTTCTACTGAAGCTTCGACGCAACAAGCTGAAGCTGAAGCTGGGCCTTCAGAGCCCTACAAGGAGCAACCTTTGGAAGCCGAAGCAATAAAAACATCAGAACCAGTTTTAGTTGAAGAAATTGACACTGCCATCCCCGAAGCTCCTGCCAGCATATGCGATTACATTATACGACACGCTTCGGGGAAGAAACTATCTGCAGAAGAAACTTATGAAGCCAACCATTATGCGAAAGAGCTAAAATATCCGAAGGGGCAGTAATATTCAATGGGACAAATGAAGATGACTTCCTATACTGCCTACCTGATAATAAAGAACTATCTGTCTGCCGAGAGATGGCCAGGAGTATAGGCTTCCCGAAGCTCGAAGCTGGATTAAGCGCCATGACGAAAGAGGATCTCGCAGACAGTCTTGCATACAATAGCCTAAAGGTATGGGAATTAAGCGTTTGAAAAAACTTTTTTAATACGTAATTCATTCCTATATTCTTATATGGATTCTTTTTCGTATAGGGCTTAATTCTAAGAACGCATTAAGAGCCCAAAAAAGCGCCGAAGATGAAAGCTATGAGATTGCGTTCAACAATTTGCGCTCCGAAGTTATCAAACTGAGAAACGAAGCTCTGGAAAAGGATAAAATTCTGCTTACGCTGGTAGACAAGGTAAAGAAGGACGAAGCTGCTTCAAAAACCCAGGCCGAAGCCCAAAAGCGTGAAATTAAAGATCTTCAGAAACAGCTGGCTAGAGCTAAAGAGGAGCGCGTGCTTGAGGAAACAAAACGAGAACTTAGTGATCATATGGTTAATAAATTGGAATTAAGAGTTAGGGAGCTTCGCGCATCTCAGAGGAAATGCTATGTCAAATCTGTAGAATGCGTCAAGAAGATAAAATCCAGCTTCGCCAGCGTTGGCGCCTTTTCTAGCGAAGAAGATTTTCCAAGAGGCAATCCCGAAGGTCCACTGAATTGGATCAGTCACGAAGCAGAAGCCTTCGAGGAAATCCTGAGCAGCCGTGGTGACATCTGCGC
Source organism: Zea luxurians (assembly GCA_029449295.1). NCBI lineage: Eukaryota > Viridiplantae > Streptophyta > Magnoliopsida > Poales > Poaceae > Zea > Zea luxurians. The sequence continues at coordinate 4,735,346 of JAOPSE010000090.1, forward strand.
TTTTTCAGGTGCCAGAGGAGTCGCTGCTGTTCTAGAGAAAAAAGGTTGTGAACATATAAAATCTTTAGCTCAGTCCGAAGCTGCTCTGTCCTCTGAAGACATTAAAGATCCGTCAACCGAAGCAAGCATGGTTGGCGGTAAATTCTTCACTGATATCTGGGACAATGGCGGCCGAGAAATGGCGCAAGAAATAATTCAAAGAAGTGAAAAAGACATCCATGATGCAAGGAAAGTGGCAGAGGCTGCCGAAAGAAGTACAGAGCCTGAAGAGAAATTAGGTATTAATTAGTCGTTCTTATTGTGTTGTAACTTTTATTTCAAACTTTGTTCGCGATTTGCAATAGTAATGTAGAAATGTTCTCTTCTCTCAGAACCTGCTAGATCGCTCGCTGACCCTCATACAAAAGGGGATGAGGAAATTAAGCAAATGGCCGAAGCTATCATGGATAAAGTTGTTGATCAACTTCTAAATGAAGCCGCCGAAGCAGTATTGAGAGAAGACTAGATGCTACTTAGAAAAAACATTTAAATTGTAATCTATGTAACATTTTGTACATTTGAATGTAATATACAAGTCTCTTTTCATTATTCAATTCTTTACGATGCATGAAACTCTACATACATACCATTTTTGAGCCTTCGGCGAAAAAACACCTTCCCTTCTTTTCATGCTTCGTGAAGAAGACATTCTTCGTTAAAATTATCCTGATGAATCACATGCGTGCTTCGTGAAAACATTCTCCGAAGCTATACAATTTCGATATTGCCCTTATAAAGCCCGTCCATGCTTCGTAAAAATATCCTCCGAAGCTGTATTCCGAAGCTATATAATTTCGATGTCACTTTCTCAAAGCATCCTTTCGAAGGTTGATAGTGTCCCCTTCTCTTGCCAAATGCAGTATGATGTATGATGCTTATGCTATGCAAAATGATGTGATGATGTTATGTTATGCAAACGACATTTGTTCCGAAGATACACACAAAACTTATTCGTAAGCTCTGCATTCCCTTAGGAACGTCTTTGGAGCTTCTTCGCCTTTTACTTAGACGGTATAAGCTCTGCATTCCCTTAGGAACGTCTTTGGAGCTTCTTCGCCTTTTACTTAGACGGTATAAGCTCTGCATTCCCTTAGGAATGTCTTTGGAGCTTCTTCGCCTTTTACTTAGGCGGTATCAGCGTTGACTTTTCGCTGTAGGCTCTGCATTCCTTTAGGAACGACTTTTGAGCAGAAAACTTACACTGCGCTCCCTTTGGAACGGCTTTTTTGTGACTTCATGAACTTACTCTGCGTTCCTTAGAACGACTTTCTGTTACTCCGAAGGATTTTTCATACTTCGAAGGTCCTCCTTGTTGACACAAAAACTTCAGCAACTTAAGCCTGTGGAGAAAATAGATTTTCCTCGTGGGAAACAGCGAAATTATTACATGGAAACTATCAATGTTTTTTGCTACACAGAGACTAGAACTGAATAGAAAAGACTGCTATCAAAGGTAGGATATGTGTTAATAAATGTGCTTCGACTCTGGCATAGTGCTGTTGACTGTGCGGGCTTCGGATTGTTCTCTGAAGTCCCTTTGATGTGGAGCATATTGACTCCCTTCTGGCTATTGACCTTGCTGCAATGGAGGTGGAGGCGGAGGCTGTTGCCAGGAAGCTTGAGGTTGACTTGTCGAAGCTACAGAAGCTGCAGGATGGTTGTCTATGTATTGTGGGATGTAAGGCGGATGATACGAAGCAGTATGCATGACCTGCTTCGGCTGAGCTTGTTGAGATGCAGCTTCGGCTATTTCCTTTTGCTTCTGGATTGTAATATGGCACGTCCTGGTGGTATGGCCCTTGCTTTCTCCACAGAACAAGCAAAACAGTTTCCTTGGTTGATCTCCGAATCTTCCGCCGAAGCCCCTGGCGCCTCTGCCTCTTGGAGCTGGTGGCCGGAAGGAAGTTTGTTGTTGCCCCGAAGCCTGTGAGGAGCACAGCGGTCTGTTCTGCTGACTCCCCTTATCATCATTCTGAGTGGAGTTGTGGATGGACCGGACATGCCTCGGGTAGTATCTTCCTCCGAAGCCCCTGGTCATTTCAGAGAATCTGAAGGCCTCCTCCCTTCTTTGGCGAAAGTCATTGTCAGCACGAATGTACTCATCCATCTTTTGGAGCAGTTTCTCCAAGGTCTGAGGAGGCTTCCGAGCAAAGTATTGAGCTGCAGGTCCAGGACGAAGCCCCTTGATCATGGCTTCGATAACAATTTCATTGGGCACCGTTGGTGCCTGCGCCCTCAAACGTAAGAACCTTCGGACATACGCCTGAAGGTATTCTTCATGATCCTGAATACACTGGAACAGGGCTTGAGCTGTGACCGGCTTCGTCTGAAATCCTTGAAAGCTGGTCAATAACATATCCTTCAGTTTCTGCCATGAAGTGATCGTTCCTGGCCGAAGGGAGGAATACCAGGTCTGAGCAACACTCCTGACTGCCATAACAAAAGATTTTGCCATTACTGCAGCATTGCCACCATACGAAGACACTGTTGCTTCGTAACTCATCAAGAACTGCTTCGGGTCCGAATGGCCATCGAACATGGGAAGCTGGGGTGGCTTATAGGACGGAGGCCAAGGTGTAGCCTGCAGCTCAGCGGACAGAGGAGAAGCATCATCGAAAACAAAATTTCCATGATGGAAATTGTCATACCAGTCATCTTCGTTGACGAAGTCCTCCTGATGAAGGTCTTTTTGCTGAGGCCTTCTGTTCTGCTCATCGTGAGTAAGATGGCGAACTTCCTCAGAGGCTTCGTCTATCTGCCTTTGCAACTCAGCTAGCCGGGCCATCTTCTCCTTCTTCCTCTGCACCTGCTGATGTAGCATCTCCATATCCCTGATTTCTTGGTCTAGCTCATCTTCTTGAAGCGTCGGGCTGACAGCCTTCCTCTTCTGACTTCGGGCCTCCCGAAGAGAGACGGTCTCCTGGTTGTGGTCCAGCGGTTGCAGTGCTGCTGCCCCAGTCGCTGAAGCTTTCTTCGGCGCCATAGCGAAGGTCTTCGGCTTCCGAGGGTGTTCAAAAAAACTCGAAGTGGAAGTGAGTTCACCGGAGGTGGGCGCCAATGTTGGGGACTTGTTCTTAAATGCTTCGGTCTTGAGAGAAGGTAAAAAGTACGAGCGTGACGCAAAAGCAAATGCCAAGTCAGCGTGAACAGTACGGGAGTACTGTTCACCTATTTATAGACGCGGGACGCAGCCCACGTAAAATTACATCCATGTCCATTACATTTCACAATGACTTATGGAAATCTGTTAAGGTCCACGTAGTCTTTTCATCTTTAAGTCGGTTCCCCCCTCTGCTATCGCGACGAAGCTTCCCTGCGCACAGCTTCGGCTGTGCACCACCCTTCGCAGAGCTTGGTAATCAGCTCGTCCTTCGTCTGGTTCAGGCTTCGTCCTGACCGTGCTTCATGTTCATGATTCTGAGTTCGAAGGTACCTGTTCACATAATCCACTTGGAAAACATTGTCAAACTATGTTTTTGAGGACCTTCGGAGGACGAAGGCCCCCAACAGGACTAATCGCCCGAAGAGATGGATCCTAAGGGGAAGGGAATTGTGATCAACGATAAGGAGAAGGAGAACTTCGTCAACGAGCCGAAGGATGACAAGCCTACCGACTCGGGCTCGAGCCACAAACACAAAGATGGGAAGAAGAAGACAAGACACATCAAGGAGATCATCTACTACGACGACAGCGATGAGTCCACTTCTTCCCAAAAGGACAACGACTACGACAAAAGAAAGACGGTTAATTCGAACTTTTCTTTCGATTACTCTCGTATTCCGCATAGCTCAAATGCACATTTGCTTTCCATCCCTCTTGGCAAACCTCCACACTTTGATGGAGAGGACTACGGATTTTGGAGTCACAAAATGCGTAGTCACCTATTCTCTCTCCATCCAAGTATATGGGAGATTGTTGAGAATGAAATGAAATTTGATAGCTCGGATAGTCCTATATTTATTAATGAACAGATTCATAAAAATGCACAAGCTACTACTGTGTTGTTAGCCTCTTTGTGCAGGGACGAGTACCATAAGGTGAGCGGCTTGGACAATGCCAAGCAGATCTGGGACACCCTCAAGATCTCTCATGAGGGGAACGACGTCACCTTGCTCACTAAGATGGAGTTGGTAGAGGGCGAGCTCGAGAGATTTGCAATGATAAGGGGTGAGGAGCCAACCCAAACATACAACCGGCTCAAGACCCTCATCAACAAAATAAGGAGCTACGGAAGCACGCGATGGACAGACCACGACGTCGTTCGCCTAATGCTAAGGTCCTTTACTGTACTTGATCCACATCTGGTGAACAATATTCGTGAAAATCCTAGGTACACCAAGATGTCGCCCGAAGAAGTTCTTGGGAAGTTCGTGAGCGGGCGAATGATGATCAAGGAGGCGAGATATGTGGACGACGCATTGAATGGTCCAATCAATGAGCCTCAACCCTTTTCTCTCAAGGCAACAAGAAGCAAGGAGGCGCTACCTAGCAAGGTGGCACAAGTTGAGGCGGCAGGGCTAAATGATGAAGAGATGGCTCTCATCATCAAGCGCTTCAAGACGGCGCTAAAGGGTCACAAGGGGCAGCCAAGCAAGACCAAGACAAAGGGGAAGCGCTCATGCTTCAAGTGTGGTAAGATTGGTCATTTTATCGCTAACTGCCCCGATAATGATAGTGACCAGGAACAGGGGAACAAGAGGGAGAAGAAGAAGGCATACAAAAAGGCTAAGGGCGAGGCACACCTTGGCAAGGAGTGGGACTCGGATTGTTCGTCATCCGACTCCGACAATGAAGGACTCGCCACCACCGCCTTCAACAAGTCATCCCTCTTCCCCAACGAGCGTCACACATGCCCCATGGCGAAGGAGAAGAAGGTATGTACTCAAAACAATGCCACTTATGATTCTTCTAGTGATGATGAGTCCAGTGATGAAGAAATAGATTACTCTAGTTTGTTCAAGGGATTGGATAGAACTAAAATAGATAAGATTAATGAATTGATTGATGCCTTGAATGAAAAGGATAGACTTTTAGAGAAACAAGAGGACCTTTTATATGAAGAGCATGACAAATTTGTAGAGGCACAAAAATCTCATGCTTTAGAAGTTAAAAGAAATGAAATGCTTTCTTGTGAACTATTTTCTTGCCATGAGACAATTTCTAGCTTAAGGAGCATAAATGATGATTTGAATGCTAAGCTAGAAATAGCTAGTAAATCTAACTCTTGTGTAGAACATGTTATGATTTGCAATAGGTGTAAAGATTTTGACATTGATGCCTGTAGTGAACACCTAGTTTCAATTTCCAAATTGAATGATGAATTGGCTAGTCTTAATGACCAACTTAAGACTAGCAAGAATGAATTTGACAAGCTAAAATTTGCAAGGGATGCCTACACGATTGGTAGACACCCCTCAATTAAGGATGGACTTGGCTTCAAGAGGGAAGCCAAGGACTTAACAAGCCATAAGGCTCCCATCTCCGCCAAGGAGAAAGGGAAGACCCCTATGGCTAGTAGTGCAAAAAGGAACCATGCTTTTATGTACCATGATAGAAGACAGTCTTATAGGAGTTGTAATGCTTATGATGCTTTTGACTCTCATGCCATGTTTGCTTCTAGTTCTTCCTATATGCATGGTAGAGATATGTTGTTCATATGCCTAGGAGAAATATTGTTAATGTTCCTAGGAAAGTTAATGAACCTTCTACAATATATCATGCTTGCAATGCCTTATTTGCCATTTGTAGAAAAAATAAGAAGGTGATTGCTAGGAAGTTAGGGGCAAGATGCAAGGGAGATAAAACTTGCATTTGGGTCCCTAAGACAATTGTGACTAACCTTGTAGGACCCAACAAGAGTTGAGTACTTAAGACCCAAGCCTAAATTTGCCTTGCAGGTTTATGCATCCGGGGGTTCAAGCTGGATTATCGACAGCGGATGCACAAACCATATGACGGGGGAGAAGAAGATGTTCACCTCCTACGTCAAAAACAAGGATTCTCAAGATTCAATAATATTCGGTGATGGGAATCAAGGCAAGATAAAAGGGTTAGGTAAAATTGCTATTTCATCCGAGCACTCTATATCTAATGTGTTTTTAGTTGAGTCTCTTGGATATAATTTGTTATCTGTTAGTCAATTATGCAAAATGGGATATAATTGTCTATTCACAAATGTAGATGTGTCTGTCTTTAGAAGAAGTGATGGTTCATTAGCTTTTAAGGGTGTATTAGACGGCAAACTTTATTTAGTTGATTTTGCAAAAGAGGAGGCTGGTCTAGATGCATGCTTAATTGCTAAGACTAGCATGGGCTGGCTGTGGCATCGCCGCTTAGCACATGTGGGGATGAAGAACCTTCACAAGCTTCTAAAGGGAGAACACATGATAGGTCTAACCAATGTTACTTTCGAAAAAGATAGACCTTGTGCAGCTTGTCAAGCAGGTAAACAAGTGGGAGGAGCGCATCACAGCAAGAATGTGATGACCACATCAAGACCTCTAGAGCTGCTACATATGGACCTCTTCGGACCCGTCGCCTATCTAAGTATAGGAGGAAGTAAGTATGGTCTTGTTATAGTTGATGATTTTTCCCGCTTCACTTGGGTATTCTTTTTGCAGGATAAGTCTGAAACCCAAGGGACCCTCAAGCGCTTCCTAAGGAGAGCTCAAAACGAGTTTGAGCTCAAGGTGAAGAAGATAAGGAGCGACAATGGGTCCGAGTTCAAGAATCTTCAAGTGGAGGAGTACCTTGAGGAGGAAGGGATCAAGCACGAGTTCTCTGCTCCCTACACACCACAGCAAAATGGTGTTGTAGAGAGGAAGAACAGGACGCTTATAGACATGGCGAGGACGATGCTTGGAGAGTTCAAGACCCCCGAGCGCTTTTGGTCGGAAGTCGTGAACACGGCTTGCCACGCCATCAACAGGGTCTACCTTCATCGCCTCCTCAAGAAGAAGTCGTATGAGCTACTAACCGGTAACAAACCAAATGTTTCGTATTTTCAGGTTTTTGGGAGTAAATGCTACATTCTAGTGAAGAAGGGTAGGAATTCCAAATTTGCTCCCAAAGCCGTAGAAGGGTTTTCGTTAGGTTATGACTCAAATACAAAGGCGTATAGAGTCTTCAACAAATCATCGGGTTTGGTTGAAGTCTCTAGCGACGTTGTATTTGATGAGACTAATGGCTCTCCAAGAGAGCAAGCTGTTGATTTTGATGATGTAGATGAAGAAGTTCCAACAGCCGCAATACGCACCATGGCGATTGGAGATGTGCGGCCACAGGAACAAGATGAACAAGATCAACCTTCTTCCTCAACATTTGTGCATTCCCCAACTCAAGATGATGAACAGGAGGCGTGTGATCAAGGGGGAGCACAAGATGATCATGTAATGGAGGAAGAAGCGCAACCGGCACCTCCAACCCAAGTTCGAGCAATGATTCAAAGGGATCATCCCGTCAACCAGATTTTGGGTGACATTAGCAAGGGAGTAACTACTCGATCTCGATTAGTTAATTTTTGTGAGCATTACTCTTTTGTCTCCTCTATTGAGCCTTTCAGGGTAGAGGAGGCCTTGCTAGATCCGGACTGGGTGTTGGCCATGCAAGAGGAGCTCAATAACTTCAAGAGAAATGAAGTTTGGACACTGGTGCCTCGTCCCAAGCAAAATGTTGTGGGAACCAAGTGGGTGTTCCGCAACAAACAAGACGAGCACGGGGTGGTGACAAGGAACAAGGCACGACTTGTGGCAAAAGGTTATGCCCAAGTCGCAGGTTTGGACTTTGAGGAGACTTTTGCTCCTGTGGCTAGGCTAGAGTCCATTCGTATTTTGCTAGCATATGCCGCTCACCATTCTTTCAGGTTGTTCCAAATGGATGTGAAGAGTGCCTTCCTCAACGGGCCAATCAAGGAGGAGGTGTACGTGGAGCAACCCCCTGGCTTCGAGGATGAACGGTACCCCGACCACATGTGTAAGCTCTCTAAGGCGCTCTATGGACTTAAGCAAGCCCCAAGAGCATGGTATGAATGCCTTAGAGACTTTTTAATTGCTAATGCTTTCAAGGTTGGGAAAGCCGATCCAACTCTTTTCACAAAGACATGTGATGGTGATCTTTTTGTATGCCAAATTTATGTCGATGACATAATATTTGGTTCTACTAACCAAAAGTCTTGTGAAGAGTTTAGCAGGGTGATGACTCAAAAGTTTGAGATGTCGATGATGGGCGAGCTAAGCTATTTCCTTGGGTTCCAAGTGAGGCAACTCAAGGATGGCACCTTCATCTCCCAAACGAAGTACACGCAAGACTTGCTAAAGCGGTTTGGGATGAAGGACGCCAAGCCCGCAAAGACTCTGATGGGGACCGACGGACACACCGACCTCAACAAAGGAGGTAAATCCGTTGATCAAAAGGCATACCGGTCAATGATAGGGTCTTTACTGTATTTATGTGCTAGTAGACCGGATATTATGCTTAGTGTATGCATGTGTGCTAGATTTCAATCCGATCCAAGGGAATGTCACTTAGTGGCGGTGAAGCGAATTCTTAGATATTTAGTTGCTACGCCTTGCTTCGGGATCTGGTATCCAAAGGGGTCTACCTTTGACTTGATTGGATATTTAGACTCCGACTATGCTGGATGTAAGGTCGATAGGAAGAGTACATCGGGGACGTGCCAATTCTTAGGAAGGTCCCTAGTGTCATGGAGTTCTAAGAAACAAACCTCCGTTGCCCTATCCACCGCTGAGGCCGAGTACGTTGTCGCAGGACAGTGTTGCTCGCAGCTACTTTGGATGAGGCAAACCCTCAGGGACTTTGGCTACAATTTGAGCAAAGTCCCACTCCTATGTGATAATGAGAGTGCTATCCGCATGGCGGATAATCCTGTTGAACACAGCCGCACAAAGCACATTGACATCCGGCATCACTTTTTGAGAGACCACCAACAAAAGGGAGATATCGAAGTGTTTCATGTTAGCTCCAAGAACCAGCTAGCCGATATCTTTACCAAGCCTTTAGATGAGCAGACCTTTTGCAAGTTGCATAGTGAGCTAAATGTCTTAGATTCGCGAAACTTGGATTGATTTATAGCATACATGTGTTTATGCCTTGATCATGTTTCTTAATACATATTGTTGTTTATTTATGGTGCTCAAGTTGTACAAGCACTCCCCGGACCTCACAAGTCCATTTGCAAGTAATGCACAAATTTAGGGGGAGATGTGCTACAACTTGACCCTTTGAGACTAACTGTGTGCTTGAGTTTGCTTAATTTAGTCTCAAAGGAGGTTTGAAAGGGAAAAGGTGGACTTGGACCATGCAAGACTTCCACTGCACTCCGATGAAAGAGTAACTTTTCCAAGTTCATCTTTGTACTCTTATTGCATTTTTACTCTTAGTTGAAGATTTTGGTGAGGCAATGGGATTAGAGGGCCAAAATTGATCCCGTTTTGGTGCTTGATGCCAAAGGGGGAGAAAATAAGGCCAAAGCAATAAATGGATCAGCTACCACTTGTGAGTTGTGAGTTTTGAAAATAGTAGAGTTAGAGTTTTTGTCAAAATACTCTTGTTTGTCTCTTATTGTCAAAAGTTGGTCTCTTGTGGGGAGAGAATGGCTTAATTATGGGAAAAAGGGGGAGTTTTTGAATCCTTGTGGGGAGAATGGCTTAATTATGGGAAAAAGGGGGAGTTTTTGAATCCTTGATCAATTTTTCATGAAACATCTCTCTTTATGTTTCAACATGTGTGTTTGACTTAGAGATAGGAAATTGAGGTCGATTTGCAAAAACAAACCAAGTGGTGGCAAAGAATGATCCATATATGCCAAACTTGAGTCAAAACAAATTTGAGTTTTTATTTGAATTGATTTTGCACTTGTTCTACTTGCTTTATGTTGTGTTGGCATAAATCACCAAAAAGGGGGAGATTGAAAGGGAAATGTGCCCTTGGGCCATTTCCAAGTGTTTTGGTGATTTAGTGTCCAATACAAGTGCCTAAGTATCAAATGGTGGACAAAGTACAAATCAAGTATAAAGGTATGTTTCTCAGACTTAGTACATTGTTTTTGAGACTAATGTATTGTGTCTAAGTGCTGGAAACAGGAGAAATCGAATTGGAAGAGAGATGACTTTGTTCAGCCAAAAGTCAGCTCTGTCTAGGTGCCCCAGGCTGGCTCAGGCGAACTTGCTGCTCTCGGGAAGTGATTAACGGCGTACGGCTAAAATTCACCGGACTGTCCGGTGTGCACCGGACTGTCCGGTGAGCCAACGGTCGGCCGGGCCAACGGTCGGCCACGCGATCCGCGCGGGACACGTGGCCGAGCCAACGGTCGGGAGGGGAGCACCAGACTGTCCGGTGTGCACCGGACTGTCCGGTGTGCACCGGACAGTGTCCGGTGCACCAACGGCTCCAAAGCGCCAACGGTCGGCTTCGCCAAATAAGGAAGGAGATCCGCACCGGACAGTGTCCGGTGGTGCACCGGACTGTCCGGTGCGCCAGTCGACAGAAGGCAAGAAATGCCTTCCTGGAATGCACTCAACAGCTCCTAGCTGCCTTGGGGCTATAAAAGGGACCCCTAGGCGCATGGAGGAGTACACCAAGCATTCTCAAAGCATTCCTAAGCACTAAGACATCGATTCCACGCTTTTGATTCCTTGCGATAGCAATTAGAGCTCTAGTTGAGTTGTGAACTCATTGAGTCGTGTTGTGAGCTCTTGTTGCGACTTGTGTGCGTGGTGTTGCTGTGATTTCTTGTCTTGAGTGTGTTGCTCATCCCTCCCTTACTCCGTGCTTCTTTGTGAATTTCATGTGTAAGGGCGAGAGGCTCCAAAGTGTGGAGATTCCTCGCAAACGGGATATAGTAAAGCAAGCAAAACACCGTGGTATTCAAGTAGGTCTTTGGACCGCTTGAGAGGGGTTGATTGCAACCCTCGTCCGTTGGGACGCCACAACGTGGAGTAGGCAAGCGTTGGTCTTGGCCGAACCACGGGATAAACCACTGTGCCATCTCTGTGATTGATCTCTTGTGGTTGTTGTGTTTTGTTGAAACTCCTCTCTAGCCACTTGGCATTATTATGCTAACGTCTAATCAAGTTTTTGTGGATTAAGTTTCAAGTTTCACAGGATCACCTATTCACCCCCCCCCTCTAGGTGCTCTCAGGTCTTTATGCCCGAACTGAACCGATTTGTCATGGTGTTCATTGACGATATTCTTGTCTACTCTGAGAATAAAAGGGAACATGAAGAGCACTTGAGTATTGTGCTGACTAGACTTAGGGAACACAAGTTGTATGCCAAATTCAGCAAGTGTGAGTTCTGGCTAAAAGAAGTACAATTTCTAGGGAACATTTTGTCAGAAAAGGGAATCTCTATGGATCCAAGTAAAGTTTAGTAGGTAATGGAATGGAAAGCACCTACCCCTATCATAAAAGTCAGAAGTTCCTTAGGACTAGCCAGTTACTATCATCACTCCATACTAGATTTTTCAAAAATTGGCATACCCATGACCTGATTATTGCAGAAGGATCATAAGTATGCTTGGACTGAGTGTGAAACAACTTTCCATGCTCTACGGACATTGTTGACCATGGCTCCCGTCTTAGCTCAACCGGATATTGAGAAACCCTTTGACGTGTTTTGTGACGCATTAGAGATTGGACTTGTTGTGTTCTCATACAAGAGGACCAAGTGGTTGCTTACGCTTCACGCCAATTGAGAAAACATGAGGCAAATTATGCAAGACATGATTTGGAACTAGTTGCTATTGTTCGCACATTAAAAATTTGGAGGCATTATCTACTAGGAAATGTGTGCAACATCTACACCGATCGCAAAAGCCTGAAGTATATCTTCACCCAACTAGAGCTAAATATGAGGCAACGCAGATGGCTAGAATTGATCAAGGACTACAATTTGCATGTGCATTATCATTCGGTCAAGGCCAACGTTTGTGGCCGACGTGTTGAGATGGAAGTCACATTGCCATATCCTCCTACCACTAGTGGAAGATGGATTTAATCTACTACATCCGGCAGTATTACTCAACATTCAAGTTTGATGCATCACTCGAAGATCAAATTATTAGGGGACAAGAATCAATAAAGGCATATTTCACCTCAAGGAAAAGATGAAGAGTGAACCCAACAACCACTTCAAACTTGATGAGCAAGGTGTGATGTGGTTCGACGATTGCCTTGTTGTACCAAAGGACCAAGAGCTCAGGACCAAGATTCTAGATGAAGCTCATCTCTCCAAATTATCAATTCATCCGGAGAGTAGCAAAATGTATCGTGGTTTGAAGTCATGATTTTGGTGGACCAAGTTGAAGAAAGAGATTGAAGCGTATGTTGCAAAATGCGACAATTGTTGCAGAGTCAAGGCTATTCACATGAAACCAACAAGCTTATTGCAACCTTTATCTGTACCAGAGTGGAAATGGGAAAAAATAAGTATGGATTTCATTATGGGACTTCCTTTTACTCAGAAAGGCAATGATTCAATTTGGGTCATCGTAGATTGACTCACCAAGTCTGCTCATTTTCTAACGGTCAAAACTACCTACCGACCAACAAAATATGTTGGTCTGTATATTGCAAAGATTGTGCATTTGTATGGGATACCCAAAACTATTGTGTCAGATCGAGGATCACAATTCACAACTCATTTCTAGGAACAGTTACAAAAAGTCTTAAGGAGTAAGTTGGTGCATAGTTTAGCGTATCACCCTCAAACTTCAGGACAAACCGAAAGGCTAAATCAAATTCTTGAATATATGTTGTGAGCATGTGTGCTATCGTCGAAAGGTTCGTGGGAATCATGGCTACCATTAGCTGAGTTTTCCTACAATAACATCTACCAAGAGAATATCAAGATGGCTCCATTCGAAGCTTTGTATGGCAGAAGATGTATGACACTGTTAAATTGGGTATAGTCTAGAGAACGAAGATACTATGGGAATGCCTTAGTGGCTGAGGCTAAAGAAAAAGTTCGAATCATTCGACAAAATATGGAGACTTCCCAATACCGTTAGAAAAGCTATGTTGATCAGAGATGAAGACCACTTACTTTTCAAGTTGGTGACTTTATGTATTTCAAGGTATCGTCGATGAAACGTGTGCAAAGATTTGGGGCCGAAAGGAAGCTTGCACCAAGATATGTAGGTCCTTACCAAGTTATTGAGAGAAAATGTGTTGTTGCTCAAACTTCAGTTGCCATAAGACATAAGCACTATTTTTCCAGTATTCCACGTCTCTCAACTTAAGAAATATCTTAGAGTGCTAGAGGAAAGAGTAGAGGCCAAAGCTCTAAAGATTGGATCAGACTTAGTATATTGTTGGGGACTTGTTCTCAAATGCTATGAGTCAAGAACAAGGCAACACAGAGAATATTAAACGTTAAAATCCTTCGTCCTTCGAAGCATTATTTCCCTTTGAGAGATAATGATTTTCGGACGAAGGTTGTGAAGGACGTACCTTCATCAAAGCAACATATAAACGAGGAAAGAAACATATGGAATATAAAAGACAATACCAACAATTATTTATTACCATCAACTCATTTTTGTTTTATTATTAAGGAAAAATAGAAATAATAGCAAGTTACAAAAGTACCTTCGGCTTGAAAGAAGGTAAAAGTACAAGTGTGACGCAAAAGCAAAATGCCCAGTCAGCTCGAACAGTACGGGAGCACTGTTCATCTATTTATAGGCACATGACACAGCCCATGTAAAATTACACCCATGCCCTTTACATTTGCTAATAACTCTATAATAATCCATCAGGGTCTAAATAGCCTTTTCCCCTTTAAGTCGGTTCCCTTTTCTGTTATCACGCCGAAGCTCCCCTGCGCATAGCTTCGGCTCTGCGTCATCCTTCGTATTCTTTGTGCTTCTTCACACTGTAGTTTTGACCTAGGTCCGAAGGTACCTGTTCATGTATCATACTCCAGAAACATTGTTAAATCATATTTTTGAGGACCTTCGGAAGCCGAAGGCCCCCAACAGTAGCCTCTCGCAATATTAATTTGTTAGAATGATAAATTCAGATTGCGATATGGACGAAGGCCTTAAGCCGAAGGTCCGAAAAAACATCTTCCCTTTGCTAGAATAGCATCAGTCAATGACAAGCGGGGCCCTCCCACTTGCAACGCACTGGGCGTATAAATAAGAGCACACCGTGAGCACATCTGGCACGCTTTCTTGCCATCTGCTCTTGCTTACTCAACTTTTAGCTCTTTTGCGCACCAACACTTGCTTGACTTTTTAGGTTTTTTAAGCTTCGACTTTGAGAGCAGTTTTTTAGCATTTCCGAAGATGTCTGAAGATAAAAAAGTTGTTGCTGAAACGAAGCTGAACCTTTCTGAGGAGAAGAATCTTGGCTTTCTTGAGTCAATAGCAAAGACGAATACGGAGAAGATTATAAGGGAGATTTTAGAAGTTTTATCTGAAGATACTGGTGATAGTGACAGTTATGATGTGGAAAGCGGTGGGGAAGACTCCGAAGATCGACCCTGGTGACCAAGCCATGCAGTTTTTGGAAAATCAACTATTAAACAGAGCCATCTTGACAATATGAGGGGGAGATATTTTCGGGATATGTCTATTGTGAGAGCTGACAACGGAGACAAGACTTGTCCTACTCCAGAAGAAAATGAAGTCGTGATCTTCCGAAGCTTTTTGAAGGCTGGGCTTCGGTTCCCTCTAAGCAGTTTCGTGGTTGAGGTTTTGAAGATATTCCAGATTTTTCTTCACCAGATTACTCCCGAAGCCATTATAAGGATGGGAGTCTTCGTGTGGGCTGTGAGAGGTTAGGGCTTGGAGCCAAATGCTAAAAGTTTCTGTAGCATGCACGAACTTTTGTATGAGACGAAGCCCTGGGGTAAAGAGCAGTATCACAACTTTGGTTGCTATGGCTTCGTTGCCCGCTCTGGGTCAAGCTACCCTGTGCCGACCTTCCAGAAGCGATGGCCCGGGGATTGGATGAAGGATTGGTTCTATGTGAAAAATGATTTAAAGGCACGCGAGGATATTAAGGAGATTATCATGCGCCCTATCTGGCAACGCTTCGGCCTCCGGAAGCCGAAGGTGGAAATTGATGAAGCAGCCGAAGAATGCCGAAAGGCCTTCAGCATAGTCTGCTCCTTCATCGGGACAAGGGACTTAGTTCAAGAGCATGTGGCCTACAGGATATGGCCATTGGTAGCCAACTGGGAGATGCCAAAGGAAACCATCAACAACCCCCACGAAGGTGGTTTGGTTCGACTAAAATACACCTTCAGATTTGGAGACCAGTTTGACGAGCCAGACGATGATTGGCTGAAGAGTGTCGAAGCTACAAGTGATGAACTGCTTGGGCCGTACTCCAAAACAGAAGATAATGCACTATCAGCGGCCTTCGGAAGCCGGAAAAAGAAGAGACTCAACAGAGTTTTCGATGCTATTGGGTTCATGTATCCTGACTACCGCTACCCGTTACGGGGGCAAAAAAGAAAAGGTGCAACTTCCAGTAAAGATGATGCTTCAGCTGCTCCAAGCGAGCCTGCGCCGAAGAGGAAAAAGGTGAAGGTCCTTACTCACCGACCGCGCTTTATTGAACCGGCCACAGTGCCCGAGTTTGTCGGTGAGACCTCTTCGGCTACTGAAGCCAAAGAACCTGCGCTTGCGCAGAAAACTAAAGAGTTGACTGCAACGCCGAAGGTTGAAAAAATTGAAGAGCCGAGAGTTGAAGGGACAAGAACATCAGAAATTTTAAGTCCTTCGGCAGGAGTTGAAGTGCCAAAAACCCAGAAAGGTCTAGCAGTGACCCCCAAAGAAAAAGGATGGTTAATGTTCTAGATGTACTGGAGACAATAAAGTCTTCAAGCTCTACTCCGAGGAAAATTGCCGAAGCTCAAAAAACGCAAATTGAGACAACAGCCTCTGAAGCCGAAGCTACACAGTGCCAGGCTGAGACCGAAGCTGGGCCTTCAGAGCCCGCCAAGGAGAAATCCTTGGAAACCAGAGAAAAAGAAATAGAAGCAGCAGAGCAAATTTTGGCTGAAAAAACTGCCACTGCCACCCCCGAAGCATTTTCCGAAGCTCTCAATTATATTTTACGACATGCTTCGGGGAAAAAGTTGACTGAAAAAGAAAAGCGAGAAGCTCAGTTCTATGCCCAAAAATTGAAATATCCGAAGGGGGCATTGATTTTCAACGGCAACGGAGAAGAAGACTTCCTGTATTATCTCCCAGACAGCAAGGAGATTTCTGTCTGCCGGGAGATGAGCAAAAGCTTCGGATTCCCGACACTAGAGGACGGGCTCTCGGTGCTATCAAAAGATGAATTAGCCGACAGCTTAGCATACAATAGCTTAAAGGTGAGAAAATGAATTTTACTGAAAAACAAAATTTTTCCATTTGCTTATACTTAATACCGTATTCCTTTTTCAGGGCCTTATTCTTAGCAACGCCCTCAGGGCGCAAAAAAGCGCTGAAGACGAGGGATGTACCATGGCCTTGAACAACCTTCGTTCCGAAGTAATCGAACTAAGGAACGAAGGTCTTGAGAAAGATAAAATATTAAACTCATTGCTAAATAAAATAAAAGAAGACGAAGCTACTTCCAAAGCCCAAGCTGAAGCCCAGAAGTGCGAAATTGAAGATCTTCAGAAACAGCTGGCTGAAGCGAAGTTAAAGTGTGCAATTGCCGAAGCTGACCGAGACGCCAGTAACTATTGAAAAAATTATTGGGAGAAGACAATTGTAGAACTTCGGTCTTCAAAAGAGAAATGTTACAAAAAAGCCATAGAATGTGTGCAAAAAATAAAATCTAGCTTCGCCAATGTTGGCGCATTCTCTAGCGAGGACAACTTCGTAAGGGGCGATCCTGAAGGCCCAATTGATTGGATCAGCAACGAAGTTGAAGCCTTTAAAGAAGTTTTGAGTGGTCGTGGGGATGTCTGCGCCTTCTCAGGTGCCAGGGGAATCGAGGCTATTTTGGAGAAACTAGGCTGTGACCACGTGAAAGCTTTGGCCCAAACCGAAGCTACCTTATCTATTGAAGATACAAAAGACCCCTCGGCCGAAGCAAGCTTAGTTGGCGGGAAATTCTTCACTGACATCTGGGAAAATGGCAGCCGAGAGATGGCGCACGAGATAATAAAAAAGAGTGAAAAAGATTCTCATGATGCAAAAGAAGCGACGAAGACAGTTGAGTAAGCTGCAGAACTCGAAAGGCGGATAGGTATTGCTTAATTGCTTTTGACTTTATGTTTTATTTTTGTGACTTCGAACTTATTTATGTTTTGTATCGCAGCTGAAGTATCTGCTCCCTCGGAGCCCTTCGAGCCAACGGCCGACCCAGAAGCAAAGAGAGAGGAAGAAATCACTAAAATGGCCGAAGCTATTTTGGATGAAGCAATTTCTCAACTGTTAAACGAAGCTGCAGAAGTAGTTTTAAAAGAAGAATAACTGTTATTGTAAAAACATTTGGAATGTAATATTTGCTGAACAAAGTGTGTAGTATTTTTATAATTTTGAATGTAATATATAAGCTGCTTGTAACTCAATTCTTTACGATGCATGAAACTTTACATACATACCGTTTTTGAGCCTTCGACGAAAAAACACCTTCCCTTCTTTTCATGCTTCGTGAAGGATATCAATATTTCGTAAAAACATCCAATCTCCGTAAAAACATTATGCTTCGTAAGCAATAGATCTCCTTTTCATATTAGAGTTGACGAAGCGGTACTTCTTCAAAACTTTTTTGTGCCTTGGTACTGCTTCTTCGAAATAATCTCCGAAGATCAACATTGTATCCCCTTCTTGTGCCATTGATGCAATATGATGTATGATGTTATGCCATGCAAATGATGTGATGATATTATGCTATGCAAAATGACATTTGTGCCGAAGATACACACACATTCCCACAGTAGAGCACACAATCTTTTTGCCGTTTATTTTTCGGCTTCACCGCTTATTTTTCGGTGTATCAGCGCTGACTTTTCGCTGTAAGCCTCCCTTAGGAGCTTCTTCGCCTTTTACTTTGGCGGTATTCGCGTTGACTTTTCGTGCTTCGCCTTACACTTCAGCGGAATCAATGTTTATTTTTCGCTGTAAACTCTGCATTCCCTTTGGAACGACTTTTGAGCAGAAAACTTACGCTGCGCTCCCTTAGGAACGACTTTTTGTAACTTCAGCAAACTTACGTTGCGTTCCATAGAACGACTTTTTGTAGCTTCGGAGATACTTTTTGTAGCTTTGACAACTTTTTGGATTCCGTAAGTCTGTGTATAAGATATATTTTCACTATGGCAAAAACGAAGTTGTTACAAGAAATTGAAAACGACAAAAAAAACTTAGGCTTTCAATGATTGTTCCTTATTAAAAAGAAAAATGATAACGAATGCAAGAACTATTTCAGCAGCAGGATATCTTCTAGTAGATGTGCTTCGATTCTGGTACAGTACTGTTGACTGTGCGAGCTTTGGACTCCTCTCTGAAGTCTCATTGCTGATGAGTGTGCTGGCTCCCTTCTGGCTGCTGGCCTCGTTGTATTGGTGGTGGAGGTGGAAGTTGTTGCCAAGATGCCTGAGATTGGCTTGCCGAAGTAACAGAAGCTGCAGAATGGTTACCCACATACTCTGGAATGTACGGTGAGTGGTACGAAGCAGTATGCATAACTTGCTTCGGCTGGCTCTGTTGGGCTGCAGCTTCTGCTATCTCTTTTTGTTTCTGGATGGTGACATGGCACATCCTGGTAGTATGGCCCTTGTCCTCACCGCAGAATAGGCAATAAATTTTCCTGGGCTGATCCCCAAACCTTCCTCCGAAGCCCCTGGCGCCTCTGCCCCTTCGAAGCATTATTTCTCTTTGAGAGATAATGATTTTCGGACGAAGGTTGTGAAGGATGTACCTTCGTCAAAACAACATATAAACGAGGAAAGAAACATATGGAATATAAAAGACAATACCAACATTTATTTATTACCATCAACTCATTTCTATTTTATTATTAAGGAAAAATAGAAATAATAGCAAGTTACAAAAGTACCTTCGGCTTGAAAGAAGGTAAAAGTACAACCGTGACGCAAAAGCAAAATGCCTAGTCAGCCCGAACAGTACGGGAGCACTGTTCATCTATTTATAGGCACAGGACACAGTCCATGTAAAATTACACCCATGCCCTTTACATTTGCTAATAACTCTATAATAATCCATCGGGGTCTAAATAGCCTTTTCCCCTTTAAGTCGGTTCCCTTTTCTGTTATCACGCCGAAGCTCCCCTGCGCATAGTTTCGGCTCTGCGCCATCCTTCGTATTCTTTGTGCTTCTTCACACTGTAGTTTTGACCTAGGTCCGAAGGTACCTGTTCATGTATCATACTCCAGAAACATTGTTAAATCATATTTTTGAGGACCTTCGGAAGCCGAAGGCCCCCAACATATATCAAGAGCAACCTATAAGAATCTTGGACACTAAGGACCGAGTCACAAGGAACAATGTGGTCAAGACATATAAAGTATTATGGAGTCACCATGATTAGCGAGACGCAACATGGGAGACTGATGCTTATTTGCGAGGAGTTTACCCCGATTTTTACAAAAAATGGTTAGTAACCCTAAAACTCGGGACGATATTCTTTTAAGGGGGAGGATTGTAACACCTCTGGTGTTAAGCATGCTTATACATCTCATATTCATCATGAAAGCATCATCATAAGCATCATTAATCATTCATAACTTGAATCTATTTCATGAATTGCTTATCATTTGATGTGGTTTTGTGAATGTGCTTGAAATACTAGAAGCTTATGTTCTAGAGTCTTATGCCATTAAGGAGTAATTGTGTGTATAGCTAAACCAACCAAAAAGCATTTAAATTTGCTTAATGGAGTCTTGCAACTAATTAGAATCTATTTCCGTAGAAAGACGAGAGCACCTTGTCCATCTCTCAGATAGATGCAATCCTACTGCTATTAGAAAGCAAGTAAATACATAAGTTTGTGTTCAAAATTTAGAAATGTTTTTAGAGAGAAGGGAAGACCATAGATATACACGTACCTTATCTTCCTCTGAAGCCAAATCGGCCACACATTCATATTTTTTGCTTCAAAAACATCTCTCGATTCAATTCATTCTCGAACACCTTTGTTGTAATGGCCTTCTACTCATCCGTCATCTTCTCCATAACATCAACTACGTGGAGACACCTATCAATAGAGTACTCCTCCTCACAACTCTTCTTCTCAAGTAACACATCCACTGTCTTCTCTGTTTGCTTCTTCTTGTGCTCCAAATAGTCATCCAGAACACTTGCAACTTGAATTTTCTTCTGCTTTTCCCGCTTCCATGTACTGACGTGTTGGAAGGTGGTGACTGAACTTCACAAGCCTCTTGATCCAACATTAGTCCAACATCATTAGTCTCACTGCCCACACTGCATCAACATTGATCTCATTGCCCACTATTGGTACATATTGCATCGATTTTGCAGCAGATGCTACATGTTACACTGGTTCAAATTAAGTGAAACTCTAGTCACATCTAGCAATGCTCTCTGTCAAAAAACTCAAAGTCTTGCGAGGGCAAAAATATAGAATTTAACTCAAAGTTAGAAGGATATATGACTTTACCTTCATGTAAGAAGTCACAACTCCTAAACAGAGGAAAACCATTCTTGTGATGCTTCTTTAATTTGGAGAACTTTTGTTGAATACAAGATATAATTAGTAGGAATGCATGTATTGGAATGATACTACTTTGTGAAAAGAGAGAGAATAACTTACACGTGCACACTTCTCTAACAAGTCTGGTGTTAGTCACCTGTTAAGATTCCTAAAGAGAACCAACATAGGGCAACACAATCAAAGTAACATAATCCCTTCTCCCTTGATTTTCTTATGAAAAGAGACAAATCAGAGGGAGAAGGATGAAAATAAACATAAGTGTCTAACAAAACGAGGCATAAGTTCAATTCCTTTTCATTCCTTTCTTCAATCACACATTATTACAAAACTACCTTCAGAGTATTCAAAGGTGGGCTGATTGTGCTTTATAGTTTCGGATGCTAAGCATCTTGAGAGGAAACATGTGCCGCGGAAGAGCTTGATTGCTAATTAATTGTTTGCTTTTAACCAGTGACTGACTTACACGGCTACTACTTTCCTAAGTACCGCTTCAGAATCGTTCCTACTTTCCTTTTTAAAGGTCTTCCTCTCTCTACTAGGATTGACTCACTTAGAAGTCGAGGGGGTCCCATTTCCATTCCTTTGCCAAAGACCCTAACGACAGCTTGAAGGAATCGTGAAAAGGATGTCTCGCTGCATAGGCATTGTACCCCTATTTATAGGCGGGGCATGATGTACAACTTCATTTAAAATTACACTTATGACCTCAAGTCCTATACATATGAACTACAAAGCTCGTTGAGGGTGTTGTCGTCTTTTCCTCTTAGAGATGTGTTGCACACGTCGCTTGATTCTTTGTTTATCTTCTTGTTATGTGCTTCAGATGTTCTGAGGTGCTTTGACTATCACTGATGCTGAAGCTACTATCAACTTTTTAGCCTACAAAGACCACTATGATAAAGGTCACTATCCTGAAACAAACCTGAAGATATTTGAGGCTTATTAGTTTGAGATCCTTTGGCAAAGGCACACCCCAATATCTGGTTTAGCTGATATCATCCCCATTGACACATTCCATCCTACACTCCTGTCATTCTTTGTGTTGCTTATGGCCTTGTAGCTTGCTTTAAGATCCTTCTTGTCTTGAAGTTGTTGCTTTGTGAAATGTGCTAGGGGAACTTCTCATTGAACTGACTAGTGATGCTTCTCCAACCACCTGAGTTCCAACCATTTTCCCTTTAAATTGAGCATCAACCTTGTGCTCAATTAATACTTCAATTAAACCCTTCTCATATAAGAAGTCCCAATTCACCCTAGATGCTTCTTCTGCCATTACTATATTAAACTGCACGTAATAAATTAAACTATGTGCAACAAGTACATAAATATGATATAAATATTAGGTGCATCAAGTACATAAATAATGATACAAATATTTGGTGCATCAAGTACATAAATAATGACACAAATGTTATCACATCAACTAAACATTGTGGGCAACCCACATCTACATCGCAATGTGATGCCTAAAACTATTTTCATCAACAGATTTTGAGTCAGCAAGGTAGTTGACTTTTCCTTCTAGGACATCGACATATTGGGACAATTTAATGTGGCTTGTGAGGTGATCTAGCAACCTTTCTTGACCATTATGCTTTTTTAATTATATTATGAAAGACACCCGCTGCCGCTGAAATCCTAATTTGAGACTCAATAGGATAGAAGGTTATGACTTTTAGAATAGGGAACATCTTCTTCAAGACACCTATAGCCCTCTCTATGATTCTGAAGGACTACATGTCGATGGTTGAAGAGCTCTTTGTTGTTGGCACAAGAATATTGACTCCTAAACTCGTTTAGGGCTTGTCTGGGAGCAAGGATACTAGAGAGGATTGGAGGGGCTAAAATCCCTTGCTATTCAATTTCGAATAACAAGGGAATTTAGCCCCTCCAATCCCCTCCGTTATCCTTGCTCCCAAACAAGCTCTTAAGTGGCACTGAACTCCTCAATAAGGAGCAATTAATGGTGTATTTGCATATCCACCATCTATAAGATAAAACTTTTTATTCTAGCACATGGAATCCCCCTACCAAGAGTTGAACGAAGAACCCCGACATATGATGTGAATCCTTTCCATCCACACGAAACAAAGGTAAAGTTTAGATCAAAATTGCAAGCTACCATAATATTTTGGGATAAAGACCCTTTTCTATTTCTATATTTCTATATGGAGCGGCCCTATCTTCTGAAACAATGATAGGAATATAAGTATCGTTTATAGCACCAATGCAATTTTGCATATTAGGAAAGAGAGATAAAGCAATTAGAGACCTAAAGTCCTAAGAAGGAATTATAAATTCTTGAGTTTTATACCTACATAAAAAGCATGAAACTAGAGTCGGTTACAATTTTGACATGAGTACAAACCTACTTCTCAAGACTGAAATTATATCAAGTGAATTGCAAACCTTATTCGTTTATCTTTTGGTGACCGTACACCAAAGTTTTACCGGCAGTAACCGATGGTAAACCGCCCGGTTTACCGAAACCGCGCGGTCTCCGGAAACCGTTTCCGGCCTGAATTTTCAAATTTCGTTCTAATTTTTAAAAATGAAAAATATAAAAACAGGAAAATATAATAAATGTCTAAATGTTTTAGGATATATCTCACATTATTTTTTAAATTAATTGCATTTTAGTGAAAAACAATAAAAACTGATAAAAATACCGGTTTCTCGTCGAGAAATCTCCGAAAACCGTTTTGTTTAGATTTGAAAACACAGATTGGTAAAAAAAATTGAAAAACTGACGAAAACCAGTTTCTCGATGAAATTTGGCGGTTTCCTGGATAGTTTACCAGTTTAATGTCGATTTTTTGGATTTGAAATATCAAACCGATCCCGGTTTAGCGGTTTTGAACTCAAAACGGTACGGTGAACCCTGGTGTACACACTACTCACCATGAATTTTCGGCCCAAAATAAACCATTCCTTTTTTTTTATTTTATCCTGCCTGCAAAATGCAAGGTCTAGTCTAGTACACACTCGACTTGCAATATACAACACCCTTGTGGCCGGAAGCGAGGAGGGGCGGCCTAGCCTGAAGAACGGAAGAACTCGGAGTCGTGCACCCCGAAGCGAGCCACCGCTGATCTGCTCCTCCTGAGTCCTGACCCTCCTCCGTGCGCTGCGCAGGCATGAGGCTCCTCCTCGTCGGCGCCCTCCTCCTATGTGCCACCGCGGCGGTGGAGTCCAAGCCGACCCTCGACACCCTGGGCATACCCCCGCAAGGTTCAACCGGATCTGTCCACGCCTGCTCTGCTATTTCTTTCCATCTTTCCCTGTTGCCTTCCGTCGATGCGGTTCTTGATTCAACGTTTCTGGGGGTTGCAGATGAGGCGTACTACAGAGGCGGCGTGATTAAATGCAGGGACGGATCCGGCAGGTTCTCCCGGGAGCAGCTCAACGACGACTTCTGCGACTGCCCCGACGGCACCGACGAGCCCGGTACTGCCTCATTCTCCTTATTTGAATGGATTTCTCTATTCATCGTGTAGATTTCTTGTTTTTGTGTGTGTGTCATGACATCACTATGTGTTTGTTGTTGTTGGAACTGTAGGAGTACAGTTATGTAGCTGAATTATGACTCTTGCATGCAGGGACATCTGCGTGCCCTGAGGCTAAGTTCTACTGCAAGAATGCAGGCCACACTCCAGTCACGATCTTCTCGTCACGAGTGAATGACGGCATTTGTGGTAAGAGGATCATAATTGTTGGCATTGTTAGGTGCATTGCTTACTTGTTTTGTTAAATAAAGATGCATGCCCAAGGTACAGTACAGACTGTGAAAGTCGTTGGAGCTCTTGTTTTGTGTATCGTGGCACTTTTGGTGAAACCCCACTAGGCGATTAATTCTCTGTATTTGCGCCTTCCATCCTAGATTGCTGTGATGGGAGTGATGAATATGACAGCAATATCACCTGTAAGAACACTTGCTGGGAGGCCGGCAAAGCGGCAAGGGAGAAATTGAAGAAGAAAGTCGCTACATACAAAAGTGGTGTAGTTATTCGGAATCAGGAAGTTGAGAGGGCAAAAGAGGCTTATGCTAAAGACGAAGCAGAGTTGGCAAAATTGAAGGGTGAAGAGAAAATACTCCAAGGACTTGTTGACAAACTCAAAGGTGTGGTCTTTGTATCCATTAGTATTGATCCATTTGTCAAAGAGTGGTATATCAAACAAATGCTTGGTGTTTGTACTTTGTAGCTTTGTTGTTGAAATAAGTCTTTCTTTCTATGTAGAGCAAAAGAGACTTATAGAGAAGGCAGAGGAAGAAGAACGATTAAGAAAAGAGAAGGAAGAGAAGAGAATAAAAGAAGCTGAAAAGCAAGCTGCTGTTGAAAAGGGAGCACCTGATGCCTCTCAGGATGTAGATTCTAAGGAAACTCATGACCATGTGCAAGAAGATGAAAACAAGGTTGGCATTTCTTTCTGTTTTAGTGTTATGCTTATTATATACATCAAACAACTGTATGCCTTAAGTATCAAATCATTTACATCAATGAATCTGTATTTGGTTTTATCTTTATAATTCCTTTATAGCATTTGCTAAAACAATTCCTTTATAGCATTTGCTAAAACAATAACACCTTATAGTGTAACATACTAACATGTGCCCTGGACACTGGTGTTTCCATTATTCCTGTTTAATATTATGTGAAATTGCAGTTCACAAGGATGCTCCATTAGACCATTACTGTAAAACATAGAGAATATAACCATTGTTGAACATGGGCAGTAATCCGAAATGTAGATGTTTACTGGATAGTTCAACTGCAACATATAGATCTTTGCTATTACATCGTTTCATTTGTTGGACATAGGTAGCCGAAGAGCATGATGTACATGCAACGGACCATGATAATCATGCAACAGACCATGATAACCATGCAACAGAAAGCGGAGCATCTGTTGAGCAGGTATATTTGAGCTTTGGTATTACAAAATCAATAAGTGTGCTTAGGCGAGAGTAGTGCTAGGATGGGTGATTTCCCGGGAAGTCCTCATGTTGTATTCTCTTGTTACGAAATCAATAGTCTGATTGCTAGCATGTCTTGTGAAATTGACCAATAATATTATTCTGGGTTGATATATTTAACAGCAGGGTTCTGTCAACAAAGATGATATTAGCGTTGAAGCTGGAACTTCAGATGAATTGCTGCACAAGGAGTCTGCAGTACCTACATTAGAGAAGGTTATACATTAACCACATTCCAGATTGTTTATGACTTTATGTCATTTCCCTTTTTTATTTACTGTGTCATGTTCTATGATAGAATTAATCTTTTCTTATCTTAAAGTTAAACCTGTATAAAAAACACTTTACTTCTAGCCTTTTAGTGCTATGTTCTCATCTTAGGCTGTCTCCAGCAGCTACCCTATCACATTCCCTATTTCAAACTTCACTCCGAGTGTAATCTACAGCGCAAATCCCCTATTTTACACGATCTGCCGCGGACAGCCTTACAACTTGTATAACAATATTGTCACATTACCATAGTTTTTAAGGCGGTAAGGTGATTGATCCCCTTTTTACCTTTTAAGTGGTAAAACATAAGTGATGTGTGGTCATTGTAGTTAATTTACTTACTACTTAGATGCAAGTTGCTTTAACCAGTCTAAGCTCAATAATGAGTTTTGGCTATTCTTTGTAGCAACTTATTCTTGGAAGATATGTTGATTTCATGTCTAAGGGTGATGTAAGCTATTTAAATCTCAGTTGGCATATTCTATTGATTATCTTCAAATGCTTAGTTATTTTTTTCTCGAACACGCAGGAGAGATGTGTGTCTTTATAATAAGAGAAATAAAAGAGCCAATGCAAAAAACATCCTCTCACTGCTTAGTTATATGTTGTCTATATCCTGATATCTCAGAGAATACATCTGTTCCAGCACTTAGTGTTTGCACATCATCCATCTTTAGTTACACTGTTACACTTGATCAAGATTAGTTACTCCCTCCAAGAATAGAATCTTGCTTCCCGAGAAGTTAGACAATCATAAGTTTGACTAGGTTTATAGAAAATAGTATCATTTTTGGTATTTTTAGATGTTTATTATGAACATGTATTCCATGATTAATTTAGTGATACTTAGGAGTATTGTGCATCATAAATAGTCGTTTTTATATATTTGGTCGAAATTGAGATTGTTTGACTTCTCCAAAACCAAGACTCCCATTCTTTTCAGGACAAGGGAGTAACACTTACTAGGGACATTGTTATTGCTATTAGTTATGCTGGCAATAGCATGAGTTGCTTCAGCAATAATTCTTGTTATTGTTTTTGGGAATGCGCCACAGTATATGAAGCATGTTTTGCTGAATTTCAGGATCATAGCTCTGACAATCCTGAGGGTTTATCAAGGGAAGAGTTAGGTCGTATGGTAGCTTCACGTTGGACTGGAGAAAGTGTAAGTGAAGTTAGTAAAGATGATAAGAAGGGACATGAAGATGAGCAAGAAATACCAGAACCTGCAAAAGAAGCACTTGAAGACGAATTAGAAATTCCAGAACCAGCTGAAGAAAATTATGATGGTTATCATTCAGAAGTTGAGGATGACAGGCATAAATATGAAGATGAAGAGTTTGATCATGAGTCAGAAGATGAATATGTTGATGACCATGATGAGCATGTTGAGTCCTATAAATCTGATGATGACCAGAAAGGTGATCACCATTCAGCTAGTGACATGACTACTTCTTGTTCTGTTTATGTGATTCTGATTTGTTAATGTTTATTTGCTATTCCAGATTTAACTGAGCCAGGACATGCATCGTGGTTGGACAAAATTCAGCAGACTGTACAGAATGTTTTTCAAAAATTCAACTTTTTTAGGACCCCTGTAGATTTGTCAGGTAATTTGTATATAGTGGTTTCTAATCAGTCGATTCTTCATGAGTCATGAGGGTATGTTATGACATTCGCATATCAACTTTTTTAGAGGCTTCTCGTATTCGTAAGGAGTATGACGATGCCAACTCAAAGCTTTCAAAAATTCAGTCTAAGATATCCAATTTAGCTGAGAAGCTAAAACATGATTTTGGTAAGTTAATTTGAAACTCTGTTCACTATGTGGTTGGCTGCCATAATGATTTTTATAGTTTGTTGTTTGTACTTCACACCTAAAGTTGTTTCTGATTGTCAGATGTAATTTTCCCTTTGCAAAAGCTCTATCAGTCTATTGTCATGTTCTTCCATAGACTGACAATCGTTGACATTCTGGTGGACTGTGCTGCCATCAAAACGCTTAAATAACAACCATAAAAAAATTGATGATGAAATGCCTCCAATATAAAATAGGGAAATTTGGATCCATACCATTAAAAGATCACCACTTTGGATTCATACCATTACTATCTCACTTACATGTGGGTCCACATGAGTCAATGACATGTGGGGTTCATGGTATATATCTAAAGTTTGGATTTTTTAATGGTATAGATCCAATTGTTCCTATAAAATAAAGAACATCCGTTTCTAATTTCTGCTGAATATACATTTTGGTCTATGAGCTGAGAATCCTCGAGTTACAGAATTTAACTTTGCATTCCAAAATCCAAATACCTTCAGTACATCTTAGTTCTTTACCTTTGAACTGTGAGTTCAGCAGAACAAACGTTTTTTTATCTTTGCATTTTTTGTCCTGTGCTATGAGTTAATAGCTGCTCTAGATGTGCTTCGTCTTGTTTATTAGTCTAATTATCTAGATGATACATTTCTGTAGAGTATGTCCATGGAATCAGAATTAATTTTAAACACATTATTGTTATTAGGCAAAGACAAGGAGTTCTATTCCTTTTATGATCAGTGCTTTGAGACCAAGGAAGGAAAGTATGTATATTATCATCCAATCTTTTTTGTCTGCCCCTTCTGTTTTTATTGCTTTTTATTATTTGGTTCTAATTTATGAACTGGTATCCTTATGGATAGGTATACTTACAAGGTCTGTGCATATAAGAAAGCATCACAGGCTGAAGGGCACAGTTCCACCAACCTGGGGTATGCTTCTCGTTCTTCTTTCTTTGCTGAAATCTCATAATTTTTCTATTTGTAAGTTAATCATACTTTTTGTATGTTGCTGCTGTGTGTGTTTTTTTTTCTAATAATGATTGAGCCTACTGTTTATTGAAAGGGTTATAGTGATATTTTGTGGACCTACATGGGCAAAAATTCTCATTATCCTTATCTTAGTAGGGTATTCTTTTAAATTGTTGTGAAAGGGCCTCTTGCTGAGTTGGTTAGGTGGTCTGAGTAGCACTCCTTAGGTATTGACTTGGACTTTTTTTTTCTCGAACGCGCAGGAGAACTGCGCCCCATTATATATTAAGCAGAGAAAATAGAAAAAACAAAAGGTTTACAGCCCTCCTTACGGAGGCCAGAAACAGGCATACAAATATAGATCCATAAGGGGATCAAAAAATCAAACTACTCAAATCTTCCTGTGGGAGTGAATTTCAAGTCGGGGTTAAAAAAATCTGTCCCATGACAAAGCACAGGTCTAAGGCATGGTCCTGGTCGCGATCGTTCTCACATGGGCTACGATGCCGCTATGTATGGGTGTGGCAGGGGTTCGGGGGGTTTCTCTCAATATAATACCGGTGATTGTCTTACCCTCCGTAGGTCGAGTTTTTTTTTTTCCTTTTAAATTGTTAAATACTCTCAAGTGAATGGTAATAGTGCTCTTTAAGACAATGCACTACATAGACCACCAGTAATGTTTCAGATAGCATGCACTTTTGTTCATTGTTAGTTCACTTATCCGCGGGACAAAAATAACCTCAAAGGTATGAACTGTCCTTCCTTTACTGAGAAAAAATGGGTGAGTTTGAGCGTAGTCATTAGCCAATGATCATCTGTAAATGCAACATGTAGTTTTCCTACTATGCCAGTTGATGGTGCTTTTCAGATTACAGCTTCATATGTTGCTGTCAAATACAATTATGTTAATTAAAATGTCTAATTTATGAATGTTGTTTAGGTAATGTCATTTGAGGAATATGTTCAGGGGATCAACTAGCGAGGGCCCATTCTGTCTTTAGACTATATATGTTTCTATTGTTTTACATGACTTTGAATATCAGGTGTGGTTTCTGAATATTTTTTTAGTGGATTTAAGAAATACTGCTCTTTAGGTAATGATAGCCCTTACCCATTTTGCTGTATATACAAGTGTGTTTCATCTTGTTTACTGGTGCTTAGCTTTAAAATGTCTTTCTAGAATACTTAGAAACTGCATTCAGTGATAGAATGACCTGCTTGAATGCTTGGCATGTTTTTTTTTCCACATGTCCTGACGCCTTAAAATGAATTTTCTATCATCAGGAGATGGGACAAATTTGAAGAATCGTACAGAGTAATGCACTTTTCAGGTGGAGACAAATGCTGGAATGGTCCTGACCGAAGCCTAAAGGTAGTTATCTCTACTTGCATGCCCTTTCTGTTTGCAGGTTCTAAATTCCAACCCTTTCTGTTGTTTACGCTCTCGTGCAGGTTAGGCTTAGATGTGGGCTGAGCAATGAGCTTAATGACGTTGATGAGCCTAGCAGATGCGAGTATGTGGATTGCTACAGATTCAGCTTCTATCTTCCCTAAAAAAAACCGCAGTACACCATCTTATATACATACCTATTTGCCATTGCAGGTATGTTGCTGTATTGTCGACGCCTGCACTCTGCGTCGAGGAGAAGCTGAAGGTCCTTTCTCTTTCATTTCATTCACAGATGCCATAATCTTCCCTTTTCTAAAGATGTTTGAGGCTTATACGGTTGTTTTAATTTGGCAGGAGCTGCAAAACAAACTGGATGCCATGTCTTCGAAGCAGCCCGGGCATGATGAACTTTAAACGGTTCCGGCGTGGACAAAGAAAATGTCACCAGGAAGCATAGATTGACAGTTACACTCATAACCTTAAGGGTGGAAGTCAATGGGGCATATGGACAGGAAAGGGCCAAGCTGAAGAAATGGGAATGTAGGGTTCAGGTCGCCTACCTGGCAATGTTAGCTGGCATAGAGCTGTTTTTTTAGCTGAATTTGATTGGATGTTGCAATTTTTCCAGGCTCATCCCGAGTTGTTTGGTGGAGGCGACTGCAACCGTGCTTTTCTTTGTGGTTTAACATTGCTCTATTTAATTAGGGAGAGATGCTAGGCTTTTGCGTCTCCAGTACACTCTGAACCATCATAATTTGAAGATGCCAGTTAACCCCGGGTTGTTACATGATACAAGTACTTTCTTCAGCTCGGTCATTTGGAGCAGAAGGATTTCCCATTTGGAACAGTGAATCGCCCGTATACCTCTAACAAAACTCTTGTGCTTGTTTGGATGTCTATATATTTTTTTTGATAGATTAGATATCTAGAATTGGGTTTGTAAGGAACGTGGACACGTGGTGAATTAGGACAACTATTTTTCGCACTAGATTGTATGTCTTAAACAAAACTTACGTGGATAATTAAATAAGCTAATACAAATAAGGTTTTGTCAAGTGTTTCTACTTGTACTACAAAAGGGGTTTTGCAGTCTAGGTTCTAAACCTATCAACTAAGCTAGGGGTGTAACGGATATCTGAACTGTTATGACAAATTTAATATTTTAAAATAGATATGTATGAAATTTGATGCTAATCTCTTCTTATGTTATGAAGCACATTATTATAAATAAGAATAAAATTTTGTATAAATTATTTTATACATTATTTGCTCCATACATCAAAAAAAGGTAAAAAAATATCCGTATTCGATTTGTATCCGAAATTTATATTTATTATCTGAGAAGATATATGATATATTTGAGGTTTATCTTTCATGAATCTTTACAAGCTCAATAGTAAAAACAAGAATATAAATTTGTATAGCAGATTCTATATTCTATTAATTCACAATCAAAGAAAAAAGACCAAAAAACTGATATCCGAATAAGTTCCGTTTACACCCCTAAACTAAGCTAACATTATAAAGTATAGAACCAAAGGCAACAAGTAACTTTGGAAGCTTAAATGCTATATAGATAAAAACTCTTGTAGATGCACCAGTATTTTTTATCTAGGTATCAAGAACCGCGTAAGATTTTTTACTAATCCTCGTTGGAGTACTTATGTAAAGGGAAGCTCACACGAGGGCTAAGCTCTCTGTCAGGTAATTTTGTAGGTGGTCGCGGGCCATCTCCATGTGTAAGTGGTACTCCACTATGAGCCTTCTCCATGTTCAAGTGGTACTCTGTTTTCGGTTATCTTGGATACTTCCCGTCATCTCCACTATTGAGCTTCCATCTAAAACGTCGCGGGTCTTGTTCCTTCCAGTTCACGGTGGCGACCACACCACAAACATAGTTGGTGTAATCTCATAAGACTCGCGTTCCCACTCGGTACAATTATAGTAACATGCACAAGTGTCGATGGGTATTGAGGTGTTTATCCTCACTTCTATCAACTAGGACTAAACCTAGAGCAAGTTGCTATAGCAGTAGTCTAAAACATAGATGAGGGCAACGATCGTCCTAGTAATGTCATTAAACATAGAAGAGGGCCGCGTCAGGGAGATCCCCTATCCCCAATGTTATTTATACTGACCATGGATGTGCTGAATTGGATGATCACTAGAGCATCTTAGGCCGAGTTGCTTTAGCTACTTAGCTAGAAGACCAATCCAAAACAAAATCTCCTTATCTGCAGATGATGTAGCCCTCTTTCTCTACCCAATAACATCTGATATTAACTTAGCTCTGAGAACACTCCAACTGTTTGGGGATGCCTCTAGCAGTCTAGCCATAAGACCAATATCTAGGAAAGTAACATATGTTGTCAAAGGATTCTAGGGAGGAAACTATGTTGTCAAAGGCATAACCCTTGTTGTCATGACTCCCTAAAACCCATTGGTAGGTACGAGAGTCACCCCTTGAGGTTGCGGTGATAGCTCCTCGTACCATGCGACACAGTCAGGGGTGAAGCCAGAATTTGAGTTTGAGGGGGGTAAATCAGATTGAGGGGGCTGTTAAGAGGTATTTTATATTATTTACATGGTGATTAGCTAAAAAAGTAGTAGCTCCTATGGAATTTGGGGAGGATTAAGGGGGACATTGCCCCCCTCTGCCCCTCCCTAGAATCGCCCCTGGACACAGTGGCCAACCGGTGGGGCCTTCCCCTCCAGTGCTTGGTTGTTGGCCGACAGTGGGCACCTCAAACGCCACTGTAGAGGCTGGAGGCTAACGACGGCGGCCTCAAGCGTGGTGGAGCCTGGCAGGGTGCTGATGGGAGCAACCTTGAATGCAATAGGTGAGGCCTTTGCCGCCCCTTGCTTGATGGCAGCAGTGTGTCTGTTAAGGCGCCGCTTCAGATCAACGGCAAGCCACTTGAGGCGTCGCTTCTCCACCTTGCGCCAGATGTCAGCGAGATCACCCTAGCCGAGCTTGCTAGAAGGCAAGTGGAATGTCATCTTATTGAAGGACCAGGCTCTAGAGCCTGTCTCCTACCTAGCACGCCAAATGTCGGAGGGGAGATCCTCCGGTTGGGTGGTGGATTGCACCTACCCTGGTCCTCAGATGAGGAGTAGGCTTAGTTGTTTGCCTAGCCTTCTATATGGACACAAGAACACAAGGGTTTAGAGTGATTTAGGACATTGGACCGTAGTACCCTACATCCACTATGAGTTGTATTGCTTGAGTACTTGGGAGTTGAAGGTCTGAGTGTGAATTTGAAAGTCGCCTAGAGGGGGGGTGAATAGGGCGAAACTGAAATTTACAAAATTAATCACAACTACAAGCCGGGTTAGCGTTAGAAATAATAATGAGTCCGAGAGAGAGGGCGCAAAACAAATCGCAAGCGAATGAAGAGTGAGACACGCGGATTTGTTTTACCGAGGTTCGGTTCTCGCAAACCTACTCCCCGTTGAGGTGGTCACAAAGACCGGGTCTCTTTCAACCCTTTCCCTCTCTCAAACGGTCCCTCGGACCGAGTGAGCTTCTCTTCTCAAATTAACCGGGAACAAAACTTCCCCGCAAGAACCACCACACAATTGGTGTCTCTTGCCTCGGTTACAATGGAGTTTTGATCACAAGAACAAGTGAGAAAGAAAGAAGCAATCCAAGCGTAAGAGCTCAAAAGAACACGACAAATCTCTCTCACTAATCACTAAAGCCTTGTGTGGAATTGGAGAGGATTTGATCACTTGGGTGTGTCTAGAATTGAATGCTAGAGCTCTTGTAAGGTGTTGAAGTGTGAAAACTTGGATGCAATTGAATGTGGGGTGGTTGGGGTATTTATAGCCCCAACCACCAAACTAGCCGTTTGGTGGAGGCTGTCTGTCGCATGGTGCACCGGACAGTCCGGTGCACACCGGACATATCTGGTGCGCCAGCCACGTCACCCAACCGTTAGGGTTTTGACTGTTGGAGCTCTGACTGCTGGGCCCGCCTGGATGTCCGGTGGCGCACCGGACATGTACTATAGAGTGTCCGGTGCGCCTGTTTGCGCGTGCCTGACTTCTGCGCGCTCTGGCGCGCATTTAATGTGCTGCAGGTGACCGTTGGCGCCGAAGTAGCCGTTGCTCCGTAGTTACACCGGACAGTCTAGTGAATTATAGCGGAGTAGCCGTTGCGAATTCCCGAGGCTGGCGAGTTCGGAGTCGCTTCATTCCTGGAGCACCGGACACTGTCCGGTGTACACCGGACAGTCCGGTGAATTATAGCGGAGCGACTCTGCGTTTTCTCGAAGGTGAGGAGTTCAGCGTGTGTAGAACCCTGGTGCACCGGACATGTCCGGTGGTGCACCGGACAGTCCGGTGCGCCAGACCAGGGTGCCTTTGGTTGTCCCTTTGCTCTTTTTGTTGAACCCTTTTCTTGGTCTTTTTGTTGGCCTTTGTGAACCTTTGGTACCTGTAGAACTTATAGACTAGAGCAAACTAGTTAGTCCAATTATTTGTGTTGGGCAATTCAACCACCAAAATTAGTTTAGGAAATAGGTGTAAGCCTAATTCCCTTTCAATCTCCCCCTTTTTGGTGATTGATGCCAACACAAACCAAAGCAAATGTAGAAGTGCATAATTGAACTAGTTTGCATAATGTAAGTGCAAAGGTTGCTTGGAATTGAGCCAATATAAATACTTACTAGATATGCATGGATTGTTTCTTTATTTTTAACATTTTGGACCACGCTTGCACCACATGTTTTGTTTCTGCAAATTCTTTTTGTAAATCATTTCCAAAGTCCTTTTGCAAAGTATTCAAAGGTAAATGAATAAGATTTTGCTAAGCATTTTCAAGTTTTGAAATTTTCTCTCTTTGTTTCAAATGCTTTTCCTTTGACTAAACAAAACTCCCCTCAATAAATTCTCCTCTTAGTGTTCAAGAGGGTTTTAAGATATTAATTTTGAAAATAACACTTTCTCCCCTTTTTGAACACAATAAGGTACCAATTTGAAATTTACCAATTGAAAATCATTTTTAAAATGGGTGGTGGTGCGATCCTTTTGCTTTGGGCTCATACTTTCTCCCCCTTTGGCATGAATCGCCAAAAACGGATACTTTGAGTGAGATATAAGCCCTTTTTCTAACTACTTTCTCCCCTTCGGCAAATAAAACATAGGAGTGAAGATTATACCAAAGCCGGAGAGATGCTCGGAGCGACGGTGAAGGATGAGTGATAGAGTGGAGTGGAAGCCTTTGTTTTCGCCGAAGACTCCAATTCCCTTTCAATATACCTATGACTTGGTTTGAAATACACTTGAAAATACATTAGTCATAGCATATATAAAAGAGACATGATCAAAGGTATACTTATGAGCTATGTGTGCAAATTAGCAAAAGAAATTCCTAGAATCAAGAATATTGAGCTCATGTCTAAGTTTGGTAAAAGTTTGTTCATCTAGTGGCTTGGTAAAGATATCGGCTAATTGATCTTTAGTGTTAATGTATGCAATCTTGATATCCCCCTTTTGTTGATGATCCCTAAGAAAATGATACCGAATGGCTATGTGTTTAGTGCGGCTATGCTCAACGGGATTATCCGCCATGCGGATTGCACTCTCATTATCACATAGAAGAGGAACTTTGGTTAATTTGTAACCATAGTCCCGCAGGGTTTGCCTCATACAAAGTAATTGCGCGCAACAGTGGCCTGCGGCAATGTACTCGGCTTCGACGGTAGAAAGAGCAACCAAATTTTGCTTCTTTGAAGCCCAAGACACCAAGGATCTTCCCAAGAACTGGCAAGTCCCCGATGTGCTCTTTCTATTAATCTTACACCCCGCCCAATCGGCATCAGAATAACCAATTAAATCAAATGTGGATCCCCGAGGGTACCAAAGCCCAAACTTAGGAGTATAAGCCAAATATCTCAAGATTCGTTTTACGGCCGTAAGGTGAGATTCCTTAGGGTCGGATTGGAATCTTGCACACATGCATACGGAAAGCATAATATCCGGTCGAGATGCACATAAATAGAGTAATGAACCTATCATTGACCGGTATACCTTTTGATCCACGGACTTACCTCCCGTGTCGAGGTCGAGATGCCCATTTGTTCCCATGGGTGTCTTGATGGGTTTGGCATCCTTCATCCCAAACTTGTTAAGAATGTCTTGTGTATACTTTGTTTGGCTTGTGAAGGTGCCCTCTTGGAGTTGCTTGACTTGAAATCCTAGAAAATACTTCAACTCCCCCATCATAGACATCTCGAATTTCTGTGTCATGATCCTACTAAATTCCTCACATGTAGATTCGTTAGTAGACCCAAATATAATATCATCAACATAAATTTGGCATACAAACAAATCATTGTCAAGAGTTTTAGTGAATAAAGTAGGATCGGCCTTGCCGACTTTGAAGCCATTAGCAATAAGGAAATCTCTTAGGCATTCATACCATGCTCTTGGGGCTTGCTTGAGCCCATAAAGCGCCTTAGAGAGCCTATAGACATGGTTAGGGTACTCACTGTCTTCAAAGCCGGGAGGTTGCTCAACATAGACCTCTTCCTTGATTGGTCCATTGAGAAAGGCACTCTTCACGTCCATTTGGTAAAGCTTAAAGCCATGGTAAGTAGCATAGGCCAATAGTATATGAATTGACTCAAGCCTGGCTACGGGTGCATAGGTTTCACCGAAATCCAAACCTTCGACTTGGGAATATCCCTTGGCCACAAGTCGAGCTTTGTTCCTTGTCACCACACCATGCTCATCTTGCTTGTTGCGGAAGACCCATTTGGTTCCTACAACATTTTGATTAGGACGTGGAACTAAATGCCATACCTCGTTCCTAGTGAAGTTGTTGAGCTCCTCTTGCATCGCCATCACCCAATCCGAATCTTGAAGTGCTTCCTCTACCCTGTGGGGCTCAATAGAGGAAACAAAAAAGTAATGTTCACAAAAATGTGCAACCCAAGATCTAGTGGTTACCCCCTTATGAATGTCGCCGAGGATGGTGTCGACGGGATGATCTCGTTGGATTGCTTGGTGGACTCTTGGGTGTGGTGGCCTTGGTTCTTCATCCTCCTTGTCTTGTACATTTGTATCTCCCCCTTGATCATTGCCGTCATCTTGAGGTGGCTCATCATTTTGATTTTCTCCTTCATCAACTTGAGCCTCATCCTTATTTTGAGTTGGTGGAGATGCTTGCGTGGAGGAGGATGGTTGATCTTGTGCATTTGGAGGCTCTTTGGATTCCTTAGGACACACATCCCCAATGGACATGTTCCTTAGCGCGATGCACGGAGCCTCTTCATCACCTATCTCATCAAGATCAACTTACTCTACTTGAGAGCCGTTAGTTTCATCAAACACAACGTCACAAGAAACTTCAACAAGTCCTGAGGACTTGTTAAAGACTCTGTATGCCCTTGTGTTTGAGTCATATCCTAGTAAAAAGCCTTCTACAGTTTTAGGAGCAAATTTAGATTTTCTACCTCTTTTAACAAGAATAAAGCATTTGCTACCAAAAACTCTAAAATATGAAATATTGGGCTTTTTACCGGTTAGGAGTTCATAGGATGTCTTCTTGAGGATTC
Source organism: Zea luxurians (assembly GCA_029449295.1). Taxonomy (NCBI): domain Eukaryota; kingdom Viridiplantae; phylum Streptophyta; class Magnoliopsida; order Poales; family Poaceae; genus Zea; species Zea luxurians. The sequence continues at coordinate 4,773,042 of JAOPSE010000090.1, forward strand.
GGTGTAGATATAACCGGTTGATGACGTAGCAGGCAGTGTTGACCGCCTCGGCCCAAAACCGATCCGGTGTCTTGTACTCATCAAGCATGGTTCTTGCCATGTCCAATAGAGTTTGATTCTTCCTCTCCACTACACCATTTTGTTGTGGGGTGTAGGGAGAAGAGAACTCATGCTTGATGCCCTCCTCCTCAAGGAAGCCTTCAATTTGAGAGTTCTTGAACTCCGTCCCGTTGTCGCTTCTAATTTTCTTGATCCTTAAACCGAGCTTATTTTGAGTCTGTCTCAAGAATCCCTTTAAGGTCTCTTGGGTTTGAGATTTTTCCTGCAAAAAGAATACCCAAGTGAAGCGAGAATAATCATCCACAATAACTAGACAGTACTTACTCCTGCCGATGCTTATGTAAGCGATCGGGCCGAATAAATCCATGTGTAGGAGCTCCAGTGGCCTGTCAGTCGTCATGATGTTCTTGTGTGGATGATGGGCACCAACTTGCTTCCCTGCTTGGCATGCGCTACAAATCCTGTCTTTCTCAAAATGAACATTTGTTAATCCTAAAATGTGCTCTCCCTTTAGAAGCTTATGAAGATTCTTCATCCCAACATGGGCTAGTCGGCGGTGCCAGAGCCAACCCATGTTAGTCTTAGCAATTAAGCAAGTGTCGAGTTCAGCTCCATCAAAATCTACCAAGTATAGCTGACCCTCTAACACTCCCTTAAATGCTATTGAATCATCACTTCTTCTAAAGACAGTGACACCTACATCAGTAAATAGACAGTTGTAGCCCATTTGACATAATTGAGATACGGAAAGCAAATTGTAGTATAATGAATCAACAAGAAAAACATTGGAAATGGAATGGTCAGGAGATATAGCAATTTTACCCAAACCTTTGACCAAACCTTGGTTTCCATCCCCGAATGTGATAGCTTGTTGGGGATCTTGGTTTTTCTCATATGAGAACATCTTTTTCTCCCCTGTCATGTGGTTTGTGCACCCGCTATCGATGATCCAACTTGAGCCCCTGGATGCATAAACCTACAAAACAAGTTTAGTTCTTGACTTTAGGTACCCAAACGGTTTTGGGTCCTTTGGCATTAGAAACAAGAACCTTGGGTACCCAAACACAAGTCTTGGATCCCTTGTGTTTGCCCCCAACAAACTTGGCAACTACCTTGCCGGATTTGTTAGTTAAAACATATGATGCATCAAAAGTTTTAAAAGAAATGTCATGACCATTTGATGCATTGGGAGTTTTCTTCCTAGGCAACTTAGCACGGGTTGGTTGCCTAGAGCTAGATGTCTCACCCTTATACATGAAAGCATGATTAGGGCTAGAGTGAGACTTCCTAGAATGAATTCTCCTAATTTTGCTCTCAGGATAACCGGCAGGGTACAAAATGTAGCCCTCGTTATCCTAAGGCATGGGAGCCTTGCCCTTAACAAAATTAGACAATCTTTTGGGAGGGGCATTAAGTTTGACATTGTCTCTCCTTTGGAAGCCAATACCATCCTTGATGCCAGGGCGTCTCCCACTATAAAGCATACTTCTAGCAAATTTAAATTTTTCATTTTCTAAGTTATGCTCGGCAATTTTAGCATCTAATTTTGCTATATGATCATTTTATTGTTTAATTAAGACCATATGATCATGAATAGCATCAATATCAACATCTCTACATCTAGTACAAATTGACACATGCTCAATGGTAGATGTAGAGGGTTTGCAAGATTTTAATTCTACAACCTTAGCATGTAATATATCATTTTCACTTCTAAGGTTAGAAATAGTAACATTGCAAACATCAAAATCTTTAGCCTTAGTAATTAATTTTTCATTTTCATTTCTAAGGCTAGCAAGAGAGGTGTTTAATTCTTCAATCTTAGCAAGCAAATTATCATCATCATTTCTAAGATTTGAAACATCACAAACATGAGAATCAACCTTAGCAATTAATTTGGCATTTCCATTTCTAAGGTTGGCAATAGTGTCATGGCATGTGCTTAGCTCACTAGATAATTTCTCACATTTTTCCACTTCTAGAGCATAAGCGTTCTTAACCTTAACATGCTTTTTATTTTCCTTGATTAGGAAGTCCTCTTGGGAGTCCAAGAGATCATCCTTTTCATGGATGGCACTAATTAGCTCATTTAGCTTTTCCTTTTGTTGCATGTTTAGGTCGGCAAAAAGGGTTCGCAGGTTATCCTCCTTATTACTATCATTATCCTCATCGCTAGATGTTTCATATTTGGTGGAGGATCTTGATTTTACCTTCTTCCTGTTGCCATCCTTAGCCATGAGACATTTGTGGCCGATGTTGGGGAAGAGAAGACCCTTGGTGATGGCGATGTTGGCGGCGTCCTCGTCGGAGGAGGAGTCGGTGGAGCTCTCGTCGGAGTCCCATTCCCGGCACACATGGGCATCGTCGCCCTTCTTCTTGTGATATTTCTTCTTCTCCTTTCTTCTTCCCTTCTTGTCGTTGTCCCTGTCAGTATCACTTGATAATGGATATTTAGCAATAAAGTGACCGGGTTTACCACACTTGTAGCAAACTCTCTCGGAGCGGGGCTTGTAATCTTTCCCCCCTCCTCTGCTTGAGGATTTGGCGGAAGCTTTTGATGATAAGTGTCATTTCCTCATTGTCGAGCTTGGAGGCGTCGATGGGTGTTCGACTTGGAGTAGATTCCTCCTTCTTTTCTTCCGTCGCCTTGAATGCGATGGGTTGTGCTTCGGACGTGGAGGGGCCGTCAAGCTCGTTGATCTTCTTTGAGCCTTTGATCATCAACTCAAAGCTCACAAAATTACCTATAACTTCCTCGGGGGTCATTTGTGTATATCTAGGATTACCACGAATCAATTGAACTTGAGTAGGGTTAAGGAAAACAAGTGATCTTAGAATAACCTTAACCACTTCGTGGTCATCCCATTTTTGCTCCCGAGGTTGCGCACTTGATTCACCAAGGTTTTGAGCCGGTTGTACATGTCTTGTGGCTCCTCCCCTTGGCGAAGATGGAAGCGACCGAGCTCCCCCTCGATCGTTTCCCATTTGGTGATCTTGGTCACCTCATCTCCTTCGTGCGCGGTCTTTAGCACGTCCCAAATCTCCTTGGCACTCTTCAATCCTTGCACCTTGTTATACTCCTATCGACTTAGAGAGGTGAGGAGTATAGTGGTGGCTTGGGAGTTGAAGTGCTTGATTTGGGCCACTTCGTCCTCATCATAATCTTCATCCCCTACGGATGGTACCTGAACACCAAACTCAACAACATCCCATATACTTTTGTGGAGTGAGGTTAGGTGATATCGCATCATATCACTCCACCTAGCATAATCTTCACCATCAAATGTTGGTGGTTTGCCTAATGGGACGGAAAGTAAAGGTGTATGTTTAGGAATGTGAGGGTAGCGTAGGGGGATCTTACTCTACTTCTTGCGCTCTTGGCGCTTAGAAGTGACGGATGGCGCGTCGGAGCCGGAGGTTGACGTTGATGAAGTGTCAGTCTCGTAGTAGACCACTTTCCTCATCCTTTTGTGCTTGTCGCCTTTCCGATGCGACTTGTGGGAAGAGGATTTCTTCTCCTTCCCTTTCCCTTTGGAGGAGTTTTTCTTCTCCTTCCTCTTGTTGCGGGACTCTTCCGATGAAGTCGACCCGTGGCTTGTAATGGGCTTGTCGCCGGTCTCCATCTCCTTCTTGGCGTGATCTCCCGACATCACTTCGAGCGGTTAGGCTCTAATGAAGCACCAGACTCTGATACCAATTGAAAGTCACCTAGAGGGGGGGGGGGTGAATAGGGCGAAACTGAAATTTACAAAATTAATCACAACTACAAGCCGGGTTAGCGTTAGAAATAATAATGAGTCCGAGAGAGAGGGCGCAAAACAAATCGCAAGCGAATGAAGAGTGAGACACGCAGATTTGTTTTACCGAGGTTCGGTTCTCGTAAACCTACTCCCCGTTGAGGTGGTCACAAAGACCGGGTCTCTTTCAACCCTTTCCCTCTCTCAAACGGTCCCTCGGACCGAGTGAGCTTCTCTTCTCAAATTAACCGGGAACAAAACTTCCCCACAAGGACCACCACACAATTGGTGTCTCTTGCCTCGGTTACAATGGAGTTTTGATCACAAGAACAAGTGAGAAAGAAAGAAGCAATCCAAGCGCAAGAGCTCAAAAGAACACGACAAATCTCTCTCACTAATCACTAAAGCCTTGTGTGGAATTGGAGAGGATTTAATCACTTGGGTGTGTCTAGAATTGAATGCTAGAGCTCTTGTAAGGTGTTGAAGTGTGAAAACTTGGATGCAATTGAATGTGAGGTGGTTGGGGTATTTATAGCCCCAACCACCAAACTAGCCGTTTGGTGGAGGCTGTCTGTCGCATGGTGCACCGGACAGTCCGGTGCACACCAGACATGTCCGGTGCGCCAGCCACGTCACCCAACCGTTAGGGTTCTGACCGTTGGAGCTCTGACTGCTCGGCCAGCCTGGATGTCCGGTGGCGCACCGGACATGTACTGTAGAGTGTCCGGTGCGCCTGTTCGCGCGTGCCTGACTTCTGCGCGCTCTGGCGCGCATTTAATGTGCTGCAGGTGACCGTTGGCGCCGAAGTAGCCGTTGCTCCGTAGTTACACCGGACAGTCCGGTGTACACCGGACATGTTCGGTGAATTATAGCGGAGTAGTCATTGCGAATTCCCGAGGCTGGCGAGTTCGGAGTCGCTTCATTCCTGGAGCACCGGACACTGTCCGGTGTACACCGGACAGTCTAGTGAATTGTAGCGGAGCGACTCTGCGTTTTCCCGAAGGTGAGGAGTTCAGCGTGTGTAGAACCCTGGTGCACCGGACATGTCCGGTGGTGCACCGGACAGTCCGGTGCGCCAGACTAGGGTGCCTTCGGTTGTCCCTTTGCTCTTTTTGTTGAACCCTTTTCTTAGTCTTTTTATTGGCCTTTGTGAACCTTTGGTACCTGTAGAACTTATAGACTAGAGCAAACTAGTTAGTCCAATTATTTGTGTTGGGCAATTCAACCACCAAAATTAGTTTAGGAAATAGGTGTAAGCCTAATTCCCTTTCAGAATTGACCTCTCTCCTACAGAGCAAGTGCTCTCCCTTTTATAGCCCAAGGGAGGCACGTTACAAGGGAGTTTAGGCCCTAACAGGTGGGCCTAGAAGAGTTTACAATGTGGAACGGGAAAACCAGATAGAGCTGATAATGCTAGATCTTCCTAAGCATGTATCCCTTCTTGTCCGCTGCATTATCTTTTGGCGTCCTTATCCTACCACATTGTCTCGTCTAATCGAAACACATGCCTTGATGTAGGTTGTTGTGTAGTCTGATACGCTGTCGTGTGTAGGGTGCAACGGGCGGTGTCGTCCTGTCTTCTCCGCCCGTCCCTTCGTGCCTCGGTAATGCACGAAGAATAATAGAAGTCATAATGAAAGGCGCACAAATGGCGCACTGGGTCAAAGCCCCTTGCCTCAGTAACATGCGAGTAATAGTAAAAACTGCACGTTGCAGACCTAGAGTGCCATGCGCATTTAATGTGGGGGATACGATACCCGCTGTTGGCGCGGGTAAGTACGTGTCCCATCTATACTCGGTGCTGGCGGTCCCTATGTCAGAGGCTTCCGTCATGCATCGTTTAGTGGCTTACGCTAGGGGCGTCTGGCTATGTGTCGGCACCAGACCCCTGGCTGGATAAGCGGCAGGCCTGGGAATAGGCGATTACATAGTTTTCCTAGGCTTTCTCTTGACCATTAGCCTGGACCGCCTCGAGGGGGCTCGGGCTTCAACTGCTCTCGTCTGGATACGTGTTGGCACTAGACCCCACCCGTACTAAGGTCCAGATGGTACTTCGCATACCCCGATCCATTCTGAAGGCTTGGTATTGTAGCTTGAGAGTGTCTTCCTCTCCGCGACTTTGTGTTCCTTTCGGACCCCTTTGTTTAAGGAACCGACGGGTCCACATGGAGGCTCGGGTCCTATTTGCAGGATCTCATACCTATAGCTGAAGTTGTTGATTCCTTCCCTTTATGGGGCTTAGTGGAGACTGTGATCCAGCCTAGGAGACACGCGTGGCCTGCCATGACTCCATATGGCGGGTCTTAGCCTCGTGTGTGGGCTGGTTGCTCGTGGAATCCTCAATGGTGACCACTAGGATCTCACCTTATCATAGCAGGAGTGGGTACCCCGTATTCAGGGTTCCAACAGTTAGAGTTAGGAAGAACTAGCCCTCCAACCTCTCTATATTCTTCTAATCTTTTTGTACTTCTTTATCATTCTGGTAGACTATTAGAAGAATATCAGCAATCCAGTTGTGATACCATTGATAGATCTATTAGCTTCTTCCTTATTCTTTAAGAACTAGTTGATCTCTCTAAACTCTTCTCTGTTCTTGCATATAGAGTAATTAGTATACAACTTGTGTGCTAGTTGTGTGCAAAGAGAGGAGGAATTAGAGGGAGAACCGTACCTTTGGACCGAGGTGGATACTTGTTGTAGTTGTAGATGAGGTTGAAGACGCCTTTGGGACTTGAGTTCCTCCCTTTTGATGAGTTCCCCTTCATGCATATTAGGGCCTTGAGGAGCGTTGATAGTCACCGACGTAGAACTGGGCCTTAAAGCATCCATAGTCACCAACGTAGAACCATTAGAATCTACAAGTGGCATATGGAGGTTGGGCGAATTTCTGTTCACTGGGGCGCTAGAAGATCGGATGCTTTCTTGTGTGATAGCTAGGATTGTTTGAAGCATTAATTTCAGTGTCAGTTCTGTTGGAGGTCTTCGTCTTCCGAAGGTCCTCAAAAACATGGCTAACCATTTGTTATCAACATATTACTAAGTATTACAGGAGCCTCGGATCTAAATAGCTTCGGCGCATAATGATGGAAGCGCTACGAAGTAAGCTTCGTCACAACAACGTAGGAAGGCGACACAAGAAGGTGTTAATCGAATTGCTAGGAGCAAATGACAATGCTATCCCTGTGACATTTGTAAACTTTGTATGTAATCTTTGAGGGCGTGAATGTAATATCGTACGAAGCTGTACGATTGCCTATAAATAGATGAACAGTGCCCCTGTACTATTCACGCTGTATTGAAATTACATTCACGCTTTTGTCTTCGAGCAAGTCGAAGGTACAAATGTAATATACATTATGTATCACTTTATTAATGTATGAGATTGATTCTAATATTGTTTAACATTCAATGTAAAATGTATAAATGATATAATGTTTCATTTGTAACTATACTTTTATATTTGTGAATGTGGAACACTTGTTCTTTATGAACTTTGTCCAAGACTCATTATATTCGAAGGGAGATAATGTCATTATATCCGAAGGGAGATAATGTCTCGAGGGACGAAGGTCCTTAACGTTTAATAATTATATTGCCTTATTTTATGGTTCACAGTAATAAAAAACAAGTGGCCAATAAGTCCTACCTTAGTTTATATAGTGCACTGGAGGCCACAATTACATGAGGTTTGTGTCCGATTAGGACGTGTAGTCGTCCTGATTCGGTTTCTTCATCGAGTCCAAGGATATATTCACACCCAGTTCACGCAAGAGGCAAGTTCATATACTTGCCAAATTTTGTTCTTTTTATAGCCATGACAACTATATCAGAGAGAACATTACATGCCAAATTGACACACTGAAAAAAAGGCTCCAAATTTTCATGCCGGCATGCTCCTGCTCTTCCTATGTACATTGGCACCAATGGGCTCAAGCAGCAACAATCATCCATCCTTATATTGCATTATTGCTCAATTCTCCCAATGATGCGAACTGCCGCTGCCGCTACCGGAGGACTGCGCCGATGGCGAGAACAGGCTGTTGAGCCACTGCAAGGATGGCGGCAACCGGCTGCCGCTCTCTTCGGCTTCGGCTGTCTCGGCATTGCCTGGAGAACTTGCCCTACCATCGCCGCCGCCGTTGTCATTGCCTTCACCATCAGCATCGACACTGACAAAACCACCGTCGCCGCTGCTGCATGAGCCCTTGTCGTCGGTGGCCGGCAGCTGGAACCGGCAGACAGGGCAGGAGCTGTGCATCTCGAGCCATGGAACGATGCAATTGGAGTGGAACCTGTGCCTGCAGGGCATCTCCCGAGCGCGCTCGCCGGCCGCGTAGTCCTCCAGGCAGACGGGGCAGCTGGCCGTGTCGTCATCGTTGCCACCGGCGATTTCCACGGTCGGCATTGCCTCCACGGCCTCCTTCTTGGCCGGTGGCGTCCCGTGCCGTCCCGCGTCGTTCTCAGCGAGCTGCTGCACCAGAGCGTCGAGGCTGGGGCCGAGGAAGTAGTCGCCCAGCGCCACGCCATGCTCGCCGCCGCCAGCTGCGCCGATGAAGAGGCTCCGGCCGAAAGGGGTCAGCTGGTCGCCTTCGAGGGCGACCCCGGCAGCAGCCTCCAGGCGCTGCAGCTGGCGGTCCCGGAGCTCGTGCAGGAGCCGCAGGAACGCGGTGACGCGACGCCGGCGCAGGGCGAACTCGGGGTCGTTCCCGTCGTAGACGTCGCCCGCGGCCTCCGCCTGCCGCCGGTTGCGGCGGCGGCGGACGGAGCTGTCGACCGTGCTGAGGATAGCGTGCGCCCAGATGGAGCTCGGGCGGTCGGCGCCGGGGTACACTTGAGCCACCGCGCCGTCACCGTCGCCGTCATCGGCCGCGGGCGTGCCGCGGACGGTCTCCATCTCCTCAAGGAAGCCGCTGTGGCAGTGCGGGCACTTCACCTCCGCCTCGCCCTCCGCGGGGCTCACGACCGCGGCGCACATGTGGCACCAGTACCTTCCGGCGCCTGCCTGCTCCGCCATTTCTGCTGAGCTTCTTGCGCTTTCCCCGCCAATGCAGCTACTCTAATTGTCTGTGCGGAGATTCAGCTGCTACAAACAAATCGAGATGGGAAGATCAGAGTGATGACGCTACAATCCACCGTCCTACTTAACGCAGCAATCATTTAGCACGGCAGATTGAATCATTCGTGTGCTCTTGTGCGATGGATAGATCAGACGTCTTTGAAAGCTCGTAAATTAAAAAAAAAAGACAGGGACGCGCTCTGAAAGAGTATCATCTACGCTGGAGCAAGGTCAAGCACCAGGGAACCAACACGCAATTCAATCAGGAAAAGAACATGGACAAAGCAACAGGAACGGATGGAACAATTTCAGATTTTAGGCCGTCCCGGAGATTGCACCAAACACGGTGAACAAGAAGAAACAAACCTAACAAAACGCACAACCAATCGCGTACCATGAAGAAGAAAAAAACAACCTCAATCATCTTTTACCACACAGATGGATCCACAGGTAGATGAACAGATGGATCCACAAGCTGAATCTCAGTTTTTGGATCGGTCGATGAGAGCAAAGGAAGGGGGAAAGAAAAAGCGTGAAACGAAGCAAGCAACCAACCAAACAACCAATCACCTTGGGCGCAGCAGGGCAGGACAGGGCCGGGCGGGGGCAGCGCATGTGGGGGGGAGGAAGGGGGAGGAGCAGCGAGGCCAGAGGGGCCGGCGGTCTCCGCCCGCTTTATATTATCAATCTCCGCAGCTACGGCGGCATCCTCCTCCGTGCATCGATTGTGACCTCGGCCCGGCACACATGTGTTTAGGGCAGTGATTAGGAGGGGCCTGCCGCCTGCCTGCTCAATTATTGCGCTGGACTTCTAATTTTAAGCTTCCCCCACCTGATTTCCCCTCGCTCTCGAGCGCTCGCTTTCCGGCCAGCCCAGAAATAGATTATTCCGACAAGGAAGGGGGGAAAAAGGGGGAAAGAGGAGGGGGCTGGCTGTCTCGCTGATCATCACAGCATGTGTCGCCCATGACGCGGGTGCCACCTCAGCTTTTTTTTTCAAAAAATGTGTTCTTTTCTTTACTCCGGAAAAAAGGGCTCATATAATAATATCTCTCAGAATTCTGATGTCAGCCCTTTTTTTACTTGTGGTGCACTGACTGTGTTGCCATTTGATGTCGACAGCTAGTTCACTGTTAGTTAGAGCATGTGCAACCCTATTAAATAAGGGGTGTTTAATGAGCTTTAGAAGTTAACCAGAAAAAATATAAAAGACGGGATCTTTATGAAGAGCCGGTCTCTACATGATTTTTTATATATATTATTTTTTAATTGTATTTATGTTTAAAATCTTAGGTTGTATCAGTTTTTTAACTGTCTTCTGTACTTTGAAAACCAAGCACCGTCTCAAGGTTGTACATACCTTTAGCCACCTTGCTCACGTGGGCCGGTAAAAATGGAGTACCTAAAATCAAGATATCGCTAACGATAAAAAAAAAGTCACAACACACCATTCACAGCACCAAAATCACGGTGTATAGCTTAACGCAGGCGCGGGTAGGGATGAAAATGAGTACCTAAAGTGTTATAATAAATATAATATTTTTAAATGGACATGTATAAAATTTGATGTTAATCTTTTCTTATGTTATCAACCACATTATTATAGATAAAAAATAAAATCTTGCATAAATTATTTTATACATTATTTACTCTATATAACAAAAAAATGTGAAAAGTTATTTGTATTCATATGTGAATTGTATCCGAATTTTATATCTATAATTTGATAAGATATATGATAATTTTGGGGTTTATGTTTTATGAAACTTTACAAGCTCAAAATTAATAGCAACAATATAAATTTACATAGGAGATTGTACATCATATTAATTCACAAAAAAAGACCAAAATATTGATATCCGAATAAGAATCTGTTGTCATCCCTAGGCGCAGGGGTACTATGCAGAGGTAGGGACACGGGTGAAAGCGCAGAGCTGTGCCTGGGCGTCGACGAGCTCATGATTGGTCGATGGCCAGAATAGGAGCCGAGGCGTTTGAGCCTGAGCAGGGGAGCGCCCGCGTGGGTCGGGCCTTAGCGCCTTGGCCTAGGGGTGGATCCGCGCCAGGCGCCTCCACAGGCTGGAGCTCAGGACTCAGCTACGGCTACTCAGCCCCCACTTTTGGATTAATGTGGGCTTGGCCCAAATTAATATTCAATAATAGTCAATGCTAATAGCCCACTTTAATGTTATGGTGTACTAATTATTTAGTACCATATTGGAAGTTCAAAGGACAAATCAATCAACTTAAATAGGTGGACCATTGGTGCATCTATTGAGAAGTTGAGAAAAGGATGAAGGACTGCCACACGCGCGCGCGCGCGCCGTGGCTCGTGGTAGATCGGACCTTGGTCCGAATATTCCTTTCAAACGGTTGCGCATTTTGCCTGGAGTGATGACCGTCATGATAACCGTCCGTTTCCTGTCTTATGGCTAGTAACGGACGTCAGTTACTGTCGTCAGTTTCCAGTGGCTAGTAACGGACGTCAGTTTCCAGTTCTAATGCGCGACCGTTTCTGTCCGTTGCTCTTCTCCCTCCTTCTGACCGCCTATAAGAATGGAGAGGGAGGGCTCGTCCAAGAGTGCGAATCATCTCACGCGAATTGCAAACAACACATTCCCGTCCCATCTTCTGCGAGCACAGAGAGAGTGGGAGAGCAGGCCTCCGAAATCACCGACCGCAGAGATACACTTGCACGGGTGTGCGGGCGATCAGATTTTTGGGGAGCGTCTTCGCGACTGCTCGACGCGTACTGCTGTTCTTCTTCCCGGCGACCGTTCGAGGGACTGCACAGCGTACACCTTCCTGCACCGACTTCGTACGGCTACATCGAACAAACACACGAGATGACTCGTGTGAATGGAGCCACTGATGCCTTGAGTATCGGTCCCTCCGCTGGGTACACTCTATTCTTCGTATTTGTGCATGTCTTATTGCTGTTTACTGCTTATGCGAGTAGTTATACACACATGCACATACATGTCATCATATATATCACACTGTTTTTCTGGATTAAATTAAAACTAAAAATGCCTAACTTTCTAACAATCCAAAAATCTGATATTAGGCATTTTTCTGTTAGTGGTTTTGCTGCTGCTTTAAAACCAAGTGAACCTTTTGATGGGACGTTTTACAAGAGATGGCGTAGTAAGATGATACTGTGGTCGACTGCAATGAACTGCTATCACGCCGCACAGGGGAAACCCGAACAGTTCACTCCTGAAGAGGAGAGAATGTTCGACGTTGCCGATAACCTGTTTCGAGGCGCCGTGATTGGCGCTCTTGCCAACAAGTATGTTGATTCTTATCTAACGTGCACATCTGCAAAAGAGTTATGGGATGCATTAGATGAGAAGTTTGGTGTTTCTGATGCTGGTAGCGAGCTGTACATCATGGAGCAGCTGTTTGACTATAAGATGGTGGAAAACCGTCCTGTAGTTGAACAGGCTCATGAAATACAGGCACTGGCTAAAGAACTCGAACAATTCCCATGTGTCTTGCCTGACAAGTTCGTGGCCGGCGGTATTATCGCTAAACTGCCACCTTCTTGGACGGATTTTGCTACCACTCTAAAACATAAGAGACAAGAGTTTAACGTGGCTGAGCTTATTGGTTCTCTTGATGTTGAGGAGAGGGCAAGAGCAAAAGACACTCGTGGAAAAGGAGTTGAGACTTCTAGTGCCAATATGGTACAAAAGAAGAACTCCAATGCATCACATAATAATAAAAAGAAAAACAAGCAACAGAATGCCACGAAGCCCAAGCAGGCAGCCTCATTCAAAAAGAAGAACAAAGGAGCTGGTTGCTTTGTTTGCGGGAGTACTGATCATTGGGCAAGCGCTTGTCCAGACCGCAAATTTAAGCAAGAGAAAAAACCAGCTCAAGAGAAGAAAACAGTAAACATGGTTGTTAGCGAGACTGCAGAAGGAACATCGGGGTATGGTAATCTTTTACCTACTGTTCTTTCAGTGTGTCAATCCCCTGAGTGGTGGGCTGATACCGGTGCTAATATTCATGTGTGTGCTGATATTTCTTTATTTTCTTCTTATCAGTGCAAAGGGACTGGAGCCTTGCTGATGGGGAACGGATCACATGCGCGTGTTCTTGGTGTTGGTACAGTCATTCTGAAGTTTACTTCGGGAAAGACGGTGCTATTGAAGAACGTGCAGCATGTCCCCTCCATCAAAAAGAATCTAGTTAGTGGCTCTCAATTGTGCCGAGATGGCTACAAAATTGTCTTTGAGTCTAATAAAGGTATACTGTCTAAGTATGGAACGTTTGTTGGAAAAGGCTATGACAGCGGAGGCTTGTTCCGCTTATCTTTGCATGATGCGTGTAATAAGTCTGTGAACAATGTTGTTTCGAATGAGTCGTATATTTGGCATTCACGACTTTGTCATATCAATTTTGGTTGTGTCTCGCGGTTAGCAGATTTAAATTTAATCCCGAAATTTGATTTAGTCAAAGGTTCTAAGTGCCAGGTGTGCGTGCAATCTAAGCAACCTCGCAAGCCTCACAAGGCTGCGGAGGCGAGGAATTTGGCACCACTAGACTTAATACATTCCGATTTATGTGAGATGAACGGAATATTGACTAAAGGAGGCAAGCGATATTTTATTACTTTTATCGATGACTCTACTAGATTTTGTTATGTGTATCTCTTAAAATCAAAAGATGAAGCTTTGCATTATTTTAAGACCTACAAAGCTGAAGTTGAAAATCAACTCGAGAGGAAAATTAAACGGTTAAGGTCTGATCATGGTGGAGAATATTTTTCGGGTGATTTTTCTGATTTTTGTGTGGAACATGGTATTATTCATGAGAGGACACCGCCATACTCACCACAATCCAATGGGGTTGCTGAAAGAAAGAACCGTACTCTAACTGATTTGGTTAACGCCATGTTAGAGACTTCAGGGCTATCTAAGGAATGGTGGGGTGAGGCGATCTTGACGGCGTGTCATGTCCTGAATAAAGTTCCCACAAAGAACAAAGAAATCACACCATTCGAGGAATGGGAAAAGAAGAAATTAAATATCTCCTATCTGCGCACCTGGGGTTGTTTGGCTAAAGTGAATGTGCCAATTAACAAGAAGCGCAAATTAGGACCGAAAACTGTTGATTGTGTTTTCCTTGGGTATGCTTTCCACAGCATTGGATATAGGTTTTTAATTATAAACTCTGGAGTACCGGACATGTTGGTTGGTACAATTATGGAGTCCAGAGATGCTACGTTTTTTGAGGACGAATTTCCCATGAAAGCTACACATGATACGTCTAATGATGAACCAACGATACCCCATGAGCATTTTATTCCGGTAGAACACACTGAGGAATCCCATATACATAATCATGTGGAAAATGACAATGTATCAACTCGAAAGAGTAAGAGACCAAGGATTGTAAAGTCCTTTGGTGATGATTACATTGTATATCTTGTGGATGACACACCAAGTACCATTGAAGAGGCATATTCCTCTCCTGATGCTGACTTTTGGAAGGAAGCAATAAGGAGTGAGATGGATTCTATTATGTCTAATGCAACTTGGGAGGTAGTTGAGCGTCCTTATGGGTGTAAGCCCATTGGAAGTAAATGGGTGTTCAAGAAAAAACTTAGGCCTGATGGTACTATTGAAAGGTACAAGGCGAGGCTTGTAATTAAAGGCTATTCACAGAAGGAAGGTGAGAATTTCTTTGATACTTATTCACCTGTGGCTCGATTGACCACAATTCGTGTGCTACTTTCTTTGGCTGCCTCTCATGGTCTACTCGTCCATCAAATGGATGTTAAGACAGCATTCCTAAATGGAGAGCTAGATGAGGAAATTTACATGGAGCAGCCAGCTGGGTTTGTAGCAAACGGTCAAGAAGGCAAGGTGTGTAAATTATTGAAATCGTTATATGGCCTAAAACAAGCACCTAAGCAATGGCATGAAAAGTTCGATAGAACTTTGACATCTGCCGGTTTTGTTGTGAACGAAGCAGACAAGTGTGTATACTATCGGTATGGTGGGGGCGAGGGAGTAATTTTATGCCTATATGTTGATGACATTCTAATCTTGGGGACGAGTCTTGATGTGATTAAAGAGACAAAAGACTTTCTGTCTAATAATTTTGAAATGAAAGATTTGGGAGAAGCTGATGTTATTCTTAACATTAAGCTACTGAGAGAAGGCATTGGTGGGATCACACTTGTGCAATCCCATTATGTGGAAAAGGTTTTGAGTCGCTTTGGTTTTAGCGAATGTGAACCTGCTCCAACGCCTTATGATCCTAGTAAGCTATTAAAGAAAAATCGAAGGATAGCTAGGGATCAATTGAGATATTCCCAAATAATTGGTTCACTCATGTATTTAGCTAGCGCTACGAGGCCTGACATCTCATTTGCTGTGAGCAAACTTAGTCGATTTGTTTCAAATCCAGGAGATGATCACTGGCGTGCTCTTGAGAGAGTTTTGCGCTATCTAAAGGGTACTATGAGTTTAGGCATCCATTATACCGGGTACCCAACAGTTCTGGAGGGTTATTGTGATGCAAACTGGATATCTGATGCTGATGAGATATATGCCACAAGTGGATACGTGTTTTCACTTGGAGGTGGTGCTGTTTCATGGAAGTCTTGCAAGCAGACCATCTTAACGAGGTCGACTATGGAAGCAGAACTCACAGCATTAGATACCGCTTCAGTTGAGGCTGAGTGGCTTCGTGAACTCCTTATGGATTTACCGGTGGTTGAAAAACCTGTGCCGGCTATTTCCATGAACTGTGATAATCAGACTGTGATCATTAAGATAAACAGTTCTAAGGATAATATGAAGTCGACAAGGCACATAAAGAGGCGTTTGAAATCTGTCAGGAAATTGAGAAACTCCGGAGTAATAGCGTTGGATTATGTCCATACGTCTAAAAATCTGGCAGATCAATTTACTAAGGGGCTATCACGTAGTGTGATAGATAGTGCATCAAGTGAGATGGGCATGAGACCCACCTAAAGTTTATCATAGTGGTAACCTGTTCTATGTGATCGGAGATCCCGTGAATTAGAATGGTGAAACAAGCTAGTGGTAGACTGAGAGGAAAGACCCTTAATAAGGCTCATTTCAGATGCATATCTTTCCTTACTGTAAGGTAGGTTGGTGTTTACACCTTAATATGTTCCAAGTGGCTTTGTGAAGCAAAGATGTTGTCCTACAGAACATCTTTAGAGGAACATACCTATATGGGTTAACTGCTAGTCACAGTTTATGAGATCTGGGTGGTTTCTAGATACCCATGAAAGGCTATGGAGTTTGACTTATATGCTCCAACCAGAGGGGATGCGTTCAGCAATCTAGTACTGGTAAAGAGTTTAGATGAAACTCATTCCACGCAAAACTGCCAATTCAAGGCCTAGTCCATTGTGCAGTTGTGGTCAAGTGTAGTCTAAGTTCTAGGTGGATGTTCAACTTAACAGTCTCCATCGAAACACTAGTATATCAAACGTTTGAGATGATGAGAGCTTTTAGTGTGACTTAGCATTTGGTGGGGATTGTTGGATTAATGTGGGCTTGGCCCAAATTAATATTCAATAATAGTCAATGCTAATGGCCCACTTTAATGCTATGGTGTACTAATTATTTAGTACCATATTGGAAGTTCAAAGGACAAATCAATCAACTTAAATAGGTGGACCATTGGTGCATCTATTGAGAAGTTGAGAAAAGGATGAAGGACTGCCACACGCGCGCGCGCGCCGCCGCCGCCGCCGGCCGGGCCGGGCCGTGGCCGTGGCCGTGGCCATGGCCGTGGCCGTGGCTCGTGGCTCGTGGTAGATCGGACGTCAGTTTCCAGTGGCTAGTAACGGACGTCAGTTTCTAGTTCTAATGCGCGACCGTTTCTGTCCGTTGCTCTTCTCCCTCCTTCTGACCGCCTATAAGAATGGAGAGGGAGGGCTCGTCCAAGAGTGCGAATCATCTCACGCGAATTGCAAACAACACATTCCCGTCCCATCTTCTGCGAGCACAGAGAGAGTGGGAGAGCAGGCCTCCGAAATCACCGACCGCAGAGATACACTTGCACGGGTGTGCGGGCGATCAGATTTTTGGGGAGCGTCTTCGCGACTGCTCGACGCGTACTGCTGTTCTTCTTCCCGGCGACCGTTCGAGGGACTGCACAGCGTACACCTTCCTGCACCGACTTCGTACGGCTACATCGAACAAACACACGAGATGACTCGTGTGAATGGAGCCACTGATGCCTTGAGCATCGGTCCCTCCGCTGGGTACACTCTATTCTTCGTATTTGTGCATGTCTTATTGCTGTTTACTGCTTATGCGAGTAGTTATACACACATGCACATACATGTCATCATATATATCGCACTGTTTTTCTGGATTAAATTAAAACTAAAAATGCCTAACTTTCTAACACCCACCAGGAGGAGCTCGCTGAGCCTATTTGGCTTCCATAGAGGAAGAGCTCGGCTGCTCGGCACCTACGGGGAGGAGCTTGGTTGCTCGGGTCGGCGTGTGGCAGCGCCTCAGCCAAAGTGTAGAGCCATGGGCAGGTCCGGTCGTCGGTCGGAACATGAGGCTTGAAGGAGGATGGGAGCACGCCCCTCAACATCGGTGGCATGGGGTGACACAACTCAGAGTAGAGATGGCAACGGGTAATTCTCCGTGACGAAAATATTTTTCCGTGGGGATGATCCTCATGAACGCTCATGGGGGACATTTCTTTCTCATCCTCGTTCTCCACGGGGATAAATCTCCGTCGGGGATCCCCATCCCCGCTTAAATTATAATTAGATCGTACTTCATTTGTTATTAATATAAAAGATTGTCACTTATACACATAGTTAGATGTAAAAATCATTATGTGTATATTAAAATGAACACATTTGTACAACGGGTGATCTCTTGACAAGGTAATTATTTATTTTTACCATTAACTATTACATGAAAACATCGTCACATGTAAGTTTAACGGTCCTCACGGGGAAAGGAGATAGGCAATGCTTTCCTATCCCTGTCCCCGTTTACCAGTCGAAGGAGAATTTTCATCGTTTACATCCCCATAGGGGAAGAAACTTCCATGTCCCTATCCCCTAATAGAGGAATTCCCCGCAAGAAATCGGGGATCGGGTCCTCATTTCCATCTCTAACTTAGAGGGTTGGAGGCACAGAGCGAAGGGTCGACATGACGACATGGAGGCCTAGCATCGGTGGATGAGTTGTGTGGGAGTTGAACAATAACTTTAGAGTTAGGAATTAGATTTTTTATTGTTGGTCTCTTGTTGGACTGGGCCAAAGTCTTGCTTGAGTTATCGGAACATACTGGGGCATCCGCCTATGAGTAACTTTCAAACTATACATACAGTATACACACAAAAAAATGTCATGTTCAAAATTACACTAATATTCCAACATGAATTGATGGAAACATACTTTAAACAACTAATTCAATGAGTGTGCCTTTGCTGATGGATAGTAATGGCACTACCACTACTAATCCATGAATGTCCACGGATGTCCGCAAGGTAGCTTCACATACCATGCTCACATTGTTTGGCTTGGAGTCTATCTAAACTAGTTTTTATATTTTTATGATAGGAATAAATTTCTATTCCAACATGAATTGATGGAAACATACTTTAAACAACTAATTCAATGAGCGTGCCTTTGCTGATGGATAGTAATGGCACTACCACTACTAATCCATGAATGTCCACGGATGTCCGCAAGGTAGCTTCACATACCATGCTCACATTGTTTGGCTTGGAGTCTATCTAAACTAGTTTTTATATTTTTATGATAGGAATAAATTTCATTAATAACATCAAAGGATTGTTTTAAGTGTGTATTGTTAGAGTCCTCTAGTTCAATCTCCCACCTAACCACAAAGGATCAACTAGGGTTGGGCATTTTTTTTACTGAAAACAAAAAAACAAACCAAACTTTGGAAATTAAACCCAAAATTTTGGAATTTCAGTGTTCGGTTTTTGTTTTGATTTTTGTGAACTTCGCTATGGTGTCGGCTTCAATGTTAACATATAATCGAACCAAACATCGTAGATGAACTAGGAGCAACCTACAACCAAGTAGTCCACATAAGAGCCGAGCAGCCCGCACAAGAACCCATCCAACTAGCCAATATGCGACCCACCAAGCACAAGCCCGCAACTCACACAAGCCAACAAGATATTCGGTTTTTCGGTGGAACCAAAAACCAAACACTGAATTGCTAAGTTTTTTGTTTCCGCAACGCACCGACTAGTTCAGAATTTCTGAAATCCAAAATTTATAAAACCAACAAAATCAAACCAAACTTTTAGTTTAAACTGAATACCTAGCCCTAGGCTCAACCCCTGCCATGATGGCTCTTCTTCTTAGGGATCTCCCACCCTTCACTACCCACCCAACGTTGTTGGACGTGATGGTTTTGTCGGGAGTGTTCTCTAGCTTGGTCAAGGAGATCAAATTTGATCCTTATCCTAACTAACTACACCCCGATTAGGGGCGCAACTCTATACATTCATTGAGGACCTCGATCACAGACGTTATAACAACCATGGCAAGGATAGTCACATGTGCCAACAATTCCTACTAATGTCACCCTAGACATCATAGTACCTGAAAGGACTCGATATCTATTAGCACCCAACTCCCATGGCGGTGGTAGACCCTAACACCACTACCCTGCCAGACACCAATGTTCCACCCTAGATCTCGAAACAACAAGGAGCAAGAGCAGAACATAACCTAGATGTCGGTGCTCTAGCCCTGGATACCATGGTGACACCAACAATCGCAGTACACCTCAGGCCTAAAGGTATAATTGATAGTCATCTAAAGAGGGTGAATAGGTGACGCCTAAAATCACAACTTAAAAAACAAAACTGATATAATTTAGATGTTATCACAAAGCATAGATCAAATTAAGGCGAGAAGGAACAAAGTTCTTACACTTGATTGCTCTCTTAGATTGCAGAAATATAACTTAGAGCAATATCACAAGTGAAGAATAAAGCAAGAACTTTGGGTGAGAGAGGGAAGAACAAATCGCAGAACAAGTAGAACACATAAGAACACAACGATTTTTATCGTCGTTCGGCCAAGCCTCAAATGTTTGCCTAGCCCACGTTGTGGTGTCCCAAAGGACGAGGGTTTCCCTCAACCCTTCCCAAGTGATACAATGATCAACTTGAGGCCATGATTCTTCCTTATAGTTTCTCCTCGCAAGGATCTCCATAGATTAGAGTCTCTTGCAACCGTACACAGTTTATGGGAGCTTGAACTCCAAAGAATAGCAAGAGGGAGGAGTAGAAC
Source organism: Zea luxurians (assembly GCA_029449295.1). Lineage (NCBI taxonomy): Eukaryota > Viridiplantae > Streptophyta > Magnoliopsida > Poales > Poaceae > Zea > Zea luxurians. The sequence continues at coordinate 4,793,201 of JAOPSE010000090.1, forward strand.
ACACACGCAAGAGCAAAAACACCGCACACAATACAAGAGTGCAGATCTCAAAAGCACACTCTCATAAGATGTCTAGAACTACTTAGAATGGTGCTTAGATCTCTCTAGAATGACATAAATGTGTTGTGGTAGAGTATGGGAGTGATCAATAGCTCTTTTGATGCTTGGGTGCCAGCAGAGGGCGGCTAGGGGCTCTATTTATAGCCCAAATGGTCAAAAGAGTCGTTGCTTGGTTGCTTGAAAACTGCCTTCTGCGGGGCCACCGTATCGGGTAATATAGCCCCGACTCTAGGATCCTGATTGGTCCTTTCCATCTCAGGCTAGCACCGGACCGCCATATGTCAGCCCCCCCGTTGTAGTCGATCTTTGGAGCCGAGGTCCGGTGGTGAATCCCGGAAGCAGCTCCTTCCCTGTAGCGAGGTCCGGTGCATCGGACCTAGTGTCCTATGCGCTAGGTCGTTGAGCCAGCTTGCAGGCCTCTCTAGTAAAATGGGACGACGTGCCACCGGACTAGTCTCATGTGCTAGGCCACCCATACTTCTCTGTAGGGCTCTCTGGTAAACCGGTACCACCACCGGACTGGTCCGATGACCTCTAGAGAGCTGAAACTAAGTATTTTCAACCAAAACTTCTTTTAGATCTGGCTAATCTTGAGAGCCATTGTTATTAAAACGTTGTTTAAACGAGAAAACGTGTTTAAAAGTTGGAACGTCCAAACATTTTAGGTTTAGGGCGTACAACGTCTGTTTCGAGCGTTTAAACGTCGTTTAAGCGTCCAAATAGCGTTTTAGGGTGTTTTACACGTTCTGAGGACGTTCTACCCGTCCTGGGCCTTTCTTGGGCCTTTAGCATTTTCTAGGTCACTTTCATGGGCACTGGTCAGCGCTGGACGTGGCGCCTGAAAGTCGCCTAGAGGGGGGTGAATAGGGCGAAACTGAAATTTACAAATACAATCACAACTACAAGCCGGGTTAGCGTTAGAAATATAACGAGTCCGCGAGAGAGAGTGCAAAACAAATCGCAAGCAAATAAGAAGTGTGACACGAGGATTTGTTTTACCGAGGTTCGGTTCTTGCAAACCTACTCCCCATTGAGGAGGCCACAAAGGTCGGGTCTCTTTCAACCCTTTTCCCTCTCTCAAAACGATCCCACGGATCGAGTGAGCTTCTTCTTCTCAATCACTCGGGACACAAAGTCCCCGCAAGGACCACCACACAATTGGTGTCTCTTGCTTCGATTACAAGTGAATGAATGTTGATCACAAGAACAAATGAGAAAGAAAAGAAGCGATCCAAGCGCAAGAGCTCAAATGAACACGGCAAATCACTCTCTCTAATCACTAAGGCTTGATGTGGAGTTGGAGAGGATTTGATCTCTTTTGTGTGCTTTGAATTGAATGCTAGAGCTCTTGTATGGTGTTGAAGTGTGAAAACTTGGATGCAATTGAATGTGGGGTGGTTGGGGTATTTATAGCCCCAACCACCACAAAGTGGCCGTTGGAAGGCTGCAGTCGCATGGCGCACCGGACAGTCCCGTGCGCCACCAGACACTGTCCGGTGCGCCAGCCACGTCAGCGAGCCGTTGGGGTTCCGACCGTTGAGCTCTGACTTGTGGGCCCGCCAGGATGTCCGGTGGTGCACCGGACAAGCACTGTAGGCTGTCCGGTGCGCCACCCGCGCGTGCCCTGCTCCTCTGCGCGCGCTGGCGCGCATTTAATGCCTTGCAGGTAGCCGTTGCCGCGCGAAGTAGCCGTTGCCCGCTGGCTCACCGGACAGTCCGGTGTGCACCGGACATGTCCGGTGAATTATAGCGGACGAATTCCCGACGCTGGCGAGTTCCTGAGGCAGCTCTTCCTTGGAGCACCGGACACTGTCCGGTGTACACCGGACAGTCCGGTGAATTATAGCGGAGTGCCTCTGAAAATTCCCGAAGGTGGCGAGTTGGAGCTGGAGTCCTCTGGTGCACCGAACACTGTCCGGTGGCACACCGGACAGTCCGGTGCGCCAGACCAGAGGTGCCTTCGGTTGTCCCTTTGCTCTTTTGTTGAACCCAACTCTTGGTCATTTTATTGGCTAAGTGTGAACCTTTTGCACCTGTAGAACTTATACACTAGAGCAAACTAGTTAGTCCAATTATTTGTGTTGGGCAATTCAACCACCAAAATTATTTAGGAACTAGGTGTAAGCCTAATTCCCTTTCAGCGCCCTCACTCCCTCAGCCAGTCGTCGCTCTGCTCTCCTCTCTACTCTCCTCAGCCACAGCCGGCCGCCGGCCTCCTCTTCTGTGTCGACCGCCGCTCTGCTCTCCTCTCCTCAACGAGCTGATGCTCTCTGCCGGCCCAGCCGTTGCTCTCTGTCGGCTGCTGACTACGCCCACAACAGCCCATGGTCTTCATATTGATGAGTTCAATGATGGTTACTGATCATGCATAAAAGTTATAGCTTATGTGGTTGAACTTGTGTTGTTGAACTTGATCTATTTCTTTTTATGCTATTTGGTTAGTGAACTCAACTTATGTATGAACTTATTCTATATTTAAATTTCTATGTCAAGTCTGAAAAGACGTTTCAACATTCGTTTAAACGTTTAAATGTTAAAAAGTTGATTCATAACGTTTTAACGTTTTACCACTTTAATAACCATGTTGAGAGCTTTTTATGACTTAGATAAACATAATTAGAGTATGTTTGACATGCCTAAGTCATAGGTTTATACCTTTTAGTTCATCTCCCTTTAGGTTTCCTATTTCAACTCAAACACAAGTCCAAAAGTACTTTTTGTTAGATACTAAGTTAAAGAGCAAACCAAAGTGCTAGAACATTCTAATAATATGGTTCTGATAGATATTGTTGCCAAACATGTCGGTACGGTCACGTTCATTTCGTACAATCCTCTCTGCCTGCCTCTCTGGGCCTCAAGCAACCAGGCCCGAGGAGGCCCATCACCTGGTTGAGCAGGAGAGCAATGAATCATCGATGTCTTCTTGATGATGCATGAAGTCATGACTCATGAGTGACCAGGTCACGTCACGAGGAGCGGAACACACACACTCGGGGTTCCGATGGCGGCGGCCGCACCAACACACGCGCCCGTGTCCTCCTCAGCGTGCCGTGCGGGATTCTCCTCTAGCGGTGTATCCTTCCCCAATTTTCGCTCGGCGGCGGCTTCGGCCCCTGGGTGGCGGCGCAGGGAGCCGTACCCGGCAGTCTCCGTAGTGTCGAGCTCCCCGCAGTCTGTGTCAGGAGCTATAACTGTCGACACCGAGGTTTGGAGTTTTCCTTCTCCTAACGAAATTTGTTTCTCTCTTATTTCTTATTACTTAGGACCAAATTTGTTGGGGATTGGAGCGGACTGTAAGCCACTGGGGCGGTAATCCGTTCCGAGCCTTAAGTGCCCTGCTGGGGGCGAGGAGTGCCACACTGCCACATGATGGATACAAGCCCTGGATGAGGATCCACCATTAGTGTTGTGCAAGGTTTTATTTGCACTCAAGGGGAGTTGCAGCAAAGGCATCTCTTATTGCCTCTCGATTTGGGTAGCTCATAGCCTCATACCTTGCTCTGTCTATGCTAAATAAAATGGCATGTCATAATAGTGTTTCAATAAATTATGTTGCTAGTACATTGCTTGCAGCCAACTATCTGGATGCACCATGAAACTTGTGCAATTAGATGCATATCTATGTCTATGTATGCTTTATCAAGTGTTAAACATTAGGCCAATGAAGTGCAGACTTCATCATGGAACGCAGATAAGTAATTTGTATGGATGAAACACCAAATGGTCTTGTTTGACTTGTTATGTTGCTAGCACTTTATCTTGTCCATTACCATTAGTGGTGATACTATATATTGTTCCTGTAATATGATTGAATGATTTTAGCCGCATCAATGTTGTATGGTCCATTGCAGAAGGCAGTCATCAGTCTTTATTTGTGTCACTGATACTCACATTTTCTGCATTATCTCTAAATAGCCCTTTGTATATGTTGAAAACATGTATTTTCTTGGTTTGTATTTCCCTTTATTTCATGATTTCTTTGATCAAAGACTCAAAATAAACATCTGGTATCATCACGGATAAAATTATTACAGCGAAGCATTCAGTGAGGCATTCTTGAGTTGCTCATTGTGGAGGCATCTAATTGAGTAACTTGTGTCATGAACACATGGTTTAGTTTTCCTGAATCTTTTTTGGCAGCATTTTGTGTCGGAATTTTGAGGATTTGCCTCTTGTTTCTTGGCACTTCAGATTTTGCAACTTGACATCTCACATTTTGATTTACATATGGGTTGTAGGCATTTAATGTTAGCCAGAATACAGAGCATGTCCCCCCCCCCCCCCCCCCCCCCCCCCCCCACACACACACACACACACACATTTTCATTTGTGTTGGTCTTCATTCCTTAGAAATTAGAATGCTCAATTAGAAGTTGAAGTGCAGAGTTAGTCCTGATTTATCCTATCCATTGCTTATAATCTGGTAGTGATGGAGGCTTAGTAAGTTGGTATGCTAGTTGCTGCTACCTAATGCATTAAGAATGGTGCAATTAGCTGTATTCTTTTACTGTGTTTAGTGCTTCTGTTATGACCGGCCGCCACTACAGGCGCCGGATAATAGCAGAGGCAACGGATAGACATGCAAATTAGTTGGATAAGGATCTACACATGCAGATTAGTTGGATAAGGATTAGAAGATTAAGGGATAAGATTTGTTAGAGAGAAAAAGGGATTTGATCTCATTAGATAAGTACTAGAAGGGAGTATAAATAATTGTAAGCACCACCCTATATGGAATTAAGCAGAAACAATTATAGTTTCCAGCTTCCCTCTGGGAGGAGGGAGAAACCCTAGCCGCCACTGTTCATCGCGCTACTGTTCACCGCGCTACTGTTCATCAGCGCGTTCTTCCGTTCAGCAGCCCCATCTCCCTCTTTCCCTGCGCCCAGCATCCACGGCGCCCAAACACAGCCGTGGGCGTTTCCTCCCTCGCCCAGTCCCCTCACACTCATACAACCTAAGGCCAATCCGTGGTAGGGATCGTATTCCTATCAGCTTCCATTTTTTAGACATATCTCTATAGCTGTATTGTTTCACAAAAGTGTCGCTTTTGGGTGTTGTGGAGCTAATTTTGCCACAAAGTTTAGAGAAAAATAACGGAGTATTGAACCTGCCTTTTTTTTTTTGCTTAATTAAAACTATGATACAATTTCTCACAAAATATACCTTTTTACACTGCAGTTTCTAAAACATACGAGTACTGGTGAAGTGTATGTAATTGCTTTAGGTAGTTATATCTTGTGCTTGTTCAGAGGGTTTAGGATTCATCTATGTATTTCCTTGTACATGCAGATATATTCTTCTAGCCTTTTGAATATCAGTATCTTTCCAGTGTAGACTCTGGCATTAGTAAGAACTATGGCTAATTGAATCTTTGCAGTAGCTCTGCTACAAATTTTGCATCTGTTTTAATGGAAGGAGACTATGTTTTTATTGTTTCCACTATCATTGAAACCTAACATAAGTTTATTATTGTGCTGGATAAAAAATCAGGTTGACACATTGCTAGACAGTGTGAAGTGGGACAGCAAAGGGTTGGCTGTTGCCATTGCACAAAATGTGGATACTGGAGCCATTCTTATGCAGGGTTTTGCTAATAAAGAAGCCCTTGCAAAAACTATATCAACCAGGAAAGCTACATTCTTTAGCCGCTCACGGTCTTCCTTGTGGACGAAAGGGGAGACATCCATGAACTTCATTAATGTGCATGATATTTTCCTAGACTGTGACCATGACTCTGTAAGCATGTTATGTGTTGTGAATAAATACTTTCACTTCGATTTCTGAGGGTACTAACTGCACAGAGCTTTTGTTTTTTGTGCAACTTAGATAATATACCTTGGAAAGCCAGATGGACCTACCTGTCATACAGGAGCAGAAACGTGTTATTATACTTCAGTTTATGATGCTCTACAAAGTTCAAAGGTACTCATTATTAAGTTACACTTTCTTGAAATAGACTTTGACTCATAATTAAAATTAACATATGATTTCCCTTCACAGCCCAATGAAGGCAGGCAGGTTATGACAACCCTATACTCACTTGAAGATACAATTAGTAGACGCCACGAGGAGAAAGTTACTGATGGAGGTGGCAAGCCATCATGGACGAAAAAGCTACTCCTTGATAACCAGCTACTTTGCTCGAAAATACGGTATATGATGTTATGGTTTTTCTGAGCCATCATGGTACTGCATTATAAAAAGTGTTAATAAAATTAATGGGAAAGACAACACTATGAGTCTTTTCTTTTTTTTTTCCTTAGCCTAGTTCACGAAGTTCCGCATTTAAAAATAGATCATTGTTTTTGCTGCTATCATATGTGGTGGACGTAGGTATCTTGATTGATAAGACCCTCAAGGATGGAGTGGTGGACGTTAAAAGGCAGGGAGATAGGATTATCCTAGTCAAACTAGTTTTGGGGATGTAGTCTTGAACATTATAAGTGCATATGCCCCTTAGGTTGGTCTCAGTGAGAGTGAGAAGAGGAAGTTCTGGGAAGACTTAGATGGCATGATCAGAGCAGTACCCACTAATGAGAAGTTTTTCATAGGAGGAGATCTCAATGGTCATGTAGGTTCAACAAATGCAGGTTATGAGTTGGCTCATAGAGGTTTCGTGTATGGTAGTAGGAATCAAGAAGGAGAAGATATTTTGGACTTTGTTGTAGCCTACAACCTAGTGATAGCCATCACTTTTTTTAGAAAGAGAGATTCTCATTTGGTGACTTTTAGCAGTAGCCATCGTTCGATCCAGATCGACTTCGTGCTCACAAGGAGAGAAGATAAACAAGCTTGTTTGGATTGTAAGTGATACCTGAAGAGAGTGTTATGTCCCAACATAATCTTGTGGTGGCTGACTTCCGTTTTTAGATCAGTACCCATAGGGATAAACAAGTCAAAATTGCGAGGAAGAAGTGGTGGAAACTCAAAGGGGAGACATTCGAAGTTTTTAGGGAAATAGTTTTTGTGGAGGGCGCTTGTTCCGAAGAAGATGCAAACAACATGTGGGTGAAGATGGCAACTTGTATTAGGAAGGTGGTGTCAGAGGTGTTTGGAGTGACCAAAGAGAGTAGCGGTGAACCTAAAGATACTTGGTGGCGGATCGAGGATGTTCAAAAGGCAATAAAGGAGAAGAAAGAATGTTACAGGAGCTTGTTCCATGACAGTAGCGCGGTCAACATAGAGAGGTATAAGTATAGATGTCCAATAAGCACGAGGCCCGCGAGCCCGGTACGAAGCCCGCTGTTTGGGCCCGGTCCGAGCCCGGCACGACCCGGTTATATGCGGGCCCGGGCCGGCCCGGCATGAATAAGCGGGCCGGGCTCGGACAGAAAATTTGGCACGGTGGGCTAGCCCGGCACGGCCCGTTTAGCTCTAAGCCCGTTAAGCCCGCTTTTTTTACACTAAAACGTGCTTTTTGATCCGCGTAGCCCGCTTTTCGGCCCGCTTTTTTCGTGCTAAACGGGCCGGCCCGGCCCATTTAGGCCCGTTGCGGGCCGGGCTCGGACAGGAAATTGAGCCCGCGTGCTTAGCCGGCCCGGCCCGGTTTTCTAACCGTGCCTGGCGGGCTGGGCCCAAAACGGGCCGAGCTTCACCGGGCCCGGGCCGGACCGGGCCGGGCGGCCCGTTTGGCCATCTCTAGGTATAAGGTGACAAAGAAGACTGTAAAGCGAGTTGTGAGTGAGGCAAAGAGTCGAGCCTATGATTATCTTTACTGAAGGCTAAGTACAAAAGAAGGGGAGAAGGATGTCTATAAGATAGCTAGGATTCGGTAAAGGATGACGAAGGACCTCAACCAAGTTAAATGCATTAAGGATGAGATGGATCAACTCTTGGTGAAAGGACAAGACATCAAACATAGGTAGCAGAGGTATTTTGACAATCTTCTCAATGGTGAGAATGAGACTATAGACACCTAATTGGATAATGGATGACTCCTTTGATGATTTAAATAGATGCTTTGTACGCAGGATCCAAGAATCAGAGGTCAAAGAAGCTTTAAAGAGGACGAAATGGGAAAGGTGATGGGCCCGGATGGTATCCCAATAGAGGTGCGGAAATGCCTGGGGATATTGCTATCGTTTGGCTAACCAAGTTGTTCAACCATATTTTTCGATCAAACAAGATGCTCGATGAGCGGAGGAGTACATTAGTACCAATCTTCAAGAACAAGGGAGATATTCAAAGTTGTAACTAGCGTCCGAACAACTGATGGTGATACAAATGTTTTCCCGTTTAACATAGGACTACATCAAGGTTCAGCTTTGAGCCTTTATCTATTTGCCTTAGTGATAGATGAGGTCACGAGGGATATACAAGGACATATCCCTTGGTGTATGCTTTTCGCTGACGATGTAGTTCTAGTAGATGAAAGCTGGGAAGGAGTAAATAGAAAGCTAGAGTTATGGCTTCAGACCCTAGAGTCAAAAGGATTTAGAATTAGCAGAACCAAAACCAAGTATATGAGATGTGACTTTGGTACTACAATTAGTGAGGATAGAGATATAAGCATGGGAGGCCAGGTAGTACCAAAGAAGGACACCTTTCGTTATTTGGGATCGGTGCTACAGAGAGATGGTGATATTGATGAAGATGTTAGCCATAGAATCAAAGTGGGTGGATGAAATGGCGTCAAGCATCGAGAGTCCTATGCGACAAGAGAGTGCCACAGAAGTTGAAAGGCACGTTCTACAGGACAGCGATTAGGCCTGCTATGTTATATGGGGCTGAGTGTTGGCCTACTTAGAGATGACATATCCAACAACTATGTGTCGCGGAGATGCGTATGTTGCGTTGGATATGTGGATATACAAGATTGGATCGAGTGAGAAACGATGACATACGCGATTGACTAGGAGTAGCGCCAATTGAAGGAAAACTTATTCAACACCGTTTGAGATGGTTTGGGCATGTCCACCAGAGACCCCCCAGAGGCACCGATGCATAGAGGCATCATAAGACGGGACAATAATGTGAAAAGAGGTAGAGAACGACCAAACTTAACATGAGAGGATGCTATTAAGTTGCATACACTAACCAGTTCAACCCAAAAGCTTAAGCTGATAGGAAGAGGTTGACAATTCACTTATATTATACTAGCTGAATGCCCGTGCGTTGCAACGAGAATATATAATACCAGTATACTACGATAACTTATATACAAAATATGTGTTATACCATCATGAGAAAATGTTTCATAATCAATTTGTGATTCTGGCCATACATAAATTTTGTTATTTATAATCTATCTGTTTCACCACTACATTGCAACCATCAGTATCATGCAGACTTCGATATATGTCACGATTTGCATGGTCTCATTATTGGAGAGCACGTTTCACACATACCGGAAGAAATTCCCTCGTACATCGTTAGTCATCGGACACGTACCACCATACGCTTTTGCTTAAACAAAAAGGTAAGTGTGTGTTTGCAAGACTAATGGTCAAACATCGTATAACCATAAAGTTAGAATACTATATTAATATATTAAATAAATTAATCCAATAAACATAGATTAACCCAATTAACATAGGATAAATAAATATCTAATTATAAAAGTATGAAACATGGTATAATCAATGTTGTTACTGCGTAGTAAATATTCATACGAGACTAACACAACTGGAACGGTTCAATTTAGAATTAAAATGGGGAAGTTACGAATTTCCAAAGTTTCTATGTATTTGATATAGGATTAATTAGGAAATCAACTTTATTGTTGTTTTCATGACAAAACAGAGGTATTATGTGATAAAAAATAATATTATAGAATTATAGAAATTGGAATGAACTTATTTGGATTTAATATGAAATTTCCATGAATTAAATGGGTTTCTGCAATTATTTTTAAACTAAAAATCAATTTCTAAACTCCTTTTCCCTATTTTCTTTATTTCCTGGACTGCGTCCCAAATTTCAGAAAGATTAGGGGCCAAGCTATAAATGTTTTTCTAGACTCAGTGAGCATACAGAGTGGACGGCGGGTTAAACACAAATAAAGTCTTAGTTGAAGTTATACACAATTCAATATGAGTCACGTTGGCTAGAAGGTGGAAGGCTACGCATTCTACTCAATAGATCCAAGGTTCGATCCCTGAGCAGCCACAATTTAATTTTTTTTCTGCGCGCGGAACGGGGGAGGACAGAACGGCAGAATACGGGAGGGCAGAATGGCAGACTACTCTTACCTTCTTAATAAGTAGTATAGATTCTAACACTCCCCTCACGTCGAGCCTCTTTTGGGTATCTGACGTGGAATATAAGAGCGAGCAACAATTATTTTTATTTAATTGTGGTAACCAGAATTCGAACTCGAGACCTCTGGCTTTGATACCATATTAAGTTGCATGCATCAATCAGTTCAACCAAAAAGCTTAAGCTGATAGGAAGAGCTGGACAATTCACTTATATTATATTTTAACAGAGGCAATCAAAAGAGACTCGAAGGAATGGAATATTCCAATGGAGTTGTGTTTGGATAGAAATGCTTGAAAAGAAGCTATCCACGTGCCCGAACCATGATTAGACATTTTTTCTTTTAGTGCTCTCAAAAGTTTTTCTCCTCCCCTTTCTCTCTCTTTTTTTGGTGATATCTTGTTGAGTTTCAACTCTAGCCTACCCTAACTTGCTTGGGATTAAAAGGCTATGTTGATCTTGATGTATTTGCTGCTAACCTTATTCTCTTGTGCTATCTGTCATCTTTGCCATCTTCAGCTGTCCTATGGGTCTTTGATGCAGCATCAGTTTGTTGTTAAGTATGTTTGTTGTCAGGTTCTCAGACCGTTCACATTTCGCAGGTTTTTGTAACCTACAGGTTTTTAGTTGCAGTGAGCATGCCACATGCATGCTCTTTTGTACCATTAGGATTACATTAATTTTAACTGTTCGTGGTTGCTGAAATGAAGTTCCGCCAGTGTTTTTGGTCATGATATTTCTGGGTTACAAAATGACCACATTATGGAAGTTATTTTAAAGGAAAATACATAGGTCTTTGTAAGTTTTATTTGCCCGACTAGAAGAGCTACTCGCTCTGTAGTGTTGTCACACAAGATAAGCACGCCGCCCGCCTGCTGGCTGGGGAAGTTATCTTCCGGTCAACTGCCCGCCCAGTCAAGTGCAAAAAACAGTGGAATCACGCAAGCCCTATTAAAGAAGCTAAGTGACTTTCGTCACTCAAGTAGTGAGTTTGAGAGTGGCCGGTAGGGCGACCACTTGTACTTGTAGGCCTTGGCGACCTATAGTCTTGTTACGCAAGTCTAAGGGTCTGTTTGGTTGGGCTGTGGCTGTGGAAAAAGTTGCTGTGGGCTGTGAGCTGTGGAAAAAGCTGTTGTAGGCTGTGAGCTGTTAAAAAGCTAAAAACCGTTTGGTGGAAACCACTAAAAGTCGTTAAAAGTTCTTCGATATATGTTTTCACAGTTCCATCCAAAAGCCACTAAAAGCAGGTCTAGGGGTGCTTTCAGTTTTGCACTGCGAGAAAGTCGGCTTAGAAAAAGCTGCTTCAACAGGACATTTCCCTCGGCTCTAAGTGTTTATGACAGAAGTAGGTATCCCACTAGAGAATTCTACTTCTGAATTATCTTAGTAGGTATGCCTTTTGTTTTCTCGACTTTGAAATTCTACATTTAATATATGTTGAATGAGTCCAATATTGAAATTGTGTTATATTTTCCTAATCTTCATTAGATGTTGAATTAGTTTGATTCCTCAGGTTGTGTTTATCTATGCTTTCGTGATTCGTCGTACTCCATTTGACTGAAAAACTGATGGATTAATTTGATGCAACAAGATTTGATTGGCACAGGAGACTAAAACGGATAAAATTCATTTGTCTGTGTGCCAGGATTTTGTTTATTTATGGTTGTCTATTGAGTTTATGACTTGCATCAACAAGTGTGAGAGAGAATCCATTTACCTGACTCGAGCACATTTGATACCTTTTCTTTTGTTACCTCCATGTTTTCTTCTCTTTTTTCCTACTTTTCTATTAATGAGAATGCCAATATATTTGTCTCTTAATGTCAGTGGACTCAGTGCTGCTATTTTTGCATATAATCCAGTGAAGAAGCTGGTGAGCTAATTCAAACGCTGCTTGAGAACGAGGACCAATCTCGTGCCGCTTCGGAGATGGCTGATCTGCTGTACCATGCTATGGTGCTGCTCAGAGTCAAGGATGTAAAGATGGAACAAGTCCTTGAGGTCCTGAGGAAGAGATTTTCGCAGTCTGGTATCGAGGAGAAGGCCAGTCGCAATAAATCTTAGCGTGATTGGTTAATAATGCCTTGATGGTGGATGACTCTGATTTGCTATCGGTGCCGAATGTGCACTATTGAAGAATTTTGTGTTTGATGGATCAGTTGTGTTTTGTTTTCTCCGACAAACATCTATGAAATATGTGGCAGGTGTCAATAAAGTTATCTCATACAGCTAGAGATGGTAATAGGTTCTAGATTTTGTACTACAAATTTTAAGGATCGAATCGGATTATGATCGAACTGTTTCTATTTATTTTTAAACTAGAATTATTTAAGGGTCTTAACTTTTTATAAAATGATATTTGGATCATTATTGAGCTTAGCTAGTCTCCGTGTGTGTGTTTTATGCACCACAACATATCTTGTACAACATGTTTGTTTGGCTTTAATCTATATCGGCTTCTAATATTTTTAAAGTATTTTATCTCTATAGATTATAGCCATAGCTGTATGAATAATTGGCTTTAATTTAAAACGAACATGTCTTTAATTATATTAGAAGAGAGAAGAAATCTATAGGGGCGTGTTTGTGACCCTGTCCCTGGCCAGCTCGACCTGTTCAACTGGTCCAGGCTGAGGCTAGCCTGTTCCGGTTATTGCAACTCACTTTGTTTGCGCACTTGTACCATATGAGCCTGACTCAGACGAGTTGATGTTTGCCACCCAATATACAGCCGGGCTAGAAGACCAAAACTACCTAAACGCGGAATCCTTGCGCCACGAGCAGCCAGGCTCCTAGGAAACGGACCTTGAGCTCGTTTCTGTGGAGCCAGGCTGAGAGGCTAAATTTGCACGCGCCACAGCCTGGCTCTCGAGCAAGCCAGGCGACGCAAACACGAAAGCTGCAGCCCGGGAGCGCAACTAGATTGCTGGGCCATGGCGGCAAACACGCCCTAGAAGACTCAAAATACAAGGCCTTCCTCTCAGGGATACATATCTATATTGTATAACTTTTAAACAGTCCTCTAAAATTTTTTACTCTCAATTTTTATCGTCTCACTATCATGTTAACATATTTAATACATATAAAACTTTTATGAATTTAATATCCATAAACCTTTATAAAATCGCATTGGGGTTGGCGTCATGGAGATGCATAGGATAAAACTTAGGGTGTTTGATAGTGAAGTTTTAAATAGTTTTGAAAAATATTACAGTATTTTTAAATACTGCAGTATTATATACAGAAAGATGTTTAGTAAGCTAGTTAAAATCTCTATTTTCAAAATTAAAATGTTGTAAATATTGTAGTTGTTTTAAAATATTCTAAATTTAGGTCTAAACCTTACTTTTCAAAACTATAGTGTTTTAAACCGTGATATTGTCACGATTAAAGTATACTGTGGTATTTTAAAAATTGTGGTTTTCAAAAACTTTGTTCTCTAACAGGGCCTTAAAATTTCGTTGTAGGACCTATCCATCTATCTTTGACTTGTTGACTAAATAGCATGCCCACTTAAAATTAATTAGTATTGTTAAGGTTTCTATGTATTATATGGATAGACTTTGTTTTAATAAAACATACGTGAGTGTAAACCAACAACTAAGGTTTAAATTCTTACTTTTACATAATTTTACTTTTATTTTTTAGAAAAGTGACACACAATGACCGTAGAATTCTTGTAGAAAAGTGATACACTATGACCGGAATCTAGTGTATATACAGTAGAGAAACTTAAAAGATTTTATTCATTGATATGTTCATAGTGGTAGTATGGATATGTACGTTATAGGTGTGAATGTACGTGTATATTTGTGTTTGAGTATCTGCGTTTTAGCCCAGTATAAAAAGCAATTTTTTTTGCTGTTTTCTTTAATTGATTGGTAAACTTTCAACGGAGAAATTTATGATTTTGGGCACAATTTCGCGCAAACGCGTGGACCAAATCGAAAACCCCAAAGCTTCGACCCTGGTCGGTGTCACGCCGAGGAGAGAGAAATTCCCCATCGATCTCGGTCTCCTCTCTCCTCCCTCTCTGCGGCATGGATCGCGCCGCCGCATCGCCGCAGCCGCCGCCGCCGCCCGCCGTGGAGGAACCCGTCAGGGCCACCTCCGTTCTCGACAGCCTCGGCGCGGAGGTGCTGGCGGTCATGTCCCCGGTCTCCATCTGCATGGCCCTCGTCGTGCTCCTCATCTCCCTCCTCTCGCCGCCGTCCTCCGGGTCCGCGGCGGGTTCGCCCCCGCCAGTCACCGCTGCCACACTCGTCTACCTCGAGTCCCCGAACGACTCCCCGGGCCAGAAGCTCCTCGGGGCACTTCTCGACGCCGCCGTCTTCGTTGCCCTCGTCGCCGCTGTCACCTTCGTCCTCGTCGCGCTCTATTACTACCGCTGCACGGGCTTCCTCAAGAACTACATGCGCTTCTCCGCCTTCTTCGTCATCTTCTCCATGGGAGGCGCCATCGTAGCCGCCGTGCTCCGTCGCCTCGCGGCCCCGCTCGATGCGGCCTCCGTGCTCCTGCTCCTCTTCAACGGCGCCGCTGTCGGGGTCCTCTCTGTCTTCGCCTCCGCGGTTCCCATCCTCGTCCGCCAGGGGTACATGGTCGCGCTCGCCGTCATCGTCGCCGCCTGGCTCTCCAGGCTCCCTGAGTGGACCACGTGGATCATGCTCGTCGCGCTCGCCCTGTACGACCTCGTCGCCGTGCTTGCACCCCGGGGACCGCTCAGGATGCTTGTGGAGCTAGCCTCCTCCAGGGATGATGAGCTACCGGCACTCGTCTACGAATCTCGGCCTACTGTCGGTCCAGCCACTAGTTCTTCCTCTTATGCTTCAGTCATGGGGTCTGTGGAGATGCAAACCATGTCAGATTCTGGTCAGATCTGTGGCAATCGATATGACCGGGTGGAGCAGGAGGAAGATGCCAGCCACGCCTCCTTGGAAATGAGGGATCTTGGAAGAGGCCGATCAAGCGTTGGTGAGATGAACCGACCGAGAGGTCCTGTGCTTCAAATGGAGAACCTTGAAAGGGAGGTACCAGCGACTTCAGCAGAGCTGACGGCAAATCAAGGTGGGGGTTCACAGCATGCCATCATTCAAATTGAACAACCTGACGAAGAAGAGACATCACCGTTGGTGTCTGCACCCTCGACCAACACTGCAGCATTGGATGTGGAGGAGCATAGACAAAGTTCATCGTCAGAGCCTCTGGATTTTGAGATGTTTGAGTCTACCAGGGGCATCAAGCTGGGCCTTGGTGATTTTGTTTTCTACAGTGTTCTTGTTGGGAGAGCTGCCATGTATGATCTGATGACCGTGTATGCATGCTACCTTGCCATCATTGCTGGGCTTGGTTGCACCCTTATCTTGCTTTCCATATGCCGGCATGCACTTCCTGCACTCCCAATCTCTATTATGCTGGGAGTGACATTCTACTTCTTGACACGGTTGCTGATGGAGCCATTTGTGGTTGGTGCTTCGACAAATTTGGTGATGTTCTGACTTTTCACTGATCTGCTGTTGCATTTACATGTGGATGAAGCCCTCAACCAAAAGAAAGTTGTTGGTCAGCAACTCAGCATTCTATGTGAGAGTGACTAATATTTTGTTGGTTACTTATCGTGAACTGTCATTTGTATTTATTGCTAGAAGTGCTCAAGACCATAGACTCCGTGGTAGCATCATAGATAGATTTAGCTCATGTCTTGTAGTTCCATCAACCTAACATGGTATTTGAGAAGAGTATTCTACATTCTGAGTGATCAAGTAATTGATCATCCATTAGGCCTAGTTTGGGTATTCTAGTATTGACCTTAATCCACATGTATTAAGGTGGATTGAGATGTAACTTAAACTAATTTACATCCCAATCCACCTCAACACATGTGGATTGCGGTCAATACTAGAGTACATAAATAAAGCCTTATGTTGCTAACCATTCTATGCTTAATTAACCACTTATTTTTCCACCTATAGAAAGTTTTTCAATAGGAAGTTCACCCTCTTACTTTGTTTCAAGGCTTTTCCAATATTCGATAGATTCAGTAAGTCAAGTGTTCTATTTTGGAATCTGTAGCTAATGCTTATGTACTGTTTTAGTTGAACAGTGGTAACTGAAAGATTGTGAAAGAATTTGTACGAACTTGAATTCTTCTTTTTATGTTTTAACTGATTTTATCATTGACAAAACATATGTAGATGAGGCTAAGCATCTAAAATATTTGTTTCTGTCAAAGTTTTTATTAATTATCGTTAGTTCAAGTTCTTTTCTATCGTAAGCTATCCAACATGATATACTGAGAAGGAAAACATATTTACACCCTTGTCAATTCCAGCCACTTCTTATTTCGCCTGAAAATTCTACTAGAAACATTAGTTCTGCAGTCTCTCTTGTTTTCAGTTTGGTCCGTTTTTCTTTGGCATGTCAGCACTTTGGTTATTTTAAGCTCTGGTAAATCATTTAGGGCATGTTCGGTTGTGAAGGGATTGAGGGGGATTGGAAGGGATTAAATCCTATTCAAAATTGAATACAAGGGGATTTAATCACTCTCGATCTCCTCCGATCCATGTGCAACCGAACAAGGCCTTAGTGGAATTGGAATATCATTTGGAAAATAGAATTCGCGCACTATCTCTGAGAAGTGACAAGGTAACGTCGGAAAACTGAATCTGATGTCGAAAACTAAATCCATCTTTATCCAAGTTCAATTTTTACACAACTTGAGCCTCATCTTTTATTGGGATGACTCTACAAACCATAGTGCTTAACTGGTGGCCTAAGCTTTTAATATAATCAAAGGAGGACAAAAATTAAATGGCTTGGACCATGGTCTTGATTAGCTTTCTTTAATTACTCACTTTTGACAACAACCTCTTCTTTGATCCGTGGGTTGCACATATCCTCTATAAAGTTTCTTAAAAAATAAACCATATCCTCTATAAGGCTCTATGTAAGCTAAGCTTTCTCCTCTTGATCTTACCAGTTTCGACAATCCCAATTATGTGAACTTATCAGAAATTCTGTGTCTTTTGTTGGTATATTTGATGGTGTGTATATTGTGATTCAGTTGTAAAATATTTTGCCAAGATTGTGCAATGCATCAATATTTTGCAGACATTATTATACCCTCTCTCCTGTCTTATAGCTTTTATAAACAGCCCCCAAATCATCTGCTAACAAAAAGGGGCTTATTATTAGGTGTATCTTCTTTGCAGATACGAAATATGACCATACAAGAGAACCACATGTTGTTACAAGTTGGGTTATAGCTACCAGTCAGTCATATGCTCTAACAGCTTAGTTGCATGGTAACTGTATCTAATTCCAAGTATTTTTTTCCGTTGATTTGGAGATTGGTTGGATATGGTATGCTCTCTTTTATTAAGTGGAGAGTTGATCTATGGAAAATGTTACACTTAAGCTGCTGCAGTGTGGGTTGGTAAGGATGTTCTTGAAAAATTAATAGGAAAAGAAATTCTGAGTGGTCCAAAGCTATTGATGTGGGTGTTTTGTGGAGCAAGAAATGCGGAACGGAGACTTCCAGAATACTAAAGATGTTTAACTCTTGCCTTACGTGTTGTTATTTCATATTTTTCCTTGCTATTACTTGTATCGTTTTCTCAATTTGTATTCAACGGCATATAGTATGTGTGTTACTTTGTATGTGGACTATTAGATGATAATCTATTGTTGTTCCAGAGTTGATACTAGTACGTTGATTATGATGGCCCTTGGACAGCAACTTGAAGTATGTTTCTAAAGCTGTCTTGATGCAGGCACGTAAGGTGATTGTGAAATGTCTGAGATATTGCCTTGCCAGTTTAATACTTCATCCGTCCCAAGATTTGTGACACTATGAAAACCATTAAATAAAAATAATATATTTAGTTAATAAGGATATTTATGGTAATTAATTTTCTATTAAGTATTCGTTATTTATTTGTCTTTGGGATGATTTTTGAATGCTCGTGATTGATTTTGAATATGGAATATCATTTCTTCTTAAATGAAAATTCACATAAATAATATAATAAATATTAGTATAAGAATTAATATGTTATTTATAAATAATTTTGGTTTGATTCTTATGAATTTTAAGATTATTTAAATATGTATTTCGAAATTAGAGAGGGAAATAGAAAAAAAGAAAAAAGAAAAAAAAACTAAAACCTAACTAACTCCAGCTGGCCCATTTGGCCCAACAGGTCGGCCGCCTCCTCTCCCTGACCTAGCCACCGCCCTGGCTTCCTCTCCCCCTGGCCGTCGCCGTCAGGACCATTTCCTCCCCTTCTCCTGCTTCTCTCTCCTCCTCCCTGCCTCTCTGCCCGACGCGCCTGTAGCCACCGAGTCGGTCGCGCCCCGCGCAGCCACCTCGCCCGCGCCACCTCCTCTGTCCCAGCCCAAGTCGCAACCCCCGCGCCAGCCACCGAGTGCGCGTCGCGCAACTCCGCCCTCTAGGAGCAGCGCCCGAGCGAGCTCGGCCGCGACCCGACGCGCCCCAGCCACCGCGACCCTGCGCGAGCCAAGCAGTCGAACCTGACGCGCGCGCCCGATGCCGCGCGCTGCCCTCTGCCGCGTCCAGCCCCACGACCATTCCGCCCCGACCGCGTCGCCAGCCGCACTAGGACCGTGCCCGAGTGAAGCCCTAACGCACCCTGCCCTGCACGCGCCGCGTGAGCCGCCAGCCGAAGACCTCGCGCCCCATGGCCGACTCCGAGCCCGCGTCGTCCGTTCGCCGTCCCGGCGTCAATGGAGTTTTATTGGAGCCGTTACTCCTCTCCCATTATTCCCTCTGTTGATGAATGCAATTAATGGTGCTTGATGACGCCGGCTGACTCTCCCTCTCCTCTCTCTCTATAAATTGGAGACGGATCTCTTCTCCCTCCCACAGCAGAGCTCTCTTCCTCCCCGAGCTCCCTCTCTCTCTCCCACTCACCCACATCGTCGCCGGAGTTCGTCCTCGCTGTTCACCGTCCGTTCACGTCCCGTCGTCCAAACGCCATCGTCGGAGTCCGTGGAACCCCGTCGGAGCTTTTCCTGCGCAGCACGAGGATCGCGTCGTTCCCTGCTCGACGCTAAACCGACTATCCCTCCCCTGCACGGTCGAAACCCCCTCGACGACGTTCATCCCTCCCTGCGCAAGAACGAGAACCCAAGGTTGAAGATAAATCCGAAATATTTATTTCCTAAATTATGTTTTGAATTTATAGATCTTGTGAATTACTGTTGTAGTTTGGCGATTCGCGTGTATGATTTAGAGATTTCGATATACACGTGTAACCAAAATCGAACCCCGCGATAATATTTTAAATATGCGTATGATTTTATAATTCTAAAAAAAATGAACACGGTCACTATTCACTAACTCAGTGATTTTCATAATAGAAAACGTTTAGAGATTTGATTTCGCTTTTGTGTGTGGAACGACAATTGTTAGTAGTATGTTAAGTATAAACTTATTTGCATGAAGAAATAGAAGAAATAATAAGCCGCGTATTTTCGGTCAAATAAAAATATAGATGTTACTGGTCATAATAAAAAGTATTCATAAGAATAGCACTTAATTACTTAGAATTAGTAAGATATTTATCTAGGTCATAATAACCACGAATATGTTATTAAAAGTCTCATTTAGTAATTTACAATTAATTCTAGTATATTAATGTTAAAGGAATTAAATAAATAATTTTTAGTATACGTATAAATTCTATTTAAGGAGAAAATCGAAAGAATAGAATTTTATTATGTTAAAATGACTTAATTAGGCACCCATGCTTTCCTAATAAAGAAATTGATAGTTATATCGGTAAATATAGGTTTCTTACTAAAGAATTAAAGAATTTGTTTCTAACTATAAAATGACCATTTTAATAGACATTATGATTTTGATTTAATAGGATTTGTTATAGATGTTTAAGTGTAGCCGTACTAAATAGTAATATGTCTAATAATGATATAATGGCTTAAATAAGTGCTCTCACTGTCATAACTAAAATGATAGTTAAAAATATACCAATAAATATAGTATTCATTTTAATTATCTGGATCATTTGTTACTACAATAGAATTAAAGATAATTAATAGATTAATTATCCTTTATCATAATTTATTAATCAAACCTATAGTCAATTTGTTCTTAACTAGGTTTATGGTATGATTAATGATTTTATAGAATTTAGTGCACAGTATATACGAATCACTTAGTTTTTCTTAAAGAAATAAAATAAAGTAATAAGAGTTTAAGTTCTTTTATAACTTACAATGTTACTTTATATATTGACTTCGAATATAATAATATAGGCTATGTGTTTCTAATGAAATTAAAAGATAGTTATTTGTGTATTATCTTTTGCATGAAAATCCACTTAAGGCCCATAACCTAACTCGTCTTAAATAAGTGATTAATAATATGATCTTTTCACATAAAACCTATTTAGACTTATATCTTAATTTATCATAAGTGAAGGTTTAACAATGAATTATAATACGTTCCATAATGTTTACAAATAAATAACGTGTTTCGTAGCGCATTAACCTTAGATATAGAACATATATCTTTTATAAAAGGTTAAAAAGGTTTAGTAATGTTATAACGTGTTTTATCGTCTTATAAACCCTTAATATTAGACATATAACGTATGACGTTTTATAAAAGATTAATTTGGTGAACCTAATATTTGTATATTTTAATTAAGATATTTTTTAGCTTATGTTTTTTTACAAATTATAGATCACACATTTTTGAAAAGAATACCTTCTTAATTATAACCATTACTTACGACGTTTTTGAAAAACAAACGCTCTTTTCGTTAAACTTTCTTTTAGCTTTACGTATGGTGAATGTTGTATGTTATTGAGTGGTGTTTGTTTCTTCTTGTTTGTTTGTGTGTTATTCAGTGATTGATCTAATAGTTGAGAATCAAGTGCTATTACGTGGAAGAACCTCAAATTTTCAATAAGCAAGGCAAGTGGACTTCTCCCTCTGCATACTCTATTTGATCTCAAATAATACATATAATAAAGTTTATTCTATTGGATATATATGCATAATTTGACGGGTTACCTATTTAGATAACCTTTCCAACCTTATTCCTTGATCAAACCTGAGAATTATACTTTACCTTCGTAGCTATGCTATTGCTACAACTTAACTTTATGCAGTCACTCCCGCTTATGATATTAGTGTTTCAAATGGTAAGTGTACATTGTTGTTGTTAACCCGATGGTTAAACAAGATTATTGCATATTAATTGGAACATGGAGTGACCACCCGGGAAAACAGTGCTACCATGAGAACTATCATGGCTCTGGCCTTGGCTAAATAACTAGGGAAGTCTTATGTTGGGTGTTGGTCGTGGTCGACCAGAACGGGGGCATCTGGCAAGCTCTTATAGTACCGGCTCAGGCAGATTGGATACGGGCATAGTTCCCAAAGCTTTACCCTGTGGTCCGGACTATAAGTTGGTTACGATAGGTGTGCCTTATGCAGTTGGACCATTTCCAACATTTGCGTAATGAGGACTCTAGGGAGAAGCCTCGTAGTGGGACCCTGGCCATTCATCTCGGAAGTGAATACGGGTCTAGCTAACCCGGGCTAGAAGGGAATCGCGACTCATGGGTAAAGATGCGCCACCTCTGCAGAGTGTAAAACTGATATATCAGCCGTGCTCACGGTTAAGAGCAGCCTGGACTCCTCACATGATAATTGAACTTGAAGATGGAAATAAATCGAGATCCGATGATCTAACAATGGTTTGCTTAAGTGGTTTCACTTAAGTGTTTTTGATATACTCTTGTACCTTTGTTTAATGGGAATACATGGGATTCACACTTATTAGTAAGACAGGTGTTGTTAATAAAATGTTGACCAACTAAAATGCTTACTGCTCAACCTTAGCCTCACCTTGTTAGACTTGCATTAGTTTTTCCCCCACTTGCTGAGCCCCGACCATAAGTGAGCTCACCCTTGCTTAATTTTGATCAGAAGTTGCAGATGAAGATATGATGCTGAACTCCATGGATGCTAGTCTAGTGATACCCTCAGTCATCTTCCTGTGGATGGATGTCCATGTTCGCTGTACTTTGATGAATAAAGGTTAAGACATTATGTCTGTTTGAAGTGTAATATGTTAATATAATCATTATTTACGCTCTTATGCATTGTTCTTTTGATATATTACACTTGTGGCGTCAACATATGTGTGGAAATAGATCCTGGCACACATATGCTATGCACCCGGCTCTGCCCCTTAGAAACGGGTGTGACAGAAGTGGTATCAAAGCGATGTGACCGTAGGTCGCTAGATTAGTTAGAAATGGAAAGCCCAGTCAGTCGTTCAAAACTTGACTTAATTGTCTTCATAAAAACTTACTTTATATCAAAACTCGTCTTTTTATTTTCAACTCTTCTTGTATGATTCTTTGTCTATCAGAAGACTCTGCTCTAAAGCACTACAAGATGATCAAGTTAGGATTGTGGAACTCGAAGTGAAGTCTACCGGAAGGAACCCTTTAGAAGCTATGGAAGATGCCCCATTCTCTGTCTTATCCCCGCCCCGCAAGAAGTTTCGTTATAGATCTCTTGGATCTATTGCCATTCTTCTTGGTTAGGTTAATAGGATTGTTCTTTAGTATTAAGATTTTTGACTAGATCGGTAAGGGCGATATTATATTATAGTGGTTTTCTAATCCCTAATATTACTATATAACCCTTGACTTCTTATACTTTTGTTGTCTTGCCATTGTATTGCCATCCTTGTGCAATATCTACCTTGATATATTGAATTCTTTGTCTCCCTACTCCTACTTGAATATGCCTCTTTATATTTTTTCTCTCCTTGATAATGCTTTCTCCCTAACTCCCTTCATATCCTTGGTTATACCATTTATCCTTACTTTAATAGTTCAGTGTTATCTTATTTCACTCTTGGCCACCAACAAATATGTCTTGTCTGACCCCTTGATAATTCTTACCTGACTCCTTGACTTTATAATATCTTTCTTATTCCAAACCTTGTCTCACCTTTCGTTTTGGTTGAATGAGTAGAATTGGATTGTGTTGTGCTAGTATGCTTGAGTTCATTGTCCTTTGTGTTCATGTTTGATTTGTTTTTTTGAAATGATTGTTGGTGTATTGTGTGACTTTTGTCCACAACGACATCAGTTAGCTAGGTAAAACCTTAGATAGATGGGTTTTCTCTGCTCTCTATTATCTGTCTTTGCTCAACCCTTTTGTCCCTTCCATTCTTACATACCCATACAGATGTCAGACCTTGGAATGTCAACTACAAGTGATGTCACTAAATGCAAAGAATGTGGTGTGTTGGCAAGTCAAAACAACACTATAAATAAAACAGCTGATGAACAGACATTCAAGACACAAAAGGATGCACAACCAAACCAACAGACAAGTGACCTTGGAACATGTTGTTGTTGTGAGTACTATGGAATTCCTTGTCGCCAAGTCAATGCAAACGAAAGTGAAACTACAAAACAGAAGAACCAGATTTTATTTTCTGGCATAAACAGACAAATGTCCCCCCAAGAACATCTAATAGCAGATGCACTGTCAGACGATGAATTGCCAGGTTTTCCAAAAAGGAAACATCACAAGGATGCCCAGCCCCAAGAAGAAACACAAGAGTGTTACATTGATGGATGGACTATTACTTGCACACAGTTTCAGCCTCGTGGTCGCATCAGGTCCAAGAAACGAAAAGGAAAACATGGAAAAAGTCAAGAAATAACTTCAAGAAAAACTTGCTATCAATGTGGACGTGAAGGTCATTACTTCCGTAACTATCCTGAGAAGAGTTCACTATAGATCACCTCTAAGATGAAGCTATCTCAGTCTTCAGACATGAAATATGAACAAAAATGCACAGAAACTTCTACCAACAACGTAAAGACAACTCCACCATGTAACTTATCAAGTCGTGCTTGCTTTGGCTGTGGTGATACCGGCCATCTTGTTAATGGTTGTCCTAAGAAGGATGTGGAGATCAATAAGGTCCAAAAGAAAAGACAACACCCTCAAACCCATGCATCAACAAAGAATAAACAACGAAAAGAGACCACAGGAAGGATAAGTTATGCAGTGACAGAAACTATTCCATATGATGATGCAGTAATTTTTGGAACACTAGTCATTCACACAACTATCGCCACCGTGTTGTATGATCCTCATACGACACATTCTTTTATCAGTGCCCAGTTTGCAACAAAGTATGGTATCTTTAAGTGTCCCTTGAGATCAAGCAAGACCATCAGTGCACCCGAAGGAAAAATGTTAGTAAACTACATATGTCCAAAAGTAAGTATTAAAATCAATGGGATAGATTTTCCAGCTGATCTCCTAGTGATAGAATCAATGGGAAAGGATGTGATTCTTGGAAAGAATTGGTTACAAAGAACTAAAGCAGTAATCCAACATACTGAGAGAACCATATGTTTGGAAACTCCATCTGGAGAAACAATAGTAGTTGAAGACAATCGACCTCCAGCTCAGATTGGTACATCTATCAAGGAAGAATAATATATCGTTTAGCTAGGAGTATGTCTGACGAAAAAAATATATGTCATGGTGTTGCCCCTTTCAATATTTGTAATTGTGCTAAGTGATATATGAATAAATTTGGAGAATCTCTCGCACCTATTGTGTTTTGCCTCTTTATAAAGAAAATAAAGTATGGTGTCATCTAAAGCAATGTGATACTCTAGTTGCCCTAAAATCCCGCTCGAATTTTCTCTCAATTTGTGCTCAAAGAAATACTCTTGGATCAGAAAGATTATTTGGATATCATGCACTGAAATCTATAAGGTTCAAAAGATCTTTGATAAGGAATATAACACCTGTAAACTCTCAAAGTATGATGAAGCCAGTAGAAATCTGAAACCATCCTTGTTCCTTAACTAACCTTATATTGGAAATCAAAACGTTGTGTTAGCTCTTTATCTTAATGTCATACAAGCCTCTTATGTAAACTTGTCTCACTATCTCTTTTACTCTCTAACCAGATGATGAACCCCAATGGAAATGAAGTAAATGATGCCAACGACAATATCCTACCTTAACAACTATGAACGAGAAAAATGAGTCACAGAGATATTCGATGAATGGAATGAAGAACAACAAAAGGAATAGAAAAATGTTTGGATACATGATTAGTTCACCTCAACCACAAGCAAAAGCCCCGAAACACATGGATACCCAAACAGAAGAATCAAGTCAGGCTCAGCTATATGAGATACAAACACCTAGTCAACCCTCACCCCCTGTTGGTCAAGCAAAGTTGACTCGCAAAGAACTCAAAGCAAGAGGTGCTTGCTACTACTGCAAAAATGAAGGACACATTATTCGTGAATGCCCCAAGAAGCGTCTGGACCGAATAAAGAAGAAAGCTGCCAAGCATGACCTAAGCAATAGTTCAGAAGACCCACCATTTTATAAGTATGATGATGAAGGTCGCTTGATTAGCATTCATTGCGGAGCAAAGAGGTAAGGAAGTTCCTTAAGTTTGGAGGAGTTCAATGAGAACTAAGAACCTACAAATAAGCTGTAACACCCCCTGGTGTTTATATTCCGCTCGACAACGAGTATGGATTTAAGCACGTAATATCAGTGGGTAAACAGACGCTAAATTTTAATCATCTTTGCCTATCGCGATTTTAATATCGCGTCGGTTTCGTTTGTCGCGAGTGCAACATCATTTTTATTTTCATCTATTCGGGCTCGTCCTAATTTTCGTGCTGTTCGGAACATATTTGTTCTGAAAATCGGTGCATCCGATGATTATTTAAAATTCATCGCTCGCGCGAATACGAATTTGGAAGCCCGACCCCCTCGGATGCTTTTATCCCGAGCAGATTAAGATGAACTCGACGACTAAGCTTTCAGTGTAAAATAATTTAATCCCCCTTTTGTCATCCGTGACATCGCGTCTACGGATTGTTAATTAAATTGTTCTCTAATTGAGTATTCGTAATTAATTTGTTTCCCTGTTCGGACTGTGGATGAAATTATTTGATTTCAAATCAAATCGAATACAACCTAAAATATAGAAGTTGATCTTGTTTGGTTCGGTCTCTGTGTTTTTCGTCCAGATCAATCTCTTCATATAAATAACTGGTAAAACTTTATCTGATTTCGGAAGTATCGATCAATCAAACACCGTCCAAATATCGTGGTCGATCTCGTTTTGGTTCGACCCTTTTATACATCTTTTAGACTCTAACGTTAGAACCCAAAATATCTGTAATTTCCGGTAAAAAAAAATGAATGAGAAAAATCTCACCGCTAAACGCATATACTCCTTATCCCTAGCTGGATTTTTTTTTCCTGAGTCAGTACCGCGCGCAGCCATCCTCTCCATTCCCTACGCGCGGTGCTCCTTTCTTCCTGCCTTGCTCCCGGCGTGATTTTTCTCTGCGATTGATCTTATCCTGCGCCGCTCAAACTCAGATAGAAATCCTGCGCTCCTATCCACACCACCGCTCAAGCACCGTTTAAATCCAGCGGCGCTGGTGGACGGCGCCCTGCTCGCCCGGCTCGCCGTGGAGTCCCTGCGTTCGTCGCAGTGCTCCCTCCCTGCGTTTTCCTCCATGTTCCTCGTTTCTGCGCTGCCGGCTATCTCCAGCCCGTTTCCATGGCGTGGACACCAGACAAGCCTCCTGTGTCGCGCCCAGCACTTATCCCTGCCCCAGCTTCTCCCCTCTGCTCGCGTCGACCTCGGTCACCGGAGCCGACTGCCCAGCGCCTGCTCCATCCATGGCCAGCTGCAGCTCGCTAGACTGTCTCTGCTCTCTCCATATCGCGTTTCTTCTCCCAGCCCAGCCAGCCGCTTCTCCCTGAGCTCGGCTCCTGCCTTCCCTGCTGCGCGCGCTCACCTCCCCTAGCTCGGACAGCCATGGCTACCACGCCGTTGAAGCTCCCTGCGCGTTCAGCCGTCGAAGCCTCCAACTCCTAGCCGGTCAAAGTTCCCTGCTCGCGAATTTCTTCCTCCCCAACGCCCTCGGCTCGCCGGATTTCCATGCCCCGAGCTCGCCCAGTCCCAGCGCCCTACTTCCCTGTGCTCTGGTCCAAGTTCCTATGTCGCGCCCTGCTACCTGTTGCCGGCTCGGATTCAGCCCTGTGCGCGCGCAGCTCCAGCTCGGATTGGTCCCTTATCCACTGTGCCGTAAAGTCTCTGCGCGCCGTGCGCGTCGCTCGCCGAGCTCGCCCTGCGCTCGGATTCCACTTTCTTGTGCGCGTAGCAGTGTCTGCTCCTTCCTCGCCGTAGTCCCAGTCTGCGCGCCGAGCTCCCTTGCCGTGGCCTTCTGCTTCCTTGTCACGCGCGCAGCGTTTCGTTGTCCCTCGTCGTGCCGAGTTCTCCTCTGCACGCAGTCGCGTCCTGTTTCCTGCTTGCCAGTGCGCCCTCTCGGCTTGCTCGGCTTTAATTCCCAATCACGTCGTCGACCTCGTCGTTCGCCGTCGTTCGTCGTTTTCTGGTCCCGCTTCGACCCATCCGTACGTTCGCTCCTCATCCATCGGGCTTCGCGTGTGCTTGTCGTTGGCGTCGAGTCGTCGAACCCGTCATCCCCTGCTCAAACCCACCTCGTCAGCTCGCTCTAGACATAATCCTGTCGTCGTTCTGTGCGTTGGGTGAAGACGGAGCCAGCAGTGTGGTATTCACCAAGTGCGCGACAAAAATCTCAGACATCCTGCGTGACTCAAGTTCGATTCGTCAAAATTATTCAGACGAGGAAAAGATCTTCAGCAGTTGATTACCGAAGAAAAGAAGGCCCCTGGTGACGTCAACCGAAACCCGTAGCCGTGCTTCTGACTATCTCGTCAAATTAGTCAGGGTAAGCAGATTTGTTATTCGTGCGAGTGGATTAATGAATGATCTGACTAGGTCTAATATTTATTAGATTGCCTGAGTCGTTTTAGTAAATTGGTCGATGCCGTAGGATAAAAGAGGTCTCAATAGGTCTCAGTGTTGCGGGACTGTAGGTGTTAAAAATGGAAAGTTTTATTAATATATAAGATACACAATTTAAAGAGTTAATAAAAAGCTAGGAATAAAAATAGATTTTCTAGTGTTATTATATCAATTTGGTTAATGGATGTAGTTGATGTCCTGCTGTGATATCCATGGTGTTTAATGCTTGGTTGTAAGTGTTTCATCCTTTTTAGCGTAGATTATCTATATTATACTCGTTATACATGTGCTCATACATGTGCATCATGCATCTCATGAGGTACGATAAATAATCGCGTGATGCGGAAGACGGTCCCAGTCGGCCCCAAGCGTGGGCTACTCCGCATGGTGAAGCTGAAGGACGAACGTAAGGATGGATGATCTGAACGAGTGCCAAGCCAAAAGATGATCGCCAAGTGGTCGTCACCTAACAACACTAACCTAGTGTTACCCAGGCAAGCCCCGGTGCATGCAACCCTTTTCCTTGTGTTTTTAAATACTTTTCGCACACTTAAGTCTAGTGAAATGTGCATTAGGTTCATAGGAGTTACTTGAAACCCTTTGATGCATTGCTTTCCTTGATATCCATACCTTTATAGATACTTCTGTGAAGTATCAAAATTATGATTTACAAAAATGCTTAGCCTTGCTTAGATCTTGTGGATAGAGGTTGTCCTTAATTTAACTCGAGAAAGGACGGCTTCTACCCGCAAGAATATTTTCATTTGGAGCAATGGTGGGATCTTACTGCAAAGTTCCCTGTGATGCTCTTTCATCCTAAGGAACAGACACAATCCTAAGGATGGAAATACGTAAATTGAGACTTGGGGGTAGGAACAGGTGATGTTCTACCCAGGTTGATTAAGGATTGGATGCGTATGTAGGCCTGCTGATCGAGGACCCTTTAACTGGTCACATGCCTCGTCATGGGTAAGCCTTGCCTCGGGCAGACTAAGGCCGGAATAAGATAACACGAAATGGGAGTGGAGCGGTGGCGAGAGTAGCGTGTACCCTCCGTGGCAAGAGGCTGGACGGTGGTGTATCTGTGCTCTCGGTTTGCGTGAACCTGATCCGGTCTTAAGAACCCCGGTGGCGGGTTGACATATGCAAGGGTTAAGTGCTACATATGTCGTGTGATTGGAGATCCTCAGCTGAGTATAATCGATTCGGATCGCCGTACCTTCGCGGTTATGAAGACTTGGTCACTGACCTACAACCTAAGTCAGGATGTGAACATTATGAATAAATAAAAATGATGTTGTATTGATGAGATGGTGAATTTAGACCAGATGCAAATAGAGTCTATTAATACTTAATTTGGCGTTAAAATATTGAAAGTAAGGACTCACTTTAGTAAGCTATTTCTGCAAAAGTATCTAAGTTGATTCTTGCTAAAGCCTCTCCTTGATTCCCAAATCCAGCATACCCTTGAGAGTCTTTTCTTTAGTCGGGTAAGTCTTGCTGAGTAATTCCATACTCAGGGTTTTATTCCCTGTTGTTTTTTAGGTTCTAACCTTGTGCTGCTGTGATGGTGTTAAGTGCCGGTGGGCTCGACCTTCTTATAACTCTAAGTAATTCTTCTATACTTCTTATTGAGGATGGTCATTTGAGCTAGCATATATTTCAAACTTATACTTTTGTAACCACTCCGATAAAATAATATAAAATTTTTGTAACTTGTAAAATTTGGTAATAAGATTTCCGCTGCAAAAATATTGGTGTGTGTGATTTGTGTTACTTAATCCCGCGGTTCTGGTTGAAAGTGGTTTATCCGATGTCCTTGGGGCAATCGGACAGATCCTGTTGAGTTATCTGGTGCACATGCATGGCTGTCTGAGGTCTTTGGGACAAGGACAGGTGCATGTGGGCCCAATAACTTGGAGGTTCTGCCACATAAACCATGTATCTCTTTTGCTTTCGTGCTAGCCTTTCTTTAATCTCGAGGACGAGATTCTTTTTAAGAGGGGTAGATTTGTGACACTATGAAAATCATTAAATAAAAATAATACATTTAGTTAATAAGGATATTTATGGTAATTAATTTTCTCTTAAGTATTCGTTATTTATTTGCCTTTGGGATGATTTTTGAATGCTCGTGATTGATTTTGAATATGGAATATCATTTCTTCTTAAATGAAAATTCACATAAATAATGTAATAAATATTAGTCCAAGAATTAATATGTTATTTATAAATAATTTTGGTTTGATTCTTATGAATTTTAAGATTATTTAAATATGTATTTCGAAATTAGAGAGGGAAATAGAAAAAAAGAAAAAAAAGAAAAAAAACTAAAACCTAACTAACTCCAGCCGGCCCAATAGGCCGGCTGCCTCCTCTCTCTGACCTAGCCACCGCCCTGGCTTCCTCTCCCCCTGGCCGCCGCCGCCAGGACCATTTCCTCCCCTTCTCCCGCTTCTCTCTCCTCCTCCCTGCTTCTCTGCCTGACGCGCCTGCAGCCACCGAGTCGGCCGCGCCCCGCGCAGCCACCTCGCCCGCGCCACCTCCTCTGTCTCAGCCCAAGCCGCAACCGCCACGCCAGCCACCGAGTGCGCGCCGCGCGACTCCGCCCGCTAGGAGCAGCGCCCGAGCGAGCCCGGCCGTGACCTGACGCGCCCCGGCCACCGCGACCTTGCGCGAGCCGAGCAGCCGAACCCGACGCGCGTGCCCGATACCGCACGCTGCCCTCTACCGCGCCAGCCCTGCGGCCATTCCGCCCCGACTGCGTCGCCAGCCACGCTAGGACCGTGCCCGAGTGAAGCCCCGACGCGCCCTGCCCTGCACGCGCCGCGCGAGCCGCCAGCCGAAGACCTCGCGCCCCATAGCCGACTCCGAGCCCACCTCGTCCGTTCGCTGTCCCGGCGTCAATGGAGTTTTATTGGAGCCGTTACTCCTCTCCCATTATTCCCTCTGTTGATGAATGCAATTAATGGTGCTTGATGACGTCGGCTGACTCTCCCTCTCCTCTCCCTCTATAAATTGGAGACAGATCTCTTCTCCCTCCCACAGCAGAGCTCTCTTCCTCCCCAAGCTCCCTCTCTCTCTCCCACTCGCCCACACCGTTGCCGGAGTTCGTCCTCGCTGTTCACCGTCTGTTCACGTCCCATCGTCCAAACGCCGTCGTCGGAGTCCGTGGAACCCTGTCGGAGCTTTGCTTGCGTAGCACGAGGATCGCGTCGTTCCCTGCTCGACGCTAAACCGACTGTCCTTCCCCTGCACGGTTGAAACCCCCTCGACGACGTTCATCCCTCCCTGCGCAAGAACGAGAACCCAAGGTTGAAGATAAATCCGAAATATTTATTTCCTAAATTATGTTTTGAATTTATAGATCTTGTGAATTACTGTTGTAGTTCGGCGATTCGCGTGTATGATTTAGAGATTTCGATATACACGTGTAACCAAAATCGAACCCCGCGATAATATTTTAAATATGCGTATGATTTTATAATTCTAAAAAATGAACACGGTCACTATTCACTAACTCAGTGATTTTCATAATAGAAAACGTTTAGAGATTTGATTTCGCTTTTGTGTGTGGAACGACAATTGTTAGTAGTATGTTAAGTATAAACTTATTTGCATGAAGAAATAGAAGAAATACTAAGCCGCGTATTTTCGGTCAAATAAAAATATAGATGTTACTGGTCATAATAAAAAGTATTCATAAGAATAGCACTTAATTACTTAGAATTAGTAAGATATTTATCTAGGTCATAATAACCATGAATATGTTATTAAAAGTCTCATTTAGTAATTTACAATTAATTCTAGTATATTAATGTTAAAGGAATTAAATAAATAATTTTTAGTATACGTATAAATTCTATTTAAGGAGAAAATCGAAAGAATAGAATTTTATTATGTTAAAATGACTTAATTAGGCACCCATGCTTTCCTAATAAAGAAATTGATAGTTATATTGGTAAATATATGTTTCTTACTAAAGAATTAAAGAATTTGTTTCTAACTATAAAATGACCTTTTTAATAGACATTATGATTTTGATTTAATAGGATTTGTTATAGATGTTTAAGTATAGCCGTACTAAATAGTAATATGTCTAATATGATATAATGGCTTAAATAAGTGCTCTCACTGTCATAACTAAAATAATAGTTAAAAATATACCAATAAATATAGTATTCATTTTAATTATCTGGATCATTTGTTACTACAATAGAATTAAAGATAATTAATAGATTAATTATCCTTTGTCATAATTTATTAATCAAACCTATAGTCAATTTGTTCTTAACTAGGTTTATGGCATGATTAATGATTTTATAGAATTTAGTGCACAGTATATACGAATCACTTAGTTTTTCCTAAAGAAATAAAATAAAGTAATAAGAGTTTAAGTTCTTTTATAACTTACAATGTTACTTTATATATTGACTTCGAATATAATAATATAGGCTATGTGTTTCTAATGAAATTAAAAGATAGTTATTTATGTATTATCTTTTGCATGAAAATCCACTTAAGGCCCATAACCTAACTCGTCTTAAATAAGTGATTAATAATATGATCTTTTCACATAAAACCTATTTAGACTTATATATTAATTTATCATAAGTGAAGGTTTAACAATGAATTATAATACGTTCCATAATATTTACAAATAAATAACGTGTTTCGTAGCGCATTAACCTTAGATATAGAACATATATCTTTTATAAAAGGTTAAAAAGGTTTAGTAATGTTATAACATGTTTTATCGTCTTATAAACCCTTAATATTAGACATATCACGTATGACGTTTTATAAAAGATTAATTTGGTGAACCTAATTGTCGGCGTTTCGAGACCGGGGGGTCCTTGAGCCGACGAGTGAAGTGTCGCCGCGTGCCCCAGCCCAGATGGGTCGACGCGAGGCCGAGCGCGAAGGGGGGAAAAGCGAGGTGGCCGGAGATGGGCGTGAGAGAGGTGGAAATCCTGCGGCCTTCGTGTTCGTCCCACGCCCAAGTCGGGTGCGCTTGCAGTAGGGGGTTACAAGCGTCCGCACGGGGGAAGGAGCGAGCGGCCTCACGCGAGCGCCCGTCTCGTCCTTGTTCCTGTGCGGCCAACCCTCTCTAAGAGGGCCCTGGTCCTTCCTTTTATAGGCGTAAGGAGAGGGTCCAGGTGTACAATGGGGGGTGTAGCAGAGTGCTACGTGTCTAGCAGAGGAGAGCTAGTGCCCTAAGTACACGCCTTCGTGGCGGCCGGAGAGATTTTGGCGCCCGGTGTGTGATGTCGTGGCCGTTGGAGGAGCGCTGGAGCCTGGAGGAGGGACAACTATCGGGGCCGTCGAGTCCTTGCTGACGTCCTCTTGCTTCCGTAAGGGGGCCGAGAGCCGCCATCGTCAGGGAGTGTGCAGGACGCCATCATCGCCTATCTGGCGGAGCGAGCCAGATGGGACGCCGGTCTTGTTCCCCGTAGCCTGAGTCAGCTTGGAGTAGGGTATTGATGGCGCCTCCTGTTGGCGTGGCCGGTCCGTGCCCTAGGTTGGGCGATGTGGAGGCTCCTCCGAGGTCGAGGTCGAGTCCGTCTTCCGTGGCCGAGGCCGAGTCCGAGCCCCTGGGTCGGGCGAGGCGGAGTTCGTCGTCTTCTGGGGCTGACCCCAAGTCCGAGCCCTAGGTCGGGCGGAGCGGAGTTCGCCGTCTTCCGGGGCTTAGCCCGAGTCCGAGCCCTGGGTCGGGCGGAGCGGAGTTCACCGTCTTCCGGGGCTTAGCCCGAGTCCGAGCCCTGGGTCGGGCGGAGCGGAGTTCGTCGTCTTCTGGGGCTTAGCCCGAGTCCGAGCCCTGGGTCGGGCGGAGCGGAGTTCGCTGTCTTCCGGGGCTTAGCCCGAGTCCGAGCCCTGGGTCGGGCGGAGCGGAGTTCGCCGTCTTCCGGGGCTTAGCCCGAGTCCGAGCCCTGGGTCGGGCGGAGCAGAGCTTCCTATGGTGTGCGGCTGGGCCTGACTGCCTGTCAGCCTCACTCTGTCAAGTGGCACCACAGTCGGAGCGGTGCAGGCGGCGTTGTCTTTCTATCAGACTGGTCAATGGAGCGGCGAAGTGACGGCGGTCACTTCGGCTCTGTCAGCTGAGGGGCACGCGTCAGGATAAAGGTGTCAGGCCACCTTTGCATTAAATGCTCCTGCGATTTGGTCGGGGTTGCTTCTCGGCGAAGACAGGGCCTCGGGCGAGCCGGGAACGTGTTCGCCGCTGGAGGGGGGCCTCGGGCGAGGCGGAGATCCTCCGGGATCGGCTGCCCTTGTCCGAGGCTAGGCTCGGGCGAGGCGTGATCGAGTCCCTCGAATGGACTGATCCCTAACTTGATCGCACCCATCAGGCCTTTGCGGCTTTATGCTGATGGGGGTTACCAGCTGAGAATTAGGAGCCTTGAGGGTACCCCTAATTATGGTCCCCGACAGTAGCCCCCGAGCCTCGAAGGGAGTGTTAGCACTTGCTTGGAGGCTTTTGTCGCACTTTTTTGCATGGGGACCAGCCTTTCTCGGTTGCGTTTTTGTTCCGGTGGGTGCGCGCGAGCGCACCCGCCGGGTGTAGCCCCCGAGGCCTCGGAGGAGTGGTTTGACTCCTCCGAGGTCTTAACGCCTCGCGCAATGCTTTGGCTGGTCTGGTCGTTCCCTCATGCGAGTTGGCCGTAGCCCGGGTGTACGGTCGGGTCCCAAGTTCTCGGGCTGGTATGTTGACGCTGTCAACGGTTTGGTCGGAGCCGGGTTTGCGAGAGCAGCCCCCGAGCCTCTACACAGGGTGAGAGGGCGATCAGGGACATACTCGACTTTTTATATACGCCCCTGCGTCGCCTTTCCGCAAGGAGGAGGGGGGGAGAGCGCCATGTTGCCCTCGGTGGGCGCCGAACATGGTGTCTCCGGTGAGCTGCAAGCGGGTGATCCGAGCAGACGCCCGTGCCCCATTCGTTAGGGGTCGGCTAGGGGCCCAGAGGCGCGCCCAAAAGTACCTGCGGGTGATCTGCCGGACCCGGTCCCCTAGCGACGGGGTCCGAGGGCTCGATGCCTCCCTCTGATGGGATTCCGTTACAAGATCGTTCCCGCTAGTCTCAGAAATGTCCTAGGGTACCTCGGGAGCTCAGCCCGAGCCTTGGTTATGTATCGAACGTACCAATGGTCATCCCTTGCTCTGTGTCTGAGGCGACTGTGAACCCTTCGGGGGCCAGCCTTTGAACCTCTGATCAGTAGTGGGCGCGGAGCCCGAGTAGCCTGAGGCGGTCGTTGAACCCTTCTGAGGGGCCGGCCTTCGAACCTTTGACCAGTAGTGGGTGTGGAGCCCACGTGCTCTGAGGCGGCTATTGAACCCTTCCGAGGGGCCAGCCTTCGAACCTCTGATCAGTAGGGAGGCTCGGAGCCTGGTTCCTTCACAGGGAAGGATCCTTTTCGGGGTATCCCCCTTTCTCGGTCCCTGTTGCAAGAGAGAGAAAGAGGAAAAAAGGAAAGGGATACGAAATTGAACGACGCAGCGTACCTTTTTTTTTGACGCGGTCATTATGGCGGGGGCGAAGCTTCGCTTGCTTCTCCTGCCAGAGGCGTCGCCTGTCCCGCCGCGGAGTTAATGCGACGGGGCGAGTGGTTCGCAGGGGTAGAAAATGTTAAGTGTTAAAGTCCTTTGTCCTCCAAAACATTATATTCCTTTAGGATATAAAGAATTTCGGACGAAGGTCACGAAGGACGTACCTTCGTGAGCATAATAACAAAGGACGAAGTATTCATACAAATCATGAGGTATAAGATAAACATTTAAATATTATCATAGAATCATCTCCATTTTTATTATCATGAACAAATATAAATGACTTCAAATTACAAATGTACCTTTGGTCCTGAGGAAAGCAAAAGTACAGGTGTGATGCGAAAGCAAATGTCAAGTTCGCGTGAACAGTACAGGGGTACTGTTCATCTATTTATAGACACAGGTCACAGCCTGTGACGAATTACAATTATGCCCCTTACAAAAGTTTACAACATTGACTCAGACCTCTATGGATAAAAAGGTCATT
Organism: Zea luxurians; assembly: GCA_029449295.1. NCBI lineage: Eukaryota > Viridiplantae > Streptophyta > Magnoliopsida > Poales > Poaceae > Zea > Zea luxurians. The sequence goes on from JAOPSE010000090.1 coordinate 4,829,403, forward strand.
CTATCTCTATGTCGGTTTGTAATGCCGAAGCTCCATGAAAAGGAACCTTCGGCCATCTCCTGGGAACAACTTCAGCCGAAGCTGCTTCTTCGTGTAAGACCTTCGGCGCAACGAAGCATGGCCCCAACAGGAACACGGGCGCATTGTCTTCATGCCATGAGAGAGGGTTCTCTCGCTGCCCCGGACGGGACGTAAGCTTGGCTGACGACGTGACCGCTGCCCCTGCCCGCCTGCCATCGCCATTACTGCCGGCCCGTTTTCGGCCGCATTGACCGTCGCGCCAGGCTAGAGCCACTGGGTCATGCGTCGGGTCGCCTCGAGTCGCGGTATTGGCTCCACAGTCGAGGAGGCGCGGTGGTGGCGCAGGTGGCGGTGCGGTTGCATACATGAAGCATTCGGCGCGCCGGTTGCATGACGCGTGGGCCTGGGCCTCCATGCTGGGCGTGTTGGGAGTCGGAGAAGTGCGCCCACTTGGCGCGGTTGCATGCCGCCTGCATGGCTGCCCGCCCTTTCGCCCGCTGGTCTGGGCAAAAGTGGAGAGCCGCTTGTAACCGCTGGGTGGTTGCACGCACCGCGCGTGGCGGTTTGGCTTCTTCTGCCCTGGGCCGGCTTGCATGACGTGTGGGACCCAGTCCCCGCGCCGTGGGGGAGGACCTTGGAGCGTGTTGGAGAAGACTCAGCCCACGACGGCTGGGGACGCAAGTAGGGAGAGCCGCCTTTAAAAGGAGGGTGTCCCTCTTGGAAGGCGACCGTGTCTTTGCGCTCCCTTATGCATCGTGTCTTTCCATCTTCCAAGCCCCCGGATGGGGGATATCCGCTGTCTTTCTGCTTCGTCGTTGGAGGAACGCAACTCTGCGGGAGTTGGTACCTTTCAGCCGTCGTTCGGCTTCAAGGATTTTCATCATGCAGCCCGGTCGCATCCCTCCGCCAGCGGTCACCCAAGATGGTGACCTCTAGTTCGATGGCGGGGGAGAGCGAACCGGGCCGCGGCCTCTGCCCCTCCCTCAGCCTCAAGGATTTTCATCACCAGGGCTGGGGAGGGGAGTGTGCCGAGTTGGGGTCGGCCCCCCGTGTGTGCGGTGGCCCGCTCCTTCCCTCAGTGATCGCGGGGAAGGGCGGGAGTCGTCCATGGCGCTGGCAGCTGCACCGTGCCCGGCTCTCTGAGCCGAGCGGCTTCGGAGCCGCTCCCGGTGTCGCCTCCCGCCACGGCAGCTGGAAGAGGTTCCGCCGCCGACGAGCTTGCCGGCGCCACCTGCGGACCGACCTCCAACTCTACGGCCTTCTGCCCGTCCTTGCCTCACGAATTTGGGCACGGGCGGGGGCCTCCTGGCAGCAGCATCCGCTCTGAGGTCATCGCTGCTGCTGTTCGGCCCCCCGGAGCAGAAGTCTTCATCGTCGCCGCTGCTGGGGCGGGCGACGGCGAGCCGCTCGTCGGTCTTCTGTTGCTCCGAAGGCCCCTCCCCCATCGAGTGGGGTTGTTCGTACCTACGGAGGTGGAACCGGAGTTCCGTTTGTAATGGCACCTTGAGTACCGGTGCTTTTGTTCATTGTGGCTGTCGAGGCCTGAACATGTATGTAAATTCGGCATGGAGCCGTGTTTTTTCCCCATTTTCGAGCACTAAGACTCGCCTGTTGGTTGTCTGAACTGCTTCACCAAGCGTGAGTCACCCCGTGTAAAGGTGACGAGTGAGGTATCCGTATCCCGGAGGCGTAGGAGTCCCTCGGCTCAGTCAACCTTGTTGTTCGGGGCTTCCCTTGCTTAGTTAGAGGAAACCCTCGGCCGCTCTTCGATGAGCCGAGGCCAGGGGTAGCGGTGCCAGCGCGAACAGAGGTAGAGTCGGCTTGAAAAGAAGACCAGGTCGGCCGGAGCCTGGCCGGGTCGTCCGTTAGTGGGACCGACGCCAGAATTGACCTGCCAAGGCCTCGGGCTGGGCTGACGTCCTTGGGGGATAGCTAGCCGAGGCCTCGGGGTGTCCGGCCGAGCCGCCTGCTCGGGCCGGATTCTTGGAGAAGACCCTAGCGGCGATGGCCCGGGCTTGGTGATGACGTTGTCCTTCAGAGCGGAGACCCTTGGACCGCGTCGCCGTCCGAGGCTATGTCGGACCTCGCAAAAGGTGTTGTCGATGCCGAGGGTGCTGCCGCTCCCTTTAGCCGTCGAGATCCGAGCCTACAGGATCAGATTATCTTGTAGCGCGTGTTTTCTGCGGCCGCCGAGGCCGAAACACACCCTCTCCGTATTGTAAAGCCGCGTCTCCTTTCCTCTTGTTTCGAGTATCTGGACTTTTTTGTCGGTAACAGAACTGTTTGTGCGAGCGAGAGTTGCTTCTCACGGAAGGTGATGAGTGAGGTATCCGTATCCTGGAGGCGTAGGAGTCCCTCGGCTCGGTCGGCCTTTCCGCTTACGCGCACTCTTACCCATCCATGGGGTTCTGTCACCGACGCAGTCGAGAAGGCTTGAAGAATCGCTCTGGCGGAAGAGCTTCCGAACATGAAGACTTGTTCGGTCCGCAGAATCACTTATCCGATCGTGAGTTACTTATGGCAGAAGGTGATGAGTGAGGTATCCGTATCCCGGAGGCGTAGGAGTCCCTCGGCTCGGTCATCCTTGGCTGCTTACGTGTACTCCATCGTTTTCAGGATCCACTTTCGAAGTAGTCGAAAAGCACGAAAGACATTCCGGCAGAAAAGATCTTTTTTCGAGGAAAATTTCGACGCAGAGGGGGTTCCCCCCTTTTAGCCCCCGAGGGAGGGTCGGGCTTTGCCGAGGCAAGGCTGACCCTTCCTTGATGACTAAACTTTGCGTGGGAGCGGGGTATATGAACAACTTGAAAACATCTTAAGGGTAGAAGCGACGTAGCTGTTGGATGTTCCAAGCGTTGCTGTAGACCTCGCCTTGACTGTTGGCCAGCTTGTATGTTCCGGGTTTTAGAACTTTGACGATGACGAATGGCCCCTCCCAGGGGGGCGTGAGCTTGTGTCGACCTCGGGCGTCTTGTCGCAGCCGAAGCACCAGGTCGCCCACCTGGAGGTCTCGGGACCGGACCTCTCGGGCGTGGTAGCGTCGCATGGACTGCTGGTACCGCACCGAGTGTAGTAAGGCCTTGTCCCGAGCCTCTTCCAGCTGGTCCAGCGAGTCTTCTCGGCCAGCTTGGTTGCTTTGGTCGTCATAGGCCCTCGTCCTTGGGGAACCGTATTCCAGGTCTGTGGGCAAGATGGCCTCGGCCCCATAGACTAGAAAGAACGGCGTGAAGCCCGTGGCTCGGCTCGGTGTCGTTCTCAGGCTCCAGACCACCGAGGGGAGTTCCTTCATCCATCGCTTGCCGAACTTGTTGAGGTCGTTGTAAATCCGAGGCTTGAGCCCTTGTAGAATCATGCCGTTGGCACGCTCTACTTGCCCATTCGTCATGGGATGAGCCACGGCGGCCCAGTCTATCCGGATGTGGTGATCCTCGCAGAAGTCCAGGAACTTTCTGCCGGTGAACTGGGTGCCATTGTCGGTGATGATGGAGTTCGGGACCCTGAAACGATGGATGATGTTGGTGAAGAACGCCACCGCCTGCTCGGACCTGATGCTGTTCAGGGGTCGGACCTCGATCCACTTGGAAAATTTGTCGATGGCGACCAACAGGTGCGTGTAGCCCCCGGGTGCCTTCTGCAAGGGGCCGACGAGGTTCAGACACCACACAGCAAAAGGCCACGTGATGGGTATCGTCTACAGAGCCTGAGCGGGCAGGTGGGTCTGCCTTGCGTAGAACTTACACCCTTCGCAGGCGCGGACGATTCTAGTGGCGTCGGCCACCGCCGTTGGCCAGTAGAAACCTTGTCGGAAAGCATTTCCGACAAGGGATCGAGGTGCTGCGTGGTGGCCGCAAGCCCCCAAGTGTATTTCTCGGAGGAGTTCCTGACCTTCGGTGGTGGAGATGCATCGCTGGAGGATGCCTGAAGGGCTGTGGTGGTAGAGCTCCTTCCCTTCTCCCAGCAAGACGAACGACTTGGCGCGCCGCGCCAACCGCCGAGCTTCGGCTCGGTCAAGGGGTAGCTCTCCTTGGTGGAGATATTGCAGGTACGGGGTCTGCCAGTTTTGATCAGGCGTGACCCCGCTTTGCTCCCCCTCGACGCGCAGCATTTCGCCCTTGGGGGCCGAGGGTTCCTCGGGCCGAACCGAGGGTGCCTCGGGCCGAGTCGAGGGTGCCTCGGACTGTGCTGAGGGTACCTCGGGCTGGGCCGAGGGTGCCTCAGGCTCGGGCGCGTCGTCGATCTTGACGGAGGGTTGATGCAGATCTCGGGAGAAGACGTCCGGGGGAACCTGTAACACCCGGATTTTAGGGGGTCCAAAACCCGGGGTTAACATAAACACCAGGTATGCTGGGACCAAGTCTCATACATATGATGTTTAGTGGCACAGGATCGAATGTCACATCTTTATATATAACAGGAGTTCTATACAAAGTAAATAATTACATTATAAGGAGACAACGGTCCAGCAACCCGAAGTTGACTGGGAGACGACGACCTAGACCTCTCACGAACACATCGCAGCATCCTCCTTACGCTTCATCCTGCGGTACCTGTTCTTGACCTGCGGGGTGTGTGAGACAGCAAGAGTGAGCTCACATACGTTCATCGCTCAACAAGTTGTGGGGAATAATGTGCATGAACTCGCCAAAGGTGGGAGCTCACGTGAAGTGTAAGGCTTACCAAAGAAGATGGTTAGAGCTGAGCATTGCTTTTAAAGTTGGTCAAAATTTTATTAGCAGTTACTAAGTATAAGTAAATACCAAACCCAATTAAGTAGTAGAACAAAAGTAACAACTTCACCTGCGATGCAATGCATATGACAAATTGAATTTAGTTCCATAATTTAATCATGTGAGGGTCCGAGCTGCTCTTGACCGTGAGCACGGCTAGTATACCAGTTTTACACTCTGCAGAGGTTGCGCATCTTTACCCACAAGTCGTGTATCCCATGTCGCCAGGGTTTGCAAGGCCCTTAGACACTTCCGAGGTGAATGGCTAGGGATCCACTACGAGGCCTTTACAAAGTTCCACTAGCTTCCGAAAACCCGCTACAGTTTATAGGAAGATCCAGTGCAGGAATCCCTTGCAGGACCGCCATCGCAGCAAAATCCTCCCGAGGGCCTCCCTACACTGACCTCTCCCCTACTGCCCTTGCCCCTTTCGGGTAAGGTAGTCTTCCACTAGCTTTCCTAATTAATCAGCCAAGGGCGTCCCATTCCACCCTCGTGGTAGCACTGTTTTCCCGGGTGGTTCTCCATGTTCCAATTAACATAATGATCTTAACATGAACCATAAATAACAACTGATAACAAAAGTATAATCATGAATAGTGTAATCTTCATACCCAAAACCACATATAGCACTAGCAAGTACTACCCAGAAAGTTCAGTGGTAAACAAGGTATAAAGATAGACAAACTAGGGTAACCTATTGGGTCCCATCAAAATTAACCTATGCAGATCATTATGATTAATTAGAACATGAGTAGGTGAAAAGAAGTGATCAAGGGCACAACTTGCCTGGGCCTTGAGAATCCAGGTACCAGGATGATCTTCAGGTTCTCGTGACCTCACTGCTAGTCGTAGCAATACAAACAGACAGTGTATAGGCAAAATTAACATTACACCAAACATGTATGCCAAAATACATATTAATAATCTACATATAAAAATAAGATCACAGGAAAAAGAATTATTAATTTTGGAGTTGTAGAATTCAAGTTATGATTTTCCTAAGGTTTAATGTGATTAAAATATGATTAAATGATAAATAAATTTTCTGACAGAGTTCATGTCAAAACAGAGACACTAAATGATGAAGAATATTATTACAAAATTTTAGAAACTGGAATGGTTCAATTTGGAGCTAAAATGAATTTTCTATGAATTATCTAAGTTCTAGCAATTATTTTTGTATAAAAAATCTAATTTCTAATTCATTTAATCACTTTAATACTGCACTGGACTGGGCCTCATTTACTGAAAAGTGCAGGGGTCTCTGCGCAAATAAACCTAAGACTCAGAAAACTATTCCCTGGACTGCGGGTTGATTCAACGGAACCCGAGGGGCTTTTTAAGAAAAGGGACACGGCGAAGGGGTATTCTCAGATCTCGGTCGTACGATTAGAATCCGACGGTCAGGATCGGATCACAGTTTTCACAAACAGGAACACCGAGCACGCCGTGGGATCTCAATCGGATGGTTCTGATTTTATGAAGGCTGGTCGAACGCTACCCACTGGATCGAATCTCAACGACCCGAACTCCATTCGAGCGAACGGCCCCACGATCAAGATCCCACGGACAAGATCAGCCCACCCCCATCGGGACCCAACACCTAATCGCAGCCACCGATCCTAGATCCAATGGCCGCGGCACCTTCTTCTTTCCACCGGCTGCCAGGCGCGGCGGCGCACAAGACTTCATCACCACCGAAAGTCACCGGCGAGCGACTGATCCGACCCTGGGCGCGCCATACCCCAATCCGTCCACGCAACACAATGGGGAAACGGATACGAGTCGTTTGGTGGGGTTCTTACCATTGAGGGTTGCGTAGAGATTCCCGCCCACAGAGAGGTGTCGTCCTCTACGGACATCGTTGCTCCGGTGAGCAATTGGCCGCGACGTTCTTGACTCCCGGCCCTGGTTAGCCCGTGTACACCATCGCTAGGTCCCATTGAACCTCTCCGAGCAGTCATCGAGGCTGGAACGTCACCCTGAGCGCAGTTCGATGGCAGCGACGGCAGCATCATCTTCTCTCTCCCGCCTGCTCGATGGTGTTCTGCCCTTCCGATGGCGTCGATGCTTAATATATGGGTCACAGGGCAAGGGGCGAGTCCGAGCACGGGGATTTAGGGCCAATCGATGGACCCCCCAATATCCAGGGCGAGTTTGTTGCGCGCCCGCCCCGTCTGTTCCGCGGAGTTCGATCCGAGCAGGGAGATAGAGCTGACATGGGTGGCCCACACGGCGGCGATAGCTCAACAGCGTGCCCGGTGATTGACTGACCCTGCGGTCCCACCAGCCAGCACCAATGCGCGCGCGGACGACGGGAACGGCTGACCGCGTGGGCCCGGATGGAAGTTGGGCCACGCGGGAGAAGGGCTAAATGGGCCGAATACCCACCAGCGAGCCCAGGTAAGCATCTTTCTCTTTTTCTTTTGTTTTCTGTTTTCTTTTTATAGTAATTTTGAATCAAGTTTGAATTTCAAAGTAAGTTTCACCTTTGAGCTTATTTAAAAATTCACACACTAGTGTAGGAACAACATATTTTTATTTATTTAGTTTTATAATATTTATTTTCCTTTTCTTCTTCTCAATTCTAGAATTCCTTTTTGAATTAATATATATTTTTTTTATATTGTCACAAAATGCACAACAAATAAAGTCCAGCATGATGCACATTTTATTAAGGATTTATCCACTTTATCTATGCCTACTAATAATTATCATGAATGAAAAGGTACCACACATGAAGATTTATTTCTTTTTCTTACTTTTCAAAGTTGGGTATTACAAATCCTACCCCCCTTAAAAATAATCTCGTCCTCGAGATTAGTAAGAAAAAGGGATGTATACTCATATTGTCCTCGGAACATATGCACAAACAAAGAAATCTCAGCATGAGGTATAATTCTTTAACAAAACATAGGGTCAATAGACCTTATTGTTCCTTCTAAAATAATATCATATCATCTACTAACTAAAGTAACATTTAAATCTTATAGATCATCATAATCTATATCTATGTAGCTTGGTGGAGCTGGTGGTGGTGGTGGAGGTTGTTGTTGTTGTTGTCTCTCCAACCGTGCTTGCCTTATTTCTTGGCGGGCCTGACGTATTTCCTCGCGTTGTTGTCTTATCTGATTCTGCATCTCGGTCACCAGGTCTGTTAACTGTTGTATTACCAGTCTTTGGGTAGCAACCACTTGATCGATTTCAACAGGTGGAGGATTTGGAGGACTCATTTTCTGTTTTGTTGTTACGTGATAATCTTTCCTTTCCTGGTATTGACCATGAAAGTTAGAAGCATATAGTTTTGCAAAGGAAATTATTCAATAAGCGGAATAAATAAGCTAGTAGCTGGTTATAATCTGAAGATTCTTTAGTAGGGCTTAATCTTTGTTTTATGTTCAGATTGAGGTAACCAGTCGTATAAGGTGAATATCTAAGGGTAGGATAGAATCTGTCAAGATGAGAGATATATATGGGTGAGATGGACTACAGGATGTAGGTTAAAAGTTTGTTTGTTATTAGGTGGGAATAGAAAGGTTATACCATTCATCATGGCTCTATTGGTTGGATCAGACCTCATGCATGTGGCTGAGTGGGTTTTAAGGCACTAGTTTATTTTTAAGTGCATGAGGGGTATGGACTTATCTCTTGTACCAGCATTAAGTAACTTACTCTAGATTAGATCATAATAGATTAGATAAAATCTAGATTAGGTTAGATATCACTAGATTAGACCGGTTAAGATCTAAATAAATTTTGGATTATCTCATGGTTGTTACTCTAGAGTGGGGTCAATATGCTAATTAGGGCAAGATGAATCCATAAGGATGAGGTAGAGTCTTTTAAGGTCAGTTAGTTCTACCAAGATGGGATAAGTAAAGTGGTTAGGATAAGATGAATCCTTCAAGATAAGATAAATCTATTAAGATAAGAGAAAACCTCTTAAGATAAGATGGATCTATATACATTAGGATAAGTTAAGACCTTTTGAGATAAGATAGATCTGTGAGTGTAGGATAGAATCTCATGAGATGAGGTGAATCTTATTAAGATAAGGGAGAATCTTTTAATATAAGATGAATTGGTTAGAATGAGAGCCTTTAGGATAAGATAAATCTCTTAAGCTAGATATGTTCCAATGGGGACAATCTAGGTTGTCTAGTTATTTTATAAATATATTTTTATACCTATGTGTATATGCAGATGCAATTGTGGACATTATTCCACAACTCATCACACTCAATCAAAGATCCAAATCAGACAGATATCATAAGAACAAACATTCAAATGCATAGACACTTATAAAAATAGTTTTGTTTTTGTCCCTAAGATTAGGTCTCCTATTCCTAAAGTCACTTTAGGTACAGGATTTCAAAGTGTGAAATCCAAGTTTGTCTTTAGAAAGAAAAGGTAAGAATAATCAGAGTAAAGCGGAAATAGATGAGAAAAGTTTAAGATAAGTTTAGAAAAGAATCAGAGTAAGGTAAGTAGGTATTGGTTGTCCAGTTCTATCTAGGTTTCGTCCTACAGTCAACATTCCTCTGATACCACTTCTGTAACACCCGGATTTTAGGGGGTCCAAAACCCGGGGTTAACATAAACACCAGGTATGCTGGGACCAAGTCTCATACATATGATGTTTAGTGGCACAGGATCGAATGTCACATCTTTATATATAACAGGAGTTCTATACAAAGTAAATAATTACATTATAAGGAGACAACGGTCCAGCAACCCGAAGTTGACTGGGAGACGACGACCTAGACCTCTCACGAACACATCGCAGCATCCTCCTTACGCTTCATCCTGCGGTACCTGTTCTTGACCTGCGGGGTGTGTGAGACAGCAAGAGTGAGCTCACATACGTTCATCGCTCAACAAGTTGTGGGGAATAATGTGCATGAACTCGCCAAAGGTGGGAGCTCACGTGAAGTGTAAGGCTTACCAAAGAAGATGGTTAGAGCTGAGCATTGCTTTTAAAGTTGGTCAAAATTTTATTAGCAGTTACTAAGTATAAGTAAATACCAAACCCAATTAAGTAGTAGAACAAAAGTAACAACTTCACCTGCGATGCAATGCATATGACAAATTGAATTTAGTTCCATAATTTAATCATGTGAGGGTCCGAGCTGCTCTTGACCGTGAGCACGGCTAGTATACCAGTTTTACACTCTGCAGAGGTTGCGCATCTTTACCCACAAGTCGTGTATCCCATGTCGCCAGGGTTTGCAAGGCCCTTAGACACTTCCGAGGTGAATGGCTAGGGATCCACTACGAGGCCTTTACAAAGTTCCACTAGCTTCCGAAAACCCGCTACAGTTTATAGGAAGATCCAGTGCAGGAATCCCTTGCAGGACCGCCATCGCAGCAAAATCCTCCCGAGGGCCTCCCTACACTGACCTCTCCCCTACTGCCCTTGCCCCTTTCGGGTAAGGTAGTCTTCCACTAGCTTTCCTAATTAATCAGCCAAGGGCGTCCCATTCCACCCTCGTGGTAGCACTGTTTTCCCGGGTGGTTCTCCATGTTCCAATTAACATAATGATCTTAACATGAACCATAAATAACAACTGATAACAAAAGTATAATCATGAATAGTGTAATCTTCATACCCAAAACCACATATAGCACTAGCAAGTACTACCCAGAAAGTTCAGTGGTAAACAAGGTATAAAGATAGACAAACTAGGGTAACCTATTGGGTCCCATCAAAATTAACCTATGCAGATCATTATGATTAATTAGAACATGAGTAGATGAAAAGAAGTGATCAAGGGCACAACTTGCCTGGGCCTTGAGAATCCAGGTACCAGGATGATCTTCAGGTTCTCGTGACCTCACTGCTAGTCGTAGCAATACAAACAGACAGTGTATAGGCAAAATTAACATTACACCAAACATGTATGCCAAAATACATATTAATAATCTACATATAAAAATAAGATCACAGGAAAAAGAATTATTAATTTTGGAGTTGTAGAATTCAAGTTATGATTTTCCTAAGGTTTAATGTGATTAAAATATGATTAAATGATAAATAAATTTTCTGACAGAGTTCATGTCAAAACAGAGACACTAAATGATGAAGAATATTATTACAAAATTTTAGAAACTGGAATGGTTCAATTTGGAGCTAAAATGAATTTTCTATGAATTATCTAAGTTCTAGCAATTATTTTTGTATAAAAAATCTAATTTCTAATTCATTTAATCACTTTAATACTGCACTGGACTGGGCCTCATTTACTGAAAAGTGCAGGGGTCTCTGCGCAAATAAACCTAAGACTCAGAAAACTATTCCCTGGACTGCGGGTTGATTCAACGGAACCCGAGGGGCTTTTTAAGAAAAGGGACACGGCGAAGGGGTATTCTCAGATCTCGGTCGTACGATTAGAATCCGACGGTCAGGATCGGATCACAGTTTTCACAAACAGGAACGCCGAGCACGCCGTGGGATCTCAATCGGATGGTTCTGATTTTATGAAGGCTGGTCGAACGCTACCCACTGGATCGAATCTCAACGACCCGAACTCCATTCGAGCGAACGGCCCCACGATCAAGATCCCACGGACAAGATCAGCCCACCCCCATCGGGACCCAACACCTAATCGCAGCCACCGATCCTAGATCCAACGGCCGCGGCACCTTCTTCTTTCCACCGGCTGCCAGGCGCGGCGGCGCACAAGACTTCATCACCACCGAAAGTCACCGGCGAGCGACTGATCCGACCCTGGGCGCGCCATACCCCAATCCGGCCACGCAACACAATGGGGAAACGGATACGAGTCGTTTGGTGGGGTTCTTACCATTGAGGGTTGCGTAGAGATTCCCGCCCACGGAGAGGTGTCGTCCTCTACGGACATCGTTGCTCCGGTGAGCAATTGGCCGCGACGTGCTTGACTCCCGGCCCTGGTTAGCCCGTGTACACCATCGCTAGGTCCCATTGAACCTCTCCGAGCAGTCATCGAGGCTGGAACGTCACCCTGAGCGCAGTTCGATGGCAGCGACGGCAGCATCATCTTCTCTCTCCCGCCTGCTCGATGGTGTTCTGCCCTTCCGATGGCGTCGATGCTTAATATATGGGTCACAGGGCAAGGGGCGAGTCCGAGCACGGGGATTTAGGGCCAATCGATGGACCCCCCAATATCCAGGGCGAGTTTGTTGCGCGCCCGCCCCGTCTGTTCCGCGGAGTTCGATCCGAGCAGGGAGATAGAGCTGACATGGGTGGCCCACACGGCGGCGATAGCTCAACAGCGTGCCCGGTGATTGACTGACCCTGCGGTCCCACCAGCCAGCACCAATGCGCGCGCGGACGACGGGAACGACTGACCGTGTGGGCCCGGATGGAAGTTGGGCCACGCGGGAGAAGGGCTAAATGGGCCGAATACCCACCAGCGAGCCCAGGTAAGCATCTTTCTCTTTTTCTTTTGTTTTCTGTTTTCTTTTTATAGTAATTTTGAATCAAGTTTGAATTTCAAAGTAAGTTTCACCTTTGAGCTTATTTAAAAATTCACACACTAGTGTAGGAACAACATATTTTTATTTATTTAGTTTTATAATATTTATTTTCCTTTTCTTCTTCTCAATTCTAGAATTCCTTTTTGAATTAATATATATTTTTTTTATATTGTCACAAAATGCACAACAAATAAAGTCCAGCATGATGCACATTTTATTAAGGATTTATCCACTTTATCTATGCCTACTAATAATTATCATGAATGAAAAGGTACCACACATGAAGATTTATTTCTTTTTCTTACTTTTCAAAGTTGGGTATTACAGAACCGTCGTTCGCCCTGAGGCTATTTTAGCCAGCTCGTCCGTAGTCTCGTTGTAGCGCCGAGCGATATGGTTGAGCTCAAGCCCGTAGAACTTGTCTTCCAGGCGCTGAACCTCATCGCAGTAGGCCTCCATCTTCGGGTCGCGGCAGTGGGAGTTCTTCATGACTTGGTCGATGACGAGCTGCGAGTCACCGCGAGCGTCGAGGCGTCGGACCCCTATCTCGACGGCAATCTGCAACCCGTTGACCAGAGCCTCGAACTCAGCTACATTGTTGGATGCCGGGAAGTGGAGGCGTAGCACGTAGCGTAGGTGCTTCTCGAGGGGCGAGATGAAGAGTAGGCCTGCGCCGGCTCCTGTCTTCATCAGCGACCCATCGAAGAACATGGTCCAGAGCTCCGGTTGGATCGGGGCTGTTGGTAGCTGGGTGTCGACCCATTCAGCCACGAAGTCCGCCAAGACCTGGGATTTGATGGCCTTCCGAGGGGCGAACGAGATTGTTTCGCCCATGATTTCCACTGCCCACTTTGCAATCCTACCCGAAGCCTCTCGGCTATGGATGATCTCCCCCAGGGGGAAGGATGACACCACAGTTATCAGATGAGACTCGAAGTAGTGTCGCAACTTCCGCCGTGTCAGGATCACCGCGTACAACAGCTTCTGGACTTGTGGGTAGCGGATTTTGGTTTCAGACAGTACCTCGCTGACGAAGTAGACTGGCCTCTGAACGGGCAACGCATGCCCTTCTTCTTGCCTCTCGACCACAATCGCGGCGCTAACCACCTGAGTGGTCGCGGCAACGTAGACCAAGAGGGTTTCTTCGGCAGCTGGGGGCACCAAGATAGGCGCCTTCGTGAGGAGCGCCTTCAGGTTCCCGAGGGCTTCCTCGGCCTCAGGGGTCCAAGTGAAGCGCTCAGCCTTCCTTAAGAGGCGGTACAGGGGTAGACCTCTTTCGTCGAGGCGTGAGATGAAGCGGCTCAGAGCCGCGAGACATCCCATGACCCTCTGTACGCCTTTCAAGTCCTGGATGGGCCCCATGCTGGTGATGGCTGCGATCTTCTCCGGGTTGGCTTCGATGGCCCGCTCGGAGACGATGAACCCCAAGAGCATGCCTCGGGGCACCCCGAAGACACACTTTTCGGGATTGAGCTTGACACCTTTTGCCTTGAGACATCGGAATGTCACTTCAAGGTCGGAAAGGAGGTCGGAGGCTTTCCTCGTCTTGACTACGATGTCATCGACGTAGGCCTTGACCGTGCGGCCAATGTGCTCGCCGAACACATGGTTCATGCACCGCTGGTACGTCGCGCCCGCATTCCTCAAGCCGAACGGCATGGTGACATAGCAGTACATGCCGAAGGGTGTGATGAAAGAAGTCGCGAGCTGGTCGGACTCCTTCATCCTCTTTGATGAACCCTGCCGCCATTAGCTTGTGGATCTCCTCGCCTATGGCTCTGCGCTTCTCCTCGTCGAATCAGCGCAGAGGCTGCTTGACCGGTTGGGCTCCGACCCGGATGTCCAACGAGTGCTCGACGACATCCCTCGGTATGCCGGGCATGTCCGAGGGACTCCACACGAAGACGTCTGCGTTCGCGCGGAGAAAGTCGACGAGCACTGCTTCCTATTTGGGATCGAGCCCAGAGCCGATCCGGACTTGCTTGGAGGCGTCGCTGCTGGGGTCGAGGGGGATGGACTTAACCGTCTCCGCTGGCTCGAAGTTGCCGGCATGACGCTTCACGTCTGGTACCTCCTTAGAGAGGCTCTCTAGGTCGGCGACAAGGGCCTCAGACTCGGCGAGGGCCTCGGCGTACTCCACGCACTCCACATCGCATTCGAACGCGTGTTTGTACGTGGGGCCGACGGTGATGACCCCATTGGGGCCCGGCATCTTGAGCTTGAGGTACGTGTAGTTGGGGACGGCCATGAACTTCGCGTAGCAGGGCCTCCCCAATACCGCGTGGTAGGTTCCTCGGAACCCGACCACCTCGAACGTCAGGGTCTCCCTTCGGAAGTTGGAGGGTGTTCCGAAGCAGACGGGAAGATCGAGTTGTCCGAGGGGCTGGACGCGCTTCCCGGGGATGATCCCATGGAAAGGCGCAGCGCCCGCCCGGACCGAGGACAGATCGATACGCAGAAGCCCGAGGGTCTCGGCGTAGATGATGTTGAGGCTGCTGCCTCCGTCCATGAGAACCTTGGTGAGCCTGACGTCGCCGATGACGGGGTCGACGACGAGCGGGTATTTCCCCGGGCTCGGCACATGGTCGGGGTGGTCGGCTTGGTCGAAGGTGATGGGCTTGTCGGACCAGTCTAGGTAGACTGGCGCCGCCACCTTCACCGAACAGACCTCCCGGCGCTCTTGCTTGCGGTGCCGAGCCGAGGCGTTCGCCGCTTGCCCGCCGTAGATCATGAAGCAGTCGCGGACCTCGGGGAACTCTCCTGCCTGGTGATCTTCCTTCTTGTCGTCGTCGCGGGCCCTGCCACCCTCCGCGGGTGGCCCGGCCCTATGGAAGTGGCGCCGAAGCATGACGCACTCCTCAAGGGTGTGCTTGACGGGCCCCTGGTGATAGGGGCACGGCTCCTTGAGCATCTTGTCGAAGAGGTTGGGACCTCCGGGGGGTTTCCGAGGGTTCTTGTACTCAGCGGCGGCGACAAGGTCCACGTCGGCGGCGTCGCGTTTCGCTTGCGACTTCTTCTTGCCTTTCTTCTTGGCGCCGCGCTGAGCTGACGCCTCGGGGGCGTCTTCCGATGGGCGGCCCTGGGGCTGCTTGTCCTTCCGGAAGATAGCCTCGACCGCCTCCTGGCCGGAGGCGAACTTGGTGGCGATGTCCATCAGCTCGCTCGCCCTGGTGGGGGTCTTGCGACCCAGTTTGCTAACCAGGTCGCGGCAGGTGGTGCTGGCGAGGAACGCGTCGATGACATCTGAGTCGGTGATGTTGGGCAGCTCGGTGCGCTGCTTCGAGAATCGCCGGATGTAGTCCCAGAGAGACTCTCCCGGCTGCTGTCGGCAGCTTCGGAGGTCCCAGGAATTCCTGGGGCGCACGTACGTGCCCTGGAAATTGCCGGCGAAAGCTTGGACTAGGTCGTCCCAGTTGGAGATCTGCCCCGGAGGCAGGTGCTCCAACCAAGCGCGAGCGGTGTCGGAGAGGAACAGGGGGAGGTTGCGGATGATGAGGTTGTCATCGTCCGTTCCACCCAGTTGGCAGGCCAGACGGTAGTCCACGAGCCACAGTTCCAGTCTCGTCTCCCCCGAGTACTTTGTGATAGTAGCCGGGGGTCGGAACCGGGTCGGGAACGGCGCCCGTCGTATGGCCCGGCTGAAGGCCTGCGGACCGGGTGGTTCGGGCGAGGGACTCCGATCCTCCCCGCTGTCATAGCGTCCCCCACGCCTGGGGTGGTAGCCTCAGCGTACCCTCTCGTCGAGGTGGGCCCGACGATCGCGGTGATGGTGCTCGTTGCCGAGGTGACCCGGGGCCGCAGGCGCTGTGTTGCGCGTGCGCCCGGTGCAGACGAGGCTTCCCGCATGAATCGGGAAGTCACGGCACGATGTTCCGAGGGGTACCCCTGCCTCCGGGAGGCGGAGCTCTCGGCCCGCCGGACCGCGGCGCCTTTCAGGAGATCCTTGAGCTCTCCCTAGATTCGCCGCCCCTTGGTGGTTGATGGCTCCGGCATCGCGCGGAGGAGCATTGCTGCTGCAGCCAGGTTCTGGCCGACCCCACTGGGTGCGGGTGGCGGCCTGACCCTGACATCGTCGGTGATGCGGTGCTGGAAGCCCTGGGGTAGATGACGCATTTCTCCGGCCAGAGGTTGGCCCGCCCATTCCTGCCCGACGTCCCGGCGGATTGGCTCAAGCGCTCCTGCTCCCTCATCGAGCTTGGCCTGCACCCCGCGGATTTGCTCGAGTTGTGGGTCGTGACCCCCGCCGGAACGGGGACCACAGCTAGCTCCCGCGGGATGTCAACGCGAGGTACCGGCCTAGGGAGATCACCATCCTCCGGCATGCCGAGATGGTTGCCTTCGGAAGGACCCCCTAGATCGACGTGGAAACATTCGCGGCTCGGGCCGCAGTCCTCGTCGCCGAGGCTACGGCTACCGTTGGAACAGTCGGAAAGGTAGTAGTCGCATGCGGTCATGAGGTCTCGCATGGCACCGGGGTTGCCAAGTCCAGAGAAATCCCAACAGAAGCTGGGCTCATCATCTTCCTCGGACCCAGAGGGCTCGTAGGTCGAGACGTCCGTCAGCCGGTCCCAAGGTGACCGCATACAAAACCCCAGGGGGTTCGGATTCGCCTCTACGAGGGCGTCCGCCAAAGCAGAGCTGCTAGGCGGGTCGAGGCTAAATCCAAAAGGCGTGGGATGGGAATCGGTCGGTACCTCTTGGTCGACGGGCGGTGATGAGGTCACGTCGGGGTCTGACTGCACCGTCGTCTCAGGTTCGAGGGCGACACCCAGCAAGCCTTTCGCGAGCGTGCTGGCGTCGTCCGTTTTCTCGGGATTGACGCGTCGTGGGGAGACAGCGCTCGTCTTCGTCTCAGGCGCGAGGCCGATGCCCGGCGCACCCCCCGTTGGAGTGCTGGCGTTGTCGACTCGCTCGACGGCCGATGAGGCGCCGCCTCCTGCTTGGCCTTGGTTGCCCTGCCTCCTCCCCCTCCGTTGACGGGGAAAAAGACGGGGCGAGCTCGAAGGTTGCTCTTCCACCACGCGGGGAGGACGTCGTCGATCCCGCCGCCGGCGGGCGGACTATCGGCCGCCACTGTCGCTGTCGCCCGGCGGTGGAAAGAGTATCATGTCGTAGCTGCAGTCGAGGGACATGAACTCAAGGCTCCCGAAACGGAGCACCGTCCCGGGCCGGAGAGGTTGCTGGAGACTACCCATCTGGAGCTTGACGGGAAGCTGTTCGTCAACATGCAGCAGGCCCCTACCTGGCGCGCCAACTGTCGGCGTTTCGAGACCGGGGGGTCCCTGAGCCGACGAGTGAAGTGTCACCGCGTGCCCCAGCCCAGATGGGTCGACGTGAGGCCGAGCGCGAAGGGGGGAAAAGCGAGGTGGCCGGAGATGGGCGTGAGAGAGGTTGAAATCCCGTGGCCTTCGTGTTCGTCCCGCACCCAAGTCGGGTGCGCTTGCAGTAGGGGGTTACAAGCGTCCGCACGGGGGAAGGAGCGAGCGACCTCACGCGAGCGCCCGTCTCGTCCTCGTTCCCGCGTGGCCAACCCTCTCTAAGAGGGCCCTGGTCCTTCCTTTTATAGGCGTAAGGAGAGGGTCCAGGTGTACAATGGGGGGTGTAGCAGAGTGCTACGTGTCTAGCGGAGGAGAGCTAGTGCCCTAAGTACACGCCTTCGTGGCGGCCGGAGAGATTTTGGCGCCCGGTGTGTGATGTCGTGGCCGTCGGAGGAGCGCTGGAGCCTGGAGGAGGGACAGCTGTCGGGGCCGTCGAGTCCTTGCTGATGTCCTCTTGCTTCCGTAAGGGGGCCAAGAGCCGCCATCATCAGGGAGCGTGTGGGACGCCATCATCGCCTATCTGGCGGAGCGAGCCAGATGGGACGCCGGTCTTGTTCCCCGTAGCCTGAGTCAGCTTGGAGTAGGGTAATGATGGCGCCTCCTGTTGGCGTGGCCGGTCCGCGCCCTAGGTTGGGCGATGTGGAGGCTCCTCCGAGGTTGAGTCCGTCTTTCGTGGCCGAGGCCGAGTCCGAGCCCCTGGGTCGGGCGAGGCGGAGTTCGTCGTCTTCTGGGGCTGAGCCCAAGTCCGAGCCCTGGGTCGGGTGGAGCGGAGTTCGCCGTCTTCCGGGGCTTAGCCCGAGTCCGAGCCCTAGGTCGGGCAGAGCGGAGTTCGCCGTCTTCCGGGGCTTAGCCCGAGTCCGAGCCCTGGGTCGGGCGGAGCGGAGTTCGCCGTCTTCCGGGGCTTAGCCCGAGTCCGAGCCCTGGGTCGGGCGGAGCGGAGTTCGCTGTCTTCCGGGGCTTAGCCCGAGTCCGAGCCCTGGGTCGGGCGGAGCGAAGTTCGCCGTCTTCCGGGGCTTAGCCCGAGTCCGAGCCCTGGGTCGGGCGAAGTGGAGCTTCCTATGGTGTGCGGCCGGGCCTGACTGCCTGTCAGCCTCACTCTGTCAAGTGGCACCGCAGTCGGAGCGGTGCAAGCGACGCTGTCTTTCTATCAGACTGGTCAGTGGAGCGGCAAAGTGACGACGGTCACTTCGGCTCTGTCAGCTGAGGGGCGCGCGTCAGGATAAAGGTGTCAGGCCACCTTTGCATTAAATGCTCCTGCGATTTGGTCGGGGTTGCTTCTCGGTGAAGACAGGGCCTCAGGCGAGCCGGGAACGTGTTCGCCGCTGGAGGGGGGCCTCGGGCGAGGCGGAGATCCTCCGGGATCGGCTACCCTTGTCCGAGGCTAGGCTCGGGTGAGGCGTGATCGAGTCCCTCGAATGGACTGATCCCTGGCTTGATCGAACCCATCAGGCCTTTGCGGCTTTATGCTGATGGGGGTTACCAGCTGAGAATTAGGAGCCTTGAGGGTACCCCTAATTATGGTCCCCGACACTAATATTTGTATATTTTAATTAAGATATTTTTTAGCTTATGTCTTGTTTTATAAATTATAGATCACATATTTTTAAAAGAATACCTTCTTAATTATAACCATTACTTACGACGTTTTTGAAAAACAAACGCTCTTTTTGTTAAACTTTCTTTTAGCTTTACGTATGGTGAATGTTGTATGTTATTGAGTGGTGTTTGTTTCTTCTTGTTTGTTTGTGTGATATTCAGTGATTGATCTAATAGTTGAGAATCAAGTGCTATTACGTGGAAGAACCTCAAATTTTCAATAAGCAAGGCAAGTGGACTTCTCCCTCTGCATACTCTATTTGATCCCAAACAACACATATAATAAAGTTTATTCTGTTGGATATATATGCATAATTTGACGGGTTACCTATTTAGATAACCTTTCCAACCTTATTCCTTGATCAAACCTGGGAATTATACTTTACCTTCGTAGCTATGCTATTGCTACAACTTAACTTTATGCAGTCACTCGCGCTTATGATATTAATGTTTCAAATGGTAAGTGTACATTGTTGTTGTTAACCCGATGGTTAAACAAGATTATTGCATATTAATTGGAACATGGAGTGACCACCCAAGAAAACAGTGCTACCATGAGAACTATCATGGCTCTGGTCTTGGCTAAATAACTAGGAAAGTCTTATGTTGGGTGTTGGTCGTGGTCGACCGGAACGGGGGCATCTAGCAAGCGCTTATAGTACCGGCTCAGGCAGATTGGATACAGGCATAGTTCCCATAGCTTTACCCTGTGGTCCAGACTATAAGTTGGTTACGCTAGGTGTGCCTTATGCAGTTGGACCATTTCCAACATTTGCGTAATGAGGACTCTAGGGAGAAGCCTCGTAGTGGGACCCTGGCCATTCACCTCAGAAGTGAATACGGGTCTAGCTAACCCAGGCTAGAAGGGAATCGCGACTCATCGGTAAAGATGCGCCACCTCTACAGAGTGTAAAACTGATATATCAGCCGTGCTCATGGTTAAGAGCAGCATGGACTCCTCACATGATAATTGAACTTGAAGATGGAAATAAATCGAGATCCGATGATCTAACAATGGTTTGCTTAAGTGGTTTCACTTAAGTGTTTTTGATATACTCTTGTACCTTTGTTTAATGGGAATACTTGGGATTCACACTTATTAGTAAGACAGGTGTTGTTAATAAAATGTTGACCAACTAAAATGCTTACTGCTCAAACTTAGCCTCACCTTGTTAGACTTGCATTAGTTTTTCCCCCACTTGCTGAGCCCCGACCATAAGTGAGCTCACCCTTGCTTAATTTTGATCAGAAGTTGCAGATGAAGATATGATGCTGAACTCCATGTATGCTAGTCTAGTGATACCCTCGGTCATCTTCCTGTGGATGGATGTCCATGTTCGCTGTACTTTGATGAATAAAGGTTAAGACATTATGTCTGTTTGAAGTGTAATATGTTAATATAATCGTTATTTACGCTCTTATGCATTGTTCTCTTGATATATTACACTTGTGACATCAACATATGTGTGGAAATAGATCCTGGCACACATATGCTATGCACCCGGCTCTGCCCCTTAGAAACGGGTGTGACAAAATAAAATCTGGTTTACATTTTTAGTTGATTCATACAATAATTAATGTATTTATTCTATATGTGTCTAAATTTATCATAATTCATTTTAACATAAACATAAAAATCAAGAGCTAAAAAGACTAATATTTTGGGAGGAGAGTACGCTTCTATTGGCCGTTTGCCCTCACGTCTTTGTGCTCCTATCTTTGTAATGATAGTTGATAGTATAAGTGTCTTTGTGCTCTGAGCTTTGTAATGATAGTTGATAGTATAAGTCCCTTTGCACGGACTACCTTAGAGTATCTCTAAGAGACTAGCTAAATAGCTTGTCAAGCTAAATTTGAGCTACTTAATAGCATAATAGATATCCAACAGACTAGCCATTTAACTTGCTAAGCTATTCAACTCTTTAAATTAACTCTCTCACTAACTAAATTTAGCTAGCAACTCTTGCTAGCTAAGCTAACTTGTATGATGGAGAGTCTGTTGGAATGAGATGTTATATATATAGTTCAATATTTATGGAGAGACAGATAGAGAGTCAAAAATAAAGAGTCTTTTGGAGATGGTCTTACAAGCTACTCTAAAATGTACCCGTGGTGCTTGAATTTGACATGGTAGGTTATTTAGCTCTTAGAACCCTTAAAACTAGAAAAGCGGATACTAAAACTTAATCGGCCCATTTAAAACTGAGTTTGAACATCCACCTCGGTCGTATTTGGATGGACCAAACCACAAAAGCGAGTTTGAACGTCTGGTTTGAGCATCCACGTCGCTTTTGAATGAGTCGGCCAAGTACCCGGTTTTGAGACGTCGGGGTTCGAGTAACAAATCATGCCAAGCGGTCCATTTAAAACCGAGTTTGAGTATTAGTTTCGGTGGTATTTGGATGGACTGAACCAGTTTTGGATGATCCGGCCAAATTCTGTTTTGTTTTGGATGATCCAGCCAAATTTGTACTTGTTTTTCTGGTTCGAGATATTGAAAGTCGCCTAGAGAGGGGTGAATAGGCGGAATCTGAAATTTATAAACTTTAAGCACAACTACAAGCCGGGGTTAGCGTTAGAAATATAAACGAGTCCGAAAGAGAGGGTGAAAACAAATCAACCAAAGAAATAGAGCGGATGACACGGTGATTTGTTTTACCGAGGTTCGGTTCTTGCAAACCTATTCCCCGTTGAGGTGGTCACAAAGACCGGGTCTCTTTCAACCATTTCCCTCTCTCAAACGGTCACCTAGACCGAGTGAGCTTCTCTTCGTAATTAAATGGGACACTAAGTCCCTACAAGGACCACCACACAATTGGTGTCTCTTGCTTTGATTACAATGATCTTAGGAACAAGAAGGAAGGAAGAAGAAAAGTGATCCAAGCACAAAAGCTCAAATGAATACGACAAAACTCTCTCTTCTAGTCACTATTGCTTTGAGTGGAATTGGGACTTGGAGAGATTTTGATTCACTCTAATTGTGTCTTGAATTGAATGCTATAGCTCTTGTATTGAATGTGTTGGCTGAAAACTTGGATGCTTTGAATGAGTGGTGGTTGGGGGTATTCATAGCCCCAACCACCAAAGTGGTCGTTGAGGATGACTGCTGTCGTATGGCACACCAGACAGTCCGGTGCGCCACCGGACACTGTCCGGTGCGTCAGCCACGTCACCCAACCGTTAGCGTTCGACCGTTGGAGCTCTGACAAGTGGGGCCACTGGACGGTCCGGTGGTGCACCGGACAGGTGAGAGCACCTAGAGGGGGGGGGGGTGAATAGGTGATCCTATAAAATTCAACAACTAATAGCCACAAAACTTGGTTAAGTGTTAGTATGGCTAAATAGCGAGCTCTTGCGAATACACAAGTATCACAGGAAAACAATCACAAAAGACACGCGAGTTTATCCCGTGGTTCGGCAAGTATAACACTTGCCTACCTCCATGTTGTGGCGTCCCTTATAGACGAGGGTTGCACTCAACCCCTTTCAAGTGATCCAATGATCAACTTGAATACCACGGTGTTCTTCTTTGCTTATCTCTTTTCCCGTTTGCAAGGAATCTCCACAAGTTGGAGTCTCTTGCCCTTACAACAAATATCAAAGTGAAAGCACAAGAGTAAGGGTGGGAAGCAACACACACAAATCCGCAGCAATACGCACACACACAAGCCAAGACTTGAGCTCAAATGAAGCGCAACAAGTTCACCACTAAAACGGAGCTCAAATCACTAACAAAGTCAATCAAGTGCGCGGAGACGGAGTGTGGAAGACTTAGAATGCTCAAAGTATGCTTTTGTAACTCCTCCATGCGCCTAGGGGTCCCTTTTATAGCCCCAAGGCAGCTAGGAGCCGTTGGAGGCATTCTTGGAAGGCAAATCTTGCCTTCTATCGGGTGGCGCACCGGACAGTCCCTGTAGCTGTCCGGTGCGCGATCTCCTTCCTTTTCTAGCGCATCCAACCGTTGGAGAATTGCGGCAGTTAGCACACCGGACACTGTCCGGTGCCCCCTGCCGACTGTTGGAGCGGCCCACGCGTCGCCCGCGGATTTGGCGGCCGACCGTTGTGCTGGCGGCCGTTGGCTCACCGGACAGTCCGGTGCACCACCGAACAGTCCGGTGAATTATAGCCGTACGCCGCCGAAGTTTTCCCGAGAGTGGCCAGTTCACCGAAGCTAGCCTGGCTCACCGGACACTGTCCGGTGCACCACCGGACAGTCCGGTGTGCCGAGCTGAGTCTTGGCTGCACACAGGCACTCTTTTCCAATCCTGTCTTTTCCTGTTTCTAGCACTTAGATAACTTCATTAGTACACAAAAACAAATGTACTAAGTCTAGAAACATACCTTCTTGTTAATTTGCACTTCATTCATTATTTGGCATGTAATAACTCACTCAATATGTGTTTGACACTTAATCACCAAAATATACTAGAAATGGCCCAAGGGCACATTTCCCTTTCAATCTCCCCCTTTTTGGTGATTTATGCCAACACATCATAAAGCAACTAAAAGAAGTGCAACATCAATGTAATTGAGAACAAAAATTGTTTTTGATTCAAATTTGGCATATTTGGATCATTCTTTGCCACCACTTGGTTTGTTTTTGAAATCAAACTCATTTTCCTATCTCTAAGTCAAACACACTTGTTTAGGCACAAAGAGAGATATTCAAATGGAAAAATTGATCAAGAGCCACAAACTCCCACTTTTTCCCATAATCCTACATTCTCCCCATAAGAGGCCAAATTTTGACAATAAGAGTATTTTGACAAATCAAAAGTTCTAACTCTACTATTTTCAAAATTTCACAAGTGGTAGCTGATCCATTTGCTTTGGCCTTAATTTCCCCCCCTTTGGCATTAAGCACCAAAACGGGATCATTCTTGGCCCTTTAACCCCATTGCCTCACCAAAATTGTCAAGTACGAGCAAAAAGGCAATAAGAGCATAGATATGAACTTGGAGTGAATACCAGAGTGCAGTGGAAGTCTTTGCATGGTCCAAGTTCACCTTTTCCTTTCAATTCACTTTGAGACTAAAATAAGTAAACTCAAACACAAGGTTAGTCTCAAAAGGTCAAGTTATAGCATGCCTCCCCCTTAATAAGTGCGTCACTTGCAAATGGACTTGTGAGGTCCGGGGACCATGTGTACAAATTGAGCACCACAAATGAACAAAATAGATTGAAATGCATCAATTACATGATCAAAGGCGTAAAACACATGTATGCTATAGATCAATCCAAGTTACGCGAATCTAAGACATTTAGCTCACTACGCAACCTGCAAAACCTTTTCTCATCTAAAGGCTTGGTGAAAATATCGGCTAGCTGGTTTTTGGTGTTAATATGGTACACCTCGATATCCCCCTTTTGCTGGTGGTCTCTCAGGAAGTGATGCCAGATGTCTATGTGCTTAGTGCGGCTGTGTTCAACAGGATTATCCGCCATGCGGATTGCACTCTTATTGTCACATAGGAGTGGGACTTTGCTTAGATTGTAGCCAAAGTCCCGGAGGGTTTGCCTCATCCAAAGTAGTTGCGCGCAACACTGTCCTGCGGCAACATACTCGGCCTCAGCGGTGGATACAACAACGGAAGTTTGTTTCTTTGAACTCCAAGACACCAGGGACCTTTCTAGGAATTGGCATGTCCCTGATGTACTCTTCCTATCAACCTTGCACCCGGCATAATCGGAGTCTGAATATCCAATCAAGTCAAAGGTAGACCCCTTTGGATACCAGATCCCGAAGCAAGGCGTAGCAACTAAATATCTAAGAATTCGCTACGGTCACAAGGTGACATTCCCTTGGGTCGGATTTATATCTAGCACACATGCATACGCTAAGCATAATATCGGGTCTACTAGCACACAAATAAAGCAAGGAACCTATCATAGACCGGTATGCCTTTTGATCAACGGACTTACCTCCTTTGTTGAGGTCGACATGTCCGTCGATTCCCATTGGTGTCTTTGCGGGCTTGGCATCCTTTATCCCAAACCGCTTGAGAAGGTCTTGCATGTACTTCATTTGTGAGATGAAGGTGCCATCCTTGAGTTTCTTCACTTGGAACCCAAGGAAGTAGTTCAACTCGCCCATCATCGACATCTCAAATTTCTGTGTCATCACCCTGCTAAACTCCTCACAAGACTTTTGGTTAGTAGAACCAAATATTATGTCATCGACATAAATTTGGCACACAAATAGGTCACCATTACAAGTCTTAGTGAAAAGAGTTGGATTGGCTTTCCCAACCTTGAAAGCATTAGAAATTAGGAAATCTCTAAGGCATTCATACCATGCTCTTGGAGCTTGCTTAAGTCCATAGAGCGCCTTAGAGAGCTTACACACATGGTCGGGGTACCGTTCATCCTCAAAGCCAGGGGGTTGCTCCATGTACACCTCCTCCTTGATTGGCCCGTTGAGGAAAGCGCTCTTCACATCCATTTGGAACAACCTGAATGAGTGGTGAGCGGCATAGGCTAATAGAATGCGAATAGACTCTAGCCTAGCCACAGGAGCAAAAGTCTCCTCGAAATCCAAACCTGTGACTTGGGCATAACCTTTTACCACAAGTCGAGCCTTGTTTCGTGTCACCACCCCGTGCTCGTCTAACTTGTTGCGGAACACCCACTTGGTTCCCACAACGTTTTGCTTGGGACGTGGCACCAGTGTCCAAACTTCATTTCGCTTGAAGTTGTTGAGCTCTTCCTGGATGGCCAACACCCAGTCCGGATCTTGCAAGGCCTCTTCTACCCTGAAAGGCTCAATAGAAGAGACAAACGAGTAATGCTCACAAAAATTAGCTAGACATGAGCGAGTTGTTACTCCCTTGCTTATGTCACCCAATATCTGGTCGACGGGATGATTCCTTTGAATCGTCGCTCGGACTTGAGTTGGAGGGCCCCGTGGTGCTTCTTCCTCCACAACTTGGTCTTCTTGTGCTCCCCCTTGATCACACGCCTCCTCTTGAGGAACCTGTTCATCATATTGAGTTGGGGGATGCACCATCGTTGAGGAAGAAGGTTGACCTTGCACTTGGTGTTCCTGTGGTCGCACACCTCCAATTGCCATGGTGCGAATTGCGTCCGTTGGAACATCATCTTCATCTACATCATCAAGATCAACTTGCTCTCTTGGAGAGCCATTAGTTTCATCAAATACAACGTCGCTAGAGACTTCAACCAAACTCGATGATTTGTTGAAGACTCTATACGCCTTTGTATTTGAGTCATAACCTAGCAAAACCCCTTCTACAACTTTGGGGAGCAAATTTGGAATTTCTACCTTTCTTTACTAGAATATAACATTTACTCCCAAATACATGAAATTATGAAACGTTGGGTTTGTTACCGGTTAGTAGTTCATACGACGTCTTCTTGAGGAAGCGATGAAGGTAGACCCGATTTATGGCGTGGCAAGCTGTGTTCACAGCTTCCGACCAAAACCGCTCGGGCGTCTTGAATTCCCCAAGCATCGTCCTCACCATGTCTATAAGCGTCCTGTTCTTCCTCTCTACCACACCGTTTTGTTGTGGTGTGTAGGGAGCAGAGAACTCGTGCTTGATTCCTTCCTCCTCAAGGTACTCCTCTACTTGTAAGTTCTTGAACTCGGACCCATTGTCGCTTCTTATCTTTTTCACCTTGAGCTCAAATTCGTTTTGAGCTCTCCTTAGAAAGTGCTTCAGGGTCCCTCGGGTTTCTGATTTATCCTGCAAAAAGAATACCCAAGTGAAGCGGGAAAAATCATCAACAATTACTAGACCATACTTACTTCCCCCGGTGCTAAGGTAGGCGACGGGTCCAAAGAGGTCCATGTGAAGTAGCTCCAGAGGTCTTGATGTGGTCATCACATTCTTGCTGTGATGAGTGCTTCCCACCTGTTTGTCTGCTTGACAAGCTGCACAAGGTCTATATTTTTCGAAAAACACATTGGTTAGACCTAACACATGTTCTCCCTTTAGAAGTTTATGAAGGTTCTTCATCCCAACATGTGCTAGACGGCGATGCCACAGCCAGCCCATGCTAGTCTTAGCAATTAAGCATGCATCTAGATCGGCCTCCTCTTTCGAAAAATCAACTAAGTAGAGTTTGTTGTCTAGTACTCCCTTAAAAGCTAATGAACCATCAATCCTTCTAAAGACAGACACATCTACATTGGTAAATAGACAATTGTATCCCATATTACATAGTTGACTGACAGATAATAAATTGTACCCGAGCGATTCAACTAAAAACACATTAGATATGGAATGCTCGGATGAAATGGCTATTTTTCCTAGTCCTTTAACCTTGCCTTGGTTCCCATCTCTAAAGATGATCGAATCTTGGGAATCTTTGTTCTTGATGTAGGAAGTGAACATCTTCTTCTCCCCCGTCATGTGATTTGTGCATCCGCTGTTGATAATCTAGCTTGAGCCCCCGAATGCATAAACCTGCAAGGCAAATTAGGCTTGGGTTTTAGGTACCCAACTCTTGTTGGGTCCTACAAGGTTAGTTACAATAGTCTTTGGGACCCAAATGCAAGTCTTGTCTCCTTTGCATTTGGACCCCATCTTTCTAGCAACCACTTTTTCATTTTTACATGAAAGTACATACTTAGTGTTGCAAGCATGAAAGACAGTGGTAGGTTTATTACACACTTTCCTAGGAGCATGAGACACAAAAATTCTCCTAGGCCTACCATTAAAATTAGAACTTGAAGCAATCATGGCATGTGAGTCAAAAGCATTATAACTCCTATTATAATGATAATTTCTAGAAAATTTTCTATCATTGTACATGAAAGCATGATTCTTTTGATTACTACTAGCCATAAGGGCCTTCCCTTTCTCCTTGTTGGGAATGGGAGCCCTTTGGCTTGTCAAGTTCTTGTCTTCCTTTCGAAAGCCAAGTCCATCCTTAATTGAGGGATGTCTACCAATGGTGTAGGCATCCCTAGCAAATTTTAACTTATCAAAGTCATTTTTGCAAGTCTTAAGTTGGGCATTAAGACTTGCCACTTCACCATTTAACTTTGTAATAGAAGTAAGGTGCTCAACACATGCATCAACATCAAAATCCTTACACCTATTACAAATGACAACATGCTCTACACAAGAACTAGATTGATTAACTACTTCTAGCTTAGCATTTAAATCATCATTAATACTCTTTAAGCTAGATACAGTTTCATGACAAGAAGATAATTTAGAAGAAAACATTTCATTCCTTTTAACCTCTAAAGCAAGAGATTTTTGTACACTAACAAACTTATCATGCTCTTCATACAAAATATCCTCTTGCTTTTCTAAGAGTCTATTCTTTTCATTTAAAGCATCAATCAATTCATTGATTTTATCTACTTTAGTTCTATCTAAACCTTTGAATAAGCTTGTGTAATCTACTTCATCATCACTAGAGTCATCATCACTTGAAGTAGTATACTTGGGGGTATCTCAAGCGCTTACCTGTTTCTCCTTTGCCATGAGGCAAGTATGGCGCTCGTTGGGGAAGAGAGAGACGACTTGTTGAAGGCCGAGGCGGCGAATCCTTCGTCATCGGAGTCAGAAGAAGATCAATCCGAATCCCATTCTTTGCCAAGGTGCGCCTCGCCTTTCGCCTTCTTGTAGGCCTTCTTCTTCTCCCTCTTCCCGTTCTTTTCTTGTTCCTGGTCATTAGCATTATCGGGACAATTTGCTATAAAATGACCAGTCTTACCACATTTAAAATAGGAGCGCTTTCCCTTTGCTTTGCTCTTGTTGGGATGCTACTTGCGTCCTTTTAGCGCCGTCTTGAAGCGCTTGATGATGAGGGCCATCTCATCTTCGTTTAGCCCGGCAGCCTCAACTTGTGCCACCTTGCTCGGTAGCGCCTCCCTGCTGTTGCTTGTTGCCTTGAGTGCAACGGGCTGGGGCTCGTAGACAGGCATTGGGCCATTCAATGCATCATCAACGTATCTTGCTTCTTTGACCATCATACGCCCGCTAACAAACTTTCCGAGTATCTCCTCGGGCGTCATCTTTGTGTACCTAGGATTTTCACAGATGAGGTTCACAAGATGAGGGTCAATAACAGTGAAAGACCTGAGCATAAGTTGGACGACATCGTGGTCCGTCCATCTCGTGCTTCCATAGCTCCTGATCTTGTTGACCAGGGTCTTGAGCCTGTTGTACGTTTGCGTCGGCTCCTCTCCCCTGATCATGGCAAACCTTCCTAGCTCGCCTTCCACCAACTCCATTTTGGTGATCATGGTGGCGTCGTTCCCCTCATGTGAAATCTTGAGGGTGTCCCATATTTGCTTGGCGTTGTCCAAGCCGTTGACCTTGTTATATTCATCCCTGCACAACGATGCTAACAAAATAGTGGTAGCTTGTGCATTCTTATGAATTTGTTCGTTATTGAAGACAGGGTTATCCGTACTATCAAATTGCATTCCATTCTCAACTATCTCCCAAATACTAGGATGGAGAGAGAAAAGGTGACTACGCATTTTGTGACTCCAAAAAGCGTAGTCCTCTCCATCAAAGTGTGGAGATTTACCAAGAGGAATAGAAAGAAAATGGGCATTGGAATTATACGGAATACGAGAATAATCAAACGAAAAATTTGAGTTAACCGGTTTCTTTTTCTCGTCGTAGTCGTCGTCTCTTGGGGAAGAAGAAGACTCGTCGCTGTCGTAGTAGACGATCTTCTTGATGCGCCTCTTCTTCTTCCCGTCCTTCTTCTTATGACTCGAGCCAGAGTCAGTGGGCTTGTCGTCCACAAGTTGGAGTCTCTCGCCCAGAGCCAGAGCCAGAGCCAGAAAAATTTGAGTTAACTGTTTGCGAGGAATCTCCACAAGTTGGAATCTCTCGCCCTTACAACAAATATCAAAGTGAAAGCACAAGAGTAAGGGAGGGAAGCAACACACACAAATCCGCAGCAATACGCACACACACAAGCCAAGACTTGAGCTCTAATGAAGCGCAACAAGTTCACCACTAGAACGGAGCTTAAATCACTAACAAAGTCAATCAAGTGCGCGGAGACGGAGTGTGGAAGACTTAGAATGCTCAAAGTATGCTTTTGCAACTCCTCCATGTGCCTAGGGGTCCCTTTTATAGCTCCAAGGCAGCTAGGAGCCGTTGGAGGCATTCTTGGAAGGCAAATCTTGCCTTCTGTCGGGTGGCGCACCGGACAGTCCGGTGCGCCATCGGACAGTCCCTGTAGTTGTCCGGTGCATGATCTCCTTCCTTTTCTAGCGCATCCGACCATTGCAGATTTGCGGCAGTTGGCACACCGGACACTGTCCGGTGCCCCCTGCCGATCGTTGGAGCGGGCCACGCGTCGCCCGCGGATTTGGCGGCCGACCGTTGTGCTGGTGGCCGTTGGCTCACTGGACAGTCCGGTGCACCACCGGACAGTCCGGTGAATTATAGCCGTACGCCGCCGAAGTTTTCCCGAGAGTGGCCAGTTCGCCGGAGCTGGCCTGGCTCACCGGACACTGTCCGGTGCACCACCGGACAGTCCGGTGTGCCGAGCTGAGTCTTGGCTGCACACAGACACTCTTTTCCAATCCTTTCTTTTCCTATTTCTAGAACTTAGATAACTTCATTAGTACACAAAAACAAATGTACTAAGTCTAGAAACATACCTTCTTGTTAATTTGCACTTCATTCATTATTTGACATGTAATAACTCACTCAATATGTGTTTGACACTTAATCACCAAAATATACTAGAAATGGCCTAAGGGCACATTTCCCTTTCAACAGGTCCTGTTCACTGTCTGGTGCGCCTTCTCACGCCTGTTCTGACTTCTGCACGCACAGGTGCGCACTGTAGCGTTTCACTGTTCCTTTGCAGACGACCATTGGTGCGAGTAGCCGTTGCTCCCGCTGGCACACTGGACAGTCCAGTGTTGCACCGGACAGTCCGGTGAATTATAGCGGAGTGGCTCCCCAAATTCCCGAAACTGAGCAATTCGAGTTGATCCACCCTGGTGCACCGGACACTATCCGATGGTGCACCGGACACTGTCCAGTGGCACACTGGACAGTCCGGTGCGCCAGACCAGGACAACCTTCGGTTGTCTTTTGCTCTTTTTATTTGAACCCTTTCTTGGACTTTTTATTGGTTTGTGTTGAACCTTTGGCACCTGTAGAACTTATAATCTAGAGCAAACTAGTTAGTCCAATAATTTGTGTTGGGCAATTCAACCACCAAAATCATTTAGGAAAAGGTTTGACCCTATTTCCCTTTCAATCTCCCCCTTTTTGGTGATTGATGCCAACACAAACCAAAGCAAATATAAAAGTGCAGAATTGAACTATTTTGCATAAGGTAAGTGCAAAGGTTGCTTGGAATGAAACCAATAATTATTTCTACTAGATATGCATGTATGGTTTTCTTCTTATTTAAAATTTTAGACCACGCTTGCACCACGAGTTTTGTTTTTGCAAATCTTTGGAAATTCTTTTCAAAATCCTTTTGCAAGTAGTCAAAGGTACATAAATAAAATTGAAAGAAGCATTTTAAGATTTGAAATTTTCTCTCCCTGTTTCAAATGCTTTTCCTTTGACTTGAACAAAGCTCCCCTCAATGAAATTCTCCTCTTAGTGTTCAAGAGGGTTTTACAAATTTTTGAAGATACTTTCTCCCCTTTTGAAAACACATTAAGATATCAATTTGAAAACTTCATTTTAAAATTTGGTGGTGGTGCGGTCCTTTTGCTTTGGGCTAATACTTTCTCCCCCTTTGGCATGAATCGCCAAAAACGGATACTTGTGAGTGAAATATAAGCCCTTTTACTTTCTCGCAATGGTAAACAAGTAAATATGAGTGAAGATTATACCAAAGTGGAGAACTATGCAGAATACCGGCAAAGAGTAGATAATACCGATGGAGTTGAGTGGAAGCGTCGTCTTTGCCGAATATTCCATTTCCCTTTCAATTCTATGACTAAGCATAAGGTTACACTTGAAAACACATTAGTCATAGACATAAAAGAGATATGATCAAAGGTATATAAATGAGCTATGTGTGCAACGTATCAATCAAAATTCCTAGAATCAAGAATATTTAGCTCATTCCTAAGTTTGGTAAAGGTTTTCTCATCTAATGGTTTGGTAAAGATATCGGCCAATTGATCTTTGGTGTTAATATAGGCTATCTCGATATCCCCTTTTGTTGGTGATCTCTCAAAAAGTGATACCGAATGACTATGTGCTTAGTGCGGCTTTGCTGAACGGGATTATCCGCCATGCGGATTGCACTCTCATTATCACATAGGAGAGGGACTTCGCTAAATTTGTAGCCATAGTCCCTAAGGGTTTGCCTCATCCAAAGCAATTGCGCGCAACAATGACCTGCGGCAATGTACTCGGCTTCGACGGTAGAAAGAGCTACTGAGTTTTGTTTCTTTGAAGCCCAAGACACCAGGGATCTCCCTAGAAACTGACAAGTCCCTGATGTGCTCTTCCTATCAATTTTACACCCTGCCCAATCAGCATCGGAATATCCTAATAAATCAAAAGAGGATCCCTTAGGGTACCAAAGACCAAACTTAGGTGTATGAACTAAATATCTCAAGATTCTCTTCACGGCCCTAAGGTGAACTTCCTTAGGATCGGCTTGGAATCTTGCACACATGCATACGGAAAGCATAATGTCCGGTCGAGATGCACATAAATAGAGTAGAGATCCTATCATCGACCGGTATACCTTTTGATCTATGGATTTACCTCCCGTGTCGAGGTCGAGATGCCCATTGGTTCCCATGGGTGTCTTGATGGGCTTGACATCCTTCATTCCAAACTTGGTGAGTATGTCTTGAATGTACTTCGTTTGGCTAATGAAAGTGCCTTCTTGGAGTTGCTTCACTTGAAATCCTAGAAAATAGTTCAACTCCCCCATCATAGACATCTCGAATTTTTGTATCATGATCCTACTAAACTCTTCACAAATAGATTTGTTAGTGGACCCAAATATGATATCATCAACATAAATTTAGCATATGAACAAATCATTTTCAATTGTTTTAGTAAAGAGAGTAGGATCGGCCTTGCCAACTTTGAAGCCATTAGTGATAAGAAAATCTCTTAGGCATTCATACCATGCTCTTGGGGCTTGCTTGAGCCCATAAAGCGCCTTAGAGAGTTTGTAAACATGGTTAGGTTACTCACTATCTTCAAAGCCGGGAGGTTGCTCAACATAGACCTCTTCCTTGATTGGTCCATTGAGGAAGGCACTCTTCACGTCCATTTGGTAAAGCTTAAAGCCATGGTAAGTAGCATAAGCAAGTAATATACGAATTGACTCAAGCCTAGCTACGGGTGCATAGGTTTCACCAAAATCCAAACCTTCGACTTGTGAATACCCCTTGGCCACAAGTCGTGCCTTGTTCCTTGTCACCACACCATGCTCATCTTGCTTGTTGCGGAAGACCCACTTGGTTCCTACAACATTTTGATTAGGACGTGGAACCAAATGCCATACCTCATTCCTCTTGAAGTTGTTGAGCTCCTCTTGCATCGCCAGCACCCAATCCGAATCTTTAAGTGCATCCTCTACCCTATGTGGCTCAATAGAGGAAACAAAAGAGTAATGTTCACAAAAATGAGCGACTCGAGATCGAGTGGTTACCCCCTTATGAATATCGTCGAGGATGGTGTTCACGGGGTGATCTCTTTGAATCGCCTGGTGGACTCTTGGGTGTGGCGGCCTTGCATCTTATTCATCTTCCTTGTCTTGATCATTGGCATCTCCCCCTTGATCATTGTCCTCCTCTTGAGGTGGATCATCCTCTTGATCATCATTTTTATCATCTAGAGCTTGATCCTCATCTTGAGTTGGTGGAGATACTTGTGTGGAAGATGATGGTTGATCTTGTGCTTGTGGAGGCTCTTCGAATTCCTTAGGACACACATCCCCAATGGACATGTTCCTTAGCGCGACGCACAGAGCCTCTTCATCATCTAGCTCATCAAGATCAACTTGCTCTACTTGAGTGCTGTTAGTCTCATCAAACACAATGTCACAAGAAACTTCAACTAGTCCAGTGGACTTGTTAAAGACTCTATATGCCCTTGTGTTTGAATCATAACCAAGTAAAAAGCCTTCTACAGCCTTAGGAGCAAATTTAGATTTTCTACCTCTTTTAACAAGAATAAAGCATTTGCTACCAAAGACTCTAAAATATGAAACATTGGGCTTTTTACCGGTGAGGAGTTCATATGATGTCTTCTTGAGGATTCGGTGAAGATATAACCTGTTGATGGCGTAGCAAGCAGTGTTGACCGCCTCGGCCCAAAACCGATCCGAGGTCTTGTACTCATCAAGCATGGTCCTTGCCATGTCAAGTAGAGTTCTATTCTTCCTCTCCACTACACCATTTTGTTGTGGCGTGTAGGGAGAAGAGAACTCATGCTTGATGCCCTCCTCCTTAAGGAAGCCTTCAATTTGAGGGTTCTTGAACTCCGTTCCATTGTCGCTTCTAATCTTTTTGATCCTTAAGCCAAACTCATTTTGAGCCCATCTCAAGAATCCCTTTAAGGTCTCTTGGGTTTGAGATTTATCCTGCAAAAAGAATACCCAAGTGAAGCGAGAATAATCATCCATAATAACTAGACAGTACTTACTCCCGCCGATGCTTATGTAAGCTATCGGGCCAAATAGGTCCATGTGGAGTAGCTCAAGTGGCCTGTCAGTGGTCATGATGTTCTTGTGTGGATGATGAACACCAACTTGCTTCCCTGCTTGGCATGCGCTACAAATCCTGTCTTTCTCAAAATGAACATTGGTTAGTCCCAAAATGTGCTCTCCCTTTAGAAGCTTGTGAAGATTCTTCATCCCAACGTGGGCTAGTCGACGGTGCCAGAGCCAACCCATGTTAGTCTTAGCAATTAAGCAAGTATCAAGTTCAGCTCTATTGAAATCAACTAAGTATAGCTGACCCTCTAATACTCCCTTAAAAGCTACTGAATCATCACTTCTTCTAAAGACAGTAACACCTATATCCGTAAAAAGACAATTGTAACCCATTTTGCATAATTGAGAAACAGAAAGCAAGTTATAGTCTAAAGAATCTACAAGAAAAACATTGAAAATAGAATGGTCAGGTGATATAGCAATTTTACCACGTCCTTTGACCAAACCTTGATTTCCATCCCCGAATGTGATAGCTATTTGGGGATCTTGGTTTTTCTCATAGGAGGAGAACATCCTTTTCTCCCCAGTCATGTGGTTTGTGCACCCGCTATCAATGATCCAACTTGAGCCCTCGGATGCATAAACCTACAAAACAAATTTAGGCCTTGTTCTTAGGTACCCAAATGGTCTTGGGTCCTTTTACATTAGAAACAAGCACCTTGGGTACCCAAACACAAGTCTTTGACCCCTTGTGTTTGCCCCCAACATATTTGGCAACTACTTTACCTAATTTGTTAGTGAGCACATATGAAGCATCAAATGTCTTAAATGAAATGTTATGATCATTTGATGCAATAGGAGATTTCTTTTTAGACATTTTAATATGAGTAGAATTCCTAGAGCTAGAAGCCTCATTCTTATAAATAAAAGCATGATGAGAAACAGAATGAGTCTTCTTAGCGTGAATTCTCCTAATCTTATCCTCAGGATAACCAACAGGATATAAAATATAGCCCTCTTTATCCTGAGGCATGGGAGCTTTGCCCTTAACAAAATTAGACAATCTTTTAGGAGGGGCATTAAGCTTGACATTGTCTCCCTGTTGGAAGCCAATGCCATCCTTAATGTCAGGGTGTCTCCCACTATAAAGCATACTACGAGCAAATTTAAATTTTTCATTCTCTAATTCATGCTCGGCAATTTTAGCATCTAGTTTAGCTATATGATCATTTTGTTGTTTAATTAGAGCAAGGTGATCATGAATAGCATCTACATCAACATCTCTACATCTAGTGCAAATAGAAACATGATCAACCGTAGATGTAGAGGGTTTGCAATCATTTAATTCAACAATCTTAGCATGTAAAATAGCATTCTCATCTCTAAGATTGGTAATAGCATCATTGCAAATATTTAAATCTTTAGCCTTAGCAATTAATTTTTCATTTTCAATCTTAAGGCTAGAAAGAGAGGCATTCAATTTTTCAATCATAGCAATTAGACTAGCATTATTATTTCTAAGATCTTGAATCATCACAAATATTTGACTTCTCAACCTTAGCAACTAAATTAGCATTCTCAATTCTAAGGTTGGAGATAGTGTCATGACAAGTACTTAGCTCACTAGTCAGTTTTTCACATTTCTCTACTTCCTGAGCATAAGCATTTTTCACCTTAACATGCTTCTTGTTTTCCTTAATTAAGAAGTCCTCTTGGCTATCCAAGAGTTCATCCTTCTCATGAATAGCACTAATCAATTCATTCAATTTCTCTTTTTGTTGCATGTTAAGATTTGCAAAAAGAGTAAGCAAGTTATCCTCATCATCACTAGAATTATCCTCATCACTAGAAGTTGTATACTTAGTGGAGGATCTTGATTTTACCTTCTTCTTCTTGCCGTCCCTTGCCATGAGGCACTTGTGGCCGACGTTGGGGAAGAGAAGACCCTTGTTGACGGTGATGTTTGCGGCGTCCTCGTCGTTGGAGGAGTCGGTGGAGCTCTCATCGGAGTCCCACTCCCGGCAAACATGGGCATCGCCGCCCTTCTTCTTGTAATATCTCTTCTTCTCCTTCTTCCCCCTCTTGTCGTTATCCCTGTCACTATCACTAGACAAAGGAAATCTAGCGATAAAATGACTGGGCTTACCACATTTGTAGCAAACCTTCTTGGAGCGGGGCTTGTAGTCTTTCCCCCTCCTTTGCTTGAGGATTTGGCGGAAGCTCTTGATGATGAGCGTCATTTCCTCATTGTCGAGCTTGGAGGTGTCGATGGGGACCCTACTTGGTGTAGAGTCTTCTTTCTTCTCCTTCGTTGCCTTGAATGCAATGGGTTGTGCCTCAGATATGGAGGAGGAGCCTTACTCAATGATCTTCTTTGAGCCTTTGATCATTAATTCAAAGCTCACAAATTTTCCTATCACTTCCTTGGGAGACATTAGTTTATATCTAGGATCACCATGAATTAATTGAACTTGAGTAGGGTTAAGAAAAACAAGTGATCTAAGAATAACCTTGACCATTTCATGGTCATCCCATTTGGTGCTCCCGAGGTTGCGCACTTGGTTCACCAAGGTCTTTAGCCGGTTGTACATGGCTTACGGATCCTCTCCTTGGTTGAGCATAAATCGACCGAGCCCCCTCTCGATCGTCTCCCGCTTGGTGATCTTTGTCACCTCATCTCCTTCGTGCGCGGTCTTAAGCATGTCCCAAATTTCCTTGGCGCTCTTCAACCCTTGCACCTTGTTATACTCCTCTCGACTTAGAGAGGCGAGGAGTATAGTGGTAGCTTGGGAGTTGAAGTGCCGGATTTGGGCAACCTCATACGAATCATAGTCTTCATCCCCTACAGATGGTACCTGCACTCCAAACTCAACATCATCCCAAATACTAGTGTGGAGTTGTTGAGGACTTGTTCTCAAATGCTATGAGTTAAGAACAAGACAACATGAAAAATGTTAAACGTTAAAGTCCTTCGTCCTTCGAAGCATTATTTCCCTTGGGATATAATGATCTTCGGACGAAGGTTATGAAGGACATACCTTCAGCAGCATAACATATAATGATGAAGAAGGAATGATATGAAATATAAAATAATATAAACAATCATGTATTATTATCAACTCATTTCTATTTTATTATTATGGAGAATAGAAATAAAATCAAATTACAAATGTACCTTCGGCTTGAAAGAAGGTAAAAGTACAAGCGTGACGTAAAAGCAAATGCCAAGTCAGCGTGAACAGTACGGGAGTACTGTTCATCTATTTATAGGCACGGGACGCAGCCCATGTAAAATTACACCCGTGCCCTTTACATTTGCTAATGACTCTATAGTAACCCATCGAGGTCTGAATAGCCTTTTCCTTTTTAAGTCGGTTTCTTTTTCTGCTATCATGCCGAAGCTCTCCTGCACATAGCTTCGGCTCTGCGCCCACCTTCGTATCCTTTGTGCTTCTTCGCACTGTGGTTCTGATCTGAGCCCGAAGGTACCTGTTCATGTATTATACTCCAGAAACATTGTTAAATCATGTTTTTGAGGACCTTCGGAAGCCGAAGGCCCCCAACAGTAGCCCCTCACAATATTAATTTGTTAGAATAATGAATTCAGATTGTGATATGGACGAAAGCCCTAAGCCGAAGGTCCGAAAAAACACCTTCCCTTTGCTAGAATAGCACTAGTCAATGACAAGCGGGGCCCTCCACCCTGCAACGCACTGGGCGTATAAATAAGAGCACACCACGAGCTCATTTGGTACGCTTTTTGCCATCTGCTCTGCTTGCTCAATTTTTAGCTCTTGCCTACCAACACTTGCTTGGTTTTTTAGATTTTCTAAGCTTCGGCTTTAAGAGCACATTTTCACCATTTTGGAAGAAAAGATGTCTCAAGACAAGAAAGCTGTTGCTGAAACGAAGCTGAGCGAGGAGGAGAAGCTTCTTAAGGAAAAAACCGTTGGATTCATCGAGTCAATTGCAAAGACCAACATAGAAAAGATTACAAAAGAAATTCTAGAAGGCTTATCTGAAGATACCGATGATAGTGATAGCTATGATGTGGAAAGTGGGGGCGAAGACTCCGAAGATCGACCGTGGCGACCAAGTCACACAGTCTTCGGAAAATTGACTATCAGGCAAAGTCATCTCGATAACATGTGAGGAAGATATTTTCGAGACATATCCATCGTGAGGGCTGACAACGGAGACAGGACTGCTCCTGCTCCTAAAGAGAATGAAGTCGTAATTTACCGAAGCTTCTTCAAGGCTGGGCTTCGGCTCCCCTTAAGTAGTTTTGTGGTTGAAGTTTTAAAGATATACCAGATTTTTCTTCACCAGATTACTCCCAAAGCCATCATAAGAATGGGAATCTTCGTATGGGCTGTGAGGAGTCAAGGTTTAGAACCAAGTGCAAAATGTTTCTGCAACATGCATGAACTTTCGTATGAGACGAAGGCCTGAGGTAAGGAACAATATCACAATAATTTTGGTTGCTATAGCTTCGTTACTCGTTCAGGCTCAAGCTGCCCAGTGCCAACCTTAAGGAAAAAATGGCCCGGAGACTGGATGAAAGAATGGTTCTATGTGAAGAATGATTTAAAAGCGAGAGAAGATATTAAAGAAATCATCATGCGCCCCATCTGGTCCCGCTTCGGCCTTCAGAAACCGAAGGTAGAGATTGATGAAGCAGCTGAAGAATGCCGAAGGGCCTTTGGCATAGTTTGTTCTTTCATCGGGACAAGGGACTTAGTCCAAGAGCACGTGGCCTACATGATATGGCCATTGGTAGTCAACTAGGAGATGCCAAAAGAAACCATCAGCAACCCCAATGAAGGTGGTTTGGTTTGACTGAAATATACATTCAGGTTTGGAGACCAATTTATCGAACCAGACGACGACTGGCTGAAGTGCGTTGAAAACACCAGCAATGAACTACTTGGAGCCTACTCCAAGTCTGAAGATAACACACTATCTGCGGCTTTCAGGAGCCGAAAGAAGAAGAGGCTAAATAGAGTTTTTGATGCCATCGGATTTATGTACCCTGATTACCGTTACCCGCCACGGGGGCAGAAGAGAAAGAGTGCAACTTCCGGGAAAGATGCTGCTCCAGCTGCTCCAAGCGAGCCTGCGCTGAAGAGGAAAAAGGTGAAGGTTCTTACTCACCGGCCGCGATATATTGAACCGGCCGTAGTGCCCGAATTTGGCGGTGAGACCTCTTCGGCTACTGAAGCCAAAGAACCTGCGCCTACGCAGAAGATTGAAGAGCTGGCTACAATGCCAAAGACATCCTCAGCCAAATTAGCTGAGCCGAAGGCCATTGATATAGGGGTCGAAGGAACAAAGATATCAGAAATTACAAGCCCTTTGACATAAGTGACAATGCCGAAGGCACAAAAAGGTCTTACAGCAACCCCTAAGAGGAAAAGAATGGTCAATGTACTAGATGCGCTGGAGACAATAAAGACAAGCTCTACTCCAAGGAAATCTGCCGAAGGTCCAAAGCCGCAGACTGAGGCAAAGCTAACCGAAGCCGAAGCTGCAAAGAGCCAGGTCGAAACCGAAGCTGGGCCTTCAGAGCCTGCCAAGGAGAAATCCTTGGAAACTCGAGAACAACAAACAGAAAAGGAAGCTACAGAATAAATTCTGCCTGAAAAAATTGCCACTCCTACTCCCGAAGCATCCTCCGAAGTTCTTGATTATGTTGTACGACATGCTTCGAGAAAAAGATTATCTGAAGAAGAGATTTTTGAAGCTAAACACTGTAACACCCCTGGTGTTACTGTAACTAAAACTTGAGCATGGCATCATAAGCATTGACATTGCATATGTTTGATACACCTAGAGTGCATTCACTAGGTAAAATTTTCAAACAAGTTGTATTGTTTAAGTGTTTTTGCAAATAGAACCCTGGTTAAGGGACTTGACCCTAAATAGAGATTAAAGGGGTAAAACCTAACCCAAGACGAGAAAACCTAAAGACTTTAGGGAAAGAGTCATAAAATATCCCCAAACACAAAGTTGAATCACATTTAAACCCCTGGAATCCCAGAAACCCTAATTGGAACCCTGGAAAATCCTAAAACTAAAACCCAGGGGCCTATGTGCAAAATTAGTCCACTTTTGGACTAAAGTGCAAAAACCAAGTTAAATAGGTATCTTAAGTCATTTGGGTCATAAATATGTGAGTTTGCAAGTTAAACCCTGAGATTTGGACTTATGTGCAAAAGAGCCACACTCTTTCTCAAATGCCTAAGTCTGATTTCAGTGATATTGGCCCAACTTTGGAGTCTTGTATCTTTCAAATTCTAGGATCTTTGCCCTAGGTCACCACACCAAATTTATAGAGCAATTAAAGGAGAACAACTTTGCTTAAGAGAGTGAGCATAGTTGTTATGAAGAATTCTGAGATATTTATGTCCAAAGTTGGACTGTCAGACTGGTATAGTCTAAACTTTAAGTTGACAGTGACCTTGATCCAAGTTTGAGAACTATTTCCACTAGGATCCAGTGAGAATCTGCCTATGTTTGCTATAACAAAGTGGTAGAGTTATTAAAGAGGAATAACTTTGTTATAGGTGTTTGGGCTTGGTACCACATGGAATTGAGAGAAAGTCTGGCTTCAAGTTGCTCTGTCAGGTTCATCTGACTGAAATCGCCATGGTACAGTAACAAATTTGGATCAGACCGCCAGCGTGGCTTGCTCACCGCCGGTGACCTCTCTGCGCCAAAATTAGTGCCACCGCCGTCCTGATTCGTGGGTGGTATGGCGTGGATAACGGCGGGGAAGGGATAGGATCGCGTCGTGGATACTTTCGGGTTGCCG
The DNA here is from genome assembly GCA_029449295.1 of Zea luxurians. NCBI lineage: Eukaryota > Viridiplantae > Streptophyta > Magnoliopsida > Poales > Poaceae > Zea > Zea luxurians. The sequence continues at coordinate 4,870,940 of JAOPSE010000090.1, forward strand.
TGGCCTCACGGTATCCCGACCACGTGCATCAACAACGTGGCCGTGCGGCCGTCGCCGGAGTTTGCATCCTCCGCCGCGATTGTGCCACGCTTCCGATCAGTGACCACGTCGCAGTGAACAATGATCATTACCCAGTGACTGTCGGGGCTTCTCATTCCGTGAACTGCCACGAATCACCATGCCGGGGACTCACTTCTTCTCCGGCCGCCACCGCGCCATCCTCAATTCAAGCGCCACTGTCCCTGGAAACTATAAATTGAGCCCGCCATTGGCTCCACAACCTCATCACGTACCCGAGCGTCCAGTATCGCACCCAAGCTTCCAACCATGAGCTCCAATTTCAAATTTGCCCCAACTCTGTTCTAAAACACCGCAGGGTCGAGCTCACCGCGGCCAGCCCAATTTAGGTCAGTTCATGTTGCTCTGTTGCTTGTTCTAACATCCCTAAGCTCTTCTCAAACTCCCCAACCCTTTAGATCGAGCTAAACTGCCATTGGTGACTGGGAACACGCGATTCTATTCGAAGTCTCCGCTGTCACCGTGGTCAGGAGCATTTGGGTAGCCATCCTTGCAATTGATGTGGGGAAAATGCTCGGGGTAAGACTAATTTGGTGTCCGCTGCTCGGAAACCCTAGCCGTTGCCCCTTTCGGCCGGTGCAGGCGCTCGCCGGAGCTCGGCTGGGCATGGACGCCGTCGAGGATGTGTCGGGTAAAGAAATAGAAAACCGACTATACTGCAAACTGTCAGCGACACGGTGAAACAGTAACAGGACTTATCTCTAGTTAGCCAAGAACCCGGGGTCCCTTCTGCAAAGATGCCAGAGCGCGCGGGCGCGCGTGGGCGCGTGACCCGGTTTCCTGTTGCGTTGGGCTGTCCCGGGCCAGAACCAGCCCATCACTATTGCAACCTTTTCCTTTTTCTTTTTCAGTAAGAGCTTTGTAAATTTGTTAAAAATTGTAGAAAAATCCTAAAATTGTGAAACCAATTTTTATACACTCCTTATTTTCCCTAGGATTTAATAAAAATAGTTTCATGATTTTTAGATAAAACAAGGAATTTTAAGGCATTTAAAATAGCTTAAACCAATAGTTCTGGATTTTTAGAAATTAAATGATAATCCCAAAATTGCCCAAACTTTTTATATGAACTCCTTATATTATTTAGAAGCCTTAGGTAGAATTTGGGTTGATTTGGACCTTGTTTGCTCACCAAACCCCAAAAACACCCCATCCCTGCCCTTTGAACTCCTTTACTGACTCCGAAAACCCTAAGTTCTCGGAGTTCCGTGAAGGAAAGTTGTATTCAAGACTTAGATAATAAGTTTATATTATCTTTGCACCCTCATGAGCATCCCATGGCATCCATTCTTATACATCTGAATGGTTATGATTAGAATGTGAAGAAGAGGAAATCACCGAAGAAAGGACACCACCACCCTCGGATTCTCAAGCAGGCAACTGCTTCTACTTTGATATTTGCGGATCCGAGCCAGACTCACCTGTTAACAAAGGCAAGCCCCAGTGCATGCAATCCCTTTCCTTGTGTTTTTAAATACTTTTCGCACACTTTAAGTCCAGTGAAATGTGCATTAAGTTCATAGGAATTGCTTGGAACCCTTTGATGCATTGCTTTCCTTGATATCCACACCTTTATGGATACTTCTGGTGAAGTATCAAAATTGTTTTACAAAAATGCTTAGCCCTGCTTAGGTCTTGTGGATAGAGGTTGTCTTTTGCTGTACTGCCTAGCTCAGGGGTTATCCTGAGGAAAGATGACTTCTACCTGCAAGAATATTTTCTTTTGGAGCAATGGTGGGATCTTACTGCAAAGGTCCCTGCGATGCTCTTTTCATCCTAAGGAACAGAAACAATCCTAAGGATGGAAGTACTTAAATCGAGACTTGGGTTAGGAACAGGTGATGTTCTACCCAGGTTGATTAAGGATTGAACGTGTATGTAGGCGTGCTGATCGAGGACCCTTTAACTGGTCACATGCCTCGTCATGGGTAAGCCTTGCCTCGGGCAGACTAAGGCCAGAATAAGATAACACGAAATGGGCGTGGAGCGGTGGCGGGAGTAGCGTGTACCCACCGTGGCAAGAGGCTGGACGGTGGTGTATCTGTGCTCTCGGTTTGCGTGAACCTGATCTGGTCTTAAGAACCCCGGTGGCGGGTTGACATATGCAAGGGTTAAGTGCTACATATGTCGTGTGATTGGAGATCCTCAGCTGAGTACAATCGATTCGGATCGTCGTACCTTCGCGGTTATGAAGACTTGGTCACTTCCCTGCAACCTAGAGTCAGGATGTGAACAGTATGGATAAAAATGATGTTGTACTGATGAAATGATGAAATTAGACTAGAGGCAAACAGAGTCTATTAATACTTAATATGGCATTAAAAGATTGAAAGTAAGGACTCACCTTAGTAAGCTATTTCTGCAAAAGTATCTAAGTGGATTCTTGCTAAAGCCTCTCCTTGATTCCCATTTATCCAGCATACCCTTGAGAGTCTTTTCCTTAGTCGGGTAAGACTTGCTGAGTAATCCCATACTCAGGGTTTATTCCCTCGTTGTTTTTAGGTGAGGAAGTAGCAGACTTCTGCTGCTTCTGTACCAAGGTGGTTCCTAATGAAGAAAAGCAAGAGTGAAGTGCGGGAGGAAAGGATCCTCCATTAAGACTTTTGTGCGATAACTGTCGGGAGGAGTTTTTGCCTCCCTTGGTATGTGTAATAATATTACTCTGCACTCGTTATATATTCCTGGTCTGTAATAAACAACATGATCTTACTTTTTAATAAATGTAAGCTTATGTAATCGCTTCCGCATTACTTTATCTCTGATGTTCTATAATGTCTGCATGACGGGTGAGACGTTCCTGGAAAGGTAAGGAAGGATACCAAGCTTGTCAAGTAGTTCAGGGGCACCTATAGGGTTGTCTGAGGTCCGTTGGACAAGGACAACTGTAGGGGGGCCTAATTACTTGGGAGGTTCCGTCACAGCTGGTATCGGAGCGTAGCCCTTCTTGACAGATATTGTGTGTCATCTTCAAAAGAATTTCCTAAGACTTATCTAGAAAATTGCTTCTCTTCTTACCTAAGTATTTCTAAAGAGTTTATTTCAAAGACCAGATAGGAAGAGTGCAATGTATAGAAGGTTGAATCAACTAAGGTTGATTCTGTAATTATTCATGCATCATGCTAAGAACTATACTAATAAGTTTTCCCCTTAGAAAAATGCTGTCGCGCATCAGTAAGACCGCGCGCAAATCTGCTAGACCCATTGGCATACCTGCCATTAACTTGCCCCAAGACATGAAGAAAGTAGCAGTGGTAGCAACGATCCTGTCAGGGATCTGGAAGCACAAGTCGAACTGCTTCAATCAGAACTCCGTCACAGGAATGATCTAGGGGTCGCGGATGCAGCCATCCGCTACTTGCAAGACCAACTCGCGACACGAGATCTAGCGCTCGATTGGGCGGTTAACTCTCGTCCACTCGCCTGGGCTAAGGGAGCCAAAGCTCGAGCCCGTGTGGAGGAGCTTAGCTTAGCCATGGATAACTTGCAGGTCTATTATAATACACTACATGAAAAAGTTCGTGTGTTGTATTTACAACTGCACCCGAACGTCCCTGCGGATCCTGTCAGGAGGGAAGCCGGACCTTCTCATGTAGCGGGAGAAGCACTTGATGGTGAACTAGACCTTTTCAGGTGTCACACCCGGTTTTTAGAAGGTAAACCGAATGCAAACCATGTACGTGCCAGGATCAGTTATTCACGTACACAGCAGTTACATAACATGGACATCATCACACAGTGCTCAAATAGTATTAAAAAGGGGAAATAATAGTCGATTACATCATACGTCTGAGACGTCCATATAGTTCTTACAATAAATCAAAGTGCGAAAACGAAACGTAGATAACCGCGGCCTTCACAGGCAGCCGACTGGGGGGTTGCCGCTAACCCACGCCTAGAACTCGTCGTAGTCTTGGAACTCCTGGAAGTCTCCTTCCACAGCTTCATCTTCTCCTGAGCAGTGGTTGCAATGCTGACAACCTGGGGGGGGGTTTGGTGTGTAGAGCAAGGGTGAGTACACATCAACATACTCAGCAAGCATCCCGTTTGGCTGTAGTGGACTAGCTTTATGTGGGGATAAGTCAAGCAGTTGCTTTTAGTTAGTCAGGTTATTACTTACTAGTAGAAAGCCAGGTTTTAACATTAACCCAAGTTATTAGCCCAAAGTATCCTTTCCAAACGGAAAGAATACCACTTACCAATACCATAATCATAATCAGAATCATCAATCTCATTGCCACCTGTACCAAAATATCTCTGATCAAGTATCACTAATCTCTGGAGCTCCCTTGGCCGCTCATAACCGTGAGCACGGCTGATATATCAGTTTCATAACACTATGCAGAGGTTGCGCACTTTACCCACAAGCCGTGATTCCCTTTCTAGCCCGGGCTTGCAAGACCCTTATTCACTCCTAAGGTGAATGGCTAGGGATTCACTACGAAGCCTTTACAAAGATTCCCCGGGGCTGTAGCCACCCGTTAGGTTTCCTAAATGTACCGCACTCCTCCCCAAGGGACAAATCAACCTTGGCAGAGCGAGCCGCATACACCGAGCCCCATTGACGGCACAACGGCTAAGCGAACTACACCCCGGTTCCTCTAATTATTCAGCTAAGGGCGTCCCATTCCACCCTCATGGTTGCACTGTTTTCCCGGGCGGTCATCCATTGAACAGGTCCTTACGGAGAGGCACTCGAGAAACCGCTCGAGTCCCCTTAAATGCCACAAGTACGATCATAAATAAGAAGGGGAAAAACAGCGTATCATAGATAATCACATCATGTTCATTGATTAGAGTTGAGCAATAGCATCAAACTAAGTAGTAATAATCCGACCCAAATAGGTAAACAAGGACATGGATAACAAAAGCTAGTCAATCCTTAAGTATAAATGTGTAATGCGGGAGGTGAATTAAAGAATGAATAGGACAGAGATAGGTCAAAGGACACTTGCCTCCACCAACCGACTGCTGCTCAGGGGCTTCTCCTGCAAATTCCTCGGGCTCTTCGACCGGATCGTTCTCTATGCGAGCGCAAACATACATACATCCATCCACATGTTTAATACAAAAGAACAGTACACCATACAAGGGAACAAATAAAGTGAATATGCATCAAGTATGACATTCGATATCGCATTTGTTACGGTTAGAAAGAAATGGGAAAGGGTCTCGCAGGGGTTTAAAGTTTATGCACTAATGATCAGTTACAATTGATTCTTAACAAAAGAATTCTGTTATATATATATTAATGGAAACCTAATCATTTTAGGTTGATCAACATTGCACGAGATAAACAATTAACTACGTGAATCAATAGCATAACGGAATTTTAAAGTAAACTTCCTATTTTCCATAGCATGAACAATGATCAGTCTACCTAAAATAAAGTAATTATGATCACAGGAAGTAAATAAAATAAAATAAAAAAAATAAAAAAAAACAGAGGGGGGGGCGGTTGAACCGGCCCTAGGGGCGGTTGAACCGGCCCTGGGCTGGGCGGCCGAGCTGGGCGGGCGCGCGGGGGAGGGCGGCCGAGCTGGGGGCCGGGGCGGCCGAGCTGGCCCGGGTGGGGCGGTTGAACCGGTTTTGCGCAGGGCGGCGGGGCTGGGGCGCGGGCGCGGCCGGGGCTGGCCGGGCGGCCAGGCGGGCGCGGCTGGGGGCGGCCGGGGCTGGCCGGGCGGGCGACTGGGCGCGGCCAGGCGCGGCTGGGAGCCGGCTGGGCGCGGCCGAGGGCCGGCCAGCGGCCACGGCGGGGCTGGGGGGTGGCCGGCGCGGCCAGGGGCGGCCAGGCCTTGGCCGGGCAGGGAGGGGGAGAGGAGAGGAGAGGGGAGGGGGGAGAGGGAGGAGGGGGAGGGGGCTCACCGGCGGGGCGGCCGACGGCGGGGAGCGGCGGCGGCGGCCTAGGGCAGGGAGGTAGGGGCGGCGGTGGGAGAGAGAGAGGGAAAATGAGAGGGAGAGGGAGAGGGCTAGGGGAAAAAGGGGAGGATGGGGGGGGGCGGCTGGGCCTTGCCAAGGCCCAAGAGGGGGGCGCGCAGGGGCTTGGGCCGGCCGGGGTCGGCCCACGGCGCGAGAGAGAGAGAAAAAGAGGAGAGAGAAAGAGAGAGAAAGAAAAAAGAAAAGATTATTTCCCTGTTTTTCCGAAATCCGATCTTTCTAGATGAATGCGTTTGCACTTTCAAACAATCAAAAAAAATGCAAGGTTCGGCATGGTGCATCAAACAACACAAAGTATTTTTAGAGTTTTCTTACACGGGAATTCCAAACCGAATCCCGCTAGCTTTGGAAAAGGTCAAGGTCTAGCGAGGGAAAAAGAAAAGGAAAAGGTAAAGCCCGAATTTTGGCGAGTAAAGAAAAGAAAAAAAATTCAACTGCAAAATTCGGGGCGTTACATCAGGCCCCTCCCTCTATGAAGTTGGTTGACGAATGATCATCTCATCTCCGCCCGACAGTAAAGCTCTAAAAGTGAAAAGAAGGCTTATCAAGTTCCCGTAACATTGGCTGAATGGGACTTTCCTATAAATATGATTGTTCTGAAAGGCCAAGACATAGATGTCATCTTGGGCATGGATTGGTTAGCCCAGTATAAAGAAATTCTCAACCCTGATATGAGAACCATCAAGTTGAGTTATGGCCAATAAAGAGTTGGTGATTTGATTGCCTAAACCAAGATTAGGCTATATTCGTATTTAGTGAACCATGACCACACCCATACAAATAAATGCCTAGACAATTTCTTTGTCGAACTTAAGGTGTACCTAGACTTCAAACAAGGATCTCAAGTCATGTCTCCTTTTAGAGCCATTCTCTTGATCAGCTGATGCAGGTTAAAGTCTTTAGTATAGTTGGCCTCTCCTTGCGGATCGCCATGTTGCTTTATTAACCCAACCTAGGAAAGACATGTCCGACCATTTCCTTGAATTTAATGCCTTTGGTTCCTTCATATCTATCAAAGGCATACTAAATTAATCCTTGACCTTGTGATCTCTATGATGGGCATAGAAATATGCCTGGGCTGAATTAACAGTCTCCCATCGTACTTCTTTCATCAAGTTTAGGTTATGGCCATGCCTCGTTCACTTCAACGGGCCATAAACTATTTGGCGCTCTACTCGTAACCATTTTTACTGGTAGAGTATTTCTTTGTATATTGTCACCCTTGCTCAATCCATTGGGGTCGCATGAGATTTCTTATTGGTTATGTCTGGTAATGGTGTTATGACTAAAATCGATGACACCGCGCTGAAACCGAGGGCCTCCGGTGGGTGCACACACATGGTTGCGCTACTTGGCACGCGCTAGTATCACAGTTAGTAGTCATAATCCATTATAAGACTATATTGATATGTTATCTCTACACACATTATGCTTACCACGTGAGATTCATTATCGGTGTTAGTTTTGTAATGATGTCATGGTTAAGGACTTATGATACTGTGGCGAAACTGAGAGCCTCCTGTAAATGTGCACACAGGATGTTGCTGCTTGGCGCATGTCGGTATCAAGGTCGCTAGACATGATCCATTATGGAATTACACTGATGTGTTATCTTCCATTAACCTTTCCTTGAAATAATTTCTATGTTGTTTGTGAAGAGATCAAGCAATCTCTGTCATTTTCGTTGGGTCAAAAGGGCATACCACTTTCATGTGTGGTCTTATTTCTTTTAATCTTAGTAGTGACTACCCACATAAGTTCCCTTTGCATCCTTTGTGTAAAGGTGAAGCCTTGGAGCTTTTTAGTGTTGAAAAACAACTGATTAGCTCTCAAAATAGAGATCTGTTTCCCCTGTTGTTGAAATACAGGAGTTTGTTCATCCGCTCTCTTATTTAATCCATGTATTCCCTAACCAAGTGGAGAATTTATCTCGCATGAGAAAAACGGATGAACAACATGACCAAATAGAATTCTAACCAAGTGTAGGATTTCCTGTTAACAAAGAATGAACTCTCAACCCTTGGCTTACCAATGGTATAGAGAGGATTTGTTTAACGTCAAAAGTAGTTCCACAAGTTGGTTTTGACTAACTTGTAACTGCCCAATGAACGAAGGCTGAGCTTAGGGATCGTTTTATCGAGTTGTCTAAACTCACTTTGGTTCAACCCACCCTAAAGAAAGTACTTACCAAACTCAGATTAAACCGGCCAATAGCCACCTAATCATCGCTCTAGTCGTATCTCGACCGCCTCACGTGTGCTTTTCTTGCATGGGTGATCATGCTGGTTTACGACTAGTGCTGGATAGAATGGATTGGTTGCACAGTCCGTATCTACTTCGCTGGTGATTCTCTTGAATCTATATCACCTTTTAGGGACTTGGATTTTCTGCTTAGCCACGGGTCAACTGTAATGTTATTCGACATTCACACCCGACTCGTGTGCTAGGAACTTACTGTAACCACTTGTTGGTAAACCTCTTTCCGTGTGTTTTACCCAAGATGGTGCATCTGATTCTATTTGGGTAAAGTTGCATAATTGTCGCCCACCCAACAGACTCAGATAGTACAGTGTCATCACAAGAAGCAAATTGCACATATGGAACCTTATGTGTTCTTCTGGCTGACATCATTTTTATTGGTGGACGCGTTTCGGGGTTAAAGGAAAGCTTGCACCCCGGTACATTGGTCCATTCCCTATACTTGAGCAATGTGGACCAATGGCATACCGACTCCAGTTACCCGAAATATTGTCTGCTATTCATAATGTGTTCCATGTGTCACAATTAAAGAAGTGTCTTTGGGTTCCCGATCGAACCGTTGAAGTGACAGATGTTGTCCTGAAACCAGATTTAACATACTCGGAACATCCTATTCGAGTTCTGGATCCAAAGGACAGGGTTACCCAGAGAAAAACTCTCAAGTTCTACAAGATACAATGGAACCAACATTCTGAGGAAGAGGCTACATGGGAAACTCAAGACTTTTTGAATAAGAATTTCCCAGGCTTTCTAGCCTCATGTTATTTGTAAAGTATATATAGTTATTGCAATAAAGGAGTGAACCCCCACACCACCCCTGCCTTGTACCAGAAATAAGGGAATAAAAATGTGACACATTTCCTTTTCCATTACTCACCCTAGGACTTTAAATCTCGGGACGAGATTCTTTTATGGGGGGAAGGATGTAACACCCCTGGTGTTACTGTAACTAAAACTTGAGCATGACATCATAAGCATTGACATTGCATATGTTTGATACACCTAGAGTGCATTCACTAGGTAAAATTTTCAAACAAGTTGTATTGTTTAAGTGTTTTTGCAAATAGAACCCTGGTTAAGGGACTTGACCCTAAATAGAGATTAAAGGGGTAAAACCTAACCCAAGATGAGAAAACCTAAAGACTTTAGGGAAAGAGTCATAAAATATCCCCAAACACAAAGTTGAATCACATTTAAACCCCTGGAATCCCAGAAACCCTAATTAGAACCCTGGAAAACCCTAAAACTAAAACCCAGGGGCCTATGTGCAAAATTAGTCCACTTTTGGACTAAAGTGCAAAAACCAAGTTAAATAGGTATCTTAAGTCATTTGGGTCATAAATATGTGAGTTTGCAAGTTAAACCCTGAGATTTGGACTTATGTGCAAAAGAGCCACACTCTTTCTCAAATGCCTAAGTCTGATTTCAGTGATATTGGCCCAACTTTGGAGTCTTGTATCTTTCAAATTCTAGGATCTTTGCCCTAGGTCACCACACCAAATTTATAGAGCAATTAAAGGATAACAACTTTGCTTAAGAGAGTGAGCATAGTTGTTATGAAGAATTCTGAGATATTTATGTCCAAAGTTGGACTGTCAGACTGGTATAGTCTGAACTTTAAGTTGACAGTGACCTTGATCCAAGTTTGAGAACTATTTCCACTAGGATCCAGTGAGAATCTGCCTATGTTTGCTATAACAAAGTGGTAGAGTTATTAAAGAGGAATAACTTTGTTATAGGTGTTTGGGCTTGGTACCACATGGAATTGAGAGAAAGTCTGGCTTCAAGTTGCTCTGTCAGGTTCATCTGACTGAAATCGCCATGGTACAGTAACAAATTTGGATCAGACCGCCAGCGTGGCTTGCTCACCGCCGGCGACCTCTCTGCGCCAAAATTAGTGCCACCGCCGTCCTGATTCGTGGGCGGTATGGCGTGGATAACGGCGGGGAAGGGATAGGATCGCGTCGTGGATACTTTCGGGTTGCCGTGGCCTCACGGTATCCCGACCACGTGCATCAACAACGTGGCCGTGCGGCCGTCGCCGGAGTTTGCATCCTCCGCCGCGATTGTGCCACGCTTCCGATCAGTGACCACGTCGCAGTGAACAATGATCATTACCCAGTGACTGTCGGGGCTTCTCATTCCGTGAACTGCCACGAATCACCATGCCGGGGACTCACTTCTTCTCCGGCCGCCACCGCGCCATCCTCAATTCAAGCGCCACCGTCCCTGGAAACTATAAATTGAGCCCGCCGTTGGCTCCGCAACCTCATCACGTACCCCAGCGTCCAGTATCGCCCCCAAGCTTCCAACCATGAGCTCCAATTTCAAATTTGCCCCAACTTTGTTCTAAAACACCGCAGGGTCGAGCTCACCGCGGCCAGCCCAATTTAGGTTAGTTCATGTTGCTCTGTTGCTTGTTCTAACATCACTAAGCTCTTCTCAAACTCCCCAACCCTTTAGATCGAGCTAAACTACCATTGGTGACTGGGAACACGCGATTCTATTCGAAGTCTCCGCTGTCACCGTGGTCAGGAGCATTTGGGTAGCCATCCTTGCAATTGATGTGGGGAAAATGCTCGGGGTAAGACTAATTTGGTGTCCGCTGCTCGGAAACCCTAGCCGTTGCCCCTTTCGGCCGGTGCAGGCGCTCGCCGGAGCTCGGCTGGGCATGGACGCCGTCGAGGATGTGTCGGGTAAAGAAATAGAAAACCGAGGACTATACTGCAAACTATCAGCGACACGGTGAAACAGTAACAAGACTTATCTCTAGTTAGCCAAGAACCCGGGGTCCCTTCTGCAAAGATGCCAGAGCGCGCGGGCGCGCGTGGGCGCGCGACCTGGTTTCCTGTTGCGTTGGGCTGTCCCGGGCCAGAACCAGCCCATCACTATTGCAACCTTTTCCTTTTTCTTTTTCAGTAAGAGCTTTGTAAATTTGTTAAAAATTGTAGAAAAATCCTAAAATTGTGAAACCAATTTTCCTAGACTCCTTATTTTCCCTAGGATTTAATAAAAATAGTTTCATGATTTTTAGATAAAACAAGGAATTTTAAGGCATTTAAAATAGCTTAAACCAATAGTTCTGGATTTTTAGAAATTAAATGATAATCCCAAAATTGCCCAAACTTTTTATATGAACTCCTTATATTATTTAGAAGCCTTAGGTAGAATTTGGGTTGATTTGGACCTTGTTTGCTCACCAAACCCCAAAAACACCCCATCCCTGCCCTTTGAACTCCTTTACTGACTCCGGAAACCCTAAGTTCTCGGAGTTCCGTGAAGGAAAGTTGTATTCAAGACTTAGATAATAAGTTTATATTATCTTTGCACCCTCATGAGCATCCCATGACATCCATTCTTATACATCTGAATGGTTATGATTAGAATGTGAAGAAGAAGAGGAAATCACCGAAGAAAGGACACCACCACCCTCGGATTCTCAAGCAGGCAACTGCTTCTACTTTGATATTTGCGGATCCGAGCCAGACTCACCTGTTAACAAAGGCAAGCCCCGGTGCATGCAATCCCTTTCCTTGTGTTTTTAAATACTTTTCGCACACTTTAAGTCCAGTGAAATGTGCATTAAGTTCATAGGAATTGCTTGGAACCCTTTGATGCATTGCTTTCCTTGATATCCACACCTTTATGGATACTTCTGGTGAAGTATCAAAATTGTTTTACAAAAATGCTTAGCCCTGCTTAGGTCTTGTGGATAGAGGTTGTCTTTTGCTGTACTGCCTAGCTCAGGGGTTATCCTGAGGAAAGATGACTTCTACCTGCAAGAATATTTTCTTTTGGAGCAATGGTGGGATCTTACTGCAAAGGTCCCTGCGATGCTCTTTTCATCCTAAGGAACAGAAATAATCCTAAGGATGGAAGTACTTAAATCGAGACTTGGGTTAGGAACAGGTGATGTTCTACCCAGGTTGATTAAGGATTGAACGTGTATGTAGGCGTGCTGATCGAGGACCCTTTAACTGGTCACATGCCTCGTCATGGGTAAGCCTTGCCTCGGGCAGACTAAGGCCAGAATAAGATAACACGAAATGGGCGTGGAGCGGTGGCGGGAGTAGCGTGTACCCACCGTGGCAAGAGGCTGGACGGTGGTGTATCTGTGCTCTCGGTTTGCGTGAACCTGATCTGGTCTTAAGAACCCCGGTGGCGGGTTGACATATGCAAGGGTTAAGTGCTACATATGTCGTGTGATTGGAGATCCTCAGCTGAGTACAATCGATTCGGATCGTCGTACCTTCGCGGTTATGAAGACTTGGTCACTTCCCTGCAACCTAGAGTCAGGATGTGAACAGTATGGATAAAAATGATGTTGTACTGATGAAATGATGAAATTAGACTAGAGGCAAACATAGTCTATTAATACTTAATATGGCATTAAAAGATTGAAAGTAAGGACTCACCTTAGTAAGCTATTTCTGCAAAAGTATCTAAGTGGATTCTTGCTAAAGCCTCTCCTTGATTCCCATTTATCCAGCATACCCTTGAGAGTCTTTTCCTTAGTCGGGTAAGACTTGCTGAGTAATCCCATACTCAGGGTTTATTCCCTCGTTGTTTTTAGGTGAGGAAGTAGCAGACTTCTGCTGCTTCTGTACCAAGGTGGTTCCTAATGAAGAAAAGCAAGAGTGAAGTGCGGGAGGAAAGGATCCTCCATTAAGACTTTTGTGGGATAACTATCTGGAGGAGTTTTTGCCTCCCTTGGTATGTGTAATAATATTACTCTGCACTCGTTATATATTCCTGGTCTGTAATAAACAACATGATCTTACTTTTTAATAAATGTAAGCTTATGTAATCGCTTCCGCATTACTTTATCTCCGATGTTCTATAATGTCTGCATGACGGGTGAGACGTTCCTGGAAAGGTAAGGAAGGATACCGAGCTTGTCAAGTAGTTCAGGGGCACCTATAGGGTTGTCTGAGTTCCGTTGGACAAGGACAACTGTAGGTGGGCCTAATTACTTGGGAGGTTCCGTCACAAACACTATGCCCGAGAACTGAAGTATCCAAAGGGTGCCTTAGTGTTCAATGGGACAGACGAAGATGACTTCTTATACTGCCTCCCAGACAACAAAGAATTATCTGTCTGCCAGAAGATGGCCAGAAGTATGGGGTTCCCGAAGCTTGAAGCTAGCCTTTGTGCCATGACAAAGGACGATCTTGCAGATAGCCTCGCATATAACAGTCTGAAGGTACAAAAATTGTACATTTGGAAGTTTATGAATTTTGAATTATTTTTTGGTCTTATACTAATTCTTTTCATATAGGGTTTAATACTGTCGGGGACCATAATTAGGGGTACCCTCAAGGCCCCTAAATCTCAGCTGGTAACCCCCATCAGCACAAAGCTGCAAAGGCCTGTTGGGTGTGATTAAGTCAAGGATCGGTCCGTTCAAGGGACACGATCGTGCCACGCCCGAGCCTAGCCTCGGGCAAGGGAAGCCGACCCCGGAGAACCTACGTCTCGCCCGAGGACCCCCCTCCAGCAATGGGCACACTATCGGCTCGCCCGAGGCCCAGTCTTTACCAAGAAGCAACCTTGGCCACATCGCCACGCCGACCTACCAAATCGTAGGGGCATTTAATGCAAAGGTGGCCTGACACCTTTATCCTGACGCGCGCCCTCTAGTCGACAGAGCCGAAGTGACCGCAGTCACTTCGCTGCTCTACTGACCGGTCTGACAAGAGGACAGCGCCACCTGCGCCGCTCCGACTACTGAGCCACCCGACAGAGTGAGGCTGACAGCAGCTAAGGTCGGCCTCGGGCGCCATAGGAAACTCCGCCTCGCCTGACCCAGGGCTCGGACACGGGCTCAGCCCCGGAAGACGGCGAACTCCGCCTCGCCCGACCCCAGGGCTCGGACACGGGCTCAGCCCCGGAAGACGGCGAACTCCGCTCCGCCCGACCCTAGGGCTCGGACATGGGCTCAGCCCCGGAAGACGGCGAACTCCGCTCCACCCGACCCTAGGGCTCGGACATGGGCTCAGCCCCGGAAGACGACGAACTCCGCTCCGCCCGACCCCAGGGCTCGGACACGGGCTCAGCCCCGGAAGACGGTGAACTCCGCTCCGCCCGACCCTAGGGCTCGGACATGGGCTCAGCCCCGGAAGACGACGAACTCCGCCTCGCCCGACCCAGGGCTCGGACTCGGGCTCAGCCCCGGAAGACTACGAACTCCGCCTCGCCCGACCCCAGGGCTCGGACATGGGCTCAGCCCCGGAAGACGACGAACTCCGCCTCGCCCGACCCCAGGGCTGGGACTCGGGCTCAGCCCCGGAAGACGGCGAACTCCGCCTCGCCCGACTCGGGGGCTCGACCTCGACCTCGACCTCGGAGGAGCCTCCACCTCGCCCAGCCTAGGGCATGGACCGACCACGTCAACAGGAAGCGTCATCATCATCCTACCCCGAGCTGACTCAGGCTACGAGGAACTAGACCGGCGTCCCATCTGGCTCGCTCCACCACGCGAGTAATGATGGCGCCCCGCATGCCCTGTGACGACGGTGGCTCCCAGCCCCCTTACGGAAGCAAGAGGACGTCAGCAAGGACTCGACAGCCCCAACAGCTGTCCTTCCGTCAGGCTCCAGCACTCCTCCGACGGCCACGACACCACGCGAACCGGGTGCCAAGACCCCTCCGGCTGCCATGACGGCATGTACTTAGGGCGCTAGCTCTCCACTGCTAGACACGTTAGCACATGGCTACACTCCCCATTGTACACCTGGACCCTCTCCTTACGACTATAAAAGGGAGGACTAGGGCCCTCTTACAGAGGGTTGGCCCGCACGGGGACGAACGGGACGGCGCTCGCTCAAGGCCGCTCGCTCCCACTCCCGCGTGGACGCTTGTATCCCCCTACTGCAAGCGCACCCGACTCAGGCGCGGGGCTAACATGAAGGCCACGGGTTCCAATCTCTCACGCCTGCCTCCCTCCGGCTGCTACCTTTCCCTCCTTCGTGTTCCGCCTTGCGTCGACCCATCTGGGCTGGGGCACACGGTGACATTTCACTCGTCGGTCTAGGGACCCCTCGGGTTTCGAAACACCGACAGTTGGCGCACCAGGTAGGGGCCTGCTGTGTGTTGACGAACAGCTTCCCGTCAAGCTCCAGATGGGCAGTCTCCAGCAACCTTTCCGGCCCGGGACGGTACTCCGTTTTGGGAATCTTGAGTTCATGTCCCTCGACGGCAGCTACGACATGATACTCCTTCCCCCGCTGCGCGACAGCGACAATGGCGGTCGACAACCCGCTCGCCGGTGGGGAAATCAACGATGCCTTCCCCATGTGATGGAAGGACGACATTCGGGCTTGTCCCGTCCCCTCCCCCACCGACGGAGGAGGAGGCGGGGCAACCAAGGCCAAGCGGGAAGCGGCACCTCGTTGGCTGTCGAGCGAGTCGACGGCGCCGGCGCCCCAACGGAGGGCGCGTCGGGCATCGATCTCGCGTCTGAGACGAAGACGAGCACCGCCTCCCCGCAACACGCCGATCTCAAGCAAACGCACGACGCCAGCACACTCGCGAAGGGTTTGCTAGGCGTCACCCTCGTAGCTGAGACAACGGTGCAGTCAGTCCCAGACGCGACCTTGTCACCACCCGTCGACCGCAAGGTACCGACCGATTCCCACCTTGCGTGTTTTGGATTCGGCCTCGACCCACCAAGCGACTCCGCTTCGGTGAGCACTCTCATAGAGGCGAGTCCAAACCCTCTGGGGTATTGTGTGCGGTCACCCTGGGACCGGCTGACGGCCGACTCAACCTACGAGCCCTCGGGGTCCGAGGAAGATAGCGAGCCCAACCTCTGTTGGGATTTCTCCGGACTTGGTAACCCCAGTGCCGTGCGGGACTTCATGACCGCATGTGACTACTGCCTTTCCGACTGTTCCGACGGCAGCCGCAGCCTCAACGACGAGGACTGCGGCCCAAGTCGCGAATGTTTCCACGTCGATCTAGGGGGTCCCTGCGAAGGCAACCATCTTGGTATGCCGGAAAATGGTGATCCCCCTAGGCCCGTGCCTCGCATTGACATCCTTCGGGAGCTAGCTGTGGTCCCCGTCCCAGCGGGGGGTCCTGACCCACAGCTCGAGCAAATCCGCGAGAGGCAGGCCAGGCTCGACGAGGGATCAGGAACGCTTGTGCCGATCCGCCGGGACATCGGGACATCCGGCACCGCATCACCGACGACGTCAGGATGAGGCCGCCGCCGGATTCCAGCGGAGTCGGCCAGAACCTGGCTGCAGCGGTAATACTCCTCCGCGCGATGCCGGAGCCATCAACCACCGAGGGGCGGCGTATCCAGGGAGAGCTCAAGAATCTCCTGGAGGACGCCGCGGTCCGACGGGCCGAGAGCTCTGCCTCCCGAAGGCAGGGGTTCCCCCCGGAACATCACGCCGCGACTTCCCGATTCATGCGGGAAGCCTCGGTCCACTCCGGGCGCACGCGCGACACAGCGCCTGCGGCCCCGGGTCGCCTCGGCAACGAGCGCCATCATCACGGCCGTCGGGCCCACCTTGACGATAGGGCGCGCCGAGGCTACCACCCCAGGCGTGGGGGACGCTACGACAGCGGGGAGGATCGGAGTCCTTCGCCCGAACCACCCGGTCCGTAGGCTTTCAGGCGCGCCATACGACGGGCACCATTCCCGACCCGGTTCCGAACCCCGACTACTATCACAAAGTACTCGGGGGAGACGAGACCAGAACTGTGGCTCGTGGACTATCGGCTGGCCTGCCAACTGGGTGGAACGGACGATGACAACCTCATCATCCGTAACCTCCCCCTGTTCCTCTCCGACACTGCTCGAGCCTGGCTAGAGCACCTGCCCCGGGGCAGATCTCCAACTGGGACGACCTGGTCCAAGCCTTCGCCGGCAATTTCCAGGGCACGTACGTGCGCCCTGGGAACTCCTGGGATCTCCGAAGCTGCCGCCAGCAGCCGGGAGAGACTCTCCGGGACTACATCCGGCGATTCTCGAAGCAGCGCACAGAGCTGCCCAACATCACCGATTCAGATGTCATCGGCGCGTTCCTCGCCGGCACCACCTGCCGCGACCTGGTGAGCAAGTTGGGTCGCAAGACCCCCACAAGGGCGAGCGAGCTGATGGACATCGCCACCAAGTTCGCCTCTGGCCAGGAGGTGGTTGAGGCCATTTTCCGGAAGGACAAGCAGCCCCAGGGCCGCCCACCGGAAGATGCTCCTGAGGCGTCAACTCAGCGCGGCGCAAAGAAAAAGGGCAAGAAGAAGTCGCAAGCGAAACGCGACGCCGCCGACGCGGACCTTGTCGTCGCCGCCGAGTACAAGAACCCTCGGAAACCTCCCAGAGGTGCCAACCTCTTCGATAAGATGCTCAAGGAGCCGTGCCCCTATCATCAGGGGCCCATTAAGCACACCCTCGAGGAGTGTGCCATGCTTCGACGACACTTCCACAAGGCCGGGCCACCCGCGGAGGGTGGCAAGGCCCTTGACGACGCAAAGGAGGAAGATCACAAGGCAGGAGGGTTTCCCGAGATCCGCGACTGCTTCATGATCTACGGCGGGCAAGTGGCGAACGCCTCGGCTCGACACCGCAAGCAAGAGCGTCGGGAGGTCTGCTCGGTAAAGGTGGCGGCACCAGTCTACCTAGACTGGTCCGACAAGCCCATCACCTTCGACCAGGCCGACCATCCAGACTACGTGCCGAGCCCAGGGAGATACCCACTCGTTGTCGACCCCATCATCGGCGACGTCAGGCTCACCAAGGTCCTCATGGACGGAGGCAGCGGCCTCAACATCATCTACGCCGAGACCCTCGGGCTCCTGCAGATTGATCTGTCCTCGGTCCGGACGGGCGCTGCACCTTTCCACAGGATCATCCCCGGGAAGCGCGTCCAACCCCTCGGATGACTCGATCTACCCGTCTGCTTCGGGACGCCCTCCAACTTTCGAAGGAGACCCTCACGTTCGAGGTGGTCGGGTTTCGAGGAACCTACCATGCGGTACTGGGAAGGCCATGCTACGCCAAGTTCATGGTCGTCCCCAACTACACCTACCTCAAGCTCAAGATGTCGGGCCCCAACGGGGTCATCACCGTCGGGCCCACGTACCAACACGCGTACGAATGCGATGTGGAGTGCGTGGAGTACGCCGAGGCCCTTGCCGAATCTGAGGCCCTCATCGCTGACCTGGAGAGCCTCTCTAGGGAGGCGCCCGACGTGAAGCGCCACGCCGGTAGCTTCGAACCAGCGGAGACGGTCAAGTCCGTCCCCCTCGACCCCTTCAACGACGCCTCCAAGCAGATCCGGATCGATTCCGAGCTCGACCCCAAATAGGAAGCAGTGCTCGTCGACTTTCTCCGTGCAAACGCCGACGTTTTCGCGTGGAGTCCCTCGGACATGCCCGGCATACCGAGGGAAGTCGCCGAGCACTCTCTAGATATTCGAGCTGGGGCCCGACCCGTGAAGCAACCTCTGCGCCGATTCGACGAAGAAAAGCGCAGAGCCATAGGCGAGGAGATCCACAAGCTACTGGCGGCAGGGTTCATCAAAGAGGTATTCCATCCCGAATGGCTTGCCAACCCTGTGCTAGTGAGAAAGAAAGGGGGGAAATGGCGGATGTGTGTAGACTACACTGGTCTAAACAAAGCATGTCCGAAGGTTCCCTACCCTCTGCCTCGCATCGATCAGATCGTGGATTCCACTGCTGGGTGCGAAACCCTGTCTTTCCTCGATGCCTACTCAGGGTATCACCAGATCAAGATGAAAGAGTCCGACTAGCTCGCGACTTCTTTCATCACACCCTTCGGCATGTACTGCTATGTTACAATGTCGTTTGGTTTGAGGAATGCGGGGGCAACGTACCAGCGATGCGTGAACCATGTGTTTGGCGAACACATCAGCCGAACGGTCGAGGCCTACGTCGATGACATCGTAGTCAAGACGAGGAAGGCCTCCGACCTCCTTTCCGACCTTGAAGTGACATTCCGATGTCTCAAGGCGAAAGGCGTGAAGCTTAATCCTAAAAATTGTGTCTTCGGGGTCCCCCGAGGCATGCTCTTGGGGTTCATCGTCTTCGAGCGGGGCATCGAAGCCAACCCGGAGAAGATTGCAACCATCACCAGCATGGGGCCAATTAAGGACTTGAAAGGCGTACAGAGGGTCATGGGATGTCTCGCGGCCCTAAGCCGCTTCATCTCCCGCCTCGGCGAAAGAGGTCTGTCTCTGTACCGCCTCTTAAGGAAGGCCGAGTGCTTCGTTTGGACTCCCGAGGCCGAGGAAGCCCTCGGGAACCTGAAGGCGCTCCTCACGAACGCGCCCATCTTGGTGCCCCCTGCTGCCGGAGAAGCCCTCTTGATCTACGTCGCCGCAACCACCCAGGTGGTTAGCGTCGCGATCGTGGTTGAGAGACGAGAAGAAGGGCATGCATTGCCCGTTCAGAGGCCAGTCTACTTCATCAGTGAGGTACTGTCCGAGACCAAGATCCGCTACCCACAAATCCAGAAGCTACTGTACGCGGTGATCCTGACACGGCGGAAGTTGCGACACTACTTCGAGTCTCATCCGGTGACTGTGGTGTCATCCTTCCCCCTGGGAGAGATCATCCAGTCCCGAGAGGCTTCGGGTAGAATTGCGAAGTGGGCGATGGAGATCATGGGCGAGACAATCTCGTTCGCCCCTCGGAAGGCCATCAAGTCCCAGGTCTTGGCGGACTTCGTGGCTGAATGGGCCGACACCCAGCTCCCGACGGCTCCGATCCAACCGGAGCTCTGGACCATGTTTTTCGACGGGTCGCTGATGAAGACAGGGGCCGGTGTGGGCCTCCTCTTCGTCTCGCCCCTCGGGAAGCACCTACGCTATGTGCTACACCTCCATTTCCCGGCGTCCAACAATGTGGCAGAGTACGAGGCTCTGGTAAACGGGTTGCGAATCGCCATCGAGCTAGGGGTCCGACGCCTCGACGCTCGCGGTGACTCGCAGCTCGTCATCGACCAAGTCATGAAGAACTCCCACTGCCGTGACCCGAAGATGGAAGCCTACTGCGATGAGGTTCGGCGCCTGGAAGACAAGTTCTACGGGCTCGAGCTCAACCACATCGCCCGACGCTACAACGAGACTGCGGACGAGCTGGCTAAAATAGCCTCGGGACGAACAACAGTTCCCCCGGACGTATTCTCCCGAGACCTGCATCAACCCTCCGTCAAGACCGAGGACACGCCCGAGCCCGAGGCACCTTCGGCTCAGTCCGAGGTACCCTCGGCACAGTCCGAGGTACCCTCGGCTCAGCCCGAGGTACCCTCGGCCCCCGAGGGTGAGGCACTGCGCGTCGAGGGGGAGCAGAGCGAGGTCACGCCTAATCAAAGCTGGCAGACCCCGTACCTGCAATATCTCCACCGAGGAGAGCTACCCCTCGACCAAGCCGAAGCTCGGCGAGTGGTGCGGCGCGCCAAGTCATTCGTCTTGCTGGGAGATGGGAAGGAGCTCTACCACCACAGCCCCTCAGGCATCCTCCAGCGATGCATTTCCAGCGCCGAAGGCCAGGAGCTCTTGCAAGAGATACACTCGGGGGCTTGCGGCCATCACGCAGCACCTCGAACCCTCATTGGAAACGCCTTCCGACAAGGATTCTACTGGCCGACGGCGGTGGCCGACGCTACTAGAATTGTCCGCACCTGCGAAGGGTGTCAGTTCTATGCAAGGCAGACCCACCTGCCCGCTCAAGCTCTGCAAACAATACCCATCACCTGGCCGTTTGCTGTGTGGGGTCTGGACCTAGTCGGCCCCTTGCAGAAGGCACCCGGGGGCTACACGCACCTGTTGGTCGCCATCGACAAATTCTCCAAGTGGATCGAGGTCCGACCCCTGAACAGCATCAGGTCCGAATAGGCGGTGGCGTTCTTCACCAACATCATCCATCGCTTTAGGGTCCCGAACTCCATCATCACCGACAACGGTACCCAGTTCACCGGCAGAAAGTTCCTGGACTTCTGCGAGGATCACCACATCTGGGTAGACTGGGCTACCGTGGCTCACCCCATGACGAATGGGCAAGTGGAGCGGGCTAATGGCATGATCCTGCAAGGACTCAAGCCTCGGATCTACAACGACCTCAGCAAGTTCGGCAAGCGGTGGATGAAGGAACTCCCCTCGGTGATCTGGAGTCTGAGGACAACGCCGAGCCAAGCCACAGGCTTCACACCGTTCTTTCTAGTCTATGGGGCCGAGGCCATCTTGCCCACAGACTTAGAATACGGTTCCCCAAGGGCGAGGGCCTACACCGACCAAAGCAACCGAGCCAACCGAGAAGACTCACTGGACCAGCTGGAGGAGGCTCGGGACATGGCCTTACTACACTCGGCGCGGTACCAGCAGTCCCTGCAACGCTACCACGCCCGAGGGGTTCGGTCCTGAGACCTCCAGGTGGGCGACCTGGTGCTTTGGCTGCGGCAAGACGCCCGAGGGCGGCACAAACTCACGCCTCCCTTGGAAGGGCCGTTCGTCATCGCCAAGGTTCTGAAGCCTGGAATGTACAAGCTGGCCAACAGCCAAGGCGAGGTCTACGGCAACGCTTGGAACATCCAACAGCTACGTCGCTTCTACCCTTAAGATGCTTTCAAGTTGCTCGTATACCTCATTCACACACCAAGTCTGGTCGTCAAGGAAGGGTCGGCCTTGCCTCGGCAAAGCCCGACCCTCCCTCGGGGGCTAGAAGGGAGCAACCCCCTCTGCGTCAAAATTTTCCTCGAAAAAAGAAAAAAAAATCTTTTCTGCCAGAATGCTTTTCGTGCTCCTCGACTACTTCAAAAGTGGATCCTGAAAACGGCGGAGAACACGTAAGCAGCCAAGGCTGACCGAGCCGAGGGACTCCTACGCCTCCGGGATACGGATACCTCACTCATCACCTTCTGCGATAAGTAACTCGCGCTCGGATAAGTGACTCCACGGACCGAACAAGTCTTCATGCTCGAGAGCTCCTCTGCCGAAATGATTTTTCGGGCCTTCTCGACTGCGTCGGTAACAGAACCCTATGGACGAGTAAGAGTGCGCGTAAGCGGCAAGGCCGACCGAGCCAAGGGATTCCTACGCCTCCGGGATACGGATACCTCACTCATCACCTTCCGCGAAAAGCAACTCTCGCCCGCACAAACAATTATGTTACCGACAAATGAGCCCGGATACTCGAAACAAGAGGAAAAGAAACGCAGCTTTACAACACGACGACGGTGTGTTTAGGCCTCGGCGACCGCAGAAAACATACACACACTACAAGACAACCTGATCCTGCAGGCTCGGACGTCGACAGCCGAAGGGGGCAGCAGCACCCTCGGCATCAACTACACCTTCGGCGGGGTCTAACCTAGCCTCGGACGGCGATGCAGTCGAAGGGCCCCCACTCTGAAGGACGACATCAGCACCACACCCGGGCCATCGCCGCCAGGGTCTTCTTCGAGAATCCGGCCCGAGCAGGCGGCTCGGCCGGCCACCCCGAGGCCTCGGCCAGCTGTCCCCCAAAGACATCAGCTCGGCTTGTGGCCTCGGTAGCTCAACTCCGGCATCGGTTCCACCAGCGGACGACCCGGCCAGGCTCTGGCCGACCCCACCTCTTTTTCGAAGCCAACTCTGCCTCCGTCCGTGCTGACACCGCTACCTCCGGCTTCGGCTCATCGAAGGGCGGCCGAGGGGTTTCCTTTAACTAAGCAAGAGGGGCCTCAGACATCAAGGCCGACCGAGCCGAGGGACTCCTACGCCTCCGGGATACGGATACCTCACTCGTCACCTTTGCACGAGGCAACTCACGCTCGGTAAAGCGGTTCAGACAATTGACAAGGCGAGTCTTAGTGCTCGAAATAAAGAAAAAATATGGCTCCGTGCCGAAAATACATACATGTTCAGGCCTCGACAGCCACAATGAACAAAACACCGGCACTCAAGGTGCCATTACAAACGGAACTCCGGTTCCGTCTCTGCGGGTACGAACAACCCCACAAGATTGGGGAACCCGCGGAGCAATTGAGGGCCGACGGGTGGCTCGCCGCCGCCCGATCCGGCAACAGCGACAACGACCTCCGCCCCGGGCAACGGAGCAGCTTCAGCAACGGCTTCGGGGCGGGTGCTACGGCAGGGGGACTCTCGTTCACCGAGGACGAGAACCAGCCATTAGGGTTACCGGCCCACACGAAGGCAACCCCCCACTCGGTGCGCCCCTCCGCCTCAGCTTGGATGACAAAAATCCTTGAAGCTGAGGGCGGGGCGGAGGCCGCAGTCTGGCTCGCTTCCCTCCACCAAACTGCCCATTGGTGGGGGAGTGCAGCCGGGCTACCTGACGAAAATCCTTGAAGCCGAACGCTGGCTGAAAGGTACCAACTTCCACAAAGTCGTGCTCCTCCGACGACAAGACGGAAGGATTGCGGGCGTCCCCCGCCCGGGGGCTCGGAAGGTGGAAAGACACGACGCATGAGGGGAGCGCGAAGACATGGTTGCCCTCCAAGGGGGTCGCCCCCCTTTTAAAGGCAACTCTCCCCACTTGCGTCCTCAACCGTCGCGGGTTGAGTCTTCTCCAACACGCTCCAAGATTCTCCCCCCACGGCGCGGGGGCTGGGTCCCACGCGTCACGCAAGCCGGTCCAGGGGAGAAGAAGCCAAACCGCCGTGCGCGCGGTGCATGCAACCACCTGGCGGTTACAAGCACTCCTCCACTTTCGCCGAGACCAGTGGGTGAAAGGGCAGATAGCCATGCAGGCGGAATGCAACCATGCCAAGTGGGCGCGCCCCTTCGACTCCAACACGCCCAGCATGGAGGTCCAGGCCCACGCGTCATGCAACCGGCGCGCCGGTTGCTACGTGTGAGCAACTGCACCGCCACTCACGCCACTACCGCGCCTCCTCGACTGCGGAGTCAATACCGTGACTCGAGGCAACCCTGCAGTGCTAGCCGAGCGCGACGGTCAAAAGCGGTCAAAAATGGGCCGGCAGTAATGGCGGAGACAGGCGGGTAGCAGCAGCGGTCGCGTCATCAGCCAAGCTCACGTCCCATCCAGGGGCAGCGAGGGAGCCCTCTCTCACGGCGTGAAGACGGCGCGCCCGTGATCCGTTCCTCGAACGGCACGCACACGCGCAACGACCGCCTCGCGAACCACTTGCCCTGTCGCATTAACTCCGCGACGGGATAGGCGGCGCCTCAGGCGGGAGAAGCAAGCGACGCTTCGCCTTCGCCATAATGACCGCGTCGAAAGAGGTACGCCACGTTATTCGACTTCGCATCCTTTTCCTTTCCCCCTTCCTCTCTCTTACAACAGGGACCGGGAAAGGGGGATACCCCGAAAAGGACCCTTCTCCGAGAAGGAAACAGGCTCCGAGCCTCCCTACTGATCAGAGGTTCGAAGGCCGGCCCCTCGGAGGGGTTCAACGGCCGCCTCAGGTCGATTGGGTTCTGCGCCCACTACTGGTCAGAGGTTCGATGGCCAGCCCCTCAAAGGGTTCAACGGCCGCCTCAGGCCACTCGGGCTCCGCGCCCACTACTGATCAGGGGTTCGTAGGCTGGCCCTCGAATGGTTCACAGTCGCCTCAGACACAGAGCGAGGGATGACCAAGGGTACGTTCGATACATAACCAAGGCTCGGGCTACGCTCCCAAGATACCCTAGGACATTTCTGAGACCGGCGAGAACAATCTTGTAACGGAATCCCATCAAAGGGAGGCATCGAGCCCTCGGACCCCGTCGACAGGGGACCGGGTCCGACAGATCACCCGCAGGTACTTTTGGGCGCGCCTCTGGGCCTCTAGCCGACCCCTATCAAATGGGGCACGGACGTCCGCTCGGATTACCCGCCAGCAGCTCACCGGAGACACCATGTTCGGCGCCACCCGAGAGCAACATGGCGCTTTCCCCCCCTCCTTCTTGCGGAAAGGCGACGCAGGGGCGTATGTAAAAAAGTCGAGTCTGTCCCTGATCGTCCTCTCGCCCTGTGCAGAGGCTCGGGGGCTGCTCTCGCAAATCCAGCTCCGGCCAAACCGTTGACAGCGTCAACATACTAGCCCGAGAACTTGGGACCCGACCGTGCACCCGGGCTATGGCCAGCTCGCATGAGGGAACACCCAGACCAGCCGAAGTGTTGCGAAACACACTCAGACCTCGAAGGAGTAAAACTACTCCTCCGAGGCCTCGGGGGCTACACCCGGCGGGTGCGCTCGCGCGCACCCACCGGAACAGAATGCAACCAAGGAAGGCTGGTCCCCTTGCAAAAAAGTGCGACAAAAGCCTCCAAGCGAGTATTAGTACTCCCTTGGAGGCTCGGGGGCTACTGTCGGGGACCATAATTAGGGGTACCCTCAAGGCCCCTAAATCTTAGCTGGTAACCCCCATCAGCACAAAGCTGCAAAGGCATGATGGGTGCGATTAAGTCAAGGATCGGTCCGTTCTAGGGACACGATCGTGCCACGCCCGAGCCTAGCCTCGGGCAAGGGAAGCCGACCCCGGAGAACCTACGTCTCGCCCGAGGACCCCCTCCAGCAACGGGCACACTATCGGCTCGCCCGAGGCCCAGTCTTCACCAAGAAGCAACCTTGGCCACATCGCCACGCCGACCGACCAAATCGCAGGGGCATTTAATGCAAAGGTGGCCTGACACCTTTATCCTGACACTCGCCCTCCAGTCGACAGAGCCGAAGTGACCGCAGTCACTTCGCCGCTCTACTGACCGGTCTGACAAGAGGATAGCGCCGCCTGCGCCGCTCCGACTGCTGAGCCACCCGATAGAGTGAGGCTGACAGCAGCCAAGGCCGGCCTCGGGCGCCATAGGAAACTCCGCCTCGCCCGACCCAGGGCTTGGACAAGGGCTTAGCCCCGGAAGACGGCGAACTCCGCCTCGCCCGACCCCAGGGCTCGGACACGGGCTCAGCCCCTGAAGACGGCGAACTCCGCTCCGCCCGACCCCAGGGCTCGGACATGGGCTCAGCCCCGGAAGACGGCGAACTCCGCTCCGTCCGACTCCAGGGCTCGGACATGGGCTCAGCCCCGGAAGACGACGAACTCCGCTCCGCCCGACCCAGGGCTCGGACACGGGCTCAGCCCCGGAAGACGGCGAACTCCGCTCCGCCCGACCCCAGGGCTCGGACATGGGCTCAGCCCCGGAAGACAACGAACTCCGCCTCGCCCGACCCAGGGCTCGGACTCGGGCTCAGCCTCGGAAGACTACGAACTCCGCCTCGCCCGACCCTAGGGCTCGGACATGGGCTCAGCCCCGGAAGACGACGAACTCCGCCTCGCCCGACCCCAAGGCTCAGACTCGGGCTCAGCCCCGGAAGACGGCGAACTCCGCCTCGCCCGACCCGGGGGCTCGACCTCGACCTCGACCTCGGAGGAGCCTCCACCTCGCCCAGCCTAGGGCATGGACCGACCACATCAACAGGAAGCGGTATCATCATCCTACCCCGAGCTGACTCAGGCTACGAGGAACCAGACCGGCGTCCCATCTGGCTCGCTCCACCACGCGAGTAATGATGGCGCCCCGCATGCCCTGTGACGACGGCGGCTCCCAGCCCCCTTACGGAAGCAAGAGGACGTCAGCAAGGACTCGACAGCCCCAACAACTGTCCTTCGTCAGGCTCTAGCACTCCTCCGACGGCCATGACACCACGCGAACCGGGTGCCAAGACCCCTCCGGCTGCCACGACGGCATGTACTTAGGGCGCTAGCTCTCCACTGCTAGACACGTTAGCACATTGCTACACTCCCCATTGTACACCTGGACCCTCTCCTTACGACTATAAAAGGGAGGACCAGGGCCCTCTTACAGAGGGTTGGCCCACGCGGAGACGAACGGGACAGCGCTCGCTCAAGGCCGCTCGCTCCCACTCCCGCGTGGACGCTTGTATCCCCCTACTGCAAGTGCACCTGACTCAGGCGCGGGGCTAACGCGAAGGCCGCGGGTTCCAATCTCTCACGCCTGCCTCCCTCCGACTGCTACCTTTCCCCCCTTCGCGTTCCGCCTTGCGTCGACCCATCTGGACTGGGGCACGCAGCGACATTTCACTCGTCGGTCCAGGGACCCCCCGGGTTTCGAAACACCGACAAATACTGAGCAACGCCTTAAGGGCGCAAAAGAATGCCGAAGACGAGAGCTGCACTATTGCTCTCAACAACCTTCAAACAGAGGTTATTAAGCTAAGGAACGAAGCTTTGGAAAAAGATAAAATTTTACTTACATTGGTAGACAAGGTGAAGGGGGATGAAGCTAACTACAAGATCCAATCTGAAATCCAAAGGAACGAGATTGAAAACCTCCAAAAGCAACTGGCCGAAGCCAAATTGAAATGCGCTATTGCCGAAGCTGACCGAGATGCCAGTGATTACTGGAAAAATTATTGGGAGAAAACAGTTGTAGAACTTCGCTCCTCAAAAGAAAGATGTTATGAAAAATCTATAGAATGTGTGGAAAAGATAAAATCTAGCTTCGCCAAAGTTGGCGCATATTCAAGTGAAGACAACTTCGTACGGGACGATCCCGAAGGGCCGATTGAGTGGATCAGCAGCGAGGCCAAAGCCTTTGAGGAGATTTTAAATGACCGTGGAGACGTATGTGCCTTCTCAGGTGCTAGGGGAATTGCTGCTATTTTGGAGAAGTCAAGTTGTGATCATGTGAAAGGTTTGGCCCAAGCCGAAGCTGCTTTATCTATTGACGACACGAAAGACCCCTCGGCCGAAGCGAGCTTAGTTGGTGGAAAATTCTTTAGTGACATCTGGGAAAACGGCGGCCGAGGGATGGCCCACAAAATAATAAAAAAGAGCGAAAAAGATACTCACGGTGCAAGGGAAGCAACGAAGGCAACTGAAGAAGCTGCGGAACTCGAAAGGCGGATAGGTATTGCTTAATAGCTTTTGACTTTATTTTCTATTTTTGTGCCTTCAAACTTATTTACGTTTTCTGCCGCAGCTGAACTATCTCCTCCCCCAGAACCCTTCGAGTCCTTGACGGAGCCAGAGGCAAAGGAACCAGCAGAAATTATTAAAACGGCCGAAAGCATTTTGGACGAAGTCGTTACTCAACTATTGACCGAAGCTGCAGACAAAGTTTTGAAGGAAGAATAATAAATATTGTAAAAACATTGTTAGAATACCAATGTAACATTTACTAGACTATGCTTGTAATATTTTGCGCTCATGAGTTTTTAATGTAATGTATAAATGGCTTTGTAATTCATTTCTTTGCGATGCATGAAACTTTTATTGTACATACCGTTTTTGAGCCTTCGGCGAAAAAACACCTTCCCTTCTTTTCATGCTTCGTAAAGAAGAGTTTTTATGCTTCGTGAAAAATCCTCCAATCATCGCAGAGACATCAATGCTTCGTGAATAACAGACTTCCTTCCTCGATACCAGAGTACTTCATAAAAAATGCTTCAAGCGTCACCATAACACTGGTGCTTCGTCAACAATAAACTTTTTCCTCCACTTCAGAGCTGACAAAGCTGTATTTCTTCGAAACTTATTTTGTGCCTTAGCACAATTTCACTTTTTTGAAGCATTCTCCGAAGGTCAACATTGTATCCCCTTCTTGTGCCATTGATGCAATATGATGTATGATGTTATGTTATGCGAATGATGTGATGATGTTATGCTATGCAAAATGATATTTGTGCCGAAGATACACACACACCCCCATAGCAGGATACACAATCTCTTTGCCGTTTATTTTTCGGCTTCACCGCTTATTTTTTGGTGTATCAGTGCTGACTTTTCGCTGTAAGTTCTGCATTCCCTTAGAAACGTCTTTTGAACTTCTTCGCCTTCTATTTTGGTGGTATTCACGTTGACTTTTCGCGCTTCACCTTATATTTCGGCGGAATCAGCGTTGACTTTTCGCTGTAAGCTCTGCATTCCCTTTGGAACGACTTTTGAGCAGAAAACTTACACTGCGCTCCCTTAGGAACGACTTTTGGTAGCTTCAGCAAACTTACGCTGCGTTCAGTAGAACGACTTTTTGTAGCTTCGAAGATACTTGTGACTTAAGAATGGCTTTTTGTGCCTCGGCGACTTTTTGGACTCCATAAGTATGTGGAGAAGATATATTTTCGCTATGGCAAAAATGAAGCTATTACAAGGAATTGAAAACGACAAGAAAACTAAGTTTTCAACAACTGTTCCTTAGTAAGAAATAGAATGACAATGAATGTAAAAACTGATTCAGGGGTAGGATATCTCTTAGTAGATATGCTTCGACTCTGGCACAGTACTGTTGATTGTGCGAGCTTTGGACTCCTCCCTGAAGTCTCTCTGCTGATGGGTCTACTGACTCCCTTCTGGCTGTTGGCCGTGTGAATATGCAGGTTGTGGTGGTGGCGGAGGTGGGAGTTGTGGCCAGGATGCCTGTGGCTGACTAGCCGAAGCAACAGACGCTGCAGGATGGTTACCTACATACTCTGGTATGTAGGGTGAGTGATACGAAGCAGTATGCATGACCTGCTTCGACTGGTTCTGCTGAGTTGCAGCTTCTGCTATTTCCTTCTGTTTCTGAATGGAGACATGGCACATCCTTGTAGTGTGGCCCTTGTCCTCACCGCAGAATAAGCAATAAATTTTCCTGGGCTGATCCCCAAACCTTCCTCTGAAGCCCCTGGCGCCTCTGCCCCTTGGAGCTGACGACCGAGGATAGCTTTGTTGCTGCCCCAAAGCTTGCGAGGAATATTGTGGCCTCTGTTGCTGACTTCCTCTGTCGTCATTCTGGGTGGAATGAATTGATCTGACATGCCTTGGGTGGATTCTCCCTCCGAAGCCTCTGGTCATTTCGGAGAACCTGTAAGCTTCCTCCCTTCTTTGACGAAAGTCATTATCAGCGCGGATGTATTCATCCATCTTTTGAAGCAATTTCTCTAGGGTCTGAGGGGGTTTCCTGGAGAAGTATTGGGCCGTAGGTCCTGGCCAAAGCCCCTTGATCATGGCCTCAATGACAATTTCATTGGGCACTGTTGGTGCTTGTGCCCTCAGACGCAAGAACCTTCGGACATACGCCTGGAGGTATTATTCGTGATCTTGTGTGCACTGGAACAAAGCTTGAGTGGTAATCGGCTTCGTCTGGAACCCTTGGAAACTGGTGATCAGCATGTCCTTCAGCTTCTGCCATGATGTAATTGTTCCTGGTCGAAGAGAGGAGTACCAGGTTGCGCAACATTCTTGACTACCATGACGAAAGATTTCGCCATGACTACAGTATTGCCTCCATATGAAGATATGGTTGCTTCGTAGCTCATTAGAAACTGCTTCATATCTGAGTGCCCGTCGTACATGGGGAGCTAGGGTGGCTTGTAAGATGAGGGCCAAGGTGTAGCCTGCAGTTCTGCTGACAGAGGAGAAGCATCATCAAAAGCAAAATTTTCATGATGGAAATCCTCGTACCATTCATCCTCGTTGAAGAAGCCTTCTTGATGAAGCCCCCTATGTTGAGGCCTTCGCTATTGCTCATCTTGAGCAAGATGGCGTACTTCTTCAGTAGCTTCGTCAATCTGCCTCTGAAGGTCGGCTAGTCGAGCCATCTTCTCCTTCTTCCTTTGTACTTGTTGATGAAGCATCTCCATGTTTCTGATTTCTTGGTCCAACTCGTCCTCCTGGGGTGTTGGACTAGTGGCCTTCCTCTTCTGGCTTCAGGCCTCTCGAAGAGAAAAGGTCTCCTGGTTTGGGTCCAGCGGCTGCAGAGCGGCAGCCCCTGTCACTGAAGCTTTCTTCGGTGGCATGACGAAGGTCAATGCTTGCCGAAGGTGGTCGAAAAGAGTTCACCGGAGGTGGGCGCCAATGTTGAGGACTTGTTCTCAAATGCTATGAGTTAAGAACAAGACAACACGAAAAATGTTAAACGTTAAAGTCCTTCGTCCTTTGAAGCATTATTTCCCTTGGGATATAATGATCTTCGGACGAAGGTTATGAAGGACATACCTTCATCAGCATAACATATAATGATGAAGAAGGAATGATACGAAATATAAAATAATATAAACAATCATGTATTATTATCAACTCATTTCTATTTTACTATTATAGAGAATAGAAATAAAATCAAATTACAAATGTACCTTCGGCTTGAAAGAAGGTAAAAGTACAAGCGTGACGCAAAAGCAAATGCCAAGTCAGCGTGAACAGTACGGGAGTACTGTTCATCTATTTATAGGCACGGGACGCAGCCCATGTAAAATTACACCCGTGCCCTTTACATTTGCTAATGACTCTACAGTAACCCATCGAGGTCTGAATAGCCTTTTCCTTTTTAAGTCAGTTTCTTTTTCTGCTATCATGCCAAAGCTCTCCTGCACATAGCTTCGGCTCTGCGCCCACCTTCGTATCCTTTGTGCTTCTTCACACTGTGGTTCTGATCCAAGCACAAAGGTACTTGTTCATGTATTATTGTAGCATCCCAAAAATTCAAATTATGAAATTTTCTCAAACTTGCCCTAAATTCAAAATGAATTTCAAATTTCATTTCAAAATGTTTGTTTACAAGTTGATATCAACAAATAAAATTATAGTGGTCTATATTCTCTCTAAAATCTCCTCAAAATATCCTACAAATATTTCCCCAGTGATCACCCTCAAACTCTTTCAGAAATACTGTCCAAATATTCCACCGATATATCTCCAAGTATTTTCTTCCTGAGAAATACCTTCAGAATCATTTTTCAAGTCCCTACAAATATTTTCTCCATAACTTTCCTCATGCTCATACGTATACGTATGCCTCTGGTGTCATACGGTGAGCTCTACAAGCTAATTACACTCATATAAGACAAATCCATGCTAATCTCCCACTAATCCTCTCATCCTCCCACTAATCCCCTCATCCCTCCCCCTAATCCCCCCACCATGGCTATAAATAGAGGGGCAAGGGCCTCCTCTCATCCCACCCCAAGCCATTTCATGGCAACTCCCTCCCCCCCCCACACCCACACGCCCACTCCCACTCAACCTTCCACACAAGCACACACTAGCACAAGGATCGTTCGATCGTTCTTCGATCGTTCGTCCCCCTGTTCTTAGTTTGTTCGTTCGTTCGTCCGATCGTTCG
The DNA here is from genome assembly GCA_029449295.1 of Zea luxurians. Taxonomy (NCBI): domain Eukaryota; kingdom Viridiplantae; phylum Streptophyta; class Magnoliopsida; order Poales; family Poaceae; genus Zea; species Zea luxurians. The sequence continues at coordinate 4,903,238 of JAOPSE010000090.1, forward strand.
ATCGTTCGTCCGATCGTTCATGGTTCGTTCGTCCGTTCGTCCGATCGTTCGATTGTTCGTCCGTTCGTTCGTCCAAATAATCCTTTTCCTGCCGTTATGCTGCCAAAATTCCGATCGTTCGTTCGTTCGATCATTCGATCGTTCATCGTTCGTTCATAGTTCCTATTCATCGTTCATCGTTCGTTCATCATTACTTTTTACCGTTACTATTTACTGTTACTATTTACCATTACTTTTTACCGTTACTATTTACCGATTACTTTTTACTGTTACTATTTACCGATTACTTTTTACCGTTACTTTTTACCGTTACTATTTACCGTTACTTTTTACCGTTACTATTTACCGTTACTATTTACCGTTACTTTTTACCGTTACTATTTACCGTATCTTTTTACCGTTACTTTTTACCGTTACTATTTACCATTACTTTTTAACGTTACTATTTACCGTTACTATTCACCGTTACTATTCATCGATCATCCGATCACCCCAAATTTCAACTACTCATCCATCATGCTGTCCAGTCCACCTAAGACCAGCCAGACCCATATTCCAGTTATACAAACTCCGGTGACTGTGATTTTCCTTCCAGTGGGAACTTCCCATCTGGTCACCCATCCTAGGTTTCTCCAAGTTGAGCACGCTTAACTTAAGATTCCTTCGAACCAGCCTTCCAAACTCAGATTCCAATAATTCTCGTTTCTAAATTCTTATCAAACTATTCCCTATCCAACCATGCCATCCCTTAAGCATGGTTCATGTTCCAGAAAAATCCCAAAATACTCTCGTCCCATATTCTGCCTATAACTCTCCTGTTCATATTAAGTCAGACGATTCATTCGTCACTATTCTCACCAACAGTGAACTTCACTGTGCTACACCACATACACCCAGCTATAAATACACCCAGCTACCCTCTCCCTCTCCACACACACTCAACACCCTCAGCCAAGGCAAACACCCCACCCACTCAGTTACTCTGCTCTGCCGGCTACACGCATAGTGTCGCTTCGTCTCCAGTCCACCCTCCTGGTAAGCACCTTCGCTCCACCACCAGCAGTATCTCAACACCACATGACACATATTCTACTCAAGACTCTACCCATCCATATATCACTATTCTGACCACTATACTAAATATTTGTTGGTATACTTGTTGGTTTGTATGTTTGCTTGTTCATGTTGCATAGTTATCGGAGCGTTCGTGCCGTCTCGTGGAGGCCAGATCTACAAGTCTACGCTAGGCAGTGGAGCTAGAAGCCAGTTCCGCGAGCTCCTCTTTCCCCTTCGCCGGATAAGCACGACAAGCTCACTGGATCCCTTTGATGCATAAATTACCTATGATTTTTCAACCACAACCCTCAGCCTGTTATTTTATGCATGATATGATTTTGAGACAAGTTATTATGGCCACCCAGCCGCTTGCCGCAATCAATCCCTGATATATTTGTTACAAATGATTTGAGGAAAGGTGTGAGTTTTCAAAAGAAAATGCTTTTCAAAATGTGTATGATGAAGGGTTTTCACCCTTATCACCTTGTGAGTGGGATAATCAGGGACTCCCTGGTTTAGGGGAGGGCCTAAGGTGATGGCTCAGCTGGTTTAGGCGTGAGCAGAAGGATTGTCCCCTCGTATAAGGACCGATTTGTCATCTTTCACTACCTGTACTCATGATAAGTACAACCACTCGAGACTGTGTGGGCAGTCACTCAATCTGAACTCGTATGGTCCAACCCCAGGGTTATGAAGGCTAGGGAGCACCGGGAGGATAAGGAGGGGGAATGTTTTGTCCGGTTTGGACATGGTGGTGGCCTGACTCCTTCTGGATAATCGTTAAGGTTAGGACGTGCAGGGAAAGAAAGAGATTCGGATTCGGATCTCACTGATCATGAGATCGTAGAGCCGGACTAGTGGGTAAAGTGTACACCTCTGCGCAGAGTTTGAAAACCTATTAGAATAGTCCGTGTCCACTGGAATGGACGAGTCTGGTATGGTATGGCAATTAATGTTTTGTTTTCAAAAAGGGGTGTGTTTGAGAAAAATGGTTTTTTTAAAAGGTCCGGCGGTTTAGCCGTGAGCTATGGTGGACGGGAAGTCCAGTAGCTATTTTTGAAAAGGAAAACCAGTGGGAAACTGCTGAGATACCTGGATGGTTTAGTCCAGGGGATTTTGTTATAATACTGAAAAACTTCCTACTCCTTTTGGAGAGGATGCGCTTTGCAAAATACAAAATGTTTTTCAAAACAACCCTGCATAAAATATTGCTGTTTCTGCAAAATATCCTGAGCTCCACATATTCCATGCATTATATCTGATTTCCCCATTCCGTGGGTGAAGGTGGGCTGCTGAGTACGTTTGTACTCACCCTTGCTTATTTATTTTTTTTCAGAAAAAGGAGATCGGGTAAGAGTTACGACTGTTCCCAACCTTGCCTGTGGCTGTTGGACCGCTGATTTGCTTCGCTGCGTATATCGGGCTGCTTCAGCCCCACTCTGATGTTATATCCCGAGTTGTGGACCAACTCTTAAAGTTGTTCGCCACCTTTATAGGTTTGTCGTTTAAGCAGATCTGTAATCATCTAACGTATAAATGTGTTTACTAGCCTCCTGGGACTAGTAATTGTATCACATTTGAGTCCCAGAGGATTGGGGCGCTTCAGGTGGTATCAGAGCTGTTAGGTTGGCCGCAGGACGTAACCCTTAGCCTGATCCAAAAGTTTTTGAGTCAAAACTATTTTCTAAAAAAAATTCTTGCTCTTATCCCTTCATTTCAAAAATGGTTTCCTCCTTTCCTTCTCTCAGAAGTCAGATGGAGGTTCACTGCCAAACCAGCTTTTGCCAGAATGAAGATGGTTTCCCCAAGTTATTGAGAGCATGCACAGTTCGCCTCGGAATCAGGAGCCAGCCAGAGTATGATGGTCGTGAATTCGTCGAGCATGGCACAGAGAAATGTGTCGTGACTGTGTACATTGGATCTAGTCCGCACCATGTGGAATGGAGTGTCACTGCTGCTGGGCACAGATTCAAAGACACCTGCCAAGTCGTCGCTCGCAAGGCATTGAGGACCCTATGTCAGATCTATGAAGAAGAAGTGGCCGACACCCCGCTCAGATTCTTTCCGCCCTTTCAGAGAAACTTTCCCGTTTGGATGGCCAGAATGCATGCATTGGAAGGGAAGCAGCTGCTTGAGGATGACCCCACAATCGTGTACCTCACTGCATACCTGCTCACCCTGGATGCACAGTATGATTTCTTGGCTCGGCACCACCGTCAGATGATTGCCCGAGCAGAAGATGCAGAGAAGCTTAACCGTAAGCTCCATGTGGATCTCACCTCAGCTCAAGCCCGTGTAGCTGCCTTGGAAAGTCGTGAAGCCATTGCTGTTGAAGCCCTGAAGCAAGCTAAGGATGAGCATGTCCAGAAGTTGATGGAGGCCTACTTGGTAACCCATAACCAACGTAGAGCCCTGCGGATCCAAGAGCCCGCTTCATCCAACCTTGTTCAACCCATCAGAGCTGAAGATCCCCAGATTCTTGAAGGTCACCCAGTCTCTATCAGAGGAGATAAGAAGACTTGGGAACTACCGGAAGGAGCCATAGTCTTGGAAGGAATTCCAGTTTTTCCTCAGGCTATGAATAAGCAAGAGCACCCTGAATCCTCCCAAGATCCCCCGCCAGAGTTGTTTGAGCCCCTCACCATGAAGAAGATTCCAGCACCGTCCCTTGAGGTCAAGGAAGAAGCTGCAAGCACCCCGCCAGCATCGCCGCCCTCTGAGGAGCTACAAGAGTCAGTCCCGCTTGAAGAAGAGTTCAACCCCGTCTTGCCATCTCAGTTGCCGCCAGAAGAAGTCATCAACATCAGCTCCCTCTTGACCCATCCAGGAGATGTCTCAGATTGAAGTTGGGTGCCAGCCTTGCTAGAAGAGAAGCTGTCAGGTCTGAAGTTAGTTATGCCCAGTCCTCTGCATGCATTGGGTAGTGAAGTTTTCTTCATTTTGGCTAGAGCCCTGCATGTATGAGAGGTAATCATGTAGACCCGTGTTTTGCAAAACTCTAATCGTGTGGCCCCCTAGGGCATTTCAAAATGAATTTCGCTTGATGTTTTCTCCCCTTTTGAGTGCATATGTGATGCTTTAACGTTAGTGCTCATAAGTTGCATTTAGCATAGTTCTCAATTCAGGAGCCAAGCAATAGTAGTTATGCTTAGCCCCTGAATCTGAGTAGTTCGTGCTTTGGAAAAACTCTATTCTTTCCCTATTCAAAACATTTGATTTGTTTGTGCTTATCATTGCTGAGCTTGTGTGTTTTCTTTTTGTTTTTCTTAAAAAGGTTTTCTCTAAAAACATAGATAACAAATTAGAGCTAATCCTCACCTTATGCTTCCATTCTCATCTTAACCCATCTCAAGAGAAAAGTGCCTTACCCAAGAAGATACCGAGAAGCTTACCCTTGAAGCCTGGAATAAGCTACAGAAGAAACCTATCCAACCGCTCAGTCAAAAGGACCGACTGTGAGAATCAAAGCACTGCCCCTGAGTCAAAGTAAACAGGAAAAGAGGACAAAAGGAGTTATTACCATACAGAGAGGCAAAGATTCTGGGAGCCAGACACCACAAATATCAGGGACCCCACCACTCACCCGTGCTCCCCGCACGTGTGCCCTACCTCCAACCACCGCCCCACGCCCCCTTTGCAGCGCACCCACTGCCACCATTACCGCCAGCAACACCATCCCCCCTCCATCGCACTTGTTGCCTTGTGTCACCTGCTCCATCACCACCACTCCACAACCGAGCACCCCCACTCGCCTATAAAACCCCCACCAGCTCCCTCAACTCCCATCCCAAGCAAAGCACACACCAGATAAAATACCCTCTGCCAAATCGCAAGAAACTCCATTTTCCACTCCCTCGCCCCTAAGATCATAATGCTTGGTGATTCTTGGGTTGAAGACTGTTGTACATGGTTCACAATCTTTGGTTTCCTCCTCTGTATGATGGTAATACTCATCGATAGAATCCTCCAGTGGGAAGAGCAAAGAGAAAGAAAGGGTCAGTGAAAAGAAGATAGTGAAGAGAAGATAAGAAGAAGGTTCTCCCAGAATCAACTCTGTGACAGTAATCTCTCTGCAGCCTGGTCAAGCAGCAACAGCAGAAGAAGGCCCTGTAACACCCTTGTTATGAGGTACTTCAAGGAGTTCAAATCCCCAAGATTCAAGAGATCTACCCTCATTCTTTTTAAGTGGGGTAGTATTTCAGTAAGGTTCCTATGGAGAAAAAGAAGAAGGTCTGTAGCAAGCTTGTGGAGGACCAGATCATTGAAGCATATAAGTTTCTGGATGAGAAGTGGTCACCCAAGTTCCGTTGATGAAGCACTAGAAGACCAATCAAAGAAGAAATCCATGTGGGAGTTCGCGAGAGAAAGGTTGCATGTTGGCATCATTGCTTCTTCAATAAGCTAGCTGCCAAGCGAAAGCTAGAAGCCTGAAGATGATCTTTGATTAGCCAGAATCAGCGTTTGCAATCAGCAACCGGATGCTCCTCAAAGGCCGACTTTTGTTGAAGTTCCATCTCCTCGAAGAGTCTGCAAAGTGAAGATATGTAGCTGAAGTAAAGCTATACCCATAACCCTTCTAAGCCGAATCTCGAGGACGATATTCCTTTTAAGTGGGGTAGATTTGTAGCATCCCAAAAAATTCAAATTATGAAATTTTCTCAAACTTGCCCTAAATTCAAAATGAATTTCAAATTTCATTTCAAAATGTTTGTTTGCGAGTTGATATCAACAAATAAAATTATAGTGGTCTATATTCTCTCTAAAATCTCCTCAAAATATCCTACAAATATTTCCCCAGTGATCACCCTCAAACTCTTTCAGAAATACTGTCCAAATATTCCACCGATATATCTCCAAGTATTTTCTTCCTGAGAAATACCTTCAGAATCATTTTTCAAGTCCCTACAAATATTTTCTCCATAACTTTCCTCATGCTCATACGTATACGTATGCCTCCGGTGTCATACGGTGAGCTCTACAAGCTAATTACACTCATATAAGACAAATCCATGCTAATCTCCCACTAATCCTCTCATCCTCCCACTAATCCCCTCATCCCTCCCCCTAATCCCCCCACCATGGCTATAAATAGAGGGGCAAGGGCCTCCTCTCATCCCACCCCAAGCCATTTCATGGCAACTCCCTTCCCCCCCCCACACCCACACACCCACTCCCACTCCACCTTCCACACAAGCACACACTAGCACAAGGATCGTTCGATCGTTCTTCGATCGTTCGTCCCCCTGTTCTTAGTTTGTTCATTCGTTCGTCCGATCATTCGATCGTTCGTCCGATCGTTCATGGTTCATTCGTCCGTTTGTCCGGTCGTTCGATCGTTCGTCCGTTCGTTCGTCCAAATAATCCTTTTCCTGCCGTTATGCTGCCAAAATTCCGATCGTTCGTTCGTTCGATCATTCGATCGTTCATCGTTCATTCATAGTTCCTATTCATCATTCATCGTTCGTTCATCGTTACTTTTTACCGTTACTTTTTACCGTTACTATTTACCGTTACTTTTTACCGTTACTTTTTACTGTTACTATTTACCGATTACTTTTTACCGTACTTTTTACCGTTACTATTTACCGTTACTATTTACCGATTACTTTTTACCGTTACTTTTTACAGTTACTATTTACCGTTACTTTTTACCGTTACTTTTTACCGTTACTTTTTACCGTTACTTTTTACCGTTACTATTTACCGTTACTATTTACCGTTACTATTTACCATTACTTTTTACCGTTACTTTTTACCGTTACTATTTACCGTAACTATTCACCGTTACTATTCATCGATCATCCGATCACCCCAAATTTCAACTACTCATCCATCATGCTGTCCAGTCCACCTAAGACCAGCCAGACCCATATTCCAGTTATACAAACTCCGGTGACTGTGATTTTCCTTCCAGTGGGAACTTCCCATCTGGTCACCCATCCTAGGTTTCTCCAAGTTGAGCACGCTTAACTTAAGACTCCTTCGAACCAGGCTTCCAAACTTAGATTCCAATAATTCACATTTCTAAATTCTTATCAAACTATTCCCTATCCAACCATGCCATCCCTTAAGCATGGTTCATGTTCCAGAAAAATCCCAAAATACTCTCGTCCCATATTCTGCCTATAACTCTCCTGTTCATATTAAGTCAGACGATTCATTCGTCACTATTCTCACCAAAAGTGAACTTCACTGTGCTACACCACATACACCCAGCTATAAATACACCCAGCTACCCTCTCCCTCTCCACACACACTCAACACCCTCAGCCAAGGCAAACACCCCACCCACTCAGTTACTCTGCTCTGCCGGCTACACGCATAGTGTCGCTTCGTCTCCAGTCCACCCTCCTGGTAAGCACCTTCGCTCCACCACCAGCAGTATCTCAACACCACATGACACATATTCTACTCAAGACTCTACCCATCCATATATCACTATTCTGACCACTATACTAAATATTTGTTGGTATACTTGTTGGTTTGTATGTTTGCTTGTTCATGTTGCATAGTTATCGGAGCATTCATGCTGTCTCGTGGAGGCCAGATCTGCAAGTCTACGCTAGGCAGTGGAGCTAGAAGCCAGTTCCGCGAGCTCCTCTTTCCCCTTCGCCGGATAAGCACGACAAGCTCACTGGATCCCTTTGATGCATAAATTACCTATGATTTTTCAACCATAACCCTCAGCCTGTTATTTTATGCATGATATGATTTTGAGACAAGTTATTATGGCCACCCAGCCGCTTGCCGCAATCAATCCCTGATATATTTGTTACAAATGATTTGAGGAAAGGTGTGAGTTTTCAAAAGAAAATGCTTTTCAAAATGTGTATGATGAAGGGTTTTCACCCTTATCACCTTGTGAGTGGGATAATCAGGGACTCCCTAGTTTAGGGGAGGGCCTAAGGTGATGGCTCAGCTGGTTTAGGCGTGAGCAGAAGGATTGTCCCCTCGTATAAGGACTGGTTTGTCATCTTTCACTACATGTACTCATGATAAGTACAACCACTCGAGACTGTGTGGGCAGTCACTCAATCTAAACTCGTACGGTCCAACCCCAGGGTTATGAAGGCTGGGGAGCACCGGGAGGATAAGGAGGGGGGAATGTTTTGTCCGGTTTGGACATGGTGGTGGCCTGACTCCTTCTGGATAACCGTTAAGGTTAGGACGTGCGGGGAAAGAAAGAGATTCGGATTCGGATCTCACTGATCATGAGATCGCAGAGCCGGACTAGTGGGTAAAGTGTACACCTCTGCGCAGAGTTTGAAAACCTATTCGAATAGTCCGTGTCCACTGGAATGGACGAGTCTGGTATGGTATGGCAATTAATGTTTTGTTTTCAAAAAGGGGTGTGTTTGAGAAAAATGGTTTTTTTAAAAGGTCCAGCGGTTTAGCCGTGAGCTATGGTGGACGGGAAGTCTAGTAGCTGTTTTTGAAAAGGAAAACCAGTGGGAAACTGCTGACATACCTGGATGGTTTAGTCCAGGGGATTTTGTTATAATACTGAAAAACTTCCTGCTCCTTTTGGAGAGGATGCGCTTTGCAAAATACAAAATGTTTTTCAAAACAACCCTGCATAAAATATTGCTGTTTCTGCAAAATATCCTGAGCTCCACATATTCCATGCATTATATTTGATTTCCCCATTCCGCGGGTGAAGGTGGGCTGCTGAGTATGTTTGTACTCACCCTTGCTTATTTATTTTTTTCAGAAAAAGGAGATCGGGTAAGAGTTACGACTGTTCCCAACCTTGCATGTGGCTGTTGGACCGCTGATTTGCTTCGCTGCGTATATCGGGCTGCTTCAGCCCCACTCTGATGTTATATCCTGAGTTGTGGACCAACTCTTAAAGTTGTTCGCCACCTTTATAGGTTTGTCGTTTAAGCAGATCTGTAATCATCTGATGTATAAATGTGTTTACTAGCCTCCTGGGACTAGTAATTGTATCAGATTTGAGTCCCAGAGGATTGGGGCGCTTCAATTATACTCCAGAAACATTGTTAAATCATGTTTTTGAGGACCTTCGGAAGCCGAAAGCCCCCAACAGGAGTGAGGTTAGGTGATGCCTCATTTTATCACTCCACATGTTATAATCTTCACCGTCAAAAACCGATGGTTTGCCTAATGGAACGGAAAGTAATGGAGTACGTTTAGAAATGCGAGGGTAGCGTAGGGGGATCTTACTAAACTTCTTGCGCTCATGGCGCTTTGAAGTTACAGACGGCGCGTCGGAGCCGGAGGTGGATGGCGATAAAGAATCGGTCTCATAGTAGACCACCTTCTTCATCTTCTTTTTCTTGTCGCCACTCCGATGCGACTTGTGAGGAGGTGATTCCTCCTTCTTGTTGTGGGACTCTCCCGATGGAGCCTTCCCGTGGCTTGTAGCAGGCTTCTCGCCGGTCACCATCTCCTTCTTGGCATGATCTCCTGACATCACTTCGAGCGGTTAAGCTCTAATGAAGTACCGGGCTCTGATACCAATTGAAAGTCGCCTAGAGGGGGGGTGAATAGGCGGAATCTGAAATTTATAAACTTTAAGCACAACTACAAGCCAGGGTTAGCGTTAGAAATATAAACGAGTCCGAAAGAAAGGGTAAAAACAAATCAACCAAAGAAATAGAGCGGATGACACGGTGATTTGTTTTATCGAGGTTCGGTTCTTGCAAACCTACTCCCCGTTGAGGTGGTCACAAAGACCGGGTCTCTTTCAACTCTTTCCCTCTCTCAAACGGTCACCTAGACCGAGTGAGCTTCTCTTCTTAATCAAACGGGACACTAAGGCCCCACAAGGACCACCACACAATTGGTGTCTCTTGCTTTGATTACAATGATCTTGGGAACAAGAAGGAAGGAAGAAGAAAAGCGATCCAAGCGCAAGAGCTCAAATGAACACGACAAAACTCTCTCTTCTAGTCACTATTGCTTTGAGTGGAATTGGGACTTGGAGAGATTTTGATTCACTCTAATTGTGTCTTGAATTGAATGTTATATCTCTTGTATTGAATGTGTTGGCTGAAAACTTGGATGCTTTGAATGAGTGGTGGTTGGGAGTATTTATAGCCCCAACCACCAGAGTGGCCGTTGGGGATGGCTGCTGTCGTATGGCGCACCGGACAGTTCGGTGCGCCACCGGACACTGTCTGGTGCTCCAACCACGTCACCCAACCGTTAGGGTTCGACCGTTGGAGCTTTGACAAGTGGGGCCACCGGACGGTCCGGTGGTGCACTGGACAGGTCCTGTTCACTGTCCGGTGCGCCTTCTGACGCCTGCTCTGACTTCTGCGCGCATAGGCGCGCACTTTAGCGTTTCACTGTTCCTTTGCAGACGACCGTTGGCGCGAGTAGCCGTTGCTCCCGCTGGCACACCAGACAGTCCGGTGTTGCACCGGACAGTCCGATGAATTATAGCTGAGTGGCTCCCCAAATTCTCGAAGCTGAGCAGTTCGAGTTGATCCACACTGGTGCACTGGACACTGTTCGGTGGCACACCGGACAGTCCGGTGCGCCAGACCAGGGCAGCTTTCGGTTGTCTTTTGCTCTTTTTATTTGAACCATTTCTTGGACTTTTTATTGGTTTGTGTTGAACCTTTGACACCTGTAGAACTCATAATCTAGAGCAAACTAGTTAGTCCAATAATTTGTGTTGGGCCATTCAACCACCAAAATCATTTAGGAAAAGGTTTGACCCTATTTCCCTTTCAGATATGCAGGAGCAGTGAAAGAGCGAGGAAATTTTAAAATGGGCAAAGCGAGAATATGTTTTTTTAAAAATCAAATTAAACCGCTACATCGATATAATCTTACGAAATTACTCAAAATAAATATATATAATAGTTTGAAATAGTATAACATCGAATAGATGATTAAAACCATAAAATTCATAATTAGATTTGAGAGGGGCTTTAGTAGAGCTCCATAGACTTGAGAGAGGTGGGGTTAGAGCCCTATCCACCACACCGTTGAATTCGTGCCAGGTAAGTACCTCGGTGGCTCGTTAAGTGCCAGGTAAGTACTTTGGTGGCTCGTGTCGGTGTTTTGGGTCCGACCGCACACCTGGGGTTGCCCCTCGGGGTGTTTTAGGAGTAGGACGGTGTCGCCGACTGTAGCAGAATGGTTCGTGCCAGATGCACGAGAGACAATGGACAGTGTTTACAGGTTCGGGCCCCTTTGAGATGCGTAACACCCTACGTCCTGGCGAATATGCTTTGTGTAACGGGTTACAAGGTAGAGAGTTGAAGTGGATGGCTGAGTAGTAGTAGGGTTGGGATCGATCGTTCTGAAGGGGTGCCCCCCGGGCCTTATATATTCGACCGTGGGGCAATACATGTGGATATGAAAACAACGTGCAGCTAAAAGATAGTGAACTGTTTGGGTCTATCTTCCTATGATTCTGCCGACCTATCCTCGCCTGGTTCCGTTGCATGGGGCTCCAGCGCGGGAAAGTCGGATCTTCCGTTGTGGTTTCTTGCTCAACGCTGTGGGGTCGTCCGGTCTTGCACCGATCTGGCCTTACGTCGATCTGCTTTACTGATTGTCCCTCCCCAGGCCCATGAAGGAATGACCTTACGATTTATTGGGCCCTTTGGCCTTTCGTGAGGTCTTTTACCCTTCCAGTGGACCCGGGGGATATCTGTCCCCCACAAGCCCCCGATCTTTGGGTTGATTTTGAGATAATCGGCCCAAAGATCCTAGGCCCAACTTGCAGGCTTTGTTTACGACAAGAAATGCTTCTCGGGCAGTTTGGTGAAAACGATTTCTTACTGTCTTCTTCTGCTTTGCTTCACTCGAAATCTGTAGTTTTGCCTCATACTTGTGCCTTAGAGGTCGGCGTTTCATTTTGTAGGATCTTGAATTTCATTGGGTGCACCGGAGGTGCACCCAATGGGTGTAGCCCCCGAGCTTCGAGTGGATTCTGGATAATAATCCACCCGAAGGTCTTCATCAGAAATCACTTTTATTTCCCACTTGCACTTTGGTTGGAGGTCAGCCTTGTCTTTACTCTTGCCCTATGCCTTAGAAGTCGGCATTATCTTGGCTTGAAATGGTGATCCATGGGGTGTACCGAAGGTGCACTCAATGGGTGTAGCCCCCGAGCTTTGAGTGGATTTTTGAAAACAATCCTCTCAAAGGTCTTTACTTCATGTCCTTTTGCCAAGAGTCATATTTTCCCCTTTTTTTGAATGCCTTAGAAGTCGGCATTATGTCATCCATATTATGCTTTAGAGGTCAACATTATGTCATCAATATTATGCATCCGAGGTCAGCATGTATTCTGTCTTTTGCAGCTGAGTTCGTGATCCGCCCATATCTTGCTAGGTGGTGCAATTTATTTGCTCTGCGACTGATTGGACATTTGATGGACGTTCCCTGGCTAGTCTTCACATCGCTTCCGTCGGTCAGATTTTGTACTTCACTGGCTATATTTGGCTTTCCTTTGATCTTTACTGATATCTCATTTTTGTCTTGAGGTGTTCATTGCACGCCCTGCACGGATGTGACAGTTTTTGAAAAAATATACTGATAATTCCTGGGCGTCCCCCCCCAATGGGTGTGGGCAGGGGACGGCTTGGTACGCTGAGCGTTTTAGCCGGCTGCTTCTGAGTAGTAATGTGATGTGATGACGGGCGTAATCATATCATCCGCGCTGTTGACTGGAGTCCCAATGGGTGTTGCGTTGCGTGAAACAGCGTCAGCGCGCGTCTTCAGACGGGTTGAAGTGTGTATTGAATGCTTCGCGACTGTTCAGTGACCGCGGTTGGAGGTGAGCGGTTGCCTTCTTCTTCTATAAATAGTGCCTTTGCCTCTCTGGTTTTTTCACATCTCTTGCTGTTCTCCACTGCTTGCTTTCTTCCTCTCCTTGCATTTCCGCCATGGGCAAGAAACGCAAGCGCGAGCCGACTCCTCCGTCTGAGGACTTTGGCGACTCGGAATACTCAGAGGAGGAGTTCTCCTCTGAGTCCGAGGGGTCTCTAGCTCCCGTCCCTCCCCCAGGGTCGTCCGATGACTCGGACGACTCTCAGGGGATCGCCGCGGAGGTCTGGACTTACATCCGGGCCGTCGAGCGCTCCGGGCTCGGATGAGTCGGAGTACTCCTCGGACGAGAAGGACTCGTCCGAGGAGGACGGTGGCGGCGGTGGTGAAGGCGATGACGACGACGACGACGACGGAGGCGATGGCGGTGACAACGACGGTGACGGCGGCGATGGCGACAGCAGGGGCGGCAATGGCGGCAGCAGGGGCAGCAGCGGCGGTAGCAGGGGCAGCAACAAGGCCAGTGGCTAAATGCCACTGGTTTTTAAATATTAGTATAGATTAGAAGTAGTATAGTGAAATAATGTAGTAGGATTAGTAATGTAGAATAGTATAGTGTAGCGTAGTAGTAGTAGTAGTAGTAGTAGTAGTAGTAGTAGTAGTAGTAGTAGTAGTAGTAGTAGTAGTAGTAGTAGTAGGAGGAGGAGGAGGAGGAGGAGGAGGGAAGTATCAACTCATGATGAGTTGATTTGTAAGTATGACAACTTCCCTTAATGAAGAATAGTTTCGTCTCCTCTGTGCAGATTATCTTGCTGTCGTGTTTGTGGCATAACTTAGAGTTTTTGAATCATTCCTCCGCCCGCCTTATTTATGAAATTGACTCCTTTAGGGGTGATGGCCGAGCCATTATTGTCAACATTTGCGCTTATGAAATAGCGTCCGAGTGATGACGAAGCCGTGTCAGCGACGAAATGACTGATGACCGCGTCGGCGTTTTAGAAGTAACTGCCGAGTGACTTATGACATCGTCGGCATTTTAGAGGTAACTGCCGAGTGACTTAGGACATCGTCGGCGCTTTAGAGATAGCTGCCGAGCGACTGAAGACATCGTCGGCGCTTTAGAGGTAACCGTCGAGCGACTGAGGACATCGTCGGCGCTTTAGAGATAACCGCCGAGCGACTGAAAACATCGTCGGCGCTTTAGAGATAGCTGTCGAGCGACTGAAGACATCGTCGACGCTTTAGAGGTAACCGCCGAGCGACTGAGGACATCGTCGGCGCTTTAGAGATAGCCGCCGAGCGACTGAAAACATCGTCGGCGCTTTAGAGATAGCTGTTGAGCGACTGAAGACAACGTCGGCGCTTTAGAGATAGTTGCCGAGCGACTGAAGACATCGTCGGCGCTTTAGGGATAGCTGCCGAGCGACGGGGTTTTAAAAGTAGCCGTCGGGTGACGACGTGGCACGCTGGTGTTTTAGAAGTAACCGCCGGGTGATGACTGGGCGCTTTTGGAGACGGTATCTGACTCGGGAATATCCCGCATATACTGCGCTTTCAGCCGCCTCTGCTTTCCGTGCCCTAGTTCTTGCTTTCCTGCCTCCAGATCCTCTCTGCAATTCGGCTCTTGCTCTGTTCGCCAGTAGAGTTGAGATGGCGCCCAAGAGAAAGGCCTCGAGTTCATCCGCTGCGGTAATTCCCCCCATCGACCCCAACAGCCAGTTGCCTTTCGCAGGTAACCACATGTCTGTTGTCTCCGAGCCTGACCTTCTCCACCTCGTGTCCATTGGGGTCCTTCCCCCGAGGGAGCTTTGTTCTTGGCGGATTTGTCATGGGGTCACTGTCCCGACAGAGGATACCCACGAATCCGTGATTTACGTTCCTTTTCTTCTCCGCAGTCTCGCTCTCCCCATTTCTCCCTTTTTCCGCGGCCTCCTTGATTTTTATCGCCTTAACTTGACCCACCTGAATCCTAATTCTATTCTGCAAATTTCCATTTACGTTCATTTGTGCGAGGCTTTTCTTGGCGTCCTGCCACATTTTGGGTTGTGGAAGTACTTGTATCACTGTCGCCCTGGGATGGTTGGGGGGCAGCATCAGCTGGTTGGGGGTGCTAGTTTGGAGATGCGCCGTGGGAGGAAGACTGAGTATCTTGAAATCCCTCTCAAAGACAGTATCAAGGGATGGCGCTTGGAATGGTTTATTGTTTAGAACCATGGAAATTCTCTCCCCCCACGGTCGGGAAGACAGCCGGATGTTCGCACTCCGAGTTGGACCGAGTCTCCCACAGATCAGGAGGTAGCTGAGGCGGGGGCTTTGCTTGCTGAAGTTGGACTGCTGAAAGAAAGGGGTCTGACTGCTGAGGCTGTGGTTGCTGATTTTGTTTTCAAGAATATTCAGCCGTTGAAGGACAGAGCATACCTGGCTTATCTGTACCGAGGTCTAGCTGATTCAACTTGGGTTACCAACAGAAAAATTCCCTCTGTAGACTTGGTGAACCGTCTTGAGATGATTCTTAGAGGCAAGGTATCAAATATTGGTGCCCCAGTGGCATACTCAGCATGGAACCTGCCTCCTCCCAAGGCCTTCACTCTTTTTGTGTCGAATCCACCTGTTGCTGATGGCGGTCTGGGCCTTAGAGTGCGACCCTCTGCCAAAGAAGTTAACGTTTTGGTTGCCTCGCTCAGGGAAATTCCTGATGATGAACGACAAGTCCACTTTGAGGTGCCTTTGGATCCTAGTGATGCGGAAATAAGTGCTATGCTTGATTTGATGGCTGAGGACTCTCCTGATGCTGCTCCTGTCGGGACATTGGTGGTGGCGCCTCTCCCAGAAGCTTGTACAACTTTGGATATTCAGAAGCCTGCCCGTGCTCGCCCGAGACGCCCTTGCCGAGCCAATCAACTTGATCCTTCTGCTGATGAGCAGAAAAAGAAAAAGAGACGTCTTCGGCAAGTATCTAGTTTGGATCAGGGCACTGGTCCTTCGGTTCCTGCTGCTGAGGAGGTTCCCGTGCCTGAATTTACTGAAGCTGACCCCAATGGGGGTGCTCCATCTGCTGCTGAACCCAATGGGTGTGCTCCATCCAATGTTGATCCCAATGGGTGTGTTGCCTATGTTGCTAGTGAAAACGACAGGGAGGAAGAAGATGGGATCCCTCTGACTCGGAAGAACAGTCGGCAGTATATTGTTAGTGGGGAAAGTAGTGGGGTTCCTTCTCCTGCTCTGTCAGCTCTCGTTGGCCTACAGGAGTTATCTCTGGCAAACTTTGATCAGACTCTAGAGGATATGGTCCCAGAGGACCTTTTATCAGAGCCAGCGGACGATGGTGTGATGGAGGTTTGTGCTGATGTGCTCGATGCTGGGTTGAGGTCATCCCGCGCCTCATCGACCTTAGAGCGTGATCTTGAGGGTCAGGAGACTGACTTGGATCATCTCGGTCCCATGGAAGTAACTGAGGGGCTTTCAGCCTTAGAGGCGGTTACTGTAGAGAACCTGGCCCTCAGGGATGGTATTGACGCTTACCCAGCCCCCGAGGGTGTTGCCGAGGGTGACTCGGCTCAGGTGGGAAGTGCGAGTTACTGCCCAGCCCCCGAGGGTATTGCCGGAGATGATCTGGCTCACGTGGGTAGCGCAAACTATGACCCAGCCCCCGAGGGTGTCCGAGCGGGGTCTCCCTCTTGTACTTTCATGGACGTTCATGCGGGATCGCCTCTGCACTCCGGCTGCATGGTGGTAGCCCAAGCTTTGGACCAGGGAGTCGCTTTAGAGGGCAGCGTCCCCGCTAGTCAAGTTTTGAGCTCTGTTGATGGCACTGAGTTGGTTCCAGCTAGTTTGTTGCAAGCTGCTTCGGGTGGCGACCTTACGCCCGGTCATCAATTGATCTCTCATGATTTGGGAGTCCCTTCGTTCTTCTCCAATCTCCAGGTACTGTGATATATTCTGTCCTGACTTTTGTACCGTATGAACTGCTGTCATTACATTCGTCTGTTCTCCTGATTAGGCTCTGGTGGACGGGATGGCTAGCCAGCTGAGGTTGCAGGGTGCTTCTGTTCCAGAAGGAGCTTTGTCTCTCGCACGTTGGAATCCGGTGTTACTTCAACAGCGTGTCTCTGTCTTGGAAACGGCGAATGCTAGTTAGTGCTCTTTTGCCTCCTTTCGTCTGCCTTATTGGACTGCCTTACATTCTGACCCTTTTTGTTTGATTGTCTCCTCCTAGATATGACCCGGCAAATTTTCTCTCTTGAAGAAAAACATTCTCGAGATCAGGCTGAATTGGTCCAGCGGTGTTCTGATTTTGAAGAAAAGTATTCTCAAAGCCAGACTGAACTAGCCCAGGTCTCTGCTGCCCTAGATGACGCTAATGCACTGAGCTCTTCCCTTCGCGCTCAGCTTGATTCTGAAAAGGTCACTTATGAAACTGTGCTTTGCATTGCTGTGTTCCTATTGCTTGTTTGATGTTTGAAGGGGTTGATTCTTATTTGCAGGAAGAAAAACGTGTCCTTGCTGCGTCTCGCGACAATCTTGACAGGTTGTATTGCGACTCTAGCAACTCGTTGACCATCCTGGAGAGGAGTCATCGCTTCACCATGGAGGAGTTAGATAACCTTCGCTGTAGGCTGCAGGAATCCACGGATGACGTGATCCGTCTCAGGCAGTTGATATCGGCTAAGGATGCTACTATCAAAGAACTCTGTGCTTCCAAGAAATCCATCGCCCAGGAGCTAGAAACCGCTCGATTGGCTGCCAAGGTTGCTGAAGAAACTTCCATTACTCTGAGAGCCCAGCGCGACAGAGCCATGGATAAGGCCATTCGGGCGGGGCGAATCTTGATGAGGAGACCCGGTGTGGTTGTTCCTGAAGATATAAGGGCTGACGTGAATGCTGCTCCTGATTCCTCAAGTCGCCCTTCCTCGTCGGTTGCTCCTGAGAAAGATATCGCGAAATAGAGAAATATTTTGCGTGCTTTAAGCGCGCGGTTAGCATGATCAAACATTTGTTAGAGGACACCAGTTTAGCCCTTGAATGATATTGTTATTCTCCCATTGTTTCAGAATTCAACAGTACGTAAATTTGCAGTAGTAAAAGGCTGTGTGATGGTTTTGAAACTTGTTTACAGGATATAGAAGTCATCCCTATATGAGTAGTCGTAAGCACGTCAGATCGCCTTAAGTCGCTGCTGACTTAAGTCGATTGCTTCTGTTAATAGGGCGTAGTGGTCACCTCGAGTTACGTAAGCGTGAGCATGTTGTGCCACCTTAAGTCGTTGCCAACTTAAGCCGATTGCTCTGTTAGTAGGGCATAGTGGTCACCCTGAGTTACGTAAGCGTGAGCATGTTGCACCGCCCTAAGTCGTTGCCGACTTAAGCCGATTGCTCCGTTAGTAGGGCATAGTGGTCACCCCGAGTTAAGTAAGCGTGAGCATGTTGCACCGCCCTAAGTCGTTGCCGACTTAAACCGATTGCTCCGTTAGTAGGGCATAGTGGTCACCCCGAGTTAAGTAAGCGCGAGCATGTTGCACCGTCTTAAGTCTTTGCCGACTTAAGCCGATTGCTCCGTTAGCAGGGCATAGTGGTCACCCCGAGTTAAGTAAGCACGAGCATGTTGCACCGCCCTAAGTCTTTGCCGACTTAAGCCGATTGCTCCGTTAGCAGGGCATAGTGGTCACCCCGAGTTAAGTAAGCGTGAGCATGTTGCACCGTCTTAAGTCTTTGCCGACTTAAGCCGATTGCTCCGTTAGCAGGGCATAGTGGTCACCCCAAGTTAAGTAAGCGCGAGCATGTTGCACCGTCTTAAGTCTTTGCCGACTTAAGCCGATTGCTCCGTTAGCAGGGCATAGTGGTCACCCCGAGTTAAGTAAGCGCGCTAGTCAACCATGAACAAATTGAGTATCTTTGAAGCCCTCTTTATTGATGACATATCTCCCGTTTTACAGAGTACATCGTTGTCTCGATAGCTTTTGGAATATAGCTAAGGATAAAACTTCCTGAGGTGTTCTATATTCCAGGAATTCCCAATTTCTGTGCCGTCCATCTGAGTAAGACGATATGATCCCGGCCGAGTGACTTCTGCTACTATGAATGGTCCTTCCCATAAGGGCGACAACTTGTGCCGTCCTTCCCCCGTTAGAATTCGGCGGATGACGAGATCTCCCACTGAGAAGGATCGTTGTCGCACGGCCTTGCCGTGATAGCGTCTCAGAGTCTGCTGGTATCGTGCTGATTGAATTACTTCGTTCAGCCGTTCTTCTTCGAGTACATCAATGTCCTCCAGCCTAGTAGCTTCGGCTTCTGCTATGCTTTTGAAGACCAACCTCGGCGCCCCGAACTTGAGATCGGCGGGTAATACTGCCTCTGACCCATAGACCATGAAGAAAGGAGTGTTTCCATGTAGAGCTCGGCTAGGTTGGGTTCTTAGGCTCCAAACGACGTAGGGCAATTCCCTTATCCACTTTCCTGCGAACTTTTCATTCTTTTTGAAGACCCTTTTCCTGAGTGCCTCCAGTATCATCCCGTTAGCTCGCTCAACCTGCCCGTTGGCCCTCGGGTGCGCTACCGAAGCATACTTGATCTGAATGCTCTTTTGCTCGCAGAAATCGAAGAATTCTGAACTTGTGAAGTTGGATCCTAAGTCAGTTATGATATTGTTTGGTATTCCGAATCTGAATATTATATCTTGTATGAATTCCACGGTCTTGGCTGAGGTTAAGGAAGCAATGGGTTTGAATTCTATCCATTTGGTGAATTTGTTGATTGCTACCAGTACATGAGTGTATCCTCCTTGAGCTTTCTTGAAAGGTCCAATCATATCCAGTCCCCAGCATGCGAAGGGCCAAGTTACTGGTATGGTCTGCAATTGCTATGCTGGTAGATGTTGTTGCTTTGACAAGTACTGGCAAGCTTCGCACCTCTGAACTAACTCGGCTGCATCGCTTTTCGCTGTTGGCCAATAGAATCCTGATCTGAAGACCTTCCCGACTAGTGTCCTGGATGCTGCGTGTATTCCACATTGCCCAGCATGGACCTCATCCAGAAGTCGCTTCCTAGTAGATGAGAGGATGCACTTCATGAAGACGCCTGATGCACCCCTTCTGTATAATGTTTCCCCAATGAGTGTGTAGTGGGCTGACTGTCTGGCGATGCGCTCGGCTACACTTTTGTCATCTGGTTCCTCTTCATTCTTTATATATCTGATGATCGGCCTTCTCCAGTCATTAGAGTCTGACTCTGGTTGATTCACGATATTACACTCTTCTGCCCGATCCATTGAGATGCTTGGTTGTGGTATTTCTTGTACAAAGACTCCGGGTGGGACCTGAGTTCGACTGGATCCTAGCTTGGACAATACATCGGCTGCTGTGTTTCGATCTCTCTCTACATGATGAAATTCTAGGCCTTCAAATTTGTCTTCTAGTTTCCGGACGGCAGTGCAGTATTTTCCCATTGAATCATTCGAACAGTCCCATTCTTTGTTTATCTGGCTTATGACTACCAGAGAATCTCCGTATACCATCAATCTCTTGATGCCTAATGATACGACGATGTTTAGTCCATGGATCAGAGCTTCATACTCGGCTGCATTGTTAGAGGCTGGAAATAACAACTGGAGGGAGTATTTGAGGTGTTCGCCTCCAGGTGCGATGAAGAGAATTCCCGCGCCTGCTCCCTACAGCTTCAGCGAGCCATCAAAATACATCCTCCATACTTCTGCAGTTTCTGGGTTCTCTGGTACTTGTTGTTCAGTCCATTCTGATACAAAGTCAACCAATGCTTGTGTTTTAATGGCAGTATGAGGTCGAAATTCGATGTCATGGGATCCCAGTTCACATGCCCACTTGGCTATTTGGCCAATGGCTTCCTTGTTGTGAAGAATATCCCCTATCGGAAAACCGGTGACTACTATGACTTTGTGGTCATCAAAGTAGTGACGTAGCTTGCGGGCAGTTAGAAGTACTGCGTATAATAGCTTCTGAACTTGAGGATACTTTTTCTTCGAGGGACCCAGAACTTCACTGATGAAATAAACAGGGTGTTGCACTGAGTAGGCATGTCCTTCTTCTGCTCGCTCGACTACCAACACGGTGCTCACCATGTGAGTCGTGCAAGAAATATACAGCAGCAGATCTTCAGCTGGTTGAGTCGATGTGGCTCGCCGTGGTGGTTTCAGTACTAGTGGGGTTGTCAAGAATTTCTTCAGCGCGTCTAGGGCTTCCTGCGCTTCTGAAGTCCACTGAAATTTGTCCACCTTCTTGAGCAGCTTGTAGAATGGTAAACCTTTTTCTCCCAGCCTGGATATAAATCTGCTCAGGGCTGCCATACATCCGGTAAGTCGCTGAACCTTCTTTTGTGATCGTGGTGCCTCCATTTTCATGATAGCTTCAATTTTATCCGGATTAGCTTCAATTCCCCTGTGACTGACAATAAATCCGAGTAACTTTCCTGCTGGTACCCCAAAAACACATTTTTCGGGATTAAGCTTCCACCGATACCGCCATAGACTGTTGAAAACCAGCTGCAAGTCTTCGATGAAGTTTTCCGAGTTCTCCGTTTTGATTACCACATCATCTACGTAGGCTTCCACACGCTTGCCCAGTGATCGGCTAAGCATGTTTGAATGGCTCTCTGATAAGTCGCTCTAGCGTTTTTGAGGCCAAACGGCATGGAGGTATAACAGAAAGCACCGAAGGGAGTGATGAACGCTGTCTTTTCCTCGTCTTCCTTTGCCAGACTGATCTGATGGTATCCGGAATAGCAGTCCAGAAAAGATAGCACAGAACATCCGGCGGTAGAGTCTACCACCTGATCTATCCTAGGGAGCCCGAAGGGATCCTTTGGACAATGTTTGTTGAGATCTGTGTAGTCGACGCACATGCGCCAATCCACTTTATTCTTTTTGAGTACAAGAACAGGGTTGGCCAACCATTCAGGATGTAACACCTCTCTAATAAACCCAGCCGCGACCAAGCGGGCTAGCTCAGAGCGAATGGCCTCTCTCTTGTCGGGCGTGAAACGACGTAGTTTTTGCCGGATCGGCCTTGCCTGGGGGTAGACCTTCAGTTTGTGCTCGGCCAGTTCTCTCGGGACTCCCGGCATATCCGCAGGTTGCCATGCGAATATGTCTCGATTGTCTTGTAGAAACCGGACGAGCGCGCCTTCCTATTTATCATCCAGGCTGGAGCTGATGATGGCAGTCTTGCGTTCATCAGCAAACCCCAGATTGATCCTTTTAGTTTCTTCAGTCAGCCGCATAGAGGTCGCGGCTTGAGCTTCGTTCGCCGGTGCTGTATGGTCTTCCTCAGGCTTAGAGTTTGCCTAGATCGAAGAAGTCATCGACGGTTTGGTGATGAGGGCCGCCTGGATGGCCACTCGGAAACAATCTGCGGCGCCTTGGAGGTCAGCACGCGCAGTTATGATTCCTTGTGGTCCCGGCATCTTCAATATCATGTACGTGTAATGCGGAATGGCCATGAATTTTGCCAATCCCGACCTCCTAATGATGGCGTTGTACCCGCAGTCGAAATTCGCCACTTCGAACCTCAGGAACTTGGTTCTGTAGTTTTCCGGAGTTCCGAAGGTGACGGGCATGTAGATGTGGCCCAGCGGATATTCCCCTTCAGTCGGCACGATGCCGAAGAAAGGAGTGTCTGACTCGTGTAGTTCTTTGAGGCGAACTCCCAAGCCTCGGAGTGTCCGGGGGAAGGTGACGTTGATGCTGCTCCCCCCGTTCACTAACACCTTCTTCACCCTGCTCTCTCGGATCACCGGATCGATGAGGAGCGGGTATTTGCCTGGGTGATCGAAGTTGAGCCATTGGTCCGCCCGAGTGAAGGTGATCGGGTGCTCCGACCATCGGTACGGAGCGGGAGGACCGGTGGTTGCCACCAGTATCTGGCGATCGTTGAGCTTTTGTTGTATTCTGTTCTCCTGCGATCCGTGTCCGCCGAAGATGACGTTGACCTCCCTGTCAACGCACGGGAAGGCTCCTCCTCCTTCCTCCTCCTGCTGCTAGGGTTGCCGTGGTTCTTCTGGTCCCCCCCACGGCGGAGGAGGAGGCAGAGGTTGGAAGGGTCGGTCGTGCCCGACGGAGTGTTTGAAGTCCCTGCGGTTCCGAAGAGTGTGGCGCATGTCCTTGTGGTAAGGTCACTAGGCGTCGAGGATGTCGTCTAGCGTATGCTCGCCTCCGCGGGGTCCTCCCCGAGCGCGAGAGGTAGGTGGTCCGGCGGCATGCACCTCTTCGCGCGGTCTCTTCTCCCAGCGTTTGTCAGGTTGCTGGTTCACGTCGCGTCGTGGTGCCGCTGATGCGGGCTTCGCTCCCCCGATGAGGTCCTGGGCTTGCTCGTCGGTGGTGATGTAGAGGTCGGCTTCCCGGAACAGCTCCTCGGAGGTAGTTGGTGCCTTCTGCAATATGGCTCGGACGAAGGTCGAGTCATTGGATCCTCTGTAGAAGTCCTCGATCATGGCCGCCTCCGTGACCTCGGGGATACGATTTCTCATGGTCTGGAACCTTTTGAGGTACGGCCGGAGAGTTTCGTCCCCCAGCGCTTGATAGATTTGAGGTCCCATGGTTGCGCCGGTTTGTCGGAGAGGGACTGAAAATTGGCGGTGAAGCGTCGGCTGAAGTCGCTCCAGTCGTCGATGCAGTGTCGAGGTAGATGTCGCAGCCATTGCAGTGTGTCTTGCCTGAGGACAATGGGTAAGTACGCAGTCATCACGTCTTCGGATGCTCCGGCGGCTCGAGCGGCGGTGGTGTAGACGGCCAGCCAGCCTCCCGGATCCTGCTTAGGTTCATACTTGTCGACATTGGATACCTTGAAGTTAGGGGGCCACTGAATGGCCCTAAGGCGCGGAGTAAGGGCAGACACTCCACATGTGTCCTCCTGTCGTCGGGGATGATGTCTGTCCCGAGGAGGGGAGTAGTTGTTGAGGTTCCTCGACCGTCCCCGGGTAGTACCACCAGTCGAGGCCGTCGTTGACTCGGTCCTGGTGGCTTGACTCCGAGTTGGGATGCCATGATCCCTGTCGTACTCCTCCCGGCGGCGGATCTCGTTCTCATGCCGTCGTTCACGCGAAGCGTTGATGGAGCTTCGCGCGTCCCGGTGACTGTTGATGGCGTGTCGCAAATCGTTCGGTGGGTGAGCGAGAGGTAGGAGATGGTTGGCTGCTTGGGTGAACAGGCGTCGATAGCCCTCGGCATCGAGAGTCCGAGGGAGTCCATCAGCTATCCGAGCTAGTACTCCTCCGACTTCACTCGGCGTGTTCATGGCTCGGGCGAAGTCGGGGTTTAGGTTGCGACCGAAGAGTGGATTTTCCCGGCGCTGCCTTGCGTCTTGCTCGGCTTGTTCCTGAGCTTGTCGACAATCACGTCGTCGGGAGTTCCTTCGTTCTCTGAAGACGCGTTCTTCCAGAGTCTCTCCCATCTCCGAGACCTCGTCTCGCGAGATAGGCTGCTCCGGATCCTGTTCTCCAGCTTGGTGATGTCGCCGGATGTTTCGGCGCCGGTTTCTTCGTCAACGGCACTCCCGCTGAGGTGGTTCTTCCCCAGGCGCGGTTGGCTCGTCGTCAGAGACGGGAGGCGACTCCTCTCTCCCGATGAAAAGAACGTCGGGATAGAATGGCGCGGCTGTCATGGCGATCTTCCTTTGGAGAGCTGGAGGTTGCGCTTCTCTGGTATCTTCGGAGTTTGTTGGAGGAGACTTCTTTCTTGGCAGATCTGCAATGCGGTGTAGAGTTCCCTCTTCGTCTGCTATGGACGAGATCGTTCCAAAGCAGAACATGGATCCGAGACGGAAGGTGATCTTGCTGTGGAAGGTGACGGCCATTGAGCTAGCTTAGATCGTCGACACACCCCCTACCTGGCGCACCAGCTGTCGGTGTTTTGGGTCCGACCGCACACCTGGGGTTGCCCTTAGGGTGTTTTAGGAGTAGGACGGTGTCGCCGACTGTAGCAGAATGGTTCATGCCAGATGTACGAGAGACAATGGACAGTGTTTACAGGTTCGGGCCGCTTTGAGATGCGTAACACCCTACGTCCTGGCGAATATGCTTTGTGTAACGGGTTACAAGGTAGAGAGTTGAAGTGGATGGCTGAGTAGTAGTAGGATTGGGATCGATCGTTCTGAGGGGGTGCCCCCCGGGCCTTATATATTCGACCGTGGGGCAATACATGTGGATATGATAACAACATGCACCTAAAAGATAGTGAACTGTTCGGGTCTATCTTCCTATGATTCTGCCAACCTATCCTCGCCTGGTTCCGTTGCATGGGGCTCCAGCGCGGGAAAGTCGGATCTTCCGTTGTGGTTTCTTGCTCAACGCTGTGGGGCCGTCCGGTCTTGCACCGATCCGGCCTTACGTCGATCTGCTTTACTGATTGTCCCTCCCCAGGCCCATGAAGGAATGACCTTACGATTTATTGGGCCCTTTGGCCTTTCGTGAGGTCTTTTACCCTTCCAGTGGACCCGGGGGATATCTGTCCCCCACAGCTCGGTACTAGGTTAACCTATGAACGAGAGGATTTAATTAATTTGAGAGGGGTGTAGAATGCTACCCAGCTCATGCAATTGCTCACCTAAGGTTAGCTCCAACCGCACCCCCACAACGCCCCCATCCTACACAGCGTGTATTATAAGAGAGCTGCTGCTTCAATAGCTCTACCACGGTCCACTTTATATAGGGGAGAAAAATCTCCCCTATATATAGGGTAGGTTATAATCTTCTCTATTTTTTAGTTACTTTATTTTTTTTGACATTAACTTTTTTAAACATTGTAACATAATAACAATGTGTATTATGATAATATAAATAGCACATATAATTTCTAAACTTAAAAACAATAAAAATATTAAATAACTGAATTATAGTATATAGAGAAAGTGGAATAGAATGACTCGTTAAAAACGTACTATATGTGGAGAAATATCTTTTAAGTGGTAGTAAAATATAATAGAAAATATCGATAGAGGGAGAAATATGAAGAATGGTTGAAGATTGCCTAACTAACTCGTTGCGTTTTTAAGGATGGTTGTGACTCTAAATTTTAGACTATAGAATTTAAGGGCCGGATTGAAATAGGATTAGAACTCTATTTTTATTTATTTTTAAACTACAATTATAAATTATGAAGAAATAGAAATTATAAAGAAATATAATTTCGAATTAAAATTTAAAATATTATTTGTACTCATTTTTAAACTAAAATTATCTTAAGGTCCTAACAAATTATGGATAAATATTTACATCATGATTCATTATCATCCTATCCATATCACCGCATCCATTACCCCCTACCCCATAGGCACCCCTAGGCGTTCCCTGTATCTAGATCCGATCAACCCGGATTCATTAGGCTATCCGCAGCGCATGTCGTCGCCCGCCCCTCCCCTCCGTATGCCGACTACAGGAGGCAAAAATCGCCGCAGCGCTACCCCTAGCAGGGCTCCTACGTGGAGGTTCGCTTCTCTCTCCCCTCGTTCTGGCGTGCGTGCGGCTGCCCTCCTAGTACTGTTGACGTGGGCCCACTTCCAATTATTAGTAGAATAAAAAATAATAGTAGATGAAAAGTATGTATAGAAAATGATATTTTATGTTGTAGTGCGGTATAGGGGAATAATTTAGGGGGAACCGCTGCAGGAGACGAAGAAGTAGGAGATAAAATGTTGATGATATGACGTAAAAAAGTGATATAGAGAGAGATTTTTAGAGGAAACCGCTGCGGATAGCCTTATCATCCTATCCATATCACTGTATCCATTACCCTCTACCCTCTAGGCACCTCTTGGCGTTCCCTGTATCTGGATCCAATCAACCCGGAATTGTTGTATATGAACTTCAGGGAAAAAAGAGAGCAGTCACGTCTCTTTTAGAGTGCACCCTAGCAATCATGTCTCTTTTAGAGTGCACCCCTAGGCGTTCCCTGTATCTAGATCTGATCAACCCAGAATTGTTGTATATGAACTTCAGAGGAAAAAAGAGACCAGTCACGTCTCTTTTAGAGTGTTTGGTTTAAGAAACGAGCTAGTCTTTCATATTCTCCCTCCTTACTTTTTGTTTGACTTGTGAAATAGAATAATATAATTCATCCTCACACTTTTTATTTGACTTGTGAAATGGAATAAGTTAATTCAATACTACAATTTGGCTCTATACAAGCGGTAGGATTTTTACATCCCAGGCGGTTCGACTAGGAAACCGCCTAGGATGTCCTAGGCTAATCGGACCGCCTGGGATGTATTTGTATCACATGCGGTCTGAAATATGGGAAGAAGATGGAATGATTCATACTCGAGAATCATTACGTCTTAAAATCAATATCCCGATATACAAGAAGGAAGATGTTCCTCCTAAATTTGTGAATGGGAGGCCGTTCTTGACGACGGTGCAACTTTCTAAGTTGTCGACTTCGGAGATTAGAATGCATGAGTGGTACATGGTGGCTAGCAACAAATACAAACTCGAGGACTTTACATTTGTTGTGCCAGAAGATGCATTTTGGAGCAAAGATAATATAGATCCTGTGCGGCATTTATTCTTTGACGATCTGTGGTCGTTGTACCATTGACAAAGGATGGAAACCAACTACTTAACCCTCTTTTGCTTGTAAGTACCTCTAAACTTCCATATTTGTTAGTTTTGTACACGCACACATAAACGAGAGTCTAACAATTAACACTTTTTACATGTAGGATGCAATACATGGATGATAAGAAGAAACAACTTAAGATAGGGTTTCTTGACCCGTTGATGATATCCCAAGCTCGCTATAAAGAAGTTGTTCAGAGACATGGAGAAGAATACAAAGACTTGGATGATGATGAATTTGAGAAAGCCGTCAAACAGAATCAGAGAAAGAAAATGAAGGTAATGGTGGCATACATTGGACAAGCCATGTATAATCATGTACAACATGGCAAGGACTTAATAATAGCTCTGCACCACTTTAAATAAGTCCTCGACATGGTTTTGAACTACAAATTATGGCAATCGTGATCTTAACATGTGTTTTCGTCTATGTCTATATAGTGACCACTACATTTGTTTCATGATCTTTCCAAAGCATGGTAAAGACGTGGTCTTCGACTCACTGAGAATGGAAAAGGATGCGTATAATGACTTCTTGAAGATTTTTGAGAAGTATGATTATGAAAGGGAAATGTGCCCTTGGGCCATTTCTAAAGTATTTTGGTGATTAAGTGCCCAACACATATTCTCTAAGTGTTAATTTGTGCCAAAGATTGAAGAAGTACAAATCATGTAACAAGGTACGTTTCTAGACTTAGTATATTGATTTGGGTACTAATGTATTGTGTCTAAGTGCTAGAAATAGGAGAAAATAGATTGGAAAAGAGTTGGCTGTGTACAGCCAACTACTGCTCGGTCTGGGTGCACCGGACTGTCCGGTGGTGCACCGGACTGTGTCCGGTGCGCCAGACAAGTCCAAGGTGAACTGGCCGCTCTCGGGACTCGACGGCGGCGTACGGCTACAATTCTCCGGACTGTCCGGTGGTGCACCGGACTATCCGGTGAGTCGTGCACGGCGAAGTCGTTGCTCTCGGGAAAAGTTCAACGGCGTACGGCTAAAATTCACTGGACTGTTCGGTGGGGCACCGGACTGTCCGGTGAGCCAACGGTCGACTG
Organism: Zea luxurians; assembly: GCA_029449295.1. Lineage (NCBI taxonomy): Eukaryota > Viridiplantae > Streptophyta > Magnoliopsida > Poales > Poaceae > Zea > Zea luxurians. The sequence goes on from JAOPSE010000090.1 coordinate 4,931,674, forward strand.
GGCTACGCAATCCGCGGGCGACGCGTGGCCCGCTCCAACAGTCGACAGGAGGCACTAGACTGTCCGGTGTGCACCGGACAGTGTCCAGTGCGCCAACTGCCACGAATCTGCAATGGTCGACTGCGCCAAAATAGGAAGGAGATGCACACCAGACTGTCTACAGTGACTGTCCGGTGGCGCACCGGACTGTCTGGTGCGCCACCCGACAGAAGGCAATCTTAGCCTTCCTTGTTGGTCTCCAACGGCTCCTAGCTGCCTTGGGGCTATAAAAGGGACCCCTAGGCGCATGGAGGAGTCACCCAAGTATACTCTAAGCATTCTAAGTCTTCCACACTCCGTCTCCGTGCACTTGATCGACTGTGTTAGTGATTTGAGCTCCGTTCTAGTTGTGAACTCGTTGTGCTTCATTTTGAGCTCAAGTCTTGGCTTGTGTGCGTGTGTGTTGCTACGGATTTGTGTGTGTTGCTTCCCACCCTTACTCTTGTGCTTTCACTGTGATCTTTGTTGTATGGGCGAGAGACTCCAACTTGTGGAGATTCGTCGCAAACGGTAAAAAGAGATAAGCAAAGAAAAGCCGTGGTATTCAAGTTGATCATTGGATCACTTGAAAGGGGTTGAGTGCAACCCTCGTCCATTGGGACGCCACAACATGGAGGTAGGCAAGTGTTATACTTGACTGAACCACGGGATAAACCAATGTGTCCCTTGTGTTGTCTTTCTCTTTGATTATTTGTGATTCGCAAGAGCTCGCTCTATAGCCACTTGGTTCTATTGCACTAACATCTTTATAACCAAGCTTGTGGCTATTTAGTGTTGAATTTTACAGGACCATCTATTCACCCCCCCTCTAGGTGCTCTCAATTGGTATCAGAGGCGTTCTCTTCATGTAAGGGACTAATCACCCGAAGAGATGGATCCTAAGGGAAAGGGGATGGTGGTCAACGATAAGGAGAAGGAGTCCATCTTCAATGAGCCAAGGGACGAAAAGCCCACTGACTCTGGCTCGAGTCACAAGAAGGACGGGAAGAAGAAGAGGCGCATCAAGAAGATCGTCTACTACGACAGCGATGAGTCTTCTTCTTCCCCAAGAGACGACGACGACGAGAAAAAGAAATCAGTTAATTCAAATTATTCATTTGATTATTCTCATATTCCTTTTAATTCCAATGCTCATTTGCTTTCAATTCCTCTTGGTAAACCTCCACACTTTGATGGAGAGGATTACGCTTTTTGGAGTCGCAAAATGCGTAGTCACTTATTTTCTCTCCATCCTAGTATATGGGAGATAGTTGAAAATGGAATGCAATTTGATAGTACGGATAACCCTGTATTTATTAACGAGCAAATTCACAAAAATGCACAAGCTACCACTGTTTTGCTAGCATCTTTGTGCAGGGATGAGTACAACAAGGTGAGCGGCTTGGACAACACCAAGCAAATCTGGGACACCCTCAAAATATCACATGAGGGAAACAACGCTACCATGATCACCAAAATGGAGTTGGTGGAAGGCGAGTTGGGAAGGTTCACAATGATTAGGGGAGAGGAGCCAACACAAACGTACAACACGCTCAAGACCCTGGTCAACAAGATCAGGAGCTATGGAAGCACGAGATGGACGGACCACGACGTCGTCTGACTTATGCTCAGGTCTTTTACTGTTATAGACCCTCATCTTGTGAACCTCATCCGTGAGAATCCTAGGTACACAAAGATGACGCCCGAGGAGATACTCAGAAAATTTATGAGCGGGCGCATGATGATCAAAGAGGCAAGTTATGTGGATGATGTGTTAAACAGCCCAATGCCCATCTACGAGCCGCAGCCCATTGCTTTCAAGGCAACAAGAAGCAAGGAGGCGCTACCTAGCAAGGTGGCACAAGTAGAGGCTGCCGGGCTCAACGAGGATGAAATGGCGCTCATCATCAAGCGCTTCAAGACCGCTCTTAAAGGACGCAAGGAGTACCCCAACAAGAACAAAACAAGGGGAAAGTGCTCCTGCTTCAAGTGCGGTAAGACTGGTCACTTTATAGCAAATTGTCCCGATAATGCTAATGACCAGGAACAAGAAAAGAGCGGGAAGAGGGAGAAGAAGAAGCCCTACAAGAAGATGAAGGGCGAGGTGCACCTTGGCAAAGAATGGGATTCGAATTGCTCTTCTTCCGACTCCAACGATGAAGGACTCGTCGCCGAGGCCTTCAACAAGTCGTCTCTCTTCCCCAACGAACGCCATACTTGCCTCATGGCAAAGGAAAAAAAGGTAAGCATTCGAGAAACCCCTAAGTATACTACTTCAAGTGATGATGATTCTAGTGATGATGAAGTAGATTATACTGAATTGTTTAAGGGTTTAGATAGAGCAAAAGTAGATAAAAATAATGAGTTAATTGATGCTTTAAATGAAAAGGATAGACTCTTAGAAAAGCAAGAGGATATTTTGTATGAAGAGCATGATAAGTTTGTAAGTGTGCAAAAGTCTCTTGCTTTAGAGGTTAAAAGGAATGAAATGTTATCTTCTGAATTATCTGCTTGTCATGAAACTGTGTCTAGCTTAAAGAGTGTTAATGATGATTTAAATGCTAAGCTAGAAGTAGCTAATAAATCTAGTTCATGTGTGGAACATGTTGTAATTTGCAATAGATGCAAGGATTTTGATATTAATGCTTGTAATGAACATCTTGCATCCATTACTAAATTAAATGATGAAGTGGCAATTCTTAATGCCCAACTTAAGACTTACAAAAGTGCCTTTGATAAATTAAAATTTGCTAGGGATGCCTACATTGTTGGTGGACACCCCTCAATTAAGGATGGGCTTGGCTTTCGAAAGGAAGCCAAGAACTTAACAAGCCAAAGGGCTCCCATTCCCAACAAGGAGAAAGGGAAGGCCCCTATGGCTAGTAGCATTCAAAGGAATCATGCTTTCATTTATGATAGAAAATATTCTAGGAATGCTCATTATAATAGGAGTTATGGTGCTTATGATTCACATGCTATGATTGCTTCAAGCTCTACTTTTGTGCATGGTAGAAATATGCCTAGGAAAAATCATGTTTTGCATCATGTACCTAGGAAAATGCATAATGAATCTGCTACTGTTTTCCATGCGTGCAACACTACTTTTGTACTCACATGTAAAAAAAGTGGTTGTTAGGAAGTTGGGGGTCAAATGCAAGGAAGACAAGACTTGCATTTGGGTCCCAAAGGCTATTTTAACTAACCTCGTAGGACCCAACAAAAGTTGGGTACCTAAAACCCAAGTGTAAATTGCCTTGTAGGCTTATGCATCCGGGGGCTCAAGCTGGATTATCGACAGTGGATGCACAAACCACATGACGGGAGAGAAGAAGATGTTCACCTCCTACGTCAAGAACAAGGATTCCCAGGACTCGATCATCTTTGGAGATGGGAACCAAGGCAAGGTTAAAGGACTAGGAAAGATAGCCATTTCATCCGAGCATTCCATATCCAATGTGTTCTTAGTTGAATCGCTCGGGTACAACTTATTATCTGTCAGTCAACTATGTAATATGGGTTATTGTTGGTGACTTGTTCTCAAATGCTAAGAGTTAAGAACAAGGCAACATAAAAAGTGTTAAATGTTAAAGCCCTTCGTCCTACTAAACATTATTCCCCTTCGGGAAACAATGAGTTTCGGACGAAGGTCACCAGAGACATACCTTCGTCAATATAACAAGTAATGACGAAGGATTTATATAAAGCATGAAATATAAACATCATCGTAGAATCATTTCTATTTTATTAATATGGAGAAATAGAAATGATCACAAATTACAAATGTACCTTCGGTCCTGAAAGAAGGTAAAGAGTACAGGCGTGACGCAAAAGTATATGCCAAGTCAGCGTGAACAGTACGGGAGTACTGTTCATCTATTTATAGACGTGAGACGCAGCCCACGTAAAATTACATTCATGTCCATTACATTTGTCAATGACTTATGAAAATCTGTCAAGGTCCACGTAGTCTTTTTATCTCTAAGTCGGTTCCCCCCTCTGCTATCGCGACGAAGCTTCCCTGCGCACAGCTTCGGCTGTGCACCATCCTCCGTAAAGCTTGGTAATCAGCTCGTCCTTCGTCTGGTTCAGGCTTCGTCCTGACCGTGCTTCATGTTCATAATTCTGAGTCCGAAAATACCTGTTCACATAATCCACTTGGAAAACATTGTCAAATCATGTTTTTGAGGACCTTCGGAGGACGAAGGCCCCCAACAGTAGCCCCTCGCAATATTAATTTGTTAATAATAAATTCAGATTGCGATATGGACGAAGGCCTTGAGCCGAAGGTCCAAAAAAACACCTTCCCTTTGCTAGAATAGCAATATTCACTGACAAGTGGGGTCTTTCAATTTTCAACGCCCTGGGGGTATAAATAAGATCATACCGCAAACTTATTTGGTACGCACACTTGCCATCTGCTTCGGCCCACTAAATTTTTAGCTCTTGTGCACTAAGATTTGGTGGTCTTTTTGATTTTGAAGCTTCGGCCTCGAAAACAGTTTTTTAGCGTTTCCGAAGATGTCTGAAGGTAAGAAGATCTCTGCCGAGACGAAGCTGAGTCTCGACGAAGAGAAGAATTTGGGGTTCCTCATAGCGATGGCGGAGACCAATACGGAGAAAATCACCAAGGAGATTCTTGAAGGTTTGTCCGAAGATACTGGTGACAGCGACAGCTATGATGTAGAAAGTGGTGGAGAAGAGGCCGAAGATCGACCATGGCTGCCAAGTCACACGGTTTTCGGGAAAACCACTATCAAGCAGAGTCATATTGATAATATGAGGGGGCGGTACTTTCGAGATATATCTATTGTGAGGGCTGACGCTGGAGAAAAGACTTCTCCCACCCCAGAAGAAGATGAAGTCGTAATCTTCCGAAGCTTTCTCAAGGCTGGGCTTCGATTCCCCCTAAGCAACTTTGTTGTTGAAGTCCTGAAGACATTTCAAGTCTACATTCATCAAATTACTCCCGAAGCTATCATAAGAATGGGGTTGTTTGTCTGGGCTGCGAGAAGCCAAGGTTTAGAACCAAATGCTAAAAGCTTTTGCAATATTCATGAGTTGTTATATGAGACGAAGCCCTGGGGAAAAGAACAATATCACAACAACTTTGGGTGTTACAGCTTCGGTGCCCGCTCCGGGTCAAGCCGCCCTGTGCCAACCTTTCGGAAGAGGTGGCCCGGAGCCTGGATGACAGAGTGGTTCTATGTAAAGAATGACTTATCAGCGCAAGAAAATATTAAGAGTATCATTATGCGCCCCATCTGGCAATGCTTCGGACTTCGAAGGCCGAAGGTTGAAATGGACGAAGCAGCCGAAGAATGCCAAAGAGCCTTCGGCATAATCTGCTCTTTCATTGGGACAAGGGACTTGGTCCAAGAGCACATTGCCTTCAGGGTATGGCCACTTGCAGAAAAGTGGGAAATGCCGAAGGAGACCATTAAAGAGTCCGACGAAGGCGGACTGGTCAGACTGAAATACACATTCAAATATGCAGATAAATTTGTTGAACCTGATGATGACTGGTTGAAAAGCATTGAAACATTAAGTGACGAACTGCTCGGGGCATATTCGAAGGCCGAAAATACTGCGTTATCAGCAGCCTTCGGAGGCCGAAAGAAGAAAAGGCTCAACCGGGTATTTGACGCAATCGGGTTTGTCTACCCTGACTATCATTATCCGGTGCTGGGTCGCAAAAGAAAAATTACTTCTCCTGCGACAGAAACTACCCCAAGTGCCACTAGTGAGCCAGCGCCGCAAAGGAAAAAGATGAAGGTGCTCACCCATCGAGCGCGCTTTATTGAGCCGGCCACAGTGCCAAAATTTATTGGTGAAGTCTCTTTGGCCTCTGAAGCTACAGAACCAGCTCCAGTGCCGAAGATAGAAGAGAAAACTGAAGCACCTTCAGCCGAAAAAGCAGAAAAACCGAAGATTGAAGAGCGAAAAATATCGGAAATCTTAAGTCCTTCAGCAACTGTTGAAACAACAAAAAATCAAAAGGGCCCGTCAGTGACCCCGAGAAGAAAAAAGAATGGTGAACGTGTTAGATGTTTTGGAGACAATTAAGTCTTCAAGCACAACTCCAAAAGGGACTATTGAAGTTGCTGAAGTGTCTACCGAGGCTGAAGTTGCTGAAGCTTCGAAGCAACAACCTGAAGCTGAAGCTGGGCCTTCAGAGCCCACCAAGGAACAATCTTTGGAGACCGATAAAATATCAGAACCAGCTTTGGTTAAAGAAATTGACACTGCCGCCCCCGAAGCTCCTTCCAGCGCATGCGATTACATCGTACGACATGCTTCGGGGAAGAAATTATCCGAAGAGGAAACTTACGAAGCTAACTACTATGCCAGAGAGCTAAAATATCCGAAAGGGGCAGTAGTGTTTAACGGGACTAATGAAGATGACTTCCTGTACTGCCTCCCTGATAATAAAGAACTATCTGTCTGCCGAGAGATGGCTAGAAGTATGGGATTCCCGAAGCTTGAAGCTGGATTATGCGCTATGACGAAGGAAGATCTCGCGGATAGTCTTGCATATAATAGCCTAAAGGTATGGGAATTAGTCGTTTGAAAAAATTTTACAATACGTAATTCATTCCTTTATCCTTATATGGATTCTTTTTTGTATAGGGTTTGATCCTGAGCAACGCACTAAGAGCACAAAAGAGTGCCGAAGATGAAAGCTATGAAATTGCGTTCAACAACCTTCGATCAGAAGTTATCAAACTAAGAAACGAAGCTCTGGAGAAGGATAAAATTCTGCTTACACTGGTAGATAAAGTAAAGAAGGACGAAGCTGCTTCAAAAGCCCAGGCGGAAGCCCAAAAACGTGAAATTAAAGATCTTCAGAAACAGCTAGCTAGAGCTAAAGAGGAACGTGTGCTTGAGGAAACAAAACGAGAACTTAGTGATCATATGGTCAATAATTTAGAGTTAAGTGTTAAAGAGCTTCGTGCATCTCAGAGGAAATGCTATGTTAAATCTGTAGAATGCGTCAAAAAGATAAAATCCAGCTTCGCCAGCGTTGGCGCCTTTTCTAGTGAAGAGGACTTTTCAAGAGGCAATCCCGAAGGTCCACTGGACTGGATTAGTCACGAAGCCGAGGCCTTCGAGGAAATCCTGAGCAGCCGCGGCGACATCTGTGCTTTTTCAGGCGCCAGAGGAGTTGCTGCTGTTTTGGAGAAAAAAGGTTGTGAACATATAAAATCCTTAGCTCAGTCCGAAGCTGCTCTGTCCTCTGAAGACATCAAAGATCCCTCGACCGAAGCAAGCATGGCTGGCGGTAAATTCTTCACTGATATCTGGGACAATGGCGGCCGAGAAATGGCGCAAGAAATAATTCAAAGAAGTGAAAAAGGCATCCATGATGCTAGGAAAGTGGCAGAAGCTGCCGAAAGAAGTACAGAGCCCGAAAGGCAATTAGGTATTAATTAGTCGTTCTTATTGTGCTGTAATTTTTATTTCAAACTTTGCTCGCGATTTGTAATAGTAATGAAGAAATGTTCTCCTCCCTCAGAAGCTGCTGGATCGACTGCCGACCCTCACACAAAAGGAGATGACGAAATTAAACGAATGGCCGAAGCTATCATGGATAAAGTTGTTGATCAACTTCTAAATGAGGCCGCCGAAGCAGTGCTAAGAGAAGACTAAGTGTTATTAGAAAAAACATTGGAAGTGTGATCTCTGTAATATTTTGTACATTTGAATGTAATATACAAGTCTCTTTTCGTTATTCAATTCTTTACGATGCATGAAATTGTACATACATACCATTTTTGAGCCTTCGGCGAAAAAACACCTTCCCTTCTTTTCATGCTTCGTGAAGAAAACATTCTTCGTTAAAACTGTTCTGATAAATCACATCCATGCTTCGTGTAAACATTCTCCGAAGCTATACAATTTTGATATTACACTGATGAAGCTCATCCATGCTTCATAAAAACATTCTCCAAAGCCATTTTCCGAAGATTATCATTGTATTCCCTCGTGACTTTACACAATTTGCTCTTTCTCAAAACATCCTTTCGAAGGTTGATACTGTGCCCCTTCTTTTGCCATATGCAACATGATGTATGATGCTTATGCTATGCAAAATGATGTGATGATGTTATGTTATGCAAATGACGTTTGTTCCGAAGATACACACAAAATATCTTTATAAGCTCTGCATTCCCTTAGGAACGTCTTTGGAGCTTCTTCGCCTTTTACTTAGACGGTATAAGCTCTGCATTCCCTTAGGAACGTCTTTGGAGCTTCTTCGCCTTTTACTTAGGCGGAATCAGCGTTGACTTTTCGCTGTATGCTCTGCATTCCCTTAGGAACGTCTTTGGAGCAAAAAACTTACACTGCGCTCCCTTTGGAACGGCTTTTTTGTAACTTAGCAACTTACTCTGCGTTCCTTAGAACGACTTTTTATTGCTTCGAAGGATTTTTAATAATTCGAAGGCCCTCCTTATTACCGCAAACTTTTAAGCTTCAGCCACTTAAGCCTGTGGAGAAGATAGGTTTTCCTCATAACCAACCACGAAATTACTATATGAAAACTGAAATGTTCTTTATTACACAGAAAATAGAACTTAAGCGGAAAAGACTGCTATCAAAGTAGGATATATGTCAATAAATGTGCTTCGACTCTGGCACAGTACTATTGACTGTGCGAGCCTCAGATTGCTCTCTGAGATCCCTTTGGTGCGGAACATATTGGCTCCCTTCTGGCTGTTGGCCTTGTTGCAGCGGAGGTGGGGGCGGGGGCTGTTGCCATGAAGCTTGAGGTTGACTTGCCGAAGCTACGGAAACTGCAGGGTGGTTGCCCACATATTTCGGGATGTAAGGCTGATGATACGAAGCAGTATGCATGACCTGCTTCGGCTGTCCCTGTTGCGCTGCAGCTTCTGCTAGCTCCTTTTGTTTCTGGATGGTGACATGGCACATCCTGGTGGTATGGCCCTTGTTCTCACCGCAGAATAAGCAAAATGTCCTCCTTGGTTGATCTCCAAATCTCCCGCCGAAGCCCCTGGCGCCTCTGCCTCTTGGAGCTGGTGTCCGAAAGAAAGCTTGCTGTTGCCCCGAAGCCTGTGAGGAGCACTGCGGCCTGTTCTGCTGACTCCCCTTGTCATCATTTTGAGTGGAGTTATGGATGGACCTGACATGCCTCGGATAGAATCTTCCCCCGAAGCCCCTGGTCATCTCAGAAAATCTGAAGGCCTCCTCCCTTCTTTGGCGAAAGTCATTATCAGCACGAATGTACTCGTCCATCTTTTGGAGCAGCTTCTCCAGAGTCTGAGGAGGCTTCCTAGCAAAGTATTGGGCTGCAGGTCCAGGTCGAAGCCCCTTGATCATGGCTTCGATGACAATTTCATTGGGCACCGTTGGTGCCTGCGCCCTCAAACGCAAGAACCTTCTGACATACGCCTGAAGGTATTCTTCATGATCCTGAGTGCACTGGAACAAGGCTTGGGCAGTGACCGGCTTCGTCTGAAATCCTTGAAAGCTGGTTAACAACATATCCTTCAGCTTCTGCCATGAGGTGATAGTTCCTGGTTGAAGGGAGGAATACCAGGTCTGAGCAACACTCCTGACGGCCATAACGAAAGACTTTGCCATGACTGCAGCATTGCCCCCATACGAAGACACTGTTGCTTCGTAGCTCATCAAGAACTGCTTCGGGTCTGAGTGGCCGTCGAACATGGGGAGCTGGGGTGGCTTATAGGACGGAGGCCAAGGTGTAGCCTACAGCTCAGCGGACAAAGGAGAAGCATCATCAAAAACAAAATTTCCCTGATGGAAATTGTCATACCAGTCATCTTCGTTGACGAAGCCCTCCTGATGAAGGTCTTTCTGCTGAGGCCTTCTGTTTTGCTCATCATGAGTAAGATGGCGAACTTCGTCAGAAGCTTCGTCTATCTGCCTTTGCAACTCAGCTAGCCGGGCCATCTTCTCCTTCTTCCTCTGCACCTGTTGATGTAGCATCTCCATATCCCTGATTTCTTGGTCTAGCTCTTCCTCCTGAAGCGTCGGGCTGACGGCCTTTCTCTTCTGGCTTCGGGCCTCCCGAAGAGAGACGGTCTCCTGGTTGTGGTCCAGCGGTTGCAGTGCTGCAGCCCCAGCCGCTGAAGCTTTCTTCGGTGCCATAGCGAAGGTCTACAGCTTCCGAAGGTGTTCAAAAAACTCGAAGTGGAGGTGAGTTCACCGGAGGTGGGCGCCAATGTTGGTGACTTGTTCTCAAATGCTAAGAGTTAAGAACAAGGCAACATAAAAAGTGTTAAATGTTAAAGCCCTTCGTCCTACTAAACATTATTCCCCTTCGGGAAACAATGAGTTTCGGACGAAGGTCACCAGAGACATACCTTCGTCAATATAACAAGTAATGACGAAGGATTTATATAAAGCATGAAATATAAACATCATCGTAGAATCATTTCTATTTTATTAATATGGAGAAATAGAAATGATCACAAATTACAAATGTACCTTCGGTCCTGAAAGAAGGTAAAGAGTACAGGCGTGACGCAAAAGTATATGCCAAGTCAGCGTGAACAGTACGGGAGTACTGTTCATCTATTTATAGACGTGAGACGCAGCCCACGTAAAATTACATTCATGTCCATTACATTTGTCAATGACTTATGAAAATCTGTCAAGGTCCACGTAGTCTTTTTATCTCTAAGTCGGTTCCCCCCTCTGCTATCGCGACGAAGCTTCCCTGCGCACAGCTTCGGCTGTGCACCATCCTCCGTAAAGCTTGGTAATCAGCTCGTCCTTCGTCTGGTTCAGGCTTCGTCCTGACCGTGCTTCATGTTCATAATTCTGAGTCCGAAAATACCTGTTCACATAATCCACTTGGAAAACATTGTCAAATCATGTTTTTGAGGACCTTCGGAGGACGAAGGCCCCCAACAGTTATAATTGTCTATTTACCAATGTAGATGTGTCTGTCTTTAGAAGGAGTGATGGTTCATTAGCTTTTAAGGGTGTACTAGACGGCAAACTCTACTTAGTTGATTTTTCGAAAGAGGAGGCCGATCTAGATGCATGCTTAATTGCTAAGACTAGCATGGGATGGCTGTGGCATCGTCGTCTAGCACATGTTGGGATGAAGAACCTTCATAAACTTCTAAAGGGAGAACATGTGTTAGGTCTAACCAATGTATTTTTCGAAAAAGATAGACCTTGTGTAGCTTGTCAAGCAGGTAAACAGGTGGGAAGCGCTCATCACAGCAAGAATGTGATGACCACATCAAGACCTCTGGAGCTACTTCATATGGACCTCTTCGGACCCGTCGCCTACCTCAGCATTGGGGGAAGTAAGTATGGTCTTGTTATTGTCGATGATTTTTCCCGCTTCACTTGGGTATTCTTTTTGCAGGATAAATCAGAAACCCAAGGGACCCTAAAGCACTTTCTAAGGAGAGCTCAAAATGAATTTGAGCTCAAGGTGAAAAAGATAAGAAGCGACAACGGGTCCGAGTTCAAGAACTTACAAGTGGAGGAGTACCTTGAGGAGGAAGGAATCAAGCACGAGTTCTCCGCTCCCTACACACCACAGCAAAACGGTGTGGTAGAGAGGAAGAACAGGATGCTTATCGACATGGCGAGGACGATGCTTGGAGAATTCAAGACACCCGAGCGGTTTTGGTCGGAAGCTGTGAACACAGCTTGCCACGCCATAAACCGGGTCTACCTTCATCGCCTCCTCAAGAAGACCTCGTATGAACTTCTAACCGGTAACAAACCCAACATTTCATACTTTCGTGTATTTGGGAGTAAATGTTATATTCTAGTAAAGAAAGGTAGAAATTCCAAATTTGCTCCCAAAGCTGTAGAAGGGTTTTTGCTAGGTTATGACTCAAATACAAAGGCGTATAGAGTCTTCAACAAATCATCGAGTTTGGTTGAAGTCTCTAGCGACGTTGTATTTGATGAAACTAATGGCTCTCCAAGAGAGTAAGTTGATCTTGATGATGTAGATGAAGATGATGTTCCAACGGCCGCAATTCGCACCATGGCGATTGGAGATGTGCGACCACAGGAACAACAAGAGCAAGATCAACCCTCTTCCTCAACGATGGTGCATCCCCCAACTCAAGATGATGAACAGGTTCCTCAAGAGGAGGTGTGTGATCAAGGGGGAGCACAAGAAGACCCAACTATGGAGGAAGAAGCACCACGGGCCCCTCCAACTCAAGTCCGAGCGACGATTCAAGGGAATCATCCCGTCGACCAGATTATGGGTGATATAAGCAAGGGAGTAACTACTCGCTCAAGACTAGCTAACTTTTGTGAGCATTACTCGTTTGTCTCTTCTATTGAGCCTTTCAGGGTAGAAGAGGCCTTGCAAGATCCGGACTAGGTGTTGGCCATGCAGGAAGAGCTCAACAACTTCAAGAGGAATGAAGTTTGGAGCCTAGTGCCATGTCCCAAGCAAAACGTTGTGGGAACCAAGTGGGTGTTCCGCAACAAGCAAGACGAGCACGGGGTGGTGACACGAAACAAGGCTCGACTTGTGGCAAAAGGTTATGCCCAAGTCGTAGGTTTGGATTTCGAGGAGACTTTTGCTCCTATGGCTAGGCTAGAGTTTATTCGCATTCTATTAGCCTATGCCGCTCACCACTCTTTCAGGTTGTTCCAAATGGATGTGAAGAGCTCTTTCCTCAATGGGCCAATCAAGGAGGAGGTGTACGTGGAGCAACCCCCTGGCTTTGAGGATGAACGGTACCCCGACCATGTGTGTAAGCTCTCTAAGGCGCTCTATGGACTTAAGCAAGCCCCAAGAGCATGGTATGAATGCCTTAGAGATTTCCTAATTGCTAATGCTTTCAAGGTTGGGAAAGCCGATCCAACTCTTTTCACTAAGACTTGTGATGGTGACCTATTTGTGTGCCAAATTTATGTCAATGACATAATATTTGGTTCTACTAACTAAAAGTCTTGTGAGGAGTTTAGCAGGGTGATGACATAGAAATTTGAGATGTCGATGATGGGCGAGTTGAACTACTTCCTTGGGTTCCAAGTGAAGCAACTCAAGGATGGCACCTTTATCTCCCAAATGAAGTACACGCAAGACCTGCTCAAGCGGTTCGGGATGAAGGACGCCAAGCCCACGAAGACACCAATGGGAACCGACGGACATGTCGACCTCAACAAAGGAGGTAAGTCCGTTGATCAAAAGGCATACCGGTCTATGATAGGTTCCTTGCTTTATTTATGTGCTAGTAGACCGGATATTATGCTTAGCGTATGCATGTGTGCTAGATATCAATCCGACCCAAGGGAATGTCACCTTGTGGCCGTTAAGCGGATTCTTAGATATTTAGTTGCTACACCTTGCTTCGGGATCTGGTATCCAAAGGGCTCTACCTTTGACTTGATTGGATATTCAGACTCCGATTATGCCGGGTGCAAGATTGATAGGAAGAGTACATCAGGGACGTGCCAATTCCTAGGAAGGTCCCTGGTGTCTTGGAGTTCAAAGAAACAAACTTCCGTTGCCCTATCCACCGCTGAGGCCGAGTATGTTGCCGCAGGACAGTGTTGCGCGCAACTACTTTGGATGAGGCAAACCCTCTGGGACTTTGGCTACAATCTGAGCAAAGTCCCACTCCTATGTGACAATGAGAGTGCAATCCGCATGGCGGATAATCCTGTTGAACACAGCCGCACTAAGCACATAGACATCCAGCATCACTTCCTGAGAGACCACCAGCAAAAGGGGGATATCGAGGTGTACCATATTAACACCAAGAACCAGCTAGCCGATATCTTCACCAAGCCTTTAGATGAGAAAAGGTTTTGCAGGTTGCGTAGTGAGCTAAATGTCTTAGATTCGCGTAACTTGGATTGATCTATAGCATACATGTGTTTTATGCCCTTGATCATGTCAATTTATACATTTCAATCTATTTGTGTTCATTTGTGGTGCTCAAGTTGTACACATGATCCCCGGACCTCACAAGTCCATTTGCAAGTGATGCACTTATTTAGGGGGGGGGGCATGCTACGACTTGACCCTTTGAGACTAACCTTTGTGTTTGAGTTTACTTGATTTAGTCTCAAAAGTGAATTGAAAGGGAAAGGTGAACTTGGACCATGCAAAGACTTCCACTGCACTCCGGTATTAACTCCAAGTTCATATCTATGCTCTTATTGGCTTTTTGCTCTTAATTGACAATTTTGGTTAGGCAATGGGGTTAAAGGGCCAAGAATGATCCCGTTTTGGTGCTTAATGCCAAAGGGGGAGAAATTAAGGCCAAAGCAAATGGATCAGCTACCACTTGTGAAATTTCGAAAAGGGTAGAGTTAGAACTTTTTGATTTGTCCAAAACACTCTTATTGCAAAATTTGGTCTCTTGTGGGGAAAATTTATGACTATGGGAAAAAGGGGGAGTTTTTGGCTCTTAATCAATTTTACTCTTGGATTATCTCTCTTTGTGCCCAAACAAGTGAGTTTGTTGTAGAGATAGGAAAATGAATTTGATTCGAAAAAACAAACCAAGTGGTGGCAAAGTAAGATCCAAATATGCCAAATTAGAGTAAAAAACAATTTGGTTCTCTTTTGCATTGATATTGCACTTCTTTTGCTTGCTTTTGGATGTGTTGGCATAAATCACCAAAAATGGGGAGATTGAAAGGGAAATGTGCCCTTGGGCCATTTCTAAAGTATTTTGGTGATTAAGTGCCCAACACATATTCTCTAAGTGTTAATTTGTGCCAAAGATTGAAGAAGTGCAAATCATGTAACAAGGTACGTTTCTAGACTTAGTACATTGATTTGGGTACTAATGTATTGTGTCTAAGTGCTAGAAACAGGAGAAAATAGATTGGAAAAGAGTTGGCTGTGTACAGCCAACTGCTGCTCGGTCTGGGTGCACCGGACTGTCCGGTGGTGCACCGGACTGTGTCTGGTGCGCCAGACAAGTCCAAGGTGAACTGGCCGCTCTCGGGACTCGACGGTGGCGTACGGCTACAATTCACCGGACTGTCCGGTGGTGCACCGGACTGTCCGGTGAGTCGTCCGCGGCGAAGTCGTCGCTCTCGGGAAAAGTTCAACGGCGTATGGCTAAAATTCACCAGACTGTCTGGTGGGGCACCGGACTGTCCGGTGAGCCAACGGTCGACTAGGCAACGGTCGACCGCGCAATCCGCGGGCAACGCGTGGCCCGCTCCAACGGCTCCTAGAATTTGCAATGGTCGACTGCACCAAAATAGGAAGGAGATCTGCACCGGACTGTCTCCAGTGACTATCCAGTGGCGCACCGGACTATCCGGTGCGCCACCCGACAGAAGGCAATCTTAGCCTTCCTTGTTGGTCTCCAACGGCTCCTAGCTGCCTTGGGGCTATAAAAGGGACCCCTAGGCGTATGGAGGAGTCACCCAAGTATACTCTAAGCATTCTAAGTCTTTCACACTCCGTCTCCGCACACTTGATCGACTGTGTTAGTGATTTGAGCTCCGTTCTAGTTGTGAACTCGTTGTGCTTCATTTTGAGCTCAAGTCTTGGCTTGTGTGCGTGTTTGTTGCTGCAGATTTGTGTGTGTTGCTTCCCACCCTTACTCTTCTGCTTTCACTGTGATCTTTGTTGTAAGGGCGAGAGACTCCAACTTGTGTAGATTCCTCGCAAACGGGAAAAAGAGATAAGCAAAGAAAAGTCGTGGTATTCAAGTTGATCATTGGATCACTTGAAAGGGGTTGAGTGCAACCCTCGTCCATTGGGACGCCACAACATAGAGGTAGGCAAGTGTTATACTTGACCGAACCACGGGATAAACCACTGTGTCCCTTGTGTTGTCCTTCTCTTTGATTATTTGTGATTCGCACGAGCTCGCTCTATAGCCACTTGGTTCTATTGCACTAACATCTTTATAACCAAGCTTGTGGCTATTTAGTGTTGAATTTTATAGGATCACCTATTCACCCCCCCCTCTAGGTGCTCTCAGATTATTGCACACTTGTACTTACAACTTAACAAATGTATTCTTAATCTCACAATGCTATTCTTATATGCAGTGCATACCATTTTTATTAGAAAGATCTTGGCGGCGAACATCCAGATGACAAGCCTAATTTGTCAATATTATTATTTCCATTTGGTGACAAACAACCTCCGGGTATTGTCCTGTGCGGTTATTATGTGTGCGAATGGTGTCGTGTCACCTTCCATTACATGGTCAATCGTGAGGATGTAAGTTCGCTATTGTGAGGATGCAATTTTTATGTTATATTGTTGCTCATCACATTACTCTCAGCACTGCTTGCTTTTTGCTTTCACTGCAGGTTCCTAAATCCAAGATCAATGCTGAATGACTAGAAAGAGATATGGTTACCGTCGGCGTGGCTAAGGTTGTAAAAGACTTGCTTTACTTTATGCGTCGTGAAGTTCTTCAACAACAAGGGCTATTTACAATAAAAATGGAAATTTGCAACAACTCTTAGAACTAAGTTTGTACACGCTAGCACACAATGTTTAGATCTTTAGTTTGGAACTTGAGATGTTCAGTTGTATATGAAACTTGAGATGTTGAGTTGTTGAGTTGTATATGGAACTTGAGATGTGTATTTTATTATGGTTTGGTGTTAATACTAGTATTGTTATCGTTCTGTGAATGTGATTTGTGATGTGTATGAATCTGGATTCTGTATATTGATTTGTTACGAATATCATCTGTATATTAATTCTGTATATGAATCTAGAATCTGTATATGAATCTGGAATCTATATATTGAAATACAGTCGGACCTATATTTAAAACCGCCTGTGGTTTGTGTCTAACACAAACGGCTAGGACAAGAAACCGCTTGTGATGTGTGTCTATCGCAAGCGGTTCCATTAGCCGGAACCGTCTGTGTAGAGACTAACTGAAACCGCCTATGTAGAGACTAACTGAAACCGCATCCGCCTGTGTAGAGACTAACTGGACCGCCTGTATAAAAGTTTACCTGTGTAGAGACTAACTGGACCGCCTGTATAAAAGTTTACTGTAGCAGTGATTCATCCTCACTTTTTTATTTGACTTGTAAAATAGAATAAGTTAATTCATCCTCATTGTTAATGTTGACGCCTTTTCGGAGCGCCAAACACTCAACAAGAACCGTGGCGGTGCCCTCTGCACAGGGGCGGACGGTCCGCGCGCGGGGCCGGACGGTCCGCGGCCTGGTGCGAGGCGCGGTGGTACTCTCTGCGCAGGGGCGGACTGTCCACGGCCTGGGGCCGGACGGTCCGCGGCCTGGTGCACGGCTAGGGCTCCTGCCTGACGACCGAACAGTCCGCGCCCTGGGGCCGGACGGTCCGCGCGTACGCAGGGACGGCGGAAGATCGCCGACGGCGCCTGGATCTCGCTCCCGGGAGGGACCCCGTCGGGGAGTAGAGATCCTAGGTTGTGTCTAGGCTCGGGCAGGCCGACCTAGACTCCTCTAATCGACGTAGAGTCGAGGAGAGGCGGAGAATTTGGGGATTGGAAGACTAAACCTAAACTAGACTAGAACTACTCCTAGGATAAAATGCGAAATAGAAGTTGTATTGATTCGATTGTTCATTACAAATCGGCCGTATACCTCTCTATTTATAGAGGAGGGGGGCTGGACCCTTTACAAACTAATTCCCGAGCTTATCCCGCGATTTTAGCTAACAACCGTAGCACAAAACTCGGAACCCTAATCTGCTCTTCGCACGCGCGGACCGTCCGGCCTCAGGGCCGGACAGTCTGCCGGCTCATTTCTGGTTCGAACATATGCCCCCCTGCCTTTTGGTGGAGCTGGGCGAACCAAAAGCAACTAACTCGATGTGAACACATCGGTTTTCTTAGGCATCTTGCCACATACTAGGATGGTACTGTTTGAGGAAACGCCCATTCAAAGCCTTAGGTAAATCCTTGCCTTGTAATGTTTGTAGTAAATAAGCGTTACCAGACATCACCTGTTTCACTTTATAAGGACCCTCCCAGCTTGGCGACCATTTCCCGAACTTTCGGTCTTTATTCCTTAGAGGCAGAATGGTCTTCCACACCAGGTCTCCTACTTGAAATGATTTTGCTTTGACCTTCTTGTTGTAGGCCCTGGCTACCATGATCTTGTCCTTTTCTATTGCTCCCAAAGCTATCATCCTCTTGTCAGTCACCTCATCAATATTATCCATCATTGAATTATAATATTCAGTAGCAGTTAGATCATTTTGTCTGGCAAACCTAACAGCATTCAAACTTATTTCCACAGGTAACACTGCTTCCTGCCCATAGACAAGCTCAAAAGGAGATACTTTAGTAGCACTATGTTTAGATATTCTATGAGCCCATAAAGCCTCAGACAAAATCTTATGCCAATGTTTAGGATTATCAGATACCTTCTTCTTTATCAAATTAATCAACGTCCTATTACTAGACTCGGCCTGTCCATTGGCCTGAGCATAATATGGAGACGAATTAAGCAGCTTAATTCTGTATAATTCAGCAAATTCACGTACCTCCTTTGACATAAAAGAAGTACCTTGATCTGTAGTCAAGGTCTGGGGAATGCCGAATCTATGAATAATATGCTCAGTTATGAAATCAATTACCTCCTTGTGCGTCATGTTCTTTAGAGCAACGGCTTCAGTCCATTTGGTGAAATAGTCAGTGGCAACTAACACAAACCGATGCCCCTTTGATGATGAAGGATGAATTTCTCCAATAAAGTCTAATCCCCATCCTCCGAACGGCCAAGGCTTGATGATAGGATGTAATTCGGCTGCAGGGACCAACTGTAGGTCGCCGAATTTTTGACACACTTGGCAACCCTTGTAGTACTTGAAACAATCAGCTATCATACTAGGCCAATAAAAACCAGACCTTCGCAACAACCACTTCATCTTTGGAGCTGATTGATGGGTACCACAAATTCCTTCATGTACTTCGGCCATGGCTAATATAGCATCATCTGGGCCCAAGCACTTAAGCAGGACATCATTAACCGTTCGGCGATAAAGTTCATCACTCATCAAAACATACTTGAAAGCTGTTCGCCGAATGTTCTTATCTGTCCTGATATTGGTATTTTGCAAATAATTAAGTATAGGTGTCCTCCAATCACTTGCATCGGCTTCATTGTCAGCCGAATCGATTAAGAGAACATTTCTGGTAACCTCGGATGGTCCGGCGTCATCACGCGGACGGTTCGCGACCTGGGAATTTGGCTCTGCACTGGTTATCAGATTTTCAGTTTTGTGAAATTTCCCTCTCTTTATCCGATAACCTGATGCATCTTGTGCCAAATCGTTAGCTCTATGATTCTCAACTCTAGAGATATGCCGAATACTGAATTCGTCAAAAGAATGAATTATGCTCCAACATTTCTCAAGATAACTATTTAGAGTACCATCAAGACATTGATATTCTTCTAACACTTGTTGGACAACCAGCTGAGAATCACCAAATACCTTCACATGTTTTACTCCCATACTATTCAAAAGTTCTAAACCGAATAGGAGGGCCTCATATTCAGCTTGATTATTAGTGCAATAAGTTTTCAATCGGCTAGAGAAGTCAAAGGAGACATTACTTGGTGAAACAAGCACAATGCCAATTCCTTGCCCTTCATTGCAAACCGATCCATCAAAATATAAAGTCCAAGGAGTAATAGTGAGGTATGACATGTCTAGTTCATGAATATCATTAACCCGATGTTCTACAATAAAATCCGCTACGACTTGGCCTTTCATAGATTTCAATGGTTCATAGGCCAAGTCATATTCTATGAGTGCATAAGCCCACTTACCAATTCTACCACTCATAATTGGGTTATGCAACATGTATTTGATTACATCGGCTTGACCAGAAACAGTGCAATGACTAGACAGTAAATAACATCTACATTTGGTGCATGCATAAAACAAGCATAAGCATAACTTTTCAATAAAAGTGTACCTTGTTTCAGCATCCACCAACCTTCGGCTTAGATATGTCACCACATGCTCCTTCCCCTCAGTTTCTTGTGTCAGAACAGCCCCAATAACCTTGTCTTCAGCTGCAATGTATAATCTGAATGGTGCTCCTACTTGTGGTGCTTTTAACACGGGAGCCGAAGACAAGTATTTTTTAATGAGATCAAATGCTTCCTGCTGCTCTGCCCCCCAAGTGAATTCAGCATCATTCTTAAGCCGAAGGATAGGGGTGAAGGCATCAATCTTCCCGGCTAGGTTAGAAATAAACCTTCGTAAATAATTCACCTTGCCGAGAAACCTCTGCACTTCGACCTTACAAGTCGGAGGCCCCACATTCCGAATAGACTTGATTCGGTCAGGGTCTATTTCTATACCATGTTCATGGATGACAAATCCTAAAAACTTACCAGCCGACACTCCAAAAGCACATTTACGTGGGTTCATTTTTAAACCATACCGACGCATTTTATCAAAGGCTTTGCGCAAATCAGCTATATGAGAACTAAACTTAGCCGATTTGACTACAATATCATCAATGTAGACTTCCACAATGTTTCCTAACAACTCATGGAAGATCAGATTCATAGCCCTCTGATAAGTGGCACCAGCATTTTTAAGACCGAATGTCATGACAACCCATTCAAATAAACCAATGAAGCCTGGACATATAAAGGCCGTTTTAGACGCATCTTCTTCGGCCATGAAAATTTGATTATATCCGGCATTACCATCAAGGAAGCTAATAATTCTATTTCCTGATGCATTATTGATTAATGTGTCGGCTATGGGCATGGGATATTCATCTTTAGGAGTTGCTTTATTTAAATTACGAAAATCAATGCATACTCTTAGTTTACCTGACTCCTTCTTCTCCACCGGCACAATATTGGAGACCCACTCTGCGTATCTGCAAGGTCTAATAAAATTAGCTTCTAGCAGCCAGTGGATTTCGTCCTTGATTCGTGGGAGAAGATCTGGACGAAATGTTCTAGCTTTCTGCTTGAAAGGTCTGAAACCAGACTTAATGGGCAGCCGATGTTCGACAATCTCTCGGCTTAGTCCAGGCATTTCAGTGTAATTCCAAGCAAAACAATCTGAATATTCCTTCAATAGACTGATCATCTCATTTCTAGAATCGGTCTCCAGGGTCTTGTTTACAAAAGTCGGCCTTGGAGTTTTACCATTTCCTATGTCAATCTCCTCCAAAGGATCAGCCGATGTAAACCCCTGTCCTAGTTTATCAAGATCTCTGAATTCCTCTATCATGTCCCCCACAGAGGAATCAGATGATCTTTGTGTGATGGCGGACTTTCCGGTCTCGGGGACCGGATCATCCGTAAGACTATCTTTTCGCTGTGGTAGATGTTCGGTCCTAAAGTCCGAACTGTTCTGTGAAAGACCAGACCATCCGGCTTTGAGGGCCGAATTGTCTGTGATCAAAGACTCATGAATCTTGTGTGTATTCATCATTTAAACTCTATTTAGGATTTAGCCGATTCTCCATCGGCTCTAGCATTACAGGAATGAAACCTTTCTTATCTATACTTATGAACTGATAATCAGAAAAATCTACCCCTGTGAGACATGTAGCAGTCTCATAAGTCCAGAGTACAGGGGCATCGGCCACAGCGATGTAGGCCGATACATCAGCATGTACTTGTTCTACCTCATCGCCTACCCATTGTATTAGCATTTGATGTAATGTAGAAGGTATACATTGATTGGCATGAATCCAATCTCTGCCTAGAATTAAACTGTAATTCCCTTCTACATCAGCGACGAAGAATGCAGCAGCAAGGGTCTTAGTCCCGATGGTTAATTCAACGGACGTGACTCCCCTGGCTTTAATCGAACTATCCCCAACACCGCTGAGGGTCATGTTGGTTTTGACAAGTTCGTTATCTTGTTTACCTAATTTTCTGTATAATGAATAAGGCATTAGATTTACAGCCGCCCCTCCATCCACCAACATCTTAGCAATCGGTATTCCATCAATGTGACCGCGCACGAAGAGCGGCTTTAAATGATTTACCGATTCCTTTGGTTTAGTAAAGGCGGCTTCTTTAGGACCAAAATCAAACTGGGCAGCAACAGGTTCATCGTCGCCAATGATAGTGCAATCGGAAGAAAATGTAATAATATTTACATCCATACCTGGGCGTTCTGGAGAAGCCTCGTAGTCGACCAGGTCTTCTCCTAGCAGGTCGTCCTCTTCCATTGATGTTGTCGTGTTGTTGGAGGCTTCCTGATGAACGGCGGACGGTCCGCACGCGGGGGCCGAACGGTCCGCGCCTGGTGCAGGTTGTCTAGAGCCTTCCTGGTGAACGGCGGACGGTCCGCACGCGGGGGCCGGACGGTCCGCGCCTGGTGCAGGTTGACTTTCTATTTCTGTGGCCGTTTGTTTTTTCTCAACGGCCTTCGGTCTCCATTTCTTTTGTGGTGGCGGGTATAGTGGATGTGTGTCATTAAATGTCTTTTCCGCCTCCTTCTCCTGGCTCTCCTTTGCTCTTAGGCGCTGTAATTTTCTCTTTTGGGATCGTGTCAATCCCGCTGGGCACCATCGAGGCATGGAGTATTTTGGATCGGCTGTTTTGATGGTAGCCGTATCCTTTTCGGTTGTGTTGGCCGATTCGCCGAAAATCATCGGCCCTTTATTGTCTCCCTGTATGACAACATCCGCAGTGCCTATTTTGATGATGTCCTTTTTTGTTCTTTGAGTTGCTACAGGCATATGCCCCCCCTGCCGGATTGGCCGGCCTAGGAGGCCGAGTAGTCCGGCAACCTTGTTGGGCCTATGCCTGGTGACCGGATTCAGCAGTGCTCAATCGGTCTTGCACTGGCGGTGCCAACCTATCAAAAACGGATGTTTGGGGTGCCCCCCAGGCGGGGTACTGTGGCATCCCAAATGGATATGGTGGCATGCCCCACATTTGATTTGGGACATATGGTGGAGGTAAGTATGTGTATGGATATGGCATAGATGGATAAGGAGGTGGAGGGGTCCATGTCGGCATGTTAGGTCTCAATTGTACAATAGGACCTTTCATTTCTTCCGATTGGTGATGTGGTCCAATCGGCCTGACCTGACGTTGCTCATGAATGGGTGAGCGGGATCGCTTCGGTGGCCGGTCACTAGGGCCAGCCTTCTTTTTCACATATTTAGACAACAATTGATCGAAAGTCGGGCCAGGCTTGATCAGCCGACCAGCTGCTTTAAATGTATTTGTTTTCCACGTACCTATCTCTGGTCGTCGTGGTTTGAAGGTACGTGGTCGCTGCGAGTCCTGAGCATGGCCGGACCGTCCGCCGGAGCTCTCCGAACCGTTCGGTGGGGTCCCGGACCGTCCGCTCCTACGTGCCGGACCGTCCGGGATACGCAGCACGGGTTCCTGTATCTGTCTCCCTGACTGCGCTTGCCCCCCAGTACTGGAGGTTGTGATGGTCACCTTTAGGGTCTCCCCTCCATCGGGAGTCTTCTCGGCTACCACTTTCCTGCAAGAAACTTTATGATCCTCATCGGCCTTTTTAGAATTGCCGATGATTGCCTCTTTGCCTTTGCCTTTATCGGCCGTGTTTGGCCGAACTAGGACTTTCTTACCCTCAAAGTCGATCACGTTCATTGGAAAGGGCTCTGTATCCACCTGCATTTCCTGAAATTTCAATCGTCCCTCATTAATGGCCGATTGAATCTGTCGTCGGAATACATTACAATCATTAGTGGCATGAGAAAATGAGTTATGCCACTTGCAGTATGCACGACGTTTTAGCTCGTCGGCGGATGGAACAATGTGATTTATTTTAATATTGCCATTTTTGAGTAGTTCGTCAAATATTTTATCACATTTACCGACATTAAACGTAAACTTAACCTCCTCTTGCCGTTTCTTTTGAACCGGCTGCAAGGAGGAACAAGCCGAAGATTTGGCCTGTTTTGGCCAAACCATTTCAGCAGTATACACTTCTGCTGATTCGTCATCTGAGCTACTTTGGTCGTATTCTACTATATGTACGTTGTGACGCATTGTTTTAGCAGTTTCTTTGCTCCGGCTTTCGCAAGCCAAAGCCCTCTGGTGTAACTGTGCTAGTGTAAAAAATTGGATGCCTTCTAATCTCTCTTTTAAATAATATCGTAGACCGTTAAAGGCTAATCCTACTAGCTGTTTTTCTGCTAAATGAATTTGAAAGCATCGGTTTCTTGTATCGCGGAATCTCCGGATGTAATCATTAACCGATTCGTCTTTTGTCTGTCGCAATGACACTAAATCTACCAAATCCAATTCATAATCACCAGAGAAAAAATGATCATGAAATTTTTGTTCTAGATCCCCCCATGATGAAAATGGAGTTAGGAGGTAAAGTGGCATACCATGCAAACGCGGTTCCTGTTAGCGATAATGAAAATAAATGCACGCGAAATGCCTCTGTGTCTGCCAATTCTCCCAATTGTGCTAAGAACTGGCCTATATGTTCGCGCGTGTTTTTCCCTTGATCACCCGAAAATTTCGCGAATTCGGGTATTCTAGTTCCCTGTGGGTACGGGTGGTAATCAAATCGGCTGTCATAAGGTTTCCGATATGATTGCCCCCCAGGGACCATGCTTACTCCGAGCTTATCTCGGAACGCCCCGGCTATTTCTTCCCTTACTATATCAATGGCAGCCGGTGCAAGACCACCGGCTCTCTGGTCAAACATAGGTGGAGTTGGTTGCATAGTAGTATGTTGTCGTTCCCCCCATTGGTTTGAGCTACGTGGTGCATTTCCATTTGCCTTATATGGCTCACAGGTTTGATCGTTTCTTTCCGGCCTTTTAGGTGGGGCCGGAAAGCTTTCCTGGGCTCTGGATTCTGAATTAATGGGCTGGTGCATTGCATAATGTGATGGGAAGTGTTGCTGGGACGGGCGAGGATTCAGGTAATAATCCTCCTCAAAAGACTCATGCGCGGACTGTCCGGATATGTACCCGGACCGTCCGTGGTCATATGCGGACCGTCTGTCATTGTATGCGGACCGTCCGACTGGGTAATTTGGGTTCTGTGTCATATGTGGTGGCTCGGGCACATATCTAGGTAACTCATTAAAAATAGGCCCAACTGCTGTTGGCCCGGACGGTCCGCGCTCACGTGCGGACGGTCCGGGCATGTGCAGATCGGCTGGTTTGCTGCCGATTTGCGGTTGCTTAGGGTACGTGTCCATCGGCATCCCATAAAGGGGTTGTGACTGGTCGTGACAACCTGTAGCCGATGTGTTACGCGCGTTATCTCCTAACTCAACCTCGTGCGAAGGAAAATTTGCGGTACTAGATTTATCGAATGCACGTACTAGTCTCTTAAGATCGCTTTGCATACCCCCTATGATGTTCTGCATTTGTTCACGCTGATCTTCTACATAATTTCTAAGAGATTGCAGATCGTTGGTATTACTTACATTGGGGATATCTGGCGTTGGTTGGAGCGAAGCCGGATCCGTCGCCCGATGTCGGACGACCTTGTTGTTCCTGTCCACTTTGAAGTTGGCCAAGAATTTTGCTTTCGCCTCCTGGATCATCCGCTCCTTGTGCTCCTCAAACTGGAGCTGCTCGTCAGCCGGCAAGGTCTCCCAAGTCGGCTCTATGATGTTGCTTAGAGAAATATCAGAGCTATCCTTTGAACCGGCCATTGAGGGCCGATTTGATGAGCCTAGATGTTCTTTCCCCAGCGGAGTCGCCAAAAAGTATGTTGACGCCTTTTCGGAGCGCCAAACACTCAACAAGAACCGTGGCGGTGCCCTCTGCACAGGGGCGGACGGTCCGCGCACGGGGCCGGACGGTCCGCGGCCTGGTGCAAGGCGCGGTGGTACTCTCTGCGCAGGGGCGGACTGTCCGCGGCCTGGGGCCGGACGGTTCGCGGCCTGGTGCGCGGCTAGGGCTCCTGCCTGACGACCGGACGGTCCGCGCCCTGGGGCCGGACGGTCCGCGCGTACGCCGGGACGGCGGAAGATCGCCGATGGCGCCTGGATCTCGCTCCCGGGAGGGACCCCGTCGGGGAGTAGAGATCCTAGGTTGTGTCTAGGCTCGGGCAGGCCGACCTAGACTCCTCTAATCGACGTAGAGTCGAGGAGAGGCGGAGAATTTGGGGATTGGAAGACTAAACCTAAACTAGACTAGAACTACTTCTAGGATAAAATGCGAAATAGAAGTTGTATTGATTCGATTGTTCATTACAAATCGGCCGTATACCTCTCTATTTATAGAGGAGGGGGGCTGGACCCTTTACAAACTAATTCCCGAACTTATCCCGCGATTTTAGCTAACAACCGTAGCACAAAACTCGGAACCCTAATCTGCTCTGCGCACGCGCGGACCGTCCGGCCCACAGGCGCGGACCGTCCGGCCTCAGGGCCGGACAGTCCGCCGGCTCATTTCTGGTTCGAAAAGTTAATTAGTTAATATTAATATAAGTAATGAAATCATCTCACCAAATTTTAAAAATATAACCATGATACATCATCTTATTTTATTAGATCGAATGATTCTCAAACCGAACACCCTTTTATTTATTGTAGTTTCTTATGTAACATTTATTTGTCGTTGCATGCTAATTTTACATGAGAAGCACAACGCCGGCCAGGCCAGTTCCGATCCAGCGGCCATCAGCCAGAACGTCGTCTCCGCGGAACGCCGGTGCCCTCCTCCCCCATCGTGCCGACGTCGTTGAACGCCTGCCCCGTCATCTGGTCCGCCGCCTTCACCCTTAGCATCACGTCCTCCTCCGACTCGGCGGCCCCCGCCATACTATTTCCCGTCCTGTCCGCCGCCGCGTCCCTGACGCCACCCGCCTTGTCCGCCGCCGCGTCCTTCGTCTCGCTGGCCTTGCCCATGGCGGCGTCCGCCACGCCCCTTGCGTTCGCCTTTCCCTCCTGCAGGCTGCCCAGGATGCCGCCGCCGCGGGGGCTGACGGGCGCCTCCTCGGGGACTCTGTCCTGCCTCGACGCGCGGAGCTCGTCGGCCGCCTTCTGCGCCGCGGCCTGGGCGCGCTGCTCGCGGCTCTTCTGCATGGACGCCATGGCTCTAGCTGACAGCAACCTGAGTACCTGACACACTATCTACTCGATCGATGGCGACGCCGCCGGTGCACTTCCTTGTCCCTACTTGCTTGTGCGAGTGCTCAGTGGATGAACAGAGTGCGGCGCGAGGTGGGAGACAAAAAGGGCGGCGAGAAATCTCCAGAAAGGGTACGGTATCGCGGTGGCAGGTGCCGGCCGCCCGCCCGCCCGCGTCGCACTGCGCTCCACGTGTGAAACTGTAGGACACGTACAGTGCTGACATGCTGCATGCGTTTTTTTTTGGGTATATTTGGTTCGCTGCAAAATAAAATAAAAAAAAGACAAGTCAAAATTTGTCGATGGACAAATCCAAATATGAGATATTTGGATCAGATAAATCCAAAATTTGACCGGCACCCCTAGGTGTTCGGACGATGATTAAGCCAAAGGTTACGATTAGAACTTTCGTTAATAAGCTACTACGTCCGTTTTAAAATATAATTTATTTTATTTTTCGACTCAATTTTAACCCCACGTCTTATTTAAAAATCGATGAGATAATAAAAATATTTTAAGTTATAGGTAGAGTATATTGATAATAAACAAAAACCATAATGTTTTTTTAATTTTATAAAATTTTGAGTAAAACGAGTGATGAATAAAAAGGGCAAACGAATTATAAACTAGTACGGAGAAATATATCTTAAAAACATTATGCACAAAAGATATGAACATAATTTTATATATTTCTAAGGAAACTAAATATCTCGAAAGGATTTTTCAAAAATATAACCGTGAGGTCGCCTGATTGTTCATTGATTTCTGAATAATAGTGGCGGATCTAAAGGGGCTGAGACGCTCCAGCCCCCTACATGACGAAGCTCTATTAGATATAAAGGTAAATTAGATATTATTGGTACTTGTTCTCGGATGTTATACATCAAGAACAAAATAATATAATTGTTAACAATTAGAGACTTTCGTCCTTCGAAGCATTATTTCTTTTAGAATACAATGATTTTCAGACAAATGTCAAGAAGGGCATACCTTCATCATTTTAGTGAGTAAAGGTACGAATAGAGACATATAAACATGAAAAGAATATAAACAATCATTCCAAATCATTAGATTATTTATATTCTCATTCTTTAAACATGAATAAACATCAGTAATATTTATAATACATTTGTACCTTCGGCTTAACAGAAGGTGAGAAAGCGAGAATGACGCAAAGGTGATTACAATTCAGCGTGAACAGTACGGTGTTACTGTTCATCTATTTATAGGCACAGGACGCAGCCTGGACAAAATTACATTCATGTCTCTGACATCTACTAATGACCATAAAGTCAGCTATCGAGGACTAAGCAGTCTTTTCTCCTTTAGGTCGGTTCTATTTTTCACCATCGTCCTCGTGCTAAGCCGAAGCTCCTTCCGCCATAGCTTTGGAGCTAGTTCGTTCTACCTTCGGACTGCATCTTCACACTATACGCACCTTCATCTCAAAGTCGAAGCATCCTGTAACAGTCTTATACTGAAAACCAAATTAGTTAATTTTTTGAGGACCTTCAGAAGAGGAAGGTACCTAAAAGATATAGAGGTAAAGCATAGAGAAAAATAGAGAAGAAAGAGAAAGAATTCATAAAAATGAGCCCCCATTTTATTAGAGAATAAGATAGAGGGTAGAAAGAAAGGGAGGAGAAAGGAGGGAGAAAAGGAAGTCTTCTACCAGCTTATTCTACCTCCGCCACTTATCACTAGAAAATCAGTTCCTCCTTAGATCCGCCCCTGTTTCTAGTCAAGCTGTTAAAAGGATCAGATTAACCAGTCACAAAACGGTGATCTCATCTCATGGATCCATCATCACGGGTATTTGTGATTAGGATTAATACAGCCGTCCATCTAAGCGGCCAATTCATGTAACGTTGTTTTCAGTAAAATGTTTTATTCTGAGATTTTTAAGGCTCAACCTCATCTAAAGGGGTGATCGTATTTGGTAGGGCTCTTTTAGCTTGGATTCCTTTGAAAAAAACAGCTCCTTCTTATTTTTATAGAAAGCTCTACAAAGAGTAAGTTGTTTGTTTAGAAACACAACTTCTATGATAACTTCTTCTATGATATAGGCTCGACGAAAAGGAAAAAGATAAAAAGAGAATTGGTAGAAGCTTATTTTTCTGACTCACAACTCTTATTGGTTTTTGGAGTAGATCCTCCTTTTAGAAGAGCCCCATAGAAAAGCTTCATCTTTTGTAGAATTTTTTCAAAGAGTGTTGGAAGCCCTACCGAGAGGGCTATAGATGCTTAAAACATGTTTTTATTTTTGCAGTTTCATAGGTAATTGATTTTTAACTTATAATCCGTTTGACTTTTTAACACGATTTTGACTGATTGTTCTTATTGAAATAAATTTATAATTATTATATATTTTTACTACAATATCGTTTAGCATACGATATATTTTAAGTATAGCTTTATTTTTTAATAAGACAACTAGTTAGAAATTGGTGTCAAAAAGTCAAATAAATTATAAATTAATATGTAGGACGTATTGGATCGAATACTATCGTTGTGATTAGTACGAACCATACAATAGATATTGCCATCTAGTCACAAAAAAATAAATTTCACGTCAGGACGTATAATAAAATTTTGATTAATTAACTTGAATAATCTTTTATATAAAATAGATCACTAATGAAAATAAACTACATAGTTACAAAATATTTGTTACATTGATGGCTAGACCTTTTGCCAAATATGCTCAATCAAATCGTTTTTAGACTGGAAATGGGTCAAGCTATCTTGAATATATGTGTCCTTTTCTAACACTCTTTCACATTCTTTCTCTACCTGCTTTATGCAAAAAAAGTAAATTATAGATAAGTAAGGATTTGAACCTTGGTTATTGACTCCACATTTACATCCACCTGATCAATAGAACATATATATTTTTTGTTTTATTGAAATTCATATTATATATATAGAAATAGTAGCATGGCCATTTGACTATATATAATGTGATCATTAGGGGAAAGCTATGGTGCCTAAACAATCATTGTACTTGCACGCTCATTTAAATCAAGATTCTCTTCAATGTCCTCTTCCTTTTGAAAGGGAAATAAGGTTAACTTTTTTCTATAATTAATTTTGGTGGTTGATCGTCAACACAAACACATGGACTAACTAGTTTGTCTAGAATTCATGTATTACAGGTGCATAAGGTTCAACACAAACCAATAAAATATTCAAGTTAGGGACTCAATTGAATCAGAGGAAAAGGACTTGAGTGTGCTGTGGACTGGCGCACCGGACTGTCCGCTATAATTCACTGGACTGTCCGGTGTGCCACCGGACTGTCCGGTGAGCCAGCGGGAACGACTATCTACGTGCAACGGTTGACTGCAAAAGTACCTACCACAGTGAACAGTTCGCGGCATAAGTCAGAGCTGCAAAGTCAGAGGGCATCGGATTGTCCGGTGTGGCACCGGACTGTCCGGTGCCGCAAGAGGACAAAGCTCCAACGGTCGTCTTCGCTCCGAACCCTAACGGTTAGGTGACGTGGCGGCGCACCAGACAGCGCACAGTGCCTGTCCGGTGGCGCACCAGACTGTCTGGTGCGCCCATCGCCAGTAGCCTCCCCAACGGCTATAGAAGTGGTTGGGGGCTATAAATACCCCCAACCACCTCATTCATATCCATCCAAGCATTCCAAACATTGCATTCAATACAAGAGCAAAAGACTCCACTCCAAGACACATCAAAAAGATTGGATCCTCTCCAAAGCCTCCAAATCAACTCAATTCCATTAGGGGCTTGAGAGAGGGTGTTCTTGTGTTCTTTTGTTGCTCTTGTTGCTTGGCTTGGCCTTTTTCTTTTCTTACTCTTATTCTCAAGAGCTTTGTAAGCGAGGCAAGAGACACCAAGTGTGTGGTGGTCCTTGCGGAGTCTTAGTGACTGTCGGAGAGGAAATCTCCGGCCGGGTGGCAGAGTGCACCCGCCCTAAATCCTAAGATGAGGAGGAGCCTAAGCATTTTTCCTATTATGCGAGACGGATGGACGAACACAAGAACACACGAGGGTTTAGAGTGGTTCGGGCCACCGGAGCGTAATACCCTACTCCACTGTATGTTGGATTGCTGTGGAAGCTTGAGAGTCTGAGTGAACTTGTGTTGTAACGTCGCATGCCTCCCCTTTTATAGCTGAAGGGGGGCATGCACAAAGGTACTGAGCCCCGACATGTGGACCCAGGGACAAAATGTATATAGCACTTGGAGCTACTAATGTTCGCTGCCGGGCAATCTTCTTGTGCCTTGACACCTGAGATCTACGTATCCTCGGTGTGCCGGGGAAGCTTCTTATATAAGGGACGATATTCATAGTGCGCCGCACAGCACGGGCGCACTGTTTGGTGATAGACCTGACAGGCGCGCCGCCTGCAAGGTTACCCTGACGCCGTCTGCCAGCGGAGTGGACAGGACGCATTAAATGCTGAGAGGGCACATCGTCTGTCAACGTGGTGACAGGCGGCGCGTCCTCTCCGTATTAAATGCAGAGACTGCGCGGCTTTAGGGGCCTTACGTCAGGCTCCGCCCGTTGGCTTATGTCACGGGCCATAAGCCACGCGACAGCTGCGGGTCTCCGCCTGAGCGGGGAGCGTAGGGCAAGGCCTGGACACGTGCCAGCACCGGACCCTTACTCATGCCGGGGTTCCCCCCATCCCGGGTCCTTGTTGTGGTCCGGACCTTACTCGGAGGAACCTGGGGCCCAACGGAGGGACCCTACATACCTTCTTAGGAGTTCTGGACTGTAATCAAAGGCTCAGGCTGTGCGTACAGGGGTCCGGTGTTCCTCCGCGGGGGTCCGGACCCGATAATCACTACTACAGCAAACCTCTGTACAGACAGTTTGGTTAGCCTCTACACAGGCGGTTCTAGGAACCGCTTGTGGTGCACCGCCTGTGATGTAAAACAACATCACAGGCGGTCAATCAAAAACCGCCTGTGATAGACACACATTACAGGCGGTCCAGTTCAAAGGAACCGCCTGTGATAGACACACATCACAGGCGGTTTCTTATCCTAGCCGCTTGTGTTAGCCACACATCACAGGCGGTTTTTAATATAAGTCCAACTGCATACAATATATATCACAGACGATTTTCAATATACAGATTCATATACAGAATTTTCAAACACAGATTCAATACACAGATTATACACAGATTTCATACACAGATTATACACAGAATTCATACACAGATTATACACAGATTCACACAGATTGCATACACAGATTTATACATATCAAGTTCCATAACAGGTTACATACACAGATTCATCCACATATCAAGTTCCATCGTCATACACAGATTTATACACATATCAAGTTCCATAGACAACTAAACATCTCAAAGTTCCATAGACAACTAAACATCTAAAGTTCCTAACTAAAGACCTAAACACTGTGTGATATCGTGTACAAACTTAGTTCTGGGAATTGTTGCAAATTTCCATTTGTATTGTAGAATAGCCCTTGTTGATGAAGAACTTCACGGCGCATAAAGTAAAGCAAGTCTCTTACAACCTTAGCCACGCCGACGGAAACCATATCTCTTTCTAACCATTCAGCATTGATCTTGGATTTAGGAACCTGCAATGAAAGCAAAAATCAAGCAGTGCTAAGAGTAATGTGATGAGCAACAATATAACATAAAAATTGCAACATAGACAATGATAGCGAACTTACATCCTCACGATTGACTATGTAATGGAAGGTGACACGACACCATTCGCATACATAATAACCGCACAGGACAGTACCCGGAGGTTGTTTGTCACCATATGGAAATAATGATATTGACAAATTAGGCTTGTCCTCTGGATGTTCGCCGCCAAGATCTTTCCAATAAAAACGGTATGCACTGCATATAAGAATAGCATTGTGAGATTAAGAATACATTTGTTAAGTTGTAATAAGTACAAGTGTGCAATAATAACCATACTTCTCTAAAATCTTCAAGAAGTCATTATACGTAGCCTTTTTCCATTCTCAGTGAGTCGAAGACCACGACTTTACCATCCTTTAGAAAGATCATGATACAAATGTAGTGGTCATTATATAGACATAGACGAAAACACATGTTAAGATCACGATTGCCATAATTTATAGTTCAAAACCATGTCGATAACTTACTTAAAGTGGTGCGGAGCTATTATTAAGTCCTTGCCATGTTGTACATGATTATACATGGCTCGTCCAATGTATGCCGCCATTACCTTCATTTTCTTTCTCTAATTCTGTTTGACGGCTTTCTCAAATTCAGCATCGTCCAAGTCTTTGTATTCTTCTCCATGTCTCCGAGTAACTTCTTTATAGCGAGCTTGGGATATCATCAACAGGTCAAGAAACCCTGTCTTAAGTTGTTTCTTCTTATCATCCATGTATTGCATCCTACGTGTAAAAGTGTTAATCGTTAGACTCTCGTTTATGTGTGCGTGTACAAAACTAACAAATATGAAAGTTTAGAGGTACTTACAAGCAAAAGAGGGTTAAGTAGTTGGTTTCCATCCTTTGTCAGTGGTACAACGACCAGAGATCGTCAAAGAATAAATGCTGCACAGGATCTATATTATCTTTGCTACAAAATGCATCTTCTAGCACAACAAATGTGAAGTCCTCGAGTTTATATTTGTTGCTAGCCACCATGTACCACTCATGCATTCTAATCTCCAGAGTCGACAACTTAGAAAGTTGCACCGTCGTCAAGAACGGCCTCCCATTCACAAATTTAGGAGGAACATCCTCCTTCTTGTATATCGAGATATTGGTTTTAAGACGTAATGATTCTCGAATATGAATCATTCCATCTTCTTCCCATACTTCGAAATTGTCTATTTGGGACCGTGTGCCTACTCCATGAGATGTTGATTCCGCTTTTGATTGATTTGTCATAACTCTCCGCAATTTATGCAGGTAGCGTGACACTGATTCTGACGGTTTCTTGACATCGTCAGTGGCGATTCGCTGATGAATTTTCTTTGAAATAGTTGGTTCTTCAACATTGGTGTCAACCTTTGCTTCCTTTTTGATGTTTACGTCGACATTCTGAGGAACAATTTTGTCTACGTCCCCCTCATCGAGTTCCTTCGCAAGAGGCGATATGATTGTTTCAATGATTTTTTTGGAGGTCGGTGTCATATTTTTTTGCACCATGGGGTATGGAATGATCGAACTATCTTTTTGTTGCATTGGTGTTGAATTCAGCGTTGGTGACTTATGACGCGACACACGGCTTAAGATCGGCTCATCACCCAACTTGATGTCGCGTCGATGCCAAAGGACCAACTCGTTCATTGCCTCCTGCAAAGTTATGATCCCCTCAACTGGAAAGTCTATCTCCCAATCTTTACAACCACTGTCTGTGATTTCTAGAACTTGGACCACAACATAGTGTGGCGGGACAGGATTATCCTTGTAGTTAACAAGTCCTGGTTTTACCAAACCAGTAGCAGCTTGTTTTGTTTTTGTCCCAGATCGATTGATTGGAATAAGAAGAAAGCAAGGCTTGTCCTCAACAATATCGTCTACAGGGTACTTGGTGAAGTCTTGCACAGATCCTACGCTGCTAGGGACTATAGGTGGACTCATGTGGCTTGGCTTGAGTTCAAATGATATGCATTCTGTTTTCTTCATTTTGTTCATCACGTCATTAATAGCCTTTTGTACCCTTTCATCAATAGTCTCTTCAAAGGTCCTTTTCGACTTCTCGTGTTTCCTATATGACGACGCATACTCTGGAAACGCCTCTCTCCAGGAAATCTTAGAAGAGATTCCCCGAGCCCATCCAGTGTGTTCAGGATTGCCTAGTGCTGCAGTTAGTATGTCATTCTCCCTCCGAGGCTTAAATTCGCCTTTTTTTCTCTTATCTGTATATTCTTGAATTTTTGTCGAAACTTCGCCTACCAATTCTGGATGCAAAAGTTTGCTGTCCTCACTCAAACCTGCCTGACCTAAGATCCAACGAATAGCTCGCTCATCGATATCTTTTAATATTGGGTCCAAAGAGTCGTTAGCTATAGCTTCCTCGATTATCCTGTTCCACTACACAACTTTATGGTGATATCCGGTTGACCCCAGGCGATGAGGGTGTTTGTTCATCTTCGCTCTCTAAGAATTAGTTTCGCCCAGTTCTTTGGCCTTCAGTTCGGTCTTCTGATGAACAAATTCCTCCCACTGAGCTTGAGTGATTTTACCCATTTTCTTGGGCGGAGGAACCTTATTCTTCTTAACAAATTCCCTATTCATCTCGGCCTTCCACCCACGAAACATCTTGGCCATAGTAGAGAGCATCGACTTCCTTACTGCATCCTCTGTGCCTTTTGGGAACTTGAATGACTCAGACAACTTAGCCCATAGCTTATTGCGGGTGTCTTCATCTAAATCCTTCCATTTTTGAAGTGTGATTGGCACTATATCTCTAACAGTAGACCCGCAGGAATTTCGAAACTTTGTAACCACGTCAAGTGGTTCTTCAGGAAACCCCTCTGCATTTAGTTTTGTTACGTACATAACTGCACCTTCTTTCATCTGATTCGGACCTCGTCGCCCTCGTTTCCTCTTATGTGAAACAGATGATTCAGGCATCGGAGCATCCTTCGTGTTTTGTGTAGAACATGCATCCTCTTTCTTCTCTTCATTTGAAATCTATATATTGAAACAATTAATGGCCTTTCATATATGAACATTATTTTAGAATATAGTCGGCATATTTCTATTTACCTCTTCATCGTTGGGAATATAGTCGGCATCAAGCTCATCTGATGTTTTTTTCTTCCTTGGAGGTATAGGAGGACAAGGATTGTCGTCACTAGAACTATCCTCCCCGTTCCCTTCACCGGAGCTGCTCGTTGTCTGCCATTCAAGTTTGGTCGCGTCTTCATCAACTTTGTTAGACGCACCAGTGCAGACCACATCCATCCTAGTAGGTACCTAGTGCACAGCTGGTTCCATCGATAAAGGGATATACTGTTAGTCTGATATACTGGTTCTATCAATAAGGGAACTTGGAGAAAAGGTGATTCAAAAGAAATCGAGCCCAAACCCGCCTCCGTGTCCCTCCTTTTACTCCCCAAACAGAAAGCCCAAACCCGCCTCCAGGGCAGGATCGGACCGGGAAGCACGGAGCAGATAGAAGTGCACTTTCCAATGCAGTTAGACAGAGAAGGCATGGCTATGATGTTATAATGCTGAAGGACACCAAGAAGAGATTATGGCCTGTCATCCACCACCACTGCCCGTTATTTGTGGGCTTCACCGAGGGCTGGAAACATTTGGTGACAGCAAACGACCTTCGGGCTGGGGACGTCTGCGAGCTTGTTAAGGGGCCAGACGATGGTGAGCCGGTGTACTCTGTCTGGATGTGTGGTCACAAAATTTAAAGCCGCCCCGGCTTCATCTGTGCGCTTCTATTCTCTTACGTCGGCTACTAAGATCACTTAGCACCCCACCTAAGAGAAGAGAAGCGCACACATGAAGCCGGGGCGGCTTTAAATTTTGTGACCACACATCCGGACATAGTACACCGGCTCACCATCGTCTGGCCCCTTAACAAGCTCGCAGACGTCCCCAGCCCGAAGGTCGTTTGCTGTCACTAAATGTTTCCAGCCCTCGGTGAAGCCCACAAATAACGGGCAGTGGTGGTGGACGACAGGCCATAATCTCTTCTTGGTGTCCTTCAGCATTATAACATCACAGCCATGCCTTCTCTGTCTAACTGCATTGGAAAGTGCACTTCTATCTGCTCTGTGCTTCCCGACCCGATTCAGGCATTCAGCCGATGCCATTCTCCATATAAGTCCCAAACAGAGAATAGGGATGAGGTAGTCAAGATTTGGACACAAGTCCAAATTTGGTGCTACTCGGCACCATCGATATCACTACTAGCATCTATAGATATGGACACAAGTCCAAATTTGGTGCTACTCGGCACCATCGATATCACTACTAGCATCTATAGATATGGACACAAGTCCAAATTTGGTGCTACTCGGCACCATCGATATCACTAGGGAAAACAAATACATCAAAGAGATCCACTTCCCAATAGTACTCGAAGATAGTTCATTGACTTGACACTCTATAAGAGGTTCATACAAAATACATTATCTCTAAGAGTGAAAC
This sequence comes from Zea luxurians, assembly GCA_029449295.1. Lineage (NCBI taxonomy): Eukaryota > Viridiplantae > Streptophyta > Magnoliopsida > Poales > Poaceae > Zea > Zea luxurians. Next base: position 4,968,794 of record JAOPSE010000090.1, read on the forward strand.
CTACGATACTCATATCGTGTTGTTTAGGACTAAACATCAACAACCCCTTGATTGGTCGCTATCATACTCAATTCCAAAATATTTTTCCAATATGTCGGCTTGAGTAAGGAGATCTGGGCTTGGGAGTTCCTCCAAATCATCTGCAGCTTCATCATCTTCAGCATATTGCAGGGCTTCATCTTGAATAATTTTAGCCCTCTTGGAGTCAGCATACTTTTTGATGGACAGAGCACACTTCTCAAGCATGTCGCATACATCTCCAATTTGAAACAAAGTGGTCTTAAGTGTGTACACTGATTTCGGTTCACTAGTATCCACAACCCCATCAGTCACTAGACTGCGAATGATGTCAACATGTGTCTCGATGACTCGAACTGAGCTCTCAACCATGTCAAGTGGCTCTTTTTCCATCTCTGAAACTGAAAATGACCAAGTCTCACAATCAAAATTGAGATCGCAACAAAGGCAAGGATCAGAGGGAAAACAAGGATGTGGCTTATAGAGCAAAAAAGGGGTCCAAATAACATTGTCATGGCTATGAACAAGTCAAAGATGGGAGATAAGAACAAGTCTTATAACATAGGGTTGGGAAGCAAAGATAGGTATTCAAAAAACTTAGAAGGGAGATAAGAACAAGTCTTATAACATAGGGAGATAGTAACATTGTCATGGCTATGTACTTCCATGATGTATGTGGCCATAAGCACATTTGGCCTAATGATTATCAAACAAAGATAGGTAGTCAAAAAACACTAAAAATAGACTTCATTCGAAGGATACTAACACCTTAATGGTATACAAACATTTAATCAACAGGGATAAAAGAAATAAAAAAAACTGATACATGAGAAGTAATTGACAACCAAACAATAAGCAATAAGCATATTGACAATATATGTAAGTGAAAACACCAACAGTAATTAATCTAAGCACTGATAATCAGGGATAGCCATTGATTAACACCTTAATGTATTGTCATACTGCAAGAGATTGAGCAGAATGTTACTTACGAACAATGAAACTATTTTACAAGCGATTGGGCAGACTATTACTTTGTGAATAATGTATGCACCTCAACGCAGCAAGTGAAGCACTTATGAAATACTCCAAGTACTTAGGAAACCTTCATATACACAATGAAATGTTATTAAGAGCATTTTTCTGCTTGGCTCTTGAACTGAAATAAGAATGCATATACACAATTTGTAGAACATTGCTTGCTTGTAGCCAACAGACTGAATTACAACAGATCAAGAGATGCATACGACGACTAATCACCAACATTTGTATGGCGGCGTATGTGAATTAAGAGCTCGGGGAAGAAGAAATGGAACCTGAACTTCGACCTTACTTCGAGAGGAAGAAGAAAGAGCTCGTGGACGGTGGCGCTTCGGGCTCGGGGACTGTGACGGCGGCGCTTGAGCTCAGGGACTCGGCGCTCGGGCTCGGGGACGGCGGACGCTCGGGCTCGGTGAAGGGGACGGCGGCGCTCGGGCTCGGTGAAGGGGGTGGCGGTGCTCGGGCTCGGTGAAGGGGACGGCGGCGCTCGGGCGCTCGAGGACGGCGGCGCTCGGGCTCGGGGATGGGGACGGCGGCGCTCGGGCTCGTGCTCGGGGATGGGGACACGACGGCAGCCTGGCGGCGCAACTGTGTCAGCTCGGGCGGGAAGAGTTAGGGTTCCTGCCGACCAACGAGCCTTTTATATTGTAAAGAATCCCAGGCAGATATTTATCAAAACCGCCTGTGATAGATAACATCACAGGCGGTTGTTTATTCCGACCGCCTGTGATAGATTAACTTCACAGGCGGTCGGAGTAAAAAACCGCCTGTGATGTTATCTACCACAGGCGGTTTTGCTAGATATCCGCCTGTGATGTGTGTACACTATAAAAGGACTAGCCCCCCACGGGTTCCAGAACCCTAACTCCCAGAACATTCACAGCACTGTAGCGGCGGCGGGTTTTTTTAGATCTACAGGGAGAAGGTTTTGTTTTTGAGTTTATTGATTGATTTCAATAGTTTATGCATATATATGATCTCCATTTGTTTTCTTTCTCATTTTGATGCGATTTTTTGCCTCAATTTTGTAATATAGACCGGATTTGAAGAAAAGCTTTGGAATTCAAGATTTGGACTTATAATAGTTGATCTAGTTTAAAGATTCTTTAAAAACACAGTTGTCTGACCTCAATGTACCTATTGTTGCAATGTTTGTTTCATTTTCATGCACATCAATTCGTTTCATGTTTTATGGATGAATTCAATCAATTAATGATTTTATTGATGTTAATCAATATAGGGATAGGTAATGGACCGAGGTTGGATGTACAATGTGCCAAGACCACATCCGTCGTATATTCGAAATTTGAGAAGCTTTATTGAAGCGGCCAACAAGCACGCAAATTTGCGAAAGAGCAAGGAGATATTATGTCCGTGCGATTGTGATAATAAGATAGCTTGGAGAGATACAGGAGTAATCCAATCACATCTGCTAAAAAGAGGGTTTAAAAACAATTACACGATATGGTCAGAACATGGTGAGTTGGATCCATGTGAAGTGCCTGGTAAAGACGAGAGAGTTGTCGGAATTTTAGATCTTAAAGTTGACGGTAAAGTGGATAATGTGGATGATAATCAAGATTTTGAAGAATTTGATTGCGAAGAGATGTTGCGCCATATGGAACCAGAAATGTTGAGTTCTGTGGGATCGCAGAAAGGGCTATCTAAAATGGAGGGACTGGAAAGTGCCTCAAAAGAACCTTTATATGATGAATCAAAGGGTTGTGACAAAGAGTTTACTACACTGTGTACAGTTCTAGAACTTCTGAAGTTGAAGGCTAGCGCCGGATGGTCTGATACTAGCTTCACAGACCTTTTGAATTTTCTGTCCCAATTACTACCAAAACCCAACAAACTACCAACAAGCACTTATAAAGCGAAGAAGCTTATATCTCCCATAGCTCTGGGTGTGCAAAAAATTCATGCATGTCCGAACCATTGTATTCTGTATCATGGCGATTTTGAGAACGCATCAAGATGCCCAGTTTGCAATGTCAGTCGATATAAGAAGAGTAATCAAGACTGTGTAAAAAAATTCCCGAAGAAAAATAAAAACAAGAAATCCACTATTGGACCCGAAAGTGACGATGACACTTTTGATGACATGGATGGGAAAAAGAAGTCAAAGATCCCAGCTTTGGTGATGTGGTATCTTACAGTAATTGATCGCTTAAAATGTTTGTTCTCAAATCCTAGAGAGGCTGAGCTTATGCGTTGGCATGCTGAAAATCACAAGCAGAATAACAAACAGATTCGACACCCTGCTGATGCATCACAATGGAAAAATTTCGATCTTATGTATCCTGAGTTTGCCAAAGAAACCAGAAATGTAATATTTGCTTTGAGTACAGACGGAATGAATCCATTTGGTGAAAAAAGAAGTGTACATAGCACCTGGCCCGTGACTTTAACGATGTACAACCTTCCATCATGGCTATGTCACAAAAGAAAGTACATTATGTTGACTATTCTTATTCAAGGTCCGAAATCAGCTGGTGTTGATATTGATGTGTTCCTAGAACCTCTTATGGAAGATATGACAAAGCTCTGGAATGAAGGAGTTAGAATATGGGATGAGTATTGCCATGAGTATTTCAACTTAAGAGCAATTATATTTGTTACCATCCATGATTCTCCCGGTGGCGCCACACTATCAGGGCAAAAGACTAAAGGAAAGAATGGTTGTGTAGTGTGCGTCGATGGAACTGCTTCCATGTACCTTAAATCATCCAAGAAGTTGGTGTTCATGGGACACAGATGGTTCTTAATGAAGCAGCATAAGTACCGAAAGATGAAAGAGGAATTTAACAATCAACTAGAAAGTGAAGGTGCACCAAAGCCTTATAGTGGGAAACTTGTTTTTGAAATTGTAAAGAACATTCATGTTGTATTCGGAAAGGGAAAAAACAAAGGAGAAAAGAGAAAGAGAACTGACCCTTCAACTTACACAACTTTCAAGAAGCAATCAATTTTTTTCAAGTACCTCCCATACTGGAAGGATATGGAAATTTGCCACAGCATTGATTTGATGCATGTAACAAAAAATGTTTTTGATAGCATCATTGGAACCTTGCTGGGCATGCCGAGTAAGACAAAAGACGGACTCAAATCACGCAATGATCTAGTAGATCTTCAAATCAGACCGGAACTTCATCCAGTGGATAGTGGCAAAGGGAAGCCTTACCTCCCCCCAGCTAGCTACAACTTGCCAGTTGAGGAGAGAACAAAGATTTGCAAATGTTTGTGTGGGGTCAAAGTGCCCACAGGTTTCTCATCCAATATCAGCAAACTAGTCAGGATGAAGGACTTGTTTCTATTTGGCTACAACTCTCATGACTGCCATGTGATGATGACGGTGTTCCTCCCAATGGCGGTAAGAGCCCTCGAAATAGAGCATGTCAAAGTTGTCATCACACGCTTGTGTTACTTTTTCAATGTGGTTTCACAAAAAGTAATAGCTTTAGAAGACTTGGACTATCTAAAGGCATACATCATCGAGACTATGTGCAAGCTTGAAATGTGTTTTCCTCCATCATTTTTTGATATGCAAGTACACCTAATCATACATCTCGTGGATCAGATAAAAATATTAGGGCCACTATATTTACATCATATGTTTCAGTTGGAGCGATACCTGGGAGTATTAAAAGGTTATGTGCGAAATCGCGCTCACCCAGAGGGTTCATTCATGGAGGGATACACTACAGAAGAAGTGATTGAGAGCTGTATAGATTACATCAGTGACGGAACAATGATAGGTGTGCCTGTACCTAAACATGAGGGTAAACTATGTGGGAGAGGGAGAATGGGCAAGAAAACTTTTCGCGTTGAGGATTACAAGCTAGTACATTGTGCTCATGGTAGTGTACTACAACATCTCACAATAGCCGAGCCTTACATAGAGGAACACCTGGATGAGCTTCGTAAAGAAAATCAGAACCGCACAGAGGACTGGATCATGAGGGAGCACAAACATCGTTTCAGCGAATGGTTAATGGATAAAAACATCCCATTCGGAGACTCTTTGGAAGAGAAAACAATGAAGAATTTGGCTTCTGGGCCATCGTGTTTTGTGACATCATGGCAAGCATATGACATCAATGGGTACACATTCTTTACTAAATCAAAAGACATGAAAAGTGTTGCACAAAATAGCGGTGTTCGTATCGATGCTTTTGACCTACGTGGACAGAAGACCACATATTTTGGATTCATAGAGGAAATATGGGAACTTGATTATGGCCCAAGCATGAAAATACCCTTATTTAAGTGCCAATGGGTACAACATCCCGTGGGGGCGATAGTGGATAACTACGGACTCACACTGGTAGACTTAAAGAAAGTAGGATATAAAGATGACCCGTGGGTTCTCGCCGAATGTGTTGCACAAGTGTTCTATGTACTCGATCCAGCAGATGAGAAGATGCATGTAGTTATTTCTGGAAAGCAAAAAATTGTTGGAGTTGAGAATGTGGGAGACCAAGATGAGGAATACAATAAGTATGAAGAGATGTTCGTCTTTAACGGTCCAGAGAGAATCAAGCATGTGGAAAAGAAAATTGATAAGAACTTAAAGCCATACATGCGGAAAAATGGTAGTTCATGAAAAATTGTACGAATCAAATTGTATTTGTTATCATGTATGATCGACTATGAATTGTGGTTGCCAATTAATTTAAAATCTCTCTAGTTATCTATGTGTGCTATTATAATTCATTTAAATTGTATTTGCATATTTTTGTTAAAAATTAAATATTAATTCATTTAAATTGTATTTGCATATTTCTGTTAAAAATTAAAATATTTTCATATTTAAATTGTATTTTTCATATTTTCACAATCACAGGCGGTTTTTCCTTAGGGTCCGTTTGTGAAAAGGATAGAGCACCACAGGCGGTTCTAAACAAAAACCGCTTGTGATACTATTACATCATAGGCGTACCGAACCGCCTAGGACATCACAAGCGGTTTTCTAACCGAACCGCCTGTGATGTAAAAAGCCTACCGCTTGTATAGAGCCAAATTGTACTAGTGAATGCACCCTGGGGTGTATTATCTTTCCTTGCCACGTGGTACCCCTGAACCTGCCCATGTGGTGGGGTTGGGGTGCCGTTCTCCATGCGACGTCTTTATACTGTAGTAGTGGGTACCCCCGATTCGGGGTACCGACAGTGGCCCTCGGGCCCGCCTCAGGGGAGGATGCGAGCCTGCAGGTGGGGCCAGAGTCTGATTGGCGGTTGGCCTGCTGCTCCTGCGCGTCTGTCGATGTGATTACTGCTGGCCCGCTTATGGTCACATCGACTGCCATGCCTATTCCCACGGTTGACTGGCTCGTGACCTTTGTACTTAATGTCATTGTTGGGTCATGCGCGGGGTGCCTCGAGTCGTCGCAATGGTTCTAAAAACTTATCTTTTCAGTCTTTCACGACGGCCCCAAGGAGGCGTGGCATTGGCGCGAGCGGCGGTGCGATTTTTTCGCACCCAGTAACCGGCGCGCCGGTTACATGACATGTGGGCCTGGGCCCCCATGTTGGACCGCCGGTTGCAGCGAAGCTGAGTGGGCGCACAACCGTGGGGCGGTTGTACACTTCCCATGCGGCGGTTCGCCTTCTCGACCGTTGGTTTCGGCGGAGATGAAGGGGCGCATAACCACGGGGCGGTTGCGCGCTCCTTGTGTGGTGGTTTGCCTTCTTCGTGCTTCGGGTCAGCCTATATGACGCATGGGGCCTGGCCCCCGTGTCATAGGGCGGGATCCTCGGTGCACATCGAGGGAGACTTTGCCCATGACGCTCCGGGGTGCGAGAGGGGAAATCTGCCATTAAAAAGGGATCGATCTCTCGAGCAGTAGCAATGCCTTGCTCCTCTTCCATCCTTTGCGCCCTTCCGCCTTCCGGGCCTCTGGATGGGGAGCCCCGGTGTTCGCTGGAGGGATCCACGTCAGGGCCATCCCCTCCGGCGGTCTCACCGTTGGAGAGCCCGCGCTCTTCGTTTCCTGCGCAGTGGGGCTGTCGATCTTGTCCTTTTCTTGCTGCTGTTGGAGGAGCACGACCTCGTAGAGGTTGGCGCTCTTTAGCTATCGCTCGACTTCAAGGATTTTCATCATGCAGCTCGGCTGCAGTCCCCCGCCAGTGGTCATCCAGAAGGATGACCACCAGCCTCGTGGTGGGGAGAAGCGAGCCGGGCTGTGGTTTCCCTCCTGCCCTCAGCTTCAAGGATGTGCATCATCCTCGCTGGGGTGGAAGGCGAGTCGAGCCGGGTTCCTGCCTTCCGCATGGGCTGGTGACCCGCTTCTTCCTCCAGCATTTGGGGGAGAAGGGCGTTCACCAGCCTTGCGGAGGAGGCGAACCTCGGCTACACGGGGCCGGCTGGCTGCAGGCCGTCAGCTGCAGCGTGTCTGGCCCTTCGGGCTGGATGGCTTTGGTGTCGCCTCCAACGCTGCCTCCTGCCGCCAAGCGGGGCGGAGCTGTCCGTCCACCGCGCGGTCGACAGTCGTGCCGTGCGCAGTCTGCCGCACCTGCAGCGTCCCTAGCGCTGCCAGCCACGTTGTTCCGACGCCGCCCGGGGGGCTGTACAAGACGTTGCACGCCGTGGAGGTGGCGGCCACGTTCTTGGATGGTCTTGTCCTCACTCCCGTGGGGGGACGGGAGTGAGGACCCCTTCGCGCGCGCTGAGGGAGCCGCCGTCCACTGGTGTAGAGGTGGCCGCTGTCGTCGGTGCTGAGGTGATCGCCGCCGCTGGTGAGGCTACCCATTGCAGAGGTGGTTGCCTCCGCTGGCGGGACCATCAAAGCCACCTGCCGTCGAGTCTCCGACTCTTTGGCTTTAATGGCCTCGTTGTCGCCCCTCATAGGAGGACGGGGGCGAGGACCTCCTCGCAATGGCGCACGCCCTGAGGTGGTCGCCACCGCTGGCAAGCCGCTCGGAGCGGGGGTAGTTGTCGCTGCTGGTGCAGACGTGGTCGCTGTCGCCGGTGAACCGTCGGTGCAGAGGTGGTCGCCGCCATCGGTAAGGCTGCCCGGAGCCAGCTTCCAGCGTGACTCCTTTTGGTGCAGCGTAGTTCATTCCTGCAGAAATAGAGCTAGGGCCCCGCTTGTAAGGGAATGCAATAACATATGTTTGCTTGAAAGCAGAATGTAATAACATATGTACGCAGGATTTTAGCCTGGGAAGCCAAGTTGTGTGTCTGGACCTCCTGGATGGTGGCTCCAAGTACTAGGACACCTGCCGCAGAGTGGTGGAGTGTGCAGGCTCACGGTACGGGACCAGGCTGAGCGGCTACACGGTTCCGGACAACCCCAGGAGACAAGTGTCCGTTCTCCACAACCGGAGCCCCAGGTTGTCGGACCCATAGGACTATAGCTCCAAATACTAGGGCACCCGTCACGAAGTAGTGGATTGTGCAGGATTTCGGGTACGGAACCAGGCTAACCTGGCACACAGGCTCCAGACCACCCCATGGAACGGGATCCCTGAGAGCACCTAGAGGGGGGGTGAATAGGTGATCCTGTAAAAACTTAAAACTTATAGCCACAAAACTTGGTTAAGTGTTAGAGAGATAATACCAAGTGACTATAAAGCGAGCTCTTGCGAATCACAACAATCACACAAAAAGCAATCACAAGAGACACGCGAGTTATCCCGTGGTTCGACAAGTACAACACTTGTCTACCTCCACGTTGTGGCGTCCCAATGGACGAGGGTTGCACTCAACCCCTTTCAAGTGATCCAATGATCAACTTGAATACCACAGTGTTTTTCTTTCTTTCACTATATCCCATTTGCGAGGAATCTCCACAACTTGGAGCCTCTCGCCCTTATAATTTGATGATCACAAAGAAGCACGGATGTAAGGGAGGGAAAAGCAACACACACAAGACTCAAAGCAAGAGACAAACACGTACACTAGTCACAACTTGAGCTCTAAGTTCACACACGGAGTTCTCAACACAAGATGAGCTCAAATTGCTATCACAACGAATCAAATGTGTTAGAATAAAGTCTTGGTGCTTAGAGATGATCAAAGAATGCTTGGTGTGCTCCTCCATGCGCCTAGGGGTCCCTTTTATAGCCCCAAGGCAGCTAGGAGCCGTTGGAAGCAATCTGGGAACGCAATTCTTGCCTTCTGTCAGGTGGCGCACCGGACAGTCCGGTGCACCACCGGACAGGCACTGTTCACAGTCCGGTGCAGATTGCCTTCCAAAAATAGCTTAGTCGACCGATGCAGAAATAGAGCCGTTGGCGCACCGCACACTGTCCTGTGCACACCGGACAGTCCGGTGCCCCCATCAGACCGTTGGCTCGGCCACGCGTCACGCGCGGATTGCGCGGCCGATCGTTGGTGCGGCCGACCGTTGGCTCACTGGACAGTCCGGTGCACCACCGGACAGTCCGGTGAATTTTAGCCGTACGCCGCCGACGAATTCCCGAGAGCGGCCAGTTGACAGACGCCAGCCTGGCGCACCGGACACTGTCCGGTGAACCACCGGACAAACCGGTGCACCCAGACTGCGTAGAGTCTTGGCTGCTCTAGCCAAGTCTTTTTCCTTTTGAATCTTCTCTGATTCTAGCACTTAGACAAATATGTTAGTGCACAAAAAACAATGTACTAAGTCTAGAATCATAACTTTGTGTTGATTTGCACTTCATCCACCATTTGGCACTTATTAATACTTAAGACAATTGTGTTGGACACTGAATCACCAAAATAATTTAGAAATGGCCCAAGGGCACATTTCCCTTTCAATCTCCCCCTTTTTGGTGATTTATGCCAACACATCAAAAAGCAACAAATAGAAGTGCAACATCAATGCAATTAAGAACAAGAATTGTTTTTGATTCAAATTTGGCATATTTGGATCATTCTTTGCCACCACTTGGTTTGTTTTCAAAATCAAACTCAATTTCCTATCTCTAAGTCAAATACACTTGTTTAGGCATAAAGAGAGGTACTTCATGAGAAAATTTAATCAAGAGCCAAAAACTCCCCCTTTTTCCCATAATCCTATATTCTCCCCACAAGAGGCCAAATTTTGCACATGAGAGTATTTTGCCAAAACAAAAGTTCTAACTCTACTAATTTTAAAATTCTCAAGTGGTAGCTGATCCATTTGCTTTGGCCTTAATTTCTCCCCCTTTGGCATTAAGCACCAAAACGGGATCATTATTGGTCCTTAAACCCCATTGCCTCACCAAAATCTTCAATTAAGAGTAAAAAGGCAATAAGAGCATGGAGATGAACTTGTAGTAAATTACCCTCTCATCGGAGTGCAGTGGAAGTCTTGCATGGTCCAAGTTCACCTTTTCCCTTTCAATCACCTTTGAGACTAAATTAAGAAAACTCAAGCACACGGTTAGTCTCAAAGGGTCAAGTTGTAGCATTTCTCCCCCTAAATATGTGCATCATTTACACATGGACTTGTGATGTCCGGGGATCCCTTGCACAACTTGAGCACCATAAATAAGCAATAATATGCATAAAGGAACATGATCAAAGGCATAAAACACATGTATGCTCTAGATCAATCCAAGTTACGTGAATCTAAGAAATTTAGCTCACTATGCTGCCTGCAAAAGGTCTTCTCATCTAAAGGCTTGGTAAAGATATCGGCTAGCTGGTTCTCGGTGCTAACATAAAACACTTTGATATCTCCATTTTGCTGGTGGTCTCTCAAAAGTGATGTCGGATGTCTATGTGCTTTGTGCGGCTGTGTTCAACAAGATTGTCCGCCATGCGGATTGCACTCTCATTGTCACATAGGAGTGGGACTTTGCTCAGATTGTAGCCAAAGTCCCGGAGGGTTTGCCTCATCCAAAGTAGTTGCGCGCAACACTGTCCTGCGGCAACGTACTCGGCCTCAATGGTGGATAGGGCAACGAAAGTTTGTTTCTTAGAACTCCAAGACACCAGGGACCTTCCTAGGAATTGGCATGTCCCTGATGTACTCTTCCTATCGACCTTACATCCAGCATAGTCGGAGTCTGAATATCCAATTAAGTCAAAGGTAGACCCCTTTGGATACCAGATCCCGAAGCAAGACGTAGCAACTAAATATCTAAGGATTCGCTTAACGGCCACAAGGTAACACTCCCTTGGGTCGGATTGAAATCTAGCACACATGCATATGCTAAGCATAATATCCGGTCTACTAGCACATAAATAAAGTAAAGACCCTATCATAGACCGGTATGCCTTTTGATCAACGGACTTACCTCCTTTGTTGAGGTCGACATGTCCGTCGGTTCCCATTGGAGTCTTTGCGGGTTTGGCGTCCTTCATCCCAAACCGCTTGAGCAAGTCTTGCGTGTACTTTGTTTGAGAGATGAAGGTGCCGTCCTTGAGTTGCTTCACTTGAAATCCAAGGAAGTAGTTCAACTCGCCCATCATCGACATCTCGAATTTCTATGTCATCACCCTGCTAAACTCTTCACAAGACTTTTGGTTAGTAGAACCAAATATTATGTCATCGACATAAATTTGGCATACAAATAGGTCACCATCACAAGTCTTAGTGAAAAGAGTTGGATCGGCTTTCCCAACCTTGAAAGCATTAGCAATTAGAAAGTCTCTAAGGCATTCATACCATGCTCTTGGGGCTTGCTTAAGTCCATAGAGCGCCTTAGAGAGCTTACACACGTGGTCGGGGTACCGTTCATCCTCAAAGCCAGGGGGTTGCTCCACGTACACCTCCTCCTTGATTGGCTCGTTGAGGAAAGCGCTCTTCACGTCCATTTGGAACAACCTAAAAGAATGGTGAGCGGCATAGGCTAACAAAATACGAATCGACTCTAGCCTAGCCACAGGAGCAAAAGTCTCCTCAAAGTCCAAACCTGCGACTTGGGCATAACCTTTTGCCACAAGTCGAGCCTTGTTCCTTGTCACCACCCCGTGCTCGTCCTGTTTGTTGCGGAACACCCACTTGGTTCCCACAACATTTTGCTTAGGACGTGGCACTAGTGTCCAAACTTCATTTCGCTGCATGGCCAACACCCAGTCTGGATCTAGCCAGGCCTCTTCTACCCTGAAAGGCTCAATAGAAGAGACAAAAGAGTAATGCTCACAAAAATTAGCTAATCTAGAGCGAGTGGTTACTCCCTTGCTAATGTCACCCAAAATCTGGTCGACGAGATGATTCCTTTGAATCGTCGCTCGAACTTGAGTTGGAGGGGCCTGTGGTACTTCTTCCTCCTCATCTTGGACATCCTGTGCTCCCCTTGATCACACGCCTCTTCTTGAGGGACCTGTTCGTCATCTTGAGATGGGGAATGCACCATTGTTGAGGAAGAAGGTTGATCTTGCTCCTTGTGTTCCTGTGGTCGCACATCTCCAATAGTCATGGTGTGTATTGCTTCCGTTGGAACATCATCCTCATCTACGCCATCAAGATCAACTTGCTCTCTCGGAGAGCCATTAGTTTCATCAAATACAACGTCGCTAGAGACTTCAACCAAACTCGATGATTTGTTGAAGACTCTATACTCCTTTGTATTTGAGTCATAACCTAACAAAAACCCTTCTACAGCTTTGGGAGCAAATTTGGAATTCCTATCTTTCTTCACTAGAATGTAGCATTTACTCCCAAAAACTCGAAAATATGAAACGTTGGGTTTGTTACCGGTTAGAAGTTCATACGATGTCTTCTTGAGGAGGCGATGAAGGTAGACCCGGTTTATGGCGTGGCAAGCTGTGTTCACAGCTTCCGACCAAAATCGCTCGGGCGTCTTGAATTCTCCAAGCATCGTCCTCGCCATGTCTATTAGCGTCCTGTTCTTCCTCTCTACCACACCGTTTTGCTGTGGTGTGTAGGGAGCGGAGAACTCGTGCTTGATTCCTTCCTCCTCAAGAAACTCCTCCACTTGAAGGTTCTTGAACTCGGACCCATTATCGCTTCTAATCTTTTTCACCTTGAGCTCAAATTCGTTTTGAGCTCGCCTTAGAAAGCGCTTGAGGGTCCCTTGGGTTTCTGATTTATCCTGCAAAAAGAACACCCAAGTGAAGCGGGAAAAATCATCATCAACAACAAGACCATACTTACTTCCCCCGATGCTAAGGTAGGCGACGGGTCCGAAGAGGTCCATATGCAGTAGCTCCAGAGGTCTTGATGTAGTCATCACATTCTTGTTGTGATGAGTGCTTCCCACCTGTTTACCTGCTTGACAAGCTGCACAAGGTCTACCTTTTTCGAAAAACACATTTGTTAGACCTAACACATGTTCTCCCTTTAGAAGTTTGTGAAGGTTCTTCATCCCAACATGTGCTAGACGACGATGCCACATCCAGCCCATGCTAGTCTTAGCAATTAAACATGCATCTAGATCGGCCTCCTCCTTCGAAGAATCAACTAAATAGAGTTTGCCGTCTAGTACACCCTTAAAAGCTAATGAACCATCACTCCTTCTAAAGACAGACACATCTACATTGGTAAATAAGCAATTGTAACCCATATTACACAGTTGACTAACGGACAACAAGTTATACCCGAGCGATTCAACTAAAAACACATTAGATATGGAATGCTCGGATGAAATAGCTATCTTTCCTAGTCCTTTAACCTTGTCTTGATTCCCGTCACCGAATATGATTGAGTCTTGGGAATCTTTGTTCTTGACGTAGGAGGTGAACATCTTCTTCTCCCCCGTCATGTGGTTTGTGCATCCGCTATCGATAATCCAGCTTGATCCCCCGGATGCATAAACCTGCAAGGTAAACTAGGCTTAGGTTTTAGGTACCCAACTCTTGTTGGGTCCTACAAGGTTAGTAACAATAGCCTTAGGGACCCAAATGCAAGTTTTATCTCCCTTGCATTTTGCCCCCAATTTCCTAGCAACCACTTTCTTATTTTTACATGAAAGTACAAAATCAGTGTTGCAGGCATGAAAAACAGTAGCAGATTTATTTTGCATTTTCTTAGGTACATGATGAACAACGTTGTTCCTAGGCATATTTCTACTATGCACAAAGGAAGAACTTGAACCAATCATGGCATGTGAATCATAAGCATTAAAACTCCTATTATGATGAGCATTCCTAGAAAATTTTCTATCATAAATAAATGCATGATTCTTTTGACTACTACTAGCCATAGGAGCCTTCCCTTTTTCCTTGTTGAAAATGGGAGCCCTTTGGCTTGTTAAGTTCTTGGCTTCCCTCATAAAGCCAAGCCCATCCTTAATTGAGGGGTGTCTACCAACAGTGTAGGCATCCCTAGCAAATTTTAGTTTATCAAAATCACTTTTGCAAGTCTTAAGTTGAGCATTAAGACTTGCTACTTCATCATTTAATTTAGAAATAGAAATTAAATGTTCATCACAAGCATCAACATTAAAATCCTTGCATCTATTGCAAATTACAACATGCTCTACACAAGGACTGGATTTATTAACTAACTCTAGCTTAGCATTTAAATCATCATTCAAAATCTTCAAGCTAGAAATAGATTCATTGCAAATAGATAATTTAGAAGATAGTAATTCATTCCTTTTAATTTCTAAGGCAAGAGACTTTTGAACACTAACAAATTTGTCATGTTCCTCATACAAGATGTCCTCTTGCCTCTCTAGCAGTCTATCTTTTTCATTCAATGCATCAATCAGCTCATTAATCTTTTCTACTTTTGCTCTATCTAATCCTTTGAATAGGCTAGTGTAATCAATTTCATCATCACTAGAGTCCTCATCACTAGAAGTAGAGTACTTAGGAGTTTCTCTAGTGTTTACCTTCTTTTCCTTTGCCATTAGACAAGTATGGCGCTCGTTGGGGAAGAGTGACGACTTGTTGAAGGCCGAGGCGGCGAGTCCTTCGTCGTCAGAGTCGGACGATGAACAATTCGAGTCCCACTCTTTGCCGAGGTGCCCCTCGCCCTTCGCCTTCTTGTAGGCCTTCTTCTTTTCCCTCTTCTCGCTTTTCTCTTTTTCCTGGTCATTAGTATTGTCGGGACAATTTGCTATAAAATGACCATACTTACCACATTTAAAGCAGGAGCGTTTTCCCTTTGCTTTGCTCTTGTTTGGATGCTCCTTTCTTCCATTTAGTGTCGTCTTGAAACGCTTGATAATGAGGGCCATTTCATCCTCATTTAGCCCGGCCGCCTCAACTTGTGCCACCTTGCTAGGTAGCACCTCCCTGCTACTTGTTGCTTTGAGAGCAACGGTTTGAGGCTCGTGGATCGGTATTGGTCCATTCAGCACCTCATCAACATATCTCGCCTCCTTGATCAGCATTCGTCCGCTTACAAACTTTCCGAGTATTTCCTCGGGTGTCATCTTGGTGTACCTAGGATTTTCATGAATAGAGTTTACAAGATGAGGATCAAGGATAGTGAAGGACCTTAGCATAAGCCGGACGACGTCGTGGTCCGTCCATCTCGTGCTTTCATAGCTCCTGATTTTGTTGACCAGGGTCTTGAGCATGTTGTAAGTTTGGGTTGGCTCCTCCCCCCTGATCATTGCGAACCTTTCCAGTTCGCCCTCCACCAACTCCATCTTGGTGATCATGGTGGCGTCGTTTCCCTCATGCGAGATCTTGAGGGTGTCCCAAATCTGCTTGGCGTTATCCAAGCCGCTCACCTTATGGTATTCTTCCCTGCACAAGGATGCTAATAGAACAGTGGTAGCTTGTGCATTTTTGTGAATTTGTTCATTAATAAACATGGGATTATCCGTACTATCAAATTGCATTCCATTTTCTACTATCTCCCATATACTTGGATGAAGAGAGAACAAATGGCTACGCATTTTGTGACTCCAAAATCTGTAGTCCTCTCCATCAAAGTGCGGAGGTTTCCCAAGTGGAATTGAAAGTAAATGAACATTGGAGTTAGACGGAATACGAGAATAATCAAAAGAAAAGTTTGAGTTAACCGTTTTCTTTTTCTTGTCGTCGTCGTCTTTTTGGGAAGAGGAAGACTCATCGCTGTCGTAGTAGACTATCTTCTTGATGTGCCTCTTCTTCTTCCCGTCCTTCTTCTTGTGACTTGAGCCAGAGTCAGTGGGCTTATCGTCTCTTGGCTCGTTGAAGACGGATTCCTTCTCCTTATCATTGACCACCATCCCCTTTCCCTTAGGATCCATCTCTTCGGGCGATTAGTCCCTTTTGTGAAGAGAACGGCTCTGATACCAATTGAGAGCACCTAGAGGGGGGTGAATAGGTGATCCTGTAAAAACTTAAAACTTATAGCCACAAAACTTGGTTAAGTGTTAGAGAGATAATACCAAGTGACTATAAAGCGAGCTCTTGCGAATCAAAACAATCACACAAAAAGCAATCACAAGAGACACGCGAGTTATCCCGTGGTTCGACAAGTACAACACTTGTCTACCTCCACATTGTGGCGTCCCAATGGACGAGGGTTGCACTCAACCCCTTTCAAGTGATCCAATGATCAACTTGAATACCACAGTGTTTTTCTTTCTTTCACTATATCCCGTTTGCGAGGAATCTCCACAACTTGGAGCCTCTCGCCTTACAATTTGATGATCACAAAGAAGCATGGATGTAAGGGAGGTAAAAGAAACACACACAAGACTCAAAGCAAGAGACAAACACGTACACTAGTCACAACTTGAGCTCTAAGTTCACACACGGAGTTCTCAACTCAAGATGAGCTCAAATTGCTATCACAACGAATCAAATGCGCTAGAATAAAGTCTTGGTGCTTAGAGATGATCAAAGAATGCTTGGTGTGCTCCTCCATGCGCCTAGGGGTCCCTTTTATAGTCTCAAGGCAGCTAGGAGCCGTTGGAAGCAATCTGGGAAGGCAATTCTTGCCTTCTGTCGGGTGGCGCACCGGACAGTCCGGTGCACCACCGGACAGGCACTGTTCACAGTCTGGTGCAGATTGCCTTCCAAAAATAGCTTAGTCGACCGTTGCAGAAATGGAGCCGTTGGCGCACCGGACAGTCCGGTGCCTCCATCAGACCGTTGGCTCGGCCACACGTCACGCGCGGATTGCGCGGCCGACCGTTAGCTCACCGGAGAGTCCGGTGCACCACCAGACAGTCCGGTGAATTTTAGCCGTACGCCGCCGATGAATTTCCGAGAGCGGCCAGATGACAAATGCTAGCCTAGCACACCGGACACTGTTCGATGCACCACCGGACATCACCGGACAGTCCGGTGCACCCAGACTGCGCAGAGTCTTGGCTGCTCTAGCCAAGTCTTTTTCCTTTTGAATCTTCTCTGATTCTAGCACTTAGACAAATATGTTAGTGCACAAAAAACAATGTACTAAGTCTAGAATCATACCTTTGTGTTGATTTGCACTTCATCCACCATTTGGCACTTATTAATACTTAAGACAATTGTGTTGGACACTTAATCACCAAAATACTTTAGAAATGGCCTAAGGGCACATTTCCCTTTCAATCTCCCCCTTTTTGGTGATTTATGCCAACACATCAAAAAGCAACAAATAGAAGTACAACATCAATGCAATTAAGAACAGGAATTGTTTTTGATTCAAATTTGGCATATTTGGATCATTCTTTGCCACCACTTGGTTTGTTTTCAAAATCAAACTCAATTTCCTATCTCTAAGTCAAACACACTTGTTTAGGCATAAAGAGAGGTACTTCATGAGAAAATTTAATCAAGAGCCAAAAACTCCCCCTTTTCCCATAATCCTATATTCTCCCCACAAGAGGCCAAATTTTGCACATGAGAGTATTTTGCCAAAACAAAAGTTCTAACTCTACTATTTTTAAAATTCTCAAGTGGTAGCTGATCCATTTGCTTTGGCCTTAATTTCTCCCCCTTTGGCATTAAGCACCAAAACGGGATCATTATTGGCCCTTAAACCCCATTGCCTCACCAAAATCTTCAATTTAGAGTAAAAAGGCAATAAGAGCATGGAGATGAACTTGGAGTAAATTACCCTCTCATCGGAGTGCAGTGGAAGTCTTGCATGGTCCAAGTTCACCTTTTCCCTTTCAATCACCTTTGAGACTAAATTAAGAAAACTCAAGCACACGGTTAGTCTCAAAGGGTCAAGTTGTAGCATTTCTCCCCCTAAATATGTGCATCATTTACACATGGACTTGTGATGTCCGGGGATCCCTTGCACAACTTGAGCACCATAAATAAGCAATAATATGCATAAAGGAACATGATCAAAGGCATAAAACACATGTATGCTCTAGATCAATCCAAGTTACGCGAATCTAAGACATTTAGCTCACTACGCTGCCTCCAAAAGGTCTTATCATCTAAAGGCTTGGTAAAGATATCGGCTAGCTGGTTCTCGGTGCTAACATAAAACACTTCGATATCTCCCTTTTGCTGGTGGTCTCTCAAAAGTGATGCTGGATGTCTATGTGCTTTGTGCGGCTTTGTTCAACAAGATTGTCCGCCATGCGGATTGCACTCTCATTGTCACATAGGAGTGGGACTTTGCTTAGATTGTAGCCAAAGTCCTGGAGGGTTTGCCTCATCCAAAGTAGTTGCGCGCAACACTGTCCTGCGGCAACGTACTCGGCCTCAGCGGTGGATAGGGCAACGGAAGTTTGTTTGTTAGAACTCCAAGACACCAGGGACCTTCCTAGGAATTGGCACGTCCCTGATGTACTCTTCCTATCGACCTTACATCTAGCATAGTCGGAGTCTGAATATCCAATTAAGTCAAAGGTAGACCCCTTTGGATACCAGATCCCAAAGCAAGGCGTAGCAACTAAATATCTAAGGATTCGCTTAACGGCCACAAGGTGACACTCCCTTGGGTTGGATTGAAATCTAGCACACATGCGTATGCTAAGCATAATATCCGGTCTACTACACATAAATAAAGTAAATACCCTATCATAGACCGGTATGCCTTTTGATCAATGGACTTACCTCCTTTGTTGAGGTCGACATGTCCATCGGTTCCCATTGGAGTCTTTGCGGGTTTGGCATCCTTCATCCCAAACCGCTTGAGCAAGTCTTGCGTGTACTTTGTTTGAGAGATGAAGGTGCCGTCCTTGAGTTGCTTCACTTGAAATCCAAGGAAGTAGTTCAAATCGTCCATCATCGACATCTCGAATTTCTGTGTCATCACCCTACTAAACTCTTCACAAGACTTTTGGTTAGTAGAACCAAATATTATGTCATCGACATAAATTTGGCATACAAATAGGTCACCATCACAAGTCTTAGTGAAAAGAGTTGGATCGGCTTTCCCAACCTTGAAAGCATTAGCAATTAGAAAGTCTCTAAGGCATTCATACCATGCTCTTGGGGCTTGCTTAAGTCCATAGAGCGCCTTAGAGAGCTTACACACGTGGTCGGGGTACCGTTCATCCTCAAAGCCAGGGGGTTGCTCCACGTACACCTCCTCCTTGATTGGCTCGTTGAGGAAAGCGCTCTTCTCGTCCATTTGGAACAACCTAAAAGAATGGTGAGCGGCATAGGCTAACAAAATACGAATCGACTCTAGCCTAGCCACAGGAGCAAAAGTCTCCTCAAAGTCCAAACCTGCGACTTGGGCATAACCTTTTGCCACAAGTCAAGCCTTGTTCCTTGTCACCACCCCGTGCTCATCCTGTTTGTTGCGGAACACCCACTTGGTTCCCACAATGTTTTGCTTGGGACGTGGCACCAGTGTCCAAACTTCATTTCGCTTGAAGTTGTTGAGCTCTTCCTGCATGGCCAACACCCAGTCTAGATCTAGCAAGGCCTCTTCTACCCTGAAAGGCTCAATAGAAGAGACAAAAGAGTAATGCTCACAAAAATTAGCTAATCTAGAGCGAGTGGTTACTCCCTTGCTAATGTCACCCAAAATCTGGTCGACGAGATGATTCCTTTGAATCGTCGCTCGAACTTGAGTTGGAGGGGCCTGTGGTACTTCTTCCTTCTCATCTTGGACATCCTGTGCTCCCCCTTGATCACACGCCTCTTCTTGAGGGACCTGTTCGTGAGAGCACCTAGAGGGGGGGGTGAATAGGTGATCCTGAATAACTTGAAACTTAAGCCACAAAAACTTGGTTAAGCGTTAGCACAATAATCGCCAAGTGGCTAGAGAGGAGTCTCAACAAAACATAATAACCACAAAGATATCAATCACAGAGATGGCATGGTGGTTATCCCGTGGTTCGGCCAAGACCAACGCTTGCCTACTCCACATTGTGGCGTCCCAACGGACGAGGGTTGCAATCAACCCCTCTCAAGCGGTCCAAAGACCCACTTGAATACCACGGTGTTTTGCTTTGCTTTTCTTAATCCCGTTCGCGAGGAATCTCCACAACTTGGAGCCTCTCGCCCTTACACTTGAAGTTCACAAGGAGGCACGGAGTAAGGGAGGGATGAGCAATGCACACAAGACACAAAATCAGAATGTCAACACGCACACAAATCGCAACAAGAGCTCGCAACACAACCCGACGAGTTCACCACTCAACAAGAGCTCTAGATGCTATCACGAAGAAACAAATGTGTGGAATCGAAGTCTTGGTGCTTAGGAATGGTTTGAGTATGCTTGTTGTACTCCTCCATGCGCCTAGGGGTCCCTTTATAGCCCCAAGGCAGCTAGGAGCCGTTGAGAACATTCCTGGAAGGCAGATCTTGCCTTCTGTCGACTGGCGCACCGGCCAGTCCGGTGCACCACCGGACACTGTCCGGTGCAGATATCCTTCCTTATTTGGCGAAGCCGACCGTTGGAGTCTGAGAGCCGTTGGCGCACCGGACACTGTCCGGTGCACACCGGATAGTCCGGTGCACCAATGTGACCGTTGGCTCGGCCACGCGTCACGCGCGGAATCCTCGGCCGACCGTTGCCCCGGCTGACCGTTGGCTCACCGGACAGTCCGGTGCACCACCGGACAGACCGGTGAATTTTAGCCGTACGCCGTTGATGGTTTCCCGAGAGCGACGAGTTCGCCTGTGAACGGCCCACTGGACAGTCCGGTGCATCCCGGGACAGTCCGGTGATTTATAGTCGTACACCGCCGTCGAACTCCCGAGAGCAGCAAGTTCGCCAGAGCCAGTCTGGCACACCGGACACTGTCCGGTGCACCACAGGACAGTCCGGTGCACCCAGACTGAGCAGACTTTGGCTGAACAAATCCATCTCTTCTCTAACTTGATTTTTCCTGTTTCCAGCACTTAGACATAATACATTAGTCCATAAAACAATGTACTAAGTCTAGAAACATACCTTTGACATGATTTGCACTTTGTCCACCACTTTGCATAGATCAACACAAAAGCACTTGTGTTGGCACTCAATCACCAAAATACTTAGAAATGGCCCAAGGGCACATTTCCCTTTCAGTTCGTCATCTTGAGATGGGGAATGCACCATTGTTGAGGAAGAAGGTTGATCTTGCTCCTTGTGTTCCTGTGGTCGCACATCTCCAATAGTCATGGTGTGTATTGCTTCCGTTGGAACATCATCCTCATCTACGCCATCAAGATCAACTTGCTCTCTCGGAGAGCCATTAGTTTCATCAAATACAACGTCGCTAGAGACTTCAACCAAACTCGATGATTTGTTGAAGACTCTATACTCCTTTGTATTTGAGTCATAACCTAACAAAAACCCTTCTACAGCTTTGGGAGCAAATTTGGAATTCCTATCTTTCTTCACTAGAATGTAGCATTTACTCCCAAAAACTCGAAAATATGAAACGTTGGGTTTGTTACCGGTTAGAAGTTCATACGATGTCTTCTTGAGGAGGCGATGAAGGTAGACCCGGTTTATGGCGTGGCAAGCTGTGTTCACAGCTTCCGACCAAAATCGCTCGGGCGTCTTGAATTCTCCAAGCATCGTCCTCGCCATGTCTATAAGCGTCCTGTTCTTCCTCTCTACCACACCGTTTTGCTGTGGTGTGTAGGGAGCGGAGAACTCGTGCTTGATTCCTTCCTCCTCAAGAAACTCCTCCACTTGAAGGTTCTTGAACTCGGACCCGTTGTCGCTTCTAATCTTTTTCACCTTGAGCTCAAATTCGTTTTGAGCTCGCCTTAGAAAGCGCTTGAGGGTCCCTTGGGTTTCTGATTTATCCTGCAAAAAGAACACCCAAGTGAAGCGGGAAAAATCATCAACAACAACAAGACCATACTTACTTCCCCCGATGCTAAGGTAGGCGACGGGTCCGAAGAGGTCCATATGCAGTAGCTCCAGAGGTCTTGATGTAGTCATCACATTCTTGTTGTGATGAGCGCTTCCCACCTGTTTACCTGCTTGACAAGCTGCACAAGGTCTATCTTTTTCGAAAAACACATTTGTTAGACCTAACACATGTTCTCCCTTTAGAAGTTTGTGAAGGTTCTTCATCCCAACATGTGCTAGACGGTGATGCCACAGCCAGCCCATGCTAGTCTTAGCAATTAAGCATGCATCTAGACCGGCCTCCTCCTTTGAAAAATCAACTAAATAGAGTTTACCGTCTAGTACACCCTTAAAAGCTAATGAACCATCACTCCTTCTAAAGAAAGACACATCTACATTGGTAAATAAGCAATTGTAACCCATATTACACAGTTGACTAACGGACAACAAGTTATACCCGAGCGATTCAACTAAAAACACATTAGATATGGAATGCTCAGATGAAATAGCTATCTTTCCTAGTCCTTTAACCTTGCCTTGATTCCCGTCACCGAATATGATTGAGTCTTGGGAATCTTTGTTCTTGACGTAGGAGGTGAACATCTTCTTCTCCCCCGTCATGTGGTTTGTGCATCAGCTATCGATAATCCAGCTTGAGCCCCCGGATGCATAAACCTGCAAGGTAAATTAGGCTTGGGTTTTAGGTACCCAACTCTTGTTGGGTCCTACAAGGTTAGTAACAATAGCCTTAGGGACCCAAATGCAAGTTTTATCTCCCTTGCATTTTGCCCCCAATTTCCTAGCAACCACTTTCTTATTTTTACATGAAAGTACAAAATCAGTGTTGCAGGCATGAAAAACAGTAGCAGATTTATTTTGCATTTTCTTAGGTACATGATGAACAACATTGTTCCTAGGCATATTTCTACTATGCACAAAGGAAGAACTTGAACCAATCATGGCATGTGAATCATAAGCATTAAAACTCCTATTATGATGAGCATTCCTAGAAAATTTTCTATCATAAATAAATGCATGATTCTTTTGACTACTACTAGCCATAGGAGCCTTCCCTTTTTCCTTGTTGAAAATGGGAGCCCTTTGGCTTGTTAAGTTCTTGGCTTCCCTCTTAAAGCCAAGCCCATCCTTAATTGAGGGGTGTCTACCAACAGTGTAGGCATCCCTAGCAAATTTTAGTTTATCAAAATCACTTTTGCAAGTCTTAAGTTGAGCATTAAGACTTGCTACTTCATCATTTAATTTAGAAATAGAAATTAAATGTTCATCACAAGCATCAACATTAAAATCCTTGCATCTATTGCAAATTACAACATGCTCTACACAAGGACTGGATTTATTAACTAACTCTAGCTTAGCATTTAAATCATCATTCAAAATCTTCAAGCTAGAAATAGATTCATTGCAAATAGATAATTCAGAAGATAGTAATTCATTCCTTTTAATTTCTAAGGCAAGAGACTTTTGAACACTAACAAATTTGTCATGTTCCTCATACAAGATGTCCTCTTGCCTCTCTAGCAGTCTATCTTTTTCATTCAATGCATCAATCAGGTCATTAATCTTTTCTACTTTTGCTCTATCTAATCCTTTGGACAGGCTAGTGTAATCAATTTCATCATCACTAGAGTCCTCATCACTAGAAGTAGAGTACTTAGGAGTTTCTCTAGTGTTTACCTTCTTTTCCTTTGCCATTAGACAAGTATGGCGCTCGTTGGGGAAGAGCGACGACTTGTTGAAGGCCGAGGCGGCGAGTCCTTCGTCGTTAGAGTCGGATGACGAATAATCCGAGTCCCACTCTTTGCCGAGGTGCGCCTCGCCCTTCGCCTTCTTGTAGGCCTTCTTCTTTTCCCTCTTCTCGCTTTTCTCTTGTTCCTGGTAATTAGTATTGTCGGGACAATTTGCTATAAAATGACCATACTTACCACATTTAAAGCAGGAGCGTTTTCCCTTTGCTTTGCTCTTGTTTGGATGCTCCTTTCTTCCATTTAGTGCCGTCTTGAAACGCTTGGTAATGAGGGCCATTTCATCCTCATTTAGCACGACCGCCTCAACTTGTGCCACCTTGCTAGGTAGCACCTCCCTGCTACTTGTTGCTTTGAGAGCAACGGTTTGAGGCTCGTGAATCAGTATTGGGCCATTCAGCGCCTCATCAACATATCTCGCATCCTTGATCATCATTCGCCCGCTTACAAACTTTCTGAGTATTTCCTCGAGCGTCATCTTGGTGTACCTAGGATTTTCATGAATAGAGTTTACAAGATGAGGATCAAGGATAGTGAAGGACCTTAGCATAAGCCGGACGACGTCGTGGTCCGTCCATCTCGTGCTTCCATAGCTCCTGATTTTGTTGACTAGGGTCTTGAGCCTGTTGTACGTTTGGGTTGGCTCCTCCCCCCTGATCATTGCGAACCTTCCCAGTTTGCCCTCCACCAACTCCATGTTGGTGATCATGGCGGCGTTGTTTCCCTCATGCGAGATCTTGAGGGTGTCCCAAATCTGCTTGGCATTATCCAAGCCGCTCACCTTATGGTATCCTTCCCTGCACAAGGATGCTAATAGAACAGTGGTAGCTTGTGCATTTTTGTGAATTTGTTCATTAATAAACATGGGATTATCTGTACTATCAAATTGCATTCCATTTTCTACTATCTCCCATATACTTGGATGAAGAGAGAACAAATGGCTACGCATTTTGTGACTCCAAAATCCGTAGTCCTCTCCATCAAAGTGCGGAGGTTTCCCAAGTGGAATTGAAAGTAAATGAACATTGGAGTTAGACGGAATACGAGAATAATCAAAAGAAAAGTTTGAGTTAACCGTTTTCTTTTTCTCATCGTCGTCGTCTTTTTGGGAAGAGGAAGACTCATCGCTATCGTAGTAGACTATCTTCTTGATGCGCCTCTTCTTCTTCCCGTCCTTCTTCTTGTGACTCGAGCCAGAGTCAGTGGGCTTATCGTCTCTTGGCTCGTTGAAGACGGATTCCTTCTCCTTATCATTGACCATCATCCCCTTTCCCTTAGGATCCGTCTCTTCGGGCGATTAGTCCCTTTTGTGAAGAGAACGGCTCTAATACCAATTGAGAGCACCTGGAGGGGGGTGAATAGGTGATCCTGTAAAAACTTAAAACTTATAGCCACAAAACTTGGTTAAGTGTTAGAGAGATAATACCAAGTGACTATAAAGCGAGCTCTTGCGAATCACAACAATCACACAAAAAGCAATCACAAGAGACACGTGAGTTATCCCGTGGTTCGATAAGTACAACACTTGTCTACCTCCACGTTGTGGCGTTTCAATGGACGAGGTTTGCACTCAACCCCTTTCAAGTGATCCAATGATCAACTTGAATACCACAGAGTTTTTCTTTCTTTCACTATATCCCGTTTGCGAGGAATCTCCACAACTTGGAGCCTCTCGCCTTACAATTTGATGATCACAAAGAAGCACGGATGTAAGGGAGGGAAAGCAACACACACAAGACTCAAAGCAAGAGACAAACACGTACACTAGTCACAACTTGAGCTCTAAGTTCACACACGGAGTTCTCAACTCAAGATGAGCTCAAATTGCTATCACAACGAATCAAATGCGCTAGAATGAAGTCTTGGTGCTTAGAGATGATCAAAGAATGCTTGGTGTGCTCCTCCATGTGCCTAGGGGTCCCTTTTATAGCCCCAAGGCAGCTAGGAGCCGTTGGAAGCAATCTAGGAAGGCAATTCTTGCCTTCTGTCGGGTGGCGCACCGGACAGTCCGGTGCACCACCGGACAGGCACTGTTCATAGTCTGGTGCAGATTGCCTTCCAAAAATAGCTTAGTCGACCGTTGTAGAAATGGAGTCGTTGGCGCACCGGACAGTCCGGTGCCCCCATCAGACCATTGGCTCGGCCACGCGTCACGCGCGGATTGCGCGGCCGACCGTTGGCTCACCGGACAGTCCGGTGAATTTTAGCCGTACGCCACCGACGAATTCCCGAGAGCGGCCAGTTGACAGACGCCAGCCTGGTGCACCAGACACTGTCCGATGCACCACCGGACAGTCCGGTGCACCCAGACTGCGCAGAGTCTTGGCTGCTCTAGCCAAGTCTTTTTGCTTTTGAATTTTCTCTGATTCTAGCACTTAGACAAATATGTTAGTGCACAAAAAACAATGTACTAAGTCTAGAATCATACCTTTGTGTTGATTTGCACTTCATCCACCATTTGGCACTTATTAATACTTAAGACAATTGTGTTGGACACTTAATCACCAAAATACTTTAGAAATGGCCCAAGGGCACATTTCCCTTTCAATCCCATTCTTTAGAACCGGCCCCCAGGCTTTTTCCTGTTTTTGTAAGGTACTCCTGAGCATTATTTATTAAGCAGTATTTAACACTTATCTGTGTATCGCTCATTCCTGCTATGTGCGATGTTACATTGTTGACTCCCCCTGGTACCCGGCCCCTGCCTGGGATGCAGGCCTGATGTGTCGAGGTTGGATACCAGCATGTATGAAAGAGTTGTATACGACTCTTGGGAGGCAGCCTCATCGAGACCTGGATCTGTACACATCTTTAGCTAAGGAGCGTTAGTAATACACCCGTAGGACCCATCATCTGGCACTAGCCATCCTTTGATACATGCTCGGAACTTGCAGGGTTTAGTCTGGGGGAGCCAAGTTGTGCGTCCGGACCCCCTAGATGGTGGTTCTAGGTACTAGGACACCCGTCATAGAGTGGTGGAGCATGCAGGCCCATGGTACGGGACCAAGCTGAGCGGCTACACAGGCTCCAGACCACCCCAGGAGACAAGTGTCTCTTCTCTAGTTCCGGACCCCAAGTTGTCGGACCCATAGGACTTATAGCTCCAAATACTAGGGTACCCGTCACGGGAGCGGTGGAGTGTGCAGGCTTTCAGGTATGGAACCAGGCTAAGCGGCCACACAGGCTCCGGACCACCCCATGGAACGGGCTCCCATTCTTTAGAACCGGCCCCCAGGTTGTCGGGCCCTGCTGCTTTCGCATAGAGGTCCTAAACTACAAGCCTGGCTGTTCAATTCGGATGTCATTATGCCTGATAGGATGGGAACTGATCGAGTGGGTTAGATAAAATACAATCCGGAAACTGCAGGGTAAGACCTTGGAGCAGTAGGATAAAACTGTCATAGAAGCGCATCCGAGGGGGTAAATCCTCCCCGTATAACATGACATGCATGGGTGTAGGCCAACAGGCCAGGTTTATGAGGGCGGACCTCACCGGGTTGGCGTACATGTGTGCGTTACTTAGCTAAAAAAGGGAGAAAAGTTCGACCCCTCGGACTTGCTCCTATGGATAAAACTTACAGAGATGCTACAGGGGTTAGGAAGGGGTACTCTTTTAGTCGTAGCAGGATGGTCACCCTTGGGTCGGTGTGTTTCCGTCACCTTGAAGGGTCCTTCCCAGCTGGGGGAGTGTTTGAGGAGCCCTTCTTGGTTTGGTACTTGCTGTAGGACTAGGTCCCGACCCTGGGTTCCCATCTGCGTTTGACAGAGGAGCCCTCGTCCCTGGCTGAGGACTGGACCCGTGGGGAGTCCAGTAGGGTTTCTGGGGGAAGACAGTCTTCGACCCCATAGATCGGGGGACACGGGGTCCCCTTGGTGGTCCGTCTAGTCGTCGTCATCGGAGTGGGAGTCTCTAGTGAAGACGTCCTTCAGGTCCCCATCGGGTGACTGATACCTGAGGTCTCGCTCAGCCGCGGCCACCTCGCCGTCGTCGACCTTTTCCTTTGCCAGGACGACGACGAGGTGGGGAGCCGTCCTTGGAAGACTGCTCACGCCGCTCGCTGACGCGTTCGCTAACATGTTTCGCGAGATCAATGATCTTGCGACACTCCGCGGCCCTGTGGCGACCGTTGGGGTGTACAGGGCACGAGCCGCTGTTACCCCTCTGCGGCCGTGGGCGTTTGTTGCGATCGCCCCGGCTCCCGATCGTAGCTGCGACGACCAACGCGGTAGACTGCGGCCTCTCGTAGCCGCGGCCCTTCTTTTTCTTTTTACCGTCTCGGGGGACGGCACCCGAGCCACCCGTCTGGGTAGTTCCGGTTTGTGGGGCCGAGTGCCATGCACGGCCCTCGGCGGCTCTGGCGCACTTGTCAGCCAGAGCAAAGATCGTGGGGACAGTCTCCACGTCATGTGTGGCTAGCTTCTCTAACATTTTCTTATCACGTACCCCCTGTCGGAAGGCCGTGATGATGGAGGCATTGGAAATACGAGGTATAGTACCTTGTACCTTGGTGAAGCGGGAGATAAACGTCTGGAGGGTCTCTCCGGGCTCCAGCCTCACTGCGTGTAGGTGGGCCTCCACGCCGTGTTGCTGGTAAGCGCTGACGAAGTTTGCAACGAACCACGCGCAGAGCTCTTCCCAGGTGTAGATTGACCCTAGGGCGAGGTTCATGAGCCAAGTCCGGGCAGGCCCAGACAAAGCGACATGAAAATAAGTTGCCATCACAGCGGTGTTTCCACCTGCTGCTGTGATGGCGGTGACGTATACCTGTAGGAATTCTAACGTATTTGATGTACCGTCGTATTTTTCCGACAGGTGCAGCCTGAACTTGGGTGGCCATGATGCTGCGCGGAGATGATCCGCGAGAGCGGCACATCCCACGCCGGCTAGGGGGACACCCGCCTGGAACTGGGCACCCACTAGGGTTCGTGGTGTTTCCGAAGCAAAATCTTGGTCGAGGTTGCGGCCCTCGATGTTTTGTCGGTGCTCACGCACCCTTTCCAGGGAGACCCGGGCATCCTCCCCCGCACGCCTGCGGTTGAGTTCTGCCCGAAGGTCGTCGGTCTATGCACCCCTTATGGAGGGCGAGCGCACAGACGCCGTCGCCTCGCGTTGGCGCCGGGATGACCGAGGCCTGGACCTGGTCGAAGTAGAATGTGCCATGTCGAGTAGTCGGTTGACGTCGTCACGCTACTGCTTCATGGTCCCCGGTGAGGCCGTGGAGCTAGGGGGGTGGCGTAGCAACTCCCTGGCTGTAGACAACGCCGTAGGCGCTCCCCTTGACAGAGTCCGGGACGCTTGTGCAGGCGTGTGCTGCTGCATGGTGTGTACAGCAGCAGTCCTAGACTCAGGGCGGTCGGGTACTCGCGGCGCAGAGGATGCAACTTCTTGCTCCATCGCGAAATCCTCCAAAGTTTCGGTGCGGTGCTCGATGATTCGCATCATCATGCCGAATAAGAACACAGGCAAAAACCTAAAGCCTAGGCCCCTACTTGGCGCGCCAAATGTCGGAGAGGAAATGTCACACCCGGTTTAAGAAGGCAAACCGAATGCGAACCATGTACGTGCCAGGATCAGTAATTCACGTACACAGCGATTACATAAATGACTCATCATAGCACAATGCTTCGAATTACAATAAAGGGTAAGTAATAATATTACAGACTAGAGCCATTTACATAATATAAATCAAAGTACACAGAATCGAAACGTAGCCAACGTAAACAACCCACCACAGGCAGCTGACTGGGGGAGGTCGCTAGCCTAATCCTCGAACTCGTCGAAGTCCTGGAACTCCTGGAGATCCGCCTTGACACCTTCTTCTTTACCTGAGCATAGATTGCACCAAAGGCAACCTGGTGTTTTGTGAAAGCAAGGGTGAGTACACATCAACGTACTCAGCAAATGTCCCATTTGGCTGTAGTGGACTAGCTTTATGTGGAGTTAAGCCAAGCAGTTGCTTTTAGTTGGTCAGGTTATTATTACTAGTAGAAAGTCAGGTTTTAGTATTATCCCAATGTACCCTTTCCAAACGGAAAGAATACCACTTACCAGTACCATAAGCATAATCAAAACCATCATCCTCGTCACCACAGGTAAACCATACATCTCTGATCAAGTATCTCTAATCAATGGAGCTCCCTTGGCTGCTCATAACCGCGAGCACGGCTGATATATCAGTTTCATAACACTCTGCAGAGGTTGCGCACTTTACCCACAAGCCGTGATTCCCTCTTGCCTCGGGCTGATCAAACCCTTAAACACTACCAAGGTGAATAGGCAGGGTCTCACTATGTAGCCTTTGCAAAGATTCCCTGGGGCTGTAGCCATCCGTTAGGTTTCCTAAATGCACCGCACTCCTCCCCAAGGGGCGAACCAACCTTGGCAGAGCGAGCCGCATACGCCGAGCCCCATTAACGGCACGACGGCGAAGCAAACTACACCCCAGTTCCTCTAATTACTCAGCTAAGGGCGTCCCATTCCACCCTCATGGTTGCACTGTTTTTTCGGGCGGTCATCCAACGAACAGGTCCTTACGGAGAGGCACTCGTGAAACCGCTCGAGCCCCCTAAAGTATCACCAGTCCAACACCATAATCATAATGAAAACATCGTATCATAAGTGTTCACATCATGTTCATTGATTAGAGTAAAGCAATAACATGAATCTAACCATAATAACCCAAAAGGTAATCAAGGACAAGGTAAATAGAAAGCTAGTCAATCCTTATGTTGTTCATAGTATGCGGGACAGTGAATTATAAAGTAAATGGGACGTAATAGGTCAGAGAACACTTGCCTTCACCAAACAGATGCTCAGGGTCTTCAATCTCGTAGAACTCGAAGAACTCGATCACATGGTCGCCGAAGCTTGATCCTCGATTCCTCGAGCTCGGAAACGGATCGCATTCTATTCGCGTCACACAGCGAATACCAACAGGCACAAACAAACAGACATATATATATATATGCATAAGGACATTACACCATTCAAATAAAAACATAATAAAATATATAAAACGAAATAGAGCGTGTTACTACAGTCACACGAGGAAAAAGAAATACGATAGTGGAAGCTACGGTCGAGAAGTTAACGAGTTTAGGCTAAACAAATATTAACTATCACATTTAATTCGATATTATCAAATATAAATAATATCTACCATTGTCGGCGTTCCGAGACCGGGGGGTCCCCGAGCCGACGAGTGAGAGTGCCGCGTGCCCCAGCCCAGATGGGTCGAGCGCGTGGGCGAGCGCGAAGGGGGGAACAGAGAGAGAGGTCGGTGGCCGGAGCCGGGTCGTGAGGGAGTCGGAGAATTCCCGCGGCCTTCGTGTTCGTCCCGCGCCCAGGTCGGGTGCGCTTGCAGTAGGGGGTTACAAGCGTCCGCGCGAGGTGAGGGGAAGCGAGCGGCCCCGAGAGAGCGCCTGCCCCTGCCCTTCGTCCCCGCGAGGCCAACCTTCTCTAAGAAGGCCCTGGTCCTTCCTTTTATAGTCGTAAGGAGAGGATCCAGGTGTACAAGATTGGGGTGTAGCAAGGTGCTACGTGTCTAGCGAGGGAGAGCTAGCGCCCTATGTACATGCCAAGGTGGCAGCAGGAGAGATCTTGGCATGTTACCCTCGATGGGCACCGAACATGGTGTCTCCGGTGAGCTGCAATCGGGTAATCCGAGTGGACGTCCGTGCCCCGTTCGTTGGGGGTCGGCTAGGGGCCCGGAGGCACGCCCAAAAGTACCTGCGGGTGATCTGCCGGACCCGGTCCCCTAGCGACGGGGTCCGAGGGCTCGTTGCCTCCCTCCGGTGGGATTCCGTTACAGAGTCGTTCCCGCTGGTCTCGGAAATGTCCTAGGGTACCTCGGGAGCGCAGCCCGAGCCTTGGTTATGTATCGAACGTACCCCTGGTCATCCCTCGCTCGGCGTCTGAGGCGACTGTGAACCCTTCGACAGGCCAGCCTTCGAACCCCTGATCAGTAGGGGGCACGGAGCCCTAGTAGCCTGAGGCGGTCATGGAACCTTTCGGGAGGCCGACCTTCGAACCCCTGACCAGTAGTGGGTGTCGGGCCCACGCGATCTGAGGCGGCTGTTGAACCCCTCGGGGGGCCAGCCT
This sequence comes from Zea luxurians, assembly GCA_029449295.1. NCBI lineage: Eukaryota > Viridiplantae > Streptophyta > Magnoliopsida > Poales > Poaceae > Zea > Zea luxurians. The sequence goes on from JAOPSE010000090.1 coordinate 5,000,730, forward strand.
TCGAACCCCTGATCAGTAGGGAGGCTCGGAGCCTAGTTCCTTCACGGGGAAGGATCCCTTTGGGGTTATCCCCCTTCTCGGTCCCTGTTGCAAGAGATAGAGAAAGAAGGAAAAGGGAAAAAGGATTCGAAATTGAACGTCGTGGCGTACCTTTTTCCGGCGTGGTCGTTTTGGCGAAGGCGAAACGTCACCAGCCGCTCCCGCCCGTAGCGCTGTCCGCCGAGCCGCGGAGTTAATGCGCCGGGGTGAGTAGTTGGCGAGGTTGCCGTTGCGCGTGCATGAGCCGTTCGAGGTACGGGTCACAGGCGCGTCGTCTTCACGCCGTGAGAGGGGGCTCTCTTGCTGCCTCCGAATGGGACATGAGCTTGGCAGATGGCGTGACCGCTGCTCTCGCGCGCCTGCCACCGTCATTACTGCCGGCCCATTTTTGACCGCTTTTGACCGCTGCGCCAGGCTGGCACTGCCGGGTCGCGGGCTGGGTCGCCTCGAATCGCGGTATCGGTTCCGCAATCGAGGAGGTGCGGTGGTGGAGCGAGTGGCATAGCGGTTCGCATGCAGCGCCCGGCGCGCCAGTTGCACGACGCGTGGGCTGGAGCCGTCGCGCTGGCCTGTCAGGAATCGGAGAGGCGCGTCCGCTTGGCACGGTTGCATGCCGCCTGCATGGCCGCCTGCCCCTTTCGCCCGCTGGTCCGAGCAAAAGTGGAGGGTTACTTGTAACCGCTGGGTGGTTGCGTGCGTCGTGCGCGGCGGTTCGGCTTCTCCTGCTTAGAGCCGGTCTGCATGACAGGCGGGCCCCAGCCCCCGCGCCGCAGGGAAGGGCTTTGGAGGCGTGTTGGAGAAGACTCAGCCCGTGACGGTTGAGGGCGCAAGCAGGGGGAGTTGCCTTTAAAAGGAGGGCGACCCCCTTCGTGGGGTAACCATGTCTCCTTCCTCCCCAATGCATTGTGTCTCTCCATCTTCCGAGCCCCCGGATGGGGGGAAACCGCCGTCCTTTCGCTCCATCGCCGGAGGAACGCAACTCCGTGGGAGTTGGTACCTTTCAGCCATCGTTCGGCTTCAAGGATTTTCATCATGCAGCCCGGTTGCCCCCCTCGGCTGGGGGTCACCCGAGATGGTGACCACCAGCTCCTGGGTGGGGAGGAGCAAACCGGACTGCGATCTGGGTCCCACCCTCAGCTTCAAGGATGTTCATCATCCTCGCTGGGGTGGGTGCCGGACTGAGCCGGCGCTCCACCTCCCGCACGGGTTCGTGGGTCATCCTTTCCCACGATATTCGAGGGAGAAGGCGCTCACTGGCCCTGCGGGCGGCGCGGACTTCGACAACGCGGGATGGATCGGCGGCGAACGCCGTCACCTCCAGCGTGTCGGGTCCGCTAGCTCGGCTCCGGCGGGCCCTTTCGTCGGGGGGCGGCTGCCGCGCCGTGTACACGGGAGGTCCACCCTAGATACCGCACGCCGCAAGGGCGGCGTTCGTGTTCTGGGGTGGCCCTGCCTTTGCACCAGGGCGGCGCCTTTGCGCGGAGGCCGGTGCCCCACTCATCGGGGAGGATTTGAGTGGGGATCTGGCGGTAGGCTGGTGGCCCCTGGCGTCAGTGCCGAGGTGGAGGCGGCTCGAGAAGTCCCCGTCAGCGACGGGATCACCGCCACCATCGGCGCTTCGGGCCTTCGGCTCTTTGTACTTGTCCTCGCCCCTCGGGTGGCGTCACGGGCGAGGGCAAGACAGCAGCTGTGCCTTCTCCTGAGGCCTGCGCCGCCGCAGAGGGAGGAACCGGAGTTCCGCTTGTAATGGCACTTCGAGTGCCGGGTTTTTTGTTCATTTCGGCTTTCGGGGCCTGAACATGTATGTAACTCCGGCACAGAGCCGTGTTTTTTCCTCATTCCCGAGTGCTGAGGCTCGTCCGCTGATTGTCTGAACCGCTTCACCAAGCGTGAGTTGCCCCGTGTCAAGGTGACGAGTGAGGTATCCGTATCCCGGAGGCGTAGGAATCCCTCGGCTCGGTCGGACCTGTTGTCCGAGGCTCCTCTAGCTTAGTTAAAGAGACCCCCCAGCCGCTCTTCGACGAGCCGAGGCCAGGGGTAGCGATATCAGCATGAGCAGAGGCATTGTTGGCTCGGAAATGAAACCTGGTTGGCCGGAGCCTAGCCGGGTTGTCTGTTGGCAGGATCGTCGTCGGAGTTGCTCAGCCGAGGCTTTGGATCGAGCTGGCGCCCTCGGAAGGTGGTCGGCCGAGGCCCCGGAGGTGGCCGGCCGAGCCGTCCGCTCGGGCCGGGTTCTCGGAGAAGTCCCTGGCAGAGATTGCACGAGCGTGGTGATGACGTCGCCCTTCGGAGCGGAGGCCCTCGGACCGCGTCGCCGTCCGAGGCTAGGTCGGGCCTTGCCGAAGGTGCTGTTGATGCCGAGGATGTCTTCGCCCTCTTCCAGCGTCAAGATCCGAGCCTGCAGGGTCAAATCGCCTTGTAGCGTGGGCCTTGCGCGGCCGTTGAGGCCAGAACACATACCCTTGTTGCGTTATAAAGCTGCGTCTCTTTTCCTCTCGTTTCGAGTATCTGGACTTTTTGTCGGTAGCAGGGATGTTAGTGCGAGCAAGAGTTGCTTCTCGCGGAAGGTGATGAGTGAGGTATCCGTATCCCGGAGGCGTGGGAGTCCCTCGGCTCGGTCGGCCTTGCCGCTTACGTGTACTTTTACCCGCCCATGAAGCCCTGTCACCGACTCGGTCGAGAAGGCTCGAAGAATCGCTTCGACAGAAGAGCTCCCGTACGTAAAGACTCGTTCGATCCGCGGATTCGCCTTATCCGAGCGCGAGTTACTTATCGCAGAAGGTGATGAGTGAGGTATCCGTATCCCGGAGGCGTAGGAGTCCCTCGGCTCGGTCAGCCTTGACTGCTTACGTGTACCCCGTCGTTTCCAGGACCCGCTTTTCGAAGTAGTCAAAAAGCACGAAAGATGTTCTGGTGAAAGAGATTTTCTTTTCGAGGAAAATTTTGACGCAGAGGGGGTTTCCCCCCTTTTAGCCCCCGAGGGAGGGTCGGGCTCTGCCGAGGCGAGGCTGACCCTTCCTTGTTGACTAAACTTTTGCGTGGGTGCGAGGTATATAAACAACTTGGAAACATCTTAAGGGTAGAAGCGACGTAGCTGTTGGATGTTCCAAGCGTTGCCGTAGACCTCGCCTTGACTGTTGGCCAGCTTGTACGTTCCGGGCTTCAGTACTTTGGCGATGATGAACGGCCCCTCCCAGGGGGGCGTGAGCTTGTGCCTCCCTCGAGCGTCTTGCCGCAGCCGAAGCACCAGATCGCCCACCTGGAGATCTCGGGGTCGGACCCCTCGGGCGTGGTAGCGTCGCAGGGACTGCTGATACCGCGCCGAGTGTAGTAAGGCCCTGTCCCGAGCCTCGTCCAGCTGGTCCAGCGAGTCTTCTCGGCTAGCTTGGTTGCTTTCTTCGTTGTAGGCCCTCGTCCTCGGGGAGCCGTATTCCAGGTCCGTGGGCAGGATGGCCTCGGCCCCGTAGACCAGGAAGAACGGCGTGAAACTCGTGGCCCGGCTTGGCGTCGTCCTCAGGCTCCAGACCACCGAGGGGAGTTCCTTCATCCATCGCTTGCCGAACTTGTTGAGACTGTTGTAAATCCGAGGCTTGAGCCCTTGTAGGATCATGCCGTTGGCACGTTCCACCTGCCCATTCGTCATGGGGTGAGCTACGGCGGCCCAGTCTACCCGGATGTTGTGATCATCGCAAAAATCCAAGAATTTTTTGCCGGTGAACTGGGTGCCATTGTCGGTGATGATGGAGTTCGGGACCCCGAAGCGATGGATGATATTGGTGAAGAACGCCACCGCCTGCTCGGACCTGATGCTGTTCAGGGGTCGGACCTCGATCCACTTGGAGAATTTGTCGATGGCGACCAGCAGGTGCGTGTAGCCCCCGGGCGCTTTCTGCAGAGGGCCGACGAGGTCCAAACCCCACACAGCGAAGGGCCAGGTGATGGGTATCGTCTGCAGAGCCTGAGCGGGCAGGTGGGTCTGCTTCGCATAGAATTGGCACCCTTCGCAGGCGCGGACAATTCTAGTGGCGTCAGCCACCGCCGTTGGCTAGTAGAAGCCTTGGCGGAAAGCATTCCCGACGAGGGTTCGGGGTGCTGCATGATGACCGCAAGCCCCCGAGTGTATTTCCTGCAGGAGTTCCTGGCCCTCGGCGATGGAGATGCATCGCTGGAGGATGCCCGAGGGGCTGCGGTGGTAGAGCTCCTTCTCATCGCCCAGCAAGACGAACGATTTGGCGCGTCGCGCTACCCGCCGAGCCTCGGCTCGGTCGAGGGGCAGTTCTCCTTGGCGGAGATATTGCAGGTACGGGGTCCGCCAATCTTGATCTGGCACGACCCCGTTCTGCTCCTCCTCAATGCGCAGTGCCTCGCCCTCGGGCTCCGAGGGTTCCTCGGGGTGAGCCGAGGATGGCTCGGGCTGGGCCGAGGTCACCTCGGACGAGGCCGAGGGTGCTTCGGGCTCGGGCACGTCGCCTATGTTGACGGAGGGTTGGTGCAGATCCCGGGAGAAGACATCCGGGGGAACCGTCGTTCGCCCTGAGGCTATCTTCGCCAGCTCGTCCGCAGTCTCGTTGTAGCGCCGAGCGATGTGGTTAAGCTCGAGCCCGTAGAACTTGTCTTCCAGGCGTCGAACCTCCTCACAGTAGGCCTCCATCTTCGGGTCGCGGCAGAGGGAGTTCTTCATGACTTGGTCGATGACGAGCTGCGAGTCGCCGCGCGCATCGAGGCGTCGGACCCCTAGCTCGATGGCGATTCGCAATCCGTTGATCAGAGCCTCGTACTCAGCCACATTGTTGGACGCCGGGAAATGGAGGCGAAGCACGTAGCGCAGGTGTTTCCCGAGGGGCGAGACGAAAAGCAGGCCCACGCCAGCTCCCGTCTTCATCAGCGACCCGTCGAAAAACATGGTCCAGAGCTCTGGTTGGATCGGAGCCGTTGGTAACTGGGTATCGACCCATTCGGCTACGAAATCCGCCAGTACCTGGGACTTGATGGCCTTCCGAGGGGCAAACGAGATTGCCTCGCCCATGATTTCCACCGCCCACTTCGCGATCCGTCCTGAGGCTTCTCGGCACTGGATGATCTCCCCCAGGGGGAAGGATGACACCACAGTCACCGGATGGGACTCGAAGTAATGTCGCAGCTTTCGCCTCGTCAGGATCACTGCATATAGCAGCTTCTGGACTTGTGGGTAGCGGATCTTGGTTTCGGACAGCACTTCGCTGACGAAGTAGACTGGCCTCTGAATGGGCAAAGCATGCCCCTCTTCCTGCCTTTCGACTACGATCGCGGCGCTGACCACCTGAGTGGTTGCGGCGACGTAGACCAGGAGGGTTTCTCCATCAGCTGGGGGTACCAAGATGGGCGCCTGGGTGAGGAGCGCCTTCAGGTTCCCGAGGGCTTCCTCGGCCTCGGGAGTCCAAGTGAAGCACTCGGCCTTCCTTAAGAGGCGGTACAGGGGCAGGCCTCTTTCGCCGAGGCGCGAGATGAAACGGCTCAAGGCCGCGAGGCATCCCATGACCCTCTGTACGCCTTTTAAGTCCTTGATGGGCCCCATGTTTGTGATTGCTGCGATCTTCTCCGGGTTGGCTTCGATGCCCCGCTCAGAGACGATGAACCCCAAGAGCATGCCTCGGGGCACCCCGAAGACGCACTTCTCGGGATTGAGCTTGACGCCCTTCGCCTTGAGACACCGGAATGTCAGTCCGAGGTCGGAGAGAAGGTCGGAGGCTTTCCTCGTCTTGACTACGATGTCATCGACGTAGGCCTCGACCGTGCGACCAATGTGTTCGCCGAACACATGGTTCATGCACCGCTGGTACGTTGCACCCGCGTTTCTCAACCCGAACGGCATTGTGACATAACAGTACATGCCGAAGGGCGTGATGAAAGAAGTCGCGAGCTGGTCGGACTCTTTCATCTTGATTTGATGATACCCTGAGTAGGCATCGAGGAAAGACAGGGTTTCGCACCCTGCAGTGGAGTCCACAATTTGGTCGATGCGAGGTAGAGGGTAGGGGACCTTCGGACACGCTTTGTTGAGACCAGTGTAGTCTACACACATCCGCCACTTCCCCCCTTTTTTCCTCACAAGTACAGGGTTGGCAAGCCATTCGGGATGGAATACCTCTTTAATGAACCCTGCTGCCATCAGCTTGTGGACCTCCTCGCCTATCACCCTGCGCCTTTCCTCGTCGAATCGGCGCAGAGGCTATCTGACCGGCCGGGCTCCGGCCCGAATATCCAGCAAGTGCTCGGCGACATCCCTCGGTATGCCAGGCATGTCCGAGGGACTCCACGCAAAAACGTCGGCGTTTGCGCGGAGAAAGTCGACGAGCACTGCTTCCTATTTGGGGTCGAGCCCGGAACCGATCCGGATCTGCTTGGAGGTGTCGCCACTGGGGTCGAGAGGGACGGCCTTAACCGTCTCCGCTGGCTCGAAGTTGCCGGCATGCCGCTTTACGTCCGGCACCTCTCGGGAGAGGCTTTCCAGGTCGACAATGAGGGCCTCGGACTCGGCGAGGGCCTCGGCGTACTCCACGCACTCCACGTCGCATTCGAATGCGTGTTTGTACGTGGGGCCGACGGTGATGACCCCGTTGGGGCCCGGCATCTTGAGCTTCAGGTAAGTGTAGTTGGGGATGGCCATGAACTTCGCGTAGCATGGCCTTCCCAACACTGCGTGGTAGGTTCCTCGGAACCCGACCACCTCGAACGTCAAAGTCTCCCTTCGGAAGTTGGAGGGTGTTCCGAAGCAGACAGGGAGGTCGAGCTGTCCGAGGGGCTGGACGCGCGTCCCGGGAATGATCCCGTGGAAGGGCGCAGCGCCTGCTCGGACGGACGACAAGTCGACGCGCAGGAGCCTGAGGGTCTCGGCGTAGATGATGTTGAGGCAGCTGCCTCCATCCATCAGGACCTTGGTGAGCCTGACGTCGCCGATGATGGGGTCGACGACGAGCGGGTACTTCCCCGGGCTCGGCACGTGGTCAGGGTGGTCGTCCCGGTCGAAGGTGATGGGCTTGTCGGACCAGTCTAGGTAGACTGGCGCCGCCACCTTCACCGAGCAGACCTCCCGACGCTCTTGCTTACGATGCCGAGCCGAGGCGTTTGCCGCATGCCCTCCGTAGATCATGAAGCAATCGCGGACCTCCGAGAACTCTCCTGCTTGGCGATCCTCCCTTTTGTCGTCGTCGTGAGCCCTGCCACCCTCTGCGGGTGGCCCGGCCCTGTGGAAGTGGCGCCGGAGCATAACGCACTCTTCGAGGGTGTGCTTGACGGGCCCCTGATGGTAGGGGCACGTCTCCTTGAGTGCCTTGTCGAAGAGGTTAGCACCTCCGGGGGGCTTCCGAGGGTTCTTGTGCTCGGCGGCGGCGACAAGGTCTGCATCGGGAATGTCGCGTTTCGCTTGCGACTTCCTCCTGCCTTTCTTCTTGGCGCCGCGCGGAGTAGACGCCTCGGGAGCATCTTCCGACGGGCGGCCCTGGGGCTGCTTGTCCTTTCGGAAGATGGCCTCAACCGCCTCCTGGCCGGAGGCGAACTTGGTGGCGATGTCCATCAGCTCGCTCGCCCTGGTGGGGGTCTTGCGACCCAGCTTGCTCACCAGGTCGCGGCAGGTGGTGCCGGCGAGGAACGCGCCGATGACATCGGAGTCGGTGATGTTGGGCAGCTCGGTGCGCTGCTTCGAGAACCGCCGGATGTAGTCTCGGAGAGACTCTCCCGGCAGTTGCCGACAGCTTCGGAGGTCCCAGGAATTCCCGGGGCGCACGTACGTGCCCTGGAAGTTCCCGGCGAAAGCCTGGACCAAATCTTCCCAGTTGGAAATCTGCCCCGAAGGCAGGTGCTCCAACCAGGCACGAGCGGTGTCGGAGAGAAACAGGGGGAGGTTTCGGATGATGAGGTTGTCATCGTCTGTCCCACCCAGTTGACAGGCCAGGCGGTAGTCCGCAAGCCACAATTCCGGTCTCGTCTCCCCCGAGTACTTCGTGATAGTAGTCGGGGGTCGGAATCGGGGCGGAAACGGCGCCCGCCGAATGGCTCAGCTAAAGACCTGCGGACCGGGTGGTTCGGGCGAGGGACTCCGATCCTCCCCGCTGTCGTAACGCCCCCCACGCCTGGGGTGGTAGCCTCGGCGCACCCTTTCGTCGAGGCGTGCTCGACGGTCACGATGAGGGTGCTCGTCGTCGAGGTGGCCCGGGGCCGCAGGCGCGGTGTTGCGCGTGCGCCCGGTGAAGACCGAGGCTTCCCGCGTGAGTCGGGAAGTCGCGGCACGAGGTTCCAAGGGGTATCCCTGCCTTCGGGAGGCAGAGCTCTCGGCCCGCCGGGCCGCAGCGCCTTCCAGGAGATGCTTAAGTTCTCCCTGGATTCGCCGACCCTTGGTGGTTGATGACTCCGGCATTGCGCGGAGGAGCATCGCTGCAGCGGCCAGGTCCTGACCGGTTTCGCCGGATGCGGGAGGCGGTCTGTCCCTGGCATCGTTGGCGATGCGGTGCTGGAGACCTTGGGGCAGGTGACGTATTCCTCCGGCCGGGGGCTGGCTCGCCCATACCTGCCCGATGTTCTGGCGGATTGCCTCGAGCGCTCCTGCTCCCTCATCGAGCCCGGCCTGCGCCCCGCGGACTTGCTCGAGCTGTGGGTCGTGACCCCCCGTCGGAACGGGGACCACAGCTAGCTCCCGCGGGATGTCGGCGCGAGGCGCTGGCCTAGGGGGATCACCATCCTCTGGCATGCCGAGACAGCCGCCTCCGGAGGGATCCCCTAACTCGATGTGGAAACATTCGCGACTCGGGCCGCAGTCCTTGTCGCCAAGGCTGCGGCTGCCGTCGGAACAGTCGGAGAGGCAGTAGTCACATGCGGTCATGAAGTCCTGCATGGCACTAGGGTTGCCAGATCCGGAGAAATCCCAGCTGATGCTGGGGTCATCATCTTCCTCGGACCCAGAGGGCCCGTAGGTCGAGACACCCGTCAATCGGTCCCAAGGCGACCGCACACGAAACCCCAGAGAGGTTGCACTCGCCTCAACGTGAGCGCCCGCCAAAGCGAGATCGCCAGGCGGGCTGAGGCCGAGTCGAAATGACGAAAGACGGGTAGCAGTCGGTACCTTTTTGTCGACGAGGAGCGATGAAGTCACGTCGGGGGCTGACCGCGCCGTCGTCTTGGGTACGAGGGCGACGTCCTGCAGGCCCTCCGTGAGCGTGCTGGCGTCGTCCACTTGCTCGGAGTCGACGTGTTGCGGGGGGATGGCGCTCGCGTTTGCCTCGAACGCGAGGGCGACGCTTGGCGTGTTCTCCGTTGAGGCACCGGGGGTGTCGATTTGCTCGACAGCCGTTGGAGCACGATCTGCCGCTCGGCCCCGGTTGCCCCGCCTCCTCCTCCTCCGATGGCGAGGGAGAGGATGGGGCGAGCTCGAAAGTTGTCCTTCCCCCATGCGGGAAAGACGTCGTTGATTCCGCCGCCGGCGGGCGGGCTGTCCGCCACCATTGTCGCTGCCGCGCGGCGGTGGAAGGAGTACCATGTCGTAGTTGCCGTCGAGAGACATGAACTCGAGGTTCCCGAAACGGAGCACCGTCCCGGGTTGAAGAGGTCGTTGGAGACTGCCCATCTGGAGCTTGACGGGAAATCGAACGTCAACACGCAGCAGGCCCCTACCTGGCGCGCCAACTGTCGGCGTTCCGAGACCGGGGGGTCCCCGAGCCGACGAGTGAGAGTGCCGCGTGCCCCAGCCCAGATGGGTCGAGCGCGTGGGCGAGCGCGAAGGGGGGAACAGAGAGAGAGGTCGGTGGCCGGAGCCGGGTCGTGAGGGAGTCGGAGAATTCCCGCGGCCTTCGTGTTCGTCCCGCGCCCAGGTCGGGTGCGCTTGCAGTAGGGGGTTACAAGCGTCCGCGCGAGGTGAGGGGAAGCGAGCGGCCCCGAGAGAGCGCCTGCCCCTGCCCTTCGTCCCCGCGAGGCCAACCTTCTCTAAGAAGGCCCTGGTCCTTCCTTTTATAGTCGTAAGGAGAGGATCCAGGTGTACAAGATGGGGGTGTAGCAAGGTGCTACGTGTCTAGCGAGGGAGAGCTAGCGCCCTATGTACATGCCAAGGTGGCAGCCGGAGAGATCTTGGCACCCTGTTGGTGTGGCGTCGTGGCTGTTGGAGGAGTAACGGAGCCGGACGGGGAGACAGCTGTCGGAGTGGCTGGGCCCTTGCTGACGTCCTCCTGCTTTCGTAAGGGAGCTGAGAGTCGCCGTCGTCATGGTCTAGCGGGGCGCCATCATTTGCCTATCTGGCGTGGCTGGCCAGATGGGACGCCGGTCTTGTTCTCTGCGACCCAAGTCGGCTCAGGGCAGGGTGATGATGACGCTCCCTGTTGACGTGGCGGTCTCGTGTCCTAGGTCGGGAGTCGTGGAAGCTCCTCCGAAGTCGAGGTCGAGTCCGTCCTGCAAGACAGAGGCAGAGTCCGAGCCCTGGGTTCGGGCGAGGCGGAGATCGTTAGGCAGAGGCCGAGGCGGAGTCCGAGCCCTGGGTCGGGCGAGGCGGAGTTCGTCGTCTTCCGGGGCCTTAGCCCGAGTCCGAGCCCTTGGGCGGAGCGGAGTTCGCCGTCTTCCGGGGCCTTAGCCCGAGTCCGAGCCCTGGGGTCGGGCGGAGCGGAGTTCGCCGTCTTCCGGGGCCTTAGCCTGAGTCCGAGTCCTTGGGCGGAGCGGAGTTCGCCGTCTTCCGGGGCCTTAGCCCGAGTCCGAGCCCTGGGGTCGGGCGGAGCGGAGTTCGCCGTCTTCCGGGGCCTTAGCCCAAGTCCGAGCCCTGGGTCGGGCGGAGCCTCCTATGGCGCCTCTGGCGAAGTCTGGTCGCCCGTTGGTCTTACCTTTTGCGTTAAACGCCCCGGTGACTCGGTCGGTTGGCGCGGTGATTTAGTCAGGGTTTCTTCTTATCGAAGGCGGGGCCTAGGGCGAGCCGGAGATGCGTCTGCCGTGAAAGAGGAGGCCTCAGGCGAGACGGAGTCATCTTAGGGTCGGCTGCCCTCGCCCGAGGCTAGGCTCGGGCGTGGCGTGGTCAAGTCACTCGTATGGACTGATCCCTGACTTAATCAAACCCATCAGGCCTTTGCAGCTTTATGCTGATGGGGGTTACCAGCTGAGAATTAGGCGTCTTGAGGGTACCCCTAATTATGGTCCCCGACAACCATTTAGTTCAATTAATCCGCTATACTAATAACTATCTGTTAAGTAAGTAATTTAATTAAAACGAGAGAGTCTAAGCGAGACGAATTTACGACGCGCGCAACAGCACGATAGCGTGCGAACGACGCACGGACATGTGTGACACTCGCGAACGACACGCGAGGCAGCACACGTGACACACGCGAACAACATGCGACAACGCGTGTGAACAGCACGCGCAACACACGCAAAACAACGTGCACGACAGTGCGCGACACATGAGCCAACGCGACTACGCGAACGACGTCGAGCGAACAGCTTGACGACGTGCAAACGATGTCGCACGCGAACAACACAACTACGAACACAACAAACAATTAATTAAACAAAAGTACTTAAACTAGTATTAAATAAGTTAATTAACATTTATATTTATAAAAGCACGAGTTAAAATCATAGACCCGTTCTAATTAAATTGTCATTATAAATAATCTCAACAACTAAACAAGAATGGACCAGTTAGCGCGAGCGACTATAACGAAAATAATTGAATAACATGTGGACAGCGCAAAAATAGCGCACGAGGGCGACAGCTACAATGGCGCGCGACAACTCGCTCGACCGAGCGAGGGCACTCGACAAGCACAGCACGACGACATAGCGCGCGTAGAGCGGGCAACGGCGAGGCGAGCGGCGCGAATGCGCGCACGCAGGGGAGGTAGACGAACGAGTTCTAGGGGGTAGACGAACGTCGTCTAGGGGTAGATGGATGTCATCGGGACCCCGACGACACGCTGCGCGTGCACGAAACAACACGCACAACAGCGCGCGACACTCGAAGACCACTAACAAATATCGTATTTATTATAAGCGAGCATTTGGGCAAGACGTTTGAGTTACTAATATTGACATGGATTTATTAGAGCATAAGTTAACTACCATAAATTAGTTTAGTTAAAAGGTCAAATTAACTAACGTTAGTTAAACAAAAGTATAGTTAATTATTAAAACATGAGACATGGCGAAATGATGTTGCGGACGCGTAGACGATGCTCACCCGCGACGACAGCGGACGACCGAACGAGTTCGTGGCGAAGCACGAGGACGTGCTGCGCGCACGACACGAAGCGACGACGAGGTTGCCGCTACGCCGCGCAGATTACGTCGGGGCTGCTGCGGGCATGAACGATGATGGCAACGACGACACGCCGGGGTTACGCAGGATGCGCGCGAGGTTGCGCTGGGCACACGCGAGCGAGTCGCGGGCACGTCAGCCACACGCAGGCCATGCCGAACGTGAGCACGAGGCCACGCCAGGGGCACACGCACGGGCCACGCGGGACGCGAGCGCGAGGCCGCGTCGGGGGCACACGCACGGGCCACGCCGGAGCACCGCCTAGCCGCGAGCAGCGGGTCGCGCCGACATGTGTGAGGGACGCGCCAGGCGAGCCGCACTGCCGACCGCGCGCTAGCTACGTGCCACGCCGCAGGCCGTCACGCAAGGGGCGACGAGCAGGCAGCGATGGCCGCCACGCAGGGGCATGCTTCGCCGGGGATCGGGCACCAGCCATGCATTCACGGCGACCGTCAACGGCGGGACAAGCTTGGCCCGGTGGAACTCTAGACACAGGAGCAGGGGCGGTTGCGAGCATCAAGGAGAGGAAAAATGGTGCTGCGCATCGTGGGGAAGCAGGGAGAGAAGTTGGGGGAGAGAGAGATGGCAGGGGAAGATGAACAGGGGCTCTGGCGGCACTCAGGAGCGCCCGAGCACGCGCCGCGGGGCTGCATCGTGTGGCTGGGCCGAGCAGGCGAGGGTGCGGGGCTGGGCCGGCGGGTCGCTGGGTGTAACACCCTGAATTTGAGGGTATAAAATTTCTTTGCTCATATTCACAAATTCAGGTGTTACTTCTCTTTTCACACCCTTCCCAATCTCCTCTTTCTCTTTTCTATAGGAGAAGAGTGGCTATTTTCTTTGTGTAATTAAAGTCTATTAGACCAAACTCCAAAGGAGTATGTATTGTGACATCATGTTAAACCCTAAGTTTCACTTTTGTTTGGTGCATAATACTTGGAAGTGCTAATTTGAATTTGTGGCATATTTAGATTTGAATCAAATAGAGTAAATAAAAAAGAAAAGGGAAAACAATTGCTGGAATAAAAGAAAAAAAGGAAAGAAGCCCATACCCCTGCCCCCCAGCCTTTCGGCCCAGCCGGCCCACCCCGCGCGCGCCCTCTCCCCCCTCCTCTCTCTGCCCTGGCGGGCCCGCCCGTCAGCGCGGCCGCCTTCCCCGCATCCGCGCCCGCTTCCCCCGCTCTCTCTGCTCGCGGGCCCGGGCTGTCAGCTCCCTCGTCCCCGCGTAACCGCCCCGAGCTGCGCGTGCCGCGGTCTCCGCGCCCACGTCGCACGTGAAGCTCGCAACCACCTCGCCCTCGGCCACTTGAGCTCGGAGCCTAGCCCACCCTCTCTCCCTCCCTCATTTGCGCACCTGCAGACCTCCCTTCCACCTCCCCCACGCTGCGCGCACGCCAAAGCGCCGCCGCCATTAACCGCCGCCGCCCCGAGCCTGTTTCTCCGTCGACGTTGGAGCCCCGCCGTGCCCTCTGCCACGGTGAGCTTCGCCTCGACGTCCGCAACCCGGGACGCGCCCCAATTTCCCCTCTCCCTCCCTAATTTCCTCTGCCCGCGCTCATCCACCGTCCTCTGCGCAGTCGCCGTGGTCTGCCACCGTCGACCCAGGCTATCGCCGCGCCTTCGCCGCCACCGAGGAGTCCCCGGAGTTCGCCTTGAGGTAAGGAACCTCCCCTGCCCTCTCCCTTCCTTTCTATTGCCCCCTCCTGCGCTTAATTCCTCGCCGGAGTCGATTAGCACCGCCGCCAAGCCACTTCGCCGTGGACCGTCCCCCTCCGGTGCCCCTGTCCCGACCTAGCCCCCACCAGAGGATTCCCCGCGCCTTCCCCAACCTCCCCGGCCATCCCGGTCGCCCTAAGGACCCGCAGAGCCCCCGCGCCCCTTGTCTCCGGCGAGTTCCCCGCCGCGGGAACGGGCGCCGCCGCCTCTGCTAGCCGGAGGGGAGGACAGAAGCCAGCCGCCAAATCTCCGCCGTCCATCTTAGATCGGACGGCCCTGTTTCAAATAGCCCGAACCCAACCTTAGCCGTCCGCCTGAGATTCGACGGCCCAGGGCCGTTTCCCCCCGCACCACGCCTTCCTGTCAATCGGGCCCCGCCTGTCAGCCGCTCACGTGCCCGCGCTGCCCGCCCGGCCCCGCCTGTCAGCCGTCTGCGCCCGCTCTGCCCGCCCGGCCCCGCCTGTCAGCCACTCATGCCGCCGCGCACTCGCGCGCCCGCCCGCAGATCTAATCTCGGGCGTTGATCCGAGATCCAACAGCCATAGGAGCCCGATACCCCTTCGCCCGCGCAATTTCTTAAAGAGACCCCCGGTTTTCTGCAAATTAACCCGCCGTCCCTGGAACTTCGCAGTTAGGTCCTCGGACCTTTTATTTAATCCAAAATAAGTATTTAAGGAATATTTTTAATCCCTAATCTTGTAAAATTCATAACTTTGTCATATGAACTCCAAATTAGGTGCTTCAAATTGCAAAATGTTCATAATATTCTTATCTATCTATTTAAACAATGTTTCCCTGCTGTTTTTATGTCCCAATTAATAGTTGATCATTAGGGTAAAATTAATGTTATTGGAACCCTATTTGAGAAAAATAAAAGATAGTAGACCTTAATAAAAGTTGGAGCACCTAAGTTTATGGACTTAACACCATGTAATGATTTAACCCCACCACTGACTTAGACCTGATTAGTGGATAATGAATCACTTTGTATAGTCATCTACCCTAGACCTAGGGAACACCAGATTGCCAATCCTTTTCTACTATGAACTTGTGATCTCTCTGCTGCATATGTTTGGTATATTGCTTTTGTTTGTTATTTCCCAAGTGCATAGAATGAATGATTACTTTACGTAGACAACGGGCAGTCTGTGTTTCCCGAGGAAGTTGCAGAAGAAATCCCTGATCAGCAGTTTGGTGAAGGCAAGTGTCCTCTGACCCATTATGTCCTATTCACTTATAATTCACTATCCCGCATTACTTAATTGAAACCTAAGGACTGACTAGCTTTATATTTACCTTGTCCTTGATTACCTTTTGGGTTACATGGTTAGCATTTTGCTATTGCCTTAACTTAATCAATGAACATGATGTGAACATTTATGATACGATGTTGTTATCCTGATTATGTTGATGATCTTGTGATACTCTAGGGGGCTCAGGCTGTTTCCTGAGTACCTCTCCGTAAGGACCTGTTCGTTGAGAGACCACCCGGGATAACAGTGCAACCATGAGGGTGAAATGGGATGCCCTTAGCTAATTAATTAGAGGAACTAGAGGTGTAGTTGCTTAGCCGTCGTGCCGTCAATGGGGTCCAGGCACAGTGCTTGCTCTGCCGAGGCTGAGTGCCGAGGTTCTTTCGTTTTGCTTTTTGTTAGTCACTCTCCTGCGGGGAGGGGTACTGTGTTTATCAAACTGGAGAAACCTAACGGGCAGCTATGATCTCTAGGGAATCTTTGTAAAAGCTACGTAGTGATACCCTGCCGAACCACCTAGGTAGTGGTCAATGGGGATTAGCTCTCCCCGGGTAGAAAGGGAATCATGACTCATGGGTAAAGTGTGCGACCTCTGCAGAGGGTAGTGAAACTGATATATCAGCCGTGCTCACGGTTAAGAGCAGCCTTGGGATCCTCTTTGATTAGAGATACTCCAGATACACCTCAGGGGATGACTTTAGTGATGATGGTTAATGATGGTGACTTTAATTATGCATTCTGGTATTTCCTCTCTAAGGAGGTACTTTTTGGGACTATAACTTGGACTTGGTGATAAAATCTGGCTTCTACTAACAATGAACATTTGACCAACTAAAAGCAACTGCTTGAGCCTAACCCTACATAAAGCTAGTCCACTTCAGCCAAACGGGGCATTTGCTGAGTACGTTGATGTGTACTCATCCTTGCTTTACCACAAAACACCAGGTTGTCCACATTGTAACCACTGCTCAGGAGAAGATGAAGCCATGGAAGGAGACTTCCAGGAGTTCCAAGACTACGACGAGTTTTAGGTGTGGGTTGATGGCAACCCCCAGTCAGCTGCCTATGAAGGCCTTATCTTTACTGCGTTTCGCTAGCACTTTGATTTATCTGTTAAGTTGATGACTATGTGGATGTCTATGACTCTGTGATGTAATAAGTTAATACTCTTTTATGTTATTATTCGAGCAATGTGCGTTGATGTTCATTTATGTAACCACTGTGTACGTGAGTTCTGATCCTGGCACGTACATAGTTCGCATTCGGTTTACCTTCCAAAACCGGGTGTGACACTGGGCCGCGCGCTCGATTGGGCTGCGCAGGGAGGAGGCATGGCGCTGGGCCGACGAGGTGGGCTGAGGGAGGCTTCTTTTCCTTTTGTTTTTCTTCATTTTCTATTTCTTCTCTTTTCTATTGTCCTACTATCAAATTTTATTTACAATAAATGAGCTACATATTAAATGGATACACACCAAAGCAAAACATCACACAAAAACAAATATATATTTCCGCATGATGCATCAATCATTATTCCTTTAGGGTTTTATTTTGCTAGACTTATAAATATATAAAACAAAATAACTCCCCACTATTTAGGAAAAAGAAAAGAAAAATTAAGGAAAAGAGAGGGTAACACCTGAATTTGGTGGATACTAGAAAAGAAATTTTTATACTCCCAAATTCAGGGTGTTACAAATCTAACCCCCTTAACAGGAATCTCGCCCTCGAGATTCAAGAAGAGGCTAGGAAGAAAATGAGATTGGTTCATCGGTCTTTCGTAGCTTCTTCTAACCCAGCTTTGACTCCGCTGACTTGACTTGTGGATTGGTTGCTTTGTCCTTCAGATGCTTGAGACCGATTGATGCAATTCTTGAGGATCTCCTGGAACTGTGGATTAGGACCCACGCAAGCTTTCGCTGCGCCACCCTGATCTTGTTGGTTGATGTTGATCGCATTGTCTTCATTGGGGTTAGCGACTAACCCCCTTAACAGGAGCATTGATATGCACTTGGTGAAGATGCTGCCGACTCTGATCTTGATTGATTTGGAGGAGTTAGAGGTTGCCAAATGGACAGGTGCAAGAGGAAAGAATATCGAGAAATGGTAAGTGATACGACCACGCCATTAAGAAACACATTACAACCCCCAAGTTATACTACATCAACTCAAGTACAACCAACATCGTCACCAACCCGAGTCTTTGATGGACCAATTACACGTAGCCGAGCTAAGAAGCTACAGCAAGAGGTGCACGCGCTAGTCTTTGATGGACCAATTACACGTAGCCGAGCTAAGAAGCTACAGCAAGAGGTTCACCAAGAGGAAGGACAAAACATATCAAAGGCGAATCAGCAAGAAGAGCTACGTCCGAGTCAGTTCAGAGCTACAGAACCGTCCAGAAGAAACAGTCATAACTTTTGATTCCCAAAAGCTATGAAGGCCCATAAGTACTTTTTGGAAAGCTCTTGAAGTCTAGTTTCCAATGCTTCTACAGCCGACTAAACCACATCTACTAGAAAGGCAGCCGACCTACTTTAGTGCTGACTGGTCAGAAGGTCAACAGTCTGCTTGATGACCAAGTTTTCATATTAAACTGCATCATTCTACGAAGTTTCATTGAGCATGCTATATATGGTGAGAAAGCTTATCAAGTTAGCTTTCCAATGCAACCAGCCCCACGTCATTTGAAGATTCCTAGAAGAAGTTATTGTCAAAATACTGAAGGCTGCACAGAAGTCAAACAGCCACACGAAAATCAGCTCTGCAGATCTCCCGAAGAGGCTCCTTCACATTAGCACGTGAAAATACTTTTGTTTTGTGTTTATACCTCGCTAAGGCTGGTTGTTACTAGTATAAATACCCCCCTATGTCTATGATGTAAGGCAGCTTATGATAATCTAAAACAGAACCCCTTTGTTCAGCTGTGTGCTAACAAATATTGAGAGTGATCTCTACCCCTTTGCTCTTGTGAATTCCTTCGCGGGATTGCAGAAGCGGCGGCTTCATCTGCTCCCAATTGGTGCTCCTACTCCCTTCGAGGTCTCCTCGATTGATTGTAGGCTGTGTTGGTTGGTTCTTTGAGAGTGTGGTTGGGCGAATCCTCGATTCAGGCTGCCGGTTAAAGACGGTGGTTGGCTTCGAGTTTTATTTGTCAGGTTGCACTAGTTATCGCTGCTTGCAGCAAGTTATCTTGGCTTCTTTGAAGCTAGTTATCTGAAGATTGATCCTACGTCGTGAAGATCGGGCATCGTGACGCATCATCTGGTATCAAAGCCTCAGTTGCCACGGTAGGATTCTTTACCCTTAGCTACATATATTTTGTGTTCGTCCTATCCACCCAAAAGCCATAAAATATTTTTGCCATAGCCTTTTCTTTCAATCTGTTGTTCCAGTGAGTTTTGTTAAGTTTCAGTCCTTAGAATCTTTGTTTAGTTGCTGGTCACTCTATCCTTTGTGTTTTCCTTTGAGCCTCTTATATATATCTGAAAATATCCACAAAAAGAGTATTCTGAAAAAAAAACCCTCATCATTTCCTTCGCGTTAACTTTGATCCTATTTAAGTTATAGCTGCTGGTTGAGTTGTTTGTTAAGTATTATAAAGTGTGCAATATCATATCAGATCTCTGTGTTTAGTTGTATAAAAAAAGTATCAAAAAAGAGAAGAAAGAAAAGTACCAAAGAAAAGTGTTGAACAAGATTGTGAAAGAAATGTAGAACAATCAGTTTGTTTATGTGCACAAGTGCTGAAAATTTTATCAAGTTATTCAACCAGTTTGCTATTGTCATTTGGTGCAAAATTTTGGTTGGATCTGATTGCAACACTTGCATTCCAATCATACTCCTTGTCTGCATCAAATCTGAAATTTCTTGCGCGTGTGTTTGATCTATTTACATCACTCGAATCTTGTGGTCAGCACTAGGCAGGGAACTTCTAGTCGGATGGTTATTTAACTTAACAACAACTAGAATTCAGATTGTATCCCTTGTTTATTAATCCCCACCAAGCTCCACATATAAGCCATCGTAATCGGTACTCTGGTCTTGTATTCGCTTAACCACCACTTTCTTGTTACCACCACACATTTTCTTGCAACCCGCAGGGAACTCATAAGAGCTTTGGTTGGTAAGAGTGGTGAGGTTGTGAGATTCTATATAGCTTCATATTCCACCTATATTTGTTGCCTTGTTGTCACTAACTTCGCTGGAAGATGGATCCCAACGTTGAGATTGAAGAATGTGTCACCCTGATACAATTCAATGAGCTCAAACAAAGCATAGAAGCCAAGCAAGATCTGTTGGCACAAGATCTTCAGACACTTATGGCTGAAATCAGAGGTCGTCGTCGACTCCCCGACGGTGTAAGAAACCATGATGAAGATGGGGAAGAAGATGAAGGAAATTATTCTAGAAGAGCAAGTGAACATGGGAGGAGAAATCAAGGTGCTGCATATGGTAGAGGAAGAGGCCGGAATCGAAGAAATAATGACAATGAAGAATCTGAATTTGGGGATGATCAGTCTCAACATCGCTATGGTCGTCGTCATCATAGAGGTGTCAACCAAGAAGAGAGATTTGGGAAACTTAAGTTTACCATGCCAAAATTTGATGGTAGATCTGATCCTGAAGATTATTTCACATGGGAATTAAAGGTGGAGAAAATCTTCTGCCTACATAATTATTCAGAGGAGAAGAAACTCGCAATGGCATCTCTTGAGTTTGAGGGATATGCTCTGATTTGGTGGGAGCAACTTCTTCGTGATCGTGAAGAAGATGGAGAGGACCCTATTGTTACTTGGCAAGAGATGAAGCGAGAAATGAGAATTCGTTTTGTGCCGAAGCATTATCGGCGTGATCTTTTTGATAAATTGCAGAATTTGAGGCAAGGAAGTTTCTCTGTTGAGGAGTATTATAAGGAGATGGAGAAGGCCATGATTAGAGCCAATGTGTATGAAGACGAAGAGCAAACCATTGCACGTTTCATGGCTGGGTTACACCACAACATTCAGCGTATTGTTGAGTTTCAGCCGTACCAAAGTCTTATTGATTTGGTACATCAAGCCACCAAAGCTGAACGCCAGCTGCAACAAGATGCTAAGAGCAGCAAGCCCTTGTCATATGGTGCACGAACCATGACTGGAGGAAGCAAATTGATCTCAAGGTTTACTGCTGCATCCTCAACAACAAAAGGTTCAACTGGAGGCTTGCGATCCAATATTCAAGGCAATTCTAGTGGAAAGAACGGTGCTGCTCCAAACACGAGTTATAAACCAGCAGCCTCCACTTCAACGTCAGTGGGTTCAACAGCCAAGAGTAGTGGTATTCAGTGCTTCAAGTGTGGAGGTCGTGGTCATGTCATAAAAGAGTGTCCAAATAATCGTGTGATCCTTGTGACTGATGATGGAGAATATACATCAGCTAGTGAAGAGGAAGCTGAAGCAGGAAATGAAGATGTCATTGATAAATCTGAAGAACGTATGGGATGTGAATTTGAGCATGGTACTACTCTTGTGGTTACACAAATCTTGAGTGTTCAAATGAAAGAAGCTGAAATTGGACAGCGACATAATCTTTTTCAAACACGAGCAAAAGTGCAAGACAAAGTAGTAAAGGTGATCATTGATGGAGGGAGCTGTCATAATCTTGCAAGTCGTGAGATGGTTGAAAAGCTTGGTTTGAAGTTGCAGCGACACCCTCATCCATATCATGTCCAATGCCTGAATGAATCGGGAGATATCAAGATTGGTTATAAAGTGAAAGTTCCGTTCAAAATTGGAGAGTATGTTGATATAGTGGAGTGTGATGTTGCACCCATGTCTGTGTGTCACATGCTGCTAGGAAGACCTTGGCAATATGACCGATATTCTCAACATTGTGGAAGAACAAATCAATACACGCTAGATCTGAAAGGGAGAAAGTTTGTACTCAAGCCTATGACCCCTCAACAAATCATGGCTGAACACTTACAAAAGAAAACTGAAATTAGTACAGCAAGTAGAGGAGGAGAAGAGCAAAAGAAATTGAGTGCCATCCACAATTCGGTGAGTGAGTGCTACAAGCCAAATTCCAAAGATAAAAAGAAGGAAGAGGGAGAACACCTAGTTATGCTAGCCACAAAATCCGAGCTGAGAGAAGTGAGGAACAACCCATATCAAGTGCTCTTTGTACTTGTGAACAAAGATGTTTTGATTTCTCCTAACGACATAACATCTCTTCCTAGTGTTGTGGCTGATCTTTTGCAGGACTATGAAGACGTATTTCCACAAGAAACACCGGCTGGACTACCTCCAATTCGAGGGATTGAGCATCAAATCGATCTTATTCCAGGGGCTACACTTCCTAACCATCCACCATATCGAACCAATCCCGAAGAAACTAAGGAAATACAAAGGCAAGTACAAGAACTTCTTGATAAAGGTTTTGTTCGTGAAAGCTTAAGCCCTTGTGCTGTTCCTGTGATTTTAGTACCTAAGAAAGATGGATCTTTGAGGATGTGTGTTGATTGTAGAGCGATAAATAATATTACCGTTCGCTATCGCCATCATATTCCACGACTACATGATATGCTTGATGAATTAAGTGGTTCCACAATTTTTACTAAAATTGATTTGAGAAGTGGATACCATCAAATAAGAATGAAAACTGGAGATGAATGGAAGACTGCATTTAAAACAAAATTTGGGTTGTATGAATGGTTAGTAATGCCCTTTGGGTTGACTAATGCTCCTAGTACTTTGATGAGATTAATGAACCATGTCTTAAGAACTTTCATTGGAAAAATTGTTGATGTCTACTTCAACGATATTCTAATTTACAGCAAGTCTTTTGATGAACATGTGAAACACATTCGACAAGTTTTAGATGAGCTAAGAAAGGAGAAATTATTTGCTAATCTTGAGAAGTACAGTTTTTGCACAGACCATGTTGTGTTCCTTGGCTTTGTTGTTTCAGCAAAAGGAATAGAGGTGGATGAATCCAAGGTGAAAGCCATCAAGGATTGGCTAGCTCCAACGAATGTAAGTCAAGTAAGAAGTTTTCATGGTCTTTCTGGGTTTTATAGAAGATATGTGCGAGATTTTAGTACTATCGCTTCCCCTTTAAATGAATTGACAAAGAAAGGTGTTGAATTTAAATGGGGAAACTCACAAGAAGATGCTTTTCAAGAATTGAAGAAACGTTTGACTGAAGCACCTGTACTTATTCTTCCTGATTTCACTAAAACTTTTGAAGTAGAATGTGATGCTAGTGGGATTGGAATAGGAGGAGTTTTAATGCAACAAGGAAAACCTATAGCATATTTTAGTGAAAAATTGGGAGGTGCTCAATTAAATTATTCTGTGTATGATAAAGAATTGTATGCTTTGGTCCGAGTGCTTGAAACATGGCAGCACTACTTATGGCCAAAAGAGTTTGTTATTCATTCCGATCATGAAGCTTTTAAGTATTTGAAAGGGCAAGCCAAACTGAACCGTCGCCATACCAAATGGGTTGAGTTTATCGAAACATTTCCATACATTGTGAAATATAAGAAAGGTAAGGACAATGTGGTCGTTGATGCCTTATCTCGAAGGAATGTGTTGTTGAATCAACTAGAGGTAAAAGTTTTGGGTCTTGAAAATTTGAAAGAAATGTATAATGATGATCCTAAATTTTCAGAACCATACATTCATTGTAAAGATGAAAAAGGTTGGGAGAAATATCATATACATGATGGATTTTTGTTTGGAGCTAACAAACTTTGTGTACCAAATTCTTCGGTTAGATTGCTTTTATTGCAGGAGCCACGAGGGAATGGTCCATTTCGTGTTCTTGCCAAGATCAATGATAATACATACAAGATATATCTTCCACCGAGCTATGGCGTGAGCAACACGTTCAATGTTGCTGACCTCTTACCATTTACAAGTGAAGACACTTCAGAGTCGAGGACGACTCCTTTTCAAGGGGAGGAGGATGATACGACCACGCCATTAAGAAACACATTACAACCCCCAAGTTATACTACATCAACTCAAGTACAACCAACATCGTCACCAACCCGAGTCTTTGATGGACCAATTACACGTAGCCGAGCTAAGAAGCTACAGCAAGAGGTGCACGCGCTAGTCTTTGATGGACCAATTACACGTAGCCGAGCTAAGAAGCTACAGCAAGAGGTTCACCAAGAGGAAGGACAAAACATATCAAAGGCGAATCAGCAAGAAGAGCTACGTCCGAGTCAGTTCAGAGCTACAGAACCGTCCAGAAGAAACAGTCATAACTTTTGATTCCCAAAAGCTATGAAGGCCCATAAGTACTTTTTGGAAAGCTCTTGAAGTCTAGTTTCCAATGCTTCTACAGCCGACTAAACCACATCTACTAGAAAGGCAGCCGACCTACTTTAGTGCTGACTGGTCAGAAGGTCAACAGTCTGCTTGATGACCAAGTTTTCATATTAAACTGCATCATTCTATGAAGTTTCATTGAGCATGCTATATATGGTGAGAAAGCTTATCAAGTTAGCTTTCCAATGCAACCAGTCCCACGTCATTTGAAGATTCCTAGAAGAAGTTATTGTCAAAATACTGAAGGCTGCACAGAAGTCAAACAGCCACACGAAAATCAGCTCTGCAGATCTCCCGAAGAGGCTCCTTCACATTAGCACGTGAAAATACTTTTGTTTTGTGTTTATACCTCACTAAGGCTGGTTGTTACTAGTATAAATACCCCCCTATGTCTATGATGTAAGGCAGCTTATGATAATCTAAAACAGAACCCCTTTGTTCAGCTGTGTGCTAACAAATATTGAGAGTGATCTCTACCCCTTTGCTCTTGTGAATTCCTTCGCGGGATTGCAGAAGCGGCAGCTTCATCCGCTCCCAATTGGTGCTCCTACTCCCTTCGAGGTCTCCTCGATTGATTGTAGGCTGTGTTGGTTGGTTCTTTGAGAGTGTGGTTGGGCGAATCCTCGATTCAGGCTGCCGGTTAAAGACGGTGGTTGGCTTCGAGTTTTATTTGTCAGGTTGCACTAGTTATCGCTGCTTGCAGCAAGTTATCTTGGCTTCTTTGAAGCTAGTTATCTGAAGATTGATCCTACGTCGTGAAGATCGGGCATCGTGACGCATCAGTAAGTATAGACAGATTAGAGAGAGCGGGGGGAGAACCCAACTACTTAACTCTATGGCACTCACCTAGTAAACTGATGTCATTGCAGATCAAGGGTCACAACACATCAACACTCATCACAAAGAAGCAAATCAGTCATCACAGAAAGACAAACAACATAAGCATACAACAACAAACATTTCATTGCTACACGTTCCTTCTAATTAAATGGTGGTCTTCTTTGAAAAGGGAATAACTACTCTCTAAGGTTGTTGAAAGAAGAGGAGAAGAACAAGATGTGCATGATAGGGGCATGAGCACAATAAAGGATGGAGTTAAAGAAAGCATTGTAAGTGACCAGAAAAAGGATACGACCAAGGGTATAATGGGTAGAACACCACTCTCGAGTTGAGATGGAAAAGGGGAGATTCCAAAAGGCAGACTTAAGATAAGCATCAAGGCAAGATCTAGTGATTACAAAGGTAAGGGAGGTGAAAGGCAAACACACACCAAAAGATAGAGTTAGGACAAGACTTGCAACACGACAGAGGAAAAAGGAACGAACAAGAGCGGGATAGGTAAGACATCACTCTTGAAATGAAATGGGAGAGGAGGCTTTAAAATGCAGGTGCAAGATAAGCATCAAGGTAAAGATCGAGGGATTGTAACACCCGGATTTTAGGGGTCCAAAACCCGGGGTTAACATAAACACCAGGTATGCTGGGACCAAGTCTCATACATATGATGTATAGTGGCACAGGATCGAATGTCACATCTTTTTATATAACAGGAGTTCTATACAAAATAAATAATTACATTATAAGGAGACAACGGTCCAGCAACCCAAAGTTGACTGGGAGACGACGACCTAGACCTCTCACGAACTCATCACAGCATCCTCCATGAGCATCATCCTGCAGTACCTGGTCCTGACCTATGGTGTATGTGAGACAGCAAGAGTGAGCTCACATACGTTCATCGCTCAACAAGTTGTGGGGAATAATGTGCATGAACTCGCCAAAGGTGGGAGCTCACGTGAAGTGTAAGGCTTACCAAAGAAGATGGTTAGAGCTGAGCATTGCTTTTAAAGTTGGTCAAAAATTTTATTAGCAGTTACTAAGTATAAGTAAATACCAAACCCAATTATGTAATAAACAAAAGTAACAACTTCACCTGCAATGCAATGCATATGACAAATTGAATTTAGTTCCATCATTTAATCATGTGAGTGTCCGAGCTGCTCATGACCGTGAGCACGGCTAGTATACCAGTTTTACACTCTGCAGAGGTTGCGCATCTTTACCCACAAGCCGTGTTACCCATCTGCCAAGGGGTCATGAATCCCATACACCTCTACCAAGGAAGCGAGGCAGGGTAACACTACGAGGCCTTTACAAAGTTTCACTAGCTTCCGAAAACCCGCTACAGTTTATAGGAAGATCCAGTGCAGGAATCCCTTGCAGGACCGCCATCGCAGCAAAATCCTCCCGAGGGCCTCCCTACACTGACCTCTCCCCTACTGCCCTTGCCCCTTTCGGGTAAGGTAGTCTTCCACTAGCTTTCCTAATTAATCAGCCAAGGGCGTCCCATTCCACCCTTGTGGTAGCACTGTTTTCCCGGGTGGTTCTCCATGTTCCAATTAACATAATGATCTTAACATGAACAATAAATAACAACTGATAACAAAGGTGTAATCATGAATAGTGTATCTCCATACCCAAAACCACATATAGCACTAGCAAGTACTACCCAAGAAGTTCAGTGGTAAACAAGGTATAAAGATAGACAAACTAGGGTAACCTATTGGGTCCCATCAAAATTAACCTATGCAGATCATTATGATTAATCAGAACATGGCTGGGTAAAAAGAAGTGATCAAGGGCACAACTTGCCTGGGCCTTGAGATTCCAGGTACCAGGATGATTCTTCAGATCCTCGTGACCTCACTGCTAGTCGTAGCAATACAAACATACATGGTATAGGCAAAATTAACATTACACCAAACATGTATGCCAAAATACATATTAATAATCTACATATTAAAATAAGATCACAGGAAAAAGAATTATTAATTTTTGAGTTATAGAATTCAAGTTATGAATTTCCTAAGATTTAAGGTGATCATAATATGATTAAATGATAAATAAATTTCTGACAGAGTTCATGCCAAAACAGTGATTCTAAATGGTAGAGAATATTATTACAAAATTTTAGGAATTGGAATGACCCAATTTGGAGCTAAAATGAATTAGTTATGAATTAATTAAGTTTCTGGATTTATTTTAACACTAAAAATCATTTTCTAAATCATTTTCTATGATTTTCCTATTCACTGGACTGGGCCTCAATTATAAGAAAGGTCAGGGGGCTCGGCGCAAGAATCCCGAGACACAGGGAACAGGGTCCCTGGACGGCGGGTTCATTTCTTTAAAACTCAGGGACTCTTTAGCAATTGTGACACGGCGAAGGGGTACGGGGCACCGTGAGCCGTCAGATCCGAGACGTGCGCACCAGATTAGATCTGGCCGCCCGCGAAGCGGTACGTCGCACGGCCCGTCCATTCTACGATCAACGGTGCGGATCTAATTACTCCGAAATCTCCCCCGATCCGTCCGATCAAAATCGAACGGATCCGATTCATGCACGAAGCGTTACTCCCTCTTCTAATCTCGGACGTCCGCGTCATGATCAACGGCCCCCATCGTTTTACCCAATCCCGCCCCAAACACGGCGGCGCCGCCCACCAACCGCGGCGGAGCCATCGCCGGAGCAACGCAATCCAACGTTCCAGTGCCCCAGAGCTCAATTAAAAGCTGCAACACGGTGCCGAGGGGATGGCGAACTCACCGGAGTAGTTCTTTCCACGGATTGTCGATCGGGTGACGTCGGCCACGGCGAGGAGCGGACCCGCGGTGGTGCTCGAAGTGCGACGAGCGATTGCTCGAGTCCTGGCGGCGTTCGACTCAAATTGATGGCACACACGGTTTCCCCAGGTGAATGCGACACTCCACGACCCGATTTCAAGAGCTGAGACCCCCCAACCACGGCGATCCTCGGCGGCGGCGCTCCTCTCTCTTCTTTCTGCGCTCGGTGATGGCGGGTGATACGGACGCAAAGAAACGGCCCGGTCTTTTATAGCTACGAGGTTCCGAGTCCAGGGGAAGCCTGCCCGGTCGGACTCCGCTGGACGTCGAGGGTACCGGCGAGGAAGTCGCGCGCGATCGTTGCGGCGAGCTCGGCGAAGCTGTTGAAGACGACCCGACGTGCAGGCCCCGCGGATCAGCGAAAGAGGCAGGGAGAAGCGAGCGCGGGACGGCTGCACGTGGGACCCGCTCGTAAGTGACCGGTGCAAGCGAGAGACCGCAGGTGGCTGGCCCGTGGGCCCTCCCTGTCGGCGCCTGGTTCCCCTGGTGTTTGGGCCGCGCGAGGAGAAAGCTGTAGTGGGCCAAATACCAGGTTGGTGGCCCAGTTAAGTTTTTCTCCATTTTCTTTTTATTTTGTATTTTCTTTTCTCCAATTTCAAATCCAATTTGGGTTCAAGTTTAAATTCAAACTTTGTGAATAACTTGTCTTCAGTTTGAAAGGTATAATTTAATAATATAAGTGTGAAGGATGTTTATTCTGATTTTTATTTTATTTTATGTAGTATTTTTCTTAGTTCTTCCCTTTTCTTATTTCAAACCCTAATTCCAATTCAAATCAAACCAAGTTTTAAATTCTAGATTTCAAATTTATGCACAAGTTAAATTTTCTCATGATGTACAATTTCTACATAGTGTTTCTTTATTTATTTTATTATGGGTATTTACCTTTAAAAAGGGTGAATTATAAAGTTGAATTATTTATCAATGGTATTTTGCTCAGATTTCTTTTATCAATTCCAAATTCAGAATTTTGGGTGTTACAAATCCTACCCCTCTTAAAAATAATCTCGTCCTCGAGATTTGTAAGAAAAGGGTTGTATACTCATATTGTTCTCGGAACATATGCACAAACAAAGAAATCTCAATATGAGATATAATTCTTTAACAAAACATAGGGTCAATAGACCTTATTGTTCCTTCTAAAATAATATCATATCATCTACTAACTAAAGTAACATCTAGATCTTACAAATCATCATAATTTATATCTATGTAGCTTGGTGAAGCTGGTGGTGGTGGGGGTTGTTGTTGTTGTTGTCTCTCCAACCGTGCTTGCCTTATTTCTTGACGGGCCTGACGTATTTCCTCGCGTTGTTGTCTTATCTGATTTTGCATCTCGGTCACCAGGTCTGTTAATTGTTGTATTACCAGTCTTTGGGCAGCAACCACTTGTTCGGTTTCAATAGGTGGAGGATTTGGAGAATTCATTTCTGTTTGCTGTTGCGTGATAATCTTTCCTTTCCTGGTATTGACCATGAAAGTTAGAGGCACATGGTAATAGTTTTGCAAAGGAAATTATTCAATAAGCGGAATGAATAAGCTAGTAGCTGGTTATAATCGGAAGATTCTTTAGTAGGGCTTAGTCTTTGTTTTATGTTCAGATTGAGGTAACCAGTCGTATAAGGTGAATATCCAAAGGTAGGATAGAATTTTGTCACGAATTGATATATATGGGTGAGATAGACTACATGATGTAGGTCAAAATCTGGTTTGATGTCAGGTGGTGGTTGATAGATTATGCAATCCATTAAGACTCTATTGATTGGGTAAGTTATGTAACTTGTTATATAGGTCGAGTTGTTGTGTATGGCCAAGTTGATATAAGTCTCCAAATTAGGCTTAAGTGATTTAGGAGTATGGCCTTATCTTGTGTACCAGCATTAAGTAACTTACTCTAGATTAGATCATAATAGATTAGATAAAATCTAGATTAGGTTGGATATGACTAGGTTAGACTAGTTTAGGTTAGATAGATCTTCCTGGGTAGGATATATTTTATCAGGATGTGTTAAAAATCTCTGTTAGGTTAAAACAGAGGGGTTATGCAACTATCAGATGGGTAAGGTAGTTGCATATGGTTAGGTGGTTGTATATGGTAAAGTTGGTCTAGGGCACCAATTTTAGGTTAGATTGGTATAACTAGATTAGACTAGATAGAATCTCATTAATTTTAATTAGGTCATGGTTGTTATTCTAGAGTGGGATAAATATTCAATTTAGGGCAAGATGAATCCATAAGATAAGATAGAATCTTTCGAGGTCAGTTAGGTCTATTAGGATGACGTAAAATCTTTTCAAGATGAGATGAGTATCTTGTTAAGATAAGATGAACCTATGAGATAAGAGAGAATCTTTTAAGCCAAGATGGATCTATTTAAAATACATACACTATAATGGAGGATAATCTGGATTGTTTAGTTATCTTATGAATTTTATTTATTTATATCTATGCCTATATGAATATGTAGATGTAATTATGGACATTACTCCACAACTCATCACACTCAATCAAAAATCCAAATCAAACAAGTATCATAAGAACAAACATTCAAGTTCATAGATACTCATAAAATAGTTTTGTTTTTGCTCCTAAGATTAGCTCTCCTATTCCTAAAGTCACTTTAGGCACTGGATTTCAAAGTACGAAATCCACATTTGTCTTTAGAAGGATAAGGTAAGAATGATCAGAGTGAAGCGGAAATAGATGAGAAAAGATTAAGAAAAGTTTAGGAAAGAATCAGAGTAGCAAAGATAAGGTTAATCAGAGTAGAACAGTAGAAGGTGAGACATGATCAAGATAAGTATAAAAAGAATCAGAGTAAGGTAAGTAGGTAATGGTTGTCCAGTTCTATCTAGGTTTCGTCCTACAGTCAACATTCCTCTGATACCACTTCTGTAACACCCGGATTTTAGGGGTCCAAAACCCGGGGTTAACATAAACACCAGGTATGCTGGGACCAAGTCTCATACATATGATGTATAGTGGCACAGGATCGAATGTCACATCTTTTTATATAACAGGAGTTCTATACAAAATAAATAATTACATTATAAGGAGACAACGGTCCAGCAACCCAAAGTTGACTGGGAGACGACGACCTAGACCTCTCACGAACTCATCACAGCATCCTCCATGAGCATCATCCTGCAGTACCTGGTCCTGACCTGTGGTGTATGTGAGACAGCAAGAGTGAGCTCACATACGTTCATCGCTCAACAAGTTGTGGGGAATAATGTGCATGAACTCGCCAAAGGTGGGAGCTCACGTGAAGTGTAAGGCTTACCAAAGAAGATGGTTAGAGCTGAGCATTGCTTTTAAAGTTGGTCAAAAATTTTATTAGCAGTTACTAAGTATAAGTAAATACCAAACCCAATTATGTAATAAACAAAAGTAACAACTTCACCTGCAATGCAATGCATATGACAAATTGAATTTAGTTCCATCATTTAATCATGTGAGTGTCCGAGCTGCTCATGACCGTGAGCACGGCTAGTATACCAGTTTTACACTCTGCAGAGGTTGCGCATCTTTACCCACAAGCCGTGTTACCCATCTGCCAAGGGGTCATGAATCCCATACACCTCTACCAAGGAAGCGAGGCAGGGTAACACTACGAGGCCTTTACAAAGTTCCACTAGCTTCCGAAAACCCGCTACAGTTTATAGGAAGATCCAGTGCAGGAATCCCTTGCAGGACCGCCATCGCAGCAAAATCCTCCCGAGGGCCTCCCTACACTGACCTCTCCCCTACTGCCCTTGCCCCTTTCGGGTAAGGTAGTCTTCCACTAGCTTTCCTAATTAATCAGCCAAGGGCGTCCCATTCCACCCTTGTGGTAGCACTGTTTTCCCGGGTGGTTCTCCATGTTCCAATTAACATAATGATCTTAACATGAACAATAAATAACAACTGATAACAAAGGTGTAATCATGAATAGTGTATCTCCATACCCAAAACCACATATAGCACTAGCAAGTACTACCCAAGAAGTTCAGTGGTAAACAAGGTATAAAGATAGACAAACTAGGGTAACCTATTGGGTCCCATCAAAATTAACCTATGCAGATCATTATGATTAATCAGAACATGGCTGGGTAAAAAGAAGTGATCAAGGGCACAACTTGCCTGGGCCTTGAGATTCCAGGTACCAGGATGATTCTTCAGATCCTCGTGACCTCACTGCTAGTCGTAGCAATACAAACATACATGGTATAGGCAAAATTAACATTACACCAAACATGTATGCCAAAATACATATTAATAATCTACATATTAAAATAAGATCACAGGAAAAAGAATTATTAATTTTTGAGTTATAGAATTCAAGTTATGAATTTCCTAAGATTTAAGGTGATCATAATATGATTAAATGATAAATAAATTTCTGACAGAGTTCATGCCAAAACAGTGATTCTAAATGGTAGAGAATATTATTACAAAATTTTAGGAATTGGAATGACCCAATTTGGAGCTAAAATGAATTAGTTATGAATTAATTAAGTTTCTGGATTTATTTTAACACTAAAAATCATTTTCTAAATCATTTTCTATGATTTTCCTATTCACTGGACTGGGCCTCAATTATAAGAAAGGTCAGGGGGCTCGGCGCAAGAATCCCGAGACACAGGGAACAGGGTCCCTGGACGGCGGGTTCATTTCTTTAAAACTCAGGGACTCTTTAGCAATTGTGACACGACGAAGGGGTACGGGGCACCGTGAGCCGTCAGATCCGAGACGTGCGCACCAGATTAGATCTGGCCGCCCGCGAAGCGGTACGTCGCACGGCCCGTCCATTCTACGATCAACGGTGCGGATCTAATTACTCCGAAATCTCCCCCGATCCGTCCGATCAAAATCGAACGGATCCGATTCATGCACGAAGCGTTACTCCCTCTTCTAATCTCGGACGTCCGCGTCATGATCAACGGCCCCCATCGTTTTACCCAATCCCGCCCCAAACACGGCGGCGCCGCCCACCAACCGCGGCGGAGCCATCGCCGGAGCAACGCAATCCAACGTTCCAGTGCCCCAGAGCTCAATTAAAAGCTGCAACACGGTGCCGAGGGGATGGCGAACTCACCGGAGTAGTTCTTTCCACGGATTGTCGATCGGGTGACGTCGGCCACGGCGAGGAGCGGACCCGCGGTGGTGCTCGAAGTGCGACGAGCGATTGCTCGAGTCCTGGCGGCGTTCGACTCAAATTGATGGCACACACGGTTTCCCCAGGTGAATGCGACACTCCACGACCCGATTTCAAGAGCTGAGACCCCCAACCACGGCGATCCTCGGCGGCGGCGCTCCTCTCTCTTCTTTCTGCGCTCGGTGATGGCGGGTGATACGGACGCAAAGAAACGGCCCGGTCTTTTATAGCTACGAGGTTCCGAGTCCAGGGGAAGCCTGCCCGGTCGGACTCCGCTGGACGTCGAGGGTACCGGCGAGGAAGTCGCGCGCGATCGTTGCGGCGAGCTCGGCGAAGCTGTTGAAGACGACCCGACGTGCGGGCCCCACGGATCAGCGAAAGAGGCAGGGAGAAGCGAGCGCGGGACGGCTGCACGTGGGACCCGCTCGTAAGTGACCGGTGCAAGCGAGAGACCGCAGGTGGCTGGCCCGTGGGCCCTCCCTGTCGGCGCCTGGTTCCCCTGGTGTTTGGGCCGCGCGAGGAGAAAGCTGTAGTGGGCCAAATACCAGGTTGGTGGCCCAGTTAAGTTTTTCTCCATTTTCTTTTTATTTTGTATTTTCTTTTCTCCAATTTCAAATCCAATTTGGGTTCAAGTTTAAATTCAAACTTTGTGAATAACTTGTCTTCAGTTTGAAAGGTATAATTTAATAATATAAGTGTGAAGGATGTTTATTCTGATTTTTATTTTATTTTATGTAGTATTTTTCTTAGTTCTTCCCTTTTCTTATTTCAAACCCTAATTCCAATTCAAATCAAACCAAGTTTTAAATTCTAGATTTCAAATTTATGCACAAGTTAAATTTTCTCATGATGTACAATTTCTACATAGTGTTTCTTTATTTATTTTATTATGGGTATTTACCTTTAAAAAGGGTGAATTATAAAGTTGAATTATTTATCAATGGTATTTTGCTCAGATTTCTTTTATCAATTCCAAATTCAGAATTTTGGGTGTTACAGGGATGACAAGAATTAAGGTGATAACAGTCAAACACACAACAAAGGATGTATTTTAGACAAAACTTGCAAGGTGTCAAAGAAGGGGAAGCAGTCAATGATGAAATAGAGGAGGTATTATCCCCTGACAGGGATGGAAAAGGGAAGGCTTCAAAGGGTAGGTTCAAGGTAAGCAGGAAGGCAAGGGCATAGATATCACGAGGGTTTTAAAGGTAATAATGGATAAGGATGTAGAAGAGGAGGTAAATGGGTATAAGAACCAAGGATATAAATACCACAGAGGGTGGAGTTAAGGCAGGACGTGTGAGTGAAAAAAGAAGAGTGTACGTCCAAGGGCCCGATAGGTAAACTGCCACTCTCAATTTGAGGTGGAAGAGGGGAGATTTTTTTTGAGTATGAATAAAGATGAGTATCAAGGCAAGATCGATGGATGACAAGGAGATAGTGACAGCAAATAAACCACACAACAAAGGATGGAATTAACACAAAACTTGTAAGGCAACAAGAAGTGAAAAGAAATCAAGGGAGAGATAGGTAACTCACAGCCTCAAACTGGGTTGAAGGAAAGGGGAGGCTTTTAAAGGATAAACTCGAGGTAAGCATTTAGGTAGAAGACATAGATATCGCAAGGGTGAAAGGCGATAACGGACAAGGGTATAAGAGAAAAGATAAAGGCATAGAAGAGCCAGTGGTATGAGTACAACAATGAATGGAGTTAAGATAAGACTCACACCTAGCAAAGACGAGGTTTCGACCAAGGGCAGGATAAGTAAAACACTTCCCTCGAATTGAGATGAGAGAGGGAACTTTAAATAACAGACATAAGATAGTCATCAAGGTAAGATGGAGAGACGGCGAAGGTAAAGGTAGTAACAGATAACAAAGGGTGGAGTTAAAAACTCGCAAGCGACAAGGAATAGGATGCAACTAAGGGAAAATAGGTAACCTTCAATGTTTAAAATTGAGACGAAAGAGAGAAGGTTTTGGAGCACAGGTATAAGATATGTATCAAGGTAATATATAGAGGTGTCAAAGACGAAGGTGATAATAATGAAAGGCATAACAAAGGATAGAGTTAAGGCAAGACTCGCAAAATGGCGAAGTGAAAAAAACAATCAAGGTAAGATAGGTGATATTTCAATAGAATGGTTGAAGTAAGAATTCATTATCGAGAGAAGTTATAAAGGAACAACGAGATCACCAAGGATGGGCAACATGAAATGATCGCTCATGGACCGTTAAGAAACAGGGGTGGTCAAGGACATGTTAACTGAAATGTCTTGAACAGTTATTGGGGTATGAAAAGGGTATGCAAGATTCCAAGGATACGAGCATACTAGACCAAGGACATAGAAATTGCCGAAAGACAACGACTTAATAACAGAATAAGAAAGGATCTCAGAAGACAAGGTCATGGACACATAAACTGAACTGTTTAAATAGGCAACAGAGGTACAAGGGTAAGTACTTTAGATCAAGGGATAAGGGTATTAAAAATGTAAGGATACGAGCATGTCAATACCAGGGGAATAAAGATGCCAAATGGTAGCAATTTAATGACGAAAGACGAAAGAACTCAAAAAGACAAGAAGGTTATGGTCAGGGGGCATCTACAAAGATGACGCAAGCACAAGAGTGAGATCAGATCTAATAGATTGAGAGAAGTATAGACCATACTAGAATAAAATACTTTTTGGCAAGGGGCATATAGGAGCACAACATAGAATTAGTCGAGGTGACTAATATTTTGAATCAAAATCAAGGATGAGGTGAAGTAATAATCAATAAGTCCTTAAAACGGCCAATGCTACTCTAGGCTAGTGGACCTACAGTCAGCACGACTTTGATACCACTTATGTCACACCCGGTTTAAGAAGGCAAACCGAATGCGAACCATGTACGTGCCAGGATCAGTAATTCACGTACACAGCGATTACATAAATGACTCATCATAGCACAATGCTTCGAATTACAATAAAGAGTAAGTAATAATATTACAGACTAGAGCCATTTACATAATATAAATCAAAGTACACAGAATCGAAACGTAGCCAACGTAAACAACCCACCACAGGCAGCTGACTGGGGGAGGTCGCTAGCCTAATCCTCGAACTCGTCGAAGTTCTAGAACTCCTGGAGATCTGCCTTGACACCTTCTTCTTTACCTGAGCATAGATTGCACCAAAGGCAACCTAGTGTTTTGTGAAAGCATGGGTGAGTACACATCAACGTACTCAGCAAATGTCCCGTTTGGCTGTAGTGGACTAGCTTTATGTGGAGTTAAGCCAAGCAGTTGCTTTTAGTTGGTCAGGTTATTATTACTAGTAGAAAGCCAGGTTTTAGTATTAACCCAATGTACCCTTTCCAAACGGAAAGAATACCACTTACCAGTACCATAAGCATAATCAAAACCATCATCCTCGTCACCACATGTAAACCATACATCTCTGATCAAGTATCTCTAATCAATGGAGCTCCCTTGGCCGCTCATAACCGCGAGCACGGCTGATATATCAGTTTCATAACACTCTGCAGAGGTTGCACACTTTACCCACAAGTCGTGATTCCCTCTTGCCTCGAGCTGATCAAACCCTTAAACACTACCAAGGTGAATAGGCAGGGTCTCACTACGTAGCCTTTACAAAGATTCCCTGGGGCTGTAGTCGTCCGTTAGGTTTTCTAAATGCACCGCACTTCTCCCCAAGGGGCGAACCAACCTTGGTAGAGCGAGCCGCATACACCGAGCCCCATTAACGGCACGACGACGAAGCGAACTACACCCCAGTTCCTCTAATTACTCAGCTAAGGGCGTCCCATTCCACCCTCATGGTTGCACTGTTTTCCCGGGCGGTCATCCAACGAACAGGTCCTTATGGAGAGGCACTCGAGAAACCGCTCGAGCCCCCTAAAGTATCACCAGTCCAACATCATAATCATAGTGACAACATCGTATCATAAGTGTTCACATCATGTTCATTGATTAGAGTAAAGCAATAGCATGAATCTAGCCATAGTAACCCAAAAGGTAATCAAGGACAAGGTAAATAGAAAGCTAGTCAATCCTTATGTTGTTCATAGTATGCGGGACAATGAATTATAAAGTAAATGGGACATAATGGGTCAGAGGACACTTGCCTTCACCAAACAGATGCTCAGGGTCTTCGATCTCGTAGAACTCGAAGAACTCGATCACATGGTCGCCGAAGCTTGATCCTCGATTCCTCGAGCTCGGAAACGGATCGCATTCTATTCGCGTCACACAGCGAATACCAACAGGCACAAACAAACAAACATATTGAAAGTTCCCTTTGGCCCGGGAACAGGATCTGGATGTCGCCTAGAGGGGGGTGAATAGGCGAATAAAAATTATCACTTTTTAAACTTAAATCTTACTCTACTCAAAGACAGGATTGTAGTGGAGTGAAGAACCCTTCGAGTAGATTGCAGCATAATTGAAGTTCCTGTCTTAAGAATATCCTGCACTTCAAAGAAAGCTAGTACCACAAGTAAGCAGTGAAGTGTAGAAGTAAGAACTGAATAAGACAGAGAGTCAGCACATAACACAGAGCAGAGCACGTGGACACAAGAATTTATCCCGAGGTTTGGCCAAGCCTGAAATGCTTGCCTAGTCCTCGTTGGAGTTAGCCACACCTGGGCTTGGAGTCTATTTCAACTCCTTCCTCCGTTTGCTCAGATTTGTCAGTCAGACAGATAGAGCCTTCCACTATGTTGAGGTAGTTACAACAGAGCCGCGGCTGCTTACAATCTTCTTGGCAGCACTCCGGCAGAGTAATGATATGCTCAAGACCTTGCTCTAGCTCTAGGCAGCTCTTCTCCACTCTCTAAAGGCTTATAGCTTTGCCTTCCACACAAACTAGAGAGTTACACACAAGAGGGAGAGTAAGAATTGATCCGAGTGATGTCTACACTTGTTGGCTGCGCTTGTACGCTTGCTTGAGGCGCCTAGGAGTCCCTTTTATAGGCACAAGGGGCCTAGGAGCCGTTGGAAGCAATCCAGGAAGGCAAATCTTGCCTTCAGTCGGGTGGCGCACCGGACAGTCCGGTGCACCACCGGACAGTCCGGTGCCCGATTTCCTTCCATAACTGGTGCAGACGACCGTTGCAGTCTTGGAGCCGTTGGCGCACCGGACACTGTCCGGTGCACACCGGACACTGTCCGGTGCCCCCATCTGATCGTTGGCTCGGCCACGCGTCACGCGCGGATTGCGCAGCCGACCGTTGGCTCACTGGACACTATCTGGTGCACCACCGGACAGTCCAGTGATTTATAGCCGTACGCCGCCGACTTCTCCCGAGAGCGGCCTGTTCACCAGAGTTCAGCCTGGCGCACCGGACACTGTCCGGTGCACCAAGCCGAGCTGAAGTTGGCTGCTCATAGCCAACACTTTTTCCTTTTCTTTTCTTCTTCTTTTCTTTCTGTTTCCAGCACTTAGACAGATATGTTAGTACACAAAAACCAATGTACTAAGTCTAGAAACATACCTTCTCTTGGATTTCCACCTCTCTAGCATTTTACATGCTTAAGACTGATGTTGGACTCATAAATTCATCAAGTCAGCTTAACTTGATCTATACTGACATTTCTGAGCTCCAACATCCTGCAAAGGTCACATAGAATATCTCCAAACATAGGAACAACCCAAACTAAAGGTCAGAGTGCACTTAGCTCTTTTGGGCTGCTTCCAGTTCTGTTTTGATATTTGTTCTCGTTCTAGTAACCTTGATCTCCTTCTTCGAGCTTGGTCTTGAGCCTTATGACTTACCCCACATAACTATAGACATTTCCTCATTGGTTGTAAGTCACGTCCTTATGTAGTGATCCTTGATGTATCATAGCTGTTCTCAACTCGATCACCCTTGACTTTGCAAGCCTTCTTTTTCACCCTTGGCTTTGGGTTCCTCAGCCTCTTTGACCTTCTCCTGTGCACTTGGTACCTCGAAGCTCTTCTTGCCTCCGTCCTTGGCTTGATCAGTTGTCTCCGAGCTACGCACCCGAGTCTCACTTTATGCAATGTCCATCCTACTTGTGATGCCCATTATTTATCCATCATCTAGTCCTTGGACCATCACACTTGTTCACTTGTGTTGAACCCTGTTAGCTTTACATTAAGCACATGTTCAACACTTAGTACACTTGTTAGTTCTTTAATTGAGTTGTCATCCAAACACGAAAACCCACAAGAGAGCTTTCAATCTCCCCCTTTTTGGTGATTGATGGAAACACAATTAAAGCTTACATAAGAGTGAAGCACAAAATTTGAGTTCTAAGATTGTAGAATGCTCCCCCTAAATATGTGCTTACATTAAAATCTTAGCCTTGGCCTTAAATGCCAAAATGCACATACTTAGGCAAAATCGAAGCATTGCTACACCTTAGCACCTGTGGGATGCATTGTGTCAAGGATCAAACCATGATGCGTATAACACACAAATGCACAGAATAAGAGTTAAACACCATTCAAATGAGTGAATATTTCACAGGAATATCAACCTACCACTATTCACAATTAAGATACCAATTTAAACTAAGATACCACTTTAAAGCAATCTTAAAGCACCATTACTCTTAAAGCACCATTACTCTTAAAGCACCATTAACCACATGAATATCTATTATAGAATAAACACTATAGATGCCAATTAATTCATAGCAGCGGAAACACTAGTCCATATGATGCAACACATATAATACTGCAAAAGGCATATGATTATCAATAACACAATAACACACTAACAATGCTCAAACTAATAATAACACACTAACAATGCTCAAACTCATCACCCCTTAGGATAAGCTTTCCTCTCAGGTTGAGATAAGCTTTAGTGCACAACTTCTCCCCCTTTGACATCAAACACCAAAAACCAGACTCAAGCAAGAACATAGGATGATGTCAAGGGACAGCAGGGTGATAAGGAAGAAAAACACACTATCAAAACTCCCTCTTATTCATTAAACATATGCACCAGATACATTTACACAAAATATCAATACTTCCTTTTGTACCTTTACCCTGAAGTGATGTACTTCCCATCTTGAACGTATTAATCTTTTGGGAGCTTCTCCACACGTGTGCCTGATCCTTTATCCTAACCTTTTCTTGTTGCTAAGACACCAATCTTAGAGCAAGTTATAGTATTGTGGCACAAGATGAAGCTTCTATTCTAGTGATTATCAACAGATGTCAATTGAAGCAAACTATCACGGCTACCAATTGAAAGGTCATTTATTATCATAGCTCCATGATATTTAAGGATAAGCATCTAGTATCACCACATATTATAGAGCATGAGCAAACTAAAATATGCAATTACTCACGACTTAAGATACCAGTTTCTTGACTTACAGAGGTACCCAAGTCCTGATTGCTCCATTTCTTGCTCATCTTCTCTTTTCCACCTTGAGACTATACAAGATCACTCAAGAAACAATTAGTCTCAAAAGACACAAGTTATGTGTGCTCCCCCTAGACTTGTGCATCAAGTATTTGAATAACTTGCACTTTGCACATTCTAGCTTTCTCAGAACTAGAGGGGATCACAACATCTCTTGGTCAAGGCATACTCTATCAATTTCATCACAAAGATATACCAATTGAATACCAAATGAAAGGTTGATTTAATACAATAATGCATGCCTCAAGGAATATGACATTTTACAAGCAACCTACGCATACTTAATCATTTCACCGTAAATGTCAATTGAAAATAACAAGATCATGCAAATAAAGCACAAATTCTAATCACATCAGGATTAAGAATAATTTTCTTAGGTATACCAAGAGAAACAACATTTTAAGACATAAGTCACCTAAGCCAAGATAATACCAATTCAGAGGCAAGACCATAGCTGCTATCACAATCAATGGAACTTCAAGATATTCAATGAAATTGCATAATTCCATTCTCCATACCTTTGCCTTTTCCTGAATTGCCATGAGAGCACCAGTTGTCACTAGTTGAGGGCTCCTTTTGCTCATGCACCTTAGCTCAAGGGGTGCATTAGAGGCACAACATGGAGTTGGTATTCATACAATACCAGACTAGAGTAATCATGTGAACATAAACTAAACAAAATGTCACATTTGCACATAGGTTAATCATTAAAACTATATAGCATAACTCACAAAGGGATGCAGGTCTATTCACGAACACAAAAAGAGTTAATCATGAAAAACTACCCATTAAATGATCCAAGAGACATAACCTCTAAAGCACACAATCATGATTAAGCAAGCATGGTTACGATCTTGGAAATCATTAATCATTGACTAAAAGGTACTCAACACAGGCAATCAAAAAGCATAACTGCTCCAAGGACAGGTAGCACAACGATAAGACTTAAGAGCAGTACTGATTATCAACAAGGTACTTAAGATACAAGGGTACCATCTCATGGAGAGCAAGTTGCAGAATCTCATCAAGGTCCTTTGCTTGATTCACCAATAATGATTAAGGACCTATTCAACTTATTTCACTTGAGATGAACATGGGATTAGTGTCTCACAATAATTCAACCTTGGGTCAATGAATAAACACCAAAACAATTAACAGCTTAAGCATAGAGTTTGAGATAACCGTCTTAAGCTCTCCCATGGTCTCCAGTCCATCTCAAGGCGCCTGCATGGTCTAGTTAGCACAGTTTGGTACCCACCTCAGGATGGGTCCATGACATTCAACTAAAAGTGCCTTTGGTACCCAAATAGTCTTTGTGCTAGTTCTAGGTGATCTCATGATTGATCTAGCACAAGAGTATGATTTGGGTCTCCTAAGCGAATAAGATTGAGACAAATTTACTTGCTTAGGAACCTCACCTTTATTACATACCTTGGATAGATGACCCTGCTCACCGCACTTGTAGCAGAAGCGTCGCTCAACCTGACATGATGCTTGCTGTTTGTCATTTTCCTTGGTGAGAGTCATCTTGGAGAATGCACATGCTTGGTTCATCAATAGCGGACAAGAAGTGATCGTGTGGTTCTTGTCATTGCATCCGAAGCATCTCCTTATCCCTTCTCCCTTGTCGTTGTATGGACACGACGCAATGAGGTGTCCTGCCTTATTGCACTTAAAGCACCCCCTTTTCCCTTTTCTCTTTTTGTTCTTTGATGACATAGAGAAATGGTTAGTGCAAACAACATGATTAATTGAATCTTTACCTTTTTTCAAGCTCATGTTGATTTCTTCATCTTTAGGAACATTCTTCTTATGGAGCTTCACACTTGCTGCAGTTTTTCCTTTCTCAAGCTTCTTCACCACGCGCCCGTGGATATCTTGAGAGAGTTGAGCAATGCGTCTTCTCCTTAGTTGTCTTTGCTTCTTGTTCCCACACAATTTCTTTTGTGACCCTGCAACTTTTTGCTCATTTAAACACTCGCTTCCTTTTGAGTGACAGGGGTTAGCACATGGTGATAAATTATCCAAATGTGTACTTGTGCAAAAATGAAGTTCACATGAATTTAAGTTCGTAATTACGATCTCATGAGCAACTTCAAGCATGATATGTCTATCCAAGAGATTATCATGATAACAAGACAATAAGTCATATTTTCAGTTAGAGCAAGGTTATCATGACTGTAACACCCGGTTTTAAAGAACAAAGCCGGGTGCATCTCATACATGCGCCAAGAAGACAACATATATAATAACAGAGTGTATAGAAATAAATGTCATAAAACATCAGAGTATTTATTACATAGCGGAAGTCTTATTACAAAATAAAGATAAACATAAAACGAAATAAGGATCGATGGCGCCAATGCCGACTGAGAAACGCCACCTAGATCAGATCGAACTCCTCGGTGTTAGGCAGCTCCTCTTCAACAACCTGTTCTTCTCCTGTGGGGGGGGTGTGAGACAGCAAGAGTGAGCTCACATACGATCATAGCTCAACAAGTCGTGGGGAATAATGTGACATGAACTCACCAAAGGTGGGAGTTCATGAAGTGTAAGGCTGATCAATGAAATAGAGGTTAAGGCTGAGCATTGCTTTTATAAGTTGGTCAAAATTTTATTAGCAGTTACTACGTGTAAGTAAATACCAAACCTTAACAATAATAAAGAAGAGTAATAATAAAATAATCCCAAATGCGATGCAAATGTCAAATTAAATTTAAGTTCCATATTTAATCATGTGAGGGTCCGAGCCGCTCTTGACCGTGAGCACGGCTAGTATACTAGTTTTACACTCTGCAGAGGTTGCGCATCTTTACCCACAAGTCGTGTATCCCATGTCGCCTGGGTTTGCAAGGCCCTTAGACACTACCGAGGTGAATGGCTAGGGATCCACTACGAGGCCTTTACAAAGTTCCACTAGCTTCCGAAAACCCGCTACAGTTTATGGGAAGATCCAGTAAAGGGTTCCTGGCTGATAGCCATCGCAGCAAAATCAACCAGGGACCTCCCCGCACTGACCTCTCCCCTACTGCCCTTGCCCCTTTCGGGTAAGGTAGTCTTCCACTAGCTTTCCTAATTAATCAGCCAAGGGCATCCCATACTACCCTTGTGGTAGCACTGTTTTCCCGGGTGGTCGCTCCATGTTCCCATTAATTTAATGATCTTAACATGAACAACAATAATAACAAAATAATAACAGAATAATCATGAATAATGAATCTCCATACCCAATCCACATAAAGCAATAGCAAGTACTACCCAAAAATATTCCAGGGGTGAACAAGGTATAGAGGTAATCAAAACTGGGGTACATAAAGGTTCCCATCAAAATTAACCTATGCAGATCATTAAAATTAATAAGAACATGGCTGGGAAAAGTAAGTGATCAAGGGCACAACTTGCCTGTAATGAGCTCCTGCTCAGCTATCTCTACTTGCTGAACCTCAGTTTCCACAGTGGCTTGCTCGTCTACTCGCATCAACACAATACATACATAGTATAGCCAAAATTAACATCACATCAAACATGCAAATAAAATACACAGTAAAAATCTACACATTAAAATGAAACCATAGGAACTGGAATCACTAAATTTGGAGTTATAGATTTTAAGTTATGCCTTTTTAAAGGTTTTATGTGCTTTAAATAGGATTAAATGTGAAATAAATTTCCTTACTGTTTTCATGACAAAACAGAGGCTCTAGGTGATAGAGAATAAAATTATAAAATTTTAGGAACTGAAATGGCTCAATTTGGACTAAAAATGGATTTTCTATGATTTATGCAAGTTCTACGGTTTATTTTCATATTTAAAATCCAATTTCTAATTCATTTAAATCGATTAAACCAGCACTGGACTGGGCGTCAATTTCCAGAGAACTCAGGGGCCTCTGCGCAATATCTCCTAGACACAGAGAACAGTGACAACGGACTGCGGGTTGGTTTTACAATTCTGCGGGGGCTCTTTAGAAAAACTGCCCCGCGAAGGGGTATGGACGATTACTGGCCCTCCGATCACACGCGGACGGTAGGGATTAAATCTGCGCGATCGCGAAGCGGTACGCGCAGAGAGCCGTTGGATCTCCACCTACGGTCCGGATTTAATATAACCAGACGTGCTCGCAACCGACGGATCGCAGATCAACGATCGCGGATCTATCGGACGAA
Organism: Zea luxurians; assembly: GCA_029449295.1. NCBI lineage: Eukaryota > Viridiplantae > Streptophyta > Magnoliopsida > Poales > Poaceae > Zea > Zea luxurians. Next base: position 5,044,717 of record JAOPSE010000090.1, read on the forward strand.
GGGGTACGCCTGCTTCTAATCTGAGCCGTTCATCCAACGATCAACGGTCGACGCTACTTTCCCCAAACTCCAGCTCGGAACGGCGGCGCCGCCCGAGACTCACGGCGGACCATCGCCGGAGTAAACTCAATCTGACGTCCAGGCGCGTTATTCTATAAATTAAATGGTGCGCCACGCAGCCGAGGGGATGGCGAACGTGGTAGAAGGATTATTACCAACAATCACGGCGCGCAGAGGGTCTGGCGACGAGGAAGGCGGAATCGCGGCGGAGGATCGACGTTCGTCGAGGAATTGCGCCACGCCCAGTGGCCGACTTCGCCCGCGAACGACACGACACCCTTCCTATGTATTTGGAGATGCTCCAAAGCCGATCACCGGGGACCCGACGTCGACGACGAAGCGATTGGGTCGCGGCGGCTGGTTTGGTCCCCATGGCGGAGAGAAATTCTCGCCGACGATATGGCTCTAGTGGGTTGGACGACGGGGCATGGTCAAGGGCCTCGTGTAGTTGGGTTTTATACCCAGGGCGAGGTGGTTGACGGAGTCCGTCGATGCCGGCGAAGGATTCGGTCCGCACGGTCATGGCGAAGCGGAGGGAGAGAGACTGACATGGGGGTCCCACGAGACAGTGTAACGCGGTCGCGAATTCACCGGGGAAGACAACGTCCTGACGAAGAAGCCCCACCTGCCAGCGGAACAATGCCGTGGGCGCGCGCGCGTGGCGTATAAACGACTGACAACCCGGGCCCAGTTGGCAGTGACAGGAGCACAGCGTAAGCGGGGTTTGAGCGGCTGACGGTGAGGGCCCGCGCAGCAGCGATGCTTTACTGCGCACGGTGGAAATGTCTGGGCCGCGCGAGGTGAGGACGGTGGTGGGCCGAATTGGCGCCAGACGGCCCAGTTAGGGTTAGGTCTCTTTTTCTTTTATATTTTCTTTCCTTCTCTATTCCCTTTCAAATTTAAATCCCAAATTTGAATTCCAACTTGTTTGTGAGCTTCTTAACTGAGTTAAGTACTTAAATTAAAATATTAGTGGGGACAAAATATATTCTTTCATACATTTATTTTCCTCTATTTTGTATAATCCTCCTCCTCTCTTTTCTTAATTCTAGGATTATTTAGGATTTAAATCCCCATTTGGATATTCACCTATTTCTTTTTGCATTATTATAATATGGTCACAAAAATGCACACACAAATAAAATATTCAGCATGATGCATGGATTTAGTAGCATATCTTTTTATTACTTGTTCTTGGACATGGTGTCCACATATGATGATGCACAAAGACCAAATTCACATAAAGAGAAATTGTTTTCTCTATTGGTATTCTTCTAGCAAATTACAAAGTGGGTGTTACAAATCCTACCCCCCTTAAAAATAATCTCGACCCCGAGATTTAAGAAGAACTAGAGAAAAGGTGGGGAAAATCTATACGAAGCTCTTCTTCTCTTTCCCAAGTTGCTTCATCTTCACCGTGGTGACTCCATTGCACTTTGCACATCTTTATAACCTTATTCCTCGTAACTCGAGTCAAAGTATCCAAAATCTTGATGGGGTACTCAGCATAAGTCAAATCCTCTTGAACACTAAGGTCTTCTAGTGGCAACTGTTCTTCAGGCACTCTGAGACATTTCTTTAGCTGAGATACATGAAATACATCATGAACATCCGCGAGATGATCCGGTAACTCCAATTGATATGCAACTTCTCCCACTCGCTTTAAGATTAAGAAGGGTCCAATAAAGCGAGGGGACAACTTTCCTTTGACTTTGAACCTTCTCATGCCCCGGAGTGGTGATACCTTCAAATAGACATAATCTCCCTCCTTAAACTCAAGTAGTCTTCTCCGGGTATCAGCATAACTTTTCTGCCTGGACTGTGCAGTTCTCAAATTCTCCCTGATCTGTTGGACTTGTTCCTCTGCTTCTTGTATAATCTCAGGCCCAAACAACTGTCTTTCACCAGTTTGATTCCAATACAAGGGAGTCCTGCACTTTCTGCCATACAAAGCCTCAAACGGTGACATCTTCAAGCTGGCCTTATAGCTATTATTGTAAGAGAACTCTGCATAAGGCAAACTCTTATCCCAACTTCCACCATGCTTAAGAGCACAAGCTCTCAACATATCTTCCAGTACTTGGTTAGTCCTCTCAGTTTGCCCATCAGTCTGGGGATGGTAAGCCGAGCTAAAATTCAATCTCGTATCCAATGACTCGTGCAACTGTTTCCAAAATCGAGAGGTAAACTGTGATCCTCGATCTGACACAATCTTCTTTGGCACACCATGCAGGCATACTATCCGTGCCAGGTACAATTCTGCTAACTTAGCTCCTGAATAAGTGGTCTTCACTGGAATAAAGTGGGCTACTTTGGTTAGCCTGTCCACAATCACCCATATAGAATCATATCCAGCAGACGTGCGGGGTAATCCAACAATGAAGTCCATGCCAATCTCTTCCCATTTCCACTCGGGTATCTTCAGTGGGTGCAATAGTCCGGCTGGCCTCTGGTGTTCAGCTTTAACTCTTTGGCATACATCGCACATAGCCACATGTGCAGCCACATCTCTCTTTAGTCCATACCACCAATACTTTTGCTTCAAGTCTTGATACATCTTAGTGCTCCCAGGGTGGATAGAATAAACTGAATCATGTGCTTCCTTCAATATGGTTTCCCGAAGACTATCAATATCGGGAACACAGATCCGATTCTTGAACCATATCGTGCCTTGCTCATCCTCCGTGAACTCTGGGCCTCTTCCTTCAGTAATAAGATCCTTAATCTCCTGAATCTTAGCATCACCAATTTGACCTTTACGAATTTCTTGTTCCAAGGTAGGTTCCAATTCAATAGTGACTCCTTCCGTATGTGTAACAATTCCCAGGTTGAGCCTCTCAAAATCTTTTGCTAATTCATCAGGTAGCTGAACAACGAAAGCGGAGTGAACATGCTCCTTCCGACTCAAGGCATCTGCAACCAAATTCGCCTTGCCTGGGTGATAGTGAATCTCCAAGTCATAATCCTTAATGAGCTCCAAACAACGGCGTTGCCTAAGGTTGAGATCCTTCTGAGTGAATATATACTTCAAACTCTTATGATCCGTATATACTTGGCACTTAGTTCCCATAATGTAGTGTCTCCAGATCTTAAGTGCATGCACAACTGCAGCCAATTCCAAATCATGAGTGGGGTAGTTCAATTCATGCTTCCTCAACTGACGAGATGCATAAGCAATCACATGACCATCTTGCATGAGCACACATCCAAGTCCTTGGCCACATGCATCACAATAAATGTCAAACCCCTTCTGCAGATCTGGCATAATCAATACTGGTGGTGACATCAATCTTTCCTTCAATTGATCAAAGCTTTCTTGACACTTTTCATCCCACTTGAATTCTCTTCCTTTCTCCAAAAGCGATGTCATGGGCTTAGCAATCTTAGAAAATCCTTCAATAAATCTCCGATAATATCCTGCGAGTCCCAAGAAACTCCGAATCTCCGTAACTGTAGTGGGCACTCTCCACCCCATTATCTCCTTAACTTTAGCAGGATCCACTGCTATTCCTCCATTAGAAATAATATGACCAAGGAATGGCACTTCGCCAATCCAGAACTCGCACTTGCTGAACTTAGCATAGAGTTGATTATCCCGTAACTTCTGTAGCACCAACCTCAGATGTTCTTCATGATCACTTTCATTCCTAGAATAGATAAGAATATCGTCGATGAACACCACGACGAATCTGTCCAAGTACTCCATAAACACCTTATTCATCAAATTCATGAAATAAGCTGGTGCATTGGTCAATCCAAACGACATAACAGTAAACTCATATAGTCCATATCGAGTCGAGAAAGCCGTCTTGGGAATATCCGATGGTCTAATCCTCATCTGATGGTAACCGGATCGGAGATCAATCTTCGAAAATACTCTTGCTCCTCGCATCTGATCAAATAAATCCTCAATACGGGGCAACGGGTACTTGTTCTTCACCGTAACATCATTAAGAGATCTATAATCCACACACATCCGTTGCGATCCATCCTTCTTCTGCACGAATAACACCGGTGCTCCCCAAGGTGATGAACTTGGACGAATATAACCAGCCTCTTGTAACTCCGTTAACTGCTTCTTCAGTTCCTTCAACTCCTCTACGGACATTCTATATGGCCGTTTAGAAATAGGGGCGGTTCCAGGTAAGAGATCAATAACAAACTCAACTTCTCTATCAGGTGGCATCCCTGGTAACTCCTCTGGAAAGACATCCGGAAAATCTCTAACCACCCGGATGTTGTCACCAACAAACTCCTCAGGCACAAAGAACATTGCACGCATGGATGAGGAGGTTACTGCAATATTGACTTGAAACCTTTCTCCTTTAGTGGTAGTGAGTTCTATGGTACCTCTACCACATGCTATAACGGCCTTTGCCTTCCTTAGCCATGACATACCAAGTATCAAATCTATACTGCTTGTCTCCAATATTATAGCGGTAGCTCCAAATTCTCTACCCATAATAGTCAAGGTCAATCTACGTGTCATTTGATTCGCCTCAACAGGCCCTTTAGGTGTAATTACTATCAGGGGTTTTCTCATATTTAGCAGTGGTATTTCATTTGTGTTGGCATATCTAGCAGACATGAATGAATGTGTAGCACCAGAATCGAATAATATTGTTGCAGGAATTGCATTAACATAAAACATACCAATCACGAGGTCCCCTCCATCCGGAGTATCATCAACGCTGACTTGATTCACCCTGGCTATAGAATATCCCTTGCCAGGGGTCTGTTGCTTGTTCTGAGTTGGAGTAGTGGCAATCCTCTGTGGGCAGACATTTGCATAATGACCCATCTTCCCACACTTGAAGCATTGAGTGCCTGTACTCTGTCCTGCAAACTTCGTCGGGGTGCCAGTAGGGGTAGCCTGTCGAGTAGGTGTCCTCAATGGTGATTGCTGAACTGGGCGTGGTCCTCCTGGTCGAGGCGGTGTACCCTGTGGTGAACTGTAGCGAGGACGAACACTGCTGCTACCCTGTCCTTGTGATATGGCCTTCCTCTTCAAATCTCCCAGTTGAACACGCTTGTGTTCAATAGCCAGTGCCTTATCCAACAGTCTCTGAAATGATGGAAAGGTGTGTGCAACCAGTGCATACTGCAGTGGCCCATTAAGTCCTTCAATGAAATGCTCCTGCTTCCTTTCATCCTCAGCAACTTCCTCTGGAGCATATCTGGATAACTGAATAAATTTGTCTCTGTACTCGCTGACTGACATGCTTCCTTGCTTTAATGACAGAAATTCCTTCTTCTTGATCTTGATCATACCAGCTGGAATATGATAGTTCCTGAATTGTGTGCTGAACTCCGCCCAAGTAATATTATCCGCAGCATCATGGGCAGCAGTATACGAATCCCACCAGTCAGCAGCAGGACCAGTCAGACGTCCAGAAGCATATAAGACCTTCTCCCGATCAGTGCATTGTGCAATATTCAGCATCTTCTCAATTGACTTCAACCAATCGTCTGCATCAAGTGGATCTGGTGAGCTTGCAAATGTGGGTGGCTTATGGCTCATAAACTCCCGGTGCTTATCACGAGGTGGAGCTGGTGGTGGTGGTGGAGGCAGTGGCACTTGTTGCTGCTGTTGCTGTTGTTGCGCCCTCCTTTCTTGGCGTATCTCATCTCTCTCCTGGCGCAACTCCTGGCGTATATTCTCTCTTTCTTGACGCATCTCCTGGCGCTCCTGTTGCATCTGAGCACGCATATCAGCCATGGTGTCTGCCATCTGCTGCATCACCGCCATCTGAGCAGCAACCAATGGGTCGACTCCGCCTGGTGGAGGATTAGGAGGATTCATCCCGGCAGGTTGTGGCTGAGGTTGTCTTCGAGTGTGTTGGTTAGGAGGCAAATCAATTCCACCACCCCTCCTGGTATTGACCATCTGAGTTAGATACATATGGTAAGAAAGAGCAGTAGACAAGGCAGTAATTACAATCATGTTACTTTGGGGGATTTATTAGCTAAGCAGATTAATATTTTACATATCCTAGCTAATTCAATACCCTATGGTGGTACATGCTAAGATGTCCATCTATAATAATTCAATCAATCAAAGAAGCAAATCAGGCATTTAGCATCAGCACAATCAACCAATATTTTTAATAGAGAAAATAGTTTTAAATTTTGTCTTAGGCTTCCTATCTCTTAAAATGTCATAAGGGTAGGGATTCCAAGGTTTGTAATCCATCTTGTCTCAGAGTAGAAAAGGTAAGAATGATCAGAGTAGAACAGTAGAAGGTGAGACAGGATCAAGATAAGTGTAGAAAGAATCAGAGTGAGGTAAGTGTAGAATGAATCAGAATAAGATAAGTAGGTAAGGGTTTGTCCATTTCTATCTAGGTTTCGTCCTACAGTCAACATTTCCTCTGATACCACTTCTGTAACACCCGGTTTTAAAGAACAAAGCCGGGTGCATCTCATACATGCGCCAAGAAGACAACATATATAATAACAGAGTGTATAGAAATAAATGTCATAAAACATCAGAGTATTTATTACATAGCGGAAGTCTTATTACAAAATAAAGATAAACATAAAACGAAATAAGGATCGATGGCGCCAATGCCGACTGAGAAACGCCACCTAGATCAGATCGAACTCCTCGGTGTTAGGCAGCTCCTCTTCAACAACCTGTTCTTCTCCTGTGGGGGGGGTGTGAGACAGCAAGAGTGAGCTCACATACGATCATAGCTCAACAAGTCGTGGGGAATAATGTGACATGAACTCACCAAAGGTGGGAGTTCATGAAGTGTAAGGCTGATCAATGAAATAGAGGTTAAGGCTGAGCATTGCTTTTATAAGTTGGTCAAAATTTTATTAGCAGTTACTACGTGTAAGTAAATACCAAACCTTAACAATAATAAAGAAGAGTAATAATAAAATAATCCCAAATGCGATGCAAATGTCAAATTAAATTTAAGTTCCATATTTAATCATGTGAGGGTCCGAGCCGCTCTTGACCGTGAGCACGGCTAGTATACTAGTTTTACACTCTGCAGAGGTTGCGCATCTTTACCCACAAGTCGTGTATCCCATGTCGCCTGGGTTTGCAAGGCCCTTAGACACTACCGAGGTGAATGGCTAGGGATCCACTACGAGGCCTTTACAAAGTTCCACTAGCTTCCGAAAACCCGCTACAGTTTATGGGAAGATCCAGTAAAGGGTTCCTGGCTGATAGCCATCGCAGCAAAATCAACCAGGGACCTCCCCGCACTGACCTCTCCCCTACTGCCCTTGCCCCTTTCGGGTAAGGTAGTCTTCCACTAGCTTTCCTAATTAATCAGCCAAGGGCATCCCATACTACCCTTGTGGTAGCACTGTTTTCCCGGGTGGTCGCTCCATGTTCCCATTAATTTAATGATCTTAACATGAACAACAATAATAACAAAATAATAACAGAATAATCATGAATAATGAATCTCCATACCCAATCCACATAAAGCAATAGCAAGTACTACCCAAAAATATTCCAGGGGTGAACAAGGTATAGAGGTAATCAAAACTGGGGTACATAAAGGTTCCCATCAAAATTAACCTATGCAGATCATTAAAATTAATAAGAACATGGCTGGGAAAAGTAAGTGATCAAGGGCACAACTTGCCTGTAATGAGCTCCTGCTCAGCTATCTCTACTTGCTGAACCTCAGTTTCCACAGTGGCTTGCTCGTCTACTCGCATCAACACAATACATACATAGTATAGCCAAAATTAACATCACATCAAACATGCAAATAAAATACACAGTAAAAATCTACACATTAAAATGAAACCATAGGAACTGGAATCACTAAATTTGGAGTTATAGATTTTAAGTTATGCCTTTTTAAAGGTTTTATGTGCTTTAAATAGGATTAAATGTGAAATAAATTTCCTTACTGTTTTCATGACAAAACAGAGGCTCTAGGTGATAGAGAATAAAATTATAAAATTTTAGGAACTGAAATGGCTCAATTTGGACTAAAAATGGATTTTCTATGATTTATGCAAGTTCTACGGTTTATTTTCATATTTAAAATCCAATTTCTAATTCATTTAAATCGATTAAACCAGCACTGGACTGGGCGTCAATTTCCAGAGAACTCAGGGGCCTCTGCGCAATATCTCCTAGACACAGAGAACAGTGACAACGGACTGCGGGTTGGTTTTACAATTCTGCGGGGGCTCTTTAGAAAAACTGCCCCGCGAAGGGGTATGGACGATTACTGGCCCTCCGATCACACGCGGACGGTAGGGATTAAATCTGCGCGATCGCGAAGCGGTACGCGCAGAGAGCCGTTGGATCTCCACCTACGGTCCGGATTTAATATAACCAGACGTGCTCGCAACCGACGGATCGCAGATCAACGATCGCGGATCTATCGGACGAAGGGGTACGCCTGCTTCTAATCTGAGCCGTTCATCCAACGATCAACGGTCGACGCTACTTTCCCCAAACTCCAGCTCGGAACGGCGGCGCCGCCCGAGACTCACGGCGGACCATCGCCGGAGTAAACTCAATCTGACGTCCAGGCGCGTTATTCTATAAATTAAATGGTGCGCCACGCAGCCGAGGGGATGGCGAACGTGGTAGAAGGATTATTACCAACAATCACGGCGCGCAGAGGGTCTGGCGACGAGGAAGGCGGAATCGCGGCGGAGGATCGACGTTCGTCGAGGAATTGCGCCACGCCCAGTGGCCGACTTCGCCCGCGAACGACACGACACCCTTCCTATGTATTTGGAGATGCTCCAAAGCCGATCACCGGGGACCCGACGTCGACGACGAAGCGATTGGGTCGCGGCGGCTGGTTTGGTCCCCACGGCGGAGAGAAATTCTCGCCGACGATATGGCTCTAGTGGGTTGGACGACGGGGCATGGTCAAGGGCCTCGTGTAGTTGGGTTTTATACCCAGGGCGAGGTGGTTGACGGAGTCCGTCGATGCCGGCGAAGGATTCGGTCCGCACGGTCATGGCGAAGCGGAGGGAGAGAGACTGACATGGGGGTCCCACGAGACAGTGTAACGCGGTCGCGAATTCACCGGGGAAGACAACGTCCTGACGAAGAAGCCCCACCTGCCAGCGGAACAATGCCGTGGGCGCGCGCGCGTGGCGTATAAACGACTGACAACCCGGGCCCAGTTGGCAGTGACAGGAGCACAGCGTAAGCGGGGTTTGAGCGGCTGACGGTGAGGGCCCGCGCAGCAGCGATGCTTTACTGCGCACGGTGGAAATGTCTGGGCCGCGCGAGGTGAGGACGGTGGTGGGCCGAATTGGCGCCAGACGGCCCAGTTAGGGTTAGGTCTCTTTTTCTTTTATATTTTCTTTCCTTCTCTATTCCCTTTCAAATTTAAATCCCAAATTTGAATTCCAACTTGTTTGTGAGCTTCTTAACTGAGTTAAGTACTTAAATTAAAATATTAGTGGGGACAAAATATATTCTTTCATACATTTATTTTCCTCTATTTTGTATAATCCTCCTCCTCTCTTTTCTTAATTCTAGGATTATTTAGGATTTAAATCCCCATTTGGATATTCACCTATTTCTTTTTGCATTATTATAATATGGTCACAAAAATGCACACACAAATAAAATATTCAGCATGATGCATGGATTTAGTAGCATATCTTTTTATTACTTGTTCTTGGACATGGTGTCCACATATGATGATGCACAAAGACCAAATTCACATAAAGAGAAATTGTTTTCTCTATTGGTATTCTTCTAGCAAATTACAAAGTGGGTGTTACAATGACTTAACAATACTACTTGACTCCTAAGCATAGAATTTTCAGTTTTAAGTTGAGCAGCATTAGATAATACATCATGATTATTCCTTTGCTCAATTAAAACAGATTCATACCGTTGGACCAAATCATCATGAGAGCATTTTAGCTCCTCATGTTCTTTGGTCATTTTCTCCAGGCTGTTGTTGGTTTTGATTAGGGATTCCTCTAGCCTGTGAAGCGTCTCGCCTTGTTCCTTGTTCCTTCTCAACAGCTTTAACCAAGAGTGCTTTGTCCGCTTTGTTGAGATGGATGTAGAAACGGCGAATCTCCTCTTCTTCCACATCATCGGTCTCATTTTCCCTGTCATTAGTGGAAGCAATATAGGAAAATGTACCTTGTGATGATGAAGATTCATCCTCGCTATCATCCTCATATTCCTCCTCATCATGGCTTTCGTCTCCACCGTCATTGTTAGCAATAAAACATTTATTATTAGTGGAGAACAAACCTGTCGACGAGGTGGATTCATCGTTTGGTGCCCCACACTTTTCTTCTCCCTTTGAATGGTTAGTATCACAAGTAATATAGGGAGTAGGAGCATCACAATTTGCCACAGAATATTTTCCTTTAATTCTATTCCATAAATCATGAGCATCAACAAATAAATCACTATCACTACTCATGATGGCAAAATAAGCACCTCTAGAAAGAGAATCAACTAATATGTTGCAAGCATGGTGATTTAGAGATAGACATCTTAGTTCATCATTTGAAGGATTTTTACTAACATTAGAGGGAAAGATACTTCTACTAAAGATTTGTCTCAAATCAGGATCAACACTCATGAAGGCATTATAAATAGAGACAGACCAAGACTTGTAATTAGAGCCATCGCCTAAGAGAAGTTCTACAGTTACCTCGTGACGACATCGTCATCTCCGAACGGCTAAGCCCACACTGGAGAGGCCTAGCTCTGATACCAATTGAAAGTTCCCTTTGGCCCGGGAACAGGATCTGGATGTCGCCTAGAGGGGGGTGAATAGGCGAATAAAAATTATCACTTTTTAAACTTAAATCTTACTCTACTCGAAGATAGGATTGCAGTGGAGTGAAGAACCCTTCGAGTAGATTGCAGCGTAATTGAAGTTCCTGTCTTAAGAATATCCTGCACTTCAAAGAAAGCTAGTACCACAAGTAAGCAGTGAAGTGCAGAAGTAAGAACTGAATAAGACAGAGAGTCAGCACATAACACAGAGTAGAGCACGTGGACACAAGAATTTATCTCGAGGTTCGGCCAAGCCTGAAATGCTTGCCTAGTCCTCGTTGGAGTTAGCCACACCTGGGCTTGGAGTCTATTTCAACTCCTTCCTCTGTTTGCTCAGATCTGTCAGTCAGACAGATAGAGCCTTCCACTATGTTGAGGTAGTTACAACAGAGCTGCGGCTGCTTACAATCTTCTTGGCAGCACTCCGGCAGAGTAACAATATGCTCAAGACCTTGCTCTAGCTCTAGGCAGCTCTTCTCCACTCTCTAAAGGCTTATAGCTTTGCCTTCCACACAAACTAGAGAGTTACACACAAGAGGGAGAGTAAGAATTGATCCGAGTGATGTCTACACATGTTGGTTGCGCTTGTACGCTTGCTTGAGGCGCCTAGGAGTCCCTTTTATAGGCACAAGGGGCCTAGGAGCCGTTGGAAGCAATCCAGGAAGGCAAATCTTGCCTTCAGTCGGGTGGCGCACCGGACAGTCCGGTGCACCACCGGACACTGTCCGGTGCCCGATTTCCTTCCATAACTGGCGCAGACGACCGTTGCAGTCTTGGAGCCATTGGCGCACCAGACACTGTCCGGTGCACACCGGACAGTCCGGTGCCCCCATCTGACCGTTGGCTCGGCCACACGTCACGCGCGGATTGCGCGGCCGACCGTTGGCCAGCCGACCGTTGGCTCACCGGACACTGTCCGGTGCACCACCGGACAGTCCGGTGATTTATAGCCGTATGCCGCCGACTTCTCCCGAGAGCGGCCTGTTCACCAGAGTTCAGCCAGGCGCACTGGACATTGTCCGGTGCACCACCGGACACTGTCCAGTGCACCACCGTACAGTCCGGTGTACCAAGCCGAGCTGAAGTTGGCTGCTCATAGCCAACACTTTTTCCTTTTCTTTTCTTCTTCTTTTCTTTCTGTTTCCAGCACTTAGACAGATATGTTAGTACACAAAAACCAATGTACTAAGTCTAGAAACATACCTTCTCTTGGATTTCCACCTCTCTAGCATTTTACATGCTTAAGACTGATGTTGGACTCATAAATTCATCAAGTCAGCTTAACTTGATCTATACTGACATTTCTGAGCTCCAACATCCTGCAAAGGTCACATAGAATATCTCCAAACATAGGAACAACCCAAACTAAAGGTCAGAGTGCACTTAGCTCTTTTGGGCTGCTTCCAGTTCTGTTTTGATATTTGTTCTCGTTCTAGTAACCTTGATCTCCTTCTTCGAGCTTGGTCTTGAGCCTTATGACTTACCCCCACATAACTATAGACATTTCCTCATTGGTTGTAAGTCACGTTCTTATGTAGTGATCCTTGATGTGCCGTAGCTGTTCTCAACTCGATCACCCTTGACTTTGCAAGCCTTCTTCTTCACCCTTGGCTTTGGGTTCCTCAGCCTCTTTGACCTTCTCCCGTGCACTTGGTACCTCAAAGCTCTTCTTGCCTCCGTCCTTGGCTTGATCAGTTGTCTCCGAGCTACACACCCGAGTCTCACTTTATGCAATGCCCATCCTACCTGTGATGCCCATTATTTATCCATCATCTAGTCCTTGGACCATCACACTTGTTCACTTGTGTTGAACCCTTTTAGCTTTACATTAAGCACCTGTTCAACACTTAGTACACTTGTTAGTTCTTTAATTGAGTTGTCATCCAAACACCAAAACCCACAAGAGAGCTTTCAATCTCCCCCTTTTTGGTGATTGATGGCAACACAATTAAAGCTTACATAAGAGTGAAGCACAAAATTTGAGTTCTAAGATTGTAGAATGCTCCCCCTAAATATGTGCTTACATTAAAATCTTAGCCTTGGCCTTAAATGCCAAAATGCACATACTTAGGCAAAATCGAAGCATTGCTACACCTTAGCACCTGTGGGATGCATTGTGTCAAGGATCAAACCATGATGCGTATAACACACAAATGCACAGAATCAAAGTTAAACACCATTCAAATGAGTGAATATTTCACAGGAATATCAACCTACCACTATTCACAATTAAGATACCAATTTAAACTAAGATACCACTTTAAAGCAATCTTAAAGCACCATTACTCTTAAAGCACCATTACTCTTAAAGCACCATTAACCACATGAATATCTATTACAGAATAAACACTATAGATGCCAATTAATTCATAGCAGCGGAAACACTAGTCCATATGATGCAACACATATAATACTGCAAAAGGCATATGATTATCAATAACACAATAACACACTAACAATGCTCAAACTAATAATAACACACTAACAATGCTCAAACTCATCACCCCTTAGGATAAGCTTTCCTCTCATGTTGAGATAAGCTTTAGTGCACAACTTCTCCCCTTTGACATCAAACACCAAAAACCATACTCAAGCAAGAACATAGGATGATGTCAAGGGACAGCATGGTGATAAGGAAGAAAAACACACTATCAAAACTCCCTCTTATTCATTAAACATATGCACCAGATACATTTACGCAAAATATCAATACTTCCTTTTGTACCTTTACCCTGAAGTGATGTACTTCCCATCTTGAACGTATTAATCTTTTGGGAGCTTCTCCACACGTGTGCCTGATCCTTTATCCTAACCTTTTCTTGTTGCTAAGACACCAAGCTTAGAGCAAGTTATAGTATTGTGGCACAAGATGAAGCTTCTATTCTAGTGATTATCAATAGATGTCAATTGAAGCAAACTATCACGGCTACCAATTGAAAGGTAATTTATTGTCATAGCTCCATGATATTTAAGGATAAGCATCTAGTATCACCACATATTATAGAGCATGAGCAAACTAAAATATGCAATTACTCACGACTTAAGATACCAGTTTCTTGACTTACAGAGGTACCCAAGTCCTGATTGCTCCATTTCTTGCTCATCTTCTCTTTTCCACCTTGAGACTATACAAGATCACTCAAGAAACAATTAGTCTCAAAAGACACAAGTTATGTGTGCTCCCCCTAGACTTGTGCATCAAGTATTTGAATAACTTGCACTTTGCACATTCTAGCTTTCTCAGAACTAGAGGGGATCACAACATCTCTTGGTCAAGGCATACTCTATCAATTTCATCACAAAGATATACCAATTGAATACCAAATGAAAGGTTGATTTAATACAATAATGCATGCCTCAAGGAATATGACATTTTACAAGCAACCTACGCATACTTAATCATTTCACCGTAAATGCCAATTGAAAATAACAAGATCATGCAAATAAAGCACAAATTATAATCACGACAGCGTGCGAACGACGCACGGACATGCGTGACACTCACGAACGACACGCGAGGCAGCACACGCTACACGCGCGAACGACACGCGACAACGCGTGTGAACGGCACGCGCAACACACGCAAAACAACGTGCACGACAGTGCGCGACACACGAGCCAACGCGACTACGCGAACGACGTCGCGCGAACAGCTTGACGACGCGCAAACGATGCCGCACGCGAACAACACAACTACGAACACAACAAACAATTAATTAAACAAAAGTACTTATACTAGTATTAAATAAGTTAATTAATATTTATATTTATAAAAGCACGAGTTAAAATCATAGACCCGTTCTAATTAAATTATCATTATAAATAATCTCGACAACTAAACAAGAATGGACCAGTTAGCGCGAGCGACTATAACGAAAATAATTGAATAACGTGTGGACAGCGCAAAAATAGCGCACGAGGGCGACAGCTACAACGGCGCGCGATAGCTCACTCGACCGAGCGAGGGCACCCGACAAGCACAGCACGACGACATAGCGCGCGTAGAGCGGGCAACGGCGAGGCGAGCGGCACGAATGCGCGCACGCAGGGGAGGTAGACGAACGAGTTCTAGGGGGTAGACGGACGTCGTCTAGGGGTAGATGGATGTCGTCGGGACCCCGACGACACGCTGCGCGTGCACGAAACAACACGCACAACAGCGCGTGACACTCGAAGACCACTAACAAATATCGTATTTATTATAAGCGAGCATTTGGGCAAGACGTTTGAGTTACTAATATTGACATGGATTTATTAGAGCATAAGTTAACTACCATAAATTAGTTTAGTTAAAAGGTCAAATTAACTAACGTTAATTAAACAAAAGTATAATTAATTATTAAAACATGAGACATGGCAAAATGATGTTGCGGACGCGTAGACGATGCTCACCCGCGATGACAGCGAACGACCGGACGAGTTCGTGGCGAAGCATGAGGACGTGCTACGTGCACGACACCAAGCGACGGCGAGGTTACCGCTACACCGTGCAGATTACGCCGGGGCTGCTGCGGGCATGAACGACGATGGCAACGACGACACGCCGGGGTTACGTAGGATGCGCGCGAGGTTGCGTCGGGCACACGCGAGCAAGTCGCGGGCACGTTATCCACACGCAGGCCATGCCGAACGCGAGCACGAGGCCGCACCGGGGGCACACGCACGGGCCGCGCCGGACGCGAGCTCGAGGCCGCGCCGGGAGCACACGCACGGGCCACGCCGGAGCACCGCCTAGCCGCGAGCAGCGGGTCGCGCCGACATGCGTGAGGGATGCGCCAGGCGAGCCGCGCTGCCGACCGCGCGCTGGCTGCGCGCCACGCCGCAGGCTGCGAGCCGCGCGCTGGCTACGTGCCACGCCGCAGGCCGCGCCGCAGGCCGTCACGCAAGGGGCGACGAGCAGGCAGCGATGGCCGCCACGCAGGGGCAAGCTTCGCCGGGGATCGAGCACCAGCCGTGCGTTCACGGTGACCATCGACGGCGGGACGAGCTTGGCGCGATGGAACTCTAGACGCAGGAGCAGGGGCAGTTGCGAGCATCAAGGAGAGGAAAAATGGTGTTGCGCATCATGGGGAAGCAGGGAGAGAAGTTGGGGGAGAGAGAGATGGTAGGGGAAGATGAACAGGGGCTCTGGCGGCGCTCAGGAGCGCCCGAGCACGCGCCGCGGGGCTGCAGCGTGTGGCTGGGCCGAGCAGGCGAGGGTGCGGGGCTGGGCCGGCGGAGGGGCGCTGGGCCGGCGGGTCGCCGGGCCGCGCGCTCGATTGGGCTGCGCAGGGAGGAGCCATGGCGCTGGGCCGGCGAGGTGGGCTGAGGGAGGCTTCTTTTCCTTTTGTTTTTCTTCATTTTCTATTTCTTCTCTTTTCTATTGTCCTACTATCAAATTTTATTTACAATAAATGAGCTACATATTAAATGGATACACACCAAAGCAAAACATCACACAAAAACAAATATATATTTCCGCACGATGCATCAATCATTATTCCTTTAGGGTTTTATTTTGCTAGACTTATAAATATATAAAACAAAATAACTCCCCACTATTTAGGAAAAAGAAAAGAAAAATTAAGGAAAAGAGAGGGTAACACCTGAATTTGGTGGATACTCGAAAAGAAATTTTTATACCCCCAAATTCAGGGTGTTACAGGAAATCTCCGGCCGGGTGGCGGAGTGCACCCGCCCTAAATCCTAAGATGAGGAGGGGCCTAAGCGTTTTGCCTGTTATGCGAGATAGATGGACGAACATAAGAACACGCGAGGGTTTAGAGTGGTTCGGGCCGCCGGAGCATAATACCCTACTCCACTGTATGTTGGATTGCTGTGGAAGCTTGAGAGTCTGAGTGAACTTGTGTTGTAACGTCGTATGCCTCCCCTTTTATAGCTGAAGGGGGGCATGCACAAAGGTACTGAGCCCCGACATGTGGACCTAGGGACAAAATGTATATAGCACTTCTAGCTACTAATGTTTGCTGCTGGGCAATCTTCATGTGCCTTGACACCCGAGACCTGCGTATCCTCGGCGTGCCGGGGAAGCTTCTTGTATAAGGGACGATATTCATAGTGCGCCGCATAGCACGAGCGCACTGTTTGGTGATAGACCTGATAGGCGCACCGCCTGCAAGGTTACCCTGACGTCGTCTGCCAGCAGAGTGGATAGGACGCATTAAATGCTGAGAGGGCACATCGTCTGTTAGCGTGGTGGCAGGCGGCACATCCTCTCTGTATTAAATGCAGAGACTGCACGGCTTTAGGGGCCTTACGTCAGGCTCCGCCCGTTGGCTTATGTCACGGGCCACAAGCCACGCGGCAGCTGCGGGTCTCCGCCTGAGCGGGGAGCGTAGGGCAAGGCCTAGACATGTGTCAGCGCCGGACCCTTACTCATGCCGAGGTTCCCCCCATCCCGGGTCCTTGTTGTGGTCTGGACCTTACTCGGAGGAACCTGGGGCCCAACGGAGGGACCCGGCATACCTTCTTGGGAGTTCCGGACTGTAATCAAAGGCTCGGGCTGTGCGTACAGGGGTCCGGTGTTCCTCCGCAGGGGTCCGGACCCGATAATGCACCCTAGGGTGTATTATCTTTCCTTGCCACGTGGTACCCCTGAACCTTCCCATGTGGTGGGGTCGGGGTACCGTTCTCTGCGCGGTGTCTTTATACTGTAGTAGTGGGTACCCCTGATTCGGGGTACCGACAGTGACCCATGAGATTAAGGAAGAAGGCTCACTCAGTCTAAGTGACCGTTTGAGAGAGGGAAAGGGTTTAAATAGACTGGGTCTTTGTGACCTCCTCAACGGGGACTAGGTTCTTTAGAACCGAACCTCGGTAAAACAAATCATCGTGTTCACTCGCCTTATATCTTGGTTGATTTGTTTTCTCTTTCTTTTCGACTTGAATTTAATTCTAATGCTAACCCCCGACCTTAGTGTGTGGTTAAGTTTATAAATTTCAGGTTTCGCCTATTCACCCCCCCTCCCCCTCTAGGGGACTTTCAATTGGTATCAGAGCCCGGTGCTTCATTAGAGTCTAACAACTCGAAGTGATGTCGGGAGAACACGCCAAGAGGGAGATAATGACCGGCGACAAGTCCGCAAGCTCGGGGAGGACTCTCTCAAGGGAGTCCGACAACAAAAAGGAGGAATCCGCTTCCTCCATCAAGTCGCATCAGAAAGGTGACAAAAAGAAGAAGATGAAAAAGGTGGTCTACTACGAGATCGACTCTTCGTCACCTTCCACATCAAGCTCTGAGTCATCTGTCGCTTCTAAGCGCCATGAGCGCAAGAAGTATAGTAAATGCCTCTTTGCTATCTCCGTATTTCAAAGCACGCTCCATTACTTTCTGTTCTGCTAGGCAAACCACCATATTTTGATGGTGAATATTATTGTATGTGGAGTGATAAAATAAGGCATCATCTAACCTCACTCCACGAAAGCATATGTGACATAGTTGAATTTGGAGCGCAGGTACCACAGGTGGGGGACAAAAACAATGACTCGGACGAGGCCGCTCAAATTAGGCACTTTAACTCTCAAGCCATGTCGATACTCCTCGCCTCCTTGTGTCGAGAAGAGTATAATAAGGTGCAAGGGTTAAAGAGCGCCAAAGAAATTTGGGACGTCCTCAAGACCGCGCACGAAGGAGATGAGGTGACCAAGATCACCAAGCGAGAGACGATCGAGGGAGAGCTCGGTCGATTCGTCCTCAACAAAGGAGAAGAGCCGCAAGCCATGTACAACCGGCTCAAGACGATGGTGTAATACCCAAAATGTATACAGTGATACTATATTGGACCTCCTTATTTTATGTGCCTCATTCGCATCATAAAAAAAGAGCATAAATTTAGAGGTGAATTAAAACAAATGATAAAAAATATGCATCATGTTGGAGTTATATGTTTGTGCATTAAATAAAAATAATAATGATAATAATAATAAGATAATAAATACTAGAAGTTGAATTAAACCCTAAATTTGAAAGTAGGGTTTTAAAAATAAGAAAGAGAGAAAGGTGATATAAATAATATATATAAATATATTCCAAAAATTGGTATTTTTAACTTCACAAAAATCATAGAGAATGAATGTGGCACAAATTAGAATTCAAACTAAACTTAGAAAAGAAGAAAATAGAAAGAAAAGATAAAAAGAATAAAGAATAAAAGCTTCTTGGGCCTCAGTACTCCAATTCAGCCCACTGAAGGAAACCAATCGTGCGGCCCAAGACTCCCTTCACACGCGCGGCCCGCCGGGCACTGCCATGTCGGGCCTGCGCGCCAGATGCCACGAACCCGCGCGCAACTACCACCGCGGATCCTTCACGCACGTGCACTCCTATCTTCTCACTGTTTTCGTGGGCCTGGCTCGTCAGTCTTTCCCCGCGCGCGCGCCCTGGAATATGCGGACGCTGTCATGTGGGCCCGGTTTGCCGGGGGCAGGAAGCCACCTTCCCTCTGTTGGTGGCCACGGACGGTGCGGACTCCGTGGGCGTCGTATCTCAACCACTACCGTGGGATCCTCGGAAGACCTGGACTTCATGGATAAAAGCGGGGTCATCGTCCTTATTCCTCCACCCGCAAGCCACTCCGCGTCGCGACGACTACCGCATCCGCAGAGAGTTGAGAAAGAGGGAGGAGAGAGAACATGCATGCGCATCAACGTGATCTTCTGCCGCATTCAGTTCGGGGGGGGTCGAGAAGGAGTCCGGGCGCGGCGTGGTTTCCTGGTGCGGCGGCGGAGATAACTGAGTGTCTCAACGTCGGGAATCTCCGAGGCTTCCATCGTGGGGCAGATTTTGGACCGGCGCGCCGAGCTCGCCTTTGTCTCCACGGGAGGTATTTTACATCTCTCTAGAAGCATGAGTGAAATCCACGGTAGCGTGTGTAGTCAGGTGGGCAGTTGTGGTCGCTGGATGAGTTTCTGATGGGCAGAGATGGCGCCGTCGCAGCTCACTCGACGCCGGCATCCAAAGGAGGAAGACGACACTAGAGCCATAGATTTTGTGATGACCGGTTAGGATTAGAAGATGAGTTGGGAGAAAGATAGCCGTTAGATGGTAGCTGCGTGGTGCAGATTTAATCGTAGATGCCCCCTCGACGGATCAATCTGAACCGTAGGTTTAATCGGACGGCTCGGAGTGTAGGAAAAGTTCATAAAATCTGGACCCTAGATCTTGAAACAAACGGTTGATGCTGTGTACCGCGTCGTGGGCGACCAAATCTAATCGGGGCCGTGGGGTTTTAATCCTACGGCTGTCGACACCGTGTACCCCTTCGCTAGGACGATTTTGTTAAGAAGCCCCTGCAAAATATAGAAACCAACCCGCCATCCTTGGTGACTGCTGCCTGAGTCTTAGAAAACTTCGGTTTAGACCCCTGCGTTTACCAGAATTCGAGGCCCAGTCCAGAGGATAATAAAAACCGAAAAATGAATATGGAAATGGGTTTTTAGTACAAAATAAATTCTAGGAACTTGGAAAATTCATATCTAATTCATTTTTAATCCAAATTGATCCATTCCAATTTCTAAAATTTTGTAATATTAATATCTGTCACCTAGAGTCTCTGTTTTAACATGAAAATAGTAAGAAAAGTCATTTCTCATTTAATTCCATTTCAAGCACATAAAACCTTGGAAAAATCATAACTTAAAATCTATAACTCCAAATTTAATGATTCCAGTTCCTATGACCTTATTTTAATGTGTAGATTTTTATTGTATATTTTATTTACCTATTTGGTGTGATGTTAATTTTTTGCTATACTATGTATGTATTGTGTTGATGCGAGTAGACGAGCAAGCCACTGTGGATTCTGAGGTTCAGCAAGTAGAAGTTGCTGAGCAGGAGCTCATTGAAGGCAAGTTGTGCCCTTGATCACTTACTTTTTCCCAGCCATGTTCTTATTAGTTATAATGATCTGCATAGGTCAATTTTGATGGAATCCAATTACCCCAGTTTTGGTTGTCTTTATACCTTGATTACCACTGCAATATTTTTTGGGTAGTACCTGCTATTGCTTTATGTGGATTTGGGTATGGAGATACACTATTCATGATTACACTTTTATTATCTTTTTGTTATTACTGTTAGTGTTAAGATCATTATGTTAATGGGAACATGGAGCGACCACCCGGGAAAACAGTGCTACCACAAGGGTTTAATGGGACGCCCTTGGCTGATTAACTAGGAAAGCTAGTGGATGACTTCCTTGCCCGAAAGGGGCAAGGGCAGTCGGGGAGTGGTTAGTGTAGGGAGGTCCTTGGGTTGATTTTGCTGCGATGGCGGTCAGGCGAGGGATTCCTGCACTGGAGCTTCCTATAAACTATAGCAGGATTTCTGAAGCTAGTGGAACTTTGTAAATGCATCGTAGTGTTACACTGCCTCGCCTCCTCGATAGAGGTGTATGGGATTGGCCGTCTCTTGGCAGATGGGTAACATGACTTGTGGGTAAAGATGTGCAACCTCTGCAGAGTGTAAAACTGGTATACTAGCCGTGCTCACGGTCATGAGCAGCTCGGACCCTCACATGATTAATCTATGGAATTAAAACTTAATTTGTCATTTTGCATCGCATTGGGATTATTTTATTACTTTTCTTTATTATTATTAAGGTTTGGTATTTACTTACACTTAGTAATTGCTAATAAAATTTTGACCAACTTATAAAAGCAATGCTCAGCTTCAGCCTTTATTTTGTTGATCAGCCTTACACTTCACATGAACTCCCACCTTTGGTGAGTTCATGCACATTATTCCCCACAACTTGTTGAGCTATGATCGTATGTGAGCTCACTCTTGCTGTCTCACACCCCCCACACAGGAGAAGAACAGGTGGTCGAAGAGGAGCCGCCAAACACTAAGGCATTCGACTTGATCTAGGTGGCGTCTCCAAGTCAACTTTATGGCGTCAGGAAATAATATTTAGTTCGCTTTATTTTAGCATTTATTTTTGTAAGACTTTCGCTATGTAATAAGTACATTTATGATATTTATGACATTTATCTCTATGCACTCTATTATTATATGTGTTGTCTTCTCTGGCGCATATATGAGATGCACCCAGCTTTGTTCCTTAAACCGGGTGTGACAGAAGTGGTATCAGAGGAAATGTTGACTGTAGGACGAAACCTAGATAGAAATGGAAAAAACCCTTACCTACTTACCTTATTTTGATTCCTTCTATACTTACCTTACTCTGATTCTCTCTATACTTACCTTGATCCTGTCTCACCTTCTACTGTTCCACTCTGATCATTCTTACCTTTTCTATTCTAAGACAAGATGGATTTCACACCTTGGAATCCTACACCTATGATATTTTAAGAGATAGGGAACCTAAGACAAAATTTAAAATTATTCTCTTTATGAAAAATGTTGGGTGATTGTTCTGATGATCAATGCTTGATTTGCTTCTTCGATTGATTGAAATAGTATAGACGGACATCTTAGCATGTACCACCATAAGGTAATGAATTAGCTTTAGTAGGTAAAACATTAATCTGCTTAGCTAATAAATCCCCCAAAGTAACATGAATTCGTAACTACCTACCTTGTCTACTATTCTTTCTTACCATATGTTTCTAACTCAGATGGTCAATACCAGGAAGGGTGGTGGAATTGATCTACCTCCCAATCGACACACTCGATGGATATATAGACAACCCCAACCACAACTAGCAGAGATGGATCCTCCATCGCCGCCTCCACCAGTCGGAGCTGACCCAATGGTTGCAGCTCAGATGAGGATGATGCAACAAATGGCTGACACCATGGCAGATATGCGTGCACAGATGCAGTAGGAACGCCAGGAGATGCGTCAGGAAAGAGAAGAGATACGCCAGGAGCTGCGTCAGGAGAGAGAGGAGATATGCCAGGAAAGGAGGGCGCAACAGCAACAACAACAGCAACAGCAGCAAATACCACTGCCACCACCACCACCTCCACTTCCACCCCGGGACAAGCACCGAGAATTTATGAGCCACAAGCCCCCTACCTTCGCCAGTTCGCCAGATCCACTAGATGCTGATGATTAGCTGAAATCTATTGAGAAGATGCTCAACATCACCCAATGCTCTGACCGGGAGAAAGTTCTTTATGCTTCTAGTCGCCTGACTGGTCATGCTGCTGACTAGTAGGATTCTTATGTTGCTGCTCATGATGCTGCTGACAGTATTACTTGGGTGGAATTCACAACTCAGTTCAGAAACTACCACATTCCTGCTGGTTTGATGAAGATAAAGAAGAAAGAGTTTCTGTCATTGAAGCAAGGCAACATGTCTGTTAGCGAGTACAGAGATAAATTCATTCAGTTGTCCAGATATTCTCCAGACGAGGTGGCATATGATGAAAGGAAGCAAGAGCACTTCACAGAAGGACTTAATGGGCCATTACAGTATGCTTTGGTTGCTCACACATTTTCATCATTTCAGAGGCTGCTAGATAAGGCTCTTGCTATTAAACACAAGCGTGTTCAACTGGGAGACTTGAAGAGGAAGGCTATCTCACAGGGACAGGGTAGCAGCAGTGTTCGTCCTCGCTACGTTCCGCCACAGGGTACACCGACTCGTCCAGGGGGAGGACCACGCCCAGTTCAGTACGCTCCATAGGGGTCTCCACGGATACCTCCCACTCATCAGGCTGCCCCCACTAGCACCCCGGCGAGGCCTACAGGACAAAAGACTGGCCCTACATGCTTCAAGTGCAGTCAGGTTGGGCACTATGCTAATGCTTGTCCGGTGGGTAATTCTGGTACACTAGCTCAGAACAAGCAATAGACTCCTAGTAAGGGATATTCTATTGCCAGGGTTAATCAAGTCAGCGTTGATGCTACTCCTGATGGTGCTGACATCGTACTTGGTATGTTTTACGTTAATGCAATTCCTGCAACCATATTATTTGATTCTGGTGCTACACATTCATTTATGTCTGCTCGATATGCTCATACAAATGAGATACTGAAAGTTGCCTAGAGGGGGGTGAATAGGCGGAATCTGAAAATTATAAACTTAAGCACAACTACAAGCCGGGGTTAGCGTTAGAAATATAGACGAGTCCGAAAGAGAGGGCAAAAACAAATCACAAGCAAATAAAGAGTGTGACTCAGTGATTTGTTTTACCGAGGTTCGGTTCTTGCAAACCTACTCCCCGTTAAGGTGGTCACAAAGACCGGGTCTCTTTCAACCTTTTCCCTCTCTCAAACGGTCACCTAGACCGTGTGAGCTTCTCTTCTCAATCAATCGGGACACTAAGTCCCAACAAGGACCACCACACAATTGGTGTCTCTTGCCTTGATTACAATTGAGTTGGAAACAAGAAAGAAAGAAGAAGAAAAGCGATCCAAGCGCAAGAACTCAAATGAGCACAAATGTCTCTCTCTAGTCACTATTTGATTGGAATGAACTTTGGACTTGGGAGAGGATTTGATCTCTTTGTTTGTGTCTTGGAGTGAAGTCTAGAGCTCTTGTATTGAATGCAAATGGCTGAAACTTGGATGCCTTGAAGTGTTGGTGGTTGGGGGTATTTATAGCCCCAACCACCAAAGTGGTCGTTGGGAGGGGCTGCTGTCGTATGGCGCACCGGACAGTCCGGTGCGCCAGCCACGTCACCCAACCGTTAGGGTTCGACCGTTGGAGCTCTGACAAGTGGGGCCACTGGACTGTTCGGTGGTGCACCGGACAGGTCCTATTCACTGTCTGGTGTGCCTTCTGTGCCTGCTCTGACTTCTGCGCACGCAGGCGCGCACTGTTTACTTTCACTGTTCATTTGCAGACGACCGTTGGCGCGAAGTAGCCGTTGCTCCGCTGGCACACCGGACAGTCCGGTGAATTATAGCGGAGTGGCTCCCCAAATTCCCGAAGCTCGCAAGTTTGAGTTGATCCTCCCTGGTGCACCGGACACTGTCCGGTGGCACACCGGACAGTCCGGTGCGCCAGACCAGGGTGCACTTTGGTTGTCTTTTGCTCTTTTTATTTGAACCCTTTCTTGGACTTTATATATTGTTTGTGTTGAACCTTTGGCACCTGTAGAACTCATGATCTAGAGCAAACTAGTTAGTCCAATAATTTGTGTTGGGCAATTCAACCACCAAAATTCATTTAGGAAAAGGTTTGACCCTATTTCCCTTTCAATCTCCCCCTTTTTGGTGGTTGATGCCAACACAAACCAAAGCAAATATAAAAGTGCAGAATTGAACTAGTTTGCATAAGGTAAGTGCAAAGGTTGCTTGGAATGAAACCAATAATTATTTCTACTAGATATGCATGGATGTTTTCTTCTTAATTAAAATTTTGGACCATGCTTGCACCACTAGTTTTGTTTTTACAAATTCTTTGTAAAATTCTTTTCAAAACATTTTGCAAATAGTCAAAGGTATATGAATAAGATTGAAAGAAGCATTTTCAAGATTTGAAATTTCTCCCCCTGTTTCAAATGCTTTTCCTTTGACTTAAACAAAACTCCCCCTGAATAAAATTCTCCTCTTAGTGTTCAAGAGGGTTTTACAAATTTTTGAAGATACTAGAATTTTCTCCCCCTTTTGAACACAATAAGATACCAATTTGAAAACTTCATTTTTAAAATTCGGTGGTGGTGCGGTCCTTTTGCTTTGGGCTAATACTTTCTCCCCCTTTGGCATGAATCGCCAAAAACGGATACTTGTGAGTGAAATATAAGCCCTTTAACTTTCTCCCCAATGGCAAACAAATAGATATGAGTGAAGATTATACCAAAGCGGAGAACGATGCGGAATACCGGCAAATACCAATGGAGTTGAGTGGAAGCGCCTTCTTTGCCGAATACTCTATTTCCCTTTCAATTCTATGACTAAGAATAAGATTACACTTGAAAACACATTAGTCATAGACATAAAAGAGATATGATCAAAGGTATATAAATAAGCTATGTGTGCAAAGAATCAATCAAAATTCCTAGAATCAAGAATATTTAGCTCATTCCTATGTTTGGTAAAAGTTTTCTCATCTAAAGGCTTGGTAAAGATATTGGCCAATTGATCTTTGGTGTTTATGTAGGCTATCTCGATATCCCCCCTTTGTTGGTGATCTCTCAAAAAGTGATACCGAATGGCTATGTGCTTAGTGCGGCTGTGTTCAATGGGATTATCCGCCATGCGGATAGCACTCTCATTACCACATAGGAGAGGGACTTTGCTAAATTTGTAGCCGTAGTCCCTAAGGGTTTGCCTCATCCAAAGCAATTGCGCGCAACAATGGCCTGCGGCAATATACTCGGCTTCGGCGGTAGAAAGAGCTACTGAGTTTTGTTTCTTTGAAGCCCAAGACACCAGGGATCTCCCCAAAAACTGACAAGTCCCTGATGTGCTCTTCCTATCAATTTTACACCCTGCCCAATCAGCATCGGAATATCCTAGTAAATCAAATGAGGATCCCTTGGGGTACCAAAGACCAAACATAGGTGTTTGAACTAAATTTCTCAAGATTCTCTTCATGGCCCTAAGGTGAACTTCCTTAGGATCGGCTTGGAATCTTGCACACATGCATACAGAAAGCATAATATCTGGTCGAGATGCACATAAATAGAGTAAGGATCCTATCATCGACCGGTATACCTTTTGATCTACGGATTTACCTCCCCGTGTCGAGGTCGAGATGCCCATTGGTTCCCATGGGTGTCTTGATGGGCTTGGCATCCTTCATTCCAAACTTGGTGAGTATGTCTTGAATGTACTTCGTTTGGCTAATGAAGGTGCCCTCTTGGAGTTGCTTCACTTGAAATCCTAGAAAAGACTTCAACTCCCCCATCATTGACATCTTGAATTTTTGAATCATGATCCTACTAAACTCTTCACAAATAGATTTGTTAGTAGACCCAAATATGATATCATCAACATAAATTTGGCATATGAACAAATCATTTTCAATTGTTTTAGTAAAGAGAGTAGGATCGGTTTTGCCGACTTTGAAGCCATTAGTGACAAGAAAATCTCTTAGGCACTCATACCATGCTCTTGGGGCTTGCTTAAGCCCATAAAGCGCCTTAGAGAGTTTATATACATGGTTAGGATACTCACTATCTTCAAAGCCGGGAGGTTGCTCAACATAGACCTCTTCCTTGATTGGTCCATTGAGGAAGGCACTCTTCACGTCCATTTGGTAAAGCTTAAAGCCATGGTAAGTAGCATAGGCAAGTAATATGCGAATTGATTCAAGCCTAGCTACGGGTGCATAGGTTTCACCAAAATCCAAACCTTCGACTTGTGAATACCCCTTGGCCACAAGTCGGGCTTTGTTCCTTGTCACCACACCATGCTCATCTTGTTTGTTGCGGAAGACCCACTTGGTTCCTACAACATTTTGGTTAGGACGTGGAACTAAATGCCATACCTCATTCCTCGTGAAGTTGTTGAGCTCCTCTTGCATCGCCAACACCCCATCCGAACCTTGAAGTGCTTCCTCTACCCTGTGTGGCTCAATAGAGGAAACAAAAGAGTAGTGTTCACAAAAATGAGCAACACGAGATCGAGTGGTTACCCCCTTATGAATGTCTCCTAGGATGGTGTTCACGGGGTGATCTCGTTGGATTGCTTGGTGGACTCTTGGTGTGGCGGTCTTGCATCTTGTTCATCTTCCTTGTCTTGATTATGGGCATCTCCCCCTTGATCATTGCCCTCCTCTTGAGGTGGCTCATCTTCTTGATCTTCTCCTTCATCAACTTGAGCCTCATCCTCATCTTGGGTTGGTGGAGATGCTTGCATGGAGGAAGATGGTTGATCTTGTGCTTGTGGAGGCTCTTCGGATTCCTTAGGACACACATCCCCAATGGACATGTTCCTTAGCACGACGCATGGAGCCTCTTCATCATCTAGCTCATCAAGATCAACTTGCTCTACTTGAGAGCCGTTAGTTTCATCAAACACAATGTCACAAGAGACTTCAACTAGTCCAGTGGACTTGTTAAAGACTCTATATGCCCTTGTGTTTGAGTCATAACCAAGCAAAAAGCCTTCTACAGCCTTAGGAGCAAATTTAGATTTTCTACCTCTTTTAACAAGAATAAAGCATTTGCTACCAAAGACTCTAAAATATGAAACATTAGGCTTTTTACCGGTGAGGAGTTCATATGATGTCTTCTTGAGGATTCGGTGTAGATATAATCGGTTGATGGCGTAGCAAGCGGTGTTGACCGCCTCGGCCCAAAACCGATCCGAAGTCTTGTATTCATCAAGCATGGTCCTTGCCATGTCCAATAGAGTTCGATTCTTCCTCTCCACTACACCATTTTGTTGTGGTGTGTAGGGAGAAGAGAACTCATGCTTGATGCCCTCCTCTTCAAGAAAGCCTTTGATTTGTGAGTTCTTGAACTCCGTTCCGTTGTCGCTTCTTATTTTCTTGATCCTCAAGCCGAACTCATTTTGAGCCCATCTCAAGAATCCTTTCAAAGTATCTTGGGTTTGAAATTTTTCCTGTAAAAAGAATACCCAAGTGAAGCGAGAATAATCATCCACAATAACTAGACAGTACTTACTCCCGCCGATGCTTATGTAAGCTATTGGGCCGAATAGGTCCATGTGGAGGAGCTCGAGTGGCCTATCAGTCGTCATGATGTTCTTGTGTGAATGATGAACACCAACTTGCTTCCCTGCTTGGCATGCGCTACAAATCCTGTTTTTCTCAAAATGAACATTTGTTAGTCCCAAAATGTGTTCTCACTTTAGAAGCTTATGAAGATTCTTCATCCCAACGTGGGCTAGTCGGCGGTGCCAGAGCCAACCCATGTTAGTCTTAGCAATTAAGCAAGTGTCGAGTTTAGCTCTATTGAAATCAACGAAGTATAGCTGACCTGTGGGGGATAGATATCCCCCGGGTCCACTAAAGAGTAAAAGACCTCACGAAAGGCCCAAGGGCCCAATAAATCATAAGGTCATTCTTTCGTGGGCCTGGGGAGAGACAACCAGCAGAGCAGATCGACATGAGGCCGGATTGATGTAAACCCGGACGACCCACGACGTCGAGCGAGTGACCACAACAGAGATCCGACTTTCCCGCGCTGGAGCCCCCATGCAACGGAGCCATGCGAGGATAAGTCGGCGAGGGTTACGCAGAGATAAACTCAAGAGGTTCACTATCTTTTAGCTACTCGTTGTTATCATATCCACATGTATTGCCCCACGGTCGAATATATAAGGCCTAGGGGGCACCCCTTCAGATCGATCGACCCTATTACTTAGCCATCCACGTCAACTCTCTGTATTCTCAATCCAGAGAGCTCTCTTGTAACCACATTCACCAAGCATACTCACCAGGACGTAGGGTGTTACGCATCTCTAAGCGGCCCGAACCTGTAAACCTTGTCTACTGTTCCTCGTGCAATCGGCACGAACCATTTTGCTACAGTTGTCGACACCGTCCTACTCCTAAAAACACCTTGAGGGGCAACCCCGGGTGTGCGGTCGGACCCAAAACACCGACAGCTGGCGCGCCAGGTAGGGGGTGTGTCGACGATCCAAGCTAGCTCAATGGCCGTCACCTTCTACAGCAAGATCACCCTGCGTCCCGGATCCGTATTCTGCTTCGGAACAATCTCATCCATAGCGGATGAAGAGGGAACTCTACACCGCATTGCAGATCCGCTGGAAAAGAAGTCTCCTCCAACAAACTCCGAAAATGCCGGAGAAGCGCAACCTCTAGCTCTCCGGAAAAAGATCGTCTCCGGAAAATCGAGAACCGAGGGCCCGCTGACCCGGAGAACTCCACTGTCTACTTCCCCGACAAAAGAATGGACACAGATCGCGAGGAAGAAGGAGACCAAGGGAAAGCAAGTCGTTCTTTCCGTTCCTCCGCCCTCAAAGGAGAACGGAAAGAAAGTCGCCGCGACGACAGTACCATTCTACCCCGACGTCCTCTTCATCGGGAGAGTGGAGTCGCTTACCGTCTCCGACGACGAGCCGACCGCACCCGGAGAAGAACCGCCTCAACGAGAATCCCGCCGGCGGAGGAACCGGCGCAGGAACATTCGACGACATCACGCGGCCGGAGAACGGGATCCGGAGCAGCCTATCTCGCGAGACGAGGTCTCGGAGATAGGAGAGACTCCAGAAGGACGCGTCTTCAGGGAACGAAGAAACTCCCGACGACGTGACCGTCGAAGAGCTCAGGAACAAGCCGAGCAAGATGCAAGGCAACGCCGGGAGAATCCATTCTTCGGGCGCAACCTGAATCTCGACTTCGCCCGAGCTATGAACACGCCGAGCGAGGTCGGAGGGGTACTAGCTCGGATAGCTGATGGACTTCCTCGGACTCCCGACGCTGAGGGCTATCGACGCCTGCTCACCCAGGCGGCCAACCATCTTCTACCTCTTGCTCACCCGCCGAATGATTTGCGGCACGCCATCAACAGTCGCCGGGACGCGCGGAGTTCTATCAACGCTTCGCGCGAACGACGACATGAGAATGAGATACGCCGCTGGGAGGAATACGACAGGGATCATGGCATCCCCACTCGGAGCCAAGCCACCGGAACCGAATCAACGATGGCCTCGACTGGTGGAACTGCCCGGGGACGGTCGAGGAACCACGACAACTACTCTCCTCCCCGGGACAGACATCATCACCGACGATAGGAGGACACCTGCGAAGTGTCAGCCCTCACTCCACGCCTTAGGGCCATTCAATGGCCCCCAAACTTCAAGGTATCCAATGTCGATAAATATGAACCTAAGCAAGATCTAGGGGGTTGGCTAGCCGTCTACACCACCGCTGCTCGAGCTGCCGGGGCGTCCGAAGACGTGATGACCGCGTACTTACCCATTGTCCTTGGGCAAGACGCGCTGCAATGGCTGCGACATCTACCCCGACATTGCATCGACGACTGGGGCAACTTCAGTCGACGCTTCACCGCCAACTTCCAATCCCTCTCCGACAAGCCGCGCAACCGTGGGACCTCAAATCCATCAAGCGCCAGGGGGACGAGACTCTCCGGTCGTACCTCAAAAGGTTTCAGACCATGAGAAATCGTATCCCCGAGGTCACGGAGGCGGCCGTGGTCGAGGATTTCTACAGAGGATCCAATGACTCGGTTTTCGTCCGAGCCATACTACAGAAGGCGCCGACTACCTCCGAGGAGCTGTTCCGGGAAGCCGACCTCTACATCACCGCCGACGAGCGGGCCCAGGACCTCATTGGAGGAGCAAAGCCCGCACCGGCAGCACCACTACGCGACGCGAACCAGCAACCCGACAAACGATGGGAGAAGAGGCCTCGCGAAGAAGTACACGCCGCCGGACCACCTGCCTCTCGCGCCCGAGGAGGACCTCGTGGAGGCGAACGCACGCTGGACGACATCCTCGACGCCCAGTGCCCGTACCACAAGGGCATGCGCCACACTCTCCGTAATTGCCGGGACTTCAAGCATTCCGTCGGACACGGCCGACCCTTCCAACCTCTACCTCCTCCTCCGCCGAGGGGAGGACCAGATGAACCACGACGACTCCATCAGCAGGAGGAGGGAGGAGGAGGAGGAGCTTTCCCACACGTTGTGTAATATCCCAAAAAAAAATGTTGACCAAAAGTTAATCTCTGGTGCGTGGATGAGGTAAAGGGTTGTGGGCCATTGGATGCAAAGATAGAAGTCATCTGAGGCGTCGTTTCTTTCTCCCACAAAAACCCTAGGTGGCCACCCTTTTTTTTCCCTTCACCCCCCCTCTTGGCCGCCACCCCTTTTCTCCCCCTTGGCTGGACGCCCCCTCCCCCTATGGAAGCCATCCTCCATTGCTTCCTCCCCCAAGATCTCCCCCTACGCAGCAAGGATCGAGAAAAGGAGGGGCACGTTGAATTGAAGAGGAAGAGAGGATCAAGGAGATGTTCTTCCCCATCTCTTCTTGAAGATTTCTTGGGGAAACCCTAGGTATGGATGAGATCCTTGTTCCTCCCTGTAATTATAGGCTTTTGGAGGTTGTGGATCATGGGAATTAAAGGATTAGAGGTTGGATTTGATGTGGGGTTAGGTTTTGATCTCGAATTTAGTTTTCTGCAGAATGGCAGATTCGACAGTTTCTGTTCATGCCAGTTTTCCGTGGTCTTAGTGGCCTCAAAAAAATGAAAAGTCTATGTATGAGTCGTAGATAATTTGTAGATCTTTCCGTGGCCGCGAAGAACACCTCAATCGGACATCCGACCAGAAAGTTATTGCAGTTTTACTATAGCAGTTTTTCAGTCTCATAATTCTGTGCAGAATCTGTTCTCTTAAGATTTAGGCAATTTTATCAACAGAATTAAACTGTGGGTTGGTAAAAGAAGTTGTAGATAATTTCATAAGCTTTCCAGATTGTTAAAGAGTGCAGTCATATGATTTGTGAAACTCCAGTTATGTTTGTTTTACTGTGGCTGTTCCTGTTTACCTGACAAAAATGAGTGGGTCTGTTCACTGGTGGGTTTCATCTAGTAAATGGCCGAATTGGCTCTTCCAACTATGGAGACTTTTGTAGAGGGATAAAAGTTCTTACTTCCAGAAGAATTACATAATTTTTGGTTCAGTAGTTTGGGAGATATCGAATTTTAAAGTTAACCATACTGCTGTCTAAAACAGATTCAGTCAGTTATCTTGTCAGATGTTTTAGAACTTGTAGATGGCAGAATTTAATTATCTATTGAATACTGAAGTTGTAGAGTATTTTGTGTAGATACTCCTAGAGTATTTGTTTGATATCACCGCTGTTTTAATTTTAAAGATACAAAATTAACAAACAGCGTTGCTGCTGTATGGCATGTGGTTCAGGGTGGGAGTTTTTCCACTGGGTCTTGGTTTCAAGTGTAGGAGTGTTTTGTTGATTGATGGCAAATGTTTGTGAAATATTTGTACTAAGTTTTATGCCCACTAGCAGGTGGCTACACTCCAGATCATGTCTAGTACATTTCTTCTTCTTCGATGAAGGCAAGTGAATGTAGCGGTGGTTGCTTCCGTTCTGACCTGTTATTTCTATTGCCTACACTCTAATATTCAGAAGTATCAGATTCTTTCATAATTGGACTCTATGGTGATGCTTTACTTGCTTGCATTATACTGATGCTCAATCATATATTGGTGATGATTATGATTTGAGTATGACTCATGAGATTAATTCACACCCCTGAAGGTAAATGAAGTATTATTTGAGGTTGGTATTGTATCTGAAGGTAAATGAAGTATTATTTGAGGTTTGTGTTGTATCTGAAGGAAGTGAAGTTTATTGATAAATGTAGCATGCCATATACATTGCATGACTCATTTGCATATGAAGTTTTGTCGTGACCTATGGTCCGACCGTACCGGTACAACTTAGCATCGTACGTTGCCCGAGAAGGGGTACGATGCGGCTTCATACCCTTAGAGGTATGAAGGCAGAGGACATATGCATTGCATTCATATGCATTCATTGAAGTGATATTTGCAGATGATGTGGTTTTATACCCCCAGAGGTATGAAGATAGAGTACCTACACATTGCATTCCTATGCATACATTGAAGTGATATTTGCAGGTATTGTTGACGCAGGGAAGTGTTATAGAACCTATTGTGGTTGTTCGAGGAAATGAGATGGTATTGGTTATAGTGGGACTACTGAGTTCTATATCTACAAGCATTTCTGATTTTTAATTGTGACTCTTTTAAAATGTTGATGAATTTAATTTGTGGTTTAAATATCTCGTCAGAACAATTAGCTTGCTGAGATGTTTCATCTCACTCTTGCATTACTCAATGCAGGTGCTTGTTGCTCATCAAGGGGAGTGGGAAGTAGCAGCACATCCACCTTCACTCTCATAATAATGCTGCCCAGACACAGCCATGATTTAATTAGAAACTTCTTGTCAAAGGATGTTTGTTTTTAACTAGTCGTGCGCACTGATTAATTCAGTTCATGTTGTTATGGTTGTCTTCCCATTGCTAGCAGATTATTAATGTCTTATATGTTTTCTTATCATGATATCTATTTATACTTTGTTGCTTCCCCCGTTTATGCAATTTTCAAAGGAGATGCTGTCGAAATTTTATATATGAATGTTAGATGTGTAGTTTAGTAGCATTCTGGGGTGTTTGTGGATCCCGGGGTGTTACACGTTGACAGGGAGGTCAACGTCATCTTCGGCGGGCACGGATCGTAGGAGAACAAAAGACAGCAAAAGCTCAACGATCGCCAGATACTGGTGGCGACCACCGGCCCTCCCGCCCCATACCGGTGGTCGGAGCACCCGATCACCTTCACTCGGGCGGATCAATGGCTCAACTTCGACCATCCGGGCAAATACCCGCTTCTCGTCGATCCGGTGATCTGAGAGAGCCGGGTGAAGAAGGTGTTAGTGGACGGGGGGAGCAGCATCAACGTCACCTTCCCCCGGACACTCCAAGGCTTGGGAGTTCACCTCAAAGAGCTCCACGAGTCGGACACCCCTTTCTTCGGCATCGTGCCGACGGAAGGGGAATACCCGCTGGGCCACATCTACATGCCAGTCACCTTCGGAACTCCGGAGAACTACAGAACCGAATTCCTGAGGTTTGAAGTGGCGAACTTCGACTGCGGGTACAACGCCATCATCGGGAGGCCGGGACTGGCCAAATTCATGGCCATCCCTCATTACACGTACATGATACTGAAGATGCCAGGGCCGCGAGGAATCATAACTGTGTGCGCCGACTTCCAAGGCGCCGCAGAGTGTTTCCGAATGGCCATCCAAGCAGCCCTCACCACCAAGCCGTCGGCGGTTTCTTCGACACTGGCGAACTCTAAGCCTGAAGAGGACCTCGCAGTACCGGCGAATGAAGCTCAGGCCGTGACTTCTATGCGGCCGACTGAAGAAACCAAGAGGATCAACCTGGGGTTCGCTGATGAACGCAAGACTACCATCATCAGCTCCAGCTTGGACGACAAATAGGAAAGCGCGCTCGTCCAGTTTCTGCAAGATAACCGAGACGTATTCGCATGGCAGCCTACGGATATGCCAGGAGTCCCAAGAGAACTGGCCGAGCACAAATTGAAGGTCTACCCCCAGGCAAGGCCGATTCGGCAAAAGCTACGACGTTTCACGCCCGACAAGAGAGAGGCCATTCGTGCTGAGCTGGCCCGCTTGGTCGCGGCCGGGTTCATTAGAGAAGTGTTACATCCCGAGTGGTTAGCCAACCCTGTTCTTGTACTCAAAAAGAATAAAGTGGATTGGCGCATGTGTGTTGATTATACTGATCTCAACAAACACTGTCCGAAGGATCCCTTCGGGCTCCCAAGGATAGATCAGGTGGTGGACTCCACCGCTGGGTGTTCCGTGCTATCTTTCCTGGATTGCTATTCCGGATACCACCAGATTAGTTTGGCAAAGGAAGATGAAGAAAAAACAGCATTCATTACTCCATTTGGTGCTTTCTGTTATACCTCCATGCCGTTTGGCCTCAAAAACGCTGGAGCAACCTACCAAAGAGCCATTCAAACATGCTTAGCCGATCACTGGGGCAAGCGTGTGGAGGCCTACGTGGATGATGTGGTTATCAAAATAGAGAACTCAGAAAACTTCATCGAAGACTTACAATTGGTTTTCAACAGTCTGAGGCGGTATAGATGGAAGCTTAATCCCGAGAAATGTGTTTTCGGGGTACCGACAGGAAAGTTACTCGGGTTTATTGTCAGCAACCAGGGAATTGAGGCTAATCCGAATAAGATTGAAGCCATCATGAAGATGGAAGCACCTCGATCATAAAAGAAGGTTCAGCGACTTACTGGATGTATGGCGGCTCTGAGCAGATTTATATCCAGGCTGGGGGAGAAAGGTCTACCATTTTACAAGCTGCTCAAAAAGGTGGATAAGTTTCAATGGACTTCAGAGGCACAAGAAGCTCTAGATGCACTGTAGAAATTCTTGACAACACCACCAGTACTGAAACCACCACAACGAGCCACGTCAACCCAACCGGCTGAAGATCTGTTGCTATATATCTCTTGCACGACTCACGTGGTAAGCACCGCGTTGGTAGTCGAGCGAGCAGAAGAAGGACATGCCTACCCCGTACAACATCCTGTTTATTTCATCAGCGAAGTTCTGGGTCCATCAAAGAAAAAATATCCTCAAGTGCAGAAGCTATTATATGCAGTACTTCTGACTACCCGCAAGCTGTGTCACTACTTTGATGATCACAAAGTCATAGTAGTCACCGGCTTTCCGATAGGGGATATTCTTCACAACAAGGAAGCAATTGGCCGAATAGCTAAGTGGGCCTGTGAACTGGGGTCTCATGACATCGAATTTCGACCTCGTACTGCCATAAAATCTCAAGCATTGGTTGACTTCGTTTCAGAATGGACTGAACAACAAATACCAGAGAACCCAGAAACAGCAGAAGTATGGAAGATGTATTTTGATGGCTCACTGAAGCTGCAGGGAGCAGGAGCAGGAATTCTCTTCACCGCACCTGGAGGAGAGCACCTCAAATATGCCCTCCAGTTGCTGTTTCCAGCCTCTAACAATGCAGCCGAGTATGAAGCTTTGATCCATGGATTGAACATCGCCATATCATTGAGCATCAAGAGATTGATGGTATACGGAGACTCTCTGGTAGTCATTAGCCAGATAAACAAAGAGTGGGATTGTTCAAACGATTCGATGGGAAAATACTGTACTGCCGTCCGAAAGTTGGAAGACAAATTTGAAGGTCTGGAATTTCATCATGTAGAAAGAGATCGGAACACAGCAGCCGATGTACTATCCAAGTTAGGATCCAGTCGAACTCAGGTCCCACCTGGAGTCTTTGTGCAAGAAATACTACAGCCGAGTATCTCAATGGATCAAACAGAAGAATGCAACATCATAGATCAACCCGAATCAGACTCTGATGACTGGAGAAAGTCGATCATTAAGTATATAAAGAATGAGGAAGAACCAGACGACAAGAACTCGGCAGAGCGCATTGCCAGACAGTCAGCTCACTATACACTCATTGGGGAGACCTTGTACAGAAGGGGTGCATCAGGCGTCCTCATGAAGTGCATTCTCTCGGCCACTGGGAAGCAACTTCTGGAGGAGGTCCATGCTGGGCAATGTGGAATACATGCAGCCTCCAGAACACTAGTCGGGAAGGTCTTCAGGTCAGGATTCTATTGGCCAACAGCAAAGAATGATGCAGTCGAGTTAGTTCAGAGGTGCGAAGCTTGCCAATACTTGTCAAAACAACAACATCTGCCAGCACAGCAACTGCAAACCATACCAGTAACTTGGCCTTTCGCATGTTGGGGACTGGATATGATTGGACCTTTCAAGAAAGCTCAAGGGGGATACACTCATGTATTGGTAGCAATCGACAAATTCACTAAATGGATAGAATTCAAGCCCATCGCATCTTTAACTTCTGCTAAGGCCGTGGAATTCATACAAGACATAATATTCAGATTCGGGATACCAAACAGCATCATAACTGACTTAGGATCCAACTTAACAAGTTCAAAGTTCTTCGACTTCTGCGAGCAAAAGAGCATTCAGATCAAGTATGCGTCTGTAGCACATCCAAGGGCAAACGGGCAAGTTGAGCGAGCCAACGGGATGATACTAGAGGCACTTAGGAAAAAGGTCTTCGACAAGAATGAAAAGTTCGCAGGAAAGTGGATAAGGGAGTTGCTCTATGTCGTTTGGAGCCTAAGAACCCAACCCAGCCGAGCCCTGCATGGAAACACTCCTTTCTTCATGGTCTATGGGTCGGAGGCAGTGCTACCCGCTGATCTCAAGTTTGGGGCGCCAAGGTTGGTCTTCGAAAGCATAGCAGAAGCTGAGGCCACCAGGCTGGAGGACATTGATGTACTCGAGGAAGAACAGCTAAACGCGGTAATCCAATCAGCACGGTACCAGCAGACTCTAAGGCGCTATCACGACAAGGCTGTGCGACAACGATTCTTCTCAGTAGGAGATCTCGTCCTTCGCCGAATTCTAACGGGGGAGGGACGACACAAGTTATCACCCTTATGGGAAGGACCCTTCATGGTAGCAGAATTCACTCGACCCGGATCGTATCGCCTCACTCAGATGGATGGCACAGAAGTTGGGAACTCTTGGAACATAGAACACCTCAGGAAGTTTTATCCCTAGCTGCATTTCGAAAGCCATCGGACGACGATATACTCTGTAAAATGGAAATGTGTCATCAATAAAGAAAGGCTTCAAATATACTCAATTTGTTCACGGTTGACATGCTCCCGCTTACTTAACTCGGGGTGACCACTATGCCCTGCCAACGGAGCAATCGGCTTAAGTCGGCAACGACTTAAGGCGGTGCAACATGCTCACGCTTACTTAACTCAGGGTGACCACTATGCCCTGCCAACGGAGCAATCGGCTTAAGTCGGCAACGACTTAAGGCGGTGCAACATGCTCACGCTTACTTAACTCGGGGTGACCACTATGCCCTGCCAACGGAGCAATCGGCTTAAGTCGGCAACGACTTAAGGCGGTGCGACATGCTCACGCTTACTTAACTCGGGGTGACCACTATGCCCTGCTAACGGAGCAATCGGCTTAAGTCGGCAACGACTTAAGGCAGTGCAACATGCTCACGCTTACTTAACTCGGGGTGACCACTATGCCCTGCCAACAGAGCAATCGGCTTAAGTCGGCAACGACTTAAGGCGGTGCAACATGCTCACGCTTACTTAACTCGGGGTGACCACTATGCCCTACTAATGGAGCAATCGGCTAAAGTCAATGGCGACTTAAGCCGGTGCAACATGCTCATGCCTATGCAATCCAGGGTGACCACTACGCCCTATTAATAAAAATAAACGACTTAAGCCAGCAGCGACTTAAGGCGATCTGACGTAATTATGATTACTCATACAGGGATGACTTCTATATCCCACAAACAAATTTCATAATCATCGCGCGTCATTTCACCACTGCAAATCTACAAACTGATAAATTCTGAGACAATAAGAGAGTAATTATATCATTCGAATGCTGAACTGACATCCTCTAACAAATACCCAATCATGCTAACCGCGCGCTCAAAGCACGCAAAATGTTTCTCTATTTCGCAATGTCTTTTTCAGGAGCGACCGACGAAGAAGGGCGACTCGAGGAATCAGGGGCAGCATTCACATCAGCCCTTATGTCTTCAGGAACAACCACGCCGGGTCTCCTCATCAAGATCTGTCCCGCCCGAATAGCTTTGTCCATGGCTCTGTCGCGCTGAGCTTTGAGAGTAACAGAGGTTTCTTCGGCAACTTTAGTAGCCAGTCGAGCAGTTTCTAACTCCTGGACAATGGATTTTTTGGAAGCTCGGAGTTCTTTGATAGTAGCATCCTTTGCTGATATCAACTGCTTGAGCCGGGTTACCTCATCCATGGATTCCTGCAGCTTACAACGTTGGAGGTCTAATTCTTCCATGGTGAAGCGATGACTTCTTTCCAAGATAGTCAGCGAGTTGCTAGAGTCACGATACAACCTTTCAAGATTGTCTCTAGAAGCAGTGTTGGAACTTGCTCTCAGTTGCAAGGGGATCCAACAAGGGTGAACAGTGACGTCAACAGGGCACTCGCGCTAGATGGCAAAAGCTCTGTTAATCTGGCCTCTCAAGGGCACTGTGCAGGGGTATTTATAGGTACCTGAGTGCGCAGCGCCTTGAGCTAAGGACGTATGTGCCCTCAGCTACCTAGGTTATCCCTAGAATATTCCCATAAAGCGGGGTTACAGACCGTAATTACAGGAATGCTTTTACAAATTAGGCCCGTAACGCACGGCGGCCACGCGGGGCCCGATACAATGGGCCGGATTGCACGTGGGCCTCTGAGCTGGACGAGGCCGCACTGTGGGATGCCCTTCGTCGCCAGTCTTCGTCTGGTGCGGAAGAAGCGAAGG
This sequence comes from Zea luxurians, assembly GCA_029449295.1. NCBI lineage: Eukaryota > Viridiplantae > Streptophyta > Magnoliopsida > Poales > Poaceae > Zea > Zea luxurians. The sequence continues at coordinate 5,084,351 of JAOPSE010000090.1, forward strand.
GTGTCCCTGCCTGTTTTGTTTCTGTTAGCTCAGCTGTTGCAGCGAAGGCTTCGAGCGAAGGGTGGCGCCTTTGCCTTCGCCCCAACATTTGCCCTCCGAGGGACCAGTTCGACAAAGTCACCTGGTGTCGAAGACGTCGTTAGATGGCGGAGACGCTGCCCTCGCTCGAAGTGGTTCCGCGGGGGTTTTTGGTATGACCGTTGATTGACGGCGTACTGTTGGATTGCGGGTTTCCCGAAGAGCCGCGCCCTGTCTATAAAAGGGGGCGGTGGTCGGCGCTTTTTGAACTTCACCTTCCGCGCTCCGCGAAAACCCTAGCCGCCCTTTCCGCCGTCTTGCTGCTCGTCTGCCCGCCGTGCTCTTGTTCGCCGGAGATCTGGCTCGAGTGAAGCAGACCGCCCGCCGCCGCCGACAGTACGTAGCGATGCCGTCCTCGTCTTCTTCCGCTGCCGCTACACCGCCGGCCGTTCCCTCGCCGCCGGCCGCCGCCTCGTCTGAGGAGACGCTGAGTAGTTTAATGGCGGAGGAGTTGCGCGCCGGCGATTCTGTTGATTTTGGCGTATCGCGGATGTCGTTGGCCCGCGTGCAAGATATGCAGCGGTTGGGTTACTTCGGCGGCGGAGTTGCTTGAGTCCCGGGGACGGAGGAAGTCCCCGAACCGGAGGGCGAGTTGGTCGTTTTCGAGGCGTTCTTCGCCGCTGGACTCCGCTTGCCTGCGCACCGATTTGTTGGCGAAGTCCTGCGCAGGTTCAACGTTCAAATACATCAGCTGACACCGAATGCCATAGTGGCTCTGTCGAAGTATGTCTGGGCGACGACTTCGTACGGCGGACAGCCATCGGTGGAAGTTTTTGCGAAGTATTATTGTTTGCACTAGCAGAAGAGGATGATTGGAGGTGAAGTTGCTCAGTTTGGATCCTGCACATTCACGCCGAAGACCGGCAAAACCACGATGCAGGTAGTCGAGTTGGTTCCTTGCGCCCGCAACAAGTGGGGCAACTGGAATGAATTTTGGTTTTACGTTGCTGAGGGTACCGTCGAAGGCCATGAGGGACTCCCCGTGTCCGCGATGTGTTCTCATTTTTACTCAGCGTACCCGCCCTTTGAAGTGGCGGAGGAGGATGTGGACTGTTGGGGCCATGCTTCGTTGCGCCGAAGGTCTTACGGGAAGAAGCAGCTTCGGCTGAAGTTGTCCTCTGGAGATGACCGAAGGTTCCTTTTCATGAAGCTTCGGCATTACAAACCGACATAGAGATAGAATGACCTTTTAATCCATAAAGGTCTGAGTCAATGTTGTAAACTTTTATGAGGGGCATAATTGTAATTCGTCACAGGTTGTGTCCTGTGTCTATAAATAGATGAACAGTACCCCCGTACTGTTCACGCTGACTGGTATTCGCTCGCGCGTCACGCTTGGATTTTTGCCTTCTGTCAAACCGAAGGTAAAAATGTAATTCAATATTGTTCAAGTGCATTCATGACTATATGATTAAATGATATTGATGATGACATATGATTATTTATGTTATTTCTCATGTCTCATATGCTTCTCCTTTCATTGAAATATACTGTAATGTCGAAGGTACGTCCTTCATGACCTTCGTCTGAAGATCATTATATCCTAAGGGAGTTAATGCTCTGAAGGGCGAAGGGCATTAATCATTAACCTTTTTGTGTTGCCTTGTTCTTAATTCATAGCACTTGAGAACAAGTCCCCAACATTGGCGCCCACCTCCGGTGAACTCACTTCCACTTTTCTGAGCTGATGGCTTCGTTCAACAATCAAGCTGAAGCTGCTTCGGCTTCGAAGCTGGTGCTCCCGATAACAGGCGGTTCTTGCTTAGAGCCGGCTAACAAGAAGCAAAAGAAGGAGGCTCAGAGAAGGGTGCAGCATGTTGGAGTACAGGGACCCTTCATCAAGTCAAAATGGTCCCACATTCCAATCACTTTCTCTCAGGAAGACCTTCAGCTTAAGGATTATCCTCACAATGATGCCATGGTTATCTCTTGTGTGATCAAAGGATTTCTGGTCCACAATGTCTTAGTTGATACAGGCAGTGCAGCTGATATCATATTTGCTAAGGCCTTCAGACAAATGCAAGAGCCCGAAGACAAGGTCCATGATGCTACGCACCCTCTTTGTGGCTTCGGAGGACGGCAGATTGCAGCACTTGGGAAGATTACCATGCCAGTAACCTTCGGATTTGTTAACAACACAAGGACTGAGCAAATTGTGTTTGATATTGTTGACATGGAGTATCCTTACAATGCTATCATTGGTCGCGGTACTCTCAATGCCTTCGAAGCAATTCTTCACCCAGCTTACCTCTGCATGAAGATACCTTCGGACCAAGGGCCTATTGCTATTCATGGAAGCCAGGAAGCTGCTAGAAGGGCCGAAGGAAGCTGGACTGACTCCAAGGCAATCCATAACATAGATGGAGCTGAAGCTTGTGAACAGTACAAATTCAGAAGGGAGAAAGCAGCTTCAGCAGATCAGCCGAAGCCCATGCTCTTATGTGAGGACATAGCAGAGCAGAAGGTGCTGTTGGGCTCGCAATTATCCGAAGACCAGGAGAAAACCTTGATAAGGTTTTTGTTCAACAACAAAGATGTTTTTGCATGGTCAGCTAATGATCTCTGTGGAGTAAATCGGGATGTTATTGAACACTCGCTCAATGTTGACCCATCCTTCAGACCCCGAAAGCAGAGGCTTCGGAAAATGTCTGATGACAAGGCCGAAGGGGCTCGCAATGAAGTAAAAAGACTCCTCAGTGCAGGAGTTATCAGAGAAGTAAAGTATCCAGAATGGCTAGCTAACACTGTTATGGTAAAGAAGGCCAATGGCAAGTGGAGAATGTGTATCGATTTCACAGATCTCAACAAGGCTTGTCCGAAGGACGAATTCCCACTGCCAAGGATAGACTCTTTAGTCGATGCAGCAGCTTCTTCAGAGCTCATGAGTCTCCTAGACTGCTACTCAGGCTATCATCAAATCTGGATGAAAAAGGAAGATGAGCCGAAGACTAGCTTCATAACCCCAAGTGGCACATATTGCTATCTTCGGATGCCTGAGGGGCTCAAAAATGCTGGAGGAAGTTTCAGCAGAATGACTGCGAAGGTCCTCCAGTCTCAGATAGGCAGAAATGTGCTAACTTATGTTGATGACATCATTGTAAAAAGCACGAAGCAGGAAAATCATATTGCTGATTTGCAGGAGACCTTCGCCAGTTTCAGACAAGCTGGTTTGAAGCTGAATCCAGAAAAATGTGTCTTCGGAGTAAAGAAGGGGAAATTTCTTGGATGCTTGGTTTCAACAAAGGGAATTGAAGCTAATCCAAATAAAATTGAAGCCATACTTCGAATGGAGCCACCAACTACAAGAAAGGGGGCCCAAAGATTGACAGGAAGGCTGGCATCTCTCAATAGATTCATATCTAGATCAGCAGAAAGAAATTTACCATTCTTCGAGGTGCTGAAGTCAGCTGAAGTCTTTCAATGGGGACCAAGCCAACAAAAAGCCTTCGAAGAGCTGAAGCAATATTTGATAGATCTAACAACATTAACTCCACCAACGCCAGGGGCTCCTTTGTTGTTATATGTGGCAGCTTCGCACTCGGCAGTAAGTGCAGCACTTGTCCAGGAGAAGCTTGATGGCCAAGTCAAGAAGCAGGTTCCAGTATATTTTGTATCTGAAGTCCTTAGTGCATCAAAGAAAAATTATACGGAACTGGAGAAGGTATTATATGCCGTCTTAATGGCATCCAGGAAGCTTCGGCATTATTTTCAAGCATACAATATTGTTGTTCCTTCTTCGCAGCCGTTGAAGGATATCATGAGAAATAGGGAAGCTACTGGACGGATTGGAAAATGGGCTGCAGAGCTCAATGAATTTTACATTGATTATGTGCATAGATCCTCGATCCAGTCTCAAGCGTTGGCAGATTTCATTGCCGATTGGACGCCAGGGGCTCAGGACGAAGAAGCAAATAAAGATGCCGAAGTGTGGACAGTGTTTTGTGATGGCTCTTGGGGAACTTTCGGAGCAGGAGCAGCAGCTGTGTTGGTCTCACCATCCAAGGTTAAAACTTGTTATGCGGCAAGACTTGATTTCAGCTGTACAAACAATATTACTGAATACGAAGCTCTGCTCCTGGGCCTTCGGAAATTAAAGGCAATGGGAATCAGAAGGGCGATTCTTAAAACTGATTCCCAGGTTGTTTCGGGTCATATCGACAAAAGTTGCAAGGCTAAAGATCCGAAGCTTGAAAAATATCTAGACACGGTCCGAAGGATCGAAGCCTCCTTCGAAGGATTTTCTGTCAAAAATATCCCTCGAGGACAAAATGAGCATGCTGATTTGCTAGCCAAGTCAGCAGCACAGGGGCTGCCGTTACCTTCGGATGTGTTCTTCGAAACAATAAAGGCACCTTCAGTGGAGCTCCTTGAAAGAGCAGTCCTCAACATATCTCCTGTTTATAGCGAAGATTGGAGAACGGAAATCATCTCTTACCTTCAGGGTAAGTTCCTTTCAGATGACGAAGCTTATAATAAAAGGATAGAGGCAAGAGCTCGTCCATATGTCATGATAGAAGGGGAGTTATACAAACATGGAGTTTGCGCTCCGCTGCTCAAGTGTTTATCTAGAACCGAAGGTATAGAGTTGATGAAAGAAATACATGCAGGCCTGTGTGGATCTCACATTGGATCTAGGCCATTACTTGGAAAAGTTTTCCGCCAAGGGTTTTATTGGCCGAAGGCAGCTTCGGATGCAGCGGAGTTAGTTCAAAAGTGCGAAGGTTGTCAGAAATGTGCAAGAGATCAAAAGCAACCTTCGTCTTTAACACAGCTGATACAACCCATCTGGCCACTGCAAAGGTGGGGCCTTGACTTGTTAGGTCCATTACCACCGGCTCAAGGGAATCTAAAATATGTTATAGTGGCTGTAGAGTATTTTTCTAAATGGATTGAGGCGAAGCCATTAGCCACAATAACTTCGACCACTGTCCAAAAGTTTTTTTGGCAGAATATTGTTTGTCGTTTCGGGGTACCGAAGGCCATCACTGTGGATAATGGAACACAATTCGACTCCGAAGCTTTCAGAAATTTCTGTGATCAAATTGGTACGAAGATCCATTTTGCATCAGTTAGGCATCCGGAGTCGAATGGGCTCGTTGAAAGAGCCAACGGCATTATAATGACAGGAATAATGAAGTTAATCTTCAACCAACCCAGGGGAAAGTGGCCAGATCAGTTAACCAAAGTGGTGTGGAGCCACAATACAACAACATCAAGATCTACAGGCTTTACTCCATTCAAGTTATTGTTCAGTGACGAAGCAATAACTCCGGAAGAAGCTAAAGCTGGATCAATAAGAGTAGTAGCTTCGGCAGAATCAGGTCCTGAAGATGCCTGTTTTGTGGAAAAAGATGCTTTAGAAGGGATCAGGCTTCAAGCTGTGGAGAATATCAATAAATACCAAGCTGAAACAGTCAAATGGCGAGATAGAAAGGTCCGGCTAAAAAATATTGAGCCAGGACACTTGGTGCTTCGGAGAGTGGCCAACCCAGACACAGTGGGCAAGTTACAGTTGAAATGGGAAGGACCTTTCTTAGTAGTATCTTCGTCAAGGCCTGGTTCGTACAGATTGAAGGACATGGACGGCAACGAAATTCCAAGATCTTGGAATGCGGATGAGCTTCGGCGATATTATGTATAACTTGATGTAACTTTTTATGTTTTTTCTTTTCTTTTTCATGGCACCCTTTTCCTTTCTAAAGGGGGAGAAAGGTTTTTAATGGGGCCGTCATATGTAATTTCCTTTTTAGTTTTATAAGAGAAAAATCCCCCAAAGAATGTAAATGTAAAAGCTGAGAACGCACCATCGAGTGCCGAAACTGAAAAGGCGAAGAAGCTCCAAAGTCGTTCCTAAGGGAATGCAGAGCTTACAGCGAAAAGTCAACGCTGATACCGCCGAAAGTAAAAGGCGAAGAAGCTCCAAAGTCGTTCCTAAGGGGATGCAGAGCTTACAGCGAAAAGTCAACGCTGATACCGCCGAAAGTAAAAGGCGAAGAAGCTCCAAAGTCGTTCCTAAGGGAATGCAGAGCTAATGTGTGATTGTTTCTAAGGAAATAATGGCTGAGGGTATGGCTTCGGATATGTGTTTGGACATTCATTCGCACATCACATTACATCATAGCATTTGCATTCATAAACATTCATTCATGGCATAAGTGGTTGTTTCGGCAAAAAAGAAGAGGCGGTCTTTTATGCTTCGTTGTGTACGAAAAGAAGGGAAGGTGTTTTTTCGCCTTCGGCTCAAAATATTAATTTCGTCCACATCAAAGCACCTCAATGGAAGGGTAAGGATATATTACAAGGTATGAACAAAGTTCATTAAGAACAGTTTAGCTGTATTTACAAAAGTTGTTACAAAAGTCTCTTGAGTTTTCCTAGACTACTACTAATCTTCGTCAGGCTTCAGCTTCGACGGCATATTCTTTAAGTATCAGTTTCAGCTTCGTCGTCCTACATGAATCAAGGTATTGTGAGTAAAAATCAAGTTTGAGGGAGAAGGTAAGCACAAGGTATGATTTCTTACTGGTTCAAGATGACTTCGAGCTTCGTCTCCAGCTTTTTCCCGCCCGCCTTTGGTCCATATCATTTTTATAAATCTGTTTGAAATGCTTCGGGCGAGGTCAGGAATATCGTCTAGCATTGACGAAGATAGAGCGAAATTAGGCCTGTTGACGATTTTTCCATGATCACAGCCGGCCTTCAGAAACGCTGCAGTAGTGCCCCGAGAAGCTACCCAGGCACAGAAGTCACCGTGCCCGGCTATAACTTCGTCAAGCTCATCAATTTCAGCTTCAATATGTTCGAAGGTTCTTGGCAAATTTTCAGCTGAAGGGGCGAACTTTCCACTGCTGGCTCCAACTGAATAAAAGATCTTTTTTAATTGTTGAATACAGTTGTTGCTAAATTTCAAGCATTTGTCTTGAAGGCTTGTCAATGATTTCTTCAAGTCTGAGTTGGTTTGGACTTCGGCCTCAAGTTTCGAATTAAGCTCTAGCTTCTCTTGTTCAAATTGTTTTGATTGGCAGAGAAGTTTCGAATTCAATTCTGCTACTTTAGCTTCAGTTTCTGCCAACAAGCCTTCAGTTGATTGGAGTTCGAAGTCTTTCTTTTCAATAATAGCTGATTGTTCTTTTATTTTGCTCTCTAAATTTTCAATTATAGCTTCGTGTTTTTTATCCTCTAGATCTTGCTGCATCTTCAAAGCTTTGCTCAGTAGCATGCTCTGCACATAAACAACCTTCGTTAGGAACTTTTTCATTATTAAAAACAATAAAAGTCAGAGAAAAGTTGTTTACCTTGAAATTGGAATAAAATAAGCTACCAACGATATGTTGTCGTCGGTAGCGGCTGATATCTGTTTCTAGCTTCGGAAAACCGATACTCTTTGATAGAGTACCGATGACCTTAGCTCCAGTTTGATCTCGGATGCAGCCTAATTTTTCATCCTCGACACCTCCGAAAAGAAGAGCTCCTGGCTTATATCCGCAAGATTTGGCATAGTCTTTTAGCTCTTCTATTTCGGCCTTCGACAGTTCATGCCCAACTAAATATTGAAATATGTAGGCTTCGTCTTCCGAAGTATCTTCGGCTATTTCCTTTCCCTTTCCAGGCACTGTGGCCATGGTTTCTTCAGCAGCAGTGGCAGCTTCTTCTGCGGCCATGTCTAGCAAAATTTTGTCGATGTCTTCAATTGTAGTTTCCAAGTTCAAATCTTCGGCTGAAGCGGCTTCGGTAGCCGCGACCTCCGAAGGTGCGACTTCGACATTTGTCGTGCCCTCGACCGCTGGCGTTTTCCGAGTTGAAGCCCTCGGTGGCGTCTTGTCAATAACTTCGGTCACTGCAATAATTCTTTGCCTCTTTGTTTTGGTTGTCTTCGTTTTTTCCGGCTTCTCCACCTTTCGAAAAAGCTTCGTCAGTTGAGGCCCTAATGGACTTAGCTTCACGGGCAGGGGTTCAGTCATTACCTTTAAGATTTCCTCCACGTCGCTGGTAGAGGGTGGTGCAGGAGTCCCCTCTTCATCGGATAATTTTCGCTTTGGAGATGATATTTTTCTCTTCTTTGGAATTTTCTTCTCTTTTGGTGGTCCTTCCTCATCTTTGTTCAAACTTTCGGCCACTCTTTTCCTTTTTTGGCCCTCAGCACCCTTGTTCAATCGTTCATAGTCAGGGTACTCGAAACCCAGGGCATCAAACACTCGGTTCAGCCTTCGCTTTGGACGGGTGCCGAAGGCCGCAGTCATCAGTTGATCTTCTTTTTTTGAATAATTCCCAAGAATTTCATTACACATTACCTCAACTGTGTCCAGCCACTCTTGGCAAGGTTTTTTAAAGTATTTCTTGAACTTGAAATGGTAAGGAAGCCGGACAAGTTCCCCTTTCTTCTTTTCTCCCTCTAGCTTTGGCATTTCCCATTCTTTTAGAGTAGGGAAAACCCTGAAGGCCAAGAACTCTTGAACCAAATCCCTGGTACTGATATGCTCTGAAATAATTTTAAACTCACCCAGTGCAGCCCAGGTGGGACCTTCTAATGTCATGTGGCATCGCGGTCTTGTTTCTCCGAAGATTAATTCAAGTGGGCTTTGCACCAACTTCTCTTTGTCTTCATCAACTTTCACATAAAACCACTCAGACTTCCAGCCTGCCGGCCATTTGCTTCGGTAGCTAATAACAGGAAACTTTGTTGTTTTCCGATAGGCAAAATTGTAACAACCAAAGTTATCATGTAATCCATCTTTTCTAGCCTTCGTCTGGTAATGTAGTTCATGGACTCGACAAAAGCTGTCGGCAAACGGCTCCACTGCCTGGCTTCGGAGGGCCCAGATATAGACATTAAGCCTAACGATAGCGTTAGGAGTCAACTGATGAAAGTAAATACCAAACTTCTTCAATACATCTGCAATAATCCCATGAAGGGGGAATCTCAGCCCAGCCTTTAAAAAGCTTTTGAAAATGACTATCTCGTCCTTCTCTGGCTTCGGGGTAGTCTCTTCTCCCCCGAAGCGAAGTAGTTTCTTCTGATTTTCACTGAAATAACCTGATTTTACCATCTTGGAGAGATCAGCCTTCGAAACGGTCGACTTTCCGAAGTCCAAGTGGCTGGGCTTGCTTGGCATGGCGATGCGATAGTCATCTTCGGGATCAGTTTCTTCAACGTTCTCCTCTTCTGCTTCGGCAGTTGCTTGTTCTGCTTCAACAGTGGGAATTTCTTCCGCAGTTACCAGTCCGGATCGTTGCATTGCTTCGGAGATGGGAACAGTTTCCGAACCTTCAGCTTCGTCTCCTTCACGCTCAACCCTGGCGGTAGATCGCACTCTGGCCATTAATTCTGAGTCTGTGAAAATTGAATACTTTTTTGAATACTTTTTTCTCCCGAAGCCCTTCCTTCTGACGAAGCAGACTTCGAGTTGGACCTTCGTTCAATTCCGAGAGTCAAGCTTCGGCTATGGTTAAAAATTTTGGCAGCAAAATAGTGCAAATAGCAATGAATGCTGTGGTAACTTCACACCTACCCGTCTGTTTATATAGTGCTGCAGGTAAGAAGGCGAAGCGCCAGGATTTTTACACCAGGCGGACAGTCACTAGCACTCGCTGCGCGGTGGACCGCAGAGACCAAACAGTAACTCTGCAAAGTGGGCCTGGCACGCGCTCGGAAACTGGATCGTTTCTCGACAACGAGCTCAGGGAAGGTGTTTTTTGGACCTTCGGCTTCCCGAAGCTTGAGAGGCTTTTTTCACGGATCAAGCTCGTTACGAAAAACGATCTAGCGCCGTGAAAGGGGCTACTGTTGGGGCCATGCTTCGTTGCGCCGAAGGTCTTACGGGAAGAAGCAGCTTCGGCTGAAGTTGTCCTCAGGAGATGACCGAAGGTTCCTTTTCATGAAGCTTCGGCATTACAAACCGACATAGAGATAGAATGACCTTTTAATCCATAAAGGTCTGAGTCAATGTTGTAAACTTTTATGAGGGGCATAATTGTAATTCGTCACAGGTTGTGTCCTGTGTCTATAAATAGATGAACAGTACCCCCGTACTGTTCACGCTGACTGGTATTCGCTCGCGCGTCACGATTGGATTTTTGCCTTCTGTCAAACCGAAGGTAAAAATGTAATTCAATATTGTTCAAGTGCATTCATGACTATATGATTAAATGATATTGATGATGACATATGATTATTTATGTTATTTCTCATGTCTCATATGCTTCTCCTTTCATTGAAATATACTGTAATGTCGAAGGTACGTCCTTCATGACCTTCGTCTGAAGATCATTATATCCTAAGGGAGTTAATGCTCTGAAGGGCGAAGGGCATTAATCATTAACCTTTTTGTGTTGCCTTGTTCTTAATTCATAGCACTTGAGAACAAGTCCCCAACATGGACGAAGGGGCTCTTCGGTGCGCCGCCGGCCTGAGCAGTGGGCGCGACTTGGTTGAAGAATTTGTGGCGTACGGGGTGTGGCCCTTGGCGCATGGCTGGGCGTTGGGCGAAGTATGCCCTCGCCAGATGCCCTTTCATGGCGGAAGGGTGGTGCGGAGTCCCGCCTTCGCCCTGAATCTGCAAAACCGCGATCCGGCCGCCTTTGTGCATGAGGCGGAGGATGGGGCGGTGCGGCTTGTTGGACGCTACGTGCCGAGGACAGAGGGCCAGCGCAGCTGGGATATCCGCGGGTCGAATGACCGCTTGAACAGGGTTTTTGAATTAAATCAATTGCCATATGACGGCTACCCTGGTCAAGACGATGTGGACCGCCGTGGGAAGAAACCGGCGGTGGAGACCGGAGACGACCCTGCGCCGGCGGCCGCCCCATCCTCTAGAAAGAGAAAATTAGGTACTGCTATGGGAGGACTTGGGGTTTCTGATGGTTTTGCTAGAGAGTTGATGAGGACGTGCGCGGCCCCGGGAGAAAGGATGTCTTCGCCCGAGCTCCGGAAGTCTTCGGCTCGGATGCTGAGGGTTACCGGGGGTTGTTGTACTAGGAATGTTCCTGTCCCCCGCGCGGCTGGCGAGGACTTTTTTACATCTCGCATGGTTCGTGAATGGAGGGTTTTTCCTTACGGGCGGAATATTGCTGCTGTTGTGTCAGCAGTGATGGACAAGGATCGCCAGGGAGCTGCACAGAAGCGCCAGGCGGCTGTCAGGCTCGTTGAAGCCAGGCCGAAGAGGCAGCGGGGGGCTGCGAAGGCTGCGGCCCCCGGCGGAGGCCGGCCGCCGCTGGCGGCGAAGTCGGGCGTCCCTGCATCTAGCAAGGCGCCGGAGGCAACGGCAGGCGCAGGAGGCTCGAAATCGACGAAGGCGGTGCCGCCGTCCAGCGGAGTGGCGGAGGTCGCGAAGGCGGCCCGAGCGTTGCCGTTGGCGGGCAAACGTGTCGCCGACTTCGTCACCGATATTAGTGTGGACGACTATCTCGGTGGTAAGTCGTTGGCTTTATTATTTTATATATTTTTTTTGATTGGTTCGTTGGTACGTTGCAGGGTCGGGCGAAGGCCAACTTGCTATGGTTGCGCCTGCCGCGGCGACCACGACGGCTGCCGCAGTGCCGAAGGCGAAGGGCGAGGCTCTTAGCGCCGGAGGCGAGGCGTCGGCCCTCGTGGTTGTCATGGATGAGGCGGGCGCTGCGTCCCGCCGGCTAACGGAGGTGACGGAGGCGCTACGTCAGGTCCGCTGAGTTGGACTTCGTCCTTTTTTTTCCGGCTTGCTGGGGCCGCGGTCTTACGATTGCTCTGCAGGTGGCTGACTTCGCCAGCCGCACTGTGTCGGGGGCCCTCACGGCAGCTGTGGCTGCCGAAGTCGAAAGACTTCGGACACAACATGCTGACGCCGTCCGTGAAAAATCGGCCGCCGACAGCAAGTGTCGCAAGCTGGCGGACAAGGTGGCCACACTGGAGGATGAGAAGGCTGCCCTCCGGCGCCAGCTGGCGGGGGAGAGGAGGGAGACCAACGAGGCCCTTGTCAAGGCGCAGGCTGCGCAGGCGGAGGCCAACCTGGCACGGGCGGAGGGCAATCTTGCCAGGGAGCACGTCGAGCAGCTGCAGGAGCGGCTCACCGCCCTGGAGAGCCGCGTGAAGGGGGCCGAGGCCGCGTCACGCGCGGAGGCAGAGCGGACGCGCCAACTGCTTGTAGATACATACCGTGGCCTGGGCGCGGGGACCGGTGAATTCGAAGTGCCGGACCGAGAGCCCGGACTTCGGTGCCTGGAGTGGGTGCAGGAGGAGTTGCAGGCACTCCCCACTGTCGTGGAGGGGTTTATGGCGTATGCCTCCCTGGTCACCTGCGAGGGGGCGATGAACACGCTCTCCCGCGAAGGGTGCCGGCACTTCGAGGTCTTCGACCAAGTTGAAGAAGATTTTGAGCAAGATATCTTCAAGGTTGAGGACCCCGTAGTGAAGGAATCCGCCGGAGCTATCTTCGACCGGCTGTGTCCACACGGTCGCGAGGTGGTCAGGGAGCGCGCCGAGACGGCGAGGGCTCTGGTAACGTTTTCGCTTGTTTGGTATTTGTTGGACGTAGGCTGTGTGTGTGTTTGATGAATTTTGTGTGTTTTGGCTTAGGCGGCGCGTGGCGAGAGGGTCGACGACTTCGGGGCGTTGAACAGCATGCTGACTGACCCGGAGCCGACCCCGGCGAAGGCCATGTCTGGGGTCGCCCTGGAGCCGACCCCGGAGACGGCGGGGGACGCGTCGGGTGCCCCCGCATCCGCTGCGGCCGGCGAAGACCTGCCCCCAGAGGTCGCCGAAGGCGCGCCCGATGCTTCCGCAGCTGCTGCGCCGAGTGCTGAAGATCCCGCAGCGGTGGCGGCGGAGATAACAGCGGAAGCAACGGTGGAGCCAACGGCGGAGGCTCCCGCAACGTCAGGGCCGTCGCAGGTGGCGTAGTGGGTGTAGAGGGTTGGGGAAATTTGTACATGTTACTGAATTTTGGTTGCTGCGCAGGTTCAAGATTTTGGGCCTGCGCACACAACCGCTACTACTAAATTTTTGGCGGCTTCGACTGCGGAAGATGGTAATGAATGTGGTGGGTCTGCATCTGAGTTTTTTGATTGTGCTGACTCTGGGAGCTCGATTGAGTAGACTGAGGAGTCGTCGGAGGACTTGGACTACTTCGCGGCTTTGGATGTGGCTGAGGCGGAGGCTTCGCCGCACGCCGCGGACGCAGGAGATGTGCCAGGTCCTAGCACCGGGCGACGACGACGAAGGGCAGTTGCGAAACGTAAAGTTAGTGGGGCGGAGGGGGCTCGGCTTCGTGTGAGTGGGGCTGGCCGGCAGGAACTGTTGTCTTTGCCGGTCGCCGAGAATACAGGTGAAGGGGAACTGCGAAGTCTTTTTGCGGGTGAGGAGCTTAGGATAATGTTATTTAATTATAGGGAGATAGGAATTATTCCTAAGGTTGAGCCGATGTAGAGTGTGGTGCCCTCGCTTGTATATGTAGAGGCTTGTATGATGAAGTTGTGTGCCCTCGCTTGTATATGTGTGCGAAGGCGTTGTGTACTTTGTCTGGTTTGTTTTGTTGTGCTGTGTTGGTGTGATTATAGTTGGTCTTGGCGTGGACGGTTTGATGTTGTCGTTTCTGCCTTTGTTGTGCTAGTCCGGTTGCACCCTCAGGTGTCCTCTGCACGGACAGTCTGTGCGGTAGGCTTCGGTTTTTTTCGCACTTGTTGTGCTAGTCCGGCTGCACCCTTGGGCGACTTCTGCACGGATAGTCTTCGCGGTAGACTTTGGTTTTTTCGCACTTGTTGTGCTAATCCGGCTGCACCCTTAGGCGACTTCTGCGCGGATAGTCTCCGCGATAGACTTCGATTTTTTCGCACTTGTTGTGCTAGTCCGGCTGCACCCTTGGGCGACTTCTGCATGGATAGTCTTCACGGTAGACTTTGGTTTTTTCGCACTTGTTGTGCTAATCCGGCTGCACCCTTAGGCGACTTCTGCGTGGATAGTCTTCGCGATAGACTTCGATTTTTTCGCACTTGTTGTGCTAATCCGGCTGCACCCTTAGGCGACTTCTGCGCGGATAGTCTTCGCGATAGACTTCGATTTTTTCGCAGTTGTTGTGCTAATCCGGCTGCACCCTTAGGCGACTTCTGCGCGGATTTGTCGCACGCGAGGGTGGCTAGCGCTTAGCCTCGCGGTGACCTCGTGTTGGTCGAATGTCGAAGACCGTCGTCGCGGTCTTTTTTCGACGCATGTCTTTGCGGGGGATTTTTCACACATATATTACATGGCTCCGCCTCGTTAAAAACCTCACCCCCCGGGAGGAAAAGAGTGCGGGCCGGTACAAGATTGTTGTTGCGAATTACAAGGGCGAAGACAGCCCTGAGGAATCAAACAAAAAATTTGCGGAGGTTGTCGATGTTCCAGGAGTGCTCCAGGTCCTCGCCGTTTGGCGTTGTGAGCCTGTAAGCGTTGGGGGAAGCTTTTGTCTTGACTATGAAGGGGCCCTCCCACCTGGGCTCCAGCTTGCCCTTGGACTCCGTCCGAGCTGTTCGAACGAGTACGAGGTCCCCCTCGCTGAACTCCCTCGGGATGACTCAGTGGTCGCGCCATGCTTTGGTCTGGGCTTGGTATTTGTTCAGGGCCTGTAGGGCGAAGACTTGGTCTCCGTCGATGAGATCCTTTGAAGTTGGCTCGTCCACATCGGGGACGGCTGACGGAACTGTTCGCGGGGACCCGTGCTTTATTTCTTGCGGGGTCATGGCCTCCGATCCGTATAGAAGGCGGAAGGGAGTAAACCCGGTCGCCCTGCACTCAGTCGTGTTTAGTGCCCAGACTGCCTCAGGTAACAAATCGGTCCATCTGCCCTTTTTTCATCAAGGAGCATTTTCTTGATAGCTGTGAAGATTTTTCCGTTGGCGCGCTCCACGACCCCGTTGGACTGCGGATGATAGACTGAGGCGAAGGCAAGCTTGGTGCCAATGGAGAAACAAAAATCCTTGAAGTCTTGGTTGTCAAACTGCTTGCCGTTGTCAACTGTTAGTTCGGACGGTACTTCGAAGCGGCAAACGATGTTCTGCCAGAAGAATTTTTGGGCAGTCTTTGATGTTATTGTAGAAACAGCCCGCGCCTCGATCCATTTGGTGAAGTACTCGACCGCGACGAAGGCGAACTTAAGGTTCCCCTGAGCGGTGGGCAGGGGCCCGACAATGTCGAGGCCCCAGCGCTGGAGAGGCCATGTATGGGCGATCAGCTTTGTATACTGCGAGGGGCCGCCTGACCGAGGAGAAAACTTCTGGCAGGCTTCGCAGGACCGTGTGACCCGATTTGCGGCGCAGATCATTGAGGGCCAGTAAAAGCCCTGGCGGATCACCTTAGCAGCTAGGGCCCTCGGCCCTGCGTGTGAGCCGCACGTGCCACTGTGGACTTCACGTAGAATCTGCATGCCTTCGGCTTCGGTGACGCACTTAAGCATTGGCTGACTGACCCCTTTTTTGTAGAGTTGGCCTTCAATCAGTGCGAAGTCTCGGCTTCGATGTCTAAGACGCTTGGCCTCACTGATGTCGGCTGGATGATAATACCCCTGCAGGAACAGGGTTATGGGTGCCCGCCAGTCTTTGGTCATGATAAGGTTGACTATGCGGTGGCCCTCGCTGTCATTGGTTATTTGGAGCCCTTCAGGGCTCCGGACTGCTGGCGTGCCAATGACATGAAAGAACACGTCGGAGGGCAGAGTTTCGCCCCTGGCTGCAGCCTTGGCCAACGCGTCGGCCTCTTCATTCTTGGCCCGATCCACATGCTGCAAGGTGAACCCCTTGAACTTCCTCTCGAGACTTCGGATGGCCGCGAGGTACTGCATGAGCGCGGGGTCCTTGGCTGCATAGTCTTTCTCGACTTGGCCGGCAACTACCTTGGAGTCTGTTTTGATGATGCAGGTGGTGACTCCGAGGGCCCTTAGCTTGCGGAGGCCGAGGATGACTGCTTCGTATTCTGCTATATTATTTGTGCATCTGTCGGATTCCAGATTGAAGCTGAGTCGTGCTGCATATCTGTGCTTGACCCCGACTAGTGAGGTGATGACTGCAGCGACGCCTGCCCCCGCATGGCACCATGCGCCGTCGCAATGGATCGTCCAAGTCTTCTCTGCGGATGGATCTGGCTGTGTTGTTGGCCCAGTCCAGTCGACGACGAAATCTGCCAGGACTTGAGACTTGATAGCTGTCCTGGGCTCGAAGCAGATGTGGTAGCCGGAGAGTTCGGCCGCCCACTTGGCAATCCTCACCGACGCCTCCGGGTTTCTGAATAATTCGCCGAGTCCCCTGTTTGAGGTGACTCGGACCTTGAATGCTTCGAAGTAATGGCGCAGTTTGCGCGACGACATGACGACTGCGTAGGCAATCTTCTCCAGCTCTGTCATGTTGCAATTGGACGGTGTCAGCACTTCGGAGACATAGTACACGGGGCACTGCCGGACCACGCCCTCGACAGTCTGCTCCTGCACTAGTGCCGCGCTGACCGCATGTGGCGAAGCCGCGACGTAGAGCAGCAGGGGAGCGAGGGGTCGGGGCTGGTAAGGACGGCCAACTCTGTCAGGTACTGTTTTAATGAGGCGAAGGCCGCCGCCTGCTCTGGTCCCCAGGTGAAGTCTTTTGCACCACGGAGTGTCTTGAGGAAGGGGAGACTTCGCTCGGCGGACCTGGAGATGAATCTGTTGAGAGCGGCCAATCTGCCTGTCAGGCGCTGGACGTCCCTGACGGACTGCGGAGGCGTCATGTCCAAGATGGCCTGAATCTTGGTTGGGTTGGCCTCGATGTCGCGGTGTGATACCAGGTAGCCCAATATTTTGCCTTGGCGAACGCCGAAGACGCACTTTTCCGGGTTTAGGCGGAGTTGTGCGTCTCGCATGTTCGCGAATGTTTCGGCGAGGTCGGCGAGGTGGTCCTCCTTACTCTTGCTGGCGACGACAATGTCGTCTACATATGTGAATATGTTTCTGCCAACCTGCCCTTCGAGCACTGTTTTGGTAAGCCTGGAGAAGGTGGACCCGGTGTTCTTGAGTCCCTCCGGCATTCTGATGAAGCAATATGTGCCGAAGGGTGTTATAAAGCTGGTGCTAGCCTTGTCTTCTTCCTTCATGTATATCTGGTGGTAACCGGAGAAGCAATCGAGGAGGGACATGACCTCGCATCCGGCCGCGCTATCGACTATTTTGTCGATCCGCGGCAACGGGAAATTGTCCTTTGGGCAGGCTTTATTGAGACTGGTGAAGTCGATGCACATTCGCCACTTCCCGCTCTTTTTCTGCACCATCACGACATTGGAGAGCCATGTGGGGTAAGCCACCGGCTCGATGAATCCAGGAGGCGGTGCACCTCTGCCTTGGCGGCCTCCGTCTTTTCGTCAGACATCTTGCGAAGCCGCTGCTTTTTCGGCCGTACCGAAGGGTCGATTCCCAGACTGTGCTCAATTATTGAACGGCTGACCCCGACCAGATCGAGGGCCGACCAGGCGAAGACATCTTTGTTCTTGGACAGGCAGCAGAGGAGCTTTTCTTCTTCATGCGAAGTAAGGTCTTCGCTGATAATGACTGTCTGCCTGGGCGTGGCCTGGTCGAGGGGGACAGTCTTGGTCCCGTCGTTGCTCTGCAGCTGTGCCTTGTCGTGTTGCTTATTGGTTGGGCTGGCAGGCGCGGGGACCTCGCGTTGGGCCGTGAGGCAGTGCACGTTTCTTTGACCGGGCACGAAGTCCCGCTCTATGTTACGCGCAGTCTGTTGATTGCCGAAGACTGTGATGACGCCTAACGGACCTGGTATCTTCATACATAGGTACAGTCCGTGAATGGCTGCTTCGAACTTATTGATGGAGCCCCGGCCCATGATGGCATTGTAAGGATATACCATGTCCACAATGTCAAAGGTTATTTGCTCGCTTCGGGCATTGGGTGCTACACCGAAGGAGAGAGGTAGCTCTATTTTGCCGATGGGGAAGGTGCCCTTGCCGCCGAAGCCATACAACGGGTTGTCCGAAGGCTAAAGCAGGCTGTGGCTTATGCCCATGCGATCAAAGGCGTGGAGGAAGATGATGTCCGCCTGACTGCCGTTGTCAACGAGTACTTTGTGCAGGTCCCAGCCTGCCACGCTGCAGTTGATAACCATGGCGTCGCAGTGGGGGGCGCTGCGCAAGTCGACGTCCCGTGCGTCGAAGGTTAGCGGTATGTGGGACCACTTTGTCTGCACGACTGGGCCCGTGACGGCGACATGGTTGATGCTGCGGTAGTGGTCCCGCTTCTGCCGCTTGGTGTCGAAGTCAGTGCTGGACCCCCCAGTTATCATGTGGATGACTCCGCGATATGGTTGATCGGCGAAGTCTTCCTGCTTTGGGGCATGGGGGATGTTTTGATGTTGCTGGTGTGGTGGTGGGGGTGGAGGAGGTACGATTTGTACTTCCTGATGGTGTTGGTAAGCGTGGTGCGGTGGATGCGGGGCGGGAGCGTGGATATATGGTGGAGGGGGTTGCTGGTAATTGTGCGCGACAATTCTGGGGTTGTCGGCTGGCTGCGCCCGTGCCATTCTGTCTCTGGTAGCCTTCGTTTCGGGGCAGTCTTTGGTTTGATGGGCGCAGTCTTCGCCATGGAAGAGGCATTAGAATCGGCGCGGCGGCTGCGCACGCCCTCGGCCCCTGCCACGAGTGCCGTTTCCGCGGCCCTGGGGGGGATATTCCTGGCGACGAGGGGGGTCAGCAGCGGGATGCTGGTTGGCGATGTTGTGCACTTGCTGCTGATTGCGGCCGTCTCGACCGGAGTCTGGCTGCGGAGTCCTTATCCACGTGCGGCTGGACTGTGGAGCATCTTTTGGCTTCCTTTGGGACTCAATCTTGCGCTGGTGGAGCTCTTCGGATCTGGCGTACTTTTCAAACAGCTGATATAACTCTTGGAGGTTCTTTGGCGGATCTCTGATGCAGTGGCTGTAAAGGACGCCGGCGCGAAGGCCACTGATAGCATAGTGGATGGCAATCTGGTCATCGACTGAGGGCAGCTGTGACTTGAGTGTTAAAAATTTGCGGTAATACTCCCTCAGAGTCTCCTTTTCCAGCTGCTTACAGAGCGAAAGTTTGGCCAGGGCGTCGGTGTCTGGGCGGTACCCTTGGAAGTTGAGCAGGAACTTGTCCCGGAGACTTCTCCAGGAATCAATGGACAGCGGAGGCAACCTGGTGAACCAGGTGAGTGCTGGGCCCTCGAGGGCGATGATGAAAGACTTCGCCATTGTGGCGTCGTCCCCTCCGGACGATGTAACGGCGACCTGATAACTCATTATGTATTGAGCCGGGTCGGTGCTGCCGTTGTACTTGAGATAGGTCCCTGCCCGAAAGTTAGCTGGCCACGGCGTCACTTGCAGGTGTGGCGCCAGGGGACTTCGCTCATAGAGATAGTTGACCCCTTGGAATGGCGCGGCGTGCGGGAAGGTGTGGTCGCGTTGGGGGAAACGCGGGTCCTCCGGTTGCACGCGGTGTTGCAGGGGTGGCCCATGCTGCAGGCCGGGGTGGCCTTCGCGCGTGTCTTCGAGTTGTGCGCGCTACTGGAGGGGTGACTCGTGCTGCAGGCCGAGGTGGCCTTCGCGCTGCATCAGCGCAATCTCCCGCTCGAGTTCCTGGGCCTTCTACTCTTCGTCGCGTATCATTTGCCGCACTTTGGCTAGTGCGGACACACGCTGGCGCTTGGCCTCCAGTATCTCCTTCTGCCTCTGGAGATTGCGGTTCTTGAGGCGCAGGGCGCGCAGCTGTAGCTGTTCTTCTGCTGAGATGCCGAGGACTTCACCGTCCTCGGCGAGGTCCGCGCCCTCCGGTTGTGCGAAGCCTGAGGGTGGCTGCAGTTGTCCCTCAGGGTCGCAGGTGCGGAGGGTGTCGTCTTCGCATGCGCGAGGGACATCGTCTTCAGTGGCCTCTTGGTGGGTGGATTGGGTGAGGGCGAGGGCCTTGCCCTTTCTTGCGGCGAGCAGTGCTGCCTTCGCAGTCTCGTCAGCCTTCGGGTTAGCTCTCTTGGGTGCCATCGCGGGTGGTTTTCTCGTAGCACGAACGGTGGGCGCCAAATGTTGGAACTTGCTCTCAGTTGCAAGGGGATCCAACAAGGGTGAACAGTGACATCAACAGGGCACTCGCGCTAGATGGCAAAAGCTCTGTTAATCTGGCCTCTCACGGGCACTGTGCAGGGGTATTTATAGGTACCTGAGTGCGCAGCGCCTTGAGCTAAGGACGTATGTGCCCTCAGCTACCTAGGTTATCCCTAGAATATTCCCATAAAGCGGGGTTACAGACCGTAATTACAGGAATGCTTTTACAAATTAGGCCCGTAACGCACGGCGGCCACGCGGGGCCCGTTACAATGAGCCGGATTGCACGTGGGCCTCTGAGCTGGACGAGGCCGCACTGTGGGATGCCCTTCGTCGCCAGTCTTCGTCTGGTGCGGAAGAAGCGAAGGGTGTCCCTGCCTGTTTTGTTTCTGTTAGCTCAGCTGCTGCAGCGAAGGCTTCGAGCGAAGGGTGGCGCCTTTGCCTTCGCCCCAACAAGCAGCAAGGATGTGTTTTTCTTCCTGCAAACAAAAGTCAACCCCCTCAAACACCAAGCAAGTAATGGCAGCACAACAAGGCAAAGCGCAGTTTCATAAATCACCTTTTCAGAGTCGAGCTGAGCATGAAGAGAAGAACTCAGTGCATTGGCGTCATCTAAAGCAGCGGAGACCTGACCCAACTCAACCTGACTCTGAGAGTACTTTTCCTCAAAGTCAGAGCATCGCTGGGCCAATTCAGCCTGATCTCAGGAATGTTTTTCTTCAAGAGCGGAAATCTGCTGAGTCATGCCTAGCAGGAGATAATCAAACAAAATAATGGTCAAAATATAGAGCAGTCTACAGTGAAGGCAAAGAAAAGCAAAAGGGCACTAACCAGTGTTGGTTGCCTCCAATTCAGAGATACGACGTTGAAGCGACACTGGATTCCAACATGTAAGTGACGAAGCTACTTCTGGGATAGAAGCACCCTGTAGCCTCAGCTGGCCAGCCATCCCATCCACCAAAGCCTGATGAGGAAAACAGATGAGTGTAATGACAGCAGTGCACACAATGTGAAAACCAAGCTAAAATACATCATAGTACCTAGAGGTTGGAAAAGAACGAAGGGATCCCCAAATCAGGAGAGATCAGTTGATAATCAGGCGTGAGGCCACCACCCGAAGCAGCGTGCAATGAACCAGTAGGAATCAGCTCGGTGCCTTCAACAGAGCCAAACGCTCGATCAGCGGGGACGCTGCCCTCTAAAGCGACTCCCTGGTCCACGGTTTGGGCTACCACCATACAGCTAGAGTGTGGAGGAGATCCCGCATGAACGTCCATGGAAGTACAGGAAGGAGACCCTGCTCGGGCACCCTCGGGGGCTGGGTCATGGTTTGCACTGCCCACTTGAGCCGGATCATCCCCGGCAGCACCCTCGGGGGCTGGGCAGTGGCTTACACTCTTCACCCGAGCCAAGTCATCCCTGGCGACATCCTCGGGGGCTGGGCATGTGTCAGCACCATTCTTGAGGTCCAAGCTCTCTGCAGTAACCACCTCTAAGGTTGACGGGCCCTCAGCCACTTCCATAGGACCAGGACAATCCAAGTCAGCTTCCCGACCCTCGAGATCGCGCTCTAAGGTCGACGAGGCACGGGATGACCTCAACCCAGTATCAGGCACGTCAACGCAAGCCTCCATTGCACCATCATCCACTGGCTCCGATAACAAATCTTCTGGAACCATATCTTCGGGAGTCTGGTCAAAGTTGGCTAGGGACAGTTCTTGCAGACCAATGAGGGCAGACAAAGAAGGAGAGGGAACTCCACTACTTTCACCGCTGGCGATGAACTGCCGACTGTTTTTCCGAGTCAAAGGAGCTTCATTCTCTTCCTCCTCATTATCCACATTGGCAACACAAGCAGCACCCCCATTGGGGTCAGCAACAGATGGAGCACCCACATTGGGATCAGCAGCAGATTGGGGACACCCATTGGGGTCAGCATCAATAAGTCCAGTCGCAGGCATTTCTTCAGTAGCAGGAACCGAGGTACCAGCGTCCTGATCAAAACTGGACACTCGCCGGAGGCGTCTTCTTTTCTTCTTCTGCTCATCAACAGAAGGATCAGGCGGATTGGTTCGGCAAGGGCGCCTCGGGCGAGCACTGACAGGCTTCTGAACATCCAAAGTCGTATCAGCTTCTGGGAGGGGCGCCACTACCAACGCACCAGCAGGAGCAGCGTCGGAAGAATCCTCAGCTAGCAGATCAAGCATAGCACTTATCTCTGCATCACTAGGGTTCAGGGGCACCTCAAAATGAACCTGCCGTTCATCATCAGGAATCTCCCCAAGCGAGGCAACCAAAGCACTGACTTCTTCAGCAGAGGGTCGCACTCTAAGGCCCAAACTGCCATCAGTAATGGGTGGATTCGACACGAAAAGGGTGAAGGCTTTGGGAGGAGGCAAGTTCCAGGCCGAGTACGCCACTGGAGCATCAACATTTGACACCTTGCCCCTGAGGATCATTTCAAGTCGGCTCACCAAGTCTGCAGAAGGAATTCTCCTGTTGGTAACCCGAGTGGAGTCAGCTAGCCCTCGATACAGATAAGCTGGATAGGCCCTGTCTTTCAGTGGCTGAATATTCTTGAAAACAAAGTCAGTAACCACAACTTCAGCAGTCAGACCCCTTTCTTTCAGCAGTCCAACTTCAGCTAGCAACACACCTGCCTCAGCTACCTCCTGATCTGTGGGAGACTCGGTCCAGCTTGGGGTGCGAACGTCCGGCTGTCTTCCCGACCGGGAGGGGAGAGAATTCCCATAATTCTCAACTATGAACCACTCTAGGCGCCATCCCTTGATGCTGTCCTTGAGGGGGATCTCGAGATATTCAGTTTTCCTCCCGCGGCGCATCTCCAAGCTGGCACCCCCGACCAACTGATGTTGTCCCCCGGCCATCCCAGGGCGACAATGATACAAGTATTTCCACAAACCAAAATGTGGCAGCACGCCAAGAAAGGCCTCGCATAAGTGAACGAAAATGGAGATTTGCAGAATTGAATTGGGGTTCAGATGGGTCAGGTTAATATGATAGAAATCAAGGAGGCCGCGGAAAAAGGGGGATATGGGAAGGCCAAGGCCGCGGAGAAGGAAAGGGACGTAAACAATGGACTCATGGGTATCCTCTGTCGGAACAGTAGACCCATGGCAAATCCGCCAAGAACAGAGTTCCCGCGGAGGAAGAACCCCGATGGATACGAGGTGGAGGAGTTCAGTTTCAGAAATGATGGACATATGGTTACCTGCGAAAGGCAACTGGCTGTTGGGGTCGATTGGAGGAATCACCACAGCAGACGAGCTCGCGGTCTTCCTTTTGGGTGCCATCTCGATTCTACCAGTGAGCAGAGTGGGAGGCGAATGGCAGAGAGGATTCGGAAGCGGGAAAGCAAGAACTAGGGCACGGAAAGCAAAGGCGGCTAGAAGCGCAGCTCTTATGGGATATTCTCGAGCCAGATACCATTTCAAAAAGTGCCCAGTCATCACCCGACGGTTATTTCCAAAACCCCAGCATGCCACGTGGAAACCCGGCAGTTATCTCCAGAACACCGGTGCGCCACCTCATCACTCGGCCATCGTCCTCAAAGTGGCTCGCGCGGCCTGCTATCACTCGGCGTTGCCTCCAAAACGCTGATTTCGTGTTCAGTCGCTCGGCATTACCTCTAAAATGCCGACGTCGCCTTCCAGTCACTCGGCGTTGCCTCCAAAACGCCGATTTCGTGTTCAGTCGCTCGGCATTACCTCTAAAATGCCGACGTCGCCTTCCAGTCACTCAGCGTTGCCTCCAAAACGCCGATTTCGTGTTCAGTCGCTCGGTATTACCTCTAAAATGCCGACGTCGCTTTCCAATCACTCGGCGTTGCCTCTAAAATGCTGGTATAGTGTTCAGTCGCTCGGCACTGCCTCTAAAACGCCGACATCGCCTTTCAGTCGCTCGGTATTACCTCTAAAACGCTGACGTCGCCCTCTGGCATCATCTCAAGTCGCTCGGCATTACTTCTAAAATGCCGACGTCGCTTTCCAATCACTCGGCGTTGCCTCTAAAAAGCTGATACAGTCTTCAGTTGCTCGGTGTTACCTCTAAAACGCCGACACCATCTACAAGTTACTCGGCAGCTACTTCTGGAAGCGTCAGTGTGATCCCCAAGTTATTCATCTACTGTCTCAAAGGAATCAGTTTTACAAACAAGCAAGACGAGTTATCAAGGAGAAGCCAACGTCATTCTTTCATTAAAAGGGAAGATAACAAACTTACAAATCAACCCTTCACGAGTTGATACTTCCCTACTATTACTACATTACATTACTACTACTACTACACTACGCTATACTACTCTACATTACTACTACATTATTCTAACTATACTATACTAATATCTAAAAGACCAGTGGCATCTAGCCACTGGCCCTGTTGCTGCCGCCACCGCCCCTGGTGCTGCCCCTGCTGCTGCCGCCCCGGTTGCTGCCCCTGCTACCGCCGCCGTCACCGTCCTTGCTGCTACCCCTGCTGCCGCCGCCGTCACCGTCCTTGCTGCCGCCGCCGCTGCCCCTGCCGCTGCCGTCGCCGTCACCGTCACCGCCGCCATCGTCGTCGTCGTCGCCGTCGTCATCGTCGTCGTCCTCGTCTTCGCCGCCGTCGTCCGAGTCCTCCTCATCCGAGGAGTACTCTGACCCATCCGAGCCCTCGAGCCCGGAGCGCTCGACGGCCCGGAAGTACGACCAGACCTCCGCCGCGAGCCCCTGGGAGTCGTCTGAGTCGTCAGACGACTCACGCAGGGGGACGGGAGCCGGAGACCCCTCAGACCCAGAGGAGAACTCCTTCTCTGAGTACTCCGAGTCACCAAACTCCTCCGGATGGAGGAGTTGGCTCACGTTTGCGCTTGTTGTTCTTGCCCATGGTGGAAGCAGAAGGGAGAGAAGAGAGGGAAGCAGCAGAAGAACAGCAAAGAGATGTGAAAAAACCAGAGAGACAACGGCGTTATTTATAGAAGGAGAAGGCAACCGCTCACCTCCAACCGCGGTCACTGAACAGTCACAAAGCATTCAATAAGCACTTCAACTCGTCTGAAGACACGTCAGGCGGCTGACGCCGTTTCACGCAACACAACACCCATTGGGACTCCAGTCAACAGCGCGGAGGATATGATTACACCCGCCGTCACATCACATTACTACTCAGAAGCAGCCGGCTAAAACACTCAGCGTACCAAGCCGTCCCTTGCCCACACCCATTGGGGGGGACGCCCAGGAATTATCAGTATATTTTTCAAAATGGTCACATCTGTGCAGGGCACGCAGTGAATACCTCAAGACAAAAATGAGATATCAGTGAGGATTAGAGGAAAGCCAAATATAGCCAGTGAAGTACAAAATATGGTCGACAGAAGCGACTTGAAGACTAGACAGAGAACGCCCATCAAATGTCCAATCAGTCACAGAGCAAATAAATTACACTACCTAGCAAGATATGGATGGATTGCGAACTCGGCTGCAAAAGACAAAATACATGCTGACCTCTGAAGCATAATATTGATGACATAGTGCGGATGACATCATGCCGATTTTTTACAAGCAGAAAGGATAATCTTCAGCAAAAAGACACAAAAGGAAGACCTTCGAGTGGATTATCCTCAAAAATCCACTTGAAGCTCGGGGGCTACACCCATTGGGTGCACCTTCGGTGCACCCCATGAATCATCATTCCAAGCCAAGATAGTGCCGACTCCTAACGCATGGGACAAGATTAAAGACAAATCTAGCACTCAACCGAAATGCAGGAGTAAAAATGGGAACAATTTTTGGTGAAGACCTTCGAGTAGATTATTTTCTAAAAATCTACTCGAAGCTCGGGGGCTACACCCATTGGGTGCACCTCCGATGCACCCAATGAAGCTTAGGGTCCTGCAAATTGAAATGCCGACCTCTAAGGCACAAGCACGAAACTAAGCTTCGGTCAACAAGTGATCGAAGCAGGAGAAGACAACAGGAAGTCATTTTCTTCAAATCACCTGCAAACTGGACCTAGGATCTTTGGGCTGATTACCTCTAAATTAACCCAAAGATCGGGGGCTTGTGGGGGATAGATATCCCCCGGGTCCACTAAAGAGTAAAAGACCTCACGAAAGGCCCAAGGGCCCAATAAATCATAAGGTCATTCTTTCGTGGGCCTGGGGAGAGACAACTAGCAGAGCAGATCGACATGAGGCCGGATTGATGTAAACCCGGACGACCCACGACGTCGAGCGAGTGACCACAACAGAGATCCGACTTTCCCGCGCTAGAGCCCCCATGCAACGGAGCCATGCGAGGATAAGTCGGCGAGGGTTACGCAGAGATAAACTCAAGAGGTTCACTATCTTTTAGCTACTCGTTGTTATCATATCCACATGTATTGCCCCACGGTCGAATATATAAGGCCTAGGGGCACCCCTTCAGATCGATCGACCCTATTACTTAGCCATCCACGTCAACTCTCTGTATTCTCAATCCAGAGAGCTCTCTTGTAACCACATTCACCAAGCATACTCACCAGGACGTAGGGTGTTACGCATCTCTAAGCGGCCCGAACCTGTAAACCCTGTCTACTGTTCCTCGTGCAATCGGCACGAACCATTTTGCTACAGTTGTCGACACCGTCCTACTCCTAAAAACACCTTGAGGGGCAACCCCGGGTGTGCGGTCGGACCCAAAACACCGACATGACCCTCTAACACTCCCTTAAAAGCTATTGAATCATCACTTCTTCTAAAGACAGTAACACCTATATCCGTAAAAAGACAGTTGTAACCCATTTTACATAATTGTGAAACTGAAAGCCAGTTATAATCTAAAGAATCTACAAGAAAAACATTGGAAATAGAATGGTCAGGTGATATAGAAATTTTACCCAATCCTTTGACCAAACCTTGATTTCCATCCCCGAATGTGATAGCTCTTTGGGGATCTTTGTTTTTCTCATAGGAGGAGAACATCCTTTTCTCTCCAGTCATGTGGTTTGTGCACCCGCTGTCGATGATCCAACTTGAGCCCCCGGATGCATAAACCTACAAAACAAATTTAGGCCTTGTTCTTAGGTACCCAAACGGTCTTGGGTCCTTTTACATTAGAAACAAGCACCTTGGGTACCCAAACACAAGTCTTGGAGCCCTTGTGTTTGCCCCCGACATATTTGGCAACTACTTTGCCTGATTTATTAGTGAGCACATAGGTAGCATCAAAAGTCTTGAATGAAATGTTATGATCATTTGATGCAATAGGAGATTTCTTCTTAGGCATTTTAACATGTGTAGAATGCCTAGAGCTAGAAGCCTCATTCTTATAAATAAAAGCATGGTGAGAATGAGTCTTCTTGACATGAATTCTCCTAATCTTATCCTCAAGATAACCAGCAGGGTATAAAATGTAACCCTCATTATCCTGAGGCATGGGAGCTTTGCCCTTAACAAAATTAGACAATCTTTTAGGAGGAGCATTAAGCTTGACATTGTCTCCCTGTTGGAAGCCAATGCCATCCTTAATGCCAGGGCGTCTCCCACTATAAAGCATGCTACGAGCAAATTTAAATTTCTCATTTTCTAGTTCATGCTCGGCAATCTTAGCATCTAGTTTTGCTATATGATCATTTTGTTGTTTAATCATAGCAAGGTGATCATGAATAGCATCTACATTAACATCTCTACATCTAGTGCAAATAGAAACATGATCAGCCATAGATGTAGAGGGTTTGCAATCATTCAATTCAACAATCTTAGCATATAAAATAGCATTCTCATCTCTAAGATTGGAAATAGAAACATTGCAAACATCTAATTTCTTAGCCTTAGCAATTAATTTTTCATTCTCATTCTTAAGGCTAGCAAGAGAGGCATTCAATTTTTCAATCTTAGCAATTAGACTAGCATTATTATTTCTAAGATTGATAATTGAATCATCACAAATATTTGACTTCTCAACCTTAGTAATCAAATTAGCATTCTCAATCCTAAGGTTGGAGATAGTGTCATGGCAAATACTTAGTTCACTAGTTAATTTTTCATTTTTCTCTACCTCCTGAGCATAAGCATTTTTAGTCTTAACATGCTTTTTGTTTTCCTTAATAAGGAAGTCCTCTTGGCTATCCAAGAGTTCATCCTTCTCATGAATAGCACTAAGATTGGCAAAAAGAGTAAGCAAGTTATCCTCCTCATCACTAGAATTATCCTCATCACTAGAAGTTGCATACTTAGTGGACGATCTTGATTTTACCTTCTTCTTCTTGCCATCCTTTGCCATGAGGCACTTGTGGCCGACATTGGGGAAGAGAAGTCCTTTGTTGACGGTGATGTTGGTGGCATCCTCGTCGTCAGAGGAGTCGGTGGAGCTCTCGTCGGAGTCCCACTCCCGGCAAACATGGGCATCACCGCCCTTCTTCTTATAATATCTCTTCTTCTCCTTCTTCTTCCCCCTCTTGTCGTTGTCCCTGTCACTATCACTAGCCAAAGGGCATTTAGCGATAAAATGACTGGGCTTACCACATTTGTAGCATACTTTCTTGGAGCAGGGCTTGTAGTCCTTCCCCCTCCTTTGCTTGAGGATTTGGCGGAAGCTCTTGATGATGAGCGCCATTTCCTCGTTGTCGAGCTTGGAGGCGTCGATGGGAACCATACTTGATGTAGAGTCTTCTTTCTTCTCCTCCGTCGCCTTGAATGCAACGGGTTGTGCCTCGGGTACGGAGGAGGCGCCTTGCTCGATGATCTTTTTGGAGCCATTGATCATCAACTCAAAGCTCACAAATTTTCCTATCACTTCCTCAGGAGACATTAGTTTATATCTTGGATCACCACGAATTAATTGAACTTGAGTGGGATTAAGAAATACGAGTGATCTAAGAATAACCTTGACCATCTCATGGTCATCCCATTTGGTGCTCCCGAGGTTGCACACTTGGTTAACTAAGGTCTTTAGCCGGTTGTACATGGCTTGCGGGTCTTCTCCATGGTTGAGCATAAAACGACCGAGCTCCCCCTCGATCGTTTCTCTCTTGGTGATCTTGGTCACCTTGTCTCCTTCGTGCGCGGTCTTGAGCACGTCCCAAATCTCTTTGGAGCTCTTCAACCCTTGCACCTTATTATACTCCTCTCGACTTAGAGAGGCGAGGAGTATAGTGGTGGCTTGGGAGTTGAAGTGCTGGATTTGGGCAACTTCGTCCGAGTCATAGTCTTCATCCCCCGGTGATGGTACCTGTACTCCAATCTCAACAACATCCCAAATGCTAGTGTGGAGTGAGGTTAGATGGTGCCTCATTTTGTCACTCCACATATTATAATCTTCACCATCAAAAACGGGTGGTTTGCCTAATGGGACGGAAAGTAAAGGAGTACGTTTGGAAACGCGTGGATAGCGTAGGGGGATCTTACTAAACTTCTTGCGCTCATGGCGCTTAGAAGTGATGGATGACGTGTCGGAGCCGGAGGTGGATGGCGATGAAGAGTCGGTCTCGTAGTAGACCACCTTCTTCATCTTATTCTTTTTGTCGCCACTCCGATGCGACTTGTGAGGAGGTGATTCCTCCTTCTTCTTGTTGTGGGACTCTCCCGATGGAGCCTTCCCGTGGCTTTAGGCGGGCTTCTCGTCGGTCACCATCTCCTTCTTGGTGTGATCTCCCGACATCACTTCGAGCGGTTAGGCTCTAATGAAGCACCGGCCTCTGATACCAATTGAAAGTCGCCTAGAGGGGGGGTGAATAGGCGGAATCTAAAAATTATAAACTTAAGCACAACTACAAGCCGGGGTTAGCGTTAGAAATATAGACGAGTCCGAAAGAGAGGGCGAAAACAAATCACAAGCAAATAAAGAGTGTGACTCGGTGATTTGTTTTATCGAGGTTCGGTTCTTGCAAACCTACTCCCCGTTGAGGTGGTCACAAAGACCGGGTCTCTTTCAACCCTTTCCCTCTCTCAAACGGTCACCTAGACCGTGTGAGCTTCTCTTCTCAATCAATCGGGACACTAAGTCCCAACAAGGACCACCACACAATTGGTGTCTCTTGCCTTGATTACAATTGAGTTGGAAACAAGAAAGAAAGAAGAAGAAAAGCGATCCAAGCTCAAGAACTCAAATGAGCACAAATGTCTCTCTCGCTAGTCACTATTTGATTGGAATGAACTTTGGACTTGGGAGAGGATTTGATCTCTTTGTTTGTGTCTTGGAGTGAAGTCGAATGCAAATGGCTGAAACTTGGATGCCTTGAAGTGTTGGTGGTTGGGGGTATTTATAGCCCCAACCACCAAAGTGGCCATTGGGAGGGGCTGCTGTCGTATGGCGCACCGGACAGTCCGGTGCGCCACCAGACACTGTCCGGTGCACCAGCCACGTCACCCAACCGTTAGGGTTCGACCGTTGGAGCTCTGACAAGTGGGGCCACCGGACAGTCCGGTGGTGCACCGGACAGGTCCTGTTCACTGTCCGGTGCGCCTTCTGCGCCTGCTCTGACTTCTGTGCGCGCAGGCGCGCACTGTTTACTTTCACTATTCATTTGCAAACGACCGTTGGCGCAAAGTAGCCGTTGCTCCGCTGGCACACCGGACAGTTCGGTGTTACACTGGACAGTCTGGTGAATTATAGCGGAGTGGCTCCCCAAATTCCCGAAGCTGGCAAGTTTAAGTTGATCCTCCCTAGTGCACCGGACACTGTCCGGTGGTGCACCGGACAGTCCGGTGCGCCAGACCAGGGTGCACTTCGGTTGTCTTTTGCTCTTTTTATTTGAACCCTTTCTTGGACTTTATATTGGTTTGTGTTGAACCTTTGGCACCTGTAGAACTCATGATCTAGAGCAAACTAGTTAGTCCAATAATTTGTGTTGGGCAATTCAACCACCAAAATTCATTTAGAAAAAGGTTTGACCCTATTTCCCTTTCAGATACCACTGCTAAATATGAGAAAACCAATGATAGTAATAACACCTAAAGTAATATTTCCCTTTGAGGCAAATCATATGACACATAGATTGACATTAACAATTATGGGAAGAGAATTCTGGGCTACCGCTATAGTATTAGAGGAAAGCAGTATAGATCTGATCCTCGGTATGTCATGGTTAAGGAAGGCAAAGGCCATTATAGCATGTGGTAGGGGTACAGTAGAACTCACCAGCCCTAAAGGAGAAAGATTTCAAGTTCAAATTGCAGTAACCACCTCTTCCAAACGAGCCATATTCTTTATACCTGAGGAGTTTGTTGGTGACAACATCCGTGTGGTTAGGGATTTTCTAGATGTCTTTCTAGAGGAGTTACCAGTGATGCCACCGGAAAGGGAAGTTGAGTTTGTCATTGATCTCTTACCTGGGACTGCCCCTATTTCGCCCCTACAGAATGTCCATAGAAGAGTTACAAGAACTTAAGAAGCAGTTAACGGAGTTGCAGGAGGTAGGGTACATTCGTCCGAGTTCCTCACCTTGGGGAGCACCGGTACTGTTTGTACAGAAGAAGGATGGTTCGTAACGAATGTGTCTGGACTATAGAGCACTTAATGATGTTACCATCAAGAATAAGTACTCGTTACCTCGTATTGATGACTTATTTGATGAGAAGAGAGGTGCTCGGGTGTTCTCTAAGATAGATCTCAGGTCAGGCTACCATCAAATGAAGATTAGGCCATCTGATATTCCCAAGACGGCTTTCTCAACCCGATATGGTCTATATGAATTCACAATCATGTCATTTGGCTTAACCAATGCACCAGCTTATTTTATGAACCTGATGAATAAGGTGTTATGGAGTATCTTGACAAATTCATCATAGTATTCATCGATGGCATTCTTATTTATTCCAAGAATGATAGTGAGCATGAGGAGCATTTGTGGATGGTGCTATAGAAGTTACGGGATAATCAGCTCTATGCCAAATTTACCAAGTGTGACTTCTGGCTTGATGAAGTACATTTTCTCAGGCATATCATCTCCAAAGGAGGAATTACTGTCGATTCAGCTAAAGTGACAGCAATAATGGATTGGAAGACACCAAGTACAGTTTTAGAGATCCAGAGTTTCTTGGGACTCGTAGGTTATTACCGGTGATTCATTGAAGGGTTCTCTAAGATTGCTAAGCCTATGACCTCATTGTTGGAGAAGGGCAAGGAGTTTAAGTGGACTGATAAATGTCAAGAGAGTTTTGATCAGTTGAGATCTAAGTTGGTTGCTCCAGTATTGATTATGCCAGATTTACAGAAGAATTTTGATGTATATTGTGATGCAAGTCGACAAGGTCTGGGATGTGTGCTTATGCAGGAAGGACATGTCATTGCCTACGCATCTCGCCAGTTGCGGAAACATGAGTTGAACTACCCCACGCATGACTTAGAACTGGCAGCAGTTGTGCATGCTCTCAAGATCTGGAGACACTATATTATGGGAACCAAGTGCCGAATCTACACTGATCACAAGAGCTTGAAATACATTTTTACTCAGAAGGATCTTAACCTTAGACAACATCGATGGTTGGATCTCATCAAGGATTATGACCTAGAAATTCACTATAATCCGGGCAAGGCGAATCTGGTTGCGGATGCCTTGAGTCGGAAGGGGCAGGTTCATGTAGCTATTGTCACCCAGTTACCCGATGAGTTAGTAGAAGATTTTGAGAGGCTCAATCTAGGAATAGTTGCTCATACTGAAGGGATTACCATCAAATTGGAACCTACCTTAGAGCAAGAAATACGACAGGGTCAAATCGGTGATGCCAAAATTCAGGAGATCAAGGATCTAATAACAGAGGGTAGAGGCCCGAATTTCACGGAGGATGAGCAAGGCATGATATGGTTCAAGAATCGGATCTGTGTTCCCGATATCGATAGTCTTCGTGAAACCATATTGAAGGAGGCACATGACTCAGTTTATTCTATCCACCCTGGTAATACTAAGATGTACCAGGACTTGAAGCAGAAGTATTGGTGGCATGGACTAAAGAAGGATGTTGCTTCACATGTTGCACTTTGTGATGTTTGCCAGAGGGTGAAAGCGGAACATCAAAGACCTACAGGTTTACTGCACCCGCTTAAGATACCTGAGTGGAAATGGGAAGAGATTGGCATAGACTTCATTGTTGGGTTACCCCGCACATCAGCTGGGTATGACTCTATATGGGTGATTGTGGACAAGCTAACTAAAGTAGCCCACTTTATTCCAGTGAAGACCACATATTCAGGAGCCAAGCTAGCAGAGTTGTACATGGCACGGATTGTATGCTTACATGGGGTGCCAAAGAAGATTGTGTCAGACCGAGGATCACAGTTTACTTCTCGGTATTGGAAGAAGTTGCACGAATCCTTGGATACAAGATTGAATTTTAGTTCGGCCTACCATCCCCAGACTGATGGGCAGACTGAGAGGACCAACCAAGTACTAGAAGATATGTTAAGAGCTTGTGCTCTTAAGCATGGTGGGAGTTTGAAAGCTCTCTTGTGGGTTTTGGTGTTTGGATGACAACCCATTTAAAGGACTAACAAGTGTGTTAAGTGTTGAACAGGTGTTGAATGCAAAGCTAACAGGGTTCAACACAAGTAAACATGTGTGATGGTCCAAAGACGGAATTATCTATAGATAATGGACATCACAAGAAAGATGGACACTGCTTAAGTGAGACTTGAGGTGCATAACTTGGAGACAACCGATCAAACCAAGGATGGAAGCAAGAAGAGCTTCGAGGTACCGAGTGCACGGGAGAAAGTCAAGGAGACTAGGAACCCAAAGCCAGGGGTGAAGAAGGAGACTTGCGGAATCAAGGTTGATCGAGTTAAGAAGAGTTATGGTGCATCAAGGAACACTACATAAGGACATGACTTACAACCAATGAGATAACATCTACGATTATGTGGTGTAAGTCATAAGGCTCAAGACTAAGCTCAAAAAGTGAACAAGGTCACTGGAAGGAGAATCAATGTCAAATTCAGAACTGGAAGCAGCCCAAAAGAGCTAAGTGCACCTTGATCTTTAGTTTGGGTTGTTCCTGTGTTTGGAGATATTCTATGTGACCTTTGCAGGATGTTGGAGCTCAAAAATGACCATCTAGATCAAGTCAAGTTGACTTGATGATTTATGAGTCCAACATCAATCTTAGTCATGCCAAATGCCAAAGAAGTGAAAATCAAAGAGAAGGTATGTTTCTAGATTTAGTACATTGGTTTTTGTGTACTAATATATTTGTCTAAGTGTTAGAAACAGAGATAAGAAGAAAAGAAAAGAGATGCAAAAGGCTTGGCTGTGAACAGCCAAGACTCAGCTCAGTCTGGCACACCGGACTGTCCGGTGGTGCACCGGATAGTGTCCGGTGCGCCAGGCTGAACTCCGGTGAACAAGCCGCTCTCGGGAGAAGTTTGGCGGCGATGGCTATAATTCACCGGACTGTCCAGTGGTGCACCGGACTGTTCAGTGAGCCAACGGTCGACTGCGCCAACGGTCGGCAGCGCGATCAGCGGGCGACGCGTGGCCTGAGCCAACGGATAGTTGGCGCACCGGACTGTCCGGTGTGCACCGGACAGTGTCCGGTGAGCCAAGACGACTGTTGCTCCAACGGTCAGCTGAGCCTGATTTGGAAGGAGATCGCGCACCGGACAAGCTACAGGACCTATCCGGTGGTGCACTGGACTGTCCGGTGCGCCACTCGACAGAAAGCAAGTATTGCCTTCCAAAATTAATTCCAACGGCTCCTAGGCCCCTTGGGTCTATAAATAGGACTCCTAGGCGCCTCCAATAAACATACAAGTGCAGCCAACAAGCGTTGACATCATTCGGATCAATTCTCTCTCTCCCTCTCGTGTATATCTCTCTAGTTTGTGTGGAGGCAAAGCTATAAGCCTTTAGAGAGTGGAGAAGTGCTACTAAGAGCTAGAGCATAGTCTTAAGCATATCGTTACTCTGCCGGAGTGCTGTCAAGAAGATTGTAAGCAGCCGCGGCTTTGTTGTAACCAACATCAACATAGTGGAAGGCTCTATCTGTCATACTGACAGATCTGAGCAAACGGAGGAAGGAGTTGAAATAGACTCCAAGCCCAGGTGTGGCTAACTCCAACGAGGACTAGGCAAGCATTTTACGCT
Organism: Zea luxurians; assembly: GCA_029449295.1. Taxonomy (NCBI): domain Eukaryota; kingdom Viridiplantae; phylum Streptophyta; class Magnoliopsida; order Poales; family Poaceae; genus Zea; species Zea luxurians. The sequence goes on from JAOPSE010000090.1 coordinate 5,119,511, forward strand.
TGGCCGAACCTCGGGATAAATCCCTGTGTCTGTGTGCTTCGCACTGTATTGTGTGTTGTCTCTCTGTCTTATCTACTCTTTATATCTGCACTTCAATACTTATCTGTGGTACAAGTTATATTTGAAGTGCAGGGCATTTTTGAGATAGGATCTTCTATTCCGCTACAACCTACTCGAAGGGTCTTTCATTCCACTACAATCTAGTCTTTGAGTAGAGTAAGAATTTAAGTTTCAAAAGTGATTATTATTATTCGCCTATTCACCCCCCCCCCCTCTAGGCGACATCCAGATCCTATTCCCGGGCAAAGGGAACTTTCAATTGGTACCAGAGCTAGGCCTCTCCAGTGTGGGCTTAGCCGTCCGGAATTGACGATGTCGTCACAAGAGGTAACTGTAGAACTTCTTTTAAGTGATGGTTCTAATTATAAATCTTGGTCTGTCTCTATTTATAATGCTTTCATGCATATTAATCCTGATTTGAGACAGATCTTTAGTAGAAGTATTTTTCCCTCCAATTTTAGTCAAAATCCTTCTAATGATGAACTAAGATGTCTGTCTCTCAATCACCATGCTTGCAACATCTTAGTTGACTCACTTTCTAGAAGTGCCTATTTTGCTATCATGAGTAGTGATAGTGATTTATTTGTTGATGCTCATGATCTATGGACCAAAATTAAGTTAAAATTTTTTAAGTCCATATGCACTGCTTCTGCTCCCTCTATTGCTGGTAGTACTAACTTGTCCAAGGGAGAAGAACAAGAGAGATGGACACCAAGCGATGGATCCACCTCACCGACAAGTTCATCTCCCACTTGTTATACATGTCTTGTTGCTAACGATGAGAGTGGAGATAAAAGCAATGATGAGGAGGAATATGAGGATGAGGAGTCTACATCATCACAAGGTACATTTTCCTATTTTGCTTCCACTGACAATAGTGACAGGGAAAATGAGACCGACGATGTAGAAGAAGAGGAGATTCACCGTTTCTACACCCATCTCAACAAAGAAGACAAAGCGCTCGTGGTTAAGCTGTTGAGAAGGAACAAGGAACAAGGCGAGACACTTCTCAGGCTAGAGGAGACTCTCATCAAAACCAACGATAGCCTAGAGAAGATGACCAAAGAACATGAGGAGCTAAAGTGCTCTCATGATTATTTGGTCCAATGGTATGATTCAGTTTTAATTGAGCAAAGAAATAATGATGATGCTTTATCTTGTGTTGCTCAACTTAAAATGGAAAATGCCATGCTTGAGATGCAAATAGAATTGCTAAGTCATGATAAACTTGCTCTTACTGATAAATATGATTTATTGTCTTGTTATCATGATAATCTCTTGGATAGACATATCATGCTTGATGTTGCTCATGAGGTTGTAATTGCGAACCTAAATTCATGTGAACCTCATTCTTGCACACGTGCACATCTAGATAATATATCACCATGTGCTAACCCCGTTTGCTCAAAAGAAAGCCAACTCTTGGATGAGCATCAAGCTGCAAGATCAAAGGAAAAAGTGCTCATCAATAAAGAAAGGAACAAGAAAACAAAGCAACTAAGGAGAAGACGCGTTGCTCAACCTTCTCAAGATATCCACGGGCGCGTGGTGAAGAAGCTTGAGATGGGAAAAACTGTAGCAAGTGTTAAGCTCCATAAGAAGGATGTTCCTAAAGCAAAAAATGAAGAAATCAACGTGAGCTTGGAAAAAGGTAAAGATTCAATTAGTCATGTTGTTTGCACTGACCATTTCTCTATGTCATCCAAGAACAAAAAGAGAAAAGGGAAAAGGAGGTGCTTTAAGTGCAATAAGTCAGGACACCTCATTGCGTCGTGTCCATACAACGACAAGGATGATGGGATAAGGAGATGCTTCGGATGCAATGACAAGAACCATACGATCACTTCTTGTCCGCTAATGCTAAATCAAGCACGTGCACTCTCCGGGATGACCCCCACTAAGAAAGAAGACAAACAGCAAGCGTCATGTCAGTTAAGCGACGTTTCTGCTACAAGTGTGGTGAGCAGGGTCATCTATCCAAGGTATGTAAAAAGGGTAAGGTTCCTAAGCAAGTAAATCTATCTCAATCTTATTCACTTAGGAGACCCAAACCATACACTTTTGATAGATTAGTAATGAGATCACCTAGAACTAGCACAATTGCTATTTGGGTACCAAAAGCTCTTATGGATGATCGTTATGGACCCATCCCGAGATGGGTACCAAACTGTGCCAACTAGACCATGCAGGTGCCTAGAGATGGATTGGAGACCATGGGAGAGCTTAAGATGGTTAATTCAAACTCTATGCTTAAGCTGTTGATTTTTATTGTCTATTCATTGACCCAAGGTTGAATGATTGTGCAATACTAATCCCATGTTCATCTCAAGTTAAATAAGTTGTAGAGGTCTTTATTCATTATTGGTGAATCAAGCAAAGGATCTTGATGAGAATCTGCAACTTGCTCTCCAAAGGATGGTACCCGTGTATCTTAAGTACATTCTTGCAAATCAGTATTGCTCTTAAGTCGGATTGTTGTGCTACCTATCCTTGGAGTAGTTATGCTTTTCAGATTGCCTGTGTTATCAATGGTTCATAATGATGCTTGCTTAATCATGATTGTGTGTTCTATATGTTATATCTTTTGAACCATTAAATGGGTAGTTTTTCATTTGATATATTCACTAAGATTAACTCTTTTTGTGTTCATGGATAAACCTGTATCTTTGTGTAAGTCATGCTATATGGTTTTTAATGATTAACCTATGTGCAAGCATGATATCTTGTTTAGTCCATGTTCACATAATTACCCTATTTTGATACTGTGTGTATACCAAATCCATGTTGTGCCACAAATGCACCTTCTTGAGTTATGAGGTGCATGAGCAAAAAAAGCACTCAATTAGGTGACAACTGGTGCTCTCATGGCAATTCAGGAAAAGGCAAAGGTATGGAGAATGGAACTGTGCAATTTCATTGAAAATTTTGAAGTTCCATTGATTGTGATCATAGCTATGTTCTTGCCTTTCAATTGGTAGTATCTTGGCGTAGGTGCCTTATGCCTTAAAATGTTGCTTCCCTTGGTGTACCTAAGAAAATTCTTCTTAATCTTGGTGTGATTAGACATTGTGCTTTATATGCATGATCTTGTCATCTTTCAATTGGTGTATGTGTTGCAATGATCATCACGTGTGAAGCGTGCCTAGGTTGCTTGTAAAATGTTATATATCTTGAGGCATGCATCATTTCCACTAGTCACAAGTTGTATTATGTCATCTATCCAATTGGTATCTCCTTGTGATGAAATTGATAGATTATGTCTAGACCAAGATATGTTGTGATCCCCTCTAGTTCTGAGGATGCTAGAATGTGCAAAGTGCAAGTCATTCAAATACTTGATGCACAACTTTAGGGGGAGCACACATAACTTGTGTCTTTTGAGACTAAATTGCTTCTTGAGTGATCTTGTATAGTCTCAAGGTGGAAAAGGGAAGATGAGCAAGAAATGGAGCAATCAGGACTTGGGTACCTCCGTAAGTCAAGTATTTGGTATCTTAAGTTGTGAGTAATTGCATATTTTTAGATTGCTCATGCTCTATAATATTTGGTGATACTAGATGCTTATCTTTAAATATCATGGAGCTATGGCAGTAATGATTTTTCAATTGGTAGCCATGGTAGTTTGCTTCAATTGATATCTTTTGGTAATCACTAGAATAGAAGCTTCATCTTGTGCCACAATACTATAACTTGCTCTAAGCTTGGTGTCTTAGCAACAAGAAAAGGTTAGGATAAAGGATCAGGCACAAGTGTGGAGAAGCTCCCTAGAGATTAAACTTTCAAGATGGAAAGTACACCACAACATGATAAAGGTACAAAAGGAAGTATTGATCTTTTGCGTATATGTATCTTAACTTTCCTCCAAATGCTTGTGTTGCATATGTTCAATGTGTAAGGGGGAGTAATGTTAGTGTGTTAAAATTTACCTGCTCAATACTCTGCTATCCCTTGACATCATTCTATGTTCTTGCTTGAATATGGTTTTGGTGTTTGATGTCAAAGGGGGAGAGATTGTGCATTAAAGCTTATCTCAACCTGAGAGGAAAGCTTATCCTAAAGGGGTTTCCTTGAGTCTTAAGGAAGAATGTGTTAGTTTTGTTGATACTACTTATGCTTCTTATTGTATTATATGGTGATAATGCAAAATTAGTGCTTCCATTGATATGAATCATTTAGTATCTACTGTGTTTATCCTGTAATAGATATTCATGTGGTTTTGGTGCTTTAAAATTGTTTTAATTTGGTATCTTAATGGTGAATAGTGGTAGGTTGATATTTCTGTGGTATATCTATTCAATTGGTGTTTAACTCTGATTCTGTGCATTTATGTGTCATACGCATCACGGTTTAATTAGTGACACAATGCATCCCACAGGTGCAAAGGTATAGTAATGCTTCGAATTAGCCTAAGTGCGAACACAAGGTTGACTTGTCCCTTGTAGTTCGGGTTGATGATGAGTGATTGTCAACGGGTAGCACTCTGGGGTAGTCAGTGGACTGACCAGAGTGTGAGATTATGCTTGTGCAACCATGTTGGTCGACTTGTGGTGTGCAGGTGTGGAGCACAGGAACGGTGGTCGATGGCTGAGGTGAAGGTCATGCGGGCTCGTGCTGATGGACCAGGAGCGGTGAAGGGCGAGTGCTGGGTCTTGACTGACGAATCAGAGCAGTCAGGTGACCAACCGTGGTGGCTGACACCTGGGACACGCACTTGTGCGAGGACGTGGTGGAGTGGACCATGTTACCGGCGTGGTCGAGGACTAGCGGGACACACGTCTGATCGTGGAGGACATGCACGAGGTGCGGTGCTCATGATAGGTTTGGTTGTTTGGGCCTCAAAACCACTCAGCGCTACGGATGCCTGGTTTTGCTGAGTTTGGGCCTCAAAACTCGGCGGTGGCGGTTCCGAAGGGAACCAATGGTGGCACGTGGCATGATCGCGGAGGGTGCGTCAAGGCGAAGCAACTCCGTGTGAAGGACGTGGCCGTCGGATCAAAAACCTAGGAGTTGGTCCATTTCGCCCCCGATGGAGTGGATAGGCTCTATGTAAATAGGGGTACTTTAGGAAATGAGAATAACCCTCTATAAATAGAAGGGGAGGGCTGTTTAGTTTAGCATCCCTTGGCTGCCATTTATTTTGAGAATTCATTCTAGAGCTCCTAGTTTTCTCTCTAGGTAGACACCAGTTGAGCCGAGGGTTTCGCAGTGATTTTGTACTTTGACTGTGTTCTTGATTTTAAAGCTTAATCAGAGGAAGAGTCGCCGGTCCGGCCCACAGTGTTCATTGGCTTCAAATCTCAGTTTTGTACCCTTGCTGAAATTTCTGAAGTTTTATAGTTTTGGTTTCTCCTTTTCCCCATTCTTGTGTTGTTGATGAAAACCCATTGATTCCCTTGAGAGGATTTGGTTTGGGGATTGATTGGTGGTGAGTTGCACTCCTCGGACCACTGCATACACCTAGTTGTTACAGATTTTGGTCGAGATTTAAGAAAAACTCAGTTTGAACTCGTTCTAGAAAACCCCAACAAAACCCCAATTTTTGTTGTATTTTTAAATCTGCGGGTAAGTCACAAGTCGGATTAAGCTCAAATTTTGAGGAGATCTTGGAAACATATTTGCTCAGGTGTGTGTAAAATTTCATATCAATCGGAGTTCGTTTAGTTCAGTTTTGAACTCAAGAACAGAATTTCGTACTGCTGAAAACAGCACCTGTTGACAATACTGTATTGGACCGTTTTTGATTTTTTGGTGTCCGATTTGCGATCCGTTTGCTTTGCTGATCTCATGTGAGTATTAAGAACATTTTGTAATCATGAGATCACTCATGTGTTTATGGGTTGAGCACTTGCTTCATCTCAATTGAAGCAAAGTGCTAATTTTCTGTGTTTGGAGACATAAATCCGATTGGCTCCCATTCACCCCCCCCTCTGGTCGCCTTACCGGTCCTACAATTGGTATCAGAGCCGGTTAAGGATTTCCCTTTCCTAATCGGTTCGAAATCCACGTAGGCGACATGGAACGAGGTGTTGGAAAACCTCCGTTCTTCGATGGGACCAATTACCCGTACTAGAAGATTCGCATGTCTGCGTATCTTCAGAGCATCAGTTACCGGGTTTGGTAAATTTGCCTCGATGCGATTTTCGATGCTACAAGTGACCGGATCACTCCAATTCAAATGGAGTTCCATGATTCGAACAACAAAGCTCAAAACGCTTTGTTCTCGTGTCTCTCGCTTGGTGAGTTTGAGCGAGTTGGACATCTGACTACGGCTCATCAGATCTGGTCTACCCTCGAGAGATTTCATGAGGGCAACGATCATGTGAAGACCAGACTGTTTGAGACGTACAGGCAAGAGTACGAGAACTTCACACAGTTGGCTGGAGAGACCATTGATTCCATGTTCTCCAGGTTCCAGTCAATTGTGAACAAGATGTGTGCCAACAAGGCACAGCTACCCTATAGTGATCATGAGAGAGCGCTGAAATTACTACATGCTCTAGATCAGAGGGTTTGGGAGGTGAAGGTCTCGGTGATCATCGAGTCGCCCAACTATGAGACTCTCACCGTGGACGAGCTCTTCAGCAAGCTCAAGTCCACAGAGATTGACCACCAGACTCGGGCCAAGATTGAGAACCCTAGTGCACCCACCATGGCCTTGGTCTCTGGAGGTGGTTCTACTTCTAACTCCTCACCTGCTATGTTTGCTCTATCCTCTTTGTTGTCTATTACAGAGGAGCAGGTGGAGAGCCTTGGGGACGAGGAGTTGGCACTTGTGGCCAGCCGATTCACGCGGTTCCACAACAACCGTATGAGCCGGCGGCGTGGCGGGTCCAAGGAAGGATGCTACAACTGTGGCGATCTCGACCACTTCGTGGCCAGCTGCTCCAAGAAGGGCAAATCGGAGTCTGGCCCACGCGACCATCACTCTGGTTGGCGCAAGGGCAAGTACTCCTTCGGCAAGTACAAGTCCAAGGGAGGATTCAACAAGGAGGCGCTCAAGAAGAAGTACCTTCAGAAGGCAAAGATCAAGGAGCGTGCCTTCCTTGCCTCCCTCAGCGACCTCGACCACGACTCCGACGATGTTATATCTTCCTCAAGCGACGAGGAGACTGAGAGGCGGATCGAGGACAAGCTGAACGGGCTGTGCTTCATCGCCGACACCGCAGGAGGCTTCTGCACCATGGCACTTGGTGAGGACGTGGTCGGCACTAGCGATGACAAAGACATCGGCGACGACACTACTTTTGAGGTACTACCTTCCGCCGATGATCTCGCCACTGAGATAGAAGAGCTGAACACTTCTTTGGCTAGTCAGGATAAGATGCTTAGGCAGGCTGCTCGTGAGAGGAGAGAGTTTAGATCCAAGTACGAGAGCACGCTTAGGGAACTTGAGTCTGCTAGAGCTTCAGTTGAAGTGTCTGACGAGACTGAATGTGATGAGTGCGCTCTACACATGTCGAACATCACCACTTTGCAGACCAAGTACTCCACCTTGCTAGATGATCGCGATGAGTTGAGATCTAGGTCTATCTTATTGGGTGCGTGTACCGTTTGTCCTGGCTTACAGTCTGAGCTAGCAGAGAGAGACGCTAGGATAGCTTTCCTTGAGAAGGCTAGCTCAGTGAGTGCCCCTGCACCTGCGCAGTGTGCACTTTGTGAGGGTTTGCAATCTGCCCTTGAGTCCTGCAGACATGACAAGACAAGAATCAAGGAAGAAAACACATACCTTCGATCTATCTTGAGTTGGGTGTCGTGCAGTGAGCCCCAGTTGGGCATGATGGTCAGTCAGTTCAAGAGGGGAACTGGCGGACTGGGGTTAGGCTTTGCTACTAAGAATGGGAGTGTCGCTTGCTTTGGAAAGGTCGGTGAGTGCAGTGGTTTGACACCTTCAGAGAAACCTTCACCCACTCCCAAGCTTATCAAAACCACCTCTGCTAAGCCTGTCACCCCTATGAAAGATGGTGTGATTGATGAACCTATGAGAGATCCTCCTCAGAAACAAGTGTGGCTTCCAAAACCTAACCATCTTAGGAACACACTTGACACCTTTCCCGACATCTCTAGTGATCCCCTTCCTAGAGCCCCTCAGTCATCCAAAAAGAAAGCCCCCTTCCACAAACAAAATCCACCCAGGAGAGAGAGGTGAGGTACCATTGTGAATATTGTGAGAGGGATGGGCATCTAGCTTCTTTCTGCTTTAGGAGGAAGAGAGATGAGCGGCGGGTTTCTGAGTCGAGCAGGAAGGACATGAACCATCCTTCTCATGGTGTTCATGTCCAGCCTGTTTAGAGATGTCCTGGGAGGCCTAGAGGTGTTTTGCATCTTGCCTCTAGGTCTCAAGCAGTTAGACCACGTGGTGGTCGTGCCCAACGGGATGCTGGTCATGTATCATATGGCCAAGGACCATGTGACAGAGGTTTTGGCTCATACTTCCCCAGCGGACCACAATTTTCTTCTTGTGGTGATCGCTTCCCTTCGGGACCGGGGATGTTTGGTGTTTTCCCTAACACTTTTCAGGGGCAAATGCCGCAACACTGGTATTCTTCACAGTTTACTTACCCCAGTGTTGTGCCATTTGCTCACCCCATGTCTTACTATTGATGCAGGATGGAGGCCTAGAGAACACGTGGCTCATGGATTCTGGTTGTTCGCGCCACATGACCGGAAACTCAAAATGGTTCTCCAGCCTCGACCCCGTGATTGGAAAGGAATACATCACATTCGGGGATAAGTCAAGAGGTAAGGTTGTTTCTCGTGGCACCATTTGGGTGAACGAGAGCTTTATTCTCAAGGATGTTGCTTTGGTCTCGAATCTGCATTTCAATCTGCTTTCAGTTTCACAACTCCTTGAGGATGACTATGAAGTGCGTTTTAAAAAGGGCTTGTCTCAGGTTTTGGATGCCCGTGGGGATCTTATTTGCCAGATTTCCCCTTTTGGTCAAGTTTTCAGTGCTAATTTTTCACATTCTTCTGGCCCTTCTCGATGTTTGTTGGCAGGATCTTCTTCTTCTCTTTGGAAGTGGCATAGGAGGCTAGGTCACTTGAGCTTTGATCTTTTGTGTCGTTTGAGCTCACTTGACCTCATCCAAGGATTGCCTAAATTAAAATTTGAGAAAGATCTTGTCTGTCACCCTTGTCGTCATGGCAAAATGATTGCCGCTTCCCATTCCCCGGTCACCAAGGTGATGACCTCGCATCCTAGTGAATTGCTTCATATGGACACTGTTGGTCCAGCCAGGGTTTGCTCTTTTGGAGGGAAGTGGTATGTGCTTGTGGTTGTCGACGACTTCTCTCGCTACTCTTGGGTGTTCTTTATGACGGCAAAGGATGAGGCTTTTACTCATGCTTGAGATTTGATTCTTCGTTTGCAAAATGAGTTTCCTAAAAATGCCATGAGAGCTATATGCAGTGACAATGGCACAGAATTCAAAAATACTCAATTTGCAACCTTTTGTGCTTCTTTGGGACTCGAGCATTAGTTTTTCTCTCCGTATGTGCCCCAGCAGAATGGTATTGTTGAACGCAAAAATCGGACCCTTATTGAGATGGCTAGGACGATGCTTGATGAGCATAGGACTCCTAGGCGTTTTTGGGCCGAAGCCATCAACACTGCTTGCCATGTGTCCAATCGCATCTTTCTTTGGGCTATTCTGAACAAAACTTCTTATGAGCTGCGATTTGGACGGCCACCCAAGGTCAGTCATTTTAGGGTATTTGGCTGCAGATGCTTTGTGCTAAAACAGGGTAATCTGGACAAGTTTGAGTCCCGGTCTTCTGATGGGGTTTTTCTGAGTTATGCATTACATTCTCGTGCTTATCGTGTTCTTAACCTAGAGACTAACCACATTATGGAGACTTGTGAGGTTACATTCGATGAGACTGCACCTTGTCCATCCCCTGTCTTTGAGCCTGCAGGTCCAGATCAGATGGGATAGACCATCTTTATGGAGGAGGAGCACGACGACGCCGATTGGGTTGCTCTCGAGCCAATTCCACCGGCCGCCCCAGTCGAGCCTGCTTCCACTACTACGGCTGACGGACCCGACCCCACTCCTTCCACCACTTGGGGTCCGCTCGAGCCAGCTCCTGCTGAGACTGGAGGAGTTGAAGCTGCTGTTGAGGGGGAGGCCACTTCCTCAAGGGAGGCTCCACAGCATATTCAACGTCGTCACCCACCTCAACAGATGATCGGGGAGCTTCATGAGCGAGTCACTCGCTCTAGGTCACATCACATTTTTCATTTTGCCCACTCAGCTTTTGTTGCTACTTTTGAGCCCCGAGATGTTAGACATGCTTTATCTAATCCTAACTGGGCCAATGCTATGCATGAGGAGCTTGAAAATTTTGAAAGAAATCAGGTTTGGGTTTTGGTGCCACCTCCTTCTAACTGCCATCCCATCGGTACAAAATGGGTTTTCAAAAACAAACAAAGTGAGGATGGTTTGGTAGTTAGAAACAAGGCGAGGTTGGTTGCCCAAGGGTATTGCCAAAAAGAGGGAATTGATTATGAGGAGACCTTTGCCCCTGTTGCCCGTTTAGAGGCCATTAGGATCCTTTTAGCCTTTGCTGCTTCAAAGGGATTTAAGCTTTTTCAAATGGATGTCAAAAGTGCCTTTTTAAATGGGTATATAGAGGAAGAGGTATATGTTAGGCAGCCCCTGGTTTTGAGAGTTCCAAGTTTCCAAACCACGTTTTTAAACTCCAAAAAGCTTTGTATGGTTTGAAACAAGCCCCTAGAGCCTGGTATGAGCATTTGAAATCTTTTCTACTTTCTAAGGGTTTTAAAATGGGCTCTGTGGACAAAACTCTTTTTCTCCTCAAGCATAATAATGACACCCTTTTAGTCCAGATTTACGTGGATGATATCATCTTTGGTGGTTCTTCTAATGCTCTTGTGTCTAGATTTTCAGATCTTATGAGCAGGGAATTTGAGATGAGCATGATGGGCGAGCTGAATTTCTTTCTTAGGTTGCAAATCAAGCAGACTCAAGACGGAACCTTTGTACAGCAAGGCAAGTATACAAAGGATGTCCTGAAGAAGTTTGACATGGGCAAGGGCAAGCCTCTTTTGACGCCCATGTCCACCTCGACAACACTTGACACTGATGAGGATTGCGAACCCGTGGACCAGAAGGAGTACAGGAGCATGATTAGCTCTCTCCTGTACTTGACTGCGACGAGGCCGGACATACACTTTGCTGTATGTTTGTGCGCTCGTTTCCAGGCTTCCCCACGCACATCTCACAGAACGGCTGTGAAACAGATTATGAGGTACCTACGTTTCACTCCCGAGTTTGGTTTATGGTACTCCTCATCGTCTGTTCTGTCCTTGTGCGATTATTCAGATGCTGATTTTGCGGGTTGCTTTTTGGAGCGCAAGTCTACTTCTGGGACTTGTCAGTTTTTGGGTACTTAGTTGGTTTCATGGTCTTCTCGAAAACAGTCTAGTGTTGCCCTGTCTACCACAGAGGCCGAGTATATTGCTGCTGCTAGCTGTTGCTCGCAGTTACTTTGGATGATGGCTATCTTACGGGACTTTGACTTGGATTTTCATCATGTGCCTCTGCTTTGTGATAGCACGAGTGCCATAAGTGTTGCCAAGAATCCTGTGCTACATTCGAGGACCAAACACATTGATGTTCGCTTTCGCTTTCTTCATGATCATTATGAGAAAGGCGACATCGAATTGCGCTATATTGATACCACTCGCCAGCTTGCAGACATTTTGACCAAACCCCTTGATCAAAAAACTTTTGTTCATTTGCGAGGGGAATTGGGTGTTTGTTTCCCTTTTTGATTAGAGGGCTCCCTTTTGTCTTTTCTTCTTATTTTCTGCTTTCATTTTTTTTGTTATATTTGCATGTCATATTGAGCTTCACTTGTATAACTGCTAGAATGTGATTCTATTCCTAGTAGTATGTTCTTTGTGTACGTGATAATGCTATGGCATGCTTAGGCTCTTTTTGCTCATATTGATACAATATTGTTGAGCTAAGTTGTTTTCATAATTGTAAACTTGACTATTACTTGCTCAATCTAAAATTGTTCACCATTAAGAGTGGCACCTAGCATATGTAGGATGTGTTGAAATCCTTTTTGCTATTACTAGTATGCTAGGTGGCTATGTCTCATGCCTTGAGTCATTCACTTGTCTTGATTTATTCATATCATGCTAAAGATTCAAAATCAAGATAAATGATAATTTGAAAGATCGAGATGGGTTTGTATTTGTCACCACATCACTGTATCGAGACTGCTTCCATTTGCACTTTTGGATGAACTTGAGCAGTGTAGTGGATGATCGAAACCAGTGTTTTTAGCTTCTGATTGCTTGTTTGCATAGGCTACACCCGGTTGAAAAGTCAGACAAAGACAATGCTTACAACCTCTCGCACTCACATGCTTTTCAATGAAATTTGGAATCCACTGCAAAATCCGATAAATCTTGAAAATTTCAAATGGTATCTATTTTAGATATGTTTCTAGCATGATGAGTGATCACTGTTTGGGGCAGTTCACCTTGTTCACTTGTGACTGGAACTTAGTTGATTTCCTGCTTACTATATGCTTAGTGTTGTCTTTGTGGTGAACATCTCTTTGACATGCTTAAAACTGAATCAAAATACTTACACTTCACATATCTTGTGCATATGCCCAGTTTGAGCATCTGCTAGCACGTGCATTTATTGCTGCACACTTAGCACAACACCACTTAGAGCATTTTTTACACTCTGGCTGGTATACTCCTGACGCTCATGCATTCATACTCTTTGTTGCATTTCTGGTTTTTTTCTCAAGGGAGGTTCTCTTGTCAAGGGGGAGTTTTTCTTTCTACCCATGTCCGTGCTTGATGAGTTCACTTGTCAACAAGGGGGAGAGATTTTGAGAATTTTGTTTTCCAGGCTTCCTCTCATTCAAGAGGGCTAGACATGTTATTTGGAGCTATTGCTAGTTGTGTTGAGTTGTTTGCCTCTTTCTGGAGGAACTAGCTTTGATTTTAGCTTTTGTGTGATCTTATGCTCTGAATTGGTTTTTTATGCTCTGATAAAGTCTTGTGTGCTCCGATGAGATTTTGGCTTCTGGCTAGTGGTGTTGAACCCTGCTTTTGCCTCTTATTGAGGGCTAGCCTTTTCTTGCTTGGGTGTTGAGCCGCTGCCCATTTCTTTGGGGACAAAGTTTTGCTTACTCTAAATGACTTGTCTGGCTTTTATCTGGCTTATGGTCATTTGAGTGAGTTTCTCTTTTTCTTCTGCTTTCTGTTTAAATATGCTCAAATGGTGGTGTTGACAATGCACTCATCCAGGGGGAGATTGCGAACACAAGGTTCACTTGTCCCTTGTAGTTTGGGTTGATGATGAGTGATTGTCAACGGGTAGCACTCTGGGGTAGTCAGTGGACTGACCAGAGTGTGAGATTATGCTTGTGCAACCATTTTGGTCGACTTGTGGTGTGCAGGTGTGGAGCACAGGAACGGTGGTCGATGGCTGAGGTAAAGGTCATGCGGGCTCGTGCTGATGGACCGGGAGCGGTGAAGGGCGAGTGCTGGGTCTTGACTGACGAATCAGAGCAGTCAGGTGACCTACCGTGGTGGCTGACACCTGGGACACGCACTTGTGCGAGGACGTGGTGGAGTGGACCGTGTTACCGGTGTGGTCGAGGACTAGCGGGACACACGTCTGATCGTGGAGGACATGCACGAGGTGCGGTGCTCATGACAGGTTTGGTGGTTTGGGCCTCAAAACCACTCAGCGCTACGGATGCCTGATTTTGCTGAGTTTGGGCCTCAAAACTCGGCGGTGGCGGTTCCGGAGGGAACCGGTGGTGGCACGTGGCATATCGCGGAGGGTGCGTCAAGGCGAAGCAACTCCGTGTGAAGGACGTGGCCGTCAGATCAAAAACCTAGGAGTTGGTCCATTTCGCCCCCGGTGGAGTGGATAGGTTCTATGTAAATAGGGGTACTTTAGGAAATGAGAATAACCCTCTATAAATAGAAGGGGAGGGCTGGTTGGTTCAGCATCCCTTGGCTGCCATTTATTTTGAGAATTCATTCTAGAGCTCCTAGTTTTCTCTCTAGGTAGACACCAGTTGAGCCGAGGGTTTCGTAGTGATTTTGTACTTCGATTGTGTTCTTGATTTTAAAGCTTAATCAGAGGAAGGGTCGCCGGTCCGGCCCACAGTGTTCATTGGCTTCAAATCTCAGTTTTGTACCCTTGCTGAAATTTCTGAAGTTTTATAGTTTTGGTTTCTCCTTTTCCCCATTCTTGTGTTGTTGATGAAAACCCATTGATTTCCTTGAGAGGATTTGGTTTGGGGATTGATTGGTGGTGAGTTGCACTCCTTGGACCTCTGCATACACCTAGTTGTTGCAGATTTTGGTCGAGATTTGAGAAAAACTCAGTTTGAACTCGTTCTAGAAAACCCCAACAAAACCCCAAATTCTGTTGTATTTTTAAATCTACGGGTAAGTCACAAGTCGGATTAAGCTCAAATTTTGGGGAGATCTTGGAAACATATTTGCTCAGGTGTGTGTAAAATTTCATATCAATCGGAGTTCGTTTAGTTCAGTTTTGAACTCAAGAACAGAATTTCGTACTGCTGAAAACAGCACCTGTTGACAATACTGTATTGGACTGTTTTTTATTTTTTGGTGTCCGATTTGCGATCCGTTTGCTTTGCTGATCTCATGTGAGTATTAAGAACATTTTGTAATCATGAGATCACTCATGTGTTTATGGGTTGAGCACTTGCTTCATCTCAATTGAAGCAAAGTGCTAATTTTCTGTGTTTGGAGACATAAATCCGATTGGCTCCCATTCACCCCCCCCCCCTGGTCGCCTTACCGATCCTACACTAAGTATGTGCAATTTGGCATATAAGGCCAAATTTAAGATTTTGATGTAAGCACATATTTACGGGGAGCATTCTATAAACTTAGAATTCAAAATTTGTGCTTTAAATCTTATTCTTATGTAAGCTTTAATTGTGTTGTCATCAATCACCAAAAAGGGGGAGATTGAAAGCTCTCTTGTGGGTTTTGCTGTTTGGATGACAACCCAATTAAAGGACTAACAAGTGTGTTAAGTGTTGAACAGGTGCTGAATGCAAAGCTAACAGGGTTCAACACAAGTAAACAGGTGTGATGGTCCAAAGACGAAATTATCTATAGATAATGGACATCACAAGAAAGATGGACACTGCTTAAGTGAGACTTGATGTTGATAGAGCTGGAGTGCTCGATCTTTCGGTGAGTAGAGATAATTCCGATTTGGTGGAAGTAGACCCTCACGATCCGACTACGACGAGCGATCCCAAAGCGCCAATGCAATCGCTGAACCAACTTCCAATGGTTATCGACCTTGCTGATGCGAGATCGGCCTGATCACGAAGATCGTTTCCTATGCGCAATCGAAGAATGAACAAGAAAAAGATGCGAGCAATCTTAATATCACTCGAGGTGGAGTTCTGAATCACAGAGGACAGCACGTATTTGTGCGTGTTCTGGGGTAGCTAAAGCTAGATGTAAAACAAAACTCGAAGAACAAAGGAGGTGCAGCTCCTATATAAATAGAGAGAGGGGGCGCAGCCCCTAGGGGCGGCCAACCCTAGCTCGTCCACTACGGGCCGCAGTTGGGCTGGTCGTCTATTCTTCTGGGCCCTCATTCTTCAGTAGCATGACGAAGTTAAGATCTCTGGCACGGGCCCGAGTGATTGGCCCAGCTAATGAAGGAAGTTGCGCTTGATGTGGAGGTGCTGCTGGTGTAGTCGTACTCATAGTGATGTCCTCATCATCCTCCCCTTCTTGAAGTGAAGTCGTCCTCGACGGCAACTCCTCATCCTCGGCCATATATGGTTTCAAATCTGCAACATTAAAACTAGTGGAAACACCAAATTCCGTAGGCAGGTCAAGGATATAAGCATTATCATTAATCTTTGTTAGCACCTTAAAAGGACCAGCAGCACGAGGCATTATTTTAGAACGGCGCAAAGTAGGAAACCAATCCTTTCTCAAGTGCAACCAAACCATATCACCTGGCTCAAAAGTAACAAGTTTTCTTCCTTTACTACCAGCAATCTGATTTTTTGCATTAGTAGCAGCAATGTTTTGTTGAGTTTGTTCATGGAGGTTAATCATTTATTCAACATGTGCAACAGCATCTATGTGTGGGGCGTCCGCAGCATCAAGCGAAAACAAAGCAATAGGCGCCCTAGGAATGTAACCATAAACAATTTGAAAAGGGCACATCTTTGTAGAAGAATGTGTTGCATGATTATAAGCAAACTCAACATGAGGCAAGCAATCCTCCCAACGTTTCAAATTTTTGTCTAAAACAGCCCTAAGCATGGTAGACAAAGTTCGATTAACTACCTCAGTTTGACCATCAGTCTGAGGATGACAAGTGGTGCTAAACAGCAATTTAGTTCCCAATTTATTCCACAGAGATCTCCAAAAATGACTTAGAAACTTAGCATCACGATCTGAGACTATTGTATTGGGAATACCATGCAAACGAATAATCTCTCTAAAAAACAATTCAGCAACATTGCTAGCATCATCAGTCTTATGACAAGGTATGAAATGAGCCATTTTGGAGAATCGATCAACAACCATAAAAATGCTATCCCTCCCCTTCTTAGTTCTAGGCAATCCCAAAACAAAATCCATCGAAATATCAATCCAAGGGGAAGTAGGAACAGGCAAAGGCATATACAAACCATGGTTGTTCAATCGTGACTTAGCTTTCTGACAAGTAGTGCAGCGTGCAACAAGGCGCTCAACATCAGCGCGCATCCGAGGCCAAAAGAAGTGGGCAGCCAACACCTCATGTGTCTTGTAGACGCCAAAGTGCCCCATGAGACCGCCTCCATGCGCTTCCTGTAACAACAAAAGACGAACCGAGCTAGCTGGAACACACAGCTTGTTAGCGCGAAACAGGAACCCATCCTGTATGTGAAATTTGCCCCATGGTTTCCCAATAATACAATGGCCGAAAGCATCTTTAAAATCAGCATTGTCAACATATTGATCTTTCACAGTGTGCAAACCAAAGATTTTAAAATCTAACTGTGACAGCATGGTATAGCGACGAGACAAAGCATCAGCAATAACATTGTCCTTCCCGTTCTTGTGTTTAATAATGTAAGGAAAAGACTCAATGAATTCTACCCATTTAGCATGACGACGATTCAGATTTGTTTGGGTGCGAATATGTTTTAAAGCCTCATGATCAGAATGAATTATGAACTCACGATGCCAAAGATAGTGCTGCCATGTATGCAAAGTGCGCACTAAAGCGTAAAGCTCCTTATCATAAGTAGAATATTTCAGACTAGCACTGCTTAATTTTTCACTAAAATAAGCAACTGGTTTTCCTTCTTGTAACAAAACAGCACCTAGCCCAATACCGCTAGCATTGCATTCAAGCTCAAACACTTTATTAAAATCAGGCAATTGCAATAGGGGAGCTTGGGTTAACTTATCTTTCAAAGTGCTGAACGCTTCCTCCTGCGAATCACTCCAAGCAAATGGCACATCTTTCTGTGTAAGCTCATGTAGAGGCGCTGCAATAGAGCTAAAATCACGAACAAATATGCGGTAGAAACCGGCAAGTCCAAGAAAGCTCTGAATTTGTGTGGTCGTCGTCGATGTAGGCCACTCCCGAATGGCAGCAATCTTGCTGCTATCCACCTCAATGCCCTGTGGAGTAACAACATAACCAAGAAACGAGACACGTCGTGTACAAAAGATGCATTTTTCCATGTTATCAAATAACTGGGCAGCACGCAATGCATCAAAAACAGCACTTAAATGTTCCAAATGCTCTTAGATTTGCTGTAAATAAGGATATCATCAAAATAAACAACCACAAACAATCCTATGAAGGGCCTTAGAACTTCATTCATCACTCGCATAAAAGTGCTAGGAGCATTAGTCAATCCAAACGGCATAACCAACCATTCATATAAACCAAATTTCGTTTTAAAAGCCGTTTTCCATTCATCACCCAGTTTCATTCTAATCTGGTGGTAACCACTACGTAAATCAATCTTAGTGAAAATAATTTTGGCGGAACCGCCCGAATTATTCCAGCTTAAGTGCCCAAGTCGCACCCTTAAGGGCAGCAACACACTTAAACAGGAATAACTCGTCGGTCCCTCGGATCTAGTCCGATAAAGCCACTTAACCAGGATCGAATACCACTAGCTCACTCGAAGGTGAGGCACAGAGAAATACAATAAAACATAATACCACAAATTTATTAAGTATCAATAGTGATTACATTATCGGGGTTTCAGAAATAATAATCATAAATTTTAATGCAGCGGAAATAACTAACGGAGAAAACCGAGTAACATGGCGAAGCCTGGCCACGCTACTCCTCCTGGTCCTCTCCTGCGGAAGAAGTAACCCACTCGACCGTCTATCCCGGTGGCAGGGATGGAGGCCAAGTCACACCATCAACCAATCATCCTAAGGAGTACCTGCAAAAATTGTGCCACAAGCAAGGCTGAGTATACTAATACTCAGCTAGACTTACCCGGTGTGAGGAGTCTACTCCTCTACCTCTAGACATGCAGCTGTTTGGCTGTGGGGTTTGGTTGCCAAAAGCACTAGCTGAGTTCTAAATCAAGTTTTAGCTTTGTCAAAATTAAGTATGACTCTCTTAAGGCTAAAAGTGTACTATCTACTCATACATGGTATCAAACATATTTAGCAATCAACATCTTGTATCAACTCATCATATTTCCACTTGTTACTCAATGCAGTACAATGGATCAAGCAGTCTCATTAGCTGCGAGAAGCAGACGATTCGAATCGAGTTTTAACCTTGCAAGGTAAACCTAAACACACGACATGTAGGGGCACTCTGTCCCCACACATATCAACCGTCCCCATCGATTCCCCGTCAGCAGATCAGGGCTCACCGCCTTGGCGTACAATGCCCCACTGACCCCGACTGCCGTCGTGCAGTGACCGCACTTGTACCCACCATAACCGGAATGGGAGACCACGTCTCAGGTCGCGTGAGGGGATATGTCCACTGCCAGGTTCACTCAGGTACTAGGCTTACTGATTTACCATATTTCTCGGCATGTGCTTAGTACGTTCAAACGCTTGACACAGGTATCCGCACGTTAATCCTTATTCCATTTTTCCATCTCATAGACAACCAATCCCCATGGATTGTTGTCTACCACTAGTATCATAATAGTATGAAGGTGAATACAACCAAATCCTGATCTCGCGCGAGTGCTAGAAAAATCACTCGTCTTCTACCGAGGTCCTAATTAATAAAGCAGCTACTCGACCTAGCATACTAGTATTCATTTCAACAGGATTCCTGAGATCATGCAACTAGGGTTTCAAACAACTCCTACACTTAAGTGCACAGTACAAGCCTACAAACATTAAGTGTAGTAAAATAGCATAGATAACGGTTATGCATAAAACCGGGGCTTGCCTTTAATTTTAACACTTAGATAGTGTTTGCTGTGGGAGGTACTCGCTTGGCGAGCATCCACTGGTTATGTCCATTCATCAGGTCGTCCACCACGGCATCTTGTGGTTGGCACCACATCACTGGCTCGATCATCATCTCTCGGTCCTATATGAGGTGCAAGATGCATATGTATGAATATAATGAAAGTAGCACAAAAATAGCACAAGATATACCAAGACACAGTGGCGAACTAAACATTAATTAGTAAGACACTACAACAACTATACGCAAACACTAGTTATTTATGTGTCATTGGGTACACGTAAACACTGCCACTGGAAAGACGACGATCATTACCTACAATTAACTAACGCAACACGATATCACCCGTACAAGCATTTATTTAGTTGCTACGGCTTTTCATTAGTTCTTCTATTAAGCACACAAAAAGCATCCCAACACAAGTTTCACAAAGTACCTATACATTAATGTCTATGGAACTTCTATATCACAATCCACTAGAGGAAGAAACATATAAACATGATACATATGTCATCTCAAGTTTAACCATGGCAAGTCTACATTAATTAGGAGCAAACCAAACATTTTTAGCGACAAGGGTGAACTAAACAATCAAAAGCGCACTAGCAGAATTTTTGGACAGCAATACAGCAGTCATTTGTTTCAGTCATAACTTTTCAAATATTAATCCAAAACTAGCAAACTAGGACTTTCTGGAAAGCTTAGAAAGTGCTCTACAACTTTGGTATTGTCATTACAACATGATTCAGTACTTAGCAAGGTCAAAACATGCTAATACAACAGCGCTGTCCAGATTTGGACAGATTCAGACTTGTGACTTTAAAAATTCATAACTGAAGATTCAGACATCCAAACAAAGTGATCTTAGACTTTATGAAAAGCTAATTAAATGTTCTACAAATTGTTTATAAATATCCCAGGGTGATTCAATATTTAACTAAGCGTAAACGTCACTAAAAGACCTTGCTGTCTAGAACTAGACAGATTCAGTCTTCATATTTGAAACATTCATAACTCAAGCTTCAGATCACTAAAAAGAGTGATCCAAGACTTTTTGGAAAGCTCAGCAAAAGCACTACATAACTTTTATAATCACCAAGAAGTGATTCAATGTTTAACTAAATCAAACAACACAGTTTTCGAAATCTATTCTGACGGTGGACAGAACACAGCAAGCAGTTTGTAAAATTCATAACTCTTAAACTATCAGGCCTGCGGTTATGAAATTTTAACACAAGTAAGATCACAAAAACATCTACAACTTTCTTATAACGACCATGAACTGATTGCAACATTAAATGGAGCAAACAATACAGTTTCTGAAATCTGTACAGAATTTGGACAGATTCAGTTACTGAATTTGTGAACAGCATAACTCCTAAACTGTCAGACCTATGGCTGTCAAATTTTAACACCAGCAAGATAATAAAGTTATCTACAACTTTCTTGTGGCCACCAATAACTTATTTCAACATTAACTTAAGCAACCATTGCAATTTCTGAAATCTGTCCAGAAATTTGACAGATTCAGGTGCTGGGCTTGTGAAAAGCACAACTCCTAAACGATCAGGTTTTTGGCTGTCAATTTTTTGTACGAGCAAGATAATCATGTTATCTACAACTTTTCTATAGCACATATCCACAGAAAACATAATTTAGTTCATCAAACATACAACACAACTAAAACAGTGCGTGCAGCCAAAAACAGCAATCAATAAATTCCAGCTTCTATATAATTCAAGAGTTGTCGCATTCTAGAGACTTGAATCATTCTAGCACTTTGACAATTGTTAGAGTTAAAATTAATCGAATTAGGACCAACAAGTCGACTTGCAAATTTTATTCAAGTCATTTAGTGCACTAAAATTACCACATTCGTTTAACGACGCATTCACCACAATCATCAAATCCGGCATATACTTATATCTAAGCGCTTTTCACCCACTAGTCCGCATTTTAGTTTAGACACCACATGAGCACTACAGATTTTTACCCGCGATCATCACCATGCGCATCTAGACTACAACAAGCAATTCATCGGGACTACGAGCTTAATTTAAGTCCTCTAACCAGTCGGCTAGCTAGAGCAACGACACAGCCCGCTAGACAGCATACACGTCGGCTTGCCTATTATTATCACAATTCGTGACACAACATATATAACAATCACTTAACACAATCAACTCCTACCTGACATGAGTTGGCTAATGACGTGACCATTTCCCAATTACCATCACACACCACCTTTCGCCTTTTTTTGATGACCGGCACAACACACAGCTATTGTAATACATCTCAAGTTCATTCAACCCATCAGTAGAGCACTAGCGTATTCCAGAAAATTTCCTAAGGCTACGACGACCAGGCATCGACCTTATCATGCACATAAAAGAATAACAAGCGTGTTTACGGAACCTATCGGTTAACTGGATCGTCACACTACCCATGTTCTTTGCCTTTCCAATTTTTATCGCACCACAAGAATCATCCCCATTTGCTAATGACACTAATAATACCTACTGACCTATGGTTTACCACCCGAGCACCGTTACACGCCGCACATTAGTTTCTAACATGATTCTCGCATAACTCGTAATTCAACTACTCGCTAGCCATAAATCACGCACGACCACTACCACATCGACCGGTTAATTTATTTGGACACCGCCTAGCGTACCACGAGTATCCCGCATTTTGGCTCGACTTATAAACATAGCGGAAGTGATACAACGACCAAACATTTATGTCGAGCATAATTATTTATGATCACATTTATAGACTAGACAAGTGAAACACTAACCGATTATTCGCACCTCTCGTTCTTAAACACAAATCACATGTCTCATAATTCATATCTTCGACCCACTCTATCCTACACCACGATGAATACATAAAATATATTGAACATAGACTAACTCATTAGCCGACTATGGAAATTACTAAGTATGTTTTACGCTTTATTTATTTTACCACAACTAACACACTACTTTACGACGAAGGGCTTTAGCAAACAATTAATACATCCGCGATCAATCCCGACGACGTACAAAAGAACTATCGCAGCCACATATACACTTATTGACATTCCAGTCGCAACACATCTACGCGTACCACTTTCTCCTCCATGAGTTTTAATTCGCATACAACATACTCACATACATGTATATATATATATAGGACAATGACAAATGTGCAAGTAAGTCAGTCACATGGATTCAACCTGAACGAGTCGGGATTTAGCCGCATGGACTGTCCACAAGGCTCGGCGTTTCGTCGAACGGGCCAAGCGCGAAGCGCGGCGTCGACCACTAGCTGCGATAACACAAAACATTATCGACGATAGTTCCTTGAACATCATAAACGCCGGAAAAACAGCGAGGATAATGGGGTTCTCACCGAGGGTCGACGGCATCACGGACGGGGCTGCGCACAACACACTATCTCTCACGGGTATTCCGTCGAACAGCCAAGGGGCATTGGAGAGAACAGCAAGGGCGCTCAGCTATGGGATGGAAGCAGGGGCGCCATGGAGGTTGCTGCCGTTGCTTGGTGTTTTGGAGGGTGGGCTGTTGTTCTTCCCTGCGCGTGAGGGGTTTCTTGCGCACGAGCAGAGAGGGAGGGAGATGCCATGGCTGCCACAAAGGGCGTCGACTAAGGGAACTGCTCTCTGCGCACAGGGAAGAAAAAAAAAAGGTTCCCAGCTCTTAACGCCATGGAGAAGAGGGGGCGTTGGGCAGAGGAAGAAGAAGGGCTTGGGCGCCATTGTTGCTGGCTGAGCAGAGGCCTCGACCCTGGGGATAGCAGGCGGCCATAGGGGAGAGCTGGGGCGTCGGCATGCTCCCAAGGAGCTCCTGCTCCTATGCGACGAAGTAGAGGGAGTAGGAGCTGCCGCCCTGCCTGGAGGGAGCTTGCTGCCGGAGAAGAGGGGCAGGGGGCGCCGCGCCATTGCTGGCCGAGGGGAGGAAGGGCGCTGCTGGGAGACGCGACACCCTGGAGGAGAGGAGGCGCCATGGGAGGAAGAAGCTCCCTGCGCGCTGCTGCCAGGAACAGAGAAGGAAGAAGGCTGTGCGTGAGAGAAAAAGAAAGGGGAGAAGAGAGAGTGGCGGCTAGGGGAAAATGGAGGGGTGGGAGTGGAAAATGACCAAGTGAGCACCCCTATTTATAGAAGAAGCCCTAGGGTTAGGGTTTCTTAGTGGGCCTAATGGGCTGGGTTTTAAATGGGCTTGGCCCAAAATGTGTAATTCGGGCTGCGCTAAATATTTTCCGGAAAAAATTCTCGTGCGGATTTCGTCGGTACGCAAAACAGAGTGAACGAGAGTTCGGACGATCGGGCGAATGAGCGATTAATTTCAGCCGAGAGTTGGATTTAATTTCACTCGGAAATAATTTCTCGCACACTATTTTAGAAATAAATGTTTCTCTCAGATTTCTGATCGGCTTTGGATTTTTAGTTGAAGAAAGCGAATCGTGACATTTTAAAATCGCTGTCGATGCTGATTTTGAAATCGGGTTGGATACAGAGGTATTAAGCCGAGTCGGACATAAATTAATTAGAGAACGACATATTGGGTATTCCGTTCAAGAGTACGGATCCAGATAAAATAGTCAGACATAGATCAAGTTCGAGGAATTAGACTCAGGCTCAGATCAAATAACAGCCATCGAGAGTTTGATTAAATGAGCCTTAGATGAGATTTATAAATCGAGATCGACTATCGAGTTTACATTCGTGCCGAGAATTAAAGTTTTAACACGCTCCAAAATTGGCTATTTCTCGCGATCGATTAACTCTGAATTCGGTGAACTTCCGAGAGAAAGCCTGATAAACAGAGATAGGCATGATCGAGAAATAGAAATTTTTACTGAGCATCCGAGATTAGGATTAATCTCCCGACATAACGCGAAATAGACACCTGGGGTGTCACAGCCTTCCCCCCTTAAACAGAATCTCGTCCCGAGATTCGAATGAGGATCTTCAAGGGTGGAGAAGCATGTAACTCCCAGGCTAGAGATAGATGCAAATTCATTAGATGGGATCTAACAAGATAATGAAGGTAGATTCGGATAGAATATCGCGGCATGCTGAGACAAAATGCTGCGATCACTTTGAGAGAATGTTCACAAGATACAGCACATCAGTATAGTCTCGTAATGGATCACGACTATTAACCGCGATACCAGCGCGTGCCGAGTAGCTCAACCATGTGTGCACCATAGTAGGCTCTCGGTTTCGTCACGGCACCATCAGTCGTTAGTCATGACGTCATTACCAAACGCAACCAATAAGAAATTCACATAGCACAGATAGATGGAGCCCATGAGCGTATGGCTTAGAAAACCAGAATGTGACCAGAGTTGAAGCAAAGATTGTTGGCCAAAAGAGCATCACATGAGAATTTTCTTCAACTCAGAGAACTATTTTATGATCATCACGAGGATTATCAGCCAAGGATTGATACGATATTTAATATGAGGAGGAACCAACCATGAGATCAAGATTGATGAGCTTTTAGAGACATTAGAGAACCAAAGAAAATAGCATCATCCATTGAACCAAATGGATACGTTGCATAAAGATAAAATTTGATAAAACAACGTCATGATCCTCGGAGAAGGGGGTATGAGACTGACCAGAAATGAGAGATTTAGGCAGATCAACATCTGGTACTTGAGAACGGAATATGGCAGATAACCAGATAATAGGGCAGAATAATTAAAGGATCCAGAGATTCGGATGGGACAGCTAGCATGATTCACCAGGAAAAGGATTACCGGATCTAGGTGAAAGGAGAGGTAGGCAACAAGATCAGCTGGATGATCAACAGGAATGCTATGAAGTTTTAGGGCAAGGTATTATGGAAAGAAACATGGCCATGATAGGGTTTGCGCAACTAGACACCAATTTTTTTTGACACAACAAGTGCACAAGGAAGTTTTAGTCAATTGAGGGGTCAAGCTATGGGTGTCTACAAGCCGTGCAGGTGCAACTTCAAGGGGGAAACACACAAGGGTTAGAAAACACCAACACAAGCATGTTTTTTTTACCAGGGTTTCACTTGCTAAACTCAAGGTTGTTTGGAGGGGGAAAATCTTTTCATGAACAGAACAGACAACATTTTTTTTGTAAAAAGGGTTGAACATTTAGAATACCACCTAGATAGCAAGGCAAGAGAAACACATAACACAATCTAGCAAGACTTACTAATTAGGCGAGAGATAAGGCATTTCTTATATTTCATAACATAGCAGTACATCACATTATTCACAAGTTTTTATTAGTGGAATAAAGGTGAGAGAAGCATGTTAAGGCACGAGAGACAATCATAATGCGACAACCATGATGCATGCTCATTCTAGTCGTCTTCTCAGACCTAACTAATTTTTCGGGTGCTTTTACAGCATCCTTATTAATAGTAGTAGTAATAGCCTTTATGGCCTATATAAATAGCCACCTAGCTACCCATCTATTTCCTAAGGCTTCACGTCCTAGTTCTATCCTTATCGTCCTGACATCTATCCAAGTGGATTTCTAAGCAAGTTTTACTTTTGAAAAGGATGGTAATCATGACTTATTGACTTCTCCGTACTGGTATTCGCTCTGATACCAGCTGTGGCGGAACCGCCCGAATTATTCCAGCTTAAGTGCCCAAGTCGCACCCTTAAGGGCAGCAACACACTTAAACAGGAATAACTCGTCAGTCCCTCGGATCTAGTCCGATAAAGCCACTTAACCAGGATCGAATACCACTAGCTCACTCGAAGGTGAGGCACAGAGAAATACAATAAAACATAATACCACAAATTTATTAAGTATCAATAGTGATTACATTATCGGGGTTTCAGAAATAATAATCATAAATTTTAATGCAGCGGAAATAACTAACGGAGAAAACCGAGTAACATGGCGAAGCCTGGCCACGCTACTCCTCCTGGTCCTCTCCTGCGGAAAAAGTAACCCACTCGACTGTCTATCCCGGTGGCAGGGATGGAGGCCAAGTCACACCATCAACCAATCATCCTAAGGAGTACCTGCAAAAATTGTGCCACAAGCAAGGCTGAGTATACTAATACTCAGCTAGACTTACCCGGTGTGAGGAGTCTACTCCTCTACCTCTAGACATGCAGCTGTTTGGCTGTGGGGTTTGGTTGCCAAAAGCACTAGCTGAGTTCTAAATCAAGTTTTAGCTTTGTCAAAATTAAGTGTGACTCTCTTAAGGCTAAAAGTGTACTATCTACTCATACATGGTATCAAACATATTTAGCAATCAACATATTGTATCAACTCATCATATTTCCACTTGTTACTCAATGCAGTACAATGGATCAAGCAGTCTCATTAGCTGCGAGAAGCAGACGATTCGAATCGAGTTTTAACCTTGCAAGGTAAACCTAAACACACGACATGTAGGGGCACTCTGTCCCCACACATATCAATCGTCCCCATCGATTCCCCGTCAGCAGATCAGGGCTCACCGCCTTGGCGTACAATGCCCCACTGACCCCGACTGCCGTCGTGCAGTGACCGCACTTGTACCCACCATAACCGGAATGGGAGACCACGTCTCAGGTCGCGTGAGGGGATATGTCCACTGCTAGGTTCACTCAGGTACTAGGCTTACCGATTTACCATATTTCTCGGCATGTGCTTAGTACGTTCAAACGCTTGACACAGGTATCCGCACGTTAATCCTTATTCCATTTTTCCATCTCATAGACAACCAATCCCCATGGATTGTTGTCTACCACTAGTATCATAATAGTATGAAGGTGAATACAACCAAATCCTGATCTCGCGCGAGTGCTAGAAAAATCACTCGTCTTCTACCGAGGTCCTAATTAATAAAGCAGCTACTCGACCTAGCATACTAGTATTCATTTCAACAGGATTCCTGAGATCATGCAACTAGGGTTTCAAACAACTCCTACACTTAAGTGCACAGTACAAGCCTACAAACATTAAGTGTAGTAAAATAGCATAGATAACGGTTATGCATAAAACCGGGGCTTGCCTTTAATTTTAACACTTAGATAGTGTTTGCTGTGGGAGGTACTCGCTTGGCGAGCATCCACTGGTTATGTCCATTCATCAGGTCGTCCACCACGGCATCTTGTGGTTGGCACCACATCACTGGCTCGATCATCATCTCTCGGTCCTATATGAGGTGCAAGATGCATATGTATGAATATAATGAAAGTAGCACAAAAATAGCACAAGATATACCAAGACACAGTGGCGAACTAAACATTAATTAGTAAGACACTACAACAACTATACGCAAACACTAGTTATTTATGTGTCATTGGGCACACGTAAACACTACCACTGGAAAGACGATGATCACTACCTACAATTAACTAACGCAACACGATATCACCCGTACAAGCATTTATTTAGTTGCTACGGCTTTTCATTAGTTCTTCTATTAAGCACACAAAAAGCATCCCAACACAAGTTTCACAAAGTACCTATGCATTAATGTCTATGGAACTTCTATATCACAATCCACTAGAGGAAGAAACATATAAACATGATACATATGTCATCTCAAGTTTAACCATGGCAAGTCTACATTAATTAGGAGCAAACCAAACATTTTTAGCGACAAGGGTGAACTAAACAATCAAAAGCGCACTAGCAGAATTTTTGGACAGCAATACAGCAGTCACTTGTTTCAGTCATAACTTTTCAAATATTAATCCAAAACTAGCAAACTAGGACTTTCTGGAAAGCTTAGAAAGTGCTCTACAACTTTGGTATTGTCATTACAACATGATTCAGTACTTAGCAAGGTCAAAACATGCTAATACAACAGCGCTGTCCAGATTTGGACAGATTCAGACTTGTGACTTTAAAAATTCATAACTGAAGATTCAGACATCCAAACAAAGTGATCTTAGACTTTATGAAAAGCTAATTAAATGTTCTACAAATTGTTTATAAATATCCCAGGGTGATTCAATATTTAACTAAGCGTAAACGTCACTAAAAGACCTTGCTGTCTAGAACTAGACAGATTCAGTCTTCATATTTGAAACATTCATAACTCAAGCTTCAGATCACTAAAAAGAGTGATCCAAGACTTTTTGGAAAGCTCAGCAAAAGCACTACATAACTTTTATAATCACCAAGAAGTGATTCAATGTTTAACTAAATCAAACAACACAGTTTTCGAAATCTATTCTGACGGTGGACAGAACACAGCAAGCAGTTTGTAAAATTCATAACTCTTAAACTATCAGGCCTGCGGTTATGAAATTTTAACACAAGTAAGATCACAAAAACATCTACAACTTTCTTATAACTACCATGAACTGATTGCAACATTAAATGGAGCAAACAATACAGTTTCTGAAATCTGTACAGAATTTGGACAGATTCAGTTACTGAATTTGTGAACAGCATAACTCCTAAACTGTCAGACCTATGGCTGTCAACTTTTAACACCAGCAAGATAATAAAGTTATCTACAACTTTCTTGTGGCCACCAATAACTTATTTCAACATTAACTTAAGCAACCATTGCAATTTCTGAAATCTGTCCAGAAATTTGACAGATTCAGGTGCTGGGCTTGTGAAAAGCACAACTCCTAAACGATCAGGTTTTTGGCTGTCAATTTTTTGTACGAGCAAGATAATCATGTTATCTACAACTTTTCTATAGCACATATCCACAGAAAACACAATTTAGTTCATCAAACATACAACACAACTAAAACAGTGCGTGCAGCCAAAAACAGCAATCAATAAATTCCAGCTTCTATATAATTCAAGAGTTGTCGCATTCTAGAGACTTGAATCATTCTAGCACTTTGACAATTGTTAGAGTTAAAATTAATCGAATTAGGACCAACAAGTCGACTTGCAAATTTTATTCAAGTCATTTAGTGCACTAAAATTACCACATTCGTTTAACGACGCATTCACCACAATCATCAAATCCGGCATATACTTATATCTAAGCGCTTTTTACCCACTAGTCCGCATTTTAGTTTAGAAACCACATGAGCACTACAGATTTTTACCCGTGATCATCACCATGCGCATCTAGACTACAACAAGCAATTCATCGGGACTACGAGCTTAATTTAAGTCCTCTAACCAGTCGGCTAGCTAGAGCAACGACACAGCCCGCTAGACAGCATACACGTCGGCTTGCCTATTATTATCACAATTCGTGACACAACATATATAACAATCACTTAACACAATCAACTCCTACCTGACATGAGTTGGCTAATGACGTGACCATTTCCCAATTACCATCACACACCACCTTTCGCCTTTTTTTGATGACCGGCACGACACACAGCTATTGTAATACATCTCAAGTTCATTCAACCCATCAGTAGAGCACTAGCGTATTCCAGAAAATTTCCTAAGGCTACGACGACCAGGCATCGACCTTATCATGCACATAAAAGAATAACAAGCGTGTTTACGGAACCTATCGGTTAACTGGATCGTCACACTACCCTTGTTCTTTGCCTTTCCAATTTTTATCGCACCACAAGAATCATCCCCATTTGCTAATGACACTAATAATACCTACTGACCTATGGTTTACCACCCGAGCAACGTTACACGCCGCACATTAGTTTCTAACATGATTCTCGCATAACTCGTAATTCAACTACTCGCTAGCCATAAATCACGCACGACCACTACCACATCGACCGGTTAATTTATTTGGACACCGCCTAGCGTACCACGAGTATCCCGCATTTTGGCTCGACTTATAAACATAGCGGAAGTGATACAACGACCAAACATTTATGTCGAGCATAATTATTTATGATCACATTTATAGACTAGACAAGTGAAACACTAACCGATTATTCGCACCTCTCGTTCTTAAACACAAATCACATGTCTCATAATTCATATCTTCGACCCACTCTATCCTACACCACGATGAATATATAAAATATATTGAACATAGACTAACTCATTAGCCGACTATGGAAATTACTAAGTATGTTTTACGCTTTATTTATTTTACCACAACTAACACACTACTTTACGACGAAGGGCTTTAGCAAACAATTAATACATCCGCGATCAATCCCGACGACGTACAAAAGAACTATCGCAGCCACATATACACTTATTGACATTCCAGTCGCAACACATCTACGCGTACCACTTTCTCCTCCATGAGTTTTAATTCGCATACAACATACTCACATACATGTATATATATATAGGACAATGACAAATGTGCAAGTAAGTTAGTCACATGGATTCAACCTGAACGAGTCGGGATTTAGCCGCATGGACTGTCCACAAGGCTCGGCGTTTCGTCGAACGGGCCAAGCGCGAAGCGCGGCGTCGACCACTAGCTGCGATAACACAAAACATTATCGACGATAGTTCCTTGAACATCATAAACGCCGGAAAAACAGCGAGGATAATGGGGTTCTCACCGAGGGTCGACGGCATCACGGACGGGGCTGCGCACAACACACTATCTCTCACGGGTATTCCGTCGAACAGCCAAGGGGCATTGGAGAGAACAGCAAGGGCGCTCAGCTATGGGATGGAAGCAGGGGCGCCATGGAGGTTGCTGCCGCTGCTTGGTGTTTTGGAGGGTGGGCTGTTGTTCTTCCCTGCGCGTGAGGGGTTTCTTGTGCACGAGTAGAGAGGGAGGGAGATGCCATGGCTGCCACAAAGGGCGTCGACTAAGGGAACTGCTCTCTGCGCGCAGGGAAGAAAAAAAAAAGGTTCCCAGCTCTTAACGCCATGGAGAAGAGGGGGCGTTGGGCAGAGGAAGAAGAAGGGCTTGGGCGCCATTGTTGCTGGCCGAGCAGAGGCCTCGACCCTGGGGATAGCAGGCGGCCATAGGGGAGAGCTGGGGCGTCGGCATGCTCCCAAGGAGCTCCTGCTCCTATGCGACGAAGTAGAGGGAGTAGGAGCTGCCGCCCTGCCTGGAGGGAGCTTGCTGCCGGAGAAGAGGGGCAGGGGGCGCCGCGCCATTGCTGGCCGAGGGGAGGAAGGGCGCTGCTGGGAGACGCGACACCCTGGAGGAGAGGAGGCGCCATGGGAGGAAGAAGCTCCCTGCGCGCTGCTGCCAGGAACAGAGAAGGAAGAAGGCTGTGCGTGAGAGAAAAAGAAAGGGGAGAAGAGAGAGTGGCGGCTAGGGGAAAATGGAGGGGTGGGAGTGGAAAATGACCAAGTGAGCACCCCTATTTATAGAAGAAGCCCTAGGGTTAGGGTTTCTTAGTGGGCCTAATGGGCTGGGTTTTAAATGGGCTTGGCCCAATACGTGTAATTCGGGCTGCGCTAAATATTTTCCGGAAAAAATTCTCGTGCGGATTTCGTCGGTATGCAAAACAGAGTGAACGAGAGTTCGGACGATCGGGCGAATGAGCGATTAATTTCAGCCGAGAGTTGGATTTAATTTCACTCGGAAATAATTTCTCGCACACTATTTTAGAAATAAATGTTTCTCTCAGATTTCTGATCGGCTTTGGATTTTTAGTTGAAGAAAGCGAATCGTGACATTTTAAAATCGCTGTCGATGCTGATTTTGAAATCGGGTTGGATACAGAGGTATTAAGCCGAGTCGGACAGAAATTAACTAGAGAACGACATATTGGGTATTCCGTTCAAGAGTACAGATCCAGATAAAATAGTCAGACATAGATCAAGTTCGAGGAATTAGACTCAGGCTCAGATCAAATAACAGCCATCGAGAGTTTGATTAAATGAGCCTTAGATGAGATTTATAAATCGAGATCGACTATCGAGTTTATATTCGTGCCGAGAATTAAAGTTTTAACACGCTCCAAAATTGGCTATTTCTCGCGATCGATTAACTCTGAATTCGGTGAACTTCCGAGAGAAAGCCTGATAAACAGAGATAGGCACGATCGAGAAATAGAAATTTTTACTGAGCATCCGAGATTAGGATTAATCTCCCGACATAACGCGAAATAGACACCTGGGGTGTCACAATAATGGCACCACTAAGCTCATCTAGCATATCATCAAGGTGTGGTATAGGATATCGATAACGAATAGTGATGTTATTAATAGCACGACAGTCTACACACATACGCCATGACCCATCTTTCTTGGGAACAAGTAACACAGGAACAGAGCAAGGGCTAAGAGACTCACGAATGTATCCCTTGTCAAGCAACGCCTGTTTCCTGGCGCTGAATCTCCTTAGTCTCATCCGGATTTGTACGGTACGTTGCGCGGTTCGGAAGCTGTGCGCCGGGAATGAGGTCGATCTGGTGCTCAATGCCACGAAGTGGTGGGAGACCTGGTGGTAAGTCTTTGGGAAAGACATCAGCGTACTCCTGCAAAAGGTTAGCAACCATAGGGGGAATAGCCAAAGATGGTGCATCATCAAGTGAATTGAGGACACTAGAGCATACAAGTGCATAGCATGGCAAATGAGCACCGTGTAGATCATCAAAATCAGCACGTGTAGCAAGTAAAACAGGAGCCTTTAACTTGATTTCAGAAGGAACAGAGGGCGATGGATCAAGTTGTTTAGCAGTTATAGCAGCTCAGGCAAGATCATCTTTAACAATTTGTTCAGGGGTCATTGGATGTATAATTATTTTCTGACCCTTAAAAATGAAAGAATAATGATTCGAACGACCATGATGCAAGCTATCAGTATCATATTGCCAAGGTCGACCAAGTAACAAAGAGCATGCTTCCATGGGAATAACATCACAATCAACAAAATCAGAATAAGCACCCATGGAGAAAGGAACACGCACGGAACGCGTGATTTTTATTTTACCACCATCATTAAGCCATTGAATGTGATATGGGTTTGGATGCTTACGAGTGGGTAACGACAACTTTTCGATCAACATGGTACTCGCCAAATTGTTGCAACTGCCGCTGTCGATAATGATGTGAATTGACTGCTCCTGCACAACACCCTTTGTATGGAACAGAGTGTGTCGCTGATTCTTCTCGGGCAAAGCGACCTGTGTACTAAGAACACGTTGCACAACAAGACTTTCATACCTATCAGCGTCGCCCGGGTTGACATGTACCTCCGCCTGAGCTGCATGGTTAGTGGCAAGTAGTGCATGTTCAATTTCTTTAGAATCACTAGTGGAAGAGTACTCACCATCGTCACGAATGAGCAAAGTGCGCTTGTTTGGGCAGTCTTGAATCACATGGCCAAATCCTCTACAGTGATGACACTGAATATCCCGTGTACGACCTGTGGGTGGGGCAGTGCTGGCTGGTTTGGTCATCTTCTCGCGTGGAGTAGTGGTGGACGTGGATGGCACAGGGGGAACTGGTGCTGAGGTGGATGTCGAGCTTCGTCCTGCAAAAGGGTTAGAATATGTCTTCGAGCGGCGTCCCTGCACTTCACGTTCAGCTTTGCAAGCATATTCAAATAAAGTAGTCATATCATAATATTCCTTATAATCAAGTATATCCTGGATTTCGCGATTTAAACCACCACGAAAACGTGCCATAGCAGCGTCGTTGTCCTCCAATATCCCACAACGAATCATACCTTTTTGTAACTCCTGGAAATAGTCCTCAACAGATTGAGAACCTTGCTGAAAACGCTACATTTTATTAAGCAAATCACGAGCATAATACGAAGGCACAAATCGATGTCGCATTGCAGCTTTCAACTGATCCCAAGTGGTTGGAATGGTAGTGGGATGTTTCATTTTATACTCACGCCACCAAATTAAAGCAAAATCAGTAAATTCACTAATAGTAGCTTTAACCTGAGAATGTGCAGCAATATCATGGCATGAAAATTTTTGTTCAACCTCTAACTCCCAATCAAGATATGCAGCAGGATCATATTTGCCATTAAAAGGTGGAATTTTAAATTTAATCTTAGAAAATAAGTCATTAGGGGGATGACGAACCACACGGCGTGCACGACCACGGCGATCTCCATCGTCCTGCTCAGTGTCACCGCCGTAGTCCTGCTCCATCTTTGTGGTCAACGTATCAAGGCGTGCCAGGATGGTGTCGAGTGTGGTGCGAGTCGCCGTTTGAGCAAGGTCAAGCTGGTTGAAACGCTCGGTCGTCGAAGTGACCATTGAATCAAGCCGTTCATGCATCGTCCTAATGTCAGCAGCAAGTCCATCAACTTGTCCCCTTACTTCCAGCAACTGGGCATTCACCGTGTCATGTGCTCCTGCCATAGTTAGTGCAAACACCAAAACACCAAAAGGAGAAAAACCGACGACAACAGGGAAATGGTGGTGACAACTCGCTCAATGAAATGCTGTTATCAAATTTTTATCCGTTCTTACCAAGCCACAGTGGTGAACTGCAACCAACAGGTGGAACCGGTGAAAGATTGGATGAGCGATTGCGTGGAGAAACAGAAACCTTCTCGTCGTAGAAATATGTGGAGTTTTGGGTAGGCTGCACTCAAGTCAAGGATTAGCACGATCAAACAATAATGCAAAGTTGAATTATAGTGCAAAACACGAAACTATATTGCTGGCCACAAGTGCAAAGGACGGATGGAA
Organism: Zea luxurians; assembly: GCA_029449295.1. Taxonomy (NCBI): domain Eukaryota; kingdom Viridiplantae; phylum Streptophyta; class Magnoliopsida; order Poales; family Poaceae; genus Zea; species Zea luxurians. The sequence goes on from JAOPSE010000090.1 coordinate 5,154,535, forward strand.
CTAGCAGAATGGCAGTACCGTAAATATTGTACTAGCGAGGCCAAAAAGGCACTAGTAGGAATCACAGGTGATTTTGTTTTTCTTTTTTTTGTATGATTTTTTGATATTTTTCTCAGCACAAGGAGCAACAAACTAGGAGCTACACGAAATTTCACCTCAAACAGAGTTCAGATGTGGTCTACAGAAAATCAGGAAGTTCTCTGAAACACGTGCGAGAACTTTGACGGATTTTTTTCTTTATTTTCCTGAATTTTTTTGACAATTTTGTCGAAACCAAACTGACCTACGCGGTCAGTTTGCCGGCCTCAGAATGGTGCCAACAAGCTCCTGTAAAAATTTCAGATTTTTTGAACAACCGAGCGAAAAGTTATGCCCGGTTTAAGGAAGGTATGTTTAAAATGACCGAGATGAGACAACCGCTTTGTATCCTTTCTCCTTCGTTTTCTTTTTTTTTTGTTTCTGTTTTTTTTTACGTAACCGAAGGAGAAAAACAAGGAAGCGGCGTTGACTAGGTTTTTTTTTGTTTTTTTTACGTAACAGAAGGAGAAAAATAAGAAAGCGGCGTTGACTCGGTTTGATGTAACCGAAGGAGAGAAACAAGGAAGATGGTTGTGGCGCGCTAGGGTTTGATGTAACCGAAGAAGAAAAATAAGGAAGATGGTTGCGGCGCGCTAGGGTTTGATGCAACCGAAGGAGAAAAACAAGGAAGAAAGAAGGATGGTGAGAAAAAACACAATGCGACCAGCAACAAATGACGCGAAAGCACACAAATTCAACAATGCAGATTATTGAAAGAAGGTGCGAGGCTCAAAAGGGTGCTGGTATAAGGTCTAACCTGAATTTTTATGTGGTTTTGTGGGCTGTAGGAGAAAAAAAACACTCGATAAACTCACCGATCAACCTGAAAATCTGATACCACTTGATAGAGCTGGAGTGCCCGATCTTTCGGTGAGTAGAGATAATTCCGATTTGGTGGAAGTAGACCCTCACGATCCGACTACGACGAGCGATCCCGAAGCGCCAATGCAATCGCTGAACCAACTTCCAATGGTTACTGACCTTGCTGATGCGAGATCGGCCTGATCACGAAGATCGTTTCCTGTGCGCAATCGAAGAACGAACAAGAAAAAGATGCGAGCAATCTTAATATCACTCGAGGTGGAGTTCTGAATCACAGAGGACAGCACGTATTTGTGCGTGTTCTGGGGTAGCTAAAGCTAGATGTAAAACAAAACTCGAAGAACAAAGGAGGCGCAGCCCCTAGGGGCGGCCAACCCTAGGTCGTCCACTATGGGCCGCAGTTGGGCTGGTCGTCTATTCTTCTGGGCCCTCATTCTTCAGTAGCATGACGAAGTTAAGATCTCTGGCATGGGCCCGAGTGATTGGCCCAGCTAATGAAGGAAGTGGCGCTTGATGTGGAGGTGCTGCTGGTGTAGTCGTACTCATAGTGATGTCCTCATCAGATGTGCATAACTTGGAGACAACCGATCAAACCAAGGATGGAAGCAAGAAGAGCTTTGAGGTACCGAGTGCACGGGAGAAAGTTAAGGAGACAAGGAACCCAAAGCCAGGGGTGAAGACGAAGACTTGCGAAATCAAGGTTGATCGAGTTAAGAATAGTTATGGTGCATCAAGGAACACTACATAAGGACATGACTTACAACCAATGAGATAACATCTACGATTATGTGGTGTAAGTCATAAGGCTCAAGACCAAGCTCAAAAAGTGAACAAGGTCACTGGAAGGAGAATCAATGTCAAAATCAGAACTGGAAGCAGCCCAAAAGAGCTAAGTGCACCTTGATCTTTAGTTTGGGTTGTTCCTGTGTTTGGAGATATTCTATGTGACCTTTGCAGGATGTTGGAGCTCAGAAATAACCATCTAGATCAAGTCAAGCTGACTTGATGATTTATGAGTCCAACATCAATCTCAGTCATGCCAAATGCCAAAGAAGTGAAAATCAAAGAGAAGGTATGTTTCTAGATTTAGTACATTGGTTTTTGTGTACTAATATATTTGTCTAAGTGTTAGAAACAGAGATAAGAAGAAAAGAAAAGAGATGCAAAAGGCTTGGCTGTGAATAGCCAAGACTCAGCTCAGTCTGGCACACCGGACAGTGTCCGGTGCGCCAGGCTGAACTCCGGTGAACAGGCCGCTCTCGGGAGAAGTTTGGCGGCGTACGGCTATAATTCACCGGACTGTCCGGTGAGCCAACAGTCGACTGTGGCAACGGTCGGCAGCGCGATCAGCGGGCGATGCGTGGCCTGAGCCAATGGATAGTTGGCACACCAGATTGTCCGGTGTGCACCGGACAGTGTCCGGTGAGCCAAGACGACCGTTGCTCCAACGGTCAGCTGAGCCTGATTTGGAAGGAGATCGCGCACCGGACAAGCTACAGGGCCTGTCCGGTGGTGCACCGGACTGTCCGGTGCGTCACTCGATAGAAAGCAAGTATTGCCTTCCAAAATTAATTCCAATGGCTACTAGGCCCCTTGGGTCTATAAAAGGGACTCCTAGGCGCCTCCAATAAACATACAAGTGCAGCCAACAAGCGTAGACATCATTCGGATCAATTCTCTCTCTCCCTCTCATGTATATCTCTCTAGTTTGTGTAGAGGCAAAGCTATAAGCCTTTAGAGAGTGGAGAAGTGCTGCTAAGAGCTAGAGCATAGTCTTAAGCATATCGTTACTCTGCCGGAGTGCTGTCAAGAAGATTGTAAGCAGCCGCGGCTTTGTTGTAACCAACATCAACATAGTGGAAGGCTCTATCTGTCATACTGACAGATCTGAGCAAATGGAGGAAGGAGTTGAAATAGACTCCAAGCCTAGGTGTGGCTAACTCCAATGAGGACTAGGCAAGCATTTCAGGCTTGGCCGAACCTCGGGATAAATCCCTGTGTCTGTGTGCTTCGCTCTGTATTGTATGCTGTCTCTCTGTCTTATCTACTCTTTATATCTGCACTTCAATACTTATCTATGGTACAAGTTATATTTGAAGTGCAGGGCATTTTTGAGATATGATCTTCTATTCCGCTGCAACCTACTCAAAGTGTCTTTCATTCCACTGCAATCTGGTCTTTGAGTAGAGTAAGAATTTAAGTTTCAAAAGTGATTATTATTATTCGCCTATTCACCCCCCCCCCCCCCTCTAGGCGACATCCAGATCCTGTTCCCAGGCAAAGGGAACTTTCAGAGTTGGGATAAGAGTTTGCCCTATGCGGAGTTCTCTTTCAATAATAGCTACAAGGCCAGTTTGAAGATGTCACCGTTTGAGGCTTTATATGGCAAAAAGTGCAGGACTCCACTGTATTGGGATCAAACTGGTGAAAGGCAGTTGTTTGGGCCTGAGATTATACAAGAGGCAGAAGAACAAGTCCATCAAATAAGGGAGAATTTGAGAACTGCACAGTCAAGGCAGAAAAGCTATGCTGATACATGGAGAAGACTACTAGAGTTTAAGGAGGGTGATCATGTCTATTTGAAGGTGTCACCACTCCGGGGTATGAGAAGGTTTAAAGTCAAAGGAAAGTTGTCCCCTCGCTTTATTGGACCCTTTCTAATCTTAAAGCGAGGGGAAGAGGTTGCAAACCAATTGGAGCTACCTGATCATCTAGCGGATGTACATGATGTTTTTCATGTATCACAGTTGAAGAAATGTCTCGGGGTACCTGAAGAGCAGCTACCACTAGAGGACCTTAGTGTTCAAGAGGATCTGACTTATGCTGAGTACCCTATCAAGATTCTGGATACACTGACTCGTGTCATGAGGAGTAAGGTTATAAAGATGTGCAAAGTGCAATGGAGCCACCACGGAGAAGATGAAGCTACTTGGGAGAGAGAAGAAGAGCTTCGCATAGATTTTTCCCATCTTTTCCCTAGATCTTCTTAAATCTCGAGGACGAGATTCTTTGTAAGGGGGTAGGATTTGTAATACCCAAAATGTATACAGTGATACTATATTGGACCTCCTTATTTTATGTGCCTCATTTGCATCATAAAAAAAAGAGCATACATAAAATTTAGAGGTGAATTAAAACAAATGATAAAAAAATATGCATCATGTTGGAGTTATATGTTTGTGCATTAAATAGAAATAATAAGGATAATAATAATAAGATAATAAATACTAGAAGTTGAATTAAACCCTAAATTTTTGAAAGTAGGGTTTTAAAAATAAGAAAGAGAGAAAGGTGATATAAATAATATATATAAATATATTCCAAAAATTGGTATTTTTAACTTCACAAAAATCATAGAGAATGAATGTGGCGCAAATTTGAATTCAAACTAAACTTAGAAAAGAAGAAAATAGAAAGAAAAGATAAAAAGAATAAAAGAATAAAAGCTTCTTGGGCCTCAGTACTCCAATTTGGCCCACTGAAGGAAACCAATCGCGCAGCCCAAGACTCCCTTCACGCGCGCGCCATGCAGGACCACTGGAGTACCTTCCCTCCGTTGATAGCCACGGACAGTGCGGACTCTGTGGGCGTCGGATCTCAACCACTACCACAGGATCCTCGGGAGACCTGGACTTCGTGGATAAAAGCAGGGTCGTCGTGCTTATTCCTCCACCCGCAAGCCACTCCGTGCCACGACGACTGCCGCATCCGTAGAGAGTTGAGAAAGAGGGAGGAGAGAGAACGTGCACGCGCATCGCCATGATCTTCTGCCGCATTCAGTTCGGGGGGGTCGAGGAGTCCGGGCGCGGCATGGTTTCCTGGTGCGGCGACAGAGACAACTTAGTGTCTCGACGTCGGGAATCTCCGGGGCTTCCATCGTGGGGCAGATTTCGGATCGGCGCGTCGAGCTCGCCTCCGTCTCCACGGGAGGTATGTTACGTCTCTCTGGAAGCATGAGTGAATTCTGCGGAAGCGTGTGTAGTCGGGTGGGCAGTTGTGGTCGCTGGACGAGTTCCTGATGGGCAGAGATGGCGCCGTCGCAGCTCACTCAACACCGGCATCCAGAGGTGGAAGACGGCACCAGAGCCATAGATTTTGCGATGACCGGTTAGGATTAGAAGATGAGTTGGGAGAGAGATAGTCGTTAGATGGTAGCTGCATGATGCAGATTTAATCGTAGATGCCCCCTGGACGGATCAATCTGAACCGTAGGTTTAATCGGATGGCTCGGAGTGTAGGAAAAGTTCATAAAATCTGGACCCTAGATCTCGAAACAAACGGTTGGCGCTATGTACCGCATCGTGGGCGGCCAAATCTAATCGGGGGCGTGGGGTTTTAATCCGATAGCTGTCGACACCGCATACCCCTTCGCTAGGACGATTTTGTTAAGAAGCCCCTGCAAAATATAGAAACCAACCCACCGTCCTCAGCGACTGCTGCCTGAGTCTTAGAAAACTTCGGTTTAGGCCCCTACGTTTACCAGAATTTGAGGCCCAGTCCAGAGGATAATAAAAACTGAAAAATGAATATGGAAATGGGTTTTTAGTACAAAATAAATTCTAGGAACTTGGAAAATTCATATCTAATTCATTTTTAATCCAAATTGATCCATTCCAATTTCTAAAATTTTGTAATATTAATATCTATCACCTAGAGTCTCTGTTTTAACATGAAAACAATAAGAAAATTCATTTCTCATTTAATTCCATTTCAAGCACATAAAACCTTGGAAAATTCATAACTTAAAATCTATAACTCTAAATTTAATGATTCTGGTTCCTATGACCTCATTTTAATGTCTAGATTTTTATTGTATATTTTATTTACATGTTTGATGTTATGTTAATTTTTTGCTATACTATGTATGTATTGTGTTGATGCGAGTAGACGAGCAAGCCACTATGGATTCTGAGGTTCAGCAAGTAGAAGTTGCTGAGCAGGAGCTCATTGAAGGCAAGTTGTGCCCTTGATCACTTACTTTTTCCCAGCCATGTTCTTATTAATTATAATGATCTGCATAGGTTAATTTTAATGGGATCCAATAGGTTACCCCAGTTTTGGTTGTCTTTATATCTTGATTACCACTGAAATATTTTTTAGGTAGTACCTGTTATTGCTTTATGTGGATTTGAGTATGGAGATACACTATTCATGATTACACTTTTATTATCTTTTTGTTATTACTGTTCATGTTAAGATCATTATGTTAATGGGAACATGGAGCGACCACCCGGGAAAACAGTGCTACCACAAGGGTTTAATGGGACGCCCTTGGCTGATTAACTAGGAAAGCTAGTGGATGACTTCCTTACCCGAAAGGGGCAAGGGCAGTAGGGGAGTGGTTAGTGTAGGGAGGTCCTTGGGTTGATTTTGCTGCGATGGCGGTCAGGCGAGGGATTCCTGCATTGGAGCTTCCTATAAACTATAGCGGGATTTCTGAAGCTAGTGGAACTTTGTAAAGGCCTCGTAGTGTTACCCTGCCTCGCCTCCTCGGTAGAGGTGTATGGGATTGGCCGTCTCTTGGCAGATGGGTAACATGACTTGTGGGTAAAGATGCGCAACCTCTGCAGAGTGTAAAACTGGTATACTAGCCGTGCTCACGGTCATGAGCAGCTCGGACCCTCACATGATTAATCTATGGAATTAAAACTTAATTTGTCATTTTGCATCGCATTGGGATTATTTTATTACTTTTCTTTATTATTATTAAGGTTTGGTATTTACTTACACTTAGTAATTGCTAATAAAATTTTGACCAACTTATAAAAGCAATGCTCAGCTTCAGCCTTTATTTTGTTGATCAGCCTTACACTTCACATGAACTCCCACCTTTGGTGAGTTCATGCACATTATTCCCCACAACTTATTGAGCTATGATCGTATGTGAGCTCACTCTTGCTGTCTCACACCCCCCCCCCCCCCCACAGGAGAAGAACAGATGGTCGAAGAGGAGCCGCCTAACACTGAGGCATTCGACATGATCTAGGTGGCGTCTCTCAGTCAATTTTATGGTGCCAAGAAATAATATTTAGTTCGCTTTATTTTATCATTTATTTTTGTAAGACTTCCGCTATGTAATAATTACATTTATGATATTTATGACATTTATCTCTACACACTCTGTTAGTATATGTGTTGTCTTCTCTGGCGCATATATGAGATGCATCCGGCTTTGTTCCTTAAAACCGGGTGTGACAGAAGGTCAACCAAGTGCGCAACCTCGGGAGCACCAAGTGGGATGACCATGAAATGGTCAAGGTTATTCTAAGATCTCTCGTATTTCGTAATCCCACTCAAGTTCAATAAATATGTGGAGATCCTAGATATAAACTAATGTCTCCCGAGGAGGTTATTGGCAAGTTTGTGAGCTTTGAACTTATGATCAATGACTCCAAACACATTGTCAACTTAGAGCAAGGCGCCACCTCCACACCCAAGGTGTAACCCGTCGCATTCAAAGCGACGGAAGAAGAGAAGGAGTTGTTGGGGACTTGTTCTCAAATGCTAAGAATTAAGAACAAGGCAACATAAAAATTGTTAAATGTTAGACTCCTTCGTCCTCAAAAACATTATGTCCCTTCGGATATAATGAATCTTGGACGAAGGTTATTAAGGAAAAGACCTTCGTAAGATTGCTATATGGTAAAAGAAAACACGCATACATAAAACATGAGTAATGATACGAATATTATTATCAACTTACTTTTATTACTAAATTCATAAAAACAAATTACAAATGTACCTTCAGATTGAAGGAAAGTAAAGGTACAGTCGTGATGCGAGAACAGTACGGGAGTACTGTTCATCTATTTATAGGCACGGGACGCAGCCCGCGTAAAATTACATTGATGCCCTTTACATTTGATAATATCTTTATGGCAATCCTTCGAGGTTTAACTTGACTTTTCATCCTTAAGTCGGTTCCTCTTTTCCTTCGTCATGCCGAAGCTTTTCTGTACGTAGCTTCGTGATCGTCCTATCCTTCGTCGTGATCGCTTTCCATCCCAGTCAAGCTTCGTCTTAACCATGCTCTTGTACACCCGCAACCTGACTCCGAAGATACCTGTTCACATGTTTCACTCGGAAAATATTGTCAAATCATGTTTTTGAGGACCTTCGGAAGCCGAAGGCCCCCAATAGTAGCCCCTCGCAATATTAATTTACTGCAATGACAAATTCATATTGCAACGTGGACGAAGGCTTTGAGCCGAAGGTCCGAAAAAAACACCTTCCTTCTGCTAGAATAGCAGCAATCATTGACAAACGGGGCCCTCCAGTTTCTGACACACTCGGTGTATAAATAAGAGCTCACCGCAAGTTTATTTGGCATGCTCTCTTGCCATCCGCTTTTACTCACCAAAAAATTTTTTAGCCTGCACGCAACAGCACTTGCTCGGTTTTAAATTTTTAAGCTCCGGTTTCGAGTGTGTTTTGTTAGCATTTGCGAAGATGCCTAAGGATAAGAAAGTCATTGGTGGTTTGAAGCTAAGCCTTTCGGAGGAGATGCACCTGGGCTTTCTTGAATCAATGTCAAAGACCAATACGGAGAAGATTACCAGGGAGATTTTGGAGGGTTTATCTGAAGATACTGGCGACAGTGAAAGTTACGATGTGGATAGTGGTGGTGAAGATTCCAAAGATCGACCCTGGCGACCAAGCCATGCAGTTTTTGGTAAGTCCAGTATTAAGGAAAATCATCTTGTCAATATGAGAGGGAGATACTTTCGGGACTTGTCTATTGTGAGGGCTGACGAAGGAGAGAAGACTTGTCCGACTCCCGAAGAAGATGAGGTCATGATATTTCGAAGCTTCTTAAAAGCTGGATTACGATTTCCCTTGAGTAGTTTTGTCATGGAAGTATTAAAGACATTCAAAATCTACCTTCACCAACTCATCCCCGAAGCAATCATAAGGATGAACATCTTTGTGTGGGCCGTGAGAAGTGTTGGGGCGAAGGCGAAGACGCCACCCTTCGCTCGATGCCTTCGCTATAATCGTTGGACCAATGGAGACAGGACAACGGGCGGGCTCACCCTTCGTCCCATACGTCACCGGACGAAGACCTGTGACAAGGTCGTCCCATCTTGCAACCTCGTCCAGCACACAGGCCCACGGCCACACGGCCCATTGTAACAGGCCCTGCGTGGCCGCTGCGCATTACGGGCCTAATTTGTAAAGGCATCCCTGTAATTACGGTCTGTAACCCCGCTTTATGGGAATATTCTGGGGATAACCTAGGTGTCTGAGGGCACATGCGTCCTTAGCACAGGACGCTGGGCACTCAGATACCTATAAATACCCCCGCACAGTGCCCTTGAGAGGCCAGATGAACAGAGCTTTTGCCATCACGTGCTGAAACCCAGTTTGCGCTATTACACCCCCCCTGTTGGATCAACTTGCGCCAGCGAGCAAGTTCCAACAAGAAGCCAAGGTTTGGAACCTAATGCAAAAAGCTTCTATAACATACACGAGCTGTTGTATGAGACAAAACCCTGGGGCAAAGAGCAGTATCACAACAGCTTTGGCTGCTACAGCTTCGACGCTCGGTCGGGGTCAAGCTGCCCTGTGCCGACCTTTCGAAAGAGGTGGCCCGGCGACTGGATGACAGAATGGTTCTACATGAAAAATGACTTGAAATCACGTGAAGATATCAAAGGTATCATTATGCGCCCTATCTGGCAACGCTTCGGCCTCCGAAAGCCAAAGGTGGAAATGGATGAAGCAGCCGAAGAATGCCAGAGAGCCTTCGGCGTGGTTTGCTCTTTTATTGGGACAAGAGATTTGGTCCAAGAGCATATTGCCTTCAGAGTTTGGCCGCTTGTAGAAAAGTGGGAAATGCCGAAGGAGACCGTCAAGGAACCTGACGAAGGCGGGCTGGTTAGGCTAAAATACACATTCAAATACGGAGATAAGTTTGTTGAACCAGATGATGACTGGTTGAAAAGTATTGAGGCCATAAGTGACGAATTGCTTGGGGTATACTCGAAAGCCGAAGATACTGCACTATCAGCGACCTTCGGAGGCCGAAAGAAGAAGAGGCTTAACCGAGTATTTGATGCTATTGGGTTTATCTATCCCGACTACCATTACCCAGTGCGAGGCCAAAAAAGGAAAAATACTTCTCCTGCAAAGGAAATTGCTTCAGCTGCTCCTAGTGAGCCAGCGCCGAAGAGGAAAAAGGTAAAGGTGCTCACACACCCTCCACGTTATATTGAGCCGGCCACAGTGCCTGAGTTTATTGGTGAGGCCTCTTCGGCCACCGAAGCCAGAGAACCAACTCCAGTGGCAAAAATCGAGGAAATGGCCGAAGTACCAGCAACAGAGAAAATAGAAGAACCGAGAACTGAAGAAGCAAAAACATTAGAAATTTTAAGTCCTTCAACAAAAATTGAGGCCACGAAAATCCAAAAGGGTCCAGTAGCAACCCTGAAAAGAAAAAGGATGGTTAATGTGCTGGATGTTTTGGAAACAATTAAATCTTCAAGCATAACTCCGAAGAAGACTGTTAAAGCTTCTGAAGTATCTACTGAAGCCTTTGTTGCTGAAGCCTTGAAGCAACAATTTGAAACTGAAGCTGGACTTTCGGAGCCCACCAAGGTGAAACCTTTGAAAGTTGAAGCAACAAAATTGACAGAGGCAACTTTAGAAGCTGAAAAAACAAAAATGACAGAGCCGATTTTGATCGAAATTGACACTGCCGCCCCCGAAGCATCTTCCAAAATACGTGATTATATTGTGCGATATGCTTCGGGGAAGAAACTATCTGAATAAGAGATTTTTGAAGCTAATCACTATGCCCGAGAACTGAAGTATCCGAAGGGGGCCATGGTGTTCAATGGAACAGACGAAGATGACTTCCTCTACTGTCTCCCAGACAATAAAGAATTATCTGTCTGCCGAGAGATGGCTAGGAGCATGGGGTTCCTGAAGCTTGAAGCTGGCCTTTGCGCCATGACGAAGGAGGATCTTGCGGATAGCCTTGCATATAATAGTCTGAAGGTACAAAAATTGTAAATTTTGAAATTTATGAATTTTGGACTAGTCTTTTGCTGTTATGTTAATCCATTCATTCTTTTGAATAGGGCTTAATACTCAGCAATGCTTTAAGGGCACAAAAGAATGCTGAAGACGAGAGCTGCACTATTGCTCTTAACAACCTTCGAACAGAGGTTATCAGGCTAAGAAACGAAGCCTTGGAAAAGGACAAAATTCTGCTTACATTGGTGGATAAAATGAAGGAAGACGAAGCTAGCTCTAAAACTCAAGCCGAAGCTCAGAAGCGCGAAATCGAAGATCTTCGGAAACAACTAGCCCGAGCTAAAGAAGAACGCATTCTTGAAGAAACAAAACGAGAACTAAGTGATCAATGGGCAAATCATTTGGAAGTAAATGTTGAAGAGCTTCGTGCTTCGAAGAAAAGGTGCTATGATAAATCCATAGAGTGTGTTAAGAAAATAAAATCCAGCTTCGCCAGCGTTGGCGCGTTCTCTAGTGAAGGAAATTTCATAAGGGGGAATCCAGAAGGCCCGATTGAATGGATCAGTCACGAAGCTGAGGCCTTCAAGGAAATCTTGAGTAGTCGCGGGGACATTTGTGATTTTTCGGGCGCCAGGGGAATTGTTACTATTTTAGAGAAGAAAGGGTGAGAGCATGTGAAATCTTTAGCACAGTCTGAAGCTGCTTTATCCTCTGAAGATATCAAAGACCCTTCAGCCGAAGCAAGCCAGGTTGGTGGAAAATTTTTCACCGACATTTGGGACAATGGCGGCCGAGAAATGGCTCAAGAAATCATTCAGAGGAGCGAAAAAGGCGTCCATGACGCTAGGAAGGTAGCGGAGGCTGCTGAAAAAAGCACAGGGCCCGAAGGGCAAATAGGTATTAATTAGTGGTTTTTATTTTGTTGTGATTTTTGATTTTGAACTTTGTTCGCGGTTTGTAATAGTAATATAGTCGTGTCCTCTCCTCCCTCAGAACCTGCTGAGGTATCTCCGGACCCCCCTCCGAAGGGGACGACAAAATTAGACAAATGGCCGAAGCCATCATGGACAAAGTTGTCAATCAGCTACTAAACGAAGCTGCAGAAGTAGTTCTTAGGGAAGATTAAATGCTATTGTAAAAATACTTGGAACATGAGATGTGTAAAACTTTGTAACTTTGAATGTAATATATAATCTATTTATGGTTCAATTCTTTACGATGCATGAAATTTTGCATACATACCGTTTTTTGAGCCTTCGGCAAAAAAACACCTTCCCTTCTTTTCATGCTTCGTGAAGAAAATCTTTTATATGTCACAAGAATTTCCATACTTCTCTGATGAAGAATATCCAAGCTTCGTGAAAACATTCTTCGAAGCTATAAAAAAGTTTTATGTTGCCTCTCTGACGAAGCTATACTTCTTCTCAATTTATCTTGTGCTTTAGCACGATTTTCTCTTTTTCAAAACATTCTTCGAAGATCAATACTGTGTCCCCTTCTTGTTCTATATGCGATATGATGTATGATGCTTATGTTATGCAAAATGATGTGATGATGTTATGCTATGCAAAATGATATTTATGCCGAAGATACACACATCTCTGCAATAGAGCACACAATGTTTTTATCTCAGCGCTGACTTTTCGCTGTAAGCCTCCCTTAGGAGCTTCTTCGCCTTTTACTTTCAGCGGAATCAACGTTTATTTTTCGCTGTAAGCCTCCCTTAGGAGCTTCTTCGCCTTTTACTTTCAGTGGAATCAGCGTTTATTTTTCGCTGTAAGCTCTGCATTCCCTTCGGAACGACTTTTGAGCAGAAAACTTACACTGCGCTCCTTTAGGAATGACTTTTTACTACTTCGAAGAAGTTACAGTGCGTTCCTTAGAACAAGTTTTTGATAATTCGAGGGTTCTCCGTGCCACCATAAATTCTTGTGCTTCGGTAACTCAAGCCTATGGAGAAGATATATTTTCATTATGATGATAAACTAAACTGTTACAAGAATTTGAAAAAATGATAAAAGACACTTAAACTTCCCATAATTGTTCTTTACTACAAAGAAAGTAAAACTAAATGCGAAAATGCAAAAAGCTGCTGACGAGGTAGGATATTTTGTCAGTAAATGTGCTTCGACTCTGGCACAGTGCTATTGACTATGCGAGCTTCGGACTCCTCCCTAAGGTCCCTCTGGGGGTGAGAGTGTTGGCTCCCTTCTGGCTGCGGACCACGTTGTATTGGTGGTGGTGGTGGAAGCTGTTGCCAGGAAGCTTGGGGTTGGCTTGCCGAAGCAACAGAGGCTGCAGGGTGATTGCCTACATATTCTGGAATGTAAGGCGAATGGTACGAAGCAGTATGCATGACCTGCTTCGGCTGGTTCTGTTGCGCTGCAGCCTCTGCTAGCTCCTTTTGCTTCTGGATGGTAAAATGGCACATCCTGGTGGTATGGCCCTTGCCTTCACCACAGAATAGGCAGTAAATTTTTCTTGGTTGATCTCCAAATCTTCCCCCGAAGCCCCTGGCGCCTCTGCCCCTTGGTGCTGGCGGCCGGAAAGAGCTTTGCTGTTGCCCCGAAGCTTGCGAGGAGCACTGTGGCTTTTGTTGTTGATTCCCTTTGTCATCATTTTGGGTAAAATTGTGAATTGACCTGACGTGCCTCGGATAAAATCTTCCTCCGATGCCCCTGGCCATTTCAGAGAACCTGAAAGCTTCCTCCCTTCTTTGGCGAAAATCATTGTCAGCTCGAATATACTCGTCCATCTTCTGGAGCAGCTTCTCCAAAGTTTGAGGAGGCTTCCTGGCAAAGTACTGAGCTGCAGGTCCTGGCCGAAGCCCCTTGATCATGGCCTCAATGACAATTTCATTGGGCACTGTTGGTGCCTGTGCCCTCAGATGTAGGAACCTTCGAACATATGCCTGAAGGTATTCTTCGTGATCCTGGGTGCACTGGAATAAAGCTTGAGCAGTGACTGGCTTCGTCTGAAACCCTTGGAAGCTGGTTATCAACATATCCTTCAACTTTTGCCATGAGGTGATTGTCCCTGGCCTAAGGGAGGAGTACTAGGTTTGTGCAACGCTCCTGACAGCCATGACAAAGGACTTTGCCATGACCGCCGTGTTGCCACCGTACAAAGATATAGTTGCCTCATAGCTCATCAAGAATTGTTTCGGGTCTGAATGACCGTCGTACATGGGGAGCTGGGGCGGCTTGTAAGACTGTGGCCAAGGAATAGCCTGTAGTTCTATTGACAAGGGAGAAGCATCATCAAAAGCAAAATTTACGTGATGGAAATCTTCATACCAGTCGCCCTCGTTGTAGAAACCCTCTTGATGAAGCTCTCTGCGCGGGGGCCTTTGGTTCTGGTCATCTTGAGCAAGATGTCGAAGCTCTTCAGAAGCTTCGTCTATCTGCCTTTGAAGATCAGCTAGACGAGCCATCTTCTCCTTCTTCCGTTGAACCTGTTGATTGATCATCTCTAAATTTTGGATTTCTTGATCCAAGTCGTCCTCCGGAGGCGTTGGACTGGTGACCTTCCTCTTCTGACTTTGGGCCTCCCTGAGAGAAACGACATCTTGATTGGGGTCCAGCGGCTGCAGAGTGGCAGCCCCTATCGTTGAAGCTTTTTTTCGGCGGCATGACGAAGGTGACGCTTGTCGAAGGTGTTCAAAACTCAAAAAGTGGAAGTGAGTTCACTGACGGTGGGCGCCAATGTTGGGGACTTGTTCTCAAATGCTAAGAATTAAGAACAAGGCAACATAAAAATTGTTAAATGTTAGACTCCTTCGTCCTCAAAAACATTATGTCCCTTCGGATATAATGAATCTTGGACGAAGGTTATTAAGGAAAAGACCTTCTTAAGATTGCTATATGGTAAAAGAAAACACGCATACATAAAACATGAGTAATGATACGAATATTATTATCAACTTACTTTTATTACTAAATTCATAAAAACAAATTACAAATGTACCTTCAGATTGAAGGAAAGTAAAGGTACAGTCGTGATGCGAGAAAGCGTATGCCAGGTCAGCGTGAACAGTACAGGAGTACTGTTCATCTATTTATAGGCACGGGAGGCAGCCCGCGTAAAATTACATTGATGCCCTTTACATTTGATAATATCTTTATGGCAATCCTTCGAGGTTACTTGACTTTTCATCCTTAAGTCGGTTCCTCTTTTCCTTCGTCATGCCGAAGCTTTTCTGTACGTAGCTTCGTGATCGTCCTATCCTTCGTCGTGATCGCTTTCCATCCCAGTCAAGCTTCGTCTTAACCATGCTCTTGTACACCCGCAACCTGACTCCGAAGATACCTGTTCACATGTTTCACTCGGAAAATATTGTCAAATCATGTTTTTGAGGACCTTCGGAAGCCGAAGGCCCCCAACAGGAGTCTACATCAAGTAGGCTTCCCATCGATGCCTCCAAGCTCGACAACGAGGAAATGACGCTCATCATCAAGAGCTTTCGCCAAATCATCAAACAAAGGAGGGGGAAGAACTACAAGTCCCACTCCAAGAAGGTGTGCTACCGGTGTGGTAAGTCCGGTCACTTTATTGCTAAATGTCCTATTTCTAGTGGAAGTGACAGGGACGACAACAAGAAAGGGAAGAAGAAGGAGAAGAAGAGGTACTATAAGAAGAAGGGTGGCGATGCTCACATATGTCAGGAATGGGACTTCGACGAGAGCTCCACTGACTTTTCCTCCGACGAGGACACCGCCAACATAACCATCAACAAGGTCCTCCTGTTCCCCAATGTCGGCCACAAGTGTCTCATGGCTAAGGACGGCAAGAAGAAGAAGGTACATTCTAGAGCCACCCCCAAATATACAACATCTAGTGATGAGGGTAGCTCTAGTGATAGTGAAGATAATTTAATGTCTCTCTTTGCCAATCTTAGCTTGACCAAAAGAAAAAAATAAATGAATTAATTGAAGCAATTAATGAGAAGGATAAACTCTTGGATAGCCAAGAGGACTTCCTAATTAAAGACAACAAAAAATTTGTTAAACTGAAAAATGCTTATGCTCAGGAAGTAGAAAAATGTGAGAACTTAACTAAGGAGCTTAGCATTTGTCAGGATTCAATTACTAGTCTTAGAAATGAAAATGCTAGTTTAATTTCTAAGGTTAAAGAATTAAATGTTTGCAATGATTCTATTTCATATCTTAGAGATGAGAATGTTAGATTAAATGCTAAGATAGAAGAATTAAATACTTGCAAACCCTCTACTTCTACTATCGAGCATGTTTCCATTTGCACTAGATGTAGATATATTAATGTTGATGCTATAGATGATCACCTTGCCATGATTAAGAAACAAAATGATCATATAGCTAAATTAGATGCTAAAATTGCCAAGCATGAGATCGAAAATGAAAATTTTAAATTTGCTCATAGTATGCTTTATAATGGGAGGCGCTCTGGCATTAAGGATGGCATTGGTTTCCAACAGGGGAGCAATGTCAAGCTTAATGCCCCTAAAAGATTGTCTAATTTTGTTAAGGGCAAGACTCCCATGGTTCAGGATAATGAAGGCGACATTTTATATCCTGCTAATTATCCTGAGCACAAGATTAGGAAGATTCATGCTAGAAAACCTCATACTATTTCTCATCATGCATTTATGTATAAAAATGAGGTTTCTAACTCTAGGCATACCACACATGTCAAAATGCCTAGAAAGAAAATTCCTACTGCATCAAATGAACATAACATTACATTTAAGACTTTTGATGCTTCATATGTTTTAACTAACAAATCAGGCAAAGTAGTTGTCAAATATGTTGGGGCCAAACACAAGAGTTCAAACACTTCTGTTTGGGTACCCAAGGTGCTTGTTTCTAACATCAAAGGACCCAAGACTGCTTGGGTACCTAAGAACAAGGCCTAAAATTGTTTTGTAGGTTTATGCATCCGGTGGTTCAAGTTGGATAATCGATAGCGGGTGCACAAACCACATGACAGGGGAGAAAAGGATGTTCTCTTCCTATGAGAAAAATGAAGATCCCCAATGAGCTATCACATTCGGGGATGGAAATCAAGGTTTGGTCAAAGGTTTGGGTAAAATTGCTATATCACCTGACCATTCTATTTCCAATGTTTTTCTTGTAGATTCCTTAGATTATAATTTGCTTTCTATTTCTCAATTATGTAAAATGGGCTACAACTGTCTATTTACAGATATAGGTGTTACTGTCTTTAGAAGGAGTGATGATTCAATAGCATTTAAGGGACTGTTAGAGGGTCATCTATATTTAGTTGATTTTAATGATAACCAAGCTGAACTTGACACTTGCTTAATTGTTAATACTAATATGGGTTGGCTCTGGCATCGTTGACTTGCCCATGTTGGGATGAAGAATCTTCACAAACTTCTAAAGGGAGAACATATTTTAGGACTAACAAATGTTCATTTTGAGAAAGACAAGATTTGTAGCACATACCAAGCAGGGAAGCAAGTTGGAGTCCATCATCCACACAAGAACATAATGACGACTGACAGGCCGCTCGAGCTACTCCACATGGACCTATTCGGCTCGATCGCTTACATAAGCATCGGCGGGAGTAAGTACTGTCTAGTTATTGTTGATGATTATTCTCGCTTCACTTGGGTGTTCTTTTTGCAGGAAAAATCTCAGACCCAAGATACATTAAAGGGATTCTTAAGACGGGCTCAAAATGAGTTTGGATTAAGGATCAAAAAGATAAGAAGCAATAATGGGACGGAGTTCAAGAATTCACAAATTGAAGGTTTTCTTAAGAAAGAGGGCATCAAGCATGAGTTCTCTTCTCCCTACACACCTCAACAAAATGGTGTAGTGGAGAGGAAGAATAGAACTCTACTGGACATGGCAAGAACCATGCTTGATGAGTACAAGACACCAGATCGGTTTTGGGCTGAGGCGATTAACACCGCATGCTACTCCATCAACCGGTTGTATCTTCACCGAATCCTCAAGAAGACATCATATGAACTCCTCACTGGTAAAAAGCCCAATGTTTCATATTTTAGAGTCTTTGGGAGTAAATGCTTTATTCTTATTAAAAGAGGTAGAAAATCAAAATTTGCTCCTAAGGCTGTAGAAGGCTTTTTACTCGGTTATGACTCAAACACAAGGGCATATAGAGTCTTCAACAAATTCACTGGATTGGTTGAGGTTTCTTGTGACATTGTGTTTGATGAGACTAATGGCTCCCAAGTGGAGCAAGTTGACCTTGATGAGCTAGATGATGAAGAGGCTCCATGCGTCGTGCTAAGGAACATGTCCATTGGGGATGTGTGTCCTAAGAAATTCGAAGAGCCCACACAAGCACAAGATCAACCGTCATCTTCCAATCAAGCATCTCCACCTACCCAAGATGAGGATCAGGCTCAAAATAATGAAGATGAAGATCAAGAGGATGAGCCACCTCAAGAGGAGGACAATGATCAAGGGGGAGATGAAGATAATCAAGACAAGGAAGATGATCAAGAAATTCAGTGTCAAAGACCGCCACACCCAAGAGTCCACCAAGCAATTCAATGAGATCACCCCGTCAACTCCATCCTTGGTGACATTCATAAGGGGGTAACCACTAGATCTCGAGTTGCTCATTTCTGTGAACATTACTCTTTTATGTCCTCTATTGAGCCATACAGGGTGGAGGATGCACTAAGAGATCTGGATTGGGTGCTACCAATGCAAGAGGAACTCAACAACTTCACGAGGAATGAGGGATGGCATTTAGTTCCACATCCTAATCAAAATGTTGTAGGTACCAAGTGGGTATTCCGCAACAAGCAAGATGTGCATGGTATGGTGATAAGGAACAAAGCCTGAATTGTGGCCAAAGGTTATTCACAAATCGAAGGTTTGGACTTTGATGAAACTTATGCACCCGTAGCTAGGCTTGAGTCAATTCGAATATCACTTGCCTATGCTACTTACCATGGCCTTAAGCTTTATCAAATGGATGTGAAAAGTGCCTTCCTCAATGGACCTATCAAGAAAGAGGTCTATGTTGAGCAACCTCCCGGCTTTGAAGATAGTGAGTATCCTAACCATGTGTATAAGCTCTCAAAGGCGCTTTATGGGCTCAAGCAAGCCCCAAGAGCATGGTATGAATGCCTGCGAGATTTTCTTATCACTAATGGCTTCAAAGTCGGAAAAGCTGATCCTACTCTCTTTACTAAGACTGTTGCAACGGACTTGTTTGTATGCCAAATTTATGTTGATGATATTATATTTGGGTCTACTAACAAGTCAACTTGTGAAGAGTTTAGTAGGATCATGATACAGAAATTCGATATGTCAATGATGGGGAAGTTGAAGTATTTTCTAGGATTTCAAATCAAGCAACTCCAAGATGGCACCTTCATCATCCAAACAAAGTATATTCAAGACATACTTAAGAAATTTGGCATGAAGGACGGCAAACCCATCAAGACATCGATGGGAACTAATGGGCATCTCGACCTCAACACGGGAGGTAAATCCGTAGATCAAAACGTATACCGGTCAATGATAGGATCTTTACTCTACTTATGTGCATCTCGATCGGATATTATGCTTTCTGTATGCATGTGTGCAAGGTTCCAGGCAAATCCTAAGGAAGTTCACCTTAGGGTCGTAAAGAGAATCATGAGGTATTTAGTTTACACCTTTGATTTAATAGGATATTCCGATGCCGATTAGGTAGGGTGTAAAATTGATAGGAAGAGCACATTAGGGACTTGTCAGTTTCTGGGGAGATCCCTAGTGTCATGGGCTTCAAAGAAACAAAACTTAGTAGCTCTTTCCACCGCCAAAGCCGAGTACATTGCCGCAGGCCATTGTTGCGCGCAATTACTTTGGATGAGTGAAAGGGAAATAGGGTCAAACCTTTTCCTATAAATAATTTTGGTGGTTGAATGCTGAAAGTCGCCTAGAGGGGGGTGAATAGGCGGAATCTGAAATTTACAAATTTAAGCACAACTACAAGCCGAGGTTAGCGTTAGAAATAAATTCGAGGTTGAAAGAGAGGGCGAAAACAAATCACAAGCAAATGAAGAGTGAGACGCGGTGATTTGTTTTACTGAGGTCCAGTTCTTGCAAACCTACTCCCCGTTGAGGTGGTCACAAAGACCGGGTCTCTTTCAACCCTTTCCCTCTCTCAAACAGTCTCCTAGAGCGAGTGAGCTTCTCTTCTCAATCAATCGGGACACTAAGTCCCCACAAGGACCACCACGCAATTGGTGTCTCTTGCCTTGATTACAATTGAGTTGGGAACAAGAAAGAAATAAGAAGAAAAGCGATCCAAGTGCAAGAACTCAAATGAACACAAATGTCTCTCTCACTAGTCACTATTTGATTGGAATGATCTTTGGACTTGGGAGAGGATTTGATCTCTTTGTTTGTGTCTTGGAGTGAAGTCTAGAGCTCTTGTATTGAATGCAATGGCTGAAAACTTGGATACCTTGAATGAGAGGTGGTTGGGGTATTTATAGCCCCAACCACCAAAGTGGACGTTGGGGATGGCTGCTGTCGTATGGCGCACCGGACAGTCCAGTGTACCACCGGACACTGTCCGGTGCGCTAGCCACGTCACCCAACCGTTAGGGTTCGACCGTTGGAGCTCTGACAAGTGGGGCCACAGGACAGTCCGGTGGTGCACCGGACAGGTCCTGTTCACTGTCCGGTGCGCCTTCTGACGCCTGCTCTGACTTCTGCTCGCGCAGGCGTGCACTGTTCACTTCCACTGTTCCTTTGTAGACGACCATTGGCGTGAAGTAGCCGTTGCTCCGCTGGCACACCGGACAGTCCGGTGTTACACCGTACAGTCCAGTGAATTATAGCGGAGCGGCCTCCCCAAATTCTCGAAGCTGAGCGGTTCGAGTTGATCCTCCCTGTGGTGCACCGGACAGTCCGGTGCGCCAGACCAGGGCTGCCTTCGGTTGTCTTTTGCTCTTTTTATTTGAACCCTTCCTTTGATTTTGTATTGGTTTGTGTTGAACCTTTGGCACCTGTAGAACTCATAATCTAGAGCAAACTAGTTAGTCAATAATTTGTGTTGGGCAATTCAACCACCAAAAATCATTTGGAAAAGGTTTGACCCTATTTCCCTTTCAATCTCCCCCCTTTTTGGTGATTGATGCCAACTCAAACCAAAGCAAATATAAAAGTACTGAATTGAACTAGTTTGCTTAAAGTAAGTGCATAGGTTGCTTGGAATGAAACCAATAATTATTTCTACTAGATATGCATGGATTGTTTTCTTCTTTAAAATTTTGGACCAAGCTTGGACCACAAGTTTTGTTTTTGCAAATTCTTTGTAAAATTCTTTTCAAAAACCTTTTGCAAATAGTCAAAGGTACATGAATAAGATTGAAAGAAGCATTTTCAAGATTTGATGTTTTCTCCCCCTGTTTCAAATGCTTTTCCTTTGACTAAAACAAAACTCCCCTTCAATCAAATTCTCCTCTTAGTGTTCAAGAGGGTTTTACAAATTTTTGAAGATACTTTCTCCCCTTTTTGAAAACACATAAAGATAACAATTTGAAAATTTTAAAATTTGGTGGTGGTGCAGTCCTTTTGCTTTGGGCTAATACTTTCTCCCCCTTTGGCATGAATCGCCAAAAATGGATACTTGAGTGAAATATAAGCCCTTTCACTTTCTCCCCAATGGCAAACAAATAGATATGAGTGAAGATTATACCAAATTGGAGAGCAATGCGGAATACCGGCAAAGAGTGAATAACACCGATGGAGTTGAGTGGAAGCGTCGTTTTTGCCGAATACCC
This sequence comes from Zea luxurians, assembly GCA_029449295.1. Classification (NCBI taxonomy): domain Eukaryota; kingdom Viridiplantae; phylum Streptophyta; class Magnoliopsida; order Poales; family Poaceae; genus Zea; species Zea luxurians. The sequence goes on from JAOPSE010000090.1 coordinate 5,176,172, forward strand.
CATTTCCCTTTCAATTCTATGACTAAGCATAAGATTACACTTGAAAACACATTAGTCATAGACATAAAAGAGATATGATCAAAGGTATATAAATGAGCTATGTGTGCAAGGAATCAATCAAAATTCCTAAAATCAAGAATATTTAGCTCATTCCTAAGTTTGGTAAAGGTTTTCTCATCTAACGGCTTGGTAAAGATATCGGCCAATTGATCTTTGGTGTTAATATAGGCTATCTCGATATCCCCCTTTGTTGGTGATCTCTCAAAAAGTGATACCGAATGGCTATGTGCTTAGTGCGGCTGTGCTCAACGGGATTATCCGCCATGCGGATTGCACTCTCATTATCACATAGGAGAGGGACTTTGCTAAATTTGTAGCCATACTCCCTAAGGGTTTGCCTCATCCAAAGCAATTGCACGCAACAATGGCCTGCGGCAATATACTCGGCTTCGGTGGTAGAAAGAGCTACTGAGTTTTGTTTCTTTGAAGCCCAAGACACTAGGGATCTTCCCAAGAACTGACAAGTCCGTGATGTGCTCTTTCTATCAATTTTACACCCTGCCCAATCAGCATCTGAATATCCTATTAAATTAAAAGTGGATCCCTTGGGGTACCAAAGACCAAACTTAGGTGTATGAACTAAATATCTCAAGATTCGCTTCACAGCCCTAAGGTGAACTTCCTTAGGGTCGGCTTGGAACCTTGCACACATGGATACGGAAAGCATAATGTCCGGTCGAGATGCACATAAATAGAGTAAAGATCCTATCATCGACCGGTATACCTTTTGATCTACGGATTTACCTCCCGTGTCGAGGTCGAGATGCCCATTGGTTCCCATGGGTGTCTTGATGGGCTTGGCATCCTTCATTCCAAACTTGGTGAGTATATCTTGAATGTACTTGGTTTGGCTAATGAAGGTGCCCTCTTGGAGTTGTTTGACTTGAAATCCTAGAAAATACTTCAACTCCCCCATCATAGACATCTCGAATTTTTGTATCGTGATCCTACTAAACTCTTCACAAATAGATTTGTTAGTAGACCCAAATATGATATCATCAACATAAATTTGGCATACAAACAAATCATTTGCAATTGTTTTAGTAAAGAGAGTAGGATCGGCTTTGCCGACTTTGAAGCCATTAGCGATAAGGAAGTCTCTTAGGCATTCATACCATGCTCTTGGGGCTTGCTTGAGCCCATAAAGCGCCTTTGAGAGCTTATAAACATAGTTAGGATACTCACTATCTTCAAAGCCAGGAGGTTGCTCAACATAGACCTCTTCCTTGATTGGTCCATTGAGGAAGGCACTCTTCACGTCCATTTGATAAAGCTTGAAGCCATGGTAAGTAGCATAGGCAAGTAATATGTGAATTGACTCAAGCCTAGTTACGGGTGCATAAGTTTCTCCAAAATCCAAATCTTCGACTTGTGAATATCCCTTGGCCACAAGTCGAGCTTTATTTCTTATCACCACACCATGCTCATCTTGTTTGTTGCGGAAGACCCACTTGGTTCCTACAACATTTTGGTTAGGACGTGGAACTAAATGCCATACCTCATTCCTTGTGAAGTTGTTGAGCTCCTCTTGCATTGCCAACACCCAATCCAAATCCCTTAGTGCATCCTCTACCCTGTATGGCTCAATAGAGGAAACAAAAGAGTAATGTTCACAAAAATGAGCAACACGAGATCGAGTGGTTACCCCCTTATGAATATCGCCGAGGATGGTGTTCATGGGGTGATCTCGTTGGATTGCTTGGTGGACTCTTGGGTGAGGCGGTCTTGGATCTTCCTTGTCTTGAGTATTGTCATCTCCCCCTTGATCATTGCCCTCATCTTGAAGTGGCTCGTCCTCTTGATCTTCATTTTCATCATCTTGAGCTTGATCCTCATCTTGGGTTGGTGGAGATGCTTGCATGGAGGAAGATGGTTGATCTTGTGCTTGTGTGGGCTCTTCGGATTCCTTAGGACACACATCCCCAATGGACATGTTCCTTAGCGCGATGCACGGAGCCTCTTCATCATCAAGCTCATCAAGATCAACTTGCTCTACTTGAGAGCCGTTAGTCTCATCAAACACAATGTCACAAGAAACTTCAACTAGTCCAGTGGACTTGTTAAAGACTCTATATGCCCTTGTGTTTGAATCATAACTAAGTAAAAAACCTTCTACAGCCTTAGGAGCAAATTTAGATTTTCTACCTCTTTTAACAAGAATAAAGCATTTGCTACCAAAGACTCTAAAATATGAAACATTGGGCTTTTGTCACACCCGGTTTTAAGGGACAAAGCCGGGTGCATCTCATACATGCGCCAAAGAAGACAATATATATAATAACAGAGTGTATAGAGATAAATGTCACAATATAATCAGAGTACTTATTACATAGCGGAAGTCTTACAAAATAAAATATAAATATAACAGGATCTAAAATCCATCCTTGGCGCTAGAAAGTCAACTAGGAGATGATGACCTAGACCTCTCACAATCACAGCGCACAACCACCATGCGCCTCCTCCAGTGATACATGTTCTTGACCTGTGGGGGGTGTGAGACAGCAAGGGTGAGCTCACACATGTTCATCGCTCAACAAGTTGTGGGGAATAATGTGGCATGAACTCACCAAAGGTGGGAGTTCATGAAGTGTAAGGCTGATCAACAATAGAGGTTAAAGCTGAGCATTGCTTTTATAAGTTGGTCAAAATTTTATTAGCAGTTACTAAGTGTAAGTGAATACCAAACCATAATAAAATAATAGAACAAAATTAATAACAAATCCCATGCAAATGCAAATGACAAATTGAGTTTAGGTTCCATAATTTAATCATCAGAGAGTCCTGAGCTGCTCATGACCGTGAGCTCGGCTAGTATACCAGTTTTACGCTCTGCAGAGGTTGTACCCTTTACCCACAAGTCGTGTTTCCCATGTCGCTAGGGCTAGCTAGACCCTTAGACACTACCGAGGTGAATGGCTAGGGATCCACTATGAGGCCTTTACAAAGTTCCACTAGCTTCTGAAAACCCGCTACAGTTTATGGGAAGAGCACTTGCAAGAATCCCTCATCTGACCGCCATCGCAGCAAAATCAACCCGAGAACCTCCTTGCATGCAACTCCCCTACTGCCCTTGCCCCTTTCGGGTAAGGTAGTCTTCCACTAGCTTTCCTAATTAGTTAGCCAAGGGGTCCCATTCCTCCCTTGTGGTGGCACGTGTTTCTCAAGTTAAGCTCCATGTTCCAGTTAACATTAATGATCTTGACATGAACAGAAATAGAATAACAAAAGAATTGGAACATAGATAAAATAAATGATTATCCCAAAACCATATAAAGCAATAGCAAACTACCCAAGTGATTCAGGGGTAAACAAGGTCATGAGATAAACAATCTAGGGTGACCTATCGGGTCCCATCAAAACTAAACCTATGCATGGTAAATGATTATAAAGAACATTATTGGGTAACAAAAGTGAATCAAGGGCACAACTTGCCTGGCACTTGAGATTTCAGTTTCCAGGGTGATTCTTCAGATCCTCGTGTCCGCATTGCTAGTCGTAGCAATACAAACAAACATGGTATAGATAAAATTAACATCACACCAAACATAAGTACAAACTGAATAATAACGATCTACGCGAAGCTACGAGATCGTGGGATCGAGAACTACTAAGATCGGAGTTACGATTAAGGAGTTATGATTTTATAGAAGATCTGTGTGATTAAAATACTAAACTATATTATGAATTGGTTAATATAAATCATATGAGAGGTTATTCTATAAATAATTATCTCAACTTTAATCTAAGTTATAAATTGACCATAGATTACATTCTAGTAGAATATAATGATAAGTAGTTTAACGAGACTAACCAACATTCGTTAAATAAAGATCTACTTATAAAAGAACAAGACATGATATAATAAATGTTTTTATTGCATAGTAAATATTCATACGAGACTAACGCAACTTAAACGGATCAAATCGGAGTTAAAACGACGAAGTTATGAATTTACTAGGGTTTTATGTGTTTGATACAAGATTAATTAGGATATAAATTTTAAAGTGGCTTTCATGTCAAAACAGTGGCACTAATTGATAAAAAATATTATTATAAAATTATAGAAATTAGAATGGCTCAATTTGGAGTTCATATGCATTTTGTATGAGTTAATAAAGTTTCTGAATTTATTTTAATACTACAAATCAATTTCTAATATTAATTTCCCCTTTTCTCTATTTTTCTGGATGGCGCACACAATTCTGCGGTTTTACAGGGGCTAAAATGTAAGTTCCAGGGGCATAGATTAAATCTCTCTATGCTGCTTATGGACCGTGGGTTCATTTCATAGTTCGCTAGGGACTCATGTGCTGATTGCCAGGGCTGAAGAGGTATCTTGTAATCGGAGCCGCTGGATTAGAAAACAAGGGCTGGGATTAGATCTTGCCCACCCAAACTGGCACGAGAACACAACCATTGGATTGAAGATCTATGACCCTGCGACACGCACGATCCGATCTCGTCCGATCTGATCGGACGGCTCAAATCAGTCCTAACCCACATTTAATCCCGACCGCAAGCCCTGAGATCGACGACCCGGAATCAATTCTACGCGAGCTAATCACAATCGTCCGTTATGATCAAACGGCACAGAGCGCATCTTCAACCCCCGACACTCTCTCTCCTCACCCCCTACCGGTCTAATCCCAGCGGCGCGCAGCAGGCATCGCGGCGGCACCATCACCGGTGTTCAGCCGAACCGCGGACACGAGTTCTATACTCACATCTTATTCACAAAATGCACAGAGGAGAACTAGACGATCTTCATAGGGGGGTTACCCATCGGCGATGGACATTATGCCGAGCCGACCACCGTGTCACGCAGTACCGCAACGGTGAGTAGGGAACCAGACTAACGAGTGGGCGGAATCGAGCATGGAAAGGCACTATACGTGGAGCAGGAAGAGGTGAACTTCAGAAGAGGTCCACATACTGTGAATCGTTCAAGCCAACGCCACGGCGCCGATGTCCAATGAGCGATTCGTGAGGCGACGAACATCCAACCAGCCGTCGAGATCACGCATTTCATGCGGCGAGTCGGTGGAGCGCCCGGTACTGGCATGGGAGCCGCAACACCGTAGGATGCTCGCCATGGGAAGGCGGTCGTTGCTTCTCTCACTTAGCCTACGCGATTCCTAAAACTCGGCGTCGGTGTTCATGGCTGGGCGTAGGCATCGATGGCCGAGGCATGGGGTTCCAAGGATGACGCCACGACCCAATTTATATGCCCACGGGAGGGGGAAAAGCCCACAGCATACGATCCCACGAACACCGATCGATCCTAGCTTCACGGAACAGACCACGACTAACGTAGCGAGGAAGACGATTGACTCATTGGCCCACATGGCGGTGACTGGCGACAGGAACTACAGTGCCCAGGCGATGGAATTGATAAGTTGTAGCGCGGGCCCGGTCCATCAGCGTCAAAGAAACAGCGCGCATTAGCAGTGAGGCTTGCGGCTAGGGTTTACCGCGGGAGACGTGCGCGCGGGGAAGAGGAAGTGGGCTACGCGGGGTGAAGCTTGGAAATGGGCCGAGGGGGTGAATTCGGCCCAACTGCAGGGATTGTCCTCTTTTTTCTTTTATTCCTGTTTTGTTTCCACTCAAATTCATAATTTGTATTCAACTATGGATGTGAATTTGTACGACCAAATATTTAATTTGATCATACCAAATTGTAATGAAGTTATTTATTTATAAATTTATTTTGTTTTGTATAATATTTCTCCCTGTCCTTCTTTATTTTCAATCCCAAATCCTAATTTTCAATTTAGGATTCAAATTTCCTCTCATTATTATATTTCTTTTATTATTATTATTATTATTATTATTATTATTATTATATTGTCACAAATAATGCACTCCAAAAATAAAGTCCCAGCATGATGCATATTTTAGTGGCATGTATCTTATTAATTATTTTTTTAGCAAGGTGTTCACATGTGATGATACATAAAGGTCAAACTCACATATAGATAAAGAGAATATGTTTCTCCATTCATATTATCTCTAACAAATTACAAATTGGGTTTACAGCTTTTTACCGGTAAGGAGTTCATATGATGTCTTTGAAAGGGAAATGAGCCCTTGGGCCATTTCTAAGTATTTTGGTGATTTAGTGCCCAACACAGGTGCCTAATTGTAAAATGGTGGACAAAGTACAAATCAAGGATAAAGGTATGTTTCTCAGACTTAGTACATTGTTTTATGGACTAATGTATTGTGTCTAAGTGCTGGAAACAGAAAAAATCGAGTTGGAAAAGAGATGGCTCGAGCAGCCATAGTCTGTCCAGTCTGGGTGCACCGGACTGTCCGGTGGTGCACCGGACAGTGTCCGGTGCGCCAGGCTGGCTCGGCGTGAAGTGGCCGCTCTCGGGAATTCGCCGACGGCGTACGGCTAAAATTCACCGGACTGTCCGGTGTGCACCGGACTGTCCGGTGAGCCAACGGTCGGCCGGGCCAACGGTCGGCTGCGGGATATGCGCGCGACACGTGGCCGGACCAACGGTCGGAAGGGGACACCGGACTGTCCGGTGCGCCAACGGCTCCCAGATCTGCAACGGTCGGCAGCGCCATTTTAGGAAGGAAATCGGGCACCGGACAGTGTCCGGTGTGCACCGGACTGTCCGGTGCACCCGACGACAGAAGGCAAGATTGGCCTTCCAGATTTGCTCTCAACGGCTCCTAGCTGCCTTGGGGCTATAAAAGGGATCCCTAGGCGCATGGAGGAGATAACCAAGCAACCTTAGAGCATTCTTGATCATCCACACTCAGTCTTTGCGCATTCGTTTGTCATTCTCAGTGATTCGAGCTCCGTTCTAGTGAGAACTTTGAGATAGTCTTTTGAGCTCGATTCTTGGCCGTGTGTGTGCGCATTTTGCTGTGGATTTGTGTGTGTTGCTTCCCTCCCTTACTCTGTGCTTCTTTGTGATCATATACTTGTAAGGGCAAGAGACTCCAATTTGTGGAGATTCCTTGCAAACAGGATAAAGAAAAGAAAGCAAAACACTGTGGTATTCAAGTGGGTCTTTGGACCGCTTGAGAGGGGTTGATTGCAACCCTCGTCCGTTGGGACGCCACAACGTGGAGTAGGCAAGCGTTGGTCTTGGCCGAACCACGGGATAAACCACTGTGCCATCTCTGTGATTGATCTTCTGTGGTTATTGTGTTTTGTTGAGACTCCTCTCTAGCCACTTGGCATTATCAGTGCTAACACTTAACCAAGTCTTGTGGCTTAAGTTTGAAGTTTTACAGGATCACCTATTCACCCCCCCTCTAGGTGCTCTCAATTGGTATCAGAGCCGTTCTCTTCAAGAAAGGGACTAACCGCCCGAAGAGATTGATCCTAAGGGGAAGGGAATCGTGATCAACGACAAGGAGAAGGAGTCCTTCGTCAACGAGCCAAAGGACGACAAGACTACCGACTCGGGCTCGGGGCACAGACGCAAAGAAGGGAAGAAGAAGAAGACAAGACGCATCAAGGAGATCATCTACTACGACAGCGACGAATCTTCCTCTTCCCAAAAGGACGACGACAACGACTACAAAAAGACGGTCAATTCGAACTTTTCATTTGATTATTCTCGTATTCAACATAGTTCGAATTCGCATTTGCTTTTCATTCCTCTTGGCAAACCTCCACACTTCGATGGGGAGGACTATGGATTTTGGAGTCACAAAATGCGTAGTCACTTATTCTCTCTCCATCCAAGCATTTGGGAGATTGTAGAGAATGGAATGAAGTTTGATAGCTCGGATAACTCTATGCTCATAAATGAACAAATCCATAGAAATGCACAAGCTACTACTGTTCTCTTAGCATCCTTGTGCAGGGAAGAGTACAACAAGGTGAGCGGCTTGGACAATGCCAAGCAAATATGGGACACCCTCAAGATCTCTCACGAGGGGAATGACATCACCATGCTCACCAAAATGGAGTTGGTGGAGGGCGAGCTTGGACGATTCGCCATGATAAGGGGAGAGGAGCCAACCCAAACGTACAACCGGCTCAAGACCCTCATCAACAAAATAAGGAACTACAGAAGCACACGATGGACGGACCACGATGTCGTCCGCCTAATGCTAAGGTCCTTTACCATTCTTGATCCTCATCTCGTGAACAATATTCGTGAGAATCCCAGGTACACGATGATGACGCCCGAGGAAGTACTCGGAAAATTCGTAAGCGGGCGGATGATGATCAAGGAGGCGAGATACGTCGACGACGCGTTAAACGGTCCAATCCACGAGCCTCAACCCATCGCTCTCAAGGCAACAAGGAGCAAGGAGCCGCTACCCAGCAAGGTGGCGCAAGTTGAGGCGGCCGGGCTCAATGATGAAGAGATGGCTCTCATCATCAAGAGATTCAAGACGGCGCTAAATGGTCGAAAGGGGCAACCAAGGAAGACCAAGACAAAGGGGAAGTGCTCATGCTTCAAATGTGGTAAGGTTGGTCATTTTATTGCTAACTGTCCCGAAAATGATAGTGACCAGGAGCAAGGGAAAAATGGGAAGAGAGAGAACAAGAAGGTTTACAAGAAGGCCAAAGGCGAAGCACACCTTGGAAAGGAGTGGGATTCGGATTGCTCTTCGTCCGACTCCGACGACGAAGGACTCGCCGCCACTGCCTTCAACAAATCGGCCCTCTTCCCAAACGAGCATCACACTTGCCTCATGGCAAGGGAGAAGAAGGTAATCAATCATAATGCTAATACTTATGATTCTTCTAGTGATGATGAGTCTAGTGAGGATGAAATAGATTACTCCAGTTTATTTAAGGGATTGGATAGAACTAAGATAGCTAAGATTAATGAATTGATTGATGCCTTGAATGAAAAGGATAGAATCTTAGAGAAACAGGAAGATCTTTTATATGAAGAGCATGATAAATTTGTTAGTGCACAAAATTCACTTGCTCTAGAAGTTAAAAGAAATGGAATGCTTTCTTGTGAACTTTCTACTTGTAATGAAACCATTTCTTCTTTAAAAGGTGAAATTAATGATTTAAATGCTAAACTAGAAGTAGCAAGTAAATCTAACTCTTGTGTTGAACATGTTGAAATTTGCACTAGGTGTGAGGATGTTGATATTAATGCTTGTTGTGAACACTTAGTTTCAATTTCAAAACTAAATGATGAAGTGGCTAGTCTTAATGCCCAACTTAAGACTAGCAAGAATGAATTTGATAAGCTGAAATTTGCAAGGGATGCCTACACGATTGGTAGACACCCCTCAATTAAGGATGGACTTGGCTACAAGAGGGAAGCCAAGGACTTGACAAGCCATAAGACTCCTATCTCCGCCAAGGAGAAAGGGAAGGCTCCTATGGCTAGTAGTACTAAAAGGAACCATGCTTTTATTTATCATGATAGGAGACAAACTAGAAATGCTTATAGGAGCTATAATGCTTATGATGATTTTGACTCTCATGCCTTGTTTGCTTCTAGTTCTTCCTATATGCATGGTAGAAATATGTCTAGGAGAAATGCTATTCATGTGCCTAGAAAGAATATTATTCATGCTCCTAGGAAAGTAGTGAATGAACCTTCTACAATTTGTTGTGCTTTAAATGCTTCCTTTGCTATTTGTAGAAAGGATAGGAAAATAGTTGCTAGGAAGTTAGGGGCAAAATGCAAGGGAGACAAGACTTGCATTTGGGTCCCTAAGGATATTTGCACTAACCTTATAGGACCCAACATGAGTTGGGTACCTAAGACCCAAGCCTAAATTTGCCTTGCAGGTTTATGCATCCGGGGGTTCAAGCTGGATTATCGACAGCGGATGCACAAACCATATGACGGGGGAGAAGAAGATGTTCACCTCCTACGTCAAAAATAAGGATTCCCAAGATTCAATTATATTCGGTGATGGGAATCAAGGCAAGGTAAAAGGGTTAGGTAAAATTGCAATTTCTAATGAACACTCAATCTCCATTGTGTTTTTAGTTGAGTCTCTTGGTTACAATTTGCTATCTGTTAGTCAACTATGCAATATGGGATATAATTGTCTTTTTACAAATGTAGATGTGTCTGTCATTAGAAGAAGTGATGGTTCACTAGCCTTTAAGGGTGTACTAGACGGCAAGCTTTACTTAGTTGATTTTGCAAAAGAAGAGGTCGGTCTAGATGCATGCTTAATGGCTAAGACTTGCATGGGCTGGCTGTGGCATCGCCGCTTAGCACATGTGGGGATGAAGAACCTTCACAAGCTTCTAAAGGGAGAACACGTGATAGGTCTAACCAATGTTTATTTCGAAAAAGATAGACCTTGTGCAGCTTGTCAAGCAGGTAAACAAGTGGGAGGACCACATCACAGCAAGAATGTGATGACCACGTCAAGACCTCTGGAGCTGCTGCATATGGACCTCTTCGGACCCGTCGCCTATCTAAGCATAGGAGGAAGTAAGTATGGTCTAGTTATTGTTGATGACTTTTCCCGCTTCACTTGGGTGTTCTTTTTGCAGGATAAGTCTGAAACCCAAGGGACCCTCAAGCGCTTCCTAAGGAGAGCTCAAAATGAGTTTGAGCTCAAGGTGAAAAAGATAAGGAGCGACAACGGGTCCGAATTCAAGAACCTTCAAGTGGAGGAATTTCTTGAGGAGGAAGGGATCAAGCACGAGTTCTCCGCTCCCTACACACCTCAGCAAAATGGTGTGGTAGAGAGGAAGAACAGGACGCTCATAGATATGGCGAGGACTATGCTTGGAGAATTCAAGACTCTCGAGTGCTTTTGGTCGGAAGCTGTGAACACGGCTTGCCACGCCATCAACAGGGTCTACCTTCATCGCCTACTCAAGAAGACTTCGTATGAGCTACTAACCGGTAACAAACCCAATGTATCGTACTTTCGTGTATTTGGGAGCAAATGCTACATTCTAGTGAAGAAGGGTAGAAATTCTAAGTTTGCTCCCAAAGCTGTAGAAGGGTTTTTATTAGGTTATGATTCAAATACAAAGGTGTATAGGGTCTTCAACAAATCATCGGGTTTGGTTGAAGTCTCTAGCGACGTTGTATTTGATGAGACTAATGGCTCTCCAAGAGAGCAAGTTGTTGATTGTGATGATGTAGATGAAGAAGATGTTCCGACGGCCGCTATACGAACCATGGCGATTGGAGAAGTGCGGCCACAGGAACAAGATGAACGAGATCAACCTTCTTCCTCAACAACGGTGCATCCCTCAACTCAAGACGATGAACAGGTTCATCAAAAGGAGGCGTGTGATCAAGGGGGAGCACAAGATGATCACGTGATAAAGGAAGAAGCGCAACCGGCACCTCCAACCCAAGTTCGAGCGGTGATTCAAAGGGATCATCCTGTCGACCAAATTTTGGGTGACATTAGCAAGGGAGTAACTACTCGATCTCGATTAGTTAATTTTTGTGAGCATTACTCCTTTGTCTCTTCTATTGAGCCTTTCAGGGTAGAGGAGGCCTTGCTAGATCCGGATTGGGTATTGGCCATGCAGGAGGAACTCAACAACTTCAAGCGCAATGAAGTTTGGACACTGGTGCCTCGTCCCAAGCAAAATGTTGTGGGAACCAAGTGGGTGTTCCGCAACAAACAGGACAAGCACGGGGTGGTGACGAGGAACAAGGCTCGACTTGTGGCAAAAGGTTATGCCCAAGTCGCAGGTTTGGACTTTGAGGAGACTTTTGCTCCTATGGCTAGGCTAGAATCAATCCGTATCTTGCTAGCATATGCCGCTCACCATTCTTTCAGGTTGTACCAAATGGATGTGAAGAGCGCTTTCCTCAACGGGCCGATCAAGGAGGAGGTGTACGTGGAGCAGCCCCCTGGCTTCGAGGATGAACGGTACCCCGACCACGTGTGTAAGCTCTCTAAGGCGCTCTATGGACTCAAGCAAGCCCCAAGAGCATGGTATGAATGCCTTAGAGACTTTTTAATTGCTAATGCTTTCAAGGTTGGGAAAGCCGATCCAACTCTTTTTACTAAGACTTGCGATGGTGATCTTTTTGTGTGCCAAATTTATGTCGACGACATAATATTTGGTTCTACTAACCAAAAGTCTTGTGAAGAGTTTAGCAGGGTGATGACGCAGAAATTCGAGATGTCGATGATGGGTGAGTTGACCTACTTCCTTGGGTTCCAAGTGAAGCAACTCAAGGACGGCACCTTCATCTCCCAAACGAAGTACACACAAGATTTGCTAAAGAGGTTTGGGATGAAAGACGCCAAGCCCGCAAAGACGCCGATGGGAACCGACGGACACACCGACCTCAACAAAGGAGGTAAGTCCGTTGATCAAAAAGCATACCGGTCCATGATAGGTTCTTTGCTTTATTTATGTGCTAGTAGACCGGATATTATGCTTAGTGTATGCATGTGTGCTAGATTTCAATCTGATCCAAAGGAGTGTCACTTAGTGGCTGTGAAGCGAATTCTTCGATATTTAGTCGCTACGCCTTGCTTCGGGATTTGGTATCCAAAGGGGTCTAACTTTGACCTGATTGGGTACTCAGATTCCGATTATGCTGGATGTAAGGTCGATAGGAAGAGTACATCAGGGACGTGCCAATTCTTAGGAAGGTCCCTGGTGTCATGGAACTCTAAGAAACAAACCTCCGTTGCCCTATCCACCGCTGAGGCCGAGTACGTTGCCGCAGGACAGTGTTGTGCGCAACTACTTTGGATGAGGCAAACCCTCAGGGACTTTGGCTACAATCTGAGCAAAGTCCCACTCCTATGTGACAATGAGAGTGCTATCCGAATAGCGGAAAATCCTGTTGAGCACAGCCGCACAAAGCACATTGACATCCGGCATCACTTTTTGAGAGACCACCAGCAAAAGGGAGATATCGAAGTGTTTCATGTTAGCACCGAGAACCAGCTAGCCGATATCTTTACCAAGCCTCTAGATGAGAAGACCTTTTGCAGGTTGCGTAGTGAGCTCAATATCTTAGATTCACGGAACTTGGATTGAATTGTAGCATACATGTATTTATGCTTCTGATCATGTTCCTTTTTGCATTTTGTTGTTAAGTATGGTGCTCAAGTTGTACAAACACTCCCTGGACCTCACAAGTCCGTTGCAAAGTGATGCACAGTTTTAGGGGGAGATGTGTTACAACTTGACCCTTTGAGACTAACCATATGCTTGAGTTTGCTTGTTTTAGTCTCAAAGGAGAATTGAAAGGGAAAGGTGGACTTGGACCATGAAAGACTTCCACTGCACTCCGATGAGAGGGTAACGTATTCCAAGTTCATCTCATGAACTCTTATTGCCATTTGCTCTTAATTGAAGATTTTGGTGAGGCAATGGGGTTATAGAGCCAAGATTAATCCCGTTTTGGTGTTTGATGCCAAAGGGGGAGAAAATAAAGGCCAAAGCGATAAATGGATCAGCTACCACTTGAGAGATTTTGAAAATAGTAGAATAGAGCTCTTGGTTTGTCAAAACTCTTTTGTTGTCTCTCTTATCAAAAGTTGGTTTCTTGTGGGGAGAAGTATTGATTATGGGAAAAAGGGGGAGTTTTTGAAATCTTTGATCAATCTCTTTTGGAATGACTCTCTTTATGTTTCAACATGTGTGTTTGACTTAGAGATAGAGATTTGAGTTTGATTTGCAAAAACAAACCAAGTGGTGGCATAGAGTGATCCATATATGTCAAAATTGAATCAAAATAATTTGAGTTCTTATTTGAAGTGTTTTTGTACTTGTTCTACTTGCTTTATGTTGTGTTGGCATAAATCACCAAAAAGGGGGAGATTGAAAGGGAAATGAGCCCTTGGGCCATTTCTAAGTATTTTGGTGATTTAGTGCCCAACACAGGTGCCTAATTGTAAAATGGTGGACAAAGTACAAATCAAGGATAAAGGTATGTTTCTCAGACTTAGTACATTGTTTTATGGACTAATGTATTGTGTCTAAGTGCTGGAAACAGAAAAAATCGAGTTGGAAAAGAGATGGCTCGAGCAGCCATAGTCTGTCCAGTCTGGGTGCACCGGACTGTCCGGTGGTGCACCGGACAGTGTCCGGTGCGCCAGGCTGGCTCGGCGTGAAGTGGCCGCTCTCGGGAATTCGCCGACGGCGTACGGCTAAAATTCACCGGACTGTCCGGTGTGCACCGGACTGTCCGGTGAGCCAACGGTCGGCCGGGCCAACGGTCGGCTGCGGGATATGCGCGCGACACGTGGCCGGACCAACGGTCGGAAGGGGACACCGGACTGTCCGGTGTGCACCGGACTTGTCCGGTGCGCCAACGGCTCCCAGATCTGCAACGGTCGGCAGCGCCATTTTAGGAAGGAAATCGGGCACCGGACAGTGTCCGGTGTGCACCGGACTGTCCGGTGCACCCGACGACAGAAGGCAAGATTGGCCTTCCAGATTTGCTCTCAACGGCTCCTAGCTGCCTTGGGGCTATAAAAGGGACCCCTAGGCGCATGGAGGAGATAACCAAGCAACCTTAGAGCATTCTTGATCATCCACACTCAGTCTTTGCGCATTCGTTTGTCATTCTCAGTGATTCGAGCTCCGTTCTAGTGAGAACTTTGAGATAGTCTTTTGAGCTCGATTCTTGGCCGTGTGTGTGCGCATTTTGCTGTGGATTTGTGTGTGTTGCTTCCCTCCCTTACTCTGTGCTTCTTTGTGATCATATACTTGTAAGGGCAAGAGACTCCAATTTGTGGAGATTCCTTGCAAACAGGATAAAGAAAAGAAAGCAAAACACTGTGGTATTCAAGTGGGTCTTTGGACCGCTTGAGAGGGGTTGATTGCAACCCTCGTCCGTTGGGACGCCACAACGTGGAGTAGGCAAGCGTTGGTCTTGGCCGAACCACGGGATAAACCACTGTGCCATCTCTGTGATTGATCTTCTGTGGTTATTGTGTTTTGTTGAGACTCCTCTCTAGCCACTTGGCATTATCAGTGCTAACACTTAACCAAGTCTTGTGGCTTAAGTTTGAAGTTTTACAGGATCACCTATTCACCCCCCCCCCTCTAGGTGCTCTCAGTCTTCTTGAGGATTCGGTGAAGATATAACCGGTTGATGGCGTAGCAAGCGGTGTTGACCGCCTCGGCCCAAAACCGATCCGAAGTCTTGTACTCATCAAGCATGGTCCTTGCCATGTCCAATAGAGTTCTATTCTTCCTCTCCACTACACCATTTTGTTGTGGCATGTAGGAGGAAGAGAACTCATGCTTGATGCCTTCCTCCTCAAGAAAGCCTTCTATTTGTGAGTTTTTGAACTCTGTCCCATTATCGCTTCTTATCTTCTTGATCCTTAAGCTGAACTCATTTTGAGCCCGTCTCAAGAATCCCTTTAAGGTTTCTTGGGTTTGTGATTTTTCCTGCAAAAAGAATACCTAAGTGAAGCGAGAATAATCATCCACAATAACTAGACAGTACTTACTCCCGCCGATGCTTATGTAAGCTATCGGGCCAAATAAATCCATGTGGAGTAGCTCCAGTGGCCTATCAGTCGTCATGATGTTCTTGTGTGGATGATGGACACCAACTTGCTTCCCTGCTTGGCATACGCTACAAATTCTATCTTTCTCAAAATGAACATTTGTTAGTCCCAAAATGTGCTCTCCCTTTAGAAGCTTGTGAAGATTCTTGATCCCAACATGGGCTAGTCGGCGGTGCTAGAGCCAACCCATGTTAGTCTTAGCAATTAAGCAAGTATCGAGTTCAGATCTATTGAAATCAACTAAGTATAGCTGACCCTCTAATACTCCCTTAAAAGCTACTGAATCATCACTTCTTCTAAAGACAGTAACACCTAAATCCGTAAAAATACAGTTGTAACCCATTTTACATAATTGAGAAACAGAAAGCAAGTTGTAATCTAAAGAATCTACAAGAAAAACATTGGAAATAGAGTGGTCAGGTGATATAGCAATTTTACCCAATCCTTTGACCAAACCTTGATTTCCATCCCCGAATGTGATAGCTCGTTGGGGATCTTGGTTTTTTCTCATAGGAGGAGAACATCTTCTTCTCCCCAGTCATGTGGTTTGTGCACCCGCTATCGATGATCCAACTTGAGCCCTCGGATGCATAATCCTACAAAACAAATTTAGGCCTTGTTCTTAGGTACCAAAACGGTCTTGGGTCTTTTGACATTAGAAACAAGCACCTTGGGTACCCAAACACAAGTCTTGGATCCCTTGTGTTTGCCCCCAACATATTTGGCAACTACCTTGCCTGATTTGTTAGTTAGCACATAAGAAGCATCAAAGGTTTTGAATGAAACATTATGATCATTTGATGTAGTAGGAGATTTCTTCTTAGGCATTTTAACATGTGTAGAACGCCTAGAGCTAGAAGCCTCATTCTTATAAATAAAAGCATGGTGGGAATGAGTCTTCTTTGCATGAATTCTCCTAATCTTATCCTCAGGATAACCAGCAGGATATAAAATGTAACCCTCGTTATCCTGAGGCATGGGAGCCTTGCCCTTAACAAAATTAGATAATCTTTTAGGAGGGGCATTAAGCTTGACATTGTCTCCCTGTTGGAAGCCAATGCCATCCTTAATGCCAGGGCGTCTCCCACTATAAAGCATGCTACGAGCAAATTTAAATTTCTCATTTTCTAGTTCATGCTCGGCAATTTTAGCATCTAGTTTAGCTATATGATCATTTTGTTGTTTAATCATAGCAAGGTTATCATGAATAGCATCAACATTAATATCTCTACATCTAGTACAAATAGAAACATGCTCAACAGTAGATGTAGAGGGTTTGCAATCATTTAATTCAACAATCTTAGCATGTAAAATAGCATTCTCATATCTAAGATTGGAAATAGAAACATTGCAAACATATAATTCCTTAGCCTTAGCAATCAATTTATCATTCTCAAACTTAAGGTTAGCAAGAGATTCATTCAACATGTCAATCTTAGCAATTAAACTAGCATTATCATTTCTAAGATTAACAATTGAATCATCACAAACATTTGATTTCTCAACCTTAGTAATTAATTTGGCATTTTAATTTCTAAGGCTAGAAATAGTGTCATGGCAAGTGCTTAGCTCACTAGTTAATTTTTCACATTTTTCTACCTCTAGAGCATAAGCATTTTTAAACTTAACATGCTTTTTGTTTTCCTTAATAAGGAAGTCCTCTTGGCTATCCAAGAGTTCATCCTTCTCATGAATAGCACTAATCAAATCATTCAATTTCTCTTTTTGTTGCATGTTAAGATTGGCAAATAGAGTAAGCAAGTTATCCTCATCATCATTAGAATTATCCTCATCACTAGAAGTTGCATACTTAGTGGAGGATCTTGATTTTATCTTCTTCTTCTTGCCGTCCTTTGCCATGAGGCACTTGTGGCCGACGTTGGGGAAGAGGAGGCCCTTGTTGATGGCGATGTTGGTGGCATCCTAGTCGGAGGAGGAGTCGGTGGAGCTCTCGTCGGAGTCCCACTCCCGGCAAACATGGGCATTGCCACCCTTCTTCTTGTAGTACCTCTTCTTCTCCTTCTTCTTCCCCCTCTTGTCGTCGCCCCTGTCACTGTCACTAGAGATAGGACATTTTGCTATAAAGTGATCGGGCTTACCACACTTGTAGCAAACCTTCTTGGAACGGGGCTTGTAATCTTTCCCCTTCCTTTGCTTGAGGATTTGGCGAAAACTCTTAATGATGAGCGCCATTTCCTCATTGTCAAGCTTGGAGGCGTCAATGGGAAGCCTACTTGATGTAGACTCTTCTTTCTTCTCCTCCGTCGCCTTGAATGCAACGGGTTGTGCCTTGGTACGGAGGAGGCGCCTTGCTCGATGATTTTCTTGGAGCCTTTTATCATCAATTCAAAGCTCACAAATTTTCCTATCACTTCCTCGGGAGACATTAGTTTATATCTAGGATCACCATGATTTAATTGAACTTGAGTGGGATTAAGAAATACGAGTGATCTAAGAATAACCTTGACCATTTCATGGTCATCCCATTTGGTGCTCCCGAGGTTGCGCACTTGGTTCACCAAGGTTTTTAGCCAGTTGTACATGGCTTGCGGGTCTTCTCCTTGGTTGAGCATGAAGCGACCGAGCTCCCCCTCGATCGTTTCCCTCTTGGTGATCTTGGTCACCTCGTCTCCTTCGTGCGGGGTCTTGAGCATGTCCCAAATCTCTTTGGCGCTCTTCAACCCTTGCGACTTATTATACTCCTCTCGACTTAGAGAGGCGAGGAGTATAGTGGTGGCTTGGGAGTTGAAGTGCCGGATTTGGGCAACCTCGTCCGAGTCATAGTCTTCATCCCCCGGCGATGGTACCTGTACTCCAATCTCAACAACATCCCAAATGCTAGTGTGGAGTGAGGTTAGATGGTGCCTCATTTTGTCACTCCACATATTATAATCTTCACCATCAAATATAGGTGGTTTGCCTAATGGGACGGAAAGTAAAGGAGTACGTTTAGAAATACGAGGATAGCGTAGGGGGATCTTACTAAACTTCTTGCGCTCATGGCACTTAGAAGTTACGGACGGCGCGTCGGAGCCAGAGGTGGATGGCGACGAAGAATCGGTCTCGTAGTAGACCACCTTCTTCATCTTCTTTTTCTTGTCGCCACTCTGATGCGACTTGTGAGGAGGTGATTCCTCCTTCTTCTTGTTGCGGGACTCTCCCGATGGAGCCTTCCCGTGGCTTGTAGCGGGCTTCTCGCCGGTCACCATCTCCTTCTTGGCGTGCTCTCCTGACATCACTTCGAGCGGTTAGGCTCTAATGAAGTACCGGGCTCTGATACCAATTGAAAGTCGCCTAGAGGGGGGTGAATAGGCGGAATCTGAAATTTACAAACTTAAGCACAACTACAAGCCGGGGTTAGCGTTAGAAATAAATTCGAGTCCCAAAGAGAGGGCGAAAACAAATCACAAGCAAATGAAGAGTGAGACGCGGTGATTTGTTTTACCGAGGTTCGGTTCTTGCAAACCTACTCCCTGTTGAGGTGGTCACAAAGACCAGGTCTCTTTCAACCCTTTCCCTCTCTCAAACGGTCACCTAGACCGAGTGAGCTTCTCTTCTCAATCAATCGGGACACTAAGTCCCCACAAGGACCACCACACAATTGGTGTCTCTTGCCTTGATTACAATTGAGTTGGGAACAAGAAAGAAAGAAGAAGAAAAGCGATCCAAGCGCAAGAACTCAAATGAACACAAATGTCTCTCTCACTAGTCACTATTTGATTGGAATGATCTTTGGACTTGGGAGAGGATTTGATCTCTTCGTTTGTGTCTTGGAGTGAAGTCTAGAGCTCTTGTATTGAATGCAATGGCCGAAAACTTGGATGCCTTGAATGAAAGGTGGTTGGGGGTATTTATAGCCCCAACCACCAAAGTGGTCGTTGGGGATGGTGCTGTCGTATGGCGCACCGGACAGTCCGGTGCGCCACCGGACACTGTCCGATGCACCAGCCACATCACCCAACCGTTAGGGTTCGATCATTGGAGCTCTGACAAGTGGGGCCACAGGACAGTCCGGTGGTGCACCGGACAGGTCCTGTTCACTGTCCGGTGCGCCTTCTGATGCTTGCTCTGACTTCTGCTCACGCAGGCGCGCACTGTTCACTTTCACTGTTCCTTTGCAGACGACCGTTGGCGTGAAGTAGTCGTTGCTCCGCTGGCACACCGGACAGTCCGGTGTTACACCGGACAGTCCGATGAATTATAGCGGAGCAGCCTCCCCAAATTCCTGAAGCTGAGCAGTTCGAGTTGATCCTCCCTGGTGCACCGGACACTGTCCGGTGGCACACCGGACAGTCTCGTGCGCCAGACCAAGGCTGCCTTCGGTTGTCTTTTGCTTTTTTTATTTGAACCCTTTCTTTGACTTTGTATTGGTTTGTGTTGAACCTTTGGCACCTACAGAACTCATAATCTAGAGCAAACTAGTTAGTCCAATAATTTGTGTTGGGCAATTCAACCACCAAAAATCATTTAGAAAAGGTTTGACCCTATTTCCCTTTCAAATGCCCAACACAAATGTTGGACTAACTAGTTTGCTCTAGATTATGTATTCTACAGGTGCATAAAGGTTCAACACAAACCAATAAAAAGATCAAGTTAGGGTTCAAAAGAAAGGAGCAAAAGAAACCGAAGATAACCCTGGTCTGGCGCACTGGACTGTCCGGTGTGCCACTAGACAGTGTCCGGTGCACCAGGGGTCGTACAGTCTGAACTCTTCACCTTCGAGTTTCTCAGGCGCCGCTCCGCTCTAATTTATCGGACTGTCCGGTGTGCCACCGGACTGTCCGGTGCACCAAGCGGAGCAATGGCTAACAGCGCAACGGTCGTCTACAAAAGTGTGAACAGTGCGTGAACAGTGCGTGCAGAAGTCAGAGCAGGCGTCAGAGGCGCACCGGACAGTAAACAGTACCTGTCTGGTGCAGCACCGGACTGTCTAGTGCGACATGAAGTCAGCGCTCCAACGGTATGAATCTTCAGAACCCTAACGGTTGGGTGATGTGGCTGGCGCACCGGACTGTCCGGTGCGCCCATCGACAGACAGCCTCCCCAACGGCTATGTGGTGGTTGAGGGCTATAAATACCCCCAACCACCACCACTCCAAGCATCCAAGTTTTTCAGACATCCCATTCAAACAAGAGCTAGTGCAATCAATACAAGACATAATTCAAAAGAATCAAAACCTCTCCAAGTCCCAAAATTCACTCCAAACTCCTAGTGACTAGAGAGAGTGTTTTGTTCATGTTCTTTGAGCTCTTGTTCTTGGATCACTTTCTTCTTCCTCATTCTTGTTCTCAAGCAACTTGTAATCAAAGCAAGAGTCACCAATTGTGTGGTGGTCCTTGTGGGGTCTAAGTGACCCGTTTGATTAAGGAGAAAGCTCACTCGGTCTAGGTGACCGTTTGAGAGAGGGAAAGGGTTGAAAGAGACCCGGTCTTTGTGACCACCTCAATGGGGACTAGGTTCTGAAGAACCAAACCTCGGTAAAACAAATCATCGTGTCATCCGCTTCATTTGCTTTTGATTTGTTTTCCCCCTCTCTCTCAGACTCGGATGTTATTCTAACGCTAACCCTGACTTGTAGATTGTGTTTTAATTTGTAAATTTCAGGTTCCGCCTATTCACCCCCCCCCCCTCTAGGCAACTTTCAATTGGTATTGGAGCCTGGTACTTCATTAGAGTCTAACCACTCGAAGTGATGTCGGGAGATCACGCCAAGAGGGAGATCATGACCGGTGACAAGTCCACAAGCCACGGGAAGGCTCCATCAAGGGAGTCCGGCAACAAGCTAAAGGAGGGATCACCTCCTCACAAGTCGCATCAGAGTGGCAACAAGAAAAAGAAGATGAAGAAGGTGGTCTACTACGAGACCGACTCTTCGTCGCCATCTACATCCGGCTCTGACGCGCCATCCGTCACTTCTAAGCGCCATGAGCACAAGAAGTTTAGTAAGATCCCCCTACTCTATCCTCGCATTTCCAAATGCGCTCCTTTACTTTCTGTCCCATTAGGCAAACCACTGGTTTTTTATGGTGAAGATTATTGTATGTGGAGTGATAAAATGAGGCATCACCTAACCTCACTCCACACAAGCATATGGGAAATTGTTGAGTTTGGAGCGCATGTACCATCCGTAGGGATGAAGGCTACGACTCGGACGAGGTCGCCCAAATCCAGCACTTCAACTCCCAAGCCACTACTATACTCCTCGCCTCTCTATGTCGAGAGGAGTATAACAAAGTGCAAGGGTTGAAGAGCACCAAGGAGATTTGGGACGTGCTCAAGACCGCGCACGAGGGAGATGAGGTGACCAAGATCACCAAACGGGAGACGATTGAGGGGAGCTCGGTCGATTCGTCCTCAACCAAGGAGAGGAGCCACAAGCAATGTACAACCGGCTCAAGACCTTGGTGAACCAAGTGTGCAACCTCGGGAGCACCAAATGGGATGAGCATGAAATGGTCAAGGTTATTCTAAGATCACTCGTTTTTCATAATCCTATGCAAGTTCAATTAATACGTGGTGATCCTAGATATAAGCTAATGTCTCCCGAGGAGGTTATAGGAAAGTTTGTGAGCTTTGAATTGATGATCAAAGGCTCCAAACAAATCATCAACTTGGAGCAAGGCGGCACCTCCACACCCGAGATGCAACCCATCGCATTCAAAGCGAGGGAGGAGAAGAAAGAAGAGTGTTGGGGGCTTGTTCTCAAATGCTAAGAGTTAAGAACAAGGCAACACAGAAAATGTTAAATATTAAGGTCCTTCGTCCTCCACTACATTATATCCCTTCGGGATATAAGGAATTTCGGACGAAGGTTACGAAGGACATACCTTCGTAAACATAATAGCGAGGAATGAGGCATTCGTATAAATCATGAGGTATAAAATAAACATTCAAATGTTAACATAAAATCATTTCCATTTCTACTGATATGAATGAATACAAATGACTTAAAATTACAAATGTACCTTCGGTCCTGAGGAAGGCAGGGGATCGAATGTGATGCGAAGGCAAATGACCGGTTCGCGTGAACAGTACAGAGGTACTGTTCATCTATTTATAGGCACAGGTCGCAGCCTGTGACAAATTACAATTATGCCCCTTACAAATGTTTACAACATTGACTCAGACCTATATGTATAAAAAGGTCATTCTATCTCTATGTCGGTTTGAAACGCCGAAGCTCCATGAAAAGGAAATCTCTTGGAGACGACTTCAGCCGAAGCTGCTTCTTCGTGTGAGACCTTCGGCGCACCGAAGCACGACCCCAACAGTAGCCCCTTTCGCGGTGCTAGATCGTTTTTCGTAACGAGCTTGACCCGTGAAAAAAGCCTCTTCAGCTTCGGGAAGCCGAAGGTCCAAAAAACACCTTCCCTGAGCTCGTTGCGGAGAAACGATCCGGCTTCCGAGCGCGTGCCAGGCCCACCTTGCAGAGTTACTGTTTGATCTTTGCGGTCCACTGCACAGCGAGTACAAGTGACCGCCCGTCTAGTGTAAAAATCTTACCGCTTCGCCTTCTTACCTGCAGCACTATATAAACAAACGGGTAGGTGTGAAGTTACCACAGCATTCATTGCTATTTGCACTGTTTTGCTGCCAAAATTTTCCATCATAGCCGAAGCTTGACTCTCAGAATCGAACGAAGGTCCGTCTCGACGTCTGCTTCGTCAGAAAGGAGAGCTTCGGAGAAAAGAAAAAAGAAAAAAGTTTCTGAGTTCCCCAAACTCAGAATCAAATGGCGAGAGTGCGATCTACTGCCAAAGTTGTACGTGAGGGAGACGAAGCCGAAGGTTCGGACACTGTGCCCATCTCCGAAGCGATGCAGCGCTCCGGTCTAGTGACTGCGGAAGAAATGCCTGCTGCTGAAGTAAACCCGACAACAGCCGAAGGGGAAGAAGAGAACATTGAAGGGACTGACCCCGAAGATGACTACCACATTGCTATGCCCAGCAAGCCCAGTCACCTGGATTTTGGGAAATCAACCGTTTCAAAGGCTGATCTTTCGAAGATGGTAAAAGCAGGTTATTTCAATGAAGATCAGAAGAAGCTACTCCGCTTCGGGGGAGAAGAAACCACCCCGAAGCCAGGGAAAGATGAGATTGTTATCTTCAAGAGCTTTTTAAAGGCTGGGCTTAGATTCCCTCTTCACAATATTATTGGGGAGATACTGAAGAGGTTTGGTATCTACTTTCATCAATTGACTCCTAACGCCATCGTTAGGCTTAATGTTTATATCTGGGCCCTCCGAAGCCAAGCTGTGGAACCGTTTGCCGACAGCTTCTGCCGAGTTCACGAACTACATTACCAAACAAAGGCCAGAAAAGATGGGCTACATGATAATTTCGGTTGCTATAATTTTGCCTACCGAAAGACAACAAAGTGCCCTGTCATCAGCTACCGAAGCAAATGGCCAGCAGGCTGGAAATCTGAGTGGTTCTATGTAAAAGTTGATGAAGACAAAGAAAAATTGGTACAGAGCCCTCTGGATTTAATCTTCGGAGAGACGAGGCCACGGTGCCGCATCGGCGATCTAAAAGGTCCCACCTGGGCTGCTCTGGGTGAATTTGAAATTATTTCAGAACATATTGGCACCAGGGATCTAGTTCAGGAATTTTTGGCATTCAGAGTTTTCCCTACTCTAAAAGAGTGGGAAATGCCGAAGCTGGAGGGAGAGAAGAAGAAGGGGGAGCTTGTCCGGCTGCCCTACCACTTCAAGTTTAAGAAGTACTTTAAAAAACCCTGCAAAGAGTGGTTAGATACAGTTGAGGTGATGTGCAACGAAATTCTGGGGAATTACTCCAAAAAAGAGGATCAACTAATGACAGCGGCCTTCGGCGCCCGACCGAAACGAAGGCTGAACCGAGTGCTTGATGCCCTGGGCTTCGAGTACCCAGACTATGAGCAGTTGAACAAGGGTGCCGAGGGCCACAAAAGAAAAAGAGTGGCCGAAACTCTGATCAAAGATGAAGAAAGACCAGCAAAGGAAAAGAAAATTCCCAAGAAAAGAAAAATATCTACTCCGGAGCGCAAATCACCCGAAGAAGAAGGGACCCCCACACCGCCTTCTGCCAGCGACGTGGAGGAAATTTTAAAGGTAATGACTGAACCCATGCCCACGAAGCTAAGTCCATTAGGGCTCCAACTGACGAAGCTTTTTCAAAAGGTGGACGTGCCGGATCAGACGAAGATAAGCAAACCCAAGCGGCAAAGAATTATTGCGGTAACTGAAGTGATCGACAAGACGCCGCCTAGAGCGTCAACTCAGAAAACACCAGCTGTCGAAGGCACCACAAACGTCGAAGTCGCACCTTCGGAGGTCGCGGCTACCGAAGCCGTTACAGCCGAAGACGTGAATTTAGAAACAACCATTGAGGACATTAACAAAATTTTGGAAGACATTGCTGCAGAAGAAGCTGGTGCTACTACTGAAAAAACCATGGCCACGGTGCCTGAGAAAGGAAAAGAAATAGCCGAAGGCACTTCGGACGACGAAGCCTACTCCTTCCAGAATTTAGTTGGGCAAAAACTGACGAAGGACGAAATAGAAGAACTCAAGGACTATGCCAAATCTTGCGGCTACAAGCCAGGAGCCCTTCTGTTTGGAGGCATTGATGACGAAAAATTGGGCTGCATTCGAGACCAGACTGGAGCTAAGGTAATCGGTACTCTATCAAAGAGTATCGTTTTCCGAAGCTAGAGACAGACATCAGCCGCTACCGACGACAACATATCGTCGGCAGCTTATTTTACTCCAACTTCAAGGTGAACAACGTTGTCTCTTATTTTCATTACCGTTAATAACGAAAATGTCACTAACATAAGTTGCTTCTGTGCAGAGCATGCTACTGAGCAAAGCTCTGAAGATGCAGCAAGATTTGGAGGACAAAAAACACGAAGCGATAATTGAAAACTTAGAAAGCAAAATAAAAGAACAATCTGCCATCATTGACAAGAAAGACTTCGAGCTCCAATCGACCGAAGGCTTGTTGGCTGAGACTGAGGCTAAAGTATCAGAGTTGAATTCGAAGCTTATCAGTCAATCAAAACAATTCGATCAGGAGAAGTTAGAGCTTAATTCGAAGCTTGAAGCCGAAGTCCAGACCAGCTCAGAGTTGAAGAAATCTTTAGCAAGCCTTCAAGACAAATGCTTAAAATTTAGCAACAATTGTATTGGACGATTAAAAAAGATATTTTACTCTGTTGGAGCCAGCAGCGGGAAATTTAACCCTTCGGCGGAAAATTTACCACAGGCCTTCGATCATATTGAAGCCGAAATTGAAGAACTTGACGAAGTTATAGCCGGGCACGGCGACTTCTGTGCCTGGGTAGCTTCTCGGGGTACCGCTGCTGCATTCCTGAAGGCCGGCTGCGAACATGGAAAAATAGTCAACAGGCCCAACTTCACCCTATCTCCATCAATCCTGGATGATATACCTGACCTCGCCCGAAGCATCTCAAATAGATTTGTAAAAATGATATGGACAAAAGGCGGGCGGGAGAAGGCTGGAGACGAAGCCCGAAGTCATCTTGAACCAGTAAGAAATGATACTTCGTACTTACCTTTTCCTTTGCACTTGATTTTTACTCACGATTCCTTGATTTATGTAGGATGACGAAGGTGAAGATGATGCCTAAGATATGTCGCCGAAGCTGCCGCCGAGGCTGAAGCTTAACGAAGATCAGTAGAAATATGCTATAGAAAAACTCAGGATAGTTTTGTAACAACTCTTGTAAATATAATTAGACTGTTCTCAAGGAACTTTGTACATACCTTGTAATATATTCTTACCCTTGTACTGAAGTGCTTTGATGTGGACGAAATCAGTATTTTGAGCCAAAAGCGAAAAAACACCTTCCCTTCTTTTCGTACACAACGAAGCATAAAATACCACTTCTCCCTTCTGACGAAGCTTTTCTTTTATACAACGATCCATAAAAAAGCTAATTCTCTTTGCCGATCAACGAAGCTTTTCTCTTTTATATACAACAAAGCATAAGAGACCAATTCTTCTTTTTACCGAAGCTTCTCTTTTTTGTACAACATAGCATAACGAATCATAAAAAACCACTTCTCCGAAACTTTTCTTTTACACAATGATTCATAAAAAGCCAATTCTCCCTTCTGCCGAAGCAACCACTTTGGTTCACAAATGCTATGAATGAATGCTTATGCATGCAAATGTTATGATGTAATGTAATGCGCGAATGAATGTCCGAAGCATATGTCCGAAGCCACATTCTCAGCCATTACTTCCTTAGAAACCACACATTAGCTCTGCATTCCCTTAGGAACGTCTTTGGAGCCTCTTCGCCTTTTACTTAGGCAGTTTCAGCGTTGACTTTTCGCTGTAAGCTCTGCATCCCCTTAGGGACGTCTTTGGAGCTTCTTCGCCTTTTACTTAGGCGGTATAAGCTCTGCATTCCCTTAGGAACGTCTTTTGAACTTCTTCGCCTTTTACTTTCGGCGGAATCAGCGTTGACTTTTCGCTGTGAGCTCTGCATCCCCTTAGGGACGTCTTCGGAGCTTTTTCTCTTTTTCAGTTTCGGCACTCGATGGTGCGCTCTCAGCTTTTACATTTACATTCTTTGGGGGATTTTGCTCTTATAAAACTAAAAAGGAAGATTACATATGATGGCCCCATTAAAAACCTTTCTCCCCCTTTAGAAAGGAAAAGGGTGCCATGAAAAAGAAAAGAAAAAACATAAAAAATTACATCGAGTTATACATAAAATCGCCGAAGCTCATCCGCATTCCAAGATCTTGGAATTTCATTGCCATCCATGTCCTTCAGTCTGTACGAACCAGGCCTTGGCGAAGATGCTACTAAGAAAGGCCCTTCCCATTTCAATTGTAGCTTGCCCACTGTATCTGGGTTGGCCACTCTCCGAAGCACCAAGTGTCCCGGCTCAATATTTTTTAGCCGGACCTTTCTATCTCGCCATTTAACTGTTTCAGCCTGGTATTTATTGATATTCTCCACGGCTTGAAGCCTGATCCCTTCTAAGGCATCTTTGTCCACGAGACAAGTATCTTCGGAACCTGATTCTGCCGAAGCTACCACTCTTATTGATCCAGCTTTGGCTTCTTCCGGGGTTATTGCTTCGTCACCAAATAGCAACTTAAACGGGGTAAAGCCTGTAGACCTTGATGTTGTTGTATTGTGGCTCCACACCACTTTGGTCAACTGATCTGGCCACTTTCCCCTTGGTTGATTAAAGATTAGCTTCATTATTCCTATCATTATGATACCGTTGGACCTTTCAACAAGCCCATTCGACTCCGGATGCCTGACTGATGCAAAGTGGATCTTCGTGCCAATTTGATCACAGAAATTTCTGAAATCTTCGGAGTCGAACTGCGTTCCATTATCTACAGTGATGGCCTTCGGTACTCCGAAGCGACAGACGATGTTCTGCCAGAAAAACTTTTGGACAGTGGCCGAAGTTATTGTGGCCAACGGTTTCGCCTCAATCCACTTGGAAAAATACTCCACAGCCACTATAACATATTTCAGATTGCCTTGAGCCGGTGGTAATGGACCCAGCAGGTCGAGGCCCCACCTTTGCAATGGCCAGACGGGTTGTATCAACTGTGTCAAAGACGAAGGTTGCTTCTGATCTCTCGCACATTTCTGACAACCTTCGCACTTTTGAACCAACTCTGCTGCATCCGAAGCTGCCTTCGGCCAATAAAACCCTTGGCGGAAAACCTTTCCAAGTAACGGCCTAGATCCGATGTGGGATCCACACAGGCCTGCATGTATTTCTTTCATTAACTCTATACCTTCGGTTCTAGACAAGCACTTGAGCAGCGGGGCACAAACTCCATGCTTGTATAATTCCCCTTCTATCATGACATACGGACGGGCTCTTGCCTCTATCCTTTTATTATAAGCTTCGTCATCTGATAAGAAGTTACCCTGAAGGTAAGAGATTATTTCAGTTCTCCAATCTTCACTGTACACAGGAGAAATGTTAAGGACTGCTCTTTCAAGTAGCTCCACTGAAGGTGCCTTTATTGTTTCGAAAAACACATCCGAAGGTAACGGCAGCCCCTGTGCCGCAGACTTGGCCAACAAATCAGCATGCTCATTTTGTCCTCGAGGGATATTCTTAACAGAAAATCCTTCGAAGGAAGCTTCGATCCTTCGGACCGTGTCTAGGTACTTTTCAAGCTTCGGGTCTTTAGCCTTGCAACTTTTGTCAATATGACCCGAAACAACCTGGGAATCAGTTTTAAGAATCGCCCTTCTGATTCCCATTGCCTTTAGTTTCCGAAGACCCAGGAGCAGGGCTTCGTACTCAGCGATATTATTTGTGCAGCTGAAGTCAAGTCTTGCTGCATAGCAAGTTTTAACCTTGGACGGTGAAACCAAAACAGCAGCTGCACCTGCTCCGAAGGTTCCCCAAGAGCCATCACAAAACACTGTCCATGCTTCGGCATCTTTATTCGCTTCTTCGTCCTGAGCCCCTGGCGTCCAGTCGGCAATGAAATCTGCCAATGCTTGAGACTGGATTGAGGATCTATGCACATAATCAATGTAAAATTCATTGAGCTCCGCAGCCCACTTTCCAATCCGGCCAGTAGCTTCTCTATTTCTCATGATATCCTTCAACGGCTGCGAAGAAGGAACAATAATATTGTATGCCTGAAAATAATGCCGAAGCTTCCTGGATGCCATTAAAACAGCATACAACACCTTCTCCAGCTCTGTATAATTTTTCTTTGAGACACTAAGGACCTCAGATACAAAATATACTGGGACCTGCTTCTTGACTTGTCCATCAAACTTCTCCTGAACAAGTGCCGCACTTACTGCTGAGTGCGAAGCTGCCACATACAACAGCAGAGGAGCCCCTGGCGTTGGTGGAGTTAATGTTGTGAGATCTATTAAGTATTGCTTGAGCTCTTCGAAGGCTTTTTGTTGACTCGGGCCCCATTGAAAGACTTCAGCTGACTTCAGCACCTCGAAGAATGGTAAGTTTCTTTCTGCTGATCTGGATATAAATCTGTTGAGAGATGCCAGCCTTCCTGTTAATCTTTGGGCCCCTTTTCTTGTGGTTGGTGGCTCCATTCGAAGTATAGCTTCGATTTTATTTGGATTAGCTTCGATTCCTTTTGTCGAAACCAAGCATCCAAGAAATTTACCCTTCTTCACTCCGAAGACACATTTTTCTGGATTCAGCTTCAGACCAGCTTGTCTGAAGCTGGCGAAGGTCTCCTGCAGATCAGCAATATGATTTTCTTGCTTCGTGCTCTTTACGATGATGTCATCGACATAAGTCAACACATTTCTGCCTATCTGAGATTGGAGAACCTTCGCAGTCATTCTGCTGAAACTCCCTCCAGCATTCTTGAGCCCCTCAGGCATCCGAAGATAGCAATATGTACCACTTGGGGTTATGAAGCTAGTCTTCGGCTCATCTTCCTTCTTCATCCAGATTTGATGATAGCCTGAGTAGCAATCCAGGAGACTCATGAGCTCTGAAGAAGCTGCTGCATCAACTAAAGAGTCTATCCTTGGCAGTGGGAATTCATCCTTCGGACAAGCCTTGTTGAAGTCTGTGAAATCAATACACATTCTCCACTTGCCATTGGCCTTCTTCACCATAACAGTGTTAGCTAGCCACTCTGGATACTTCACTTCTCTGATAACTCCTGCACTGAGGAGTCTTTTCACTTCATTGCGAGCCCCTTCGGCCTTGTCATCAGACATTTTCCGAAGCCTCTGCTTTCGGGGTCTGAAGGATGGGTCAACATTGAGCGAATGTTCAATAACATCCCGATTTACTCCACAGAGATCATTAGCTGACCATGCAAAGACATCTTTGTTGTTGAATAAAAACCTTATCAAGGTTTTCTCCTGGTCTTCAGATAATTGCGAGCCCAACAACACCTTCTGCTCTGCTACATCTTCACACAATAACATAGGCTTCGGCTGATCCGCTGAAGCTGCCTTCTCCCTCCTGAACTTGTACTGTTCACAAGCTTCAGCTCCATCTATATTATGGATTGCCTTGGAGTCAGTCCAGCTTCCTTCGGCCCTTCTAGCAGCTTCCTGGCTTCCATGAATAGCAATAGGTCCTTGGTCCGAAGGTATCTTCATGCAGAGATAAGCTGGGTGAAGAATTGCTTCGAAGGCATTAAGAGTGCCACGGCCGATGATAGCATTGTAAGGATACTCCATGTCAACAATATCAAACACAATTTGCTCAGTCCTTGTGTTGTTAACAAATCCGAAGGTTACCGGCATGGTAATCTTCCCAAGTGCCACAATCTGCCGCCCTCCGAAGCCACAAAGAGGGTGCGTAGCATCATGAATCTTGTCTTCGGGCTCTTGCATTTGTCTGAAGGCTTTAGCAAATATAATGTCAGCTGCACTGCCTGTATCAACTAGGACATTGTGGACCAGAAATCCTTTGATCACGCAAGAGATAACCATGGCATCATTGTGGGGATAATCCTTAAGCTGAAGGTCTTCCTGAGAGAAGGTAATTGGAATATGGGACCATTTTGACTTGATGAAGGGTCCCTGCACTCCAACATGCTGCACTCTTCTCTGAGCCTCCTTCTTCTGCTTCTTGTTAGCCGGCTCTGAGCAAGAACCGCCTGTTATCGGGAGCACCAGCTTCGAAACCGAAGCAGCTCCAGCTTGGTTGTTGAACGAAGCCATCAGCTCAGAAAAGTGGAAGTGAGTTCACCGGAGGTGGGCGCCAATGTTGGGGGCTTGTTCTCAAATGCTAAGAGTTAAGAACAAGGCAACACAGAAAATGTTAAATATTAAGGTCCTTCGTCCTCCACTACATTATATCCCTTCGGGATATAAGGAATTTCGGACGAAGGTTACGAAGGACATACCTTCGTAAACATAATAGCGAGGAATGAGGCATTCGTATAAATCATGAGGTATAAAATAAACATTCAAATGTTAACATAAAATCATTTCCATTTCTACTGATATGAATGAATACAAATGACTTCAAATTACAAATGTACCTTCGGTCCTGAGGAAGGCAGGGGATCGAATGTGATGCGAAGGCAAATGACCGGTTCGCGTGAACAGTACAGAGGTACTGTTCATCTATTTATAGGCACAGGTCGCAGCTTGTGACAAATTACAATTATGCCCCTTACAAATGTTTACAACATTGACTCAGACCTATATGTATAAAAAGGTCATTCTATCTCTATGTCGGTTTGAAACGCCGAAGCTCCATGAAAAGGAAATCTCTTGGAGACGACTTCAGCCGAAGCTGCTTCTTCGTGTGAGACCTTCGGCGCACCGAAGCACGACCCCAACAAAGAGTCAACACCATGTAGGCTCCCCATCGACGCCTCCAAGCTCGACAATGAGGAAATGACGCTTATCATCAAAAGCTTTCGCCAAATCCTCAAGCAAAGGAGGGGGAAAGACTACAAACACCGCTCCAAGAGGTGTGCTACAAGTGTGGTAAGCCCGGTCATTTTATTGCAAAATGTCCTATTTCTAGTGATAGTGACAGGGGCGACAACAAGAGGGGAAAGAAGTAGGAGAAGAAGAGATACTACAAGAAGAAGGGCGGCGATGCCCACGTATGTCGGGAATGGGACTCCGACATAAGCTCCACCGACTCCTCCTCCGACGAGGACGCCGCCAACATCGCCATCAACAAGGGTCTTCTCTTCCCAAATGTCGGCCACAAGTGCTTCATGGCAAAAGACGGCAAAAAAGAAGGTAAAATCTAGAGCCTCCACTAAATATACAACATCTAGTGATGAGGGTAGCTCTAGTGAAGATGAAGATGATTTACTTACTCTTTTTGCCAACCTTAACATGCAACAAAAGGAAAAATTAAATGAACTGATAGGAGCTATTCATGAGAAGGATGAACTCTTGGATAGCCAAGAGAAATTCCTCATTAAGAAAAATAAAAAGCATGTTAAAGTTAAAAATGCTTATGCTCAGGAAGTAGAAAAATGTGAAAAATGAATAATGAGCTTAGCATATGCCATGACACTATTTTCAACCTTAGAAATGATAATGCTAGTTTAATTGCTAAGGTGGAAAAATCAAATGTTTGCAATGATTCAATTATCAGTCTTAGGAAAGAAAATGCTAATTTAATTGCAAAGATTGATAAATTGAATGAATCTCTTTCTAGCCTTAGAACTAAGAATGATAATTTAATTTCCAAGGCTAAAGATTTAATTGTTTGCAATGATTCTATTTCCTGTCTTAGAGATGAAAATGTCATGCTAAAATCTAAGATAGATGAATTAAATGTCTGCAGACCCTCTACTTCTACTGTTGAGCATATTTCTATTTGCACTAGATGTAGAGATGTTAATATTGATGCTATTCATGATCATCTTCCTTTAATTAAACAAAAAATGATCATATAGCTCAATTAATTACTAAAATTAATGAGTATGAAATAGAAAATGAAAAATTTAAATTTGCTAGGAGGATGCTCTATAGTGGGAGACGTCCTGGCATCAAGGATGGCATTGGTTTCCAGCAGGGAAGCAATGTCAAACTTAATGCCCCTAAAAGATTGTCTAATTTTGTTAAGGGCAAGGCTCCCATGGTTCAGGATAACGAGGGTTGCATTTTATATCCTACTGGTTATCTTGAGCACAAGATTAGGAGAATTCATGCTAGGAAGTCTCATTCTGTTTCACACCATGCTTTTATGTACAAGAATGAGACATCTAGTTCTAGGCAATCAACCCATGTCAAATTGCCTAAAAAGAAATCTCCTACTGCATCAAATGATCATAACATTTCATTTAAGACTTTTGATGCTTCTTATGTTTTAACTAACAAATCAGACTAAGTAGTTGCCAAATATGTTGGGGCCAAACACAAGGGATCAAAGACTTGTGTTTGGGTGCCCAAGGTGCTTGTTTCTAATGTCAAAGGACCCAAGACTATTTGGGTACCTAAGAACAAGGCCTAAATTGTTTCGCAGGTTTATGCATCCGGGGGCTCAAGCTGGATAATCGATAGCGGATGCACAAACCATATGACTAGGGAGAAAAGAATGTTCTCCTCCTATGAGAAAAACGAAGATCCCCAAAGAGCTATCACATTCAGGGATGGAAATCAAGATTTGGTCAAAGGACTTGGTAAAATAGTTGATTTTAATAGAGCTGAACTCGACACTTGCTTAATTGCTAAGACTAATATGGGTTGGCTCTGGCTTCACCGACTAGCCCATGTTGGGCTGAAGAATCTCCACAAACTTCTAAAGGGAGAGCACATTTTAGGACTGTTGGGGACTTGTTCTCAAATGCTATGAATTAAGAACAAGGCAACACGAAAATGTTAAATGTCAATACCCTTCGTCCTTTGAAGCATTATTCCCCTTAGGATATAATGATCTTCAGACGAAGGTTACGAAGGACATACCTTCATCATCACAGTATATGATAATAGAAGAGGAAGCATACAGAATATAGAAGACAACATAAGCAATCATATAACATTATTAATTCATTCTCATTATATTATTATGGAAAGACAGAAACAATATTGAATTACAAATGTACCTTCGGCTTGATGGAAGACAAAAGTACAAGTGTGACGCACAAATGAATACAAGTCAGCGTGAACAGTACGGGGGTACTGTTCATCTATTTATAGGCACAGGGCGTAGCCTGTGCAAAATTACATTCATGCCCTTCATGTTTACTATTGACATTAGGACAATCTATCGAGGACTAAAAAGCCTTTTCCTCTTTAAGTCGGTTCCTTTTCTGCTACTAAGCTGAAGCTTCCCTGCGCATAGCTTCGGAACTGGTTCGACCTTCGTCCCAACCATGCTTTTCATATTGTGGACAACTTCATCCCGATTCTGAAGGCTCCTGTACATATATTACACTTGGGAAAACATTGTTAATCATGTTTTTGAGGACCTTCGGAAGACGAAGGCCCCAACAGTAGCCCCTTGCAGTATTAATTTGTTAAGATAACGAATTCAGACTGCGATATGGACGAAGGCCTTAAGCCGAAGGTCCAAAAAAACACCTTCCCTTTGCTAGAATAGCAACAGTCAATGACAGACGGGGCCCTCCAAATTGCAGCGCGCTGAGCGTATAAATAAGAACTCACACCAGCTGCATTTTGATACACTGGTTGTGCCATTTGCTTTATTTTCTCAATTTTATAGCCCTTGCTCACTAGCGCTTTATAGTTTTTCAAGCTCTCTAAGCTTCGGTTTAAAAGACGCATTTTCACCGTGTCTGAAGAAAAAATGTATCAAGGCAAGAAGGTTGCTGCTGAGACAAAGCCGACTGAGGAGGAGAAGCTATTTGAGGAGAAGAAGACTGTCGATCCTTATATTGCTGGATTTGTGGAGTCGATGGCAAAAACAAATATAGAGAAGATTACTAAAGAGATATTGGAAGGCTTATCTGAAGATACTGATGACAGCGATAGCTATGACGTAGAAAGTGGGGACGAAGATTCTGAGGATCGGCCCTAAAGGCCAAGTCATTCAATCTTCGGAAAATGAACCATCAAACATAGTCATCTTGAAAATATGAGAGGAAGGTACTTTCGGGATATGTCTATTGTGAGGGCTGGCGGTGACAACAACGTCCCTGCTCCTGAGGAGAACGAAGTTGTGATTTTCCAAAGCTTCTTCAAGGCTGGGCTTCGGTTCCCTTTAAGTAAGTTTGTAGTTGAAGTGCTGAAGACCTACCAAATCTTCCTTCATCAGATCACCCCCGAAGCCATAATAAGGATGGGGATTTTTGTCTGGGCAGTAAGGAGCCAAGGGCTAGAGCCAAGCGCGAAGTGTTTCTGCAGTATGCACGAACTTGTGTATGAGACGAAGGCCACGGGTAAAGAACAGTACCACAACAACTTTGGTTGTTATGGATTTATTGCTTGCCCCAACGCAAGCCACCCAGTGCCAACATTTCGGAAGAGATGGCCCGAGGCTTGGATGGAAGAATGGTTTTATGTGAAGAATGATTTGTTAGCGAGGGAAGACATTAAGGAAGTCATTATGCGCCCCATTTGGTCTCGCTTCGGCCTCCGAAGGCCAAAGGTCGAAATTGATGACGTCGCCGAAGCGTGTCAGAAGGCCTTCAATATTGTCTGCTCCTTCATCGGCACAAGAGATTTAGTTCAAGAGCATATAGCATTCAGAGTGTGGCCGCTTGTAGAAAGCTGGGAAATGCCGAAGGAGACCATCACTAAGTCTAGCGAAGGTGATTTGGTCCGGCTGATGTATACATTCAGGTTTGGGGATAAATTTGATGAACCAAACGACAACTGGCTGAAGTGCATCGAAGCTACAAGTGATGATTTGCATGGAGCTTATTCTAAGACAGAAGACAATGCCTTGTCCGCAGCCTTCGGGGGTCGGAATAAGAAAAGGTTGAATAGGGTATTCGATGCTATTGGCTTCGTATACCCTGACTATTGCTACCCTCTGCGAGGGCAAGGGGTAAAAAGAAAGATCACTGCTTCTAGAAAGGTTTCCACTTCGGCCATCACAGCTGACCCGAAGGGCAAGAAGATGAAGGTTCTGACTCACCGGCCGCGTTTCATCGAACCGGCCGTGATACCTAAATTTAGCAAAGGGGCCTCTTCGGCTGTCAAAGCAAAAGAAACTGCTTGTCCTGCGCAGAGGACTGAAGAGCCAGCTAAAATGCCAAAGGTGCTTTCAGTTAGGCTAGTTGAAACGAAGGCTGATAAGGCTGAAGGGCCGGAAATTAAAGAAATGACGAAAATGCTAGAGACTTTGAGCCCTTCAACAAAGGCAACAGTGTCGAAGACACAAAAGAGTTCTGCCACAACTCCCAAGAGGAGAAGGATGGCAAATGTGCTAGATGTTGTGTTAGAAACAGCAAAAACCTTGAGTCCTACTCCTTCAAGAAAAATTGTCGAAGCTTCGAAAGTGCACCCCGAAGCTGAAACAAAGCAGGCAGAAGTCGAGGTTGCAACAATTGAAATTGAAACCGAAGCTAGGCCTTCAGAGCCTGCCGAGATGGAACCCGCCGTAGTTGAAGAAAAAGCGGCAAAGAAATATGCGTCTGAAGAGGTTGAAGCTGCTGCTACCGAAGCTTCAAAGGAAAGCATTGATTACATCATCCGTCACGCTTCGGGAAAAGGACTTTCTCTAGAAGAAAAGCTAGAAGCACTACATTATGCCCAACAATTGAAATATCCGAAGGGGGCGTTAGTGTTTAATGACAGTGGGGAAGAAGATTTTTTGTACTGTCTCCCGGATAATAAAGAGATATCCGTTTGCCGGGAGATAGGTAGAAGCATCGGATTCCCAAAGCTAGAAGACGGTCTTTCGATCTTGTCGAAGGATGAGCTTGCTGATAGCTTAGCATATAATAGCATAAAGGTATAAAGGCTAATTTTGTATTTGAAAAATGAAATATTTTATTTACTTTACTTAATTTTGTCTTCCTCTTGTAGGGCTTAATTCTTAGTAATGCACTAAGGGCTCAGAAAAACATTGAAGATGAAGGATACACAATGGCTCTGAACAACCTTCGTTCAGAGGTAATTGAATTAAGGAACGAGGGTCTTGAAAAAGATAAAATTTTGATTTCATTAATAAACAAAGTGAAAGAGGATGAAGCTAGTTTCAAGGCTCAAGCCAAAATCCAGAAGAATGAAATCGAAGACCTTCGAAAAACAGTTGGTAGAGGCCAAATAAAAATGCGGTCTCACAGAAGCTAACCGAGAGGCCAGCGAATATTGGGAAAACTATTTAGAGAAAATAGTTGAAGAACTTCATGCATCCAAAGAAAGATGTTTTGAAAAATCTTTGGGCTGCGTGGAGAAGATAAAGGCTAGCTTCGCCAACGTGGGCACCTATTCTAACGAAGATAACTTCATACGAGGCGACCCTGAAGGTGTGATCGAATGGATAAGTGGAGAGGCCGAAGCTTTCGAAGAAATCTTAAGTGATCGTGGGGATGTCTGCGCGTTCTCCGGCATAAGGGGAATTTCAGCCATCCTGGAGAAGGCGGGATGCGACCATGTCAAGACCCTGGCCCAGGCCGAAGCTACCTTTTCCGTGGATGACACAAAGGATCCCTCAGCTGAAGCAAGTTTAATGGGCGGGAAATTTTACAATGACATCTAGGTAAATGGTGACCGAGAGATGGCTCACGAGATTATGAAGAAAAGCGAAAAAGACATCCATGACGCCCGAGTACAAGCAAAACAGGTTGAAGAAGCTGCAGAGCGCAAGAGACGCATAGGTATTGTTTTGCAGCATCTAGCTTTGGCATTTGTTTTTGTG
The DNA here is from genome assembly GCA_029449295.1 of Zea luxurians. Taxonomy (NCBI): domain Eukaryota; kingdom Viridiplantae; phylum Streptophyta; class Magnoliopsida; order Poales; family Poaceae; genus Zea; species Zea luxurians. The sequence goes on from JAOPSE010000090.1 coordinate 5,213,916, forward strand.
GTTTTGGACTGATTATTATTATTTTTTACTGTAGCTGAATTATCTTCGCCACTGGAACCATTTGACCCCCTGGCCGATCCAGAAACAAAGGAAGCACTGGAGATCATCAATATGGCTGAATCTATCATTGACGAAGTCGTCAATAAATTGCTGAATGAGGTTGCGGAGAAGGTCCTGAAGGAAGACTAGTATTTATTGTAGAAATATTTTTAGATGGACAATGTAGCTTCGTTGTAACAAAATTGTAATATTTGATGTGCATATTTTTTAATCTAATATGTAAATTATTTGTAATTCACTTCTTTGCGATGCGTGAAACTTTATATACATACCGTTTTTGAGCCTTCGGCGAAAAAACACATTCCCTTCTTTTCATGCTTCACAAAGAAAAAGATCAGTGCTTCGTGAAAATATTCATGCTTCATAGAAATATCCATACTTTATAGAAACATCCATGCTTCGTAAACAGGGAATCCCTTCTTTTGCAACAAAGCTGACGAAGCTGTATTTCTTAGCTTACTTTGTGCCTTCGTAAAAACATCCATGCTTCGTATTCAATTCGTGTCATTGGTGCGATATGATGTATGATGTGATGGTATGCAGGATGATGTGATGATATGATGCTAAAAATGATGCTCATGCCTATGACACACACCCACACGTCCACACTGAAACACACAATCTCTGCGTCCCCTTAGGAACGATCAAAATCTCTTTGCCGTTTATTTTTCGGCTTCACCGCTTATTTTTCGGTGTAAGTTCTGCATCCCCTTAGGAATGTCTTTTGAACTTCTTTGCCTTCTATTTCGGTGGTATAAGTTCTGCATCCCCTTAGGAACGTCTTTTGAACTTCTTCGCCTTATATTTCGGCGGTATTTGGCTCTGCATTCCCTTTGGAACGACTTTTGAGCAGAAAACTTATGATGTGCTCCCTTAGGAACGACTTTTTGTATCTTCGGTAGAACTTACGCTGTGCTCCCTTAGGAACGACTTTTTGTAGTTTCGGTAATTTTTAGCTCTGCATTCCCTTAGGAACGACTTTTGAGCTTCGGCACTTTTTGAGCTTCATAAGTCTGTGAAAAAGATATATTTCATTCTGATAAAAGGGAAACTATTATAGAGAATTAAAACTAGACTTACATTGCTTGTTCCTTGTTAAAAAACAAAATGACATAAACCATAAAAGTATTTTGGGGGTAGGATATCGCTCAATAAATGTGCTTTGATTCTGACACAGTACTGTTGACTGCGCGAGCTTCGGATTCCTCCCTGAACTCCCGTTGCTGTTGGGTGTGCTGGCGCCCTTCTGGCTGCTGGCTTCGAGAATAGGTTGGTTGCAGTGGTGGTGGAGGAGGGAGCTGTGGCCACGAAGCCTAGGAATGACTAGCCGAAGCGGCAGAAACTGCAGGATGATTACCCACATATTCTGGTATGTAGGGGGAGTGGCACGAAGCAGTGTGCAAGACCTGCTTTGGCTGATTCTGTCGAGCTTCGATTTCCGCGATCTCCTTCTGCTTCTAAATGGTGATTTGGCACATTCTTGTAGTATGGCCCTTATCCTCACCACAGAATAAGCAATAAATCTTCCTGGGCTGATCCCCATATCTTCCTCCAAAGCCCCTGGCGCCTCTGCCCCTTGGAGCTGGCGACCTGAAAGAGCTTTGTTGTTGCCCCGAAGGTTGTGAGGTGTACTGTGACCTCTGAGGCTGACTTCCCTTGTCATCGCTCTGGCTAGAGCTGTGGATCGACCTGACATGCCTTGGGTGAATTCGTCCTCCGAAGCCCCTGGTCATCTCAGAGAATCTGTAAGCTTCCTCCCTTCTTTGGCGGAAGTCGTTGTCAGCTTGGATGTACTCATCCATCTTCTGAAGCAGCTTCTCCAGAGTCTGTGGGGGCTTTCTTGTGAAATATTAAGTAGTAGGTCCTGGCCGAAGACCCTTGATCATGGCCTCAATGATAATTTCATTGGGCACTATAGGCGCTTGTGCCCTCAGTCGCAACAACCTTCGGACATATGCCTGAAGGTATTCTTCGTGGTCTTGCATGCATTGGAACAGGGCCTGAGTTGTGTCTGGCTTTGTTTCAAAGCCTTGGAAACTGGTAACCAGCATGTCTTTGAGCTTCTGCCATGACGTGATAGTCCCTGGCCGAAGAGAAGAATACCATGTCTGGGCTACATTCCGGTCTGCCATGACGAAGGACTTCGCCATGACTGCGGTGTTGCCCCTGTACGAAGATATAGTTGCTTCATAACTCATCAGAAACTGCTTTGGATCTGAATGCCCATCATACATGGGAAGCTGGGGTGGCTTGTATGATGGGGGCCATGGAGTAGCCTGCAGTTCTGCTGCCAAGGGAGAAGCATCATCAAAAGTAAAAGTATCATGACTGAAAGCATCATACCATCCATCCTCGTTGAATAGGCCCTCTTGACGAAGCTCCCTGTGCTGGGGCCTTCGGTCTTGTTCATCTTGAACAAGATGACGCACTTCTTCGGTAGCTTCGTCAATCTTCCTTTGAAGATCGGCCAACCGGGCCATCTTCTCCTTTTTCCTTTGCACTTGTTGATGGATGATTTCCATGTCCCTAATCTCTTGGTCCAACTCCTCCTCCTGGAGTGTTGGACTAGTGACCTTTCTCTTCTAGCTTCGAGCCTCTCAAAGAGAGAGAATCTCCTGATTTGTGTCCAGTGGCTGCAGTGTAGTAGCCCCTGGTGCAGTTATCTTCTTCGGCGGCATGACGAAGGTCAGTGCTTGCCGAAGGTGGTCGAATGAGTTCACCGGAGGTGGGCGCCAATGTTGGGGACTTATTCTCAAATGTTATGAATTAAGAACAAGGCAACACGAAAATGTTAAATGTCAATAGCCTTCGTCCTTCGAAGCATTATTCCCCTTAGGATATAATGATCTTCAGACGAAGGTTATGAAGGACATACCTTCATCATCACAGTATATGATAAGAGTAGAGGAAGCATACAGAATATAGAAGACAACATAAGAAATCATATAACATTATTAATTCATTCTCATTATATTAATATGGAAAGACAGAAACAATATTGAATTACAAATGTACCTTCAGCTTGAAGGAAGACAAAAGTACAAGTGTGACGCACAAATGAATACAAGTCAGCGTGAACAGTACAGGGGTACTGTTCATCTATTTATAAGCACAGGGCGTAGCCTGTGCAAAATTACATTCATGCCCTTCATGTTTACTATTGACATTAGGACAATCTATCGAGGACTAAAAAGCCTTTTCCTCTTTAAGTCGGTTCCTTTTCTGCTACTGAGCCGAAGCTTCCCTACACATAGCTTCAAAACTTGTTCGACCTTCATCCCAACCATGCTTTTCATATTGTGGACAGCTTCATCCCAATTCCAAAGGCTCCTATACATATATTACACTTGGGAAAACATTGTTAATAATGTTTTTGAGGACCTTCGGAAGACGAAGGCCCCCAACAAGGACTAACCAATGTTCATTTTGAGAAAGACAGGGTTTGTAGCGCATGCCAAGCAGGAAAGCAAGTTGGCGCTCATCATCCACACAAGAACATCATGACGACGGACAGGCCACTAGAGCTGCTCCACATGGATTTATTTGGCCCGATCGCTTACATAAGCATCGGCGGGAGTAAGTACTGTCTAGTTATTGTGGATGACTATTCTCGCTTCACTTGGGTGTTCTTTTTGCAGGAAAATCATAGACCTAAGAGACCTTAAAGGGATTCTTGAGATGAGCTCAAAATGAGTTCGGATTAAGGATCAAAAAGTTAAGAAGCGACAACGGGACGGAGTTCAAGAACTCTCAAATTGAAGGCTTCCTTGAGGAGGAGGGCATCAAGCATGAGTTCTCTTCTGAAAGGGAAATGTGCCCTTGGGCCATTTCTAAGTATTTTGGTGATTTAGTATCCAACAAAAGTGCTTAAGTGTTAAACTATGCCAAATGGTGGACAAAGTGCAAATCAATACAAAGGTATGATTCTAGACTTAGTACATTGGTTTTTGTGTACTAACATATTTGTCTAAGTGCTAGAATCAGAGAAAATACAATTGGATAAGTCTTGGCTCGAGCAGCCAAGACTCTGCTCGGTCTGGGTGCACCGGACTGTCCGGTGGTGCGCCAGGCTGGCTCTGGTGAAAAGGCTGCTCTCGGGTCTCGACGGCAGCGTACGGCTATAAATCACCGGACTATCCGGTGGTGCACCTGACAGTGTCCGGTGAGTCGGTTGCGGCTAAGTCGCCGCTCTCGGGAACCAAGTCAACAACGTACGGCTATAATTCACTGGACTGTCCGGTGAGGCATCGGACTATCCGGTGAGCCAACGGTCGGGCGCGCCAACGGTCGGCCGCGCAATCCGCGCGTGACGCATGGCCGAGCCAACGGTCGGATGGGAGCACCGGACTGTCCGGTGTGCACTAGACTGCCTAGTGTGCACCGGACAGTGTCCGGTGCGCCAACGGCTCCAAGTCTCCAACAGTCAGCTGCGCTAGAATAGGAAAGAAATCTGCACCGGACAGTGTCCGGTGGTGCACCGGACTGTCTGGTGCGCCAGTCGACAGAAGGCAAGAATTGCCTTCCTGGATTGTTCTCAACGGCTCCTAGCTGCCTTGGGGCTATAAAAGGGACCCCTAGGCGCATGGAGGAGTACACCAAGCACACTTTGAGCATTCTTGATCATTCACACTTCGTCTTTGCGCACTTGTTCGACATTCTTAGTGATTTGAGCTCCGTTCTAGTGAGAACTTTGTGATATTCATTAGAGCTCAAGTCTTGGCCGTGTGTGTGCGTATTTGCTGTGGACTTGTGTGTGTTGCTCATCCCATCCTTACTTCTGTGTTCATTTGTGATCATCTTTTGTAAGGGCGAGAGACTCCAAGTTGTGGAGATTCCTCGCAAACGGGATATAGTGAAAGGAAAAGAAACACCGTGGTATTCAAGTGGATCTTTGGATCACTTGAGAGGGGTTGAGTGCAACCCTCGTCCATTGGGACGCCACAACGTGGAGTAGGCAAGTTTTGACTTGGCCGAACCACGGGATAAACCACTGTGCCTCTCTGTTGATATCTTTGTGGTTATTGTGTCTGGCAAGAATTTCTCTCTAGCCACTTGGTTTTATTGCTCTAACACTTAATCAAGTTTGTGGCTTCAAGTTTTAAGTTTTTACAGGATCACCTATTCACCCCCCCTCTAGGTGTTCTCAATTGGTATCAAAGTCGTTCTCTTCACGTAAGGGACTAATCGCCCGGAGAGATGGATCCTAAGGGCAAGGGGATGGTGGTCAATGATAAGGAGAAGGAGTCCTTCGTCAATGATCCAAAAGATGACAAGCCTACTGACTCGGGCTCGAGCCACAAAAGAAAAGACGAGAAGAAGAAGAAAACAAGGTGCATCAAGGAGATAGTCTACTACGACAGTGACGAATCTTCCTCTTCCCAAAAGGACGATGACGACTACGAGAAAAAGAAAACGGTCAATTCAAACTTTTCTTTTGATTATTCTCGTATTCCGCAAAGCTCCAATACTCATTTGCTTTCCATTCCACTCGGTAAACCTCCTCACTTTGATGGAGAGGACTACGGATTTTGGAGTCACAAAATGCGTAGCCACTTGTTCTCTCTCCATCCAAGTATATGGGAGATAGTAGAAAATGGAATGCAATTTGATAGTATGGATAGTCCCATATTCATCAATGAACAAATTCATAAAAATGCACAAGCTACTACTGTTCTTTTAGCGTCATTGTGCAGGGATGAATATCATAAGGTGAGTGGCTTGGATAACGCCAAGAAAATTTGGGACACCCTCAGGATCTCTCATGAGGGAAATGACGTCACCATGCTCACCAAGATGGAGTTGGTGGAGGGCGAACTTGGGAGATTCGCAATGATCAGGGGAGAGGAGCCAACCCAAACATACAACAAGCTCAAGACCCTCGTCAACAAAATCAGGAGCTATGGAAGCACGCGATGGACGGACCACGACGTCGTCCGCCTAATGCTAAGGTCTTTCACTATCCTTGATCCACATCTTGTAAACAATATTCGTGAAATTCCTAGGTACACCAAGATGTCGCCCGAAGAAATACTTGGAAAGTTCGTAAGCGAGCGGATGATGATCAAGGAGGCAAGATACGTCGATGAAGCGTTGAATGGTCCAATTCATGAGCCTCAAGCCATTGCTCTCAAGGCAACAAATAGCAAGGAGTCGCTACCTAGCAAGGTGGCACAAGTTGAGGCGGCGGGGCTCAATGAGGAAAAAATGGCCCTCATCATCAAGCGCTTCAAGACGGCGCTAAAGGGCCGCAAGGAGCATCCCAAAAAGAACAAGACGAAGGGAAAGCGCTCCTGCTTCAAGTGCGGTAAGGTTGGTCACTTTATTGCTAACTGTCCTGATAATGATAGTGACCAGGAACAAGGAAAGAATGGGAAAAGAGAGAACAAGAAGGTTTACAAGAAGGCTAAAGGCGAGGCACACCTTGGAAAGGAGTGGGATTCGGATTGCTCTTCGTCTGACTCCGACGATGAAGGACTCGCCGCCACCGCCTTCAACAAATCGTCTCTCTTCCCCAACGAGCATCACACCTGCCTCATGGCAAAGGAGAAGAAGGTAAGTACTCGAAATGCTATTACATATGCCTCTTCAAGTGATGATGAATCTAGCAATGATGAGGTAGACTATGCTAGTTTATTCAAAGGATTAGATAGAACTAAAATTGATAAGATCAATGAATTAATTGATGCTTTGAATGAGAAAAATAGACTTTTAGAAAAGCAAGAAGATCTTTTATATGAAGAGCATGATAAATTTGTAAATGTACAAAATTCTCTTGCATTAGAAGTTAAAAGAAATGAAATGCTTTCATGTGAATTGTCTACATGCCATGAATCTATTTCTAGCTTAAAGAGTATCAATGATGACTTGAATGCAAAACTAGAAATAGCTAATAAATCAACCTCTTGTGTAGAACATGTTGTGATTTGCAATAGGTGTAAAGATTTTAATGTTGATGCTTGTAGTGAACACCTAGTTTCCATTTCTAAATTAAAGGATGAAGTGGCTAGTCTTAATGCTCAACTTAAGACTAGCAAAAGTGAATTTGATAAACTAAAATTTGCAAGGGATGCCTACACGATTGGTAGACACCCCTCAATTAAGGATGGACTTGGCTTTAAGAGGGAAGCCAAGAACTTAACAAGTCATAAGGCTCCCAGAAAGGGAAGGTCCCTATGGCTAATAGTGCTCAAAAGAACCATGCTTTCATGTACCATGATAGGAGATATTCTAGGAATGTTCATAGAAGTTATGATGCTTTTGATTCTCATGCCATGATTGCCTCAAGTTCTTCTATTATGCATGATAGAAAATTGGCTAGGAAAAATGTTGTTCATCATATGCCTAGAAGAAATGTTGTTCATGTACCTAGGAAAGTAAGTAATGAACATTTATTTACCATGCTTGCAATGCTTCCTTTGCTATTTGTAGAAAGGATAAGAAAGTGGTTGCTAGGAAATTAGGGGCAAAATGCAAGGGAGATAAAACTTGCATTTGGGTTCCTAAGACTATTGTCACTAACCTTGTAGGACCCAACAAGAGTTGGGTACCTAAGACCTAAGCCTAATTTGCCTTGCAGGTTTATGCATCCGGGGGATCAAGCTGGATTATCGACAGTGGATGCACAAACCACATGACGAGGGAGAAGAAGATGTTCACCTCCTACGTCAAGAATAAAGATTCCCAAGATTCAATCATATTCGGTGATGAGAATCTAGGCAAGGTTAAAGGCTTAGGCAAGATTGCCATCTCAAATGAGCACTCTATCTCCAATGTATTTTTAGTAGAGTCGCTAGGATATAATCTTCTATCGGTTAGTCAATTATGTAATATGGGATATAATTGCTTATTCACAAATGTAGATGTGTCTGTCTTTAGAAGGAGTGATGGTTCATTAGCTTTTAAGGGTGTACTAGACGGCAAACTCTATTTGGTTGATTTTGCAAAGGAGGAGGCCGGTCTAGATGCATGCTTAATTGCTAATACTAGCATGGGCTGGCTGTGGCATCGCCGTCTAGCACATGTGGGGATGAAGAACCTTCACAAACTTCTAAAGGGAGAACATTTGTTAGGTCTAACAAATGTGTATTTCGAAAAAGATAGACCTTGTGCAGCTTGTCAAGCAGGTAAACAAGTGGGAAGTGCGCATCACAGCAAGAATGTGATGACCACATCAAGACCCCTGGAGCTGTTGCATATGGACCTCTTCGGCCTCGTCGCCTACCTCAGCATCGGGGGAAGTAAATATGGTTTAGTAATTGTTGATGATTTTTCCCGCTTCACTTGGGTATTCTTTTTGCAGGATAAATCTGAAACCCAAGGGACCCTGAAGCGCTTCCTAAGGAGAGCTCAAAATGAGTTTGAGCTCAAGATGAAGAAGATAAGGAGCGACAATGGGTCTGAGTTCAAGAACCTTCAAGTGGAGGAGTACCTTGAGGAGGAAGGAATCAAGCACGAGTTCTCTGCTCCTTACACATCACAGCAAAATGGTGTGGTAGAGAGGAAGAATAGGATGCTCATAGACATGGCAAGGACAATGCTTGGAGAATTCAAGACGCCCGAGCGGTTTTGGTCGGAAGCTGTAAACACGGCTTGCCACGCCATAAACCGGGTCTACCTTCATCGCCTCCTCAAGAAGACGTCATACGAGCTACTAACTGGTAACAAACCCAACGTTTCGTATTTTCGAGTTTTTGGGAGTAAATGCTACATTCTGGTGAAGAAAGGTAGAAATTCAAAATTTGCTCCCAAAGCTGTAGAAGGGTTTTTGTTAGGTTATGACTCAAATACAAAGGCGTATAGAGTCTTCAACAAATCATCGGGTTTGGTTGAAGTCTCTAGCGACGTTGTATTTGACGAGACTAATGGCTCTCCAAGAGAGCAAGTTGAGCTTGATGATGTAGATGAGGAAGATGTTCCAACGGACGCGATTCGTACCATGGCGATTGGAGACGTGCGACCGCAGGAACTCAAAGAGCAAGATCAACCTTCTTCCTCAACGATGGTGCACCCCCCCAACTCAAAATGATGAACAGGTTCCTCAAGAAGAGGCGTGTGATCAAGGGGGAGCACAGGATGTCCAAGTTGAAGAGGAAGAAGCACCACAGGCCCCTCCAACTCAAGTTCGAGCGATGATTCAAAGGAACCATCCCGTCTACCAGATTTTGGGTGACATTAGCAAGGGAGTAACCACTCGCTCTAGATTAGCTAATTTCTGTGAGCATTACTCTTTTGTCTCTTCTATTGAGCCTTTCAGGGTAGAAGAGGCCTTGCTAGATCCGTACTGGGTGTTGGCCATGCAGGAAGAGCTCAACAACTTCAAGCGTAATGAAGTTTGGACACTGGTGCCGCGTCCCAAGCAAAATGTTGTGGGAACCAAGTGGGTGTTCCGCAACAAACAGGACGAGCACGGGGTGGTGACGAGGAACAAGGCTCGACTTGTGGCAAAAGGTTATGCCCAAGTCGCAGGTTTGGACTTTGAGGAGACTTTTGCTCCTGTGGCTAGGCTAGAGTCGATTCATATTTTGTTAGCCTATGCCGCTCACCATTCTTTCAGGTTGTACCAAATGGATGTTAAGAGCGCTTTCCTCAATGGGCCAATCAAGGAGGAGGTGTACGTGGAGTAACCCCCTAGCTTTGAGGATGAACGGTACCCCGACCATGTGTGTAAGCTCTCTAAGGCGCTCTATGGACTTAAGCAAGCCCCAAGAGCATGGTATGAATGCCTTAGAGACTTTTTAATTACAAATGCTTTCAAGGTTGGGAAAGCCGATCCAACTCTTTTCACTAAGACTTGTGACGGTGATCTATTTGTGTGCCAAATATATGTCGGTGACATAATATTTGGTTCTACTAATCAAAAGTCTTGTGAAGAGTTTAGCAGGGTGATGACTCAAAAGTTTGAGATGTCGATGATGGGCGAGTTGAACTACTTCCTTGGGTTCCAAGTGAAGCAACTCAAGGAAGGCACTTTCATCTCCCAAACGAAGTATACGCAAGACTTGCTCAAGCGATTTGGGATGAAGGACGCCAAGCCCGCAAAGACTCCAATGGGAACTGACGGACACGTCGACCTCAACAAAGGAGGTAAGTCCGTTGATCAAAAAGCATACCGGTCCATGATAGGTTCCTTGCTTTATTTATGTGCTAGTAGACCGGATATTATGCTTAGTGTATGCATGTGTGCTAGATTTCAATCCGATCCAAGGGAGTGTCACTTAGTGGCTGTGAAGCGAATTCTTAGATATTTAGTCGCTACGCCTTGCTTCGGGATCTGGTATCCAAAGGGGTCTACCTTTGACTTAATAGGATACTCAGACTCCGATTATGCTGGATGTAAGGTCGATAGGAAGAGTACATCAGGGACGTGCCAATTTCTAGGAAGGTCCCTGGTGTCGTGGAGTTCTAAGAAACAAACCTCCGTTGCCCTATCCACCGCTGAGGCCGAGTATGTTGCCGCAGGACAGTGTTGCGTGCAACTACTTTGGATGAGGCAAACCCTCCGGGACTTTGGCTACAATCTGAGCAAAGTCCCACTCCTATGTGACAATAAGAGTGCTATCCGCATGGCGGACAATCCTATTGAGCACAGCCGCACAAAGCACATTGACATCCGGCATCACTTTTTGAGAGACCACCAGCAAAAGGGAGATATCGAAGTGTTTTATATTAGCACCGAGAACCAGCTAGTCGATATCTTTACCAAGCCTTTAGATGAGAAGACCTTTTGCAGGCTGCGTAATGAGCTAAATGTCTTAGATTCGCGGAACTTGGATTGATTTGTAGCATACATGTGTTTATGCCTTTGATCATGTTCCCTATGCATTTTGTTGTTTATTTATGGTGCTCAAGTTGTACTCAAGATCCCCGGACCTCACAAGTCCAATTGCAAGTGATGCACTTATTTAGGGGGAGGCATGCTACAACTTGACCCTTTGAGACTAACCGTGTGCTTGAGTTTACTTGATTTAGTCTCAAAGGTAGATTGAAAGGGAAAGGTGAACTTGGACCAGGCAAGACTTCCACTGCACTCCGATGAGAGGGTAACTCACTCCAAGTTCGTCTTCATATGCTTATTGCCTTTTTACTCTTAGTTGAAGATTTTGGTGAGGCAATGGGGTTTAAGGGCCAAGATTGATCCCGTTTTGGTGCTTGATGCCAAAGGGGGAGAAAAAAAGGCCAAAGCAAGAAATGGATCAGCTACCACTTGAGAATTTTGAAAATAGTAGTAGAGTAGAGTTTTGTTTTGTCAAAATACTCTTATTGTCTCTTAGTGCTAAAAGTCTGTCTCTTGTGGGGAGAATGTTTGATTATGGGAAAAGGGAGAGTTTTTGAATCTTTGATCAATTTCTCTCGGAATACCTCTCTTTATGTCTCTACAAGTGAATGTGACTTAGAGATAGGAAATTGAATTTGATTTGCAAGAAAAAAACAAACCAAGTGGTGGCAAAGAATGATCCAAATATGCCAAATTTGAATCAAAATCATTTCTTGTTTGAAATTACATTGATATTGCACTTCTTTTAGTTGCTTTATGTTGTGTTGGCATAAATCACCAAAAAGGGGGAGATTGAAAGGGAAATGTGCCCTTGGGCCATTTCTAAGTATTTTGGTGATATAGTGTCCAACACAAGTGCTTAAGTGTTAAACTATGCCAAATGGTGGACAAAGTGCAAATCAATACAAAGGTATGATTCTAGACTTAGTACATTGGTTTTTGTGTACTAACATATTTGTCTAAGTGCTAGAATTAGAGAAAATACAATTGGATAAGTCTTGGCTCGAGCAGCCAAGACTCTGCTCGATCTGGGTGCACCGGACTGTCCGGTGGTGCACCGGACAGTGTCCGGTGCGCCAGGCTGGCTCTGGTGAAAAGGCTGCTCTCAGGTCTCGACGGCGGCGTACGGCTATAAATCACTGGACTGTCCGGTGGTGCACCGGACAGTGTCCGATGAGTCGGCTGCGGCTAAGTCGCCGCTCTCGGGAACCAAGTCAACATCGTACGGCTATAATTCACCGGCTGTCCGGTGAGGCACCGGACTGTCCGGTGAGCCAACGGTCGGGCGCGCCAACGGTCGGCCGCGCAATCCGCGCGTGACGCGTGGCCGAGCCAACGGTCGGATGGGAGCACCGGACTGTCCGGTGTGCACCGGACAGTGTCCGGTGCGCCAACGGCTCCAAGTCTCCAACGGTCGGCTGCGCCAGAATAGGAAAGAAATCCGCACCGGACAGTGTCCGGTGGTGCGCCGGACTGTCCGGTGCGCCAGTCGACAGAAGGCAAGAATTGCCTTCCTGGATTGCTCTCAACGGCTCCTAGCTGCCTTGGGGCTATAAAAGGGACCCCTAGGCGCATGGAGGAGTACACCAAGCACACTTTGAGCATTCTTGATCATTCACACTTCGTCTTTGCGCACTTGTTCGACATTCTTAGTGATTTGAGCTCCGTTCTAGAGAGAACTTTGTGATATTCATTAGAGCTCAAGTCTTGGCCGTGTGTGTGCGTATTTGTTGTGGACTTGTGTGTGTTGCTCATCCCATCCTTACTTTCATGTTCATTTGTGATCATCTTTTGTAAGGGCAAGAGACTCCAAGTTGTGGAGATTCCTCGCAAACGGGATATAGTGAAAGGAAAAGAAATATCGTGGTATTCAAGTGGATCTTTGGATCACTTGAGAGGGGTTGAGTGCAACCCTCGTCCATTGGGACGCCACAACGTGGAGTAGGCAAGTTTTGACTTGGCCGAACCACGGGATAAACCACTGTGCCTCTCTGTTGATATCTTTGTGGTTATTGTGTCTGGCAAGAATTTCTCTCTAGCCACTTGGTTTTATTGCTCTAACACTTAATCAAGTTTGTGGCTTCAAGTTTTAAGTTTTTACAGGATCACCTATTCACCCCACCCCCTCTAGGTGTTCTCATCTTCTCCCTACACACCTCAACAAAATGGTGTAGTGGAGAGGAAGAATAGAACTCTACTGGACATGGCGAGGACCATGCTTGATGAGTACAAGACACCGGACCGGTTTTGGGCTGAGGCGATTAACACCGCCTGCTACTCCATCAACCGGCTCTACCTTCACCGAATCCTCAAGAAGACATCTTATGAACTCCTCACCGGTAAAAAGCCCAATGTTTCATATTTTAGAGTTTTGGTAGCAAATGTTTCATTCTTGTTAAAAGAGGTTGAAAATCTAAATTTTCTCCTAAGGCAGTAGAAGGCTTTTTACTAGGATATGATTCAAACACAAGGGCATATAGAGTCTTTAACAAGTCCACTGGACTAGTTGAAGTTTCTTGTGACATTGTGTTTGATGAGACTAATGGCTCCCAAGTGGAGCAAGTTGATCTTGATGAACTAGATGATGAAGAGGCTCTGTGCGTCGCGCTAAGGAACATGTCCATTGGGGATGTGTGTCCTAAGGAATCCGAAAAGCCTCCACAAGCACAAGATCAACCATCATCTTCCATACAAGCATCTCCACCAACCCAAGATGAGGATCAGGCTCAAGGTGATGAAGAAGAAGATCAAGAAGATGAGCCACCTCAAGAAGAGGGCAATGATCAAGGGGGAGATGAAGATAATCAAGACAAGGAAGATGAGCAAGAAATTCAGGGTCAAAGACCACCACACCCAAGAGTCCACCAAGCAATCCAACGAGATCACCCCGTGAACTCCATCCTCATGACATTCATTTGGGGGTAACCACTAGATCTCGTGTTGCTCATTTTTGTGAACATTACTCTTTTGTCTCCTCTATTGAGCCATACAGAGTGGAGGATGCACTAAGAGATTCGGACTGGGTGTTGGCAATGCAAGAGGATCTCAACAACTTCACGAGGAATGAGATATGACATTTAGTTCCACGTCCTAATCAAAATGTTGTAGGTACCAAATGGGTATTCCGCAACAAGCAAGATGAGCATGGTGTGGTGATAAGAAACAAAGCCCGACTTGAGGCCAAAGGTTATTCACAAGTCGAAGGTTTGGATTTCGATAAAACTTATGCGCCCATAGCTAGGCTTGAGTCAATTCGCATATTACTTGCCTATGCTACTTACTATGGCTTTAAGCTTTACCAAATGGACGTGAAGAGTGCCTTCCTCAATGGACCAATCAAGGAAGAGGTCTATGTTGAGCAACCTCCCGGCTTTGAGGATAGTGAGTATCCTAATCACGTGTATAAACTCTCAAAGGCGCTTTATGAGCTCAAGCAAGCCCCAAGAGCATGGTATGAATGCCTGCGAGATTTTCTTATCACTAATGGCTTCAAAGTCAGAAAAGCTGATCCTACACTCTTTACTAAAACTGTTGCAAATGATTTGTTTGTATGCCAAATTTATGTTGATGATATCATATTTGGGTCTACTAACAAATCTACTTGTGAAGAGTTTAGTAGGATCATGGTTCAAAAATTCGAGATGTCTATGATGGGGGAGTTGAGATATTTCTTAGGATTCCAAATCAAGCAACTCCAAGAGGGCACCTTCATCAGCCAAACAAAGTATATTCAAGACATTCTAAGAAGTTTGGAGTGAATGATGCCAAGCCCATCAAGACACCCATGGGCACCAATGGACATCTCGACCTCGACACAGGACATAAATCCGTAGATCAAAAGGTATACCGATCGATGATAGGATCTTTACTCTATTTATGTGCATCTCGACCGGATATTATGCTTTCTGTATGCATGTGTGTAAGGTTCCAAGCCGACCCTATGGAAGTTCACCTTAGGGCCGTGAAGAGAATCATGATATACTTAGTTTACACTCCTAAGTTTGGGCTTTGGTACCCCAGGGGATCAACCTTTGATTTGATAGGATATTCCGATGTCGATTGGGCAGGGTGTAAAATTGATAGGAAGAGCACATCAAGGACTTGTCAGTTTCTGGGGAGATCCCTGGTGTCTTGGGCTTCAAAGAAACAAAACTCAGTAGCTCTTTCTACCGCCGAAGCCAAGTATATTGCCGCAAGCCATTGTTGTGCGCAATTGCTTTGGATGAGGCAAACCCTTAGGGACTATGGCTACAAATTGAGCAAAGTCCCTCTCCTATGTGACAATGAGAGTGCTATCCACATGGCAGAGAATCCTGTTGAACACAGCCGCACTAAGCACATAGACATTCAGTGTCACTTTTTGAGGGATCACCAACAAAGGGGGGATATCGAGATAGCTTACATTAACACCAAAGATCAATTAGCCGATATCTTTACCAAGCCTTTAGATGAGAAAACCTTTAGCAAACTTAGGAATGAGCTAAATATTCTTGATTCTCGGAATTTTGATTGACACATTGCACACATTGCTCATTTATATACCTTTGATCTTATCTCTTTCATTTGTTACGACTAATGTGTTTCCAAGTGTGTTTATATGCTAAGTCGTAGATTGAAAGGGAAATGGAGTACTCAACGAAGACAAGGCTTCCACTCCACTCTACCGGTATCATTTACACTTCATCGTTGCTTCACACCACTCTCCAATTTGGTATAATCTTTCACTCATATATTGTTTACCAAAGGGGGAGAAAATGTTAAAGGGCTCTCAAAGTCTCCGTTTTTGGCGATTAATGCCAAAGGGGGGGAAGTATTAGCCCAAAGCAAAAGGACCGCACCACCACCAATTTTTTTAAAACAAAGCTTTCAAATTGGTATCTTAATGTTTTCAAAAGGGGAGAAAGTTATTAGTGTTTTCAAAAATTTGAAAAACCCTCTTGAACATTAAGGGGAGAATTTCATTCAGGGGGGGTTTTGTTGTAGTCAAAGGAAAAGCATTTGAAACAGGGGGAGAAATTTCAAAGCCTTGAAAATGCTTCTTGCAATCTTATACCTCTGACTATTTGCAAAAAGACTTTGAAAAGAATTTCCAAAAGAATTTGCAAAAACAAAACAAGTGGTGCAATCGTGGTCCAAAATTTTAAATAAAAGAAAGCAATCCATGCATAATTAGTAAAACTACAAATTGGTTTAATTCCAAAGTAACCTATGCACTTACCTTATGCAAACTAGTTCAATTCTGCACTTATACATTTGCTTTGGTTTGTGTTGGCATCAATCACCAAAAAGGGGGAGATTGAAAGGGAAATAGGGTCAAACCTTTTCCTATAAATAATTTTGGTGGTTGAATGCCCAACACAAATGTTGGACTAACTAGTTTGCTCTAGATTATGTATTCTACAGGTGCATAAAGGTTCAACACAAACCAATAAAAAGATCAAGTTAGGGTTCAAAAGAAATGAGCAAAAGAAACCGAAGAGAACCCTGGTCTGGCGCACCGGACTGTCCGGTGTGCCACCGGACAGTGTCCGGTGCACCAGGGGCCGCACAGTCTGAACTCTTCACCTTCGGGTTTCTCAGGCGCTGCTTCGCTATAATTCATCGGACTATCCGGTGTGCCACCGGACTATCCGATGCACCAAGCAGAGCAACGGCTAACATCGCAACGGTCGTCTGCAAAAGTGTGAACAGTGTGTGAACAGTGCGCGCAGAAGTCAGAGCAGGCGTCAGAGGCGCACCGGACAGTGAACAGTACCTGTCCGATGCAGCACCGGACTGTCCGGTGTGACATGAAGGTAGTGCTCCAACGGTCAGAATCTTTAACACCCTAACGGTTGGGTGACGTGGCTGGCGCACCGAACAGTGTCTGGTGGCGCACCGGACTGTCCGGTGCACCCATCGACATACATCCTCCCCAACGGCTATGTGGTGGTTGAGGGCTATAAATACCCCCAACCACCACCACTCCAAGCATCCAAGTTTTTCAGACATCCCATTCAATACAAGAGCTAGTGCAATCAATACAAGACACAATTCAAAAGAATCAAAGCCTCTCCAAGTCCCAAATTCACTCCAAACTCCTAGTGACTAGAGAGAGTGTTTTGTTTGTGTTCTTTGAGCTTGTTCTTGGATCGCTTTCTTCTTCCTCATTCTTGTTCTCAAGCAACTTGTAATCAGAGCAAGAGACACCAATTGTGTGGTGGTCCTTATGGGGTCTAAGTGACCCGTTTGATTAAGGAGAAAGCTCACTCGGTCTAGGTGACCGTTTGAGAGAGGGAAAGGGTTGAAAGAGACCCGGTCTTTGTGACCACCTCAACGGGGACTAGGTTCTCAAGAACCGAACCTCGGTAAAACAAATCACCGTGTCATCCGCTTCATTTGCTTTTGATTTGTTTTCCCCCGCTCTCTCGGACTCGGATTTTATTCTAACGCTAACCCCGGCTTGTAGATTGTGTTTTAAGTTGTAAATTTCAGATTCCGCCTATTCACCCCCCCCCTCTAGGCAACTTTCAATGAGGCAAACCCTTAGGAACTATGGCTACAAATTGAGCAAAGTCCCTCTCCTATGTGATAAAGAGAGTGCAATCTGCATGGCGGATAATCCTGTTGAACACAGTCGCACTAAGCACATAGACATTCGGTATCACTTTCTGAGGGATCACCAATAAAAGGGAGATATCAAAATTGCTTATGTTAATACCCAAAACCAATTAGCCGATATCTTTACCAAGCCACTAGATGAGAAAACCTTTAGCAAACTTAGGAATGAGCTAAATATACTTGATTCTCGGAACTTTGATTGAAACATTGCACACATAGCTCATTTATATACCTTTGATCATGTCTCTTTCTTTTGGTACAAATGCATATTTCTTATTATTCTTGTACCAAGGCTACGACTAATGAGTTTTCAAGTATATTTCTATACTAAGTCATAGATTGAAAGGGAAATGGAGTCTTCGGCAAAGACAAGGCTTCCACTCCATCTCTGACGGTATCATTTACCCTTTGTTGTTGTTCTTCCACACTCTCGATTGGTATAATCCTTCACTCATATTTATATTACCATTTGGGAGAAAGTATTAGAAGGGCTCTCAAAGTCTCCATTTTTGGCGATTAATGCCAAAGGGGGAGAAAGTATTAAGCCCAAAGCAAAAGGACCACACCACCACCATTTCAAAAAATTTCGAAATAAAGTTTTAATTGATTTTTTCACATTGGTATCTACGTAATGGCAAATTTCATCAATTGGTATCTTTAAAAGTCAATTTCCACATTGGTATCTATTTCAAAAACCCTCTTGAAAGCTAAGAGGAGAATTTCATTCAGGGGGAGTTTTATTTAGTCAAAGGAAAAGCATTTGAAATAGGGGAAGAAATTTCAAATCTTGAAAATGCTTCTTGCAATCATATTCATATATCTTTCACTATTTGCAAAAGATTTAAAAAGATTTTCCAAAAGGATTTGCCAAAACAAAACAAGTGGTGCAAATGTGGTCCAAACTGTTAAATAAAAGAAAAGCAAGCCATTCAAATTTAGTGAGATATTCAATTGGTTTAACTTCAAGTAACCTATGCACATTCTAAATGCAAACTAGTTACATTTTTGCACTTATTATTTGATTTGGTTTGAGTTGGCATCAATCACCAAAAAGGGGGAGATTGAAAGGGAAATAGGGTTAACCTTTTCCTATAATTAATTTTGGTGGTTGATCGTCAACACAAACACATGGACTAACTAGTAGTCTAGAATTCATGTATTACAGGTGCATAAGGTTCAACACAACAACAACAACAAAGCCTTTTTGTCCCAAGCACGTTGGGGTAGGCTAGAGATGAAACCCCATATGAAAACCTCATAGCTCAATTCCCAAGGAAAAGAAAAGGGAGACCAAGGCAAAGGTGAACCGAAAAACGACGAAATGGGGAAACACATAAAAAGAGATAAAACCCACAAGAACCAGCAAGATATCAAGGGTCACAAGAAAAGGTCAAACGATTAAGGAAGAAAAGCGAAACTACAAATCAGGGATCTGGCACGTGAATTACACACTTCCACCCCTTCCTATCCACGGTGAGCTCTTTATCAATATTCCACTCCTTCAGGTCCCTCTTCACAGCCTCTGTCCACGTCAAGGTTGGTCGACCTCTACTTCTCTTCACATTCTCGGGACGCCTAATTATTACGATATGCACTGGTGCCTCTTCAGGTCTTCGTTGGATATGTCCAAACCATCTCAAACGATGTTGCATAAGCTTCTCCTCAATTGGCGCCACTCCTACTCTCTCTCGTATATCATCATTCCTGACTCGATCTCTCCTTGTGTGGCCACATATCCAGCGCAACATACGCATCTCTGCCACACTTAGTTGTTGGACATGTCGTCTTTTAGTGGGCCAACATTCTGCTCCATACAACATAGCCGGCCGGATTGCTGTCCTGTAGAATTTGCCTTTTAGTTTGTGTGGCACCCGGGGGTCACATAAGACACCCGCAGCTTGCCGCCACTTCAACCATCCAGCTTTAATTCTATGACTGACATCCTCATCAATGTCTCCCTCCTTCCGAAGCATTGATCCTAAGTAACGAAAAGTGTCTTTCTTGGGTACCACTTGCCCATCAAGACTAACATCGCCATCCTCATATCCCATGGCACTGAAATCACACTTCATATACTCTGTTTTAGACCTACTAAGCCTAAAACCTTTCGCTTCCAGCGTCTGCCTCCATAATTCCAACTTTTGCGAAACACCACTCCTACTCTCCTCAATAAGTACCACATCATCGGCAAAAAGCATACACCACGGTATATCTCTTTGTATGTCCCTTGTGACCTCATCTATCACCAAAGCGAAAAGATAAGGGCTCAAAGCCAACCCTTGATGTAGTCCTATGTTAATTAGAAAGTCATCGGTGTCTCCATCACTTGTTCGGACACTTGTCACAACATTAGTGTACATATCTTTAATAAGATTAATGTACTTTGTTGATACTTTGTGTTTTTCCAAGGCCCACCACATTACACTCCTAGGTACTTTGTCATAAGCCTTCTCCAAGTCTATGAAGACTATATGCAGGTCTTTCTTTTGTTCTCTAAAACTCTCCATAAGTTGTCTTAGTAAGAAAATGGCCTCCATAGTTGATCTCCCAGGCATGAAACCAAACTGATTTTGGGTCACGTTCGTCATCTTACGCAGGCGGTGTTCAATGACTCTCTCCCATAGCTTCATTGTATGGCTCATGAGCTTAATTCCACGGTAATTAATACAACTTTGAACATCTCCTTTGTTCTTGAAGATTGGTACTAACGTACTCTATCGCCACTCGTTGGGCATTCTGTTTGTCCGAAAGATGGTGTTGAAAAGCTTAGTCAGCCATACTATCGCTATGTCTCCAAGGCATCTCCATACCTCGATAGGGATACCATCAGGGCCCATCGCCTTTCCTACCTTCATCCTTTTTAGCGCCTCCTTAACTTCATATTCTTGTATCCTTCGTACAAAACCCCTGTTGTTGTCATCGAATGGTTCGTCCAATTCTATTGTAGAACTCTCATTCCCTCCATTGAACAATTTATTGAGGTACACCTTCCATCTGTTCTTGATCTCTTCATTCTTCACTAATAGTTGGTTTGCTTCATCCTTGATGCATTTGACTTGGTTGACATCCCTTGTCTTCCTTTCACGAATCTTGGCCATCCTATAGATATCCTTTTCTCCCTGCTTTGTGTCCAACCGTTGATAAAGGTCGTCATAGGCTTGACCCTGGGCTCTACTAACCGCTCACTTTGTAGACTTCTTCGCTATCCTGTACTTCTCTATGTTGTCTGCGCGCTTGTCGTGATGTAAGCGTTTGTAGCAATCTTTCTTCTCCTTGATAGTCTTTTGGACATCTTCGTTCCACCACCAGGTGTCTTTAACTTCCCTTCTGTTTCCTTGACTCAACCCAAACTCTTCTAAAGCTATCTTTCGGATGCATGTCGCCATCTTCCTCCACATGATGTTTGCGTCTCCCTCTTCTGTCCAAGGGCCCTCCTCGATAACTCTCTCCTTGAAAGTTTGGGCCACATCCCCTTTAAGCTTCCACCACTTTGTTCTAGTGACCTTGTTATGCATAAGGTTCAACACAAACCAATAAAATATTCAAGTTAGGGACTCAATTGAAACGGAGCAAAAGGACTTGAGTGTGTTGTGGACTGGCGCACCGGACTGTTCGGTGTGCCACTGGACAATGTCCGGTGCACTAGGACCGTACAAGGGTGAACTAGCCACTCTCGGGAAAACACAGGCGCGCTCCGCTATAATTCATCGGACTGTCTGGTGTGCCACCGGACTGTCCGGTGAGCCAGCGGGCAATGGCTATCTATGCGTAACGGTCGACTACAAAAGTACCTGCCACAGTGAACAGTGTGCGGCAGAAGTCAGAGCTGCAAAGTCAGAGGGCACCGGACTGTCCGGTGTGGCACCAGACTGTCCGGTGCCGCAAGAGGACAAAGCTCCAACAGTCGTCTTCGCTCCGAACCCTAACGGTTGGGTGACATGGCGGCGCATCGGACAGCGTACAGTGCCTGTCCGGTGGCGCACCGGACTGTCCGGTGCGCCCATCGCCAGCAGCCTCCCCAACGGCTATGAAAGTGGTTGGGGGCTATAAATACCCCCAACCACCTCATTCATATCCATCCAAGCATTCCAAACATTGCATTCAATACAAGAGCAAAAGACTCCACTCCAAGACACATCAAAAAGATTGGATCCTCTCCAAAGCCTCCAAATCAACTCAATTCCATTAGGGGCTTGAGAGAGGGTGTTCTTGTGTTCTTTTGTTGCTCTTGTTGCTTGGCTTGGCCTTTTTCTTTTCTTACTCTTATTCTCAAGAGCTTTGTAAGCGAGGCAAGAGACACCAAGTGTGTGGTGGTCCTTGTGGGGTCTTAGTGACCCATGAGATTAAGGAAGAAGGCTCACTCGGTCTAAGTGACCGTTTGACAGAGGGAATGGTTGAAATAGACCCGATCTTTGTGACCTCCTCAATGGGGACTAGGTTCTTTGGAACCGAACCTCGGTAAAACAAATCATTGTGTTCACTCGCCTTATTTCTTGGTTGATTTGTTTTCCCTCTCTTTCCAACTTGAATTTAATTCTAACGCTAACCCCCGACCTTAGTGTGTGCTTAAGTTTATAAATTTCAGGTTTCACCTATTCACCCCCCCCCCTCTAGGCGACTTTCACTTTCATTCTCAATAATCATACTACGAAGGATGATGCAAGCTAGTATAACATTCTTGAGTTGGCCATTATCATGGAGACGAGCTGGTCACTTCAATATGCAACATCAACGTCACAAGACACCAAATGCTTGTTCAATATCATTTCTCTCTTGATTCTTGTTGTTGTGCAAATAACTTGTCCTCATCAATGATTGGCAAGGATATTGACTTCACAAATATAACCCAATTCAAGTAACATGTGTTGTGTTGGTTCCCATTCAACATGTATTGAACTTGTGGAGCTTGTGTCTTTAATTCTTGGATGAATAAAGTCGACTGCTTAAGAACATTGATATAATTGTTGGATACAGTAACCCAAAAAAAGTCATGCCAAGACCAAAGATCATGAGTGGCAGCAACTTCAAAAATTATGGTTGGGACTTTTTATCGCCTCGTATGAATTGGCCCTTCCACACATTAGGGCTTCTTTCTTAGTACCAATGCATGAAGTCAACGCTCACGAACACACTAAGAAAGGCTCGTCTCTCACTAATTTTGAGAAAACACTCAACATCCTCCATAGTCATATGTCTCAGGTACCGCCCACCAAAATTTGATATAATACCTTCTCCAAACATTTTCATAGCCTCTATTGAAGTATTGTCACCAATCTTCAAGTCTCATAGAGATGACCCGCGACACTACCATTAGCTAATTGGCAAATAGCCATAATAAATAATATCCACTTCTATAGTGAAATAATCATCCCTAGTGGATAATGCATCAACAATGCATAGAAACAATGACTTTGACATACGAAATCTCTTGCAAAACATTCTTGATCCATAAGATGGGTTATTAGAGAAATACTCCTTCCAAAGATGTTCATTGAACTCCATCCTTTGCCTCTTAGTATACTTGGAGCACTTTGAGGATCATATGCTGCTTCCTAAAGAGATTTAATGATAGACTTTAGAATAACCACAGTCTCAGACTAGATCATATAAGATATCATCTTTGATTATGAAATCCTCTAAAATATTAGTCGAGCTTAGGCTTATTATATCTTCTTCATTATCTGGGATAGGATCACTACTATGGCCTAACACTTTGTGGACAACAAATAGAATGGCTTACTTGTAGTGTAAAATAGGCCATATAGTATCTAGTGCTTTCACACCCGTCAATGATTTTGCATGCTTTCACACTCAATGGAGATGGTTTCACACTCATGAGAACAAATTCACACAATAAAGAAAATGACACTTTCACACCCATGGGAACACTTTCACATAAGGAAGAAAACATGAGTACAATTCAACTCGCAAGTGCATTCTCATAGTAATAGTGGCATTCATACTAGAGCATTAACAATACTTGTGTTTTCACTTGATCATGGCAATCAATGGAGATAGCAGAATGAAAAACATATGATGCTCACTTAAACATGGTATTCAAATGGAGATTCCATTAGTTTAACTCCATATTCAAAAACAAAAACAAAATAGCAGCACATGTCAAATGCAAACTACTTATCAAACTCAAAGATACTATAGTTTCACCATGTTATATTTCTTGTCATATGCAAATAACTTGAGCTCCATATTCATCGATGCCTTCTCTCTTCTAGCCTTCGAGTCTTCAATCATCTAACTTATGTCTTGTTTCAAATGTGAATATAAGTTTCAAGTACCTTTACCTTCTACTCCTTTGTGGCCTTCAGTTGAAGCTTAGAGATTTCAAGATGTGTTTTTATCACTTTCTCATGCTATTGCTTATACTCTTGCTGCACCATAATTATCTTTCTAGTGTTCTCTCCTAGGAGGATTATACCATCCATAACTTGGCCCACCTTGTGTTTCCCATTTTCGTGGGTCTTTACTACATCTCTTAAATGGGACATCCTCTACTTTTGTCATCAACAATATTAATAGGCATGTCTATTTATTTCACTTTTTTTCTCCAACTGTGCAGTGCAATATTTTGGTTGTCTTTAAGAGTCTGCCACCAATGCACCAAAGCAAAAGGCTTGCCATGGTCTTTTATACATAGAAGTTGTGCGTGATCCATCAACTAATCCTTAGACATGACACTTCTATTCAATCTACATACCTTACTCTAACAACCATTAAAATCATCGATCACTGAATTTAAATGTGTCCAACATATTGTAAGTTAGTTAGAATCCCTTTTTACATCTAGTGTGGCATTTTTATTCAACACATTAGTGATCTCCCTCAAAATGTATCACTTCTCTTGTTGTTTGCATTGATCAACTCATTTGAACTATTTAGTTAGGCACTTGCTTATAAAAAAAATAAAGCAACTAGTGTGTCAAAATATATAGATAAATACAAGGATTTATACTTTAAAAACCTAAAAGACTCATGGAGTGGATTACTAGTCTAACATTTTCTTCATATATCCAATGCCTCTTTTTGCAGATCTACTTGCCTCAACACCATCATCCGCGTCAATGTTGATTGTGCCCATGTTTAGTTTTAATGAAGCTTGTTTATACAATGCATTTTATGCTGGTGGTGGAGGTGGTGCAGATATTTGGTTTGAGGTTTGAGTAAGTCCAATGACATGGAAATTTTGTCATAGTGGTGTTGATGGTCGAGAATGCAGAAATCGATCTTGATTTACTAGACTTACAAAACTATGACTTGGATACTCATATACAAGACACCAGTAGAAGATAAGTACACTGCATATTCTAAAAGTGAATATACTGAATATTAGTAACATTACAATATGCATTCTTAGCCACTACTTTATGTTGAACACTTTTGGACGTGTCATTAGAGATAAACTAATTATGTCTACACAGCTTAATTCGACTTGCCTTATATTGAGGCTATAGCATCAATACTACTACACCCAAATTAGAAACTAAAGAAACCCTTAAATACAAACTAAAGAAGCTACTACATGAGTCCCTACAAGCAGCAGAGTTGTGTGCGAACTGGTGATGCGCCCGAATACATGAGGCTACGAAATACCTTGGATCTCCTTGCTACCACTCTTAGGGCAGCACCTCTAGCTTTGATGGTGGATCCATTCCTCAAATTTAGTGAGATGACTTTATTGCTCATATTAGTACTAACTAACTAACTATGATGAATAATGTGGTGGTAAATTAATTCATTTCATTCCACAAATAAAAAAGTGAGGAGCTAGAAGATGGTGGACTATCTATCTCATTCCTCGAACCAAACACCCTATTATGATGTGTTTGGTTTGTGGAGTCACCATATGCTTCATGAGATGATGTATTATAAGTTCATTATATAAATTTTGGTGGAATCAAACACATTACTCATGTATATACTAATATAATTATCTATACTATACTTAAAGCACTAGTTTCAACGGTCGCACATCTATTTAAAATTAATCTGTCGGTCCCCTCTGCGCAGCCAACTTCCACGTCCTAAACCACAACTCTACACATAGACGACCAAACAACGACCCGGCACGGGCCCGCTAGGCCCGACGCCGCAGGCACGGCACATCGGCCTGACCGTGTCGGGCCATTTGGTTAAATCAGCGTAAAATGTTAAAAAACGGTGCAGGAGTTGGGGTTTGAACCCACACCCTGATAAAAGAAGGGTGGAAGACACTAGACGAAGCTGTCTAACCAGTAGAACATCATGTTCAAGTATTTATAATATTGAATATAAATTATACCTATGTATATATGATTTTTTTTTGTAAAATAAAAAATAATTGTGCCGGGCCAGCACTACGGGCCGAGACTATGGCCCAAGCACCGCACGACGCTCGTGCCGGGTTGGCCCAGGCACTATTAAATGGGTCGTGCCTCAGGCTGGCTCGCCAGACACGACCCATTTGATCATCTATAACTCCACACGATAATGATGGCCCACGTCTCAGTTGCCACTACCTCATTCATTCTCTCTCCCCTCATGCCTCCACCTCCGCACCGCCCCCATTCTCGGCAGAGGGCGTCGGAGCAGGCACCTCATCCCCGTATTCGTCCGACACCAGCCCCGACACCGACTCGCGCAGTGGTTATTGCATGTCCACGAGGATGTTTCACATCATGCGCGCACCATCGTTTTCTCCTTCGTCAGATGTCCCGTTCGTCTTCCCAGCCTTCGTCCTGTTCTTCCTCCCCAACCTGCTGCCCTCGCCCAAGGTCGCAGCCGCGAGCCGACCGACACTCGTCGACATGGGTACGGGGCGAGTCGGTCATGCTCCTGGCCTTTCTATGTGTGTGACGTCGAGGAGGACATGGTGGCGCCTGCCACGTTTAGGTTATCTTGGCGATAAGGAGTCCAGGTTTGAGATATTGGACAACCAAGGCCCATAGTGTGGCAGCAGTCAACATATGCTATGGAGTTGGTGGTGGTGGTGTGTCGCTTCGGCGGGTCCAGGGTTGGGAAGACACTCACATTCTCTCACCCTTCTCGGACCGACACCTGGTGCGGGTGCCTCTCGGTTTTAAGCTGCTCCGGTTGGGCTTCTTTCCCCGCTTGCGTGCTCTCTCCTTATATGTATCTAGCGGTATATTACCTGTGTCGCCTCCAGATGCCCAGATCTTCGTCGTGTCCTTCTCCGACAATAAACAGGTATGCTCGCCTCTTCCCTTCCCCTCCTGCTTTATGAAACCTTGGAAGTGGGGGAGGCGAGAGATGTGGTCTCTGATTTGCTGCCTATGGTACCCGTGCGTTCATAAAAAATATTATGCGAAGAGCAGAGACAATCAATAAAAAACCTTGGGATCTTTTTGGTGGATAGTTTATGTGGGTATTATTGTGAGACGTCGCAACGTACGGGCAACCAACTAGTTAGCTTATAAGGAATAAGATGATGATAAATCAAAGTTATTAAAACCTGACCCCGTTTGAAGCTCTCTCCGCGCTCGGCGGGTTTCTGCCCACCGCGTACGGCGTACGTGACAAGTGGTTGGTGAACTCAAACCTGAAATTAAACTATTCATGTGGAGCTTTTCATTTTAACAATGAAGCTACTTATTATTGGCAGAATGTTCTTATTCTTATCATGCATTATCATCAATCCCTAAACAACAATACATAGGTGTTTTAACTTTTCTAGAGGTCTAGACGATACAACACCTCATTAGTCAATAGTAATTACCCAAGTCAATAGCAAGGATCTAACACAATTTTGTAAGTTTTAGTCCTTCTCGAAGTAGAAACTCATTGAAAAATATGAAGTGGACACTGAATCTAAAAATGAACATGACATGTTCAGATATTAAAACCTGACCCCGTTTGAAGCTCTCTCCGCGCTCGGCGGGTTTCTGCCCACCTCGTACGTGACACGTGGCTATGTACACTCGGACCTGAAATTTCTATTTGCCTCAGCGAAGCAAACGGTTGCGTCCGCCCCCAATTTTCTCCATGTGCCGCCGCATGGCCTCTGCCCCCTTCTCCAACTCTCACTGCCGCAGGAACCTGCCGGACTCCGTCACCAATCGTCCTCTCCATCAGTCTACCAGCTAGCCGTGGTTCCTTCACTAAATCTGTCTCCCGCTCCTCGCCATTCCACCCCCGCCTGGGCGCACCACTCCTCCAGCCAGCCCCATTGTTGGTGCAGCTCCTCGCAGCCTAGCCTATTGCCTCGTCGTCGTCTCCCTATCGGCCCGACCCCTCGCCTCTCCGTAGCTGCCGTTGCGGTCGGCCTACCGGTGCAGGAGAGGAGGCGCCTGAATCTGGGCTACCACCAAGCCGTTTCGATCCCTATTGATGATTGCTTATCTGCTCACAGAAAGGAGACAGATTCGTGGTTAAACATCATGGGTGCGGCAGCGACTTCATGGGGTGTTCGACCGCTTCCAACGCGCAAAGCGAACGACGCGTGCGCCCACCACCTACGATGACCCGTGGTGAAGATCCAGTTTGAGCTCGCTTCTTCGTCTTCCTCTCCATAGAGCCCGTGAGGCGGATCATGTCCAAGGTGGTGGCGGAGCTGGCCCGTCACTCTGTGCGAGGAGTTCGTCGTGGCCACCGCTGGGCAGAACAGCTCTCGACACGCCGGCTCCGACCTGTCAGTCTGACGATAATGTAAAATATCATTGTGGGGGACAGATATCCCCTGGGTCCACTGGAAGGATAAAAGACCTCGCGAAAGGCCTGCGGGCCCAATAATTCGCAAGGTCACCACTTCGTGGGCCTAGGGAGGCACGTCCGCTAAAGTGGATTGACACAAGATAGGATTGACGCAGGCCCAGACGGCCCGATAAGTTTGAATGGCAACCGCAACAAGGATCCGATCTTCCCGCGCAGGAGCCTCGTACATCAAAACTGAGTGGAGATAGGTCGGCGGAATTATAGGAAGATAGGCTCAGTCGGTTCACTATTACTTAGGAACACGTGGTTATCATATTCGCATGTAACGTCCCACGGTCGAATATATAAGGCCTAGGGGGCACCCCTTCAAGAACATCTCATTACTTAGCCACCCACCCAGTTCTCTAACATCCTCGATACTAGAGAACCTCCTTGTAACCCACCACACAAAGTATTCACTCCAGGACGTAGAGTATTACGTATCTCAAAGCGGCTCGAACCTGTACAAAATTGTCCACTGTCTCTCGTGCATCTAGCGCGAACCATCGAGCTACAGTCGGTAACACCGTCCTACTCCAAAAAGCACATCGAGGGGCAACCCCGGGTGCGCGGTCCGACCCGAAACACCGACAATCATGATGTTATTTTTTAGTCTGTTCTAAGTTTTTTTTACGGTTGGTATACATACATAGGCTGCATTAGTTGATGTCCATGAAAATTTTAATCATCAAATGGGAAAAATAAACAAAAACAAAGAGGGAAATAAATCTTTTTGTGTGTAAGAAAATTGTACAAGGTCTAAAGTAGCAAGTTGCAAATGTTGAATAGTTATCTGTTCCGGTTGTTTTTGTACTGGTATGGTCAGAGTAATGGCTGGTTATGTGCTGAAATTTGGATGTAACAAGAGAGACAGAGAGTTGATGTAAACAGTTGATGTTACTGATTTTGGCATCAGGCTGTGGGTCTCTTGATGCTTGGGGAATGAAATAACCTTAAACTCAAAAAAGAGGAAAATAGGTTCTTCAAATGGACTATTTTGTTTTTAATTTAAAGTTTTGATTTGTATAGATGATGAGAAAAAAACTTGATGAGTGCTAGCTTAACCAAATCTTACACGTAGTATGTAGGGAAGCTAATTTGTGACTTTGGGTTGGTAGAGAAGAAGATGATACAACTATGAGGTATGGAGTTAGATGTACTTAACCAGCTGGTGTGTACAATTATTTTTTGATGACACATTTGGAATGGGTATAATCATCAGACGTACAATCACTTGACCTGATTGATTCTATGGCAGGTGCAGTTCCTTGCTTGTTTGGCAACAACCCACATAGGAGTATAGTTGAGCTTAGTGTCGCCAGTTCTTCTACTGAGCATACTGAATTTTCATCTCCTTTTCAGGACCTGTAATGACCAGATTTATAAGTGCCTTAAGAGAGGTTGGAACATACAAGGAAGTCATGCGCTCCCAGGCAGTGCATTTATTATTTAGAATGTGATTATATATTACTTAGGTCAAATACTTGTTTTCCCTCATAATGAGATGCTTATACTAGGAAGGCCTAAAAGTGACTGCACCTTAAAACATCCCTTTGTGGTCTGCTATTAAAATATCAAGGTGATAGTGTGAGTTACCAAATGATGAGACCTTGATAATTTTATACTTTTTATGGATAGACTTGACAATTGTAAATGTCAGCCATGTAAGGAAAATGGACCCCAGGCCTTTTGGCTAATTGAGTTTTGGTGTTTGATGATTAAACAACCTGTGGACTAATATGTTTGCTAGTGTTTATAATTATAGTTCACATGATGCGAAGAGAATTGGACCAAGGCAATGAGGATGCAACACCTCAAAAGAAGACATAAAAAGATGCATAGGAGTCCAATACTCAAGAACAAAAGAAGCCCGAAGAAATCAGCGAAGAAATCCAAGAAGTGGGAAGTCAGCCAGCGCCTGGTGGCGCACCGGACATTGATGTCCGGTGTGCACCGTCCGGTGTGGCACCGGACAGTCTGCGCAGAGAGGTCACAGACAGGCGCTCTCTGGTTGTAGCACCGGACTGTCCGGTGTGCACCGGACAGTCGGCAACGGTCGGATCCAACGGTCGACTGCTACAGGCGCCAACGGTCGGCTGACGTGGCGTGCACCAGACACTGCACAGTGGCTGTCCGGTGGTGCACCGGACTGTCTGGTGCACCCGACGACAGAAAGCTATTGCTTTCTGTCCAACGGCTAGTTTGGGGTTTGGAGGCTATAAATACCACCCCAACCGACCATTCTCATGTGTGGGAGCCCAAGCAACATACATATTATAGACATTTCCAAGTGCTCAAACACCCAAGTGCTTAATAGAATCACTCGGTGATTAGCGTAGGTGCTTTGCGAAGTGCTTAGGTTAGTTAGACCGCTTTAGCGCTTGCTCTAGGTGAACCCTAGATTGTTGAGTGAGTTTAGATAAACCACACAACCCCTCGGCTCTTGTGTGAGTCGTTGTAATTGTACCGAGTGGGACGAGAGTCTTGCGAGCCCGTGACAATCGTGTTTGTGTCACGGCCGCCACCGTGTACCGGAGGGAACGAGGCCCGCGGCGTTTCGGTCGGAAGCTTGATAGTGGAGACGGCGGGGAGCGTCCGAGAGGAGCCGAAAGCGGGGCACCACTTGCGCGTGGAGAAGGCCCGCGGCTCTCTACGGAGTTACTCGATCGTGGTGCTTGGCCCTCGCATGGGCTTCCCTTTGCGTAGGGGCACCAACGAGGATTAGTCGGGACCTTGCATGGTTCCGGATACCTCGGTAAAAATACCGGCGTCATCCATGAGAGTTTGCTTCTCTACCTTGCTCTTTAAGTTTCCGCATTTATCTTAAGCATTTAAGTTTCAATCTTGTATTCATATTTATTTAGTATAGATTGAAACTTAGCCTTTGCGGTAGAGATAGCAACACTTAGACAAAACCTAGTTTGCACATTCTAGTTTGATTACTTGCATAGGTTTTGCTCTAGGGATTTAATTGTGGCCTAGTTTAATAAAAGTTTTAGAAGTCCTAATTCACCCCCCCCCCTCTTAGGCGTCACCCATTTCCTACAAGTGGTATCAGAGGCCGGTTTGGCTCATTTGAAACGCTTTAGCTTCACCGCTAAAAGAGCCGACGCTTTTTGGAGGAAGGGATGGATACCCATAGGCCACCACACTTCGACGGCACTAACTTTCCATATTATAGTGCTAGAATGGCTTGTTACCTAGAGGTCGTTGATCTAGGTGTTTGGAGAGTCACTCGTGACGGGATGAAACCCCTCAAGAATCCCGAGAAACCCACCACGAGTGAGGAAAAAGAAATTCATTTAAATGCTAGAGCCAAAAATTGCTTGTATGAATCTCTTAGCATGGATATTTTTAATCAAGTATTTACCTTAAAAACTGCTAATGAGATTTGGCTAAAATTGCATGAGCTCCATGACGGCACATCCAATGTCCGTGAGCAAAAACATTGCCTTGTCTTAAATGAGTATAATTCTTTTGCTATGAAAGATGATGAGCTTGTTAGAGACATGTATTCTTGTTTGAATCTAATTATCAATGAGCTCAATTCGATTGGCATTAATAAGCTAGGTGATGCGGACATTGTGAGGAAGATTATCTCCCTGCTACCACAACAAAGATATGGGAGCATCATCACCATCCTTCACAACATGGAGGACTTGAGCAACATGACCCCGACCATTGTGATTGGGAAAATCGCGGCTTTTGAGATGTCACGAAAAATGAGTCGGGGAGAGGAGCCAACATCCTCAAGACCATATGCTTTTGCATGTGATGAAAGGAAGGGCAAAAAGAAGGCTCCCACTCCAAGTTCCTCAAGCGAAGAAGAGGAAGAAGAAGAAAGTGATGATGATGAAGATAATCAGCCATGCACATCATCCTCCGAGGACGAAGAAACAATCCGACGCGTCGGAAAGGTAATGAGGATGATCCGCAAGATTAATCTAATGGGTGTGCCCCTGCGGGTCGAGGATCTTCTCTTTAACATTGACAGGAAAAAGCAAAGGAAGAGAGGATGCTTCGCATGTGGGGAGAAGGGCCACTTCAGGGACAACTGTCCAAATATGGCCAAACCCAGAAAGGAGAGGAGCAAAGGCAAGGCGCTAACAAGTGTTAGAACTTGGGATGATTCTTCAAGTGAAGATGAACCTCCAAGGACGCGTAGCCACCGGTCCTCATCACGGTCATCACACAAATGCCTTATGGCAAGAGGTAACAAAAGCATTCCATCCTCTAGTGATGAAAGTAGTAGTGATGATGAAGGTGAGGGAAAGCCCGTAGAATTTTTCCAGGATGTTTGCACTAAGCAAAAAGCTCAACTTAAAACTTTGAAAAATAAGTTGATTAGCTCCCAAAATGATTATAAAGGTTTGCTAGAAAAATTTGAAACTTTTGCAAACTTAAATAGTGAGTTGTCAACTAAAATTGAGCTATTAAAATCTAGTGCTCCATCCACTGCTACCGATGATAGCCTTATTAAAAAGAATGAAAAACTTAAGGCTAAGTTAGCTAGCTCCCAAGAAGCTATTGAAAATTTGCTAGAGAAAATGGAAATTCTTAGCATACACAATAATGAGCTAACTACTAAGCTAGAAAATATTGGTAGCACCCCAGCAGCATCTTTAGTTGAAATACCTGAAATAATTAAGAAAGATGCTTCTACTTCCTGCTTTGATTTAATTGATGATTCTAACTCCTGCAACCAAGTCATTGTTGAGAATATTGTTGTAGAGAAATGTTCGGATGAGGTTGCAAAGGAAAATGAACAATTAAAGCAAGAAGTGGCTCGCCTTGGAAAGGCTTTGTATGACAAGAAAGGCAAAGCCAAACAAATCCGACCTCCACAGAATAACACCACTGCGGGAGTGAACAAGCCTGTAGAGGGAGAAACTGTGATTTGTAGGCTATGCCACATGGAAGGCCACAAGTCTTTCCAATGCAAGGTGATGACCGGGGATAATCAAAGGCAAAAGCTCAAGCAAAAGCCATCAAGCAAAATCTCCAGCACCTACATCAAAAAGGTGAACAAAAAGGATGCTACACCATATTTGATCAAGAAGAAAAAGAATGGAAATGTGATAGCAATCAAGGCCAACAAGCAAGGCAACAAAGGAAAGGGGGCCAAACGCATCTGGGTGCCAAAGGAAATAATCTCAACCATGAAAAGCACTAAGAAGGTTTGGATCCCAAAAGGGAAGTGAGTGGATCGAAGGTCGTCGAAAAATTTGGAGACTTGGCAAAGTTGGGATGTATATCATGGGATACATCATATTGGATCAAGTTTATTGCCAAGTGAGTTAGTAAAAATCTTGGACCCAAATATCCCACCCATGACTAAGGTAACTAGATTTACTGTATTTCTTATCTTTAGATATGGGCATCTATCTTTTATGTATCTAGTTTTACCTTTCATGCCTAGTATTACATTTTGTGCTTACTTTAGCTTAAATGCATGCATACTAGGTAAATCACATGGTAGGTCTGCTTGTTTTAAAATTCATACACTTAAGCAAGCCTACATGATTTAAAATGTTCATTTGAGCATGGCACATAGCTCCTTTATCACTCCATAATAAATGATGCATCAATTGATACTGTTAATATTACAAGTGGTAAAACACTCACATACTCCATGTGTATCATTTAATTTATATGTGCCAAAGTTCGGATTATAGATAATGCGCCCCTCTTGATATCAAATCAAAGTGCATGTCTCCTACAAGTATTCAAAACTTGTATGCACACCTTTAGGGGGAGGTTACTCTATAATCTAACACTTTGAGACTAACACCTTTTCAAGTCTATTTCGTGTGATAGTCTCATTGTAAGGAAAATAAGGTCCCCGGAGAAAGACAACAATCTTCCACTGCAAAATCTCCAAGAACTCTGATGTCTCTCAAGCTCGCCATTGACTTTCAATTGGTATCTTTTGAGACTATATCTAGTATCATTTACATGTCTTCTCCATCATTTGATTAGACTATATCTCATATCATATGCTTCCATGTTGCTAAAAATGCATAAGTAGTTAACTCATATTCTGTTACCTATGCATAAGGGAAGTTAGTCTTTTCAAATCATGTCTTGCACCTCTGATTTTCACATGCTTTTTCCTAAGTAGAGAATCTCTGTCAGAGGGAGTATTTCTTCATCTCTAAAAAGGGGGAGAAATTTCTTTCTAAAAGAGAACACTCGTTTAGGGGAGTAATCCTTTCAACTGATATCATTCATGTGGTTTAATTTAATATACTTCTAGTGGTATCATTTGATAAAATTCTTGATGAGGGCAAGCTGTTATTTACTTCCTACCTGCTTTTAATGTCTTCCTTTTCGGTGGTTGATGCCAAA
Source organism: Zea luxurians (assembly GCA_029449295.1). Classification (NCBI taxonomy): domain Eukaryota; kingdom Viridiplantae; phylum Streptophyta; class Magnoliopsida; order Poales; family Poaceae; genus Zea; species Zea luxurians. Next base: position 5,248,402 of record JAOPSE010000090.1, read on the forward strand.
GGGGGAGAAGTTTAGGGACCAAAGCAAAGAAAACTATATCAAACACCAAACACCACCAATTTAAAATTTTATTTCTCCAAATGGTTTTTCCAGTGGTTTTGGTTATTTGGTCCAAAAATAGGAAGTAAGTGATTTATGGAGTTAGAGGGAGGCTTAAGTCCATAATATCACATTGTGGGGACAATCATGCATCTTAGCAAGTAAATTGCATATTTTAATTTAAATACTTGTATTATTTGCTTGCTTTGGTTGTGTTGTCATCAATCACCAAAAAGGGGGAGATTGTAAGGAAAATGGACCCCAGGCCTTTTGGCTAATTGAGTTTTGGTGTTTGATGATTAAACAACCTGTGGACTAATATGTTTGCTAGTGTTTATAATTATAGTTCACAGGATGCGAAGAGAATTGGACCAAGGCAATGAGGATGCAACACCTCAAAAGAAGACATAAAAAGATGCATAGGAGTCCAATACTCAAGAACAAAAGAAGCCCGAAGAAATCAGCGAAGAAATCCAAGAAGTGGGCAGTCAGCCAGCGCCTGGTGGCGCACCGGACATTGATGTCCGGTGTGCACCGGACTGTCCGGTGTGGCACTGGACAGTCTGCGCAGAGAGGCCACAGACAGGCGCTCTCTGGCTGTAGCACCGGACTGTCCGGTGTGCACCGGACAGTCGGCAACGGTCGGATCCAACGGTCGACTGCTACAGGCGCCAACGGTCGGCTGACGTGGCGTGCACCGGACACTGCACAGTGGCTGTCCAGTGGTGCACCGGACTGTCCGGTGCACCCGACGACAGAAAGCTGTTGCTTTCTGTCCAACAGCTAGTTTGGGGTTTGGAGGCTATAAATACCACCCCAACCGGCCATTCTCATGTGTGGGAGCCCAAGCAACATACATATTATAGACATTTCCAAATGTTCAAACACCCAAGTGCTTAATAGAATCACTCGGTGATTAGCGTAGGTGCTTTGTGAAGTGCTTAGATTAGTTAGACCGCTTTAGCGCTTGCTCTAGGTGAACCCTAGATTGTTGAGTGAGTTTAGATAAACCACACAACCCCTCGGCTCTTGTGTGAGTCGTTGTAATTGTACCGAGTGGGGCAAGAGTCTTGCGAGACCGTGACAACCGTGTTTGTGTCACGGCCGCCACCGTGTACCGGAGGGAACGAGGCCCGCGGCGTTTCGGTCGGAAGCTCGATAGTGGAGACGGCGGGGAGTGTCCGAGAGGAGCCGGAAGCGGAGCACCACTTGCGCGTGGAGAAGGCCCGCGGCTCTCTACGGAGTTACTCGACCGTGGTGCTTGGCCCTCGCGTGGGCTTCCCTTTTGCGTAGGGGCACCAACGAGGATGAGTCGGGACCTTGCGTGGTTCCGGATACCTCGGTAAAAATACCGGCGTCATCCACGAGAGTTTGCTTCTCTACCTTGCTCTTTAAGTTTCCACATTTATATTAAGCATTTAAGTTTCAATCTTGTATTCATATTTATTTAGTATAGATTGAAACTTAGCCTTTGCGGTAGAGATAGCAACACTTAGACAAAACCTAGTTTGCACATTCTAGTTTGATTACTTGCATAGGTTTTGCTCTAGGGATTTAATTGTGGCCTAGTTTAATAAAAGTTTTAGAAGTCCTAATTCACCCCCTCTTAGGCGTCACCCGTTTCCTACAAGCCATCTATACACTCAAAGAATCAATTTTGTCTGGTTTTGCTCTTGATTTAGAATGCAGTAATGGTCCACCACCACCACCACGTGAAAGAAACTCTGGTGCTCTCAGAGATTCATTTCACTTCTCGAGATTTTGTTCACCCATTGGATACTCTGATACAACACTATCAGCAACTGGTTCAGTTTGCTTGATTGAAGCAATATCAGATGAAATAGGCAATGCTGCTTCTGCAGCACATAGTCATAACTTCATTTTGAAGTTCATTTTATAGTATCCCTTCCCTTCCTTGGTTAGTTTAGTTTTGACACCAAACAACCTCATCAGTACCTGGTACTTCTTTTTTGGAAGGCTACCTGATGCTTTTTCATTTGTGCCAAGTAAATCGACCCATAGTGGTTACATATGTGATCCAGTTCACATGCACTAGCCCTACATCAACATGAGAGACAGTACCATCATGCATCTCTACTGGGCCTCCATGATCCACATAACCATGTTGCCAACTTGGAAACATTCCTCATTATCATCACATGTTGGCCAAGATAATAAAAGCAATAAGGTCCATCTTCAACAAGGACAGGACGAACGAGCTTCAGTACATCTGAATCCCTTAACATGACTTTACACTTTGCTCCATCACTAAATACATATGTGACAAGATCAAATGCTCTTAACACTCGCCCAATGCATGGCCCCATAACAAAGCAGTCACTAGAAACAAAAGATCTCACTCTTGACAGCTTCTTGCTGTTTGCATCTTTAAATGTCACCTGAGCTTGTCTCCAAGTCAACAAACATTACAACACCAACAACACATCCCAACTAACCTGAGGGATTAGAAACAGGGCAGACTATGTTGCTGAGTAAAATTGAACTGGTTGACAGTGTATCCAAACCCAAAGTTGACTACTATGTTGCTGAGTAAAAATGAGGTGGAATGACTATATTCATATATGTTAGTGAAATGGTTGGCACGACCCATGTACTTATTCATGGTATAGGGATAGCTGTCAATGTTGTTGGTGATCCAACTATGTTTGGTGAATGGAAACGAGATGGCTCTAATGGCTGGGCGGATCAAGTATGGAAAAAGTGTGTAGCTTCGGAAATAGTTGTTGCCACCTGTAGTCCAAAGTACATCAATATCTTCCAATATCCGAGAAAATTCAAAAGATGGGATTCATCAACAGACCATTAAATATTGTTTTTGATATGCATAACCAATGACTTGTGAGTATTATTAGGCGAGGTAACTAGAAAATTCATTATCCTATGAATTAAATAGCAATTTTTAGATGAGTGTCTGGTAGCCCTAATTGTGGGAAGTAGAAACTCTCAAGAGCATAATAGTATGACTAGCTCAGTGCCCGTGCATTGCAACGGGATCATATAATAGCTCGATAACTTATATATACAAATGTGTGTTATACGTTATGAGATGGAGGACGACATCCACAAGCCGTCCGGGATGACGTTGAAGAGAAACTCGGGCCTGTGACGCATGAGCACTCACCTAGTAGTGTAGTATACAAGATTTAACAAGACAATTTAAAGGCAAAAATTCAAGAATGATCTTTCATAGACTACTGTAAATTTATGACTAAAAGCTTAATGTAATTGACTTGCTTGAAGAACACAATAATACTACTGTGAATATGTGATACAACTTAATCATAGTAGTAAAATTACATCTGATGTTGTATTTGGTAAAAAAATATTTTTTCAGAGTTCAGAGCCAACAACTAAACTCGGGTGTTACAAGGTATAATGAACCTTACTATTCAGATTATTAATATAAAAACTCAAGACAGGTGTAATCCTCAAACAATCATAAGCAATGTATATAGGAATTTTAGACATAATGGTGCCTACCACATGCTTTAGTATTCAGATTATTAACACAAACTCATGACATAATGACCACACACAAACATGGATATAATGTTGTTTAGGAATTTCAGACATATATAGAGGTCAAATAGAGGAATTTCAGACAATGAACAATTATCATCATCAATAGGCTATAGTTCAAATTCTTAATATATGAACTTGACATATAATAGTGCCTCTAGCAGTGTCGCCTTAGTTTAAAAGCAGTAATATGGCATAGAGAGGAGAGGAGAGGAGAGAAGAGAAGAGAGGAAATAAACAATATCTATTGCTTTCCATATAAACTCACAAAGTTATATATATTCCAATCCCATGGAGAGATGAGGGGAGGAGAGCTACAAAAACCAATCCTGTTCTGTTTCTCCTTTCAGGCCTAACCCTATGCAGCAGCATATTCATCCAAGAAACCAACAACTTGTAACATATTCCTTATTATCCTACCCATTACAAACTTGTCATTAAAATTAAATTCAGTAGTGACTAATATTATCTCGATCAATCTTCAAGGACATCGAGCTCGATTTGCTATGCCACAGAGAATGGTGCATGTGGACCCTTCTTCCTTATATGCATCAGGTGGTCTAAAGTTGGCTTTAACCTTTTGCCCACCTTACATTAGAGATTTGGACATCAAAAGAAAGCTAAAACATTCTAAAGCTTTTAGATCTCTAAGTTTAGAAGAGGGAGGCAAACATGCCCTAGAATATTGGAGATCGCAGCTGCTGCTATCACCAAGTAACACATTAAGATATCGAAGGCCGCAACTGCTGCTATCACCGTTTAAAGTACAGGATCAGTGGTGGTGCTTTTGCTTCTACCTTAACAACTAAGATCTCAATCCATCTTAATTTGTCCAACCGAACTCTGAATGAAAAAAGGAATCGCATTTCAGGAATGATTGACGAGTTAGCACAATGCAGGTTCAGAACCTTTGGTTATTTCCAAAATAAAGATTTGCATGTATGGCTATAACAATTTATACTTTTAAAAATGGATACTTATCGAGACCTGATAACCACATTTAGCTAGCTTAGCAGGAGGGAGCATGCTAACTCATAATGCCTTGTAATTACTGAATACTGATGAACCAGCGAAGCCATACCTCATTGACATCCTCAAGTAGCTCTGACAAACAAATTATGGGACATGACAAATAAATTAGGGGACACTACCTTTGTGTATCTGCATAAGGGCCCAAGAGAGGTGGGGCCCGGCCATAGGAACAGAGCTCTCAGCTCCCACACCATGCACCAGTGAATGCGAGCAGCTGGTCTGGCCTTCCAGTAATCCGATCTGCATGCAGTGTGATCCAGGATTCACGTGGATAAGGATGAAATCAAGAGAGCGCTAGCTAGAATCACACGCCAATAGCACAAGGAAGGAAGGAATGAGCGAGCGAACCTTGAGGAAAACATCACCGACGGGCTTCTTTGTGTGGCTCTCCGTCGTTGGTCGCAACCCCCGCCACCGCCCTCACTCGTTGCACATCGCGCTGTGGTCACGGTCGGGGCTGCCCTTCCGTCCGGTCGACCGGTCGAGCATGGGGCGATCAAGCAGGACTCGAGGAGGAGGTAGCAGATTTATGGCGACGGATCGGGGTAGCGGGGCTGAGTGTGGGTTGTTGGCTTGTTGCGCCCGTGGGCGTGGCAGGCGGGGGTGGGGGCGGGCAGAGGGATCATGAGCTAGAGGGGGAGATCGTGGAGGGAGTGGGCAGTTTGGAGGGAGATCGTGGGGGATTCCTTTGCGCGGGTGTCTGGGAGTGAGCGGGTGCTCCTGAGATGGCTGAGATCGACGATGAACATGAGAGCACGGGACGGAGACAACGCTAGCAGGAAGAGCTAGAGGGCGAGGGCTCGCTGGGCAGAGAAAGCAAGGAAGACTGACCCTAAAGCCAAGCTGGGTCAGGGTAAGAAGCGTGCGGCCTCCTGGCAGCTACTTGGGCCGCACCAAAGAAACACAGCCCACATGACCTATGTCGTCGTCACGGCTTGCACATTTTTATGACCATACCGGCCAGCCAACATAGCTTCTACCGGCTTATAAGCCTTCCTTCTTCAGAGAAAGCAATCGTGGTCAAATGCTCCTGCCGGTGTCAAATTGAGGCAATTTTTTGCGCGAGCAGACATGTGTCTGGTGTGTGCAAAACTAATGGTGGCTGTCACGTGGGCGCCCGTAGTCTGCAATGTGGGCCCAACGTCCGAAGTGTGTGATGGCTTGCACGATAGGAATGACTGAATGAGAATGGGGGATTTTGTCACATAGGACCGGAGTGCCCTAAGTCAGGAGTTGCTCGACGTCCCGCGTCACAGAATGTGATGGTTTGCCGGATAGCAGCGGCGGAGGACCTATTATGGCTTAGTATGGCATCAGTCATACCTTACTTTTAAGAACTCTCATATCTTCTACTATAACATTAAAATAAGACGTGGTGTGATGGATATGTTGTTTCTAATCTAGCGGTAGGTCTTGAGTTCAATTCACAGTTCTTACAGATTTCATTTTTTGAGCCATACCAGGGATGAGGGCAAAACAGGAAATGAAAAAAGGCATGCACTAATACTACTTGATATTAGTAGTCTATTTATAATTGGCTGGTATAGCGCCCAATAGGGCGTAGTTCTATTTTCTAGTTAACTTAAAAGTGAGGAGTGAAAAGAAGACCAAATATACCCTTACTTGCCCAAGGTGAAAAGGGAAGAAAAGACGAGCACAGGCTGTCGGATACGCGCATCACGAGGCAAAATCCAACCGTTAGCGGCGTCCTCCCCGTACCGAGGCGAAACCCTGCTAAAACCCCGACTTTTGACCCTCGCCGCCGGCGCTGGGAAATCACACAGACACACTCACACAACCTACCCAGACGGCCAGACCCCGCGCCGCCCCGCCGCCACCCCCACCCCAAATCAGTCAAACGCGCCGCCGCCGCCATGGGCTCCTCCGTCAGCCAGGCCGGGGCCCCTCCTCCCCATCCCCCCACATACGCGTCGACTTCACCCTTTGCGCCCGCTGCCGCTGACGCCGCCGCCGCCGCCCCGCCGCCGAAACCTCATGAGGAGGAGGCGACTGAGGAGAAGGTGGACTACCTCAACCTCCCGTGCCCCGTCCCATATGAGGAGATCCAGCGCGAGGCCTTCAGTAAGTCCCCAGTTCCACCCCCTTCCTCTTACCTTGTTTGATGTGCTGTCAATCGCCGGCGCGACTGACTTGACCGTAAATCGAGCGGGTGGCGAGTAACTATGTGATCTTCTTTGCGTTGTTGCAGTGGCGCTGAAGCCGGACCTTTTCGAGGGTATGCGCTTCGATTTGACCAAGATGATCACCCCGTACTTCGCTTTGACTCACAGGTACATGGTGCATCTTCGTGTTTTGTCAGCTTGTTCTGGTTGTGTGCCCATGTTTTCACAATTGATTACGTTTGTTTGAACCAGCGTTGCCATGGGATCCATTGAGATCCCGGCACAGGGGAGCGAGGTGATCAAGGTTCCCACCTCCAATTATGAGTTTGGTGCCAACTTTATCAATCAGAGGGTTGTACTCCTTTTCCCTTTACATAAGAGTGCTGTTGAGTGCTCCCTACTGGGTTTCATTCCTCAATGTAATGGGATTCTCTTGTAGACGATGCTCATGGGGAGGGTCTCACATGAAGGGAGGGAGAACATCCGTGTCAAGCATGATATTACGGACAACCTTTCTTTAAAGATAAATGCTCAGGTAAATTGATTTTAAACTGCTAGTAAATTGATGATTATTTGGATTCAGCTTTGCTTGAAGCCACCTTTAAAAATCCTTAGTTGACCGATTTTGTGCTCTTGCAGTTGACAAGTGAGCCCCACTACTCCCAAGGGATGCTGAATTTTGATTATAAGGTTAGCCTCTCTATGTGAACATCGATTTCTGTTGGCTCGGAAGTCTTTATTTGGTCGTTTGGTTTGATGGGAGGGACCCAGCAGTTGTATATTGCATTTGTTTGTTTTACACCAAGTAACAAATTATGGTATTTGACTCCTTTCTCTTATGAAGTAAATAGGCCATTGCTATCCTCTTAATGGAACAAATGCTATGACATGTTTGCAAAAACATAGGTCATTGCTATTGTTGCTGTACTGTCTTGCACAAAATTGTTTGGAACATGATTTTTGGACTTTATGTATGGGAAAGATAGAAATTATGACTCAACCTGTTTTGCTCTCCTAAAGCTTTGTTTACATGCTGCAAGGGTTGCCCATTCTTCCTTTGAATCAGATGGGTATTTGGCTCGAGTTGTATTGAAACTAGTGTACCCCGGTGATGTACTGGATCTGTTGCTGCTGCGTCTTTTTGTTTTTTCGATCAGTTATCTGGTTTGCGTCTCCATCGTCCATCGCCCGTCTCTAGGATAGCCTTCTTGCCCTCCAAGTCATGTACTCCTATATATTCTCCCTAGAGGCTCAATGCAATACATCCCACACATTATACGCAATCTCTTCTTCTTACACCGTCATGCTCACTGTCGTCGATCATTTCTCCAAATATGTGCACTTCATTGCCCTCAGTCACCCATACTCTTGTGTCAGTTGTTCGTGCCTTCTTCGAGGATATTGTTCGGCTACACGGCTTCCTCCCCACCTCCATTATCAGCGACTGGGATCTGGTCTTCACCGGTCATATGTGGCGCGACCTCTTCAAGATGTTTGGTTTCAAACTCCACCTAAGCACAACATTTCACCCTAGACGGATGGTAAGTCGGATGCCGTAAAAAAGGAAGCCATGTACCTTTGTTGCGCCACAAGGGACCTACTGCGTGCTTGGGTGGATTGGCTTCCATGGGCTAGTTATTGCTACGAGCCTACGATACCTCTTTCCACACGGCGTTTCACACCACTCCCTTCTAGGTGGTGTACAACTAGCCCTCGCCACCTCTGTTGCCACACAACAGGGGCTGCTCAGACAGAGACAACAAACTCCCTAATGTGTGATTGAGATGCTTTTATTGGGGAAATTCATCAACGTCTTCTCCAGGCTCAATAGTACGGCGAGCAGTACTACGATAATCACAATCATGAGCTTGAATTCAAAGTGTGCGATTGAGTGTGGCTCCGCCTTTTCCATCGCTCGATGCGCTCGCTGTAGCCCCGATCCAAGGGCAAACTTGGGCCTCACTATGTAGACCCCTTCCAGGTATTGGAGCGAATTGGGTAGGTGGCCTACTGTCTCCACCTCCCGGCCGACGCTCGTCTCCACGATGCGTTCCACGTCGGACAACTCAAGCCATTTTACGGGGACCCTCCAACGACTCTATCACATGTGCCACCTGTTCAGGATGGTCAATTGTTGTCTGCTCTAGAGAAAGCGTTACACACCCAATTACGCTGTGGGTTGTGGTGTATGACATGATCTCGTACAGTGGCAGGGCTTGACCAGTGTTGACACTACATGGGGGACATTGCACGTTTTCATGGACCGCTACCCAAATGCTCAACTCGAGGACAAGATGTTTGAAGAGGCGGAGAGATATGTAATGACCTGTATAGCTTATGCGCGTCGAAAAAACGGGCCACATAGGTATTAGGCTCAAATTACGTTCGGCGTAAATAATACCCGTTTAGAAAATATAATTTGTTAGGAAAGGGGAGTGCAAATTGATAATGACTTCTCATTAGTAAATAGAATTATTTGTTAGGAAAAGAGAGTCCAAATCAATAAGGACCCCTTCTCTAGTTTGTTTGGGAAAAACAAGTCCTCTAGGGACTATAAATGTAGAGACCATGTAACTAGATGAAGACAAGCAAGGCAATTATCTTTGCCAGGCTTCGAGCTGCCCACATGTTTTGTCTCCTCATCATTGCGCCGTCGATCTGCACTCTAGCCACCATGGCTATGGCTGGGCGTTTGGGTTTTCCCGAAATTTTGGGTCGGGTTGTTCGGTTTTCTTAAATTTCGGGTATCTAGCTGTTGAAGCTGAACTTGACCTGAAATTTTGAATACCTGAAAAATCGGGTACCCAAAATTTCAGGTTCAGATTCGGGCACAGGTACGATACCCAATATTTTTAACAGCCAGTCCACAATTAGCACTCATGGGCACAATGGAAAGCATCTCTTAGTTTGCAGCTCTTCGGTGTGCCAAATGAGCAGTAAAGCCTAACTAGAAGGTGATTTCAGAAGCGCATGTCACCAGAAAACAATGTCATAGTTCACAGAACCATGATGTCTATAAGCTCTAAACAATGTCACAGAACTAGAGTAGTATACTAGTATCAAACTTCATACGTCCATCAGCCCATACTTGTTTGTACATATGCCCATATCTATAACTGCAGAACTTGTAGCCACTAGCCATGATGAACTTTTTCAGATTTCGGAAGCTATTCAGGTTGCAGAACGCTAGAAACATGTAGGAACCCAACGCCTGCTAGATTGCCAACTACCATACGCCCACACCTATTTATACAGGATAACATGACACAATAGAACATTACATTTTCATAATTTAGTGGACATGGACTGGTTGGCACCTCTGGCAGTATGCGGTGTGCTAGTGGTCGTGTGGGCGTGTGGTGGTGGGAGGTGGTCGAGACTCGAGCATGTGGACTGTGGAGGATTGGAGTTGGAGACTTGGAGTGGAGGTGGTCGGGCGTGTGACCAACTGGACGTGGTGGTGGGCCGGTTGTTGATGGTCGGATGCCGACGGGTGGAGTGCATGTGGAAGTGGAATTATGGATCTAGGGTTGCAGTTGGAGAGAGACCATGACTTTGAGTCCGTGACTACGTGTCTGCGTAGCCTGAGAAGGAACTTCTTTTAGCGCAATGGCAGAAGCTCTGCCTTTCAATTAAGATAGGGAAAGAGTTTATGTACGAGTTTAAATTAAAAGCACTCCTAAAATAGGGCGCCAAGCAAGGGTGTTCTTTTTATACGAAAAATCTCAGACCCAAGACAGTCTGAATAAATTCTTGGGACATGCTCAAAATGAGTTTGGATTGAGGATCAAGAAAATCAGAAGCGATAATGGAACAGAGTTCAAGAACTCTTAAATCGAAAGCTTTCTTGAGGAAGAGGGCATCAAACATGAGTTCTCTTCTCTCTACACACCTCAACAAAATGATGTTGTGGAAAGAACAAAACTTTGATGGATATGGCAAGGACCATGCTTGAAGAGTACAAAACTTTAGATCGGTTTTGGGCGAAGGCAATCACACTGCTTGCTACGCCATCAACCGACTCTACCTTCACCGAATCCTCAAGAAGACATCATATGAACTCCTTACCGGTAAAAGCCCAATGTTCCTTACTTTCGAGTTTTTGGGAGCAAATGCTTTATTCTTGTAAAGAGAGGTAAAAGTTCTTGTAAAATTGGATGTGGAAGTGGAATTGTGGATCTAGGGTTGCAGTTGGAGAGAGACCGTGACTCTGAGTCCGTGACTGCGTGTTTGCGTGTCTGCTTAGCCTGAGAAGGAACTTTTTTTAGCGCAATGGCAGAAGCTCTGTCTTTCAATTAAGATAGGGAAAGAGTTTATGTACATGTTTAAACTAAAAGCACCCCTAAAAACAGGGCGCCAAGCTACACTTAGGAGCAATAAACTAAAATCTCTCTTAAATTTCTACACTTCCCAGGTTAAGGCCCTTTCCTGTTGCTCGATGTCCTCTTTTGCTCTAGAGGCAACTTGTGCTGCCGTTTGAAAGGTGTCGGTGAAGATCCTTCTATTTCGTTCTTTCCAGACGTTCCAAAGAGTATAAATCACCACCCCATTGAATAACCTTCTTTCACTTTTCGGAATCTTGGCTTGGGTTTCTTCCCACCACCGTATCAAATGGCTAGGCTCATCCGATGTTATGATTAGATTTTCATCGAAATGCACCCATTCTAGGGTGAGGCTCCATACTGTTTTGGCAAAGGGGCAAAGCAATGCCAAATGGATACATGGCTCCAGTGGCCCATTCCATAATGCGCATTGGTCTTTGTGTGGCCAGCCCCTTTATTGGAAACTGTCTGCGGTGAGTACTTTCTCCCTTGCCATTGTCCATGCAAATACCCTACACTTGTTTTCAGCATGTGCTTTCTAGATTAGGCCGAACTGGAAAGGCCCGTAGAAGCCTCTAAACTGTATTTGGTATGCTGATCGAGTGGAGTATGTTCCGTCTGCCGTCCATCTCCAGAGAATGGAGTCCCTCATGCTAACGACTCCATTCGGCTACCATGATCAACGGTACCAATTTCTTACGCAAGGTGTGACCGCCTGAGAAGGAACTAAGTCTGAGTATGCGGTGGTTCGGGTATATTGGGTACTTCGAGTACTAGTAGTTGTAAACTTGTAACCCGAAATTGCGTTGAGAATTTCAGGTACCGGGAGTTGCTACCATAATTGCTTCTCGGGTTTTTCGGGTTCGGGGCCGTTTTTGGGTTCGAGTATCGAGTTTTCTGCCTAGTCCTTTCCATGTCACATCCTCGAAATCGGAGGTTCTGACCCCGATCTCCAATCTCACATCCCTATGCACTTTGCAATTGCGTCAGGGTCAAAGAACCTATCATGAGCCTATTTAACAGTGTTTGTTATTTTTTCCAGTTCCATCTTAATTATTTGTATTTTTGATGCATCTCTATTGACATCTACTTTTTCTATTTGTTTTTTGAGGAATATAGTAGCTATTTTGGGCATACGCATAAGTCAGAACTCAGAAGTTGTCAGACCATTTTGGATTTTTTAGTCCAAGTTTGACCCCCACATGTTGTCCAGTGTTTTGTGTACTATCATCAAGTTTGTTGCTATGTCCATGTGCTGCTGAATTTTGAGTTTTTGTTACTTAGGTATCATATAACAATTTGCAAATATTATGGCCTTACCTTCTGTCTAGTGTGTTTTAGTTCCTTCCTTTTGATTTGTTTGCCTGAACTTGTGCTTTAATTTGTAACTTGATTCCAGGGCAAAGATTTTAGATCTCAGGTTCAATTCGGAAACAATGGTTTCTATGGAGCAAACTACATCCAGGTACACATTCCCATTTTCTCTCACAAAATCTGTTCTAACAGTTTATTGTGTTTATTATATTTTTGGCACCGATTTGAGTATAAGGCCGTAGTGCAATATTACTGAGCCCCCCCCCCCCCCCCCAAAAAAAAACCCCAGCATTGTTCATTTTACTCTGTGGAATCAATATTAACTGTTTATTTAGTGATTCTTTACAATTCTGGTTCATACCTTTAGGTAGCAATAGACGATTTCCTGTTTCTTTGCACGCTACAGGTGGAATGCAAAACATATTTTAATTCCTCTTTCGTCCACTTGAAGTTTAGTTCATGAAAGTAATTGGCATTCATACAAGAAACAACTCATTTTTCAAAGCGATATAAATCCTGATAGCAGTGGCAATAAGCAATTAAGTTAACCTAGCACCCCAGACAGGTTAAGCAGTCAACCTGTTTTAAAGGCGTCGCCTAGGCATCCTGGCGGTGGTCCAACGCCTAGGCGCCATAACGCTTTAAAAACCATGCAACAGGTGTTTTTTCTTTGATTCTGTTGTTAAAATTGCAAGTCAGAAGGTGTTTCTGTTGTTTAAAAGGATGTCAGAGGGTACCTTCTTAAGGTCATGGTTTTCATGAAAGTGTCTATTTTTCACATAAATTTCATGAGTTTACTTTAATCATCATGATAGAAGGAATTTTCATGGGTTTTTTCATATACAGAAATTAATTTCGGATAGGGTTTGTTCAGCTAACATGCTTGTTCTATCATTTCATCATCTGACAATCAAGATATGAATTCAGAGTTTTTAATGCATTTCAGAGTGTCAGCAAGAACCTTTCCTTGGGAACTGAAGCCTTTTGGCTTGGGCAGCAAAGGAAGTCTGGAGTCGGTGTTGTTGCTCGCTATGACACAAAGAAAATGGTTAGTTTCTTTGTGGCATGTTTAAAGGGAAAATATCCTATGCAATCACTTATCCTGGTGCAAGCATGCAATCAAGCGATCTGGTGCATCCGATCTAGATCTAATGGTAACTGTTATTTTACATTTAACCCCTTCCACCTGAAACCTAGTGTCTATTTTACATTTAACCACTTCCATATGAAACCGTTGGATCTAGACTGGATGCTCTGGATAGTTTGATTGCACGTTTGCACCAAAATGAGTGATTGCACAGGATATGTCCTCATGTTTAAATTATACATAATCATGATGTAATCCGTTACAGAGTTTCAGATTTTCATCAATTATAGCCGATCTGTCGACACGAGTCCAATCTTATTTATTTTCTGAGACAATTCATTTTTGAAGAGGTCTCAAGTTTGTAGATTCTCAATTTATTCCAGACTCGGATGTACAATGACTGACAACATTGATTAAGTTCAGGTTGTTAGATTTTTGGGAAGTATAAATTCTACCTGTATAATAATAAATGCTGAATTTTTAGGCCGGAATTCCCCAAGTAAAGGATAATAGTTCTTTAAAGTAATCTAAAAACGGAAAATGGCGTTCCTGGGGAGATCATTTCGCACCAAAGGGGTCTAAGGCAAGGCGACCCACTCTCCCCTATGTTGTTCATTTTGGTTATGGATGTTCTAAACTTGCTCATTCAAAAGGCTTCTGATGAAGGGTTACTTCAGCAGCTATCATCTGGGACTTTGCATCACAGGCTTTCTCTCTACGCGGATGACGTTGTGGTTTTTCTTAGGCCGGTGGCTTCAAACATCAATTTGGTCCTGGAGATCCTTCGGCTTTTTGGGGAAGCCTCGGGGCTCAAGACCAATGTCCAGAAAAGTAGTGTGTTCCCCATCCGTTGTACTGAAGATCAATGTTTACAAGTCGGGCGACCAGCTGGTCGAGTGAGAGGGGCGACCAGGCGACTAATCGCGATTAGGGCGACGATTAGTCGACCTAATCGGTCCTGGTCGACCTCTGGTCGTCCGTTAGTCATCCTATAGATTTAAGGACATATGTATATGTATATAACTATATATTAACTATATAAACACTGCATTTCTGCACGTCCACAGCCACCATTAAAATCTGAACAGACAACACAAACACACAAACAGAGATGCACAGTTACTACTGGGTATTGGGCTACTGCTATCTTCCGGGCGCTGCAGAGGTAACAGAGGGAAAGGGAAAGGAGACTGGGAAATAATCAGAGAAGGGAGAGCAAGTGCTACCTTCAGATGACGAGCTCATCTTCAATTCTTGACTAGTTGAGTAGCTGACAGACGCCGGAGCACTGACGCCGCTGGACGGCTGGAGCACTTGGAGGCTGGACCGCTGGAGCAGAGACGTCGGCAAGGACAGAGGAGAGGAGAGAGACGTCGGCAAGGACAGAGGAGAGGAGAGGAGTATGGTTTTCTGGCGGCTGGGAAATGTTCTGGCGGCTGGGAGGGTTTTTGAAGGGGCGGCTACTGTAGATGGGCCAAAAACAAGAGGGAAGCCCAGTACCAAAAGTCCAAAACTGCAACGACCAAAAACGACCAGACAGTGCTCGACCAGACGACTAATCGCCCAGGTCGACGACTAGCCGGACGACTAGGACGACTAGAAACCCTAATCGCGTCGTCTTCCTAATCGCCCACTTCCAGGAGACTAGCCTGACTAATCGCGATTAATCGCGATTAGTCGGACGACTTGTAAACACTGCTGAAGATGATTTGAGGCGGGTCCAAGCTTTCAAAGGCTCAACTACAGGCATTGGTGGACAAAGCAGCTAATGTGCTCCCGGGTTGGAAGGCCGACCTGATGACAAAAGCGGGAAGAGCTGTTTATGTTCAGTTTGTTCTCACAGCAAAAATGATTTATGCTGCGATGGCTTTGGACCTCCCTAATTGGACCATCAAAGCTATTGACAAGATAAGAAGAGGTTTCCTTTGGAAAGGAAGAAAACAAGCCAATGGTGGTCACTGTTTGGTGGTGTGGGGTAAGGTTACTAGGCCTAAAGATCTGGGCGGGCTCGGGATCACTGATCTTCGGCTTTTGAGCGTGGCGCTTCGAGCTAGGTGGCCTTGGCTCCAAAGAACCGATCACTCTAAGCCTTGGTCGGTCCTCCTTGTTTAGGCCTGTGGAGCGGTGGAAGCCTTGATCAATGTTGCAGTTGTGTCTCAATTGGGTGATGGGCATGACATCCTTTTTTGGAAGGATCGGTGACTGAATGGTAGATGCATCGGTGAGGTGGCACCTGTGGTCCTTGAGCATGTCCCTAAGCGTGTCGCTTCCAAAAGGCTGGTAAAAGATGCTCTAACAAATCTGAATTGGGTGGCTGATATAAGGGGTGCGCTTTCAGTTAGGGCGCTTGCACAGGTTTTGGATCTCTGTGACTTGCTGGAGGGCTTAGTTCTTCAACATGGGATTCCTGATAAGCATATTTGGAAGTTCAGCGCGTCGGGGGATTACTCCTCTAGTTCTGCCTACCAGGTTCTTCTCCTTGGAGCTGTTGAGTTTGGGCCGGTTGAACGGATTTGGAAGACTTGGGCACCAGGGAAATGCAAATTTTTTATGTGGCTGGTTGAGCATGATAGATGTTGGACAACTGACAGGTCGGTTAAGAGGGGAATGGATCATCCCGACTGCTGTCCGCTTTGTGACCAGACTGATGAGACTATTAATCACTTATTGGTCGAGTGCAGCTTTGCGAAGCAGTTTTGGTTCCTTTTCCTTCGGTCAGGGGACTTCCAGGTGCTCTGTCCCTCTACAGGTGATGACTGCTTTGGCTCTTGGTGGGAGAAGAGTGCCGAGGTGGTGGGCAAGCCTTTGTCGGATGGTTTCAACTCGCTGGTCATATTGGGTGCGTGGTCGATCTGGAAACACAGGAATAGGTGTGTGTTTGATGGTTGTAGCCCGAGTGTTGAGGTCGCCCTTTCGGCAGCTAGGGAGGAGATGATGTGCTGGCGTTTGGCTGGCGCTAAAACTCTCTCTTTCTTCCGTCTAGAGGAGTTGTCTTAGGTGTGTGAGTCTGTAAATGGGTTCCACCCCTTTTTCTTCTTAATACAAAAATACGCAGACCTCCTGCGTATTCAAGAAAAATATTAAACTCTCTGAACACATGCATAAATGCTTTTTTCTTTTTTGTAATATGTGGTCGAGTTTGATTTCCCTTGAATAGACTCGGTAGCAGTAAAGTAGTATGCGCGTGATTTTGTGGACATCCTGTTATATAGCCCCTAGAAAGTTGGCCTTTCCAGTTTCCGCAATCTGATCCAAAGATTCCAAACTGATAGATAAAGTAAATTATTTTCGATTTTTGAAGTCATTTTTGCCTCAGATCAAAATATTAAACATTGTGAACCACAGGTAAAGCTTAGGGCCAGTTTGGTAGAGCTCCATCTAATTCCGATTCTCTATGCAAGCTGGTTCTCCGAGCAAAGTGATTCTGTGGCTCAAAGTGATTCTTTTTAATTCTTTAACATGAACCTCAAAATCACGATGGAGAATCACTTCATAGAACCGAAGAAGCTACCTTTTCAGTTCCTGCCTCTTAGGGCTCGTTTGGTAGAGCTCCGCTCCATGATTCTCTAGCTCCGAGAGCTGATTCTTCGATAGAGTGATTCCGAATGATTCTTTAGTAGAAGTGAATCTATCTGGCAAAAGGAAAACAGTGTGGGGTCGAGGCCAACCCACGGTTACAGACTTACACACACCAGCTCGCCACACACAAGAGGTAGGCAACCAAAAACACACCCAGGGGGGAATGATCAAGATCCCAGCCCCACCATCCTTGTACTCAGAAGCCTAAGCGCAGAATTTCCAGCAAGGGTACGCATAGTAGAAGTAATTGGGGGGTGGGTGGGGGTTGCGGAGTAAAGAATTGCTGTGTGGCCCGAGTTCCCCGTTGGCTGTCACCCAACAATTGGCAGTTTGTGGAACACTGGAGGGAAAGGCTCAGAAGTGTTCGTAAACTCATGTTATTCAATTTTGTTACATATATCAATAAGGTTAAATCTTGCCCACCTCTTTTATTTGATAAACTTGATCTGTTTCTATGAAATTCCAGTACTGCACTTCCTTGGTTGAAGCTAAAAAATATGCATGCTGCATGCACGCCGCTTTATCTTATGTACAAGAGCAACATAGTATTTTTTTTCAGAAGTACTTATGGTTGACCTGATAAATAAGGTTTCTTGTGTTTGGCATCTTTTTTTTAAACTTCTGTAACAAGAGCTTCAGAACTCATCTTGGCACACGTGCCTTAACAAATTTAAGTTATTCATGATCTCTGCAAGTTATTTTTTAAGTCATTTTAGGGTTGGTGATCATCGTCTAGGGTGACAAATAGCGCTGCCCTATATCTATATATATCTGTGTGTGTAGAGAGAAAGAGATATTTAGTGTTGGGAAATAAAATATTTTTGTCTGTATCTGATGTTGTATCTCATATATATGTGCAGGTTGCGACTGCACAAATTGCAACCACTGGAATGGTCGCGCTTAGTTATGTACAGAAAGTTTCTGAAAAGGCGAGTTTTTTTCATATCATTTTTAATACTTACATTTTTTTTTGCTTTAATAGCAGCTTCATTACATAAGAAATTGTGTGCAGGTTTCCCTTGCATCTGATTTCATGTACAATCAAATGACAAAGGATGTAACAGCAAGCTTTGGTTATGATTATATGCTGAGACAGGTATCCTTGTTTGTTTGACCCATCTGCTATTTTTCCCATGCTTCCATTTGTTATTGTGCAAATGTTAGATAAAATGCTTGAGGGCAATCGATCTTTCATGTGTTGGGTTATCTCACATGGATACTAAGTGGATCTTTTTGGCTAAGAAATTATATTGCTCTATGGGCTTACGATATTCAAGTTAAGTCAAATGAATATTAAGTCAAAATATATTGGTTATATATTTGCAGTGTCGATTGAGAGGGAAACTGGATACCAATGGCGTAATTTCTTCTCTTTTGGAGGAGCGATTGACTCCAGGTGTCACTTTCCAGTTGTCTGCAGAGGTCAGTTTGAGAAACTTACTCTACTATTTATTACTCCGTCTGTTTATTTTTTACATGGTTTACTACGATTTGAGAAAGTCAGAAGTCATAAATTTACACTAAGAATTAGTCAAATTGTATTGATGCATGAGTGATTGAAAACATATGTTAGAACTATATCAAAGAAGGAACATTCGGTCTTGATCTTGGCCACCTTAGATGCTTAACCTACTCTACATAATTGTAGTGCGCAGTCAGAATATGTGAAGTGCATTATTTTTTACTACTACCTCTTTATCAACGGAAGGGCTGATTTTGTTCTGCAATCTTGTGCAGCTGGACCACTGGAAGAAAGATTACAAATTTGGGTTTGGTATGGCTCTCGGAGAGTAAGACGATTTGAGCAAATTCTAGACACATGTACAATTAGTGGTTGGCATTAGTCGACAGGGATTAAAACGATTCTACTTTATCTTTGCATTTATTTGTCTCCCAGTTATTCGTTTAGCTGCTATGGCTGTGGGCCGTGGAGACATTTCGAAGTTTTGATTTTACTGGGCTCATCACTTGAGTAGTATTAAACTGAAACGGGAATGCGTGAATAGATTGCGCTACACCAGATTAGGATTTCTGCATGCCAAACTCTTGATTTCTAGTCTGGAAATAAGTTACGATTTTATTCCATAAGATAAAGATACATTCCTCTGATAAGTTAGGTGCTGTTTGGTCTCGCATTTTTTGAATTGTAATCCATTCTTGCTGGCGTGTTTGGTTTGATGAATGAGGTAGTTTATTGTCTTCTTACTCCTTATTTTTTGTTTGGTTTTTGCAATAGAATGAGTTGACCTATTGCTATCTCATTTTTCATAGTTAGTATGAGGAATGAGGTGATCCTACCAAATTTGAGAAATGAGAGGAATGAACCTATGATTTACCACTTTATTTTTGATGTAGTGATTCCTCAAACCAAGCACCTCTTTAAGCCTTGTTCGGTTATACGGGATGAAATCTCACCATGGATTTAATCTGAATCTGGATTTGCTAAATCTATATCTCACACCTAATCCTGTGGTGGGATAAAATCTATCATCTAATCCGTGTATCTCTCAAAGTTAGTTATTCTTTTGATCTATGGATTCTAATATAAATTTGTGCAATATCTTTTTGGATTTGTTCTATACCTAATGAGCTATGGATGGAATTCATGTCTTCTATAGTTTAAAAAATTCCCAAACCTTGGGTTATATATTCCATGAGTTTAACTGAATAAAAGAAATTAAGTAGTCTTTGATTATTTTGGAGCATGAATTGTGATATTGATTTAATTCTAATCCATACTAATTCAAAGTTAGTTTGATGTAAAAGAACAAAGCCTTAATGTGCCACCTAATAATCTCATGTAGTATCAGATATTAGGGGTGATTGTACTAGAACTAATAGATAGTTGGCTAAAAATTCTAAAATATAGTTCTTTTTAGCTCACTTTTTTTAATTCGTTTTAGACTATTTATACATTTATTAAGCAACATATAAATCTAGTTTTATATGTTGCTTAATAAATGTATAAATAGTCTAAAACGAATTATATTAGGATGGAGGGAGTGTAGAATTAGTTAGCTAATAATTTGCTAAAAGTAGCTAATTGAATTATTAGTTAGCTAATTTTAAGAGCTAATTATTGGCTCTAGCATATTTAATCACGGACCATTCGCATCACATCACGTGTAGCAGGCTAGCAGCTGCGTTGCTCCTTTCAATACGACGATCTGGACCCTGGACAACGCTCGTGTCCGGCTGAATTATTGGAAGGATTTCGATACAGAGATCTGTACCCTGGGCTCTGTTCTGTCGGCAGGGAAGGCCCGATATCAAATTGTGTTTGCTTCCCCTTTGCTGAACGGCTTGTTTGCTACACTTCTGTTTCACTAGTAAACAGTTATTTGTTAGAAATAACATAAGCGTTTATATAGATGGAAGAAACGTAATTTCCATTGATCTCTATGTGTTTATATAGATGGCCAGATGAGTCGTGCCTCCTCGAGGCTCCCGTACTGGTAGCACAAGAGTTGTGTTGTGTCTGGGCTATCTTCTCGATTTGTAGTACCGGTCTGGTCTAGCACGAGTTTTTAATTGTTACAGTATTATCGTGGTTTCGGAAACCAATAGGAGAATACAATGGGGGTTTGTTTTCTACTGGTAAGGGTATGATCTGTTGTAGCATTGTCTTCGATAGTCTCGCTGACGTAGCCTTCCTGACGTCGTCTCCGGGATCGTGCGTAGTTGTTCACCAGGCATGGTGTACTGTTTTATCTGTCCAGTACGTGGGTCCCTGTAGCGAGTCCAACGATGAGGTCCCCATAGTGGACGCCCGGCGGCTCCCACAAGGCAGAGTCGGGGCATGTCTTGGGGTCGTGCGCGACACGGCCCTGCCTTCTATCAGAAACCCCGTGTCACCTTCCTAGCGTACACTCAGGTATGGTGTATTGCTCCATCCTGCTCGGCGTGCGGGTTACTGTGTTGACTGATGCTTAGGTTCCCTATGACTGGGGTTGATCGATCCCACAAGGCAGAGACCGTACGCGGGGTGTACCGTCACGTTGATAGGGACTTCCCGATACCTCTTCGGTATGTCGTGCCATGGTCCTGACATAGTTTGGTGACGACGCGTCCTGTTGTGGCTGACGTGGATCAATAGTACTGGTTTGGGGCCTACGTCTCGCTGAATTGCTCGGTAGGGACTTGGTCGGCACCTCCGTCTTGCTAAGTTGCTCGGTAGAGACTTGGTCGGAACCTCCGCCTCGCTGAGTTGTTCGATAGAGATTAGGTCGGCACCTCCACCCTGCTAAGTTGCTCGACAGAGACTTGGTCGGGACCTCCGCCTCGCTAAGTTGCTCAGCAAGGACTTGGTCGGGATCTGTGCCTCGCTGAGTGCTCGACAAAGACTTGGTCGAGACCTCCACCTTGCTGAGTTGCTCGGCATGGACTTGATCGGGACCTCCACCTTGCTGAGTCGCTCGACAAGGACTTGGTTGGGACCTTTGCCTCGCAGAGTTGCTCGATAGGTGCCTGGTAGGCAGTGGGCCATCGAGAGTCTTGGGCCTACTTTGGGCACCCGATTCCTGGGTACCCAACAAGTATATATATATATATATATATATATATATATATATATATATATATATATATATATATATATATATATATATATATATTATCAATTTATTATATAACACAAATGGATCTAAGTTACACTAGTTAGAAGAATATATCTAGTTACATGTCCCAATAGACAATAGTTTGAATCTTTCTTGCCTTTTTTTCTATTTGTACCATTTAAATGCATAAGACTCTGATGGAATGTTGTGCTAATAGGTCGACGTGAATGGGCCACAGCTGCAGCACGCGGGTCGACCCAACATGGCCCGATTAGCTAGCCAAGCTAGCGGGTCAAGCCCGTGTCGGGCATGGCCACCTGTTTGACCATCTATATGAATATATAATAGTGACCAGGTATGGTGAATGTTTCTTTTTGAAAGGGAAATAGGCTTACACCTTTTTCCTAATCCTAATTGATTTTGGTGGTTGAATTGCCCAACACAAATAATTGGACTAACTAGTTTGCTCTAGATTATAAGTTTTACAGGTGCCAAAGGTTCACAATAGACCAATAAAATGACCAAGAAAGAGTTCAAACAAAGTGAGCTAAAGACAACCCAAAGGCACCCTGGTCTGGCGCACCGGACTGTCCGGTGTGCCACCGGACAGTGTCCGGTGCACCAGGGAACTCAACGCTGAACTCGCTACCTTCGGGAAAATGGAGGCCGCTTCGCTATAATTCACCGGACCGTCCGGTATGTCAGGAGAGCAACGACTACTTCGCGAGCAACGGTCGACTGCAACGCATTTAATGCGCGCCTGCGTGCGCAGAGGTCAGAGCACGCGCAGCAGGCGCACCGGACAGTCTACAGGACTTGTCCGGTGCGCCACCGGACAGCCAGAAGACCCCACCTGTCAAAACTCCAACGGTCGAACCCTAACGACCGGGTGACGTGGCTGGCGCACCGGACAGTGTCCGGTGGCGCACCGGACTGTCCGGTGCGCCATGCGACAGCAGCCTCCACCAAACAGCTAGTTTGGTGGTTAGGGCTATAAATACCCCAACCACCCCACCATTCATTGCATCCAAGTTTTCCAGCTTCCAACTACTTATAAGAGCTATAGCATTCAATTCAAGATACAACCAAAGAGATCAAATCCTCTCCCAAGTCCGGAATCACTCCAAATCAAATAGTGACTAGAGAGAGCGACTTTTGTGTTCATTTGAGCTCTTGCGCTTGGATTGCTTCTTTTCTTTCTCATTCTTTCTTGTGATTCACTCACTTGTAACCGAGGCAAGAGACACCAATTGTGTGGTGGTCCTTGCGGGGACTTAGTGTCCCGTGTGATTGAGAAGAGAAGCTCACTCGGTCTAAGTGACCGTTTGAGAGAGGGAAAGGGTTGAAAGAGACCCGGTCTTTGTGACCACCTCAACGGGGAGTAGGTTTGCAAGAACCGAACCTCGGTAAAACAAATCACCGTGTCTCATCCTCTATTCGCTTGCGATTTGTTTTGCGCCCTCTCTTTTGGACTCGCTTATATTTCTAACGCTAACCCGGCTTGTAGTTGTGATTAACTTTGTAAATTGCAGTTTCGCCCTATTCACTCCCCCTCTAGGCGACTTTCAATTGGTATCAAAGCCCGGTGCTTCATTAGAGCCTAACCGCTCGAAGTGATGTCGGGAGATCACGCCAAGAAGTAAATGGTGACCGGCGACAAGCCCGCTACAAGCCTCGAGAAGGCTCCATCGGGAGAGTCCCGCAACAAAGGGAAGGAGAAGGAATCCTCTTCCCACAAGTCGCATCGGAGTGGCGACAAGAAAAAGAAGATGCGGAAGGTGGTCTACTACGAGACCGATTCTTCATCGCCATCCACCTCCGGCTCCGACGCGCCATCCATAACTTCTAAGCGCCATGAGCGCAAGAAGTATAGTAAGATTCCCCTACGCTACCCTCGTATTTCAAAGCGTACTCCTTTACTCTCCGTTCCATTAGGCAAACCACCGGTTTTTGACGGTGAAGATTATAACATGTGGAGTGACAAAATGAGGCATCATCTAACCTCACTCCACACAAGCATTTGGAATGTTGTTAAGTTTGGTGTACAGGTACCATCCGTAGGGGATGAAGACTATGACTCGGACGAAGTGGCCCAAATCCACCACTTCAACTCCCAAGCCACTACTATACTCCTCGCCTTTCTAAGTCGAGAGGAGTATAATAAGGTGCAAGGTTTGAAGAGCGCAAAGGAAATTTGGGACGTGCTCAAGACCGCGCACGAAGGAGACGAGGTGACAAAGATCACCAAGCGGGAGACGATCGAGGGGGAGCTCGGTCGCTTCATGCTTCACCAAGGGGAGGATCCGCAAGCTATGTACAACCGCTTGAAGACCTTGGTGAACCAAGTGCGCAACCTCGGGAGCACAAAATGGGATGACCATGAGATAGTCAAGGTTATTCTTAGATCCCTCGTTTTTCTTAACCCTACACAAGTTCAATTAATTCGAGGTGATCCTAGATACAAGCTAATGTCTCCCGAGGAGGTTATAGGAAAATTTGTGAGCTTTGAGCTAATGATCAAAGGCACAAAGAAAATCATCGAGCAAGGCACCTCCTCCACGCCCGAAGCACAACCCGTCGCATTCAAGGCAACGGAGGAGAAGAAGGAAGAGTCTACACCAAGTAGGCTCCCCATCGATGCCTCAAAGCTCGACAATGAGGAGATGGCTTTAATCATCAAAAGCTTTCGACAAATCCTCAAGCAAAGGAGGGGGAAGGACTACAAGCCCCACTCCAAGAAGGTATGCTACAAGTGTGGTAAGCCCGATCACTTTATAGCAAAATGTTCTATTTCTAGTGACAGTGACAGGGGCGACGACAAGAAGGGGAGAAGAAAGGAAAAGAAGAGGTACCACAAGAAGAAGGGCGGCGATGCTCATGTGTGCCGCGAGTGGGACTCCGACGAGAGCTCCACCGACTCCTCCTCCGACGAGGACGCCGCCAACATCGCCGTCAACAAGGGACTTCTCTTCCCCAACGTCGGCCACAAGTGCCTCATGGCAAAGGACGACAAAAGGAAGAAGGTTAAATCTAAATCCTCCACTAAATATGCATCCTCTAGTGATGAAGACAATTCTAGTAATGAGGAGGATAATTTGTTTACTCTTTTTGCCAACCTTAACATGGAACAAAAAGAAAAGTTAAATGAATTGATTAGCGCTATTCATGATAAGGATAAACTCTTGGATAGCCAAGAGGACTTCCTAATTAAGGAAAATAAGAAACATGTTAAGGTTAAGAATGTTTATGCTCTAGAAATGGAAAAATGTGAAAAATTATTTAGTGAGCTAAGCACTTGCCATGATGTTATTGCCAACCTTAGAAATGAAAATGCTAAATTAGTTGCTAAGGTTGATTCAAATATTTGTGATGATTCATATGCCAATCTTAGAAATGATCATACTATTTCTATTGCTAAGATTGAAAAATTAAATGCCTCTCTTGCTAGCCTTAGAATTGAAAATGAAAAATTGATTGCTAAGGCTAAAGACTTAGATGTTTGCAATACTTCCATTTCCAATCTTAGAAGTGAAAATAATATTTTACATGCTAAGATTGTTGAATTAAAAACTTGCAAACCCTCTACATCTACTATTGAGCATGTTTCAATTTGCACTAGATATAGAGATGTTGACATTGATGCTATTCATGATCATATGGCTTTAATTAAACAACAAAATGATCATATAGTAAAATTAGATGCTAAAATTGCCGAGCATGAACTTGAAAATGAAAATTTTAAATTTGCTCATAGTATGCTTTATAGTGGGAGACGCCCTGGCATCAAGGATGGCATTGGCTTCCAAAAGGGAAACAATGTCAAACTTAATGCCCCTCCTAAAAAATTATCTAACTTTGTTAAGGGCAAGGCTCCCATGCCTCAGGATAATGAGGGTTATATTTTGTACCCTGCCGGTTATCCTGAGCATAAGATTAGGAGAATTCATTCTAGGAAGTCTCACTCTGGCCCTAATCATGCTTTTATATATAAGGGTGAGACATCTAGTTCTAGGCAATCAACTCGTGCTAAATTGCCTAAGAAGAAAACTCCTAGTGCATCAAATGAACCTAGCATTTCATTTAAAACTTTTGATGCATCCTATGTTTTGACTAACAAATCTAGCAAAGTAGTTGCCAAGTATGTTGGGGACAAACACAAGGGATCAAAGACTTGTGTTTGGGTACCCAAAGTTCTTGTATCTAATGTCAAAGGACCCAAAACTGTTTGGGTACCTAAAATCAAGAACTAAACTTGTTTTGTAGGTTTATGCATCCGGGGGCTCAAGTTGGATCATCGATAGCGGGTGCACAAACCATATGACAGGGGAGAAGAAGATGTTCTCCTCCTATGAGAAAAACCAAGATCCCCAACGAGCTATCACATTCGGGGATGAAAATCAAGGTTTGGTCAAAGGATTGGCTAAAATTGCTATATCACCTGACCATTCCATTTCCAATGTTTTTCTTGTTGATTCATTAGATTACAATTTGCTTTCCGTATCTCAATTATGTAAAATGGGCTACAACTGTCTATTTACTGATGTAGGTGTCACTGTCTTTAGAAAAAGTGATGATTCAGTAGCATTTAAGGGAGTGTTAGAGGGTCAGCTATACTTAGTTGATTTCAATAGAGCTGAACTCGACACTTGCTTAATTGCTAAGACTAACATGGGCTGGCTCTGGCATCGCCGACTAGCACATGTTAGGATGAAGAATCTTCATAAGCTTCTAAAGGGAGAACACATTTTAGGACTAACCAATGTTCATTTTGAGAAAGACAGGATTTGTAGCGCATGCCAAGCCGAGAAGCAAGTTGGCGCTCATCATCCACACAAGAACATCTTGACGACTGACAAGCCATTCGAGCTCCTCCATATGGACCTATTTGACCCGATCGCTTACATAAGCATCGGCGGGAGTAAGTACTGTCTTGTTATTGTGGATGACTATTCTCGCTTCACTTGGGTATTCTTTTTGCAGGAAAAATCACAAACCCAAGAGACTTTAAAGGGATTCTTGAGAAGAGCTCAAAATAAGTTCGGCTTAAGGATCAAGAAAATTAGAAGCGATAATGGGACGGAGTTCAAGAACTCACAAATCGAAGGCTTTCTTGAGGAGGGCATCAAGCATGAGTTCTCTTCTCCCTACACACCACAACAAAATGGTGTAGTGGAGAGGAAGAATAGAACTCTATTGGACATAGCAAGAACCATGCTTGATGAGTACAAGACTTCGGATCGGTTTTGGGCCGAGGCGGTCAACACCGCTTGCTACGCCATCAACCGGTTGTATCTACACCGAATCCTCAAGAAGACATCCTACAAACTCCTCACCGGTAAAAAGCCCAATGTTTCATATTTTAAAGTCTTTGGTAGCAAATGTTTTATACTTGTTAAAAGAGGTAGAAAGTCCAAATTTGCTCCTAAGGCTGTAGAAGGCTTTTTACTAGGATATGATTCAAACACAAGGGCATATAGAGTCTTTAACAAGTCCACTGGACTAGTTGAAGTTTCTTGTGACATTGTGTTTGATGAGACTAACGACTCTCAAGTAGAGCAAGTTGATCTTGATGAATTAGATGATGAAGAGGCTTCGTGCATCGCGCTAAGGAACATGTCCATTGGGAATGTGTGTCCCAAAGAATCCGAAGAGCCCATTCAAGCACAAGATCAACCATCCTCCTCTATGCAAACATCTCCACCAACTCAAGATGAGGATGAGGCTCAAGATGATGAAGAAGAAGATCAAGAAGATGAGTCACCTCAAGACAACGGCAATGATCAAGGGGGAGATACAAATGATCAAGACAAGGAGGATGAACAAGTTCCAAAGCCGCCACACCCAAGAGTCCACCAAGCAATCCAACGAGATCACCCTGTCAACACCATCCTCGACGACATTCATAAGGGGGTAACCACTAGATCTCATGTTGCACATTTTTGTGAGCATTACTCTTTTGTTTCCTCTATTGAGCCACACAGGGTAGAGGAAGCACTCCAAGATTCGGATTGGGTGATGGCGATGCAAGAGGAGCTCAACAACTTCACGAGAAATGAGGTTTGGCATCTAGTTCCACGTCCTAACCAAAATGTTGTAGGAACCAAGTGGGTCTTCCACAACAAACAAGACGAGCATGGTGTGGTGATAAGGAACAAAGCACGACTTGTGGCCAAGGGATATTCACAAGTTGAAGGTTTGGATTTTGGTGAAACCTATGCACCAGTAGCTAGGCTTGAGTCAATTCGCATTTTACTTGCCTATGCTACTTACCATGGCTTCAAGCTTTATCAAATGGACGTGAAAAGTGCATTCCTCAATGGACCAATCAAGGAAGAGGTCTATGTTGAGCAACCTCCCGGTTTTGAAGACAGTGAGTATCCTAACCATGTTTATAGACTCTCTAAGGCGCTTTATGGGCTCAAGCAAGCCCCAAGAGCATGCTACGAATGCCTAAGAGATTTTCTTATTGCTAATGGATTCAAAGTCGGAAAAGCCGATCCTACACTCTTTACTAAGACACTTGCAAATGATTTGTTTGTATGCCAAATTTATGTTGATGATATCATATTTGGGTCTACTAACGAATCTACTTGTGAAGAGTTTAGTAGGATCATGACACAAAAATTCGAGATGTCTATGATGGGGGAGTTGAAGTACTTCTTAGGATTTCAAGTGAAGCAACTCCAAGAGGGCACCTTCATTAGCCAAACGAAGTACATTCAAGACATTCTAAACAAGTTTGGGATGAAGGACGCCAAGCCCATCAAGACACCCATGGGAACTAATGGGCATCTCGACCTCGACACGGGAGGTAAATCCGTAGATCAAAAGATATACCGGTCGATGATAGATTCCTTACTCTATTTATGTGCTTCCTGACCGGATATTATGCTTTCCGTATGCATGTGTGCAAGATTCCAAGCTGATCCTAAGGAAGCTCACCTTAGGGCCGTAAAACGAATCTTGAGATATTTAGTTTATACTCCTAAGTTTGGCCTTTGGTATCCCAGAGGATCCACATTCGATTTAATTGGTTATTCCGATGCTGATTGGGCAGGGTGCAAAATTAATAGAAAGAGCACATCGGGGACTTGCCAGTTCTTGGGAAGATCTACGGTGTCTTGGGCTTTAAAGAAGCAAAATTCTGTGGCTCTTTCAACCACCGAAGCCGAGTATATTGCCGCAGGCCATTGTTGCGCGCAATTACTTTGGATGAGGCAAACCCTTAGGGACTATGGTTACAAATTAACCAAAGTTCCTCTTCTATGTGATAATGAGAGTGCAATCCGCATGGCGGATAATCCCGTTGAGCATAGCCGCACTAAACACATAGCCATTCGGTATCATTTTCTAAGGGATCACCAACAAAAGGGGGATATCGAGATTGCATATGTTAGCACCAAAGAACAATTAGCCAATATCTTTAACAAGCCATTGGATGAACAAACTTTTACCAAACTTAGGCATGAGCTAAATATTCTTGATTCTAGGAATTTTTATTGATGTTTTGCACACATAGCTCATATATATACATTTGATCATCTCTTTCATGTGCTATGACTAATGTTCTTTCAAGACCATTTCATGCTAAGTCATAGATTGAAAGGGAAAAGGAGTCTTCGGCAAAGACAAGGCTTCCACTCCGCTCCATCGAATCATTCATCCTTCGCCGTCGCTCCGCGCTAACTCTCCAACTTTGGTATAATCTTCAATCCTTTACTTCCGTCCAAAGGGGGAGAGAGTAGTTTCAAAGGGCCTATATTTCACTCAAGCATCCGTTTTTGGCGATTTATGCCAAAGGGGGAGAGAATATTAGCCCAAAGCAAAAGGACCGCACCACCACCATTTCAAAAAAAAATATAGACTTCTATTTGGTATTAAAAGAAGTTTTTTCAATTGGTATCTTATTTTGATATAATTTCAATTGGTATACCCTCTTCAAAATTAATTTCTAAAACCCTCTTGAACACTAAGAGGAGGATTTCATTAAGGGGGAGTTTTGTTTAGTCAAAGGAAAAGCATTTGAACCAGGGGAGAAAATTTCAAAACTTGAAAATGCTTCTCAAAATCTTATTCATTTACCTTTGACTACTTGCAAAAGAACTTTGAAAAGAATTTCCAAAACATTTTGAAAAACAAAACATGTGGTGCAAGCGTGGTCCAAAATGTTAATAAGAAGAAAAGACATCCATGCGCATCTACTAGGTAATATTTATTGGTTTCATTCCAAGCAACCTTTGCACTTACATTATGCAAACTAGTTCAATTCTGCACTTACATATTTGCTTTGGTTTGTGTTGGCATCAATCACCAAAAAGGGGAGATTGAAAGGGAAATAGGCTTACACCTTTTTCCTAATTGATTTTGGTGGTTGAATTGCCCAACACAAATAATTGGACTAACTAGTTTGCTCTAGATTATAAGTTTTACAGGTGCCAAAGGTTCACAATAGACCAATAAAATGACCAAGAAAGGGTTCAAACAAAGTGAGATAAAGACAACCCAAAGGCACCCTGGTCTGGCGCACCAGACTGTCCGGTGCACCACCGGACAGTGTCCGGTGCACCAGGGAACTAAACGCTGAACTCGCTACCTTCGGGAAAATGGAGGCCGCTCCGCTATAATTCACCGGACCGTCCGGTGTGTCAGGGGAGCAACGACTACTTCGCGCGCAACGGTCGACTGCAACACATTTAATGCGCGCCTGCATGCGCAGAGGTCAGAGCACGCGCAGCAGGCGCACCGGACAGTCTACAGGACTTGTCCGGTGCGCCACCGGACAGCCAGAAGACCCCACCTGTCAGAGCTCCAACGGTCGAACCCTAACGGCCGGGTGACGTGGCGCACCAGACTGTCCAGTGCGCCATGCGACAGCAGCCTCCACCAAACGGCTAGTTTGGTGGTTGGGGCTATAAATACCCCAACCACCCCACCATTCATTGCATCCAAGTTTTACAGCTTCCAACTACTTACAAGAGCTATAGGATTCAATTCAAGACACAACCAAAGAGATCAAATCCTCTCCCAAGTCCGGAATCACTCCAAATCAAATAGTGACTAGAGAGAGCGACTTTTGTGTTCATTTGAGCTCTTGCGCTTGGATTGCTTCTTTTCTTTCTCATTCTTTCTTGTGATTCACTCACTTGTAACCGAGGCAAGAGACACCAATTGTGTGGTGGTCCTTGCGGGGACTTAGTGTCCCGTGTGATTGAGAAGAGAAGCTCACTCGGTCTAAGTGACCGTTTGAGAGAGGGAAAGGGTTGAAAGAGACCCGGTCTTTGTGACCATCTCAACGGGGAGTAGGTTTGCAAGAACCGAACCTCGGTAAAACAAATCACCGTGTCTCATCCTCTATTCGCTTGCGATTTGTTTTGCGCCCTCTCTTTTGGACTCGCTTATATTTCTAACGCTAACCTGGCTTGTAGTTGTGATTAACTTTGTAAATTGCAGTTTCGCCCTATTCACCCCCCTCTAGGCGACTTTCACTTTCCATGAGTGTTAAGACGTCATCCACAAAAAACCAGCAACCATGTCCCGTTGGTGACATGTAATGGTGTCAACACATAATCACGGAAAAGGGAGGAGACGTCGCACCTCGGGGAGCCACCGGTCGTCCTCAGCGTCAACGAGCACGAAGGTGGCGGCGCCACTGGTACCGTCTTCAGCTCGCGCATGAGGCCCTGCAGAGAGGCGTACAGACGGCAGCGCGGGGAGTAGAACTCCAACATTGTGGAAGGTTTCCCGCTCGCGAGGGACGTCGCCAGGGCACGCTACTCCGCGTCCCCTCGGTCTGCCTCGATCACTGCGACACTCGTGCGCCTCTGAACCCCCATACTCCTCTGTTGGGATGGCGTGGAGGACCGCAGCAGACTTAAGCCCTGGCGCAGGAGGTTGCTCGTGTCCATGGCGCTCTCGTGGCCCTCGACTATCCGCCTCGCTGTCACTGTCATCCTCCTTGATGGCGTCGTGCTCTTCACGCTCCCTATCAAGAAGGTTCAAGCTTCTTTGATCTCCATCCCACTACCTAAATCAGCCCGCGGGAGAAGACACACACATAGAGATATATAGATAGATTAAAAATAGAATTACGTGCTTCGCGCGTGAGGTATGACGACTGACGATGGAAACTATTTTTCTTTGTCGTTATCCGATCACATACATGGTTATATGTTAGGCGAGGAGTAAGGGGAGAGAAATAGACCACATGCTTCAGTTTCATCTAGGCGCTCGTGACACGCGGTGATGAAAACTCATGCTTTAAAGGACTAGAGATTATTTGATCATTTCTTGAAGTGGTTCTTGTTAGTGAACATGTATTGTTTCAAAACATTTGGTCGAATCTTTGTTGAAATCAATATAGCTGATAGCTGATATTGCAGAAAATTTAAAGAAAAATGTGTATAGATACGCCATAAAACTCCTCCGAACCTTATGAGAAATAAGAAGAAAAATAACCATGACATATTATTGTGTGATTTAAAAAACACTACGGGAAAATAAATGTGAGGAAACCCTCTAAAAAGCTATAGGAAAAAATGGAGACGTGGTATAAAATATTAATTTTAGATGTAAGAAGTCACTCTAGTTTGTAGCCGTCAGTCTAACAGAGCTATCACAGATGTTAAGATATAAAGATGTTTTTGAAGTAACTCTAGTTTGTAGCTGTTAGTGCTATTGGACCCAAACAGACCCTAAACACCACATTAATAAATTTGCATATTTCCTTAGCAACATGAATTTGGTTTTTTGTAAGCATATAAATAGAAAACCAGGATTAACATGGCACAGCTGGCATTCTGAACAGTTGGCCCAATATTTCAAGAACGTGAATGAGATAAACCCTACATACTGTTATAATGCTGATGTTGATTATTACAGACAATTCTTGGCTCCATTCCAATGTTGAAAGGATTTCTGAACCGCAAGAAATGTGACAAAATTATTTGACGGTCTCAAACCGTGTTAAACACCCCAAAGAAGTTCGAGGTGCTGCCAGTTAACCTCTTAAAGCTAAAGCTCCTCTCATATGTGACAAAAAATATTAGGATGACAAAACAATCAGAAGGAAGAATCACATCCGTTTCTCAGATGTGATCACAGACTGCGTTTGTAAACTCTGATGTCGATGCCTTTCCACCAAGATCAGCAGTCCTGTACTTCCCCTCGGCGATGGTCTGGAGGATGGCGTTGTGGATCCGGTCTGCTTTGTCGTTGAATTGCATGTGGCGCAACAACATGACAGCACTCAGCATAAGAGCAGTCGGGTTCGCGAGGTTCTAGAAACAATCAACACATACAGACCGGGTAAATATATAGTAACTGTAATATCAATACATCGAGATGTTAACAACATGAACATGCCAGACAACTTTTAGGTTCAAAACTAAGCTGTTATTTATCTAAATAACCATCAGATAATTATATATTATATATGAAAGACATTAGCTGATGAACTGCCTTGGAAAAGAAACACAAAATTCCCTTACATATCATGAGAAACCACAAATAAAACACAACAAATTATGGTAGAAAGCAGAAATTGTTCCAAGACCTCACCTTGCCAGCAATATCAGGAGCAGAACCATGAACAGCTTCTGCCAGACAAATGCCACCTTCACCAATATTGCAACTGGGAAAATAAACAAACAAATGTGAGCTTTTGATGTATCAATACCCAAGGAAATTTCATTAAACAAAGCAAGTTTACCTGGGTGTTAGGCCCAAGCCCCCGATCAAACCAGCACATAGATCACTAATAATGTCACCATAGAGATTTGGCATCACTAATACGTCAAAAAGACCAGGATTCTTCACAAGCTGAAGGCAGATGCAGTTCATAAACAACAGTATCAGAAAAGCTGATAATATTAAGAAAAATAACTATCAAGAGCCTATCAACAATTGACAGAGAAACGGATACTTTCAACTGACAGAACATACCGTCATACAGCAATTGTCAATGATGACCTCCTCGTATTGAATTTCAGGGTACTTTTCAGCCACCTCGCGGCAACACTACAAGTACAATAAAAAATCAAGAAAGCATAAGTTCTCAAAGAAATAAAACGAAAGGCATCCATGATTAAAAATAAGGAAACAATGGTAGCCCACAGACCTTGAGGAAAAGACCATCTGTCTTCCTCATAATATTGGCTTTGTGGATCGCAGAGACTCTTTCCCGGCCATTGGCCTTGGCATAATGGAAAGCATACTCTGCCACTCTCAAACTTGCTTGGCGTGTAATAATTTTCAAACTTTCCACAACACCTCTCACAACCTGAAGTGGAATTAGGACAAGGTGAAAAAGAATCATGGTGACGATAATTGAAGCAACATCTCTTTAAGAATGCTTACCTGATGCTCAAGACCACTATATTCTCCTTCAGTATTTTCACGAATTGTTACAAGGTTAACATCATCGTATCTGGTCTTGTAACCTGGGAGGCTGTTGCAAGGTCTGACATTGGCATAGAGCCCAAGTTCTTTCCTTAATGTAAGATTCAAAGATCGATGGCCCTTTCCAATAGGTGTAGCCATAGGTCCTTTCAAGCCAACTTTGTTTCTACGCACTGACTCCAGGCTTTCCCAAGTCAAAAAACTCTCTGTTCTGGGATCAACTTCTGTACCGACATAGTGTTCTTCCCATTCAATTGGTACCCCTGCAACATTGAATACCTGAAATCACAAAACAAAAATATTAAGACATTATAGAAACAAGCAACCTTCTCAGATATCATGCATCAATGAACTTCATACACTAGTTAACAACAGTAGCAAGGCCATTATCACTGCATTTTTTTTTGCTGAAAGCTGCAGTTTCACAATTGAAGTAATCAGCTTCCATTTTGTGACCATGTTTGGAAAAGATTTGCATATCATGGACAAAGATGCATGTCCATGCAAAACTTGTTAGAAAATTCAGGCATGCAAACCAGAAAGAACAATTGTTGTTGCAATGTGGTCACTAATGGATACCAGTTGATAGAGATAGAAGCATTCAGCAACTCTTGAATTGTTCAACCATAAAGAAAGGTATCATCATATAAGGCTAAGGAGTTAAATCATATTATATAAAGTAAATAACCAAGCTACTAGATTCATAAAAAAATAACCTAGCTACTCATTGTCAGGAAACATCCGATAACATTTCCTCAATCCAAGAGCAAGGGGACAAACTCTCAGCACAGTTTATAACAAGATATAAATTAAACTTACAAATGCTTTGTAACGTAGTGTCCACATTAGGGCATCAAAGATTATAAATATGCCATAGAGTCCAACAGCTCCATTAGCAGAAGAAAATGGAGTGGCATCATTCAAGTACTCTCTTTGAACACCCATTCAAACTATTTCCAGAAAGAAAATACATGTGTTGCTAACACAAGTGTGTGCCTGCAGCTTGCGCACTCATCTGGGACATTGCATCAGATGAGATTTGTGTTTTGTTGAATACTGTGTGCCTCACAGTAAAATATGGCTTAGAATAAGAAAAAAGAGGACATGAGGTTGTTAGGTCTAAATGAAATTCAATACTGTTAGTGGAGTGGTCCTGAACTGAAGGTGTAGTGGGGCATTTTAAGACTGTTTACTGTTTAGTTTATAATCAATGTGAACTGAAGGACTGTAAAAGGCAAGAGGTGAGCAACAAGTGAACAGAGACTATCATCATGGAGATAACAAAGCTCACTGTTCTTAGGTCCAGCCCCTTAGGCCTGACCATTCCTAGTACTTTGTACATGAGGTGTCCTATCTATTGCAGATTACTTATTCACTACCCACCCTGCTAACCTTCTATGGTCATCTATTAATTTAATAATAACTACAAAGTAAAATATGCCAAGGAATCCATATACAAAGTAAAACAGTACTTAAAAGTATTCAGCAATAACAGCTTTATCTGTGTATAAATCAGAGGAAATGATTTATATGTCAACTGAAAATATAGTCCCAGATAAAATAACAATTCCCTAGCTAAATCAATAACCAAAATAGGAGCCAAATTTGATGGATCAATTCTATTCCAATCTGCAGGGTGTCAGCAAAGACAGATTGCTCTGTCAATCTTGAAGCTGTGGAGTTCCGACCTTTGATTTGGCTGCTCTGGACTTGCCTTTCTTGGAGAAAGAAGTGTGGGAAACAGTTAAACTGCTGCCTTCAGATATGGTTCCGGGTCCTGATGGTTTCACAGGAGGATTTTATAAGGCCTGCTGATCTATAATTAAAGTGGATTTAATGGCAGCAGTTTCAGCAGTTTAGAGCAGGAGATTTGCGCAGTTCGATAGGTTGAACACAGCATACATCACATTGATCCCAAAGAAAGAGGGGGGTGATCAAGCAAAAGACTTCAGAACCATTAGCCTGGTGCATAGCTTCGCAAAATTGATCACCAAGCTGCTAGCTAATCGCCTAGCTGAGGTTAAATGAGATGATTTCACCCATTCAAAGTGCTTTTATAAAAGGCTGTTTTATTCAGGATAATAACTACATGTTAGTTCAGCAAACTGCAAGGTTCCTTCACCGACGGAGACAGGCCCATTTGCTTCTTAAATTGGATATCACAAAAGCCTTTGATTTTGTCTCTTGGCCTTTTCTCATAGAGGTATTGCAAAGGATGGGATTTGGACAGATTTGAAGGGATATTCTGTGTGGGGTGGGCTGCTTGCAACCTCTTCCACTCAAGTGATGCTAGATGGGTTTCCGGGCAAACATATTGTTCATCGTCAAAGACTACCACAGGGTGACCCCCTATCACCGATGCTCTTTATTCTAGTCATGGATGTGCTTGGGAGAATGGTCACTGCAGCTGA
The DNA here is from genome assembly GCA_029449295.1 of Zea luxurians. Lineage (NCBI taxonomy): Eukaryota > Viridiplantae > Streptophyta > Magnoliopsida > Poales > Poaceae > Zea > Zea luxurians. Next base: position 5,284,801 of record JAOPSE010000090.1, read on the forward strand.
AGAGGCGGGACTTCTTCAATCCTTTGCCACAAGATCTGTACATCACCGAGTCTATATGTATGCTGATGTAGTCCTCTTCTTGCGACCAGCTGCCGAAGATATAGCAACCATAGTGGATATTTTTCACCTATTCGGCGTGGCTTCCGGGCTGCATAATAATGTCCAGAAGTCTAATGAATATCTCATTCGTTGTGACGAGAGTGACATTGCAGTTGTGCAAGGTTTGCTGCTGTGTGGAATTTTGTCCTTCCCTTGTCAATATCTTGGACTTCCATTAACGCTGCAGAAGATAACCAAGGAACAGGCGCAACCAATTATTGACAAGTTTGCAAATCAGCTTCCTTGATGGAAGGCAGACTTGATGACAAGGGCTGGGCGAACAGTTCAAGTGCGGTTTGTGCTTACTGGGATGCTCATCTATTTAGCAATGGCAATTGATCTCCCAACTTATATCACAAAAGCAATCGATAAAATCAGAAGAGACTTTCTTTGGAGAGGTCACAAGGAGATAAATGGGGGGCATTGCCTTGTTTCTTGGAGCAAAGTTTGTTGACCTCTTGATTTGGATGGTCTTGGTATTTCAAGCATTAAGGAGCTGAATTGGGCGCTGCGGATGCGTTGGTTATGGCTGCAAAAAACGGAGCCTAATCGACCTTGGTCATCCTTGACTATCCAAGTTCCTGACAAGGTTCAGGCCTTTTCAGTATGGTGATGCAAACGGAAGTTGGAAACGGTGCTAATACTCTTTTTTGGAAGGATCGATGGATTCAAGGACAAAGGGTGGCTGATATTGCGCCAAGACTTCTTCAAGTTGTTCCGAGAAGAAGAATCAATACAAGGACAGTGCAAAGGGTGGCTGATATTGCGCCAAGACTTCTTCAAGTTGTTCCGAAAAGAAGAATCAATACAAGGACAGTGCAAGATGCTCTAATTGGAAGAGCATTGATGTCGGATATTCGAGGGGCCCAATCTGTGGGGGCAATTGTTGATTATCTTCACATCTGGAACTTATTGTTAACTGCTGAATTAAGGCAGAATGTTGAAGATAAGCACATTTTTAGGCTGGCTGCCAATGGAAAATATTCAGCGAAATCTGCCTACGAGGGGTTTTTCATTGGCTCGGGTCCTTTTGAACCGTATAAGAGGATATGAAAAACCTGGGCGCCACCTAAATGTCGGTTTTTTCTGTGGTTAGTTGCTCATAAAAGGTGTTGGACAGCTGATCGTCTTGCAAAAAGAGGATTGGATCGCCCTAATAGCTGCCCTCTTTGTGAACAAGAAAGTGAAACAATAGACCATCTACTGATCTCTTGTGTTTTCTCAAGGGAGTGCTGGTTCCTTTTGTTGAGACAATTCGGACTGCATACTCTATCCCCTTGATAGCTTCCTAGACTGGTGGAGGACAATAAGTGAAATGACAACTGGACAAATGAAGATGGGGATTAACTCCCTTGTTTTGCTTGGTGCTTGGACCTTATGGAAGCACCGTAATCAGTGTGTCTTCGAGGGCGGCAATCCGAGTATTGCTGCTGTTCTGGAGCAGGTTGGAGAAGAGCGAAGGTTGTGGGAGATGGCAGGGGCTAAGGGGCTTATTTTCCTAGCAGCTAATCTTCCTCACGGCTAATTTCTGTTTTTTTCCTAAGGCAGTTCAAGGGTTGTTTCCTGTTTTGAGGAGGTTTAAACCTCAGTGTCAGGGATTGTAAGGGCTTCAACTCATCTTTTTTTTCTTCTTCTTAAATATAATGATATGCAGTTCTCCTGCGCATTCGAGAAAAAAAAACAAGAAGATATATTTTATATATGTCAATATGTGTTTATATGTTACTCCTGATGCTTTTTGTATACATAATTTTTCTATGCCTTGACCCTCAAATGCGATTTGAGGACCTGGTGCCTCATATCACATTGACCTTCAACTGCATTGGATGCAATAGGGTTGGTACAGTCAACGCAATAATAGACTGCCTAGATTACAGTAGTCACTGCATGTATACTTGATATAATGCATTTAAGAATTGGTTAAGGTGTAGATCACAAAAAAAAGTAAGAGAGCCATAAATAACTGGTAAGAACATACTCTGAAAACCACAAATGGCTATTGAAAGGGAATTAGGCTTACACCTAGTCCCTAAATAATTTTGGTGGTTGAATTGCCCAACACAAATATTGGACTAACTAGTTTGCTCTAGTGTATAAGTTATACAGGTGCAAAAGGTTCACACCCAGCCAATAAAAAGAACAAGTTTTGGATTCAACAAAGGAGCAAAGAGGCAACCGAAGGCACCTCTGGTCTGGAGGCACCGGACTGTCCGGTGTACACCGGACAGTGTCCGGTGCACCAGAGGACTCCAACTCGAATTCGCCACCTTCGGGAATTTCTCAGGCCGCTTCGCTATAATTCACCGGACTGTCCGGTGTACACCGGACAGTGTCCGGTGCTCCAAGGAAGCGCGGCCTCCGCAACTCGCCAGCCTCGGGATCGCGCAGCAGCCGCTCCGCTATAATTCACCGGACATGTCCGGTGTGCACCGGACTGTCCGGTGTAACCACGGAGCAACGGCTATTTCGGCGCCAACGGCTACCTGCGGCGCATTTAATGCGCGCTCTGCGCGCGCAGAAGTCAGGCGCGCCCATACTGGCGCACCGGACAATGAACAGGTGCACCGGACATCCAGGCGGGCCCAGAAGTCAGAAGCTCCAACGGCCAGAATCCAACGGCATTGATGACGTGGCGGGGGCACCGGACATGTCCGGTGTGCACCGGACTGTCCGGTGTGCCATCGACAGACAGCCTCCACCAACGGTCAAGTTTGGTGGTTGGGGCTATAAATACCCCAACCACCCCACCATTCATTGCATCCAAGTTTTCCAACTTCCAACCACTATACAAGAGCTATCATTCATTGCAAAGCACACCAAAAGAGATCAAATCCTCTCCCAACTCCACACAAAGCCCTAGTGACTAGAGAGAGTGATTTGTAGTGTTCATTTGAGCTCTTGCGCTTGGATCGCATCTTTTTCTTTGGCATTCTTTCTTGAGATCAAACACTCACTTGTAATTGAGGCAAGAGACACCAATTGTGTGGTGGTCCTTGCGGGAAGTTTGATTCCCAAGTGATTTGAGAAAGAGAAGCTCACTCGGTCCGAGGGACCGTTTGAGCGAGGGAATGGTTGAAAGAGACCCGGCCTTTGTGGCCTCCTCAACGGGGAGTAGGTTTGAGAGAACCGAACCTCGGTAAAACAAATCCGCGTGTCTCACTTCTTTATTCGCTTGCGATTTGTTTTGCGCCCTCTCTCGCGGACTCTATTATATTTCTAACGCTAACCCGACTTGTAGTTGTGATTATTTTTGATATTTTCAGTTTCGCCCTATTCACCCCCCCCCTCTAGGCGACTTTCAATTGGTATCAGAGCCCGGTGCTTCATTAGAGCCTAACCGCTCGAAGTGATGTCGGGAGATCACACCAAGAGGGAGATGGAGACCGGCGACAAGCCCACTACAAGCCAAGGGAGCACTTCATCGGAAGAGTCCCGCACCAAGAGGAGGGAGAAGAAGAAGGACTCCTCCAAACGGAAGGAGAAAAGATCTTCCTCTTCTCACCACAAAGAGAAGAAGGAAAAATCTTCTTCTCACAAGTCGCATCGGAAAGGCGACAAGCACAAGAGGATGAGGAAGGTGGTCTACTACGAAACCGACACTTCATCAACATCCACCTCCGACTCCGATGCACCGTCCGTAACTTCTAAGCGCCAAGAGCGCAAGAAGTTTAGTAAGATCCCCTTACACTATCCCCGTACATCTAAACATACTCCATTACTTTCCGTTCCATTAGGCAAACCGCCAACTTTTGATGGCGAAGATTATGCTAGGTGGAGTGATTTAATGAAATTTCATCTAACCTCACTCCACAAAAGTATATGGAATGTTGTTGAGTTTGGAGCACAGGTACCATCAATAGGGGATGAGGATTATGATACGGACGAAGTAGCCCAAATCGAGCACTTCAACTCCCAAGCCACAACCATTCTCCTCGCCTCTCTAAGCAAGGAGGAATACAACAAAGTGCAAGGGTTGAAGAATGCAAAGGAGATTTGGGATCTACTCAAGACGGCGCACGAGGGTGATGAACTCACCAAGATCACCAAGCGGGAAACGATCGAGGGGGAGCTCGGTCGCTTCCGTCTTCGCCAAGGGGAGGAGCCACAAGACATGTACAATCGGCTCAAGACCTTGGTGAACCAAGTGCGCAACCTCGGGAGCAAAAAATGGGATGACCACGAGGTGGTTAAGGTTATTTTAAGAGCTCTTATTTTCCTTAACCCCACTCAAGTCCAATTAATTCGTGGTAATCCTAGATATCCACTAATGACCCCCGAGGAAGTTATCGGTAATTTTGTGAGCTTTGAATGCATGATTAAGGGCTCAAAGAAGATCAACGAGCTTGACGAACCTTCCACATCCGAGGCGCAACCGGTGGCCTTCAAGGCAACGGAGGAGAAGAAGGAAGAGTCTACACCAAGTAGACAACCAATTGACGCCTCCAAGCTCGACAATGAGGAGATGGCCTTAATCACCAAAAGCTTTCGGCAAATCCTCAAGCAACGGAAGGGGAAGGATTACAAATCCCGTTCCAAGAAGGTTTGCTACAAGTGTGGTAAGCCCGGTCATTTTATTGCAAAATGTCCTATGTCTAGTGACAGTGACAGGGGCGACGACAAGAAGGGAAAGAGGAGAGAAAAGAAGTACTACAAGAAGAAGGGCGGCGATGCCCATGTTTGCCGGGAGTGGAACTCCGACGAGAGCTCCACCGACTCCTCCTCCGACGACGAGGACGCCGCCAACATCGCCGTCACCAAAGGCCTTCTCTTCCCCAACGTCGGCCACAAGTGTCTCATGGCCAAGGACGGCAAAAGGAAGAAGGTTAAATCTAACTCCTCCACTAAATATGAATCTTCTAGTGATGATAATGCTAGTGGTGAGGAAGATAATTTGCGTATCCTTTTTGCCAATCTTAACATGGAACAAAAAGAAAAATTAAATGAGCTAATTAGTGCCATCCATGAAAAGGATGATCTCTTGGACTCCCAAGAGGACTTCCTAATCAAGGAAAACAAGAAACATGTTAAGGTTAAAAATGCTTATGCTCTAGAGATAGAAAAATGTAACAAATTATCTAGTGAGCTAAGCACTTGCCATGACACTATTGCCAACCTTAGAAATGAAAATGCTAATTTAATTGCTAAGGTTGATTCTCATGTTTGTGTTGATTCAATTCCCAATCTTAGAAATAATGATGATGATTTGCTTGCTAAGATTAAGGAATTGAATGAGACTCTTGCTAGCCTTAAGATTGAGAATGAAAAATTGCTTGCTAAGGCTAAGGATTTTGATGTTTGCAAAGCTACTATTTCCGACCTTAGAACTAAAAATGATTTGTTACATGCTAAGGTTATTGAATTAAAATCTTGCAAACCATCTACATCTAATGTTGAGCATGTTTCTATTTGTACTAGATGTAGAGATGTTGATATCAATGCTATTCATGATCACATGACTTTAATTAAACAACAAAATGATCATATAGCCTTATTAGATGCCAAAATTGCCGAGCATAACTTGGAAAATGAAAAGTTTAAATTTGCTAGAAGTATGCTCTATAATGGGAGACGCCCTGGCATCAAGGATGGCATTGGCTTCCAAAGGGGAGACAATGTCAAATTTAATGCCCCTCTAAAGAATTTATCTAACTTTGTCAAGGGCAAGGCTCCCATGCCTCAGGATAACGAGGGTTACATTTTGTACCCTGCCGGCTATCCCGAGAGCAAAATTAGGAGAACTCATTCTAGGAAGTCTCACTCTGGCCCTAATCATGCTTTTATGTATAAGGGTGAGACATCTAGTTCTAGGCAACCAACCCGTGCCAAGTTGCCTAGAAAGAGAACTCCTAATGCATCAAATGATCATGCTATTTCATTTAAAACTTTTGATGCTTCTTATGTGCTTACTAGCAAATCCGGCAAGGTAGTTGTCAAGATTGTTGGGGGCAAACACAAGGGATCAAAGACTTGTGTTTGGGTACCCAAAGTTCTTATTTCTAATGCCAAAGGACCCAAAACCGTTTGGGTACCTAAAGTCAAGAACTAAAATTGTTTTGTAGGTTTATGCATCCGGGGGCTCAAGTTGGATACTCGACAGCGGGTGCACAAACCACATGACAGGGGAGAAAAAGATGTTCTCCTCATATGAGAAAAACCAAGATCCCCAACGAGCTATCACATTCGGGGATGGAAATCAAGGTTTGGTCAAAGGATTGGGTAAAATTGCTATATCACCTGACCATACTATTTTCAATGTTTTTCTTGTAGATTCTTTAGATTACAATTTGCTTTCCGTATCCCAATTATGTCAAATGGGCTACAACTGTCTATTTACTGATATAGGTGTCACTGTCTTTAGAAGAAGTGATGATTCAATAGCATTTAAGGGAGTGTTAGAGGGTCAGCTATACTTGGTAGATTTTGATAGAGCTGAACTCGACACTTGCTTAATTGCTAAGACTAACTTGGGTTGGCTCTGGCACCGCCGACTAGCTCATGTTGGAATGAAGAATCTTCACAAGCTTCTAAAGGGAGAACACATTTTAGGACTAACCAATGTTCATTTTGAGAAAGACAGGATTTGTAGCGCATGCCAAGCCGAGAAGCAAGTTGGCACTCATCATCCACACAAGAACATCATGACTAGTGACAGGCCACTGGAGCTCCTACACATGGACCTATTCGGCCCGATCGCTTATATAAGCATCGGCGGGAGTAAGTACTGTCTAGTTATTGTGGATGATTATTCTCGCTTCACTTGGGTGTTCTTTTTGCAGAACAAATCTCATACCCAAGAGACCTTAAAAGGATTCTTGAGACGGGCTCAAAATGAGTTCGGCTTAAGGATCAAGAAAATTAGAAGCGACAATGGGACGGAGTTCAAGAACTCTCAAATTGAAGGCTTCCTTGAGGAGGAGGGCATCAAGCATGAGTTCTCTTCTCCCTACACTCCACAACAAAATGGTGTAGTGGAGAGGAAGAATCGCACTCTATTGGACATGGCAAGAACCATGCTTGACGAGTACAAGACACCAGATCGGTTTTGGGCCGAAGCGGTCAACACCGCTTGCTACGCCATCAACCGGTTATATCTTCACCGAATCCTCAAGAAGACATCCTATGAACTCCTAACCGGTAAAAAGCCAAATATTTCATATTTTAGAGTTTTTGGTAGCAAATGTTTTATACTTGTTAAAAGAGGTAGAAAATCTAAATTTGCTCCTAAAACTGTAGAAGGCTTTTTACTAGGATATGACTCAAACACAAGGGCATATAGAGTCTTTAACAAGTCCTCAGGACTTGTTGAAGTTTCTTGTGACGTTGTGTTTGATGAGACTAACGGCTCTCAAGTAGAGCAAGTTGATCTTGATGAGATAGGTGAAGAACAGGCTCCATGCATAGCGCTAAGGAACATGTCCATTGGGGATGTGTGTCCTAAGGAATCCGAAGAGCCTCCACATGCACAAGATCAACCATCCTCCTCCATGCAAGCATCTCCACCAACTCAAATTGAGGATGAGGCTCAAGATGATGAACAAGAAGATCAAGAAGATGAGCCACCTCAAAATGACGGCAACGATCAAGGGGGAGATGAAAATGATAAAGACAAGGAGGATGAACAACCAAGGCCGCCACACCAAGAGTCCACCAAGCAATACAACGAGATCACCCCGTCGACACCATCCTCGGCGACATTCATAAGGGGGTAACTACTCGATCTCGTGTTGCCCATTTTTGTGAACATTACTCTTTTGTTTCCTCTATTGAGCCACACAGGGTAGAGGAAGCACTTCAAGATTCGGATTGGGTGATGGCGATGCAAGAGGAGCTCAACAATTTCACAAGGAATGAGGTATGACATTTAGTTCCACGTCCTAATCAAAATGTTGTAGGAACCAAGTGGGTCTTCCGCAACAAGCAAGACGAGCATGGTGTGGTGACAAGGAACAAAGCTCGACTCGTGGCCAAGGGGTATTCACAAGTCGAAGGTTTGGATTTTGGTGAAACCTATGCACCCGTAGCTAGGCTTGAGTCAATTCGCATATTATTGGTCTATGCTACTTACCATGGCTTCAAGCTTTATCAAATGGACGTGAAGAGTGCCTTCCTCAATGGACCAATCAAGGAGGAGGTCTATGTTGAGCAACCTCCCGGCTTTGAAGACAGTGAGTACCCTAACCATGTCTATAGGCTCTCTAAGGCGCTTTATGGGCTCAAGCAAGCCCCAAGAGCATGGTATGAATGCCTTAGAGATTTCCTTATTGCTAATGGCTTCAAAGTCGGCAAAGCCGATCCTACTTTATTCACCAAAACACTTGATAATGATTTGTTCGTATGTCAAATTTATGTTGATGATATTATATTTGGGTCTACTAACAAATCTACATGTGAAGAATTTAGTAGGATCATGACACAGAAATTCGAGATGTCTATGATGGGGGAGTTGAAGTATTTTCTAGGATTTCAAGTCAAACAACTCCAAGAGGGCACATTCATTTGCCAAACAAAGTATACTCAAGACATTCTAAGCAAGTTTGGAATGAAGGATGCCAAGCCCATCAAGACTCCCATGGGAACAAATGGGCATCTCGACCTCGACATGGGAGGTAAGTCCGTGGATCAAAAGGTATACCGGTCGATGATTGGTTCATTGCTTTATTTATGTGCATCTCGACCGGACATTATGCTTTCCGTATGCATGTGTGCAAGATTTCAAGCCGACCCTAAGGAATCACACCTTACGGCCGTAAAACGAATCTTGAGATATTTGGCTTATACTCCTAAGTTTGGGCTTTGGTACCCTCGGGGATCCACTTTTGATTTGATTGGTTATTCGGATGCCGATTGGGCGGGGTGTAAGATTAATAGGAAGAGCACATCGGGGACTTGCCAGTTCTTGGGAAGATCATTGGTGTCATGGGCTTCAAAGAAGCAAAATTCGGTCGCTCTTTCTACCGCCGAAGCCGAGTATATTGCCGCAGGCCATTGTTGCGCGCAATTGCTTTGGATGAGGCAAACCCTGCGGGACTACAGTTACAAATTAACCAAAGTTCCTCTTCTATGTGATAATGAGAGTGCAATCCGCATGGCGGATAATCCCGTTGAGCATAGCCGCACTAAACACATAGCCATTCGGTATCATTTTCTTCGGGATCACCAACAAAAGGGGGATATCGAGATTTCATACATTAACACTAAAGATCAATTAGCCGATATCTTTACCAAGCCACTTGATGAACAATCTTTTACCAGACTTAGGCATGAGCTTAATATTCTTGATTCTAGGAATTTCTTTTGCTAAAATTGCACACATAGCACACAAGAATACCTTTGATCATGTCTCTTTTATATGCTATGACTAATGTGTTTTCAAGTGTATTCCAAACCAAGTCATAGGTATATTGAAAGGGAATTGGAGTCTTCGGCGAAGACAAAGGCTTCCACTCCGCTCTACTACTCATCCTTCGCCGTCGCTTCGTATCACTCTCCAACGTTGGTATAATCTTCACTCATTTATTTTATGACCAAAGGAGGAGAAAGTACTTCTATGGGCTCTAATATTTCCGTTTTTGGCGATTCATGCCAAAGGGGGAGAAAATATGAGCCCAAAGCAAAAGGACCGCACCACCACCCATTTTAAAATTAATGGTTTTCAATCGGAAAATTTCAAATTGGTATCTCTTTGTGTTCTAAAGGGGGAGCAAGTAGTATTTTCAAAATTGATATCTTAAAACCCTCTTGAACACTAAGAGGAGACTTTATTTGAGGGAGAGTTTTGTTTAGTCAAAGAGAAAGCATTTGGAACAAAGGAAGAAAATTTCAAAACTTGAAAATGCTTTGCAAAATCTCATTCATTTATCTTTGACTCTCTTGCAAAAAGACTTTGAAAAGAATTTACAAAAGAGTTTGCAAAAACAAAACTTTTGGTGCAAATGTGGTCCAATAATGTCAAAAACAAAGAAAACAATCCATGCGCATCATGTAAGCATTCATATTGGCTTAATTCCAAGCAACCTTTGCACTTATGCAAACTAGTTCAATTATGCACTTCTATATTTGCTTTGGTTTGTGTTGGCATCAATCACCAAAAAGGGGGAGATTAAAAGGGAATTAGGCTTACACCTAGTCCCTAAATAATTTTGGTGGTTGAATTGTCCAACACAAATATTGGACTAACTAGTTTGCTCTAGTGTATAAGTTATACAGGTGCAAAAGGTTCACACCCAGCCAATAAAAAGAACAAGTTTTGGATTCAACAAAGGAGCAAAGAGGCAACCGAAGGCACCTCTGGTCTGGAGGCACCGAACTGTCCGGTGTACACCGGACAGTGTCCGGTGCGCCACCGGACAGTGTCCGGTGCACCAGAGGACTCCAACTCGAACTCGCCACCTTCGGGAATTTCTCAGGCCGCTTCGCTATAATTCACCGGACTGTCCGGTGTACACCGGACAGTGTCCGGTGCTCCAAGGAAGCGCGGCCTCCGCAACTCGCCAGCCTCGGGATCGCGCAGCAGCCGCTCCGCTATAATTCACCGGACATGTCCGGTGTGCACCGGACTGTCCGGTGTAACCACGGAGCAACGGCTATTTCGGCGCCAACGGCTACCTGCGGCGCATTTAATGCGCGCTCTGCGCGCGCAGAAGTCAGGCGCGCCCATACTGGCGCACCGGACAATGAACAGGTGCACCGGACATCCAGGCGGGCCCAGAAGTCAGAAGCTCCAACGGCCAGAATCCAACGGCATTGATGACGTGGCGGGGGCACCGGACATGTCCGGTGTGCACCGGACTGTCCGGTGTGCCATCGACAGACAGCCTCCACCAACGGTCAAGTTTGGTGGTTGGGGCTATAAATACCCCAACCACCCCACCATTCATTGCATCCAAGTTTTCCAACTTCCAACCACTATACAAGAGCTATCATTCATTGCAAAGCACACCAAAAGAGATCAAATCCTCTCCCAACTCCACACAAAGCCCTAGTGACTAGAGAGAGTGATTTGTAGTGTTCATTTGAGCTCTTGCGCTTGGATCGCATCTTTTTCTTTGGCATTCTTTCTTGAGATCAAACACTCACTTGTAATTGAGGCAAGAGACACCAATTGTGTGGTGGTCCTTGCGGGAAGTTTGATTCCCAAGTGATTTGAGAAAGAGAAGCTCACTCGGTCCGAGGGACCGTTTGAGAGAGGGAATGGTTGAAAGAGACCCGGCCTTTGTGGCCTCCTCAACGGGGAGTAGGTTTGAGAGAACCGAACCTCGGTAAAACAAATCCGCGTGTCTCACTTCTTTATTCGCTTGCGATTTGTTTTGCGCCCTCTCTCGCGGACTCTATTATATTTCTAACGCTAACCCGACTTGTAGTTGTGATTATTTTTGATATTTTCAGTTTCGCCCTATTAACCCCCCCTCTAGGCGACTTTCAGCTATCCCGCTTCAAGAGGAATACCAAACCAGAAAATAATAAAAAATTAGAAATATACACAAGTGACATAAATAACATTTTTTTGGAAGAAGGCAGCATGTCTCAACAGGCTCCTCTGACAATATGACTGCTTTCAGTCAGCTTGTTCGCTGCGGCTTGCTGCGGCTGCGGCTGCGGCTGCGGCTTCTACAGTATTTTTCTCTCTATGGATTGCAGCTGCAGCAGTCCAAACAGCTGCAACAGTGCCGGCTTGCAGCCAGCCGAACAGGGCCAGTAACAGCATCCCCACGTGGTGACCCAAACTGTTATATGCTAGTGTCTGATCAATCTCTCAAATATAAGCTTTGCTTAACCACGGCACATATGCTGGAGTTTGTACTTAAGTTATAGATACCATATTGTGGACTGCAATATGATTTCTCTTTCTCACACCAGTATGACACCAATTAGAATCAATTTAAAACCATAGCAAATGCTAGCTCTTGAACAGCATGCGCAGTGAAAAGTAAATATTAACCTATCTTGTTATGGGAATGAGAGAAATAAGCATTTGGTTTGTTAATGATCGCTATTATAGTATCACACTCACACTTATCTTATTAACTCAAGTAGTCAAGTTCGTTACTACATGTAAAAGTGTTTTCACTCTTTTGCACATAGGTCAGACAAAAAAGTGAAACAAAGATCTTTCATCAAAAACAGTACGTCATCCTGAATGCAATGGACAATATGTTATACAAGCTTAGCTTCAAACATAGTTTCAGTTTGTCCATCGAGCAAATGAAATTTATGATTTTTACATGTAGACAATCCATATAATTGTACGAAGGAACCAGACGGAAACTAAATTCTGTACCTGCTTGACAGACTCAGCGATCTCTGGCCCGATGCCATCGCCGGGAAAGAGCGTGGCACGAATGGTCTCCCCGGACTCCGTTGAAAACGGCGCCACGGCCGGTGCCAAATCCCTGCCGATTATCCGCGGCAGGACGCTCCCCTGCAGCAGCCTCCGGAGCGCCATGCCTGCCCCTCACAGCCCTGCGACAGCAAGCAGACCTGATCGTCGCGGGACGGAAAGACGCCTGCATGGTGCCTAACAACTCAAACTATACACGAAACCACCCGTCCCCACGAGCGGGATTTGATCCGAGTAAACCTTCTAGATTCGAGCGGAATTCAATCGGAGGCGATCATAAAAAGGCAGGGAGCGGTGGGTAGCAAGATCGGAGGAGGAAATGTACCGGACAACGAAGATTCACAAGGGTTCGCAGCGGCAGCGGCGGTCGTCTGCGGCGGCGAGGAGGTCGGACGAGGGGGGAGACAATGGTAAAGGGTGATGCGGAGGAGAGAAGGGTGGTGGTGGAAGGAAGACTTCTTCCGGGCATTCTCCGATATTTCTGGCCGTCGATATGGATCGGGCGGCTGGTGTTCCGTGGGCCCTCGCTCCGTCGATGGTAATGCTTGTTTGTTGCGCAAGCAGAAGAGAATATTTTGTTTTCTTTTTTCCAGAGATAGAAGAGAAGATTCTTTCAGAGTTGGCCTTGAGCCCAATTTATATTTTCAAAAAAAAAATACTTGATCTTCAGAGACCGCAAAACCAGGTTTTTCTAATGCGAAGTTCATTGTCGTTTTGCCTTTGAAGAGCTTCTTTTACTAATCTCAAGGATTTGGATTAAAAAAACGCATATAGGGCCCGTCTGGTTATTTCACATATTTGAATCTGCCTATTTCAATCAATTCATATGAAATCTCTCTTTGCAAGCAAATAAAAGTGCCTATTTCAATCAATTCATATTTGAAATCTTTTTTCTTTCTTTTTTTATGAAGGTTATGTCTGATTCTCTCCTTTCTAAACATATGCGTTTCTAACCTGTTGTAAGTTAAACGGTCCTGCATTAGGTCAACTTTATTTAGGACACGTTCCAGGAGCTAAAATAACAGTAGCGAATCTAGCCGATAATATGATCGGGTCATCAAGAGCAGCTTTGCTATATCATATAAATTTGTATGAACTTTAACAGTATTTTACTAAAGGATTTATAAAATTTATCGGGGTCGGCTGACCCCGATAAACCCCCTAGATTCGCCCCTGTAAAATAAACTTTAGCCCTTAGGATACTTTTTATTATTTTAGTCACTTTTTTCTTGAGCTCCTGCATGGGCATCAATAAATTTATCATCACGAAATACAGTGTGAGAAACCGTCCAAGTTATCAAGATTAAACTCGATTACCGGCCGCTTGCTAACACGGCTTGAGCAAAATAATCTCGTTCCTCTCTAATATTGGATATCATCTTGTATAAACACACAGAACATGTATCCCTTGTACAATTAAGATTTCATTTGGTATAACTCAGGTTTATTAGTAAAGCTTTTTTATTAGATTTTAGTTTGATGATCAGCTTTTTTATGAAACTGAGCTATTTTCGTAACCTTGTTTAGTTAAACAGCTTTACATGAAACACCAAACGAATGAAATGATTATAGCTTGTCCGCTTGACTTTAATCTATAGGGCCTTCTATTGTTTGTCTCTACTGCAATAGTTCAAACATTCTTTTCTTTTTCTTTTCTTCTATTTTTCCTTATCTCGTTTCCACATGGAGAGAGGTTTTTTCTCCACTCGCGGTGTTTGGTTAGTTTAGTATGCCAATTATAAGTATATAAATATAGTATAATTATAAAAATAATTATATAGATGAAGACTAAACATGAGATAAATTTATTAAACCTAAATAATTCATAATTAGCAAATGTTTATTATAGTATTACATGAGCAAATTATGGACTAATTAGTATTATACCCTGTTTGTATCATTGGAATTGAATTCCATTCTAATAATAGTAATTTAGGCATATATCAATTAAACTAATTTGGTTTTGTGCAAAATATATTTGTATACACTTATTAACAAAATATCGGAGATATTTATGTGCTATATTTTTACTATAGAGAAGTGAGTCGAAGAGCATACTATAAGTTACAGAGTAGAAACAAATTCTACTAATACATAAAATCATTTCTCATCCTCCACCCCATGAATTTGAGATAGACTTATATTTGAACTTTGGAAAGTGCTGGAATGTCAAATTTCAAGCTAAATATGTTACTTAATTAAGTGAATTACAATTAATCTAAAATGAAGGGATACAAACGTCCTGTAATAGACTTGCCTTACTATTCTTATCTATGTAATTAATTTTATAATTAGACTATATTTAATACTTTTAACAATATTAAACATCCGATGTGAAAATAATTAAAATTAAGTTAGGTGGATCCAAACTAGCCCTCGGTTCTTCCCTTAGCATTCGTTAGGGGCTAGGCATTTGGGTTTTTAAACTTCCATTCAGGTTATTACCCAAATATACTCCCTCCAAGAGTAAATACCAGAGATCAAAGTTATATTCATCATCATTAACCATCATCATATAAGAGTATCTAAAGTTCTTCTAATCAAAGAGGTTCTCAAGGCTGCTCTTAACCGTGAGTACGACTGATATACCAGTTTCTAACACTCTGCAGAGGTGAGCACGGCTGATAAACCAGGGACGGCGGATTGATTCTTACAAAGCCGAGGGTTTCTTTATCAATTTTACCGCGCGAAGGGGTATCGAGCTCTCTCGACCATCGGATCTCAAATCAACGACCAAGAACAGATCCCGCGGGGGAGCGCGCAGGCGCGGATGCGCAACTGACTAGTGGGCTAGGGCGGTCAATGACCAAGGGATAACGAGGCTGATAGGCTGGGCCCAGCGACAGGGGCGCGGGTGAGGGGTAAATCCGAGCGGGCGGATCTCAGGCGGGTGGTCGGGATTAGGTTTGGTCTGATTAGATCTGGGCCATCCGATCTCAGACGGACGCCTGGGATCTAACAGCCAGCTCGGGCCAGGTCTCCTGGCCACCAGCGGTGGCACCGCTCGCGTCCACGGCGGAGGCCCGTCGGAGACGAGGGCGCGAGCGTGCTAGGGCCCGCTGGGACGCTGGGAAGGGCTCAGGGAGGTTCGGGGGAACACCGCGAACATGGTCATGGGCCTAGCGACGCCGCAGAGGCGCCGAAGGACAACCGTCCATGGCGGGATGGCTCGGTGGCGACGCAACTACCTTCCGACGAGCAATCACGCCCAGCCGAGAGCAGAGAAAGGATAAATTGGGGGCGGGAAAGGTTGGTTACTGAAAGAGAAATGGGCTTAATCATTTCCTATAATCGATTTTGGTGGTTGACGTCCATCACAAACCATGTGGACTAACTAGTTTGCCTAGATGTCATTTATCTCAGGTGTATAAGGTTCAACACAAACCAAGAAAGAAATTCAGTTGGGGACTCAAATGAATTTGGAGCAAAGGACTTGAGAGTGTGCTACAAATGGCGCACCAGATAGTGTCCGGTGCACCAGGTCGAGCTCCACTCGAACAGGCCACTCTCGGGTTTCTCTAGGGCACGCTCCGCTATAATTCACCGGACTGCCTGGTGTGTACCGGACATGTCCGGTGAGCCAATGGAGCAACGGTAACCTGGTGCCAACGGTCGGCTGCAAAGTGAACAGTGTGTGTAAGAACTCAGAGCAGAGAAGTCAGAGCACACCGGACATGTCCGGTGTGGCACCGGGGTGTAGCTATAGGACAAGGGCTCCAACGGTCAAGTCGCTCCAAACCCCAACAGGTGTGCTGACGTGGCACGCACTGGTTGTAGGATCTAGGACACCGACTAGAGGGGGTGAATAGACGGTTTTGACTAAAATAAAAAACACTAGAGAAATTTAATCAATATGACAAGAGGTATAAATTCTCTAGTGACAACAAGTAAGCAAACTATGAGAAACAACTATGGTAATTGTATACAAGAGAGACAATATGCGAAATACTAATTACTTGCACGGTAATAAGTAATGCGAGAAGAGAAAGACACTGGATTTTATCCCGTGGTATCGGTGATTTGCCGATCACCCCTAATCCACGTTGAGGTGGACTTCAAGCTCTCACTTGCTCCTCTATCAAGACGCGGCTTGATCTTTGAGCCAAGTGGACAAGAAATCACTCAATACCTCGTTTCCACTAGCGTCGCCTTTACCGCTCCGGTGAGGTAGGCGCGAACCCCTCACAATCGATACCACGGCTCCTCCACAATCTTCTTGGAGAGCTCGATGGAGACAACACCTGAGTAACAAGTCGATGACGCTTGCCCGATGTACCACCTAGTGCCTCAAGAATCACCAATGGATGCAAATGCACTAGGAACTCTCAATCTCAAGCAAGGAGTGTGAGAGAATGAGTGGGAAGATCACAAATAAGCTCAATGTGTGCAAGGAATGGCCAAGAGAGCCCTCACACACGAGCTCCCCTGCTATTTATAGCCCACCTCAAAATTCTAACCGTTATGTGCAACTAGCACAGTTTCTGCGCACACGCGGACGGTCCGCCGTACAAGTAACGACTAGTTTTCCTATTTGAAATCTGTCAGAGCTGTCAGAAAAGCAAGGTCTGGACAGTCTGCCAACCTTGGCCGGACCGTCCGAGACCTGGCAACTTGGAGCACCAGAGCTCTGACCATGAAGAGTTAACACACACGGACTGTCCGCCAATCAAGGCCAGACGGTCCGCGACCTGGGAGTCAGTACTGTCCGGGCTTAGTGAAAGGGAATTAGGATTACACCTATTTTCTAATTGATTTTGGTGGTTGAATTGCCCAACACAAATAATTGGACTAACTAGTTTGCTCTAGTCTATAAGTTCTACAGGTGCCAAAGGTTCACAAAAAGTCAATAAAAAGACCAAGAATGGGTTCAAACAAAGAGAGTAAGGGACAACCGAAGGCTACCCTGGTCTGGCGCACCGGACAGTGTCCGGTGCACCAGGGGACTCCAAGCTGAACTCTTCACCTTCGGAAAATCTCAGAGGCGCTTCGCTATAATTCACCGGACTGTCCGGTGCCCCAGGGGAGAGCGACTCTGAACTCCCCAGCTTCGGGAATCCGCTCTGCTAAAATTCACCGGACTGTGGTGTAACACCGGACTGTCCGGTGAGCCAGCGGAGCAACGGCTACTTCGCGCGCAACGGTCGACTGCAACGCATTAAATGTGCGCCTGCGCGCGCAGAGGGACAGAGCACGCGCGGGTGGCACACCGAACAGCATATAGGGCTTGTCCGGTGCACCACCGGACAGCCAGGCGGGCCCACAAGACAGAGCTCCAACGGTCGGAACCCAACGACCAGGTGACGTGGCTGGCGCACCGGACTGTCCGGTGCGTCATGCGACAGACAGTCTCCCAACGACCACCTTTGGTGGTTGGGGTTATAAATACCCCCAACCAACCCACATTCAAGTCATCCAAGTATTCCACCTTCCAACTACTTACAAGAGCTCTAGCATTCAATTCTAGACACACCAAAGAGATCAAATCCTCTCCCAATTCCACTCAAAGCTTTAGTGATTAGAGAGAGTGATTGTTGTGTTCATTTGAGCTCTTGCGCTTGGATTGCTTCTTTTTCTCATTCTTTCTTGCGATCATCTCAATTGTAATCAAGGCAAGAGACACCAATTGTGTGGTGGTCCTTGCGGGAAAGATTGGTTCCCATTTGATTGAGAAGAGAAGCTCACTCGGTCCGAGGGACCGTTTGAGAGAGAGAAAGGGTTGAAAGAGACCCGGTCTTTGTGACCACCTCAACGGGGAGTAGGTTTGAGAGAACCGAACCTCGGTAAAACAAATCCTTGTGTCTCACTTCTTTATTCGCTTGCGATTTGTTTTACGTCCTCTCTCGGACTCGCATTATATTTCTAACGCTAACCCGACTTGTAGTTATGATTAACTTTGTAAATTTTAGTTTCGCCCTATTCACCCCCCTCTAGGCGACTTTAAATTGGTATCAGAGCACGGTGCTTTATTAAAGCCTAACCGCTCGAAGTGATGTCGGGAGATCACGCCAAGAGGGAGATGGAGACCGGCGACACGCCCACTACAAGCCACGGAAAGGCTTCATCGGAAGAGTCCCGCAACAAGGGAAAAGGGAAGGAGAAGAAATCCTCTTCCCACAAGTCGCATCGGAGTGGCGACAAGAAAAAGAAGATGAGGAAGGTGGTCTACTACGAGACTGATTCTTCATCGCCTTCCACCTCCGGCTCCGACGCGCCGTCCATTACTTCTAAGCGCCATGAGCGCAAGAAGTATAGTAAGATTCCCCTACGCTACCCCCGTATTTCAAAGCGTACTCCTTTACTCTCCATTCCATTAGGCAAACCACCGGTTTTTGACGGTGAAGATTATAATATGTGGAGTGACAAAATGAGGCATCATCTAACCTCACTCCACACAAGCATTTGGAATGTTGTTGAGTTTGGTGTACAGGTACCATCCGTAGGGGATGAAGACTACGACTCCGACGAAGTGGCCCAAATCCACCACTTTAACTCCCAAGCCACCACTATACTCCTCACCTCTCTAAGTCGAGAGGAGTATAATAAGGTGCAAGGGTTAAAGAGTGTGAAGGAAATTTGGGACGTACTCAAGACCGCGCACGAAGGAGACGAGGTGACCAAAATCACCAAGCGGGAGATGATCGAGGGGGAGCTCGGTCAGTTCCGACTCAACCAAGGCGAGGACCCTCAAGCCATGTACAACCGCTTGAAGACCTTGGTGAACCAAGTGCGCAACCTCGGGAGCACCAAATGGGATGACCATGAGATGGTCAAGGTTATTCTAAGATCCCTTGTTTTTCTTAACCCTACGCAAGTTCAATTAATTCGAGGGAATCCTAGATATACTCAAATGTCTCCCGAGAAAGTAATAGGTAATTTTGTGAGCTTTGAGTTGATGATCAAAGGCTCAAAGAAGATCATCGAGCTAGATGGCCCCTCCGCGCCCGAAGCACAACCGGTTGCATTCAAGGTGACAAAGGAGAAAAAGGAAGAGTCTACATCAAGTAGACAACCAATCGACGCCTCTAAGCTCGACAATGAGGAGATGGTGCTCATCATCAAGAGCTTCCGCCAAATCCTCAAGCAAATGAGGGGGAAGGACTACAAATCCCGCTCCAAGAAGGTTTGCTACAAGTGTGGTAAGCCCGGTCACTTTATTGCCAAATGTCCTATTTCTAGTGACAGTGATGAAAGTCGCCTAGAGGGGGGGTGGATAGGCGAAACCTGAAAATTAAAACTTTATCCCCCAACTAGATCCCTTGATTAGTGGTTAGAACAAGATATATAATTATCGGAGTATAAAAACTAAGTCTTTGCTTGTAAAGAGTATTGCTTTCAAATAATGCGGGATTGATAAATCAATACTATTAATAAGTCTATGAGAATAAAGCAAGAAGGCTTAGGCAAGAAGAAAATAACACAAGTTTTCTCTTGCAATGTGTTGCTTCACTAAATGAGAGTTTAACTTAAAGCAACACCAAATAGAATTAGCAAAGAGTAGTGCAAGAGAAACTTAGAAAGGGAAAGGACAAACAAATCACAAGCAGTAAGCACACGAGACACGGGTGATTTGTTTTACCGAGGTTCAGCCCTCGAAGGCCTAGTCCCCGTTGAGGAGTCCACTAAGGACGGGTCTTTTTCAACCCTTTCCCTCTCTCAACCGATCACCCAAGGATGGCGAGCTCTTCTTCTTCTCAAGGATCACTCTCGATCCCGCATGGACCACCACACTCTTTGGTGTCTCTTGCTAGCTTTTACAAGGCCTCCAAAACTTTGGAGGAAGTTCAATGGGAGTCAATACTCCACGCACAAATGAACACAAAGATGTAGCACACACTATCTCTCAATGAATCTCACAAGGCACTAGTGCTAAACTCGAATGAGTAGCTCTCTTTTGCTTGCCCTCTCTTTTGTGGCACTTGTGTTGGTTGTAGTGGTCTAAATCTTGTGTATATGATGGATCAATGAATATATGTGGTTGGGAGGGCTTGAGTATGTCAACTAGATGACTTGGAATGTTGCTTGGTCTCCCACACATTGAAGTGGCCGGTTGGGGTGGTATTTATAGCCCTCAACCACCCATATAGCCGTTGGGGCGCATCTGCCAGAAATTGCATTGGCGGATGGTCCGCGGCTAGGGCCCGGACGGTCCGCGACCCTCCAACGGTCGATTCTGACATCTTCAACGGATACTTCTGACAGATCAACGGTTAGATCAACGGCTATCTGCCTCGGTGACACCACGCGGACGGTCTGCTCTTGGTCCCGGACGGTCCGCGCCAGCTATATAATTCCTTTTGCTCAACTTGTCACCTTCGGGCTGAACCAGGTCTTCACCCGCGGACTGTCCGTGAATTATAGCCGGACGGTCCGCGCGTTGTAGCTGGACGGTCCGCGGTTTAGTTAGACTATCCATGATTTATAGTTCCTGGTCGAAGTCAAAGTGGTGTCGCGGACGGTCCGCCGCAAGGGCCCGGACGGTCCGCGCTTGGCCTGATTTTCCAAAAAGCTTCTCCTGTCCGGAATAATCTACGGTATTCCGGACAGTCGATTTAGTATAGTTGTAGATGAACCTTTGGCACCTGTAGAACATATAATCTAGAGCAAACTAGTTAGTCCAATTATTTGTGTTGGGCAACTCAACCACCAAAATCAATTAGGAAAAATGTGTAAGCCTAATTCCCTTTCAATCTCCCCCTTTTTGGTGATTGATGCCAACACAAACCAAAGCAAATATAGAGGTGCATAATTGAACTAGTTTGCATAATTGTAAGCGCAAAGGTTACTTTATAATTGAGCCAATAGAAATTCTTATAAGATATGCATGGATGGTTTCTTTATAATTTTAACATTTTGGACCACGCTTGCACCACATGTTTTGTTTTTGCAAATTCTTTTGTAAATCCTTTTCAAAGTCTTTTGCAAATAGTCAAAGGTAAATGAATAGGAATTTTGAGAAGCATTTACTAGATTTGAAATTTTCTCCCCCTGTTTCAAATGCTTTTCCTTTGACTGAACAAAACTCCCCCTCAATAAAATCCTCCTCTTAGTGTTCAAGAGGGTTTTAAGATATTGATTTTGAAAATACTACTTTCACCCCCTTTTGGACACAATAAGATACCAATTTGAAATTTACCAATTGAAAATTATTAGTTTTCTAAAACTAGGTGGTGGGCGGTGCGGTCCTTTTGCTTTGGGCTAATACTTTCTCCCCCTTTGGCATGAATCGCCAAAAATGGATACTTTGAGTGAAATATAAGCCCTTGAATAGCTACTTTCTCTCCTTTGGCAAATAAAACATGAGTGAAGATTATACCAAAGACGGAGAGACGACGGGATACCGGCAAAGAGTGGATAATACCAATGGAGTTGAGTGGAAGCGATGTCTTTGCCGAATACTCCATTTCCCTTTCAATCTAAGACTTAATACATGAGATCCTCATGAAAACATATTAGTCTTAGTCTTGGCACACAATGAAGATAAGAAATATGCAAATGTACCAAAGGAAAGAGACATGATTAAAAAGGATATGTCAATTAAGATTAAACAATTCTATACAATATAGATTGCTCCCCCTAAATATGTGCATAGAGAGGAAAACAAATTTGGTCTAAAATGCCAAGTGCACATAATTAGGTTAATGAGACCATGTCTATATCATAAAGAGTGTAAAGTGCATTGTGTCATAGTATAAGTGTGATGCTCATGACATTTTATGCACTTATGAAAGCATGTTATAAATATCTCAAGCATTTACCCTTAAGGATTTCAAGGAGACTTAAGGACCATCCACCGTTGGAACAAAAGGTAGCTTATCCTCGTTACAAGGTTAAGCTTTAAGCTCCTTGACAATAAAATTACTTCACCCAGTTTAAACAAAGATGTAAAAATGAATGTTTGAGAAGTTAAACTAGGTATGAAGCAGGGTTAATGCAATCATGCTTTCTCTTCCTTTTATACAAGATATGCAAGGAATGTAGGAAGATTTAGGTACATGTATAAATAAGTATTGAATGGTTTTACCTTTTTGTACCTTTACATAGAAATGCTCTCTTCATTGTGCCTTGTCCGTCGTCTTAGTTGCTTAAGACCTATACTTTATGACAATGTATGGAAATATTTTGCACAAGAGAGAGTTCTTACAACTGGTGATCCTTTTCTAAGTCATTGTTTTTAGATAAAAGGTAGATCACTAATCGCATAAATATATCATGAATTCTCCTTTTAACTTAGTGCATATCAAGATAGATGTCGATTGAAATTACCAATTGAAATCAAATTGAAATTACATGATGCACTAAGTAGCATAAGTGATAATTGAAGTTATTCAATGATCAAACAACAGATGCGATCAAAAGAACAACATAGGCATTAGATTTTCAATCAAGCTCAAAAATAGGAGAATCCAATAAATATGCTACTTTAACATTGAAAGCTACAATCCTTGATAAAGGTGACATTAATTATGTTGAAGACTCGTTCTCAAATGCTATGAATTAAGAACAAGGCAACATAAAATGTTAAATTTTAATGCCCTTCGTCCAATGAAGCATTATTCCTTTAAGGATTAATGAACTTCGGACGAAGGTTAAAAACGATACAATTATAAAGGTTAAATCTTCGTAATTGAACTCTAGTAGATTATATAAAATAATACGAAATATGAAGCATTAAAGACAAATAAATTATAAATGAACAATATCACTTTTATATTATCTCCATTTAATGTATTCAAGTACTAAATACATTTATACCTCTGCCTTGACAAAGATTAATTCCCGATTGGCGCAATTGCAATTGCAGGAATGCGTGAACAGTAAAGGAGTACCGTTCACTATTTATAGGCACAGAACACAGCCTGTGAGGAATTACAATCATGCCCCTCATAAAAGTTTACAACAACGACTCAAACATTTATGGACTAAACGGTCATTCTATTTTTAAGTCGGTTTGTAACTCCGAAGCTTCATGGAGAGGAACCTTCGGTCATCACATGCGGACAGCTTCAGCCGAAGCTGTTTCTTCCTGCAGGACCTTCGGCGACGAAGCATGGTCCCAACAGTAGCCCCTTCGCGGTGCTAGATCGTTTTTCGTAACGAGCTTGATCCGTGAAAAAAGTCTCTTAGGCTTCAGGGAGCCGAAGGTCCGAAAAACACCTTCCCTGAGCTTGTTGTCGAGAAACGATTCAGTTTTCGAGCGCGTAGCGGTCCCACCCTGCAGAGTTACTATTTGGTCTCTGCGGTCCACCGTGCAGCGGGTGTAAGCAGCTGTTCGCCTGGTGTAAAAATCCTGACAATTCACCTTCTTACCTGCAGCACTATATAAACAGACGGGTAGGTGTGAAGTTACCACAGCATTCATTGCTATTGCACTGTTTTGCTGCCAAAATTTTTAACCATAGCCGAAGCTTGACTCTCGCAATCAAACGAAGCTTCCAGTTTAAAGCCTACTTCGTCAGAAGAAAAAACTTCGGAAGAAAAAGTTTTTAGTTCCCAAAAAATTCAGAATTAAATGGCCAGAGTGCGCTCTACCGCTAGGGTTGAGCGTGAGGGAGGCGAAGCTGAAGGATCGGAGACTGTTCCCATCTCCGAAGCGATGCAACGATCCGGACTGGTGACCTCGGAAGGAATCCGTACTGCCGAGACAGAGCAGACTGTTGCCGAAACAGAACAAGTTGCTGCCGAAGCAGAAGAAGGAAATATTGAGGAAGCTGATCCCGATGATGATTACCATATTGCCGTGCCAAGCAAGCCCAGCCACTTGGACTTCGGAAAGTCGACTGTCTCTAAGGCTGATCTCTCCAAGATGGTGAAGTCGGGTTACTTTAGTGAGAATGAGAAGAAGCTACTTCGCTTCGGGGGGGGGGAAGAAACTACCCCGAAGCCAGAAAAGGATGAAATAGTCATTTTCAAGAGCTTCCTAAAGGCTGGGTTAAGATTTCCCTTAAATAGGATGATTTCTGACGTGCTGCAAAGATTTGGCATCTATTTTCACCAACTGACGCCCAACGCGATTGTCAGGCTCAGCGTCTATATCTGGGCTCTCCGAAGCCAAGCGGTGGAGCCATTTGCCGACAGCTTCTGTCGAGTTCATGAGCTGCATTACCAAACAAAAGCCAGAAAAGATGGATTGCATGAAAATTTTGGTTGCTATAACTTTGCTTATCGGAAAACCACGAAGTTTCCCGTGATCAGCTACCGAAGCAAATGGCCGGTAGGCTGGAAATCAGAATGGTTTTATGTCAAAGTTGACGAAGACAAAGAAAAGCTGGTTCAGAGCCCTCTTGAACTAACCTTCGGAGAAACAAGACCCCGATGCAGAATGGAAGTAGAAGGTCCAACTTGGGCTGCACTGGGCGAATTCAAAATTATTGCAGAACATATTGACACTAGAGATTTAGTGCAAGAATTCCTGGCCTTCAGGGTTTTTCCAACTATGAAAGAGTGGACAATGCCGAAGCTTAAAGGGGAAAAGAAAAAGGGGGAACTCGTCCGACTGCCCTACCATTATAAGTTCAAGAAATACTTTAAAGTACCCTGCCAAGAATGGCTTGATACAATTGAAATAATGAGCAATGAAATTCTTGGGAATTACTCTAAAAAAGAGGACCAACGGATGACAGCGGCCTTCGGCACTCGGCCGAAACGAAGGCTGAACAGGGTACTTGATGCCATAGGATTTGAATATGCTGACTACGGTCGTCTGGGCGGAGATGCTGGGGGCCCGAAGCGAAAAAGGATTGCTAGCACTACTGACGAAGAAGTGAGAGCACCTAGAGGGGGGGGTGAATAGGTGATCCTGTAACACTTCAAAAAAACTTAAGCCACAAAACTTGGTTACTTGTTAGCACAGTAATATGCCAAGTGGCTAGAGAAGGATCTCAACACAACCCAATAACCAGGAGATATCAATCACAGAGATGGCACAATGGTTATCCCGTGGTTCGGTCAAGACCAACGCTTGCCTACTCCACGTTGTGGCGTCCCAACGGACGAGGGTTGCAATCAACCCCTCTCAAGCGGTCCAAAGACCAACTTGAATACCACGGTGTTGCTTTGCTTCTCTTAATCCCGTTTGCGAGGAATCTCCACAGCTTGGAGCCTCTCGCCCTTACACAAGATGTTCACGAAGAATCACAGAGCAAGGGAGGGATTAGCAACTCACACACGACACAAAGATCACAGCGAATACGCACACACAAAACCTAGATTTGAGCTCAAGAGACTAGCACACTAGAACGGAGCTCAAATCACTAGAATGTCAAACAAGTGCGCGAGAATGAAGTGTGAGTGATCAATGATGCTCAAAGGATGCTTGGTGTTCTCCTCCATGCGCCTAGGGGTCCCTTTTATAGCCCCAAGGCAGCTAGGAGCCGTTGAGCATAAACTTGGAAAGCCATTCTTGCCTTCTGTCATCGGGGGCACCGGACAGTCCGGTGCACACCGGACACTGTCCGGTGACCGATTTCCTTCCTTAAATAGCGAAGCCGACCGTTGGCAGCCTGAGAGCCGTTGGCGCACCGGACATGTCCGGTGCAGTCTTCTAGCCGTTGGCTCGGCCACGTGTCTCGCGCAGATTGCGCGGCCGACCGTTGGCTCGGCCGACCGTTGGCTCACCGGACAGTCCGGTGCACACCGGACAGTCCGGTGCACACCGGACAGTCCGGTGCACACCGGACAGTCCGGTGCACACCGGACAGTCCGGTGAATTTTAGCCGTACGTCGCCGGTGAATTCCCGAGAGCAGCCACTTCGCTCGAGCCAGCCTGGCGCACCGGACAC
Source organism: Zea luxurians (assembly GCA_029449295.1). Taxonomy (NCBI): domain Eukaryota; kingdom Viridiplantae; phylum Streptophyta; class Magnoliopsida; order Poales; family Poaceae; genus Zea; species Zea luxurians. The sequence continues at coordinate 5,311,015 of JAOPSE010000090.1, forward strand.
TGTCCGGTGCACCACCGGACAGTCCGGTGCTTGCAGACTGAGTAGATTCTTGGCTGCTCGAGCCAAGACATTTCCAATTGGATTTTTCCTGTTTCCAGCACTTAGACACAATACATTAGTCCATAAAACAATGTACTAAGTCTGAGAAACATACCTTAATTCTTGATTTGTACTTTGTCCACCTTTTTACACTTAGGCACTTGTGTTGGACACTAAATCACCAAAATACTTAGAAATGGCCCAAGGGCACATTTCCCTTTCAATCTCCCCCTTTTTGGTGATTTATGCCAACACAACATAAAGCAAGTAGAACAAGTACAAAATCAAATCAAATAAGAACTCAAAATTGTTTTGATTCAATTTTGACATATATGGATCACTCTATGCCACCACTTGGTTTGTTTTTGCAAATCAAACTCAAATTTCTATCTCTAAGTCAAACACACATGTTAAGACATAAAGAGAGTCATTCTAAGAGAAATTGATTTAAGATTTCAAAAACTCCCCCTTTTTCCCATAATCAATACTTCTCCCCACAAGAAACCAACTTTTGACAAGAAAGACAACAAAAGAGTTTTGACAAACCAAAAGCTCAATTCTATTATTTTCAAAATCTCTCAAGTGGTAGCTGTGGGGGATAGATATCCCCCGGGTCCACTAAAAGAGTAAAGGACCTTACGAAAGGCCCAAGGGCCCAATAAATCGTAAGGTCATTCTTTCGTGGGCCTGGGGAGAAATAGCCAGCGAAGCAGAACGACATGGGGCCGGATAGGTACAAGCCCAGACGGCCCGCAGCATCGAGCGAATGACCGCAACAAAGATCCAACTTTCCCGCGTCGGAGCCTCCATGCAACGAAGCCACGCGAGGATAAGTCGGCGAGGGTTACGTAGGGATAATCTCAAGAGGTTCACTATCTTTTAGCTACTCGTTGCTATCTTATCCATGTGTACTGCCCCACGGTCGAGTATATAAGGCCTAGGGGGCACCCCTTCAGAACGATCGACCCTTTACTTAGCCACCCATATCAACTCTCTGTATTCTCGATCCAGAGAGCTCTCTTATAGCCACATCCACCAAGCATATTCATCAGGACGTAGGGTGTTACGCATCTCTAAGCGGCCCGAACCTGTAAAACTCGTCCACTGTCCCTCGTGCGATCGGCGCGAACCATTTTGCTACAGTTGTCGACACCGTCCTACTCCTAAAACACCTTGAGGGGCAACCCCGGGTGTGCGGTCGGACCCAAAACACCGACAGCTGGCGCGCCAAGTAGGGGGTGTGTCGACAATCCAAGCTAGCTCAATGGCCATCTCCTTCAACAGCAAGATCATCCTGCGTCCCGGATCCGTGCTCCACTTCGGAACAATCTCATTTGTAGCGGATGAAGAAGGAATTTTGCACCGCATCGCAGATCCGCCGGAAAAAAGGTCTCCCCCAACAAACTCCGAAAATATCGGAGAAGCACAACCTCCAACTCTCCGGATGAGGATTGTCTCCGGAAAGCCGGGAGTCGAGAGCTCGATGACCCGGAGAACTCCGCTGCCTACTTCTCCGACAAAAGAGTGGACACAGATCGCAAGAAAAAAGGTAACCAGGGGGAAGCAAGTTGCTCTTTCCGTCCCTCATGCCTCAAAGGGGGACGGGAAGAAGATCACCACCACAGCAGCGCCGTTCTACCCCGACGTCCTCTTCATCGGGAGAGTGGAGTCGCCCATTATCTCCGACGACGAGCCGACTGTACCCGGGGAGGAACCGCCTCAACGAGAGTCCCGTCGACGGAGGAACCGGCGCAGGAACGTTCGACGACATCACGCGGCCGGAGAGCGGAATCCGGAACAGCCTGTCTCGCGAGACGAGGTCTCGGAGGTAGGAGAAACTCCGGAAGAACGCGTCTTCAGAGAACGAAGGAACTCCCGACGACGTGATCGCCGACGAGCTCAGGAACAGGCTGAACAGGATGCAAGGCAGTGTCGAGAGAATCCATTCTTCGAGCGCAACCTGAATCCCGACTTCGCCCGAGCTATGAACATGCCGAGCGAAGTCAGAGGGGTACTGGCTCGGATAGCTGAGGGACTTCCACGGACTCCTGACGCCGATGGCTACCGACGACTGTTCACCCAGGCGGCCAACCATCTTCTACCGCTTGCTCACCCGCCGAACGACCTACGACACGCCATCAACAGTCGCCGAGACGCGCGAAGCTCCATCAACGCTTCACGCGAGCGGCGGCATGAGAACGAGATTCGCCGTCGGGAGGAGTATGACCGGGATCACGGCATCCCAACTCAGAGTCAAGCTACCAGAACTGAGTCGGCAACGGCCTCAACTAGCGGAATCACCCGGGGGCGGTCGAGGAACCACAATCACAACTCCCCTCCCCGGGACATACATCATCCCCGACGACAGGAGGACACGTGCGGAGTGTCCGCTCTTACTCCACGCCTCAGGGCCATTCAATGGCCTCCCAACTTCAAGGTATCCAATGTTGACAAATATGAACCTAAGCAGGATCCATGGGGTTGGCTAGCCGTCTACACCACCGCTGCTCGAGCTGCCGGGGCGTCCGAGGACGTGATGACCGCGTACTTACCCATTGTCCTTGGGTAAGACGCGCTGCAATGGCTGCGACATCTACCCCGACATTGCATCGACGTCTGGGGCGACTTCAGTCGACGCTTCACCGCCAACTTTCAGTCCCTCTCCGACAAGCCGGCGCAACCGTGGGACCTCAAATCCATCAAGCGCCGGGGGGACGAGACTCTCCGGTCGTACCTCAAGAGGTTTCAAACCATGAGAAATCGTATCCCCGAGGTCACGGAGGCGGCCGTGATCGAGGACTTCTACAGAGGATCCAATGACTCGGCTTTCGTCCGAGCCATACTACAGAAGGCACCAACTACCTCCGAGGAACTGTTCCGGGAAGCCGACCTCTACATCACCGCCGACGAGCGAGCCCAGGACCTCATTGGAGGAGCAAAGCCCGCACCAGCAGCACCGCGACGCGACACAAACCAACAACCCGACAAGCGATGGGAGAAGAGGCCTCGCGAAGAAGTGCACGCTGCCGGACCACTTGCCTCTCGCGCTCGAGGAGGACCTCGTGGAGGCGAACGCACGCTGGACGACATCCTCGACGCCCAGTGCCCGTACCACAAGGACATGCGCCACACTCTTCGAAACTGCCGAGACTTCAAGCACTCCGTCGGACACGGCCGATGTTGGTGACTTGTTCTCAAATGCTTCGGATTAAGAACAAGGCAACATAAAAAGTGTTAAATGATAAGGTCCTTCGTCCTTCGAAACATTATTTCCCTTTGGGATATAACGCGCTCCGGACGAAGGTCATAAACAACATATCTTCGTAAGCATGATAAATTACAACGAAGGACTTATGCATAACATGAATAGTAATGTAAACATTTAAATTTTATCACAATGTCATTTCTATTTTATTACTATGTAAAAATAGAAATGACTCCAAATTACAAATGTACCTTCGAACTGCAGGAAGGCAGAAGTACAAGAATGACGCAAAAGCAAATGCCAAGTCAGTGTGAACAGTACGGGAGTACTGTTCATCTATTTATAGGCGTGAGACACAGCCCATACAAAATTACATTCATGTCCATTACATTTGCTAATGACTTATGAAAATCTGTCAAGGCCTAAGTAGTCTTTTCATCTTTAAGTCGGTTCCCCCTTTCTGCTATCGCGACGAAGCTTTCCTGCGCACAGCTTCGGCTGTGCATCATCCTTCGTAGAGCTTGGTAATCAGCCCGTCCTCCATTTCAATCCCCCTTCGTCTGGTTCAGGCTTCGTCCTGACCGTACTTCATGTTCACAATTCTGAGTCCGAAGGTACCTGTTCATATAATCCACTTGGCAAACATTGTCAAATCATGTTTTTGAGGACCTTCGGAGTACGAAGGCCCCCAACAGTAGCCCCTCGCAATATTAATTTGTTAATGACAAATTCAGATTGCGATATGGACGAAGGCCTTAAGCCGGAGGTCCGAAAAAACACCTTCCCTTTGCTAGAATAGCAACATTCACTGACAAGCGGGGTCTTTCAATTTTCAACGCACTGGGCGTATAAATAAGATCGTAACGCAAACTCATTTTGGTACTCTCGCTTGCCATCTGCCTTCGCCCACTAAATTTTTAGCTCTTGCGCACTAAGATTTGCTGATATTTTGGTTTTGAAGCTTCGGCTTGGAAAACAGTTTTTTAGTGTTTCCGAAGATGTCTGAAGATAAGAAGGTCGCTGCTGAGATGAAGCTAAGCCTTGACGAAGAGAAGAACTTGGGGTTCCTTATAGCGATGGCAGAGACCAATATGGAAAAAATTACCAAGGAGATTCTAGAAGGTCTGTCTGAAGATACTGGTGACAGCGACAGTTATGATGTAGAAAGTGGTGGGGAAGAGTCCGAAGATCGACCATGGCGGCCAAGTCACACGGTTTTCGGGAAAACCACTATTAAGCAGAGTCATATTGATAATATGAGGGGGCGGTATTTTCGAGATATATCTATTGTGAGGGCTGATGCTGGAGAAAAGACTTCTCCCACCCCCGAAGAAGATGAAGTCGTAATCTTCCGAAGCTTTCTCAAGGCTGGGCTTCGATTCCCCCTAAGCAACTTTGTTGTTGAAGTCCTGAAAACATTTCAAGTCTACCTTCATCAAATTACTCCCGAAGCTATCATAAGAATGGGGATGTTTGTCTGGGCTGCGAGAAGTCAAGGTTTAGAACCAAATGCTAAAAGCTTTTGCAACATTCATGAGTTGTTATATGAGACGAAGCCCTGGGGGAAAGAACAATATCACAACAACTTTGGGTGTTACAGCTTCGGTGCCCGCTCCGGGTCAAGCCGCCCTGTGCCAACCTTTCGGAAGAGGTGGCCCGGAGCCTGGATGACAGAGTGGTTCTATGTAAAGAATGACTTAACAGCACAAGAAGATGTCAAGAATATCATTATGCGCCCCATCTGGCAACGCTTCGGACTTCGAAGGCCGAAGGTTGAAATGGATGAAGCAGCCGAGGAATGCCAAAGAGCCTTCGGCGTAATCTGCTCTTTCATTGGGACAAGGGACTTGGTCCAAGAGCATATTGCCTTCAGGGTGTGGCCACTTGCAGGAAAGTGGGAAATGCCGAAGGAGACCATCAAAGAGTCCGACGAAGGCGGACTGGTCAGACTGAAATACACATTCAAATACGGAGATAAGTTTGTTGAACCTGATGACGACTGGTTGAAAAGCATTGAAATATTAAGTGACGAACTGCTTGGGGCATATTCGAAGGCCGAGAACACTACGTTATCAGCAGCCTTCGGAGGCCGAAAGAAGAAAAGGCTCAACCGGGTATTTGACGCAGTCGGGTTTGTCTACCCTGACTATCACTATCCGGTATTGGGTCGCAAAAGAAAAAATACTTCTCCTGCGACAGAAGCTACCACGAGTGCCACTAGTGAGCCAGCGCCGCAAAGGAAAAAGATGAAGGTGCTCACCCACCGAGCACGTTTTATTGAGCCGGCCACAGTGCCAGAATTTATTGGTGAAGTCTCTTTGGCCTCTAAAGCTACAGAACCAGCTCCAGTGCCGAAGATAGAAGAGAAAACTGAAGCGCCTTCAGCAGAAAAAGTAGAAAAACCGAAGATTGAAGGGCCAAAAATATCGGAAATCTTAAGTCCTTCAGCAAATGTCGAAACAATAAAAAATCAAAAGGGCCCATTGGTGACCCCAAAAAGAAAAAGAATGGTGAACGTACTAGATGTCTTGGAGGCAATTAAGTCTTCAAGCACAACTCCAAAGAAGACTGTTGAACTTGCTGAAGCGTCTACTGAAGCTTCGAAGCAACAAGCTGAAGCTGAAGCTGGGCCTTCAGAGCCCACCAAGGAACAATCTTTGGAAACCGAGAAAATATCAGAACCAGTTTTGGTTGAAGAAATTGACACTGCCGCCCCCGAAGCTCCTTCCAGCATATGCGATTACATCGTGCGACATGCTTCGGGGAAGAAATTATCTGAAGAAGAGACTTATGAAGCCAATCACTATGCTAGAGAGTTAAAGTATCCGAAGGGGGCAGTAGTGTTCAATGGGACAAATGAAGATGACTTCCTATACTGCCTCCCTGATAACAAAGAATTATCTGTCTGCTGGGAGATGGCTAGAAGTATGGGTTTCCCGAAGCTCGAAGCTGGATTATGTGCTATGACGAAGGAGGATCTCGCGGACAGTCTTGCGTACAATAGCCTAAAGGTATGGGAATTAAGCGCTTGAAAACTTTTTAATTCGTAACTCATTCTATTATTCTTATACCAACTTTTTTACATATAGGGTTTAATCCTAAGCCACGCATTAAGAGCACAAAAGAGTGCCGAAGATGAGAGCTATGAAATTGCGTTCAACAACCTTCGATCAGAAGTTATTAAACTGAGAAACGAAGCTCTGGAAAAGGATAAAATTCTGCTTACATTGGTAGATAAGGTAAAAAAGGACGAAGCTGCTTCAAAGGTCCAGGCCGAAGCCCAAAAACGTGAAATTAAAGATCTTCAGAAACAGCTGGCTAGAGCTAAAGAGGAACGTGTGCTTGAGGAAACAAAACGAGAGCTTAGTGATCAGTTGGTCAATCATTTAGAGTTAAGTGTTAAGGAGCTTCGTGCATCCCAGAGGAAATGCTATGTTAAATCTATAGAATGCGTCAAAAAGATAAAATCCAGCTTCGCCAGCGTTGGCGCCTTTTCTAGTGAAGAGAATTTCTTAAGAGGCAATCCCGAAGGTCCACTGGACTGGATCAGTCACGAAGCAGAAGCCTTCGAGGAAATCCTGAGCAGCCGCGGTGACATCTGCGCTTTTTCAGGCGCCAGAGGAGTTGCTGCTGTTTTGGAGAAGAAAGGTTGTGAACATGTAAAATCCTTAGCTCAGTCCGAAGCTGCCCTGTCCTCTGAAGATATCAAAGACCCTTCGACCGAAGCAAGCATGGTTGGCGGTAAATTCTTTACTGATATCTGGGACAACGGCGGCCGAGAAATGGCGCAGGAAATTATTCAAAGGAGTGAAAAAGGCATCCATGATGCTAGGAAAGTGACAGAAGTTGCCGAAAAAAGTACAGAGCCCGAAGGGCAAATAGGTATTAATTAGTCGTTCTTGTTGTGCTGTAATTTTTATTTCAAACTTTGTTCGCGGTTTGTGATAGTAATGTAGACATATTCCCTTCCCTCAGAACCTACTGGATCGTCTGCTGACCCTCACACGAAAGAGGATGACGAAATTAAACAAATGGCCGAAGCTATCATGGATAAAGTTGTTGAACAACTTCTAAATGAGGCTGCCGAAGTAGTACTAAGAGAAGACTAGATGGCATTAGAAAGAACATTTGAAATGTGATCTATGTAATATTTTGTACATTTGAATGTAATATATAAGTTTCTTTTCATTATTCAATTCTTTACGATGCATGAAACTTTACATACGTACCGTTTTTAAGCCTTCGGCGAAAAAACACCTTCCCTTCTTTTCATGCTTCGTGAAGATAGAAAAACTTTTATGCGTCACAAAACCCGTAGCGCTCTGATGAAAAATATCCAAACTTCGTGAGAACATTTTCCGAAGCTATATTCCGAAGATTTTTACTTTCTCAAAGCACTCTTCCGAAGGTTGATACTGTCCTCCCTTCTTTTGCCATATGCAATATGATGTATGATGCTTATGCTATGCAAAATGATGTGATGATGTTATGTTATGTAGATGAATTTGATTCCGAAGATACACACATATCCCCGTGAAACACACAATCTTTTACTGTAAGCTCTGCATTCCCTTAGGAACGTCTTTGGAGCTTCTTCGCCTTTTACTTAGGCGGTATCAGCGTTGACTTTTCGCTGTAAGCTCTGCATTCCCTTAGGAACGTCTTTTGAGCTTCTTCGCCTTTTACTTAGGCGGTATCAGCGTTGACTTTTCGCTGTAAGCTCTGCATTCCCTTAGGAACGACTTTTGAGCAGAAAACTTACACTGCGCTCCCTTTGGAACGGCTTTTTGTGACTTCATCAACTTACTCTGCGTTCCTTAGAACGACTTTCTGTTGCTTCGAAGGATTTTTAATAATTCGAAGGTCCTCCTTGTTAACGCAAATTTTTTAAGCTTCAGCAACTTAAGCCTGTGGAGAAAATAGGTTTTCCTCGTGGGAAACAACGAAATTATTACATGAAAACTAACAATGTTCTTTGTTACACAGAAAATAGAACTTAATAGAAAAGACTGCTATCAAAGGTAGGATATGTGTCAATAAATGTGCTTCGACTCTGGCACAGTGCTGTTGACTGTGCGAGCTTCGGATTGTTCTCTGAAGTCCCTTTGGTGTGGGGCATATTGACTCCCTTCTGGCTGTTGACCTTGTTGCAGTGGAGGTGGAGGCGGAGGCTGTTGCCAGGAAGCTTGAGGTTGACTTGCCGAAGCTACAGAAGCTGCAGGGTGGTTGTCTATGTATTGTGGGATGTAAGGCGGATGATACGAAGCAGTATGCATGACCTGCTTCGGCTGAGCTTGTTGCGCTGCAGCTTCGGCTATTTCCTTTTGCTTCTGGATTGTAACATGGCACGTCCTGGTGGTATGGCCCTTGTTTTCTCCACAGAACAAGCAAAACAGTTTCCTTGGTTGATCTCCAAATCTTCCGCCGAAGCCCCTGGCGCCTCTGCCTCTTGGAGCTGGTGGCCGGAAGAAACTTTGCTGTTGCCCCGAAGCCTGTGAGGAGCACTGCGGCCTGTTCTGCTGACTCCCCTTATCATCATTTTGAGTAGAGTTGTGGATGGACCTGACATGCCTCGGATAGAATCTTCCTCTGAAGCCCCTGGTCATTTCAGAAAATCTGAAAGCCTCCTCCCTTCTTTGGCGAAAATCATTGTCGGCACGAATGTACTCATCCATCTTCTGGAGCAGCTTCTCCAAAGTCTGAGGAGGCTTCCTGGCGAAGTATTGAGCTGAAGGTCCAGGTCGGAGCCCCTTGATCATGGCTTCGATGACAATTTCATTGGGCACCGTTGGTGCCTGCGCCCTCAAACGTAAGAACCTTCTGACATACGCCTGAAGGTATTCTTCATGATCCTGAGTGCACTGAAACAAGGCTTGAGTAGTAACCGGCTTCGTCTGAAACCCTTGAAAGCTAGTTAGCAACATATCCTTCAGCTTTTGCCATGAAGTAATCGTTCCTGGTCGAAGGGAGGAATACCAGGTCTGAGCAACACTCCTGACAGCCATAACAAAAGACTTTGCCATGACTGCAGCATTGCCACCATACGAAGACACTGTTGCTTCGTAGCTCATCAAAAACTGCTTCGGGTCTGAATGGCCATCGAACATGGGAAGCTGGGGTGGCTTGTAGGATGGAGGCCAAGGTGTAGCCTGCAGCTCAGCGGACAGGGGAGAAGCATCATCGAAAACAAAATTTCCATGATGGAAATTGTCATACCAGTCATCTTCGTTGAAGAAGCCCTCCTGATGAAGGTCTTTTTGTTGAGGCCTTCTGTTCTGCTCGTCGTGAGTAAGATGGCGAACTTCTTCAGAAGCTTCGTCTATCTGCCTCTGCAGGTCAGCTAACCTGGCCATCTTTTCCTTCTTCCTCTGCACCTGTTGATGAAGCATCTCCATATCCCTGATCTCTTGGTCTAGTTCATCCTCCTGAAGCGTCGGGCTGACGGCCTTCCTCTTCTGGCTTCGGGCCTCCCGAAGAGAGACGGTCTCCTAGTTGGGGTCCAGCGGTTGCAGTGCTGCAGCTCCAGTCGCTGAAGCTTTCTTCGGCGCCATAGCGAGGGTCTATGGCTTCCGAAGGTGTTCAAAAAACTCTAAGTGGAGGTGAGTTCACCGGAGGTGGGCGCCAATGTTGGTGACTTGTTCTCAAATGCTTCGGATTAAGAACAAGGCAACATAAAAAGTGTTAAATGATAAGGTCCTTCGTCCTTCGAAACATTATTTCCCTTTGGGATATAACGCGCTCCGGACGAAGGTCATAAACAACATATCTTCGTAAGCATGATAAATTACAACGAAGGACTTATGCATAACATGAATAGTAATGTAAACATTTAAATTTTATCACAATGTCATTTCTATTTTATTACTATGTAAAAATAGAAATGACTCCAAATTACAAATGTACCTTCGAACTGCAGGAAGGCAGAAGTACAAGAATGACGCAAAAGCAAATGCCAAGTCAGCGTGAATAGTACGGGAGTACTGTTCATCTATTTATAGGCGTGAGACACAGCCCATACAAAATTACATTCATGTCCATTACATTTGCTAATGACTTATGAAAATCTGTCAAGGCCTAAGTAGTCTTTTCATCTTTAAGTCGGTTCCCCCTTTCTGCTATCGCGACGAAGCTTTCCTGCGCACAGCTTCGGCTGTGCATCATCCTTCGTAGAGCTTGGTAATCAGCCCGTCCTCCATTTCAATCCCCCTTCGTCTGGTTCAGGCTTCGTCCTGACCGTACTTCATGTTCACAATTCTGAGTCCGAAGGTACCTGTTCATATAATCCACTTGGCAAACATTGTCAAATCATGTTTTTGAGGACCTTCGGAGTACGAAGGCCCCCAACAGCCGACCCTTCCAACCTCTACCTCCTCCTCCGCCGAGGGGAGGACCAGATGAACCACGACAACCCCATCGGCAGGAGGAGGGAGGAGGAGGAGGAGCTTTTCCACGCGTCGACAGGGAGGTCAACGTCATCTTCGGCGGACACGGATCGCAGGAGAGCAGAAGACAGCAAAAGCTCAACGATCGCCAGATACTGGTGGCGACCACCGGCCCTCCCGCCCCGTACCGATGGTCGGAGCACCCGATCACCTTCACTCGGGCAGATCAATGGCTCAACTGAAAGGGAAATGTGCCCTTGGGCCATTTCTAAGTATTTTGGTGATTGAGTGCCAACACATGTGTTTATTTGTGAATTTGTGTACATGAATGAACAAGGTGCAAAACATGAAGTAAAGGTATGTTTCTAAGCCTTAGTACATTGGTTTTATGGACTAACATATTTGTCTAAGTGTTAGAAACAGAAAGAAGAAAAAGAGAAAAGGGGAGAGAATGACTTGGCTGTGTGCAGCCAAGTCCCAGCTCGGTCTGGAGCACCGGACTGTCCGGTGTGCACCGGACAGTGTCCGGTGCGCCAGACTGACTCGACTCGAACTGGCCGCTCTCGGGATTTTGGCCGGCGGCGTACGGCTAAAATTCACCGGACTGTCCGGTGTGCACCGGACTGTCCGGTGAGCCAACGGTCGGCCAGGGCCAACGGTCGGCCGCGCAATCCGCGCGGGACACGTGGCCGAGCCAACGGTCGGAAGACGGCACCGGACTGTCCGGTGTGCACCGGACTGTCCGGTGCGCCAACGGCTCGCAGATCTCCAACGGGCTGCAACGGTCGGGAAGCGCTGGATAAGGAAAGAAATCGGTCACCGGACATGTCCGGTGTGCACCGGACTGTCCGGTGCCCCCGACGACAGAAGGCAAGGATGGCCTTCCGGATTTGCTCTCAACGGCTCCTAGCTGCCTTGGGGCTATAAAAGGAGCCCCTAGGCGCATGGAGGAGACACACAAGCAACTCTTGAGCATTCTTGATCATCCACACAAGTTCTTTGCGCATTCGTTTGTGATTCTAAGTGATTCGAGCTCTGTTCTAGTGTGAACTCTGAGATAGTCATTCGAGCTCGAGTCTTGGCCGTGTGTGTGCGCTTTTGTTGTGGATTTGTGTGTGTTGCTTCCCTCCCTTACTCTGTGCTTTCTTTGTGATCATATACTTGTAAGGGCAAGAGACTCCAATTTGTGGAGATTCCTTGCAAACGGGATAGTGAAAGGAACAACAAAACACCGTGGTATTCAAGTGGGTCTTTGGACCGCTTGAGAGGGGTTGATTGCAACCCTCGTCCGTTGGGACGCCACAACGTGGAAGTAGGCAAGCATTGGCTTGGCCGAACCACGGGATAAACCACCGTGTCCCTCTGTGCTTGATTCTTGTGGTATTGTGTTTTGTTGAGACTTCACCTTAGCCACTTGGCATCAACTGTGCTAACGCTTAACAAGTTTTTGTGGCTTAAGTTTGAAGTTTTTACAGGATCACCTATTCACCCCCCCCTCTAGGTGCTCTCAATTGGTATCAGAGCCGTTCTATTCACAAAGGGACTAACCGCCCGAATAGATGGATCCTAAGGGGAAGGGTATAGTGATCAACGACAAAGAGAAGGAATCCTTCGTCAACGAGCCGAAGGACGATAAGCCTACCGACTCCGGCTCGGGCCAAAGACGAAAGGAGGGGAAGAAGAAGAAGACTAGGCGCATCAAGGAGATCATCTACTACGACAGCGACGAGTCTACTTCTTCCCAAAAGGACGAGGACCACAACGACTACGAGAGGAGAAAACCGGTTAATTCGAACTTTTCTTTTGATTACTCTCGTATTCCGCAAAGTTCACATTCACATTTACTCTCCATTCCACTCGGCAAGCCCCCACACTTTGATGGAGAGGACTACGGATTTTGGAGCCACAAAATGCGTAGTCACCTATTCTCTCTCCATCCTAGTATTTGGGAGATTGTAGAGAGTGGAATGCATTTTGATAGTTCGGATAGTCCCATGTTCATAAATGAACAAATTCATAAGAATGCACAAGCTACTACTGTTCTTCTAGCTTCCTTGTGCAGGGATGAATACCATAAGGTGAGCGGCTTGGACAACGCCAAGCAAATCTGGGACACCCTCAAGATTTCTCACGAGGGGAACGACGTCACCCTGCTCACCAAGATGGAGTTGGTGGAGGGAGAGCTTGGACGATTCGCCATGATAAGGGGCGAGGAGCCGACGCAAACATACAACCGGCTCAAGACCCTTATCAACAAGATAAGGAGCTACGGGAGCACGCGATGGACGGACCACGACGTCGTCCGCCTAATGCTCAGGTCCTTCACCGTACTTGATCCCCATCTCGTGAACAATATTCGTGAGAATCCCAGGTACACGATGATGACGCCCGAGGAAGTACTTGGAAAATTCGTGAGCGGGCGGATGATGATCAAGGAAGCAAGATACGTCGACGACGCGTTGAACGGACCACTCCACGAGCCTCAACCCATTGCTCTAAAGGCAACGAGGAGCAAGGAGTCGCTACCTAGCAAGGTGGCGCAAGTTGAGGCGGCTGGCCTTAATGATGAAGAGATGGCTCTCATCATTAAAAGATTCAAGACGGTGCTTAAAGGTCACAAGGGACAACCAAGCAAGACCAAAGCCAAGGGGAAGCGCTCATGCTTCAAATGCGGTAAGCTTGGTCATTTCATTGCTAACTGTCCCGATAATGAAAGTGACCAGGAAAAGGGGAACAAAAGAGAGAAGAAGAAGCAATACAAGAAGGCAAAGGGCGAGGCGCATCTAGGAAAGGAGTGGGACTCGGATTGCTCCTCCTCCGACTCCGACAACGAAGGACTCGCCGCCACTGCCTTCAACAAATCGGCTCTCTTCCCCAACGAGCGTCTCACTTGTCTTATGGCAAGAGAGAAGAAGGTAAGTACTAAAGACTCCACTTATGCTTCTTCTAGTGATAGTGAGTCTAGTGATGATGATATAGATTATTCTTGCTTGTTCAAGGGCTTAGATAGATCTAAGATAGATAAAATCAATGAATTGATTGATGCATTGAATGAAAAGGATAGGCTTTTAGAAAAGCAAGAAGATTTATTGTATGATGAACATGATAAGTTTGTAGAGGCACAAAAATCATATGCTTTAGAAGTGAAAAGAAATGAAATGCTTTCTAGTGAAATATCTTCCTGTCATGAAACCATTTCTACCTTAAGAAGTGTTAATATTGATTTAAGTGCTAAACTAGAAGTAGCTAGTAAATCAAATTCTTGTGTTGAACATGTTGAAATTTGTACTAGGTGTAAAGATTTTGATGTTAATGCTTGTAGTGAACACCTAGTTCTAATTTCCAAACTAAATGATGAAGTGGCTAGTCTTAATGCCCAACTTAAGACTAGCAAGAATGAAGTTGATAAAATAAAATTTGCAAGGGATGCCTACACGGTTGGTAGACACCCCTCAATTAAGGATGGGCTTGGCTTCAAGAGAGAAGCCAAGAACTTAACAAGCCATAAGGCTCCCGTCTTCGTCAAGGAGAAAGGGAAGGCCCCTATGACTAATAGTGCTAAAAAGAACCATGCTTTTATGTATTATGATAGGAGACATGCTAAAAATGCTTACAGTCATTTTGATTCACATGTTTATGATTCTCATGCAATGTTTGCTTCTAGTTCTTCTAATAATCATGATAGAAATATGAGTAGGAGAAATGTTGCACATGTGCCTGGAAAGAATGTTATTCATGCTCCTAGGAAAGTAGTGAATGAACCTTCTACCATTTATTATGCTTGCAATGCTCCCTTTGCTATTTGTAGAAAGGGAAAGAAGGTTGTTGCTAGGAAATTAGGGGCTAGATGCAAGGGAGATAAATCTTGCATTTGGGTCCCTAAAAATATTTGTGCTAACCTTGCAGGACCCAACATGAGTTGGGTACCTAAGACCCAAGCCTAAATTTGCCTTGCAGGTTTATGCATCCGGGGGTTCAAGCTGGATTATCGACAGCGGATGCACAAACCATATGACGGGGGAGAAGAAGATGTTCACCTCCTACGTCAAGAATAAGGATTCCCAAGATGCAATTATATTCGGTGATGGGAATCAAGGCAAGGTAAAAGGGTTAGGTAAAATTGCAATTTCTAATGAGCATTCTATATCAAATGTATTCCTAGTGGAAAGTCTTGGATATAATTTGCTATCTGTTAGTCAATTATGTCAAATGGGATATAATTGTTTATTTACAAATATAGATGTGTCTGTCTTTAGAAGATGTGATGGTTCACTAGCTTTTAAGGGTGTACTAGACGGCAAGCTTTATTTAGTTGATTTTGCAAAAGAAGAGGCCGGTCTAGATGCATGCTTAATGGCTAAGACTTGCATGGGCTGGCTGTGGCATCGCCGCTTAGCACATGTGGGGATGAAGAACCTCCACAAGCTTCTAAAGGGAGAACACGTGATAGGTCTAACAAATGTTTATTTCGAAAAAGATAGACCTTGTGCAGCTTGTCAGGCAGGAAAACAAGTGGGAGGAGCACATCACAGCAAAAATGTGATGACCACGTCGAGACTCCTGGAGCTGCTGCATATGGACCTCTTCGGACCCGTCGCCTATCTAAGCATAGGAGGAAGTAAGTATGGTTTAGTTATTGTTGACGACTTTTCCCGCTTCACTTGGGTGTTCTTTTTGCAGGATAAGTCTGAAACCCAAGGGACCCTCAAGCGCTTCCTCAGGAGAGCTCAAAATGAGTTTGAGCTCAAGGTGAAGAAGATCAGGAGCGACAACGGGTCCGAGTTCAAGAACCTTCAAGTGGAGGAGTTTCTTGAGGAGGAAGGGATCAAGCACGAGTTCTCCGCTCCCTACACACCACAGCAAAATGGTGTGGTAGAGAGGAAGAATAGGACGCTAATCGATATGGCGAGGACGATGCTTGGAGAGTTCAAGACCCCCGAGTGCTTTTGGTCGGAAGCCGTGAACATGGCTTGCCACGCCATCAACAGGGTCTACCTTCATCGACTCCTCAAGAAGACTTCGTATGAGCTACTAACCGGTAACAAACCCAATGTATCGTACTTTCGTGTTTTTGGGAGCAAGTGCTACATTCTAGTGAAGAAGGGTAGAAATTCTAAGTTTGCTCCCAAAGCTGTAGAAGGGTTTTTATTAGGTTATGATTCAAATACAAAGGCGTATAGGGTCTTCAACAAATCATCGGGTTTGGTTGAAGTCTCTAGCGACGTTGTATTTGATGAGACTAACGGCTCTCCAAGAGAGCAAGTTGTTGATTGTGATGATGTAGATGAAGAAGATGTTCCGACGGCCGCTATACGAACCATGGCGATTGGAGACGTTCGGCCACAGGAACAGGATGAACGTGATCAACCTTCTTCCTCAACGACGGTGCATCCCCCAACTCAAGACGATGAACAGGTTCATCAAAAAGAGGCGTGTGATCAAGGGGGAGCACAAGACGATCAAGTGATGGAGGAAGAAGCGCAACCGGCACCTCCAACCCAAGTTCGAGCGATGATTCAAAGGGATCATCCAGTGGACCAAATTCTGGGTGACATTAGCAAGGGAGTAACTACTCGATCTCGATTAGTTAATTTTTGTGAACATTACTCTTTTGTCTCCTCTATTGAGCCTTTCAGGGTAGAGGAGGCCTTGCTAGATCCGGACTGGGTGTTGGCCATGCAGGAGGAACTTAACAACTTCAAGCGCAATGAAGTTTGGACGCTGGTGCCTCGTCCCAAGCAAAATGTTGTGGGAACCAAGTGGGTGTTCCGCAACAAACAGGACGAGCACGGGGTGGTGACAAGGAACAAGGCTCGACTTGTGGCAAAAGGTTATGCCCAAGTCGCAGGTTTGGACTTTGAGGAGACTTTTGCTCCTGTGGCTAGGCTAGAGTCTATTCGTATCTTGCTAGCATATGCCGCTCACCATTCTTTCAGGTTGTACCAAATGGATGTGAAGAGCGCATTCCTCAACGGGCCAATAAAGGAGGAGGTGTACGTGGAGCAACCCCCTGGCTTCGAGGATGAGCGGTACCCCGACCACGTGTGTAAGCTCTCTAAGGCGCTCTATGGACTTAAGCAAGCCCCAAGAGCATGGTATGAATGCCTTAGAGATTTCTTACTTGCTAATGCTTTCAAGGTTGGGAAAGCCGATCCAACTCTTTTTACAAAGACATGTGATGGTGATTTGTTTGTATGCCAAATTTATGTCGATGACATAATATTTGGTTCTACTAATCAAAAGTCTTGTGAAGAGTTTAGCAGGGTGATGACGCAGAAATTCGAGATGTCGATGATGGGCGAGTTGAACTACTTCCTTGGGTTCCAAGTGAAGCAACTCAAGGACGGCACCTTCATCTCCCAAACGAAGTACACGCAAGATCTGCTGAAGCGGTTTGGGATGAAGGACGCCAAGCCCGCAAAGACTCCGATGGGAACCGACGGACACACCGACCTCAACAAAGGAGGTAAGTCCGTTGATCAAAAAGCATACCGGTCAATGATAGGGTCTTTACTTTATTTATGTGCTAGTAGACCGGATATTATGCTTAGCGTATGCATGTGTGCTAGATTTCAATCCGATCCTAAGGAGTGTCACTTGGTGGCGGTGAAGCGAATTCTTAGATATTTAGTCGCTACGCCTTGCTTCGGGATCTGGTATCCAAAGGGGTCTAACTTTGACTTAATTGGGTACTCAGATTCCGACTATGCTGGATGTAAGGTCGATAGGAAGAGTACATCGGGGACGTGCCAATTCTTAGGAAGGTCCCTGGTGTCATGGAACTCTAAGAAACAAACCTCCGTTGCCCTATCCACCGCTGAGGCCGAGTACGTTGCCGCAGGTCAGTGTTGCGCGCAACTACTTTGGATGAGGCAAACCCTCAGGGACTTTGGCTACAATCTGAGCAAAGTCCCACTCCTATGTGATAATGAGAGTGCTATCCGAATAGCAGAAAATCCTGTTGAGCACAGCCGCACAAAGCACATTGACATCCGGCATCACTTTTTGAGAGACCACCAGCAAAAGGGAGATATCGAAGTGTTTTATGTTAGCACCGAGAACCAGCTAGCCGATATCTTTACCAAGCCTTTAGATGAGAAGACCTTTTGCAGGCTGCGTAGTGAGCTAAATGTCTTAGATTCGCGGAACTTGGATTGAATTGTAGCATACATGTATTTATGCCTTTGATCATGTTCATTCTGCATTTTGTTGCTTATGGTGCTCAAGTTGTACAAACACTCCCTGGACCTCACAAGTCCATTGCAATGTGATGCACATGTTTAGGGGGAGATGTATTACAACTTGACCCTTTGAGACTAACCATATGTTTGAGTTTGCTTGTGTTAGTCACAAAGGAGAATTGAAAGGGAAAAGGTGGACTTGGACCATAAAAGACTTCCACTGCACTCCGATGAGGGGTAACTTATTCCAAGTTCATCTCATTAACTCTTATTGCCATTTGCTCTTAATTGACGATTTTTGTGAGGCAATGGGGTTAAAGGGCCAAGATTGATCCCGTTTTGGTGCTTGATGCCAAAGGGGGAGAAAATAAAGGCCAAAGCAATAAATGGATCAGCTACCACTTGAGAGATTTTGAAAATAGTAGAATAGAGTTTTTGATTTGTCAAAATTCTTAAGTTGTCTCTCTTGTCAAAAGTTGGCTTCTTGTGGGGAGAAATATTGACTATGGGAAAAAGGGGGAGTTTTTGAAATCCTTGATCAATCTCTTTTTGAATGACTCTCTTTATGCTTAAACATGTGTGTTTAACTTAGAGATAGAGATTTGTGTTTGATTTGCAAAAACAAACCAAGTGGTGGCAAAGGATGATCCATATATGCCAAATTGAATAACACTTAAATTTATGTTATTTGAATTGAGTTTGCACTTGTTCTAGTTGCTTTATGTTGTGTTGGCATAAATCACCAAAAAGGGGGAGATTGAAAGGGAAATGTGCCCTTGGGCCATTTCTAAGTATTTTGGTGATTGAGTGCCAACACATGTGTTTATTTGTGAATTTGTGTACATGAATGAACAAGGTGCAAAACATGAAGTAAAGGTATGTTTCTAAGCCTTAGTACATTGGTTTTATGGACTAACATATTTGTCTAAGTGTTAGAAACAGAAAGAAGAAAAAGAGAAAAGGGGAGAGAATGACTTGGCTGTGTGCAGCCAAGTCCCAGCTCGGTCTGGAGCACCGGACTGTCCGGTGTGCACCGGACAGTGTCCGGTGCGCCAGACTGACTCGACTCGAACTGGCCGCTCTCGGGATTTTGGCCGGCGGCGTACGGCTAAAATTCACTGGACTGTCCGGTGTGCACCGGACTGTCCGGTGAGCCAACGGTCGGCCAGGGCCAACGGTCGGCCGCGCAATCCGCGCGGGACACGTGGCCGAGCCAACGGTCGGAAGACGGCACCGGACTGTCCGGTGTGCACCGGACTGTCCGGTGCGCCAACGGCTCACAGATCTCCAACGGGCTGCAACGGTCGGGAAGCGCTGGATAAGGAAAGAAATCGGTCACCGGACATGTCCGGTGTGCACCGGACTGTCCGGTGCCCCCGACGACAGAAGGCAAGGATGGCCTTCCGGATTTGCTCTCAACGGCTCCTAGCTGCCTTGGGGCTATAAAAGGAGCCCCTAGGCGCATGGAGGAGACACACAAGCAACTCTTGAGCATTCTTGATCATCCACACAAGTTCTTTGCGCATTCGTTTGTGATTCTAAGTGATTCGAGCTCTGTTCTAGTGTGAACTCTGAGATAGTCATTCGAGCTCGAGTCTTGGCCGTGTGTGTGCGCTTTTGTTGTGGATTTGTGTGTGTTGCTTCCCTCCCTTACTCTGTGCTTTCTTTGTGATCATATACTTGTAAGGGCAAGAGACTCCAATTTGTGGAGATTCCTTGCAAACGGGATAGTGAAAGGAACAACAAAACACCGTGGTATTCAAGTGGGTCTTTGGACCGCTTGAGAGGGGTTGATTGCAACCCTCGTCCGTTGGGACGCCACAACGTGGAAGTAGGCAAGCATTGGCTTGGCCGAACCACGGGATAAACCACCGTGTCCCTCTGTGCTTGATTCTTGTGGTATTGTGTTTTGTTGAGACTTCACCTTAGCCACTTGGCATCAACTGTGCTAACGCTTAACAAGTTTTTGTGGCTTAAGTTTGAAGTTTTTACAGGATCACCTATTCACCCCCCCCCTCTAGGTGCTCTCATCAACTTCGACCATCCGGGCAAATACCCACTTCTCGTCGATCCGGTGATCCGAGAAAGCCGGGTGAAGAAGGTGTTAGTGGACGGGGGGAGCAGCATCAACGTCACCTTCCCCCGGACACTCCAAGGCTTGGGAGTCCACCTCAAAGAGCTCCACGAGTCAGACACTCCTTTCTTCGGCATCGTGCCGACGGAAGGGGAATACCCGCTGGGCCACATCTACATGCCAGTCACCTTCGGAACTCCGGAGAACTACAGAACCGAGTTCCTGAGGTTTGAAGTGGCGAACTTCGACTGCGGGTACAACGCCATCATCGGGAGGCCTGGACTGGCCAAGTTCATGGCCATTCCGCATTACACATACATGATACTGAAGATGCCAGGACCACAAGGGATCATAACTGTGCGCGCCGACTTCCAAGGCGCCGCAGAGTGTTTCCGAGTGGCTATTCAAGCAGCCCTCACCGCCAAGCCATCGACAGCTCCCTCCACAATGGCGAACTCTAAGCCTGAGGAGGACCTCACAGTACCGGCAAGCGAAGCTCAGACCGCGACCTCTATGCGGCCGACTGAAGAAACCAAGAGAATTAACCTGGGGTTCGCTGATGAACACAAGACGGCAATCATCAGCTCCAGCTTGGATGACAAATAGGAAAGCGCGCTCGTCCGGTTTCTGCAAGACAACCGAGATGTATTCGCATGGCAACCTGCGGATATGCCGGGAGTCCCAAGAGAACTGGCCGAGCACAAATTGAAGGTTTACCCCCAGGCAAGGCCGATTCGGCAAAAATTACGTCGTTTCACGCCTGACAAGAGAGAGGCCATCCGCGCCGAGTTAGCTCGCTTGGTCGCAGCCGGATTCATTAGAGAAGTATTACACCCCGAGTGGTTAGCCAACCCTGTTCTTGTACTCAAAAAGAATAAAGTGGATTGGCGCATGTGTGTTGATTATACTGATCTCAACAAACACTGTCCGAAGGATCCTTTCGGGCTCCCAAGGATAGATCAGGTGGTAGACTCCACCGCTGGATGTTCTATGCTGTCTTTCCTGGATTGCTATTCTGGATACCATCAGATTAGTTTAGCAAAGGAAGATGAAGAAAAAACGGCATTCATTACTCCGTTTGGTGCTTTCTGTTATACCTCCATGCCGTTTGGCCTCAAAAACGCTGGAGCGACTTACCAGAGAGCCATTCAAACATGTTTAGCCGATCACTGGGGCAAGCATGTGGAAGCCTATGTGGATGATGTGGTAATCAAAACACAGGACTCAAAAGACTTCATCGAAGACTTGCAACTGGTTTTCAACAGTCTGAGGCGGTATAGATGGAAGCTTAATCCCGAGAAATGTGTTTTCGGAGTACCAGCCGGAAAGTTGCTCAGATTTATTGTCAGCCACCGGGGAATTGAAGCTAATCCAGATAAGATTGAAGCTATCATGAAGATGGAAGCACCTCGATCGCAGAAGAAGGTTCAGCGACTTACTGGATGCATGGCAGCTTTAAGCAGATTTATATCCAGGCTGGGAGAAAAAGGTCTGCCATTTTACAAGTTACTCAAGAAGGTGGATAAATTCCAGTGGACTTCAGAAGCGCAAGAAGCTCTAGATGCTCTGAAAAAATTCTTGACAACACCACCAGTACTGAAACCACCCCGGCGAGCTACGTCAACTCAACCAGCTGAAGATTTGCTACTGTATATCTCTTGCACGACTCACGTGGTAAGCACCGCGTTAGTAGTCGAGCGAGTAGAAGAAGGGCATGCCTATCCAATACAACATCCTGTCTACTTCATTAGTGAAGTCCTCGGACCCTCAAAGAAAAAGTACCCTCAAGTTCAGAAGCTATTGTATGCAGTACTTCTAACTGCCCGCAAGCTGCGTCACTACTTTGACGACCACAAAGTCATAGTAGTTACAAGTTTTCCAATAGGGGATATTCTTCACAACAAGGAAGCCATCGGTCGAATAGCCAAGTGGGCTTGTGAGCTGGGATCTCATGACATCGAGTTCCGACCTCGCACTGCCATCAAAACTCAAGCACTGGTTGATTTCGTATCGGAGTGGACTGAACAACAAGTACCAGACAACCCGGAGACTGCAGAAGTATGGCGAATGTACTTTGATGGCTCACTAAAGCTGCAGGGAGCAGGAGCGGGGATTCTCTTCACTGCGCCTGGAGGCGAACACCTCAAGTACGCCCTCCAGTTGCTATTCCCAGCCTCCAACAATGCAGCCGAGTATGAAGCTTTGATCCATGGATTGAACATTGCCATATCGTTGGGTATCAAAAGATTAATGGTATACGGAGACTCTCTGGTAGTCATCAGTCAGATAAACAAGGAGTGGGATTGCTCAAGCGATTCAATGGGAAAATACTGCACTACCGTCCGAAAGCTGGAAGATAAATTCGAGGGTCTGGAATTTCATCATGTAGAAAGAGATCGGAACACAGCAGCCGATGTACTATCCAAACTGGGGTCCGGACGAACTCAGGTCCCACCCGGGGTTTTCGTGCAAGAAATTCTGCAGCCAAGTATCTCAATGGATCAAACAGAAGAGTGCAACATCATAGATCAACCCGAGTCAGACCCTGATGACTGGAGAAGGCCGATCATCAAGTATATAAAGAATGAAGAAGAACCAGACGACAAGAATTCGGCAGAGCGTATTGCAAGACAGTCGGCTCACTATACACTTATTGGGGAGACATTATACAGAAGGGGTGCATCAGGCGTCTTCATGAAGTGCATTCTCCCATCCACTGGAAAGCAGCTTCTGGAGGAAGTCCATGCTGGGCAATGTGGAATACATGCAGCCTCCAGAACACTAGTCGGGAAGGTCTTCAGGTCAGGATTCTATTGGCCAACAGCAAAGAACGATGCAGCCGAGTTAGTTCAGAGGTGCGAAGCCTGCCAATACTTGTCAAAGCAACAACACCTGCCAGCACAGCAACTGCAGACCATACCAGTAACTTGGCCTTTCGCATGCTGGGGACTGGATATGATTGGACCTTTCAAGAAAGCTCAAGGGAGATACACTCATGTATTGGTAGCAATCGACAAATTCACTAAATGGATAGAGTTCAAGCCCATTGCCTCTCTAACCTCTGCTAAGGCCGTGGAATTCATACAAGACATAATATTCAGATTCGGGAT
This sequence comes from Zea luxurians, assembly GCA_029449295.1. NCBI lineage: Eukaryota > Viridiplantae > Streptophyta > Magnoliopsida > Poales > Poaceae > Zea > Zea luxurians. The sequence continues at coordinate 5,334,006 of JAOPSE010000090.1, forward strand.
ATCAAACAGCATCATAACTGATTTAGGATCCAACTTCACAAGTTCAGAATTCTTTGACTTCTGCGAGCAAAAGAGCATTCAGATCAAGTATGCATCTGTAGCCCATCCAAGAGCCAACGGGCAAGTTGAGCGAGCCAACGGGATGATATTGGATGCACTCAGGAAAAAGGTCTTCGATAAGAATGAAAAATTCGCAGGAAAGTGGATAAGGGAATTACCCTATGTTGTTTGGAGCCTAAGAACCCAACCTAGTCGAGCTTTGCATGGAAACACTCCTTTCTTCATGGTCTATGGGTCGGAGGCAGTGCTACCTGCTGATCTCAAGTTTGGGGCGCCAAGGCTGGTCTTTGAAAGCATAGCAGAAGCTGAGACCACCAGGCTGGAAGACATAGATATACTCGAGGAAGAACGGTTAAACGCAGTAATCCAATCAGCAAGGTACCAGCAGACTCTAAGGCGCTATCACGACAAGGCTGTGCGACAACGATTCTTCTCAGTAGGAGATCTCGTCCTCCGCCGAATTCTAACGGGGGAGGGACGACACAAGTTATCACCCTTATGGGAAGGACCCTTCGTGGTAGCAGAAGTCACTCGGCCCGGATCGTATCGCCTCACTCAGGTGGATGGCACGGAAGTTGGGAACTCCTGGAACATAGAACACCTCAGAAAGTTTTATCCCTAGCTGTACCTCAAAACTGCTGGGACGATGATGATGTACTCTGTAAAGTGGAAATATGTCATCAATAAAAAAGAGGTCTCAAGGATACTCAATTCATTCACGATTGACTTGCATTCTTACTTAACTCGGGGTGACCACTATGCCCTGCTAACGGAGCAATCGGCTTAAGTCGGCAATGACTTAAGGCGGTGCAACATGCTCACGCTTACTTAACTCGGGGTGACCACTATGCCCTGCTAACGGAGCAATCGGCTTAAGTCGGCAACGACTTAAGGCGGTGCAACATGCTCACGCTTACTTAACTCGGGGTGACCACTATGCCCTGCTAACGGAGCAATCGACTTAAGTCGGCAACGACTTAAGGCGGTGCGACATGCTCACGCGTACTCAACTTAGGGTGACCACTATGCCCTACAAACGCAGCAATCGACTTAAGTTGGCAGCAACTTAAGACCGGTACAACATGCTCGCGCCTATATAATTCGGGGGATGACTTCCATATCCCGCAAACAAAATTCATAATCATCATGCGTCATTACTGCCGAACTCATTAACTAACAAATTCTGATACAATGAGAGAGTAATTATGTCATTCGAATGGTAAACTGGTGTCCTCTAACAAATATTCAATCATGCAAACCGCGCGCTTGGAGCACGCAAAATGTTTTTCTATTTTGCAACGTCTTTCTCAGGAGCGACCGACGAAGAAGGGCGACTCGAGGAATCAGGGGCGGCGTTCACGTCAGCTCTTATGTCTTCAGGAATAACTACGCCGGGTCTCCTCATCAAGATTCGTCCCGCCCGAATAGCCTTGTCCAGGGCTTTGTCGCGTTGGGCCTTGAGAGTAACAGAAGTTTCTTCAGCAGTTTTAGCAGCCAGTCGAGCGCTCTCTAACTCCTGGGCAATAGAGTTTTTGGAAGCTCGGAGCCCTTTGATAGTAGCATCTTTCGCTGATATCAACTGCTTAAGCCGGGTTACCTCCTCCATGGACTCCTGCAGCTTACGACGTTGGAGGTCTAATTCTTCTATGGTGAAGCGATGACTTCTTTCCAAGATGGTCAGCGAATTGCTAGAATCCCGATACAACCTATCAAGATTGTCACGAGAAGCAGCAAGGATACGTTTTTCTTCCTGCAAGCACAAGTCAGTTCCTTCAAAAAACCAAGCAAGTAATAAGAGCACAGCAAGGCGAAGCACAGTTTCGTGTATCACCTTTTCAGAGTCGAGCTGAGCATGAAGAGAAGAACTCAGTGCATTGGCATCATCTAAGGCAGCGGAGACCTGACTCAGCTCAATCTGACTTTGAGAGTACTTTTCCTCAAAATCAGTGCATCGCTGGGCCAATTCAGCCTGATCTCGAGAATGTTTTTCTTCAAGAATTGCAATCTGCCGAGTCATTCCTAGCAAGAGGTAATCAAACAAAACGAGGTCAGAAGGTAAAACAGTCCACAACAAAGGCGAAGAAAAGAAAAAGGGCACTAACCAGTGTTAGTCGCCTCCAACTCGGATACACGACGATGAAGTGACACTGGATTCCAACACGTAAGAGACGAAGCCACTTCTGGGACGGAGGCACCCTGCGATCTCAGCTGGTTGGCCATCCCATCCACCAAAACCTGATGAGAAGAACAGATGAGCATAATGACAAAAGCTCATGCAACGTAAAGATAAAGCTAAAAACAGCACAGTACCTGGAGGTTGGAAAAGAACGAAGGGATCCCCAAATCAGGAGAAATCAGCCGATAATCAGGCACAAGGCCACCACCCGAAGCAGCTTGCAACGGACCAGTAGGAATCAGCTCAGCGCCTTCAACAGAGCCAAATGCCCGATCAATGGGGACGCTGCCCTCTAAAGCGACCCCCTGGTCCAAAGTTTGGGCTTCCACCATGCAGCCAGAGTGTGGAGGTGATCCCGCGTGAACGTCCATGGAAGTGCATGAAGGAGACCCTGCTTGGGCACCCTCGGGGGCTGGGTTATAGTTAGCACTGCCCACTTGAGCCGGATCATCCCCGGCAGCACCCTCGGGGGCTGGGCAGTGGCTTACACTCTTCATCTGAGCTAAGTCATCCCCGGCGACATCCTCGGGGGCTGGGCATGTGTCAGCACCATTCTTGAGGTCCAGACTCCCCGCAATAACCACCTCTAAGGTTGACGGGCCCTCAGCCACTTCCATGGAACCAGGACAATCCAAGTTAGCATCCCGACCCTCGAGATCACGCTCTAAGGTCGACGAGGCACGGGATGACCTCAACCCAGCATCAGGCATGGCAGCGCAAACCTCCATCGCATCATCATCCACTGGCTCTGATAACAAGTCCTCTGGGACCATATCCTCAAGAGTCTGATCAAAGTTGGCCAGGGACAGCTCCTGCAGACCAATGAGGGCAGACAAAGCAGGAGAGGGAACTCCACTACTTTCGCCACTGGCAAGAAATTGCCGACTGTTCTTCCGAGTCAGAGGGACTTCATTCTCTTCCTCCTTGTCGTCTTCATCAGCAACACAGGCAACACCCCCATTGGGATCAGCGACAGATGGAGCGCACCCATTGGGATCAACAACAGACATACCACACCCATTGGGGTCAGCATCAGTAAATTCAGGCACGAGAACCTCCTCAGCAGCAGGAACTGATGGACCAGCGCCCCGATCCAAACTAGATACTTGCCGGAGACGTCTCTTTTTCTTTTTCTGCTCATCAGCAGAAAGATCAGTTTGATTGGCTCGGCAAGGACGTCTCGGGCGGACACAGATAGGTCTCTGAACATCCAAGGATGTACCAGCTTCGGGGAGAGGCGCCACCGCCAATGTCCCAGCAGGAGCAGCATCAGAAGAATCTTCAGCCAGCATATCAAGCATGGCACTTATTTCTGCATCATTAGGATCCAAAGGCACTTCAAAATGGACTTGTCGTTCGTCATCAGGAATATCCCCAAGCGAGGCAACTAAAGCACTGACCTCTTCATCAGAGGGTCGCGTTCTAAGGCCCAAATTGCCGTCAGTCGCAGGTGGATTTGACACGAAAAGAGTGAAAGCTTTAGCAGGAGGCAAATTCCAGGCCGAGTACGCCACCGGAGCACCAACATTGGACACCTTGCCCCTGAGAATCATTTCCAGTCGGCTCACCAAGTCTGCAGAAGGGATTCTCCTGTTGGTAACCCGAGTTGAGTCGGCTAGCCCTCGATACAAATAAGCTGGATGGACCCTATCTTTCAGTGGCTGAATGTTCTTGAAAACGAAGTCAGCAACCACAGCTTCAGCAGTTAGACCTCTCTCTTTCAGCAGTCCAACTTCAGCTAGCAACACACCGGCCTCAGCTACCTCCTCATCTGTGGGAGACTCGGTCCAGCTTGGGGTGCGAACGTCTGGCTGTCTTCCCGACCGGGGGGGGAGAGAATTTCCATAATTATCAACTATAAACCACTCTAGACGCCATCCCTTAATGCTGTCTTTAAGGGGAATCTCAAGATATTCAGTCTTCCGTCCCCAGCGCATCTCCAAACTGGCACCTCCGACCAACTGATGTTGTCCCCCGGCCATCCCAGGGCGACAATGATACAGATATTTCCATAAACCAAAATGTGGTAGCACGCCAAGAAAGGCTTCGCATAAGTGAACGAAGATGGAGATTTGCAGAATTGAGTTAGGGTTTAGATGGGTCAGGTTAATGTGGTAGAAATCAAGGAGACCACGGAAAAAGGGAGAGATGGGAAGGCCAAGGCCGCGGAGAAGAAAAGGAGCGTAAACTACAGACTCGTGGGTATCCTCCGTCGGGACAGTAGCCCCGTGGCAAATCCGCCAAGAACAGAGTTCCCGCGGAGGGAGAACCCCGATGGACACGAGGTGGAGGAGTTCAGCTTCGGAGATGATAGACATGTGGTTACCTGCAAAAGGCAACTGGATGTTGGGATCGATTGGAGGAATCACCACAGCGGACGAGCTCGCGATTTTCCTCTTGGGAGCCATCTTGATTCTACCAGTGAGCAGACTGGAGGCAAGCGCAGAGAGGATTCGGAAGTGGGAATGCAAGAACTAGGGCGCGGAAAGCAAAGGCGGCTAAAAGCGCAGCTCTTATGGGATATTCTCGAGCCAGATACCGTTTCAAAAAGTGCCCAGTCATCACCCGGCAGTTATTTCCAAAACCCCAGCATGCCACGTGGTCATTCAGCAGTTATTTCCAAAAAGACGATGGGCCACCTCATCATTCGGCTATCATCCTCAAAATAGCTCATGCGGCCTGCTGTCACTCGGCGTTGCCTCTAAAACGCTGATCTCGTGTTCAATCGCTCGGCATTATTTCCAAAATGCCGATGGCGACCTTCAATCACTCGGCGTTGCCTCTAAAATGCTGATCTCATGTTCAATTGCTCGGCATTACCTCTGAAATGCCGACGTCGACCTGCTCTCACTCGGCGTTGCCTCTAAAACGCTGATCTCATGTTCAATTGCTCGGTATTACCTCTAAAATGCCGACGTCGGCCTGCTCTCACTCGGCGTTGCCTCTAAAACGCTGATCTTGTGTTCAATCGCTCGGCATTACCTCTAAAATGCCGACGTCGGCCTGCTCTCACTCGGTGTTGCCTCTAAAACGCTGATCTTGTGTTCAATCGCTCGGCATTACTTCTAAAATGCCGACGTCGACCTGCTCTCACTCGGCGCTGACTCTAAAACGCTGATCTCATACTCAGCCGCTCGGTATTACCTCTAAAATGCCGACATCACCATCCAATCGCTCGGCGTTGCCTCTAAAACGCTGATCTTGTGTTTAATCGCTCGACATTACTTCCAAAGTGCCGACGGCGACCTTCAATCACTCGGCGTTGCCTCTAAAACGCTGATCTCGCGTTCAATCGCTCGGCATTACTTCTAAAATGCCGACGTCGACCTTCAATCACTCGGCATTGCCGCTAAGACGCGGGGATAGCATTCGGTCGCTCGGCATTACCTCTAAAACGTCGATGCAGACTACAAGATTACTCGGCAACTACTTCTGGGAGCATCAGTATGATGTCCAAATTGTTCATCAACTATCTCAAAAGAATCAGTCTTATAATCAAGCAAAGCAAGTCAACAAGAAGAAGCCAGCGACATTCTTTCATTAAGGGAAGACAATAAGCTTACAAATCAACTCTTTGCGAGTTGATGCTTCCCTACTATTACTATACTACATTACACTACTACTACACTACACTACACTACTCTACATTACTACTACATTATTCTAACTATACTAAACTATACTAATATCTAAGAAGACCAGTGGCGTCTAGCCACTGGCCCTGCCCCTACCGCCGCCGCCGCCGCCGCCCTTGGTGCTGCCCTTGCTGCTGCCGCCCTTGGTGCTGCCCTTGCTGCTGCCGCCTTTGGTGCTGCCCCTGCTGCCGCCGCCGTCGCCGCCGCTCCTGCCGCCGCCACTGCCGTCGCCATCGCCACCGTCGTCGCCGTCGCCGTCGTCGTCGTCGTCGTCCTCGTCCTCGCCGCCGCCGTTAGAGTCCTCCTCATCCGAGGAGTACTCCGACTCATCCGAGCCCTCGAGCCCGGAGCGCTCGACGGCCCGGATGTACGTCCAGACCTCCGCGGCTATCCCCTGGGAGTCGTCCGAGTCATCGGACGACGCCGGGGGAGAGACGGGAGCCGGAGATCCCTCGGACTCGGAGGAGAACTCCTCCTCCGAGTATTCCGAGTCACCGAAATCCTCCGATGGAGGAGTCGGTTCGTGCTTGCGCTTGTTGTTTTTGCCCATGGTGGAAGCAAGCAGGAAAGAAGAGAAGGAAGCAGTAAAAGAACAGCGAAGAGATGTGAAGAAACCAGAGGGGCAACAACGTTATTTATAGAAGGGAAAGGCAACCGCTCACCTCCAACCGCGGTCACTGAACAGTCGCAAAGCATTCAATAAGCACTTCTACCCGTCTGGAGACACGTCAGGCGGCTGACGCCGTTTCATGCAACACTACACCCATTGGGACTCCAGTCAACAGCGCAAAGGATATGATTACACTCGCCGTCCCATCACATTACAACTCAGAAGCAGCCGGCTAAAACACTCAGCGTACCAAGCCGTCCCTTGCCCACACCCATTGGGGGGGGATGCCCAGGAATTATCAGTATATTTTTCAAAATGGTCACATCTGTGCAGAACATGCAGTGAATGCCTCAAGACAAAAATGAGATATCAACAAGAGTTAGAGGGAAGCCAAATATAGCCAGCAGAGTGCAAAATATGGTCGACAGACACGACTTGAAGGCTAGACAGAGAGCGTCCATCAAATGTCCAATCAGTCACAGAGCAAATAAATTACACTACCTAGCAAGATACGGAAGGATTGCAAACTCGGCTGCAAAAGACAAAATACATGCTGACCTCTGAAGCATAATATTGATGACATAGCACGGATGACATCACGCCAACTTTTTCACAAGCAGAAAGGGTAATCTTCAGCAAAAGGACATAAAAAGAAGACCTTCAAGTGAATTATCCTCAAAAATCCACTTGAAGGTCGGGGGCTACACCCATTGGGTGCACCTCCGGTGCACCCTATGGATTATCATTCCAAGCCGATATTGTGCCGACTTCTAAAGCATGGGACAAGATTAAAAAAGCCAACCCTCAACCAAAATGAGCAAGCGCAAATGGAAATGATCTCTACTGAGGACCTTCGAGTAGATTATTTTCTAAAATCTACTCGAAGCTCGGGGGCTACACCCATTGGGTGCACCTCCGGTGCACCCAATGAAGTTTAGAATCTCACAAATTGGAATGCCAACCTCTAAGGCACAGGCACGATGCCAGGTTTTGGTCAACGAGTGATCGGAGCAGGAGAAGACAACAGGAAGCCATTTTTCTTCAAATTACCTACAAGCTGGACCTGAGATCTTCGGGTTGATTATCTCTAAATTAACCCAAAGATCGGGGGCTTGTGGGGGATAGATATCCCCCGGGTCCACTAAAAGAGTAAAGGACCTTACGAAAGGCCCAAGGGCCCAATAAATCGTAAGGTCATTCTTTCGTGGGCCTGGGGAGAAACAGCCAGCGAAGCAGAACGACATGGGGCCGGATAGGTACAAGCCCGGACGGCCCGCAGCATCGAGCGAATGACCGCAACAAAGATCCAACTTTCCCGCGTCGGAGCCTCCATGCAATGAAGCCACGCGAGGATAAGTCGGCGAGGGTTACGTAGGGATAATCTCAAGAGGTTCACTATCTTTTAGCTACTCGTTGCTATCTTATCCATGTGTACTGCCCCACGGTCGAGTATATAAGGCCTAGGGGGCACCCCTTCAGAACGATCGACCCTTTACTTAGCCACCCATATCAACTCTCTGTATTCTCGATCCAGAGAGCTCTCTTATAGCCACATCCAACAAGCATATTCATCAGGACGTAGGGTGTTACGCATCTCTAAGCGGCCCGAACCTGTAAAACTCGTCCACTGTCCCTCGTGCGATCGGCGCGAACCATTTTGCTACAGTTGTCGACACCGTCCTACTCCTAAAACACCTTGAGGGGCAACCCCGGGTGTGCGGTCGGACCCAAAACACCGACAGTAGCTGATCCATTTATCGCTTTGGCCTTTATTTTCTCCCCCTTTGGCATCAAGCACCAAAACGGGATCAATCGTGGCCCTTTAACCCCATTGCCTCACCAAAATCTTCAACTAAGAGCAAATAGGCAATAAGAGTATAACGATGAACTTGGAAGAGTTACTCTTTTCATCGGAGTGCAGTGGAAGTCTTGCATGGTCCAAGTCCACCTTTTCCCTTTCAATTTTCCTTGGAGACTAAAACAACGAAACTCAAGTACATGGTTAGTCTCAAAGGGTCAAGTTGTAGCACAGCTCCCCCTAAATATGTGCATTACTTGCAAACAGGACTTGTGAGGTCCAGGGAGTGTTTGTACAACTTGAGCACCACAATAAGCAACAAAATGCAGAATGAACATGATCAAAGGCATAAACACATGTATGCTACATTTCAATCCAAGTTCCGCGAATCTAAGATATTGAGCTCACTACGCAGCCTGCAAAAGGTCTTCTCATCTAGAGGCTTGGTAAAGATATCGGCTAGCTGGTTCTCGGTGCTAACATGAAACACTTCGATATCTCCCTTTTGCTGGTGGTCTCTCAAAAAGTGATGCCGGATGTCAATGTGCTTTGTGCGGCTGTGCTCAACAGGATTTTCCGCTATTCGGATAGCACTCTCATTGTCACATAGGAGTGGGACTTTGCTCAGATTGTAGCCAAAGTCCCTGAGGGTTTGCCTCATCCAAAGTAGTTGCGCACAACACTGTCCTGCGGCAACGTACTCGGCCTCAGCGGTGGATAGGGCAATGGAGGTTTGTTTCTTAGAGTTCCATGACACCAGGGACCTTCCTAAGAATTGGCACGTCCCCGATGTACTCTTCCTATCGACCTTACATCCAGCATAGTCGGAATCTGAGTACCCAATCAAGTCAAAGTTAGATCCCTTTGGATACCAGATCCCGAAGCAAGGCGTAGCGACTAAATATCGAAGAATTCGCTTCACAGCCACTAAGTGACACTCCTTCGGATCGGATTGAAATCTAGCACACATGCATATGCTAAGCATAATATCCGGTCTACTAGCACATAAATAAAGCAAAGAACCTATCATGGACCGGTATGCTTTTTGATCAACGGACTTACCTCCTTTGTTGAGGTCGGTGTGTCCGTCGGTTCCCATCGGCGTCTTTGCGGGCTTGGCGTCCTTCATCCCAAACCTTTTAGCAAATCTTGCGTGTACTTCGTTTGGGAGATGAAGGTGCCGTCCTTGAGTTGCTTCACTTGGAACCCAAGGAAGTAGGTCAACTCGCCCATCATCGACATCTCGAATTTCTGCGTCATTACCCTGCTAAACTCTTCACAAGACTTTTGGTTAGTGGAACCAAATATTATGTCGTCGACATAAATTTGGCACACAAAAAGATCACCATCGCAAGTCTTAGTAAAAAGAGTTGGATCGGCTTTCCCAACCTTGAAAGCATTAGCAATTAAAAAGTCTCTAAGGCATTCATACCATGCTCTTGGGGCTTGCTTAAGTCCATAGAGCGCCTTAGAGAGCTTACACACATGGTCGGGGTACCGTTCATCCTCGAAGCTAGGGGGCTGCTCCACGTACACCTCCTCCTTGATCGGCCCGTTGAGGAAAGCGCTCTTCACATCCATTTGGTACAACCTGAAAGAATGGTGAGCGGCATATGCTAGCAAGATACGAATTGATTCTAGCCTAGCCACAGGAGCAAAAGTCTCCTCAAAGTCCAAACCTGCGACTTGGGCATAACCTTTTGCCACAAGTCGAGCCTTGTTCCTCGTCACCACCCCGTGCTCGTCCTGTTTGTTGCGGAACACCCACTTGGTTCCCACAACATTTTGCTTGGGACGAGGCACCAGTGTCCAAACTTCGTTGCGCTTGAAGTTGTTGAGTTCCTCCTGCATGGCCAACACCCAGTCCGGATCTAGCAAGGCCTCTTCTACCCTGAAAGGCTCAATAGAAGAGACAAAAGAGTAATGCTCACAAAATTAACTAATCTTGAGCGAGTAGTTACTCCCTTGCTAATATCACCCAATATCTGATCGACGGGATGATCCCTTTGAATTGTCGCTCGAACTTGGGTTGGAGGTGCCTGAGGTGCTTCTTCCTCTTGAACATCCTGTGCTCCCCCTTGATCATGTGCCTCCACTTGAGGTACCTGTTCGTCATCTTGGGTTGGGGGATGCACCATAGTTGAGGAAGACGGTTGATCTTGCTCCAAGTGTTCCTGAGGCCGTACATCTCTAATCGCCATGGTGCGTATCGCGGCCGTTGGAACGTCTTCTTCATCTACATCATCAAGATCAACAACTTGCTCTCTTGGAGAGCCATTAGTCTCATCAAATACAACGTCGCTAGAGACTTCAACCAAACCCGATGATTTGTTGAAGACCCTATACGCCTTTGTATTTGAATCATAACCTAATAAAAACCCTTCTACGGCTTTGGGAGCAAATTTGGAATTCCTGCCTTTCTTTACTAGAATGTAGCATTTACTCCCAAAAACACGAAAATACGATACATTAGGTTTGTTACCGGTTAGCAGCTCATACGACGTCTTCTTGAGGAGGCGGTGAAGGTAGACCCTGTTGATGGCGTGGCAAGCCGTGTTCACGGCTTCCGACCAAAAGCACTCGGGGGTCTTGAATTCTCCAAGCATAGTCCTCGCCATATCTATGAGCGTTCTGTTCTTCCTCTCTACCACACCATTTTGCTGAGGTGTGTAGGGAGCGGAGAACTCGTGCTTGATCCCCTCCTCCTCAAGAAACTCCTCCACTTGAAGGTTCTTGAATTCGGACCCGTTGTCGCTCCTTATCTTCTTCACCTTGAGCTCAAACTCATTTTGAGCTCTCCTTAGGAATCGCTTGAGGGTCCCTTGGGTTTCAGACTTATCCTGCAAAAAGAACACCCAAGTGAAGCGGGAAAAGTCATCAACGATAACTAGACCATACTTACTTCCTCCTATGCTCAGATAGGCGACGGGTCCGAAGAGGTCCATATGTAGCAGCTCCAGGGGTCTTGATGTTGTCATCACATTTTTGGTGTGATGAGAGCCTCCCACCTGTTTCCCTGCTTGACAAGCTGCACAAGGTCTATCTTTTTCGAAATGAACATTGGTTAGACCTATCACATGTTCTCCCTTTAGAAGCTTGTGGAGATTCTTCATCCCCACATGTGCTAAGCGGCGATGCCACAGCCAGCCCATGCAAGTCTTAGTCATTAAGCATGCATCTAGACCGGCCTCTTCTTTTGCAAAATCAACTAAGTAAAGCTTGCCGTCTAGTACACCCTTAAAAGCTAGTGAACCATCACACCTTCTAAAGACAGACACATCTACATTTGTAAACAAACAGTTATATCCCATATTGCATAATTGACTGACAGATAGCAAATTATATCCAAGAGACTCTACTAAAAACACATTAGAGATAGAGTGCTCATTTGAGATTGCAATTTTACCTAACCCTTTTACCTTGCCTTGATTCCCATCACCGAAAATTATTGAATCTTGGGAATCTTTATTCTTGACGTAGGAGGTGAACATCTTCTTCTCCCCCGTCATATGGTTTGTGCATCCGCTGTCAATAATCCAGCTTGAACCCCCGGATGCATAAACCTGCAAGGCAAATTTAGGCTTGGGTCTTAGGTACCCAACTCATGTTGGGTCCTGCAAGGTTAGCACAAATATCCTTAGGGACCCAAATGCAAGTTTTGTCTCCCTTGCATCTTGCCCCTAATTTTCTAGCAACTATCTTCCTATCCTTTCTACAAATAGCAAAAGAAGCATTTAAAGCATGATATATTGTAGAAGGTTCATTAACTTTCCTAGGAACATTAACGACATTTCTCCTAGGCATATTATGAATAACATTTCTCCTACCAACATTTCTATCATGCACATAAGAAGAACTAGAAGCAACCATGGCATGAGAATCAAAGGCATTATATACATTACAACTCCTATAAGCATTTCTAGGTTGTCTTCTATCATAGTACATAAAGGCATGGTTCTTTTGCACACTACTAGCCATAGGGGCCTTCCCTTTCTCCTTGGCGGAGATGGGAGCCTTATGGCTTGTCAAGTTCTTGGCTTCCCTCTTGTAGCCAAGTCCATCCTTAACTGAGGGGTGTCTACCAATCGTGTAGGCATCCCTTGCAAATTTTAGCTTGTCAAATTCATTCTTGCTAGTCTTAAGTTGGGCATTAAGACTAGCTAATTCATCATTTAATTTAGAAATTGAAACTAAATGATCACTACAAGCATCAATGTCAAAATCTTTACACCTATTACAAGTTTCAACAATTTCTACACAAGAATTAGATTTACTAGCTACTTCTAGTTTAGCATTTAAATCATCATTAAAACTTTTTAACTTAGCAATAGTTTCATGACAAGAAGATAATTCACTAGAGAGCATTTCATTCCTCTTAATTTCTAGAGCAAGAGATTTCTGTGCTTCTACAAATTTGTCATGTTCTTCATATAACAAATCCTCTTGTTTTTCTAAAAGCATATTCTTGTCATTCAAGGCATCAATTAATTCATTAATTTTGTCTACCTTGGTTCTATCTAATCCCTTGAATAAGCATGAGTAATCTATCTCATCATCATCACTAGACTCATCTTCACTCGAAGAAGCATAAGTACTAGTATGAGTGCTTACTTTCTTCTCTCTTGCCATGAGGCAAGTGTGACGTTCATTGGGGAAGAGGGATGACTTGTTGAAGGCGGTGGCGGCGAGTCCTTCATTGTCAGAGTCGGAGGAGGAACAATCCGAATCCCACTCCTTTCCGATATGTGCCTCGCCCTTGGCCTTCTTGTAATGCTTCTTTTTCTCCCTCTTGTTCCCTTGGTCCTGATCACTATCATTGTCGGGACAGTTAGCAATAAAATGACCAAGCTTACCGCATTTGAAGCATGAGCGCTTCCCCTTGGCTTTGGTCTTGCTTGGCTGCCCCTTGCGACCTTTAAGCGCTGTCTTGAAGCGCTTAATGATGAGGGCCATCTCCTCATCATTGAGTCCGGCCGCCTCAACTTGTGCCACCTTGCTTGGTAGCGCCTCCTTGCTCCTTGTTGCCTTGAGAGCAATGGGTTGAGGCTCATGACTAGGACCGTTCAACGCGTCGTCCACGTATCTTGCCTCCTTGATCATCATTCGCCCGCTTACGAACTTCCCAAGAACTTCTTCGGGCGACATCTTGGTGTACCTGGGATTTTCACGTATATTGTTCACCAAATGAGGATCAAGAACGGTAAATGACCTTAGCATTAGGCGGACGACGTCGTGGTCCGTCCATCGCGTGCTCCGGTAGCTCCTTATTTTGTTGATAAGGGTCTTGAGCCGGTTGTATGTTTGTGTCGGCTCCTCGCCCCTTATCATCGCGAACCGTCCAAGCTCGCCCTCCACCAACTCCATTTTGGTGAGCAAGGTGACGTTGTTTCCCTCATGAGAGATCTTGAGGGTGTCCCAGATCTGCTTGGCATTGTCCAAGCCGCTCACCTTGTGATACTCGTCCCTGCACAAAGAGGCTAGCAACACAGTAGTAGCTTGTGCATTTTTATGAATCTGTTCATTAATAAACACAGGGCTATCCGAGCTATCAAATTTCATTCCACTTTCCACAATCTCCCAAATGCTTGGATGGAGAGAAAACAGGTGAGTACGCATTTTGTGGCTCCAAAATCCGTAATCCTCTCCATCAAAGTGAGGGGGCTTGCCAAGTGGAATGGGGAGCAATTGAGCATTTGAACTATGCGGGATGCGCGAATAATCGAAAGAAAAGTTTGAGTTAACCGTCTTTCGTCTATCGTAGTCGTCGTCGTCCTTTTGGGAGGAGGAAGATTCGTCGCTGTCGTAGTAGACAATTTCCTTGATGCGCCTTGTCTTCTTCTTCCTCCCGTCTTTTCTTTTGTGGCCCGAGCCTGAGTCGGTGGGCATGTCATCATTGGGCTCGTTGACGAAGGACTCCTTCTCCTTGTCGTTGATCACTATCCCCTTGCCTTTAGGATCCATCTCTTCAGGCGGTTAGTCCCTTTCTTGAAGAGAACGACTCTGATACCAATTGAGAGCACCTAGAGGGGGGGGGGTGAATAGGTGATCCTGTAACACTTCAAAAAAACTTAAACCACAAAACTTGGTTACTTGTTAGCACAGTAATATGCCAAGTGGCTAGAGAAGGATCTCAACACAACCCAATAACCAGGAGATATCAATCACAGAGATGGCACAGTGGTTATCCCGTGGTTCGGCCAAGACCAACGCTTGCCTACTCCACGTTGTGGCGTCCCAACGGACGAGGGTTGCAATCAACCCCTCTCAAGCGGTCCAAAGACCAACTTGAATACCATGGTGTTGCTTTGCTTCTCTTAATCCCGTTTGCGAGGAATCTCCACAGCTTGGAGCCTCTCGCCCTTACACAAGATGTTCACGAAGAATCACAGAGCAAGGGAGGGATTAGCAACTCACACACGACACAAAGATCACAGCGAATACGCACACACAAAACCCAGACTTGAGCTCAAGAGACTAGCACACTAGAACGGAGCTCAAATCACTAGAATGTCAAACAAGTGCGCGAGAATGAAGTGTGAGTGATCAATGATGCTCAAAGGATGCTTGGTGTTCTCCTCCATGCGCCTAGGGGTCCCTTTTATAGCCCCAAGGCAGCTAGGAGCCGTTGAGCATAAACTTGGAAAGCCATTCTTGCCTTCTGTCATCGGGGGCACCGGACAGTCCGGTGCACACCGGACACTGTCCGGTGACCGATTTCCTTCCTTAAATAGCGAAGCCGACCGTTGGCAGCCTGAGAGCCGTTGGCGCACCAGACATGTCCGGTGCAGTCTTCTAGCCGTTGGCTCGGCCACGTGTCCCGCGCAGATTGCGCGGCCGACCGTTGGCCCGGCCGACCGTTGGCTCACCGGACAGTCCGGTGCACACCGGACAGTCCGGTGAATTTTAGCCGTACGTCGCCGGTGAATTCCCGAGAGCAGCCACTTCGCTCGAGCCAGCCTGGCGCACCGGACACTGTTCGATGCACCACCGGACAGTCCGGTGCTTGCAGACTCAGCAGATTCTTGGCTGCTCGAGCCAAGACATTTCCAATTGGATTTTTCCTGTTTCTAGCACTTAGACACAATACATTAGTCCATAAAACAATGTACTAAGTCTGAGAAACATACCTTAATTCTTGATTTGTACTTTGTCCACCTTTTTACACTTAGGCACTTGTGTTGGACACTAAATCACCAAAATACTTAGAAATGGCCCAAGGGCACATTTCCCTTTCAAGAAGTCGTCAAGGCAGCAAAAAAGAAAAAGAAAGATTCTGATAACATTAGCGCTGAAGAGTTAAATCCTGAGCCGAAGGTGCCTATGGCAAAAAAGAGAAAAAGTGCATCCCCAGAGCCGGAAACGCCGGTCCAAGAAGAAGACACTCCTGCTTCTCCTTCTGCTATTGAAGTAGAAGAAATTATGAAGGTAATGACTGAACCTTTGCCTTTCAGGCTAAGTCCGCTGGCACTGGAACTGATGAAGTTTTTTCAGAAGGACAAGGCAGCTTCGGCAGTAGAAAGTCCTGCGAAGCCAAAAAAGCGGAGAATTATTCAAGTAACAAATGTGATCCATCATACGCCGCCACCGGCAACGGTGTCAAAAATTGTTTTTGCTGAAACTGCCGAAGCCGAAGCTACTGAAATGAAAACTGCTGAAGCTGAATCCGGCGAAGCCGAAGCTACCGTGGCCGAAGCTGGGGCCACCGAAGAGTCGAACCTGGAAACCACACTTGAGGTTATTGACAACATACTGCTGAAAATGGCTGAAGAGGAAGCTACCGTGGCTACAGTGAATACAACAACTGAGAAGGGGAAAGAGCAAATTGATGAAATTTCAGAAGAAGAAGATTTTAACTTTCAAGATTTGCTCGGACAAGAATTAACGGACGCCAAAAAAGAGGAGTTGAAAAAATATGCCACATCCTGCGGATACAAATCAGGGGCTATGCTTTTTGGTGGGGTCAACGAAGGGAAATTAAGATGCCTTCGGAACCGCACCGAAGCCAAAATTGTTAGAACCCTTTCCAAAAGGATTGGCTTGCCAAAGCTGGAAGTGGACTTGTGTCGTTATCAACGACACCACATCGCCGGAAGCTTGCTTTATGCTAACTTCAAGGTAACAAATACTTTTGTTATTTTATTACTATTATTATTAACTTTTGTGTCGTGTTCTGACGAAGATCATTTCGACAGAGCATATTATTAAGCAAGGTTCTGAAGATGCAACAAGATCTAGAAGAAGAGAAAAACAAAACCGTCATTCAAGATTTAACTGAAAAAGTTGAAAATCATGAAACCAATCTGAAAAAGAAAGACTTCGCAATTCAAGATCTTGAAATCATGGTCAAAGAGCACGAAGGTGCACTAGAAAAGAAGGATTTTATTATTCAGACCATGGAGGGCTCTTTGGCTGAAGTCCAAACTGAAAATGACAAATTAAAGAATGAATTGCTCCGTCAATCAGAAAAATTCGAGCAAGAAAAGAAATATTTTGAAGCAAGCCTGAAGACTGAAGTGGATAAATACTCAAATCTGCAGAAATCCTTTACAGAACTTCAGGAGAAATGTTTAAACTTCGGCATGCGATGTGTGCAGCAGCTGAAGGACGTGTTTCACTCTGTCGGAGCTAGCTCTTCGAAATTTACACCTTCAGCTGAGAACTTGCCAAGAACATTAGAACATATTGAAGGCGAAGTTGACGCCCTTGACGAAGTTATTGGTGGGCACGCTGACTTCTGCGCCCTGTTAGCTTCTCGGGGCACAGCTGCTGCTTTTTTAAAGGCTAGCTGCACACATGGAAACACTGTGAACAGACCAAACTTCAGCCTGTCAACTTCAGATTTGTTAGATATCCCAAGCTTAGCCAGAAGCATCGGAAATAGATTCATGACCCAGATCTGGGTAAATGGCGGGCGAAAAATGGCAGGCGACGAAGCTCGAAGCCATCTTAAGCCAGTAAAAAACTTATGTTTGTTACTTTTACCTTCTCCTTTGAAATTTGTACCTTTCTTACTGTGCTGTTTGATATATACAGGATGACGAAGCTGAAGATTGACAGTGCTGAAGTTTGACAAAACTGAAGACGAAGCCTTAGCTGAAGCTTAAAATTGCTTATAATGTGCTTTCCTGCAAAAATTCTTGGAGAAACTTTTGTAATATAGATATGGAGTAACTTATGTAAATTTGTACATACCTTGTAATATATTCTGTCTTCTTTAATTGCATCCAGTCTGCTTTGCTGTGGACGAAACTTCTCTTTTGAGCCGAAGGCGAAAAACACCTTCCCTTCTTTTCGTACACAACGAAGCATAGAAAATTTTTCCTTCGAATCTTTTTCCCCTCTCTTTTTTTCTGAAGCACCTATCTTTTTTGTGTAGCATGATGATGATTCTATATGTCTAAATGGATGTTCATGAATGCAAATGACATGATGATATGTTATGTGCAAATGAATATTAGGACACATGCTCAAAAAACCATAAGCACGGTCCTTTGTCCTCTCAAGAATGATAAAAATCTTTTTGCCGTTTACTTTTCGGCTTCACCGTTTACTTTTCGGTGTATCAGCGTTGACTTTTCGCTGTAAGCCTCCCTTAGGAGCTTCTTCGCCTTTTACTTTCGGCAGAATCAGCGTTTATTTTTCGCTGTAAGCCTCCCTTAGGAGCTTCTTCGCCTTTTACTTTCGGCGGAATCAGCGTTTATTTTTCGCTGTAAGCTCTGCATTCCCTTAGGAACGACTTTTGAGCTTCTCCCTGTTTTCTTTTCTTTCTCTTTGCACTCGAGGGTGCGTTCTCAGCTTTTACATTTACATTTTTGGGGGATATTGCTCTTATAGAATTGAAATAAGGAAAAGAAAAATTACATGTTGTGGCCCCATTAAAAACCTTTCTCCCCCTTTGGAAAGGAAAAGGGTGCCACAAAGAAGAATATAAAAAATTACATCAAACTAAACATAATATCTCCGAAGCTCATCCGCATTCCACGATCTAGGAATGTCATTGCCGTCCAAGTCCTTCAACCTGTAGGAACCAGGTCTTGACGAAGATACTACCAAAAAGGGGCCTTCCCACTTCAGCTATAATTTGCCTACTGTTTCAGGGTTAGCTACTCTTCGAAGTACCAGGTGTCCTGGTTCAATGTTCTTCAACTTGACCTTTCTATCATGCCATTTTATTGTTTCAGCTTGATATTTATTGATGTTTTCCACAGCTTGGAGTCTGATCCCTTCAATAGCATCTTTTTCTATGGAGCAATCAGCTTCGTGTTCGCCCTCTGCCAAAGCTACTGTCCTTATTGATCCTGTTTTAGCCTCTTCTGGGGTTATTGCTTCGTCACCAAACAACAGTTTGAAGGGTGTAAAGCCTGTTGATCTTGAGATGGTTGTGTTATGACTCCACACCACTTTGATTAACTCGTCTGGCCACTTTCCCCTCGGCTGATTGAAGATTGACTTCATTATTCCTGTCATTATGATCCCATTGGCTCTTTCAACAAGTCCATTTGATTCTAGGTGTCGGACTGATGCAAAATGGATCTTTGTGCCGATTTGATTACAAAATTCTCTGAAGGCTTCAAAATCAAACTGTGTCCCATTATCCACAGTGATAGCCTTCGGCACTCCGAAGCGACAAACAATGTTTTGCCAGAAAAACTTTTGAATAGTAAACGAAGTTATTGTGGCTAAGGGCTTCGCCTCAATCCATTTGGAAAAATATTCCACTGCTACCACCACGTATCTTAAGTTCCCCTGTGCTGGTGGTAATGGACCTAGCAAATCTAGACCCCACCTTTGCAACAGCCAAGTGGGTTGTATTAACTGAGTTAAAGATGAAGGTTGTTTTTGATCTCTTGCACATTTCTGACAACCTTCGCACTTTTGGACTAAATCCGCTGCGTCCGAAGCTGCCTTTGGCCAATAAAATCCTTGGCGAAAAACCTTTCCAAGCAAAGGCCTAGATCCAATGTGAGATCCACACAGACCTACATGTATGTCCTTCATTAATTCTATACCTTCGGATCTGGATAAGCACTTGAGCAATGGGGAACAGACCCCGCGCTTATATAACTCCCCTTCTACTATAACATATGGTCGAGCTCTTGCTTCTATTCTCCTGTTATAAGCTTCGTCATCTGAAAGAAAATTACCCTGAAGGAAAGAGATGATCTCAGTTCTCCAATCTTCACTATAAACAGGGGATATGTTAAGGATTGCTCTTTCAAGAAGCTCGACCGAAGGTGCTTTTATTGTTTCAAAAAATACTTCCGAAGGTACAGGCAGCCCCTGGGCTGCTGACTTAGCCAATAGATCAGCGTATTCATTTTCTCCACGAGGAATATTTTTGACAGAGAAACCTTCGAAGGAAGCCTCAATCCTTTGGACTGTATCTAGATACTTTTCAAGCTTCGGGTCTCTTGCTTTGTAACTTTTGTCAATATGACCAGAAATAACTTGGGAATCAGTTTTAAGGATGGCCCTTCTGATTCCCATTGCCTTTAATTTCCGAAGGCCCAAAAGCAGAGCTTCATACTCGGCGATGTTATTTGTGCAACTAAAATCAAGTTTTGCCGCATAACAAGTTTTAACTTTGGAAGGTGAAACCAACACAGCAGCCGCTCCCGCTCCGAAGGTTTCCCAAGACCCATCGCAAAACACTGTCCATGCTTCGGCGTCTTTATTTGTTTCTTCCTCCTGAGCCCCTGGCGTCCAGTCAGCAATGAAGTCTGCTAACGCCTGGGACTGAATCGAAGATCTATGAACATATTCAATACAAAATTCATTGAGCTCTGCAGCCCATTTTCCAATCCTTCCAGTAGCTTCTCGGTTCCTCATAATATCCTTCAGAGGTTATGAAGAAGGAACAATTATGTTGTAAGCTTGAAAATAATGCCGAAGCTTCCTGGAGGCCATCAAGACAGCATACAGTACCTTCTCCAACTCTGTATAATTTTTCTTTGACAAACTAAGAACCTCGGATACAAAATATATTGGGGCCTGCCTCTTAACTTGGCCTTCAAGCTTCTCCTGAACAAGTGCTGCACTTACCGCTGAGTGCGAAGCTGCCACATATAATAACAAAGGAGCCCCTGGCGTAGATGGAGTTAGTGTTGTCAGATCTATCAAATACTGTTTCAGCTCTTCAAAGGCCTTCTGCTGGATTGGTCCCCATTGAAAGACTTCGGCTGACTTCAGCACTTCGAAGAATGGTAAGTTTCTTTTTGCTGATCTGGATATGAATCTATTGAGAGATGCCAGCCTTCCTGTCAATCTTTGAGCCCCCTTTTTTGTACTTGGTGGCTCCATTCGAAGTATAGCTTCGATTTTACTTGGGTTGGCCTCAATTCCCTTTGTTGAAACTAAGCAACCAAGAAATTTCCCCTTCTTTACTCCGAAGACACATTTTTCTGGATTCAGCTTTAGACCAGCCTGTCTAAAATTAGCAAAGGTCTCTTGTAAATCAGCAATGTGGTTATCCTGCTTCGTGCTCTTTACAATGATATCATCAACATAAGTTAGTACATTCCTGCCTATTTGAGAATGGAGAACCTTTGCTGTCATTCTGCTGAAGCTTCCTCCAGCATTCTTAAGCCCTTCAGGCATCCGAAGGTAACAGTATGTCCCACTAGGGGTTATGAAGCTGGTTTTTAGTTCATCCTCCTTCTTCATCCAGATTTGATGATAGCCTGAATAGCAATCCAGCAAACTCATAAGTTCTGATAAAGCTGCTGCATCGACTAGAGAATCTATCCTTGGCAATGGGAACTCATCCTTCGGACAGGCCTTATTGAGATCAGTAAAATCGATGCACATTCTCCATTTACCATTGGCCTTCTTCACCATAACAGTGTTAGCCAACCATTTTGGGTATTTTACCTCTCTAATAACTCCGGCACTGAGGAGTCGTTTCACTTCATTCCGAGCACCTTCGGCCTTATCATCAGACATCTTCCAAAGCCTCTGCTTCCTGGGTCTGAAGGATGGATCAACATTGAGCGAGTGCTCAATAACATCCCTGTTAACTCCGCAAAGATCATTAGCTGACCAAGCAAAAACATCTTTATTGTTGAACAAAAAACTTATCAAGGTTTTCTCCTGCTCTTCGGACAATTGAGATCCCAATAGCACCTTCTACTCTGCTATATCCTCACACAAGAGCATAGGTTTCGGCTGGTCAGCCGAAGCAGCTTTTTCCCTTCTGAACTTGTACTGCTCACAAGCTTCAGTTCCATCTATATTATGGATTGCTTTTGAGTCTGTCCAATTTCCTTCGGCCCTTCTGGCAGCTTCTTGACTTCCATGAATAGCAATGGGCCCTTGGTCCGAAGGTATCTTCATGCAAAGATAAGTTGGATACAGAATTGCTTCAAAGGCATTAAGAGTACCATGACCAATGATTGCATTATAAGGGTACTCCATGTCAACAATATCAAACATAACTTGCTCAGTCCTTGTGTTGTTGATGAATCCGAAGGCCACCGTCATTGAGATTTTGCCAAGTGCTACAATCTGCCTTCCTCCGAAGCCGCAGAGGGGATGTGTAGCATCAAGAATTTTATCTTCGGGCTCTTGCATCTGTCTGAAGGCCTTAGCAAATATGATATCAGCTGCACTGCCTGTATCAACCAAAACATTGTGGACCAGAAATCCTTTGATAACACAAGAGATAACCATAGCATCATTGTGTGGGTAATCCTTGAGTTGAAGGTCCTCTTGGGAAAAGGTAATAGGAATGTGAGACCATCTTGACTTGACGAAGGGTCCTTGCACCCCGACATGTTGTACCCTTCTCTGTGCTTCCTTCTTCTGTTTCTTGTTGGCTGGTTCTGAACATGAACCGCCCTTTATCGGGAGTACCAGCTTCGGAACCGAAGCAGCTCCAGCTTGAATATTGAACGAAGCCATTAGCTCCTAACCTTGTGGTCGTGGGTTCGAGCCCCACGATGGGCGCTAATGTTGAAGACTCGTTCTCAAATGCTATGAATTAAGAACAAGGCAACATAAAATGTTAAATTTTAATGCCCTTCGTCCAATGAAGCATTATTCCTTTAAGGATTAATGAACTTCGGACGAAGGTTAAAAACGATACAATTATAAAGGTTAAATCTTCATAATTGAACTCTAGTAGATTATATAAAATAATACGAAATATGAAGCATTAAAGACAAATAAATTATAAATGAACAATATCACTTTTATATTATCTCCATTTAATGTATTCAAGTACTAAATACATTTATACCTCTGCCTTGACAAAGATTAATTCCCGATTGGCGCAATTGCAATTGCAGGAACGCGTGAACAGTAAAGGAGTACTGTTCACTATTTATAGGCACAGGACACAGCCTGTGAGGAATTACAATCATGCCCCTCATAAAAGTTTACAACAACGACTCAAACATTTATGGACTAAACGGTCATTCTATTTTTAAGTCGGTTTGTAACTCTGAAGCTTCATGGAGAGGAACCTTCGGTCATCACATGCGGACAGCTTCAGCCGAAGCTGTTTCTTCCTGCAGGACCTTCGGCGACGAAGCATGGTCCCAACAAATTATATTACCAAGTTGGATTGAAATGTAGTAGCATGCATTATGAAAAGCTTGTTCTCATACAAGAGACTATATGAGATTACTAGGTTAACGTGCTAGTCTCGAGATAATCAAGATATAGAAATAAGCTCCCCCTAAAGATATGCATCAAGAATGAAAGAAATGGGTGGATGCATTCATTTTTAAAGGTAAATAAGGAGAAACACTATATATATTTGATCAAGGCTTAAAAGATTTGCAATACAATTTATGCCTATTGTTCTCACAATGAAAGAGATTTAGAATGCTCACAACTACACCATTGATGTTTTGAAGATCTCATGTTGTTGCTCTTGACGTCTTTCTCTTTCATGTGAGTGTTTTCCCTTTGTAGTTGTTTCTTTTTCCTTCCAAACTTATTGAAAATACTCAAGAAAGATGTTAATAGCACAAAGGAGTATTTGATGAATGATGATTTCTTTAGATAGAAAATAAACACAATTCATCATCCATAAGTCATATAGACATGAAGTAAAATCCTTAACATTAGTGCACATTACTTGGAAAGAGGAATATGCACCCTTTTGATATTTGATCAATCATGGGAATTTTACTTGTTCATATTGAATTCATTATCATAACTTTAAAAGCATATCAATATGAGAACAGATATAGCAAAGGCATGAATTAGATTCTAATGGACACGTGCATTTATGAAAATGTGATTGAATGCACATCTAGTCGACTATGGTCCAATAAAGAATCTATTCTTCTCATAGGTAGAATATGATATATTAGAGTAAACAATCATTGATAGGAACTATATTTGATTAAGAAGTTGAGTTTCCATACCTTTGCTTTTACCTTTCTTCTTTAGGGTGAAGAGTAACCCTAGAGGCTTGTGACTTTAGACATGGAATTTCTCTTTTGTAGATATCAATAAGTAAGCTCAAGAGAAACGTCATTAGTAACACAAGCGCTAGTTTCCCTTTGTGTAATTATTTTGATAAGGAATAAAAAATAGATTACTAAAGCATGGAAACTTTATGATATGAACTAGGTTATTCCATGATGATATTATGCTCAAATTTTAACTAGCAAAAACAAGCATAGTTAATTTAAGATTATAGGAACAAATCTAGTTCATAACATGGAGAGTGATAAAAATAGAAGAATCATATCCAATTTAAGCAATAGGTAATACGTCATATATCATTGGATTGATTTTTCTTATCATGTTAGATAGCACATCTCCAAAGAGAAACACATTCTCTAGAAGTGAGACTACTTAGGTTACTTAGATAAAAACATTAGTCTCACTAGTTTAGACATAAAGAAAGATTCCCTTTTATAAGTGTCCTTAAGGATTTGAATTCCTTACATGACACCTTATTCCTTTAAGAACATGGAATCTTTATTTATATATAGATTATGGCAATAATAGGATAATTAAAGTAAAACATGCCATTAGGTACTTCCAACAATTTAAGGTATGTAGATTGACATAGTATAGAAATGATGAATGTACAACCTACCATATGGAAGGAATTTCTTCAAAGAATGGTGACATAACTTAAGATCATTTTAAGTGCTCTCTTTTTCTATGTGACTACACAAGACACATAAGAAATGATAATTAAGATATTTGCACTTGAAAGCATAATTGTTACCATCCTTTGGCTTTCCTCCATGTTGTAGGTTTTGACTTTTCGGCATAGGATTATTTCTTTATTTCCTACAACATCAACATCTTCCCAAGATGATATGAGTTTTAGACATAATAATTTGAAATAACCTTGGGTCAATCTTGAATATGTAGATTGATAGCTTGAGTTAATAAGAATTGAATTGACTTTCTCAAGCACCCCAAGACTTCATACCATCTCCTATTCCTGCAAATCTTGTCAAGCATGTTTTGGTACCCATCGCTTGATGGGTCCATCATGGTTAGTCAACAAAAATCTAGGAACCCAAGAGTCCTTTGTGTTAGCACTTGGTAAACTCATTACCTTTCTAACACAAGTTGCAATTTTGGGTTGCCTAGTTACATGAGAATCAATTGACAAGTTAGGAGTGGAATAGTTACTAATGGGACAATCCTTGCATTGATGTCCCTTCCTTCGGCATGTGTAGCATAGGCGTTTTCCAAGTTTTGAAGATTTCTTCTTTCCTTGTTTGTTGCTTGCTACATGGTTAGTAAAAACTTTCTTTTCTAACCCTATGCCTTTTTGTTTCAAATGGGGACAAGATTTAATAAAGTGTCCCTTCTTTGAGCATTCAAAACAAAGTCTATCATCCTTGTTAATAATCAAGCCATTTTTAATGTAGGGACAAGACCTAATCAAGTGTCCCTCTTCAAAGCATTCACTACACCTCTTATTTCTCTTAATGTGAAGTGTGGCTTGATCATTACCTTGGATGTTACCTTGTATGGAGGCATGGTTGAGGCTTTTGGAAGAGGTATTGATTTTCTTCTTTTGTTCGCTCCTCTTGGCAATCCTCAAGTCCTTGACATTTTCTTCAAGGGATTTAGTGCATGCCACTGTTGTTCCCGTCTCAAGCTTCTTCACCATGTGATCATGGTTATCTTGGGAAGGTTGGGCAATGCATTTCCCTTTTAGTTGTGTCAAGCTCACCTTTAGCCTCTCATTTTCTTCTTTGAGCTTTTGATATGTATCATCTTTTGTTCCTGCAAATTCTAGCTCAAAGGAAGGTTTGCTTGTCGACGGACAACAAGCATTAGCACATGGTAATATAGTCTCAATTTGAATACATGTGCATGTGTGAGGTTGTTGAGATTTTAATTTTTCTATCACAACCTCATGAGTAATATCTAATATGATATGATCATCCATAAGATTTTCATGAGAGCATAAGAGCATATCATATTTTTCTTGAAAAGCTAGATTTTCAACTTTTAGCTTTTCTACTTGGTCCTTAAGCAAGGTATTCCTATTTACTAATTGAGCGATACAATGTAAAGCGTTATCTTGCTCAATTGAAATAGTTTCATACCTTTGGACCAAGTCAACATGAGAGCACTTTAGCTCCTCATGTTCTTTAGTCAACTCGTCAAAGTGTAGCATTTTTATGGAGAGAATATCTTCTAGCCTTTGACGAGCTTCGCTTTGCTCTCTAGCTCTTTCTAGAAGTTTGAGCATGACCGCCTTATCTTCTTGGCTTAGGCGAGCGTAGAGTTGCAAGAAGCTTCTTTCTTCCTCCTCATCCTCATTGATGCTTTCCTTATCATTTTCATTAGCCACACAACATATGTGGGAATCAAAATGGGAAGGCAAACCTTTTGGAGAGGTGGATTCATCGTTTGGTCTCCATCGTTCATTCTTTTCCTTTTCCTTGCAAGGGTTAGTATCACAAATACCAAAGGAAGTAGAAGCATAAAATGAACTATCATGTTTGGATTCATCAAATTTGCTTTTAATTCTAGTCCAAATATCATGCGCATCATGAATAGGTTCATCATATTTTGATATGAAGGCACGATAATCTTCATTGCTAAGAGAATTAGTTAAGATGCCAAAAGCTAGATAGTTTAAGCGATAACATCTTTGATCCTCCTCGGAATTAATTTTTCCATTGAAATTAGAGGGAAAATACTCTTGTCTACAATTTGTTCTAATCGTGGATCTATGGTTCTAAAAGCATTTATCACACTAGTAGACCATGAGTCATAATTAGAACAATCATCAAATAATATTTCAAGAGTTACCTCCTTTTGAGTTACGTTCGATGGAGGAGTCTTCTTGTTCTTTTGGGATCTTCTACGAGCCATCACTTCGAGTTGTTAGACTCAAGATGAAGTGCCTAGCTCTGATACCAATTGAAAGTCGCCTAGAGGGGGGGTGGATAGGCGAAACCTGAAAATTAAAACTTTATCCCCCAACTAGATCCCTTGATTAGTGGTTAGAACAAGATATATAATTATCGGAGTATAAAAACTAAGTCCTTGCTTGTAAAGAGTATTGCTTTCAAATAATGCGGGATTGATAAATCAATACTACTAATAAGTCTATGAGAATAAAGCAAGAAGGCTTAGGCAAGAAGAAAATAACACAAGTTCTCTCTTGCAATGTGTTGCTTCACTAAATGAGAGTTTAACTTAAAGCAACACCAAATAGAATTAGCAAAGAGTAGTGCAAGAGAAACTTAGAAAGGGAAAGGACAAACAAATCACAAGCAGTAAGCACACGAGACACGGGTGATTTGTTTTACCGAGGTTCGGCCCTCGAAGGCCTAGTCCCTGTTGAGGAGTCCACTAAGGATGGGTCTTTTTCAACCCTTTCCCTCTCTCAACCGATCACCCAAGGATCGGCGAGCTCTTCTTCTTCTCAAGGATCACTCTCGATCCCGCATGGACCACCACACTCTTTGGTGTCTCTTGCTAGCTTTTACAAGGCCTCCAAAACTTTGGAGGAAGTTCAATGGGAGTCAATACTCCACGCACAAATGAACACAAAGATGTAGCACACACTATCTCTCAATGAATCTCACAAGGCACTAGTGCTAAACTCGAATGAGTAGCTCTCTTTTGCTTGCCCTCTCTTTTGTGGCACTTGTGTTGGTTGTAGTGGTCTAAATCTTGTGTATATGATGGATTAATGAATATATGTGGTTGGGAGGGCTTGAGTATGTCAACTAGATGACTTGGAATGTTGCTTGGTCTCCCACACATTGAAGTGGCCGGTTGGGGTGGTATTTATAGCCCTCAACCACCCATATAGCCGTTGGGGCGCATCTGCCAGAAATTGCATTGCGGATGGTCCACGGCTAGGGCCCAGACGGTCCGCGACCCTCCAACGGTCGATTCTGACATCTTCAACAGATACTTCTGACAGATCAACGGTTAGATCAACGGCTATCTGCCTCGGTGACACCACGCGGACGGTCTGCTCTTGGTCCCGGACGGTCCGCGCCAGCTATATAATTCCTTTTGCTCAACTTGTCACCTTCGGGCTGAACCAGGTCTTCACCTGCGGACTGTCCGTGAATTATAGCCGGACGGTCCGCGCGTTGTAGCTGGACGGTCCGCGGTTTAGTTAGACTATCCATGATTTATAGTTCCTGGTCGAAGTCAAAGTGGTGTCGCGGACGGTCCGACGCAAGGGCCCGGACGGTCCGCGCTTGGCCTGATTTTCCAAAAAGCTTCTCCTGTCCGGAATAATCTACGGTATTCTGGACAGTCGATTTAGTATAGTTGTAGATGAACCTTTGGCACCTGTAGAACATATAATCTAGAGCAAACTAGTTAGTCCAATTATTTGTGTTGGGCAACTCAACCACCAAAATCAATTAGGAAAAAGGTGTAAGCCTAATTCCCTTTCAAGTGACAAGGGCGACGACAAGAAGGGGAGAAGAAAGGAAAAGAAGAGGTACCACAAGAGGAAGGGCGGCGATGCCCATGTGTGCCATGAGTGGGACTCCGACGAGAGCTCCACCGACTCCTCCTCCGACGAGGACGCCACCAACATCGCCGTCACTAAGGGACTCCTCTTCCCCAACGTCGGCCACAAGTGCCTCATGGCAAAGGACGGCAAAAAGAAGAAGGTTAAATCCAAATCCCCCACTAAATATGAGTCCTCTAGTGATGATAATGCTAGTGATGAGGAGGAAAATTTGCGTACCCTTTTTGCCAACCTAAACATGCAACAAAAAGAAAAATTAAATGAATTAGTTAGTGCCATCCATGAAAAGGATGAACTCTTGGATACCCAAGAGAACTTCCTAATCAAGGAAAACAAAAAGCATGTTAAGGTTAAAAATGCTTATGCTCTAGAAGTTGAAAAATGTGAGAAATTAACTAGTGAGCTAAGCACATGCCATGATTTAATTGCCAACCTTATAAATGAAAATGCTAAATTAATTGCTAAGGTTGATTCTAATGTTTGCGATACTTCAATTCCCAATCTTAGAGATGATAATGTTGATTTACTTGCTAAGATTGATGAATTGAATGTCTCTCTTGATAGCCTTAGATGTGAAAATGAAAAATTGATTGCTAAGGCTAAAGAATTAAATGTTTGCAATGCTTCCATTTCCGATCTTAGAAGTGAAAATGATATTTTACATGCTAAGATTGTTGAACTAAAAACTTGCAAACCCTCTACATCTACCATTGAGCATGATTCTATTTGCACTAGATGTAGAGATGTTGATATTGATGCTATTCATGATCATATGGTCTTAATTAAACAACAAAATGATCATATAGCAAAATTAGATGCTAAAATTGCCGAGCACGAGCTTGAAAATGAAAAATTTAAATTTGCTCGTAGTATGCTTTATAGTGGGGAGACGCCCTGGCATCAAGGATGGCATTGGCTTCCAAAAAGGAGACAATGTCAAACTTAATGCCCCTCCTAAGAAATTGTCTAACTTTGTTAAGGGCAAGGCTCCCATGCCTCAGGATAACGAGGGTTACATTTTGTACCCTGCCGGTTATCCCGAGCATAAAATTAGGAGAATTCATTCTAGGAAGTCTCACTCTGGCCCTAATCATGCTTTCATGTATAAGGGTGAGATATCTAGCTCTAGGCAACCAACCCGTGCTAAGTTGCCTAAGAAGAAAACTCCTACTGCATCAAATGATCATAGCATTTCATTTAAAACTTTTGATGCTTCTTATGTGCTAACCAACAAATCAGGCAAGGTAGTTGCCAAGTATATTGGGGGCAAACACAAGAGCTCCAAAACTTGTGTTTGGGTACCCAAAGTTCTTGTTTCTAATGCTAAAGGACCCAAAACCGTTTGGGTACCTAAAGTCAAGAACTAAAATTGTTTTGTAGGTTTATGCATCTGGGGGCTCAAGTTGAATAATCGGCAGCGGGTGCACAAACCACATGACAGGGGAGAAGAAGATGTTCTCCTCTTATGAGAAAAACCAAGATCCCCAACGAGCTATCACATTCGGGGATGGAAACCAAGGTTTGGTCAAAGGTTTGGGTAAAATAGCTATATCTCCTGACCGTTCCATTTCCAATGTTTTTCTTGTTGATTCATTAGATTACAACTTGCTTTCCATTTCCCAATTATGTCAAATGGGCTACAACTGTCTATTTACTGATGTAGGTGTCACTGTCTTTAGAAGAAGTGATGATTCAATAGCATTTAAGGGAGTGTTAGAGGGTCAGCTATACTTAGTTGATTTCAATAGAGCTGAACTCGACACTTGCTTAATTGCTAAGACTAACATGGGCTGGCTCTGGCATCGCCGACTAGCACATGTTGGAATGAAGAATCTTCACAAGCTTCTAAAAGGTGAACACATTTTAGGACTAACCAATGTTCATTTTGAGAAAGACAGGATTTGTAGTGCATGCCAAGCCAGGAAGCAAGTTGGTGCCCATCATCCACATAAGAACATCTTGACGACTGACAGGCCACTCGAGCTCCTCCATATGGACCTATTCGGCCCGATCGCTTACATAAGCATCGGCGGGAGTAAGTACTGTCTTGTTATTCTGGATGACTATTCTCGCTTCACTTGGGTGTTCTTTTTGCAGGAAAAATCTCAAACCCAAGAGACCTTAAAGGGATTCTTGAGACGGGCTCAAAATGAGTTCGGCTTAAGGATCAAGAAAATTAGAAACGATAATGGGACAGAGTTCAAGAACTCACAAATCGAAGGCTTCCTTAAGGAGGAGGAGGGCATCAAGCATGAGTTCTCTTCTCCCTACACGCCACAACAAAATGGTGTAGTGGAGAGGAAGAATAGAACTCTACTGGACATGGCGAGGACCATGCTTGATGAGTAGAAGACATCGGATCAGTTTTGGGCCGAGGCGGTCAACACCGCTTGCTACGCCATCAACCGGTTATATCTACACCGAATCCTCAAGAAGACATCTTATGAACTCCTCACCGGTAAAAGCCCAATGTTTCATATTTTAGAGTCTTTGGTAGCAAATGTTTTATTCTTGTTAAAAGAGGTAGAAAATCAAAATTTGCTCCTAAGGTTGTAGAAGGCTTTTTACTAGGATATGATTCAAACACAAGGGCATATAGAGTCTTTAACAAGTCCACTGGACTAGTTGAAGTTTCTTGTGACATTGTGTTTGATGAGACTAATGGCTCTCAAGTAGAGCAAGTTGATCTTGATGAATTAGATGAAGAGGCTCCGTGCATCGCACTAAGGAACATGTCCATTGGGGATGTGTGCCCTAAGGAATCCGAAGAGCCCATTCAAGCACAAGATCAACCATCCTCCTCCACGCAAGCATCTCCAACAACTCAAAATGAGGATGAGGCTCAGGTTGATGAAGGAGAAGATCAAAAAGATGAGCCACCTCAAGATGATGGCAATGATCAAGGGGGAGATGCAAATGATCAAGACAAGGAGGATGAAGAACCAAGACCGCCACACCCAAGAGTCCACCAAGCAATCCAACGAGATCACCCTGTCGACACCATCCTCGGCGACATTCATAAGGGGGTAACCACTAGATCTCGTGTTGCACATTTTTGTGAGCATTACTCTTTTGTTTCCTCTATTGAGCCACATAGGGTAGAGGAAGCACTTCAAGATTCGGATTGGGTGGTGGCAATGCAAGAGGAGCTCAACAACTTCACTAGGAACGAGGTATGGCATTTAGTTTCACGTCCTAATCAAAATGTTGTAGGAACCAAATGGGTCTTCCGCAACAAGCAAGATGAGCATGGCGTGGTGACAAGGAACAAAGCTCGACTTGTGGCCAAGGGATACTCCCAAGTCGAAGGTTTGGATTTTTGTGAAACCTATGCACCCGTAGCTAGGCTTGAGTCAATTCGTATATTATTAGCCTATGCTACTTACCATGGCTTCAAGCTTTACCAAATGGACGTGAAGATTGCCTTCCTCAATGGACCAATCAAGGAAGAGGTCTATGTTGAGCAACCTCCCGGCTTTGAAGACAGTGAGTATCCTAACCATGTCTATAGGCTCTCTAAGGCGCTTTATGGGCTCAAGCAAGCCCCAAGAGCATGGTATGAATGCCTAAGAGATTTCCTTATTGCTAATGGATTTAAAGTCGGAAAGGCCGATCCTACTCTATTCACTAAAACTCTTGACAATGATTTGTTTGTATGCCAAATTTATGTTGATGATATTATATTTGGGTCTACTAACGAATCTACATGTGAAGAATTTAGTAGGATCATGACATAGAAATTCGAGATGTCAATGATGGGGGAGTTGAAGTATTTCTTAGGATTTCAAGTGAAGCAACTCCAAGAGGGCACCTTCATTAGCCAAACGAAGTATACTCAGGACATTCTAAACAAGTTTGGGATGAAGGATGCCAAGCCCATCAAGACACCCATGGGAACTGTTGGGGGCCTTCGGCTTCCAAAGGTCCTCAAAAACATGATTTGATAAAGTTTTCTAAGTGAAATATGTGAACAGGTATCTTCGGATCCGGATCATGAGCATACAGAGCATGGTTAGGACGAAGCCTGAGCGAGACGAAAGGTGATTATGACAAAGGACAAGGTGATCACGAAGCTGTGCACAGGAAAGCTTCAGCATGATAGTAGAAAAGGAGAACCGACTTAAAGATGAAAAAGCAAATTAGACCTCGAAGAATTACTATAGCGTTATTAGCAAATATAAAGGGCATGAATGTAATTTTTCATGGGCTGCGTCCCTTGCCTATAAATAGATGAACGGTACTCCCGTACTGTTCACGTTGACTTGGCGTTTGCTCTCACGTCACGCTTGTACCCCTGTTTTTTTGAGCCGAAGGTACATTCATAATCTATCATTGTAAATACAGCAATGCAAATTAAAATAAGTTAATAATAATAGTGTTTATATTACTTTTTCATATCTTGTGTATGAATCCTTCTTCATCATTTATTGAGCTCATGAAGGTTTGTCCTTCATGACCTTCGTCCAGAATTCATTATATCCGAAGGGAGATAATGCTTCGAAGGACGAAGGACTTTTGACATTTAACACTTTTATGTTGCCTTGTTCTTAACTCTTAGCGTTTGAGAACAAGTCCCCAACAGGAACCAATGGGCATCTCGACCTCGACACGGAAGGTAAATCTGTAGATCAAAAGGTATACTGGTCGATGATAGGTTCATTACTCTATTTATGTGCATCTCGACCGGACATTATGCTTTCCGTATGCATGTGTGCAAGATTCCAAGCCGACCCTAAGGAAGCTCACCTTACGGCCGTAAAACGAATCTTGAGATATTTGGCTTATACTCCTAAGTTTGGGCTTTAGTATCCTAGGGGATCCACATTTGATTTAATTGGTTATTCGGATGCCGATTGGGCAGGGTGTAAAATTAATAGAAAGAGCACATCGGGAACTTGCCAGTTCTTAGGAAGATCCTTGGTGTCTTGGGCTTCAAAGAAGCAAAATTCCGTAGCTCTTTCTACTGCCGAAGTCGAGTACATTGCCGCAGGCCATTGTTGCACGCAACTACTTTGGATGAGGCAAACCCTCAGGGACTATGGTTACAAATTAACCAAAATTCCTCTTCTATGTGATAATGAGAGTGCAATCCGCATGGCGGATAATCCCGTTGAGCATAGCCGCACTAAACACATAGCCATTCGGTATCACTTCTTAAGGGATCACCAACAAAAGGGAGATATCGAGATTGCATACATTAATACTAAAGATCAATTAGCCGATATCTTTACCAAGCCATTAGATGAACAAACTTTTAACAAACTTAGGCATGAGCTAAATATTCTTGATTCTAGGAATTTCTTTTGATGTCTTGCATACATAGCTCATATATTATACCTTTGATCATCTCTTTCATGTGCTATGACTAATGTGTTCTTTCAAGTCCATTTCATGATAAGTCATAGATTGAAAGGGAAAAGGAGTCTTCGGCGAAGACAAGGCTTCCACTCCGCTTCATCGACTCATTCATCCTTCACCGTCGCTCCACCTCTCCAACTTTGGTATAATCTTCACTCCTTTATTTTTTGTCCAAAGGGGGAGAAATTAGTCTAAAAAGGGCTTATATTTCACTCAAAACATCCGTTTTTGGTGATTCATGCCAAAGGGGGAGAGAGTATCAAGCCCAAAGCAAAAGGACCGCACCACCACCAAATTTTAAAACTTATGATTTTCAAATTGGTATCTCATTGTGTTCAAAAGGGGGAGAAAGTAGTATTTTCAAAATTGATGTCTTAAAACCCTCTTGAACACTAAGAGGAAGTTTTTATTGAGGGGGAGTTTTGTTTAGTCAAAGGAAAAGCTTTTGAAACAGGGGAGAAATTTTCAAATCTTATAAAGGTTTCTCAAAAATCTTATTCATTTACCTTTGACTAGTTGCAAAATGTCTTTGAAAAGATTTTACAAAAGAATTTGCAAAAACAAAACATGTGGTGCAAGCGTGGTCCAAAATGTTAAAATTATAAAGAAAGAATCCATGCATATCTTATGAATTTCTATTGGCTCAATTCTAAGTAACCTTTGCACTTACAAATATTCAAACTAGTTCAATTATGCACTTCTATACTTGCTTTGGTTTGTGTTGGCATCAATCACCAAAAAGGGGGAGATTGAAAGGGAATTAGGCTTACACCTATTTCCTAATTGATTTTGGTGGTTGAATTGCCCAACACAAATAATTGGACTAACTAGTTTGCTCTAGTCTATAAGTTCTACAGGTGCCAAAGGTTCACAAAAAGTCAATAAAAAGACCAAGAATGGGTTCAAACAAAGAGAGCAAGGGACAACCGAAGGCTGCCCTGGTCTGGCGCACCGGACTGTCCGGTGTGCCACCGGACAGTGTCCGGTGCACCAGGGGACTCCAAGCTGAACTCTTCACCTTCGGAAAATCTCAGAGGCGCTTCGCTATAATTCACCGGACTGTCCGGTGCACCACCGGACAGTGTCCGGTGCCCCAGGGGAGAGCGACTCTGAACTCGTCAGCTTCGGGAATCCGCTCTGCTAAAATTCACCGGACTGTCCGGTGTAACACCGGACTGTCCGGTGAGCCAGCGGAGCAACGGCTAATTCGCGCGCAACGGTCGACTGCAACGCATTAAATGCGCACCTACGCGCGCAGAGGGACAGAGCATGCGCGGGTGGCACACCGGACAGCTTACAGGGCTTGTCCGGTGCACCACCGGACAGCCAGGCGGGCCCAGAAGACAGAGCTCCAACGATCGGAACCCAACGGCCAGGTGACGTGGCTGGCGCACCGGACAGTGTCCGGTGGCGCACCGGACTGTCCGGTGCGCCATACGACAAACAGTCTCCCAACGGCCACTTTTGGTGGTTGGGGTTATAAATACCCCCAACCAACCCACATTCAAGTCATCCAAGTATTCCACGTTCCTACAAGAGCTCTAGCATTCAATTCTAGACACACCAAAGAGATCAAATCCTCTCCCAATTCCACTCAAAGCTTTAGTGATTAGAGAGAGTGATTGTTGTGTTCATTTGAGCTCTTGCGCTTGGATTGCTTCTTTTTCTCATTCTTTCTTGCGATCATCTCAATTGTAATCAAGGCAAGAGACACCAATTGTGTGGTAGTCCTTGCGGGGAAGATTGGTTCCCATTTGATTGAGAAGAGAAGCTCACTCGGTCCGAGGGACCGTTTGAGAGAGGGAAAGGGTTGAAAGAGACCCGGTCTTTGTGACCACCTCAACGGGGAGTAGGTTTGAGAGAACTGAACCTCGGTAAAACAAATCCTTGTGTCTCACTTCTTTATTTTCTTGTGATTTGTTTTACGTCCTCTCTCGGACTCGCATTATATTTCTAACGCTAACCCGGCTTGTAGTTGTGATTAACTTTGTAAATTTCAGTTTCGCCCTATTCACTCCCCCTCTAGGCGACTTTCGCTTAGGCCCTGGACAGTCCGTAGTTCAAGTGTCCAAAAACACACAATCCCTGCCCAAACTAATTTGGCACCTGCGGACAGTCCGTCGAGCCTGGCCGGACAATCCGCACAATAATACATGGACTATGCAGAGAGCAACCCTCTTTGGTCAGGACAGCGGACGGTCCGGCCCCAAGGCCCGGACGATCTGTAGTACAAATGTATAGGACCAGTCCGAAGTGAACATACTTCGGACCCCACTGGATGGATCGTGGACGGTCTGCCCACTTGGTCCGGACGGTCCGCCAACCCCATGACTTAGCAACTTTTCAAACACGCTTTCGAAAAGATTTTTAACTCTCAAAACTTGAAGTGTTGTTAGTCCTCATGCAAATGCAACTATTAGATGCTCTATGAGGCACTAAGTTTTACACAGACCAAAGTCATTGACCCCTCTTAATAGTACGACCATCTAGCTTACTATTCTGGTCAAATGTCTTCTCTAAACTCCTGGAGACCGGCAAAAACAAAAAAACTATGTTATACCTTTACCTTCACTTGATCCACAACCAATGCTTATAAGTCTCCAAGATTTTCTGTTCTATGTGGTCCAACCTGCATTCTTATTTCTCCAAGAACCGTTAGTCCACAAATGGTTGTCATTAATTACCATAACATCACTAAGGGGCATAGATGATTCACACCGGTCAGTGAACAGTGCCTGTCCGGTGCACCACCGGACTGTCCGATGTGCCCATCACAAACAAAAAGAGACAACGACTAGGAAGTGGTTGGAGGAAATACCCCCAACCACCTCCTTCAATGGCATCCAAGTTTTCTGAAGTTACTATTCAATACAAGAGCAATAGCATTCACTCCAAGACACATTCCAAAGATCAAATCCTTTTCAAGTCTCAAAATCAACTCAACAACTTGGTGACTTGAGAGAGAGAGAGAGTTTTGTGTTCATTTGTTGCTCTTGTTGCTTCGATTGCTTTCTCCTTCCCATCCTTATTTCTCTAAAGTGCTTTGTAAAGCTAGCAAGAGACACCTAAGTGTGTGGTGGTCCTTGCAGGGTCTTGGTGACCCAATTGATTGAGGAGAAGGCTCATTCGGTCTAAGTGTCCATTTAAGAGAGGGAAAGGGTTGAAATAGACCCGGACTTTGTGGCCTCCTCAACGGGGACTAGGTTCTTTGGAACTGAACCTCGGTAAAAGAAATCACCGTGTTCACTTGTGTTGATTTCCATTTGATTTGTTTTCTCTCTTTCCTCTCACTAAAAGTTCTCTTGCTAATATTAATTTGAGTCTGCTCCCAAACGTCATTTGCATCAATTAAGCAACTCTTAGCAAGAGAAACAATCTTCCGCACCCGAATTTAATTCTAACGCTAACCACGGCCTTAGTGTGTGTTTAAGTTTATAAATTTCAGGTTTCGCATATTCACCTCCCCTCTAGGTGACTTTCAGCTACATTGAGAGGAGATTCCGGGACCCTTGAACGGCGACAGGGACACGACGAGGGCCTAGGTCGACGGTGGTAGTTCTCCGGCTGCGCGGGAAAAGCTCCGGTGAGCATGGGCAGAGAGAACCGAGGGACAGGGCAAATTGAGGCACGTCTCGAGTTGCGGACACTAAGGCAGAACTCACCGAGGCAATGGGCACGATGAGGCCTCAACGGCACCGGCAGAACGGACGTGCGGGCGCGGTGAACTGCAGCGGTCCTTCGAGCTCGGGGAAGAGGCACAAGTGAAGGCGGGCCGGGAGCTGTCTGCGAGTGGAGGACATGGCCAAGCGGGCAGGAGGGGGGGTTTGAGTAGGGGTCGGGTTCGTGGGTAGTGGCCAGGAAATGCGCGGACGTGGGCGCGACCATGGCAGGCGCGCGGACCAGAGGTTAAAGGAGGGAGGGGGAGCTGACAAGCGGGGCTCGCAAGACAGAGACACAGACGCGCGATCGCGACAACGTGCAGAGGCGTCGACAGGCGGGGCCCAGATGGCAGAGGGAGGAGGAGAGAGCGCGTGGGCATGAGAACTGCCGCTGACAGGTGACAGGTGGAGTCCACCTGTCAGGCAGTCGAGCGCGCGCGCGGCCCCGCTGGGCTGGGTTGGGTTGAACTGGGCCAAATTTGGTTTTCTCTTTTTCTCTGAATTTCTAATTGCTTTTCTTTTTATTTTCTCTAGTGAACTAAATTCAATTTCAAATAATTCAAACATGTACATCAAATCAAAGAATAATTTAGGCTCATCATAGTGCAACAAGTCATGACTCACTTAGTTTTGGAAAAATAACTAATAAATCCTTCACCTAATTAACTTAACTCTAATTGAAAGGAAGAGAGAGAGATAAAGAGTAACACCTGAATTTGGTAGGCGTTTAGAGAAGAATTTTTATACCCCAAATTCAGGGTGTTATAGGGCTGATCTAAGGTTTTTCTTTTATTCTGAATTTTCTATTCCTTTTCTTTTTATTTACTCTATTGAATTCAAATCAAATCAAACCACAAATTCAAATATTTCAAACATGTGCATCAACCAAAAACAAAGTTTAAGCTCAGCATGATGCAACATTTCATGTCTCCCCTAAGTTTTGATATTCTAAAGAAAATAATACAACTCTCAAATAAATACCCAAAACTCTATTAGAAGAAGAGAGATGAAATCTATAGAGGTGAGAAAAGGAGTAACACATGAATTTGGTAGATATTAGAGAAGAAAATTTATACCCCAAATTCAGGGTGTTACACCGCTGAAAGCTCTCTTGTGGGTTTTGGTGTTTGGATGACAACCCAATTAAAGGACTAACAAGAGTGTTAAGTGTTGAACAGGTGCAAAATGCAAAGCTAAACAGGGTTCAACACAAGTAAACAGGTGTGCTGGTCCAAAGATGGAATTATCCATAGATAATGGACATCATAGGAAAGGTGGACAATGCTTAAGTGAGACTTGATGTGCATAACTTGGAGACAACTGATCAAACCAAGGATGGAAGCAAGAAGAGCTTCGAGGTACCGAGTGCACGGGAGAAAGTCAAGGAGACCAGGAACCCAAAGCCAGGGGTGAAGAAGGAGACTTGCGAAATCAGGGTTGATCGAGTTAAGAAGAGTTATGGTGCATCAAGGAACACTACATAAGGACATGACTTACAACCAATGAGGTAACATCTACAATTAAGTGGTGTAAGTCATAAGGCTCAAGATCTAGCTCAAGAAGTAAACAAGGTCACCGGAAGGAGAGCCAATGTCAAAATCAGAACTGGAAGCAACCCAAAAGAGCTAAGTGCACCTTGACCTTTAGTTTGGGTTGTTCCTATGTTTGGAGATATTCTATGTGACCTTTGCAGGATGTTGGAGCTCAGAAATGTCAATCTAGAGCAAGTCTTGATGACTTGAGGATTTATGAGTCCAACATCAATCTCAGTCATGCCAAATGATAAAGAAGTGAAAATCAAAGAGAAGAAACAGAAAGAAGAAAAGAAGAGAAAAAACAAAAGGAAAAAGACTTGGCTGGAGCAGCCAAGACTCTGCGCAGTCTGGATACACCGGACTGTCCGGTGGTGCACCGGACAGTGTCCGGTGCGCCAGGCTGGCATCTGGTCAACTGGCCGCTCTCGGGAATTCGTCGACGACGTATGGCTAAAATTCACCGGACTGTCCGGTGAACCAACGATCGGCCGCGCCAACGGTCGGCCGTGCAATCCGCGCGTGACGCGTGGACGAGCCAACGGTCTGATGGGTGCACCGGACTGTCTGGTGTGCACCGGACAGTGTCCGGTGCGCCAACGGCTCCAAGTCTGCAACGGTCGACTGCGCCAATTTAGGAAGGAGATCCGCACCGGATAGTGAACAGTGGATGTCCGGTGGTGCACCGGACTGTCCGGTGCGCCACCCGACAGAAGGCAAGAATTGCCTTCCTGGATTGCTTCCAACGGCTCCTAGGCCCCTTGGGCCTATAAAAGGGACCTCTAGGCGCCTCAAACAATATACAAGTGCAGCCAACAATAGTATACATCACTCGGATCAATTCTCACTCTCCCTCTTGTGTGAATCTCTCTAGTTTGTGTAGAAGGCAAAACTATAAGCCTTTAGAGAGTGGAGAAGTGCTGCTGAGAGCTAGAGCACAGTCTTGAGCACATCATTACTCTGCCAGAGTGCTGCCAAGAAGATTGTAAGCAGTCGCGGTTTCGTTGTAACCAACTCATCATAGTGGAAGGCTCTATCTGTTGTGGCAGAACCACCCGAATTATTCCAGCTTAAGTGCCTAAGTCACGCCTCCGGGGTCACGACACACTTAAATCGGAATAAACCGTCAGTCCCCCAGATCTAGTCTGATAGAGCCACTTGAACAGGATCTAATTCTACAGTCTCACTCGAAGGTGAGTCACAGAAAAAATACAATAAAACAGGAAACCTCGAATTAAGTATTGAATTATTACATAGATTGGAGTTTTTCAAGTAGCAAATAAGAGTTCATGAAATAAAGTGCAGCGGATAATCAATGTCGTCGGTATCGAGGAATTGGGCAAGGCCTAGCCCACTACTCCTCGTGCTCCTCTCCTGCCGGAGCAACATCCCACTCGACCATCCAACCCGGTGGCAGGGTGGTAGGCCAAGTCACACCATCAACCATTTCCTGAATGGTACCTGCAAAAATTATGCCACAAGCAAGGCTGAGTATACTAATACTCTGCTAGACTTACCCGGTGTGAGGAATCTACTCCTCTACCTCTAGACTATGCAGTTGTTTGGCTGAGGGATTTAGTTTGCCAAAAGTACTAGCTGTTTCTAAAATCAAATTTTTAACTTTTCAATTTCTATCATCATTAACTTAGCTAGATTTGCTCCTTCTAAGCATACATGGTGACAAGCATTTAGTTCAATCAACAAATTATCTCATGTAACCTCATTTCACTTCTTACTCGATGCAGTACAAGGGGTCAAGCAGTCTCATTAGCTGCGAGAAGCAGACGATTCGAATCGAGTTTTAACCTTGCAAGGTAAACCTAAACACACGGCATGTCAGGGTACTCCGACCCCACACATGACAATCGTCCCCATCGATTCCCCGTTCGCGTCCAGGCCTCACCGCCTTGGCATACAATGCTCCACTGACCTCGGCTGCCGCCGTGCAGTGACCGCACTTGTACCCACCATAGCTACCATGGGAGACCCAGTCTCAGGTCTCATGAGGGATAAAGTCCGCGCCCGGCTTCACTCAGGTACTAGGTTTACCGGTTACCATTTTTCCCGGCATGTGCTT
The DNA here is from genome assembly GCA_029449295.1 of Zea luxurians. Taxonomy (NCBI): domain Eukaryota; kingdom Viridiplantae; phylum Streptophyta; class Magnoliopsida; order Poales; family Poaceae; genus Zea; species Zea luxurians. The sequence continues at coordinate 5,374,853 of JAOPSE010000090.1, forward strand.
AGTACGTTCAAAAGCTTGACTCAGGTATCCACACATTAATCCTTAATTCTTTTTCCCGTCTCATGGTCAAGGCATCCTCCCTGGATCCAAGTCCATAGACTAACATAGATCCCGTTATCAAGATGAATACAATCAATTCCTGACCTCGCACGAGTGCTAGAAAATCACTCGACTTCTACCGAGATCCTAGTTAGCAAAGCAGCTACTCGACCTAGCATACTAGTATTCATCTTATAAAGGAATCCTAAGTTCATGCAACTAGAGGTTTCAAGCAACTCCTACACTTAAGTGCACATTACAATCCTACAAGCATTAAGTGTAGTAAAGTAGCATATAATAATACGGTTATGCATATAAACCGGGGCTTGTCCTTCAATTGCTGGGGCTACGGGGAGATCCTCGATAGCAGCCTCGGAAGCTTGCTCCTGGTCCTCCTCTTGGACAGATCCTTGCTCGGGGATGAGCACGTACTCTCCGTCGGCAAGATTACAATCTAATGAATGCAGTGCGTAAGATATATGCATGATATGATATGTGCTTTAGAAATTGCAATTTTTGACGGTGTATGATCTACTTGAGTTAGACAAGGGTAAACCTTACTTATGTAAGACTTCTGGGTGGTATACTGGGTAAATTGGATCAAACTTAGCTAAGGTAAGTGGTAGGTTTTATTTTGCGGTTCCACTGAATTCCTTTTAAGCCTTAGTGAGTTTTGACAAGAATTCAAGTTGGACTCATTGGAGTGAGGTTTATTTCTTCTTTCTTTTTCTTTATTCTCCCTAGTTTTTGGGGGTGGGTTTGAACTACAAGTTGTTTTAATAAAATTCCAAAAATCCTGTAAAAATTATAGTGGCTTATTACTGGTGTATAATTCTCTGTCTCAAAATTTGGGGATCAGAAAGTGAATAGTTTTCTCTGGACAAAATTACCAAATTCTAGGGCAGAAGGGGTGCTTTGAACTACATCTATTACTTAACAGTAGGTAATTCTCTAAAACTTATTTTTGCTGGCTTTTAGGTGCTATAACATGACTTGACACAAATTGCTAGTCATTATTACCTATTAATTATTTTACTAGGGTTTTCTCAAGTTTCTAGCCAAAGGGGTGCTTTCTACTACTACTATATTTGAAAAATATCAAACAACAGATTTCTGATTTTTCTTAGCTTCTATTTTGTGCAAGAGCAATCATTCTGAAGTTTGGCATCCTTTTGCTTAAGGGAAGGGGTGGTATGCATTAATTGGATTAAATGGTCTTTCTGATACAATATTAGCAATAGGTATTATTTTACATCTTTTCAATGGGTTTGCATTTTCCCTAGTGGCTTATTTCATCATTCACTTAGCAAAATTTTGGTTGCCCATTATTGCATTATTATGGGTTATTCATGATTTATTTGGAAAATGCCTCATTATCATATTATATTTGTTTACCTTACTTATAATGATGGGCTGAGGGGTTCATTATTTTTGCAGTGGGGTTCTGGTGGTTATAAGTCCACTGGATTTTTATTATCAATTTTGGGTCTGGTTTTGTAATTCTAACAATTGATTTCCAGTTGGAATAATGCTAAATAAAACATTTTATTTTCAACCTGATCTGGAATAAAGGTCTCTTTATTTCTCCTAGGTTCTCTGTTACTTAAGCAAACTAGGAAAAATAATTTCACTCATTGTTCATTAATTTCTAATGCCTTTCTGATTTTTCCTAAGTTTTGGGCAAAACAGCTTGAAATGGACATCTACACTATATTTTTCAATACTGGGGTTCCTACTATTTTTAAACAGTGTATAAAAGAGGTTTGAATACCTACAAATTTTCTTAGGTTCAGCACAGAAGAAAAACTAATTTTCCTTAATTAAACAAGGTTTGGTCAGTTTCTGTTTTAAATTTTAAACTCTAAAAATTAGAACAGAAAGCATAGGGTTTATTATTTTTAAATGATAGTTCATAATACTTAGGATCTAGCAAAGTTAGTTTGACAACTTTTGATTAAGAATTCATGAAGTTATGGATTTTCTAAGTTCTCTGGTTATTTAAAAAGATTAACAGAATTGATTAAATGGAAAACTACTTTGCACTGGGGTCCCTGGCGGGTGTTTCAAGTTTTTCTCACGGATCAGTCCTTGGGCTACTATTCACATGAGACTGACATTGCAGAAAACCCCCCGGGTTCTTCTAATTCTAACACGAGGTCCTTCTCCTAACTTAAACAGTAACCGCGGCGGAAGAAAGGGCGGAGGGGCTTACCGGCAGCGAGATTGCTCCGGTAGGGTGGTCGAGGACGTAGGGGAGGTCTCGGGGATCACAACGATGTGCGGGTCGCCGTCGGGGATGGTCAGAGTCGGTCGGTCCACGTGCGCAGGCGGAGATGCTCGTCGGCGGCGAGGAATCCGGCCTACTCACGGCGCGATAGTTCAATTGAACGGGCAGAGTGCTTCACGGGATGCCAGAGAAGATGTGGGTGCAAGGAATTAGACAAAGACTCACTGGTTAGCTCGGTCCACGCGCGGCGGCGGAAGACCGAAGTCCGGCGAGGGTGAAATCACTTCTCCGGTGAGGCAATGCCTCGGCTCAAGCTTGGAGAAGCTTCACGGTGTCACTGGGAAGCGATCCAGGGGCTAGGGCGAGGCTGGAGTTCAACCGAAAGGGGGTGGCCACGATGGCCGAGCCTGGGCAGGGATGGCGGGCGGCGGTGCTCGCTTTTCACGGCGAACTCCGGCGATCTTAGGCTCGGGCGAGACTCGGGGTGTGCGGTGCCAACGGCTAAGGCCTCTTGGACGCATTTATAGGCGAGGGCATGGCAGAGGCGCGCGGGGCGCGCGCTGCCGCGGCCAGTCTGCGCTCGGCCGGTCAGGCAAGCGATCGAACACGTGGCCTTTTGCTTCTGCCCGAGTTCAAGCGCCTATAGGTTGAAGATCTTCGAGAATTTGGGCATGATCACTGCACAAGATTTGCTCCCCCGATAGAGCTTTGTCGTTTGTGTGTGGAAGTCGAGCGGTTTAGGGCAGTGTACAGAGAGTTATCGTGTCACAAAGGTGGCAGTGTCACAAGGTGAGTCCCGAGGTAAAACTGCGCCAAAACTGAGTCAAATGAAACTGGTTTGAGTTCAAACTTTTCCAGGGTGTGTTCAAGGGAATTTGGCACAACTTTGATGTTTGGACTTGTTTGATTTGAGTTCTGAAAAATAGAGAACGAGATTGATCTTTGGGAGGGGGCTGAAATTCAGATTTCTGAATTTCTGAATTTTTCCCAAGTGCATTAGTTTAGGGGCTGTTTTGGGGATTTTAAAAAGTTCAAAAGACAAAACTTCCTGACTATGTTTTGTCAGTTAATTAGTGAACTAAAACTTTATAATTTGGTTTTCTTCAAAATTGTATTCTTCTCCCAAGGGTTTCTCCCATTTACCCTTTATGCATAAATAGTTCACTTAGGGTTAACTAGGGTTTAAGAGTTTTTCTCTTTTTTTTGAACTCATGAAAGGTTTAAGTAGACTTCAACTTAATTCTTTGCTCTCATTTTCAATGTTCACCCTTTTATTGAGATTGCATGTGATCATGGGTTGGGGCTAGCTTAAGGAAGAACCCTAAGTGACACTGGGGTGTCACAGCCTTCCCCCTTAAAGGAATCTCGTCCCGAGATTCGGGCCAGAGTCCTCCCGGGGTGAAGCGAAGGGTGAGACTTAAAGGAAGTGGGTGCTTTATTGTTATTATTAGAGCAAACTGCTCTTCGAATGTCATTCTCTTTGCAACTTCAGAAGGAAGTCCTTTTTAAGTTTTGTTTCATGATTACTTCATTCTGATTTATGATCATATTTCTGAGAATTAGATTCGAAAGGGCAGGGGGAGGGGTTGGGGGTGTGATTACGTACCAGCTTCCTTAGGTAGGTAATCGGGGAAGTTGGATCTCAAGAATTCCTCGGTTTCCCAAGTAGCTTCTTCCTCTGAGTGATTACTCCACTGGACCTTGTACATCTTGATCGATTTAGCCTGAGTTGATCTTTCCTTGCAATCCAGAATCTTGGAGGGGTACTCTTGGTACGATAGATCCGGCTCTATCTCCAGTTCTGGCTCTGCTATGATCTCGGTCGGCAATCGAACACACTTCTTCAATTGAGATACATGGAACACACTGTGAACGACAGACATCTTTGAAGGTAACTTCAGCTTATATGCCACGGGTCCACATGCTTCTATGATCTCATAAGGTCCAATGTATCGAGGGGCTAGCTTGCCTTTGATCCCAAACCTCTGCACTCCCTTGGTGGGTGATACCTTAAGGTATACAAAACTTCCCACCTCGAACTGGAGAGGTTTCCTTCTTTTATCATGGTAGCTCTTCTGCCTGGCCTGAGCAGCTTCTAGATTCTTCCTGATTAGTTTGACTTTCCTTTCGGCTTCAGTCACTAAGTCAGGTCCAAAAACTCCTCTTTCTCCAGGTTGAGACCAATTGAGTGGTGTCCTGCACCTTCTTCCATAGAGAGCTTCGAAAGGTGCCATCCTTAGGCTGGATTGATAACTGTTGTTATAAGCAAACTCTGCCAAGGAGAGGTGCTTATCCCAGTTCTTACCACAATCGATTACACAAGCTCTCAGCATAACCTCCAGGATTTGGTTTACCCTTTTCGTCTGACCATCAGTCTATGAGTGGTAAGCTGAACTTCTGATTAGCTTAGTTCCCAAAGACTCCTGCAGTTGTTCCCAAAATCTGGCAACAAATTGGGCTCCTCGGTCAGAAACAATGGTCCGAGGTAATCCGTGCAAACACACGATCCGGTCAATATACAATTCTGCATACTTCTGAGCCTTATCAGTGGTGTGCACAGGAAGAAAATGCGCCACTTTCGTCAGTCGATCCACAATAATCCAAATCGAATCATGATGACGAGAGGTGTTGGGCAGACCCACAATGAAATCCATGCTGATGTCATCCCATTTCCACGAAGGTATAGATAGGGGTTGCAAAGCTCCAGCTGATTTCAAGTGGCTTGCATTTATCCTCTAACAGGTGTCACATTCCGATACATACTGGGCTATCTCCCTCTTCATTCTGGTCCACCAATACAAAGGCTTTAGGTCATGGTACATTTTGGTGCTTCTCGGATGCATAGAGAATTTGGAGAGATGAGCCTCATCCAAGATTTTCCTCTTGAGGTCCTGGTTTTTAGGAATCACCAATCTGCTTTTGAACCATAACACACCCTTTTCATCTTAGCGGAAACAGCTATACTTCTCAATCTTCTGATGGAGATTCTTCTTGATAATCTACACTCCCTTGTCACTGAGCTGGGCCATGATGATCTAGTCTTGCAAAGCTGGCTCAACAGAAATGTGAGACAAAGAAATAGAAGGAATCACTTCTATTTGCATCTTGCTCAACTCATCACACAAGGTGTTTATGCGAGAATCCATCAGAATACAATTGCATTGCAACTTTCGACTCAAGGCATCTGCTACCACATTGGCCTTTCCTGGGTGATAATGTACCTCCAGGTCATAATCCTTGATCAGCTCTAGCCATCTTCTCTACCTCATGTTGAGATCAGCCTGAGTAAAGATGTACTTAAGGCTCTTATGATCAGTGAAGATGTTGCAGTGGGTTCCCATTAAATAGTGCCTCCACATTTTTAATGCATGAACCACTGCTGCCAACTCGAGGTCATGAGTGGGATAATTTTGCTCATGAGGCCTGAGTGCTCTTAAGGCATAAGCGATGACTCGGTTGTCTTGCATCAAGACACAACCTAGTCCAGTGCCAGAGGCATCGCAATATACATCAAAAGGCTTGCTGCTGTCGGGTTGCGCTAATACTGGTGCTGTGGTCAGATGCTGCCTTAATGCATGGAAGGCATCTTCACACTTCTGACTCCAGACAAACTTGGCTTCTTTCTTCAGCAACTCAGTTATAGGCTTCGCAATTCGAGAGAAATCCGGAATAAATCTTCGGTAATAACTAGCTAATCCCAGAAAACTCCGAATTTGACGGACAGTCGTTGGTGGCTTCCAGTTCATCACCTCCTGCACTTTATCAGGATCAACCACTTGTTGGGGACTTGTTCTCAAATGCTATGAATTAAGAACAAGGCAACATAAAATGTTAAATATTAATGCCCTTCGTCCGCTGAAGCATTATTTCCCCAAGGATTTAATGAATTTCGGACGAAGACCATGAATGAAGTATCACGAAGGTCATACCTTCGTGATTAAACTTACAAAATAATATGAAATAATATATAAAACATGAGACATTAAAGATAGATGTATCAGAAATAAGTAACATCATTCACATATTTTATTATATGAACACAAAAATGTCAGAACATAGGGTTTAAGTACATTTATACCTTCTCTTTGACAGATAATAATTCCGGGGCAATGCGTTTGCAATTACAGGAATACGTGAACAGTAAAGGAATATTTTTCACTATCTATAGACACAGGACACAGCCTGTAAGGAATTACAATCATGCCCCTTATAAAAGTTTACAACAATGACTCAGACCCTTATGGGCTAAAAGGTCATTCTATCTTTAAGTCGGTTCGATCCTTCGTCTTCGGGCATGCTATAACATCGAAGCTTCATGAGTGGTAGCTTCGGTCATCATGTATAAGCAGCTTTAGCCGAAGCTGTTTCTTCCTGTAGGACCTTCGGCGACGAAGCATGGTCCCAACACCACTATTCCTGCATGGGAGATAGTGTGACCCAAGAATTTGATTTCTTTTAGCCAAAAATCACACTTGGACAACTTGGCACAAAGGTGGTGCTCTTGCAGACGTTGAAGCACTACATGCAAATGCCCGGCATGTTCTTCTTCGTTCCTTGAGTACACCAAGATATCATCGATGAAAACCACTACGAATTTGTCCAATTCAGGCATGAAAACAAAATTCATCAGATACATGAAATATGCTAGTGCATTTGTCAGCCCGAATGACATCACCATAAATTCATATAGCCCATATCTGGTTGAGAATGCCGTCTTCGGAATATCGCTTGCTCGTATCTTGATCTGATGGTAGCCAGAGCGAAGGTCGATCTTGGAAAACACCTTGGTCCCGACCAACTGGTCAAAAAGAACATCAATACGAGGCAAAGGATACTTGTTCTTGATAGTTACCGCATTAAGAGGGCGGTAATCTATACACAGCCTCAAGCTTTCATCCTTCTTCTTCACAAACAGTGCTGGACATCCCCAAGGCGAAGTACTTGGGCGAATAAATCCCTTATCCAGCAACTCCTACAATTGCTTCTTCAATTCTGCCAACTCAGCGGGTGGCATTCGGTAGGGCCTTTTGGAAATTGGGGTCGTTCCCGGTTGCAACTCGATGGCAAATTCAATATCCCGGTTCGGTGGCATCCCTGGCAATTCATCAGGAAAGACATCTGCATACTCACAGACCACTGGGATCTTCTTCAGAGGTAACTCCGTCATAGAGAAAGCACATGACTGAGTAGAACCTTGACTAGGCAGAATTAAGGTGAAGTTCCCACAGAACGGAGAATTAACTTCCACGGTACGGCTGGCTACATCAAGCACAACTTGGTGCAAGGTCATCCAATTAGCTCCCAGAATAATGTCCACATTTTCCAATCCCAACACAAGAAGAGTGGTTTTGACAATGTGGCTCCCTAGTTGAATAGGCACACTTTGGTTTAATTGATTAGTTGAAATTTTACCCCCAGGTGTGACTATCATGAATGACCCTTTTGAGTGAGAGAATGGCAGTTCACATTTAGCACTGAACTTCTGGCTAATGAAACTAGGAGATGCACCAGAATCAAACAGAATTAAAGCAGGTTGATTATAAACTGAAAAGATACCGGTCATGATAGGAGCTCCCTCAGGTACTTCCTCCAGAGTAGTGAAGTTGAGCTTCCCTTGCCTGACTTGTACCTTCTGCTTTCTTCCCTTGTCTTGATTTGGTGCTGGCATCTGCTTCTGCTGGTTCCTGGGACAATTCTTGGCATAGTGGCCCACATTGCCACAAGTGAAACACTTGTTCCCATTGCCCTGGCGGAACTGCTACTGCTGCGGAGGCTGATTGTTCCTTGGAGCGGGAGCTGGAAAGCGGTTGGGTGCCAGCTGCTGCTGCTGAGGTGGCCTGATCACCCATCTGCCTGCCTGCTGCTGGAAACCCCTGCTCTGATTATGAGAAACAATCCAGAACCTCTGGGCCTGAGCGGATGGTGCTGCCATTGGTGCCTTTCTCTTCTTCTCTGCCCGGTGAGCTACAATGCAGTCCTCCTGGGAGATGGCCATGTTGACCAACTCATTGAAGCTATCAGCCCGGACAGTGTTGAGTCGTTCTCGCAGCTTGGTATTAAGACCCCTGCGGAAGCGGTCTCTCTTCTTTTCATCAGAATCAGCATGGTACCCTGCATACTGGCATAAGTCGTTGAAGGCTTCCGCATACTGCAGTACCGTGCGGGTTCCTTGATTAAGGGCCAGAAATTCATTCAGCTTCCGATCAAGAATGCCAGCTGGGATGTGGTGTCCTCTGAAAGAAGTCTTGAATTCCTCCCAAGACACTTCACGATCAGCGGGGAGCATAGCACGGAAGTGGTCCCACCAAGTCCGAGCAGATCCGCGAAGCTGCTGTGCGGCGAAGCGAGTCTTGGTAGCATCAGGGCAGTCTCCCGTGAGGAGGGGAAACTTGGACTCGACGACACAAAGCCATACGTCGGTGTCCAACGGATCCTCTGCCTTGGTGAACAAGGGTGGCTGCGTGCTCAGAAACTCCTGGTAAGTTGCCATTGCTGGAGGTTGCTGATGCTGGCCTCCACCATGCTGCTGAGGGTGGGGCTGGCGCTGCAAGAGCTGTCGCAGAATCTCATTCTGCTGGGCCATCAGCTCCTGCACTGTGGGAGTTGGAGGAGGTGGCGGGGGAACCTGCTCGTTATGCCCGCGACGCTGCCTAGCTGCCATCTGAAAACAGAGATTGCCGCCATTGTTATCCCATCTCACAGTTTTCGAACGACAAGATATCATCTCATATGGAAGGAAAAATGCCATAATCATAATATTAGGTTTGAAATGAAGATAACATGGTGACAAACATCCCACAGATTTCAAAAGTTCACAGGGTTACATCAATCAGGGGAAAGTACCCCTAAGCCTAGTCCAAAATCTGATATTAACTAAGCTCGCATAGGTGTCTATCCGCCTAAAAGTGTCGAAGTGACTGATCAACCCTGAGCGGTGGAAGCGACACTGGATACGGGTGAAGGAGGCATCGCGGAGGTAGTCCCATTGGCACCACGGGCTGGTCCTAGCTCCTCGGGAGCCTCTTCTCCCTCACTTCCAGCTTCATTGGCCTCCATCTCCAAGTGGTGCATGTCCAGGTGGTCATTCGCTTCTTCGAGTTCCCTCTGCACATCGTGGAGCTGGTTCTCCAAGACATCAATGGTATTGTCTCGGATCTCCACCTGCTGCTCCAAGGTGATAATTGAGAGCACCTAGAGGGGGGTGAATAGGTGATCCTGCAAAACTTGAAAAACTTAAGCCACAAACTTGGTTAAGTGTTAGCACAGTAAATGTCAAGTGGCTAGAGAGGAGTCAAAACACAATAACCACAAGAAATCAATCACAGAGATGGCACGGTGGTTATCCCGTGGTTCGGCCAAGACCAACGCTTGCCTACTCCACGTTGTGGCGTCCCAACGGACGAGGGTTGCAATCAACCCCTCTCAAGCGGTCCAAAGACTCACTTGAATACCACAGTGTTTTGCTTGCTTTACTCAATCCCGTTTGCGAGGAATCTCCACAACTTGGAGTCTCTCGCCCTTACAATTGAAGTTCACAAAGAAGCACAGAGCAAGGGAGGGATTAGCAACGCACTCAAGACAAGAAATCACAGCAACACCACGCACACAAATCGCAACGAGAGCTCACAACACAACTCAATGAGTTCACCACTCAACTAGAGCTCTAATTGCTATCGCAAAGAATCAAAGGCGCGGAATTGATGTCTTGGTGCTTAGGAATGTTGTAGGAATGCTTGGTGTTCTCCTCCATGCGCCTAGGGGTCCCTTTTATAGCCCCAAGGCAGCTAGGAGCCGTTGAGAGCAATCTAGGAAGGCTGATCTTGCCTTCTGTCGACTGGCGCACCGGACAGTCCGGTGCACACCGGACACTGTCCGGTGCCCGATTTCTTTCCAGAAATGACGCAGTCGACCGTTGGCAGCCTGAGAGCCGTTGGCGCACCGGACATGTCCGGTGCACACCGGACAGTCTGGTGCCCCCTTCTAGCCGTTGGCTCGGCCATGTGTCCCGCGCAGATCGCGCGGCCGACCGTTGGCCCTGCCGACCATTGGCTCACCGGACAGTCCGGTGCACACCGGACAGTCCGGTGAATTATAGCCGTACATCGCCGGTGAATTCCCGAGAGCGGCCACTTCACTCGAGCCAGCCTGGCGCACCGGACAGTCTGGTGCTCCCAGACTGAGCAGATTCTTGGCTGCCCGAGCCAAGACATTTTCAATTGGATTTTTCCTGTTTCCAGCACTTAGACACAATACATTAGTCCATAAAACAATGTACTAAGTCTGAGAAACATACCTTTATCCTTGGTTTGTACTTTGTCCACCATTTTACGCTTAAGCACTTGTGTCTAACACTAAATCACCAAAATACTTAGAAATGGCCCAAGGCACATTTCCCTTTCAATCTCCCCCTTTTTGGTGATTTATGCCAACACAATATAAAGCAAGTAGAACAAATACAAAATCAATTCAAATAATAACTCAAATTGTTTTGATTCAAATTTGACATATATGGATCACTCTTTGCCACCATTTGGTTTGTTTTTGCAAATCAAACTCAAATTTCTATTTCTAAGTCAAACACACATGTTAAGACATAAAGAGAGTCATTCTAAGAGAAATTGATTCAAGATTTCAAAAACTCCCCTTTTTTTCATAATCAACACTTCTCCCCACAAGAAGCCATCTTTTGACAAGAGAGACAATAAAAAGTTTTGACAAACCAAAAGCTCTATTCTACTATTTTCAAAATTTCTCAAGTGGTAGCTGATCCATCTATTGCTTTGGCCTTTATTTTCTCCCCCTTTGGCATCAAGCACCAAAACGGGATCAATCTTGGCCCTGTAACCCCATTGCCTCACCAAAATCTTCAAATAAGAGCACAAAGGCAATAAGAGTACATGAGATGAACTTGGAATAAGTTACCCTCTCATCGGAGTGCAGTGGAAGTCTTTCATGGTCCAAGTCCACCTTTTCCCTTTCAAACTTCCTTTGAGACTAAATTCAAGCAAACTCAAAGCAAACGGTTAGTCTCAAAGGGTCAAGTTGTACCACAACTCCCCCTAAATATGTGCATCACTTGCACAAGGACTTGTGAGGTCCGGGGATTGAGTATACAACTTGAGCACCACAAGTAAGCAACAAAATGCAGAGGAACATGATCAAAGGCATAAACACATGTATGCTACAACTCAATCCAAGTTCCGCGAATCTAGGATATTTAGCTCACTTTGCAGCCTGCAAAAGGTCTTCTCATCTAGAGGCTTGGTAAAGATATCGGCTAGCTGGTTCTCGGAGCTAACATGAAACACTTCGATATCCCCCTTTTGCTGGTGGTCTCTCAAAAAGTGATGCCGGATGTCAATGTGCTTTGTGCGGCTATGCTCAACAGGATTTTCCGCTATGCGGATAGCACTCTCATTGTCACATAGGAGTGGGACTTTGCTCAGATTGTAGCCAAAGTCCCGGAGGGTTTGCCTCATCCAAAGTAGTTGCGCACAACACTGTCTTGCGGCAACGTACTCGGCCTCAGCGGTGGATAGGGCAACGGAAGTTTGTTTCTTAGAGTTCCATGACACCTGGGACCTTCCTAAGAATTGGCACGTCCCCGATGTACTCTTCCTATCTGTCGGCGTTCCGAGACCGGGGGGTCCCCGAGCCGACGAGTGAGAGTGCCGCGTGCCCCAGCCCAGATGGGTCGAGCGCGTGGGCGAGCGCGAAGGGGGGAACAGAGAGAGAGGTCGGTGGCCGGAGCCGGGTCGTGAGGGAGTCGGAGAATTCCCGCGGCCTTCGTGTTCGTCCCGCGCCCAGGTCGGGTGCGCTTGCAGTAGGGGGTTACAAGCGTCCGCGCGAGGTGAGGGGAGTGAGCGGCCCCGAGAGAGCGCCTGCCCCTGCCCTTCGTCCCCGCGAGGCCAACCTTCTCTAAGAAGGCCCTGGTCCTTCCTTTTATAGTCGTAAGGAGAGGATCCAGGTGTACAAGATGGGGGTGTAGCAAGGTGCTACGTGTCTAGCGAGGGAGAGCTAGCGCCCTATGTACATGCCAAGGTGGCAGCCGGAGAGATCTTGGCACCCTGTTGGTGTGGCGTCGTGGCTGTTGGAGGAGTAACGGAGCCGGACGGGGGGACAGCTGTCGGAGTGGCTGGGCCCTTGCTGACGTCCTCCTGCTTTCGTAAGGGAGCTGAGAGTCGCCGTCGTCATGGTCTAGCGGGGCGCCATCATTTGCCTATCTGGCGTGGCTGGCCAGATGGGACGCCGGTCTTGTTCTCTGCGACCCAAGTCGGCTCAGGGCAGGGTGATGATGACGCTTCCTGTTGACGTGGCGGTCTCGTGTCCTAGGTCGGGCGTCGTGGAGGCTCCTCCGAAGCCGAGGTCGAGTCCGTCCTGCAAGACAGAGACAGAGTCCGAGCCCTGGGTCGGGCGAGGCGGAGTTCGTCGTCTTCCGGGGCCTTAGCCCGAGTCCGAGCCCTTGGTCGGGCGGAGCGGAGTTCGCCGTCTTCCGGGGCCTTAGCCCAAGTCCGAGCCCTGGGTCGGGCGGAGCGGAGTTCGCCGTCTTCCGGGGCCTTAGCCCGAGTCCGAGCCCTGGGTCGGGCGGACCTCCTATGGCACCTCTAGCGAAGTCTGGTCGCCCGTTGGTCTTACCTTTTGCGTTAAACGCCCCGATGACTCGGTCGGTTGGCGTGGTGATTTAGTCAGGGTTTCTTCTTATCGAAGGCGGGGCCTAGGGCGAGCCGGAGATGCGTCTGCCGTGAAAGAGGAGGCCTCAGGCGAGACGGAGTCATCTTAGGGTCGGCTGCCCTCGCCCGAGGCTAGGCTCGGGCGTGGCGTGGTCAAGTCACTCGTATGGACTGATCCCTGACTTAATCAAACCCATCAGGCCTCTGCAGCTTTATGCTGATGGGGGTTACCAGCTGAGAATTAGGCGTCTTGAGGGTACCCCTAATTATGGTCCCCGACAGTAGCCCCCGAGCCTCGAAGAGAGTGTTAACACTCGCTTGGAGGCTTGCGTCGCACTTTTTTGCAAGGGGACCAGCCTTTCTCGGTGGTACTTTGTTCCGGTGGGTGCGCGCGAGCGCACCCGCCGGGTGTAGCCCCCGAGGCCTCGGAGGAGTGGTTTCACTCCTTCGAGGTCTTAATGCCTCGCGTAATGCCTCGGCTGGACTAGCGGTTCCCTCATGCGAGCAGGGCGTAACCCAGGTGCACTGTCGGGGCCCAAGTTCTCGGGCTGGTATGTTGACGCTGTCAACGGTTCGGCCGGAGCCGGGTTTGCGAGAGCAGCCCCCGAGCCTTCGCACGGAGCGAGAGGACGATCAGGGATAGACTCGACTTTTTATATACGCCCCTACGTCGCCTTTCCGCAAGGAGGAGGGGGGGAGTGCGCCATGTTACCCTCGATGGGCACCGAACATGGTGTCTCCGGTGAGCTGCAATCGGGTAATCCGAGTGGACGTCCGTGCCCCGTTCGTTAGGGGTCGGCTAGGGGCCCGGAGGCACGCCCAAAAGTACCTGCGGGTGATCTGCCGGACCCGGTCCCCTAGCGACGGGGTCCGAGGGCTCGTTGCCTCCCTCCGATGGGATTCCGTTACAGAGTCGTTCCCGCTGGTCTCGGAAATGTCCTAGGGTACCTCGGGAGCGCAGCCCGAGCCTTGGTTATGTATCGAACGTACCCCTGGTCATCCCTCGCTCGGCGTCTGAGGCGACTGTGAACCCTTCGACAGGCCAGCCTTCGAACCCCTGATCAGTAGGGGGCACGGAGCCCTAGTAGCCTGAGGCGGTCATGGAACCTTTTGGGAGGCCGACCTTCGAACCCCTGACCAGTAGTGGGTGTCGGGCCCACGCGATCTGAGGCGGCTGTTGAACCCCTCGGGGGGCCAGCCTTCGAACCCCTGATCAGTAGGGAGGCTCGGAGCCTAGTTCCTTCACGGGGAAGGATCCCTTTGGGGTTATCCCCCTTCTCGGTCCCTGTTGCAAGAGATAGAGAAAGAAGGAAAAGGGAAAAAGGATTCGAAATTGAACGTCGTGGCGTACCTTTTTCGGCGTGGTCGTTTTGGCGAAGGCGAAACGTCACCAGCCGCTCCCGCCCGTAGCGCTGTCCGCCGAGCCGCGGAGTTAATGCGCCGGGGTGAGTAGTTGGCGAGGTTGCCGTTGCGCGTGCGCGAGCCGTTCGAGGTACGGGTCACGGGCGCGTCGTCTTCACGCCGTGAGAGGGGGCTCTCTTGCTGCCTCCGGATGGGACATGAGCTTGGCAGATGGCGTGACCGCTGCTCTCGCGCGCCTGCCACCGTCATTACTGCCGGCCCATTTTTGACCGCTTTTGACCGCTGCGCCAGGCTGGCGCTGCCGGGTCGCGGGCTGGGTCGCCTCGAGTCGCGGTATCGGTTCCACAATCGAGGAGGTGCGGTGGTGGAGCGAGTGGCATAGCGGTTCGCATGCAGCGCCCGGCGCGCCAGTTGCACGACGCGTGGGCTGGAGCCGTCGCGCTGGCCTGTCAGGAATCGGAGAGGCGCGTCCACTTGGCGCGGTTGCATGCCGCCTGCATGGCCGCCTGCCCCTTTCGCCCGCTGGTCCGAGCAAAAGTGGAGGGTTACTTGTAACCGCTGGGTGGTTGCGTGCGTCGTGCGCGGCGGTTCGGCTTCTTCTGCTTAGAGCCGGTCTGCATGACAGGCGGGCCCCAGCCCCCGCGCCGCAGGGAAGGGCTTTGGAGGCGTGTTGGAGAAGACTCAGCCCGTGACGGTTGAGGGCGCAAGCAGGGGGAGTTGCCTTTAAAAGGAGGGCGGCCCCCTTCGCAAGGTGACCGTGTCTCCTACCTCCCCTATGCATTGTGTCCCTCCATCTTCCGAGCCCCCGGATGGGGGGAAACCGCCGTCCTTTCGCTCCATCGCCGGAGGAACGCAACTCCGTGGGAGTTGGTACCTTTCAGCCATCGTTCGGCTTCAAGGATTTTCATCATACAGCCCAGCGGCTCCCCTCCGCTGGTGATCACCCAAGATGGTGGCCTCCAGCTCCCGAATGGGGAGGGGCAAACCGGGCTGCGGTCCCGGCCCCGCCCTCAGTGTTGAGGGTGTTCGTCATCCTCGCCGGGGCGGGGAGCGAGGCGAGCCGGGGCTGCACCTTCTACGCGGGTCGGCGGGCCACCTCATCTTCCAGCTTCTGGTGGTGGCAATCGCCTTTTAGCCCCACGGCGGAGACATCCTCCAGTCATGCCGGGGAAGGAGAACTGTTGCTGCCCAGCTAGGATGCAACATTCCGTCTTCCTCCTCGCATTCGTGGCGAGGACGGCTGCGAGGATCTGCCGGGGTGCTTAGGGGCGTCCCGCGTTTGCTGGTGATTCGCCCAGAGCTTGTTGCTCCACGGGCTTCCCTGGCGGGGAGGTTGCCCGTACCCGCGGGGGCGGAACCGGAGTTCCGTTTGTAATGGCACTTCGAGTGCCGGGTTTTTTGTTCATTTTGGCTTTCGGGGCCTGAACATGTATGTAACTCCGGCACAGAGCCGTGTTTTTTCCTCATTCCCGAGCGCTAAGGCTCGTCCGCTGATTGTCTGAACCGCTTCACCAAGCGTGAGTTGCCCCGTGTCAAGGTGACGAGTGAGGTATCCGTATCCCAGAGGCGTAGGAATCCCTCGGCTCGGTCGGACCTGTTGTCCGAGGCTCCTCTAGCTTAGTTAAAGAGACCCCTCGGCCGCTCTTCGACGAGCCGAGGCCAGGGGTAGCGATATCAGCATGAGCAGAGGCGTTGTCGGCTCGGAAATGAAACCTGGTTGGCCGGAGCCTAGCCGGGTTGTTTGTTGGCAGGATCGACGTCGGAGCTGTTCAGCCGAGGCTTCGAACCGAGCTGGCGCCCTCGGAAGGTGGTCGGCCGAGGCCCCGGAGGTGGCCGGCCGAGCCGTCCGCTCGGGCCGGGTTCTCGGAGAAGTCCCTGGCAGAGATTGCTCGAGCGTGGTGATGACGTCGTCCTTCGGAGCGGAGGCCCTCGGACCGCGTCGCCGTCCGAGGCTAGGTCGGGCCTTGCCGAAGGTGCTGTTGATGCCGAGGATGTCTTCGCCCTCTTTCAGCGTCAAGATCCGAGCCTGCAGGGTCAAATCGCCTTGTAGCGTGGGCCTTGCGCGGCCGTTGAGGCCAGAACACATACCCTTGTTGCGTTATAAAGCTGCGTCTCTTTTCCTCTCGTTTCGGGTATCTGGACTTTTTGTCGGTAGCAGGGATGTTAGTGCGAGCAAGAGTTGCTTCTCGCGGAAGGTGATGAGTGAGGTATCCGTATCCCGGAGGCGTAGGAGTCCCTCGGCTCGGTCAGCCTTGACTGCTTACGTGTACCCCGTCGTTTCCAGGACCCGCTTTTCGAAGTAGTCAAAAAGCACGAAAGATGTTCTGGTGAAAGAGATTTTCTTTTCGAGGAAAATTTTGACGCAGAGGGGGTTTCCCCCCTTTTAGCCCCCGAGGTAGGGTCGGGCTCTGCCAAGGCGAGGCTGACCCTTCCTTGTTGACTAAACTTTTGCGTGGGTGCGAGGTATATAAACAACTTGGAAACATCTTAAGGGTAGAAGCGACGTAGCTGTTGGATGTTCCAAGCGTTGCCGTAGACCTCGCCTTGACTGTTCAGGGGTCGGACCTCGATCCACTTGGAGAATTTGTCGATGGCGACCAGCAGGTGCGTGTAGCCCCCGGGCGCTTTCTGCAGAGGGCCGACGAGGTCCAGACCCCACACAGCGAAGGGCCAGGTGATGGGTATCGTCTGCAGAGCCTGAGCGGGCAGGTGGGTCTGCTTCGCATAGAATTGGCACCCTTCGCAGGCGCGGACAATTCTAGTGGCGTCAGCCACCGCCGTTGGCCAGTAGAAGCCTTGGCGGAAAGCATTCCCGACGAGGGTTCGGGGTGCTGCATGATGACCGCAAGCCCCCGAGTGTATTTCCTGCAGGAGTTCCTGACCCTCGGCGATGGAGATGCATCGCTGGAGGATGCCCGAGGGGCTTCGGTGGTAGAGCTCCTTCTCATCGCCCAGCAAGACGAACGATTTGGCGCGTCGCGCTACCCGCCGAGCCCCGGCTCGGTCGAGGGGCAGTTCCCCTTGGCGGAGATATTCCAGGTACGGGGTCCGCCAATCTTGATCTGGCACGACCCCGTTCTGCTCCTCCTCAATGCGCAGTGCCTCGCCCTCGGGCTCCGAGGGTTCCTCGGGGTGAGCCGAGGATGGCTCGGGCTGGGCCGAGGTCACCTCGGACGAGGCCGAGGGTGCTTCGGGCTCGGGCACGTCGCCTATGTTGACGGAGGGTTGGTGCAGATCCCGGGAGAAGACATCCGGGGGAACCGTCGTTCGCCCCGAGGCTATCTTTGCCAGCTCGTCCGCAGTCTCGTTGTAGCGCCGAGCGATGTGGTTAAGCTCGAGCCCGTAGAACTTGTCTTCCAGGCGTCGAACCTCCTCACAGTAGGCCTCCATCTTCGGGTCGCGGCAGAGGGAGTTCTTCATGACTTGGTCAATGACGAGCTGCGAGTCGCCGCGTGCGTCGAGGCGTCGGACCCCTAGCTCGATGGCGATTCGCAATCCGTTGATCAGAGCCTCGTACTCAGCCACATTGTTGGACGCCGGGAAATGGAGGCGAAGCACGTAGCGCAGGTGTTTCCCGAGGGGCGAGACGAAAAGCAGGCCCGCGCCAGCTCCCGTCTTCATCAGCGACCCGTCGAAAAACATGGTCCAGAGCTCTGGTTGGATCGGAGCCGTTGGTAACTGGGTATCGACCCATTCGGCTACGAAATCCGCCAGTACCTGGGACTTGATGGCCTTCCGAGGGGCAAACGAGATTGCCTCGCCCATGATTTCCACCGCCCACTTCGCGATCCGTCCTGAGGCTTCTCGGCACTGGATGATCTCCCCTAGGGGGAAGGATGACACCACAGTCACCGGATGGGACTCGAAGTAATGTCGCAGCTTTCGCCTCGTCAGGATCACTGCATATAGCAGCTTCTGGACTTGTGGGTAGCGGATCTTGGTTTCGGACAGCACTTCACTGACGAAGTAGACTGGCCTCTGAATGGGCAAAGCATGCCCCTCTTCCTGCCTTTCGACTACGATCGCGGCGCTGACCACCTGAGTGGTTGCGGCGACGTAGACTAGGAGGGTTTCTCCATCAGCTGGGGGTACCAAGATGGGCGCCTGGGTGAGGAGCGCCTTCAGGTTCCCGAGGGCTTCCTCGGCCTCGGGAGTCCAAGTGAAGCACTCGGCCTTCCTTAAGAGGCGGTACAGGGGCAGGCCTCTTTCGCCGAGGCGCGAGATGAAACGGCTCAAGGCCGCGAGGCATCCCATGACCCTCTGTACGCCTTTTAAGTCCTTGATGGGCCCCATGTTTGTGATCGCTGCGATCTTCTCCGGGTTGGCTTCGATGCCCCGCTCGGAGACGATGAATCCCAAGAGCATGCCTCGGGGCACCCCGAAGACGCACTTCTCGGGATTGAGCTTGACGCCCTTCGCCTTGAGACACCGGAATGTCAGTTCGAGGTCGGAGAGAAGGTCAGAGGCTTTCCTCGTCTTGACTACGATGTCATCGACGTAGGCCTCGACCGTGCGACCAATGTGTTCGCCGAACACATGGTTCATGCACCGCTGGTACGTTGCACCCGCGTTTCTCAACCCGAACGGCATTGTGACATAACAGTACATGCCGAAGGGCGTGATGAAAGAAGTCGCGAGCTGGTCGGACTCTTTCATCTTGATTTGATGATACCCTGAGTAGGCATCGAGGAAAGACAGGGTTTCGCACCCTGCAGTGGAGTCCACAATTTGGTCGATGCGAGGTAGAGGGTAGGGGACCTTCGGACATGCTTTGTTGAGACCAGTGTAGTCTACACACATCCGCCACTTCCCCCCTTTTTTCCTCACAAGTACAGGGTTGGCAAGCCATTCGGGATGGAATACCTCTTTAATGAACCCTGCTGCCATCAGCTTGTGGACCTCCTCGCCTATCACCCTGCGCCTTTCCTCGTCGAATCGGCGCAGAGGCTGTCTGACCGGCCGGGCTCCGGCCCGAATATCCAGCGAGTGCTCGGCGACATCCCTCGGTATGCCAGGCATGTCCGAGGGACGCCACGCAAAAACGTCGGCGTTTGCGCGGAGAAAGTCGACGAGCACTGCTTCCTATTTGGGGTCGAGCCCGGAACCGATCCGGATCTGCTTGGAGGTGTCGCCACTGGGGTCGAGAGGGACGGCCTTAACCGTCTCCGCTGGCTCGAAGTTGCCGGCATGCCGCTTTACGTCCGGCACCTCTCGGGAGAGGCTTTCCAGGTCGGCAATGAGGGCCTCGGACTCGGCGAGGGCCTCGGCGTACTCCACGCACTCCACGTCGCATTCGAATGCGTGTTTGTATGTGGGGCCGACGGTGATGACCCCGTTGGGGCCCGGCATCTTGAGCTTCAGGTAAGTGTAGTTGGGGATGGCCATGAACTTCGCGTAGCATGGCCTTCCCAACACTGCGTGGTAGGTTCCTCGGAACCCGACCACCTCGAACGTCAAGGTCTCCCTTCGGAAGTTGGAGGGTGTTCCGAAGCAGACAGGGAGGTCGAGCTGTCCGAGGGGCTGGACGCGCTTCCCGGGAATGATCCCGTGGAAGGGCGCAGCGCCTGCTCGGACGGATGACAGGTCGACGCGCAGGAGCCTGAGGGTCTCGGCGTAGATGATGTTGAGGCAGCTGCCTCCATCCATCAGGACCTTGGTGAGCCTGACGTCGCCGATGACGGGGTCGACGACGAGCGGGTACTTCCCCGGGCTCGGCACGTGGTCGGGGTGGTCGTCCCGGTCGAAGGTGATGGGCTTGTCGGACCAGTCTAGGTAGACTGGCGCCGCCACCTTCACCAAGCAGATCTCCCGACGCTCTTGCTTACGATGCCGAGCCGAGGCGTTTGCCACATGCCCTCTGTAGATCATGAAGCAATCGCGGACCTCCGGGAACTCTCCTGCTTGGCGATCCTCCCTTTTGTCGTCGTCGTGAGCCCTGCCACCCTCTGCGGGTGGCCCGGCCCTGTGGAAGTGGCGCCGAAGCATAACGCACTCTTCGAGGGTGTGCTTGACGGGCCCCTGATGGTAGGGGCACGTCTCCTTGAGTGCCTTGTCGAAGAGGTTAGCACCTCCGGGGGGCTTCCGAGGGTTCTTGCGCTCGGCGGCGGCGACAAGGTCTGCATCGGGAACGTCGCGTTTCGCTTGCGACTTCCTCCTGCCTTTCTTCTTGGCGCCGCGCGGAGTAGACGCCTCGGGAGCATCTTCCGACGGGCGGCCCTGGGGCTGCTTGTCCTTTCGGAAGATGGCCTCAACCGCCTCCTGGCCGGAGGCGAACTTGGTGGCGATGTCCATCAGCTCGCTCGCCCTGGTGGGGGTCTTGCGACCCAGCTTGCTCACCAGGTCGCGGCAGGTGGTGCCGGCGAGGAACGCGCCGATGACATCGGAGTCGGTGATGTTGGGCAGCTCGGTGCGCTGCTTCGAGAACCGCCGGATGTAGTCTCGGAGAGACTCTCCCGGCAGTTGCCGACAGCTTCGGAGGTCCCAGGAATTCCCGGGGCGCACGTACGTGCCCTGGAAGTTCCCGGCGAAAGCCTGGACCAAATCTTCCCAGTTGGAAATCTGCCCCGGAGGCAGGTGCTCCAACCAGGCACGAGCGGTGTCGGAGAGAAACAGGGGGAGGTTTCGGATGATGAGGTTGTCATCGTCCGTCCCACCCAGTTGACAGGCCAGGCGGTAGTCCGCAAGCCACAATTCCGGTCTCGTCTCCCCCGAGTACTTCGTGATAGTAGTCGGGGGTCGGAATCGGGGCGGAAACGGCGCCCGCCGAATGGCTCGGCTAAAGACCTGCGGACCGGGTGGTTCGGGCGAGGGACTCCGATCCTCCCCGCTGTCGTAGCGTCCCCCACGCCTGGGGTGGTAGCCTCGGCGCACCCTTTCGTCGAGGCGTGCCCGACGGTCGCGATGAGGGTGCTCGTCACCGAGGTGGCCCGGGGCCGCAGGCGCGGTGTTGCGCGTGCGCCCGGTGAAGACCGAGGCTTCCCGCGTGAGTCGGGAAGTCGCGGCACGAGGTTCCGAGGGGTATCCCTGCCTTCGGGAGGCAGAGCTCTCGGCCCGCCGGGCCGCAGCGCCTTCCAAGAGATGCTTGAGTTCTCCCTGGATTCGCCGACCCTCGGTGGTTGATGACTCCGGCATCGCGTGGAGGAGCATCGCTGCAGCGGCCAGGTCCTGACCGGTTCCGCCGGATGCGGGAGGCGGTCTGTCCCTGGCATCGTTGGCGATGCGGTGCTGGAGACCTTGGGGCAGGTGACGTATTCCTCCGGCCGGGGGCTGGCTCGCCCATACCTGCCCGATGTTCTGGCGGATTGCCTCGAGCGTTCCTGCTCCCTCATCGAGCCCGGCCTGCGCCCCGCGGACTTGCTCGAGCTGTGGGTCGTGACCCCCCGCCGGAACAGGGACCACAGCTAGCTCCCGCGGGATGTCGGCGCGAGGCGCTGGCCTAGGGGGATCACCATCCTCCGGCATGCCGAGACAGCCGCCTCCGGAGGGATCCCCTAACTTGATGTGGAAACATTCGCGACTCGGGCCGCAGTCCTTGTCGCCAAGGCTGCGGCTGCCGTCGGAACAGTCAGAGAGGCAGTAGTCACATGCGGTCATGAAGTCCCGCATGGCACTAGGGTTGCCAGATCCGGAGAAATCCCAGCAGATGCTGGGGTCGTCATCTTCCTCGGACCCAGAGGGTCCGTAGGTCGAGACACCCGTCAATCGGTCCCAAGGCGACCGCACACGAAACCCCAGAGAGGTTGCACTCGCCTCAATGTGAGCGCCCGCCAAAGCGAGGTCGCCAGGCGGGCTGAGGCCGAGTCGAAATGACGAAAGACGGGTAGCAGTCGGTACCTTTTTGTCGACGAGGGGCGATGAAGTCAAGTCGGGGGCTGACCGCGCCGTCGTCTTGGGTACGAGGGCGACGTCCTGCAGGCCCTCCGTGAGCGTGCTGGCGTCGTCCACTTGCTCGGGGTCGACGTGTTGCGGGGGGATGGCGCTCGCGTTTGCCTCGAACGCGAGGGCGACGCTTGGCGTGTCCGCCGTTGAGGCGCCGGGGATGTCGATTTGCTCGACAGCCGTCAGAGCGCGATCTCCCGCTCGGCCCCGGTTGCCCCGCCTCCTCCTCCTCCGATGGCGAGGGAGAGGATGGGGCGAGCTCGAAAGTTGTCCTTCCCCCACGCGGGAAAGACGTCGTCGATTCCGCCGCCGGCGGGCGGGCTGTCCGCCACCGATGTCACTGTCGCGCGGCGGTGGAAGGAGTACCATGTCGTAGTTGCCGTCGAGAGACATGAACTCGAGGTTCCCGAAACGGAGCACCGTCCCGGGTTGAAGAGGTCGTTGGAGACTGCCCATCTGGAGCTTGACGGGAAATCGAACGTCCACACGCAGCAGGCCCCTACCTGGCGCGCCAACTGTCGGCGTTCCGAGACCGGGGGGTCCCCGAGCCGACGAGTGAGAGTGCCGCGTGCCCCAGCCCAGATGGGTCGAGCGCGTGGGCGAGCGCGAAGGGGGGAACAGAGAGAGAGGTCAGTGGCCGGAGCCGGGTCGTGAGGGAGTCGGAGAATTCCCGCGGCCTTCGTGTTCGTCCCGCGCCCAGGTCGGGTGCGCTTGCAGTAGGGGGTTACAAGCGTCCGCGCGAGGTGAGGGGAGTGAGCGGCCCCGAGAGAGCGCCTGCCCCTGCCCTTCGTCCCCGCGAGGCCAACCTTCTCTAAGAAGGCCCTGGTCCTTCCTTTTATAGTCGTAAGGAGAGGATCCAGGTGTACAAGATGGGGGTGTAGCAAGGTGCTACGTGTCTAGCGAGGGAGAGCTAGCGCCCTATGTACATGCCAAGGTGGCAGCCGGAGAGATCTTGGCACCCTGTTGGTGTGGCGTCGTGGCTGTTGGAGGAGTAACGGAGCCGGACGGGGGGACAGCTGTCGGAGTGGCTGGGCCCTTGCTGACGTCCTCCTGCTTTCGTAAGGGAGCTGAGAGTCGCCGTCGTCATGGTCTAGCGGGGCGCCATCATTTGCCTATCTGGCGTGGCTGGCCAGATGGGACGCCGGTCTTGTTCTCTGCGACCCAAGTCGGCTCAGGGCAGGGTGATGATGACGCTTCCTGTTGACGTGGCGGTCTCGTGTCCTAGGTCGGGCGTCGTGGAGGCTCCTCCGAAGCCGAGGTCGAGTCCGTCCTGCAAGACAGAGACAGAGTCCGAGCCCTGGGTCGGGCGAGGCGGAGTTCGTCGTCTTCCGGGGCCTTAGCCCGAGTCCGAGCCCTTGGTCGGGCGGAGCGGAGTTCGCCGTCTTCCGGGGCCTTAGCCCAAGTCCGAGCCCTGGGTCGGGCGGAGCGGAGTTCGCCGTCTTCCGGGGCCTTAGCCCGAGTCCGAGCCCTGGGTCGGGCGGAGCGGAGTTCGCCGTCTTCCGGGGCCTTAGCCCGAGTCCGAGCCCTTGGTCGGGCGGAGCGGAGTTCGCCGTCTTCCGGGGCCTTAGCCCGAGTCCGAGCCCTGGGTCGGGCGGAGCCTCCTATGGCACCTCTGGCGAAGTCTGGTCGCCCGTTGGTCTTACCTTTTGCGTTAAACGCCCCGGTGACTCGGTCGGTTGGCGTGGTGATTTAGTCAGGGTTTCTTCTTATCGAAGGCGGGGCCTAGGGCGAGCCGGAGATGCGTCTGCCGTGAAAGAGGAGGCCTCAGGCGAGACGGAGTCATCTTAGGGTCGGCTGCCCTCGCCCGAGGCTAGGCTCGGGCGTGGCGTGGTCAAGTCACTCGTATGGACTGATCCCTGACTTAATCAAACCCATCAGGCCTCTGCAGCTTTATGCTGATGGGGGTTACCAGCTGAGAATTAGGCGTCTTGAGGGTACCCCTAATTATGGTCCCCGACACTATCGACCTTACATCCAGCATAGTCGGAATCTGAGTACCCAATCAAGTCAAAGTTAGACCCCTTTGGATACCAGATCCCGAAGCAAGGCGTAGCGACTAAATATCGAAGAATTCGCTTCACGACCACTAAGTGACACTCCTTAGGATCGGATTGAAATCTAGCACACATGCATATGCTAAGCATAATATCCGGTCTACTAGCACATAAATAAAGCAAAGAACCTATCATGGACCGGTATGCTTTTTGATCAACGGACTTACCACCTTTGTTGAGGTCGGTGTGTCCTTCAGTTCCCATCGGCGTCTTTGCGGGCTTAGCGTCCTTCATCCCAAACCTCTTTAGCAAATCTTGCGTGTACTTTGTTTGGGAGATAAAGGTGCCATCCTTGAGTTGCTTCACTTAGAACCCAAGGAAGTAGTTCAACTCGCCCATCATCGACATCTCGAATTTTTGCGTCATCACCCTGCTAAACTCTTCACACGACTTTTGATTAGTAGAACCAAATATTATGTCATCAACATAAATTTGGCACACAAAAAGATCACCATTGCAAGTCTTAGTAAAAAGAGTTGGATCGGCTTTCCCAACCTTGAAAGCATTAGCAATTAAAAAGTCTCTAAGGCATTCATACCATGCTCTTGGGGCTTGCTTAAGTCCATAGAGCGCCTTAGAGAGCTTACACACGTGGTCGGGGTACCGTTCATCCTCGAAGCCAGGGGGTTGCTCCACGTACACCTCCTCTTTGATCGGCCCGTTGAGGAAAGCGCTCTTCACATCCATTTGGTACAACCTGAAAGAATGGTGAGCGGCATATGCTAGCAAGATACGAATTGATTCTAGCCTAGCCACAGGAGCGAATGTCTCCTCAAAGTCAAAACCTGTGACTTGGGCATAACCTTTTGCCACAAGCCTAGCCTTGTTCCTTGTCACCACCCCGTGCTCGTCCTGTTTGTTGCGGAACACCCACTTGGTTCCCACAACATTTTGCTTAGGGCGAGGCACCAGTGTCCAAACTTCATTGCGCTTGAAATTGTTGAGTTCCTCCTGCATGGCCAACACCCAGTCCGGATCTAGCAAGGCCTCTTCTACCCTGAAAGGCTCAATAGAAGAGACAAAAGAGTAATGCTCACAAAAATTAACTAATCTTGAACGAGTAGTTACTCCCTTGCTAATATCACCCAATATCTGGTCGACGGGATGATCCCTTTGAATCGTCGCTCGAACTTGGGTTGGAGGTGCCTGAGGTGCTTCTTCCTCTTCAACTTGAACATCCTGTGCTCCCCCTTGATCATGCGCCTCCACTTGAGGTACCTGTTCGTCATCTTGGGTTGGGGGATGCACCATAGTTGAGGAAGACGGTTGATCTTGCTCCAATTGTTCCTAAGGCCGTACATCTCCAATCGCCATGGTGCGTATCGCGGCCGTTGGAACATCTTCTTCATCTACATCATCAAGATCAACAACTTGCTCTCTTGGAGAGCCATTAGTCTCATCAAATACAACATCGCTAGAGACTTCAACCAAACCCGATGATTTGTTGAAGACCCTATACGCCTTTGTATTTGAATCATAACCTAATAAAAACCCTTCTACAGCTTTGGGAGCAAATTTGGAATTCCTACCCTTCTTCACTAGAATGTAGCATTTACTCCCAAATACACGAAAGTACGATACATTGGGTTTGTTACCAGTTAGCAGCTCGTATGAAGTCTTCTTGAGGAGGCGGTGAAGGTAGACCCTGTTGATGGCGTGGCAAGCCGTGTTCACGGCTTCCGACCAAAAACACTCGGGGGTCTTGAACTCTCCAAGCATAGTCCTCACCATATCAATGAGCGTCCTGTTCTTCCTCTCTACCACACCATTTTGCTGAGGTGTATAGGGAGCGGAGAACTCGTGCTTGATCCCCTCCTCCTCAAGGAACTCCTCCACTTGAAGATTCTTGAATTCGGACCCGTTGTCGCTCCTTATCTTCTTCACCTTGAGCTCAAACTCATTTTGAGCTCTCCTGAGGAAGCACTTGAGGGTCCCTTGTGTTTCAGACTTATCCTGCAAAAAGAACACCCAAGTGAAGCGGGAAAAGTCATCAACAATAACTAGACCATACTTACTTCCTCCTATGCTCAGATAGGCGACGGGTCCGAAGAGGTCCATATGCAGCAGCTCCAGAGGTCTTGAAGTGGTCATCACATTCTTGCTGTGATGTGCTCCTCCCACTTGTTTACCTGCTTGACAAGCTGCACAAGGTCTATCTTTTTCGAATTGTACGTTAGTCAAACCTATCACGTGTTCTCCCTTTAGAAGCTTGTGAAGGTTCTTCATCCCCACATGTGCTAAGCGGCGATGCCACAGCCAGCCCATGCTAGTCTTAGCGATTAAGCATGCATCTAGACCGGCCTCCTCTTTTGCAAAATCAACCAAATAAAGTTTGTCATCTAGTACACCCTTAAAAGCTAGTGAACCATCACATCTTCTAAAGACAGACACATCTACATTTGTAAATAGACAATTATATCCCATATTACATAATTGACTAACAGATAGTAAATTATAACCAAGAGACTCAACTAAAAACACATTAGAGATAGAGTGCTCATTAGATATTGCAATCTTGCCTAAACCTTTCACCTTGCCTTGGTTCCCATCACCGAATATGATTGAATCTTGGGAATCCTTATTCTTGACGTAGGAGGTGAACATCTTCTTCTCCCCCGTCATATGGTTTGTGCATCCGCTGTCGATAATCCAGCTTGAGCCCCCGGATGCATAAACCTGCAAGGCAAATTTAGGCTTGGGTCTTAGGTACCCAACTCTTGTTGGGTCCTACAAGGTTAGTCACAATTTCCTTAGGGACCCAAATGCAAGTTTTATCACCCTTGCATTTTGCCCCTAATTTCCTAGCAACTATCTTCCTATTCTTTCTACAGATAGCAAAGGAAGCATTTAAAGCATGATAAATTGTAGATGGTTCATTAATTTTCCTATGAACATTAGCAACATTTCTCCTAGGCATATTGTGAACAACATTTTTTCTACCAACATTTCTATCATGCACATAGGAAGAACTAGAAGCAAACATGGCATGAGAATCAAAAGCATCATATGCATTATAACTTCTATAAGCATTTCTATATTGTCTCTTGTCATGATACATAAAAGCATGGTTCTTTTTAGCACTACTAGCCATAGGGGCCTTCCCTTTCTCCTTGGTGGAGATGGGAGCCTTATGGCTTGTTAAGTCCTTGGCTTCCCTCTTGAAGCCAAGTCCATCCTTAATTGAGGGGTGTCTACCAATCGTGTAGGCATCTCTTGCAAATTTTAGCTTATCGAAATCAGTTTTGCTAGTCTTAAGTTGGTCATTAAGACTAGCTACTTCATCATTTAATCTAGAAATTGCAACTAGGTGTTTACTACAAGCATCAATATCAAAATCCTTACACCTAGTACAAATTATAACATGTTCTACACAAGAATTAGATTTATTTGCTACTTCTAATTTAGCATTTAAATCATTGTTAACACCTTGTAAAGTAGAAATGGTTTCATGACAAGTAGATAGTTCATAAGAAAGCATTTCATTTCTTTTAACTTCTAAAGCATAGGATTTTTGTGCCTCTACAAATTTATCATGTTCATCATATAACAAATCCTCTTGCTTTTCTAAAAGCCTATCCTTTTCATTCAAGGCATCAATCAATTCATTGATTTTATCAATTTTATTTCTATCCAATCCCTTGAACAAGCTAGAGTAATCTATTTCATCCTCATCACTAGATTCGTCCTCACTTGAAGAAGCATAAGTAGAGTTTCGAGTACATGCCTTCTTCTCCCTTGCCATAAGGCATGTGTGACGCTCGTTGGGGAAGAGGGATGACTTGTTGAAGGCGGTGGCGGCGAGTCTTTCATTGTCGGAGTCGGACGAAGAGCAATCCGAATCCCACTCCTTGCCAAGATGTGCCTCGCCCTTTGCCTTCTTATAGTTCTTCTTCTTCTCCCTCTTGATCCCTTGATCCTGATCACTATCATTGTCGGGACAGTTAGCAATAAAATGACCAAGCTTACCACATTTGAAGCATGAGCGCTTCCCCTTTGTCTTGGTCTTGCTTGGTTGCCCCTTGCGACCCTTTAGCGCCGTCTTGAATCTTTTGATGATAAGGGCCATTTCTTCATCATTAAGTCCGGCCGCCTCAATTTGTGCTACCTTGCTAGGTAGCGCCTCCTTGCTTCTTGTTGCCTTGAGAGCAAGGGGTTGAGGCTCGTTGATTGGACCATTCAATGCGTCGTCCACATACCTTGCCTCCTTGATCATCATTCGCCCGCTTACGAATTTTCTAAGGACTTCTTCGGGCGACATTTTGGTGTACCTGGGATTCTCACGAATATTATTCACCAAATGAGGATCAAGAACGGTAAAGGACCTTAGCATCAGTCGGACGACGTCGTGGTCCGTCCATCGCGTGCTTCCGTAGCTCCTTATTTTGTTGATAAGGGTCTTGAGCCGGTTGTATGTTTGGATTGGCTCCTCGCCCCTTATCATCGCGAATCGTCCAAGCTCGCCCTCCACCAACTCCATCTTGGTGAGCAAGGTGACGTCGTTCCCCTCATGAGAAATCTTGAGGGTGTCCCATATTTGCTTGGCGTTATCCAAGCCGCTCACTTTGTGGTATTCATCCCTGCACAATGAAGCTAGAAGAACAGTAGTAGCTTGTGCATTCTTATGAATTTGCTCATTAATGAACATGGGACTATCCGTACTATCAAAGTGCATTCCACTCTCTACAATCTCCCATATACTAGGATGGAGAGAAAACAAGTGACTACGCATTTTGTGACTCCAAAATCCATAGTCCTCTCCATCAAAATGAGGAGGTTTACCAAGTGGAATAGATAATAAATGAGCATTTGTACTTTGAGGAATACGCGAATAATCGAAAGAAAAGTTCGAGTTAACCGTCTTTCGTTTGTCGTTGTCGTTGTCGTCGTTGTCCTTGTGGGAAGAAGTGGACTCATCACTGTCGTCGTAGTAGACGATCTCCTTAATGCGCCTTGTCTTCTTCTTCTTCCCATCTTTTCGTCTGTGGCCCGAGCCCGAGTCGGTAGTCTTGTCATCCTTCGGCTCGTTGACGAAAGATTCCTTCTCTTTATCGTTGATCATGATACCCTTCCCCTTAGGATCCATCTCTTCGGGCGGTTAGTCCCTTTGTGAAGAGAACGGCTTTGATACCAATTGAGAGCACCTAGAGGGGGGTGAATAGGTGATCCTGCAAAACTTGAAAAACTTAAGCCACAAACTTGGTTAAGTGTTAGCACAGTAAATGTCAAGTGGCTAGAGAGGAGTCAAAACACAATAACCACAAGAAATCAATCACAGAGATGGCACGGTGGTTATCCCGTGGTTCGGCCAAGACCAACGCTTGCCTACTCCACGTTGTGGCGTCCCAACGGACGAGGGTTGCAATCAACCCCTCTCAAGCGGTCCAAAGACCCACTTGAATACCACGGTGTTTTGCTTGCTTTACTCAATCCCGTTTGCGAGGAATCTCCACAACTTGGAGTCTCTCGCCCTTACAATTGAAGTTCACAAAGAAGCACAGAGCAAGGGAGGGATTAGCAACGCACTCAAGACAAGAAATCACAGCAACACCACGCACACAAATCGCAACGAGAGCTCACAACACAACTCAATGAGTTCACCACTCAACTAGAGCTCTAATTGCTATCGCAAAGAATCAAAGGCACGGAATTGATGTCTTGGTGCTTAGGAATGTTGTAGGAATGCTTGGTGTTCTCCTCCATGCGCCTAGGGGTCCCTTTTATATCCCCAAGGCAGCTAGGAGCCGTTGGGAGCAATCTAGGAAGGCTGATCTTGCCTTCTGTCGACTGGCGCACCGGACAGTCCGGTGCACACCGGACACTGTCCGGTGCCCGATTTCTTTCCAGAAATGACGCAGTCGACCGTTGGCAGCCTGAGAGCCGTTGGCGCACCGGACATGTCCGGTGCACACCGGACAGTCCGGTGCCCCCTTCTAGCCGTTGGCTCGGCCACGTGTCCCGCGCAGATCGCGCGGCCGACCGTTGGCCCTGCCGACCGTTGGCTCACCGGACAGTCCGGTGCACACCGGACAGTCCGGTGAATTATAGCCGTACATCGCCGGTGAATTCCCGAGAGCGGCCACTTCGCTCGAGCTAGCCTGGCGCACCGGACACTGTCCGGTGCACCCAGACTGAGCAGATTCTTGGCTGCCCGAGCCAAGACATTTTCAATTGGATTTTTCCTGTTTCCAGCACTTAGACACAATACATTAGTCCATAAAACAATGTACTAAGTCTGAGAAACATACCTTTATCCTTGGTTTGTACTTTGTCCACCATTTTACGCTTAAGCACTTGTGTCTGACACTAAATCACCAAAATACTTAGAAATGGCCCAAGGCACATTTCCCTTTCAGTAATGCGATGGCTCAGCCTTTCCACCTGCAGATCCTTCTCTACCAACTCGGTGGATAGATCGACCACAAAATCTTCTCGACTGTCGAGAGTGAGCTTGGTGGTTTGAGCGATGTTAGCAAGGAGTGCCATAGCGTTGCTCTGAAGGGCCTGAAGGCGGTACAACGCACTCATGCACTGAACGGTGACCCTCCCAACCAAGTTAGGATACATCGCCCACACATCCTTCACATGGCTCACGTGGTTACACCACATGGGATCATCTCTCTTCTCAGCAGGGAAGAGTCCCAAGGGGTGCATCACCATCTCCAGGGGATGGTAGCCACAAAAAGTCGTCAGAGTCTTCATGGCTGCTGCTTCGACGGTGTCGTCCGTCCTGAGTCCAATCGTCTCAGAATCAAGAGAACGCCAACCTGGCTGAAGGGGATGAGCCTCCAAAGTCAGCCAGACCCGACAACGAGGTACCCAATGCTCCTCATACAACTGCACCATGTACAAAGGGGGCGTAGGGTAACCGGCGGAGCTAAGCACTTCCCACAAGATGGAAGGAAAGCCATCACGAGAAAGGAAGTCAGAACTGAAACGAGTGTCTCCTCCACTGGCGGGGGTGGGTGAATTCATCTGCGGAAGGGAACTAAAGGTAAAGATTATGGTGGAAGGAAAAAGAAAAAGAGAGCCCGGATGGTTTTAAAGAAATTGGGTTAGCTCAAGTTTTTAATTCCTCTTTGTGTTTATAATGCATGCATGCTGAAAGTAACGTCGCCTCTCCGAAAATAGGGTGCTTTTAGGGCATCCTTAGAAATATAAGTACGGGCCCACGGGGCCTAATTAATTAGCCACCTATTTCTCCCTCTATGCCTAAGGCCTTTCGTCCTAGGGCTAGCGATCTAGTCCTGACGATCCGTAGCAATTTCTAGGCAAGTTTTAGGTTTTGAAAATTGGTATTCATGGTTTATTGTCCTTCTCTGTGGTGGAATTTGCTCTGATACCAGCTCTGGCGGAACCACCCGAATTATTCTAGCTTAAGTGCCTAAGTCACGCCTCCGGGGTCGCGACACACTTAAATCGGAATAACCCGTCAGTCCCTCAGATCTAGTCTGATAGAGCCACTTAACCAGGATCAAATTCCACAGTCTCACTCGAAGATGAGTCACAGAAGAAATACAATAAAATAGGAAACCTCGAATTAAGTACTGAATTATTACGTAGATCGGAGTTTTTCAAGTAGCAAATAAGAGTTCATGAAATAAAGTGCAGCGGATAATCGATGTCGTCGGTATCGAGGAATTGGGCAAGGCCTAGCCCACTACTCCTCGTGCTCCTCTCCTGCCGGAGCAACATCCCACTCGACCGTCCAACCCGGTGGCAGGGTGGTAGGCCAAGTCACACCATCAACCATTTCCTGAATGGTACCTGCAAAAATTATGCCACAAGCAAGGCTGAGTATACTAATACTCAGCTAGACTTACCCGGTGTGAGGAATCTACTCCTCTACCTCTAGACTATGTAGCTGTTTGGCTGAGGGGTTTGGTTTGCCAAAAGCACTAGCTGTTTCTAAAATCAAATTTTTAACTTTACAATTTCTGTCATCATTAACTTAGCTAGATTTGCTCCTTCTAAGCATACATGGTGACAAGCATTTAGTTCAATCAACAAATTATCTCATGTAACCTCATTTCACTTCTTACTTGATGCGGTACAAGGGGTCAAGCAGTCTCATTAGCTGCGAGAAGCAGACGATTCGAATCGAGTTTTAACCTTGCAAGGTAAACCTAAACACACGGCATGTCAGGGTACTCCGACCCCACACATGACAACCGTCCCCATCGATTCCCCGTTCGCGTCCAGGCCTCACCGCCTTGGCATACAATGCTCCACTGACCTCGGCTGCCGCCGTGCAGTGACCGCACTTGTACCCACCATAGCTAGCATGGGAGACCCAGACTCAGGTCGCATGAGGGATAAAGTCTGCGCCCGGCTTCACTCAGGTACTAGGTTTACCGGTTACCATTTTTCCCGGCATGTTCTTAGTACGTTCAAAAGCTTGACTCAGGTATCCACACAATAATCCTTAATTCTTTTTCCCATCTCATGGTCAAGGCATCCTCCCTGGATCCAAGTCCATAGACTAACATAGATCCAGTTATCAAGATGAATACAATCAATTCCTGACCTCGCGCGAGTGCTAGAAAATCACTCGACTTCTACCGAGATCCTGGTTAGCAAAGCAGCTACTCGACCTAGCATACTAGTATTCATCTCATAAAGGAATCCTAAGTTCATGCAACTAGAGGTTTCAAGCAACTCCTACACTTAAGTGCACATTACAATCCTACAAGCATTAAGTGTAGTAAAGTAGCATATAATAATACTGTCGGGGACCATAATTAGGGGTACCCTCAAGACGCCTAATTCTCAGCTGGTAACCCCCATCAGCATAAAGCTGCAAAGGCCTGATGGGTTTGATTAAGTCAGGGATCAGTCCATACGAGTGACTCGATCACGCCACGCCCGAGCCTAGCCTCGGGCGAGGGCAGCCGACCCTAAGATGACTCCGTCTCGCCTGAGGTCTCCTCTTTCACGGCAGACGCATCACCGGCTCGCCCGAGGCCCCGCCTTCGATAAGAAGTAACCCTGACTAAATCACCGCGCCAACCGACCAAGTCACCGGGGCGTTTAACGCAAAAGGTAAGACCGACGGGCGACCAGACTTCGCCAGAAGTGCCATAGGAGGCTCCGCCCGACCCAGGGCTCGGACTCGGGCTAAGGCCCCGGAAGACGGCGAACTCCGCTCCGCCCGACCCAGGGCTCGGACTCGGGCTAAGGCCCCGGAAGACGGCGAACTCCGCTCCGCCCGACCCAGGGCTCGGACTCGGGCTAAGGCCCCGGAAGACGGCGAACTCCGCTCCGCCCGACCCAGGGCTCGGACTCGGGCTAAGGCCCCGGAAGACGGCGAACTCCGCTCCGCCCGACCCAGGGCTCGGACTCGAGCTAAGGCCCCGGAAGACGACGACCTCCGCCTCGCCCGACCCAGGGCTCGGACTCCGCCTCGGCCTCTGCCGGACGATCTCCGCCTCGCCCGACCCAGGGCTCGGACTCTACCTCTGTCTTGCAGGACGGACTCGACCTCGACTTCGGAGGAGCCTCCACGACGCCCGACCTAGGACACAAGACCGCCACGTCAACAGGAAGCGTCATCATCACCCTGCCCTGAGCCGACTTGGGTCGCAGAGAACAAGACCGGCATCCCATCTGGCCAGCTCCGCTAGATAGGCAATGATGGCGCCTCACTAGACCATGACGACGGCGGCTCCCAGCTCCCTTACGAAAGCAGGAGGACGTCAGCAAGGGCCCAGCCACTCCGACAGCTGTCCCTCCGTCCGGCTCCGTCACTCCTCCAACAGCCACGACGCCACACCAACAGGGTGCCAAGATCTCTCCGGCTGCCACCTTGGCATGTACTTAGGGCGCTAGCTCTCCCTCGCTAGACACGTAGCACCTTGCTACACCCCCATTTTGTACACCTGGATCCTCTCCTTACGACTATAAAAGGAAGGACCAGGGCCTTCTTAGAGAAGGTTGGCCTCGCGGGGACGAAGGGCAGGGGCAGGCGCTCTCTCGGGGCCGCTCGCTCCCCTCACCTTGCGCGGACGCTTGTAACCCCCTACTGCAAGCGCACCCGACCTGGGCGCGGGACGGACACGAAGGCCGTGGGAATTCTCCGACTCCCTCGTCTCGACCCGGCTCCGGCCACCGACCTCTCGCTCTACTCCCCCCTTCGCGCTCGCCCACGCGCTCGACCCATCTAGGCTGGGGCACGCGGCACTCTCACTCGTCGGCTCGGGGACCCCCCGGTCTCGGAACGCCGATAGTTGGCGCGCCAGGTAGGGGCCTGCTGCGTGTTGACGAGCAGTTTCCCGTCAAGCTCCAGATGGGCAGTCTCCAACGACCTCTTCAACCCGGGACGGTGCTCCGTTTCGGGAGTCTCGAGTTCATGTCCTTCGACGGCAACTACGACATGATACTCCTTCCACCGCCGCGCGACAGCGACAATGGTGGCGGACAGCCCGCCCGCCGGCGGCGGAACCGACGACGCGTTTCCCGCGTGGGGGAAGGACAACTTTCGAGCTCGCCCCATCCTCTCCCTCGCCATCGGAGGAGGAGGAGGCGGGGCAACCAGGGCCGAGCGGGAGGCCGCGCTCCGATGGCTGTCGAGCAAATTGACATCCCTGGCGCCCCGACGGAGGACACGCCAAGCGTCGCCCTCGCGTTCGAGGCAAAGGCGAGCGCCATCCCCCCGCAGCACGTCGACCCCGAGCAGGCGGACGACGCCAGCACGCTCACGGAGGGCCTGCAGGACGTCGCCCTCGTACCCAAGACGACGGCGCGGTCAGCCCCCGACATGACTTCGTCGCTCCTCGTCGACAAAAAGGTACCGACTGCTACCCATCTTTCGTTATTTCGACTCGACCTCGGCCCGCCTGGCGACCTCGCTTTGGCGGGCGCTCACGTTGAGGCGAGTGCAACCTCTCTGGGGTTTCGTGTGCGGTCGCCTTGGGACCGATTGACGGGTGTCTCGACCTACGGACCCTCTGGGTCCGAGGAAGATGACGACCCCAGCATCTGCTGGGATTTCTCCGGATCTGGCAACCCTAGTGCCATGCGGGACTTCATGACCGCATGTGACTACTGCCTCTCCGACTGTTCCGACGGCAGCCGCAGCCTTGGCGACAAGGACTGCGGCCCGAGCCGCGAATGTTTCCACGTCGAGCTAGGGGATCCCTCCGGAGGCGGCTGTCCCGGCATGCCGGAGGATGGTGATCCCCCTAGGCCAGCGCCTCGCGCCGACATCCCGCGGGAGCTAGCTGTGGTCCCCGTTCCGGCGGGGGGTTACGACCCACAGCTCGAGCAAGTCCGCGGGGCGCAGGCCAGGCTCGATGAGGGAGCAGGAGCGCTCGAGGCGATCCGCCAGAACATCGGGCAGGTATGGGCGAGCCAGCCCCCGGCCGGAGGAATACGTCACCTGCCCCAAGGTCTCCAGCACCGCATCGCCAACGATGCCAGGGACAGACCGCCACCCGCATCCGGCGGAACCGGTCAGGACCTGGCCGCTGCAGCGATGCTCCTCCGCGCGATGCCGGAGTCATCAACCACCGAGGGTCGGCGAATCCAGGGAGAACTCAAGCATCTCCTGGAAGGCGCTGCGGCCCGGCGGGCCGAGAGCTCTGCCTCCCGAAGGCAGGGATACCCCTCGGAACCTCGTGCTGCGACTTCCCGACTCACGCGGGAAGCCTCGGTCTACACCGGGCACACGCGCAACACCGCGCCTGCGGCCCCGGGCCACCTCGGCGACGAGCACCCTCATCGCGACCGTCGGGCACGCCTCGACGAAAGGGTACGCCGAGGCTATCACCCCAGGCGTGGGGGACGCTACGACAGCGGGGAGGATCGGAGTCCCTCGCCCGAACCACCCGGTCCGCAGGTCTTCAGCCGAGCCATTCGGCGGGCGCCGTTTCCGCCCCGATTCCGACCCCCAACTACTATCACGAAGTACTCGGGGGAAACAGGACCGGAATTGTGGCTCGCGGACTACCGCCTGGCCTGTCAACTGGGTGGGACGGACGATGACAACCTCATCATCCGAAACCTCCCCCTGTTCCTCTCCGACACTGCTCGTGCCTGGTTGGAGCACCTGCCTCCGGGGCAGATTTCCAACTGGGAGGATCTGGTCCAGGCTTTCGCCGGCAACTTCCAGGGCACATACGTGCGCCCCGGGAATTCCTGGGACCTCCGAAGCTGTCGGCAACTGCCGGGAGAGTCTCTCCGGGACTACATCCGGCGGTTCTCGAAGCAGCGCACCGAGCTGCCCAACGTCACCGACTCCGATGTCATTGGCGCATTCCTCGCCGGCACCACCTGCCGTGACCTGGTGAGCAAGTTGGGTCGCAAGACCCCCACCAGGGCGAGCGAGCTGATGGACATCGCCACCAAGTTCGCCTCCGGCCAGGAGGCGGTAGAGGCCATCTTCCGAAAGGACAAGCAGCCCCAGGGCCGCCCGTCGGAAGATGCCCCCGAGGCGTCTACTCTGCGCGGCGCCAAGAAGAGAGGCAGGAGGAAGTCGCAAGCGAAACGCGACGTTCCCGATGCAGACCTTGTCGCCGCCGCCGAGCACAAGAACCCTCGGAAGCCCCCCGGAGGTGCTAACCTCTTCGACAAGGCACTCAAGGAGACGTGCCCCTACCATCAGGGGCCCGTCAAGCACACCCTCGAAGAGTGCGTCATGCTTCGGCGCCACTTCCACAGGGCCGGGCCACCCGCAGAGGGTGGCAGGGCTCACGACGACGACAAAAGGGAGGATCGCCAAGCAGGAGAATTCCCCGAGGTCCGCGACTGCTTCATGATCTACGTAGGGCATGCGGCGAATGCCTCGGCTCGGCATCGTAAGCAAGAGCGTCGGGAGGTCTGCTCGGTGAAGGTGGCGGCGCCAGTCTATCTGGACTGGTCCGACAAGCCCATCACCTTCGACCGGGACGACCACCCCGACCACGTGCCGAGCCCGGGGAAGTACCCGCTCGTCGTCGACCCCATCATCGGCGACGTCAGGCTCACCAAGGTCCTGATGGATGGAGGCAGCTGCCTCAACATCATCTACGCTGAGACCCTCAGGCTCCTGCGCGTCGACCTGTCATCCGTCCGAGCAGGCGCTGCGCCCTTCCACGGGATCATCCCCGGGAAGCGCGTCCAGCCCCTCGGACAGCTCGACCTCCCTGTCTGCTTCGGAACGCCCTCCAACTTCCGAAGGGAGACTTTGACATTCGAGGTGGTCGGGTTCCGAGGAACCTACCACGCAGTGCTGGGAAGACCATGCTACGCGAAGTTCATGGCCATCCCCAACTACACCTACCTAAAGCTCAAGATGCCGGGCCCCAACGGGGTCATCACCGTCGGCCCCACGTACAAGCACGCATTCGAATGCGATGTGGAGTGCGTGGAGTACGCCGAGGCCCTCGCCGAGTCCGAGGCCCTCATTGCCGACCTGGAAAGCCTCTCCCGAGAGGTGCCGGACGTAAAGCGGCATGCCGGCAACTTCGAGCCCGCAGAGACGGTTAAGGTCGTCCCTCTCGACCCCATTGGCGACACCTCCAAGCAGATCCAGATCGGTTCCGGGCTCGACCCCAAATAGGAAGCAGTGCTCGTCGACTTTCTCCGCGCAAACGCCGACGTCTTTGCATGGAGTCCCTCGGACATGCCCGGCATACCGAGGGATGTCGCCGAGCACTCGCTGGATATTCGGACCGGGGCCCGACCGGTCAGACAGCCTCTGCGCCGATTCGACGAGGAAAGGCGCAGGGTGATAGGCGAGGAGATCCACAAGCTGATGGCAGCAGGGTTCATTAAAGAGGTATTCCATTGTCACACCCGGTTTTGGAAGGCAAACCAAGTGCGAACTATGTACGTGCCAGGATCAGAACTCACGTACACAGCGATTACATAAATGAACATCATCGCACAATGCTCGAATAATAACATAAAAGAGTAAAAACTTATTACATCGCAGAGTCGTAGACATCCACATAGTCATCAACTTAACAGTTAAATCAAAGTGCTAGCGAAACGCAGTAAAGATAAGGCCTTCACAGGCAGCTGACTGGGGGTTGCCGCCAACCCACATCTAGAATTCGTCGTAGTCTTGAAACTCCTGGAAGTCTCCTTCCACGGCTTCACCTTCTCCTGAGCAGTGGTTACAATGCGGACAACCTGGTGTTTTGTGGTAAAGCAAGGATGAGTACACATCAACGTACTCAGCAAATGTCCCGTTTGGCTGAGGTGGACTAGCTTTATGTGGGGTTAGGCTCAAGCAGTTGCTTTTAGTTGGTCAGGTATTTATCATTAGTAGAAGCCAGATTTTATCATTAACCAACCCGTGAACCATTTCCTCATCGAGGAACAACATCATCATATTCGAACCAAAACCATAATATAATCCTTGTATCTCGAACCATCTGTATCTCTAATCAAAGAGGATCCCAAGGTTGCTCTTAACCGTGAGCACGGCTGATATACCAGTTTCACTACCCTCTGCAGAGGTCGCACACTTTACCCATGAGTCATGATTCCCTTTCTTCCCGGGGAGAGCTAATCCCCATTGACCACTACCTAGGTGGTCCGGCAGGGTATCACTACGTAGCTGTTACAAAGATTCCCTAGAGATCGTAGCTGCCCGTTAGGTTTCTCCAGTTTGATAAACACAGTACTCCTCCCCGCAGGAGAGTGACTAACAAAAGCAAAACGAAAGAACCTCGGCACTCAGCCTCGGCAGAGCAAGCACTGTGCCTGGACCCCATTGACGGCACGACGGCGAAGCAACTACACCTCTAGTTCCTCTAATTAATTAGCTAAGGGCACCCCATTTCACCCTCATGGTTGCACTGTTATCCCGGGTGGTCTCTCAACGAACAGGTCCTTACGGAGAGGTACTCAGGAAACAGCCTGAGCCCCCTAGAGTATCACAAGATCATCAACATAATCAGGATAACAGTATCGTATCATAAATAGTCACATCATGTTCATTGATTAGGTTAAGGCAATAGCAAAATGCTAACCATAATAATAACCCAAAAGGTCATCAAGGATAAGGTAAAGTATAAAGCTAGTCAATCCTTAGGTTTCAATTAAGTAATGCGGGAAAGTGAATTATAAGTGAATAGGACATAATGGGTCAGAGGACACTTGCCTTCACCAAGCTGCTGATCAGGGACTTCCTCTGCAACTGCCTCGGGAAACACAGACTGCTCGTTGTCTACGCAAAGCAATCATTCACACTATGCACTTGGGAAAATAACAAACAAAAACAATATACCAAACATATGCAGCAGAGAGTGGTCACAAGATCATAACAGAAAAGGGTTAGGCACTTTGGTGTTCCCTAGGTCTGGGGTAGAGGACTATACAAAAGATTCATTATTCACTAATCAAGTTTAAGTCAGTGGTGGAATTAAATAATTATCTGGTTTAAGTTCCTAAACTTAAGGGTTTGAGTCTATAAACTTAAGTGCCCCAACTTTTATTAAGGTATACTACCTTTTATTTATCTCAAATAGGGTTCCAATAACCTTAATCCCATCCTAATGATTAACCATTAATTGGAACATGGAAACAGCAGGGAAACATTGCATAAATAAATAGGTAATAATTTTATGAACATTTTGCAATTTGAAGCACCTAATTTGGAGTTCATATGGCAAAGTTATGAATTTTACAAGTTTAGGGGTTAAAAAATATACCCTAAGGACCTATTTTGAATTAAATAAAAGGGCTGAGGACTTAACTGCGAAAAACCAGGGACGGCGGGCGCAAAATCCAGAAAACCGAGGGGTTCTTTAAGAAAATGCGCGGGCGAAGGGGTATCGGGCGCTTATAGCCGTTAGATCTCAGATCAACGGCCAGGATTAGATCCTGCGGCGGGCGCGCGGGCGCGCGGCGGCTCGGGGTGGCTGACAGGCGGGGCCGGGCGGACAGCGCAAGCGCGCGGGCGACTGGCAGGCGGGACCGGGCGGGCAGAGCGCGCGGGCGGCCTGACAGGCGGGGCCGGGCGGACAGAGCGCGCGGGCGGCCTGACAGGCGGGGCCGGGCGGACAGAGAGGCGGGGCTAATTAAATCAGGGCCGCCCGATCTCGGGTGAACGGCGGGGATTGGGTGGCCAGGCTGAGCCTCTCCTACGGCTAGCTGGGGCGGCGGCGCTCGCGCCAGCGGCGGAGGAGCTCGCCGGAGACGAGGGGAGCGGGGGCCTGGCGGGCCCCCGGGGCGACCTGAGTGGCCGGGGAGGTCGGGGAGGGCGCGGGGAGTTCTCCGGTAGGGTCTGGGTCGGGGTAGGGGCACCGGAGGGGGGCGATTCACGGCGGGGCGGCTCGGCGGCGGGATTACTCTACTCCGGCGAGGAATTACACACGGCAGAGAGCAAAACAAGGGGCGATAGGGGCGGGAGAGGTCCCTTACCTCAAGGCGGGCTCCGGGAACTCCTCGGCGGCGACGGAGATGCGACGGTGGCCCGGGTCGACGGCGGCGGCTGCACGGCGGACGACGGGTGAGCGCGGGCAGAGAGAAATAGGGAGGGGGAGAGGGAATTGGGGCTCGTTCCGGGTTGCGGGCGTCGGGGTGGAGCTCACCGTGGCAAGGGACGCGGCGGAGCTCCAACGACGGCCGGGAAACGAGCTCGGGCGGCGGCGGTTCACTGCGATGGCGCCTGGGCGTGCGCGCAGCGAGGGAGAGGGCGAGAGAGGGGGCCGGTTGGTGCGCAAATGAGGGAGGGGGAGATGGCGAGCAAGGCTCGGGGCTCAAGTGGCCGAGGGCGAGGTGGGGCGAGCTCCCCACGCGCGACGTGGGCGCGGAGACCGCGGGCGCGCGCGACTCGGCGGCGGTTACGCGAGAACGGCGAAGCTGACAGCCGGGACCCGCGACGCAGAGAGAGAGAAGAGGTCGGGCGCGGGCGCGAGGAAAGCGGGGCTGACCGGGAGGGCCCACGGGCAGAGAGAGCGAGGGAGATGGCGCACGCGCGGGCGGGGGCGCCGACAGGTGGGGCTGGCCGAGCAGAGAGAGGGAGAGCGGGCGCACGGGAGGCCGCTGCGCCGACAGGCGGGGCCCGCTGCGCAGAGAGAGAGAAGGAGCGGGAGGGCGCGCGCGCGAGCTGGGCCTGATGGGCCGAAAGGCTGAGGGGGCGGCGGGTTTGGGCTGCTTTCCTCTTTTCTTTTATTTTGGAATTTCCTTTCTCTTTTCTTTTTATTTTCTCCATTTGATTCAAATTCAAACAAGCCACAAATTCAAATCAAACCTTCCAAGAATTATGCACCAAGCAAAAGTGAAATCTAGGGTTCAACATGATGCAACAATTCATACTCCCTTAGGGTTTAACATAATAAACTATAATTACAAGTAAAATAAGCACTTAGCTCCTATAGAATTGAGAGAGAAAAGAAAGAGGAAGGATGAGAAAAGGAAGTAACACCTGAATTTGTGAATATGAGCAAAGAAATTTTATACCCCCAAATTCAGGGTGTTACAAACCTATCCCCCTTA
Source organism: Zea luxurians (assembly GCA_029449295.1). Taxonomy (NCBI): domain Eukaryota; kingdom Viridiplantae; phylum Streptophyta; class Magnoliopsida; order Poales; family Poaceae; genus Zea; species Zea luxurians. The sequence continues at coordinate 5,416,507 of JAOPSE010000090.1, forward strand.
AAAGAATCTCGCCCCCGAGATTCAAGGTTGGTCAGCAAAGAGTTCAGGGTATTTGGCCTTCAGGTCATCTTCTCGTTCCCAGGTTGCTTCTTCCTCCGAATGGTGACCCCATCTGACTTTGCACATTCTGATGGTATTCCTCCGGGTGACTCTGTCTGCAAACTCTAGAATCTGCGTTGGCTTCTCTATGTATGTCAGATCCTCCTGGACTTCCAAACCCTCCACTGGCAACTGTTCTTCTGGTACTCGCAGACACTTCTTCAATTGTGACACGTGGAACACATTGTGTACTGCTGACAAACTTTCTGGTAGGTCGAGTTGATAAGCCACCTCTCCACGCTTTGCTTGAATCTGATATGGTCCAACGTACCGGGGTGCTAACTTGCCTTTAACTCCGAACCTTCTGACTCCTCTGATAGGTGACACCTTCAGATAGACGTAATCTCCCACCTCGAAACTCAGTTCTCTTCTCCTTCTGTCCGCATAGCTTCGCTGCCTTGATTGTGCTATCTTCAGATTCTCCCGAACCATTTTGATATTCTCTTCGGCTTCACGCAAAATGTCGGGGCCAAACACCTGTCTCTCACCAGGCTGGTCCCAATGCAGTGGAGTCCTACAACTCCGTCCATAGAGTGCCTGAAACGGCGACATCTTCAAGCTGGCTTGGTAACTATTGTTGTAAGAAAATTCTGCGTAAGGTAACCTTTTGTCCCATCCTGACTTGTCTTGCAACGCACAGGCTCTCAGCATATCTTCTAGGATCTGATTAGTTCTTTCAGTCTGACCGTCTGTCTGCGGGTGGTAAGCCGAGCTGAAGTTCAAATGTGTGCCCAAAGCTTCTTGTAGCTGCTGCCAAAAATGAGAGGTAAACTGCGTTCCTCGATCTGACACTATCTTCTTCGGCACACCATGAAGGCAAACTATCCGTGACATGTATAACTCAGCTAACGTTGCTCCGGTGTATGTGGTCTTCACAGGTATGAAATGGGCCACCTTTGTTAAGCGGTCCACAACCACCCAGATGGAATCATAACCCGCCCGGGTACGAGGTAGGCCAACTATAAAATCCATCCCGATCTCATCCCACTTCCACTGAGGAATCTGCAATGGCTGCAACAATCCGGCGGGCCTTTGATGCTCTGCTTTGGTTCTCTGACAGCTATCACAGATGGCGACATATTCTGCGATCTCTCTTTTCATGCCATACCACCAAAACCTCCTTTTTAAATCCTGGTACATCTTTTCACTTCCCGGGTGTATGGAGTAGGCTGTCTCATGAGCTTCCTTTAGGATCAGCTCCCGAATAGGTTTGAGGTCGGGGACACACAATCGGTCCTTGAACCATATTACTCCCTCTTCATCCTCTCGAAAGTCTTTGCCTCTTCCTTCTAAGATTAGCTGCCGGATCTTGTTGATGCTTTCATCATCCTTCTGCCCTTCTTTGATCTCCCGCTCTAAGGTGGGCTCTAGTTCCACTGTTACTCCTTGCGTACTGTTCAGGAAACCAAGACTCAGTCTGTCGAACTCCTTGGCTAACTCATATGGCATTGGGTACGTAGCCATCATATTGACTTGACTCTTCCTGCTCAGAGCATCTGCAACAACATTGGCTTTGCCTGGATGGTAATGTATCTCCAACTCATAGTCCTTGATCAATTCCAACCATCTTCGCTGTCTCATGTTTAACTCTGACTGGGTGAATATGTACTTCAGACTTTTATGATCTGTGTAGATGTCGCACTTCTGTCCATACAAGTAATGTCTCCAGGTCTTCAAAGCATGAACTACTGCTGCCAACTCCAGGTCATGTGTGGGATAATTTTTCTCATGGATCTTCAGCTGTCGAGATGAATATGCTACAACTCTTCCTTCTTGCATTAGCACACATCCCAATCCGGTGTAAGAAGCATCGCAATACACTGAGAATGGTTTGTGAACATCAGGCAGGACTAACACCGGAGCTGTAGTCAATCTATTTTTCAGTTCTTCAAATGCTTCCTGACACTTTTGGGTCCACTTAAACTCAACTTTCTTCGCTAGTAACGCTGTCATTGGTCTTGCAATCTTTGAGAAGCCTTCGATGAAACGCCTGTAATACCCAGCCATTCCAATGAAACTCTTGATCCCACGAACATCCTTTGGTGCTTTCCAATTCAGGATATCTGCCACTTTCTTTGGATCCACTGCCAACCCTTCTTGATTTATGATGTGACCCAGAAACAAGACTTCATGAATCCAGAACTCGCATTTGCTCAGCTTGGCATACAGCTGTTGCTCTCGTAGCCTTTGCAATACCATCTTCAAATGCTCCACATGCTCTTCCTCACTTTTGGAATATATGAGAATGTCATCGATAAACACTACCACAAACTTGTCCAGATAATCCATGAACACACTGTTCATCAGGTACATAAAGAAAGCTGGCGCATTTGTCAAACCAAAGGACATAACTGTGAATTCATATAACCCGTACTTAGTGATGAATGCCGTCTTCGGTATGTCCGAGGGTCGGATTCTGAGTTGATGGTAGCCTGACCTCAGATCTATCTTCGAGAATACGCTGGCACCTCTGAGCTGGTCAAACAAATCTTCTATCCTCGGCAGGGGGTACTTGTTCTTGACTGTGACTTCATTCAAGGCTCTGTAGTCTATGCACATCCTTTTGGTACCATCTTTCTTCTCTACAAACAACACCGGAGCGGCCCAAGGCGAGGTACTTGGTCTGATGTAACCCTTCTCTAACATCTCGTCTATCTGCTTCTTGAGTTCCACCAATTCTGGTCCAGACACTCGGTAGGCCCTTTTGGAAATGGGGGCGGTACCAGGGATAAGCTCTATGGCAAACTCGACTTTTCTCTCGGGTGGCATGCCCGTTAGCTCCTCGGGAAATACGTCCGGAAAGTCCGACACAACCTTGATAGTCTCGAGCGGGTTGGGCTCCTTACTATCAACTGAAATCTGGTGACAGACACCCTCCGCTGATTTAGGCATCCTTAGCTCAGCCACTACCTCTTCTCCTGACGGGGACTTCAATGTTACAGTCCTCTTGTCACAGCTAATATTCGCTTCATACCTCATTAACCAATTCATCCCTAGAATGACATCTATCCCAGGGGTGTCTATTACTATTAAGTCACTGGGGAACCCTATCCCCCTTATTTCCACCCTTATATTTGAGCATATTTTATCTGTTTGCACCTTGCCACCAACTGAATTAATCCTCATGGGCGGCATCATTGCCTCTACTGAGATGTTATGCAATTCTACCCAGGTTGCAGTGACAAATGAATGAGTTGCACCAGTATCAAATAGCACTTTCGTGGGATGAGATTCGACTGAGAACATACCTACTGCCACATCTGGTGCATCCTGGATCGCTTCAGCCTCCAAGTGGTTCACCTTTCCACGGTTGTACGCTTGGTTACGATTGCCCGTCGTTGGCTGCAGTACACCTTGCCTTGTTGGAGCATTGGGGTTGGTCTGCTGCTGCGCCATCTTCTTTGGGCACTGCATCGCCCAGTGGCCTTGTTCTCCACAGTGGAAACATCCTCTGCCTCCTCCTTGTGCTGGGGCTGCCTGGTTGTTCTGCTTCTGATACTGATTACCTCCCTGCTGGCTGTTCTGACGATACTGCTGCTGCTGTTGGGGGTACTGCCTCTGGAACTGCTGCTGATGCGGACGCTGATTCTGATTTTGATATCCCTGTGGGTGGCCGGGCCTGCCTTGCTGAGATGAACTGCCTGAGAAACGTGGACGGCTGATGCCTCCGGTCTGGGGTCCACTCATCTTGCGCTTCCGATCTTCCATATCCTTACGCTTCTTCTCAGTCATAATTGCCCTATCGATCAGGTGCTGGAAGGTGGGGAAGGTGTGATTCATCAGCTGGTAATGCAGGGGATCCACTAAACCCCTCATGAACCTGTACTGCCTTTTAGCGTCAGTGTTGACATCCTCAGGTGCATAACGAGATAGCTGCAGAAACTTGTCTCTGTATTCACTAACAGACAGGGGTCCCTGCTTCAGAGCCAGAAACTCCTCCTTCTTCACGATCATCAGTCCCTCCGGCACATGGTATCTGCGGAAACTCTCACTGAATTCCTCCCAGGTGATGGCTTCGGGGTCAGCATGTGTGGCGAGGTAGGACTCCCACCAGGACTGGGCTGCTCCCCTTAGCTGGCGGGGGCCATACAGAACCTTCTCCCTGTCGTCACATTGAGCGGTGCGCAGTTCTCTCTCCACTGCGCGCAGCCAGTCTTCTGCATCCATGGGGTCGGCGGAATGGGCGAAGGTAGGAGGGTGCCCTCTCATGAACTCACCACGCTTATCCCGTGGCATCTGGGGCATCTGCACTTGCATTTGGGGTTGGGGTTGCTGTTGAGCCTGCTGCATAGCTGCCAGAGTCTGCCCAATGGCCTGCACTGCCTGAGTCTGCATCAAGAACATCTGCTCCACTGTCATCGGGGGGGGTGGGGGAGGCTGCCTCGGTTGCTCCTCCTGCTGGTCATGCTGCTCTTGCTGAGCACGCCTGTTGCATCGGCGCCTGTTGTCAGACATCTGTGGAAGACATTCATACATCAGCGTTGATTTTACAACCCTCCAGCATAAGAAAAGAGAATACAGAATTCTTCATGACACTGAGTGAACAAAGAGCTTCACTGATCCTCATAATGATTCAACACAGCTTCTCAGATAGAAAGGAAAGTAGAAGTAAATGGCTTCCCAACTAAATAACTGACTTCATTAACATTACTAGCTATGCCAAACTGCAGGGGAAACCCACAGGTTGGCAACAGTCATTACAAAGATTCGAATCCAGCACAAGTTCATCATAACAAGCATGAAAGCAACTGATAAGCAAACTAAACTAAATGGAAGCAACTGATAAGCAAACTAAACTAACTATCTAAGACTGAGACATCTGACTTAAGAATTATTACAAACTTCGACGCTAACGATCTAAGGATCCAGATCTATCCTGGTCTTACAGACAGGGGAACCATAGGTGTGGTGACCACGTGGCGGCGAGCGGTATGGGTGCTGAGTCCCAACAGGAGCGGGAGAACCACCCTCCTGGTGATGGCGCTCTGCCAGCTCAGCACGCAACTCCGCAATCTCCGTTCGAGCCCTGCTCAGCTCGTCCAGAGAGTGGTCCAGCTCAGTGTTAAGCACTGCGACTAGGTTGACTGTGCTGCTCAACCTAGGGTTAGCCTCTCCAACAGGTGAGACAACCACACTCTCTGTGCTGCCAGTAGGGCGGCGGGGGTAGTACCGAAGGTTAAGACCGTCGGCCACGCCACCGAACAAGGAACAGTACTGGGAGAGTGCACGTCGTGCTGCATCCTGCATAGCCGCCTCTGCAGTGTCCCTCTCGGAGATGGAATAGTGCTCCGAAACGGCCTCCGCACCCCGGAGGTCATCCTCCGGACGGCGAACTAGGCAGGTAGCCTCCCAGCGGTCCGGGTACCTCCCGCGACTGTGCTGGTAGACTACACAACGATACTCGATCGACCAGGTGTGCCGGTCGAAAGCCTGGCGCAGCAAGGTGTCGAGTGCGTCGTGGAAGTGACAACCGCGAGCGGCGTCACGAGTGATGGGTCGGGCGACCCATCCTTCCGCCTCCTGCGGCTCAGAAGACTCCGTGCTGTGGTCTGAGTCGTCGTCGTCGGGGTCTCCTCCAAGACCTCCTCCAACAGCTCCTCCAACAGCCGAGGCGTCCCGCGGTGGTGCAAGGGGCGCCTCCAGCTGGGCAACAGAGGAACGGGGCCTCACGGACTCCACCTCACGCTGGGATGAGGAGGAAGAGCCCTGCTGCTCTCTGTGCTGGCGTCGGCGTTCCTGCTCCTCACGCAGGCGGTGGTGCAGCCTCTCCAGGTGACTCGACTGACCGGACACGGTGCGGTGCAGAGGACGCTCCGCAAGTCGAGACGGCAGGAAAGGAATCACCGACTTACGTGCAGTGTGTCTAAGACGAGCCATCTACAAAAGACACCGTAAGCATAAGAGTAAGAGCAGAACTAATATGACAAGTGAATAAACCATAGACAGAATAAGATAAAAATTTTACAAGGTATAATATAGTATATATATATATATATGTAGTAAAACATAGGGTTGGTCGAGATGACCGACTTTTGAAGTAACATCAGAGGTCAAGGTGAGAGGGGAAGGTTAATAGTCCTTAGTACGACCAGTGCTACTCTAGGTCAACGGTCCTGCAGTCAGCACGGCTTTGATACCACTTATGTCACACCCGGTTTTGGAAGGCAAACCAAGTGCGAACTATGTACGTGCCAGGATCAGAACTCACGTACACAGCGATTACATAAATGAACATCATCGCACAATGCTCGAATAATAACATAAAAGAGTAAAAACTTATTACATCGCAGAGTCGTAGACATCCACATAGTCATCAACTTAACAGTTAAATCAAAGTGCTAGCGAAACGCAGTAAAGATAAGGCCTTCACAGGCAGCTGACTGGGGGTTGCCGCCAACCCACATCTAGAATTCGTCGTAGTCTTGAAACTCCTGGAAGTCTCCTTCCACGGCTTCACCTTCTCCTGAGCAGTGGTTACAATGCGGACAACCTGGTGTTTTGTGGTAAAGCAAGGATGAGTACACATCAACGTACTCAGCAAATGTCCCGTTTGGCTGAGGTGGACTAGCTTTATGTGGGGTTAGGCTCAAGCAGTTGCTTTTAGTTGGTCAGGTATTTATCATTAGTAGAAGCCAGATTTTATCATTAACCAACCCGTGAACCATTTCCTCATCGAGGAACAACATCATCATATTCGAACCAAAACCATAATATAATCCTTGTATCTCGAACCATCTGTATCTCTAATCAAAGAGGATCCCAAGGTTGCTCTTAACCGTGAGCACGGCTGATATACCAGTTTCACTACCCTCTGCAGAGGTCGCACACTTTACCCATGAGTCATGATTCCCTTTCTTCCCGGGGAGAGCTAATCCCCATTGACCACTACCTAGGTGGTCCGGCAGGGTATCACTACGTAGCTGTTACAAAGATTCCCTAGAGATCGTAGCTGCCCGTTAGGTTTCTCCAGTTTGATAAACACAGTACTCCTCCCCGCAGGAGAGTGACTAACAAAAGCAAAACGAAAGAACCTCGGCACTCAGCCTCGGCAGAGCAAGCACTGTGCCTGGACCCCATTGACGGCACGACGGCGAAGCAACTACACCTCTAGTTCCTCTAATTAATTAGCTAAGGGCACCCCATTTCACCCTCATGGTTGCACTGTTATCCCGGGTGGTCTCTCAACGAACAGGTCCTTACGGAGAGGTACTCAGGAAACAGCCTGAGCCCCCTAGAGTATCACAAGATCATCAACATAATCAGGATAACAGTATCGTATCATAAATAGTCACATCATGTTCATTGATTAGGTTAAGGCAATAGCAAAATGCTAACCATAATAATAACCCAAAAGGTCATCAAGGATAAGGTAAAGTATAAAGCTAGTCAATCCTTAGGTTTCAATTAAGTAATGCGGGAAAGTGAATTATAAGTGAATAGGACATAATGGGTCAGAGGACACTTGCCTTCACCAAGCTGCTGATCAGGGACTTCCTCTGCAACTGCCTCGGGAAACACAGACTGCTCGTTGTCTACGCAAAGCAATCATTCACACTATGCACTTGGGAAAATAACAAACAAAAACAATATACCAAACATATGCAGCAGAGAGTGGTCACAAGATCATAACAGAAAAGGGTTAGGCACTTTGGTGTTCCCTAGGTCTGGGGTAGAGGACTATACAAAAGATTCATTATTCACTAATCAAGTTTAAGTCAGTGGTGGAATTAAATAATTATCTGGTTTAAGTTCCTAAACTTAAGGGTTTGAGTCTATAAACTTAAGTGCCCCAACTTTTATTAAGGTATACTACCTTTTATTTATCTCAAATAGGGTTCCAATAACCTTAATCCCATCCTAATGATTAACCATTAATTGGAACATGGAAACAGCAGGGAAACATTGCATAAATAAATAGGTAATAATTTTATGAACATTTTGCAATTTGAAGCACCTAATTTGGAGTTCATATGGCAAAGTTATGAATTTTACAAGTTTAGGGGTTAAAAAATATACCCTAAGGACCTATTTTGAATTAAATAAAAGGGCTGAGGACTTAACTGCGAAAAACCAGGGACGGCGGGCGCAAAATCCAGAAAACCGAGGGGTTCTTTAAGAAAATGCGCGGGCGAAGGGGTATCGGGCGCTTATAGCCGTTAGATCTCAGATCAACGGCCAGGATTAGATCCTGCGGCGGGCGCGCGGGCGCGCGGCGGCTCGGGGTGGCTGACAGGCGGGGCCGGGCGGACAGCGCAAGCGCGCGGGCGACTGGCAGGCGGGACCGGGCGGGCAGAGCGCGCGGGCGGCCTGACAGGCGGGGCCGGGCGGACAGAGCGCGCGGGCGGCCTGACAGGCGGGGCCGGGCGGACAGAGAGGCGGGGCTAATTAAATCAGGGCCGCCCGATCTCGGGTGAACGGCGGGGATTGGGTGGCCAGGCTGAGCCTCTCCTACGGCTAGCTGGGGCGGCGGCGCTCGCGCCAGCGGCGGAGGAGCTCGCCGGAGACGAGGGGAGCGGGGGCCTGGCGGGCCCCCGGGGCGACCTGAGTGGCCGGGGAGGTCGGGGAGGGCGCGGGGAGTTCTCCGGTAGGGTCTGGGTCGGGGTAGGGGCACCGGAGGGGGGCGATTCACGGCGGGGCGGCTCGGCGGCGGGATTACTCTACTCCGGCGAGGAATTACACACGGCAGAGAGCAAAACAAGGGGCGATAGGGGCGGGAGAGGTCCCTTACCTCAAGGCGGGCTCCGGGAACTCCTCGGCGGCGATGGAGATGCGACGGTGGCCCGGGTCGACGGCGGCGGCTGCACGGCGGACGACGGGTGAGCGCGGGCAGAGAGAAATAGGGAGGGGGAGAGGGAATTGGGGCTCGTTCCGGGTTGCGGGCGTCGGGGTGGAGCTCACCGTGGCAAGGGACGCGGCGGAGCTCCAACGACGGCCGGGAAACGAGCTCGGGCGGCGGCGGTTCACGGCGATGGCGCCTGGGCGTGCGCGCAGCGAGGGAGAGGGCGAGAGAGGGGGCCGGTTGGTGCGCAAATGAGGGAGGGGGAGATGGCGAGCAAGGCTCGGGGCTCAAGTGGCCGAGGGCGAGGTGGGGCGAGCTCCCCACGCGCGACGTGGGCGCGGAGACCGCGGGCGCGCGCGACTCGGCGGCGGTTACGCGAGAACGGCGAAGCTGACAGCCGGGACCCGCGACGCAGAGAGAGAGAAGAGGTCGGGCGCGGGCGCGAGGAAAGCGGGGCTGACCGGGAGGGCCCACGGGCAGAGAGAGCGAGGGAGATGGCGCACGCGCGGGCGGGGGCGCCGACAGGTGGGGCTGGCCGAGCAGAGAGAGGGAGAGCGGGCGCACGGGAGGCCGCTGCGCCGACAGGCGGGGCCCGCTGCGCAGAGAGAGAGAAGGAGCGGGAGGGCGCGCGCGCGAGCTGGGCCTGATGGGCCGAAAGGCTGAGGGGGCGGCGGGTTTGGGCTGCTTTCCTCTTTTCTTTTATTTTGGAATTTCCTTTCTCTTTTCTTTTTATTTTCTCCATTTGATTCAAATTCAAACAAGCCACAAATTCAAATCAAACCTTCCAAGAATTATGCACCAAGCAAAAGTGAAATCTAGGGTTCAACATGATGCAACAATTCATACTCCCTTAGGGTTTAACATAATAAACTATAATTACAAGTAAAATAAGCACTTAGCTCCTATAGAATTGAGAGAGAAAAGAAAGAGGAAGGATGAGAAAAGGAAGTAACACCTGAATTTGTGAATATGAGCAAAGAAATTTTATACCCCCAAATTCAGGGTGTTACATCCATCCCGAATGGCTTGCCAACCCTGTACTTGTGAGGAAAAAAGGGGGGAAGTGGCGGATGTGTGTAGACTACACTGGTCTCAACAAAGCATGTCCGAAGGTCCCCTACCCTCTACCTCGCATCGATCAAATCGTGGACTCCACTGCAGGGTGCAAAACCCTGTCTTTCCTCGATGCCTACTCAGGGTATCATCAAATCAAGATGAAAGAGTCCGACCAGCTCGCGACTTCTTTCATCACGCCCTTCGGCATGTACTGTTATGTCACAATGCCGTTCGGTTTGAGGAACGCGGGTGCAACGTACCAGCGGTGCATGAACCATGTGTTCGGCGAACACATCGGTCGCACGGTCGAGGCCTACGTCGACGACATCGTAGTCAAGACGAGGAAAGCCTCCGACCTTCTCTCCGACCTCGAACTGACATTCCGGTGCCTCAAGGTGAAGGACGTCAAGCTCAATCCCGAGAAGTGCGTCTTCGGGGTGCCCCGGGGCATGCTTTTGGGATTCATCGTCTCCGAGCGTGGCATCGAAGCCAACCCGGAGAAGATCGCGGCCATCACAAATATGGGGCCCATCAAGGACTTAAAAGGCGTACAGAGGGTCATGGGATGCCTCGCGGCCTTGAGCCGTTTCATCACGCGCCTCGGCGAAAGAGGCCTGCCCCTGTACCGTCTCTTAAGGAAGGCCGAGTGCTTCACTTGGACTCCCGAGGCCGAGGAAGCCCTCGGGAACCTGAAGGCGCTCCTCACCCAGGCGCCCATCTTGGTACCCCCAGCTGATGGAGAAACCCTCCTGGTCTACGTCGCCGCAACCACTCAGGTGGTCAGCGCCGCGATCGTGGTCGAAAGGCAGGAAGAGGGGCATGCTTTGCCCATTCAGAGGCCAGTTTACTTCGTCAGCGAAGTGCTGTCCGAGACCAAGATCCGCTACCCACAAGTCCAGAAGCTGCTATATGCAGTGATCCTGACGAAGCGAAAGCTGCGACATTACTTCGAGTCCCATCCGGTGACTGTGGTGTCATCCTTCCCCCTGGGGGAGATCATCCAGTGCCGAGAAGCCTCGGGGCGGATCGCGAAGTGGGCGGTGGAAATCATGGGCGAGGCAATCTCGTTCGCCCCTCGGAAGGCCATCAAGTCCCAGGTACTGGCGGATTTCGTAGCCGAATGGGTCGATACCCAGTTGCCAACGGCTCCGATCCAACCAGAGCTCTGGACCATGTTTTTCGACGGGTCGCTGATGAAGACGGGAGCCGGCGCGGGCCTGCTCTTCGTCTCGCCCCTCGGGAAACACCTGCGCTACGTGCTCCGCCTCCATTTCCCGGCGTCCAACAATGTGGCTGAGTACGAGGCTCTGGTCAACGGATTGCGAATCGCCATCGAGCTAGGGGTTCGACGCCTCGACGCACGCGGCGACTCGCAGCTCGTCATCGACCAAGTCATGAAGAACTCCCTCTGCCGCGACCCGAAGATGGAGGCCTACTGTGAGGAGGTCCGACGCCTGGAAGACAAGTTCTACGGGCTCGAGCTTAACTGATAGTCGCCTAGAGGGGGGGTGAATAGGGCGAAACTGAAATTTACAAAAATAATCACAACTACAAGCCGGGTTAGCGTTAGTAATAAAGAAACGAGTCCGCGAGAGAGGGCGCAAAACAAATCGCAAGCAAATAAGAGTGTGACACGAGGATTTGTTTTACCGAGGTTCGGTTCTCGCAAACCTACTCCCCGTTGAGGAGGCCACAAAGGCCGGGTCTCTTTCAACCCTTCCCTCTCTCAAACGATCCCACGGATCGAGTGAGCTTTCTTTTCTTCTCAATCAAACGGGAACGAAACTTCCCCGCAAGGGCCACCACACAATTGGTGCCTCTCGCCTAGGTTACAATTGAGATTGATCACAAGAACAAGTGAGAAAGAAAAGAATGCGATCCAAGCGCAAGAGCTCGAAAGAACACAAGCAAATCACTCTCTCTAGTCACTATGGAGTTGTGTGGAATTTGGAGAGGACTTGATCTATTTGGTGTGTCTAGAATTGAATGCTAGAGCTCTTGTAGTAGTTGGGAAGTGGAAAACTTGGATAACAATGAATGTGGGGTGGTTGGGGTATTTATAGCCCCAACCACCAAAAGTGACCGTTGCTGGAACCTGTCTGTTCGATGGCGCACCGGACAGTCCGGTGCACACCGGACAGTCCGGTGCCCCTGCCACGTCACCATTGCCGTTGGATTCTGACCGTTGGAGCTTCTGTCTTCTGGGCCCTCTTTGGTGTCCGGTGCACACCGGACAGGTACTGTTTGATGTCCGGTGCACCGGTATGGGCGTCCCTGACGTCTGCGCGCGCTGCGCGCGCATTAAATGCTCCGCAGGGAGCCGTTGGCGCTGCAGGGAGCCGTTGCTCCGCTGGTACACCGGACAGTCCGGTGCACACCGGACAGTCCGGTGAATTTTAGCGGAGCGGCTGCCGCGCGAACCCGAGGCTGGCGAGTTCCGGAGACGGAGTTTCCTTGGAGCACCGGACATGTCCGGTGCACACCGGACAGTCCGGTGAATTATAGCGCGCCGTCTTCCGAGAATTCCCGAGAGCGAAGAGTTGGAGTTGGAGTCCTCTGGGCGCACCGGACACTGTCCGGTGCACACCGGACAGTCCGGTGCCTCTAGCCAGAGGTGCCCTCGGTTGCCTCGTTGCTCCTTTGTTGAATCCAACACTTGGTCTTTTTATTGGCTAAGTGTGAACCTTTTGCACCTGTATAACTTATTCACTAGAGCAAACTAGTTAGTCCAATATTTGTGTTGGGCAATTCAACCACCAAAATTATTTAGGAACTAGGTGTAAGCCTAATTCCCTTTCAATCTCCCCCTTTTTGGTGATTGATGCCAACACAAACCAAAGCAAATATAGAAGTGCATAATTGAACTAGTTTGCATAATGTAAGTGCAAAGGTTGCTTGGATTTGAGCCAATATAGATACTTACATGATGCGCATGGATTGTTTCTTTGTTTTTATCATATTGGACCACATTTGCACCAAGAGTTTTGTTTTCGCAAATTCTTTTGTAAATACTTTTCAAAGTCTTTTTGCAAGATAGTCAAAGGTAAATGAATAAGATTTGCAAAGCATTTTCAAGATTTGAAATTTTCTCCCCCTGTTTCAAATGCTTTTCCTTTGACTAAACAAAACTCCCCCTCAAATAAGGTCTCCTCTTAGTGTTCAAGAGGGTTTTAAGACATCAATTGTGAAAATACTAGTTGCTCCCCCTTTAGAACACAAAGAGATACCAATTTTGAAATTTACCAATAAAATCATCAAATTTATAAAATTAGGTGGTGGTGCGGTCCTTTTGCTTTGGGCTCATATTTTCTCCCCCTTTGGCATGAATCGCCAAAAACGGAATCATTAGAGCCCAATGAAGTACTTTCTCCCCTTTTGGTCATAAAATGAAAGAGTGAAGATTATACCAACGTTGGAGAGATGATACGGAGCGACGGCGAAGGATGAGTAGTAGAGTGGAGTGGAAGCCTTTGTCTTCGCTGAAGACTCCAATTCCCTTTCAATATACCTATGACTTGGTTGGAAATACACTTGAAAACACATTAGTCATAGCATATATAAAAGAGACATGATCAAAGGTATATTCATGAGCTATGTGTGCAAGACTAGCAAAAGAAATTCCTAGAATCAAGAATATTGAGCTCATGCCTAAGTCTGGTAAAAGATTGTTCATCAAGTGGCTTGGTAAAGATATCGGCTAATTGATCTTTAGTGTTAATGTAAGAAATCTCGATATCCCCCTTTTGTTGGTGATCCCGAAGAAAATGATACCGAATGGCTATGTGCTTAGTGCGGCTGTGCTCGACGGGATTGTCGGCCATTTTGATTGCACTCTCATTGTCACATAGCAAGGGGACTTTGGTTAATTTGTAACCGTAGTCCCGCAGGGTTTGCCTCATCCAAAGCAATTGCGCGCAACAATGGCCTGCGGCAATATACTCGGCTTCGGCGGTGGAAAGAGCGACCGAGTTTTGCTTCTTTGAAGCCCAAGACACCAAGGATCTTCCCAAGAACTGGCAAGTCCCCGATGTGCTCTTCCTATTAATCCTACACCCCGCCTAATCGGCATCCGAATATCCAATCAAATCAAAGGTGGATCCCCGAGGGTACCAAAGCCCAAACTTAGGAGTAAAAGCCAAATATCTCAAGATTCGTTTCACGGCCGTAAGGTGTGATTCCTTAGGGTCGGCTTGGAATCTTGCACACATGCAAACAGAAAGCATAATGTCCGGTCGAGATGCACATAAATAAAGCAATGAACCAATCATCGACCGATATACCTTTTGATCCACGGACTTACCTCCCGTGTCGAGGTCGAGATGCCCATTAGTTCCCATGGGTGTCTTGATGGGCTTGGCATCCTTCATTCCAAACTTGCTTAGAATATCTTGAGTATATTTTGTTTGGCAGATGAAGGTGCCCTCTTGGAGTTGCTTGACTTGAAATCCTAGAAAATACTTCAACTCCCCCATCATCGACATCTCGAATTTTTGTGTCATGATCCTACTAAATTCTTCACATGTAGATTTGTTAGTAGACCCAAATATGATATCATCAACATAAATTTGGCATACAAACAAATCATTGTCAAGAGTCTTAGTGAATAAAGTAGGATCGGCCTTGCCGACTTTGAAGCCATTTGCAATAAGGAAATCTCTAAGGCATTCATACCATGCTCTTGGGGCTTGCTTGAGCCCATAAAGCGCCTTAGAGAGCCTATAAACATGGTTAGGGTACTCACTGTCTTCAAAGCCGGGAGGTTGCTCAACATAGACCTCCTCCTTGATTGGTCCATTGAGGAAGGCACTCTTCACGTCCATTTGATAAAGCTTGAAGCCATGGTAAGTAGCATAGGCTAATAATATACGAATTGACTCAAGCCTAGCTACGGGTGCATAGGTTTCACCAAAATCCAAACCTTCGACTTGTGAATACCCCTTGGCCACGAGTCGAGCTTTGTTCCTAGTCACCACACCATGCTCGTCTTGCTTGTTGCGGAAGACCCACTTGGTTCCTACAACATTTTGGTTAGGACGTGGAACTAAGTGCCATACCTCGTTCCTCGTGAAATTGTTGAGCTCCTCTTGCATCGCCATCACCCAATCCGAATCTTGAAGAGCTTCCTCTACCCTGTGTGGCTCAATAGAGGAAACAAACGAGTAATGTTCACAAAAATGAGCAACACGAGATCGAGTAGTTACCCCCTTATGAATATCGCCGAGGATGGTGTCGACGGGGTGATCTCGTTGTATTGCTTGGTGGACTCTTGGGTGTGGCGGCCTTGGTTGATCATCCTCCTTGTCCTCATCATTTGCATCTCCCCCTTGATCGTTGCCGTCATTTTGAGGTGGCTCATCTTCTTGATCTTCTTGTTCAACATCTTGAGCTTCATCCTCAATTTGAGTTGGTGGAGATGCTTGCGTTGAGGAGGATGGTTGATCTTGTGCATGTGAAGGCTCTTCGGATTCCTTAGGACACACATCGCCAATGGACATGTTCCTTAGTGCTGTGCATGGAGCCTGTTCTTCACCTATATCATCAAGATCAACTTGCTCTACTTGAGAGCCGTTAGTCTCATCAAACACAACGTCACAAGAAACTTCAACAAGTCCTGAGGACTTATTAAAGACTCTATATGCCCTTGTGTTTGAGTCATATCCTAGTAAAAAGCCTTCTACAGTTTTAGGAGCAAATTTAGATTTTCTACCTCTTTTGACAAGAATAAAACATTTGCTACCAAAAACTCTAAAATATGAAATATTGGGCTTTTTACCGGTTAGGAGTTCATAAGATGTCTTCTTGAGGATTCGGTGAAGATATAACCGGTTGATGGCGTAGCAGGCAGTGTTGACCGCTTCGGCCCAAAACCGATCCGGTGTCTTGTACTCATCAAGCATGGTTCTTGCCATGTCCAATAGAGTTCGATTCTTCCTCTCCACTACACCATTTTGTTGTGGAGTGTAGGGAGAAGAGAACTCATGCTTGATGCCCTCGTCCTCAAGGAAGCCTTCTATTTGAGAGTTCTTGAACTCCGTCCCATTGTCGCTTCTAATTTTCTTGATCCTTAAGCCGAACTCATTTTGAGCCCGTCTCAAGAATCCCTTTAAGGTCTCTTGGGTATAAGATTTGTCCTGTAAAAAGAATACCCAAGTGAAGCGAGAATAATCATCCACAATTACAAGACAATACTTACTACCGCCGATGCTTATGTAAGCGATCGGGCCGAATAGATCCATGTGTAGGAGCTCCAGTGGCCTGTCGGTAGTCATGATGTTTTTGTGTGGATGATGGACACCAACTTGCTTCCCGGCTTGGCAGGCGCTACAAATCCTGTCTTTCTCAAAATGAACATCGGTTAGTCCCAAAATGTGTTCTCCCTTTAGAAGCTTGTGAAGATTCTTCATTCCAACATGGGCTAGTCGGTGGTGCCAGAGCCAACCCAAGTTAGTCTTAGCAATCAAGCATGTGTCGAGTTCAGCTTTTTCAAAATCTACCAAGTATAGCTGACCCTCTAACACACCCTTAAATGCTATTGAATCATCACTTCTTCTAAAGACAGTAACACCTGTATCAGTAAAAAGACAGTTGTAGCCCATTTGACATAATTGGGATACGGAAAGCAAATTGTAATCTAAGGAATCTACAAGAAAAACATTAGAAATGGAATGGTCAGGAGATATAGCAATTTTACCCAAACCTTTGACCAAACCTTGATTTCCATCCCCGAATGTGATAGCTCGTTGGGGATCATGGTTTTTCTCATATGAGGAGAACATCCTTTTCTCCCCTGTCATATGGTTTGTGCACCCGCTATCGAGTATCCAACTTGAGCCCCCGGATGCATAAACCTACAAAACAAGTTTAGTTCTTTGTTTTAGGTACCCAAACGGTTTTGGGTCCTTTGGCATTAGATACAAGAACTTTGGGTACCCAAACACAAGTCTTGGAGCCCTTGTGTTTGCCCCCAACAATTTTGGCAACTACCTTGCCGGATTTGCTAGTCAAAACATAAGATGCATCAATAGTTTTAAATGAAATGGCATGATCATTTGATGCATTAGTAGTTTTCTTTCTAGGCAACTTGGCATGGGTTGGTTGCCTAGATCTAGATGTCTCACCCTTATATATAAAAGCATGATTGGGGCCAGAGTGAGACTTCCTAGAATGAATTTTCTTAATTTTACTCTCAGGATACCCGGCAGGGTACAAAATGTAACCCTCGTTATCCTGAGGCATGGGAGCTTTGCCCTTAACAAAGTTAGACAAGTTCTTAGGAGGGGCATTAATTTTGACATTGTCTCCCCTTTGGAAGCCAATGCCGTCCTTAATGCCCGGGCGTCTCCCATTATAGAGCATGCTTCTAGCCAATTTAAATTTTTCATTTTCTAAGTCATGCTCTCTAATTTTAGCATTAAGTTGAGCTATGTGATCATTTTGTTTTTTAATTAAGGCAAGGTGATCATGGATAGCATCAACATTAATATCTCTACATCTAGTGCAAATGGACACATGCTCAATAGTAGATGTAGAGGGTTTGCAAGACTTTAATTCAATGACCTTAGCATGCAACAAATCATTTTTAGTTCTAAGGTCGGAAATAGTAGCATTGCAAACATCAAAATCTTTAGCCTTAGCAATTAATTTCTCATTCTCATTTCTAAGGCTAGCAAGAGAAATGTTCAATTTTTCAATCCTAGCAAGCAAATCATTATTATTATTTCTAGGAATTGAAACATTGCAAGTGTGAGAATCAACCTTAGCTAGCAAATTGGCATTTTCATTTCTAAGGTTGTCTAAAGTCTCATGGCAAATACTTAGCTCACTAGACAATTTTTCACATTTTTCTCTTTCTAGAGCATAAGCATTTTTAACCTTAACATGCTTCTTATTTTCTTTAATAAGGAAGTCCTCTTGGGAATCTAAGAGTTCATCCTTCTCATGTATAGCACTAATTAATTCATTTAATTTCTCCTTTTGTTGCATGTTGAGGTTAGCAAAAAGAATACGCAAATTATCCTCTTCATTTTTATCATCATCCTCATCACTAGATGTTTCATATTTAGTGGAGGATTTTGATTTTACCTTCTGTTTGCCGTCTTTGGCCATGAGACACTTGTG
Organism: Zea luxurians; assembly: GCA_029449295.1. Taxonomy (NCBI): domain Eukaryota; kingdom Viridiplantae; phylum Streptophyta; class Magnoliopsida; order Poales; family Poaceae; genus Zea; species Zea luxurians. Next base: position 5,434,559 of record JAOPSE010000090.1, read on the forward strand.
GCCGACGTCGGGGAAGAGGAGGCCCTTGGTGACGGCGATGTTGGCGGCGTCCTCGTCGTCGGAGGAGTCGCTTGAGCTTTCGTCGGAGTCCCACTCCCGACAAACATGGGCATCGCCGCCCTTCTTCTTGTAGTACTTCTTCTTTTCTTTCCTCCTTCCCTTCTTGTCGTCGCCCCTGTCACTGTCACTAGACATTGGACATTTTGCAATGAAATGACCGGGCTTACCACACTTGTAGCAAACCTTCTTGGAACGGGATTTGTAATCCTTCCCCTTCCGTTGCTTGAGGATTTGCCGAAAGCTCTTAATGATTAGGGCCATCTCCTCGTTGTCGAGCTTGGAGGCGTCAATTGGTTGTCTACTTGGTGTAGACTCCTCCTTTTTCTCCTCCGTTGCCTTGAAGGCCACCGGTTGCGCCTCGGATGTGGAGGGTTCATCAAGCTCGTTGATCTTCTTGGAGCCCTTAATCATGCATTCAAAACTCACAAAATTCCCGATAACTTCCTCGGGGGTCATTAGTGGATATCTAGGATTGCCACGAATTAATTGAACTTGTGTGGGGTTAAGGAAAATAAGGGCTCTTAGAATAACCTTAACCACCTCGTGGTCATTCCATTTTGCGCTCCCGAGGTTGCGCACTTGGTTCACCAAGGTTTTGAGCCGGTTGTACATGTCTTGTGGCTCCTCCCCTTGGCGAAGACGGAAGCGACCGAGCTCCCCCTCGATCGTTTCCCGCTTGGTGATCTTGGTGAGTTCATCACCCTCGTGCGCCGTCTTGAGTAGGTCCCAAATCTCCTTGGCGTTCTTCAACCCTTGTACTTTGTTGTATTCCTCCTTGCTTAGAGAGGCAAGAAGGATGGTTGTGGCTTGGGAGTTGAAGTGCTCGATTTGGGCCACTTCGTCCGTGTCATAGTCCTCATCTCCTACGGATGGTACCTGTACACCATACTCAACAACATCCCATAATCTTTTGTGGAGAGAGGTTAGATGAAATCGCATCAAATTACTCCACATAGCATAATCTTCACCATTAAAAGTTGGTGGTTTGCCTAATGGGACGGAAAGTAAAGGTGTATGTTTAGGAATGCGAGGGTAGCGTAGGGGAATCTTACTATACTTCTTACGCTCTTGGCGTTTAGAAGTGACGGACGCCGCGTCGGAGCCGGAGGTTGATGTTGATGAAGTGTCGGTCTCGTAGTAGACCACCTTCCTCATCCTCTTGTGCTTGTCCCCACTCCGATGCGGTTTGTGAGAAGAAGATTTTTCCTTCTTCTCTTTGTGGTGAGAAGAGGAAGATCTTTTCTCCTTCCGCTTGGAGGAGTTCTTCTTCTTCTCTCTTCTCTTGGTGCGGGACTCTTCCGATGAAGATGAAGTGCTCCCTTGGCTTGTAGTGGGCTTGTCGCCGGTCTCCATCTCCTTCTTGGCGTGATCTCCCGACATCACTTCGAGCGGTTAGGCTCTAATGAAGAACCTGGCTCCGATACCAATTGATAGTCGCCTAGAGGGGGGGTGAATAGGGCGAAACTGAAATTTACAAAAATAATCACAACTACAAGCCGGGTTAGCGTTAGTAATAAAGAAACGAGTCCGCGAGAGAGGGCGCAAAACAAATCGCAAGCAAATAAGAGTGTGACACGAGGATTTGTTTTACCGAGGTTCGGTTCTCGCAAACCTACTCCCCGTTGAGGAGGCCACAAAGGCCGGGTCTCTTTCAACCCTTCCCTCTCTCAAACGATCCCACGGATCGAGTGAGCTTTCTTTTCTTCTCAATCAAACGGGAACGAAACTTCCCCGCAAGGGCCACCACACAATTGGTGCCTCTCGCCTAGGTTACAATTGAGATTGATCACAAGAACAAGTGAGAAAGAAAAGAATGCGATCCAAGCGCAAGAGCTCGAAAGAACACAAGCAAATCACTCTCTCTAGTCACTATGGAGTTGTGTGGAATTTGGAGAGGACTTGATCTATTTGGTGTGTCTAGAATTGAATGCTAGAGCTCTTGTAGTAGTTGGGAAGTGGAAAACTTGGATAACAATGAATGTGGGGTGGTTGGGGTATTTATAGCCCCAACCACCAAAAGTGACCGTTGCTGGAACCTGTCTGTTCGATGGCGCACCGGACAGTCCGGTGCACACCGGACAGTCCGGTGCCCCTGCCACGTCACCATTGCCGTTGGATTCTGACCGTTGGAGCTTCTGTCTTCTGGGCCCTCTTTGGTGTCTGGTGCACACCGGACAGGTACTGTTTGATGTCCGGTGCACCGGTATGGGCGTCCCTGACGTCTGCGCGCGCTGCGCGCGCATTAAATGCTCCGCAGGGAGCCGTTGGCGCTGCAGGGAGCCGTTGCTCCGCTGGTACACCGGACAGTCCGGTGCACACCGGACAGTCCGGTGAATTTTAGCGGAGCGGCTGCCGCGCGAACCCGAGGCTGGCGAGTTCCGGAGACGGAGTTTCCTTGGAGCACCGGACATGTCCGGTGCACACCGGACAGTCCGGTGAATTATAGCGCGCCGTCTTCCGAGAATTCCCGAGAGCGAAGAGTTGGAGTTGGAGTCCTCTGGGCGCACCGGACACTGTCCGGTGCACACCGGACAGTCCGGTGCCTCCAGCCAGAGGTGCCCTCGGTTGCCTCGTTGCTCCTTTGTTGAATCCAACACTTGGTCTTTTTATTGGCTAAGTGTGAACCTTTTGCACCTGTATAACTTATTCACTAGAGCAAACTAGTTAGTCCAATATTTGTGTTGGGCAATTCAACCACCAAAATTATTTAGGAACTAGGTGTAAGCCTAATTCCCTTTCATTAACCACATCGCCCGGCGCTACAACGAGACTGCGGACGAGCTGGCGAAGATAGCCTCGGGGCGAACGACGGTTCCCCCGGACGTCTTCTCCCGGGATCTGCACCAACCCTCCGTCAAGATAGGCGACGCGCCCGAGCCCGAGCCACCCTCGGCCTCGTCCGAGGTGACCTCGGCCCAGCCTGAGCCATCCTCGGCTCAACCCGAGGAACCCTTGGAGCCCGAGGGCGAAGCGCTGCGCATCGAGGAAGAGCAGAGCGGGGTCATGCCAGATCAAGATTGGCAAACCCCGTACCTGCAATATTTCCGCCGAGGGGAACTGCCCCTCGACCGAGCCGAGGCTCGGCGGGTAGCGCGACGCGCAAAGTCGTTCGTCTTGCTGGGCGATGAGAAGGAGCTCTACCACCATAGCCCCTCGGGCATCCTCCAGCGATGCATCTCCATCGCCGAAGGTCAGGAACTCCTGCGGGAAATACACTCGGGGGCTTGCGGTCATCATGCAGCACCTCGAACCCTCGTCGGGAACGCTTTCCGCCAAGGCTTCTACTGGCCAACGGCGGTGGCTGACGCCACTAGAATTGTCCGCGCCTGCGAAGGGTGCCAATTCTATGCGAAGCAGACCCACCTGCCCGCTCAGGCTCTGCAGACGATACCCATCACCTGGCCCTTCGCTATGTGGGGTCTGGACCTCATCGGCCCTCTGCAGAAGGCGCCCGAGGGCTACACGCACCTGCTGGTCGCCATCGACAAATTCTCCAAGTGGATCGAGGTCCGACCCCTGAACAGCATCAGGTCCGAACAGGCGGTGGCGTTCTTCACCAACATCATCCATCGCTTCGGGGTCCCGAACTCCATCATCACCGACAATGGCACCCAGTTCACCGGCAAAAAATTCTTGGATTTTTGCGAAGATTACAACATCCGGGTAGACTGGGCTGCCGTAGCTCACCCCATGTCGAATGGGCAAGTGGAACGTGCCAATGGCATGATCCTACAAGGGCTCAAGCCTCGGATCTACAACGACCTCAACAAGTTCGGCAAGCGGTGGATGAAGGAACTCCCCTCGGTGGTCTGGAGCCTGAGGACGACGCCAAGCCGAGCCACGGGTTTCACGCCGTTCTTCCTGGTCTACGGGGCCGAGGCCATCCTGCCCACCGACCTGGAATACGGCTCCCCGAGGACGAGGGCCTACAACGAAGAAAGCAACCAAGCTAACCGAGAAGACTCGCTGGACCAGCTGGACGAGGCTCGGGACAGGGCCTTACTACACTCGGCGCGGTACCAGCAGTTCCTGCGACGCTACCACGCCCGAGGGGTCCGACCCCGAGACCTCCAGGTGGGCGATCTGGTGCTTCGGCTTCGGCAAGACGCCCGAGGGAGACACAAGCTCACGCCCCCCTGGGAGGGGCCGTTCATCATCGCCAAAGTTCTGAAGCCCGGAACGTACAAGCTGGCCGACAATCAAGGCGAGGTCTACGGCAACGCTTGGAACATCCAACAGCTACGTCGCTTCTACCCTTAAGATGTTTCCAAGTTGTTTATATACCTCGCACCCACGCAAAGTTTAGTCAACAAGGAAGGGTCGGCCTCGCCTCGGCAAAGCCCGACCCTCCCTCGGGGGCTAAAAGGGGGGAAACCCCCTCTGCGTCAAAATTTCCCTCGAAAAGAAAATCTCTTTTACCAGAACGTCTTTCGTGCTTTTTGACTACTTCGAAAAGTGGGTCCTGGAAACGACGGGGTACACGTAAGCAGTCAAGGCTGACCGAGCCGAGGGACTCCTACGCCTCCGGGATACGGATACCTCACTCATCACCTTCTGCGATAAGTAACTCGCGCTCGGACAAGGTGAATCCGCGGATCGAACGAGTCTTTACGTACGGAAGCTCTTCTGTCGAAGCGATTCTTCGAGCCTTCTCGACTGAGTCAGTGACAGGGCCTCATGGACGGGTAAAAGTACGCGTAAGCGGCAAGGCCGACCGAGCCGAGGGACTCCCACGCCTCCGGGATACGGATACCTCACTCATCACCTTCCGCGAAAAGCAACTCTTGCTCGCACTAACATCCCTGCTACCGACAAAAAGTCCAGATACTCGAAACAAGAGGAAAAGAGGCAGCTTTATAACGCAGCAAGGGTGTGTGTTCTGGCCTCGACGACCGCACAAGGCCCACGCTACAAGACGATTTGACCCTGCAGGCTCGGATCTTGACGCTGGAAGAGGGCGATGACACCCTCGGCAAGGCCCGACCTAGCCTCGGACGGCGACGCAGTCCGAGGGCCTCCGCTCCGAAGGACAACGTCATCACCACGTTCGAGCAATCTCTGCCAGGGACTTCTCCGAGAACCCGGCCCGAGCGGACGGCTCGGCCGGCCACCTCCGGGGCCTCGGCCGACCTCCTTCCGAGGGCGCCAGCTCGGTCCGAAGCCTCGGCTGATCAGCTCCGACGTCGATCCTGCCAACGGACAACCCGGCTAGGCTCCGGCCAACCAGGTTTTATTTCTCGAGCCAACTCCGCCTCTGCTCGTGCTGATATCGCCTACCCCTGGCCTCGGCTCGTCGAAGAGCGGCCGAGGGGTCTCTTTAACTAAGCTAGAGGAGCCTCGGACAACAGGTCCGACCGAGCCGAGGGATTCCTACGCCTCCGGGATACGGATACCTCACTCGTCACCTTGACACGGGGCGACTCACGCTTGGTGAAGCGGTTCAGGCAAACAACAGGCGAGTCTTGGTGCTCAGAAATGAGGAAAAAACACGGCCCTGCGCCGGAATTACATACATGTTCAGGCCCCGAAAGCCGAAATGGACAAAAAACCCGACACTCGAAGTGCCATTACAAACGGAACTCCGGTTCCGTCCCCGCGGGTACGGACAACCTCCCCGCCAGGGAAGCCCGTGGAGCGACAAGCTCTGGGCGAATCACCAGCAAACGCGGGATGCCCCTAAGCACCCCGGCAGATCCTCGCAGCCGTCCTCGCCGCGAATGCGAGGAGGAAGGCGGAATGTTGCATCCTAGCTGGGCAGCAACAGTTCTCCTTCCCTGGCATGACTGGAGGATGTCTCCGCCGTGGGGTTAAAAGGCGATTGCCACCACCAGAAGCTGGAAAATGAGGTGGCCCGCCGACCCGCGTAGGAGGTGGGGCCCCGGCTCGCCTCGCTCCCCGCCCCGGCGAGGATGACGAACACCCTCAACACTGAGGGCGGCGCCGGGACCGCAGTCCGGTTTGCCCCTCCCCACCCAGGAGCTGGTGGTCACCGTCTCGGGTGACCCCCAGCCGAGGGGGGCAACCGGGCTGCACGATGAAAATCCTTGAAGCCGAACGATGGCTGAAAGGTACCAACTCCCATGAAGTTGCGTTCCTCCAACGATGGAGCGAAAAGACGGCGGTTCCCCCCCCCATCTGGGGGCTTGGAAGATGGAGAGACACAATGCATAGGGAAGGAAGGAGACATGGTCACCCTGCGAAGGGGGTCGCCCTCCTTTTAAAGGCAACTTCCCCTGCTTGCACCCTCAACCGTCACGGGCTGAGTCTTCTCCAACACGCCTCCAAAGTCCTCCCCTGCGGCGCGGGAGCTGGGGCCCGCCTGTCATGCAGACCGGCTCCAAGCAGAAGAAGCCGAACCGCCGCGCACGACGCACGCAACCACCCAGCGGTTACAAGTAACCCTCCACTTTTGCCCGGACCAGCGGGCGAAAGGGGCAGGCGGCCATGCAGGCGGCATGCAACCGCGCCAAGTGGACGCGCCTCTCTGACTCCTGACAGGCCAGCGCGACGGCTCAAGCCCACGCGTCGTGCGACTGGCGCGCCGGGTGCTGCATGCGAACCGCTGTGCCACTCGCTCCACCACCGCACCTCCTCGATTGCGGAACCGATACCGCGATTCGAGGCGACCCAGCCCGCGACCCAGCAGCGCCAGCCTGGCGCAGCGGTCAAACGCGGTCAAAAATGGGCCGGCAGTAATGACGGTGGCAGGCGCACGAGGGCAGCGGTCGCGCCATCTGCCAGGCTCATGTCCCATCCGAAGGCAGCAAGAGAACCACCTCTCGCGGCATGAAGACGACGCGCCCGTGACCCGTACCTCGAACGGCTCGCGCACGCACAACGGCAACCTCGCCAACTACTCACCCCGGCGCATTAACTCCGCGGCTCGACGGGCAGCGCTACGGGCGGGAGAGGCTGGCGACGTTTCGCCTTCGCCAAAACAACCACGCCGAAAAAGGTACGCCACGACGTTCAATTTCGAATCCTTTTTCCCTTTTCCTTCTTTCTCTATCTCTTGCAACAGGGACCGGGAAAGGGGATACCCCCAAAGGGATCCTTCCCCGTGAAGGAACTAGGCTCCGAGCCTCCTTACTGATCAGGGGTTCGAAGGCTGGCCCCCCGAAGGGTTCAACAGCCGCCTCAGATCGCGTGGGCCCGACACCCACTACTGGTCAGGGGTTCGAAGGTCGGCCCCCGAAAGGTCCCACGACCGCCTCAGGCTACTCGGGCTCCGTGCCCCCTACTGATCAGGGGTTCGAAGGCTGGCCTGTCGAAGGGTTCACAGTCGTCTCAGACGCCGAGCGAGGGATGACCAGGGGTACGTTCGATACATAACCAAGGCTCGGGCTGCGCTCCCGAGGTACCCTAGGACATTTCCGAGACCAGCGGGAACGACTCTGTAACGGAATCCCATCGGAGGGAGGCAACGAGCCCTCGGACCCCGTCGCTAGGGGACCGGGTCCGGCAGATCACCCGCAGGTACTTTTGGGCGTGCCTCCGGGCCCCTAGCCGACCCCCAACGAACGGGGCACGGACGTCCACTCGGATTACCCGATTGCAGCTCACCGGAGACACCATGTTCGGTGCCCATCGAGGGTAACATGGCGCACTCCCCCCCTCCTCCTTGCGGAAAGGCGACGTAGGGGCGTATATAAAAAAGCCGAGTCTGTCCCTGATCGTCCTCTCGCTCCGTGCGGAGGCTCGGGGGCTGCTCTCGCAAACCTGGCTCCGGCCAAACCGTTGACAGCGTCAACATACCAGCCCGAGAACTTGGGCCCCGACAGTGCACCTGGGCTACGCCCTGCTCGCATGAGGGAACCGCCAGACCAGCCGAGGCATTACGCAAGGCATTAAGACCTCGAAGGAGTGAAACCACTCCTCCGAGGCCTCGGGGGCTACACCCGGCGGGTGCGCTCGCGCGCACCCACCGGAACAAAGTACCTCCGAGAAAGGCTGGTCCCCTTGCAAAAAAGTGCGACGCAAGCCTCCAAGCGAGTGTTAACACTCTCTTCGAGGCTCGGGGGCTACTGTCGGGGACCATAATTAGGGGTACCCTCAAGACGCCTAATTCTCAGCTGGTAACCCCCATCAGCATAAAGCTGCAAAGGCCTGATGGGTTTGATTAAGTCAGGGATCAGTCCATACGAGTGACTCGATCACGCCACGCCCGAGCCTAGCCTCGGGCGAGGGCAGCCGACCCTAAGATGACTCCGTCTCGCCTGAGGTCTCCTCTTTCACGGCAGACGCATCACCGGCTCGCCCGAGGCCCCGCCTTCGATAAGAAGTAACCCTGACTAAATCACCGCGCCAACCGACCAAGTCACCGGGGCGTTTAACGCAAAAGGTAAGACCGACGGGCGACCAGACTTCGCCAGAAGTGCCATAGGAGGCTCCGCCCGACCCAGGGCTCGGACTCGGGCTAAGGCCCCGGAAGACGGCGAACTCCGCTCCGCCCGACCTAGGGCTCGGACTCGGGCTAAGGCCCCGGAAGACGGCGAACTCCGCTCCGCCCGACCCAGGGCTCGGACTCGGGCTAAGGCCCCGGAAGACGGCGAACTCCGCTCCGCCCGACCCAGGGCTCGGACTCGGGCTAAGGCCCCGGAAGACGGCGAACTCCGCTCCGCCCGACCCAGGGCTCGGACTCGGGCTAAGGCCCCGGAAGACGGCGAACTCCGCTCCGCCCGACCCAGGGCTCGGACTCGGGCTAAGGCCCCGGAAGACGGCGAACTCCGCTCCGCCCGACCCAGGGCTCGGACTCGGGCTAAGGCCCCGGAAGACGACGACCTCCGCCTCGCCCGACCCAGGGCTCGGACTCCGCCTCGGCCTCTGCCGGACGATCTCCGCCTCGCCCGACCCAGGGCTCGGACTCTACCTCTGTCTTGCAGGACGGACTCGACCTCGACTTCGGAGGAGCCTCCACGACGCCCGACCTAGGACACAAGACCGCCACGTCAACAGGAAGCGTCATCATCACCCTACCCTGAGCCGACTTGGGTCGCAGAGAACAAGACCGGCGTCCCATCTGGCCAGCTCCGCCAGATAGGCAATGATGGCGCCTCACTAGACCATGACGACGGCGGCTCCCAGCTCCCTTACGAAAGCAGGAGGACGTCAGCAAGGGCCCAGCCACTCCGACAGCTGTCCCTCCGTCCGGCTCCGTCACTCCTCCAACAGCCACGACGCCACACCAACAGGGTGCCAAGATCTCTCCGGCTGCCACCTTGGCATGTACTTAGGGCGCTAGCTCTCCCTCGCTAGACACGTAGCACCTTGCTACACCCCCATTTTGTACACCTGGATCCTCTCCTTACGACTATAAAAGGAAGGACCAGGGCCTTCTTAGAGAAGGTTGGCCTCGCGGGGACGAAGGGCAGGGGCAGGCGCTCTCTCGGGGCCGCTCGCTCCCCTCACCTTGCGCGGACGCTTGTAACCCCCTACTGCAAGCGCACCCGACCTGGGCGCGGGACGGACACGAAGGCCGTGGGAATTCTCCGACTCCCTCGTCTCGACCCGGCTCCGGCCACCGACCTCTCGCTCTACTCCCCCCTTCGCGCTCGCCCACGCGCTCGACCCATCTGGGCTGGGGCACGCGGCACTCTCACTCGTCGGCTCGGGGACCCCCCGGTCTCGGAACGCCGACAAATACGGTTATGCATATAAACCGGGGCTTGCCTTCAATTGCTGGGGCTACGGGGAGATCCTCGATAGCAGCCTCGGAAGCTTGCTCCTGGTCCTCCTCTTGGACAGATCCTTGCTCGGGGATGAGCACGTACTCTCCGTCGGCAAGATTACAATCTAATGAATGCAGTGCGTAAGATATATGCATGATATGATATGTGCTTTAGAAATTGCAATTTTTGACGGTGTATGATCTACTTGAGTTAGACAAGGTTAAACCTTACTTATGTAAGACTTCTGGGTGGTATACTGGGTAAATTGGATCAAACTTAGCTAAGGTAAGTGGTAGGTTTTATTTTGGGGTTCCACTGAATTCCTTTTAAGCCTTAGTGAGTTTTGACAAGAATTCAAGTTGGACTCATTGGAGTGAGGTTTATTTCTTCTTTCTTTTTCTTTATTCTCCCTAAGTTTTTGGGGTGAGTTTGAACTACAAGTTGTTTTAATAAAATTCCAAAAATCCTGTAAAAATTATAGTGGCTTATTACTGGTGTATAATTCTCTGTCTCAAAATTTGGGAATCAGAAAGTGAATAGTTTTCTCTGGACAAAATTACCAAATTCTAGGGCAGAAGGGGTGCTTTGAACTACATCTATTACTTAACAGTAGGTAATTCTCTAAAACTTATTTTTGCTGGATTTTAGGTGCTATAACATGACTTGACACAAATTTCTAGTCATTATTACCTATTAATTATTTTACTAGGGTTTTCTCAAGTTTCTAGCCAAAGGGGTGCTTTTTACTACTACTATATTTGAAAAATATCAAACAACAGATTTCTGATTTTTCATAGCTTCTATTTTGTGCAAGAGAAATCATTCTGAAGTTTGGCATCCTTTTGCTTAAGGGAAGGGGTGGTATGCATTAATTGGATTAAATGGTCTTTCTAATACAATATTAGCAATAGTTACTATTTTACATCTTTTTAATGGGTTTGCATTTTTCCCTGGTGGCTTATCTCATCATTGACTTAGCAAAATTTTGGTTGCCCATTATTGCATTATTATGGGTTATTCATGATTTATTTGGAAAATGCCTCATTATCATATTATATTTGTTTACCTTACTTATAATGATGGGCTGAGGGGTTCATTATTTTTGCAGTGGGGTTCTGGTGGTTATAAGTCCACTGGATTTTTATTATCAATTTTGGGTCTGGTTTTGTAATTCTAACAATTGATTTCCAGTTGGAATAATGCTAAATAAAACATTTTATTTTAAAGCTGATCTGGACTAAAGGTCTCTTTATTTCTCCTAGGTTCTCTGTTACTTAAGCAAACTAGGAAAAATAATTTCACTCACTGTTCATTAATTTCTAATGCCTTTCTGATTTTTCCTAAGTTTTGGGCAAAACAGCTTGAAATGGACATCTACACTATATTTTTCAATACTGGGGTTCCTACTATTTTTAAACAGTGTCTAAAAGAGGTTTGAATACCTACAAATTTTCTTAGGTTCAGCACAGAAGAAAAACTAATTTTCCTTAATTAAACAAGGTTTGGTCAGTTTCTGTTTTTAATTTTAAACTCTAAAAATTAGAACAGAAAGCATAGGGTTTATTATTTTTAAATGATAGTTCATAATACTTAGGATCTAGCAAAATTAGTTTGACAACTTTTGATTAAGAATTCATCAAGTTATGGATTTTCTAAGTTCTCTGGTTATTTAAAAAATTAACAGAATTGATTAAATGGAAAACTACTTTGCACTGGGGTCCCTGGCGGGTGTTTCAAGTTTTTCTCATGGATCAGTCCTTGGGCTACTATTCACATGAGACACTGACATTGCAGAAAACCCCCCGGGTTCTTCTAATCCTAACCCGAGGTCCTTCTCCTAACTTAAACAGTAACCGCGGCGGAAGAAAGGGCGGAGGGGCTTACCGGCGACGAGATTGCTCCGGTAGGGTGGTCGAGGACGTAGGGGAGGTCTCGGGGATCACAACGATGTGCGGGTCGCCGTCGGGGATGGTCGGAGTCGGCCGGTCCACGTGCGCAGGCGGAGATGCTCGTCGGCGGCGAGGAATCCGGCCTACTCACGGCGCGATAGTTCAATTGAACGGGTCAGAGAACTTCACGGGATGCCAGAGAAGATGTGGGTGCAAGGAATTAGACGAAGACTCACTGGTTAGCTCGGTCCACATGCGGCGGCGGAAGACTGAAGTCCGGCGAGGGTGAAATCACTTCTCCGGTGAGGCAATGCCTCGGCTCAAGCTTGGAGAAGCTTCACGGCATCACTGGGAAGCGATCCAGGGGCTAGGGCGAGGCTGGAGTTCAACCGAAAGGGGGTGGCCACGATGGCCGAGCCTGGGCAGGGATGGCGGGCAGCGGTGCTCGCTTTTCACGGCGAACTCCGGCGATCTTAGGCTCAGGCGAGGCTCAGGGTGTGCGGTGCCAATGGCTAAGGCCTCTTGGACGCATTTATAGGCGAGGGCACGGCAGAGGCGTGCGGGGCGGGGTGACCACGCACGGGGCGTGCGCTGCCGCGGCCAGTCCGCGCTCGACCGGTCAGGCAAGCGATCGAACACGTGGCCTTTTGCTTCTGCCCGAGTTCAAGCGCCTATAGGTTGAAGATCTTCGCGAATTTGGGCATGATCACTGCACAAGATTTGCTCCCCCGACAGAGCTTTGTCGTTTGTGTGTGGAAGTCGAGCGGTTTGGGGCAATGTACAGAGAGTTGTGGTGTCACAAAGGTGGCAGTGTCACAAGGTGAGTCCCGAGGTAAAACTGCGCCAAAACTGAGTCAAATGAAATTAGTTTGAGTTCAAACTTTTCCAGGGCGTGTTCATGGGAATTTAGCACAACTTTGATGTTTGGACTTGTTTGATTTGAGTTCTGAAAAACAGAGAACGAGATTGATCTTTGGGAGGGGGCTGAAATTCAGATTTCTGAATTTCTGAATTTTTCCCAAGTGCATTAGTTTAGGGGCTGTTTTGGGGATTTTAAAAAGTTCAAAAGGCAAAACTTTCTTACTATGTTTTGTCAGTTAATTAGTGAACTAAAACTTTATAATTTGGTTTTCTTCAAAATTGTATTCTTCTCCCAAGGGTTTCTCCCATTTACCCTTTATGCATAAATAGTTCACTTAGGGTTAACTAGGGTTTAAGAGTTTTTCTCTTTTTTTTGAACTCATGAAAGGTTTAAGTAGAATTCAACTTAATTCTTTGCTCTCATTTTCAATGTTCACCCTTTTATTGAGATTGCATGTGATCATGGGTTGGGGCTAGCTTAAGGAAGAACCCTAAGTGACACTGGGTTGTCACATCTGTCATACTGACAGATCTGAGCAAACGAAGGAAGGAGTTGAAATAGACTCCAAGCCCAGGTGTGGCTAACTCCAACGAGGACTAGGCAAGCATTTCAGGCTTGGCCGAACCTCGGGATAAATCCCTATGTCTGTGTGCTTCGCTCTGTATTGTGTGCTGTCTCTCTGCATATCTACTCTTTATATCTGCATTTCAATACTTATCTGTTGTCCAAGCTATATTTGAAGTGCAGGGCATTTTGAGACAGGATCGTCTATTCCGCTGCAACCTACTCGAAGGGTCTTTCATTCCACTGCGATCCAGCCTTCGAGTAGAGTAAGAATTTCAGTTTTATAGTGATAATTTTTATCCGCCTATTCACCCCCCTCTAGGCGACATCCAGATCCTGTTCCCGGGCAAAGGGAACTTTCAATTGGTATCAGAGCTAGGCCTTCCAGTGTGGGCTTAGCCGTCCGGAGATGACGATGTCGTCACAAGAGGTAACTGTAGAACTTCTTCTAGGCGATGGCTCTAATTATAAATCTTGGTCTGTCTCTATTTATAATGCTTTCATGCATGTTGATCTTGATTTAAGACAAATCTTTAGTAGAAGTATTTTTCCCTCCAATTTTAGTCAAAATCCTTCTGATGATGAACTAAGATGTCTGTCTCTCAATCACCATGCTTGCAACATCTTAGTTGACTCACTGTCTAGAAGTGCCTATTTTGCCATCATGAGTAGTGATAGTGATTTATTTGTTAATGCTCATGATCTATGGACTAAAATTAAGTTGAAATTTTTTAAGTCCATATGCACTGCTTCTGCACCCTCTATTGCCTGTGACACTAACTTGTACAGGGGAGAAGAACAAAAACGATGGCAACCAAACGATGAATCTACCTCACCGAAAGGTTCGTCTTCCACTAGTTATAAATGTCTTATTGCTAACAATGATAGTGGAGACGAAAGCAATGATGAGGAGGAGTATGAGGATGATAGTGAGGATGAAACTTCATCACCACAAGGTACATTTTCCTGTATTGCTTCCACTGACAATAATGACAGGGAAAATGAGACCTACGATGTGGAAGAAGAGGAGATTCGCCGTTTCTACACCCATCTCAACAAAGAAGACAAAGCGCTCTTGGTTAAGTTGTTGAGAAGGAACAAGGAACAAGGCGAGACGCTTCTCAGGCTAGAGGAGACTTTCATCAAAACCAACGACAGCCTGGAGAAGATGACCAAAGAACATGAGGAGCTAAAGTGCTCTCATGATGATTTGGTCCAACGGTATGAATCTGTTTTAATTGAGCAAAGAAATAATCATGATGTATTATCTAATGTTGCTCGACTTAAAACTGAAAATTCTATGCTTAGGAGTCAAGTAGAAATGATAAATTTAGAAAAACTTGCTCTAAGTGAAAAGTATGATATGTTGTCGTATTCTCATAGTAAACTAGTTGATGACCATATCATGCTTGATGTTGCTCATGAGGTTGTAATTACAAACTTAAATTCATGTGAACCTCATTCTTGCACAAATGCACATTTGGATAATATATCACCATGTGCTAACCCCTGTCGCTCAAAAGGAAGTGAATGTTTGAATGAGCAACAAGTTGTAGGGTCAAAAAGGAAATTGCTTGGGAACAAGAAACAAAGACAATTAAGGAGAAGACGCCTTGCTCGACTTCCTCAAGATATCTATGAACACATGGTGAAGAAGCTTGAGGAAGGAGAAACCGCAGCAAGGGTCAAACTCCTTGAGAAAGATATTCCTAAAGCAATAAGTGAAGCAATCAACATGAGACAAGAAAAAGTTAATGATTCAATTAGTCATGTTGTTTGCACTGACCATTTCTCTATGTCGTCCAAGAACAAAAAGAGAAAAGGGAAAAGGAGGTGCTTTAAGTGCAATAAGTCAGGACACCTCACTGCGTCGTGTCCATACAACGACAAGGATGAAGGGATAAGGAGATGCTTCGGATGCAATAACAAGAACCATACGATCACTTCTTGTCCGCTGATGATAAATCAAGCACGTGCGCTCTCCGGGATGACCACCACTAAGATAGAAGACAAACAGCAAGCGTCATGTCAGGTTAAGCGACGCTTCTGCTACAAGTGTGGTGAGCAGGGGCATCTATCCAAGGTTTGTAAAAAGGGTAAGGTTCCTATGCAAGTAAATCTATCTCAATCTTATTCGCTTAGGAGACCCAAATCATACACTTGTGCTAGATCAAAAATGAGATCACCTAGAACTAGCACAAAGACTATTTGGGTACCAAAGGCACTTTTAATTGAACATCATGGACCCATCCCGAGATGGGTACCAAACTGTGCCAACTAGACCATGCAGGTGCCACGAGATGGACTGGAGACCATGGAGAGCTTAAGATGGTTAATTCAAACTATATGCTTAAGCTGCTAATTTTTATTGTCTATTCATTAACCCAAGGTTGAATGATTGTGCAATTCTAATCCCATGTTCGTCTCAAGTTAAATAGTTGTAGAGGTCTTGAATCATTATTGGTGAATCAAGCAAAGGACCTTGATGAGAATATGCAACGTGCTCTCCAAAGGACGGTACTCGTGTATTTTAAGTACATTATTGCAAATCAGTATTGCTCTAAAGTTTGATTGTTGTATCTATCCTCGGAGTAGTTATGATTTTGAGATTGCTTGTGTTGAATACTTTTTAATCATTGATTCATAATTTCAAAGATCACATTGATGCTTGCTTAATCATGATTGTGTGTTATATCTCTTGAATCATTATTGGCAGCTTGTCATTAGTTATATCTACCATGACTAACTCTCTTGGTGTATGTAAACCTGTATATTATTGTAAGTCATGCTATGTGGTTTGTAATGATCAACCTATGTGCAAGCATGATAGCTTTGTTTAGTCCATGTTCACATGATTACCTTGTTTTGGTACTGTGTATATACAAAATCCATGTTATGACACTAATGCACCCTCTTGAGTTATGAGGTGCATGAGCAAAAGGAGCACTCAATTGGTGACAACAGGTGCTCACAGCCAAAAGAATGGATCTCATGGTATTCAGGTAAAAGGGAAAGGTATGGAGAATAGAACTATGCAATTTCATTGAAAATCTTGAAGTTTCATTAATTGTGATTACAGCTATGTTCTTACCTTTGAATTGGTAGTATCTTGGCTTAGGTGCTCTATACTTTAAAATGTTGTTTCTCTTGGTGTACCTAAGAAAATTCTTCTTAATCTTGGTGTGTGCTTAGACATTGAGCTTTATATGCATGATCTTGTCGCTCTCAAGAATGATGTGCTTAGACATTGAGCTTTATATGCATGATCTTGTTGTTTTCAATTGGTATATGTGGTGCAATGATCATCATGTGTGAAGCATGCCTAGGTTGCTTGTAAAACGTTATATATCTTGAGGCATGCATTGTTTCCACTAGTCATTGTTGTATTAAGTCAACTATTCAATTGGTATCTCTTTGTGATGAAATTGATAGAGTATGCCTTGACCAAGATATGTTGTGATCCCCTCTAGTTCTGAGGAAGCTAGAATGTGCAAAGTGCAAGTCATTCAAATACTTGATGCACAACTTTAGGGGGAGCACACATAACTTGTGTCTTTTGAGACTAATTGTTTCTTGAGTGATCTTGTATAGTCTCAAGGTTGAAAAGAGAAGATGAGCAAGAAATGGAGCAATCAGGACTTGGGTACCTCCGTAAGTCAAGTATTTGGTATCTTAAGTTGTGAGTAATTGCATATTTTTAGATTGCTCATGCTCGATAATATTTGGTGATACTAGATGCTTATCTTTAAATATCATGGAGCTATGATAATAAATGTTTTTTCAATTGGTAGCCGTGGTAGTTTGCTTCAATTGATATCTTTTGGTAATCACTAGAATAGAAGCTTCATCTTGTGCCACAATACTATAACTTGCTCTAATCTTGGTGTCTTAGCAACAAGAAAAGGTTAGGATAAAGGATCAGGCACAAGTGTGGATAAGCTCCCGAGAAATTAAACTTTCAAGATGGAAAGTACACCACAACAGGGTAAAGGTACTAGAGGAAGTGTTGACATGTTGCGTATTTGTACCTCAATTTTCCTCCAATGCTTGGGTTGCATATGTCTACTATGTAAGAGGGAGCAATGTTTGGGTGTTGTATTTTACCTGTTTAATACCCTGTTGTCCCTTGACATCATCCTATGCTCTTGCTTGAATGTGGTTTTTGGTGTTTGATGTCAAAGGGGGAGAATTTTGTGCATTAAAGCTTAGGTTTCCTTGAGTTCCTTGGATCTTAAGGAAGGATGTGTTAGTTTGTATTATTGATAATTCTTATCATATGCTTCTTGTTGTATTATATGTGTTGTATTATATGGTGATGATGCAAAACTAGTGCTTCCGCTGCTATGAATTAATTGGCATCTATATATTTATCCTGTAATGGATATTCATGTGGGTAATGGTGCATGTGGTTAATGGTGCTTTAAAATTGCTTTAAATTGAATTGCTTTAAATTGGTATCTTAACAGTGAATAGTGGTAGGTTGATATTCCTGTGATATATCCACTCAATTGATTGGTGTTTAACTCTGATTCTGTGCATTTATGTGTCATACGCATCACGGTTTTATTAGTGACACAATGCATCCCACATGTGCTAAGGTATAGTAATGCTTCGAATTAGCCTAATGTCGGCGTTTCGAGATCGAGGGGTCCCTAAGCCGACGAGTGAGTGTGTCGCGTGCCCCAGCCCGGATGGGTCGAGCGCGTGGGCGAGCGCGAAGGGGGAAAGCGAGGTGGCCGGAGCCGAGTCGTGAGGGAGGTGGAGATCCCGCGGCCTTCGTGTTCGTCCCGCGCCCAGGTCGGGTGCGCTTGCAGTAGGGGGTTACAAGCGTCCACGCGGGTGAGGGAAGCGAGCGGCCCCAAGAGAGCGCCTGCCCCTGCCCTCGTTCCCGCGGGGCCAACCTTCTCTAAGAAGGCCCTGGTCCTTCCTTTTATAGGCGTAAGGAGAGGATCCAGGTGTACAATGGGGGTGCAGCAGAGTGCTACGTGTCTAGCGGGGGAGAGCTAGCGCCCTAGGTACATGCCAATGTGGCAGCCGGAGAGAACTTGGCACCCAGCTGGTGTGGTGTCGTGGCTGTCGGAGGAGTAACGGAGCCTGGTGGAGGGACAGCTGTCGGAACAGTTGGGCTCTTGCTGATGTCCCCCTGCTTCCGTAAGGGAGCTGAGAGCCGCCGTCGTCATGGGTCTAGCGGGGCGCCATCATTGCCTATCTGGCGGAGCTAGCCAGATGGGACGTCGGTCTTGTTCTCTGCGGCCCAAGTTGGCTTAGGGTGATGATGGCGCTTTCTGTTGACGTGGCGGACTTGTGCCCTAGGTCGGGCAACGTGGAGGCTCCTCCGAGGCCGAGGTCGAGTCTGTCTTTCATGGCCGAGGCCGAGCCCGAGCTCCTGGGTCGGGCGAGGCGGAGGTCGTTCGGCAGAGGCCAGGGCGGAGTCCGACCCCAGGGGTCGGGTGAAGCGGAGTTCGCCGTCTTCCGGGGCCTTAGCAGTCCGAGCCCTGGGTCGGGCGGAGCGGAGTTCGCTGTCTTCCGGGGCCTTAGCCCGAGTCCGAGCCCTGGGTCGGGCGGAGCGGAGTTCACCGTCTTCCGGGGCCTTAGCCCGAGTCCGAGCCCTGGGTCGGGCGGAGCGGAGTTCGCCGTCTTCCGGGGCCTTAGCCCGAGTCCGAGCCCTGGGTCGGGCGGAGCGGAGTTCGCCATCTTTCGGGGCCTTAGCCCGAGTCCGAGCCCTGGGTCGGGCGGAGCGGAGTTCGCCGTCTTCCGAGGCCTTAGCCCGAGTCCGAGCCCTGGGTCGGGCGGAGCTTCCTATGGCGCCTTTGGCAAGGCCTGGCTGCCTATCAGTCTCACTCTGTCAAGTGGCACCGCAGTCGGGACGGCGCAGGCGGCGCTGTCCTTTTGTCAGACCGGTCAGTGGAGCGGCGAAGTGACGGCGGTCACTTCGGCTCTGCCAGGGGGCGCGCGTCAGGATAAAGGTGCCAGGCTACCTTTGCGTTAAATGCCCCTGTGACTTGGTCGGTCGGCGCGGCGATTTAGTCAGGGTTGCTTCTTAACGAAGGCAATGCCTCGGGCGAGCCGGAGATGCGTCTGCCGTAAAAAAGGGGGCCTCGGGCGAGATGGAAACACCTCAGGGTCGGCTGCCCTTGCCCGAGGCTAGGCTCGGGCAAGGCGTGATCGAGTCGCTCGTATGGACTGATCCCTGACTTAATCGCACCCATCAGGCCTCTGCAGCTTTATGCTGATGGGGGTTACCAGCTGAGAATTAGGCGTCTTGAGGGTACCCCTAATTATGGTCCCCGACAGTAGCCCCCGAGCCTCGAAGGGAGTGTTAGCACTCGCTTGGAGGCTTTCGTCGCACTTTTTTGCAAGGGGACCAGCCTTTCTCGGTTGCATTTTGTTCCGGTGGGTGCGCGCGAGCGCACCCGCTGGGTGTAGCCCCCGAGGCCTCGGAGGAGTGGTTTCACTCCTTCGAGGTCTTAATGCCTTGCATAATGCTTCGGCTGGTCTGGTGGTTCCCTCATGCGAACTGGCCGTAGCCCGGGTGCACTGTCGGGGCCCAAGTTCTCGGGCTGGTATGTTGACGCTGTCAACGGTTTGGCCGGAGCCGGGTTTGCGAGAGCAGCCCCCGAGCCTCCGCACAGGGCGAGAGGGCGATCAGGGACAGACTCGGCTTTTTTACATACGCCCCTACGTCGCCTTTCCACAAGGAGGAGGGGGGGAGAGCGCCATGTTACCCTCGATGGGCACCGAACATGGTGTCTCCGGTGAGCTGCAAGCGGGTAATCCGAGTGGACGTCCGTGCCCCGTTCGTTGGGGGTCGGCTAGGGGCCCGGAGGCACGCCCAAAAGTACCTGCGGGTGATCTACCGGACCCGGTCCCCTGGCGATGGGGTCCGAGGGCTCGATGCCTCCCTCCGATGGGATTCCGTTACAGGATCGTTCCCGCTGGTCTCGGAAATGTCCTAGGGTACCTCGGGAGCGCAGCCCGAGCCTCGGTTATGCATCGAACGTACCCCTGGTCATCCCTCGCTCGGTGTCTGAGGCGACTGTGAACCCTTCGGGGGGCCAGCCTTCGAACCCCTGATCAGTAATGGGCGCGGAGCCCGAGTAGCCTGAGGCGGCCGTGGAACCTTTCGGGAGGCCGACCTTCGAACCTCTGACTAGTAGTAGGTGTCGGGCCCACGCGATCTGAGGCGGTTGTTGAACCCTTCGGGGGGCCAGCCTTCGAACCCCTGATCAGTAAGGAGGCTCGGAGCCTAGTTCCTTCACGGGGAAGGATCCCTTTAGGGGTATCCCCTTTCCCGGTGCCTGTTGCAAGAGATAGAGAAAGAGGAAAAAGGAAAAAGGATACGAAATTGAACAACGCGGCGTACCTTTTTTTTTGGCGCGGTTGTTTTGGCGAAGGCGAAGCGTCGCCAGCTGCTCCTGCCAGAAGCGCCGCCTGTCCAGCCGCGGAGTTAATGCGCGGGGCGAGTAGTTGGCGAGGCTGCCGTTGCGCGTGCGCGAGCCGTTCGAGGAACGGGTCACGGGCGCGTCGTCTTCACGCCGTGAGAGGGGGTTCTCTCGCTGCCTCCGGATGGGACGTGAGCTTGGCTGATGGCGTGACCGCTGCTCCCGCGTGCCTGCCACCGTCATTACTGCCGGCCCACTTTTGACCGCGTTTGACCGCTGCGTCAGGCTGGCGCTGCTGGGTCGCGCGCTGGGTCGCCTCGGGTCACGGTATCGGTTCCGCAATCGAGGAGGTGCGGTGGTGGCGCAAGTGGTACAGTTGCTTGCATGCAGCATCCGGTGCGCCGGTCGCACGACGCGTGGGCTTGGGCCTCCGTGCTGGCATGTTAGGAGTCGGAGAGGCGCGTCCACTTGGCGCGGTTGCATGCCGCCTGCATGGCTGCCTGCCCCTTTTGCCCGTTGGCCTGGGCAAAAGTGGAGGGTCACTTGTAACCGCTGGGTGGTTGCGTGCGCCGTGCGTGGCGGTTTGGCTTCTTCTGCTCGGAGCCGGTCTGCATGACATGCGGGACCCAGCCCCCGCGCCGTAGGGGAGGGCTTTGGAGGCGTGTTGGAGAAGACTCAGCCCGTGACGGTTGGGGGCGCAAGCAGGGAGAGTCGCCTTTAAAAGGAGGGCGACCCCTTCCGTAAGGCGACCACGTCTTCTTTCTCCCTTATGCACCGTGTCTATCCACCTTCCGAGCCCCCGGATGGGGGAAACCGCCGTCTTTTCGCCTCATCGTTGGAGGAACGCAACTCCGTGGGAGTTGGTACCTTTCAGCCATCGTTCGGCTTCAAGGATTTTTATCACGCAGCCCGGCTGCTTCCCTCCGCTGGTGGTCACCCAAGGTGGTGACCTCCAGCTCCTAGATGGGGAGAGGCGAACCGGGCTGTGGTCTCGGCCCCACCCTCAGTGTTAAGGGTGTTCGTCATCCTCGCCGGGGCGGGGAGTGAGGCGAGCCGGGGCTCTGCCTCCTGCGCAGGTCGGCGGACCACCTCTTCTTCTAGCTTCTGGTGGTGGCAATCGCCCCTTAGCCCTACGGCGGAGACGTCCTCCAGCCATGTCGGGGAAGGCGAACTGTTGCTGCCCAGCTAGGATGCAACATTCCGTCCCCTTCCTCGCACTCGCGGCGGGGACGGCTGCGAGGATCTGCCGGGATGCTTGAGGCGACCTGCGTTTTGCTGGTGATTTGCCCAGGGCTTGTCGCTCCACGGGCTTCCCCGGCGTGGAGGTTGTCCATATCCGTGGAAACGGAACCGGAGTTCCGTTTGTAATGGCACTTCGAATGCCAGGGGTTTTTTTTGTTCATTTCAGCTTTCGGGGCCTGAACATATATGTAATTACGGCACGGAGCCGTGTTTTTCCCCATTTTTTGAGCGCCAAGACTCGTCTGCTGACTATCTGAACCGCTTCACCAAGTATGAGTCACCCCGTGTCAAGGTGACGAGTGAGGTATCCGTATCCCGGAGGCGTAGGAGTCCCTCGGCTCGGTCGGCCTTGCTGTCCGAGGTTCCTCTAGCTTAGTTAAAGAGACCCCTCGGCCGCTCCTCGTCGAGCCGAGGCCAGGGGTAGCGATATCAGCATGAACAGAGGCGGAGTTGGCTCGGAAATGAAACCTGGTTGGCCAGAGCCTAGCCGGGTTGTCCGTTGGCAGGATCGACGTCGGAGTTGATCAGCCGAGGCTTCGGACCGGGCCGGCGCCCTTGGAAGATGGTTGGCCGAGGCCCCGGAGGTGGCCGGCTGAGCCGCCTGCTCGGGCCGGATTCCCGGAGAAGTCCCTGGCAGCGATAGCCCGGGCGTGGTGATGACGTCGTCCTTCGGAGCGGAGAGCCTCGGACCCCGTCGCCGTCCGAGGCTAGGTCGGGCCTCGCCGAAGGTGCCGTCGATGCCGAGGGTGTTGCTGCCCCCTTCCAGCGTCAAGACCCGAGCCTGCAGGATTAGATTGTCTTGTAGCGTGTGCCTTGTGCGGCCGTCGAGGCCAGAACACACACCCTCGCTGCGGTTTAAAGCTGCGTCTCTTTTCCTCTTGTTTCGAGTATCTGGACTTTTTGTCGGTAACAGGGATGTTAGTGCGAGCGAGAGTTGCTTCTCGCGGAAGGTGATGAGTGAGGTATCCGTATCCCGGAGGCGTGGGAGTCCCTCGGCTCGGTCAGCCTTGCCGCTTACGCGTACTTTCACCCGTCCGTGAGGCCCTGTCGCCGACTCGGTCGAGAGGGCTCGAAGGATCGCTTCGGCAGAAGGGCTTCCGAACGTAAAGAATTGTTCGATCCGCGGAGCCACTTTATCCGAACGCGAGTTACTTATCGCAGAAGGTGATGAGTGAGGTATCCGTATCCCGGAGGCGTAGGAGTCCCTCGGCTCGGTCAGCCTTGACTGCTTACGTGTACTCCGTCGTTTCCAGGACCCACTTTTCGAAGTAGTCAAAAAGCACGAAAGATATTCTGGTAAAAGAGATTTTTTTTTCGAGGAAAATTTTGACGCAGAGGGGGTTTCCCCCCTTTTAGCCCCCGAGGGAGGGTCGGGCTTTGCCGAGGCGAGGCCGACCCTTCCTTGTTGACTAAACTTTGCGTGGGTGCGAGGTATATGAACAACTTGGAAACATCTTAAGGGTAGAAGCAACGTAGCTGTTGGATGTTCCAAGCGTTGTCGTAGACCTCGCCTTGACTGTTGGCCAGCTTGTACGTTCCGGGCTTCAGAACTTTGGCGATGACGAATGGCCCCTCCCAGGGGGGCGTGAGCTTGTGCCTCCCTCGGGCGTCTTGCCGCAGCCGAAGCACCAGGTCGCCCACCTGGAGGTCTCGGGGTCGGACCCCTCGGGCGTGGTAGCGTCGCAGGGACTGCTGATACCGCGCCGAGTGTAGTAAGGCCCTGTCCCGAGCCTCTTCCAGCTGGTCCAGCGAGTCTTCTTGGCTAGCTTGGTTGCTTTGATCGTCGTAGGCCCTCGTCCTTGGGGAGCCGTATTCCAGGTCAGTGGGCAAGACGGCCTCGGCCCCGTAGACCAGGAAGAACGGCGTGAAACCCGTGGCTCGGCTCGGCGTCGTCCTCAGGCTCCAGACCACCGAGGGGAGTTCCTTCATCCATCGCTTGCCGAACTTGTTGAGGTCATTGTAAATCCGAGGCTTGAGCCCTTGTAGAATCATGCCGTTGGCACGCTCTACTTGCCCATTCAACATGGGATGAGCTACGGCAGCCCAGTCCACCCGGATGTGGTGATCCTCGCAAAAATCCAAGAATTTTCTGCCGGTGAACTGGGTGCCGTTGTCGGTGATGATGGAGTTTGGGACCCCGAAGCGATGGATGATGTTGGTGAAGAACGCCACCGCCTGCTCGGACCTGATGCTGTTCAGGGGTCGGACCTCGATCCACTTGGAGAATTTGTCGACGGCGACCAGCAGGTGCGTGTAGCCCCCGGGCGCCTTCTGCAGAGGGCCGACGAGGTCCAGACCCCACACAGCGAAGGGCCAGGTGATGGGTATCGTCTGTAGAGCCTGAGCGGGCAGGTGGGTCTGCTTCGCATAGAATTGACACCCTTCGCAGGTGCGGACAATTCTAGTGGCGTCAGCCACAGCCGTCGGCCAGTAGAAGCCTTGCCGGAAAGCGTTCCCGACGAGGGCTCGAGGCGCTGCATGATGGCCGCAAGCCCCCGAGTGTATCTCTTGCAGGAGTTCCTGACCTTCGGCGATGGAGATGCATCGCTGGAGGATGCCCGAGGGGCTGCGGTGGTAGAGCTCCTTCTCATCGCCCAGCAAGACGAACGACTTGGCGCGTCGCGCTACCCGCCGTGCCTCGGCCTGGTCGAGGGATAGCTCTCCTTGGCGGAGATATTGCAGGTACGGGGCCTGCCAATCTTGATCAGGCGTGACCCCGCTCCGCTCCTCCTCGATGCGCAGCGCCTCGCCCTCGGGAGCCGAGGGTTCCTCGGGCTGAACCGAGGACGGCTCGGGCTGGGCCGAGGTTACCTCGGACGGGGCCGAGGGCGCCTCGGGCTCGGGCGTGTCGCTGATCTTGACGGAGGGTTGGTGCAGATCCCGGGAGAAGACGTCCGGGGGAACCGTCGTTCGCCCCGAGGCTATCTTTGCCAGCTCGTCCGCAGTCTCGTTGTAGCACCGGGCGATGTGGTTAAGCTCGAGCCCGTAGAACTTGTCTTCCAAGCGTCGAACCTCATCACAGTAGGCCTCCATCTTCGGGTCGCGGCAGTGGGAGTTCTTCATGACCTGGTCGATGACGAGCTGCGAGTCGCCGTGAGCGTCGAGGCGTCGGACCCCTAGCTCGATGGCGATTCGCAATCCGTTGATCAGAGCTTCGTACTCAGCCACATTGTTGGACGCCGGGAAATGGAGGCGCAGCACGTAGCGCAGGTGTTTCCCGAGGGGCGAGACGAAGAGCAGGCCCGCGTCGGCTCCCGTCTTCATCAGCGACCCGTCGAAAAACATGGTCCAGAGCTCCGGTTGGATCGGAGCCGTCGGCAACTGTGTGTCGACCCATTCGGCTACGAAGTCCGCCAGTACCTGGGACTTGATGGCCTTTCGAGGGGCGAACGAGATTGTCTCGCCCATGATTTCCACCGCCCACTTTGCGATCCGTCCCGAGGCCTCTCGGCACTGGATGATCTCCCCCAGGGGGAAGGATGACACCACAGTTACCGGATGAGACTCGAAGTAATGTCGCAACTTTCGCCTCGTCAGGATCACTGCATACAGCAGCTTCTGAACTTGTGGGTAGCGGATCTTGGTTTCGGACAGCACCTCGCTGACGAAGTAAACTGGCCTCTGAATGGGCAATGCATGCCCCTCTTCTTGCCTTTCGACCACGATCGCGGCGCTAACCACCTGAGTGGTAGCGGCGACGTAGACCAAGAGGGCTTCTCCATCAGCTGGGGGTACCAAGACGGGCGCCTGGGTGAGGAGCGCCTTCAGGTTCCCGAGAGCTTCCTCGGCCTCGGGGGTCCAAGTGAAGCACTCGGCCTTCCTTAAGAGACGGTACAGAGGCAGGCCTCTTTCGCCGAGGCGCGAGATGAAACGGCTCAAGGCCGCGAGACATCCCATGACCCTCTGTACGCCTTTTAAGTCCTTGATGGGCCCCATGCTGGTGATGGCTGCGATCTTCTCCGGGTTGGCTTCGATGCCCCGCTCGGAGACGATGAATCCCAGGAGCATGCCTCGGGGCACCCCGAGGACACACTTCTCGGGATTGAGCTTGACGTCCTTTGCCTTGAGACACCGGAATGTCACTTCAAGGTCGGAGAGAAGGTCGGAGGCTTTCCTTGTCTTGACTACGATGTCATCGACGTAGGCCTCGACCGTGCGACCGATGTGTTCGCCGAACACATGGTTCATGCACCGCTGGTACGTTGCACCCGCGTTCCTCAAACCGAACGGCATGGTGACATAGCAGTACATGCCGAAGGGCGTGATGAAAGAAGTCGCGAGCTGGTCAGACTCTTTCATCTTGATTTGATGATACCCTGAGTAGGCATCGAGGAAAGACAGGGTTTCGCACCCAGCAGTGGAATCCACGATTTGATCGATGCGAGGTAGAGGGTAGGGAACCTTCGGACATGCTTTGTTGAGACCAGTGTAGTCTACACACATCCGCCATTTCCCCCCTTTCTTCCTCACAAGCACAGGGTTGGCAAGCCATTCGGGATGGAATACCTCTTTGATGAACCCTGCTGCCATCAGCTTGTGGATCTCCTCGCCTATCACCCTGCGCCTTTCCTCGTCGAATCGGCGCAGAGGCTGCCTGACCGGTCGGGCTCCGGCCCGAATATCCAGCGAGTGCTCGGCGACATCCCTCGGTATGCCGGGCATGTCCGAGGGACTCCACGCAAAGATGTCGGCGTTTGCGCGGAGAAAGTCGACGAGCACTGCTTCCTATTTGGGGTCGAGCCCGGAATGTGGCAGAACCACCCGAATTATTCCAGCTTAAGTGCCTAAGTCATGCCTCAAGGGCCGTGACACACTTAAATTGGAATAACCCGTCAGTCCTTCAGATCTAGTCTGATAGAGCCACTTAACCAGGATCAAATTCCACAATCTCACTCGAAGGTGAGTCACAGAAGAAATACAATAAAACAGGGAACCTCAAATTAAGTACTGAATTATTACATAAATTGGAGTTCTGGAGTAGCAAATAAAGTTCATAACGTAAAGTGCAGCGGATAATCGATGTCGTCGGTAATGAGGAAATGGGCAAGGCCTAGCCCACTACTCCTCAGGCTCCTCTCCTGCCGGAGCAACATCCCACTCGACCGTCCAACCCGGTGGCAGGGTGGTAGGCCAAGTCACACCATCAACCAACTCCTGCATGGTACCTGCAAAAATGGTGCCACAAGCAAGGCTGAGTATACTAATACTCAGCTAGACTTACCCGGTGTGAGGAGTCTACTCCTCTACCTCTAGACTATGCAGCTGTTTGGCTGAGGGGTTTGGTTTGCCAAAAGCACTAGCTGTTACTAAAATCAATTTTTAGCTTTTCCAAATTTTACCATCATTAACTTAGCTAGATTTGCTCCTTCTAAGCATACATGGTAACAATCAATTAGTTCAATCAACAAGTTATCTCATGTAACCATATTTCACTTCTTACTCGATGCAGTACAAGGAATCAAGCAGTCTCATTAGCTGCGAGAAGCAGACGATTCGAATCGAGTTTTAACCTTGCAAGGTAAACCTAAACACACGGCATGTCAGGGCACTCCGACCCTACACATGACAACCGTCCCCATCGATTCCCCGTTCGCGTCTAGGCCTCACCGCCTTGGCATACAATGCTCCACTGACCCCGGCTGCCGCCGTGCAGTGACCGCACTTGTACCCACCATAGCTAGCATGGGAGAACCAGTCTCAGGTCGCATGAGGGATAAAGTCCGCGCCCGGCTTCACTCAGGTACTAGGTTTACCGGTTACCATTTTTCCCGGCATGTGCTTAGTACGTTCAAAAGCTTGACTCAGGTATCCACACATTAATCCTTAATTCATTTTCCCGTCTCATGGACAAGTCATCCTCCCTGGATCCAAGTCCATAGACCAACATCTACCCTGTTATCAAGATGAATACAATCAATTCCTGACCTCGCGCGAGTGCTAGAAAAATCACTCGTCTTCTACCGAGATCCTGATTAGCAAGCAGCTACTCGACCTAGCATACTAGTATTCATCTCAAAAAGGAGTCCTAAGTTCATGCATCTAGAGGTTTCAAGCAACTCCTACACTTAAGTGCACATTGCAATCCTACAAGCATTAAGTGTAGTAAAATAGCATAAATAATAGGTTATGCATAAAACCGGGGCTTGCCTTCAATTGCTGGGGCTGCGGGGAGATCCTCAATAGCAGCCTCTGAAGCCTGCTCCTGGTCCTCCTCTTGGACAGGTCCTTGCTCGGGGATGAGCACGTACTCTCCGTCGGCAAGATTACAATCTAATGAATGCAATGCGTAAGATATATGCATGATATGATATGTGCTTTTAGAAATCACAACTTAAAAGGTGTGTTGTCTTTCTTGAGTTAAACAAGGTTAACTTTACTTATGCAAGACCCTTGGGTGGTGTATTTGGTAAACTGGTTCAAATTTAGCTAAGGTAAAAGGTAGGTTTACTTTTGGGGTTCCTCTGAATTCTTTTTAAGTCTTTAGGGACAAATGATAAGTACTCAAGTTAGACTTATTGAGGTGGGGTTTATTTCTTCTTTCCTTTTTCTTTATTCTCTTTAATGTTTTGAAGTAGGTTTGAACTACAAGTTGCTTTTATAAAATTCTAAAAATTCTGTAAAAATTACAGTGGCTTGCTACTGATGTGTGTTTCTCTTTCTTAAAATTTGGGGATCAGAAAGTGAATAGTTTTCTCTGCACAAAATTACTAAACTCTAAGGTAGAAAGGGTGCTTTGAACTACAACTATGATCTAACAGTGGGTAATTCTTCAGAACTTATTTTTGCTGGCTTTTAGGGGTTGTAACATGACTTGATACAAATTTCTAGCCATTAATACCTTTTAGTTATTTTACCATGGTTTTCTCAAGTTTCTAGCCAAATGGGTGCTTTCTACTACCACTATATTTGAAAAATATCAAACAACAGAGTTCTCATTTTTCTTAGTTATGGTTTTGTGCAAGAGCAATCATTCTGAAGTTTGGCATCTTTTTGCTTAAGGGAAGGGGTGGTATGCATTATTTGAATTAAATGGCTTTTCTCTTAAGTCATTAGCAATTGGTATGAGTTTGCTTCTTTTTCATGGGTTTGCATTTTTCTCTGGTAGTTTACCTCATCAAGGACTTAGCTAATTTTTGGTTGCCCATTATCACATTATTTGAGGTTGTTCAAGAATTATTGGAAAAATGCCTTATTTTCACCATGTATTTATTTTCCTTACTTAAAAAGTTGGGCTGAGGTGCTCTGTATTTTTGTAGTGGGGCTCTGGTGGTTATAAGTTCACTGGATTTTTGTTAAGCATTTTGGTTATAGTTTTGCCTCTTTAATAATTGATTTTCAGTCTTATTTAGGCTAACCAAATCATTTTAATTTAAAATTGATCCACATTAATGGTCTCTGTATTTTTTTCCTAAGTCCTCTGTTACATAAGTAAACTAGGAAAAATAATATTAATCACTGTTCATTAATTTCTAATATCTTTCTGATTTTCTCTAAGTTTTGGACAACACATCATTAAATGAGGAACTACATCATAATTTCTAATGCTGGGGTTCCTACTATTTTTAAACAGTGTCTAAAAGAGATTTGAATACCCACAAATTTTCTTAAGTCTAGCACAGAAGAAAAACTAATTTTCCTTGATTAAATAAGGTTTAGTGGGTTTCTGTTTTTAATTTTAAACTCTAAAATTTTGAACATAAAGCATAGGGTTTACTATTTTTAAATGATAGATTATAATATACAGAGGCTAGCAAAATTGGTTTGACATTTTTTGATTAAGAATTCATCAAGTTATGAATTTTACAAGTTCTCTGGTTATTTAAAAAGAATAACAGAATTGATTAAATGAAAATCCACTTTGCACTGGGGTCCCTGGCGGTTTTCTAAGTTTTTCCTCGCGAATCAGTCCTCAGGCTACTATTCACCAGAGTCTCTGACATTACAGAAAACCCCTCGGGTTCTACAAAAACCTAACCCTAGGTCCTTCTTCTACCTCAAACAGTAGCCGCGGCGGGGAAAAGGGCGGAGGGGCTTACCGGCGGCGAGACTGTTCCGGTGAAGTGGTCGAGGATGAAGGGGAGGTCTCGAGGATCACAACGGTGTGCGGAACGCCGTCGGAGATGGCCGGAGTCGGTCGGTCCACGCGCGCAGGCGGGGATGCTCGTCGGCGGCGAGGAGACCGGCCTGGTCACGGCGAGATAGCTCAATCAAATGGGTCAGGGAGGTCCACGGGATGCCAAAGAAGTCATGAGCGAGAGGAATTGGGCGGAGACTCACTGGATAGCTCGGTCCACGCGCGACGGCGGAAGACCGAAGTCTGGTGAAGTCGATCTCGGGCCTCCGGTGAAGTCCGGCCGGGTCCGAGGGCTTGGCAAGCTTCACGAGCTGCTGGTGGAGCTGGCCGAAGCACTGGCTTGACTTGAGGACGGCTGGGGGAGCTGGCCACGGTGGCCGAAGCTCGGGCGGCAATGGCGGGCGGAAATTAAGCTCGCCGGAGCTAAGGAAAAGTGGTTGGTCGGTGAGGGTGAGTGCGGGGCGAAGTGAGGCGCGCCTGGGGAGGCTTTATAGGCGCGGGCGGGCACGGCCGAGGGCGTGAGCGCGCGGCGGTCTTGACCGGACGCCGGGGAGCGCGCGCGCGCGGGTTGGGCGAGCTCTGGCGTGCCGACCAGGGTCGAACACGTGTGAGCGCGCGTTCTGCCCAAGTTCTGGCGCGTGTAGTCGCTCATCCGAGCCTGCTCTCGCCCTGGTCAATGCATAAAACCTCTTCCCCTCCCTACAAGCTACCATTCTTGTGTGGGGGTCATAGGATTTTGCCTACTGGTTGCAGAGATATGGAGCCAGGAAATCTGGTCTGTCTCCCTGCGCAAATCCGAGGCAAATCCAAGGTTTAGTCGTGTCTAGGGCTCGCGTCCCAATGCCATCTTCTGGAACACGACAGGGGGGTTAGTTAGACACATTTTTGTCAATGGGGCCATTAGGATTCGAGTTAGGGATCAAGGTGAACATCCCTGATCTTTGGCTCAAGGTCTGAATTTTAGAAATCTGAATTTCAGAATTCTCATTAAGTCCACACATGGAAAGCTTGATTTAGGGTTTTATTTGAGTTATTTTGGCTAAGCTTTCTCAATCTTTCTTGTTGCCCATTAAATATACTTCAATTTTTATAATTGGCTCAACTCAAAATTCTAAACTTTTCACTCCCTTTTCCTTACTTTTTGAATTTTGCTCATGGGGCTCATTTAGGATTTTTAAACTAGGGTTGCATAATCTGATCTTTTAAGGGACTCAATTGCTTTGATCATGACACTTTTAAGTATATACTTGGTGACTTCATTATTACTTAAGTTATTTTGATGCTCATGCTTACTTTGGTTCACATAAAATAATGGTTCTAGGTTTGGCATTTGAGAGAAAAACCCTGAGTGACACTGGGGTGTCACAGCCTTCCCCCTTAAAGGAATCTCGTCCCGAGATTCGGGCCAGAGTCCTCCCGGGGTAAAGCGAAGGGTGAGACTGATAGGAAAAAGGGTGATTATTGTTATTATTAGGATAAACTGCTCTTCGAATGTCATTCTCTTTGCAACTTCAGAAGGAAGTCCTTTTAAGTTTTACTTTATAGTTACTTCATTCTGAATTAAGATCATATTTTTGGAAATTAGATTCGAAAGGCAGGAGGAGGGGTTGGGGGTGATTACGTACCAGCTTCCTTAGGTAGGCAATCGGGAAAGTTGGATCTCAGGAATTCCTCGGTTTCCCAAGTAGCTTCCTTCTCTGAGTGATTACTCCACTGGACCTTGAACATCTTGATCGATTTAGCCCGAGTTGATCTTTCCTTGCAATCCAGAATCTTGGAGGGGTACTCTTGGTACGAGAGATCTGGCTCTATCTCCAATTCTGGCTCTGCTAAGATTTCAGTCGGCAATCGAACACACTTCTTCAGTTGAGATACATGAAAAACATTGTGAATGGCAGACATCTTTGAAGGTAACTTCAGCTTGTATGCCACGGGTCCACATGCTTCTATGATCTCATAAGGTCCAATGTAACGAGGGGCTAGCTTGCCTTTGATCCCAAACCTCTGCATTCCCTTGGTGGGTGATACCTTGAGGTATACAAAACTTCCCACCTCGAACTGGAGAGGTTTCCTTCTTCTATCATGATAGCTCTTCTGCCTGGCCTGAGCAGCTTCTAGATTTCTCCTGATTAGCTTGACCTTCCTTTCGGCTTCAGTCACTAAATCAGGTCCAAAAACTTCTCTTTCACCAGACTGAGACCAATTGAGTGGTGTCCTGCACCTTCTTCCATAAAGAGCTTCAAAAGGTGCCATCTTTAGGCTGGATTGATAACTATTGTTATAAGCAAACTCTGCCAAAGAGAGGTGCTTATCCCAGTTCTTGCCGCAATCGATCGCACAAGCTCTTAGCATATCTTCCAGGATTTGGTTTACCCTTTTCGTCTGACCATCAGTCTGTGGGTGGTAAGCTGAACTCCTGATTAGCTTGGTTCCCAAAGACTTTTGCAATTGTTCCCAAAATCTGGCAACAAATTGGGCTCCTCGGTCAGAAACAATGGTCCGAGGCAATCCGTGCAAACACACGATCCGGTCGATATACAATTCTGCATATTTCTGAGCCTTATCAGTGGTGTGCACAGGAAGAAAATGTGCCACTTTCGTCAATCGGTCCACAATAACCCAAATTGAATCATGACGACGAGAGGTGTTGGGCAGACCCACAATGAAATCCATGCTGATGTCGTCCCACTTCCACGAAGGTACGGGTAGTGGTTGCAAAGCTCCAGCTGACTTCAAGTGGCTTGCCTTTACCCTCTGACAGGTGTCACATTCTGATACATACTGGGCTATCTCCCTCTTCATTCTGGTCCACCAGTACAACGGCTTCAAATCATGGTACATCTTGGTGCTTCCCGGATGCATAGAGAATTTGGAGAGATGAGCTTCATCCAAAATTTTCCTCTTGAGATCCTGATCTTTAGGAATTACCAATCTGCTTTTGAACCATAACACACCCTTCTCATCCTGGCGGAAACAATTATACTTCTCAACCTTCTGATGGAGATTCTTCTTGATAATCTGCACTCCCTTGTCACTGAGCTGGGCCATGATAATCTGGTCTTGCAAAGCTGGCTCAACAGAAATGTGAGACAAAGAACCAGAAGGAATTACTTCAATTTGCATCTTGCTCAACTCATCGCACAAGGTGTTAATGCGAGAATCCATCAGAACACAGTTGCACTGCAACTTCCGACTCAAGGCATCAGCTACCACATTAGCCTTTCCTGGGTGATAATGTACCTCCAGGTCATAATCCTTGATCAGCTCTAGCCATCTTCTCTGCCTCATGTTAAGATCAGCCTGAGTAAAAATGTACTTAAGGCTCTTATGATCAGTGAAGATGTTGCAGTGGGTCCCTATTAGATAGTGCCTCCACATCTTCAATGCATGAACCACTGCTGCTAATTCAAGGTCATGAGTGGGATAATTTTGCTCATGAGGCCTGAGTGCTCTTGAAGCATAAGCAATGACTCGGTTATCTTGCATCAAGACACAACCTAGCCCGGTGCCCGAGGCATCACAATATACATCAAAAGGTTTGCTGCTGTCGGGTTGCGCCAATACCGGTGCTGTGGTCAGATGCTGTCTTAATGCATGGAAGGCATCTTCGCACTTCTGACTCCACACAAATTTGACTTCTTTCTTTAGCAACTCAGTAATAGGCTTCGCAATTCGAGAGAAGTCCGGAATAAATCTTCGGTAATAACCAGCTAATCCCAGAAAACTCCGAATCTGGCGAACAGTCGTTGGTGGCCTCCAGTTCATCATCTCTTGCACTTTATCAGGATCAACAGCTACTCCAGCCTGAGAGATAGTGTGACCCAAGAATTTGATTTCCTTTAGCCAAAAATCACACTTGGATAACTTGGCATAAAGGTGGTGCTCTCGCAGACGTTGAAGTACTACATGCAAATGCCCGGCATGTTCTTCTTCGTTCTTTGAGTACACCAGAATATCATCGATGAAAACCACCACGAACTTGTCCAATTCCGGCATAAAAACAGAATTCATCAGATACATGAAATATGCGGGTGCATTTGTCAGCCCGAATGACATCACCAAGAATTCATATAGCCCATATCTGGTTGAGAATGCCGTCTTCGGAATATCACTTGCTCGTATTTTGATCTGATGGTAGCCAGAGCGAAGGTCTATCTTGGAAAACACCTTGGCCCCGACCAACTGGTCAAAGAGAACATCAATACGAGGCAAAGGATACTTGTTCTTGATAGTTACCGCATTAAGAGGGCGGTAATCTATACACAGCCTCAAGCTTTCATCCTTCTTCTTCACAAACAGTGCTGGACATCCCCAAGGCGAAGTGCTTGGGCGAATGAAACCCTTATCCAGCAATTCTTGCAATTGCTTCTTCAACTCTGCCAACTCAGCGGGTGGCATTCGGTAGGGCCTCTTGGAAATTGGGGCCGTTCCCGGTTGCAACTCGATGGCGAATTCAATATCCCGGTCCGGTGGCATTCCTGGCAATTCATCAGGAAAGACATCTGCATACTCACAGACCACTGGGATTTTCTTCAGGGGTAACTCCGTCATAGAGAAAGCACACGACTGAGTAGAACCCTGACTAGGCAGAATCAAAGTGAAATTCCCGCAAAAAGGAGAATTAACTTCCACGGTATGATTGGCTACATCAAGCACAACTTGGTGCAAGGTCATCCAATTTGCCCCTAGAATAATATCCACATTCTCCAATCCCAACACAAGAAGAGTGGTTTTGATAATGTGGCTTCCTAGTTGAATAGGCACACTTTGGTTTAATTGATTAGTTGCAATTTTACCCCCAGGTGTGACTATCATGAATGACCCTTTTGAGTGAGAGAATGGCAGTTTGCAATTAGCACTGAACCTTTGGCTAATGAAACTATGAGATGCATCAGAATCAAACAGAATTAAAGCAGGTTGATTATAACCTGAAAAGGTACCGGTCATGATAGGAGCTCCTTCTGGCACTTCCTCAAGAGCAGTGAAGTTGAGCTTCCCTTGCCTGACTTGCACCTTCTGCTTTCTTCCCTTGTCTTGATTCGGTGCTGGCATCTGCCTCTGCTGGTTCCTAGGACAATTCTTGGCATAGTGGCCCACATTGCCACAAGTGAAACACTTGTTCCCATTGCCCTGGCGGAACTGCTGCTGCTGCGGAGGCTGATTGTTCCTTGGGGCGGGAGCTGGGTAGCGGTTGGGTGCCGGCTGCTGCTGCTGCTGCTGCTGAGGTGGCCTGATCACCCATCTGTCTGCCTGCTGCTGAAAACCCCTGCTCTGATTGTGGGAAACAATCCGGAACCTCTGAGCCTGAGCGGATGGTGCTACCATCGGTGCCTTTCTCTTCTTCTCTGCCCGGTGAGCAACAATGCAATCCTCCTGAGAGATGGCCATGTTGACCAACTCATTGAAGCTATCAGCCCGGACAGTGTTGAGGCGTTCCCGCAGTTTGGTATTGAGACCCCTGCGGAAGCGGCTGCGTGCTCAGAAACTCCTGGTATGTTGCCATAGCCGGAGGTCGCTGAGGCTGGCCTCCACCATGCTGCTGGGGGTGGGGCTGGCGCTGCAAGAGCTGTCGCAGAATCTCATTCTGCTGGGCCATCAGCTCTTGTACTGTGGGTGCTGGAGGAGGTGGCGGGGGAACTTGCTCGTTCTGCCCGCGACGCTGCCTAGCTGCCATCTGAAAACAGAGATTGTCGCCATTGTTATCCCAACTCACAGTTTCGAACGGCAAGATATCATTTCATATGGAAAAAAAATGCCATAATCATAATATTAGGTTCGAAATGAAGGTAACATGGTGACAAAGATCCCACAGATTCCAAAAGTTCACAGGGTTACATTAATCAGGGGAAAGTACCCACAAGCCTAGTCCAAAATGTGATACTACTAAGCTCGCATAGGTTTCTATCCACCTAAAAATGTCAAAGCGACTGCTTAACCCTGAGCGGTGGAAGCGACACTGGATACGGGTGAAGGGGGCATCGCGGAGGTAGTCCCATTGGCACCAGGGGCTGGTCCTAGCTCCTCGGGAGCCTCTTCTCCCTCGCTTCCTGCTTCATTGGCCTCCATCTCCAGGTGGTGCATGTCCAAGTGGTCGTTTGCTTCCTCGAGTTCCCTCTGCACATCGTGAAGCTGGTTCTCCAAGACATCAATAGTGTTGTCTCGGATCTCCACTTGCTGTTCCAGGGTAGCGATACGCTGGCTCAGCCTCTCCACCTGCAGATCCTTCTCCACCAACTCTGTGGATAGGTCGACCACAAAATCTTCCCGACTATCGAGAGTGAGCTTGGCAGTCCGAGCGGTGTTAGCAAGAAGTGTCATAGCATCGCTCTGAAGGGCCTGAAGGCGGTACAGCGCACTCATGCACTGAACGGTGACCCTCCCAACCAAGTCAGGATACATGGCCCACACATCCTTCACATGGCTCACGCGGTTACACCACATGGGATCATCCTTCTTCTCAGCAGGGAAGAGTCCCAAGGGGTGCATCACCATCTCCAGGGGATGGTAGCCACAGAAAGTCGTCAGAGCCTTCATGGCTGCTGCCTCAACGGTATCGTCCGTCCTGAGTCCAATCGTCTCAGAGTCAAGAGAACGCCAACCCGGCTGAAGGGGATGAGCCTCCAAAGTCAGCCAGACCCGACAACGAGGTACCCGATGCTCCTCATACAACTGCACCGTGTACAAAGGGGGCGTAGGGTAACCGGCGGAGTTAAGCACTTCCCACAAGATGGAGGGAAAGCCATCGCGAGAAAGGAAGTCAGAACTGAAACGAGAGTCTCCTCCACTGGCGGGGGTGGGTGGATTCATCTGCGGAAGGGAATCAGAGATAAAGATTATGGTGGAAGGAAAAAGAAAAAGGGAGCCCGGATGGTTTTAAAGAAAAAGGGGTTAGCTCAAATTTTAATTCCTCTTTATGTTTTATAATGCATGCATGCTGGAAGAAACGTTGCCTCTCAAAAAGAAAATAGGGTGCCTTTTTAGGGCATCCTTAAATATAAGTATTGGCCCACGGGGCCTAATTAATTAGCCACCTATTTCTCCCTCCCTCTATGCCTAAGGCCTTTCGTCCTAGGTCTAGCGGTCTAGTCCTGACGATCTATAGCAGTTTCTAGGCAAGTTTTAGATTTTGAAAATTGGTATTCATGGTTTATTGTCCTTCTCTGTGGTGGAATTTGCTCCGATACCAGCTGTGGCAGAACCACCCGAATTATTCCAGCTTAAGTGCCTAAGTCATGCCTCAAGGGCCGTGACACACTTAAATCGGAATAACCCGTCAGTCCTTCAGATCTAGTCTGATAGAGCCACTTAACCAGGATCAAATTCCACAATCTCACTCGAAGGTGAGTCACAGAAGAAATACAATAAAACAGGGAACCTCAAATTAAGTACTGAATTATTACATAAATCGGAGTTCTGGAGTAGCAAATAAAGTTCATAACGTAAAGTGCAGCGGATAATCGATGTCGTCGGTAATGAGGAAATGGGCAAGGCCTAGCCCACTACTCCTCAGGCTCCTCTCCTGCCGGAGCAACATCCCACTCGACCGTCCAACCCGGTGGCAGGGTGGTAGGCCAAGTCACACCATCAACCAACTCCTGCATGGTACCTGCAAAAATGGTGCCACAAGCAAGGCTGAGTATACTAATACTCAGCTAGACTTACCCGGTGTGAGGAGTCTACTCCTCTACCTCTAGACTATGCAGCTGTTTGGCTGAGGGGTTTGGTTTGCCAAAAGCACTAGCTGTTACTAAAATCAATTTTTAGCTTTTCCAAATTTTACCATCATTAACTTAGCTAGATTTGCTCCTTCTAAGCATACATGGTAACAATCAATTAGTTCAATCAACAAGTTATCTCATGTAACCATATTTCACTTCTTACTCGATGCAGTACAAGGAATCAAGCAGTCTCATTAGCTGCGAGAAGCAGACGATTCGAATCGAGTTTTAACCTTGCAAGGTAAACCTAAACACACGGCATGTCAGGGCACTCCGACCCTACACATGACAACCGTCCCCATCGATTCCCCGTTCGCGTCCAGGCCTCACCGCCTTGGCATACAATGCTCCACTGACCCCGGCTGCCGCCGTGCAGTGACCGCACTTGTACCCACCATAGCTAGCATGGGAGAACCAGTCTCAGGTCGCATGAGGGATAAAGTCCGCGCCCGGCTTCACTCAGGTACTAGGTTTACCGGTTACCATTTTTCCCGGCATGTGCTTAGTACGTTCAAAAGCTTGACTCAGGTATCCACACATTAATCCTTAATTCATTTTCCCGTCTCATGGACAAGTCATCCTCCCTGGATCCAAGTCCATAGACCAACATCTACCCTGTTATCAAGATGAATACAATCAATTCCTGACCTCGCGCGAGTGCTAGAAAAATCACTCGTCTTCTACCGAGATCCTGATTAGCAAGCAGCTACTCGACCTAGCATACTAGTATTCATCTCAAAAAGGAGTCCTAAGTTCATGCATCTAGAGGTTTCAAGCAACTCCTACACTTAAGTGCACATTGCAATCCTACAAGCATTAAGTGTAGTAAAATAGCATAAATAATAGGTTATGCATAAAACCGGGGCTTGCCTTCAATTGCTGGGGCTGCGGGGAGATCCTCAATAGCAGCCTCTGAAGCCTGCTCCTGGTCCTCCTCTTGGACAGGTCCTTGCTCGGGGATGAGCACGTACTCTCCATCGGCAAGATTACAATCTAATGAATGCAATGCGTAAGATATATGCATGATATGATATGTGCTTTTAGAAATCACAACTTAAAAGGTGTGTTGTCTTTCTTGAGTTAAACAAGGTTAACTTTACTTATGCAAGACCCTTGGGTGGTGTATTTGGTAAACTGGTTCAAATTTAGCTAAGGTAAAAGGTAGGTTTACTTTTGGGGTTCCTCTGAATTCTTTTTAAGTCTTTAGGGACAAATGATAAGTACTCAAGTTAGACTTATTGAGGTGGGGTTTATTTCTTCTTTCCTTTTTCTTTATTCTCTTTAATGTTTTGAAGTAGGTTTGAACTACAAGTTGCTTTTATAAAATTCTAAAAATTCTGTAAAAATTACAGTGGCTTGCTACTGGTGTGTGTTTCTCTTTCTTAAAATTTGGGGATCAGAAAGTGAATAGTTTTCTCTGCACAAAATTACTAAACTCTAAGGTAGAAAGGGTGCTTTGAACTACAACTATGATTTAACAGTGGGTAATTCTTCAGAACTTATTTTTGCTGGCTTTTAGGGGTTGTAACATGACTTGATACAAATTTCTAGCCATTAATACCTTTTAGTTATTTTACCATGGTTTTCTCAAGTTTCTAGCCAAATGGGTGCTTTCTACTACCACTATATTTGAAAAATATCAAACAACAGAGTTCTCATTTTTCTTAGTTATGGTTTTGTGCAAGAGCAATCATTCTGAAGTTTGGCATCTTTTTGCTTAAGGGAAGGGGTGGTATGCATTATTTGAATTAAATGGCTTTTCTCTTAAGTCATTAGCAATTGGTATGAGTTTGCTTCTTTTTCATGGGTTTGCATTTTTCTCTGGTAGTTTACCTCATCAAGGACTTAGCTAATTTTTGGTTGCCCATTATCACATTATTTGAGGTTGTTCAAGAATTATTGGGAAAATGCCTTATTTTCACCATGTATTTATTTTCCTTACTTAAAAAGTTGGGCTGAGGTGCTCTGTATTTTTGTAGTGGGGCTTTGGTGGTTATAAGTTCACTGGATTTTTGATAAGCATTTTGGTTATAGTTTTGCCTCTTTAATAATTGATTTTCAGTCTTATTTAGGCTAACCAATTCATTTTAATTTAAAATTGATCCACATTAATGGTCTCTGTATTTTTTTCCTAAGTCCTCTGTTACATAAGTAAACTAGGAAAAATAATATTAATCACTGTTCATTAATTTCTAATATCTTTCTGATTTTCTCTAAGTTTTGGACAACACATCATTAAATGAGGAACTACATCATAATTTCTAATGTTGGGGTTCCTACTATTTTTAAACAGTGTCTAAAAGAGATTTGAATACCCACAAATTTTCTTAAGTCTAGCACAGAAGAAAAACTAATTTTCCTTGATTAAATAAGGTTTAGTGGGTTTCTGTTT
The DNA here is from genome assembly GCA_029449295.1 of Zea luxurians. NCBI lineage: Eukaryota > Viridiplantae > Streptophyta > Magnoliopsida > Poales > Poaceae > Zea > Zea luxurians. Next base: position 5,474,410 of record JAOPSE010000090.1, read on the forward strand.
TTAATTTTAAACTCTAAAATTTTGAACAGAAAGCATAGGGTTTACTATTTTTAAATGATAGATTATAATATACAGAGGCTAGCAAAATTGGTTTGACATTTTTTGATTAAGAATTCATCAAGTTATGAATTTTACAAGTTCTCTGGTTATTTAAAAAGAATAACAGAATTGATTAAATGAAAATCCACTTTGCACTGGGGTCCCTGGCGGTTTTCTAAGTTTTTCCTCGCGAATCAGTCCTCAGGCTACTATTCACCAGAGTCTCTGACATTACAGAAAACCCCTCGGGTTCTACAAAAACCTAACCCGAGGTCCTTCTTCTACCTCAAACAGTAGCCGCGGCGGGGAAAAGGGCGGAGGGGCTTACCGGCGGCGAGACTGTTCCGGTGAAGTGGTCGAGGATGAAGGGGAGGTCTCGGGGACCACAACGGTGTGCGGAACGCCGTCGGAGATGGCCGGAGTCGGTCGGTCCACACGCGCAGGCGGGGATGCTCGTCGGCGGCGAGGAGACCGGCCTGGTCACGGCGAGATAGCTCAATCAAATGGGTCAGGGAGGTCCACGGGATGCAAGAGAAGTCATGAGCGAGAGGAATTGGGTGGAGACTCACTGGATAGCTCGGTCCACGCGCGACGGCGGAAGACCGATGTCCAGTGAAGTCGATCTCGGGCCTCCGGTGAAGTCCGGCCAGGTCCGAGGGCTTGGCAAGCTTCACGAGCTGCTGGTGGAGCTGGCCGAAGCACTGGCTTGACTTGAGGACGGCTGGGGGAGCTGGCCACGGTGGCCGAAGCTCGGGCGGCAATGGCGGGCGGAAATTAAGCTCGCCGGAGCTAAGGAAAAGTGGTTGGCCGGTGAGGGTGAGTGCGGGGCGAAGTGAGGCGCGCCTGGGGAGGCTTTATAGGCGCGGGCGGGCACGGCCGAGGGCGTGAGCGCGCGGCGGTCTTGACCGGACGCCGGGGAGCGCGCGCGCGCGGGTTGGGCGAGCTCTGGCGTGCCGACCAGGGTCGAACACGTGTGAGCGCGCGTTCTGCCCAAGTTCTGGCGCGTGTAGTCGCTCATCCGAGCCTGCTCTCGCCCTGGTCAATGCACAAAACCTCTTACCCTCCCTACAAGCTACCATTCTTGTGTGGGGGTCATAGGATTTTGCCTACTGGTTGCAGAGATATGGAGCCAGGAAATCTGGTCTGTCTCCCTGCGCAAATCCGAGGCAAATCCAAGGTTTAGTCATGTCTAGGGCTCGCGTCCCAATGCCATCTTCTGGCACACGACAGAGGGGTTAGTTAGACACATTTTTGTCAATGGGGCCATTAGGATTCGAGTTAGGGATCAAGGTGAACATCCCTGATCTTTGGCTCAAGGTCTGAATTTCAGAAATCTGAATTTCAGAATTCTCATTAAGTCCACACATGGAAAGCTTGATTTGGGGTTTTATTTGAGTTATTTTGGCTAAGCTTTCTCAATCTTTCTTGTTGCCCATTAAATATACTTCAATTTTTATAATTGGCTCAACTCAAAATTCTAAACTTTTCACTCCCTTTTCCTTACTTTTTGAATTTTGCTCATGGGGCTCATTTAGGATTTTTAAACTAGGGTTGCATAATCTGATCTTTTAAGGGACTCAATTGCTTTGATCATGACACTTTTAAGTATATACTTGGTGACTTCATTATTACTTAAGTTATTTTGATGCTCATGCTTACTTTGGTTCACATAAAATAATGGTTCTAGGTTTGGCATTTGAGAGAAAAACCCTGAGTGACACTGGGGTGTCACACGGAACCGATCCGGATCTGCTTGGAGGTGTCGCCACTGGGGTCGAGAGGGACGGCCTTAACTGTCTCCGCTGGCTCGAAGTTGCCGGCGTGTCGCTTCACGTCCGGCACCTCTCGGGAGAGGTTTTCCAGGTCGGCGATGAGGGCCTCGGACTCGGCGAGGGCCTCGGCGTACTCCACGCACTCCACATCGCATTCGAACGCGTGTTTGTACGTGGGGCCGACGGTGATGACCCCGTTGGGGCCCGGCATCTTGAGCTTCAGGTAGGTGTAGTTGGGGATGGCCATGAACTTCGCGTAGCATGGCCTCCCCAATACTGCGTGGTAGGTTCCTCGGAACCTGACCACCTCGAACGTCAAAGTCTCCCTTCGGAAGTTGGAGGGTGTTCCGAAGCAGACAGGAAGGTCGAGCCGTCCGAGGGGCTGGACGCGCTTCCCAGGAATGATCCCGTGGAAGGGCGCAGCGCCTGCTCGGACGGAGGACAGATCGACGCGCAGGAGCCTGAGGGTCTCGGCGTAGATGATATTGAGGCAGCTGCCCCCATCCATCAGGACCTTGGTGAGCCTAACGTCGCCGATGATGGGGTCGACGACGAGCGGGTACTTCCCTGGGCTCGGCACGTGGTCGGGGTGGTCATCTTGGTCGAAGGTGATGGGCTTATCGGACCAGTCTAGGTAGACTGGCGCCGCCACCTTCACCGAGCAGACCTCCCGACGCTCTTGCTTACGATACCGAGCCGAGGCATTCGCCGCATGCCCTCTGCAGATCATGAAGCAGTCGCGGACCTCGGGGAACTCTCCTGCTTGGTGATCTTCCTTTTTGTCGTCGTCGCGGGCCCTGCCACCCTCTGCGGGTGGCCCGGCCTTGTGGAAGTGGCGCCGAAGCATGACGCACTCCTCGAGGGTGTGCTTGACGGGCCCCTGATGGTAAGGGCACGTCTCCTTGAGCATCTTGTCGAAGAGGTTAGCCCCTCCGGGGGGCTTCCGAGGGTTCTTGTACTCGGTGGCGGCGACAAGGTCCGTGTTGGCGGCGTCGCGTTTCGCTTGCGACTTCCTCCTGCCTTTCTTCTTGGCGCCGAGCGAAGTAGACACCTCGGGAGCATCCTCCGACGGGCGGCCCTGGGGCTGCTTGTCCTTTCGGAAGATGGCCTCGACCGCCTCCTGGCCAGAGGCGAACTTGGTGGCGATGTCCATCAGCTCGCTCGCCCTGGTGGGGGTCTTGCGACCCAACTTGCTCACCAGGTCACGGCAAGTGGTGCCGGCAAGGAACGCGCCGATGACATCTGAGTCGGTGATGTTGGGCAGCTCGGTGCGCTGCTTCGAGAACCGCCGGATGTAGTCCCGAAGAGACTCTCCCGGCTGTTGCCGGCAGCTTCGGAGGTCCCAGGAATTCCCGGGGCGCACGTACGTGCCCTGGAAGTTACCGGCGAAAGCTTGGACCAAATCCTCCCAGTTGGAAATCTGCCCCGGAGGCAGGTGCTCCAACCAAGCGCGAGCAGTGTCGGAGAGGAACAGGGGGAGGTTGCGGATGATGAGGTTGTCGTCGTCCGTTCCACCCAGTTGACAGGCCAGGCGGTAGTCCGCGAGCCACAATTCCGGTCTTGTTTCCCCCGAGTACTTTGTGATAGTAGTCGGGGGTCGAAATCGGGCCGGAAACGGCGCCCGCCGAATGGCCCGGCTGAAGACCTGCGGACCGGGTGGTTCGGGCGAGGGACTCCGATCCTCCCCGCTGTCGTAGCGTCCCCCACGCCTGGGGTGATAGCCTCGGCGCACCCTTTCGTCGAGGCGGGCCCGACGGTCGCGATGAGGGTGCTCGTCGCCGAGGTGGCCCGGGACCGCAGGCGCGGTGTTGCGCGTGCGCCCGGTGTAGACCGAGGCTTCCCGTATGAGTCGGGAAGTCGCGGCACGAGGTTCCGAGGGGTACCCCTGCCTTCGGGAGGCAGAGCTCTCGGCCCGCCGGGCCGCAGCGCCTTCCAGGAGATGCTTGAGCTCTCCCTGGATTCGCTGACCCTCGGTGGTTGATGACTCCGGCATCGCGCGGAGGAGCATCGCTGCGGCTGCCAGGTCCTGACCGGTCCCGCTGGATGCGGGTGGCGGCCTGTCCCTGGCATCGTTGGCGATGCGGTGCTAGAGACCCTGGGGCAGGTGACGTATTTCTCCGGCCGGGGGCTGGCCCGCCCATACCTGCCCGACGTCCCGGCGGATCGACTCGAGCGCTCCTGCCCCCTCGTCGAGCCCGGCCTGCGCCCCGCGGACTTGCTCGAGCTGTGGGTCGTGACCCCCCGTCGGAACGGGGACCACAGCTAGCTCCCGCGGGATGTCGGCGCGAGGCACTGGCCTAGGGAGATCACCATCCTCCGGCATGCCGAGACGGTTGCCTCCGGAGGGATCCCCTAGCTCGACGTGGAAACATTCGCGGCTCGGGCCGCAGTCCTTGTCGTCAAGGCTGCGGCTGCCGTCGGAACAGTCGGAGAGGCAGTAGTTGCATGCGGTCATGAAGTCCCGCATGGCACTGGGGTTGCCAGATCCAGAGAAATCCCAGCAGATGCTGGGGTCGTCATCTTCCTCGGACCCAGAGGGCCCGTAGGTCGAGACGCCCATCAATCGGTCCCAAGGCGACCGCACACGAAACCCAAGAGAGGTTGCACTCGCCTCAACGTGAGCGCCCGCCAGAGCGAGGTCGCTAGGCGGGTTGAGGTCGAGTCGAAATGACGAAGGATGGGAATCAGTCGGTACCTTTTGGTCGACGAGGAGCGACGAAGTCACATCGGGGACTGATCGCGCCGTCGTCTTAGGTACGAGGGCGACGTCCTGCAGGCCCTCCATGAGCGTGCTGGCGTCGTCCACTTGCTCGGGGTTGGCATGTTGCGGGGGGACGGCGCTCGCCTTCGCCTCAAACGCGAGGGTGACGCCCGACGCGTCCTCCGTTGGGGCGCTGGGGATGTCGATTCGCTCGACAGCCGACGGAGCGCAGCCTCCCGCTCGGCCCTGGTTGCCCTGCCTCCTCCTCCGATGGCGAGGGAGAGGATGGGGCGAGCTCGAATGTTGTTCTTCCCCCACGCGGGGAAGACGTCGTCGATTCTGCCATCGGCGGGCGGGCTGTCGGCCACCATTGTCGCCGTCGCGCGGCGGTGGAAGGAGTATCATGTCGTAGCTGCCGTCGAAAGACATGAACTCGAGGCTCCCGAAATGGAGCACCGTCCTGGGTTGGAGAGGTCGTTGGAGACTGCCCATCTGGAGCTTGACGGGAAACTGCTCGTCAACACGCAGCAGGCCCCTACCTGGCGCGCCAACTGTCGGCGTTTCGAGACCGGGGGGTCCCTAAGCCGACGAGTGAGTGTGCCGCGTGCCCCACCCCAGATGGGTCGAGCGCGTGGGCGAGCGCGAAGGGGGGAAAGCGAGGTGGCCGGAGCCGAGTCGTGAGGGAGGTGGAGATCCCGCGGCCTTCGTGTTCGTCCCGCGCCCAGGTCGGGTGCGCTTGCAGTAGGGGGTTACAAGCGTCCACGCGGGTGAGGGAAGCGAGCGGCCCCAAGAGAGCGCCTGCCCCTGCCCTCGTTCCCGTGGGGCCAACCTTCTCTAAGAAGGCCCTGGTCCTTCCTTTTATAGGCGTAAGGAGAGGATCCAGGTGTACAATGGGGGTGCAGCAGAGTGCTACGTGTCTAGCGGGGGAGAGCTAGCGCCCTAGGTACATGCCAATGTGGCAGCCGGAGAGAACTTGGCACCCAGTTGGTGTGGTGTCGTGGCTGTCGGAGGAGTAACGGAGCCTGGTGGAGGGACAGCTGTCGGAACAGTTGGGCTCTTGCTGACGTCCCCCTGCTTCCGTAAGGGAGCTGAGAGCCACCGTCGTCATGGGTCTAGCGGGGCGCCATCATTGCCTATCTGGCGGAGCTAGCCAGATGGGACGTCGGTCTTGTTCTCTGCGGCCCAAGTCGGCTTAGGGTGATGATGGCGCTTTCTGTTGACGTGGCGGACTTGTGCCCTAGGTCGGGCGACGTGGAGGCTCCTCCGAGGCCGAGGTCGAGTCTGTCTTTCATGGCCGAGGCCGAGCCCGAGCTCCTGGGTCGGGCGAGGCGGAGGTCGTTCGGCAGAGGCCAGGGCGGAGTCCGACCCCAGGGGTCGGGTGAAGCGGAGTTCACCGTCTTCCGGGGCCTTAGCCCGAGTCCGAGCCCTGGGTCGGGCGGAGCGGAGTTCGCCATCTTCCAGTGCCTTAGCCCGAGTCCGAGCCCTAGGTCGGGCGGAGCGGAGTTCACCGTCTTCCGGGGCCTTAGCCCGAGTCCGAGCCCTGGGTCGGGCGGAGCGGAGTTCGCCGTCTTCCGGGGCCTTAGCCCGAGTCCGAGCCCTGGGTCGGGCGGAGCGGAGTTCGCCGTCTTCCGGGGCCTTAGCCCGAGTCCGAGCCCTGGGTCGGGTGGAGCGGAGTTCGCCGTCTTCCGGGGCCTTAGCCCGAGTCCGAGCCCTGGGTCGGGCGGAGCTTCCTATGGCGCCTTTGGCAAGGCCTGGCTGCCTGTCAGTCTCACTCTGTCAAGTGGCACCGCAGTCGGGACGGCGCAGGCGGCGCTGTCCTTTTGTCAGACCGGTCAGTGGAGCGGCGAAGTGACGGCGGTCACTTCGGCTCTGCCAGGGGGCGCGCGTCAGGATAAAGGTGCCAGGCTACCTTTGCGTTAAATGCCCCTGTGACTTGGTCGGTCGACGCGGCGATTTAATCAGGGTTGCTTCTTAACGAAGGCAAGGCCTCGGGCGAGCCGGAGATGCGTCTGCCGTAAAAAAGGGGGCCTCGGGCGAGACGGAAACACCTCAGGGTCGGCTGCCCTTGCCCGAGGCTAGGCTCGGGCGAGGCGTGATCGAGTCGCTCGTATGGACTGATCCCTGACTTAATCGCACCCATCAGGCCTCTGCAGCTTTATGCTGATGGGGGTTACCAGCTGAGAATTAGGCGTCTTGAGGGTACCCCTAATTATGGTCCCCGACACCTAAGTATGTGCAATTTGGCATAAAAGGCCAAATTTAAGATTTTGATGTAAGCACATATTTAGGGGGAGCACTCTATAAACTTAGAATTCAAAATTTGTGCTTTAAAACTTATTCTCATGTAAGCTTTAATTGTGTTGCCATCAATCACCAAAAAGGGGGAGATTGAAAGCTCTCTTGTGGGTTTTGGTGTTTGGATGACAACCCAATTAAAGGACTAACAAGAGTGTTAAGTGTTGAACAGGTGCAGAATGCAAAGCTAAATAGGGTTCAACACAAGTAAACAGGTGTGATGGTCCAAAGACGGAATTATCCATAGATAATGGACATCATAGGAAAGGTGGACAATGCTTAAGTGAGACTTGATGTGCATAACTTGGAGACAACTGATTAAACCAAGGATGGAAGCAAGAAGAGCTTCGAGGTACCGAGTGCACGGGAGAAAGTCAAGGAGACCAGGAACCCAAAGCCAGGGGTGAAGAAGGAGACTTGCGGAATCAGGGTTGATCGAGTTAAGAAGAGTTATGGTGCATCAAGGAACACTACATAAGGACATGACTTACAACCAATGAGGTAACATCTACAATTAAGTGGTGTAAGTCATAAGGCTCAAGATCTAGCTCAAGAAGTAAACAAGGTCACCGGAAGGAGAGCCAATGTCAAAATCAGAACTGGAAGCAACCTAAAAGAGCTAAGTGCACCTTGACCTTTAGTTTGGGTTGTTCCTATGTTTGGAGATATTCTATGTGACCTTTGCAGGATGTTGGAGCTCAGAAATGTCAATCTAGAGCAAGTCTTGATGACTTGAGGATTTATGAGTCCAACATCAATCTCAGTCATGCCAAATGATAAAGAAGTGAAAATCAAAGAGAAGAAACAGAAAGAAGAAGAAGAGAAGAGAAAATACAAAAGGAAAAAGACTTGGCTGGAGCAGCCAAGACTCTGCGCAGTCTGGATACACCGGACTGTCCGGTGGTGCACCGGACAGTGTCCGGTGCGCCAGGCTGGCGTCTGGTCAACTGGATGCTCTCGGGAATTCGTCGACGACGTACAGCTAAAATTCACTGGACTGTCCGGTGGTGCACCGGACTGTCCGGTGAACCAACGGTCGGCCGCGCAATTCGCGCGTGACGCGTGGACGAGCCAACGGACAGATGGGTGCACCTGACTGTCCGGTGTGCACCGGACAGTGTCCGGTGCGCCAACGGCTCCAAGTCTGCAACGGTCGACTGCACCAATTTAGGAAGGAGATCCGCACTGGACAGTGAACAGTGGATGTCCGGTGGTGCACCAGACTATCCGGTGCGCCACCCGACAGAAGGCAAGAATTGCCTTCCTGGATTGCTTCCAACGGCTCCTAGGCCCCTTGGGCCTATAAAAGGGACCTCTAGGCGCCTCAAACAATATACAAGTGCAGCCTATAATAGTATACATCACTCGGATCAATTCTCACTCTCCCTCTTGTGTGAATCTCTCTAGTTTGTGTAGAAGGCAAAACTATAAGCCTTTAGAGAGTGGAGAAGTGCTGCTGAGAGCTAGAGCATAGTCTTGAGCACATCGTTACTCTGCCAGAGTGCTGCCAAGAAGATTGTAAGCAGCCGCGGTTTCGTTGTAACCAACTCATCATAATGGAAGGCTCTATCTGTCATACTGACAGATCTGAGCAAATGGAGGAAGGAGTTGAAATAGACTCCAAGCCCAGGTGTGGCTAACTCCAACGAGGACTAGGCAAGCATTTCAGGCTTGGCCGAACCTCAGGATAAATCCCTGTGTCTGTGTGCTTCGCTCTGTATTGTGTGTGAAAGTCGCCTAGAGGGGGGGTGAATAGAGCGAAACTGAAATTTACAAAGTTAATCACAACTACAAGCCGGGTTAGCGTTAGAAATATAAGCGAGTCCGAGAGAGAGGGTGAAAACAAATTGCAAGCAAATAAAGAGTGAGACACAAGGATTTGTTTTACCGAGGTTCGGTTCTTGCAAACCTACTCCCCGTTGAGGTGGTCACAAAGACCGGGTCTCTTTCAACACTTTCCCTCTCTCAAACGGTCACTTAGACCGAGTGAGCTTCTCTTCTCAATCACACGGGACACTAAGTCCCCGCAAGGACCACCACACAATTGGTGTCTCTTGCCTTGGTTACAATTGAGTGAATCACAAGAAAGAATGAGAAAGAAAAGAAGCAATCCAAGCGCAAGAGCTCAAATGAACACAGGTGTCGCTCTCTCTAGTCACTGTTTGATTTGGAGTGATTCCGGACTTGGGAGAGGATTTGATCTCTTTGGTTGTGTCTAGAATTGAATGCTATAGCTCTTGTAATGTGTTGGAAGGTGGAAAACTTGGATACAATGAATGGTGGGGGTGGTTAGGGTATTTATAGCCCCAACCACCAAACTAGCCGTTTGGTGGAGGCTGCTGTCGACGGGCGCACCGGACAGTCCGGTGCGCCACCGGACACTGTCCGGTGCGCCAGCCACGTCACCCAGCCGTTAGGGTTCGACCGTTGGAGCTCTGACAGGTGGGGTCTTCTGGCTGTCCAGTGGCGCACCGGACAAGTCCTATAGACTGTCCGGTGCGCCTGCTGCGTGTGCTCTGACCTCTGCGCGCGCAGGCGCGTATTAAATGCGTTGCAGTCAACCGTTGCACGCGAAGTAGTCGTTGCTCCGCTGACACACCGGACAGTCCGGTGTGCCACCGGATACTATCCGGTGCATACACCAGACGGTCCGGTGAATTATAGCGGAGCGGCCTCCATTTTCCCGAAGGTAGCAAGTTCAGCGTCGAGTTCCCTGTTGCACCGGACATTGTCCGGTGGCACACCGGACAGTCCGGTGCGCCAGACCAGGGCACACTTCGGTTGTCTTTGGCTCTCTTTGTTTGAACCCTTGCTTGGTCATTTTATTGGTCTATTGTGAACCTTTGGCACCTGTAAAACTTATAATCTAGAGCAAACTAGTTAGTCCAATTATTTGTGTTGGGCAATTCAACCACCAAAATCAATTAGGAAAAGGTGTAAGCCTATTTCCCTTTCAATCTCCCCCTTTTTGGTGATTGATGCAAACACAAACCAAAGCAAATATAGAAGTGCAGAATTGAACTAGTTTGTCTAATGTAAGTGCAAAGGTTGCTTGGAATGAAACCAATAAATATTACTTACTAGATGCGCATGGATGGCTTTTCTTCCACGCTTGCACCACATGTTGTGTTTTTGCAAAATGTTTTGGAAATTCTTTTCAAGGTTCTTTTGCAAATAGTCAAAGGTAAATGAATAAGATTTTGAGAAGCATTTTCAAGTTTTGAAATGTTCCCCCCTGTTTCAAATGCTTTTCCTTTGACTAAACAAAACTCCCCCTTAATGAAATCCTCCTCTTAGTGTTCAAGAGGGTTTTAGATATTAATTTTGAAGAGGGTATACCAATTTGAAATTATATCAAGATACCAATTGAAAAACTTCTTTTAATACCAAATAAAAGACTACATTTTTTGAAATTGGTGGTGGTGCGGTCCTTTTGCTTTGGGCTAATACTCTCTCCCCCTTTGCCATGAATCGCCAAAAACTGATGCTTGAGTGAAATATAAGCCCTTTGAAACTACTCTCTCCCCCTTTGGATGGAAGTATAGAAGTGAAGATTATACCAAAGTTGGAGAGTTGTGCGGAGCGACGGCGAAGGATGAATGATTCGATGGAGCGGAGTGGAAGCCTTGTCTTCGCCGAAGACTCCTTTTCCCTTTCAATCTATGACTTAGCATGAAATGGACTTGAAAGAACACATTAGTCATAGCACATGAAAGAGATGATCAAAGGTATACATATGAGCTATGTGTGCAAAACATTAATAAAAGTTTCTAGAATCAAGAATATTTAGCTCATGCCTAAGTTTGGTAAAGGTTTGTTCATCCAATGGCTTGGTAAAGATATCGGCTGATTGTTCTTTGGTGCTAACATATGCAATCTTGATATCCCCCTTTTGTTGGTGATCCCTTAGAAAATGATACCGAATGGCTATGTGTTTAGTGCGGCTATGCTCAATGGGATTATCCGCAATGCAGATTGCACTCTCATTATCACATAGAAGAGGAACTTTGGTTAATTTGTAACCATAGTCCCTAAGGGTTTGCCTCATCTAAAGAAATTGCGCGCGACAATGGCCTGTGGCAATATACTCGGCTTCGGCGGTTGAAAGAGCCACAGAATTTTGCTTTTTGAAGCCCAAGACATCAGAGATCTTCCCAAGAACTGGCAAGTCCCCGATGTGCTCTTTCTATTAATTTTGCACCCGGCCCAATCGGCATCGGAATAACCAATTAAATCAAACGTGGATCCCCTGGGGTACCAAAGGCCAAACTTAGGAGTATAAACTAAATATCTCAAGATTCGTTTTACGGCCCTAAGGTGAGCTTCCTTAGGATCGGCTTGGAATCTTGCACACATACATACAGAAAGCATAATATCCGGTCGTGAAGCACATAAATAGAGTAAAGAACCTATCATCGACCGGTATACCTTTTGATCTACGGATTTACCTCCCGTGTCGAGGTCAAGATGTCCATTAGTTCCCATGGGTGTCTTGATAGGCTTGGCGTCCTTCATCCCAAACTTGGTTAGAATGTCTTGAATGTACTTTGTTTGGCTAATGAAGGTGCCCTCTTGGAGTTGCTTGACTTGGAATCCTAGAAAATACTTCAACTCCCCCATCATAGACATCTCGAATTTTTGTGTCATGATCCTACTAAACTCTTCACATATAGATTCGTTAGTAGACCCAAATATGATATCATCAACATAAATTTGGCATACAAACAAATCATTTGCAAGTGTTTTAGTAAAGAGTGTAGGATCGGCTTTTCCGACTTTGAATCCATTAGCAATAAGAAAATCTCTTAGGCATTCATACCATGCTCTTGGGGCTTGCTTGAGCCCATAAAGCGACTTAGAGAGTCTATAAACATGGTTAGGGTACTCACTGTCTTCAAAGCCGGGAGGTTGCTCAACATAGACCTCTTCCTTGATTGGTCCATTGAGGAAGGCACTCTTCACGTCCATTTGATAAAGCTTGAAGCCATGGTAAGTAGCATAGGCAAGTAAAATGCGAATTGACTCAAGCCTAGCTACGGGTGCATAGGTTTCACCAAAATCCAAACCTTCGACTTGTGAATATCCCTTGGCCACAAGTCGGGATTTGTTCCTTGTCACCACACCATGCTCGTCTTGTTTGTTGCGGAAGACCCACTTGGTTCCTACAACATTTTGGTTAGGACGTGGAACTAAATGCCATACCTCATTCCTTGTGAAGTTGTTGAGCTCCTCTTGCATCGCCATCACCCAATCCGAATCTTGAAGTGCTTCCTCTACCCTGTGTGGCTCAATAGAGGAAACAAAAGAGTAATGCTCACAAAAATGTGCAACACGAGATCTAGTGGTTACCCCATTATGAATGTCGCCGAGGATGGTGTTCACGGGGTGATCTCGTTGGATTGCTTGGTGGACTCTTGGGTGTGGCGGCCTTGCAACTTGCTCATCATCCTTGTCTTGATCATTTGCATCTCCCCCTTGATCATTGCCATCTTCATGAGGTGGCTCATCTTCTTCTTCATCATCTTGAGCCTCATCCTCATCTTGAGTTGGTGGAGATGCTTGCATGAAGGAGGATGGTTGATCTTGTGCTTGAATGGGCTCTTCGGATTCCTTAGGACACACATCCCCAATGGACATGTTCCTTAGCGCGATGCACGGAGCCTCTTCATCATCTAATTCATCAAGATCAACTTGCTCCACTTGGGAGCCATTAGTCTCATCAAACACAATGTCACAAGAAACTTCAACTAGTCCAGTGGACTTGTTAAAGACTCTATATGCCCTTGTGTTTGAATCATATCTTAGTAAAAAGCCTTCTACAGCCTTAGGAGCAAATTTGGATTTTCTACCTCTTTTAACAAGAATGAAGCATTTGCTACCAAAGACTCTAAAATATGAAACATTGGGCTTTTTACCGGTTAGGAGTTCGTAAGATGTCTTCTTGAGGATTCGATGTAGATACAACCGGTTGATGGCGTAGCAAGCGGTGTTGACCGCCTCGGCCCAAAACCGATCCGAAGTCTTGTACTCATCAAGCATGGTTCTTGCCATGTCCAATAGAGTTCTATTCTTCCTCTCCACTACACCATTTTGTTGTGGCGTGTAGGGAGAAGAGAACTCATGCTTGATGCCCTCCTCCTCAAGGAAGCCTTCTATTTGAGAGTTCTTGAACTCCGTCCCATTATCGCTTCTAATTTTCGTGATCCTCAAGCCGAACTCATTTTGAGCCCGTCTCAATAATCCCTTTAAGGTCTCTTGGGTTTGAGATTTTTCCTGTAAAAAGAATACCCAAGTGAAGCGAGAATAATCATCCACAATAACAAGACAGTACTTACTCCCGCCGATGCTTATGTAAGCGATCGGGCCGAATAGGTCCATGTGGAGGAGCTCGAGTGGCCTGTCAGTCGTCAAGATGTTCTTATGGGGATGATGAGCACCAACTTGCTTCCCTGCTTGGCATGCGCTACAGATCCTGTCTTTCTCAAAATGCACATTTGTTAATCCCAAAATGTGCTCTCCCTTTAGAAGCTTGTGAAGATTCTTCATTCCAACATGGGCTAGTCGGCGATGCCAGAGCCAACCCATGTTAGTCTTAGCAATTAAGCAAGTGTCGAGTTCAGCTCTATTGAAATCAACTAAGTATAGCTGACCCTCTAACACTCCCTTAAAGGCTACTGAATCATCACTTCTTCTAAAGACAGTAACACCTGTATCTGTGAAAAGACAGTTGTAACCCATTTTACATAATTAGGAAACGGGAAGCAAGTTGTAATCTAAAGAATCTACAAGAAAAACATTGGAAATAGAATGGTCAGGTGATATAGCAATTTTACCCAATCCTTTGACCAAACCTTGATTTCCATCCCCGAATGTGATAGCTCGTTGGGGATCTTGGTTTTTCTCATAGGAGGAGAACATCTTCTTCTCCCCTGTCATGTGGTTTGTGCACCCGCTGTCGATGATCCAACTTGAGCCCCCGGATGCATAAACCTACAAAACAAATTTAGTTATTGATTTTAGGTACCCAAACAGTTTTGGGTCCTTTGACATTAGATACAAGAACTTTGGGTACCCAAACACAAGTCTTTGATCCCTTGTGTTTGTCCCCTGAAAGGGAATTAGGCTTACACCTATTTCCTAAATTGATTTTGGTGGTTGAACTGCCCAACACAAATAATTGGACTAACTAGTTTTCCCAAGTCTATAAGTTATACAGGTACCAAAGGTTCACAATAAGCCAATAAAAAGACCAAGAAAAGGGTTCAACAAAAGGAGCAAAGGGGCAACCGAAGGCACCCTGGTCTGGCGCACCGGACTGTCCGGTGCACCACCGGACATGTCCGGTGCACCAGGGTTATCCACGCGCTGAACTTTTCACCTTCGGGAAAACGCAGAGTCGCTCCGCTATAATTCACCGGACTGTCCGGTGTACACCGGACAGTGTCCGGTGCTCCAGGAATGAAGCGACTCTGAACTCGCCAGCTTCGGGAATTCGCAACGGCTACTTCGCTATAATTCATCGGACATGTCCGGTGTACACCGGACTGTCCGGTGTAACTGCGGAGCAACGACTATTTCGGCGCCAACGGTCACCTGCAGCGCATTAAATGCGCGCCAGAGCGCGCAGAAGGCAGGCACGCGCGAAGAGGCACACCGGACACTCTACAGTGCATGTCTGATGCGCCACCGGACATCCAGGTGGGCCCAGCAGTCAGAGCTCCAACGGTCGGAACCCTAACGTTCGGGTGACGTGGCTGGCGCACCGGACATGTCCGGTGTGCACCGGACTGTCCGGTGCACCATGCGACAGACAGCCTCCACCCAAACAGCTAGTTTGGTGGTTGGGGCTATAAATACCCCCAACCACCCCACATTCAAGTCATCCAAGTTTTCCACTTCTCAACCACTTACAAGAGCTAGGCATTCAATTCTAGACACACCCAAGTGATCAAATCCTCTCCAATTCCACACAAGGCTTTAGTGATTAGCGAGAGAGATTTACCGTGTTCTTTTGAGCTCTTGCACTTGGATTGCTTCTTTTCTTTCTCACTTGTTCTTGTGATCAAAACTCCATTATAACCGAGGCAAGAGACACCAATTGTGTGGTGGTCCTTGCGGGGAAGTTTTGTTCCCGGTTTGATTTGAGAAGAGAAGCTCACTCGGTCCAAGGGACCGTTTGAGAGAGGGAAAGGGTTGAAAGAGACCAGGTCTTTGTGACCACCTCAACGGGGAGTAGGTTTGCAAGAACCGAACCTCGGTAAAACAAATCCGTGTGTCACACTCTTCATTCACTTGCGATTTGTTTTATGCCCTCTCTCTCGGACTCATTATTATTTCTAACGCTAACCCGGCTTGTAGTTGTGATTAATTTTGTAAATTTCAGTTTCGCCCTATTCACCCCCCCTCTAGGCGACTTTCAATTGGTATCAAAGCCCGGTGCTTCATTAGAGCCTAACCGCTCGAAGTGATGTCGGGAGATCACGCCAAGAAGGAGATGGAGACCGGCGACAAGCCCACTACAAGCCACGGGTCGACTTCATCGGAAGAATCCCGCAACAAGAGGAAGGAGAAGAAGAACTCCTCCAACAAAGGGAAGGGGAAAGAGAAGAAATCCTCTTCCCACAAGTCGCATCGGAGAGGCGACAAGCACAAGAGGATGAGGAAAGTGGTCTACTACGAGACCGACACTTCATCAACGTCGACCTCCGGCTCCGATGCGCCATCCGTCACTTCTAAGCGCCAAGAGCGCAAGAAGTATAGTAAGATCCCCCTACGCTACCCTCGCACTTCTAAACATACACCTTTACTTTCTGTCCCATTAGGCAAACCACCAACATTTGATGGTGAAGATTATGCTATGTGGAGTGATATGATGCGATATCACCTAACCTCACTCCACAAAAGTATATGGGATGATGTTGAGTTTGGTGTACAGGTACCATCCGTAGGGGATGAAGATTATGATGAGGACGAAGTGGCCTAAATCGAGCACTTCAACTCCCAAGCCACCACTATACTCCTCACCTCTCTAAGTCGAGAGGAGTATAACAAAGTGCAAGGGTTGAAGAGTGCCAAAGAGATTTGGGACGTGCTAAAGACCGCGCACGAAGGAGATGAGGTGACCAAGATCACCAAACGGGAAACGATCGAGGGGGAGCTCGGTCGCTTCCGTCTTCGCCAAGGGGAGGAGCCACAAGACATGTACAACCGGCTCAAAACCTTGGTGAACCACGAAGTGGTTAAGGTTATTCTAAGATCACTTGTTTTCCTTAACACTACTCAAGTTCAATTAATTCGTGGCAATCCTAGATATACTCAAATGACCCCCGAGGAAGTTATAGGTAATTTTGTGAGCTTTGAGTTGATGATCAAAGGCTCAAAGAAGATCAACGAGCTTGATGGCCCCTCCACGTCCGAAGCACAACCGGTCGCATTCAAGGCGACGGAAGAAAAGAAGGAGGAATCTACTCCAAGTCGAACACCCATCGACGCCTCCAAGCTCGACAACGAGGAGATGGCGCTCATCATCAAGAGCTTCCGTCAAATCCTCAAGCAAAAGAGGGGGAAAGACTACAAGCCCCGCTCCAAGAGAGTGTGCTACAAGTGTGGTAAGCCCGGTCATTTTATAGCAAAATGTCCACTATCTAGTGACAGTGACAGGGGCGACGACAAGAAGGGCAAGAGAAGAGAAAAGAAGAGGTACCACAAGAAGAAGGGTGGCGATGCTCATGTTTGCCGGGAGTGGGACTCGGACGAGAGCTCCACCGACTCCTCCTCCGACGAGGACGCCGCCAACATCGCCGTCACCAAGGGCCTCCTCTTCCCCAACATCGGCCACAAGTGCCTCATGGCAAAGGACGGCAAGAGGAAGAAGGTAAAATCAAGATCCTCCACCAAATATGAAACATCTAGCGATGAGGATAATGCTAGTAATGAGGAGGATAACTTGCGTATTCTTTTTGCCGACCTTAACGTGCAACAAAAGGAAAAACTAAATGAGCTAATTAGTGCCATCCATGAGAAGGATGATCTCTTGGACTCCCAAGAGGACTTCCTAATCAAGGAGAACAAAAAGCATGTTAAGGTTAAAAATGCTTACGCTCTAGAAGTTGAAAAATGTGAAAAATTGTCTAGTGAGCTAAGCACTTGCCATGAGACCATTGACAACCTTAGAAATGAGAATGCTAATTTGTTAGCTAAGGTTGATTCACATGTTTGTAATGTTTCAACTTCCAATCCTAGAGATGATAATGATTTACTTGCTAGGATTGATGAGTTAAATGTTTCTCTTGCTAGCCTTAAAAATGAGAATGAAAATTTGATTGCTAAGGCTAAAGATTTTGATGTTTGCAATGTTACAATTTCCGATCTTAGAGATAAAAATGATATATTACGTGCTAAGATTGTTGAACTTAATTCTTGCAAACCCTCTACATCTACCATTGAGCATGTTTCCATTTTCACTAGATGTAGAGATATTGATGTTGATGCTATTCATGATCACATGGCTTTAATTAAACAACAAAATGATCATATAGCAATATTAGATGCTAAAATTGCCGAGCATAACTTAGAGAATGAAAAGTTTAAATTTGCTAGAAGTATGCTTTATAATGGGAGACGCCCTGGCATCAAGGATGGCATTGGCTTCCAAAGGGGAGACAATGTCAAACTTAGTGCCCCTCCTAAGAAATTGCCTAACTTTGTTAAGGGCAAGGCTCCCATGCCTCAGGATAACGAGGGCTACATTTTGTACCCTGTCGGTTATCCCGAGAGCAAAATTAGGAGAATTCATTCTAGGAAGTCTCACTCTGGCCCTAATCATGCTTTTATGTATAAGGGTGAGACATCTAGCTCTAGGCAACCAACCCGTGCTAAGTTGCCTAAAAGGAAAACTCCTAGTGCATCAAATGATCATGACATTTCATTTAAAACTTTTGATGCATCATATGTTTTAACTAACAAATCCGGCAAGATAGTTGCCAAGTTTGTTGGGGGCAAACACAAGGGCTCCAAGACTTGTGTTTGGGTACCCAAGGTTCTTGTTTCTAATGCCAAAGGACCCAAAACCGTTTGGGTACCTAAAGTCAAGAACTAAACTTGTTTTGTAGGTTTATGCATCCGGGGGCTCAAGTTGGATCATCGATAGCGGATGCACAAACCACATGACGGGGGAGAAGAAGATGTTCTCCTCCTACGAGAAAAACCAAGATCCCCAACGAGCTATCACATTCGGGGATGGAAACCAAGGTTTGGTCAAAGGTTTGGGTAAAATAGCTATATCTCCTGACCATTCCATTTCCAATGTTTTTCTTGTTGATTCATTAGATTACAATTTGCTTTCCGTATCTCAATTATGTCAAATGGGCTACAACTGTCTATTCACTGATGAAGGTGTCACTGTCTTTAGAAGAAGTGATGATTCAATAGCATTTAAGGGAGTGTTAGAGGGTCAGCTATACTTGGTAGATTTTGATAGAGCTGAACTCGACACTTGCTTAATTGCTAAGACTAACATGGGTTGGCTCTGGCACCGCCGACTAGCCCATGTTGGGATGAAGAATCTTCATAAGCTTCTAAGGTAGTGTTTGGTTGGAGAGCCAAGTAGAACGGAGCCGTTCTGTTCTAGTTTTGTTGCTGTTTGGTTACAAAGTAACTAGAACGGAATGACTCCAATTAGGGAATATTCTCTTCAGATCCGGAACCATTCCGCTCCAAAAAATCAATGGAACGGAGCCGCTCCGTTCCCATCCCGCTCTCACAGTCACGCTCCGCTCCGTTCACTCTGCAACCAAACAAAAAACAGAGCCGCTCCGTTCCAGATTACCAAACACAGAACAGAGCGGTTCCGTTCCTAGAATCAGGGATGGAACGGCTCTGTTCTACTTGACTCCTCAACCAAACACTACCTAAAGGGAGAGCACATTTTAGGATTAACAAATGTTCATTTTGAGAAAGACAGGATTTGTAGCGCCTGCCAAGCCGGGAAGCAAGTTGGTGTTCATCATCCACATAAGAACATCATGACGACTGACAGGCCACTGGAGCTCCTACACATGGATTTATTCGACTCGATCGCTCACATAAGCATCGGCGGGAGTAAGTACTGTCTAGTTATTGTGGATGATTATTCTCGCTTCACTTGGGTATTCTTTTTGCAGGAAAAATCACAAACCCAAGAGACATTAAAGGGATTCTTGAGACGGGCTCAAAATGAGTTCGGCTTAAGGATCAAGAAAATAAGAAGCGACAACGGAACGGAGTTCAAAAACTCACAAATTGAAGGCTTTCTTGAGGAGGAGGGCATCAAGCATGAGTTCTCTTCTCCCTACATGCCACAACAAAATGGTGTAGTGGAGAGGAAGAATAGAACTCTATTGGACATGGCAAGAACCATGCTTGATGAGTACAAGACGCCGGATCGGTTTTGGGCCGAGGCGGTCAACACCGCCTGCTACGCCATCAACCGGTTATATCTACACCGAATCCTCAAGAAGACATCCTATGAACTCCTAACCGGTAAAAAGCCCAATATTTCATATTTTAGAGTTTTTGGTAGCAAATGCTTTATTCTTGTTAAAAAAGGTAGAAAATCAAAATTTGCTCCTAAAACTGTAGAAGGCTTTTTACTAGGATATGACTCAAACACAAGGGCATATAGAGTCTTTAACAAGTCCTCAGGACTTGTTGAAGTTTCTTGTGATGTTGTGTTTGATGAAACTAACGGCTCTTAAGTAGAGCAAGTTGATCTTGATGAGATAGGTGAAGAACAGGCTCCGTGCATCGCGCTAAGGAACATGTCCATTGGGGATGTGTGCCCTAAGGAATCCGAAGAGCCTCCACATGCACAAGATCAACCATCCTCCTCCACGCAAGCATCTTCACCAACTCAAAATGAGGATGAGGCTCAAGTTGATGAAGGAGAAGATCAAAGAGATGAGCCACCTCAAGATGATGGCAATGATTAAGGGGGAGATGCAAATGATCAAGACAAGGAGGATGAAGAACCAAGACCGCCACACCCAAGAGTCCACCAAGCAATCCAACGAGATCACCCCGTCGACACCATCCTCGGCGATATTCATAAGGGGGTAACTACTCGATCTCGTGTTGCACATTTTTGTGAGCATTACTCTTTTGTTTCCTCTATTGAGCCACACAGGGTAGAGGAAGCACTCCAAGATTCGGATTGGGTGATGGCGATGCAAGAGGAGCTCAACAACTTCACTAGGAACGAGGTATGACATTTGGTTCCACGTCCTAATCAAAATGTTGTAGGAACCAAGTGGGTCTTCCGCAACAAGCAAGACGAGCATGGTGTGGTGACAAGGAACAAAGCTCGACTTGTGGCCAAGGGATACTCTCAAGTCGAAGGTTTGGATTTCGGTGAAACCTATGCACCCGTAGCTAGGCTTGAGTCAATTCGCATATTATTAGCCTATGCTACTTACCATGGCTTCAAGCTTTACCAAATGGACGTGAAGAGTGCCTTCCTCAATGGACCAATCAAGGAAGAGGTCTACGTTGAGCAACCTCCCAGCTTTGAAGACAGTGAGTATCCTAACCATGTCTATAGGCTCTCTAAGGCGCTTTATGGGCTCAAGCAAGCCCCAAGAGCATGGTATGAATGCCTTAGAGATTTCCTTATTGCTAATGGCTTCAAAGTCGGCAAGGCCGATCCTACTTTATTCACTAAAACTCTTGACAATGATTTGTTTGTATGCCAAATTTATGTTGATGATATTATATTTGGGTCTACTAACGAATCTACATGTGAAGAATTTAGTAGGATCATGACACAAAAATCCGAGATGTCAATGATGGGGGAGTTGAAGTATTTCTTAGGATTTCAAGTAAAGCAACTCCAAGAGGGCACCTTCATTTGCCAAACAAAGTACACTCAAGACATTCTAACCAAGTTTGGAATGAAGGATGCCAAGCCCATCAAGACACACATGGGAACCAATGGGCATCTCGACCTCGACACGGGAGGTAAATCCGTCGATCAAAAGGTATATCGGTCGATGATAGGTTCATTACTCTATTTATGTGCATCTCGACCGGACATTATGCTTACCGTATGCATGTGTGCAAGATTCCAAGCTGACCCTAAGGAATCTCACCTTACGGCCGTAAAACGAATCTTGAGATATTTGGCTTATACTCCTAAGTTTGGGCTTTGGTACCCTCAGGGATCCACATTTGATTTGATTGGTTATTCGGATGTCGATTGGGCGGGGTGTAAGATTAATAGAAAGAGCACATCGGGGACTTGCCAGTTCTTGGGAAGATCCTTGGTGTCTTGGGCTTCAAAGAAGCAAAATTCGGTCGCACTTTCTACCGCCGAAGCCGAGTACATTGCCGCAGGCCATTGTTGCGCGCAATTGCTTTGGATGAGGCAAACCCTGCGGGACTATGGTTACAAATTAACCAAAGTTCCTCTTCTATGTGATAATGAGAGTGCAATCCGCATGGCGGATAATCCCGTTGAGCATAGCCACACTAAGCACATAGCCATTCGGTATCATTTTCTTAGGGATCACCAACAAAAGGGGGATATCGAGATTGCATACATTAATACTAAAGATCAATTAGCTGATATCTTTACCAAGCCACTTGATGAACAAACTTTTACCAAACTTAGGCATGAGCTCAATATTCTTGATTCTAGGAATTTCTTTTGCTAATTTGCACACATAGCTCATAAATATACCTTTGATCATGTCTCTTTTATATATGCTATGACTAATGTGTTTTTCAAGTGTATTTCAAACCAAGTCATAGGTATATTGAAAGGGAATTGGAGTCTTCGGCGAAGACAAGGCTTCCACTCCACTCTATCACTCATCCTTCGTCGTCGCTCCGAGCAACTCTCCGTCTTTGGTATAATCTTCACTCATATGATTTATTTGCCAAAAGGGGAGAAAATAGTTAGCAAAGGGCTTATATCTCACTCAAAGTATCTGTTTTTGGCGATTCATGCCAAAGGGGGAGAAAGTATGAGCCCAAAGCAAAAGGACCGCACCACCACCCTAAATTTAAAATGATTTTCAATTGATAAAATTCAAATTAGTATCTCTTTGTGTTCTAAAGGGGGAGAAAGTAGTATTTTCAAAATTGATGTCTTAAAACCCTCTTGAACACTAAGAGGAGAATTTATTTGAGGGGGAGTTTTGTTTTAGTCAAAGGAAAAGCATTTGAAACAAGGGGAGAAAATTTCAAAACTTGAAAATGCTTCGCAAAATCTTACTCATTTACCTTTGACTATATTGCAAAAGGATTTTGAAAAGATTTACAAAAAGAATTTGCAAAAACAAAACATGTGGTGCAAGTGTGGTCCAAAATGTTAAAAATGAAGAAACAATCCATGCATATCTAGTAAGTAATATTTATTGGCTCAATTCTAAGTAACCTTTGCACTTGCATATGCAAACTAGTTCAAATTATGCACTTCTATATTTGCTTTGGTTTGTGTTGACATCAATCACCAAAAAGGGGGAGATTGAAAGGGAATTAGGCTTACACCTATTTCCTAAATTGATTTTGGTGGTTGAATTGCCCAACACAAATAATTGGACTAACTAGTTTGCCCAAGTCTATAAGTTATACAGGTACCAAAGGTTCACAATAAGCCAATAAAAAGACCAAGAAAAGGGTTCAACAAAAGGAGCAAAGGGGCAACCGAAGGCACCCTGGTCTGGCGCACCGGACATGTCCGGTGCACCAGGGTTATCCACGCGCTGAACTTCTCACCTTCGGGAAAACGCAGAGTCGCTCCGCTATAATTCACCGGACTGTCCGGTGTACACCGGACAGTGTCCGGTGCTTCATGAATGAAGCGACTCTGAACTCGCCAGCTTCGGGAATTCGCAACGGCTACTCCGCTATAATTCACCGGACATGTCCGGTGTACACCGGACTGTCCGGTGTAACTGCGGAGCAACGACTATTTCAGCGCCAACGGTCACCTGCAGCGCATTAAATGCGCGCCAGAGCGCGCAGAAGGCAGGCACGCGCGAAGAGGCGCACCGGACACTCTACAGTGCATGTACGGTGCGCCACCGGACATCCAGGCGGGCCCAGCAGTCAGAGCTCCAACGGTCGGAACCCTAACGTTCGGGTGACGTGGCTGGCGCACCGGACATGTCCGGTGTGCACCGGACTGTCCGGTGCACCATGCGACAGACAGCCTCCACCTAAACGGCTAGTTTGGTGGTTGGGGCTATAAATACCCCCAACCACCTCACATTCAAGTCATCCAAGTTTTCCACTTCTCAACCACTTACAAGAGCTAGGCATTCAATTCTAGACACACCCAAGTGATCAAATCCTCTCCAATTCCACACAAGGCTTTAGTGATTAGCGAGAGAGATTTGCCGTGTTCTTTTGAGCTCTTGCGCTTGGATTGCTTCTTTTCTTTCTCACTTGTTCTTGTGATCAAAACTCCATTGTAACTGAGGCAAGAGACACCAATTGTGTGGTGGTCCTTGCGAGGAAGTTTTGTTCCCAGTTTGATTTGAGAAGAGAAGCTCACTCGGTCCGAGGGACCGTTTGAGAGAGGGAAAGGGTTGAAAGAGACCCGGTCTTTGTGACCACCTCAACGGGGAGTAGGTTTGCAAGAACCGAACCTCGGTAAAACAAATCCGCATGTCACACTCTTCATTCGCTTGCGATTTGTTTTACGCCCTCTCTCTCGGACTCATTATTATTTCTAACGCTAACCCGGCTTGTAGTTGTGATTAATTTTGTAAATTTCAGTTTCGCCCTATTCACCCCCCCCTCTAGGCGACTTTCATCCCCAACATACTTGGCAACTATTTTGCCGGATTTGTTAGTCAAAACATATGATGCATCAAAAGTTTTAAATGAAATGCTAGGTTCATTTGATGCACTAGGAGTTTTCTTCTTAGGCGATTTTGCATGAGTTGATTGCCTAGAACTAGATGTCTCACCCTTATACATAAAAGCATGATTAGGGCCAGAGTGAGACTTCCTATAATGAATTCTCCTAATCTTATGCTCGGGATAACCGGCAGGGTACAAAATGTAACTCTCGTTATCCTGAGGCATGGGAGCCTTGCCCTTAACAAAGTTAGATAATTTTTTAGGAGGGACATTAAGTTTGACATTGTCTCCCTTTTGGAAGCCAATGTCATCCTTGATGCCAGGGCGTCTCCCACTATAAAGCATACTACGAGCAAATTAAAATTTTTCATTTTCTAGCTCATGCTCGGCAATTTTAGCATCTAATTTTGCTATATGATCATTTTGTTGTTTAATTAAAATCATGTGATCATGAATAGCATCAATGTCAACATCTCTACATCTAGTGCAAATAGAAACATGCTCAATGGTAGATGTAGAGGGATTACAAGTTTTTAGTTCAACAATCTTAGCATGTAAAATATCATTTTCACTTCTAAGATCGGAAATGGAAGCATTGCAAACATCTAAGTCTTTAGCCTTAGCAATCAGTTTTTCATTTTCAATTCTAAGGCTAGCGAGAGAGGTATTTAATTTTTCAATCTTAGCAATAGAAATAGCATGATCATTTCTAAGATTGGCATATAAATCATCACAAACATTTGAATCAACCTTAGCAATTAATCTAGCATTTTCATTTCTAAGGTTGGCAATAACATCATGGCAAGTACTTAGCTCACTAGTTAATTTTTCACATTTTTCTATCTCTAGAGCATAAGCATTCTTAACCTTAACATGCTTCTTATTTTCCTTAATTAGGAAGTCCTCTTGGCTATCCAAGAGATCATCCTTATCATGAATAGTGCTAATCAATTCATTTAACTTCTCCTTTTGTTGCATGTTAAGGTTGGCAAAAAGAGTAAACAAATTATCCTCCTCATTACTAGAATTGTCTTCATCACTAGAGGATGCATATTTAGTGGAGGATTTAGATTTAACCTTCTTCCTTTTGTCGTCCTTTGCCATGAGGCACTTGTGGCCGACGTTGGGGAAGAGGAGTCCCTTGTTGATGGCAATGTTGGCGGCGTCCTCGTCGAAGGAGGAGTCGGTGGAGCTCTCGTCGGAGTCCCACTCGCGGCACACATGGGCATCGCTGCCCTTCTTCTTGTGGTACCTCTTGTTTTCCTTTCTTCTCCCCTTCTTGTCGTCGCCCCTGTCACTGTCACTAGAAATAGGACATTTTGCAATAAAGTGACCGGGCTTACCATACTTGTAGCAAACCTTCTTGGAGCGGGGCTTGTAGTCCTTCCCCCTCCTTTGCTTGAGGATTTGTCGAAAGCTTTTGATGATTAAAGCCATCTCCTCATTGTCGAGCTTTGAGGCGTCAATGGGGAGCCTACTTGGTGTAGACTCTTCCTTCTTCTCCTCTGTTGCCTTGAATGCGACGGGTTGTGCCTCGGACGTGGAGGATGTGCCTTGCTCGATGATTTTCTTTGAGCCTTTAATCATTAGCTCAAAGCTCACAAATTTCCCTATGACTTCCTCGGGAGACATTAGCTTGTATCTAGGATCACCTCGAATTAATTGAACTTGCATAGGGTTAAGAAAAACGAGGGATCTTAGAATAACCTTGACCATCTCATGGTCATCCCATTTGGTGCTCCCGAGGTTGCGCACTTGATTCATTAAGGTCTTCAAGCGGTTGTACATGGCTTGCGGATCCTCTCCTTGGTGAAGCATGAAGCGACCGAGCTCCCCCTCGATCGTCTCCCGCTTGGTGATCTTGGTCACCTCGTCTCCTTCGTGCGCGGTCTTGAGCACGTCCCAAATTTCTTTTGCACTTTTCAACCCTTACACCTTATTATACTCCTCTCAACTTAGAGAGGCGAGGAGTATAGTAGTGGCTTGGGAGTTGAAGTGATGAATTTGGGGCACTGCGTCCGAATCATAGTCTTCATCCCCTACGGATGGTACCTGTACACCAAACTCAACAACGTTCCAAATGCTTGTGTGGAGTGAGGTTAGATGGTGCCTCATTTTGTCACTCCACATATTATAATCTTCACCGTCAAAAACCGGTGGTTTGCTTAGTGAAACGGAAAGCAAAGGAGTACGCTTTGAAATACGAGGGTAGCGTAGGGGAATCTTACTATACTTCTTGCGCTCATGGCGCTTAGAAGTTATGGATGGCGCGTCGGAGCCGGAGGTGGATGGCGATGAAGAATCGGTCTCGTAGTAGACCACTTTTCTCATCTTCTTTTTCTTGTCGCCACTCCAATGCGACTTGAGGGAAGAGGATTCCTTCTCCTTCCCTTTGTTGCGGGACTCTCCCGATGGAGCCTTCCCGTGGCTTGTAGCGGGCTTGTCGCCGGTCACCATCTCCTTCTTGGCGTGATCTCCCGGCATCACTTCAAGCAATTAGGCTCTAATGAAGCACCAGGCTTTGATACCAATTGAAAGTCGCCTAGAGGGGGGGTGAATAGGGCGAAACTGAAATTTACAAAGTTGATCACAACTACAAGTCGGGTTAGCGTTAGAAATATAAGCGAGTCCGAGAGAGAGGGTGAAAAACAAATTGCAAGCAAATAAAGAGTGAGACACAAGGATTTGTTTTACCGAGGTTCGGTTCTTGCAAACCTACTCCCCGTTGAGGTGGTCACAAAGACCGGGTCTCTTTCAACCCTTTCCCTCTCTCAAACGGTTACTTAGACCGAGTGAGCTTCTCTTCTCAATCACACGGGACACTAAGTCCCCGCAAGGACCACCACACAATTGGTGTCTCTTGCCTTGGTTACAATTGAGTGAATCACAAGAAAGAATGAGAAAGAAAAGAAGCAATCCAAGCGCAAGAGCTCAAATGAACACAAGTGTCGCTCTCTCTAGTCACTATTTGATTTGGAGTGATTCCGGACTTGGGAGAGGATTTGGTCTCTTTGGTTGTGTCTAGAATTGAATGTTATAGCTCTTGTAATGTGTTGGAAGGTGGAAAACTTGGATACAATGAATGGTGGGGTGGTTGGGGTATTTATAGCCCCAACCACCAAACTAGCCGTTTGGTGGAGGCTGCTGTCGACGGGCGCACCGGACAGTCCGGTGCGCCAGCCACGTCACCAGGCTGTTAGGGTTCGACCGTTGGAGCTCTGATAGGTGGGGTCTTCTGGCTGTCTGGTGGCGCACCGGACAAGTCCTGTAGACTGTCCGGTGTGCCTGCTGCGTGTGCTCTAACCTTTGCGCGCGCAGGCACGCATTAAATGCGTTGCAGTCGACCGTTGCGCGCGAAGTAGCCGTTGCTCTGCTGACACACCGGACAGTCCGGTGCATACACCGGACGGTCCGGTGAATTATAGCGGAGCAGCCTCCATTTTCCTGAAGGTAGCAAGTTCAGCGTCGAGTTTCCTGGTGCACCGGACACTATCCGGTGGTGCACCGGACACTGTCTGATGGCACACCGGACAGTCCGATGCGCCAGACCAGGGCACACTTCGGTTGTCTTTGGCTCTCTTTGTTTGAACCCTTTCTTGGTCATTTTATTGGTCTATTGTGAACCTTTGTCACCTGTAAAACTTATAATCTAGAGCAAACTAGTTAGTCCAATTATTTGTGTTGGGCAATTCAACCACCAAAATCAATTACAAAAAGTTGTAAGCCTATTTCCCTTTCAGTGTGTTGTCTCTCTGCATATCTACTCTTTATATCTGCATTTCAATACTTATCTGTTGTACAAGCTACATTTGAAGTGCAGGGCACTTCGGGACAGGATCGTCTATTTCGCTGCAACCTACTCGAAGGGTCTTTCATTCCACTGCGATCCAGCCTTCGAGTAGAGTAAGAATTTCAGTTTTATAGTGATAATTTTTATCCGCCTATTCACCCCCCTCTAGGCGACATCTAGATCCTGTTCCCGGGCAAAGGGAACTTTCAACCGCCCCTGGTCGAACCTCGCGGCACCGAGCCCAGGGTCGGGTGTGGCATGGCCTGACAAGGGAGGTCGGGCATGTTGGAAGGGAACCACGTACTCGAGTGGATCCCACGCCCGGCCCCAACCAACCTACCATAAATGACTGGCTGCATTAACCACGCCTGACACTGAACCACCGTGGGTGCCAGTCTGCTTCCCATCTCATGACCTATGGACCTGAAAGGGAAATTGGGTTAACCATTTCCTATAATTAATTTTGGTGGTTGACGACCAACGCAAACCTATGGACTAACTAGTTTGTCTAGATTTCATGTATTATAGGTGCATAAGGTTCAACACAAACCAATAAAAGAATCAAGTTAGGGACACAATGTTAATGGAGCAAAAGGACTTGAGTGTGCTGAAGAAAGGCGCACCGGACTGTTTGGTGTGCCACCGAACAGTGTCCGGTGCACCAGGACCGTACAACATCAAACCAGCCACTCTCGGGAATTCAAGGGCGCCCTCCGCTATAATTCATCGGATTGTCCAGTGTGCCACCGGACTGTCCGGTGTGCCACCGGAGCAACGACTATCTGCGCCAACGGTCGACTCTGTAAAGTGCTACAGTTGTGAACAGTGTCGTGCAGGAGTCAGAGCAGCAAAGTCAGAGGGGCACCGGACTATCCGGTGTAGCACTGGACTGTCAGGTGCCACAAGAGGACAAAGCTCCAACGGTCGACCGAGCTCCGAACCCAAACAGTTGGGTGATGTGGCGGCGCACCGGACAAAGAACAATGCCTGTCCGGTGGCGCCCATCGCCAGCAGCCTCTCCAACGGCTATAGAAGTGGTTGGGGGCTATAAATACCCCACAACCACCTCATTCATATCCATCCAAGCATTCCAAACATTGCATTCAATACAAGAGCAAAAGACTCCACTCCAAGACACAATTAAAGCGATCGATCCACTCAAAGTCCTCGAATCAACTCTAGTGCGTTAGGACTTGTGAGAGGATCTCTTGTGTTCTTTTGTTGCTCTTGTTGCTTGGTTGGCCTTTCTTCTTTTTCATTCTTATTCTCAAGTGGTTTGTAAGCGAGGCAAGAGACACTAAGTGTGTGGTGGTCCTTGCGGGGTCTAAGTGACCCATGAGATTAAGGAATAAGGCTCACTCGGTCTAAGTGACCGTTTGAGAGAGGGAAAAGGTTGAAATAGTCCCGGTCTTTGTGACCTCCTCAACGGGGACTAGGTTCTTTGTAACCGAACCTCGGTAAAACAAATCATCGTGTTCACTCACCTTATTTCTTGGTTGATTTGTTTTCCCTATCTTTCGGACTTGACTTTATTTCTAACGCTAATCTCGGCTTGAAGTATGTGCTTAAGTTTATAAATTTCAGGTTTTGCTTATTCACCCCCTCTAGGCAACTTTCAGGACCCCTCGGTCCGCATAGCGCTCATGACCTACGAGCCCCCAGACTGTGGCGCATTAATGACCCACGCGCCCATCGGCATGCGATGCACTTATGACCTATCGGACTAGGCCTGAGTGCGCAGACCTCTCACAGGGCACTACACGACGGGTTTGCACCGAGCCCTAAGCTACAGAAGCTAGGGGTCGACGTTGCCAGAATGATGGCGCTTGGGACCATCACCGCCCCATGTCATCTACCGGGATAAATACGTGACAACCAGGCAGCCTCAGGCCCCACGAGTACGTGTGACCTCACCCGGGGTAAAACGCTGGTTTTGCCACTGCTTTACGACTCCTTCCAAGAGAAGCCACCATTGGCCGATCCCTCTCCCAGCCTATAAAACGGATAGGGTCGCCTCAGCGCAAGGGGATCAAGGAAGAGAACGACGGATCAAGGGACTTGGCCGGAGACAACCGGATGCCAACCCACAAGGACGAATAGGAGGAGGTCGACGAGGACGAGGAGGTCGAAGCCCCGCTAAGTTTAGACTTAGCTAGGACTCCATCTTACAGCTTCTAAGGTCCACTTCCACCCCGATAAGAGATCTGGGAGCCTCTCCTCCCTCTTCCGACTGCTTGTAACCCATACTACGAGTTTGATTATCAATGGTGTTAGTAGCGCAAGCCACCAATGATTGGAAGTATAGGCGTTCTGCCCGAACTAGTATAAATCTTACGCCCTCCGTGTACACTTTCCAGAGCTCGGAACGCGTACAATAAATTTACTTGTCGGATATCCCGATATTGTATGTTATCGTTGAGAACTCTCTTCCGGTCTATGAGTGCTATATTTTGTGTGGTCTGATTGCATGAAAGTGCCATTTAATGTTGAATGTTTTTGAAGTTATGATAAAATTATGTTGAGCTCAATGATTTTGTCAATGCTGGACACAAAGATAATATGCTATTTTAATATTTTTCATTATTGATAAGATATGTGCTTTATTATTTTGTATTTGATACCTACTTTTATTATTAAAATAATCACGCCTACTAGAATTTTGGTGGGTATGAATACCCGCTACTCATGAATCATGATGAGCATGAGTATAGAGCTATGGTGGACATGAGTATGGAGTAATTTTATACCCGACAATAGATATAGCCGAGGTATATTTTTTCTCGCGGGCTATCCATATGTACGTAGACACCGACACGTGATGTGAATCCACGTCGGCTGTCCATTATCCCTACTGACTTTTTCATCGAAAAGCCCTATGAGACCATAATCTGCAGCCCGATCAAAAAAATTCCAGTAATATAAGCCCGTTTTATAAAGCCCACAGTAGCCCATTTTGTAAAGCCCATAGCGGCTCCCAAATCTCTATATAACCGGCAAATCCTAACGCTCCCAACCCTTCCACCACGCAGTCACTCCAGGGCCGCCGCCGCCGCCGCCGCCGCGAAAAACCCTAGCAGGCTTCGCCGCTATCACTCCTAGGGGCGCGACCATGGTGGCCACAAAGAAGACGGTAACGACCCCTAACTCCACGCTCTCTCCCAGTGGAGTTTACGTTTTTCCCACCCTTTCGTCTATCTGTCTCCTTTTTTCTCACGAAAAAAAAGAGATTCTGCTGCATTGCGCTGGGCCACGTTTCTAGGCTCTAACACTGCGTTGTTGGTGTGGTGGTTGTGTTTGTGCAGAAGAAATCCACGGACAACATCAACAACAAGCTGCAGCTTGTTATGAAGAGTGGCAAGTACACGCTCGGCTACAAGACCGTCCTCAGGACTCTCCGGAACTCTAAGTGTAAGTCATTTCTTTCAAGCAATAATGTTTGCGGTAGGGCCTTTCGAGGCATGTGAATTCATGCACATTTGGTAAGTCGCAGTTTAATTCTTTGGCAAGACGCATTTTGCATATCATGGCCATTGACCACCTTGTATTGATGTTCTGTCAATTAGGTTTCATGTTGTTGATTTTGACTTGCCATTGCCCATTACACAAACACTCGTATGTTCCCATTTCAACTTAAGTGAACCTTTTTACATGTCAATATGGGAATACGTTTTTGAGAGAAGGAGAATAGGGTATTAAATTCATGACCTCAGCCATGACAACCTCATGGTTACATGGATGCCCACCAAATTATTCTCTGGACAAAGTATTTTCGGACACTTCCTCTGAAAGTTGTATTTCCTCTATATAATTAAATATTATGTATGTGGGACTTTTCCCCAGTTGATTGCAAGTGAACATTCAGTTCTCTATAATTCTCTTTGGAGAATCAAGCCAGAACTCTGATTCTCCAAAGTTGATACAACAATATATTTTTGGGACAAGTGTGATTATACCCTTCGCTAGCCTTACAATTGTTACTTACCCTCTATTTTTCAACTTTGTGGTTTTACCCCTCCATTTTGAAAATGAAGCTACCGTTTGCCCCTCTCTCAACGACGTTAGTGAAAAATCAGAATTAGTGATTAAAAAATAAAAAAATGTAAAAAGGAAAGGGTAAAAGGTCCGACCTTCCCTCCTTTCTACGGCTCAACCCCAACAGGGGTAAAATCACAATTATATAATATAATGAGGGGCAAATTCACAATAAATTGCATGGACATTTTTTACTTTTTGTATCAGATTTAACACCATTAACTACATGTAACGGTGCATGGGTATGACAACCCTTTGTTTTCAAAACGAAGGGGTAAAATCACAAGTGCAAGACCAGGTAGGGGTACAATCACAAATGCCCCTATATTTTTCTGTCTGACAGTGAACCAAAAATAGTGTCTTTGTTTTATTTTGTCCTCAAGATTGGTTCTTATTTGTTTGATTGTCGTAATTTCATAATTGTATTGCATGTTTAGAGGATATGAGGACCCTTTCCCCAGATGATCGACAATGAACATACTGAGCACTATAATTTCTCATTTGAGAAAATCAAGCCAAAACTCTGATCCTCCTAGTATTTTGTTTAGATTCGTTTTCTATTATTTGGAATTCTGCAGTAATACTGTGATGTAATCTCTTAGCTTGTAGCTAATGTTGGATGTTCACTGCTTATTTCCTTTGAAATAATGATGCATTCTTAGTAGTTCTTTGAAAGGTGTGATTGCTCTTCAAGTCTAGCGTTGAAAACTGATTACCAATGGATTGACTGAGATAGCCATTGTGTATGAGTCAACGCCATAACTATTCTTTCCATGCCATGCTTACATACATTACCTGTGCATGACATCACAGGTAATTAGCATAAAATGGGGACACCTCTTCTAACTTATATATTTCTTGCAGTTTAGCTTTATTTTTTCTTCAATATAGAATAAATGTCTTTAATGTACTATTTTCAATTATTTTTCCTAACTGATCTTCTAGGTGGTGTCACTTTACCCAGCTCTTCTGTGTTGTATAATTCCTTTGGCATTCCTGCTTCTTTCTGAAATTTTGAAGTGTGGGGAGATTACTTTCTCTTTTCAACAGAAATCATCACAATGCAGTTTGCCAATTTCCTGTTTTTCTACTTATTAATTGTTAATCTGTTGCAACATGCCTGTAATATATCGTATTTCTATTGATTTACAGCGAAGCTAGTGATCATCGCTAACAACTGCCCGCCCCTTCGTAAGTCTGAAATTGAGTACTATGCTATGCTGGCCAAGGTCACCGTCCACCACTTCCATGGAAGTAAGTTTGCATCACTGATTCGTTTTGCTGCATGATAGTTCATTTATTATTATTGCTATGATCTAGTCCTCTGTTGATTGTGATCTGCATGTTATTGTATCGGTTAGATCCTGGGTAACGTTTAATGTAATTGTCTAGCGTCTAGTGAATTGCCGAGAAGTGAACTCAGTTCACATTTCCTGTTATTGTTACCAGTATTTGCTTAAGGAATCAGAGTAACCAAAGATGTGCATGTCACTTCCTATATAGTGATTTGATATAGGATTGTGGATTTCACTTTGTCTATGACACTGTTCATGAATGTAATCATGATTTGTTGTTTTGTTTTCTAGACAATGTTGACCTTGGAACTGCCTGTGGTAAATACTTTCGGGTTTGCTGCCTCAGCATTATTGATCCTGGTAACTTGAACACTGTCATTTTTCAGAGCATACACCTGGTCTGTTGCATGCATTTCACAAGGTTTATAATTCTTGTTATCGTGTGGTTGCAGGTGATTCTGATATCATCAAGACTACACCGGGTGAGCAGTAAAGAAAGCCCCTGCAGTAGGGGGATCTTACTGCATTTGTTCTTTTGTCTTGTTAAACAGCATTTACCTGCTAGTAAACTGAGTTATTCGGAACATGTCTTGAATTGAATTTTTGCTCCGGTGTTTTGACACTTAAATCGAGCTTTAGCTTATACCGTTGCTCAGATCGCTGCTGTATGTTTTATCACTCGGACGAATTCTCCACCAGTGGTGGAGGTATCATTGTTTGTAGTAATTGTACGATATCTCGGGTACGATCATCTTGCACGCATGAAACAATCCACAGATCATGGTATTATTTCTTCAATTCAGCGATGCTGCAAATTGAAAGATATAGGAGATGTTGGTCACTTGTTCTCAAATGCTATGAGTTAAGAATAAGGCAACATAAAATGATAATAGTTAAAAACTTTTGTATCTCCTCAGGATATAATGATCTTCAGATAAAGGTTATTAAGGATATACCTTTATCATTTCAATATATAATAGTGGAAATGGAAACATATGAAACATGAGAAGTGATATGAATAATTATATGAGATTATTATCAGCACATTTTTATTATATTTATCATAAATGAATATGAATAATATTAAATTACATTAATACCTTCGGCTTGACAGAAGGTAAAAAGCTTGAGAGTGACGTGTGAGTGAATAAAAGTCAGTGTCTATAGTACAGAGTTACTGTTTATCTATTTATAGGCGTGGGATGCAGCCCCATCGAAATTACATTTGTGTCCTTGACATCTAATCATATTCATGACACAAAATGCTAGGGACTAGATGGTCTTCCCCTCTTTAAGTCGGTGCTTTCCTTTGTCTCAAGCACATCATTGTGTCGAAGCTTTGTTGATGATAGCTTCGGCATATCGTGTTGTCAAAGGTGTTTTTGCTTAGAGGATCTTCGGCGAGGAAAAAGGCCCCCAACAGGAGATCGTGGCTAGATAGAGAACAGATTGCTTTCTCGCCGGCATCTGCTAGAGCTGGGTGCAAAGCTCGGCGCAGGACCTATCCACATCAGCAGGAAAGATATGGACTGGTTGATTTAATTTTTAATTTTAACGACATATTCCTCTTCTCCAAGAGTATCTTCTCCAAGATAATAATATCATGACTGTTCAATAGGTATGCTCCCTCTGTGTGTCATCTTCCTCTTCTCCAAGAGTATCTTCGATAGCTCTCAAACTCTTCCAATCTTATTTTAGGAAAACTAGGAAAAAACATGTCCAATAGCGACCTATTTAGATTCCTTATTTTCTAGCAGGCCAGTACACACTCCCTTTAGCAACACAATTTTTCGCCACTCGTCCGGCTCACCACCTCCTTTGCTCTTGCGACCTCCGCCACACTCTTTAAGGATGTATTTGGTTATAATGATGAGATATGACGAAATAAGATGATCTTTAATAAGGTTGTTTGATTTAGGGATAGAGGTTGGGAAGAAACTGTCCCGGTATTGTTCCTAGAGTTGTCTATCAAAATTAGAGAGACAAGAGAGGTATGTGTCCCGCAACCAAATGCACCCTAACACTCCACCATGCCCTCGTTGCCACACATTGCCACCTCCCTCTTTCGCACTATCCATGCGCCCACGTCGGTCTCCTTCAACCAGGCCCTTCAATTGCCCAGCGCAAGTGGGCTGACAGCACATGGCTCTGAATTTTTTGGGGCCCTTTTAGAGCAAAAATTGTTGATGTTTTGCAAAATAAACTAAAGAATCTTACTTTTAGAATAGATAAAATAAAAGAACAAAGATATGATAATAGATCAAATATAAAATGGCATAATATAGGGTATTTTTATCTCTACACACTAGATTATAGGGTCTATTTTCATATTTTGCCTTGAGCCCAAAATACTCGGAGACGGCCCTTCCTTCAACTCACTCCTCATCGCGCTACTTTATTGAGGCCGGAGCCGTGAGGCGTTGTCACTGCTCGCCGCTTATCCCCATGGAAAAAGGCGCATTGGAAAGTGCTCCTTTACTTTAGAAGAGGTATTGAATCTCTAGACTGTCTAGATTGTCCATAGTGGTTCTCTCTAAATTTATCTTCCTATATCTCACTTTTACGCTACATCGCTAATATTCCAACCTCTACTTTTTTCCTTCGCGCATCGGTTCCTTTTAAATTCACCCCATATACCCTGCCACAACCATAAAATATTATTTCCCATAACTACTCATCATTCATTATCAACTTTTCCTCAACTAACAATTCTGCGTGCACAAAAACCCTGCTGCTGCCATTTAGAGGGCCCTCTAATTCTAGGGTGAGGGAGAATATTGCTGTCATTTAGGGGGTGGTATAGGGGGCACCTTTGTGGGCTTTAGGGGCATACTGTAGCCCCTAAACACTGAACATGAATAGGGGAATGCGCTGTGCAAAGTCTTAGGCTATACACAACGGTTCCCCCCTAAATTTGCCTCCATATACCCCACTTTTGCATCACGTCACCCAAATTGCACCCTCTACTTTTCTTCCTACAGCAGTTCTGAAAATCATCTAGAGGGGGTGAATAAGCGAAACCTATAAATTATAAACTTTGAACACAAACTTCACCCGAGGTTAGTGAGAGCACCTAGAGGGGGGGGGGGTGAATAGGTGATCCTGTGAAACTTTAAAAACTTAAGCCACAAAAACTTGTTAAGTGTTAGTACAATAATCACCAAGTGGCTAGAGAGGAGTCTCAACAAAACACAATACCACAAGAGATCAAACACAGAGATGACACAGTGGTTTATCCCGTGGTTCGGCCAAGACCAACGCTTGCCTACTCCACGTTGTGGCGTCCCAACGGACGAGGGTTGCAATCAACCCCTCTCAAGCGGTCCAAAGACCAACTTGAATACCACGGTGTTTTGCTTTGCCTTTCAATATCCCGTTTGCGAGGAATCTCCACAACTTGGAGCCTCTCGCCCTTACACTTGAGATTTACAAGAAATACGGAGTAAGGGATGAAAGCAACACACACAAATCCACAGCAAAATGCGCACACACACGACCAAGAATCGAGCTCAAAAGACTATCTCAAAGTTCTCACTAGAACGGAGCTCGAATCACTGAGAATGACAAACGAATGTGCAAAGACTGAGTGTGGATGATCAAGAATGCTCTAAGGTTGCTTGGTGTACTCCTCCATGCGCCTAGGGGTCCCTTGTAACACCCAATTGTGTACATCATATGATAAGAGGTTTTTCCCTTGAAAATTTTGTCCCTATTTAATGGAGCATGTGAACACCACATTTAAAAACAAGTAATTAATAAAAGACATACCACAAGATTTTGCATCATGCTGGTTTTTCACTCTTGTGTGCACTTTGTGACAATATAAATAAATATAATAATGTGAAAAGAGATATACTAAAGGCCAAAGTGGAACTTAAGATGTAAAAAGAAATTCTAGAATTGGAGAAAGAGAAGGAAAAGATTATACAAAATATAGAAAATAAATATATAAATAATTATATTTCCAAAATAGGTATTCTAAATCCCACAACATGAACTAAGAGTAAAATAGGCACAAGTTTAAATTGAAATTCGAAATTCAAATTGAATTTGGGAATAGATGAAGGGAAATAGAGAATAAAAAAAAGGGGAAAAGAATAAAAGCAACCTGGGCCAGATCTGTCCCTTTCGGCCCAACAGGAGATGCAAACCGCGTGGCCCATTCTAGTCCTCGGCGCCGACATCAGGGTCCCACCGGTCAGCCTCACGCGCTCGACCACGGTTCTCCCCTCGCTGATCTGCCGGACCCACTGACCAGCCAACCTCGCGCGCGTGCTGTTGTTCCACCGGCCGCCTGTCGTGCGGGGCCCACTGGTCATTTGCTCCGCCTCGTGCCCTCCTACGCTGTTTCGCTCTGCCATGTGGGACCGAAGGGCGACGACTCCCTCCAGCTGAGTCCATGGCGGCCGTCGCATCCACGCCGCCTTCGCCGCTAATAGCGCGGAAGCCGTTGAACGCCCGGGAGATAAAACCCCCGCATGACCTCCACAACCGCATGCCTGAAGCCCTATACTCCCTCCAGACCTGTCTCCCCTCTTCCTCGTCGCGAAAACCCCGCGTCGTGGGACTCCAACGTCCGCCGCCGTGGTCTCGTGCCTGTGCTGTCGATTGGGGGCCATTGAGGTGTCGGGATTATTCCTCGGTGGGTGGGGATCACCGGCATGAAGTATCGCGATCGGAGGACCGTTGTGGAGCCTTGAATTTCTCGCCGTGGCCAGACTCCGCCGCACACCGCAAACACCTCTGCTCGGACCATAATCTCCGGTGAGTGCCTTCCCATTGCGTACCTTAGCTTTCCTACCCTCTGTAATTACCTTCGTATAGGTGTGTTAGCGCATGAATCACGTTCGGGCGCTACTCCGGTGATGCGCCGCCGCGTCTATCGCGCGGTGCCGCCGTCTGAGACCACGGGAGGAGAAGACAAACGCGCGTCGTCGGATCCACGGTATACGGCTGAGATTAGGAGTATGGGTATCGTTTAGGTAAAAAGAACCGCGACCGTTGATCCGCGATCCAAC
This sequence comes from Zea luxurians, assembly GCA_029449295.1. Classification (NCBI taxonomy): domain Eukaryota; kingdom Viridiplantae; phylum Streptophyta; class Magnoliopsida; order Poales; family Poaceae; genus Zea; species Zea luxurians. The sequence goes on from JAOPSE010000090.1 coordinate 5,512,197, forward strand.
GGGCTGCGCTTCGATCTCGGTTATGTTAAACGCGGACCGTAGATTTCCAATCCAACGAGCTACGTAGCGTACCGGTTCGTTAAGTGATTCGATCTAATTGTGACCGTCAGATAGTGATCCTGCGGCCAGGGTCGTTGGATACCCCTTCGGCCGGGTCGTTTTGCATAAGAGTCCCTGGACTTTGCGGAAATCAACCCGCCGTCCACCTTGGGGTTATTCTGAGTCTCGGGCAAACTTGCGAGCTAGCCCCTGCGCTTTACAGATTTTGACGTCTAGGCCAGAGAATTATAAAATCAGAGAAAACTTATTAGAAAAAGGATTTTAGTGTGAAAATAAATCATAGAACTTGTTTAATTTGTAGAAAATTCATTTGAACTCCAATTTGGTCCATTCCAGTTCCTAAATTTTTGTAATAATATTGTCTACCCATTAGTGCCTCTGTTCTGACTTGACAAACACATTAAAATTATTCTTTCACTTAATCTTGTATTAAGCACATAAAACATTAGAAAATCCATAACTTAAGATCTATAACTCCAAATTTAATGATTCCAGTTCCTGTGATCATATTTTAATGTCTAGTTTATTACTGTATATTCCATTTGCATGTTTGATGTGATGTTAATTTATGCTATGCCATGTATGTATTGTATTGATGCGAGTAGACGAGCAACCCACTGTGGAACCTGAGCTTCAACAAGTTGAAGTAGCTGAGCAGGAGCTCGTTGAAGGCAAGTTGTGCCCTTGATCACTTCTTTTACCCATTCATGTTCTTATTATTCATAATGATCTGCATAGGATAATTTTGCTGGGACCCAATAGGATGCCCTAGATTTTGACTATCTTTATACCTTGCTTCACCACTGGTTTTACTACTAAAGTTTTGGGTAGTACATGCTATTGCTTTATGTGGATTTGGGTATAGAGATATTCATCACTCATTGTTACTATTCATTGTTATCTGTTTTATTCTTCCTTGTTCATGTTAAGATCATTATGTTAATGGGAACATGGAGAACCACCCGGGAAAACAGTGCTACCACAAGGGTTTAATGGGACGCCCTTGGCTGATTAACTAGGAAAGCTAGGGGAGGGCTACCTTACCCGAAAGGGGCAAGGGCAGTAGGGGAGAGGTCAGTGCAGGGAGGTCCCTGGTTGATTTTGCTGCGATGGCGGTCAACCAGGAACCCTGTACTGGATCTTCCTATAAACTGTAGCGGGTAGTCTGAAGCTAGTGGAACTTTGTAAAGGCCTCGTAGTGGTACCCTGCCTCGCTTCCTAGGTAGAGGTGTATGGAGTCTGATCAACTCTGTGGCAAATGGGTAACACGACTTGTGGGTAAAGATGCGCAACCTCTGCAGAGTGTAAAACTGGTATACTAGCCGTGCTCACGGTCATGAGCGGCTCGGACACTCACATGATTAAATTATGGAACTTAAACTTAACCTGTCATTTCATTGCATTTGGGATTATTTTATTATTACTTTTATTTATTATTACTATGGTTTGGTATTTACTTACACTTAGTAACTGCTAATAAAATTTTGACCAACTTATAAAAGCAATGCTCAGCTTCAGCCTTTATTACATTGATCAGCCTTACACTACATGAACTCCCACCTTTGGTGAGTTCATGTCACATTATTCCCCACGACTTGTTGAGCTATGAACGTATGTGAGCTCACTCTTGCTGTCTCACACCCCCCCCACAGGAGAAGAGCAGGTGGTTCAGGAGGAGCCGCCTAACACCGAGGAGTTCGATCTGATCTAGGTGGCGTTTCTCAGTCGACATTGGCGCCGTCGATCCTTAGTTCGTTTTACATTATTCTTTATTTTTGTAATAAGTCTTCCGCTATGTAATAAATACTCTGATGTTTTATGACATTTATCTCTATACACTCTGTTATTATATATGTTGTCTTCTTTGGCGCATGTATGAGATGCACCCGGCTTTGTTTCTTTAAAACCGGGTGTTACATCCCTTTTATAGCCCCAAGGCAGCTAGGAGCCGTTGAGAGCAAATCAGGAAGGCCAATCTTGCCTTCTGTCATCGGGGGCACCGGACAGTCCGGTGCACACCAGACACTGTCCGGTGCCCGATTTCTTTCCTTAAACGGCGCTGCCGACCGTTGCAGATCTGGGAGCCGTTGGCGCACCGGACATGTCCGGTGCACACCGGACAGTCCGGTGCCGTCTTCTAGCCGTTGGCCCGGCCACGTGTCCCGCGCAGATTGCGCGGCCGACCGTTGGCCCGGTCGACCGTTGGCTCACCGGACAGTCCGGTGCACACCGGACAGTCCGGTGAATTTTAGCCGTACACCGTCGGCGAATTCCCGAGAGCGGCTACTTCACGCCGAGTCAGCCTGGCGCACCGGACACTGTCCGGTGCACCACCGGACAGTCCGGTGCACCCAGACTGGGCAGACTTTGGCTGCTCGAGCCATCTCTTCTCCAACTCGATTTTTTCTGTTTCCAGCACTTAGACACAATACATTAGTCAATAAAACAATGTACTAAGTCTGAGAAACATACCTTTATCCTTGATTTGTACTTTGTCCACCATTTTACAATTAGGCACCTGTGTTGGGCACTAAATCACCAAAATACTTAGAAATGGCCCAAGGGCACATTTCCCTTTCAATCTCCCCCTTTTTGGTGATTTATGCCAACACAACATAAAGCAAGTAGAGCAAGTACAAAATCAAATCAAATAAGAACTCAAAATTGTTTTGATTCACTTTTGACATATATGGATCACTCTATGCCACCACTTGGTTTGTTTTTGAAATCAAACTCAAATTTCTATCTCTAAGTCAAACACACATGTTAAGACATAAAGAGAGTCATTCTAAGAGAAATTGATTTAAGATTTCAAAAACTCCCCCTTTTTCCCATAATCAATACTTCTCCCCACAAGAAGCCAACTTTTGACAAGAGAGTCAACAAAAGAGTTTTGACAAACCAAAAGCTCTATTCTACTATTTTCAAAATCTCTCAAGTGGTAGCTGATCCATTTATCGCTTTGGCCTTTATTTTCTCCCCCTTTGGCATCAAGCACCAAAACGGGATCAATCTTGGCCCCATAACCCCATTGCCTCACCAAAATCTTCAATTAAGAGCAAATGGCAATAAGAGTTCATTAGATGAACTTGGAATAGGTTACCCTCTCATCGGAGTGCAGTGGAAGTCTTTCATGGTCCAAGTCCACCTTTCCCTTTCAATTCTCCTTTGAGACTAAAACAAGCAAACTCAAGCATATGGTTAGTCTCAAAGGGTCAAGTTGTAACACATCTCCCCCTAAAACTGTGCATCACTTTGCAACGGACTTGTGAGGTCCAGGGAGTGTTTGTACAACTTGAGCACCATACTTAACAACAAAAATGCAAAAAGGAACATGATCAGAAGCATAAATACATGTATGCTACAATTCAATCCAAGTTCCGCGAATCTAAGATATTGAGCTCACTACGCAACCTGCAAAAGGTCTTCTCATCTAGAGGCTTGGTAAAGATATCGGCTAGCTGATTCTCGGTGCTAACATGAAACACTTCGATATCTCCCTTTTGCTGGTGGTCTCTCAAAAAGTGATGCCGGATGTCAATGTGCTTTGTGCGGCTGTGCTCAACAGGATTTTCCGCTATTCGGATAGCACTCTCATTGTCACATAGGAGTGGGACTTTGCTCAGATTGTAGCCAAAGTCCCTGAGAGTTTGCCTCATCCAAAGTAGTTGCGCACAACACTGTCCTGCAGCAACGTACTCGGCCTCAGCGGTGGATAGGGCAACGGAGGTTTGTTTCTTAGAGTTCCATGACACCAGGGACCTTCCTAAGAATTGGCACGTCCCCGATGTACTCTTCCTATCGACCTTACATCCAGCATAGTCGGAATCTGAGTACCCAATCAAGTCAAAGTTAGACCCCTTTGGATACCAGATCCCAAAGCAAGGCGTAGCAACCAAATATCTAAGAATTCGCTTCACAGCCACTAAGTGACACTCCTTCGGATCGGATTGAAATCTAGCACACATGCATACGCTAAGCATAATATCCGGTCTACTAGCACATAAATAAAGCAAAGAACCTATCATGGACCGGTATGCTTTTTGATCAACGGACTTACCTCCTTTGTTGAGGTCGGTGTGTCCGTCGGTTCCCATCGGCGTCTTTGCGGGCTTGGCGTCCTTCATCCCAAACCTCTTTAGCAAATCTTGTGTGTACTTCGTTTGGGAGATGAAGGTGCCGTCCTTGAGTTGCTTCACTTGGAACCCAAGGAAGTAGGTCAACTCGCCCATCATCGACATCTCGAATTTCTGCGTCATCACCCTGCTAAACTCTTCACAAGACTTTTGGTTAGTAGAACCAAATATTATGTCGTCGACATAAATTTGGCACACAAAAAGATCACCATCGCAAGTCTTAGTAAAAAGAGTTGGATCGGCTTTCCCAACCTTGAAAGCATTAGCAAGTAGAAAGTCTCTAAGGCATTCATACCATGCTCTTGGGGCTTGCTTAAGTCCATAGAGCGCCTTAGAGAGCTTACACACGTGGTCGGGGTACCGTTCATCCTCGAAGCCAGGTGGTTGCTCTACGTACACCTCCTCCTTGATTGGCCCATTGAGGAAAGCGCTCTTCACATCCATTTGGTACAACCTGAAAGAATGGTGAGCGGCATATGCTAGCAAGATACGAATTGATTCTAGCCTAGCCATAGGAGCAAAAGTCTCCTCAAAGTCCAAACCTGCGACTTGGGCATAACCTTTTGCCACAAGTCGAGCCTTGTTCCTTGTCACCACCCCGTGCTCGTCCTGTTTGTTGCGGAACACCCACTTGGTTCCCACAACATTTTGCTTGGGACGAGGCACCAGTGTCCAAACTTCATTGCGCTTGAAGTTGTTGAGTTCCTCCTGCATGGCCAATACCCAATCCGGATCTAGCAAGGCCTCCTCTACCCTGAAAGGCTCAATAGAAGAGACAAAGGAGTAATGCTCACAAAAATTAACTAATCGAGATCGAGTAGTTACTCCCTTGCTAATGTCACCCAAAATTTGGTCGACGGGATGATCCCTTTGAATCACCGCTCGAACTTGGGTTGGAGGTGCCGGTTGCGCTTCTTCCTCCATCACGTGATCATCTTGTGCTCCCCCTTGATCACACGCCTCCTTTTGATGAACCTGTTCATCGTATTGAGTTGGGGGATGCACCGTTGTTGAGGAAGAAGGTTGATCTCGTTCATCTTGTTCCTGTGGCCGCACTTCTCCAATCGCCATGGTTCGTATGGCGGCCGTCAGAACATCTTCTTCATCTACATCATCACAATCAACAACTTGCTCTCTTGGAGAGCCATTAGTCTCATCAAATACAACGTCGCTAGAGACTTCAACCAAACCCGATGATTTGTTGAAGACTCTATACGCCTTTGTATTCGAGTCATAACCTAACAAAAACCCTTCTACAGCTTTGGGAGCAAATTTAGAATTTCTACCCTTCTTCACTAGAATGTAGCACCTGCTCCCAAATACACGAAAGTAAGATACATTGGGTTTGTTACCGGTTAGTAGCTCATACGACGTCTTCTTGAGGAGGCGGTGAAGGTAGACCCTGTTGATGGCGTGGCAAGCCGTGTTCACGGCTTCCGACCAAAAACACTCGGGGGTCTTGAACTCTCCAAGCATAGTCCTCGCCATATCAATGAGCGTCCTGTTCTTCCTCTCTACCACACCATTTTGCTGAGGTGTGTAGGGAGCGGAGAACTCGTGCTTGATCCCTTCCTCCTCAAGAAACTCCTCCACTTGAAGGTTCTTGAATTCAGACCCGTTGTCGCTCCTTATCTTCTTCACCTTGAGCTCAAACTCATTTTGAGCTCTCCTTAGGAAGCGCTTGAGGGTCCCTTGGGTTTCAGACTTATCCTGCAAAAAGAACACCCAAGTGAAGCGGGAAAAGTCATCAACAATAACTAGACCATACTTACTTCCTCCTATGCTCAGATAGGCGACGGGTCCGAAGAGGTCCATATGTAGCAGCTCCAGGGATCTTGATGTTGTCATCACATTCTTGGTGTGATGAGAGCCGCCCACCTGTTTCCCTGCTTGACAAGCTGCACAAGGTCTATCTTTTTCGAAATGAACATTGGTTAGACCTATCACGTGTTCTCCCTTTAGAAGCTTGTGGAGGTTCTTCATCCCCACATGTGCTAAGCGGCGATGCCACAACCAGCCCATGCAAGTCTTAGCCATTAAGCATGCATCTAGACCGGCCTCTTCTTTTGCAAAATCAACTAAGTAAAGTTTGCCGTCTAGTACACCCTTAAAAGCTAGTGAACCATCACATCTTCTAAAGACAGACACATCTACATTTGTAAATAAGCAGTTATATCCCATATTGCATAATTGACTAACAGATAGCAAATTGTAACCAAGAGACTCAACTAGAAACACATTGGAGATTGAGTGCTCATTAGAAATTGCAATTTTACCTAACCCTTTTACCTTGCCTTGATTCCCATCACCGAATATAATTGAATCTTGGGAATCCTTATTTTTGACGTAGGAGGTGAACATCTTCTTCTCCCCCGTCATATGGTTTGTGCATCCGCTGTCGATAATCCAGCTTGAACCCCCGGATGCATAAACCTGCAAGGCAAATTTAGGCTTGGGTTTTAGGTACCCAACTCATGTTGGGTCCTACAAGGTTAGTGCAAATATCCTTAGGGACCCAAATGCAAGTTTTATCTCCCTTGCATTTTGCCCCTAACTTCCTAGCAACTATTTTCCTATCCTTTCTATAAATAGCAAAGGAAGCATTTAAAGCACAATAAATTGTAGAAGGTTCATTCACTACTTTCCTAGGAGCATGAATAATATTCTTTCTAGGCACATGATGAATAGCATTTCTCCTAGACATATTTCTACCATGCATATAGGAAGAACTAGAAGCAAACATGGCATGAGAGTCAAAATCATTATTATAACTCCTATAAGCATTTCTAGTTTGTCTCCTATCTTGATACATAAAAGCATGGTTCTTTTTAGTACTACTAACCATAGGAGCCTTCCCTTTCTCCTTGGCGGACATAGGAGCCTTATGGCTTGTCAAGTCCTTGGCTTCCCTCTTGTAGCCAAGTCCATCCTTAATTGAGGGGTGTCTACCAATTGTGTAGGCATCCCTTGCAAATTTTAGCTTATCAAAATTACTCTTGCTAGTCTTAAGTTGAGCATTAAGACTAGCCACTTCAATTAGTTTTGAAATTGAAACTAAGTGTTCACTCCAAGCATTAATATCAACATCCTTACACCTAGTGCAAATTTCAACATGTTCAACACAAGAGTTAGATTTACTTGCTACTTCTAGTTTAGCAGTTAAATCATTAATTTCACTTTTTAAAGAAGAAATGGTTTCATTACAAGTAGAAAGTTCACAAGAAAGCATTCCATTTCTTTTAACCTCTAGAGCAAGTGAATTTTGTGCACTAACAAATTTATCATGCTCTTCGTATAAAAGATCTTCTTGTTTCTCTAAGATTCTATCCTTTTCATTCAAGGTATCAATCAATTCATTAATCTTAGCTATCTTAGTTCTATCCAGTCCCTTGAATAAACTAGAATAATCTATTTCATCCTCACTAGACTCATCATCACTAGAAGAATCATAAGTATTGGCATTATGATTGATTACCTTCTTCTCCCTTGCCATGAGGCAAGTGTGATGCTCGTGGGGGAAGAGAGCCGATTTGTTGAAGGCAGTGGAGGCGAGTCCTTCGTCGTCGGAGTCGGACGAAGAGCAATCCGAGTCCCACTCCTTTCCAAGGTGTGCTTCGCCTTTGGCCTTCTTGTAAACCTTCTTGTTCTCTCTCTTCCCATTTTTCCCTTGCTCCTGGTCACTATCATTTTCGGGACAGTTAGCAATAAAATGACCAACCTTACCACATTTGAAGCATGAGCGCTTCCCCTTTATCTTGGTCTTGCTTGGCTGCCCCTTGCGACCATTTAGCGCCGTCTTGAATCTCTTGATGATGAGAGCCATCTCTTCATCATTGAGCCCGGCCGCCTCAACTTGCGCCACCTTGCTAGGTAGCGACTCCTTGCTCCTTGTTGCCTTGAGAGCAATGGGTTGAGGCTCGTGGATTGGACCGTTCAACGCGTCGTCGACGTATCTTGCCTCCTTGATCATCATCCGCCCGCTTACGAATTTTCCAAGTACTTCCTCGGGCGTCATCATCGTGTACCTGGGATTCTCACGAATATTGTTCACGAGATGAGGATCAAGAACGGTAAAGGACCTTAGCATTAGGCGGACGACGTCGTGGTCGGTCCATCGCGTGCTTCCGTAGCTCCTTATTTTGTTGATAAGGGTCTTGAGCCGGTTGTACGTTTGAGTTGGCTCCTCTCCCCTTATCATGGCGAATCGTCCAAGCTCGCCCTCCACCAACTCCATCTTGGTGAGCATGGTGATGTCGTTCCCCTCGTGAGAGATCTTGAGGGTGTCCCATATCTGCTTGGCATTGTCCAAGCCGCTCACCTTATTGTACTCTTCCCTGCACAAAGATGCTAAGAGAACAGTAGTAGCTTGTGCATTTCTATGAATTTGTTCATTTATAAGCATAGGGCTATCCGAGCTATCAAATTTCATTCCATTCTCCACAATCTCCCATATGCTTGGATGGAGAGAGAATAAGTGACTACGCATTTTGTGACTCCAAAATCCGTAGTCCTCCCCATCGAAGTGTGGAGGTTTGCCAAGAGGAATGGAAAGCAATTGCAAATTCGAACTATGTGGAATACGAGAATAATCAAATGAAAAGTTCGAATTGACCGTCTTCCTGTAGTCGTTGTCGTCGTCCTTTTGGGAAGAAGTAGATTCATCACTATCGTCGTAGTAGATGATCTCCTTGATGCGCCTAGTCTTCTTCTTCTTCCCTTCCTTCCATCTATGGCCCGAGCCGGAGTCGGTAGGCTTGTCGTCCTTCGGCTCGTTGACGAAGGATTCCTTCTCTTTGTCGTTGATCACAATTCCCTTCCCCTTAGGATCCATCTCTTCGGGCGGTTAGTCCCTTTTGTGAAGAGAACGGCTCCGATACCAATTGAGAGCACCTAGAGGGGGGGTGAATAGGTGATCCTGTGAAACTTTAAAAACTTAAGCCACAAAAACTTGTTAAGTGTTAGTACAATAATCACCAAGTGGCTAGAGAGGAGTCTCAACAAAACACAATACCACAAGAGATCAAACACAGAGATGACACAGTGGTTTATCCCGTGGTTCGGCCAAGACCAACGCTTGCCTACTCCACATTGTGGCGTCCCAACGGACGAGGGTTGCAATCAACCCCTCTCAAGCGGTCCAAAGACCAACTTGAATACCACGATGTTTTGCTTTGCCTTTCAATATCCCGTTTGCGAGGAATCTCCACAACTTGGAGCCTCTCGCCCTTACACTTGAGATTTACAAGAAATACGGAGTAAGGGATGAAAGCAACACACACAAATCCACAGCAAAATGCGCACACACACGACCAAGAATCGAGCTCAAAAGACTATCTCAAAGTTCTCACTAGAACGGAGCTCGAATCACTGAGAATGACAAACGAATGCGCAAAGACTGAGTGTGGATGATCAAGAATGCTCTAAGGTTGCTTGGTGTACTCCTCCATGCGCCTAGGGGTCCCTTTTATAGCCCCAAGGCAGCTAGGAGCCGTTGAGAGCAAATCAGGAAGGCCAATCTTGCCTTCTGTCATCGGGGGCACCGGACAGTCCGGTGCACACCGGACACTGTCCGGTGCCCGATTTCTTTCCTTAAACGGCGCTGCCGACCGTTGCCGACCGTTGCAGATCTGGGAGCCGTTGGCGCACCGGACATGTCCGGTGCACACCGGACAGTCCGGTGCCGTCTTCTAGCCGTTGGCCCGGCCACGTGTCCCGCGCAGATTGCGTGGCCGACCGTTGGCCCGGTCGACCGTTGGCTCACCGGACAGTCCGGTGCACACCGGACAGTCCGGTGAATTTTAGCCGTACGCCGTCGGCGAATTCCCGAGAGCGGCTACTTCACGCCGAGCCAGTCTGGCGCACCGGACACTGTCCGGTGCACCACCGGACAGTCCGGTGCACCCAGACTGGGCAGACTTTGGCTGCTCGAGCCATCTCTTCTCCAACTCGATTTTTTCTGTTTCCAGCACTTAGACACAATACATTAGTCAATAAAACAATGTACTAAGTCTGAGAAACATACCTTTATCCTTGATTTGTACTTTGTCCACCATTTTACAATTAGGCACCTGTGTTGGGCACTAAATCACCAAAATACTTAGAAATGGCCCAAGGGCACATTTCACTTTCAGTTAGCGTTAGAATGAATATAAATGAAATTGGAGTACGGAAGATAGTTCTTACCACAAGTTGCTCAATCAATGCAGATAACTTTGGGAGATAACTCAAAACGATTACAAGCAAGAGAACTTAGAGAGTGGGGAGAGGAAGAATCAAATCGCAATGTAAGATTAACACAAAGACATGGACGATTTGTTTCTCGAGGTTTAGCTTCGAAGAGCCTACTCCTCGTTGAGGAGGCCACGTATGCCGGGTATTCCTTGAGCATGATTAGAGCTGTGTATAAATAGAAGTAATGTCGTATTAATTTCCTTGGCTACCTGAACATCATATACCTTGTGTATTCATAGAATTAAATGAATCATTTTGATTGATATAAAAATAATAGGGAGAAGAGTTGAAACATATATATGTAGTAGGGAAATTTAGAATGAATTTTGGAAATACTTCCCATCAGCAGAATTTCTAAAGTAATCTAATATTCTATTTGTTTTGTTGTGCAGGTAGGTCTTATTCTACACGCTATGGGATTTGACAATAGAACACACATTCACCTTTCTTCTAGTGAGCTCTTTGGTGCGAAATGTTTCATGAAGCCATTCAAGGATATGTTTCCACACTTAGACAACCACATCACAATTGTACCTAGAAAGCAGGAAGAAAATAACCAAGGGCTAGTAGGATCAATAATTGATTACATGGTTTGTCTTTTGTCTGACATTTTCATACCCACACATGATTTGTCGCTCTTCAAGACGACTAGAGGAGAGGGGTGAGTAAGAAGACGTGGGCGTGCACTGGTGGGAGCAGGCAGTAGGTTGCAGGGCAACACTCTTAAGAGAGGTAGTAAAAGTAAAAAGAGTGTAGTGGGATGTTTCATGGCTGTCCATTCCTGCCGGAGAGGATGCCAGGAGCCCAGGAGATGGGCACAATCGTGCAGCGTGCGTGCATACAGGTTTGCTCCTCTACACCACTACAACGTTGTCGGAGAGGAAATCTCCGGCCGGGTGGCGGAATGCACCCGCCCTAAATCCTAAGATGAGGAGGGGCCTAAGTGTTTTTCCTGTCTGCTAAGCGATGAATGAACACAAGAACACACAAGGGTTTAGAGTGGTTCGGGCCGCCGGAGCGTAATACCCTACTCCACTGTGTGTTGTATTGCTCATGAGCTTGAGTTGTGTCTAGGGACTGAATCAGTCTAAGAGAGTCTGAATCCATCTGTCCCCTGTAACGCAGCGTGCCCTCCCTTTTATAGTCTAAGGGGGGCACGTACAAGGGCGCTGAGCCCCGACACGTGGGCCTAGGGACATAACGGATGTAATACTTGGAGCAACTAATGCCCGTCCCTAGTGCGATCTTCCTTGTGCCCTGATATCCACGATCTGCCTAGCATTGGCGTGTAGGGGAAGCCTTCCTGGCAACGTACGAGCGATGATGGATGGGTACAGTACACTTTGCAGCACGGGCGTACTATTTAGCAATGAAATGGATAGTCACGCCGTCTGCAGGATGGCCTGGACGCCACCTGCCAGTTGAGTGGACAGGACACATTAAATGCTGAAGGGGCACATCGCCTGTCAGCGGGATAGTCAGGTGGCGCGTCTTCTCCGCAATAAATGCAGAGACAGCGTGGCCTAGAGGCCTTATGTCAGGCTCCGCCCGCTGGCTTACGTCACGCGCGGTAGGCCACGTGTCAGCATCGGGTCTCTGCCTAGGCAGGGAGCAGTAGCGATATGCGGGCAGGCCTGCACCAGGCTGGGCCTGGACACATGGTGGCACCGGACCCCTGCCTGAGCAGGGCCTGGGTATTCCCTGCCCCTGAGTCCCAGGACCCGGCTGTGGGTAGTCCGGATCCCACGCAGAGGGGTCCGGGACCCGACCCGGAGGTCCGGGCTGCACTCGCGGGAGTCCTGGATCTTGCTCCGAAGGTCCGGTCTACATGTACAGGGGTCTGACACTTTCCCATGGGGTCCAGACCCACTGTTAGCATCTTGTAGTGTATCGCTTTCTCTGGCCACATGGTGACCCTAGAGCCATCCACGTGGTGGAGTCGGTTGTTGTTCATCACGTGACTAGAGATAGTCGCGTGGGCACCACGTCCTCATGCTGTAGTAAGGGGTACCCCCGATCCAGGGTACCGATAGTGGCCCCCGGGCCCGCCTCAGGGGAGGATACGAGCTTGCAGTTGGGGCCAAAGCTTGTACCTTGCGTCAACTTGGCATGACCGGTGACTGGGGCGCCTCCTCTGCGTGCGCCGCATTAACTCGGCGCGCTCGCGCTATCAGCATACCATCGGTCACATCAACTGTCGTGCCAGTTCCCGCGGCTGACTGACCCGTGGTCTCCGCACTTGATGGCTTTACCGGGCCATGCACGGGGTGCCTCGATACCACTGCATTTGGTTTTGAAAATCCACCTTCTCTGTCTTCTATGGCGGCCCCGAGGAGGCACGGTACTGGTGCGAGTGGCGGTTCGACTTCTCTGCACCCAGGAACCGGCGCCCAAGGAGGATGACTCGTGGGCCCAGGCCCCCGCGATAGAGCCTGGGCTGTTGGTTTCGGCGGAGGTGAAGAGGCACACTACCACAGCTGGTGGCGTGCTCCTCACGCGTCGGTTCGCCTTCTCCGCACACGGAGGCCGACGCTCGAGGAGTATGACTCGTGGACCCGGGCCCCCGTGCTAGAGGCTGGACCGCTGCTCTCGGCGGAGATGAAGAGGCGCGGCGATTCGCTCCCCGCGCGGCGGTTCGTCTTCTGCGCACTAGGAGACCATCGCGCCAACCGTATGACTTGTGGGACTGGGCCCTCGCGTCATAGGCTGGGTGCTGCGGTGTGCATCGGGGGAGACTTCTCGTGGCCTTTTGGGACGCGAGCGGAGGAATCTGTCTTTAAAAAAGGGGTTCATCCCTCGAGTAGCAGCCATGCCTTCGCTTCTCTCCCATTCGCTGTGCCCTTTCGCCTCCGAGCTCTCTGCTTTGCGTCGTCGTAGTTTGCCATGGCCTTGTAAGTTCATCCTGAGCGCTTTTAGACTGAGCGGACGCCTGACCTAGCGCACCGCCTGCCTGGATGGAGCGCGCCGGCGTTTGGTGGAAGGATCCGTGTCAGTGCCTTCCCCCTCGGCGATCTTGCTGCTGGGGAGCTCGCGCTCTTTGTTTCCTACACGATGGCGCTGCCGATCTTCGCCTTCTTCTTGCTGTTGCTGGAGGAGTGCGACCTCGTGGGGGTTGGTGCTCTTCCGCCATCACTCAGCTTCAAGGATTTTCATCAGCGAGTTGGGCTGCGGTGTCCCACCAGTGGTCATCTACAAGGATGACCACCAGCCATGTGGTGGTGGGAAGCAAGCCAGACTGCGACCTCCTCCCTATCCTCAGCTTCAAGGATGTTCATCAGCCTTGCAGGGGTGGAGAGCGAGCCGAGTTGTGGTTCTGCCTTCCGCATGAGCTGGTAGCCCGCTTCTTCCTCCAGCATTCAGAGGGAAGGATGTTTACCAGCCTTGCGAAGGAGGCGAACTTCGGCTACGTCGCGCCGGCCGGACCGCAAGCGCTGTCAGCCGTCGAGCTTCCAACTCCTTGGCTTGGATGGTCTTGTCATCACCCCCGTAGGGGGGCGGGGGCGAGGGCCTCTTTGCCATGGCGCACGTGCTGAGGTGGTTGCCGCTGCTGGTGCAGAGGTGGTCGCCGCCACTGGCAAGCCGCCCGGGAGGATTCCGCGAGGACAGTGGCCGTGAGCTTCCAGCGCGACCCTGCTGGCATCGAGTAGTTCACACCTGTAGAGATGGAGCTAGGGCTCCGCTTGAAGGCGGATGTAATAATGCTTTTGTAAGGTACTTTTTTGAGTACTATTTATCAAGCAGTATTAGCACTTATCTGCATACTATTTGTCCCTATTGCGTGTGGTGTTGCTGACTCCTCCCTGGTACTTGGCCCCCCTGGGATGCAGGCTCGACGTGTCGGGGCTGTATACCAGCATACCTAAGAAAGAGTTGGCAATGGCTCCCAAGAGGTAGCCTCGACTGGGATCTGGACCTATACACAACTTTAGCTAGGGAACGTTAGTAGTACACCCATAGGACCCATCGTCTGACATTAGCCATCCTTTGATACATGCACGGGACCTGCAGGTTTTAGCCTGGGAGGCCAAGTTGTGTGTCCGAACCCCCTGGACTACGGTTCCAAATACTAGGACACCCGTCGCAGAGTGGTGGAGCGTGCAGGCTTACGGTATGGAACCAGGCTAAGCGGCTACACGGCTTCGGGCCACCCCAGGAGACAAGTATCCATTCTCTAGATCTGGACCACAGGTTGTTGGACCCATAGGACTATAGCTCCAAATACTAGGGTACCCGTCATAGAGTGGTGGGCTGTGCAGGCTTACGATACGGGACCAGGCTAAGCGGCTACACTGCTCCGGACCACCCCATGGAATGAGTTCCCGTTCTTTAGAACCGGCCCCTAGGCTGCCGGACCTCCCTGCTTTCGCAGAGGGGTCCTAAACTGCAAGCCTGGCTTATTCAATTCGGATGTCATCGTGTCAAACAGGATGGGAACTGTATGGGTGGGTTAGATAAAAATTAACGTCTGGAAACTGCAGGGTAACACCATGAAGCAGGAGGATAAAACTATCATAGAGGCACATCTGAAGGGGTAAATCTTCTCTTTATAACTTGGCATGCATGGGTGCTGACCAACAGGCCGTGCTTATGAGGGCGGACCTCACCGGGCTGGCGCACACATATGTATAACCTAGCTACAAAAAGGGAGAAAAACTCAACCCCTCAGACCTGCTCCTATGGATAGAACTTACAGAGATGCTCCAAGGGTTAGGAAGAGGTACTCCTTCAGTTGCAACGAGGTGGTCACCCTCGGGTCGGCATATTTCCGTCGCCTTGAAGGGTCCTTCCCAGCTAGGGAAGAGTTTGCGGAGCCCTTCTTGGTTCTGTACTCGCCCTAGGGCTAGGTCCTGACCCTGGGTTCCCATCTGCGTTTTAATGATGGAGTCCACGTCCTCACGCTGTAGCCGTTCCTGCATAGGCCCATGAAAAGACTGGACCTGTGGGGAGTCTAGAAGGGTTTCTGGGAGAAGGCAGGCCTCGGCCCCGTAGACCGGGGAGTACGGGCCCCCGGTGGCCTATCTAGTTGCCGTCACCGGAGCCGGAGTCTCTGGTGAAAACATCCTTCAGGACCCCCTTGGGTAACTGATACCCGAGGTCCGGTTCAGCCGTAGCCACCTCGTCATCATCGACCCTTTCCTTGCTAGGTCGGCGATGAGGTGGGGAGCCGTCCCCAGAAGACTGCTCGCGCCGCGCGCTGACACGTTTCGCGAGGTCGATGATCTCCCGACACTCTACGGCGCTGTGGCGACCATTGGGGTGCACAGGGCATGAGCCGCTGTTACCCTTCTGCGGCTGTGGTCGTTTGTTGCGGTCACACCAGCCCCCAGTCGCAGCTACAACGACCAGAGCGGCGGAATGCGACTTCTCGTGGCCGTGGTTCTTTTTCTTCTTCTTTTTGCCGTCCTGAGCGACGGCACCCGAGCCACCCGTCTAGGCAGCCCCGATCTATGGCGCCGAGTGCCATGCACGGCCCTTGGTGGCTCTAGCGCACTTGTCGGCCAGAGCGAAGAGCATGGAGACAGTTTCCACGTCGTGCGTGGCCAACTTTTCCAACATCTTTGCATCACACACTCCCTGATGGAAGGCCGTGATGATAGAAGCGTCAGAGATGCGAGGTATCATACCCCGCACCTTGGTGAAGCGGGAGATAAACATCCGAAGGGTTTCCCCGGGCTGCTGCCTCACTGCATGGAGGTGGGCCTCCATGCCGTGTTGTTGGTAAGCGCTGGCGAAGTTCGCCGTGAACCACGTGCAGAGCTCTTCCTAGGAGTAGACCGACCCCGGGGCAAGGTTCATGAGCCAAGTCCGGGTGGGCCTAGACAAGGCGACATGAAAATATGTCGCCATCACAGCGGTGTTTCCACCTACTGCTGTGATAGCGGTGACGTACACCTACAGGAATTCTGACGGATTTGATGTTCCGTCGTACTTTTCCGGTAGGTGCAGCCAAAACTTGGATGGCCAGGACGCCGCGTGGAGATGATCCGCGAGAGCGGCACAGCCCACGCCAGCCAATGGGACACCCGCCTGGAACCGGGCGCCCACTGGGTTTGCGATGCTACCGCAGCGAAGTCTTGATCGAGGTTGCGACCCTCGATGTTTTGCCGGCGCTCTCGCGCCCTTTCCAGAGAGACGCGGGCATCCTTGCCCGCACGCCTGCGATTGAGTTCTACCCGCAGGTCATTAGACCTTTCCAGAGAGGCTGGAGCGTCCTCCGTCGCACGCCGGCAGTTGAGCTCCACCCGCAGGTCCTCAGTCGGCGCTGCCCGCACTGAGGGTGAGCGCATAGATGCTGACGCCTCTTGTTGACGCCTGGATGACAGAGGCCTGGGTCTGGTTGAGCCAGAGTGCACCATGCCGAGCAGACGGTCAACATCGTCCCGCCACTGCTTCATGACTCCTGAAGAGGCCGTGGAGCTAGGAGGGTGGCGCAGCAATTCTAAAAGTTGCCTAGAGGGGGGTGAATAGGCAGAATCTGAAAATTATAAACTTAAGCACACACTACAAGCCGGGGTTAGCGTTAGAATTATAATCGAGTCCGAAAGAGAGGGCGAAAACAAATCACAAGCGAATGAAGAGAGTGACACAGTGATTTGTTTTACTGAGGTTTGGTTCTTGCAAACCTACTCCCCGTTGAGGTGGTCACAAAGACCGGGTCTCTTTCAACCCTTTCCCTCTCTCAAATGGTCACCTAGACTGAGTGAGCTTTTCTCCTTAATCAACAGGTCACTTAGACCCCTCACAAGGACCACCACAACTTGGTGTCTCTTGCGTTGATTACAAGTTGCTTGAGAACAAGAAAGAGGAAGAAGAAAAGCGATCCAAGCGACAAGAACTCAAATGAACACAAATGTCTCTCTCTCACTAGTCACTAATTGTTTGGAGTGATTCCGGACTTGGGAGAGGATTTGATCTCTTATTTGTGTCTTGGAGTGAAGTCTAGAGATCTTGTATTGAATGCAATAGCTGAAAACTTGGATGCCTTAAAGTGTGGTGGTTGGGGGTATTTATAGCCCCAACCACCAAAGTGGTCGTTGGGAATGGCTGATGTCGACGGGCGCACCGGACAGTGTCCGGTGCGCTAGCCACGTCACCCAACCGTTAGGGTTCGACCGTTGGAGCTCTGACATGTGGGGCCACCGGACAGTCCGGTGGTGCACCAGACAGGTACTGTTCACTGTCCGGTGCGCCTTTTGGCGCCTGCTCTGACTCTGCGCACGCAGTCCGCGTACTATAGCGTTGTCAGCCGACCGTCGAACTCGACCGTTGCGCTGGCTACCGTTGCTCCGCTTGGCACACCGGATAGTCTGGTGCTACACCGGACAGTCTGGTGAATTATAGCGGAGTGGCTCCCCGAAAACCCGAAGCTGAGCAGTTCGGAGTGGATCTCCCTAGTTTACCGGACACTGTCCAGTGGCACACCGGACAGTCCAGTGTGCCAGACCAGGGCAGCCTTCGGTTTTCTTTTGCTCCTTTCTTTTGAACCCTTTCTTGGACTTTTTATTGGTTTGTGTTGAACCTTTGGCACCTGTAGAACTTATAATCTAGAGCAAACTAGTTAGTCCAATTTTGTGTTGGGCAATTCAACCACCAAAATCATTTAGGAAAAGGTTTGACCCTATTTCCCTTTCAATCTCCCCCTTTTTGGTGATTGATGCCAACACAAACCAAAGCAAATATAAAAGTGCAGAATTAAACTAGTTTGCATAAGGCAAGTGCAAAGGTTGCTTGGAGTGAAACCAATAATTATTTCTACTAGATATGCACGGATTGTTTTCTTCTTATTTAAAATTTTGGACCACGCTTGCATCACTAGTTTTGTTTTTGTAAATCTTTTGGAAATTCTTTTCAAAATTCTTTTGCAAATAGTCAAAGGTATATGAATGAGATTTAAGGAAGCATTTTCAAGATTTGAAATTTTCTCCCCCTATTTCAAATTCTTTTCCTTTGACTAAACAAAATTCCCCCTCAATGAAATTCTCCTCTTAGTGTTCAAGAGGGTTTTACCAATTGAGATAGAATTTTCAAATATACCAGTTGAAAAACATTTAAAACTTAAACTTATTTCAAAAATTTTTGAAATTGGCATGGTGGTGCAGTCCTTTTGCTTTGGGCTAATACTTTCTCCCCCTTTGGCATGAATCGCCAAAAACGGATACTTCGAGTGAAATATGAGCCCTTATAACTGTAGGAAACGGGTGACACCTAAGAGGGGAGGGGGTGAATTAGGACTTCTAAAACTTTTACTAAACTAGGCCACAATTAAATCCCTAGAGCAAAACCTATGCAAATAATCAAACTAGAATGTGCAAACTAGGTTTTGTCTAAGTGTTTCTATCTCTACTGCAAAGGCTAAGTTTCAATCTACACTAAATAAGTATGAATACAAGATTGAAACTTAAATGCTTAATATAAATGCGGAAACTTAAAGAGCAAAGTAGAGAAGCAAACTCTCATGGATGACGTCGGTATTTTTACCGAGGTATCCACGCAAGGTCCCGACTAATCCTCGTTGGTGCCCCTACGCAAAGGGAAGCCCACGCGAGGGCCAAGCACCACGATCGAGTAACTCCGTAGAGAGCCGCGGGCCTTCTCCACGTGCAAGTGGTGCTCCGCTTCCGGCTTCTCTCGGATGCTCCCCGTCGTCTCCACTATCGAGCTTCCGACGAAACGCCGCAGGCCTCGTTCCCTCTGGTACACGGTGGCGGCCGTGACACAAACGTGGTTGTTGAAAGGGAAATAGGGTCTAACCTTTTCCTAATTGTTTTTGGTGGTTGAATTGCCCAACACAAATAATTGGACTAACTAGTTTGCTCTAGAATAAATGTTCTACAGGTGCCAAAGGTTCACATCAAACCAATACAAAGTCAAAAGAAAGGGCTCAAAAGAAAGGAGCAAAGGAAACCGAAGTGCTCCCTGGTCTGGCGCACCGGACAGTGTCCGGTGCACCAGGGAGGATCGACCTCAAACTCTTTAGCTTCGAGTTTCTCAGGCGCAGCTCCGCTATAATTCACCGGACTGTCCGGTGGGCCATCGGACTGTCCGGTGCGCCAACGGAGCAACGACTATCTGCGCGCAACGGTCGACTCTGACAGGGAACAGTGCAGCATAGTGAACGCGGCAGAAGTCAGAGCAATTGGTCAGAGGGGCACCAGACTGTCCGGTGTCGCACCGGACTGTCCGGTGCCGCATGAGGACAAAGCCTCTAACGGTCGACCAGCTCCATGCCCTAACGGGAGGATGACGTGGCGGACACCGGACACTGTCCGGTGGCGCAGCGGACTGTCCGGTGCGCCCATCACCAGCAGCCTTCTCCAACGACTACATTTTGGATGACGGCTATAAATACCACCCCAACCGGCCACTTCAATATGAGGGAGCCCAAGCAACATTCTAAGTCATCTTGTTGACATATTCAAGCCCTCCCAACCACCTCTATTCATTGATCCATCCTATACACAAGTTTTAGACCACTACAACCCACACAAGTGCCACAAAAGCGAGAGCAAGCAAAATAAAGCCTCTCGTGTGATTTAGTTCTAGTGCCTTGTGAGATTCATTAAGAGATAGTGTGTACTTCATATTTGTGTTCATTTGCGCGTGGAGTTTTGACTCCCATTGAACTTCCTCTAAAGTTTTGGAGGCTTGTAAAGCTAGCAAGAGACACCAAAGTGTGTGGTGGTCCTTGCGGGGTCTTAAGTGATCCTTGAGAAGAAGAAGAGCTCGCCGGTCTTGCGTGATCGGTGGAGAGAGGGAAAGGGTTGAAAGAGACCCGTCCTTAGTGGACTCCTCAACGGGGACTAGGCCTTCGAGGGCCGAACCTCGGTAAAACAAATCACCCGTGTCTCGTGTACTTATTTCTTGTGATTTGTTTGTTCTTTCCCTTTCTAAGTTTCTTCTTGCAATTATTCTTTGCTAACACTATTTGGTATTGCTTAAAGTTAAATTCTCATTTGGTGAAGCAACACTTTGCAAGAAAGAACTTGTGTTATTACTCTTCTTATCTAAGCCCCCCTTACTTTATTCTCATAGACCTATTAGTTGTATTGTTTTATCAATTCCGCATTATTTGAAAGCAATACTCTTTACAAGCAAGGACTTAGTTTTTATACTCTGATAATTGTATATCTTGTTCTAACCAATAATCAAGAGATCTAGTTGGGGGTTAAAGTTTTAATTTTCAGGTTTCGCCTATTCACCCCCCTCTAGGCGACTTTCAATTGGTATCAGAGCTAGGCACTTCATCTTGAGTCTAACAACTCGAAGTGATGGCTCGTAGAAGATCCCAAAAGAACAAGAAGACCCTGGAGAACAAGGAGGTAACTCTTGAGATATTACTTTCTGATTGTTCTAATTATGATTCATGGTCTACTAGAGTGATAAATGCTTTTAGATCCATAGATCCTCAATTAGAACAAATTTTAGACAAGAGTATTATTCCTCCTAGTTATACTAGGGAAAATGCTTCCGAGGAAGATCTAAGATGTATACGCTTAAACTATCTAGCTTATGACATCTTAAGTAAATCCCTTAGCAAAGAAGATTATCATGCCTTCATAATAAAATATGATAAACCTATTTGTGATGTGCATGATATTTGGACTAGAATTAAAAGCAAATTTGATGAGTCCAAACATGATAGTTCATTTTGTGCCTCTACTTCCTTTGGTATTTGTGAAACTAACCCTTTGAAGGAAGAAGAAGAAAATTAACGATGGAGACCAAACGATGAATCCACCTCTCCAAAAGGTTTGTCTTCCCATTTTGATTCCCACATATATTGTGTGGCTAATGAAAATGATAGCGGAAGCACAAATGAGGATGAGGAGGAAGAAAGAAGCTTCTTGCAACTCTACGCTCGCTTAAGCCAAGAAGATAAGGCGGTCATGCTCAAAGTTCTAAAAAGAGCGAGAGAGCAAAGTGAAGCTCGTCAAAGGCTAGAAGATATTCTCTCCATAAAAATGCTAAGCTTTGATGAGTTGACTAAAGAACATGAGGAGCTAAAGTGCTCTCATGTTGATTTGGTCCAAAGGTATGAAACTATTTCAATTGAGCAAGATAACTCTTTACATTGTATCGCTCAATTAGTAAATAGGAATGCCTTACTTAAGGACCAAGTAGAAAAGCTAAAATTTGAAAATCTAGCTTTTCAAGAAAAATATGATATGCTTCTATGTTCTCATAAAAATCTTATGGATGATCATATCATATTAAATATTGCTCATGAGGTTGTGATAGAAAACTTAAAATTCCAACAACCTCACTCATGCACATGTATTGAAATTGAAACTACATTACCATGTGCTAATGCTTGTTGTCCATCGACAAGTAAATCTTCCTTTGAGCTAGAATTTGCAGGAACGAAAGATGATACATATCAAAAGCTCAAAGAAGAAAATGAGAGGCTAAAAATGAGCTTGACACAACTAAAAGGGAAGTGCATTGCTCAACCTTCTCAAGATAACCGTGATCACATGGTGAAGAAGCTTGAGACGGGAACAACCATGGCATGCACTAAACCCCTTGAAGAAAATGTCAAGGACTTGAGGATTGTCAAGAGGAAGGAACAAAAGATGAAAATCAATGCCTCCTCCAAAAGCCTCAACCACGCCTCCATAAAAGGTAACATCCATGGTAATAATCAAGCCACACTTCACACTAAGAAAAGTAAGAAGTGTAGTGAATGCTTTGAAAAGGGGCACTCAATTAGGTCATGTCCCTATATTAAAAATGACTTGATTATTAACAAGGATGATAAACTTTGTTTTAAATGCTCAAAGAAGGGACACTTAATTAGGTCTTGTTCCTATTTAAAACAAAAAAGGCCTTATGTTAGAAAACAAATTATCCACTAACCATGTAGCAAGCAAGAAACAAGGAAGGAAGAAATCTTCAAGCCTTGAAGATCGCCTATGCTACATATGCCGAAAGAAGGGACATCAATGCAAAGATTGTCCCAATGGTAACAATTCCACTCCTAGCTTGTCAATTACTTCTCATATAACTAGGCAACCCAAAATTGCAACTTGTGCTAGAAAGGTAATGAGTTTACCTAGTGCTAACACAAAGGATGTTTGGATTCCTAGATCTTTGTTGACTAACCTTGATGGACCCATCAAGAGATGGGTACTAAAATATGCTTGACAAGCTTTGCAGGAGAAGGAGATGATATGAAGCTTTGGGGTGCTTGAGAGAGTTAATTCAATTTAACTCAAGCTATCAATCTTCGATTATCTATATATCTAAGATTGACCCAAAGTTATTTCAAATTGTTACGTCTGAAACTCATATCATCTCGGGGAAGATATTGATGTTGTAGGAAATAAAGAATTATCTTGTGCAGAAAAATCAAGGCCTACAACATGGAGGAAAGCCGAAGGATGGTAACACTTGTGTTTTTAAGTGCAAGCATCTTAAATTATGATTTCTCATGTGTCTTGTGTAGTCGCATAGAAAAAGAAGCACTTCAAATGTCTTTAAATCTATGTTACCATTCTTTGAAGAATTTCCTCTCATATGGTAGTTTGCATACTCATCATTTCCATTTTATGGCAATCTACATGCTTTACATTGTTGCAAGTATCTCATGGCATGTGTTTCACTAATTATCTTATTATTGCCATGATTCTAGATATAGAGAGATATTTCAAGTTCTTAAAAGAATAAGGTGTCATGTAAGGAATTCAAATCCTTAGGACACTTATAAAAGAAAAACTCTCTCTATAACTAGAATAGTGAGACTAATGATTTTATCTAAGTAACCCAAGTAATATCACTTGTAGAGAATAAGTTTCTCTTTGGAAATGTGTAATCTAACATGAAAATAAAAATCAATCCAATGTTTTTTGATGTATTTCTACTTGCTTAAATTGGATATGATTTTTTCACATTTATCGCTTTCCATATCATGAATTAGATTTATTCCCATAATCTTAAAGGATTATTTATGCTTGTTTTATGAGTTAAAATTGAGCATAACATCATCTATGGATAATCTAGTTCATGCTATAAAGTTTCCATGTTTTAGTAATTTATCTTTTCATTCCTTATAAAAAATGATTACAAAAATGGAAACTAGTGCTTGTGTTACTAACAACGTATCTCTTGAGCCTACTTATGAATATCTACAAAAGAGAAAGTGCACAAGCCTCAAGGGTTGCTCTTCACCCAAAGGAAGAAAGGTAAAAGCAAAGGTATGTGAACTCTCTTTCCCATCATTGGTTATTTGCTCTAAATTATGACATTCTATCCATGAGAAGAATAGATCCTTTATTGGACTTAAATTGACTGGGTGTACATTCAATCTCATTCTTATAAATGCACATGTTCATTAGAATCTAATTCATGCCTTTGCTATATGTTCTCATATGGATTTGCTTCTAAGTAATGATTACTAAATTCAACATGAAGAAGTAAAATTCCAATGACTGATCAAAATGTTTAAAAGGTGCATTTTCCTCTTTCTCAATAAAATGAACTAATGTTAAGGATTTTACTTCATGTCTATGTGACTTATGAATGATGAATTGTTTATATTTCTTAACTAAAGAAATCATCCTTCATCAAATACTCCCTTGTGCTATTAACATCTTTCTTGAGTATTTTCAATAAGTTTGAAAAAAAGGAACAACTACAAAGGGAGGACACTCATATGAAAGAGAAGGACATCAAGAACAACTCCACCTACTTCTACAAAACAATCAATGTTGTGGTTGTGAGTACTCTAAATCCTTTTCATTGTGAGAATATCAGGCATAAGGTGTTTATTACAAATCTTATAAGCCTTGATCAAGATGTATAATGCTTCTCCCTACACGTCTCTAAAATGAATGTATCTATTCATCTCATTAAAATTCTTTGATGCATATCTCTAGGGGAGCCTATTTTTATATCTTGATTATGTTGAGACTATTGCTTTATTCTAGTAATCTCATATAGTCTCTTGCATGAGAATAAGTTTCTCATGATGTATGCTACTGCATATCAATCCAACTTGTTAAAATAATGTCGCTCTTATCCAGGATTGTTGCTTTCATTGCTAAAGTAGCATATTTACTGGATTCTCCTATTCTAATGCACATGTTGTTCTTTTGATCACATCTGTTATTTGTTTGATCATTGAATAACTTCAATTAACACTTATGGTTCTTAGTGTCGCATAAACTATCAATCGATATCTCTCTTGATGTGCACTAAGTTAAAAGGAGGATTCATGATGCATCCATGCAATTTGTGATCCATTTGATATATGCTGACAATGACTTAGAAAAGGATCACTAGTTGTAGAACTCTCTCTTGTGCAAAATATTTCCATATATTGTCTTGAGTATAGGTCTTAAGCATCTAAGACTAAGGACAAAGCACAATGAAGAGAGTGTCTCTACATGAAGGTACAAAAGGGTAAAACTACTTCATCTCATTTATACATGTACCTAAATCTTCCTTGTATATACATTCTTAGAATATCTTGTATAAAAGGAAGAGAAAGCATGTCCATGCATTATCCCTGCTTCATACCTAGTTTAACCTCTTAAAATTTCATTCCTGCATTAATGCATCTTTGCTGAAACTAGGTGAAGTAATTTTATTGTCAAAGAGCTTAAAGCTTAACCTTGTAACGAGGATAAGCTACCTTTGCTCCAAAGGTGGATGGTCCTTAAGTCTCTTTGAAATCCTTAAGGGAAAATGCTTAATATGTTTATAACATGCTTTCTTAAGTGCATAAACTGTCATGAGCGTCATACTTATACTATGACACGATGCACTTCACATTCTGTATGATATAGCTATGTTCTCATTAACCTAATTATGTGCAATTGGCATTTAAGGCCAAAATATGTATTTCTCACCATGCACATATTTAGGGGGAGCAATATATATTATATAGAACTATGATTATGCTTAATTGATATATCTTTTGATCATATCCCTTTTTGTCTATGACTAACGTGTTTTCAAGTATGATCTTATGCTTAGTCATAGAATTGAAAGGGAAATGGAGTATTCGGCAAAGACGACGCTTCCACTCAACTCCATCGATATTATCCACTCTTTGCCGGTATTCCACATAGTTCTCCACTTTGGTATAATCTTCACTCATATTTATTTGTTTGCCATTGGGAGAAAGTACAAGGGCTTATATTTCACTCACAAGTATCCGTTTTTGGCGATTCATGCCAAAGGGAGAGAAAGTATGAGCCCAAAGCAAAAGGACCGCACCACACCACCACCGAATTTTAAAAATGAAGTTTTTCAAATTGATATCTTATTGTGTTCAAAAGGGGGAGAAAGTAGTATCTTCAAAACTTGCAAAACCCTCTTGAACACTAAGAGGAGAATTTTATTTAGGGGGAGTTTTGTTTTAGTCAAAGGAAAAGCATTTGAAATAGGGGGAGAAAATTTCAAATCTTAAAAATGCTTCTTTCAATCTTATTCATATACCTTTGACTATTTGCAAAATGTTTTGAAAAGAATTTTACAAAGAATTTGCAAAAACAAAACTAGTGGTGCAAGCATGGTCCAAAACAATCCATGCATATCTAATAGAAATGACAATGTTGGTTTCATTCCAAGCAACCTTTGCACTTACCTTATGCAAACTAGTTCAATTCTGCACTTATATATTTGCTTTGGTTTGTGTTGGCATCAATCACCAAAACGGGGGAGATTGAAAGGGAAATAGGGTCTAACCTTTTCCTAATTGTTTTTGGTGGTTGAACTGCCCAACACAAATAATTGGACTAACTAGTTTGCTCTAGAATAAATGTTCTACAGGTGCCAATGGTTCACATCAAACCAATACAAAGTCAAAAGAAAGGGATCAAAAAAAGGAGCAAAGGAAACCGAAGTGCTCCCTGGTCTGGCACACCGGACTGTCCAGTGTGCCACTAGACAGTGTCCGGTGCACCACCGGACAATGTCCGGTGTACCAGGGAGGATCGACATCAAAATCTTCAGGTTCGGGTTTCTCAGGCGCAGCTCCGCTATAATTCACCGGACTGTCCGGTGGGACACCGGACTGTCCGGTGCACCAACGGAGCAACGGCTATCTGCGCGCAACGATCGACTCTGACAGGGAACAGTGCAGCACAGTGAACGCGGCAGAAGTCAGAGCAGTTGGTCAGAGGGGCACCGGACTGTCCGGTGTCGCACCGGACTGTCCGATGCCGCATGAGGACAAAGCCTCCAACGGTCGACCAGCTCCATGCCCTAACGGGAGGATGACGTGGTGGCACACCGGACTGTCCGGTGCGCCCATCGCCAGCAGCCTTCTCCAACGGCTACATTTTGGATGGTGGCTACAAATACCACCCCAACCGGCCACTTCAATGTGAGGGAGCCCAAGCAACATTCCAAGTCATCTTGTTGACATATTCAAGCCCTCCCAACCACCTCTATTCATTGATCCATCCTATACACAAGTTTTAGACCACTACAACCCACACAAGTGCCACAAAAGCGAGAGCAAGCAAAAGAAAGCCTCTCGTGTGATTTAGTTCTAGTGCCTTGTGAGATTCATTGAGAGATAGTGTGTACTTCATCTTTGTGTTCATTTGCGCGTGGAGTTTTGACTCCCATTGAACTTCCTCCAAAGTTTTGGAGGCTTGTAAAGCTAGCAAGAGACACCAAAGTGTGTGGTGGTCCTTGCGGGGTCTTAAGTGATCCTTGAGAAGAAGAGCTCGTCGGTCTTGCGTGATCGGTGGAGAGAGGGAAAGGGTTGAAAGAGACCCGTCCTTAGTGGACTCCTCAACGGGGACTAGGCCTTCGAGGGCCGAACCTCGGTAAAACAAATCACCCGTGTCTCGTGTACTTATTGCTTGTGATTTGTTTGTTCTTTCCCTTTCTAAGTTTCTTCTTGCAATTATTCTTTGCTAACACTATTTGGTATTGCTTAAAGTTAAATTCTCATTTGGTGAAGCAACACTTTGCAAGAAAGAACTTGTGTTATTACTCTTCTTATCTAAGCCCCCCTTGCTTTATTCTCATAGACCTATTAGTTGTATTGTTTTATCAATTCCGCATTATTTGAAAGCAATACTCTTTACAAGCAAGGACTTAGTTTTTATACTCCGATAATTGTATATCTTGTTCTAACCACTAATCAAGAGATCTAGTTGGGGGTTAAAGTTTTAATTTTCAGGTTTCGCCTATTCACCCCCCTCTAGGCAACTTTCAGTTGTCACGGTCTCGCAAGACTCTCGCCCCACTCGGTACAATTACAACGACTCACGCAAGAGCCGAGGGGTTGTGTGGTTTGTCTAAACTCACTCAACTAACTAGGATTCATCTAGAGCAAGCGCTAATGCGGTCTAACTAACCTAAGCACTTCGCAAAGCACCTACGCTAATCACCGAGTGATTCTATTAAGCACTTGGGTGTTTGAGCTCTTGGAAATGTGCACTATATGCCTTGGTATGTTGCTTGGGCTCCCACCCCTTCAAATGGCTGGTTGAGTGAAGTATATATAGGCCCCAACTCCAAAATAGTTGTTGGAGAAAAGCTGCAGTTCTCTGCGGCACACCGGACAATCCGGTGGTGCACCGGACAACGCACTGTAGCCTGGCCGGTGCGCCTAGCCGTTGCCCTGTCAGAGCAGGTGACCGTTGGCGCCGCAGGCTTTTCCACACCGGACAGTCTGGTGCTCACACCGGACAGTCCGGTGGTCTTTTCTCCGGGTGCCACCTGGAACTAGTCGTTGGGCTGGAGTTCCCTGGTGCACCGGACAGTCCGGCGTGTGGGCACCGGACAGTCCGCAGCAGCACACTTGGACTTTTCTTGGATCTTCTTAATGTCTTCTTTTGAGTAGTTGCTTTCCTCAATTCCTTAGTCCAAGTAAATCTTGCATCCTGTGAACTACAAACATAAACACTAGAAAACTTATTAGTTCACGGATTGTGTTGTTCATCAAACACCAAAACCTAATTAGCCAAATGGCCCGGGGTCCATTTTCCTTACAATCTCCCCCTTTTTGGTGATTGATGACAACACAACCAAAGCAAGCAAATAATACAAGTATTTGAATGAAAATATGCGATCTACTTGCTAGGATGCATGTTTGTCCCCACAATATGATATTATGGACTTAAGCCTCCCCCTAACTCCATAATTCACTTACTTCCTATTTTAGGACCAAATAACCAAAACCACTTGAAATGCCATTTGTAGATATAAAATTTTAAATTTGTGGTGTTTGGTGTTTGATATAATTTTCATTGCTTTGGTCCCTAAACTTCTCCCCCTTTGGCATCAACCACCGAAAAGGAAGACATTAAAAGCATGTAGGAAGTAAATGAAAGCTTGTCCTCAAAAGATTACTCCCCCTAAATGAGTGTTCTCCTTTAGAAAGAGCTTTCTCCCCCTTTAGAGATGAATAAAAGCTCCCCCTGACAGAGATCTTAGGAAAAAGCATGTGAAAATTAGAGGTGCAAGACATGATTTGAAAAGACTAACTTCCCTTATGCATAGGTAACAAAATATGAGTTAAGTACATATGCATTTTTAGCAACATGGAAGTATATGATATGAAATATAGTCTAATCAAATATTGGAGAAGACATGTAAATGATACTAGATGTAGTCTCAAAAGATACCGATTGAAATTCAATGGCGAGCTTGAGAGACATGAGAGTTCTTGGAGATTTTGTAGTGGAAGATTATTGTCTTTCTCCGGGGACCTCATTTTCCTTACAATGAGACTATCACATGAAATAGACTTGAAAAGGTGTTAGTCTCAAAGTATTAGATTATAGAGTAACCTTCCCTTGAAGGTGTGCATACAAGTTTTGAATACTTGTAGGAGACATGCACTTTGATTTGATATCAAGAGGGGAAAATTATCTATAATCCGAACTTCGGCACATATAAGTTAAATGATACAACTTGTAGAAATCAAAATTTTCAATTGATGCATCATTTACTATGGAGTGATATAGAAGCTATGTGTCGTGCTTAACTAAACATTTTAAACCATGTAGGTTTGCTTAAGTATATGAATTGAAAGCAAGCAATCCTACCATGAGATTTACCTAGTATGCATAATTCAAAAGTAGATAACAAATGTAATACTAGGCAAGAAAGGTAAACTAGATACAAGGTAAATAGATACGCATATCTAAAAACAAGATATACAATAAATCTAGTTACCTTAGTCATGGGTGGGAAATTTGGGTCCAAAAATTTTTACTAACCCACTTGGCACTAAACTTGATCCAATATGATGTATCCCGTGATATACATCCCAACTTTGCCAAGTCTCCAAATTTTCCGTAGACCTTCGGTCCACTCACTTCCATTTCGGGATCCAAACCTTCTTGGTGCTTTTCATGGTTGAAATTATTTCCTTTGGCATCCAGATGCGTTTGGCCCCTTTTCCTTTGTTGGCTTACTTGTTGGCCTTGATTGCTATCACCTTTCCATTCTTTTTCTTCTTGATCAAATATGGTGTAGCAGTCTTTTTGTCCACGTTTTTGATGTAGGTGTTGGAGATTTTGCTTGATGGCTTTTGCTTGAGCTTTTGCCTTTGTTTGTCCCCGGTCATCGCCTTGCATTGGAAAGACTTGTGGCCTTCCTTGTGGCATAGCCTACAAATCACAGTTTCTCCCTCCATAGGCTTGTTCACTCCCGCAGTGGTGTTATCCTGTGGAGGTCGGATTTGTTTAGCTTTGCCTTTCTTGTCATACAAAGCCTTGCCAAGGCAAGCCACTTCTTCTTTAATTGTTCATTTTCCTTTGCAATCTCATCCGAACATGTCTCTACAACAATATTCTCAACAACGACTTGGTTGCAGGGGTTAGAATCATCAATTAAATCAAAGCAGGAAGTAGAAGCATCTTTCTTAATTATTTCAGGTATTTCAACTAAAGATGCTGCTGGGGTGCTACCAATGTTTTCTAGTTTAGTAGTTAGCTCATTATTGTGTATGCTAAGAATTTCCATTTTCTCTAGCAAATTTTCAATAGCTTCTTGGGAGCTAGCTAACTTAGCCTTAAGTTTTTCATTCTTTTTAATAAGGCTATCATCGGTAGCAGTGGATGGAGCACTAGATTCTAATAGCTCAATTTTAGTTGAAAGCTCACTATTTAAGTTTGAAAAAGTTTCAAATTTTTCTAGCAAACCTTTGTAATCATTTTGAGAGCTAACCAACTTATTTTTCAAGGTTTTAAGTTGAGTTTTTTGTTTAGTGCAAACATCCTAAAAAAATTCAACGGCTTCCGCAAGCTCATCTATGGAGGGCTTTCCCTCACCTTCATCATCACTACTGCTATCATCACTAGAGGATGAAATGCTTTTGTTACCTCTTGCCATAAAGCATTTGTGTGATGACCATGATGAGCGTGATGAGGACTGGTGGCTGCGCGTCCTTGGAGGTTCATCTTCACTTGAAGAATCATCCCAAGTTCTAACACTTGTTAGCGCTTTGCCTTTGCTCCTCTCCTTTTTGGGTTTGGCCATATTTGGACAGTTGTCCCTGAAGTGGCCCTTCTCCCCACATGCGAAGCATCCTCTCTTCCTTTGCTTTTTCCTGTTAATGTTAAAAAGAAGATCTTCGACCTGCAGGGGCACACCCATTAGATTAATCTTGCGGATCATCCTCATTACCTTTCCGACGCGTCGGATTGTTTCTTCGTCCTCGTAGGATGATGTGCATGGTTGATTATCTTCATCATCATCACTTTCTTCTTCTTCCTCTTCTTCACTTGAGGAACTTGGAGTGGGAGCCTTCTTTTTGCCCTTCCTTTCATCACATGCAAAAGCATATGGTCTTGAGGAAGTTGGCTCCTCTCCCCGACACATTTTTCGCGACATCTCAAAAGCCGCGATTTTCCCAATCACAATGGTCGGGGTCATGTTGCTCAAGTCCTCCATGTTGTGAAGGATGGTGATAATGCTCTCGTATCTTTGTTGTGGTAGCAGGGAGATAATCTTCCTCACAATGTCCGCATCACCTAGCTTATTAATGCCAATAGAATTGAGCTCATTGATAATTAGATTCAAACGGGAATACATGTATCTAACAAGCTCATCATCTTTCATAGCAAAAGAATTATACTCATTTAAGACTAGGCAATGTTTTTGCTCACGGACATTGGATGTGCCGTCATGGAGCTCATGCAATTTTAGCCAAATCTCATTAGCAGTTTTCAAGGTAAATACTTGATTAAAAATATCCATGCTAAGAGATTCATACAAGCAATTTTTGGCTCTAGCATTTAAATGAATTTCTTTTTCCTCACTCGTGGTGGGTTTCTCAGGATTCTTGAGGGGTTTCATCCCGTCACGAGTGACTCTCCAAACACCTAGATCAACGGACTCTAGGTAACAAGCCATTCTAGCACTATAATATGGGAAGTTAGTGCCGTCGAAGTGTGGTGGCCTATGGGTATCCATCCCTTCCTCTAAAAAGCGTCGGCTCTTTTAGCGGTGAAGCTAAAGCGTTTCAAATGAGCCAAACCGGGATCTGATACCACTTGTAGGAAATGGGTGACGCCTAAGAGGGGGGTGAATTAGGACTTCTAAAACTTTTACTAAACTAGGCCATAATTAAATCCCTAGAGCAAAACCTATGCAAATAATCAAACTAGAATGTGCAAACTAGGTTTTGTCTAAGTGTTGCTATCTCTACCGCAAAGGCTAAGTTTCAATCTACACTAAATAAGTATGAATACAAGATTGAAACTTAAATGCTTAATATAAATGCGGAAACTTAAAGAGCAAAGTAGAGAAGCAAACTCTCGTGGATGACGCCGGTATTTTTACCGAGGTATCCGGAACCACGCAAGGTCCTGACTAATCCTCGTTGGTGTCCCTACGCAAAGGGAAGCCCACGCGAGGTCCAAACACCACGGTCGAGTAACTCCGTAGAGAGCCACGGGCCTTCTCCACGCGCAAGTGGTGCTCCGCTTCCGGCTCCTCTCGGACGGTCCCCGTCGTCTCCACTATCGAGCTTCCGGTCGAAACGCCGCGAGCCTCGTTCCCTCCGGTACACGGTGGCGGCCGTGACACAAAAGCGGTTGTCACGGTCTCGCAAGACTCTCGCCCCACTTGGTACAATTACAACGACTCACGCAAGAGCCGAGGGGTTGTGTGGTTTATCTAAACTCACTCAACTAACTAGGATTCACCTAGAGCAAGCGCTAATGCGGTCTAACTAACCTAAGCACTTCGCAAAGCACCTACGCTAATCACCGAGTGATTCTATTAAGCACTGGGTGTTTGAGCTCTTGGAAATGTGCACTATATGCCTTGGTATGTTGCTTGGGCTCCCACCCCTTCAAATTGCCGATTGGGTGAAGTATATATAGGCCCCAACTCCAAAATAGCCGTTGAAGAAAAGCTGCAGTTCTCTGCGGCACACCGGACAGTCCGGTGGTGCACCGGACAACGCACTGTAGCCTGTCCGGTGTGCCTAGCCGTTGCCCTGTCAGAGCAGGTGACCGTTGGCGCCGCAGGCTTTTCCACACCGGACAGTCTGTTGCTCACACCGGACAGTCCGGTGGTCTTTTCTCTGGGTGCCACCTGGAACTAGCCGTTAGGCTGGAGTTCCCTGGTGCACCAGACAGTCCAGTGTGAGGGCACCGGACAGTCCGCAGCAGCACACTTGGACTTTTCTTGGATCTTCTTAATGTCTTCTTTTGAGGTGTTGCTTTCCTCAATTCCTTAGTCCAAGTAAATCTTGCATCCTGTGAACTACAAACATAAACACTAGAAAACTTATTAGTTCACAGATTGTGTTGTTCATCAAACACAAAAACTCAATTAGCCAAATGGCCCAGGGTCCATTTTCCTTACAATAACATTTTCTCCCACTTTGGCAAACAATATATGAGTGAAAGATTATACCAATGGAGAGTGATGCGGAGTCACGGCGAAGGGTCGATAATACGATGGAGTGGAGTGGAAGCCTTGTCTTCGCCGAGGACTCCATTTCCCTTTCAATCTATGACTTAGCATGAAATGCACTTGAAAACCATATTAGTCATAGCACATGAAAGAGATATGATTAAAGGTATATAAATGAGCTATGTATGCAAGGTATCAATCAAAGTTCCTAGAATCAAGAATGTTTAGCTCATGCCTAAGTTTGGTAAAAGTTTTCTCATCTAATGGCTTGGTAAAGATATCGGCTAATTGTTCTTTGGTGTTAATATAGGCTATCTCGATATCCCCTTTGTTGGTGATCCCTCAAAAAGTGATACCGAATGGCTATGTGCTTAGTGCGGCTGTGCTCAATGGGATTATCCACCATGCGGATTGCACTCTCATTACCACATAGGAGAGGAACTTTGGTTAATTTGTAACCATAATCCCTAAGGGTTTGCCTCATCCAAAGCAATTGCGCGCAACAATGGCCTACGGCAATGTACTTGGCTTCGGCGGTGGAAAGAGCTACTGAGTTTTGTATCTTTGAAGCCCAAGACACCAGGGATCTCCCCAAGAACTGACAAGTCCCTGATGTGCTCTTTCTATCAATTTTACACCCTGCCCAATTAGCATCTGAATAACCTATTAAATCAAAGGTGGATCCCTTGGGGTACCAAATACCAAACTTAGGTGTATGAACTAAATATCTCAAGATTCTTTTCACGGCCCTAAGGTGAACTTCCTTAGGATCGGCTTGGAATCTTGCACATATGCATACGGAAAGCATAATATCCGATCGGGATGCACGTAAATAGAGTAGAGAACCTATCATCGACCGGTATACCTTTTGATCTATAGATTTACCTCCCGTGTCGAGGTCGAGATGCCCATTGGTTCCCATGGGTGTCTTGATGGGTTTGGCATCCTTCATTCTAAACTTGGTGAGTATGTCTTGAATGTACTTGGTTTGGCTAATGAAGGTGCCCTCTTGGAGTTGCTTGACTTGAAATCCTAGAAAATACTTCAACTCCCCCATCATAGACATCTCGAATTTTTGTACCATGATCCTACTAAACTCTTCACCGGTAGATTTGTTAGTAGACCCAAATATGATATCATCAACATAAATTTGGCACACAAACAAATCATTTGCAATAGTTTTAGTAAAGAGAGTAGGATCGGCTTTTCCGACTTTGAAGCCATTAGTGATAAGAAAATCTCTTTGGCATTCATACCATGCTCTTGGGGCTTGCTTGAGCCCATAAAGCGCCTTTGAGAGTTTGTAAACATGGTTAGGGTACTCACTATCTTCAAAGCCGGGAGGTTGCTCAACATATACCTCTTCCTTGATTGGTCCATTGAGGAAGGCACTCTTCACGTCCATTTGATATAGCTTAAAGCCATGGTAAGTAGCATAGGCAAGTAATATACGAATTGACTCAAGCCTAGCTACGGGTGCATAGGTTTCACCAAAATCCAAACCTTCGACTTGTGAATATCCCTTGGCCACAAGTCGGGCTTTGTTCTTTGTCACCACACCATGCTCATCTTGCTTGTTGCGGAAGACCTACTTGGTTCCTACAACATTTTGATTAGGACGTGGAACAAGATGCCATACCTCATTCCTCGTGAAGTTGTTGAGCTCCTCTTGCATCGTCAGCACCCAATCCGAATCTTTAAGTGCATCCTCTACCCTGTGTGGCTCAATAGAGGAAACAAACGAGTAAAGTTCACAAAAATGAGCGACTCGAGATCGAGTGGTTACCCCCTTATGAATATCGCCGAGGATGGTGTTCACAGGGTGATCTCTTTGAATCGCCTGGTGAACTCTTGGGTGTGGCGGTCTTGGACCCTCATCATCTTCCTTGTCTTGTTCATTAGCATCTCCCCCTTGATTATTGTCCTCCTCTTGAGGTGGCTCCTCTTGATCTTCATTTTCATCATCTTGAGCTTGATCCTCATCTTGAGTTGGTGGAGATGCTTACATGGAGGAAGATGGTTGATCTTGTGCTTGTGGAGGCTCTTCGGATTCCTTAGGACACACATCCCTAATGGACATGTTCTTTAGCGCGACGCATGGAGCCTCTTCATCATCTAGCTCATCAAGATCAACTTGCTCTACTTGAGAGCCATTAGTCTCATAAAACACAATGTCACAAGAAACTTCAACTAGTCCAGTGAACTTGTTAAAGACTCTATATGCCCTTGTGTTTGAATCATAACCAAGTAAAAAGCCTTCTACAGCCTTAGGAGCAAATTTAGATTTTCTACCTCTTTTAACAAGAATAAAACATTTGCTACCAAAGACTCTAAAGTATGAAACATTGGGCTTTTTACCGGTGAGGAGTTCATAGGATGTCTTCTTGAGGATTCGGTGAAGGTAGAGACGGTTGATGGCGTAGCAAGCGGTGTTGATTGCTTCCGCCCAAAACCGGTCCGAAGTCTTGTACTCATCAAGCATGGTCCTCGCCATGTCAAGTAGAGTTCTATTCTTCCTCTCCACTACGCCATTTTGCTGTGGCGTGTAGGGAGAAGAGAACTCATGCTTGATGCCCTCGTCCTCAAGAAAGCCTTCAATTTGTGAGTTCTTGAACTCCATCCCATTGTCGCTTCTAATCTTTTTGATCCTTAAGCCGAGCTCATTTTGAACCAGTCTCAAGAATCCTTTCAAGGTCTCTTGGGTTTGCGATTTTTCCTGCAAAAAGAATACCCAAGTGAAGCGAGAATAATCATCCACAATAACTAGACAGTACTTACTCCCGCCGATGCTTATGTAAGCTATCGGGCCAAATAGGTCTATGTGGAGTAGCTCAAGAGGCCTGTCGGTCGTCATGATGTTCTTATGTGGATGATGAACACCAACTTGCTTCCCTGCTTGGCATGCGCTACAAATCCTATCTTTCTCAAAATGAACATTTGTTAGTCCCAAAATGTGCTCTCCCTTTAGAAGCTTGTGAAGATTCTTCATCCCAACATGGGCTAGTCGGCGATGCCAGAGCCAACCCATGTTAGTCTTAGCAATTAAGCAAGTGTCGAGTTCAGCTCTATTAAAATCAACTAAGTATAGCTGACCCTCTAACACTCCCTTAAATGCTACTGAATCATCACTTCTTCTAAAGACAGTAACACCTATATCCGTAAAAAGACAATTGTAGCCCATTTTACATAATTGAGAAACTGAAAGCAAGTTATAATCTAAAGAATATACAAGAAAAACATTGGAAATAGAATGATCAAGTGATATAGCAATTTTACCAAGTCCTTTGACCAAACCTTAATTTCCATCCTCGAATGTGATAGCTCTTTGGGGATCTTGGTTTTTCTCATAGGAGGAGAACATCCTTTTCTCCCCAGTCATGTGGTTTGTGCACCCGCTATCAATGATCCAACTTGAGCCCCAGATGCATAAACCTACAAAACAAGTTTAGGCCTTGTCCTTAGGTACCCAAATGATCTTGGGTCCTTTGACATTTGAAACAAGCACCTTGGGTACCCAAACACAAGTCTTTGACCCCTTGTGTTTGCCCCCAACATATTTGGTAACTACCTTGCCTGATTTGTTAATAAGCACATATGAAGCATCAAAAGTCTTAAATGAAACATTAGGTTCATTTGATGCAATAGGAGATTTCTTTTTAGGAATTTTAACATGGGTAGAACGCATAGAGCTAGAAGCCTCATTCTTATAAATAAAAGCATGGTGAGAAACGAAATGAGTCTTCTTAGCATGAATTCTCCTAATCTTATCCTCAAGGTAACCAGCAGGATATAAAATATAGCCCTCGTTATCCTGAGGCATGGGAGCCTTGCCCTTAACAAAATTAGACAACCTTTTAGGGACATTGAGCTTGACATTGCCTCCCTGTTGGAAGCCAGTGCCATCCTTAATGCCGGGGCGTCTCCCACTATAAAGCATACTACGAGCAAATTTAAATTTTTCATTTTCTAATTCATGCTCGGCAATTTTAGCATCTAATTTTGCTATATGATCATTTTGTTGTTTAATCATAGCAATGTGATCATGGATAGCATCAACATTAACATCTCTACATCTAGTGCAAATAGAGACATGACTAACAGTAGATGTAGAGGGTTTGCAAGCATTTAATTCATCAATCTTAGCATGTAAAATAGCATTCTCATCTCTAAGATTGGAAATAGAAACATTGCAAGCATTTAAATCTTTAGCCTTAACAATTAATTTTTCATTCTCAATTTTAAGGCTAGAAAGTGATTCATTCAACTTGTCAATCTTAGTAATTAAACTAGTATTATCATTTTTAAGGTTGACAAGAGAATCATCACAAACATTTAACTTCTCAACCTTAGCAATTAATTTGGCGTTTTCATTTCTAAGGTTAGAGATAGTATCATGGCAAGTGCTTAGCTCACTAATCAATTTTTCACATTTTTCTACCTCTAGAGCATAAGCATTTTTAACCTTAACATGCTTCTTGTTTTCCTTAATAAGGAAGTCCTCTTGGCTATCCAAGAGTTCATCCTTCTCATGAATAGCACCTATCAATTCATTCAATTTTTCTTTTTGTTGCATGTTTAGGTTGGCAAAAAGGGCAAGCAAATTACCTTCATCATCACTA
This sequence comes from Zea luxurians, assembly GCA_029449295.1. Taxonomy (NCBI): domain Eukaryota; kingdom Viridiplantae; phylum Streptophyta; class Magnoliopsida; order Poales; family Poaceae; genus Zea; species Zea luxurians. The sequence continues at coordinate 5,550,082 of JAOPSE010000090.1, forward strand.
GAGTTATCCTCATCACTAGATGTTGCATTTAGTGGAGGCTCTAGATTTTACCTTCTTTTTGTCGTCCCTTGCCATGAGGCACGTGTGGCCGACGTTGGGGAAGAGAAGGCCCTTGTTGATGGCGATGTTGGCGGTGTCCTCATCGGAGGAGTCGGTGGAGCTCTCGTCGGAGTCCCACTCCCGACAAACATGGGCATCGCCGCCCTTCTTCTTGTAGTACTTCTTCTTTTCCTTCCTTCTCCCCTTCTTGTCATTGCCCCTGTCACTATCACTTGATAATGGACATTTAGCAATAAAATGACCGGGCTTACCACACTTGTAGCAAACTTTCTTGGAGCGGGGCTTGTAGTCTTTCCCCCTCCTTTGCTTGAAGATTTGGCGGAAGCTCTTGATGATGAGCGCCATCTTCTCATTGTCGAGCTTGGAGGCGTCGATGGGGAGCCTACTTGATGTAGACTCTTCTTTCTTCTCCTCCGTTGCTTTGAAGGCAAGGGTTGCACCTCGGGTGTGGAGGTGGCACCTCGCTCGATGATTTGTTTGGAGCCTTTGATCATTAATTCAAAGCTCACAAACTTTCCTATAACTTCCTCGGGAGACATTAGCTTGTATCTAGGATCACCACGAATTAATTGAACTTGTGTAGGGTTAAGAAAAACAAGTGATCTTAGAATAACCTTGACCATCTCATGGTCATCCTATTTTGTGCTCCCGAGGTTGCGCACTTGGTTCACCAAAGTCTTGAGCCGGTTGTACATGGCTTGTGGCTCCTCCCCTTGGTTGAGCATGAATCGACCGAGCTCTCCCTCGATCGTTTCCCGCTTGGTGATCTTGGTCACCTCATCTCCTTCGTGCGCGGTCTTGAGCACGTCCCAAATCTCTTTGGCGCTCTTCAACCCTTGCACCTTATTATACTCCTCTCGACTTAGAGAGGCGAGGAGTATAGTAGTGGCTTGGGAGTTGAAGTGCCGGATTTGGGCAACCTTGTCCGAATCATAATATTCATTCTCTACGGATGGCACCTGTACTCCAAACTCAACAACATCCCAAATGCTAGTGCAGAGTGAGGTTAGATGGTGCCTCATTTTATCACTCCACATACAATAATCTTCACCATAAAAAATGGGTGGCTTGCCTAATGGGACAGAAAGTAAAGGAGTGCGTTTGGAAATGCGAGGGTAGCGTAGGGGGATCTTACTAAACTTCTTGCGCTCATGGCACTTAGAAGTTATGGACGGTGCGTCGGAGCCGGAGGTGGATGGCGATGAAGAGTCGGTCTCATAGTAGACCACCTTCTTCATCTTCTTCTTCTTGTCGTCGCTCCGATGCGACTTGGTGTGTGAAGGGGATCCCTTCCCCTTGTTGCCAAACTCTCCCGATGGAGTCTTCCGCCAGTCATGACCTCCTTCTTGGCGTGATCTCCCGACGTCACTTCGAGCAGTTAAGCTCTAATGAAGTACAGGGCTCTGATACCAATTGAAAGTCGCCTAGAGGGGGGTGAATAGGCGAAATCTGAAAATTATAAACTTAAGCACACACTACAAGCCGGGGTTAGCGTTAGAATTATAATCGAGTCCGAAAGAGAGGGCGAAAACAAATCACAAGCGAATGAAGAGAGTGACACGGTGATTTGTTTTACCGAGGTTCGGTTCTTGCAAACCTACTCCCCATTGAGGTAGTCACAAAGACTGGGTCTCTTTCAACCCTTTCCCTCTCTCAAACGGTCACCTAGACCGAATGAGATTTTCTCCTTAATCAACGGGTCACTTAGACCCCTCACAAGGACCACCACAACTTGGTGTCTCTTGCGTTGATTACAAGTTGCTTGAGAACAAAAAAGAGGAAGGAGAAAAGAGATCCAAGCGACAAGAACTCAAATGAACACAAATGTCTCTCTCTCACTAGTCACTAATTGTTTGGAGTGATTCCGGACTTGGGAGAGGATTTGATCTCTTGTTTGTGTCTTGGAGTGAAGTCTAGAGCTCTTGTATTGAATGCAATAGCTGAAAACTTGGATGCCTTGAAGTGTGGTTGTCGGTACCCTAGATCAGAGGTACCCCTTGCTACAGCATGAAGACGTGGTGCCCACACGACTATCTCTAGTCGCGTAGGGAACAACGCCTGATTCCACTACGTGGATGGCTCCAGGGTCACCATGTGGCTCGAAAAAGTGATACACTCCAAGATGCCGACAGTGGGTCCAGACCCTCGTGGGAAGGTCCCGGACCCCTGTACGTGTAGCCCGGACCTCCGGGTTGGGTCCCGGACCCCTCTGCGTGGAATCCAGGCTACCCTTAGCCGGGTCCCGGGACTCAGAGGCAGGGGATACCCGGGCCTTGCTCAGGCTGGGGTCCAGCGCCGACGCATGTCCAAGCCCAGCCTGGTGTGGACCCGTCCGCGCAACGCTACTGCTCCCCGCCCAGGCAGAGACCCGATGCTGCCGCGTGGCCTACCACGCGTGACGTAAGCCAGCGGATGGAGCCGGACGTAAGACCTCTGGGCCACGCTGTCTCTGCATTTATTGCAGAAAAGACGCGCCGCCTGACTACCCCGCTGACAGGCGATGTGCCCCTTCAGCATTTAATGTGTCATGTCCACTCAGTTGGCAGGCGACGGGCCTGTCCATTGCCAAACAGTACGCCCTTGTCGCGAGGTGCACTGTGCTCATCCATCATCACTTGTATGCTGCCAGGGAAGCTTCCCCTGCACGCCAATGCTACGTAGATCGTGGATATCAGGGCACAAGGAAGATTGCACTGGGGACGAACATTAGACGCTCCAAGTATTGCATACATTATGTCCCTGGGCCCACATGTCAAGGCTCAGTACCCTTGTACGTGCACCCTTGAGCTATAAAAGGGGAGGTGTGCAACGTTACAAGGCAGCTCCAAAAAAAGAACAGACCCAAGTCATCCAAGACATAACTCAAGCTCACGAGCAATACAACACACAGTGGAGTAGGGTATTACGCTCCGGCGGCCCAAACCACTCTAAACTCTTGCTTGTTCTTGTGTGTTCATTCCCAAATCTCACAACAAGCAAAATGCTTAGGCCCCTCCTCATCTTAGGATTTAGGGCGGGTGCACTCCGCCACCCGGGCAAAGATTTACTCTCCGACATTTGGCGCGCCAGGTAGGGGGCTTGGCTTTAGGTTTTTGCTTGTTTTCTTGCTCGACACCATGGTCCACATTGTCGAGCACCAAGATTTCGTGCCCAAGGATTTCATGTTGGAGGAGGCTGCCTCTTCAACTCCGCGGGCCTCCAACCTCCCTACGCCTGGTGCAGCGGCTGCTGTGCACTCTGTACGGCAGTACACTCCTACGCAAACATCCAGGGCGTCTAGGGCTGCGCCTGGGGCGCTGTCAGCAGCCAGGGAATTGTTGCACCACCCTCCTAGCTCCATAGCCTCTCCAGGGGCCGTGAAGCAGTGGCGGGACGACGTCGACCGTCTACTCGGCATGGCGCACTCTGGCTCAACTAGACCCAGGCCTCGGTCATCCCGGCGCCAACATGAGGCGTCGCCATTTGTGCGCTCACCCTCGGTGAGGGCAACGCCGATTGAGGATCTGCGGGCGGAGCTCAACCGCCGGCGCGTGGTGGGGGACGCTCCAGTCTCTCTGGAGAGGTCTAATGACCTGCGGGTAGAACTCAACCGTAGGCGTGCGGGCGAGGATGCCCGCATCTCTCTTTAGAGAGGGCGCGGAAGCACCGACAGAACGTCGAGGGTCGCAACCTCGACTACGACTTCGCTGTGGTTGCACCGTAGACTCCAATGGGCGCCCGAATCCAGGCAGGTGTCCCATTGGCCGGCGTGGGCTGCGCCGCGCTCGCAGATCATCTCCGCACAGCGACATGGCCATCCAAGTTCCAGCCACACCTGCCGGAAAAGTACGACGGTACGTCCAATCCGTCGAAATTCTTGCAGGTTTACGTCACCGCCATCACGGCAGCAGGTGGAGACACCACCGTGATGGCAACATACTTCCATGTTGCCTTGTCTGGGCCAGCCCGGACTTGGCTCATGAACCTTGCCCTAGGATCGATCTACTCCTAGGAAGAGCTCTGTGCGCGGTTCACAGCGAACTTCGCTAGCGCTTACCAACAGCAAGGCGTGGAGGCCCACCTCCACGCAATGAGGCAGGAGCCCGGGGAAACTCTCCGGACCTTCATCTCCCGCTTCACCAAGGTACGAGGCACCATACCTCGTATTTCCGATGCTTCTATAATCACAGCATTCCGCCAGGGAGTACGTGATGAGAAGATGTTGGAGAAGTTAGCCATGCACGACATGGAAACTGTCTCCACTCTCTTCACTCTGGCCGACAAGTGTGCCAGAGCCGCCGAGGGCCTTGCATGGCACTCGGTGCCATAGACCAAAGTCGCCCAGACAGGCGGCTCCGATGCCGTTACCCAGGACGACAAAAAGAAGAAGAAAAACCACGACTGTGAGAAGCCGCATTCTGCCGCACTGGTTGTTGCAGCTGCGACTAGGGGCTGGAATGAGCACAACAATCACCCAAGGCTATAGAGGGGTAACAGCGGCTCATGCCCTGTACACCCCAACAGTCGCCATAGCACCGTGGAATGTCGTGAGATCATCGAGCTCGCGAAGCGCGTCAGCGAGCGGCGCGAGCAGTCTTCCAGGGACGACTCCCCACCTTGTCGCCGACCTGGCAAGGAAAGGGTCGACGACGGTGAAGTGGCCACGGCTGAACGAGACCTCGGGTATCAGTCACCCGAGGGGGACCTGAAGGATGTTTTCACCGGAGGCTCTAACTCCAGTGACGACAACTAGACGGGCCACCGGGGAGACCCCATACTCCCTGGGCTACGGGGCCGAAGCCTGCCTTCCCTCGAAAACCCTTCTGGACTCCCCATGGGTCTAGTCTTTTGATGGGTCTATGCAAGAGCGGCTACAGCGCAAGGACGTGGACTCCATCGACGAACTCGGATGTCAAGCGGCGACCCGAAATGCACGTTGCAACTAGGCGCCCAGTCGCTACTAACGGTTCGTGCATAGTAGGGAACCCAGGGTCGGGACCTAGCCCTAAGGCGAGTACTGAACCAAGAAGGGTTCCACAAACTCTCCCCCAGCTGGGAAGGACCCTTCAAGGTGATGAAAATGTGCTGACCCGGGGGTAACCGCCTTGCTACAACTGGAGTACCTCTTCCCAACCCCTAGAGCGTGGAGCATCTCTGTAAGTTCTACCCATAGGAGCAAGTCTGAGGGGTTGTGTTTTTCTCCCTTTTGTAACTAGGTAATGCATACGTATACGCCAGCCCAGTGAGGTCCGCCCTCATAAGCCCGGCCTGTTGGTCCGCACCCATGCATGTCAAGTTATAAAGAGATCACCCCCTCAGACGTGCTTCTATGATAATTTTTATCCTTCTGCTCCATGGTCTTACCCTGCAGTTTCTAGATATTAATTTTTATCTAACCCACCCATATAGTTCCCATCCCATCTGACATGATGACATCCGAATCGAATAGCTAGGCTTACAGTTTAGGACCCCTCTGCGAAAGCAGGAGGGTCCAACAGCCTGGGGGCCGGTTCTAAAGAACGGGAGCCCATTCCATGGGGTGGTCCAGAGTTGTGTGGCCGCTTAGCCTGGTTCCATACCCAAAGCCTGCACACTCCACCACTCTGTGATGGGTACCCTAGTATTTGGAGCTATAGTCCTGTGGGTCCGACAACCTGGGGTCTGGTTCTAGAGAATGGATACTTGTCTCCTGGGGTGGTCCGGAGCCGTGTAGCCGCTTAGCCTGGTTCCGTACCGTAAGCCTGCACGCTCCACCACTCTGCGATGGGTGTCCTAGTATTTGGAACCACAGTCCAAGGGGTCCGGACACACAACTTGGCCTCCCAGACTAAAACCTGCAGGTCCCGAGCATGTATCAAAGGATGGCTAATGTCAGACGAGGGATCCAATGGGTGTGCTACTAACGCTCCCTAGCCGAAGCTGTGTACAAGCCCAGGTCCCGGTCCAGGCTACCTCCTGGGGGTTGTTGCCAACACTTTCAGGTACGCTGGTATCCAACCTTGACACATCGAGCCTGCATCCCAGGGGGGCCAAGTACCAGGGAGGAGTCGACAACATCACACACAACAAAGACAAGTGGTACACAGATAAGTGCTAATACTGCTTGATAAATAGTACTCAAAATGTACCTTACAAAAGCAAAAGTTATTACATTTGCCTTCAAGCGGAGTCCTAGCTCCATCTCTACAGGTGTAAACTACTCAACGCCATCAGGGTCGCGCTGGAAGCTCGCGGACGATGTCCTCGTGGAATTCTCCCGAGCGACTTGCCAGCAACGGTGGCCACCTCAATGGGTGCGCCATAGCAGAGGAGGCTCCCCAGTCGCCGGTCATGACAAGTTGACGCAAGGTACAAGCTTTGGCCCCACCTGCAGGCTCGTATCCTCCCCTAAGGTGGGCCCGGGGGCCATATCGGTACCCCAGATCAGGGGTACCCCTTGCTACAGCATGAAGACGCGGTGCCCACACGACTATCTCTAGTCGCGTAGGGAACAACACCTGATTCCACCACGTGGATGGCTCCAGGGTCACCATGTGGCTCGAAAAAGTGATACACTCCAAGATGCCGACATTGGGTCCGGACCCCATGGGAAGGTCCCGAACCCCTGTACGTGTAGCCCGGACCCCTCTGCTTGCCAGGCTACCCTTAGCCGGGTCCCGGGACTCAGAGGCAGGGGATACCTGGGCCTTGCTCAGGTTGGGGTCCGGTGCCGACGCGTGTCTAGGCCCAGCCTGGTGTGGACCCGTCCGTGCAACGCTACTGCTCCCTGCCCAAGCGGAGACCCGATGCTGTCGCGTGGCATACCGCGCGTGACGTAAGCCAGCGGACAGAGCCTGACGTAAGACCTATGGGTCGTGCTGTCTCTGCATTTATTGCAGAAAAGACGCGCCGCCTGACTACCCCGCTGACAGGCGATGTGCCCCTTGAAAGTCACCTAGAGGGGGGGTGAATAGGGCGAATCTAAAATTTATAAACTTAAGCACAACTACAAGCCGGGTTAGCGTTAGAAATATAATCGAGTCCGAGAGAGACGGTGAAAAACAAATCGCAAGCAAATAAGGAATGAGACACAAGGATTTGTTTTACCAAGGTTCGGTTCTTGCAAACCTACTCCCCATTGAGGTGGTCACAAAGACCGGGTCTCTTTCAACCCTTTCCCTCTCTCAAACGGTCACTTAGACCGAGTGAGCTTCTCTTCTCAATCACACGGGACACTAAGTCCCCGCAAGGACCACCACACAATTGGTGTCTCTTGCCTTGGTTACAATTGAGTGTTCACAAGAAAGAATGAGAAATAAAAGAAGCAATCCAAGCGCAAGAGCTCAAATGAACACAAATGTCACTCTCTCTAGTCACTATTTGATTTGGAGTGATTCCGGACTTGGGAGAGGATTTGATCTCTTTGGTTGTGTCTAGAATTGAATGCTATAGCTCTTGTAATGTGTTGGAAGGTGGAAAACTTGGATACAATGAATGGTGGGGTGGTTGGGGTATTTATAGCCCCAACCACTAAACTAGCCGTTTGGTGGAGGCTGCTGTCGACGGGCGCACCGGACAGTCCGATGCGCCACCGGACATTGTCCGGTGCGCCAGCCACGTCACCCGGTCGTTAGGGTTCGACCGTTGGAGCTCTGACAGGTGGGGTCTTCTGGCTGTCCGGTGGTGCACCGGACAAGTACGGTAGACTGTCCGGTGCGCCTTCTGACGCTGCTCTGACTCTGGCACGCACTGTAGCGCATTGAATGCAGTTGCAGTCGACCGTTGGCGCTGAAGTAGCTGTTGCTTCGCTGGCACACCGGACGGTCCGGTGAATTATAGCGGAGCGCCCTCTGATTTTCCCGAAGGTGGCGAGTTTGGAGCTGAGTTCCCTGGTGCACCGGACACTGTCCGGTGGCACACCGGACAGTCCGGTGCGCCAGACCAGGGCACACTTCGGTTGTCTTTGGCTCTCTTTGTTTGAACCCTTTCTTGGTCATTTTATTGGTCTATTGTAGACCTTTGGCACCTGTAAAACTTATAATCTAGAGCAAACTAGTTAGTCCAATTATTTGTGTTGGGCAATTCAACCACCAAAATCAATTAGGAAAAGGTGTAAGCCTATTTCCCTTTCAATCTCCCCCTTTTTGGTGATTGATGCCAACACAAACCAAAGCAAATATGGAAGTGCAGAATTGAACTAGTTTGCATAATGTAAGTGCAAAGGTTGCTTGGAATGAAACTAATAAATATTACTTACTAGATGCGCATGGATGGCTTTTCTTCTTATTAACATTTTGGACCACACTTGCACCACATGTTTTGTTTTGCAAAAATGTTTTGGAAATTCTTTTCAAAGTTCTTTTGCAAATAGTCAAAGGTAAATAAATAAGATTTTGAGAAGCATTTTCAAGTTTTGAAATTTTCTCCCCCTGTTTCAAATGCTTTTCCTTTGACTAAACAAAACTCCCCCTTAATGAAATCCTCCTCTTAGTGTTCAAGAGGGTTTCAGATATTAATTTTGAAGAGGGTATACCAATTTGAAATTATATCAAAATAAGATACCAATTGAAAAACTTCTTTTAACACCAATTAAAAGACTACATTTTTTGAAATTGGTGGTGGTGCGGTCCTTTTGCTTTGGGCTAATACTCTCTCCCCCTTTGGCATGAATCGCCAAAAACAGATGTTTGAGTGAAATATAAGCCCTTTTTAAACTACTCTCTCCCCTTTGGACGGAAATAGAGGAGTGAAGATTATACCAAAGTTGGAGAGTTTGTGCGGAGCGACGACGAGGGATGAATGATTCGATGGAGCGGAGTGGAAGCCTTGTCTTCGCCGAAGACTCCTTTTCCCTTTCAATCTATGACTTAGCATGAAATGGACTTGAAACCACATTAGTCATAGCACATGAAAGAGATGATCAAAGGTATAATAATGAGCTATGTGTGCAAAACATCAATAAAAATTCTTAGAATCAAGAATATTTAGCTCATGCCTAAGTTTGGTAAAAGTTTGTTCATCCAATGGCTTGGTAACGATATCGGCTAATTGTTCTTTGGTGCTAACATATGCAATCTCGATATCCCCCTTTTGTTGGTGATCCCTTAGAAAATGATACCGAATGGCTATGTGTTTAGTGCGGCTATGCTCAACGGGATTATCCGCCATGCGGATTGCACTCTCATTATCACATAGAAGAGGAACTTTGGTTAATTTGTAACCATAGTCCCTAAGGGTTTGCCTCATCCAAAGCAATTGCGCGCAACAATGGTCTACGGCAATATACTCGGCTTCGGCGGTTGAAAGAGCCACAAAATTTTGCTTCTTTGAAGCCCAAGGCACCAGAGATCTTCCCAAGAACTGGCAAGTCCCCGATGTGCTCTTTCTATTAATTTTACACCCTGCCCAATCGGCATCGAAATAACCAATTAAATCAAATGTGGATCCCCTGGGGTACCAAAGGCCAAACTTAGGAGTATAAACTAAATATCTCAAGATTTGTTTTACGGCCCTAAGGTGAGCTTCCTTAGGATCGGCTTGGAATCTTGCACACATGCATACGGAAAGCATAATATCCGGTCGTGAAGCACATAAATAGAGTAAGGAACCTATCATCGACTGGTATACCTTTTGATCTACGGATTTACCTCCCGTGTCGAGGTCGAGATGCCCATTAGTTCCCATGGGTGTCTTGATGGGCTTGGTGTCCTTCATCCCAAACTTGGTTAAAATGTCTTGAATGTACTTTGTTTGGCTAATGAAGGTGCCCTCTTGGAGTTGCTTCACTTGAAATCCTAAGAAATACTTTAACTCCCCCATCATAGACACCTCGAATTTTTGTGTCATGATCCTACTAAACTCTTCACAAGTAGATTCGTTAGTAGACCCAAATATGATATCATCAACATAGATTTGGCATACAAACAAATCATTTGCAAGTGTTTTAGTAAAGAGAGTAGGATCGGCTTTTCCGATTTTGAATCCATTAGCAATAAGAAAATCTCTTAGGCATTCATACCATGCTCTTGGGGCTTGCTTGAGCCCATAAAGCGCCTTAGAGAGTCTATAAACATGATTAGGATACTCACTGTCTTCAAAGCCGGGAGGTTGCTCAACATAGACTTCTTCCTTGATTGGTCCATTGAGGAAGGCACTTTTCACGTCCATTTGATAAAGCTTGAAGCCATGGTAAGTAGCATAGGCAAGTAAAATGCGAATTGACCCAAGCCTAGCTACGGGTGCATAGGTTTCACCGAAATCCAAACCTTCGACTTGTGAATATCCCTTGGCCACAAGTCGAGCTTTGTTCCTTGTCACCACACCATGCTCGTCTTGTTTGTTGCGGAAGACCCACTTGGTTCCTACAACTTTTGGTTAGGACGTGGAACTAAATGCCATACCTCATTCCTCGTGAAGTTGTTGAGCTCCTCTTGCATCGCCATCACCCAATCTGAATCTTGGAGTGCTTCCTCTACCCTGTGTGGCTCAATAGAGGAAACAAAGGAGTAATGCTCACAAAAATGTGCAACACGAGATCTAGTGGTTACCCCCTTATGAATGTTGCCGAGGATGGTGTTCACGGGGTGATCTCGTTGGATTGCTTGGTGGACTCTTGGGTGTGGTGGTCTTGCAACTTGCTCATCCTCCTTGTCTTGATCATTTGCATCTCCCCCTTGATCATTGCCGTCGTCTTGAGGTGGCTCATCTTCTTGATCTTCTTCTTCATCATCTCGAGCCTCATCCTCATCTTGAGTTGGTGGAGATGCTTGCATGGAGGAGGATGGTTGATCTTGTGTTTGAATGGGCTCTTTGGATTCCTTAGGACACACATCCCCAATGGACATGTTCCTTAGCGCGACGCACGGAGCCTCTTCATCATCTAATTCATCAAGATCAACTTGCTCTACTTGAGAGCCGTTAGTCTCATCAAACACAATGTCACAAGAAACTTCAACTAGTCCAGTGGACTTGTTAAAGACTCTATATGCCCTTGTGTTTGAATCATATCCTAGTAAAAAGACTTCTACAGCCATAGGAGCAAATTTGGATTTTCTACCTCTTTTAACAAAATAAAACATTTGCTACCAAAGACTCTAAAATATGAAACATTTGGCTTTTTATCGGTGAGGAGTTCGTAAGATGTCTTCTTGAGGATTCGGTGTAGATATAACCGGTTGATGGCGTAGCAAGCGGTGTTGACCGCCTCGGCCCAAAACCGATCTGAAGTCTTGTATTCATCAAGCATGGTCCTCGCCATATCCAATAGAGTTCTATTCTTCCTCTCTACTACACCATTTTGTTGTGGCGTGTAGGGAGAAGAGAACTCATGCTTGATGCCCTCCTCCTTAAGGAAGCCTTTGATTTGCGAATTCTTGAACTCCGTCCCATTATCGCTTCTAATTTTCTTGATCCTTAAGCCGAACTCATTTTGAGCCCGTCTCAAGAATCCCTTTAAGGTCTCCTGGGTTTGAGATTTTTCCTGTAAAAAGAATACCCAAGTGAAGCGAGAATAGTCATCCACAATAACAAGACAGTACTTACTCCCACCGATGCTTATGTAAGCGATCGGGCCGAATAGGTCCATGTGGAGGAGCTCAAGTGGCCTGTCAGTCGTCAAGATGTTCTTATGTGGATGATGAACACCAACTTGCTTCCCTGTTTGGCATGCGCTACAGATCCTGTCTTTCTCAAAATGCACATTTGTTAGTCCCAAAATGTGCTCTCTCTTTAGAAGCTTGTGAAGATTCTTCATCCCAACATGGGCTAGTCGGTGATGCCAGAGCCAACCCATGTTAGTCTTAGCAATTAAGCAAGTGTCGAGTTCAGCTCTATTGAAGTTAACTAAGTATAGCTGACCCTCTAACACTCCCTTAAAAGCTACTGAATCATCACTTCTTCTAAAGACAGTAACACATGTATCCATGAAAAGACAGTTGTAACCCATTTTACATAATTGAGATACAGAAAGCAAGTTGTAATCTAATGAATCTACAAGAAAAACATTGGAAATGGAATGGTCAGGTGATATATCAATTTTACCCAATCCTTTGACCAAACCTTGGTTTCCATCCCCGAATGTGATAGCTCGTTGGGGATCTTGGTTTTTCTCGTAGGAGGAGAACATCTTTTTCTCCCCTGTCATGTGGTTTGTGCACCCGCTATCGATGATCCAACTTGAGCCCCCGGATGCATAAACCTATAAAACAAATTTAGTTCTTGATTTTAGGTACCCAAACAGTTTTGGGTCCTTTGACATTAGATACAAGAACTTTTGGTACCCAAACACAAGTCTTTGATCCCTTGTGTTTGTCCCCAACATACTTGGCAACTACTTTGCCGGATTTGTTAGTCAAAACATATGATGCATCAAAAGTTTTAAATGAAATGCTAGGTTCATTTGATGCACTAGGAGTTTTCTTCTTAGGTAATTTAGCACGAGTTGATTGCCTAGAACTAGATGTCTCACCCTTATACATAAAAGCATGATTAGGGCCAGAGTGAGACTTCCTAGAGTGAATTCTCCTAATCTTATGCTCGGGATAACCGGCAGGGTACAATATGTAACCCTCGTTATCCTGAGGCATGGGAGCCTTACCCTTAACAAAGTTAGATAATTTTTTAGGAGGGGCATTAAGTTTGACATTGTCTCCCCTTTGGAAGCCAATGCCATCCTTGATGCCAGGGCGTCTCCAACTATAAAGCATACTACGAGCAAATTTAATTTTTTCATTATCTAGCTCATGCTCGGCAATTTTAGCATCTAATTTTGCTATATGATCATTTTGTTGTTTAATTAAAGCCATATGATCATGAATAGCATCAATGTCAACATCTCTACATCTAGTGCAAATAGAAACATGCTCAACGGTAGATGTAGAGGGTTTGCAAGAATTTAATTCAACAATCTTAGCATGTAATATGGCATTTTCATCTCTAAGACTGGAAATGGAAGCATTGCAAACATTTAATTCACTAGCCTTAGCAATCAATTTTTTATTTTCATTTCTAAGGCTAGCAAGAGAGGTATTCAATTTTTCAATCTTAGCAAGTAAACTAGCATTTTCATTTCTAAGATTGGAAATTGAATCATCACAAACATTAGCATCAACCTTAGCAATTAATCTAGCATTCTCATTCCTAAGGTTGGTAATCAAATCATGGTAAGTGTTTAGCTCACTAGTTAATTTTTAACATTTATTCATCTTTAGAGCATAAGCATTCTTAACCTTAACATGCTTCTTATTTTCCTTAATTAGGAAGTCCTCTTGGCTATCCAAGAGATCATCCTTGTCATGAATAGTGCTAATCAATTCATTTAACTTCTCCTTTTGTTGCATGTTAAGGTTGGCAAAAAGAGTAAATAAATCACCCTCATCATCATTAGAATTTGCCTCATCACTAGAGGTGGCATATTTAGTGGAGGATTTAGATTTAACCTTCTTCTTTTTGCCGTCCTTTGCCATGAGGCACTTGTGGCCGACGTTGGGGAAGAGAAGTCCCTTGTTGACGGCGATGTTAGCGACGTCCTCATCGGAGGAGGAGTCAGTGGAGATCTCGTCGGAGTCCCACTCCCGGCAAACATGGGCATCGCCGCCCTTCTTCTTGTGGTATCTCTTCTTCTCCTTTCTTCTCCCCTTCTTGTCGTCGCCCCTGTCACTGTCACTAGAAATAGGACATTTTGCTATAAAGTGACCGGGCTTACCACACTTGTAGCAAACCTTTTTGGAGCAGGGCTTGTAGTCCTTCCCCCTCCTTTGCTTGAGGATTTGTCGAAAGCTTTTGATGATTAAAGCCATCTCCTCATTGTCGAGCTTTGAGGCGTCGATGGGGAGCCTACTTGATGTAGACTCTTCCTTTTTTCTCCTCCGTTGCCTTGAATGCGACGCGTTGTGCCTCGGGCGTGGAGGAGGTGCCTTGCTCGATGATTTTCTTTGAGCCTTTAATCATTAGCTCAAAGCTCACAAACTTTCCTATAACTTCCTCGGGAGACATTAGCTTGTATCTAGGATCACCTCGAATTAATTGAACTTGCGTAGGGTTAAGAAAAACGAGGGATCTTAGAATAACCTTGACCATCTCATGGTCATCCCATTTGGTGCTCCTGAGGTTGCACACTTGGTTCACCAAGGTCTTCAAGCGGTTGTACATGGCTTGCGGATCCTCTCCTTGGTGAAGCATGAAGCGACCGAGCTCCCCCTCGATCGTCTCCCGCTTGGTGATCTTGGTCACCTCGTCTCCTTCGTGCGCGGTCTTGAGCACGTCCCAAATTTCCTTTGCGCTCTTCAACCCTTGCACCTTATTATACTCCTCTCGACTTAGAGAGGCGAGGAGTATAGTAGTGGCTTGGGAGTTGAAGTGATGAATTTGGGCCACTTCATCTGAATCATAGTCTTCATCCCCTATGGATGGTACCTGTACACCAAACTCAACAACGTTCCAAATGCTTGTGTGGAGTGAGGTTAGATGATGCCTCATTTTGTCACTCCACATATTATAATCTTCACCGTCAAAAACCGGTGATTTGCCTAGTGGAACGGAAAGTAAAGGGGTACGCTTTGAAATATGAGGGTAGCGTAGGGGAATCTTACTATACTTCTTGCGCTCATGGCGCTTAGAAGTTATGGACGGCACGTCGGAGCCGGAGGTGGATGGTGATGAAGAATCGGTCTCGTAGTAGACCACCTTCCTCATCTTCTTTTTCTTGTCGCCACTCCGATGCGAATTTTGTGAGGAGGATGCCTTACCCTTCCCCTTGTTGTGGGACTCTCCCGATGGAGCCTTCCTGTGGCTTGTGGCGGGCTTGTCGCCGGTCACCATCTCCTTCTTGGCGTGATCTCCCGACATCACTTCGAGCGGTTAGGCTCTAATGAAGCACCAGGCTCTCATACCAATTGAAAGTTGCCTAGAGGGGGGTGAATAGGGCGAATCTGAAATTTATAAACTTAAGCACAACTACAAGCCGGGTTAGCGTTAGAAATATAATCGAGTCCGAGAGAGAGGGTGAAAAACAAATCGCAAGCAAATAAGGAATGAGACACAAGGATTTGTTTTACCGAGGTTCGGTTCTTGCAAACCTACTCCCCGTTGAGGTGGTCACAAAGACCGGGTCTCTTTCAACCCTTTCCCTCTCTCAAACGGTCACTTAGACCGAGTGAGCTTCTCTTCTCAATCACACGGACACTAAGTCCCCGCAAGGACCACCACACAATTGGTGTCTCTTGCCTTGGTTACAATTGAGTGTTCACAAGAAAGAATGAGAAAGAAAAGAAGCAATCCAAGCGCAAGAGCTCAAATGAACACAAATGTCACTCTCTCTAGTCACTATTTGATTTGGAGTGATTCTGGACTTGGGAGAGGATTTGATCTCTTTGGTTGTGTCTAGAATTGAATGCTATAGCTCTTGTAATGTGTTGGAAGGTGGAAAACTTGGATACAATGAATGGTGGGGTGGTTGGGGTATTTATAGCCCCAACCACCAAACTAGCCGTTTGGTGGAGGCTGCTGTCGATGGGCGCACCGGACAGTCCGGTGCGCCAGCCACGTCACCCGGCCGTTAGGGTTCGACCGTTGGAGCTCTGACAGGTGGGGTCTTCTGGCTGTCCGGTGGTGCACCGGACAAGTAATGTAGACTGTCCGGTGCGTCTTCTGACGCTGCTCTGACTGTGGCGCACTGTAGCGCATTGAATGCGGTTGCAGTCGACCGTTGGCGCTGAAGTAGTCGTTGCTCCGCTGGCACACCGGACAGTCTGGTGCCTCACCGGACGGTCCGATGAATTATAGCAGAGCGCCCTCTGATTTTCCCGAAGGTGACGAGTTTGGAGCTGAGTTCCCTGGTGCACCGGACATTGTCCGGTGGCACATCGGACAGTCCGGTGCGCTAGACCAAGGCACACTTCGGTTGTCTTTGGCTCTCTTTGTTTGAACCCTTTCTTGGTCATTTTATTGGTCTATTGTGAACCTTTGGCACCTGTAAAACTTATAATCTAGAGCAAACTAGTTAGTCCAATTATTTGTGTTGGGCAATTCAACAACCAAAATCAATTAGGAAAAGGTGTAAGCCTATTTCCCTTTCACCCCTTCAGCATTTAATGTGTCCTGTCCACTCAGCTGGCAGGCGGCGTCCAGGCCATCCCGCAGGCGGCGGGCCTGTCCATTGCCAAACAGTACGCCCGTGTCGTGAGGTGCACTGTGCTCATCCATCATCACTTGTACGCTACCAGGGAAGCGTCCCCTGCACACCAATGCTACGTAGATCGCGGATATCAGGGCACAAGGAAGATTGCACTGGGGACGAACATTAGACGCTCCAAGTATTGCATCTGTTATGTCCCTGGGCCCACATGTCGGGGCTCAGTACCCTTGTACATGCCCCCCTTGAGCTATAAAAGGGGAGGCATGCAACGTTACAAGGCAACTCCAAAAAAAGAACAGACCCAAGTCATCCAAGACACAACTCAAGCTCACGAGAAATACAACACACAGTGGAGTAGGGTATTATGCTCCGGCGGCCCGAACCACTCTAAACTCTTGCGTGTTCTTGTGTGTTCATTCCCAAATCTCACAACAAGCAAAACGCTTAGGCCCCTCCTCATCTTAGGATTTAGGGTGGGTGCACTCCGCCACCCGGCCGGAGATTTCCTCTCTGACAGTGGTGGTTGGGGGGTATTTATAGCCCCAACCACCAAAGCGGCCGTTGGGAATGGCTGATGTCGACGGGCGCACCGGACAGTCTGGTGCGCCACCGGACAGTGTCAAGTGCGCCAGCCACGTCACCCAACCGTTAGGGTTCGACCGTTGGAGCTCTGACATGTGGGGCCACCGGACAGTCCGGTGGTGCACCGGACAGGTACTGTTCACTGTCCGGTGCGCCTTCTGGCACCTGCTCTGACTCTGCGCGTGCAGTCCACGTACTATAGCGTTGTCAACCGACCATTGAACTTGACCGTTGCGTTGGCTACCGTTGCTCCGCTTGGCACACCAGACAGTCCGGTGCTACACCGGATAGTCCGGTGAATTATAGCGGAGTGGCTCCCCGAAAACCCTCCTTTCTTTTGAACCCTTTCTTGGACTTTTTATTGGTTTGTGTTGAACCTTTGGCACCTGTAGAACTTATAATCTAGAGCAAACTAGTTAGTCCAATTTTGTGTTGGGCAATTCAACCACCAAAATCATTTAGAAAAATGTTTGACCCTATTTCCCTTTCAAACTCCCTGGCTGCTGACAGCGCCCCAGGCGCAGCCCTAGATGCCATAGATGTTCGCGTGGGAGTGTGCTGTCGTGCAGAATGCACAATAGCCGCTGCACCAGGCGCCGGGAGGTTGGTGGCCTGCGGAGTGGAAGAGGCAGCCTCCTCCTCTAGCATGAAGTCCTCGGGCACGAAATCTTGGTGCTCGACGATGTGGACCATGGCGTCGAGCGGGAAAACAAGCAAAAACCTAAAGCCAAGGCCCCTACCTGGCGCGCCAAATGTTGGAGAGGAAATCTCCGGCCGGGTGGCGGAATGCACCCACCCTAAATCCTAAGATGAGGAGGGGTCTAAGCGTTTTGCCTGTCTGCTAAGCGATGAACGAACACAAGAACACATAAGGGTTTAGAGTGGTTCGGGCCACCGGAGCGTAATACCCTACTCCACTATGTGTTGTATTGCTCGTGAACTTGAGTTGTGTCTAGGGACTAAATCAGTCTAAGTGAGTCTGAATCCATCTATCCCCTGTAACGCAGTGTGCCCTCCCTTTTATAGTCTAAGGGGGCACGTACAAGGGTGCTGAGCCCCGACACGTGGGCCCAGGGACATAACGGATGTAATACTTGGAGCGACTAATGCCCGTCCCCAGTGCGATCTTCCTCGCGCCCTGATATCCGCGATCTGCGTAGCATTGGCGTGCAGGGGAAGCCTTCCTGGCAACGTACGAGTGGTGATGGATGGGTACAGCATACTTCGCAGCACGGGCGTACTGTTTAGCAATGTAATGGATAGTCGCGCCGCCTGTAGGATGGCCTAGACGCTGCCTGCCAGTTGAGTGGACAGGACACATTAAATGCTGAAGGGGCACATCGCCTGTAAGCGGGATAGTCAGGCGGCGCGTCTTCTCTGCAATAAATGCAGAGACAGCGTGGCCCATAGGCCTTACGTCAGGCTCCGCCCGCTGGCTTACGTCATGCGCGGTAGGCCATGTGTCAGCATCGGGTCTCTGCCTAGGCAGGGAGCAGTAGCGTTATGCGGGCAGGCCCGCACCAGGCTGGGCTTAGACACATGGCGGCATCGGACCCCTACCTGAGCAGGGCCTGGGTATTCCCTGCCCCTGAGTCCCAAGACCCGGCTGTGGGTAGTCCGGATCCCACGCAGAGGGGTCCAGGACCCGACCCAGAGGTCTAGGCTGCACTCGCGGGGGTCCTGGATCTTGCTCCGAAGGTCTGGTCTACATGTACAGGGGTCCGGGACCTTCCCATGGGGTCCGAACCCACTATCGGTATCTTGGAGTGTATCACTTTTTCGGGCCACATGGTGACCCTGGAGTCATCCACATGGTGGAATCGGGCGTTGTTCACTACGCGACTAGAGATAGTCGTGTGGGCACCGCGTCTTCATGCTGTAGCAAGGGGTACCCCTGATCCAGGGTACCGACAACGTGTAGTGTGGTCTTTTTGGAGAACAATGTCATGCGTACCTATCCACAGTGCCGCTTTTTGATAAATGGTGAATCAGTCACATTTTATGAGCACCATGTGCCGCCACGCGTCACGACGCAAAAGGTAGTCGGAGCGCGGAAACTCGAAGGTGTCTTGAGAAGGGTTGAGGTTTTAAGGAACCTGATGCTTGCGGATGGCATCCAGCTAAACATTATCACCTACAACACGATGGTCCAGGGCTTCTGCTAGGCTAGAAGGATGGACTTGGTGAAGGAGGTGTTCGATACGGACTCATTTGAGCCAGTCACGTGCACGTTCAATAAGCTGATAACTGCGCAGTGTAGATAAGGGCGGATACAAGGCATAATGAAGGTGTCAAGGTTGCTTATAGTCTATTTGTTTAGCAACTTTTTATGAGTAGTTGTTAATTCGAGCTGCTCTGATTATCTTGGGTGCTGGCATAAGCCATCGATGTTGCTTATAGTGTATTTGTTTAGCAACTATGGGTGACCAGTTGTTAATTCAAACTATCCCAACTCAAGTTATCTCTTCCCTGTAGGTTTGGTTTCCTAGAATGTAAATGTAATTCCCATTTTTCTCTCTTTACTTTGGGGCTTCGTGAGCGGTTTGATGTGTACAACATACTCTCTGTATACTTCTCAACACTAAAATCAAGATACCAAGTCGTTGTCTTGGGTGTTGCCATTATCCAGGAAGTTGACCTTAAGAAGGTTAGTTGTTATTTCTATGTGTATGCATCCAAATATATGTTGTTGCAATAGGTTTAAATAAATAGTCTTTCAATTGTGTAAACTGTCGGGTACCATAATTAGGGGTACCCCCAACACTCCTAATCACGGCTAGTAAACACCCTCAGACCAACTGACGGGCGCGGTTCAAGTCAAGGCTTCGTCTACCCAAGGGACGCGACCTCACCCGAGCCCAGCCTCAGGCTGGAGCAGTAGTCCCAGACAAGTTCACGCCTCGCTCGAGGGCCTCCTCAGGCAGCGGGCACCTCCTCGGCTCTTCCGAAGCCCGGCTCGGGCAGGCTTCGTTGTGAAGCAACCTTGGCCGGACCGCCTCACCAACCGACCGCTTCGCAGGCGCATTTAATGCAGGGGACGCCTGACGCCGTATCCTGACACACGCGCCTCAATCGGTCAGGCCGAAGTGACCGCAATCACTTTGCCCCTCTCTTTTACTGTCCGATATGACAGGAAAACAGCGCCGCTCGCCCCGCTCCGACTGCCATGCCAACCACACAGGCGAAGACTGACAACAAGTCACGATCAACCACCGAGTTTGGCCTCGGGCGCAACAGGAAGCTCCGCCTCGCCCGATCTCAGGCTTCGGCCTCGGGAGGAGGTCTCCGCCTCGCCCGAACCCCAAACTCGGCCTCGACCTCAAGAGAAGTCTCCGCCTCGCCCGAACCCTAGACTCGGCCTCGACCTCGGTCTCGGGAGGAATCGCGTCCTCGCCCGACCCCGGCCTCGGCCTCAAGAGAAGTCTCCGCCTCACCCGACCTTGGGCTCGGACCGACCGCGCCAACAGGGGATACATCATTACCCTATTCCTAGCCTGCTCAGGCTACAAGGAACAAGACCAGCGTCCCATCTGGCTTACCCCGGCGACCGGTAATGATGGTGCCCCGCGTACACCATGACGCCGGTGGCTCTCAGCCCCTTACGACAGCAAGGAGACGTCAGCAGGATCCTTGCCGCACTGCCAGCTGTACTCCTATAGGACTTAGGCGCTCCTCCGATGGTCACGCTATCACGTGTACATGGCCTAAGCTCTCCCCCGACAGCCACGTTGGCATGTACACAGGGCTTAGGCACTCCTCTACCGGACACGTTAGCGCATAGCTACGCCCCCCGTTGTGCGTCTGGACCCTCTCCTTGCGTCTATAAAAGGGAGGTCCAGGCCCATCCTGGAGGGGGGTTTGCGCGGGGGAAGGAGCGGACGAACGGGCTCTTCCTCTCTCTATCTCTCACTCCCTCACGCGACGCGCTTGTAACCCCTACTACGAGCGGCACCCCTGGTGCAGGATAATACAAGGCTTGTCCCACCTCTTGTGTTCCATCCCGCGCCAACCCATCTGGGCAGGGGCACGCAGTGATTTCACTCGTCGGTCCAGGGACCCCCTCGGGTCCGAAATGCCGACAGTTGGCGCGCCAGGTAGGGGCCTGCTGCGTGTTAACGAACACCTTCCCGTTGAGTTCCAGATGGGGAGTCTTCAGCAACCTCTTCAGCCCGGGACGGTGCTCCGCTTCGGGAGTCTCGAGTTCATGTCCCTCGACGGCAGCTACGACATGGTACTCCTCCCCTCGCGGTGCGGCGACAACGACGGTCTTCGACTCGCCTGGTGGCGGTGAGCTTGGCGACAGCATCTCCCCGCGGCAGAAGAGAAGCGCTCCGGTCGTCCCCGCCACCCTCCTCGCCGGAGGAGGCGGAGACGGGGCAACCATGGCCACGCAGGAGGCAGCACCTTGTCGGCTGTCGCACCAGAGTGAGTCGACGACGCTGGCATTCCCCCGGGGGACATGTTGGGCATTGTCCTCGCACCTGAGACGACGGCGGGTGTCACTTCCCTGCGATGTGTCAGCCCCAAGCGGACTGATGACGCCAGCACCCTCGCAAAGGATCTGTTGGGCGTTACCCTCGTACCTGAGATGACGGTGTGCTCCGCCCCCGACGTGACTTCACCACCGTCCATCGACCAAGAGGGAGCTAGCTGTGGTCCCAGTCCCTGCGGGGGGTCAGGACATACTGTAAGTGCAATCAACCCCAAGTGAGGGTTTTGGTGATTTAATGACAAAACAAATAAGGGTACTAATAGTTTTTGTTCTCAATGTATGATTAGAAAGAAACAGGAACTTAAGGAAGCACCAAGGACTTCATGCAACGGACGTATAAAATTTTATGTAAAATCTTGTGTTGCATGATGTAATTCTTCCTTATTCTTTTCCGCACAGGTATAGGTGTTTGCTATAGCTCAAGTCCCCAAATTCAAAAGCTATTTTTGAAAACCAAAAATCACTTTAACATTATTTGGTTGACCATGGTTAGGGATGAGAAACCTAGAGTGTTTTTGCTGAAAAGCAGCTGAACTTCTTCAACTGCAGCTGAGCTTTCCAGCTGAACTTAACTTCAGCTGTGTTGAGCTTCTTCAGCTGCAGCTGAGCTTTTCAGCTGAGTTGGACTCCAGCTAAGTTGAGCTTTCAACTTCAGCTGAACTTCAACTTCAGTTGTGGACCTCTTTGACCATACACCAGCTGAACTTGCCCCCGGGCAGCTGAGCTGGGGTTTTCTCTCCAAAACTCTCTCGTCTAGACCAGCTAAACTGGTCCTGGGGGCAGCTCAACTGGTCTCTGACCCCTTTGTCTTCTGATCTGCAGTCTGCCAGTCAGACTGGCAGTCAGGTCACCAAGGTTGTCAGGGGGCGGTTCAACCGGTCCTGTCCTGTCTGACCCGCCTGCAGGTCAGTCTGCCAGTCAGTCTGGCAGTCAGACTGGTAGACAGTCTGCTGACCTGTCAGGGGGCGGTTCAACCGCCCTAGGGGGTGGCTCAACCGGTTTTCTACGAGCTTTCTGGTCAAACGGCTAGTTTTGAGCCGTGACTATAAATAGAACCCTCTCTCTCCCTTCTTCAATGTGGTTGGACACTCACACATTTATTGCTCACCTAACTTGAGACAAAGCACTCATCTCTCTCATCTCTCTCACACTTAAATCTTCCTCAAGATTCAACCTTGTTGGAGGAGCTCTTGGGTGTGAGGTTTGTGCTTGTGATCACGATTTGGCTTTCCTCTCCCATCTCTTTTTACAAAGACTTGAGCTTGTGCAAACCCCTCTTGTGCTTTCTTGGTGTTCTTGAAACCCTAGGTTTCAAGATCTTTTGAGGTTGCTTGGGAGTCTCCAAATTTGTGGACGACCCCAAGAAGTTTGTATCACCCGCTCTTTGAGCTGAGATAAGAAGAGATTGCCTTGACCTTTGTGGTCGGCTTTTGGAGGATTAGGGTTGAAAAAGACCCGGCCCTTTGTGGGCTCCTCAACGGGGAGTAGGACACCTTTGTGGTGTGGCCGAACCTCGGATTAAATCTTGTGTCTTGTGTTCTTGCTTGTCTTTAACTTAAGATATCTTTACTTGCAAGATTGACATAAAGATTTTTCCGTAGAGTTTATCTAGAAGTGAAATAGCCTTTACATATTCATCTTTTCATTCTAACTTAGCTATACCTTACTTCTCACAAGAACTCGCGAAAATACTTTTTCGAGTAGATTTTAGTCTAAAAGTTTATAAAACAGTTGGATTGGTTTAGAGTGGTTCAACTTGCGCACGTAGCTGTTGAACCGGCCTGCACCAGTCGAACTGTGTATTTAACAATCTTTCGAAGTTTGTTGTGAAAATTTTCAGATTAGCCTATTCACCCCCCTCTAGGCTACTTTCAATTGGTATCAGAGCATCGTACCTCGTTTTACGCTTAACCGCGTGAGGAAACGATCATGTCTACTCAACGGGACCATGTGGATCCTCTCCTTGAGGAAATCCCCATCACATCTTCCGGTGAGGAAGTGGACCCCAAGGTCCTCGACCTCGCCATGAAGATGTTCCTCAAAATGAAAGAGGAAGATGCTAAGAAAAAGGTCGAAAAAGAAGAATCAAGAAGAAAGGCCGAAGAAGATAAAGGTAAAGGAAAATTTGATTACAATGACGATCTAGTGGATCCTTTGGTGTCGAAGGTGTTGAGCAAGGTAAGTCTCAACTCCGAAGGATCATCTACCAAAAGCAAAGGTAACGAATTTAGTAAAGTTCAATTCGATTACTCTAGAAATTTTATTCCCAACTTCTCTTCTGCCCCACTTGGAAAGTTACCAACTCTTAGTGAGTTGAACTATGACAAGTGGGCCGACAAGATGAAGTCGCATTTAATCGGTGTGCATCCTAGTCTTTAGGAGATTGTTAATGTAGGTATGTATAAGCCCGCCCAAGGAGAAGAGATGACTCCGGAAATGATGCAAGAGGTTCATCGCAATGCTCAAGCAGTGAGCATAATTAAAGGAAGTCTTTGTCCGGAAGAATACCGAAAAGTTCAAGGAAGAGAAGATGCCCGTGACATTTGGAATATTTTTAAAATGTCACATGAAGGAGATCCCAAAGCTAAGAGACATAGAGTTGAAGCTTTGGAGAGTGAGCTTGCAAGATATGATTGGACAAAGGGTGAGTCGCTTTAATCACTCTTTGATCGGTTGATGGTGTTAGTAAACAAAATAAGAGTGCTTGGAAGTGAAGATTGGAGTGACTCCAAGGTCACAAGATTATTCATGAGAGCATATAAAGAAAAGGATAAGAGTCTAGCAAGGATGATAAGGGATCATGACGACTATGAGGATATGACGCCTCATCAATTATTTGCAAAGATTCAACAACACGAGTCCGAAGAAGCCCCTATCAAGACAAGAGACTCTCATGCTTTGATCACTAATGAACAAGACACCCCCAAGAAGAACAAAGACCACAAAGCAAAGAAAGTGGTCGAGACATCAAGTGATGAAGATAGCTCAAGTGATGAAGACACAGCTATGTTCATCAAAACATTCAAGAAATTTGTAAGAAAAAATGACAAGTTCCAAAGGAAAGGAAAGAAGAGGGCATGCTATGAATGTGGCCAAACCGGTCATTTCATAGCGGATTGTCCTAACAAGAAGGAACAAGAAGCCAAGAAGGAATACAAGAAGGACAAGTTCAAAAAGGGAGGCAAGACCAAGGGATACTTCAAGAAGAAGAAATATGGTCAAGCCCATATTGGTGAAGAATGGAACTCCGATGAAGAGAGTTCTAGCTCCGAGGAAGAGGAAGTGGTGGCAAACGTGGCCATCCAATCTACGTCAAGCTCGCAACTCTTCACCAACCTACAAGACGACTCCTACAC
The DNA here is from genome assembly GCA_029449295.1 of Zea luxurians. Lineage (NCBI taxonomy): Eukaryota > Viridiplantae > Streptophyta > Magnoliopsida > Poales > Poaceae > Zea > Zea luxurians. The sequence continues at coordinate 5,574,662 of JAOPSE010000090.1, forward strand.
CCCAACTTGCCTCATGGCAAAAGGAGATAAGGTAACCTTATTTAGTAATGATTTTCCAAATGATGATGATGATGAACAAATTGCCATGAAAAATAAAATGATTAAAGAATTTGGCTTGAATGGATACAATGTTATCACCAAATTAATGGAGAAGCTAGATAAAAGAAAAGCAACTCTTGATGCTCAAGAAGACTTGCTCATCCTTGAAAAGGAAAGAAACCTAGAGCTTCAAGAATTGCTACACAATAAAGATGAAATGCTAGATGTCTTGACTAAGGAAGTATCTTTAGTCAAGATAACTATAGAGAACAAAGAAAAAGAAGTAATTAATATGAAAACCTCTATAGCTAATCTTGCAAATGAAAAGAATGCACTTGAATCAAGCATGTTAAGCTTGAATGTTCAAAATCAAGAACTTCAAGTGCAACTTGAAAATTGCAAGAACATCAATGCCTCATCTTTAGTGATTGAATCTAAGTCTAGTTCCTTAAATGATAATTTTTGCAAACATTGTGCCAAATATCATGCTTCTTGTTGTCTAACTAACCATGCAAGGAAGAATAGTCCACAGGTGAAGGTCAAAGGAATATTGAAAAGATGCTCTAGCAATGATGGGTTAAAGAAAGTTGAACCCAAGTACAAGTCCCTAAAGCCAAACAATGGAAGAAGGGGGCTTGGGTTCAACTCATCCAAGGAAAACCCTAGCACAGTGCATAAGGGGTGGAGATCCCCCAAGTTCATAGAGGGAACCACCCTATATGATGCCTTGGGGATGATTCACTCCTCAAATGACAAGTCACCTCAAGTACAGGTAAACTTGAGTTCCACAAAGAGTAAGATGAAGGAAGTGGGATCCTCAAGTGGACAACAATTTAATGCTCCCATTTCTCACTCTTATCTTTGTGATTATATGTTGACTTGGGATTTAGGGAAATTGGTTGTCAAATATGTGGGTGCCTACACTAAAAGAAAAGTCATGAAAAGAAGTGTGTGGGTACCCAAGGCTATAACTAACACTATAGGACCCAATTCAATTTGGGTACCTAAAAGCATAGCCTAAACTTGTTTTGCAGGTCTACTCCTCTGGTGGGTCAAGTTGGGTGCTTGATAGTGGATGTACAAATCACATGACCGGGGAGGAAGACATGTTTCATTCATTGCAACTAACTCAAGAAGCACAAGAAATTGTGTTTGGAGATAGTGGCAAGAGTAAGGTGATTGGTATTGGTAAAATTCCTATATCTGACCAACAATCACTTTCAAATGTTTTATTGGTAGATTCTTTAAGCTACAATTTGTTGTCTGTTTCACAACTTTGTGGAATGGGTTATAATTGTTTATTTTCTGATGTGGATGTGAAGATCCTTAGAAGGGAGGACTCCTCAGTTGCCTTTACGGGTCGCTTGAAGGGCAAGCTTTATCTTGTTGATTTCACAACAAGTAAAGTGATGCCTGAGACTTGTTTAGTGGCAAAGTCCAACAAGGGTTGGCTATGGCATCGCCGGCTAGCCCATGTCGGTATGAGGAATTTGGACAAACTTCAAAAGGATAATCACATCATTGGACTAACAAATGTTGTATTTGAGAAAGATAGGGTTTGTGGCGCATGCCAAGCAGGAAAGCAACATGGAGTCCCACATCAATCAAAGAATGTGATCACAACAAAGAGGCCATTGGAGCTTCTTCACATGGACCTCTTCGGACCTGTGGCTTACATTAGCATTGGTGGTAGTAAGTATGGTTTAGTCATTGTTGATGATTTTTCTCGATTCACCTGGGTTTTCTTTTTGAGTGATAAAGGTGAAACTCAAGAAATATTGAAGAAATTCATGAGAAGAGCTCAAAATGAGTTTGAGCTCAAAATCAAGAAAGTGAGAAGTGATAATGGGACGGAATTAAAGAACACAGGTGTCGAAGAATTTTTAGGCGAAGAAAGAATCAAACATGAGTTCTCGGTTCCTTACACTCCACAACAAAATGGTGTTGTGGAAAGAAAGAACCGAACTTTAATTGAAGCAGCTAGAACCATGTTGGATGAGTACAAGACACCTGACAACTTTTGGGCAGAGGCGGTCAACACCGCCTGTCATGCAATCAACCGTCTCTATCTTCACAAGATCTACAAAAAGACTGCTTATGAGCTTCTCACTAGTAACAAACCTAAAGTTGATTATTTTAGAGTATTTGGTTGTAAGTGTTTTATTCTTAACAAGAAAGTCAAGAGCTCAAAGTTTGCTCCTAGAGTGGACGAGGGTTTCTTGCTTGGTTATGCATCAAATGCGCATGGATATCGCGTTTTCAACAATACCACCGGTCTTGTTGAAATAGCGATAGACGTGACATTTGATGAGTCTAATGGCTCGCAAGGGCATGTTTCTAATGGCACTGCAGGAAATGAAGAACTACCTTGTGAGGCCATAAAGAAACTTGCAATAGGTGAAGTGAGACCTCAAGAAAAGGACGATGAGGAAGGAACTATGTGGATGACCAATGAGGTTGTTGATGTGGGTGCAAAGGTGGTGGGTGACAAATCCTCCACCCAAGCAAACCCATCAACCTCAAGTCATCCAAGTCTTGAAGAAAATCATCAATTCCAAAGGATGCCAACTGTGGTAGAAGATGAACATGAAAGTGTTAATGGTGAAGTGCCTCTTGATCAAGTGAATGATGAGGAGGAGCAAATACAAAGACAACCATCAGTGCCTCATCCTAGAGTCCATCATACCATTCAAAGGGACCATCCGGTGGACAACATCCTGGTTAGCATCAGGAGAGGGGTGTGACGGAACCTCCCAAGTAATCAGGCCCACCTACAGTTGTCCTTGTCTAACAGACATCAGACACCCTGTAGATGTTCCTAAGTTACTTGACAAGCTCGGTATCTTTCCTTACCTCACCAGGAACGTTTCACCCGTCTTGCAGACATTACAGATCATCGGAGATAAAGATATGCGGAAGCGAATTACATAAAATTACATTTATTTCCAAAAGTAAGCTCAAGTTAATATATTACAGACCAGTTCTAAAAGTGAGTGCATAAAAGTAATAATTATACAAACCAGGGAGACACAGACTTCTCCCGAGGGACTAAAAACAAAAGATCTTAAGTGGAGGACCGAGTCCTCCCACACTTCAGTCTTGGTTTTCTCCCTTGGGAACCACCTTAGCACAGAAGCAGCAGAAGTCTGCTACTTCCTCACCTAAAAACAACAAAGGGATAAACCCTGAGTATGGAATTACTCAGCAAGTCTTACCCGACTAAGGAAAAGACTCTCAAGGGTATGCTGGATATATGGGAGTCAAGGTAAGGCTTCTCAATAGTCAAGACTCTGTTTTGCAGAAATGCTTACTAAAGTGGATCCTTAAAAATCCAATTTTATTTGTCAAGTTAGGTAAAATTACCTGCACTAGAGTTCTTTCTACCCTAGTTCAATCACTGGTCCTGCACTAGCCAATTTCTTAACCAAAAACCCATCATCTTTAGTGGAATGCTACGTGTAGGGCAGTGACCAAGTCTTCATAACCGCGAAGGTACGGCGATCCGAATCGATTATACTCAGCTGAGGATCTCCAATCACACGACATATGTAGCACTTAACCCTTGCATATGTCAACCCGCCACCGAGGTTCTTAAGACCGGATCAGGTTCACGCAAACCGAGAGCACAGATACACCACCGTCCAGCCTCTTGCCACGGAGGGTACACGCTACTCTCGCCACCGCTCCACTCCCATTTCGTGTTATCTTATTCCGGCCTTAGTCTGCCCGAGGCAAGGCTTACCCATGACGAGGCATGTGACCAGTTAAAGGGTCCTCGATCATCAAGCCTACATCGACAAGGTCCTTAATCGACTCAGACGGAGACACTACACCGAGACTCTCTTCTCGTGCAAGTCACCCGCCCGGTCTCAGCTTACTCATTTCAAACCCAAAGTTTGGTACCTGGCAGAGGTACATCTTTTCCGATGTTGAATCCATCACGGCCGTGATGGATCCACCATCAAGTTTTATTTTCGAAAACATCCCTCCCACTTTGCCAAACATCTTTTGTAAAACAAATTCTTTTGTTTTTCTAAAGCAATACTAAGCAAAGTAAAACCTTTTTGTAAAAACAGGATTTCAAGGAGGATAATCAAAATCAAGGAAGGCAATGCAGGAATTGTTTAATCAATCAACTCCTATCACCTAATGCAGCAAGTAAGTGAGAAAGATTTTAAAGACATCAAGGAAGGTGGCAAATGCACCGGGGCTTGCCTTTGTTATCAGAGGTGTCTGGCTCGGATCCACAGATATCAAAATAGAAGCAGTTGTCTGCCTGGGGATCAGAGGTGGGTGGTATCCCCTCTTCAGAGACTTCTTCTTCTTCGTGCTCTAATATAACCATATACATGCATAAGAATGGATGTCATGGAATGCTCATGAGGATGCAAAGATAGCATAAACTTATTATTTATATCTTGAGTACAACTTTCCTTCACGGTACTCCGAGAACCTAGGGTTTCTGGAGTCAGTAAAGGAGTTCATGGAGCAGGGGGGGTGGTTTTGGGTTTTGTGATCAAACAAGGTTCAAATCAAACCAAACTCTACCCATGGCCTCTAAATAATGTGAAAAGCTCACATAAAAAGTTTGGGAAATTTTGGGCTTATTATTTATTCTCTAAAAATCCAGAATCAATAGTTTAGGCTATTTTAAATATCCTAAAATTCCCTATTCAAACTAAAAATCATAAAACTATTTTTATTAAATACTATGGAAAATAATAAGCCTAGGAAAATTGGTCTCATAATTTTAGGATTTTTCTACTATTTTCTACAGTTTTTCAAAGGTCTGCTGAAAAAGAAAAAAGAAAAACTAGAAACAGTACTGGGCCGAATCTAGCCCAGCGGCCCAGTTCCAGTAAGGAAAGCGCCCGCGCGCAATCGCGCCCTGGCGATTTTGCAGAAATGGCCTCGGGTCTCTGGCTAAACAGAACTCGGTCCTTTCACTATTGTTTTGAGTCACTGACGGTTTGCACAAATGCCCTCAAGGTTCTGTCAATTTACAACTTGGAGTCCACGACGGCGCTCAAGCGCGGCCGCGCTCCGGCGAGCAGCAGACCGGCTGATTGGGGCAGCGTCTGAGCTCTCCGAGCGGTGGACACGAAATTGGGGTTAGCCAGACCATTTCCCCTAACTCAATCGCACTAATGGTGGACTAGAGAGCTCCGGCCACGGTGACCGTAAGTAAAACGGCGAAGTGATCGTGTTCCCGGCGATCCTAGGCGGTTTGGTTCAATTAAAATGGTCGGGGAGCATCACCAACATGTAAGGATGCTAGAACAGGGATGAGAAGAGGATGAGCGGACCTGGAGAAGGCTGGCCGCGGTGAGGTTGAGCTTCGGGTGGCGGAGTGAATTTGGGGCGAATTCAAAATTCGCGAGTTCTAGCGAAAGACTGCTAGCGATTAGCGGTGTCTGGGTGGAGGATGATCTTGCGGAGCTAGCGGGGGCTTCAATTTATAGGACCCTTCAGTGGTGGCCGTGAATTTGGGTGTTGATGTGCGGCGGTCAGAGGTAGAAGAAAGCACTAGTGCGTGTGGCTGCGTGTCCTCGGTCGTGGCAGGCTCACCGGCGGCGATGGGACGGCGTTAAGGAGTCACGACGACGAGGTGGAAAGGTAGAGCCACGCGGCGGGCAACGGCGAAGACTTGACGACGGTGAGAGCTTTATCCACGGCGAGGAGCAAGGGAAGGAGTACTACGGTTGGTCGGGGTGGCCTACAGCTCACCGGCGACGACGATCTTTTGACCCCGCGATGTTATCGACTTACTCCGAGCGTGAATCATAACGGCGGCGAGGATCCACGGTGAGGATTCACCGGCGGGGAGGTTCACTGAACCTAACTCAACTAGGGCACTGTACCATGGAATTCCTTGTTCAGATGAACTGACAGCCCGAATTGCAGAGCTAATTACTCCCAACTTTGTGTAATAACATGATCAACAATCTTTAGCAAAGTTATAGTCTTAAGATCCAGCTACAACTTTGTTATAGCAATCCAAGGCAAATTCCCACTGGATTATAGTCTAACTGGCTCTTAATGTTGGATCAAAGTCACTGTCCAACCGAAATTCAGTCTTATATTAGTCTGACAGTCCAACTTTGGGCAAGATTATCTTCAACTTTCTCACAAGAACATGGTTTGCTCTCTTCAGCAAAATTGTTCTCCTATTATTGGTCTTCAACTTTGATGTGGTGACCTAGGGCAAAAACTCTATATCCAGAAAGATACAAAGCCCCAAAGTTGAGCCAATACACTAACTTTCAGACTTAGAAATAAACTCTTGTGAGGTCCATTTTGCATTTAGGTCCAAAACTTAGGGTTTGGCTTGCAAAATCACATATTTGTGAATCAAAGGACTTAAAATACTTATTTGGCTTGGTTTTTGCACTTTAGCCCAAAAGTGGACTAAATTTGCACTTAGGCCCCTAGGGTTTGGTTTTAGGGTTTTCCAGGGTTCCAATTAGGGTTTCTGGCATCCCAGGGGTATAAATGTGATTCAACTTAGTGTTTAGGGATATTTTATGACTTTTCTCACAAGCCCTAAAGTTTTTCTCAACTTAGATTAAGTTTTACCCCTTTAACCACTATTTAGGGTTAAGTCCTTAAACCAGGGTCCTATTTGCAAAACAGTAAAACAATACAACTTGTTTGAAGTTTTTACCTAGTGAATGCACTCTAGGTGTGTCCAACATATGCCATGCCCATGCTCATGATGCCATGCTCAAGTTTTAGTTATAGTAACACCAGGGGTGTTACATCCTTCCCCCCATAAAAGAATCTCGTCCCGAGATTTAAAGTCCTAGGGTGAGTAATGGAAAAGGAAATGTGTCATGTTTTTATTTCCTGATTTCTGGTACAAGGCAGGGGTGGTGTGGGGGTTCATTCCTTTATTACACAGCTATACAAACTTTACAACTTACAAGAGGCTAGAAAGCCTGGGAAATTCTTATCTAAGAAATCTTGGGTTTCCCATGTAGCCTCATCTTCCGAATGCTGGTTCCACTGTATTTTATAAAACTTGAGAGTCTTTCTCCGGGTAACCCTGTCCTTTTGATCCAGAACTCGAATGGGATGTTCCGAGTACGTTAAATCTGGTTCCAGGACAACATCAGTCACTTCAACGGTTCGATCGGGAACCCGAAGACACTTCTTCAATTGTGACACGTGGAACACATTATGCACGGCAGACAATGTTTCGGGGAGCTGAAGTCGGTATGCCACTGGTCCACATTGCTCAAGTACCAGGAATGGACCAATGTACCTGGGTGCAAGTTTTCCTTTAATCCCAAAACGCGATACGCCTTTCATTGGTGAAACCTTTAAGTAGACGTAGTCTCCTTCCAAGAAGTATAAGGGCATTCGCCGTTTGTCTGCATAACTTTTCTGACGAGCCTGTGCCTTCTTCATATTATGAACTATTTTCTGAACCTTTTCTTCGGTTTCTTTTACCATATCAGGTCTAAAGAAATATCTTTCACCAGGTTCAGACCAATTTAGCGGAGTTCGACACCGTCGCCCATACAAAGCTTCAAAAGGTGCCATCTTGATGCTTTCCTGGTAACTGTTATTATATGAAAACTCCGCTAAGGGCAAACATTCATCCCATTTTTGCGAGAAATCCAGGACACATGCCCGCAACATATCTTCAAGGATTTGGTTCACTCTCTCAGTCTGTCCACTGGTTTGGGGATGGTAGGCCGAACTGTGGAGTAACTTAGTACCCAAAGATTGGTGAAGTGCTTCCCAAAACTTGGCTACAAATTGAGGTCCATGATCCGACACTATGGTCCTTGGAACACCATGCAAACTGAGAATACGGGCAATGTATAACTCCGCATAGGTAATGACAGGATATTTTACTTTGACCGGGAGGAAGTGGGCGATCTTTGTGAGTCGATCAATGATAACCCAGATAGAGTCGTACCCTTTTGCGGTCCTGGGCAATCCCACAATGAAGTCCATGCTTATGTCTTCCCATTTCCATGTTGGTGTTGGTAATGACTGCAATGGACCGGCGGCTTTCATGTGTATGGCCTTGACACGTCTACAAGTGTCACACTTAGCCACATAGCGTGCAATTTCAATCTTCATCTTTGTCCACCAGTAATGTTGCTTTAAATCTTGATACATCTTAGTGCTTCCTGGATGAATAGAATAGCGACTAAGATGCGCCTCATCTAAGATTTGCTGGCGGAGCTCTTCATTCTTCGGCACTACTATGCGGTTGTTGAACCATAACACACCTTGATCATCTTCCTTGAAACATTGGGTTGTTCCAGCCCTTATCTTCTCGCGTATGTGCTCCATGCCCAGATTATCCTTTTGAGTATCAATTACCCTTTGCAAAATGGTTGACTCAAGCTTTAGTTGATTCAAAGTCCCTTGCTGGATTATCCCCAGGTTTAACTTTTCCATGTCCTGACACAAAGTGTTTTCGGAGGTCTTTACCATAAGACAGTGGCAGGTAGTCTTACGACTCAATGCATCTGCCACCACATTGGCCTTGCCTGGGTGATAATGGATGTCCAGTTCATAATCTTTAATGAGCTCAAGCCATCGTCTTTGCCTAATGTTTAACTCTGACTGGGTAAATATATACTTCAAACTCTTATGATCTGTATATATGTGGCAGATATTTCCCAGCAGATAGTGACGCCATATTTTCAGGGCATGAACCACAGCAGCTAGCTCTAAATCATGTGTTGGATAATGCTCTTCATGTCGGCGTAACTGCCTTGAAGCATATGCAATTACTCGGCCCTCTTGCATCAGCACACAGCCGAGTCCACTGCCTGACGCATCACAATAGACATCAAAAGGTTTAGTGATGTCCGGTTGAGCCAATACCGGAGCAGTGGTCAATAGTGTCTTCAGTTGCTCAAAGGCTTCGTTACACTTAGAAGACCAATTGAACTTAGTATCATTCTTCAATAAACTTGTGATTGGCTTCACAAGCTTAGAAAAATCAGGTATGAATCTGCGATAATACCCAGCCAGTCCAAGAAAACTCCAGACTTGGTGAACAGTTGTTGGAGGTTTCCATTCCAGAATATCCTTGACCTTGCTAGGATCTACCGCAATTCCCTTGGCTGATAACACGTGCCCCAGAAATTGAATTTCCTCCAGCCAGAACGCGCACTTGCTGAACTTGGCATACAACTGATGTTCCCTCAGGCGCGTTAACACAATCCGTAAGTGCTGAGCATGTTCCTCTTCATTTTTAGAATATATCAAAATATCATCAATGAAGACCACCACGAACTTGTCCAACTCAGGCATGAACACCGAGTTCATCAAATAGGTGAAGTGGGCAGGAGCATTAGTGAGCCCGAAAGACATTACCAAGTACTCAAATAAGCCATACCGCGTAGTAAATGCGGTCTTCGGTATATCCTCGGGCCGAATACGGATTTGATGATAGCCCGACCTGAGATCGATTTTAGAAAATACCCTTGCCCCAGTCAGTTGATCAAATAAGATATCGATCCTTGGAAGAGGGTACTTATTTTTGATGGTGACCTCATTCAGGGGCCGATAGTCCACACACATTCGCAAGGTTTGATCCTTCTTCTTCACAAAGATGGCGGGACAACCCCATGGGGACGAGCTTGGCCGGATAAATCCCTTATTCAGCAGATCTTGTAATTGAATCTTCAATTCTGCCAACTCATTAGGGGGCATACGGTACGACCTTCGGGAGATGGGAGCCGTACCGGGCTTTAGCTCAATTACGAATTCTACATCTCTTTCAGGGGGTAGTCCAGGCAAATCTTCCGGAAACACATCTGGAAACTCACATACTACCGGAATGTTCTTGATCTCCGGTACAATGGCTTCAAAGATTCTACCAGAAGCTTTGGCTGGATTGGTTTTGGGGAGAGACAAGAGAATTTCTTCTTGATTATAACTCAACCTGACGGTTCTAAGTTCAGTGTTGAGTACTGCCTTGTGTTGGGTTAACCAATTCATACCCAGAATTACATCTATATCCTGGCCTCTTAGAACAATCATGTTAGCCGGAAAGTTCCGTCCGGCCATAGTTACTGGCACTCCATAGGCCACTTCTTTAGTAAAAATGTATTCCCCAGGTGAATGAATTTTAAAACCCTCTTTTGATTCATGACATGTAATGTGATGTTGCTCCACAAATGTCTTGCTAATGAAGGTATGCGAAGCACCAGAATCAAAAAGAATTATTGCAGGGTGGCTGGCCACAGGGAACGTACCCATCATCACCGGCTCTCCCTCCGGTGTAGTAGCCACTTGCGTATAATATACTCGCCCCGTTTTCTTGGTATTCTTGCCCGAAGTACTTCCCTTGCCTGGAGTAGAATTTCCCGATCCTTGCTGATTATTAGCCTGATTTTGCCGAGGATAGGGACAATCTTTAATGAAGTGCCCAGATTTGCCAAAGTTAAAACATCCAGTTGAAGAACTTGGCAGTGCAGGGAATCGAGTGCCTGGGGCACCCGGCTGACTTGAGGCAGTAGGGGCTTTGTTGGGACGAATAATTATAGGCTGCTTGAAAGGAAGAGATGGTGCACTTGAACGGTTCTGGTTAGAGGGCCGGAGAATGAACCGTTGCCTCTTTACCGGGCCCTAACTAGGCCTATCACCACTGAATCCCTTACTTTTCCCAGTATTTGCATATTTGGCCTCCACAGATAAGGCTGTGCTGACAGCCTTTCCATAAGTAAGATCAATACATGCAGCCATTTTCCGCTGCATCCGGTCGTTCAGACCTCTCATAAAACAATTCTTCTTTTTCAAATCTGTATTCACCTGATCAATTGCGTACTGGGACAGGTGATTGAACTTGTTGAGGTACTGGTTCACAGTATCTCCCCCTTGTTTCAATTTCATGAACTCTTCTTGCTTCATGTGCAGCACTCCCTCAGGAATATAATGCTCGCGGAATGCTGCTTTGAACTCGTTCCATGTAATTTGATGGTTGTCCGGTTGGATGGCCACAAAATTTCCCCACCAAGTGCTGGCAGGGCCTCGAAGTTGCTGTGCCGCAAACAACGGTTTCTGGGTTTCTGAACAACGTAGAAGGCCAAATTTCTGTTCAATGACCCTTATCCATTCGTCGGCTTCGAGCGGATCTTCTGCTTTGACAAAGAGAGGCGGACGAGTCTCAGAGAAATCCTGATAAGTGGTCTCACGGGGACCCTGTTGAAATCCTCTTCCTGCTTGTTGCTGAAGCTGTTGCTGACCCGCCATCTCCCTCAGGAAGCGGGTATTGTCGGCTGTAGCATTTACCAAGGCAGCGATTGCCTCGGCAAGCGTGGGTGGAATGGGAGGTGGATTCGGGGTAGCATCCCGACCCCCGGATGTTCCAGCTGCATCCTGTCCACGAGTCCGGGTCGGCATCTGAGGCAAAAACATTTGAATAAACATAATGTGCCAAAGAAAACCTTCCGTTTTACATTACTATAAAAAGTAATGGTACAGACTCGACATTACACAACAGGATACATTACCCATTTTACAAAAGTTTAACCTATTTTACAACCGTACACCCTACAATACACTACTCTAATATAACAGTACACCCTACAATACACTACTCTACTCTTATTACACCACTAGTCCTGTTTTCCATCGCTTTTGGCGGCTTCATCATCAGGTGTGGGGGTCCAGACGTCAACCAACCTCAAAGAAGGAGGGGGTTCATACAAGTCTAATTCCCCACCCAACGCGCGTCCCGCGACGTGAGAAGGTCCGGCTTCCGCCTCAGCAGGGGGTGTAGGCTCACTAGGGTGTAGTTGCGAGTAGAGCACATGGACTTCTTCATGTAATGTATTGCAGTACACCTGCAGGTTGTCGACAGCTGAGCTGAGCTCTTTCACTCGGGCCTGAGCCCTTGCCTCCTTGGCCCATGCCAATGAACGAGATTGAACAGCCCAATCGAGTGCCAAATCCCGATCGGCCAGCTGGTCTTGTAGATGGCGAACGTCCCTTCGTAACTCATTTATACGGTCACCATCTCCAATCCATATAGCTGTCCTGCGGCGGAGTTCCAATTGGAGCCTGCTTACTTCTGCTTCCAGATCCCCTATAGGATCATTGCTCCCGCTACTACTATCTACATCTCGCGGAGCAAGCTGATGTCGAGGCACTCCAAGTGGTCCAGTCGACTTACGCGCGGTCTTTCTTGTGCGCGGCGGCATTTTCTAAAGGGGAAATTTATTAGTATAATTCTTAGCATGATGCATGAGTAAGTACAGAATCAACCTTGGGTGATTCAACCTTCTATACATTGCACTCTTCCTATCTGGTCTTTAAGATAAACTCTTCAGAATACTTAGGTAAGAAGAGAGAAGAATCTTTAGGTAAGACTTTTGAAAGTCTTTTGAAGATGTCTTAATATCTGCAAAGAAGGGCTACGCTCCGATACCAGCTGTGACGGAACCTCCCAAGTAATCAGGCCCACCTACAGTTGTCCTTGTCTAACAGACATCAGACACCCTGTAGATGTTCCTAAGTTACTTGACAAGCTCGGTATCTTTCCTTACCTCACCAGGAACGTTTCACCCGTCTTGCAGACATTACAGATCATCGGAGATAAAGATATGCGGAAGCGAATTACATAAAATTACATTTATTTCCAAAAGTAAGCTCAAGTTAATATATTACAGACCAGTTCTAAAAGTGAGTGCATAAAAGTAATAATTATACAAACCAGGGAGACACAGACTTCTCCCGAGGGACTAAAAACAAAAGATCTTAAGTGGAGGACCGAGTCCTCCCACACTTCAGTCTTGGTTTTCTCCCTTGGGAACCACCTTAGCACAGAAGCAGCAGAAGTCTGCTACTTCCTCACCTAAAAACAACAAAGGGATAAACCCTGAGTATGGAATTACTCAGCAAGTCTTACCCGACTAAGGAAAAGACTCTCAAGGGTATGCTGGATATATGAGAGTCAAGGTAAGGCTTCTCAATAGTCAAGACTCTGTTTTGCAGAAATGCTTACTAAAGTGGATCCTTAAAAATCCAATTTTATTTGTCAAGTTAGGTAAAATTACCTGCACTAGAGTTCTTTCTACCCTAGTTCAATCACTGGTCCTGCACTAGCCAATTTCTTAACCAAAAACCCATCATCTTTAGTGGAATGCTACGTGTAGGGCAGTGACCAAGTCTTCATAACCGCGAAGGTACGGCGATCCGAATCGATTATACTCAGCTGAGGATCTCCAATCACACGACATATGTAGCACTTAACCCTTGCATATGTCAACCCGCCACCGAGGTTCTTAAGACCGGATCAGGTTCACGCAAACCGAGAGCACAGATACACCACCGTCCAGCCTCTTGCCACGGAGGGTACACGCTACTCTCGCCACCGCTCCACTCCCATTTCGTGTTATCTTATTCCGGCCTTAGTCTGCCCGAGGCAAGGCTTACCCATGACGAGGCATGTGACCAGTTAAAGGGTCCTCGATCATCAAGCCTACATCGACAAGGTCCTTAATCGACTCAGACGGAGACACTACACCGAGACTCTCTTCTCGTGCAAGTCACCCGCCCGGTCTCAGCTTACTCATTTCAAACCCAAAGTTTGGTACCTGGCAGAGGTACATCTTTTCCGATGTTGAATCCATCACGGCCGTGATGGATCCACCATCAAGTTTTATTTTCGAAAACATCCCTCCCACTTTGCCAAACATCTTTTGTAAAACAAATTCTTTTGTTTTTCTAAAGCAATACTAAGCAAAGTAAAACCTTTTTGTAAAAACAGGATTTCAAGGAGGATAATCAAAATCAAGGAAGGCAATGCAGGAATTGTTTAATCAATCAACTCCTATCACCTAATGCAGCAAGTAAGTGAGAAAGATTTTAAAGACATCAAGGAAGGTGGCAAATGCACCGGGGCTTGCCTTTGTTATCAGAGGTGTCTGGCTCGGATCCACAGATATCAAAATAGAAGCAGTTGTCTGCCTAGGGATCAGAGGTGGGTGGTATCCCCTCTTCAGAGACTTCTTCTTCTTCTTCGTGCTCTAATATAACCATATACATGCATAAGAATGGATGTCATGGAATGCTCATGAGGATGCAAAGATAGCATAAACTTATTATTTATATCTTGAGTACAACTTTCCTTCACGGTACTCCGAGAACCTAGGGTTTCCGGAGTCAGTAAAGGAGTTCATGGAGCAGGGGGGGTGGTTTTGGGTTTTGTGATCAAACAAGGTTCAAATCAAACCAAACTCTACCCATGGCCTCTAAATAATGTGAAAAGCTCACATAAAAAGTTTGGGAAATTTTGGGCTTATTATTTATTCTCTAAAAATCCAGAATCAATAGTTTAGGCTATTTTAAATATCCTAAAATTCCCTATTCAAACTAAAAATCATAAAACTATTTTTATTAAATACTATGGAAAATAATAAGCCTAGGAAAATTGGTCTCATAATTTTAGGATTTTTCTACTATTTTCTACAGTTTTTCAAAGGTCTGCTGAAAAAGAAAAAAGAAAAACTAGAAACAGTACTGGGCCGAATCTAGCCCAGCGGCCCAGTTCCAGTAAGGAAAGCGCCCGCGCGCAATCGCGCCCTGGCGATTTTGCAGAAATGGCCTCGGGTCTCTGGCTAAACAGAACTCGGTCCTTTCACTATTGTTTTGAGTCACTGACGGTTTGCACAAATGCCCTCAGGGTTCTGTCAATTTACAACTTGGAGTCCACGACGGCGCTCAAGCGCGGCCACGCTCCGGCGAGCAGCAGACCGGCCGATTGGGGCAGCGGCTGAGCTCTCCGAGCGGTGGACACGAAATTGGGGTTAGCCAGACCATTTCCCCTAACTCAATCGCACTAATGGTGGACTAGAGAGCTCCGGCCACGGTGACCGTAAGTAAAACGGCGAAGTGATCGTGTTCCCGGCGATCCTAGGCGGTTTGGTTCAATTAAAATGGTCGGGGAGCATCACCAACATGTAAGGATGCTAGAACAGGGATGAGAAGAGGATGAGCGGACCTGGAGAAGGCTGGTCGCGGTGAGGTTGAGCTTCGGGTGGCGGAGAGTGAATTTGGGGCGAATTCAAAATTCGCGAGTTCTAGCGAAAGACTGCTAGCGATTAGCGGTGTCTGGGTGGAGGATGATCTTGCGGAGCTAGCGGGGGCTTCAATTTATAGGACCCTTCAGTGGTGGCCGTGAATTTGGGTGTTGATGTGCGGCGGTCAGAGGTAGAAGAAAGCACTAGTGCGTGTGGCTGCGTGTCCTCGGTCGTGGCAGGCTCACCGGCGGCGATGGGACGGCGTTAAGGAGTCACGACGACGAGGTGGAAAGGTAGAGCCACGCGGCGGGCAACGGCGAAGACTTGACGACGGTGAGAG
Organism: Zea luxurians; assembly: GCA_029449295.1. NCBI lineage: Eukaryota > Viridiplantae > Streptophyta > Magnoliopsida > Poales > Poaceae > Zea > Zea luxurians. The sequence goes on from JAOPSE010000090.1 coordinate 5,590,037, forward strand.
CTTTATCCACGGCGAGGAGCAAGGGAAGGAGTACTACGGTTGGTCGGGGTGGCCTACAGCTCACCGGCGACGACGATCTTTTGACCCCGCGATGTTATCGACTTACTCCGAGCGTGAATCATAACGGCGGCGAGGATCCACGGTGAGGATTCACCGGCGGGGAGGTTCACTGAACCTAACTCAACCAGGGCACTGTACCATGGAATTCCTTGTTCAGATGAACTGACAGCCCGAATTGCAGAGCTAATTACTCCCAACTTTGTGTAATAACATGATCAACAATCTTTAGCAAAGTTATAGTCTTAAGATCCAGCTACAACTTTGTTATAGCAATCCAAGGCAAATTCCCACTGGATTATAGTCTAACTGGCTCTTAATGTTGGATCAAAGTCACTGTCCAACCGAAATTCAGTCTTATATTAGTCTGACAGTCCAACTTTGGGCAAGATTATCTTCAACTTTCTCACAAGAACATGGTTTGCTCTCTTCAGCAAAATTGTTCTCCTATTATTGGTCTTCAACTTTGATGTGGTGACCTAGGGCAAAAACTCTATATCCAGAAAGATACAAAGCCCCAAAGTTGAGCCAATACACTAACTTTCAGACTTAGAAATAAACTCTTGTGAGGTCCATTTTGCATTTAGGTCCAAAACTTAGGGTTTGGCTTGCAAAATCACATATTTGTGAATCAAAGGACTTAAAATACTTATTTGGCTTGGTTTTTGCACTTTAGCCCAAAAGTGGACTAAATTTGCACTTAGGCCCCTAGGGTTTGGTTTTAGGGTTTTCCAGGGTTCCAATTAGGGTTTCTGGCATCCCAGGGGTATAAATGTGATTCAACTTAGTGTTTGGGGATATTTTATGACTTTTCTCACAAGCCCTAAAGTTTTTCTCAACTTAGATTAAGTTTTACCCCTTTAACCACTATTTAGGGTTAAGTCCTTAAACCAGGGTCCTATTTGCAAAACAGTAAAACAATACAACTTGTTTGAAGTTTTTACCTAGTGAATGCACTCTAGGTGTGTCCAACATATGCCATGCCCATGCTCATGATGCCATGCTCAAGTTTTAGTTATAGTAACACCAGGGGTGTTACAAGGGGTAACAACTCGATCTCGTTTAGCTAATTTTTGTGAATTTTACTTGTTTGTTTCCTCTCTTGAGCCACTTAAGGTTGAAGAAGCATTGGGTGATCCGGATTGGATAATTGCCATGCAAGAGGAGTTGAACAACTTCTCCCGGAATGAAGTTTGGTCCTTAGTCCAAAGACCCAAACAAAATGTGATAGGGACAAAATGGGTCTTTAGGAACAAACAAGATGAACATGGCATGGTTACAAGAAACAAAGCACGATTGGTTGCCCAAGGCTACACTCAAGTGGAAGGACTTGATTTTGGTGAAACATATGCGCCGGTAGCAAGGTTAGAGTCAATTAGAATATTGATTGCCTATGCTACTAACCATGATTTCAAGCTATATCAAATGGATGTCAAGAGCGCATTTCTAAATGGACCACTACAAGAGAGGGTCTATGTGGAGCAACCACCGGGCTTTGAAGATCCAAAGAAGCCAAACCATGTTTACCTACTTCACAAGGCACTCTACGGGCTTAAACAAGCCCCTAGAGCTTGGTATGATTGCCTTAAAGATTTCTTGCTTAAAAATGGTTTTGAAATAGGAAAAGTAGACTCTACTTTATTCACTCGCAAAGTTGACAATCAATTATTTGTTTGTCAAATATATGTCGACGAAATTATATTTGGCAGTACTGATGAAACTTTTTGTGAGGAATTTAGTAGGGTTATGACAAATAGGTTTGAGATGTCCATGATGGGTGAGCTCAAGTACTTCCTGGGTTTTCAAGTTAAACAACTCAAGGAAGGAACCTTTCTGTGCCAAACCAAGTACACACAAGACATGCTCAAAAAGTTTGGCATGGAAAAGGCAAAGCACGCCAAGACACCAATGGCTTCAAGTGGTCATCTCGACTTAAATGAAGAAGGTAAAACTGTAGATCAAAAGCTTTATAGATCAATGATAGGATCTCTACTATATTTGTGTGCATCTAGGCCAGATATCATGCTTAGTGTGTGCATGTGTGCCCGTTTTCAAGCTAACCCAAAAGAGTGTGACTTAGTGACCGTTAAGAGAATTTTGAGATATCTAGTTCACACCCAAAATCTAGGTCTCTGGTATCCTAAGGGCTCCCTTTTCGATTTATTTGGCTACTCTGATTCAGACTATGCCGGTTGTAAAGTAGATCGAAAAAGCACCTCGGGGACTTGCCAATTCCTTGGGCGGTCCCTGGTGTCTTGGAGCTCTAAGAAGCAAAACTGTGTTGCACTTTCCACTGCCGAGGCCAAATACATAGCTGCTGGTGCTTGTTGTGCTCAGTTGCTATGGATGAAGCCAACCTTGAGAGATTTTGGCTGTGATTTTAAAAGAATCCCACTACTATGTGACAATGAGAGCGCCATTAAACTAGCCAACAATCCCGTGCAACACTCTAGAACCAAACACATAGATATAAGACACCATTTTCTGAGGGACCACGAAGCAAAAGGAGATATCGAATTATGTCATGTAAACACAGAAAATCAACTAGCCGATATCTTCACAAAACCCCTCGATGAGACTAGATTTTGCTTTCTTAGGAGTGAATTAAATATCTTGGATTCTCGTAACTTAACTTGAAAACGGACACACAGATTGTTTGATTCACTATTTTTGATTGATAGTTTTAAAGCTTTGTGATGATTTTTCAAAAACTTGGTGGAAATGTTAAAATTCAAATGAACTTTAGTGCTAAGATTTTTTAAATTTTTTTCTCTTGAAGCTCAACTGGCTTGGCCAGCTGAACTTTCTAGTTCAGCTGGAGGAGGCCAGCTGAACTTCGGAGCTGAACTTCAGCTCAGCTGCTTTTAACCAGAATTAACCAGGACTATCCTAGCCAAAACCGGTTGAACCGGTATTGAGGACCGGTTGAACCGGTCTGGCTCTGACCGGTCTGCTGCAGTTCTGGCCGCGCAGATTTTTTGCAGCCGTGTCAGCACCTGTGTCAGCCGCGCAGCAGCTTTTGCAGCCGTCTGGTCACATCTGCGCAACACTTTTTTGACTTTTGTGGCTTTTGGAATCTGCTGCTTTAATTAGTGCCATGTCAGGTCGCGTCAGTCACTTTTTGGTACACCTTTTCAGAAACCTGTGCAGTACTTTTTCAGCTTTTACTGTTTGAAGAATCTGCTTTTTACTGCACAGATGCGTCAGAAATTTAAATTTTTTTTTGGCGTTTTCCCTCTGACCATTTCTGGCCTTCTGACCGCGCTGCTCAGATGCGGTTGAACCGGCCCTGGGTGGGCGGTTGAACCGGTCCTGAGGACCATCTCAACTGCCTATTTATATGTCGCCCCCTTCTCTTCCCTCACTCCAACCATTCTCGACTTAGTCTCTCCGCTTTGTTTAGAGCCTTCTTCCTCACTCACTTCAACCGGTTCATAGTTCCAAACCTCTCCAAAAATGGTGCGTCGTCGCAACCCATCCGTGATTGAGTTCAGCAGCGATTCGGATGAGATTCAGGAGGAATCTCCCGTCCCCTCTCCTCCGCCTCGTCGCTCCCTCTCTAAGAGAGGACGCGGCTCTGGTAGGATGGATGGAGAGGGTTCTTCCATGCCCTCGCAGCCGGCTCATGGGCGGCGCCAAAAGGTTGGCGCCACTCGACCTCGTCGCAGCACTTCTTCCTCTGGATATGCTCCTTGCCAGGAGGAGGATGGGGCTTTCGACGACTCCATCGACCTTCCGGCGCCAGATGCACTCTACATCACCGGTGTGCACATGCATCCAGCGACCGTTACCCGCGGACCACATGAACCTCCTGTCGACTTCTCTCTGAAGGGAGTGGACACCCTTCAGCGCCTGAGGTTCACCAATCCTTCTCTCACTCCTTGTCATCCTGGTGTCCAGGACCCTCGGTTCTGGAATCTTTTCCAGGCTGATTTCTACAATTCTGTCATTTTATCCAAGAAACACCCAGTCATCAGGCATAGGTTTATAGACTGGGAGGGATGTGAGAACATGGGAGATGCTGACATGACGTCAGCTCTCCGCAACTTAGAGAGAAAGGGGTTAAAAAATATTATGACCATGGAATACCCCTGGAACGACGAGGTGGTAGCTCAGTTTTATGCCACCCTCTGGATCAAGAAAGTAGATGAGGAAGCCGATGGGTATGATTACCCTGTCATGTATTTCTTCATCCAGGGTAACTGGCACAAAGTTAGTTATCGTTGTTTTGCCCATATTCTGGGCTTCTCTGATGTTGATATTCAGGGCGGCAACATGCGAGTGCATGGCATTAGGCTGCCCACGCGGGAAGAGACTGAATTTATTCATGTCTCTATGGATCAGGAGTTCTGGACGACCGCTAACATGCATAGGTACTACAGATACCTTAACTCTTTGTCCAGGATGACCGTTCTCCCGAAGGGCGGGAATCAAATGAACGTCCTTGGGGAGAGTCGGGTCTTCCTTCTCCTCCTTGCTCCCAACAGTCTCGCCCGCATTAATGTGTTTGACATGATCTGGGAAGAGATCATCCGTGCTTCCTAGTCTCCTCTCAAAGGGTGTCTTCATGCACCCTTTATCATGAAGATGATCAAAGTGGTCACCCAGACTCGCTTTGAAAAACCTGTCAAACACTCCCGCTACGTACCCTACTGGGTTGATTCCTCCAACCCAGCTGCTCGTATGAAGTGGGCTCCCTTAGGGTCTGGAGGCCCTGCCTCCTCTGATGAGCCACCTCCCTAGCCTCCTCATCACCCATCCTCCTCTCGCGCCGCCGCTGCCTCGCGTCCCTCTCCTGGCCGCGGATCTCCCATGCCACGTGGTCGTGGTCATGGTCGAGGTTGTGGCCGAGGGATGGGTGCCCGCTTGGTCCATGGGATTGTGGCATTTTTCTTTATGTGCCGGAACATTTCTGCTGATGTACATGAGCTGGCACGGCGTCAGCGGGAGACTGACAACAATCTTCGTCGTCAAGCTTCCACTATGGGTATGCCCTTTGCCCCTCGCTCGCCTGACGTGCCTCTCCATCCTCCTCCCCCAAAGATCAATGAGTGGCACCAGCAGGCCTACGGGGTGCCATTTATGTCAGCAGACGACGAAGAAGAAGAAGCCTTCGTTGATGATCGCGAGCAGTTTGCCCCGCCTCCCTACCATGGGGATCCGGGTCAATCATCCTCTCACCCTCCGCCTCCCTACTCGGGTCAGGGACCCACTCCCGGTGACCCTAGGCCGTCCGGCTCTGGTCACTATCCTCTTCCTCCCTACCCGGGTCCGGGACCCATTCCTGGTGACCCACGGCCATCCGGCTCTGGTTACCATCATCACCCTCCATCTCCTCCTCCTCATCGTACATCTTTGGCATCTGGTTTTTCTGCGGGTGATGAGCCCCCTAGGGACTCCTCACTCGAGGAAGACGTGATGAGGACCTTCTTCCCTGACTACACATCATACCCTCCATCATATCCTCCGTCCTATCCTCCTCCTGGAGGATATTGATTCATGTATCCTTGTCTCTCTCTCTTCGTTTTTGGTACTTGTTGCCAAAAAGGGGGAGAAAATCCAAAATTTCTAGTCATTCTGTTTGTGGTTCTTTCGGTTATGTATTTCTTTTGGATTATTTTTTGTTTTGGCCACTGTTGTGGCTTGTATCCTCTTATCATTGTATGAAATAAAACTGCTGGGTTATTATTCAAAGTGATATGATGGTCTTCTGGCCATCATCTTTTGTCCCATCAGTTTGTAATGATTGCTTTGCTATGAAGTAAAAATGATGTGTATTTAGAGATAGTCATATGCATCACAACTCCTGTTATGACACTCTTGCACCCCTCGGATGGTTGTATTCAGTATGGTTTTTGTCACTATCTCTAAATGTGTTGCTCACATGACATATTATGTCAAAACATTGGATTCACAATCGTGCACACATTTAGGGGGAGCCATCTACATACAATCATTCAAAAGAAATTTTCTATTGCAAATGTTTATCTTTTTGACCTTAATTGTTTTGGCATCAATCACCAAACAGGGGGAGATTGTAAGTGCAATCAACCCCAAGTGAGGGTTTTGGTGATTTAATGACAAAACAAATAAGGGTACTAACAGTTTTTGTTCTTAATGTATGATTAGAAAGAAACAGGAACTTAAGGAAGCACCAAGGACTTCATGCAACGGACGTATAAAATTTTATGTAAAATCTTGTGTTGCATGATGTAATTCTTCCTTATTCTTTTTCGCACAGGTATAGGTGTTTGCTATAGCTCAAGTCCCCAAATTCAAAAGCTATTTTTGAAAACCAAAAATCACTTTAACATTATTTGGTTGACCATGGTTAGGGATGAGAAACCTAGAGTGTTCTTGCTGAAAAGCAGCTGAACTTCTTCAACTGCAGCTAAGCTTTCCAGCTGAACTTAACTTCAGCTGTGTTGAGCTTCTTCAGCTGCAGCTGAGCTTTTCAGCTGAGCTGGACTCCAGCTGAGTTGAGCTTTCAACTTCAGCTGAACTTCAACTTCAGCTGTGGACCTCTTTGACCATACACCAGCTGAACTTGCCCCCGGGCAGCTGAGCTGGGGTTTTCTCTCCAAAACTCTCCGGTCTAGACCAGCTGAACTAGTCCTAGGGGGCAGCTCAACTGGTCTCTGACCCCTCTGTCTTCTGATCTGCAGTCTGCCAGTCAAACTAGCAGTCAGGTCACCAGGGTTGTCAGGGGGTGGTTCAACCGGTCCTATCCTGTCTGACCCGCCTGCAGGTCAGTCTGCCAGTCAGTCTGGCAGTCAGACTGGCAGACAGTCTGCTGACCTGTTAGGGGGCGGTTTAACCGCCCTAGGGGCGGCTCAACCGGTTTTCTGCGAGGTTTCTGGTCAAACGGCTAGTTTTTGAGCCGTGACTATAAATAGAACCCTCTCTCTCCCTTCTTCAATTTGGTTGGACACTCACACATTTATCGCTCACCTAACTTGAGACAAAGCACTCATCTCTCCCATCTCCCTCACACTTAAATCTTCCTCAAGATTCAACCTTGTTGGAGGAGCTCTTGGGTGTGAGGTTTGTGCTTGTGATCACGATTTGGCTTTGTAGGAAACGGGTGACGCCTAAGAGGGGGGTGAATTAGGACTTCTAAATCTTTTACTAAACTAGGCCACAATTAAATCCCTAGAGCAAAACCTATGCAAGTAATCAAACTAGAGTGTGCAAACTAGGTTTTGTCTAAGTGTTGCTATCTCTACCGCAAAGGCTAAGTTTCAATCTACACTAAATAAGTATGACTACAAGATTGAAACTTAAATGCTTAATATAAATGCGGAATGTAAAGAGCTAAGTAGAGAAGCAAACTTTCGTGGATGACGCCGGTATTTTTACCGAGGTATCCGGAACCACACAAGGTCCCGACTAATCCTCGTTGGTGCCCCTACGCAAAGGGAAGCCCACGCGAGGGCCAAGCACCACGGTCGAGTAACTCCGTAGAGAGCCGCGGGCCTTCTCCACGCACAAGTGGTGCTCCGCTTCCGGCTCCTCTCGGACGCTCCCCGCCGTCTCCACTATCGAGCTTCCGGCCGAAAACGCCGCGGGCCTCGTTCCCTCCGGTACACGGTGGCGGTCGTGACACAAACGCGGTTGTCACGGTCTCGCAAGACTCTCGCCCCACTTGGTACAATTACAACGACTCACGCAAGAGCCGAGGGGTTGTGTGGTTTTACAAAACTCACTCAACTAACTAGGGTTCACCTAGAGCAAGCGCTAAAGCGGTCTAACTAACCTAAGCACTTCGCAAAGCACCTACGCTGATCACCGAGTGATTCTATTAAGCACTTGGGTGTTTGAGCACTTGGAAATATGCACTATGTGTCTTGGTATGTTGCTTGGGCTCCCACACTTGAGAATGGCCAGTTGGGGTGGTATTTATAGCCTCCACACCCCAAACTAGCCGTTGGACAGAAAGCAGCAGCTTTCTGTCGTCGGGTGCACCGGACAGTCCGGTGCACCACCGGACATCCACTGTGCAGTGTCCGGTGCACGCCACGTCAGCCGACCGTTGGCGCCTGTAGCAGTCGACCATTGGATCCGACTGTTGTCGTCTGTCCGTTGCACACCGGACAGTCCGGTGCTACAGCCAGAGAGCGCCTGTCTGTGGCCTCTCTGCGCAGACTGTCCGGTGCCACACCAGACAGTCCGGTGCACACCGTACAACACTGTCTGGTGCGCCACCAGGCGCTGGCTGACAGCCCACATCTTGGATTCCTTTGCTGATTTCTTCGGGCTTCTTTTGTTCTTGAGTATTGGACTCCTATGCATCTTTTTATGTCTTCTTTTGAGGTGTTGCATCCTCATTGCCTTGGTCCAATTCTCTTCGCATCCTGTGAACTATATTTATAAACACTAGCAAACATATTAGTCCACAGGTTGTGTTAATCATCAAACACCAAAACTCAATTAGCCAAAAGGCCTAGGGTCCATTTTCCTTACAATCTCCCCCTTTTTGGTGATTGATGACAACACAACCAAAGCATGCAAATGATACAAGTATTTGAATTAAAATATGCAATCTACTTGCTAAGATGCATGATTATCCCCACAATGTGAAATTATGGACTTAAGCCTCCCCCTAACTCCATAATTCACTTACTTCCTATTCTTGGACCAAATAACCAAAACCACTGGAAAAACCATTTGTAGATAAAAAATTTAAAATTGGTGGTGTTTGGTGTTTGATATAGTTTTCATTGCTTTGGTCCCTAAACTTCTCCCCCTTTGGCATCAACCACCGAAAAGGAAGACATTAAAAGCATGTAGGAAGTAAATAAAGGCTTGCCCTTAACAAGAATTGTATCAAATGATACCACTAGAAGGATATTGAATAAAACCACATGAGTGATACCAGTTGAAAGGATTACTCCCCCTAAATGAGTGTTCTCCTTAGAAAGAAGTTTCTCCCCCTTTTTAGAGATGAGGAAATACTCCCCATGACAGAGATCCTCTACTTAGGAAAAAGCATGTGAAAATTAAAGGTGCAAGACAAGATTTGAAAAGACTAACTTCCCTTATGCATAGGTAACAGAATATGAGTTAACTACTTATGCATTTTTGCAACATGGAAGCATATGATATGAAATATAGTCTAATCAAATTTTGGAGAAGACATGTAAATGATACTGAAGGTAGTCTCAAAAGATACCAATTGAAAGTCAATGGTGAGCTTGAGAGATATGAGAGTTCTTGGAGATTTTGCAGTGGAAGATTGTTGTCTTTCTCCGGGGACCTTATTTTCCTTACAATGAGACTATCACATAAAATAGACTTGAAAAGGTGTTAGCCTCAAAGCGTTAGATTATAGAGTAATCTCCCCCTAAAGGTGTGCATACAAGTTTTGAATACTTTATAGGAGACATGCACTTTGATTTGATATCAAGAGGGGCAAATTATCTATAATCCGAACTTTGGCACATATAAGTTAAATGATACAACTTGTAGAAATCAAAATTTTCAATTGATGCATCATTTACTATGGAGTGATATAGAAGCTATGTGCCGTGCTTAAATAAACATTTTAAGCCATGTAGGTTTGCTTAAGTATATGAATTAAAAACAAGCAATCCTACCATTTGATTTACCTAGTATGCATGATTTTAAACAAAAGTACATAACAAATGTTATACTAGGCAAGAAAGGTAAACTAGATAAAAGGTAGATAGATACGCATATCTAAAAACAAAAAGATACAATAAAACTAGTTACCTTAGTCATGGGTGGGAAATTTGGGTCCAAAATTTTCACTAACCCACTTGGCAATAAACTTGATCCAATATGGTGTATCCCATGATATACATCTCAATTTTGCCAAGTCTCCAAATTTCCCGAAGACCTTTGGTCCACTCACTTCCCTTTTGGGATCCAAACCTTCTTGGTGCTTTTCATGGTTGAAATTATTTCCTTTGGCACCCAGATGCGTTTGGCCCCCTTTCCTTTGTTGGCTTGCTTGTTGGCCTTGATTGCTATCACCTTTCCATTCTTCTTCTTTTTGATTAAGTATGGTGTAGCAGTCTTTTTATCCACCTTTTTGATGTAGGTGTTGGAGATCTTGCTTGATGGCTTTTGCTTGAGCTTTTGCCTTTGTTTATCCCCGGTCATCGCCTTGCATTGGAAAGACTTGTGGCCTTCTTTGTGGCATAGCCTACAAATCACAGTTTCTCCCTCCATAGGCTTGTTCACTCCCGCAGTGGTGTTATCCTGTGGAGGTTGGATTTGTTTGGCTTTGCCTTTCTTGTCATACAAAGCCTTGCCAAGGCGAGCCACTTCTTGCTTTAATTGTTCATTTTCCTTTGCAACCTCATCCGAACATGTCTCTACAACAATATTCTCAACAACGACTTGGTTGCAGGGGTTAGAATCATCAATTAAATCAAAGCAGGAAGTAGAAGCATCTTTCTTAATTATTTCAGGTATTTCAACTAAAGATGCTGCTGGGGTGCTACCAATGTTTTCTAGCTTAGTAATTAGCTCATTATTGTGAATGCTGAGAATTTCCATTTTCTCTAGCAAATTTTCAATAGCTTCTTGGGAGCTAGCTAACTTAGCTTTTAGTTTTTCATTCTTTTTAATAAGGCTATCATCGGTAGCAGTGGATGGAACACTAGATTCTAATAGCTCAATTTTAGTTGATAGCTCACTATTTAAGTTTGCAAAAGTTTCAAATTTTTCTAGCAAACCTTTGTAATCATTTTGAGAGCTAACCAACTTATTTTTTGAAGTTTTAAGTTGAGCTTTTTGCTTAGTGCAGTCATCCTGGAAAAATTCTACGGCTTCCGCAAGCTCATCTAGAGAGGCCTTTCCCTCACCTTCATCATCACTACTACTTTCATCACTAGAGGATGGAATGCTTTTGTTACCTCTTGCCATAAGGCATTTGTGTGATGACCGTGATGATCGTGACGAGGACCGGTGGCTGCGCGTCCTTGGAGGTTCATCTTCACTTGAAGAATCATCCCAAGTTCTAACACTTGTAAGCGCCTTGCCTTTGCTCCTCTCCTTTTTGGGTTTGGCCATATTTGGACAGTTGTCCCTGAAGTGGCCCTTCTCCCCACATGCGAAGCATCCTCTCTTCCTTTGCTTTTTCCTGTCAATGTTAAAGAGAAGATCCTCGACCTGCAGGGGCACACCCATTAGATTAATCTTGCGGATCATCCCCATTACCTTTCCGACACGTCGGATTGTTTCTTCGTCCTCGGAGGATGATGTGCATGGTTGATTATCTTCATCATCATCACTTTCTTCTTCCTCCTCTTCTTCACTTGAGGAACTTGGAGTGGGAGCCTTCTTTTTGCCCTTCCTTTCATCACATGCAAAAGCATATGGTCTTGAGGAAGTTGGCTCCTCTCCCTGACTCATTTTTCGCGACATCTCGAAAGCCGCAATTTTCCCAATCACAATGGTCGGGGTCATGTTGCTCAAGTCCTCCATGTTGTGAAGGATGGTGATGATGCTCCCATATCTTTGTTGTGGTAGCAGGGAGATAATCTTCCTCACAATGTCCGCATCACCTAACTTATTAATGCCAATAGAATTGAGCTCATTGATAATTAGATTCAAACGAGAATACATGTCTCTAACAAGCTCATCATCTTTCATAGCAAAAGAATTATACTCATTTAAGACTAGGCAATGTTTTTGCTCACGGACATTGGATGTGCCGTCATGGAGCTCATGCAATTTTAGCCAAATCTCATTAGCAGTTTTCAGGGTAAATACTTGATTAAAAATATCCATGCTAAGAGATTCATACAAGCAATTTTTGGCTCTAGCATTTAAATGGATTTCTTTTTCCTCACTCATGGTGGGTTTCTCGGGATTCTTGAGGGGTTTCATCCCGTCACGAGTGACTCTCCAAACACCTAGATCAACGACCTCTAGGTAACAAGCCATTCTAGCACTATAATATGGGAAGTTAGTGTCGTCGAAGTGTGGTGGCCTATGGGTATCCATCCCTTCCTCTAAAAAGCGTCGGCTCTTTTAGCGGTGAAGCTAAAGCGTTTCAAATGAGCCAAACCGGGCTCTGATACCACTTGTAGGAAACGGGTGACGCCTAAGAGGGGGGGGGTGAATTAGGACTTCTAAAACTTTTACTAAACTAGGCCACAATTAAATCCCTAGAGCAAAACCTATGCAAGTAATCAAACTAGAGTGTGCAAACTAGGTTTTGTCTAAGTGTTGCTATCTCTACCGCAAAGGCTAAGTTTCAATCTACACTAAATAAGTATGACTACAAGATTGAAACTTAAATGCTTAATATAAATGCGGAATGTAAAGAGCTAAGTAGAGAAGCAAACTTTCGTGGATGACACCGGTATTTTTACCGAGGTATCCGGAACCACGCAAGGTCCCGACTAATCCTCATTGGTGCCCCTACGCAAAGGGAAGCCCACGCGAGGGCCAAGCACCACGGCCGAGTAACTCCGTAGAGAGCCGCGGGCCTTCTCCACGCGCAAGTGGTGCTCCGCTTCCGGCTCCTCTCGGACGTTCCCCGCCGTCTCCACTATCGAGCTTCCGGCCGAAAACGCCGCGGGCCTCGTTCCCTCCGGTACACGGTGGCGGCCGTGACACAAACGCGGTTGTCACGGTCTCGCAAGACTCTCGCCCCACTCGGTACAATTACAATGACTCACGCAAGAGCCGAGGGGTTGTGTGGTTTTACAAAACTCACTCAACTAACTAGGGTTCACCTAGAGCAAGCGCTAAAGCGGTCTAACTAACCTAAGCACTTCGCAAAGCACCTACGCTGATCACCGAGTGATTCTATTAAGCACTTGGGTGTTTGAGCACTTGGAAATATGCACTATGTGTCTTGGTATGTTGCTTGGGCTCCCACACTTGAGAATGGCCGGTTGGGGTGGTATTTATAGCCTCCACACCCCAAACTAGTCGTTGGACAGAAAGCAGCAGCTTTCTGTCGTCGGGTGCACCGGACAGTCCGGTGCACCACCGGACATCCACTGTGCAGTGTCTGGTGCACGCCACGTTAGCCGACCGTTGGCGCCTGTAGCAGTCGACCGTTGGATCCGACCGTTGTCGTCTGTCCGTTGCACACCGGACAGTCCGGTGCACACCGGACAGTCCGGTGCTACAGCTAGAGAGCGTCTGTCTGTGGCCTCTCTGCGCAGACTGTCCGGTGCCACACCGGACAGCACTGTCCGGTGCGCCACCAGGCGCTGGCTGACAGCCCGCATCTTGGATTCCTTTGCTGATTTCTTTGGGCTTCTTTTGTTCTTGAGTATTGGACTCCTATGCATCTTTTTATGTCTTCTTTTGAGGTGTTGCATCCTCATTGCCTTGGTCCAATTCTCTTCGTATCCTGTGAACTATAATTATAAACACTAGCAAACATATTAGTCCACAGGTTGTGTTAATCATCAAACACCAAAACTCAATTAGCCAAAAGGCCTAGGGTCCATTTTCCTTACAGGCTTTCCTCTCCCATCTCTTTTTACAAAGACTTGAGCTTGTGCAAACCCCTCTTGTGCTTTCTTGGTGTTCTTGAAACCCTAGGTTTCAAGATCTTTTGAGGTTGCTTGGGAGTCTCCAAATTTGTGGACGACCCCAAGAAGTTTGTATCACCCGCTCTTTGAGCTGAGATAAGAAGAAATTGCCTTGACCTTTGTGGTCGGCTTTTGGAGGATTAGGGTTGAAAAAGACCCGGCCCTTTGTGGGCTCCTCAACGGGGAGTAGGACACCTTTGTGGTGTGGCCGAACCTCGGATTAAATCTTGTGTCTTGTGTTCTTGCTTGTCTTTAACTTAAGATATCTTTACTTGCAAGATTGACATAAAGATTTTTCTGTAGAGTTTATCTAGAAGTGAAATAGCATTTACATATTCATCTTTTCATTCTAACTTAGCTATACCTTACTCCTCACAAGAACTCGCGAAATACTTTTTCGAGTAGATTTTAGTCTAAAAGTTTATAAAACAGTTGGATTGGTTCAGAGTGGTTCAACTTGCGCACATAGCTGTTGAACCGGCCTGCACCAGTCGAACTGTGTATTTAACAATCTTTCGAAGTTTGTTGTGAAAATTTTCAGATTAGCCTATTCACCCCCCCTCTAGGCTACTTTCACATATAGCTCGAGCAAATCCGTGAGATGCAGGCCTAGGTCGATGGGGAAGCAGGCCGGCTTGTGCAGCTCCGACAGAACATCGAACAGGAGTGGGCAGGCCAAGAACTCGCCAGAGAAGCCTGTCATCAGGCCCAAGACATCCGGCGCCGCATCGTCGACAATGCCAGGGCAGCGCTGCCCCCGGCCGTCAGCGGGTCCGGCCAGGACCTAGCTACAGTGGCGATGCTACTTCGAGCCATGCCGGAGCCATCCACCACCGAGGGACGACGTATCCCGGGCGAACTCAAGGATCTCCTGGAAGGTGCTGCAGTTTGACGAGCCGAGAGCTCCACCTCCCGAAGGCGAGCTGACCCCTCGAAGCATCACGCGGTGTCCTCCTGACGCATGCGGGAAGCCTCGATCCATCCCGAGCGCGCGCGAGACGAGGCGCCTGCCGCCCGGGATCGCCTCGGCAACGAGCACCACCATCTCGACCGTCGAGCCCGCCTCGACGAGAAGGTGCGCCGAGGCTACCATCCCAGGCGTGGGGGACGCTGCGACAGCGAGGAAGATCACAGCCCCCCGCCCGAACCACCCGGTCCGCGAGTCTTCAGCCGGGCCATACGACGAGCACCGTTCCCTGCCTATTTCCGAGCCCCAACTACCATCACTAAGTACTCAGGAGAGACGAGGCCGGAGCTGTGGCTCGCGGACTACCGACTGGCATGCCAGTTGGGAGGGGCGGATGATGACAACCTCATCATCTGTAATCTACCCCTTTTTCTCTCCGACGCCGCCCGAGCCTGGCTGGAGCATCTGCCCCCTGCGCAGATCTCCGACTGGGACGATCTAGTCAAGGCTTTCGCGGGGAACTTCCAAGGCATGTACGTGCGTCCTGGGAACTCGTGGGATCTCCGAAGCTACCGCCAGCAGCCAGGGGAGTCCCTCCGAGAGTACATCCGGCGGTTTTCGAAGCAGCGCACCGAGCTGCCCAACGTTACCGACTCGGATGTCATCAGGGCTTTCCTTGCTGGCACCACTTGCCGAGACCTGGTGAGCAAACTGGGGCGCAAGACTCCCACCTGTGCGAGCGAACTGATGGACGTCGCCACCAAGTTCGCCTCGGGTCAAGAGGCGGTCGAAGCCATCTTCCGAAAAGATAAGCAGCCTCGGGGAGAGCTGAAGAAAGACGCCCCCGAGACGTCCGCCCCACGGGGCACGAAGAAGAAGGCCAAGAACAAGTCGCAAACGAAACGAGACGCCGCCGACGTGAATCTCGTCGCTGTGGCCGAGCACAGGAACCCTCGGAAACCTCCTGGAGGGGTCGGCGCGTTCGACAAGATGCTGAAGGAGCCGTGCCCCTATCACCAGGGGCCCGTCAAGCATACCCTCGAAGAATGTGTCATGCTCCGACGCTACTTCCATAAGACCGGGCCCCCGACGGAAGATGGCAAGGGCCATGACAACGACAAGAAGGAGGGCGGCAAGGAGGAGTAGTTCCCGGAGGTCCACAACTGCTTCATGATCTACGGCGGGCAGGAGGCGAACGCCTCGGCTCGGCACCGCAAGCAGGAGCGCCGGGAGGTTTGCTTGGTGAAGGTGGCAGCGCCAGTCTACCTAGACTGGTCCGATAAGCCTATCACCTTCGACCGAGGCGACCACCCCGACTTCGTGCCAAGCCCAGGAAGGTACCCGCTCGTCGTCGATCTGATCATCGGCAACGTTAGGCTCTCCAAAGTCCTCATGGACGGAGGCAGCAGCCTTAACATCATCTACGCCGAGAACCTGGAACTCTTGAGGGTTGATCGGTCCGAGATCCGGGCCGGTGCGGCACCCTTTCACGGGATCGCGCCTGGAAAGCGTATCCTCCCCCTCGGACGGATCGACTTACCCGTCTACTTCGGGACTCCCACCAACTCCCGAAAGGAAGCTCTCACCTTCGAGGTCGTCGGGTGTAACACCACAAAAGCCATCAACTAAAAATAATAATTTAGTAAATACGGTAATAATTTTTTTTAAGTGTTTAATTATTTATTTGCATTTTGATCAGTTTTCTTTGCATGCGCTTGATTGATTATCGGATATTTATTATCAATTCCTTTTTAAAGAAAAACCTAGTAAATAA
Organism: Zea luxurians; assembly: GCA_029449295.1. Taxonomy (NCBI): domain Eukaryota; kingdom Viridiplantae; phylum Streptophyta; class Magnoliopsida; order Poales; family Poaceae; genus Zea; species Zea luxurians. The sequence continues at coordinate 5,606,301 of JAOPSE010000090.1, forward strand.
TATAATAATTAAGTAATATAATAATTATTAGTCTAAAAACAAGTATTTTATTTATAAATAGTTTTGGTGTATTTTTTTATGAAATTTTGAGCTATTTAAAAATACATTTCGGATTTTCTAAACAAAAAAACCTAATCTAAAACTGGCCCACCAGGGCCCATTTACCATCTCCTAAACCCTAGACGCCGCGCGCGCTCCTAGCAAGCCAGCCGCCACCGCTCTCATCTCCCTCCTCTGGTTTTCTCTCTCTCCCTCCCCACTCTCTCTCCCTGCCGCACAGCCATGCACCAGCAGCGCCCGCGCTAGGCCGACCGGCCTCCTCGAGCAACCGCACGCCCAGGCCGTGCGAGGCCCCGCGCGCCGAACTCCCTGTTGCCGCGCGCGCGAGAAAGCCGAGCGCGCCAGCCTGCGCTCCTGCTCAACCGCGACCGAGCCGACAGAGCCGAGCAGTGCCACGAGCCCGTCGCCCACGCCGTGCGCCCAGCCTGCGCGCGCACCAGAGCCTGCTCCTTGCGCGACGTCCGAAGCCCGCGCGTTCCCTGCACCCGAGCCACGCGAGCCCGACCGAGTCGTGACTCCGTGTACCCGTCGTCCGTTCGTCTCAAACATTGATGGAGCATGAATTCTTCTGTTGCTCCCTCCCTCCATTACTTCTGTTTGAAACCGACGCAATGACGGTACTTGAAGACCAACGACACCCTCTTCTTCTCCCTGGCAGACTCTTTCTCTCCCACCTGCTCCCTATAAAAAGCAACAGAGCTCTCTTCCATTCCTTCCTACTCGAGCTCGCCTCTTTCTCTAGTGCTCCTCGCTCATCGCTAGTGCCACTCGTCGCCGGAGTTGTCGTTCGTCGTCGGAGTTCACCGGAGCCGCAGTTCGTCACCGGAGCCACGCACTCGCCGTCCGTAATCGAGACCCTGCTTTTCTCCACCCGGCCAAACCCCGTTGAACTCTCCCCGTCGCACGTGCGACCCCAAGGTTGATGACGACCCGAATTATTTTGTGTATTTTATAAAAGTACTTTTTGATTCGATTCATGAGTTGTATATTTTGTTTGTTGTAATATGAACACGTGTGATTCGCAATTTATGTGTATGTGGGTTATGGAATTATTTGGTAGATTCATGCGATTATTAGTACCGTGATAATTCATGTTAATCGATGCGTTGATTTTTGATTTAGAGACATATGACGTAGATTTAGTAGTCACCCGTTGGTAATAAAAATACTAGATAAGAAATTGTAGTCAAATTTGGTCACAATAAATTTTAGAAACTACTTGGAGAATTATAGATAGGCGCATTTTATTGGATTTGGAAAATGGTATAGAACTCATGTCATATGAATAATATAGGATTTTTAGATGATTTATCTAATTATTTTATTAGCATTTTCTTTTTATAAAGAAAGGAAAAAATATCATTAGTAGGATGGAAATAGATTTTTGCTAGTCAAATAAACATGTTCGCAAATTGAGCACCTAGATTTTTAGATTAAGCAAAATACTAGTTTATGTCAAAATATCCTCACTTGTGTTATAAAAAGTCCAATTAGCAATTTATGTAGATTTTTAGAATATTAATATTAATAGATTCATTTTTAGCCATACTCAATAATTTGAGTTAGAAGTAAAAAGGATAAAAGGCATTAATTTATTTATTAGTATTAAAGACGATAATTATCATTAATTTCATTTATGATGTTAAAATAAATTAATACTAGTTAAAACTGTGTTTATTGCACCCACTCATAAATTCACCATTTAAGACTCACAATAATAGCTATAATTGAATTAATAAGTATTTACGTGATTAGTACGTAATTAAGATGTGATTAGTGTGATATGTTAATGTGTATATAATGGTGTATGTTTATGTAATGGTGCATGTTTATTTATTTGTGTATCTTTTATTTTTGTATGTGCGCTATGCGACTCTATTAGAAGCCGACTGTGCGGTAGACGAACCGAACTCGTTCGAGGACGATCCGCAGGACTCGCTTGAGCAAGGCAAGTGGATTCTCCCTCTGCATATTCTATTTGACCTACTCATTGCATATAATAATGTTTACTTTTTGATATATTGCATAATTTTGATGGGTTTAACCTAATTAAGGATTTCCTAGATTTACTACCTGTATTCCTTGTTTAACATGGGAAAATTATTAAACTGTGCAAAATATGTGCTACCGCTCAACTTAACGATTTTAATGTCACTCATTAATTGGTATTAATGTTCTAAAATGTTAATTGGCAATTATGACATTAACCCGATGGTTAAGATAATATTATTTCAAAATAATTGGAACTTGGAGTGACCACCCAGGATAACAGTGCAACCACGAGTGCTATCATGGCTCTGGCTTTGGTAATTAGCTTTATATGCTTAGTGCCTAGCAACCTTACCTGAAATATGGGCAAGAGGGGGAGCGGTAGGTGCTGGCAGCCCACGTTAACATGGGGTCGTATTCTTGGCTAAGGTACCTCACCCAGGGGGCCACCGCCATCGTGTTTAGAAACCTTAGCGGGTTGCTTCATATTAAGTGTATTTTGTGAAAACCTCATAATGGATCCCTAGCCATTCACCTCGGCAGTGTTTAAGGGTCCGATCAACCCGGGCTAGATGGGATACATGGCTTGTGGGTAAAGTTGTACCACCTCTGCAGAGTGTAAAACTGATATATCAGCCATGCTCCCGGTTATGAGCGACCTGGACTCCTCACATGATAATTGAACTTGAAGATGGAATTAAATCGAGATCCGATGATCTGCCAATAATTTGCTTAAGTAGTTTCACTTAAGTGTTTTTGTTATATTCATATTCCTTTGTTTAAATGGGATATTTGGGACTCACACCTATTAGTAAGACAGGTGTTGTTAATAAAATGTTGACCAACTAAAATGCTTATTGCTCAACCTTAGCCTCACCTTGTTATACCTGCATTAGTTTTTCCCCCACTTGCTGAGCCCCGACCATAAGTGAGCTCTCCCTTGCTAATATTTTGATCAGAGGGTGATGCTGGAGACTTTGATGAAGATTTTATCGACGAGGAATTCTAAGTCTAACGATATGCCGGTCATCTTCCTGTGGGAGATTGCCCAGTTGTTTATTTCCGCTTTACTTTGATGCGATACTTGTTAAAGATACAATGTTTCAGATGATGTAATAAAGTATTATACTCTCTTTACGCCTTTATTGCATTGTCTTTTGATATACTACACTTGTGTCGTCAACATATGTGTGGAAATGGATCCTGGCACACATATGGTATGCGCTCGGTTCTACCCCCTGGAACCGGGTGTGACATCGGGTTCCGAGGAACCTACCATGCGGTGTTGGGAAGGCCGTGCTACGCCAAGTTCATGACCGTCCCTAACTACACCTACCTCAAGCTCAAGATACCGGGCCTGAACGGGATCATCACCGTCGGATCCACGTTCCGCCACGCGTACGAATGCGACGTGGAGTGCGTGGAGTACGCCGAGGCCCTCGCCGAGTCCGAGGCCCTCATCGCCGACCTGGAACGCCTCTCCAAGGAGGCACCCGACGCGAAGCGGCACGCCGGCAACATCGAGCCAGTCGAGGTGGTCAAGTCCGTCACTCTCGACCCCAGCAACGACGCCAGCAGGAAAGTCCGGATTGGCTTTGAGCTCGACCCCAAATAGGAAGCAGTGCTCATCAACTTTCTCCGCGCGAACGCCGAAGTCTTTGCGTGGAGTCCCTCGGACATGCCCGGCATACCGAGGGATGTCGCCGAGCACCCACTGGACATTAGAGCTGGAGCCCGACCCGTGAAGCAAACCCTGCGCCGTTTTGACGAAGAAAAGCGCAGGGCCATAGGCGAGGAGATCCACAAGCTACTCACGGCAGGGTTCATCAAAGAGGTATTCCATCCTGAATGGTTAGCTAACCCTGTTCTTGTAAGGAAGAAGGATGGGAAATGGAGGATGTGTGTAGACTACACTGGTTTAAACAAAGCATGTCCGAAAGTTCCCTACCCTCTATCTCGCATCGATCAAATTGTGGACTCCACTGCTGGGTGCGAAACCCTGTCATTCCTCGATGCCTACTCAGGCTATCACCAAATCAAGATGAAAGAGTCCTCCCAGCTCGCGACTTCTTTCATCACACCTCTTGGCATGTACTGTTACACTACAATGCCATTTGGTTTGAGGAATGCAGGCGCCACCTAACAGAGGTGCATGAACCACGTGTTTGAAGAACACATCGGCAGAACGGTCGAGGCTTACGTCGATGACATCGTTGTCAAGACGAAGAAAGCCTCCGACCTCCTCTCTGACCTTGAAATGACATTCAAGTGTCTAAGAGCGAAAGGCGTGAAACTCAATCTCAAGAAGTGTGTCTTCGGAGTCCCCCGAGGCATGCTCTTAGGATTCATTGTCTCCGAGCGGGGTATCGAGGCCAATCTGGAGAAAATCACGGCCATCACCTACATGGGACCGATTAAAGATTTGAAAGGAGTATAGAGGGTCATGGGATGCCTTGCGGCTTTGAGCCGCTTCTTCTCACGCCTTGGCGAGAAAGGCTTGCCTCTGTACCGCCTCTTAAGGAAGGCCGAGCGCTTCACTTGGACCCTCGAGGCCGAGGAAGCCATCGGAAACCTTAAGGCGCTCCTTACAAATACACCCATCCTGGTGCCTCCCGCTGCAGGAGAAGCCCTCTTGATCTACGTAGCCGCGACCACTCAGGTGGTTAGCGCCGCGATTGTAGTCGAGAGACGAAAAGAAGGGCATGCACTGCCCGTCCAGAGGCCAGTCTACTTCATCAGCGAAGTGCTTTCCGAGACCAAAGTCCGCTACCCATAGATCCAGAAGCTGCTCTACGCAGTGATTCTGACACGGTGAAAGTTGCGACACTACTTCGAGTCTCATTCGGTGACTGTGGTGTCATCCTTCCCCCTGGGGGAGATCATCCAGTGTTGTGAGGCCTCGGGTAGGATAGCAAAGTGGGCGATGGAACTCATGGGCGATACGCTATCATTCGCTCCTCGGAAGGCCATAAAATCCCATGTCTTGGCAGACTTCCTGGCTGAGTGGACTGACACCCAGTTACCAACAACTCCAATCCAACCCGAGCTCTAGACCATGTACTTCGATGGGTCACTCATGAAAACAGGGGCAGGCGCTGGCTTGCTCTTCGTTTCACCCCTCGGAAAGCATCTCCGCTACGTCATACGCCTCCATTTTCTGGCATCAAACAACATGGCCGAGTACGAGGCTCTGGTTAACGGGTTGTGAATCGCCATCGAGCTAGGGGCCCGGTGCCTCGACGCTCGTGGTGACTCACAGCTTGTCATTGACCAAGTCATGAAGAACTCCCACTGCCGTGACTGGAGGATGGAAGCCTACTGCGACGAAGTCCGACGCCTGGAAGACAAGTTCTACGGGCTAGAGCTCAACCACGTCGCCCGACGGTACAACGAGACTGCAGACGAGCTGGCGAAGATAGCCTCGGGGCAGACGACGGTTCCCCTGGACGTCTTCTCTAGAGACCTACATCAACCGTCCGTCAAGATCGATGACGCGCCCGAGCCTGAGGAAGCCTCGGCCCAGCCCGAGGTACCCTCGGCCGAGCCTGAGGTACCCTCGGCCATCAAGGAAGAGGCCTTGCCCGTCGAGGGGCAATAGAATGGGGTCACACCAGATCCGAACTGGCAGACCCCGTACCTGGAATACCTCCTCCGAGGAGAGCTTCCCCTCGACAAGGCCAAAGCTCGGCGGCTGGCTCGGCGCGCCAAGTCATTCGTCTTGCTGGGTGATGAAAAGGAACTCTATCACCGCAGCCCCTCGGGAATCCTTGAAGCGTCCCGATCCTTTGGGACTCAAATGTGATACAATTACTAGTCCCAGGAGGCTAGTAAACACATTCCTTACTTCAAATAGTACAGAGTTTAGATAAAGGTTATTACAATACCGGGGTACAAGCTCGAGAGAGCCAAAATAAGAAGCGCAGTAGGAAAATATACTAGCCCAAGCCATAGGCAGAACTGGGTGCAGACACAGCCCTCTCAATCAAGCATAGCAGAAAAGAAATCTTCGGCTGCTGAAAAACATAAATAAATCTGGGTGAATACACTAGGTATTCCGCAAGCCCACCCCGCTCCCGTAGAGAGAAAGAGACCTATAATATACATGCTTTATTTGATGGAGTTGAAGTCACTCATCATTTTCTTAGAGAAAGGCAGTTGTTGTAAGGTTTTTCCCCAAAGTCTTAAAAGTAACCAAAAACTCAACCACCACTGAGCTTCCCGCTCCCGTGGCCTTAGTTTCTTTCTCAACACCCACTCACCCACACATTTCCCAGTTCATGGAACTCATAGAAAGAACTCTAATTGTCATACCATACCAGACTCGTCCATACCAGTGGACACAGACTATTCGAATAGGTTTCAACTCTGCGCAGAGGGGTACACTTTACCCACTAGCCCGGTTTCTGCGATCTCACCGTCGCGAGACCCGAATGCCGGATCTCTTTCCTTCCTCGTACGTCCTAACCTTAACGGTTATCCAGAAGGAGTCAGGCCACCACCATGTCCAAACCAGACAAAACTTTCCCCCTCCTTATCCTCCTGGTGCTCCCCAGCCTTCTTAACCCTAGGGTTGGACCGCACGAGTTCGGATTGAGTGACTGCCCACACAGTCTCGAGTGGTTGTACTACAAAGGAGTACAGGTAGTGAAAATGACAAGCCGGTCCTTATATGAGAGGACAATCCTTCTGCTCACGCCTAAACCAGTTGAGCCAACACCTTAGGCCCTCCCCTAAACCAGGGAGTCCTTGATCATCCCACTCCCAAGGTGACGAGGGTGAGTACCCTTCATCGCATAGTTTTTTTAAAAAGAGACCTTATTTGAAGAAACACATTCCCCTTTTCCCAATCCACATTTCGTATCCAGAATGTATATGTCAATGCGGGCCATCTCTCACTCACAATGCAATTTTCCCCACCCTGAATTCCCGGCCTAGGCAGTGGTAGAGAGAATAGGTAATTCATGCGTCAAGGGAAGGATGGACTTGCCTTCGTCGAAGCTTTCCTGGCACAAAAGATCTACTTCCGGGAGATCGGGCTCCGGCCCTTCCTCCGGGGCTACGGGTTCCGGATCCGCGGTCCCCGCTTCTTCTATAAAAACAGTCAATAAACAATACATCAACAGTAGTCTACTAATTGTAGTGTGTCATTTACCAACATTATTATTACTTAGGATTTTTAGAAATTATTTGGATAATTTTTGGTGCATAAAATATTAAAGAAAACTAATTAAATGAGAAAAAGGTGAAGAAAAGAAAAAGAAAAGGGATTTCCACTCCGATGGGCCGGGGGGAGGTTTTTGGCCCACCCGGGCGTGAGCGCGCGCGCGCGGGCGCGCGCGCACGGGCGCGCTTGCGGCCCAGCTACGGCCCACGGGCGAGGGAGACAGCGCGGGCGCGCGGGGGCGACGACGTCGCTGCGGGCCCACCCGTCAGCGAGAGCGGAGGGGGAGAACGGTGCCGCGGTCTGACGGCGCGGGCGAACCGGCCGAGCGGGGGAAAAACCGGCCGCCGGTGGGCTCGACGGCGGCTTGCCGCCGGTGGCCTAGTTCTTGGTCCACGAGGAGGTGGATTAGCATGGGCAGGGGCTGGCGATCCTAGGGGTAGGCTTAATTTGGCTAGAGGGGGTTGGGAGGGGGCTGCCCGCGGGGAGGTGGCGGAGCTCCGCGGCGGGGATCGCCGCCGATGGGCTTTGGGTGAGGGACTGGGGCGGTGAAGTGGTGTTTTGGGTTCGCGGCTTTGAGAGGGAGCTGCTTGGTTCACTTAATTGCTTGCTGGACCAATGGAGAGGGAGAGAGAGGAGGGGGGACTCACCGGAGAGGGGGAAGACGGTGATGCTCCACAAATTGTGCTCAGGCGAGGGGAGGAAGGTAGTGGCCGAGGCCGGTGCAGGGAAAGAGGTGCCCGGGGCGACCTTTTTATAGGCGCCTGAGGGGAGGGGAGCGGTGGAGCTCGGCGGACGCCGATGAGGTGCACAGCGTCGGCATTAATGCCGCACAGCGGCGCCGATGAGACTCCACGGCGGGGCGGTACTGGGCAAGGACATTGGTCAAGCGGGGGAGGATGGGGCGATGCCGAACTCTTCCTGTGCGGCGAGGGGACAGCGATGGAGGGGACGGCGGTGAGGGGACGGCGGAGCTTCGTACGTGAGGAAGACGACGCGGCTGATCGGTGGGGCCGGTCTGTCAGTGAGAGGGAGTGCGCGAGCGAGAGGGGCTGGCGGGTGGGGCTGGCTTGTCAGCGAGAGGGAGCGGGGGAAACACGCGGGCGGCTTCGCGCGTGAGTGGGCCGGCTAATGGGCCGAGGGGGGGAGGATGCGCGGGCGCGGGGGAGGAGAGGCGGCCGCGACATGGGCCAGAATTGGCCCAGCAGGGGGGAGAGCTCTTTTTCTTTTTCTTTTTATTTTCTATAACTCATTTCATTTTTGTTTCTTTTCTTTTGAACAAAATTATTTAGTGGATAATCTAGGTGTTGGAAAATAAATTCTAAGTGAGGTGCTTGTGATCAAACAAAGTGTATGCATATGATGGGAAAAATCTAAGGGAGTTTTGGGATAGAAGATAAGAAGAAGGGGGATTATGGTTTCAAACTTGGTTTAGAATTTTGGGATGTTACAAACCTACCCCACTTAAAGGAATCTCGCCCTCGAGATTTAGACGGGGCTCAAGAAAAGGTAAGGGTATTCCTTCCTCAGAGAGTCCTCATTTTCCCAGGTGGCTTCCTCTTCTCCATCTCTGCTCCACTGAACCTTACAGAGTCTCACTTCTGAGTTGCGGGTCCTTCTGACTGCTGAGTCGAGAATCTTCACTGGCTTTTCCCGGTACTGGAGATCCTTTTGAATCTGAATTGCCCCTGCCTCGATGTGGTTTTCTGGTACTTTTAGGCATTTGCGGAGCTGAGACACATGGAACACATTGTGAATATCTGACATGGATTCTGGTAGCTCAAGACGGTATGCTGCGGGTCCCACTCGGCTAAAGATGGGGTAGGGACCGACGAAACGTGGTGCTAGCTTTCCTTTCATTTGGAACCTTTTGACACCACGCATCGGGGAGACCTTGAGATAAACTAAATCTCCTTCCTCAAATCTGAGTTCTCTTCGTCTGTTGTCTGCGTAACTCTTCTGTCGACTCTGAGCTTCAAGTAACCTCTTGTGGATCAAGGCAAATTTCTCTTCGGCTTCTTTAACAAAGGCGGGTCCTTCTAGTGTCCTTTCCCCTACATTGGACCACATTAGGGGAGTCTGGCATTTTCTTCCATAAAGGGCTTCGAACGGTGACATTTTGATGCTGACCTGATGGCTGTTGTTGTATGAGAATTCGGCGTACGGCAAACTGGACTCCCAATCCCTATCGGATGTTAACACACAGGCTCTTAGTAAATCTTCGAGGATCTTGTTGACTCTTTCCATTTGACCATCTGACTGGGGGTGGTAAGCGGTGCTGAAATCTAACTTGGTGCCCATTGCTTGTTGGAGGCCTTTCCAAAATTTTGAGGTGAACTGTGTTCCTCTGTCTGACACTATCTTCCGTGGAATGCCATGGAGCCTGACTATCTCCTTAAGGTACAATCGGGCAAGGGCGGCTCCTCCAAAAGTGGTTTTTACTGGAACGAAGTGGGCCACCTTGGTGAGACGATCGATTATTACTCAGATAGAATCATTCCCTTTCTGCGTTCGGGGCAGTCCGGTCACGAAATCCATGCCTATTTCTTCCCACTTCCACTCAGGTACTAGGAGGGGTTGCAGCAGGCCTGCAGGCTTCTGATGTTCAGCCTTCGTTCGCTGACAGGTGTCACACCGGGCCACATACTGTGCTATTTCTTTCTTCATCCCTTTCCACCAATATCTGGCTTTGAGGTCCAGGTACATCTTGGTGGTTCCTAGGTGGATGGAGTAAGCTGAGTTGTGGGCTTCATTGAGCAGGACTTCCTGTGCCTCTCCCATTGGTACACACAGGCGGTTCTTGAACCAGAGGACTCCTTGTTCATCTGTCCTAAGATCCGGAAGTTGCTCCTTGCGAGCTCTTTCCATAAGTCTGGCTGTCTCTGCGTCCAGGCGTTGAGCCTTGCATATGAGATCTTCTAGAATTGGCTTGACTTCCATGCTACCGTTGTCTCCCAAACATGCATTTAGCTGAGCTGATTCTTTCTTCCAATCTTCTAAAAAGTTGGTCCCTTTAATCCCGAAAGGTTTTTGGCTGAGGGCGTCTGCTACCACGTTGGCTTTCCTGGGGTGGTAGTGGATTTCGAGGTCATAATCCTTGATCAATTCAAGCCATCTTCTTTGACGGAGGTTGAGGTCCGGCTGAGTGAAGATGTACTTCAGACTCTTGTGATCGGTGAAGATGTGGCATTTGTTCCCAATCAGATAATGCCTCCAAATTTTCAGGGCGTGAACTATGGCTGCCAATTCCAAGTCGTGGGTAGGGTAGTTCTGCTCGTGGGGCTTGAGTAAGCGGGATGCATAGGTAATAACTTTCTCATTTTGCATCAAGACACACCCTAAGCCTTGCCTTGAAGCATCACAGAAGATGACGAAATCCTGGTGTATATCTGGTAGTGTCAAAATGGGCGCGGTTGTAAGCTTTTCCTTGATGATTTGGAAACTTTCTTCACACTTCGGAGTCCACACAAACATATTGTCCTTTTTGAGAAGTTCGGCCATAGGTTTCGCCATGCTGTAGAATCCTTTGATAAAGCGGCGGTAATACCCCGCTATTCCCAGAAAGCTTCGTACTTCACTGACGTTGGATGGCTGTTTCCATTTTGAAATGGCTTCCACCTTGGATGGGTCCACTTCTATCCCTTATGCGGTCAAGATATGCCCTAGGAAAGCTATCTTTTCTAACCAGAACTCACACTTGCTGAGCTTAGCATAAAGTTGATGTGCCCTGAGTCTTCCGAGGACGATTCGAAGGTGACGCTCATGGTCCTTGCGATTCTTGGAATAGATGAGGATGTCGTCGATAAAAACCACGACAAACTTATCCAATTCTTCCATAAATACCTTATTCATGAGGTTCATGAAAAAGGCAGGTGCGTTTGTCAGCCCAAATGGCATCACTGTGAATTCATATTGCCCGTATCTGGTGACGAATGCAGTCTTCTGAGTGTCTGCTTCCTTGATCCTCAGTTGGTGATATCCTGACCTGAGGTCTATCTTGGAGAAGTATTTGGCTCCCTGCAGCTGGTCGAAGAGGTCATCGATCCGAGGGAGAGGGTACTTATTCTTGATTGTAACTTCGTTCAAGGACCGATAATCAATACACATTCTCATACTTCCATCCTTTTTGGTAACGAAAAGGACGGTGCTCCCCAGGGAGACGAACTGGGACAGATGTACCCCTTTTGTTGCAGCTCTGCAATCTGGAGTTTTAATTCTGCTAACTCTGTGGGGGCCATGCGGTATGGTCTCGTTGCGATGGGCGCAGTGCCCGAAATGAGATCTATATAGAACTCCACTCCTCTTTCTGGTGGCATTCCAGGCAATTCTTCCGGAAATACATCCTCAAACTCTTCGATTACAGACATGTTTTCTGCTGCCAGATTAAACATCATTGGATCACTGGCGGGCGGCTGGGCTTGACAGGAAACTGCTTTCCCTTGGTGACCGGTGAGAAGGACGGTCTTACTTGCGCAGCTGATGATACCCTTGTGCTTAGTTAGCCAATCCATTCCTAGGATCACATCAATCCCTTGGGATGGCAAGACGGTTAAGTCTGCCAGGAACACTACCCCACTTAAGAGAATTCTGACTTGGGAGCACCTGAGTTGGCATAGGAGGTCTGATCCCGGGGTTCGGGTGACCAAAGGGGTAGCTAGGGGTGTAGAGGGGATGCCATGCTTTTCCACAAACTTAGTGGCTATAAAGGAATGGGATGCTCCTGAATCAAAAAGCACAGTAGCGGGAGTAAATTCAACAAGGAACTCACCGAGCACTACTCCCGGGGCTTGCTGGGCTTCTTGAGCGTCGACGTGGTTGACTCGTGCTCTGCCCTGGTACTGAGTCCTGCTCTGCTGGCTGTTGGAAGGAGGTGCCTTGGAGGTAGGTGCCGAGGGAATCTTGGGGCCATTCACCAAGTTGGAGTAGGTCGGCCCGGGTGCCTTCAACTGAGGGCAGTTATTCTTGAAGTGACTTGGGTCTCCGCAGTGCCAACAGGCATTAGCTGGCGGTTGGTTGCTTGCAACGAAGGGTGCTTGAAGGGAGCTCTGACTCTGCTGACTGTAGCGCGATGGAGTGGGTCCAGATGATTTATTGAAGCTTGATACCCTTGGTGGAAGCCCAAAGGGTCGAGCTCTCTGGTGACGCTCTTGCTGTTGAGCTCGGAGAACTTGGAATTTCCTCTTAAGGTGCCCTTTTTCTTCCTCTTTTGCCCTTTCCACTTGGATAGCTTTGTTGGAGAGGTAAGAAAAGTTGAGGAAGTCTTGGCTGGCGAGGATGGTCTTAAGCTCGGGTCTTAGTCCTTTCAGGAAATGTGCCATCTTCCTGGACTCGGTGCTGACATCGTCAGGCGCGTAACGGGCCAACTCTGTGAACTTGTGCACATACTCATTGACTGTCCTCCCGCCTTGAGTTAGCTCCCGGAATTCATCCTCCTTGAGTTGAACTATCCCCTAGGGTACATGGTGCTCACGGAAGGCTGTTTCGAATTCTGCCCAGGTAGCATCTCTGACGGCCTCACTGAAGGTGTCCCACCATGCTAAAGCCATTCCTGAAAGCTGATGAGCTACCAGTTGGACACGCTGATTTTCGGGGCATCCGATGGCTTCCAGCTTCCTCTTGATCGTGCGAAGCCAGTCATCTGCATCGAGGGGATTGCTGGACCCCGCGAACGTGGGAGGCTTGATTCTCAAAAATTCTCCCATCCTGTCCTGTGGCCTTCCACCACCTGGGCGCTGGTTTTCTAGACTTCTAGTGAGGACTTCAATGAGTCGTGTTTGATTGGCTAGAACTTGGGCTAGGTCTAGTGGTAGATCCGGAGGTGTGGGGAGGTGGGTCTCACTCCCTTCTCCGCCAGCTTCTCCTTCGGCTCTCAGAGGAAAACCTGCTCCAATCCCGGAGGCGGTAGGCGTGGTTTTATCCGAAGCCATCTGCCATGGGAAGAGAGTCACTATCATGCACATGCCATTTTTTAACTAGTTATTTTATTCATTACATCAAGCCATTACATAATACAGCACACAGCTACCATAAGTTCATTACACGCGAGTGCTATCTAAGGTACTCCCGAACTCCTTCTCTAAAGTGTCCCCAAATTCCTTGAGAAGGTCATCAAGGCTGGCTAGGGACATCTCCTCGGTGTCAGACGAGTTCCTTAACCCGGCAGGGGGTAGGGTTGGAGGGGCTTCTTCCTTCTGCTCAGTCTGACATCCTTGGCTTTTGGTCTTCTTGCGGATTTTTCTTGCAGGGGCGAGCTTCTTCAGTTTCTTGTCATAGTCCATCTTTAGGGTGCGATAGGCCTCATGGGTATTGGCTTCCTCGCCTTCTGCTATTGCGAGGCTTTCTTGAAGGGACGCCTTTTCCCCTGAAAGTTCCCTGACTTTCTGCTCCAGGCTTTCCACCCGGGAGGTTAGGTGGGTGCAGTGGAGGGTGAGGTCATCATATTGGTTATCAAGGGTGTGAAGGTATCCAGCCATGTAGACGATGGTGGGATCATCCTCAATAGGATCTCCTCCTGACAGGGCCTGAAGTCTTTTCCTCCAGGTGGGGGTATTCTTGTTGCTGGGTGGAAAGTAGCGAAGGGGGGTTTCAAAGATCACCTTGTTGTAGTTCTGGCATAGTTGTCGGAGGGCTGTTCAGGCAACATTCTGGCAAGCATCTGGAAAGCGGTATCCGGTAAAAGTGACTTGGAAGGAAGGATGGTTCGGATAGTTTTGGATTTCTCCCAAGTAGACTACCATAGAGCATTTCTCCATTCTGCCCTCGAAGTACTCCTTCCAGACGTATTCCGGCTTCTTGCGGATTCCCATGCGAAGCGCACAACTTCGCAAAAGATGTGGGAACCCTTCCACCTCTGAGCAGTAGGATGTCCTAATGGCCAGAGAGTCTTCCATCTGGAATAGGAAAAGAAGGGTCTGTTAAAATTGGGGAAGAAGAGAGAAGACTTTTCTTGGGGTAAGAGGTATCTTCTTTTTAGGGCTTTTAGGGGGCTGCGACCTACGGCCAGTCCAATGGGCTCTGATACCACCTGAAGCGTCCTGATCCTTTGGGACTCAAATGTGATACAATTACTAGTCCCAGGAGGCTAATAAACACATTCCTTACTTCAAATAGTACAGAGTTTAGATAAAGGTTATTGCAATACCGGGTACAAGCTCGAGAGAGCCAAAATAAGAAGCGCAGTAGGAAAATATACTAGCCCAAGCCACAGGCAGAACTGGGTGCAGACACAGCCCTCTCAATCAAGCATAGTAGAAAAGAAATCTTCGGCTGCTGAAAAACATAAATAAATCTGGGTGAATACACTAGGTATTCCGCAAGCCCACCCCGCTCCCGTAGAGAGAAAGAGACCTATAATATACATGCTTTATTTGATGGAGTTGAAGTCACTCATCATTTTCTTAGAGAAAGGCAGTTGTTGTAAGGTTTTTCCCCAAAGTCTTAAAAGTAACCAAAAACTCAACCACCACTGAGCTTCCCACTCCCGTGGCCTTAGTTTCTTTCTCAACACCCACTCACCCACACATTTCCATGTTCATGGAACTCATAGAAAGAACTCTAATTGTCATACCATACCAGACTCGTCCATACCAGTGGACACGGACTATTCGAATAGGTTTCAACTCTGCGCAGAGGGGTACACTTTACCCACTAGCCCGGTTTCTGCGATCTCACCGTCGCGAGACCCGAATACCGGATCTCTTTCCTTCCTCGTACGTCCTAACCTTAACGGTTATCCAGAAGGAGTCAGGCAACCACCATGTCCAAACCAGACAAAACTTTCCCCCTCCTTATCCTCCCGGTGCTCCCTAGCCTTCTTAACCCTGGGGTTGGACCGCACGAGTTTGGATTGAGTGACTGCCCACATAGTCTCGAGTGGTTGTACTACAAAGGAGTACAGGTAGTGAAAATGACAAGCTGGTCCTTATATGAGGGGACAATCCTTCTGCTCACGCCTAAACCAGCTGAGCCAACACCTTAGGCCCTCCCCTAAACCAGGGAGTCCTTGATCATCCCACTCCCAAGGTGACGAGGGTGAGTACCCTTCATCGCATAGTTTTTTTTAAAAAAGAGACCTTATTTGAAGAAACACATTCCCCTTTTCCCAATCCACATTTCGTATCCAGAATGTATATGTCAATGCGGGCCATCTCTCACTCACAATGCAATTTTCCCCACCCTGAATTCCCGGCCTAGGCAGTGGTAGAGAGAATAGGTAATTCATGCGTCAAGGGAAGGATGGACTTGCCTTCGTCGAAGCTTTCCTGGCACAAAAGATCTACTTCCGGGAGATCGGGCTCCGGCCCTTCCTCCGGGGCTACAGGTTCCGGATCCGCGGTCCCCACTTCTTCTATAAAAACAGTCAATAAACAATACATCAACAGTAGTCTACTAATTGTAGTGTGTCATTTACCAACATTATTATTACTTAGGATTTTTAGAAATTATTTGGATAATTTTTGGTGCATAAAATATTAAAGAAAACTAATTAAATGAGAAAAAGGTGAAGAAAAGAAAAAGAAAAGGGATTTCCACTCTGATGGGCCGGGGGTGGTTTTTGGCCCACCCGGGCACGAGCGCGAGCGCGCGGGCGCGCTTGCTGCCCAGCTGCGGCCCACGGGCGAGGGAGACGGCGCGGGCGCGCGGGGGCGACGGCATCGCTGCGGGCCCACCCGTCAGCGAGAGCGGAGGGGGAGAACGGTGCCGCGGTCTGACGGCACCGGCGAACCGGCCGAGCGGGGGAAAAAACCGGCCGTCGGTGGGCTCGACGGCGGCTTGCCGCCGGTGGCCTGGTTCTTGGTCCACGGGGAGGTGGATTAGCACGGGCAGGGGCTGGCGATCCTAGGGGTAGGCTTAATTTGGCTAGAGGGGGTTGGGAGGGGGCTGCCCGCGGGGAGGTGGCGGAGCTCCGCAGCGGGGATCGCCGCCGGTGGGCTTTGGGTGAGGGACTGGGGCGGTGAAGTGGTGTTTTGGTTCGCGGCTTTGAGAGGGAGCTGCTTGGTTCACTTAATTGCTTGCTGGACCAACGGAGAGGGAGAGAGAGGAGGGGGGACTCACCGGAGAGGGGGAAGACGGTGATGCTCCACGAATTGTGCTCAGGCGAGGGGAGGAAGGTAGTGGCCGAGGCCAGTGCGGGGAAGGAGGTGCCCGAGGCGACCTTTTTATAGGCGCCAGAGGGGAGGGGAGCGGCAGAGCTCGGCGGACGCCGGTGAGGTGCACAGCGTCGGCATTAATGCCGCACAGCGGCGCCGATGAGACTCCACGGCAGGGCGGTACTGGGCAAGGACGTTGGTCAAGCGGGGGAGGACGGGGCGGTGCCAAACTCTTCTTGTGCGGCGAGGGGACGGCGATGGAGGGGACGGCGGTGAGGGGACGGTGGAGCTTCGTACGTGAGGAAGACGACGCGGCTGATCGGTGGGGCCGGTCTGTCAGTGAGAGGGAGCGCGCGAGCGAGAGGGGCTGGCGGGTGGGGCTGGCTTGTCAGCGAGAGGGAACGGGGGAAACGCACGGGCGGCTTCGCGCGTGAGTGGGCCGGCTAATGGGCCGAGGGGGGGAGGATGCGTGGGCGCGGGGGAGGAGAGGCGGCCACGACATGGGCCAGAATTGGCCCAGCAGGGGGGAGAGCTCTTTTTCTTTTTCTTTTTATTTTCTATAACTCATTTCATTTTTGTTTCTTTTCTTTTTGAACAAAATTATTTAGTGGATAATCTAGGTGTTGGAAAATAAATTCTAAGTGAGGTGCTTGTGATCAAACAAAGTGTATGCATATGATGGGGAAAATCTAAGGGAGTTTTGGGATAGAAGATAAGAAGAAGGGGGGATTATGGTTTCAAACTTGGTTTAGAATTTTGGGATGTTACAATCCTCCAATGATGCATATCCATTGCCCAAGGACAAGAGCTGTTGCAAGAAATACACTCGGGGGCTTGCGGCCACCATGCAGCACCTCGAGCCCTCGTGGGGAATGCCTTCCGACAAGGTTTCTATTGGCCAACCGCGGTGGCCGACGCCACAAGGATTGTTCGCTCCTGCCGGGGGTGTCAATTCTACGCGAAGCAGACATGACTGCCCGCTCAGGCCCTGCAGACGATACCCATCACCTGGCCGTTTGTTGTGTGGGGTCTAGACCTCGTCGGTCCCTTGCAGAAGGCACCCGGGGGCTTCTCGCACCTGCTGGTCGCCATCGACAAATTCTCCAAGTGGATCGAGGTCCGACCCTTGACCAGCATCAGGTCCGAGTAGGCGGTGACGTTCTTCACCAACATCATCCATCAATTTGGGGTCCCAAACTCCATCATTATCGACAATGGCACGCAGTTCACCGGAAAAAAGTTCCTGGACTTCTGCGACGACCACCACATCCGTGTGGACTGGGCCGTCGTAGCTCACCCCATGACGAATGGGCAGGTGGAGCGTGCCAATGGTATGATTTTGCAGGGACTCAAACCGAGGATCTACAACGACCTCAACAAGTTCGGCAAGCGGTGGATGAAAGAGCTGCCCTCGGTGGTCTGGAGTCTGAGGACGACACCGAGCCGTGCCACGGGTTTCTCACTGTTTTTTCTAGTCTATGGGGCCGAGGTTGTCCTCCCCACGGACTTAGAATACGTCTCCCCGAGGACCAGGGCGTACGATGACCGAAGCAACCAGATCAGCCGAGAGGACTCGCTGGACCAGCTCGAAGAGGCTCGAGACGTTGCCTTACTACATTCGGCACGGTACCAGCAGTCGCTGCGCGCTACCCTAAACCCTAAACCCGAGGCTTACAAGTGGGAGACTTGGTGCTTC
The DNA here is from genome assembly GCA_029449295.1 of Zea luxurians. Taxonomy (NCBI): domain Eukaryota; kingdom Viridiplantae; phylum Streptophyta; class Magnoliopsida; order Poales; family Poaceae; genus Zea; species Zea luxurians. The sequence continues at coordinate 5,624,296 of JAOPSE010000090.1, forward strand.
GTCTGCGATAGGACGCCCGAGGGCGCCACAAGCTCACTCCTCCCTGGGAAGGGCCCTTCATCATCACCAAGATTTTGAAGCCCGGAACATACAAACTGGCCAATGACCAAGGCGAGGTCTACAGCAACGCTTGGAACATCCAACAGCTACATCGCTTCTACCCTTAAGATGTTTTAAGTCGTTCATGTACCTCGTTTACATACACAAAGTCTAACCATCAAGGAAGGTCGGCCTTGCCTCAGCAAAGCCCGACCCTCCCTCGAGGGCTAGAAGGGGGGAACCCCCTCTGCGTCAAAATTTTCCTCGGAAAAATTTTCTACCAAAACGACCTTTGTGCTTTTGACTTCCGTATCGATAGCGGGATCCTGAGAATGACGAGAGTACACGTAAGCGGCAAGACCGACCGAGCCGAGGAACTCCTACGCGTCCGGGATACGGATACCTCACTTATCACCTTCCGCGAGAAGTAACTCACGCTCGGATAAGCGATCCTGCTACCGGACAAGTCCAAACACTCGGGTAGAAAGCGACTTTCATGCCTTCTCAACCGTATCAATAACGGAATCCTACGACCGAATGAGAGTGCACGTAAGCGGCAAGGCCGACCGAGCCAAGGGACTCCTACGCCTCCGGGATACGGATACCTCACTCATCACCTTCCGCGAAAAGTAACTCTCGCTTGGATAAACGATTCTGCTATTGACAGACAAGTCGTGATGCTCGAAATGAGAGGAAAGAAAACACAGCTTTTTAAACACGACGATAAAGTGTTTAGGCCTCGGCGGCCGCGAGAAAACATGTGCATGCTACAGACAAACTGTTCCTGCAGGTTTAGGCATCGGCAGGGGGAGCAGCAGCACCCTCGGCGTTGTTTCCACCCTCGGCGGAACCTGGCCCGGCCTCGGACGGCGACCCGGGTGAAAAGGACCTCCACCCAAGGGAGGACGCCAGCACCGCGCCAGTGGATGTCTCGGCCAAGCTTCAGCTGCTGCTGCCACATCTTCCTCGGCCTGGGAAGCCGCCAGCTCCCGGGCCGACGAAGTCTCTTTTTGAGCCGACTCCACCTCTATCCGCGCCAACACCGCTGCCTCTGGCTCCGGCTCATCGTAGAGCAGCCGAGGGTTCTAAGAACTAAGCAAGAGAGGCCTAGAGCGGCAAGGCCGACCGAGCCGAGGGACTCCTATGCCTCCGGGATATGGATACCTCACTCGTCACCTTCCGCGAAAGGCAACTCACGCTCGGTTAAGTGGTTCGGCTAGTCAACAGGCAAGTCTCAGTGCTCGGAATGAGAAAGAAACACAGCTTTATACTCGAAATACCCAAATGTTCAGGCCTCGATAGCCATAAAGAACAAACACATATACTTGGGGTAACTATGCTACACAGGCTTAGACGTCGGCAGAACCCTCGGCGGTTCTCCCGACCTACGACAAATGTCTAAGTGCTTGAAGCAGTTACATTTTGCTTCGGCAAAAACCCAGTATATCACCTTACAAACGGGACTCCGGTTCCGCTCCCGCGGGTATGAACAACCTCCACACCAGGGGGCCCGCGGGATGACAAACTCCAAGCGGCTTGCCCGCGACCTCTGCAGCAGCAGAGACAATGACCTCCACCTTGGGCGGCTAAACAGCAGCAGCGATGACCTCAGGACAAATGCTGCTGCGAAGAGGCCCTCGCCCACGTCCCCACACGAGGGGCGAGGACAAGCCGTTAAGGCCGAAGAGTCAGAGGGCGTCGACCATGGGATCAAACCCACCGACGTCGCGCCGGTGAACAGCGGCCGCCCCAAAGCGCACCGGCAGGTCCTCACTCCCGTCCTCGCCGAGGCCGCCCCAAAACACGAGCACCGCCCTCGCGGCATACGACGTGCTAGGTGACCCCCCGGCGCGGCTGACGGTGCGAGGAGGACCTGGACGGGGCCGGCCCGCGCGTGGCACGACCGCCGCCCGGACGAAGGACGAAAAGCTGCACCCTATCCAGGGAGCAGCAGTTCGCCTTCCCCGCATGGCTAGAGGACGCCTCCGCAGGGCTGGAGGATGCCTTTCTCCCCCAAACACTGGGGGAAGAAAAGGGTCACCGGCCCACGCGGAGGCAACCCCCCACTCGGTGCGCTCCTCCGCCTCAGCCCGGATGACGAAGATCCTTGAATCTGAGCGCGGGGCAGAGGTTGCAGCCCGGCTTGCTTCTCCCCACCAAACTACCCATTGGTGAGGGAATGCAGCCGGGCTGCACGACGAAAATCCTTGAAGCCGAGCGATGGCTGAAGGGCGTCGATCTCCACGAGGCCGCGCTCCTCCAACAACGGCAAGAGCAAGACGACGCTGGTGCACCCCATCCGAGGGCTCGAAAGGTGGAAGGGCACGATGCATGAGGGGAGAACGAAGGCATGGTGATGCGTCACGATGCCCGATCTTCACGACGTAGGATCAATCTTCAGATAACTAGCTTCAAAGAAGCCAAGATAACTTGCTGCAAGCAGCGATAACTAGTGCAACCTGACAAATAAAACTCGAAGCCAACCACCGTCTTTAACCGGCAGCCTGAATCGAGGATTCGCCCAACCACACTCTCAAAGAACCAACCAACACAGCCTACAATCAATCGAGGAGACCTCGAAGGGAGTAGGAGCACCAATTGGGAGCGGATGAAGCCGCCGCTTCTGCAATCCCGCGAAGGAATTCACAAGAGCAAAGGGGTAGAGATCACTCTCAATATTTGTTAGCACACAGCTGAACAAAGGGGTTCTGTTTTAGATTATCATCAGCTGCCTTACATCATAGACATAGGGGGGGTATTTATACTAGTAACAACCAGCCTTAGCGAGGTATAAACACAAAGCAAAAGTATTTTCACGTGCTAATGTGAAGGAGCCTCTTCGGGAGATCTGCAGAGCTGATTTCCGTGTGGCTGTTTGACTTCTGCGCAGCCTTCAGTATTTTGACAATAACTTCTTCTAGGAATCTTCAAATGACGTGGGACTGGTTGCATTGGAAAGCTAACTTGATAAGCTTTCTCACCATATATAGCATGCTTAATGAAACTTCGTAGAATGATGCAGTTTAATACGAAAACTTGGTCATCAAGCAGACTGTTGACCTTCTGACCAGTCAGCACTAAAGTAGGTCGGCTGTAGAAGCATTGGAAACTAGACTTCAAGAGCTTTCCAAAAAGTACTTATGGGCCTTCATAGCTTTTGGGGATCAAAAGATATGACTGTTTCTTCTGGACGGTTCTGTTGCGCTGGACTGACTCGGATTTTCTGACCAGTCGGCACTAAAGTAGGTCGGCTGCCTTTCTGGTAGATGTGGTTAAGTCGGCTTTAGAAGCATTGGAAACTAGACTTCAAGAGCTTTCCAAAAAGTACTTATGGGTCTTCATAGCTTTTGGGAATCAAAAGATATGACTGTTCCTTCTGGACGGTTCTATAGCGCTGGACTCACTCGGACATAACTCTTCTTGCTGATTTGCCTTTGATATGTTTTGTCCTTCCTCTTTGGTGAACCTAAGTAATATCAACATACACGACTTAGGTTGCATAAAGTTCTCATTAGTATTTAATTGAAATTCATAAAGTAGCGCGTGCACCTCTTGCTGTAGCTTCTTAGCTCGGCTACGTGTAATTGGTCCATCAAAGACTTGGGTTGGTGATGATGTTGGTTGTACTTGAGTTGATGTAGTATGACTTGGGGGTTGTAACATGTTGCTTAATGGCGTGGTCATATCATCCTCCTCCCCTTGAAAAGGAGTCGTCCTCGACTCTGAAATGTCTTCGCTTGTATATGGTAAGAGGTCAGCAACATTGAACGTGTTGCTCACGCCATAGCTTGGTGGAAGATCTATCTTGTATGCATTATCATTGATCTTGGCAAGAACACGAAATGGACCATCCCCTCGTGGCATCAATTTGGATTTGCGCTGATCAGGAAAACGCTCCTTGCGCAAGTGAATCCAAACCAAGTCCCCCGGCTCAAATAACACTTTCTTCCTATGCTTGTTCATACTTGCAGCCTTGCGCACTGCTTTGAGCTCAATTGCTTCCTTGGTCTTCTCATGTACCTTTTTTATATATGCAGCACGCTTGGAAGCTTCCATATTGGTTCTTTCCTGCAATGGAAGGGGCAACAAATCTATGGGAGCAATAGGTTTAAACCCATATACAATTTCAAAGGGGCATAAATTAGTTGTAGAATGTACTGCCCTATTATAAGCAAACTCCACGTGTGGCAAACATTCCTCCCAATCCTTTAAGTTCTTCTTTACCATTGTTCGCAGCAGCATTGACAATGTACGATTCACCACTTCAGTTTGGCCATCAGTTTGGGGGTGGCATGTGGTGGAGAACAAAAGTTTAGTTCCAAGCTTTGCCCACAATGTTTTCCAAAAATAGCTCACAAACTTCACATCACGGTCAGATACGATGGTCTTGGGCACTCCATGTAGTCTCACGATTTCTCTGAAAAACAAATTAGCAACATGTGAAGCATCGTCGCTCTTGTTGCATGGAATAAAATGAGCCATTTTTGAAAATCTATCAACCACAACAAAAATAGAATCTCTCTTTTTTCGAGTCATCGGCAGTCCTAAAACAAAATCCATGCTTATGTCTTCCCAAGGAATTTTAGGAGCGGGTAAAGGAGTATATAAACCATGAGGGTTCAATTTTGACTTAGCTTTGTGACAGGTGACACAACGCTCCACAAATCTGATGACGTCTCTCCTCATCTTGGGCCAATAGAAATGATCACTGAGCATTTCATAAGTCTTCCTTTGTCCAAAATGACCTGTTAGACCGCCTCCATGTGACTCCTGCAATAAAAGCAATCTAACCGAAGAATTTGGTACACAAAGTTTGTTAGCTCTAAACAAAAATCCATCATGTATATGATATTTTTCCCAACCTTTTCCATCTTTACAATGATCGTATGGTTCTGAAAATTCAGGATCATCATTATACATTTCTTTCAAATTTTCAAGACCCAAAACTTTTACCTCTAGTTGATTCAACAACACATTCCTTCGAGACAAGGCATCAGCGACCACATTGTCCTTACCTTTCTTATATTTCACAATGTATGGAAATGTTTCGATAAACTCAACCCATTTGGCATGGCGACGGTTCAGTTTGGCATGCCCTTTCAAATACTTCAAAGCTTCATGATCAGAATGAATAACAAACTCTTTTGGCCATAAGTAGTGCTGCCATGTTTCAAGCGCTCGGACCAAAGCATACAATTCTTTGTCATACACAGAATAATTTAATTGAGCACCTCCCAAATTTTCACTAAAATATGCTATAGGTTTTCCTTGTTGCATTAAAACTCCTCCTATCCCAATCCCACTAGCATCACATTCTACTTCAAAAGTTTTAGTGAAATCAGGAAGAATAAGTACAGGTGCTTCAGTCAAACGTTTCTTCAATTCTTGAAAAGCATCTTCTTGTGAGTTTCCCCATTTAAATTCAACACCTTTCTTTGTCAATTCATTTAAAGGAGAAGCGATGGTACTGAAATCTCGCACAAATCTTCTATAAAAACCAGCAAGACCATGAAAACTTCTTACTTGACTTACATTCGTTGGAGCTGGCCAATCCTTGATGGCTTTCACCTTGGATTCATCCACCTCTATTCCTTTTGCTGAAACAACAAAACCAAGAAACACAACATGGTCTGTGCAAAAACTGCACTTCTCAAGATTAGCAAATAATTTCTCCTTTCTAAGCTCATCTAAAACTTGTCGAATGTGTTTCACATGTTCATCAAAAGACTTGCTGTAAATTAGAATATCATCGAAGTAGACAACAACAAATTTTCCAATGAAAGTTCTTAAGACATGGTTCATTAATCTCATAAAAGTACTAGGAGCATTAGTCAGCCCAAAGGGCATTACTAACCATTCATACAACCCAAATTTTGTTTTAAATGCAGTCTTCCATTCATCTCCAGTTTTCATTCTTATTTGATGGTATCCACTTCTCAAATCAATTTTAGTAAAAATTGTGGAACCACTTAATTCATCAAGCATATCATCTAGTCGTGGAATAGGATGGCGATAGCGAACGGTAATATTATTTATCGCTCTACAATCAACACACATCCTCCAAGATCCATCTTTCTTAGGTACTAAAATCACAGGAACAGCACAAGGGCTTAAGCTTTCACGAACAAAACCTTTATCAAGAAGTTCTTGTACTTGCCTTTGTATTTCCTTAGTTTCTTCGGGATTGGTTCGATATGGTGGACGGTTAGGAAGTGTAGCCCCTGGAATAAGATCGATTTGATGCTCAATCCCTCGAATTGGAGGTAGTCCAGCCGGTGTTTCTTGTGGAAATACGTCTTCATAGTCCTGCAAAAGATCAGCCACAACACTAGGAAGAGATGTTATGTCATTAGGAGAAATCAAAACATCTTTGTTCACAAGTACAAAGAGCACTTGATATGGGTTGTTCCTCACTTCTCTCAGCTCGGATTTTGTGGCTAGCATAACTAGGTGTTCTCCCTCTTCCTTCTTTTTTATCTTTGGAATTTGGCTTGTAGCACTCACTCACCGAATTGTGGATGGCACTCAATTTCTTTTGCTCTTCTCCTCCTCTACTTGCTGTACTAATTTCAGTTTTCTTTTGTAAGTGTTCAGCCATGATTTGTTGAGGGGTCATAGGCTTGAGTACAAACTTTCTCCCTTTCAGATCTAGCGTGTATTGATTTGTTCTTCCACAATGTTGAGAATATCGGTCATATTGCCAAGGTCTTCCTAGCAGCATGTGACACACAGACATGGGTGCAACATCACACTCCACTATGTCAACATACTCTCCAATCTTGAACGGAACTTTCACTTTATAACCAATCTTGATATCTCCCGATTCATTCAGCCATTGGACATGATATGGATGAGGGTGTCGCTGCAACTTCAAACCAAGCTTGTCAACCATCTCACGACTTGCAAGATTATGGCAGCTCCCTCCATCAATGATCACCTTTACTACTTTGTCTTGTACTTTGGCTCGCGTTTGAAAAAGATTATGTCGTTGTCCAATTTCAGCTTCTTCCATTTGAACACTCAAGATTTGTGTAACCACAAGAGTAGTACCATGCTCAAATTCACATCCCGTATGTTCTTCAGATTTATTAATGACATCTTCATTTCCTGCTTCAGCTTCCTCTTCACTAGCTGATGTATATTCTCCATCATCAGTCACAAGGATCACACGATTATTTGGACACTCCTTTATGACATGACCACGACCTCCACACTTGAAGCACTGAATACTACTACTCTTGGCTGTTGAACCCACTGACGTTGAAGTGGAGGCTGCTGGTTTATAACTCGTGTTTGGAGCAGCACCGTTCTTTCCACTAGAATTGCCTTGAATATTGGATCGCAAGCCTCCAGTTGAACCTTTTGTTGCTGAGGATGCAGCAGTAAACCTTGAGATCGATTTGCTTCCTCCAGTCATGGTTCGTGCACCATATGACAAGGGCTTGCTGCTCTTAGCATCTTGTTGCAGCTGGCGTTCAGCTTTGGTGGCTTGATGTACCAAATCAATAAGACTTTGGTACGGCTGAAACTCAACAATACGCTGAATGTTGCGGTGTAACCCAGCCATGAAACGTGCAATGGTTTGCTCTTCGTCTTCATACACATTGGCTCTAATCATGGCCTTCTCCATCTCCTTATAATACTCCTCAACAGAGAAACTTCCTTGCCTCAAATTCTGCAATTTATCAAAAAGATCACGCCGATAATGCTTCGGCACAAAACGAATTCTCATTTCTCGCTTCATCTCTTGCCAAGTAACAATAGGGTCCTCTCCATCTTCTTCACGATCACGAAGAAGTTGCTCCCACCAAATCAGAGCATATCCCTCAAACTCAAGAGATGCCATTGCGAGTTTCTTCTCCTCTGAATAATTATGTAGGCGGAAGATTTTCTCCACTTTCAATTCCCATGTGAAGTAATCTTCAGGATCAGATCTACCATCAAATTTTGGCATGGTAAACTTAAGTTTCCCAAATCTCTCTTCTTGGTTGACGCCTCTATGATGACGACGACCATAGCGATGTTGAGACTGATCATCCCCAAATTCAGATTCTTCATTGTCATTATTTCTTCGATTCCGGCCTCTTCCTCTACCATATGCAGCACCTTGATTTCTCCTCCCATGTTCACTTGCTCTTCTAGAATAATTTCCTTCATCTTCTTCCCCATCTTCATCATGGTTTCTTACACCGTCGGGGAGTCGACGACGACCTCTGATTTCAGCCATAAGTGTCTGAAGATCTTGTGCCAACAGATCTTGCTTGGCTTCTATGCTTTGTTTGAGCTCATTGAATTGTATCAGGGTGACACATTCTTCAATCTCAACGTTGGGATCCATCTTCCTGCGAAGTTAGTGACAACAAGGCAACAAATATAGGTGGAATATGAAGCTATATAGAATCTCACAACCTCACCACTCTTACCAACCAAAGCTCTTATGAGTTCCCTGCGGGTTGCAAGAAAATGTGTGGTGGTAACAAGAAAGTGGTGGTTAAGCGAATACAAGACCAGAGTACCGATTACGATGGCTTATATGTGGAGCTTGGTGGGGATTAATAAACAAGGGATACAATCTGAATTCTAGTTGTTGTTAAGTTAAATAACCATCCGACTAGAAGTTCCCTGCCTAGTGCTGACCACAAGATTCGAGTGATGTAAATAGATCAAACACACGCGCAAGAAATTTCAGATTTGATGCAGACAAGGAGTATGATTGGAATGCAAGTGTTGCAATCAGATCCAACCAAAATTTTGCACCAAATGATAACAGCAAGCTGGTTGAACAACTTGATAAAAATTTTCAGCACTTGTGCACATAAACAAAATGATTGTTCTATGTTTCTTTCACAATCTTGTTCAACACTTTTTTTTGGTACTTTTCTTTCTTCTCTTTTTTTCGATACTCTTTTTTTATCGAACTAAACACAGAGATCTGATATGATATTGCACACTTTATAATACTTAACAAAGAACTCAACCAGCAGCTATAACTTAAATAGGATCAAAGTTAACGCGAAGGAAATGATGAGAGTTTTTAGATTTTTCTTTTTGTGGATATTTTCAGATATATATAAGAGGCTCAAAGGGAACACAAAGGATAGAGTGACCAGCAACTAAACAAAGACTCTAAGGACTGAAACTTAACAAAACTCACTGGAACAACAGATTGAAACAAAGGGCTATGACAAAATATTTTATGGCTTTTTGGTGGATAGGACGAACACAAAATATATGTAGCTAAGGGTAAAGAATCCTACCGTGGCAACTGAGGCTTTGATACCAGATGATGCGTCACGATGCCCGATCTTCACGACGTAGGATCAATCTTCAGATAACTAGCTTCAAAGAAGCCAAGATAACTTGCTGCAAGCAGCGATAACTAGTGCAACCTGACAAATAAAACTCGAAGCCAACCACCGTCTTTAACCGGCAGCCTGAATCGAGGATTCGCCCAACCACACTCTCAAAGAACCAACCAACACAGCCTACAATCAATCGAGGAGACCTCGAAGGGAGTAGGAGCACCAATTGGGAGCGGATGAAGCCGCCGCTTTTGCAATCCCGCGAAGGAATTCACAAGAGCAAAGGGGTAGAGATCACTCTCAATATTTGTTAGCACACAGCTGAACAAAGGGGTTCTGTTTTAGATTATCATCAGCTGCCTTACATCATAGACATAGGGGGGGTATTTATACTAGTAACAACCAGCCTTAGCGAGGTATAAACACAAAGCAAAAGTATTTTCACGTGCTAATGTGAAGGAGCCTCTTCGGGAGATCTGCAGAGCTGATTTCCGTGTGGCTGTTTGACTTCTGCGTAGCCTTCAGTATTTTGACAATAACTTCTTCTAGGAATCTTCAAATGACGTGGGACTGGTTGCATTGGAAAGCTAACTTGATAAGCTTTCTCACCATATATAGCATGCTTAATGAAACTTCGTAGAATGATGCAGTTTAATACGAAAACTTGGTCATCAAGCAGACTGTTGACCTTCTGACCAGTCAGCACTAAAGTAGGTCGGCTGCCTTTCTGGTAGATGTGGTTAAGTCGGCTGTAGAAGCATTGGAAACTAGACTTCAAGAGCTTTCCAAAAAGTACTTATGGGCCTTCATAGCTTTTGGGGATCAAAAGATATGACTGTTTCTTCTGGACGGTTCTGTTGCGCTGGACTGACTTGGATTTTCTGACCAGTCGGCACTAAAGTAGGTCGGCTGCCTTTCTGGTAGATGTGGTTAAGTCGGCTTTAGAAGCATTGGAAACTAGACTTCAAGAGCTTTCCAAAAAGTACTTATGGGTCTTCATAGCTTTTGGGAATCAAAAGATATGACTGTTCCTTCTGGACGGTTCTATAGCGCTGGACTCACTCGGACATAACTCTTCTTGCTGATTTGCCTTTGATATGTTTTGTCCTTCCTCTTTGGTGAACCTAAGTAATATCAACATACACGACTTAGGTAGCATAAAGTTCTCATTAGTATTTAATTGAAATTCATAAAGTAGCGCGTGCACCTCTTGTTGTAGCTTCTTAGCTCGGCTACGTGTAATTGGTCCATCAAAGACTTGGGTTGGTGATGATGTTGGTTGTACTTGAGTTGATGTAGTATGACTTGGGGGTTGTAACATGTTGCTTAATGGCGTGGTCATATCACATGGCCACTGCCCAGGGGATCGATCCCCCTTTTATAGGCAGACGTCCTCACTTGCACCCCTTAGCATCACGAGTGAAGTCTCCACTGACATACTTCAGGGTTCTCCCCCTACGACACGAGGGCTAGGACCCACACGTCATACGAGCTGATCCGAAGCGCGAAGAAGGCGAACCGCCGCACGCGAGGCATGTAACCGTCCCACGGTTACAAGCGCTCTCCCATCTTCGCAGAAACCGGTGGTCGAAAGGGTGGACTGCCACGCGACAGGCATCCAACTGCACCTCAACTGTGCACCCTTTCGGCTTCAACCACATCCGGTGGACCAACGCAAAGGAAGCGGGCCCGCATGTCATGTAACCGGTGTGCCGGTTACGACGTACAAGAAGCTACACCGCCACTCGCGCCAATGCTGCGCCTCCTCGACTGCGAAACCAGTATCGTGACTCAAGGCAGCCCTGCGCATGACCCAACAGTGCCAACTAAAGGCGACGGCCACGGGTTAGTCGACTATAGGGACAGGCGCAGCGGTCGGCATGGCCCAAAAGTGGGCCGGCAGTAATTGCAGCGGCAGACGAGCGGAAGCAGCAGTCAAATCGCGTGCAGGCTCGTGTCCCCTCCTGAAGCGACGGGAGAGCCCTCTCCCACGGCGTGAAGACGACGCACCCGTGTCCCGTTCCTCGAACGGCTCGCACGCACAACGGGCGCCACGCGAATCGCCTGTCCCGTCGCATTAACTCTTCGGCGGAGCAGGTGACACCTCTGGCAGGCGAGGCGGGCGTCGCTTCGCCTTCGCCATGATGACCGCATCAAAAAATGTGCACCACCTTATTTAAATTCATATCCTTCCCCTCCTCCTCTCTCTCTCTCTTGCTACAGGGACCGGGAAAGGGGATGTTGTGGAAAGGATCCTTCTCGGCGAAGGAAGCGGGCCCCGAGCCCTCCTACTTATCAGGGGTTCGAAGGCTGGCCCCTCGGAAGGGTTTTGACAGCCGCCCCAGAGCACTCAGACTTCAAGCCCATTACTGATCAGGGGTTCGAAGGCTGGCCCCTCGGAAGGGTTCGACAGCCGCCCCAGAGCGCTCGGGCTCCATGCCCATTACTGATCAGGGGTTCGTAGGCTAGCCCCTCGGAAGGGTTCGACAGTCGCCCCAGAGCACGTAGAGTGAGGGATGACTTTGGGTACGTCCGATACATGGCCGAGGCTTGGGCTACGTCCCGAGGTACCCTAGGACATTTCCGAGACCGGCGGGAATGATTTGTAACGGAATCCCACCGGAGGGAGGCATCGAGCCCTCGGACCCTGTCGAAGGGGTCTGGGTCCGGCGAATCACCCGCAAGTACTTTTGGAGCGCGCCTCTGGGCCACCAGCCGAACCCTAACGAATGGGGCACGGGCGTCCACTCGGATCACCCGTTAACAGCTCACAGGAAACACCATGTTCGGTGCCCTCCGAGGGCAACATGGCGCTTCCCCCCTCCTCCTTGCGGAAAGGCGACGCAGGGGCGTATGATAAAAGTCGAGAAAGTCCTTGATCGTCCTCTCGCTCCGTGTAGAGGCTCGGGGGCTGCTCTTGCACCCAGCTACGGCCAAAACTGTTGACAGCGTCAACAAACCAGCTTGATAACTTGGAACCTGACCATGCACCCGGGCTACGGCCAGGCCGCATGAGGGAACGATCAGACCGGCCGAGGCACCACGAAAAACATTCAGACCTCAGAGGAGTCAAACCACTCCTCCGAGGCCTCGGGGGCTACACCCGACGGGTGCGCTCGCGCGCACCCACCAGAACAAAGCAGAAACCGAGAAAGGCCGGTCCCCTCACCGAAAATGTGGCAAAAGCCTCCAAGCGAGTACCAACACTCCCTTCGAGGCTCGGGGGCTACTGTCGGGTACCATAATTAGGGGTACCCCCAACACTCCTAATCACGGCTGGTAAACACCCTCAGACCAAATGATGGGCATGGTTCAAGTCAAGGCTTCGTCTACCCAAGGGACGCGACCTCACCCGAGCCCAACCTCGGGCTGGATCAGTAGCCCCAGACAAGTTCACGCCTTGCCCGAGGGCCTCCTTAGGCAGCGGGCACCTCCTCGGCTCTCCTAAAGCCCGGCTCAGACAGGCTTCGTTGTGAAGCAACCTTGGCCGGACCGCCTCACCAACCGACCGCTTCGCAGGCGCATTTAATGCAGGGGACGCCTGACGCCGTATCCTGACACATGCGCCTCAGTCGGCTAGGCCGAAGTGACCGCAGTCACTTCGCCCCTCTCTTTTACTGTCCGATATGACAGGAAAACAGCGCCGCTCGCCCCCCTCCGACTGCCGTGCCAACCACCTAGGCAAAGACTGACAACAAGTCACGATCAACCACCGAGTTCGGCCTCGGGCGCAACAGGAAGCTCCGCCTCGCCCGACCTCAGGCTCCAGCCTCGGGAGGAGGTCTTCGCCTCGCCCGACCCCCGGACTCGGCCTCGACCTCAGGCTCTGGCCTCGGGAGGAGGTCTCCGCCTCGCCCGACCCCTGGACTCGGCCTCGACCTCGGTCTCGGGAGGAATCGCGTCCTCGCCCGACCCCGGCCTCGGCCTCAAGAGAAGTCTCCGCCTTGTCCAACCTTAGGCTCGGACCGACCGCGCCAACAGGGGATCCATCATTACCCTATCTCTAGCCAGCTTAGGCTACAAGGAACAAGATCGGTGTCCCATCTAGTTTACCCCGGCGCCGGGTAATGATGGTGTCACGCGTGCAACCATGACGACGGTGGCTCTCAGCCCCTTACGACAGCAAGGAGACGTCAGCAGGATCCTTGCCGCACTGCCAGCTGTGCTCCTACAGAGCTCAGGCGCTTCTCCGACGGCCACGCTACCACGTGTACAGGGCTCAAGCTCTCCCCCGACAGCCACGATGGCATGTACACGCGGCTAGGGCATCTCTCTGCCGGACACATTAGTGCATAGCTACACCCCCCATTGTACGTCTGGACCCTCTCCTTACGTCTATAAAAGGGAGGTCCAGGCCCATCCTGGAGGGGGGTTCGCGCGGGGGAAGGAGCGGACGAACAGGCTCTCCCTCTCTCTCTCCCTCTCGCGACGCGCTTGTAACCCCTACTACGAGCGGCACCCCTGGTGCATGATAATACAAGGCTTGTCCCACCTCTTGTGTTCCATCCCGCGTCAACCCATCTAGGCAGGGGCACGCAACGATTTCACTTGTCGGTCTAGGGACTCCCCCGGGTCCGAAACGTCGACAACTACCTTGTTTGGTTTTAGAGACTAAAAATTGAAATAAATCATATGATGACTAAAATATTTCTTATCATTCTCCTGTGGTTAGTGTAACTACAATAAAGGAGAGGCAAAAAGTGGAATTAACATGGTTTGGTCTCTTTTAGTCACTCATTAAAGGATTAGAGACTAAAATAGTTTAGTCCCTATTATAGTCCCACCGTTTGCCAATTTTAGAGACTAAATGCGACTAAAATGGTCCCTCAAACCAAACGGGTCCTAAACTGTTTTAGTCTATGATCTCTCGAGAGATGACTAAAAGAGACTAAACATATTGATTCTATCTGTTGCCCCTCATTTATTTCCGCTGCTATGGGAGAAGTCATTTTAGTCTTGGTACAAGTCATTTAATGAATGTTGAACACCTTTAGTCCCTAGATCAAGCTGGATAAAGGCTAAAGTTTAGTTGAACTAAAGGAACCAAAAAGGCTTCTAGCCACTACCTGAATCCGGCTCTTTGCCGAGTGCCAAATGATTTGGCGAGTGTTTTCTTCCGGGAACTCGACAAATAAGCTATTTGTCGAGTGCCAAGCAAAAAACCCTCGGTAAAACAAACACTTGCCAATGAATTTATTTGCCAAGTGTTTTTTTGACACTCACCGAGAGCTTCTTTGCCGAGTGTTTTATTTTGGACACTAGGCAAAGAGCTTATTTGCCGAGTGTTTTTTCAACACTAGGCAAAGACAATTTAAAAGTCATATTTTAAAACAAAATTATTTCAAATGAAGCAGTTGTGGACCTCTGGGAACTCCTCTTCCTTGCCGCCCTCCTTCTTGTCATTGTCATGGCCCTTGCCATCTTCCGCCGGGGGCCCGGTCTTATGGAAGTAGCGTCGGAGCATGACACATTCTTCGAGGGTATGCTTGACGGGCCCCTGGTGATAGGGGCACGACTCCTTGAGCATCTTGTCGAACGCGCTGGCCCCTCTAGGAGGTTTCCGAGGGTTCCTGTGCTCGGCCACAGCGACGAGATTTGCGTCGGCGGCGTCGCGTTTCGCTTGCGACTTGTTCTTGGCCTTCTTCTTCGTGCCCCGCAGGGCGGACACCTCGGGGGCGTCTGTCTTCGGCTCTCCCCGAGGCTGCTTATCTTTTCGGAAGATGGCTTCGACCGCCTCTTGACCCGAGGCGAACTTGGTGGCGACGTCCATCAGTTCGCTCGCACGGGTGGGAGTCTTGCGCCCCAGTTTGATCACCAGGTCTCGGCAAGTGGTGCCGGCAAGGAAAGCCCCGATGACATCCGAGTCGGTAACGTTGGGCAGCTCGGTGCGCTGCTTCGAAAACCGTCGGATGTAATCTCGGAGGGACTCCCCTGGCTGCTGGCGGCAGCTTCAGAGATCCCACGAGTTCCCAGGGCGCACGTACGTGTCTTGGAAGTTCCCCGCGAAAGCCTTGACCTGATCGTCCCAGTTGGAGATCTGCGCAGGGGGCAGATGCTCCAACCAGGCTCGGGCGGTGTCGGACAGAAAAAGGGGTAGATAACGGATGATGAGGTTGTCATCATCCGCCCCTCCCAACTGGCATGCCAGTCGGTAGTCCGTGAGCCACAGCTCCGGCCTCGTCTCCCCCGAGTACTTGGTGATGGTAGTCGGGGCTCGAAAACGGGCAGGGAACCGCGCTCGTCGTATGGCCCGGCTGAAGACTCGCGGACCGGGTGGTTCGGGCGAGGGGCTGCGATCCTCCTCGCTGTCGCAGCGTCCCCCACGCCTGAGATGGTAGCCTCGGCGCACCTTCTCGTCGAGGCGGGTTCGATGGTCGAGATGGTGGTGCTCGTTGTCGAAGCGATCCCGGGAGGCAGGCGCCTCGTCCCGCACGCGCTCGGGATGGGCCGAGGCTTCCCGCATGCGCCGGGAGGACACCGCGTGATGCTCCGAGGGGTCAGCTCGCCTCCAGGAGGCAGAGCTCTCGGCTCGTCGAACTGCGGCGCCTTCCAGGAGATCCCTGAGTTTGCCCTGGATACGCCGTCCCTCGGTGGTGGATGGCTCCAGCATGGCTCGAAGTAGCATCGCCGCTGCAGCTAGGTCCTGGCCGGACCCGCTGACGGCCGAGGGCAGCGCTGCCCTGGCATTATCGACGATGCGGCGCCGGATGTCTTGGGCCCGATGACAGGGTTCTCCGGCGAGTGCTTGGCCTACCCACTCCTATTCGATATTCTGTCGGAGCTGCACAAGCCGACCTGCTTCCCCGTCGACCCAGGCCTGCATCTCATGGATTTGCTCGAGCTGTATGTCCTGATCCCCCATAGGGACTGGGACCACAGCTAGCTCCCGCGGGATGTCAACGCGAGATGCGGGCCCAGGGGGATCGTCAACCTCCGGCATACCGAGGTGGTTGCCTTCGTTGTGATCTCCTAGATCGACGTGGAAACATTCGCGACTTGGGCCATAACCCTCGTTGTCAAGGTCATGGCCATCGTCAAAACAACCGGAGAGGCAGTGGTCACATGCGGACATGAAGACCCGCACGGCACCTGGGTCATTGAGGCCAAAGAAATCCCAACCGGAGTCGGGGTCGTCCTCTTCCTCAGAACCCGCCGATCCGAAGGTTGAGACGGCTGTCAGTCGGTCCCAGGTCGACCACATATGGTACCCCAGAAGGTTTGGATACGCCTTTACGAAGGCGCTCACCGTAGCGGGGTCGCTAGGTGGATCGAAGCTGAATCGAAAAGGTACGGGATGGAAAATAGACGGTACCTCTTGGTCGATGGACGGTGGTGAAGTCGCGTCGGGGGCGGAGCACACCGTCATCTCAGGTATGAGGATAACGCCTAGCAGATCCTTTGCGAGGGTGCTGGCGTCATCAGTTCGCTTGGGGCTGACACGTCGTAGGGAAGTGACACCCGCTGTCGTCTCAGGTGCGAGGACAATGCCCGTCATGTCCCCCGGGGGAATGTCGGCGTCGTCGACTCGCTCTAGTGCGACAGCCGACAAGGTGCTGCCTCCTGCATGGCCATGGTTGCCCCGTCTTTGCCTCCTCTGGCGAGGAGGGTGGCGGGGACGACCAGAGCGCTTCTCTTCTGCCGCGGGGAGATGCTGTCGCCGAGCTCGCCGCCGCCGGGCGAGTCGAAGACCGTCGTTGTCGTCGCGCCGCGAGGGGAGGAGTACCATGTCGTAGCTGCCGTCGAGGGACATGAACTCGAGACTCCCGAAGCAGAGCACTGTCCCGGGCTGAAGAGGTTGCTGAAGACTCCCCATCTGGAACTCAACGGGAAGGTGTTCGTTAACACGCAGCAGGCCCCTACCTGGCGCGCCAACTGTCGGCGTTTCGAACCCGGGGGGGGTCCCTGGACCGATGAGTGAAATCGCTGCGTGCCCCTGCCCAGATGGGTTGGCGCGGGATGGAACACAAGAGGTGGGACAAGCCTTGTATTATCCTGCACCAGGGGTGCCGCTCGTAGTAGGGGTTACAAGCGCGTCGCGAGAGGGAGAGAGAGGGAGAGCCCGTTCGTCTGCTCCTTCCCCTGCGCGAACCCCCCTCCATGATGGGCCTGGACCTCCCTTTTATAGACGTAAGGAGAGGGTCCAGACGTACAATGGGGGGTGTAGCTATGCGCTAACGTGTCCGGTAGAGAGATGCCCTAGCCGTGTGTACATGCCATCGTGGCTGTCGGGGGAGAGCTTGAGCCCTGTACACGTGGTAGCGTGGCCGTCGGAGAAGCGCCTGAGCTCTGTAGGAGCACAGCTGGCAGTGCGGCAAGGATCCTGCTGACGTCTCCTTGCTGTCGTAAGGGGCTGAGAGCCACCGGCGTCATGGTTGCATGCGCGACACCATCATTACCCGTCGCCGGGGTAAACCAGATGGGACGCCGGTCTTGTTCCTTGTAGCCTAAGCTGGCTAGGGATAGGGTAATGATGGATCCCCTGTTGGCGCGGTCGATCCGAGCTCAAGGTCAGGCGAGGCGGAGACTTCTCTTGAGGCCGAGGCTGGGGTCGGGCGAGGACGTGATTCCTCCCGAGACCGAGTCCAGGGGTCGGGCGAGGCGGAGACCTCCTCCCGAGGCCGGAGCCTGAGGTCGAGGCCGAGTCCGGGGGTCGGGCGAGGCGGAGACCTCCTCCCGAGGCCGGAGCCTGAGGTCGGGCGAGGCGGAGCTTCCTGTTGCACCCGAGGCCGAACTCGGTAGTTGATCGTGACTTGTTGTCAGTCTTCGTCTGGGTGGTTGGCACAGCAGTCGGAGCGGGGCGAGCGGCGCTGTTTTCCTGTCATATCGGACAGTAAAAGAGAGGGGCGAAGTGACTGCGGTCACTTCGGCCTGGCCGACTGAGGCGCGCGTGTCAGGATACGGCGTCAGGCGTCCCCTGCATTAAATGTGCCTGCGAAGCGGTCGGTTGGTGAGGCGGTCCGGCCAAGGTTGCTTCACAATGAAGCCTGCCCGAGCCGGGCTTCGGGAGAGCCGAGGAGGTGCCCGGTGCCTGAGGAGGCCCTCGGGCGAGGCGTGAACTTGTCTAGGACTACTGCTCCAGCCCGAGGCTGGGCTCGGGTGAGGTCGCGTCCCTTGGGTGGACGAAGCCTTGACTTGAACCGCGCCCGTCAGTTGGTCTGAGGGTGTTTCCCAGCTGTGATTAGGAGTGTTGGGGGTACCCCTAATTATGGTACCCGATAGTAATAACTAAACTTTAGTCTCATAACTAAACTTTAGTCCGTAGACTATCCAAAAACTTAAACAAACAAGGCCTAGGCAAACTATTTCGTTTTCAATCTCTAAATGAAACCAAATCAATTGTAAAACATGTCTTACCCAATCGTACAAGGCTTCAAATGAATCCAGGCCATGTGAGAGCACCTAGAGGGGGGTGAATAGGTGATCCTGTAAAAACTTGAAACTTAATCCACAAAACTTGTTTAAGGGTTAGCACAATAAAGCCAAGTGGCTAGAGAAGAGTTCTTGCACAACACGATAACCACAATAAGATCAACACAGAGATGGCACAGTGGTTTATCCCGTGGTTCGGCCAAGTCCAACACTTGCCTACTCCACGTTGTGGCGTCCCAACGAACGAGGGTTGCACTCAACCCCTTTCAAGCGGTCCAAAGAACCACTTGAATACCACGGTGTTTTGCTTGCACTTTACTATATCCCGCTTGCGAGGAATCTCCACAACTTGGAGCCTCTCGCCCTTACAAAGATGTTCACAAAGAAGCACGGAAGTAAGGATGGATGAGCAACGCACACAAGACACAAAATCAGAGCAACAACACGCACACAAGTCACATCATGAGCTCTCAACACAACTCAAAGAGTTCTCTACTCAAATGGAGCTCTAGTTGCTATCACAAAGAATCGAATGCGCGGAATTGAAGTCTTGGTGCTTAGGAATGCTTAGAGAATGCTTAGTGTACTCCTCCATGCGCCTAGGGGTCCCTTTTATAGCCCCAAGGCAGCTAGGAGCCGTTGAGAGCATTCTAGGAAGGCAATTCTTGCCTTCTGTCGCCTAGCGCACCGGACAGTCCGGTGCACCACCGGACACTGTCCGGTGCAGATTTCTTTCCTTCTGTGGCGCAGCCGACCGTTGAAGATACAGAGCCGTTGGCGCACCGGACACTGTCCGGTGCACACCGGACAGTCCGGTGCCCCCTTCTGATCGTCGGCTCGGCCACGCGTCGCGCGCAGAATACGCGGTCGACCGTTGGCTCACCGGACAGTCCGGTGAATTATAGTCGTACGCCGTTAATCGCTTCCCGAGAGCGACGACTTCATCTGTGAATGGCTCACCGGACAGTCCAGTGCACCACCGGACAGTCCGGTGATTTATAGCCGTACGTCGTTGATCGCTTCCCGAGAGCAGTCAGTTGACAGTTGCCAGCCTGGCGCACCGGACACTGTCCGGTGCACCACCGAACTGTCCGGTGCACCCAAACTGCGCAGAGCCTTGGCTGATTAGCCAAGTCTTTTCCAAATTGGTATTTCCCTGTTTCTAGCACTTAGACACAATACATTAGTCTCCAAAACAATGTACTAAGTCTTAGAAACATACCTTTACTCTTGATTTGCACTTTATCCTTCAATTGGCATAGATTTATACTTAAGCACTTGTGTTGGCACTTGTTGGAGACTTGTTCTCAAATGCTAAGAGTTAAGAACAAGGCAACATAAAAAGTGTTAAGTGTTAAAGTCCTTCGTCCTTCCAAACATTATTTCTCCTCGGGAAATAATGAGTTTCGGACGAAGGTCACAAGAGACATACCTTCGTAGATATAATAAGTAATGACGAAAGATTCATATAAAGTGTGAAATATAATATAAACATCGTCATAGAATCATTTCTATTTTATTAACATGAAAAAATAGAAATGATTTCAAATTACAAATGTACCTTCGGTCCTGAGAGAAGATGAAAAGTACAAGCGTGACGCAAAAGCAAATGCCAAGTCAGCGTGAACAGTACGGGAGTACTGTTCATCTATTTATAGACGTGGGACGCAGCCCACGTAAAATTATATTCATGTCCATTACATTTGTCAATGACTTATGAAAATCTGTCAAGGTCCACGTAGTCTTTTCATCTCTAAGTCGGTTCCCCCCTCTGCTATCGCGACGAAGCTTCCCTGCGCACAGCTTCGGCTGTGCACCATCCTTCGTAGAGCTTGGTAATCAGCTCGTCCTTCGTCTGGTTCAGGCTTCGTCCTGACCGTGCTTCATGTTCATAATTCTGAGTCCGAAGATACCTGTTCACATAATCCACTTGGAAAACATTGTCAAATCATGTTTTTGAGGACCTTCGGAGGACGAAGGCCCCCAACAGTAGCCCCTCGCAATATTAATTTGTTAATAATAAATTCAGATTGCGATATGGACGAAGGCCTTGAGCCGAAGGTCCGAAAAAACACCTTCCCTTTGCTAGAATAGCAACATTCACTGACAAGTGGGGTCTTTCAATTTTCAACGCCCTGGGGGTATAAATAAGATCATACCGCAAACTTATTTGGTACGCACACTTGCCATCTGCTTCGGCCCACTAAATTTTTAGCTCTTGTGCACTAAGATTTGCTGGTCTTTTTGATTTTGAAGCTTCGGCCTTAAAAACAGTTTTTTAGCGTTTCCGAAGATGTCTGAAAGTAAGAAGATCGCTGCCGAGACGAAGCTGAGCCTCGACGAAGAGAAGAACTTGGGGTTCCTTATAGCGATGGCGGAAACCAACACAGAGAAAATCACCAAGGAAATTCTTGAAGGTTTGTCCGAAGATACTGATGGCAGCGACAGTTTTGATGTAGAAAGTGGTGGAGAAGAATCCGAAGATCGACCATGGCGACCAAGTCACACGGTTTTCGGGAAAACTACTATTAAGCAGAGCCATATTGATAATATGAGGGGGCGGTATTTTCGAGATATATCTATTGTGAGAGCTGACGCTGGAGAAAAGACTTCTCCCACCCCCGAAGAAGATGAAGTTGTAATCTTCCGAAGCTTTCTCAAGGCTGGGCTTCGATTCCCCCTGAGCAACTTTGTTGTTGAGGTACTGAAAACATTTCAAGTCTACCTTCATCAACTTACTCCCGAAGCTATCATAAGAATGGGGATGTTTGTCTGGGCTGCAAGAAGCCAAGGTTTAGAACCAAATGCTAAAAGTTTTTGCAACATTCATGAGTTGTTATATGAGACGAAGCCCTGGGGAAAAGAACAATATCACAACAATTTTGGGTGTTACAGCTTCGGTGCCCGCTCCGGGTCAAGCCGCCCTGTGCCAACTTTTCGGAAGAGGTGGCCCGGAGCCTGGATGACTAAATGGTTCTATGTAAAGAATGACTTAACAGCGCAAGAAAATGTCAAGAGTATCATTATGCGCCCCATCTGGCAACGCTTCGGACTTCGAAGGCCGAAGGTTGAAATGGATGAAGCGGCCGAGGAATGCCAAAGGGCCTTCGGCGTAATCTGCTCTTTCATTGGGACAAGGGACTTGGTCCAAGAGCATATTGCCTTCAGGGTGTGGCCACTTGCAGGAAAGTGGGAGATGCCGAAGGAGACCATCAAAGAGTCCGACGAAGGCGGACTGGTCAGACTGAAATACACATTCAAATATGCAGATAAATTTGTTGAACCTGATGATGACTGGTTGAAAAGCATTGAGACATTAAGTGACGAACTGCTTGGGGCATATTCGAAGGCCGAGAACACTGCGTTATCAGCAGCCTTCGGAGGCCGAAAAAAGAAAAGGCTCAACCGGGTATTCGACGCAGTCGGGTTTGTCTACCCTGACTACCACTATCCGGTATTGAGTCGCAAAAGAAAAAATACTTCTACTGCGGTGGAAGCTACGACGAGTACTACTAGTGAGTCAGTGCCGCAAAGGAAAAAGATGAAGGTGCTCACCCACCCAGTGCGTTTTATTGAGCCGGCCACAGTGCCAGAATTCATTGGTGAAGTCTCTTTGGCCTCTGAAGCTACCGAACCAGCTCCAGTGCCGAAGATGAAAGAAAAGACTGAAGCGCCTTCAGTAGAAAAAGCAGAGAAACCGAAGGTCGAAGAGCCAAAAATATCGAAAATCTTAAGTCCTTCGGTAAATGTTGAAACAATAAAAAACCAAAAGGGCCCATTGGTGACCCCAAAAAGAAAAAGAATGGTGAACGTACTAGATGTCTTGGAGACAATTAAGTCTTCAAGCACAACTCCAAAAAAGACTGTTGAACTTGCTGAAGCGTCTACTGAAGCTTCGAAACAACAAGCTGAAACTGAGGCTGGACCTTCAGAGCCCACCAAGGAACAATCTTTGGAGACCGAGAAAATAAAAACATTAGAACCATTTTTGGTTGAGGAAATTGACACTGTCGTCCCCGAAGCTCCCGCCAGCACATGCGATTACATCATACGACATGCTTCGGGGAAGAAATTATCTGAAGAAGAGACTTATGAAGCCGATCACTATGCTAGAGAGTTAAAGTATCCGAAGGGGGCAGTAGTGTTCAATGGGACAAATGAAGACGACTTCCTATACTGCCTCCCCGATAACAAAGAATTATCTGTCTGCCGGGAGATGGCCAGAAGTATGGGTTTCCCGAAGCTCGAAGCTGGATTATGTGCTATGACGAAGGAAGATCTCGCGGACAGTCTTGCGTATAATAGCTTGAAGGTATAGGAATTAGACGTTTGAAAAAATTTTACAATACGTAATTCATTCCTTTATTCTTATATGGATTCTTTTTTGTATAGGGTTTGATCCTGAGCAACGCACTAAGAGCACAAAAGAGTGCCGAAGATGAAAGCTATGAAATTGCGTTCAACAACCTTCGATCAGAAGTTATTAAACTGAGAAACGAAGCTCTGGAGAAGGATAAAATTCTGCTTACACTGGTAGATAAGGTAAAGAAGGACGAAGCTGCTTCAAAAACCCAGGCGGAAGCCCAAAAACGTGAAATTAAAGATCTTCAGAAACAGCTAGCTAGAGCTAAAGAGGAACGTGTGCTTGAGGAAACAAAACGAGAACTTAGTGATCATTTGGTCAATAATTTAGAGTTAAGTGTTAAAGAGCTTCGTGCATCTCAGAGGAAATGCTATGTTAAATCTGTAGAATGCGTCAAAAAGATAAAATCCAGTTTCGCCAGCGTTGGCGCCTTTTCTAGTGAAGAGAATTTTCCAAGAGGCAATCCCGAAGGTCCACTGGACTGGATCAGTCACGAAGCAGAAGCCTTCGAGGAAATCCTGAGCAGCCGCGGTGACATCTGCGCTTTTTCAGGCGCCAGAGGAATTGCTGCTGTTTTGGAGAAAAAAGGTTGTGAACATATAAAATCCTTAGCTCAGTCCGAAGCTGCCCTGTCCTCTGAAGACATCAAAGATCCCTCGACCGAAGCAAGCATGGTTGGCGGTAAATTCTTCACTGATATCTGGGACAATGGCGGCCGAGAAATGGCGTAAGAAATAATTCAAAGAAGTGAAAAAGGCATCCATGATGCTAGGAAAGTGGCAGAAGCTGCCGAAAGAAGTACAGAGCCCGAAAGGCAATTAGGTATTAATTAGTCGTCCTTATTGTATTGTAATTTTTATTTCAAACTTTGTTCGCGATTTGTAATAGTAATGAAGAAATGTTCTCTTCCCTCAGAACCTGCTGGATCGACTGCCGACCCTCACACAAAAGGAGATGACGAGATTAAACGAATGGCCGAAGCTATCATGGATAAAGTTGTTGATCAACTTCTAAATGAGGCCGCCGAAGCAGTACTAAGAGAAGACTAAATGTTATTAGAAAAAACATTGGAAGTGTGATCTCTGTAATATTTTGTACATTTGAATGTAATATACAAGTCTCTTTTCATTATTCAATTCTTTACGATGCATGAAATTCTACATACATACCATTTTTGAGCCTTCGGCGAAAAAACACCTTCCCTTCTTTTCATGCTTCGTGAAGAAAACATTCTCCGTTAAAACTGTTCTGATAAATCACATCCATGCTTCGTGTAAACATTCTCCGAAGCTATACAATTTTGATATTACTCTGATGAAGCTCATCCATGCTTCGTAAAAACATTCTCCGAAGCTATTTTCCGAAGATTATCATTGTATTCCCTCGTGACTTTACACAATTTGCTCTTTCTCAAAGCATATTTGCCATATGCAACATGATGTATGATGCTTATGCTATGCAAAATGATGTTATGTTATGCAAATGACATTTGTTCCGAAGATACACACAAAATATATTTGTAAGCTCTGCATTCCCTTAGGAACGTCTTTGGAGCTTCTTCGCCTTTTACTTAGGCGGTATAAGCTCTGCATTCCCTTAGGAACGTCTTTGGAGCTTCTTCGCCTTTTACTTAGGCGGTATAAGCTCTGCATTCCCTTAGGAACGTCTTTGGAGCTTCTTCGCCTTTTACTTATGCGGTATCAGCGTTGACTTTTCGCTGTATGCTCTGCATTCCCTTAGGAACGTCTTTGGAGCAAAAAAACTTACACTGCGCTCCCTTTGGAACGGCTTTTTGTAACTTCGGCAACTTACTCTGCGTTCCTTAGAACGACTTTTTGTTGCTTCGAAGGATTTTTAATAATTCGAAGGTCCTCCTTGTTACCGCAAATATTTTAAGCTTCAGCAACTTAAGCCTGTGGAGAAGATAGATTTTCCTCATAACCAACCACGAAACTATTATATGAAAACTGAAATGTTCTTTATTACACAGAAAATAGAACTTAAACGGAAAAGACTGTTATCAAAGTAGGATATCTGTCAATAAATGTGCTTCGATTCTGGCACAGTACTATTGACTGTGCGAGCTTCAGATTGCTCTCTGAGATCCCTTTGGTGCGGAACATATTGGCTCCCTTCTGGCTGTTGGCCTTGTTGCAGCGGAGGTGGAGGCGGGGGTTGTTGCCATGAAGCTTGAGGTTGACTCGCCGAAGCTACGGAAACTGCAGGGTGGTTGCCCACATATTCCGGGATGTAAGGCTGATGGTACAAAGCAGTATGCATGACCTGCTTCGGCTGTCCCTGTTGCGCTGCAGCTTCTGCTAGCTCCTTTTGTTTCTGGATGGTGACATGGCACATCCTGGTGGTATGGCCCTTGTTCTCACCGCAGAATAAGCAAAATGTCCTCCTTGGTTGATCTCCAAATCTCCCGCCGAAGCCCCTGGCGCCTCTGCCTCTTGGAGCTGGTGGCCGAAAGAAAGTTTGCTGTTGCCCCGAAGCCTGTGAGGAGCACTGCGGCCTGTTCTGCTGACTCCCCTTATCATCATTTTGAGTGTTGTGGATGGACCTGACATGCCTCGGATAGAATCTTCCCCCGAAGCCCCTGGTCATCTCAGAAAATCTGAAGGCCTCCTCCCTTCTTTGGCGAAAGTCATTATCAGCACGAATGTATTCGTCCATCTTTTGGAGCAGCTTCTCCAGAGTCTGAGGAGGCTTCCTAGCAAAGTATTGGGCTACAGGTCCAGGACGAAGCCCCTTGATCATGGCTTCGATAACGATTTCATTGGGCACCGTTGGTGCCTGCGCCCTCAAACGCAAGAACCTTCTGACATACGCCTGAAGGTATTCTTCATGATCCTGAGTGCACTGGAACAAGGCTTGAGCAGTGACCGGCTTCGTCTGAAATCCTTGAAAGCTGGTTAACAACATGTCCTTCAGCTTCTGCCATGAGGTGATCGTTCCTGGTCGAAGGGAGGAATACCAGGTCTGAGCAACATTCCTGACGGCCATAACGAAAGACTTCGCCATGACTGCAGCATTGCCCCCATACGAAGACACTGTTGCTTCGTAGCTCATCAAGAACTGCTTCGGGTCTGAGTGGCCGTCGAACATGGGAAGCTGGGGTGGCTTATAGGATGGAGGCCAAGGTGTAGCCTGCAGCTCAGCGGACAAAGGAGAAGCATCATCGAAAACAAAATTTCCCTGATGGAAATTGTCATACCAGTCATCTTCGTTGACGAAGCCCTCCTGATGAAGGTCTTTCTGCTGAGGCCTTCTGTTTTGCTCATCGTGAGTAAGATGGCGAACTTCCTCAGAGGCTTCGTCTATCTGCCTTTGCAACTCAGCTAGCCGGGCCATCTTCTCCTTCTTCCTCTGCACCTGTTGATGTAGCATCTCCATATCCCTGATTTCTTGGTCTAGCTCTTCCTCCTGAAGCGTCGGGCTGACGGCCTTTCTCTTCTGGCTTCAGGCCTCCCGAAGAGAGACGGTCTCCTGGTTGTGGTCCAGTGGTTGCAGTGCTGCAGCCCCAGTCGCTGAAGCTTTCTTCGGCGCCATAGCGAAGGTCTATAGCTTCCGAAGGTGTTCAAAAAACTCGAAGTGGAAGTGAGTTCACCGGAGGTGGGCGCCAATGTTGGAGACTTGTTCTCAAATGCTAAGAGTTAAGAACAAGGCAACATAAAAAGTGTTAAGTGTTAAAGTTCTTCGTCCTTCCAAACATTATTTCTCCTCGGGAAATAATGAGTTTCGGACGAAGGTCACAAGAGACATACCTTCGTAGATATAATAAGTAATGACGAAAGATTCATATAAAGTGTGAAATATAATATAAACATCGTCATAGAATCATTTCTATTTTATTAACATGAAAAAATAGAAATGATTTCAAATTACAAATGTACCTTCGGTCCTGAGAGAAGATGAAAAGTACAAGCGTGACGCAAAAGCAAATGCCAAGTCAGCGTGAACAGTACGGGAGTACTGTTCATCTATTTATAGACGTGGGACGCAGCCCACGTAAAATTACATTCATGTCCATTACATTTGTCAATGACTTATGAAAATCTGTCAAGGTCCACGTAGTCTTTTCATCTCTAAGTCGGTTCCCCCCTCTGCTATCGCGACGAAGCTTCCCTGCGCACAGCTTCGGCTGTGCACCATCCTTCGTAGAGCTTGGTAATCAGCTCGTCCTTCGTCTGGTTCAGGCTTCGTCCTGACCGTGCTTCATGTTCATAATTCTGAGTCCGAAGATACCTGTTCACATAATCCACTTGGAAAACATTGTCAAATCATGTTTTTGAGGACCTTCGGAGGACGAAGGCCCCCAACAGCACTCAATCACCAAAATACTTAGAAATGGCCCAAGGGCACATTTGGTGATTTATGCCAACACAACAAAAAGCAACTAAAGAAGTGCAACATCAATGCAAATGAGAACACAAATTTGTTTTGATTCAAATTTAGCATATTTGGATCATTCTTTGCCACCACTTGGTTTTGTTTTTGCAAATCAACCTCAATTTCCTATCTCTAAGTCAAACACACTTGTTGATACATAAAGAGAGTTGTTCCAAGAGAAATTG
This sequence comes from Zea luxurians, assembly GCA_029449295.1. NCBI lineage: Eukaryota > Viridiplantae > Streptophyta > Magnoliopsida > Poales > Poaceae > Zea > Zea luxurians. Next base: position 5,651,946 of record JAOPSE010000090.1, read on the forward strand.
ATCAAAGATTTCAAAAACTCCCCCTTTTTCTCATAATCAACTATTCTCCCCACAAGAGGCCAACTTTTGACAAAAGAGACAACAAGAGAGTTTTGACAAACCAAAAACTCTATTCTACTATTTTCAAAATTCTCAAGTGGAAATTCTCAAGTGGTAGCTGATCCATTTATTGCTTTGGCCTTATTTTCTCCCCCTTTGGCATCAAGCACCAAAACGGGATCAATCTTGGCCCCTTAAACCCCATTGCCTCACCAAAATCTTCAAATAAGAGTACAAAGGCAATAAGGATATTGAGATGAACTTGGAGTAAGTTACCCTCTCATCGGAGTGCAGTGGAAGTCTTGCATGGTCCAAGTCCACCTTTTCCCTTTCAATCCACCTTTGAGACTAAATCAAGCAAACTCAAGCACACATTTAGTCTCAAAGGGTCAAGTTGTAGCATGTCTCCCCCTAAATAAGTGCATCACTTGCAAATGGACTTGTGAGGTCCGAGGATCATGAGTACAACTTGAGCACCATAAATAAACAACAAAATGCATAAGGGAACATGATCAAAGCATAGGACACATGTATGCTACACATCAATCCAAGTTACGCGAATCTAAGACATTTAGCTCACTACGCAGCCTGCAAAAGGTCTTCTCATCTAAAGGCTTGGTAAAGATATCGGCTAGCTGGTTCTCGGTGCTAATATAAAACACTTCGATATCTCCCTTTTGCTGGTGGTCTCTCAAAAAGTGATGCCGGATGTCTATGTGTTTTGTGCGGCTGTGTTCAACAGGATTATCCGCCATGCGGATAGCACTCTCATTATCACATAGGAGTGGGACTTTGCTCAGATTGTAGCCAAAGTCTCGGAGTGTTTGCCTCATCCAAAGTAGTTACGCGCAACACTGTCCTGCGGCAACGTACTCGGCCTCAGCGGTGGATAGGGCAATGGAAGTTTGCTTCTTAGAACTCCACGACACCAGGGACCTTCCTAAGAATTGGCACATCCCCGACATACTCTTCCTATCGACCTTACATCCAGCATAATCGGAGTCTGAATATCCAATTAAGTCAAAGGTAGACTCCTTTGGATACCAGATCCCGAAGCAAGGCGTAGCGACTAAATATCTAAGAATTCGCTTCACGGCCACTAAGTGACACTCCCTTGGATCGGATTGAAATCTAGCACACATGCATACGCTAAGCATAATATCCGGTCTACTAGCACATAAGTAAAGCAAGGAACCTATCATTGATCGGTATGCTTTTTGATCAACGGACTTACCTCCTTTGTTGAGGTCGACGTGTCCGTCAGTTCCCATTGAAGTCTTTGCGGGCTTGGCGTCCTTCATCCCAAACCGCTTTAGCAATTCTTGTGTGTACTTCGTTTGGGAGATGAAGGTGCCATCCTTTAGTTGCTTCACTTGGAACCCAAGGAAGTAGTTCAACTCGCCCACCATCGACATCTCGAATTTCTGAGTCATCACCCTGCTAAACTCTTCACAAGACTTTTGGTTAGTAGAACCGAATATTATGTCATCGACATAAATTTGGCACACAAATAAATCACCATCACAAGTCTTAGTGCATAAAGTCGGATCGGCTTTCCCAACCTTGAAAGCATTAGCAATTAAAAAGTCTCTAAGGCATTCATACCATGCTCTTGGGGCTTGCTTAAGTCCATAGAGCGCCTTAGAGAGCTTACATACGTGGTCGGGGTACCGTTCATCCTCGAAGCCAGGGGGTTGCTCCACGTACACCTCCTCCTTGATTGGCCCGTTGAGGAAAGCGCTCTTCACATCCATTTGGAACAACCTGAAAGAATGGTGAGCGGCATATGCTAGCAAAATACGAATGGACTCTAGCCTAGCCACAGGAGCAAAAGTCTCCTCAAAGTCCAAACCTACGACTTGGGCATAACCTTTTGCCACAAGTCGAGCCTTGTTCCTTGTCACCACCCCGTGCTCGTCTTGTTTGTTGCGGAACACCCACTTGGTTCCCACAACATTTTGCTTGGGACGAGGCACCAGTGTCCAAACTTCATTTCTCTTGAAATTGTTGAGCTCTTCTTGCATGGACAACACCCAGTCCGGATCTAGCAAGGCCTCTTCTATCCTGAAAGGCTCAATAGAAGAGACAAAGGAGTAATGCTCACAAAAATTAACTAATCTAGAACGAGTAGTTACTCCCTTGCTAATGTCACCCAAAATTTGGTCGACGGGATGATTCCTTTGAATCGTCGCTCGAACTTGGGTTGGAGGTGCCGGTTGTGCTTCGTCCTCCATCACATGATCATCTTGTGCTCCCCCTTGATCACACGCCTCCTCTTGATGAACCTGTTCATCATCTTGAGTTGGGGGATGCACCGTTGTTGAGGAAGAGGGTTGATCTTGCTCCTTTTGTTCCTGTGGTCGCAAGTCTCCAATCGCCATGGTACGAATCGCATCCGTTGGAACGTCTTCTTCATCTACATCATCAAGATCAACAACTTGCTCTCTTGGAGAGCCATTAGTCTCATCAAATACAACGTCGCTAGAGACTTCAACCAAACCCGATGATTTGTTGAAGACCCTATACGCCTTTGTATTTGAGTCATAACCTAACAAAAACCCTTCTACAGCTTTGGGAGCAAACTTAGAATTTCTACCCTTCTTTACTAGAATATAACATTTGCTCCCAAATACACGAAAGTAAGACACATTGGGTTTGTTACCGGTAAGAAGCTCATACGACGTCTTCTTGAGGAGGCGATGAAGGTACACCCGGTTTATGGCGTGACAGGCCGTGTTCACGGCTTCCGACCAAAATCGCTCGGGCGTCTTGAATTCTCCAAGCATTGTCCTCGCCATGTCAATGAGCGTCCTGTTCTTCCTCTCTACCACACCGTTTTGCTGTGGTGTGTAGGGAGCGGAGAACTCGTGCTTGATCCATTCCTCCTCAAGGTACTCCTCCACTTGAAGGTTCTTGAACTCAGACCCGTTGTCGCTCCTTATCTTCTTCACCTTTAGCTCAAACTCATTTTGAGCTCTCCTTAGGAAGCGCTTGAGGGTCCCTTGGGTTTTAGATTTATCCTGCAAGAAGAATACCCAAGTGAAGCGGGAAAAATCATCAACTATAACAAGACCATACTTACTTCCTCCTATACTTAGATAGGCGACGGGTCCGAAGAGGTCCATATGAAGCAACTCCAAAGGTCTTGATGTGGTCATCACATTTTTGGTGTGATGAGAGCTTCCCACCTGTTTGCCTGCTTGACAAGCTGCACAAGGTCTATCTTTTTTGAAATGCACATTTGTTAGACCTATCACGTGTTCTCCCTTTAGAAGTTTGTGAAGGTTCTTCATCCCCACATGTGCTAAGCGGTGATGCCACAGCCAGCCCATGCTAGTCTTAGCAATTAAGCATGCATCTAGACCGGCCTCCTCTTTTGCAAAATCAACTAAATAGAGTTTGCCGTCTAATACACCCTTAAAAGCTAATGAACCATCACTCCTTCTAAAGACAGACACATCTACATTTGTGAATAAGCAGTTATATCCCATATTACAAAGCTGACTCATAGACAACAAGTTATATCCAAGCGACTCAACTAAAAACACATTGGAAATGGAGTGTTCGGATGAAATAGCTATTTTTCCTAACCCTTTCACCTTGCCTTGATTTCTGTCACCGAATATGATTGAGTCTTGGGAATCTTTGTTCTTGACGTAGGAGGTGAACATCTTCTTCTCCCCCGTCATGTGGTTTGTGCATCTGCTGTCGATAATCCAGCTTGATCCCCCAGATGCATAAACTTGCAAGGCAAATTTAGGCTTGGGTCTTAGGTACCCAACTCTTGTTGGGTCCTACAAGGTTAGTGACAATATCCTTAGGGACCCAAATGCAAGTTTTATCTCTCTTGCATTTTGCCCCTAATTTCCTAGCAATCACCTTTCTATCCTTTCTACAAATAGCAAAGGAAGCATTGCAAGCATGATAAATTGTAGAAGGTTCATTAGTTTTCCTAGGAACATTAGCAACATTTCTCCTAGACATATGATGAATGACATTTCTCCTAGGCATATCTCTACCATGCACATAGGAAGAACTTGAAGCAAACATGGCATTTGAATCATAAGCATTATAACTCCTATCATAATGAACATTTCTAGAATATCTCTTATCACCCTAAATGAAAGCATGATTCTTGTGACTACTATTAGTCATAGAAGCCTTCCCTTTCTCCTTGGCGGGAATGGGAGCCTTATGACTTGTTAAGTTCTTGGCTTCTCTCTTAAAGCCAAGCCCATCCTTAATTGAGGGGTGTCTACCAATAGTGTAGGCATCCCTTGCAAATTTTAGTTTGTCAAATTCACTCTTGCTAGTCTTAAGTTGGGCATTAAGACTAGCCACTTCATCAATTAATTTTGCAATAGAAACTAGGTGTTCACTACAAGCATCAACATTAAAATCTTTACACCTATTGCAAATCACAACATGTTCTACACAAGAGTTAGATCTATTGGCTACTTCTATTAAATCATCATTAACACTTTTTAAACTAGAAATTGTCTCATGGCAAGTAGATAGTTCACAAGAAAGCATTTCATTCCGTTTAACTTCTAGAGCAAGAGAATTTTGCGCCTCTACAAATTTATCATGTTCTTCATACAAAAGATCCTCTTGTTTTTCTAACAATCTATTCTAATCATTCAAAGCATCAATCAATTCATTGATCTTATCAATTTTATTTCTATCTAAACCTTTGAATAAACTAGAATAGTCTATTTCATCATCATCACTAGACTCATCATCACTTGAAGAAGCATAAGTAGTATTCTGAGTACATACCTTCTTCTCCTTCGCCATGAGGCATGTGTGACGCTCGTTGGGGAAGAGGGATGATTTGTTGAAGGCTGATGCGGCGAGTCCTTCGTTGTCGGAGTCGGACGACGAGCAATCCGAGTCCCACTCCTTTCCAAGGTGTGCCTCGCCCTTAGCCTTCTTGTAAGCCTTCTTCTTTTCCCTCTTCTTATCTTGTTCCTGGTCACTATCATTATCAGGACAATTAGTGATAAAATGACCAACCTTACCGCACTTGAAGCAGGAGCGCTTTCCCTTCGTCTTGTTCTTTTTGGGATGTTCCTTGCGACCCTTTAGCGCCGTCTTGAAGCGCTTGATGATGAGGGCCATCTCTTCCTCATTGAGCCCGGCCGCCTCAACTTGCGCCACCTTGCTAGGTAGCGCCTCCTTGCTCCTTGTTGCTTTGAGAGCCATGGTTTGAGGCTCGTGGATTGGGCCATTCAATGCATCATCGACGTATCTTGCCTCCTTGATCATCATCCGCCCGCTTACAAACTTCCCGAGTACTTCTTCGGGCGACATCTTGGTGTACCTGGGATTCTCATGAATATTGTTTACAAGATGTGGATCAAGGACAGTAAAAGACCTTAGCATTAGGCGGACGACGTCGTGGTCCGTCCATCGTGTGCTTCCATAGCTCCTTATTTTGTTGATGAGGGTCTTGAGCCGGTTGTACGTTTGGGTTGGCTCTTCTCCCCTGATCATTGCGAATCTCCCAAGTTTGCCCTCCACCAATTCCATCTTGGTGAGCATGGTGATGTCATTTCCCTCATGTGATATCTTGAGGGTGTCCCAGATCTGCTTGGCATTGTCCAAGCCGCTCACCTTATTGTATTCTTCCCTGCACAAAGATGCTAAAAGGACAGTAGTAGCTTGTGCATTTCTATGGATTTGTTCATTGATGAATATGGGACTATCCGTACTATCAAAGTGCATTCCATTTTCTACTATCTCCCATATACTTGGATGGAGAGAGAACAAGTGGCTACGCATTTTGTGACTCCAAAATCTGTAGTCCTCTCCATCAAAGTGAGGGGGTTTACCGAGGGGAATGGAAAGCAAATGAGTATTGGAACTTTGCGGAATACGAGAATAATCGAAGGAAAAATTTGAATTAATCGTCTTCTTTTTCTCGAAGTCGTTGTCATCGTCCTTTTGGGAAGAAGAGGACTCGTCGCTGTCGTCGTAGTAGACGATCTCCTTGATGCGCCTTGTTTTCTTCTTCTTCCCGTCTTTTCTTTTGTGACTCGCGCCCGAGTCAGTAGGCTTGTCATCCTTTGGATCATTGACGAAGGACTCCTTCTCCTTATCATTGACCACCATCCCCTTGCCCTTAGGATCCATCTCTTCGGGCGATTAGTCCCTCACGTGAAGAGAACGGCTCCGATACCATTTGAGAGCACCTAGAAGGGGTGAATAGGTGATCCTGTAAAAACTTGAAACTTAATCCACAAAACTTGTTTAAGGGTTAGCACAATAAAGCCAAGTGGCTAGAGAAGAATTCTTGCACAACACAATAACCACAATAAGATCAACACATAGATGGCACAGTGGTTTATCCCGTGGTTCGGCCAAGTCCAACACTTGCCTACTCCACGTTGTGGCGTTCCAACGGACGAGGGTTGCACTCAACCCCTTTCAAGCGGTCCAAAGACCCACTTGAATACCACGATGTTTTGCTTGCACTTTACTATATCCCGCTTGCGAGGAATCTCCACAACTTGGAGCCTCTTGCCCTTACAAAGATGTTCACAAAGAAGCACGGAAGTAAGGATGGGATGAGCAACGCACACAAGACACAAAATCAGAGCAACAACACGCACACAAGTCACAACACGAGCTCTCAACACAACTCAAAGAGTTCTATACTCAAATAGAGCTCTAGTTGCTATCACAAAGAATCGAATGCGCGGAATTGAAGTCTTGGTGCTTAGGAATGCTTAGAGAATGCTTAGTGTACTCCTCCATGTGCCTAGGGGTCCCTTTTATAGCCCCAAGGCAGCTAGGAGCCGTTGAGAGCATTCTAGGAAGACAATTCTTGCCTTCTGTCGCCTGGCGCACCGGACAGTCCGGTGCACCACCGGACACTGTCTGGTGCGGATTTCTTTCCTTGTGTGGCGCAGCCGACCGTTGAAGATACAGAGCCGTTGGCGCACCGGACACTGTCCGGTGCACACCGGACAGTCTGGTGCCCCCTTCTGACCGTTGGCTCGGCCACGCGTCGCGCGCGGATTACGCGGCCGACCGTTGGCTCGGCCGACCGTTGGCTCACCGGACACTGTCCGGTGCACACCGGACAGTCCGGTGCCCCCTTCTGACCGTTGGCTCGGCCACGCGTCGCTCGCGGATTACGCGGCCGACCGTTGGCTCGGCCGACCGTTGGCTCACCGGACAGTCCGGTGAATTATAGCCGTACGCCGTTAATCGCTTCCCGAGAGCGACGACTTCGCCTGTGAATGGCTCACCGGACAGTCCGGTGCACCACCGGACAGTCCGGTGATTTATAGCCGTACGCCGTTGATCGCTTCCCGAGAGCAGTCAGTTGACAGTTGCCAGTCTGGCGCACCGGACAGTCCGGTGCAACCAGACTGCGCAGAGCCTTGGCTGATTAGCCAAGTCTTTTCCAAATTGGTATTTTCCTGTTTCTAGCACTTAGACACAATGCATTAGTCTCCAAAACAATGTACTAAGTCTTAGAAACATACCTTTACTTTTGATTTGCACTTTATCCTTCAATTGGCATAGATTTATACTTAAGCACATGTGTTGGCACTCAATCACCAAAATACTTAGAAATGGCCCAAGGGCACATTTCCCTTTCACCATGCCAATCCATGTCAAAGAAAAAAAACAAAATAACACGACAATAATCTATATAATTTTTATCGGCCAGAAAGCCAACGAAAACTAAAAGTTGTCTATGAAAATTAGCTATTTTGTTTTATACACTAATTTTTATTGACCTACGGTTGTAATTAATTCAAGAAAATTAGCTTAATTTGGTCGACATCCGACAGTGCAAGCAGTCTCTAGGTGCAACTGATCTATTAGATTATAATCCAATAACAGATATAATTATGGTTTATTAAGAATTATTTTATAAAGATACTTAGAGTGCTGGTAGAAGAGTTTAAGTATTAAATATGATACACGGACATATAGTTAGATTATGATCTAACAAATCAAATAATTTAGTTGCACGCTTGAGTCGTTGCCGACAGAAAATAGCGTCACAACTAGTAGATATCGGGATGCCTAAAAGGCCGAGAAAACATGCCGAGCCAGGTTACTCAGTTGCATTTTCCCAGTCGGGCTTTAGCCCATACACTTGGGTTTGGGCCCTGAATTCCCCAGGAGCCGCTACGCGGCGGGCGGCGCCCTCTCTGAAACCCTAGACCTTATCGCTATATACGTAGCCGCCGCAGCTGCATCAGCCTCTGCGGCTCTTCCCCACTCGTTCCCTCCTTCCGCATCACGTCCGACGGCGGCGGTTTCGGCTTGGACATCTTTGGTGTCGCCCATGTCACCCTCGTTTCAGCCTCCCTCTTTTTTTATATAACTCGGTGTTCGCTTCTGTTCGCCGGCGCTGGTTTGAGTATTTTTGCGGTGGCCGTCTTGTAGATGCAGATGAGGAGACAAGTTTTAATGGGTAATTTGCATCTGAGGCATCTCTGTGATGTCACACCCTTTTCACCTTGGAGATCTGATGCTATACTCCCTACGGCCACTTGATCTGTCTGCTTGCTTGTTTTTTTTTTTTTTTTGCTTTGGCTGACGCTTCTCGATTTGGGTTCGTGATCCTGTTTTTGCGTATGATGTTCTGTAGTTTGTTTGTTTGCCGTGAGGAGATGATGTGATGATCTAATTGTTTCCCTATTGGTTTGATTGGCCGCCATGATGGCTCAAACTGTATTAGCTCTATCTGATCATCTCCTTGGCGATCCGACTTTCCAAAACCACGGTGCCATTTATTTAATCCATACTTGTTGCGAAACATTGTATTAATATGACATTGCAACTGCTAAGTTGCTACTGGTGGTGTCATAATACTTGTTATCATATAATCATGTTACATATAAATCGCGCATCTCTCAGCCAGTCAGACCCTAATCTATTGGCTATTAGATGACCTCGTAATTTTGTTCACCAGCCATCCTACAAGCATTTTTAGGGAAGAGTGTCACCATCTCGAAAAGGTAGATGCAACCACGGCATTATACTAGTATGTATTGAAGTCTCGCTATAGAAAACATTTCATCTATTCTAAACATAAAGAACGTTTTATCTATTCTTCCTTACTCTTGTCACGCATCACATGGCTAATCAAAGTTTCAATAAACTAGGTTGCCAAAAAGCTACGCCTAAATTATATAATCTAGATTATTTAATTTCATATATAATCTAGATTATATAATCTATAATAAAAAAAACAAACTAACCCTTAGACCCATGGCCATTCCAACTAGAACGACTTTACATTGAGACCACACCACAAATAGTCAATGAAAATAGTAAGCCCCCCTCCCCCCTCACCCTCATGTAGATTTAAGTATTCGGGCACTCAAAGGTAGAAACACTTAGATAGTATTTGGTTTAGCTAGTTGACCTATGAGAGTTGCTATAGGTTGTGGGATTGGTTGAAACAACTATTATGATGGCTTAGCAACATGCTAGAACTTTGGCCTCTTGAACGAGCTGATTTGATAACATGCCATCGTCGATAAGATAGTGATACGCCATGCAATGGAGCCTACACCCACAACGCTAGGCCTAAGTGTTGTGGATGTAGACATGCCAGTCTAATGCATACATGATGGCCTACACGAGTAGCATGTATGGCGATGATAACATCTAAAACAGTAGATGTTGTATCGTTGTCTTTCATAGGCATGGAGCCTCAAAGTCGCCGAACATTAGAGTGGGGGCTAGAGAGTTGTTGAAGGGGTAACATGGAAGTTGGGTAATGGGCAATGTTGAAGGGTCGACGAGGAATATGTAAGATGGTTTAGGAGCAATTAAGCTACATCATCGACCTTTAGAGACAGACGCAGAGAGGTGGTGGCAACTCTAGTCGCTGCTGGAGGTGCCATCGATTGAGAATCAGGTGACGAGCCGGATGGGAGCCTTCAAGTAGAAAATAAAAATGATTTGATCCTATAAATAGTGGCAATTGACTAATGTTTTCAAAAATTTGGATGAAAAAAATATTAAAAAAAATATGGGGTAGAAGAGGATTCTAGATTAAATTAGAGGAATCTGTAGGTTTTTAGGAATTTATTTAGCTCTTGTCCCTTTTGATATTGATTCTAATTTTTTAACAATGAATCTGGCTCAAAAAGTTAAACCTAACCTGCCCTTAGTCTCACCTCGGGTCTTTAAGGTCCTTGAACTCATAGTATGAGGCTCATACAATATGAAAGGTCAAGCCCCGAGCCCCTTAGGCCCTCCTGTGTGATCTAGGGACAACTATAAACGCTAAGTATAAACTTGTATAAGAGTAAAACAGGTGTGAAACAGGATGGGTACCTGGGTTGGGTATTCGATACGAGCAGCAAAAAACCTGGAATTTTAGATACGGATATTGTCGGCGTTCCGAGACCGGGGGGTCCCCAAGCCGACGAGTGAATGTCGCCGCGTGTCCCAGCCCAGATGGGTCGACGTGAGAGCGAGCGCGAAAGGGGGAAAGCGAGGTGGCCGGAGACGGGCGTGAGAGAGGTGGAAATCCTGCGGCCTTCGTGTTCGTCCCGCGCCCAGGTCGGGTGCGCTTGCAGTAGGGGGTTACAAGCGTCCACGCGGGTGTGAGAGCGAGCGGCCTTGTGCGAGCGCCTGTCTCCTCCACGTCCCCGCGCGGCCAACCTTTTCTAAGAGGACCCTGGTCCTTCCTTTTATAGGCGTAAGGAGAGGATCCAGGTGTACAATGGGGGGTGTAGCAGAGTGCTACGTGTCTAGCGGGGGAGAGCTAGCGCCCTAAGTACATGCCATTGTGGCAGCCGGAGAGATTTTGGCACCCTGCTGGCGTGATGTCGTGGCCGTCGGAGGAGCGCTGGAGCCTGGCGGAGAGACAGCTGTCGGGGCTGTTGAGTCGTTGCTGACGTCCTCCTGCTTCCGTAAGGGGGCCGGGAGCCGCCGTCGTCACTGAGGATGCGGGGCGCCATCATTGCCCATCTGGTGGAGTGAGCCAGATGGGACGCCGGTCTTGTTCCCTGCGGCCCGAGTCAGCTCGGGGTAGGGTGATGATGGCGCCTCTTGTCGACGTGGTCGGCCTGCGCCCTAGGTTGGGTGATGTGGAAGCTCCTCCGAAGCCGTGGTCGAGTCTGTCTTCTGTGGTCGAGGCCGAGTCCGAGCCCTGGGTCGGGCGAGGCGGAGACCGTTGGATGAAGCCAGGGCGGAGTCCGAGCCCTAGGGTCGGGCGAAACGGAGTTCGTCGTCTTCTGGGGCTGAGCCCGAGTCCGAGCCCTGGGTCGGGCGGAGCGGAGTTCGCCGTCTTCCGGGACTTAGCCCGAGTCCGAGCCCTGGTTTGGGCGGAGCGGAGTTCGCCGTCTTCCGGGACTTAGCCTGAGTCCGAGCCCTGGGTCGGGCGGAGCGGAGTTCGCCGTCTTCCGGGACTTAGCCCGAGTCCGAGCTCTGGTTCGGGCGGAGCGGAGTTTCCCATGGCGTCTGTGGCCGGGTCTGACCGCCTGTCAGCCTCACTCTGTCAAGTGGTGCCGCAGTCGGCGTGGCGCAGGCGGCGCTGTCTTTCTGTCAGGCCGGTCAGTGGAGCGGCGAAGTGACGGCGGTCACTTTGGCTCTGTCGGCTGCAGAGCGCGCGTCAGGATAAAGGCGTCAGGCTGCCTTTGCATTAAATGCTCCTGCGATTTGGTCGGTCGGCGCGGCGATCTGGTCAAGGTTGCTACCTGGCGAAGACAGGGCCTCGGGCGAGCCGGAAATACGCCAGTCACTGGAGTGGGCCTCAGGCGAGGCGGAGATCCTCCGGGGTCGGCTGCCCTTGTCCGAGGCTAGGCTCGGGCGAGGCGTGATCGCGTCCTTCGAATGGACCGATCCCTGACTTAATCGCACCCATCAGGCCTTTGCAACTTTATGCTGATGGGGGTTACCAGCTGAGAATTAGGGGCCTTGAGGGTACCCCTAATTATGGTCCCCGACAGTAGCCCCCGAGCCTCGAAGGGAGTGTCAACACTCGCTTGGAGGCTTTTGCCGCACTTTTTTGCAAGGGGACCAGCCTTTCTTGGTTGCCGTTTGTTCCGGTGGGTGCGCGCGAGCGCACCCGCCGGGTGTAGCCCCCGAGGTCTCGGAGGAGTGGTTAGACTCCTCCGAGGTCTTAATGCCTCACGCGACGGCTCGGCTGGTCTGGTCGTTCCCTCATGCGAGCTGGTCGTAGCCCGGGTGCACCGTCGAGTCCCAAGTTCTCGGGCTGGTATGTTGACGCTGTCAACGGTTTGGCCGAAGCCGAGTTTGCGGGAGCAGCCCCCGAGCCTCCGCACAGAGCAAGAGGACGATCAAGGACAGACTCGACTTTTTTACATACGCCCCTGCGTCGCCTTTCCGCAAGGAGGAGGGGGGAAAGCGCCATGTTGCCCTCGATGGGCGACGAACATGGTGTCTCCAGCGAGCTGCGAACGGGTGATCCGAGTGGACGCCCGTGCCCCATTCGTTAGGGGTCGGCTGTGGCCCGGAGGCGTGCCCAAAAGTACCTGCGGGTGATCTGCCAGACCCGGTCCCCTGGTGACAAGATCGCTCCCGCTGGTCTCGGAAATGTTACAAGATCGCTCCCGCTGGTCTCGGAAATGTCCTAGGGTACCTCGGGAGCGCAGCCCGAGCCTTGGTTATGTATCGAACGTACCCATGGTCATCCCTCGCTCTGTGTCTGAGGCGACTGTGAACCCTTCGGGGGCCAGCCTTCGAACCCCTGATCAGTAGTGGGCGCGGAGCCCGAGTAGCCTGAGGCGGTCGTTGAACCCTTTCGAGGGGCCGGCCTTCGAACCCCTGACCAGTAGTGGGTGTAGAGCCCACGCGATCTGAGGCGGCTGTCGAACCCTTCCGAGGGGCCAGCCTTCGAACCTCTGATCAGTAGGGGGGCTCGGAGCCTGGTTCCTTCACGGAGAAGGATCCTTTTTGGGGTTTCCCCTTTCCCGGTCCCTGTTGCAAGAGAGAGAAAGAGGAAAAAGGGAAAAGGACGCGAAATTGAACGACGTGGCGTACCTTTTTTTGATGCAGTTATTGTGGCGAAGGTGAAGCGTCGCTCGCTTCTCCTGTCAGAGGCGCCGCCTGTCCCGTCGCGGAGTTAATGCAAAGGGGCGAGTGGTTCGCGGGGCGGCCGATGCGCGTGCGCGAGCCGTTCGAGGAACGGAACACGGGCGCGTTGTCTTCACGCCATGAGAGAGGGCTCTCTCGTCGCCCCTGGATGGGACACAAGCTTGGCTAGAGACGCGACCGCTGCCCCTGCCCGCCTGTCACCACCATTACTGCCGGCCCCTTTTTGGCCGCATTGACCGTCGCGCCAGGCTGGCGCCGCAGGGTCGTGCTCTGGGTCGCCTCGAGTCGCGGTACCGGTCCCGCAGTCGAGGAGGCGCGGTGGTGGCGCAAGTGGCGGTGCAGCCGCATGCACGAAGCATCCGGCGCGCCGGTTGCATGACGCGTGGGCCTGGGCCTCCGTGCCGGTCGTGTTGAGAGTCGGAGGAGTGCGCCCACTTGGCGCGGTTGCATGCCGCCTGCATGGCTGCCCGCCCTTTCGCCCGCTGGTCTGGGCAAAAGTGGAGAGCCGCTCGTAACCGCTGGGTGGTTGCATGCCGCCTGCATGGCGGTTTGGCTTCTTCTGCTCAGGGCCATCTTGCATGGCACGTGGGACCCAGCCCCCGCGCCGCAGGGGAGGACCTTGGAGCGTGTCAGAGAAGACTCAGCCCACGATGGCTGGGGACGCAAGTGGGGAGAGCCGCCTTTAAAAGGAGGGTGACCCCCTTGGAAGGCGACCATATCTTCGCGCTCCCTTATGCATCGTGTCTTTCTACCTTCCAAGTCCCCGGATGGGGAATGCTCACAGTCTTCCTGCCTTGTCGTTGGGGGAACGCAACTCCGTGGGAGTTGGTACCTTTCGGCCATCGTTCGGCTTCGAGGATTTTCATCACGCGGCCCGGCTGTACCCCTTCGCCGGTGGTCATCTCAGACGGTGACCACCAGTCCCTGGATGGGGAGAGGCAAGCCAGGCCGTGATCTCTGTCCTGCCCTCAGCCTCGAGGATGTTCGTCATCCTTGCTGGGGCGGGGGGCGAGGCGAGCCGGGGCTCTACCTCCTGCGCGGGCCGGCTGGCCACCTCTTCTCCCAGCTTCTGGTGGTGGTAACCATCCACCAGTTCTGCGGGGGAGACGTCCTCCAGCCATGTCGGGGAAGGCGAACTGTTGTTGTCGAGCTAGGATGCAACATTCCACCCTCTTCCTCGCTCTCATGGCGAGGGCGGGAGCGAGGTCCTGCCGGTGCGCTTTGGGGCGACCCGCTCTTTGGCTTTAATATCTAGTTCGCGTCCCTTGAGCGGGAACGTGAACCAGAGCCCTCCGGCGGCCGCATCCGTCGGGGACCATGGCTGCTGCTGCAGAGGTCACTGGTGGGTCCCCTGGTGCTCGTCGCCCTGCAGGCTTCCCGATGTGGAGTTTGTTCATACCCGCGGGGGCGGAACCGGGGTTTCGTTTGTGATGGCACCTTGAATGCCAGGGTTTTGTTCATTGTGGCTGTCGGGGCCTGAACATGTATGTAATTTTTGGCGCGGAGCCATGTTGTTTCCTCATTTTCGAGCACTAAGACTCGCCTGTTGGTTGTCTGAAGAGCTTCACTAAGCGTGAGTCGCCCCGTGCAAAGGTGACGAGTGAGGTATCCGTATCCCGGAGGCGTAGGAATCCCTCGGCTCGGTCAGCCTTGTCGCCCGAGGCTTCTCTTGCTCAGTTAAAGGGAACCCCTCGGCCGCTCTTCGATGAGCCGAGGCCAGGGGTAGCGGTGTCAGCGCGAACAGAGGTAGAGTTGGTCCGAAGAGAAGACCTGGTCGGCCGGAGCCTAGCTGGGTCGTTCGTCAGCGGGACCGACTCCGGAGTTGACCTGCCGAGGCCTCGGGGGTGTCCAGCCGAGCCGCCTGCTCGGGCCGGATTCTCGGAGAAGACCCTGGCGGCGACGGCCCGGGCGTGGTGATGGCGTCGTCCTTCAGAGCGGAGACCCTCGAATCGCGTCGCCGTCCGAGGCTAGGTTGGACCTCGCCGAAGGTGTTGTCGATGCCGAGGGTGCTGCTGCTCCCATCAAGCGTCAAGATCCGTGCCTGCAGGGTCGGATCATCTTGTAGCGCGTGTTTTCTGCGGCCGCCGAGGCCAAAACACACCCTCGCCGTGTTGTAAAGCTGCGTCTCCTTTTCTTTTATTTCGAGTATCGGGACTCTTCTGTTGGTAACAGTGTTGCTTGTGCGAGCGAGAGTCGCTTCTCACAGAAGGTGACGAGTGAGGTATCCGTATCCTTGTGGCATAGGAGTTCCTCGGCTCGGTCGGCCTTGCTGCTTACGCACACTCTTACCCGTCCATGGGGCTCTGTCACCAACGCAGTTGAGAAGACTCGAAGAATCGCTTCGGCAGAAGAGCTTCCGAGCGTGAAGACTTGTTCGGTCCGCGGAATCACTTATCCGAGCGTGAGCTACTTATCGCAGAAGGTGATGAGTGAGGTATCCGTATCCCGGAGGCGTAGGAGTCCCTCGGCTCGGTCAGCCTTGGCTGCTTACGTGTACTCCGTCGTTTTCAGGATCCACTTTCGAAGTAGTCAAAAAGCACGAAAGGCATTCTGGCAGAAAGGATTTTTTTCGAAGAAAAAATTCGACGCAGAGGGGGTTGCCCCCTTTTAGCCCCTGAGGGAGGGTCGGACTTTGCCGAGGCAAGGTTGACCCTTCCTTGATGACTAAACTTTGCGTAGGAGCGAGGTATACGAACAACTTGAAAACATCTTAAGGGTAGAAGCGACGTAGCTGTTGGATGTTCCAAGCGCTGCCGTAGACCTCGCCTTGACTGTTGGCCAGCTTGTACGTTCCGGGCTTCAGAACTTTGGCGATGACGAACGGCCCTTCCCAGGGAGGCGTGAGCTTGTGCCGCCCTCGGGCGTCTTGTTGTAGCCGAAGCACCAGGTCGCCCACCTGGAGATCTCGGGACCGGACTAATAGTCGCCTAGAGGGGGGGGGGTGAATAGGGCGAAACTGAAATTTACAAATATAATCACAACTACAAGCCGAGTTAGTGTTAGAAATAATAACGAGTCCGCGAGAGAGGGCGCAAAACAAATCGCAAGCGAATGAAGAATGAGACACGTGGATTTGTTTTACCGAGGTTCGGTTCTCGCAAACCTACTCCCCGTTGAGGAGGCCACAAAGGCCGGGTCTCTTTCAACCCTTCCCTCTCTCAAACGGTCCCTCGGACCGAGTGAGCTTCTCTTCTCAAATCACTTGGGAATCAAACTTCCCACAAGGATCACCACACGTTTGGTGTCTCTTGCCTCAATTACAAGTGAGTGTTTGATCACAAGAAAGATTGAAAGAAAGCACGATTGCAAAAAGGCCAAGCGACAAGAGCGACAAATAGCACACGGATCACTTTCTCTCTCAAGTCACTAATCACTAATGATCTCTTTTCTCAATTGTGAAACTTGGAGAGATAGAGGCTTTGAATGTGTCTTGGAATGAATTGCTAGCTCTTGTATTGAATGTTGAAGGTTGGAATGCTTGGGTGTTTTGAATGGAGGTGGTTGGGGTTGTATTTATAGCCACCAACCACTTCCTAGCCGTTGGCCCTTTCTGCCGACCGCGGACGGTCCGCCCTCCTGGTCCGGACGGTCCGCCCCTGTAGATCAACGGCTGAAAACGCAACGGTCAGCAGTAACGGCTATATCAACGGCTATATTGCATTTAATGCGACGTCAGATGTCAGATAAAGCCAGTCGCGGACTGTCCGGTCATGCACCCCGGACGGTCCGCGAGGCCGCTATAATTCATTTTTCGGAACCCGTCACCTTCGGGTTTTTCGGTTCCTTGCCTGCCGGACGGTCCGCGCCTGAGGCCGGACGGTCCGCGCGAGGTCTCAGACGGTCCGCGCTTTTCCTCCGGACGGTCCATAGTGTAGACTCGGATTTTTGCATTGGTTCTGTCCGAGGGTCATCCTGGTGCTGCGGACGGTCCGCCGCAAGGGCCCGGACGGTCCGCGCTTGGCCTGTTTTTCCAAAAAGCTTCTCCTGTCCGGAATAATCTACGGTATTCCGGACAGTCGATTTAGTATAGTTGTAGATGAACCTTTGGCACCTGTAGAACATATAATCTAGAGCAAACTAGTTAGTCCAATTATTTGTGTTGGGCAATTCAACCACCAAAATCAATTAGGAAATAGGTGTAAGCCTAATTCCCTTTCAATCTCCCCCTTTTTGGTGATTGATGCCAACACAAACCAAAGCAAATATAAAAGTGTATATTTGAACTAGTTTGCATAATTGTAAGTGCAAAGGTTACTTGGAATTGAGCCCATATAAATACTTACAAGATATGCATGGATTGCTTCTTTGTTTTTAGTATTTTGGACCACGTTTGCACCACATGTTTTGTTTTTGCAAATTCTTTTGTGAAACCTTTTCAAAGTTCTTTTGCAAATAGTCAAAGGTAAATGAATAGGATTTTGCAAAGCATTTTCAAGATTTGAAATTTTCTCCCCCTGTTTCAAATGCTTTTCCTTTGACTAAACAAAACTCCCCCTAAATGAGATTCTCCTCTTAGTGTTCAAGAGGGTTTTGATATATCATTTTGAAATACTACTTTCTCCCCCTTTTGAACACAATGAAATACCAATTGAAATTTGCCAGTTGAGAATCTCCAATTTAAAAACTCTTTAAAATTAGGTGGTGGTGCGGTCCTTTTGCTTTGGGCCTCTTACTCTCTCCCCCTTTGGCATGAATCGCCAAAAACGGAATCATTAGAGCCCTTTGAAATACTCTCTCCCCCTTTGGTCATAAATAAATGAGTGAAGATTGTACCAAAGACGGAGTGGTGCTCGGAGTGATGGCGAAGGATGAGTTACGGAGTGGAAGCCTTTGTCTTCGCCGAAGACTCCAGTTCCCTTTCAATACACCTATGACTTGGTTTGAAATAGACTTGAAAACACATTAGTCATAGCAAATGAGAGAGA
This sequence comes from Zea luxurians, assembly GCA_029449295.1. Taxonomy (NCBI): domain Eukaryota; kingdom Viridiplantae; phylum Streptophyta; class Magnoliopsida; order Poales; family Poaceae; genus Zea; species Zea luxurians. The sequence continues at coordinate 5,669,954 of JAOPSE010000090.1, forward strand.
TATGATCAAAGGTATATAAATGAGCTATGTGTGCAAATCAACAAAAGAAGTTCCTAGAATCAAGAATATTGAGCTCATGCCTAAGTTTGTTAAAAGATTGTTCATCAAGAGGCTTGGTAAAGATATCGGCTAATTGATCTTTAGTATTAATGTAAGAAATCTCGATATCTCCCTTTTGTTGGTGATCCCTTAAAAAGTGATACCGAATGGCTATGTGTTTAGTGCGGCTATGCTCGACGGGATTATCCGCCATCTTGATTGCACTCTCATTATCACATAGCAAAGGGACCTTGGTTAATTTGTAACCGTAGTCCCGCAGGGTTTGCCTCATCCAAAGTAATTGCGCGCAACAATGGCCTGCGGCAATGTACTCGGCTTCGGCGGTGGAAAGAGCGACCGAATTTTGCTTCTTTGAAGCCCAAGACACCAAGGATCTTCCCAAGAACTGGCAAGTCCCCGATGTGCTCTTCCTATTGATTTTACACCCCGCCCAATCGGCATCCGAATAACCAATCAAATCAAAAGTGGATCCCCTAGGATACCAAAGCCCAAACTTAGGAGTATAAGCCAAATATCTCAAGATTCGTTTTACGGCCGTAAGGTGAGCTTCCTTAGGGTCGGCTTGAAATCTTGCACACATGCAAACGGAAAGCATAATATCCGGTCGAGATGCACATAAATAGAGTAATGACCCTATCATCGACCGATATTCCTTTTGATCCACGGACTTACCTCCCGTGTCGAGGTCGAGATGCCCATTGGTTCCCATGGGTGTCTTGATGGGCTTGGCATCCTTCATCCCAAACTTGTTTAGAATGTCTTGAGTGTACTTCGTTTGGCTAATGAAGGTGCCTTTTTGGAGTTGCTTCACTTGAAATCCTAAGAAATACTTCAACTCCCCCATCATAGACATCTCGAACTTTTGTGTCATGATCCTACTAAATTCCTCACATGTAGATTCGTTAGTAGACCCAAATATGATATCATCAACATAGATTTGGCATACGAACAAATTATTTGCAAGAGACTTAGTGAATAAAGTAGGATCGGCCTTGCCGACTTTGAAGCCATTGGCAATAAGGAAATCTCTAAGGCATTCATACCATGCTCTTGGGGCTTGCTTGAGCCCATAAAGCGCCTTAGAGAGTTTATAAACATGGTTAGGATACTCACTGTCTTCAAAGCCGGGAGGTTGCTCAACATAGACCTCTTCCTTGATTGGTCCGTTGAGGAAGACACTTTTCACGTCCATTTGATAAAGCTTAAAGCCATGGTAAGTAGCATAGGCTAATAATATGCGAATTGACTCAAGCCTAGCTACGGGTGCATAGGTTTCACCGAAATCCAAACCTTCGACTTGTGAATACCCCTTGGCCACGAGTCGAGCTTTGTTCCTTGTCACCACACCATGCTCATCTTGCTTGTTGCGGAAAACCCACTTGGTTCCTACAACATTTTGATTAGGACGTGGAACTAAATGCCATACCTCATTCCTAGTGAAGTTGTTGAGCTCCTCTTGCATTGCCACCACCCAATCCGAGTCTTGGAGTGCTTCCTCTACCCTGTGTGGCTCAATAGAGGAAACAAAAGAGTAATGTTCACAAAAATGTGCAACACGAGATCGAGTAGTTACCCCCTTATGAATGTCGCCGAGGATGGTGTCGATGGGGTGATCTCGTTGAATTGCTTGGTGGACTCTTGGGTGTGGCGGCCTTTGTTCTTCATCCTCCTTGTCTTGATCATTTGCATCTCCCCCTTGAGGTGGCTCATTTGCTTGATCTTCTCCTTCATCAACTTGAGCCTCATCCTCATTTTGAGTTGGTGGAGATGCTTGCGTGGAGGAGGATGGTTGATCTTGTGCACTTGGAGGCTCTTCGGATTCCTTAGGACATACATCCCCAATGGACATGTTCCTTAGCGCGATGCACGGAGCCTCTTCAATACCTATCTCATCAAGATCAACTTGCTCTACTTGAGAGCCGTTAGTCTCATCAAACACAACGTCACAAGAAACTTCAACTAGTCCCGAGGACTTGTTAAAGACTCTATATGCCCTTGTGTTTGAATCATATCCTAGTAAAAAGCCTTCTACAGTCTTAGGAGCAAATTTAGATTTTCTACCTCTTTTAACAAGTATAAAGCATTTGCTACCAAAGACTCTAAAATATGAAATGTTGGGCTTTTTACCGGTTAGGAGTTCATAAGATGTCTTCTTGAGGATTCGGTGGAGGTACAACCGGTTGATGGCGTAGCAGGCGGTGTTGACCGCCTCGGCCCAAAACCGATCCGAAGTCTTGTACTCATCAAGCATAGTTCTTGCCATGTCCAGTAGAGTTCTATTCTTCCTCTCCACTACACCATTTTGTTGTGGAGTGTAGGGAGAAGAGAACTCATGCTTGATGCCCTCCTCCTCAAGGAAGCCTTCTATTTGTGAGTTCTTGAACTCCGTCCCGTTGTCGCTTCTAATTTTCTTGATCCTTAAGCCGAACTCATTTTGAGCCCGTCTTAAGAATCCCTTTAAGGTCTCTTGGGTTTGAGATTTTTCCTGCAAAAAGAATACCCAAGTGAAGCGAGAATAATCATCCACAATTACAAGACAATACTTACTACCGCCGATGCTTATGTAAGCGATCGGGCCGAATAAATCCATGTGTAGGAGCTCCAGTAGCCTGTCGGTAGTCATGATGTTTTTGTGTGGATGATGGGCACCAACTTGCTTTCCTGCTTGGCATGCGCTACAAACCCTGTCTTTCTCAAAATGGACATTGGTTAGTCCTAAAATGTGCTCTCCCTTTAGAAGCTTATGAAGATTCTTCATCCCAACATGGGCTAGTCGGCGATGCCAGAGCCAACCCATATTAGTCTTAGCAATTAAGCAAGTGTCGAGTTCAGCTCTATCAAAATCTACTAAGTATAGCTGACCCTCTAACACTCCCTTAAAAGCTATTGAATCATCACTTCTTCTAAAGACAGTGACACCTATATCAGTGAATAGACAGTTGTAACCCATTTTGCATAATTGAGAAACGGAAAGCAAATTGTAATCTAATGAATCTACAAGAAAAACATTTGAAATAGAATGGTCAGGTGATATAGCAATTTTACCAAGACCTTTGACCAAACCTTGATTTCCATCCCCGAATGTGATAGCTCGTTGGGGATCGTGGTTTTTCTCGTAGGAGGAGAACATCTTCTTCTCCCCTGTCATGTGGTTTGTGCACCCGCTGTCGAGTATCCAACTTGTGCCCCCGGATGCATAAACCTACAAAACAATTTTAGTTCTTGATTTTAGGTACCCAAACGGTTTTGGGTCCTTTGGCATTAGAGACAAGAACTTTGGGTACCCAAACACAAGTCTTGGAGCCCTTGTGTTTGCCCCCAACAAACTTGGCAACTACCTTGCCGGATTTGTTAGTAAGCACATAGGAAGCATCAAAAGTTTTAAATGACATAGCATGATCATTTGATGCAGTAGGAGTTTTTCTCTTAGGCAACTTAGCACGGGTTGGTTGCCTAGAGCTAGATGTCTCACCCTTATACATGAAAGCATGATTAGGGCCAGGATGAGACTTCCTAAAATGAATTCTCCTAATTTTACTCTCAGGATAACCGGCAGGGTACAAAATGTAACCCTCGTTATCTTGAGGCATGGGAGCCTTGCCCTTAATAAAGTTAGAAAGTTTCTTAGGAGGGGCATTAATTTTGACATTGTCTCCCCTTTGGAAGCCAATGCCATCCTTAATGCCCGGGCGTCTCCCATTATAGAGCATACTTCTAGCAAATTTAAATTTTTCGTTTTCTAAGTTATGCTCGGCAATTTTAGCATCTAATATTGCTATATGATCATTTTGTTGTTTAATTAAAGACATGTGATCATGAATAGCATTAATATCAATATCTCTACATCTAGTGCAAATGGAAATATGATCAATAGTAGATGCAGAGGGTTTGCAAGATTTTAGTTCTACAACCTTAGCATGTAATATATCATTCTCATCTCTAAGGTTGGAAATAGTAATATTGCAAACATCAAAATCTTTAGCCTTATCAATTAATCTTTCATTTTCAATCCTAAGGCTAGCAAGAGAATCATTCAATTCCTTAATCTTAGCATGCAAATCAACATCATAATTTCTAGGATTGGGAATTGAAACATGAGAATCAACCTTAGCTAACAAATTAGTATTTTCATTTCTAAGGTTGTTAATTGTTTCATGACAAGAGCTTAGCTCACTAGAAAGTTTTTCACATTTTTCAATTTCTAGAGCATAAGCATTTTTAACCTTAACATGCTTCTTATTTTCTTTAATAAGGAAGTCCTCTTGTGAATCCAAAAGGTCATCCTTCTCATGAATGGCACTAACTAATTCATTTAGTTTTTCCTTTTGTTGCATGTTGAGATTAGCAAAAAGAATGCGCAAGTTTTCCTCCTCATTTCTATCATTATCCTCATCACTAGATGTTTCATATTTAGTGGAGGATCTTGATTTTACCTTCTTTTTGCCGTCCTTGGCCATGAGACATTTGTGGCCGACGTTGGGGAAGAGGAGTCCCTTGGTGACGGCGATGTTGGCGGCGTTCTCGTCGTCGGAGGAGTCGGTGGAGCTCTCGTCGGAGTCCCATTCGCGGCATACGTGGGCATCACCGCCTCTCTTCTTGTAGTACTTCTTATTTTCTTTCCTCTTGCCCCTCTTGTCGTTATCCCTGTCACTGTCACTTGATAATGGACATTTAGCTATGAAGTGACCGGGCTTACCACACTTGTAGCAAACCTTCTTGGAACGGGGTTTGTAATCCTTCCCCTTCCGTTGCTTGAGGATTTGGCGAAAGCTTTTGATGATTAAAGCCATCTCCTCGTTGTCGAGCTTGGAGGCGTCAATTGGCTGTCTACTTGGTGTAGACTCCTCCTTCTTCTCCTCCATTGCTTTGAATGCCACGGGTTGAGCTTCGGATGTGGAGGGTTCATCAAGCTCATTGATCTTCTTCGATCCTTCAATCATGCATTCAAAGCTCACAAAATTCCCGATAACTTCCTCAGGAGTCATTAGTGTGTATCTAGGATTACCACGAATTAATTGTACTTGAGTGGGGTTAAGAAAAATAAGAGATCTTAGAATAACCTTAACCACCTCATGGTCATCCCACTTTTTGCTCCCGAGGTTGCGCACTTGATTCACCAAGGTCTTGAGCCGGTTGTACATGTTTTGTGGCTCCTCCCCTTTGCGAAGCCGGAAGCGACCGAGCTCCCCCTCGATCGTTTCCCGCTTGGTGATCTTGGTGAGTTCATCACCCTCGTGCGCGGTCTTGAGTAGATCCCAAATCTCCTTCGCATTCTTCAACCCTTGCACCTTGTTATATTCCTCTCTACTTAGAGAGGCGAGGAGGATGGTTGATGCTTGGGAGTTGAAGTGCTCGATTTGGGCCACTTCGTCCGCATCATAATCCGCATCCCCTACGGACGGTACCTGCACACCAAACTCAACTACATCCCATATACTTTTGTGGAGTGAGGTTAGATGAAATTTCATTAAATCACTCCACCTTGCATAATCTTCACCATCAAAAGTTGGTGGTTTGCCTAATGGGACGGAAAGTAGAGGTGTATGCCTAGAAATACGTGGGTAGCGTAGGGGAATATTACTATACTTCTTGCGCTCATGGCGCTTAGAAGTGACGGACGGCGCGTTGGAGCCAGAGGTGGATGGTGATGAAGTGTCGGTCTCGTAGTAGACGACCTTCCTCATCTTCTTATGTTTGCCGCTACTCCGATGCGACTTGTGGGAAGAAGTCTTCTTCTCCTTCCCCTTCCCTTTGTTGCGGGACTCTTCCGATGAGGTTGACCCGCGGCTTGTAGTGGGCTTGTCGCCGGTCTCCATTTCCCTCTTGGCGTGATCTCCCGACATCACTTCGAGCGATTAGGCTCTAATGAAGCACCGGGCTCCGATACCAATTGATAGTCGCCTAGAGGGGGGGTGAATAGGGCGAAACTGAAATTTACAAATATAATCACAACTACAAGCCGAGTTAGTGTTAGAAATAATAACGAGTCCATGAGAGAGGGTGCAAAACAAATCGCAAGCGAATGAAGAATGAGACACGTGGATTTGTTTTACCGAGGTTCGGTTCTCGCAAACCTACTCCCCGTTGAGGAGGCCACAAAGGCCGGGTCTCTTTCAACCCTTCCCTCTCTCAAACGGTCCCTCGGACCGAGTGAGCTTCTCTTCTCAAATCACTTGGGAATCAAACTTCCCGCAAGGATCACCACACGTTTGGTGTCTCTTGCCTCAATTACAAGTGAGTGTTTGATCACAAGAAAGATTGAAAGAAAGCACGATTGCTAAAAGGCCAAGCGACAAGAGCGACAAATAGCACACGGATCACTTTCTCTCTCAAGTCACTAATCACTAATGATCTCTTTTCTCAATTGTGAAACTTGGAGAGATAGAGGCTTTGAATGTGTCTTGGAATGAATTGCTAGCTCTTGTATTGAATGTTGAAGGTTGGAATGCTTGGGTGTTTTGAATGGAGGTGGTTGGGGTTGTATTTATAGCCACCAACCACTTCCTAGCCGTTGGCCCTTTCTGCCGACCGCGGACGGTCCGCCCTCCTGGTCCGGACGGTCCGCCCCTGTAGATCAACGGCTGAAAACGCAACGGTCAGCAGTAACGGCTATATCAACGGCTATATTGCATTTAATGCGACGTCAGATGTCAGATAAAGCCAGTCGCGGACTGTCCGGTCGTGCACCCCGGACGGTCCGCGAGGCCGCTATAATTCATTTTTCGGAACCCGTCACCTTCGGGTTTTTCGGTTCCTTGCCTGCCGGACGGTCCGCGCCTGAGGCCGGACGGTCCGCGCGAGGTCTCAGACGGTCCGCGCTTTTCCTCCGGACGGTCCATAGTGCAGACTCGGATTTTTGCATTGGTTCTGTCCGAGGGTCATCCTGGTGCTGCGGACGGTCCGCCGCAAGGGCCCGGACGGTCCGCGCTTGGCCTGTTTTTCCAAAAAGCTTCTCCTGTCCGGAATAATCTACGGTATTCCGGACAGTCGATTTAGTATAGTTGTAGATGAACCTTTGGCACCTGTAGAACATATAATCTAGAGCAAACTAGTTAGTCCAATTATTTGTGTTGGGCAATTCAACCACCAAAATCAATTAGGAAATAGGTGTAAGCCTAATTCCCTTTCACGGACCCCTCGGGCGTGGTAGCGTCGCATGGACTGCTGATACCGCGCCAAGTGTAGTAAGGCCCTGTCCCGAGCTTCTTCCAGCTGGTCTAGCGAGTCTTCTCGGCTAGCTTTGTTGCTTTGGTCGGTGTAGGCCCTCATCCTCGGGGAACCGTATTCTAAGTGTGTGGGCAAGATGGCCTCGGCCCCATAGACTAGAAAGAACGGCGTGAAGCCCGTGGCTCGGCTCGGCGTTGTCCTCAGGCTCCAGACCACCGAGGGGAGTTCCTTCATCCATCGCTTGCCGAACTTGTTGAGGTCGTTGTAGATCTGGGGCTTGAGTCCTTGTAGAATCATGTCGTTGGCACGCTCTACTTGCCCATTCGTCATGGGGTGAGCCACGGCTGCCCAGTCCACCCGGATGTGGTGATCCTCGCAGAAGTCCAGGAACTTTCTGCCGGTGAACTGGGTGCCGTTGTCGGTGATGATGGAGTTCGGGACCCCGAAACGATGGATGATGTTGGTGAAGAACGCCACCGCCTGCTCGGACCTGATGCTGTTTAGGGGTCGGACCTCGATCCACTTGGAGAATTTGTTGATGGCGACCAGCAGGTGCGTGTAGCCCCCGGGTGCCTTCTGCAAGGGGCCGACGAGGTCCAGGCCCCACACAGCAAAAGGCCAGGTGATGAGTATAGTCTGCAGAGCCTGAGCGGGCAGGTGGGTCCGCCTTGCGTAGAACTGACACCCTTCGCAGGTGCGGACAATTCTAGTGGCGTCGGCCACCACCGTCGGCTAGTAGAATCCTTGTCGGAAAGCATTTTCGACAAGGGCTCGAGGTGCTGCGTGATGGCCGCAAGCCCCCGAGTGTATCTCTCGAAGGAGTTTCTGACCTTCGGCGATGGAGATGCATCGCTGGAGGACGCCTGAGGGGCTGCGGTGGTAGAGCTCCTTCTCATCTCCCAGCAAGACGAATGACTTGGCGTGCCGCGCCAAGCACCGAGCTTCGGCTTAGTCGAGGGGTAGCTCTCCTAGGTGGAGATATTGCAGGTACGAGGTCTGCCAGTTTTGATTAGGCGTGACCCCGCTTCGCTCCTCCTCGACGCGCAGTGCCTCACCCTCGGGGGCCGAGGGTACCTCGGGCTGAACCAAGGATGCCTCGGGCCGAGCTAAGGGTGCCTCGGGCTGAGCCGAGGGTGTCTCAGGCTCAGCCGAGGGCGCCTCGGGCTCGGGCGTGCCGTCAATCTTGACGGAGGGTTGATGCAGGTCCCGGGAGAAGACGTCCGGGGGAACCGTTGTCCGCCCCGAGGCTATTTTAGCCAGCTCATCCGCAGTATCGTTGTAGCGTCAGGCGATGTGGTTGAGCTCGAGCCCGTAGAACTTGTCTTCCAGGCGCCGAACCTCATCGCAATAGGCCTCCATCTTCGGGTCGCGGCAGTGGGAGTTCTTCATGACTTGGTCGATGACGAGCTGCGAGTCACCGCGAGCGTCGAGGCGTCGGACCCCTAGCTCGATGGCGATCCGCAACCCATTGACCAGAGCCTCATACTCGGCCACATTGTTGGACGCCGGGAAATGGAGGCGTAGCACATAACGTATGTGCTTTCCGAGGGGTGAGATGAAGAGCAGACCTGCGCCGGCTCCCGTCTTCATCAGCGACCCGTCGAAGAACATGGTCCAGAGCTCCGGCTGGATCGGAGCTGTTGGGAGCTGGGTGTCGACCCATTCAGCTACGAAATCCGCTAAGACCTGGGACTTGATGGCCTTCCGAGGGGCGAACGAGATCGTCTCGCCCATGATTTCCACTGCCCACTTTGCAATCCTCCCCGAGGCCTCCCGGCACTGGATGATTTCCCCCAGGGGGAAGGATGACACCACAGTTACCGGATGGGACTCGAAGTAGTGCCGCAACTTCCGCCGTGTCAGGATCACCGCATACAGCAGCTTCTGAACTTGTGGCTAGCGGATCTTGGTTTCGGACAGTACCTCGCTGACGAAGTAGACTGGCCTCTGAACGGGCAATGCATGCCCCTCTTCTTGCCTCTCGACCCCAATCGCGGCGCTAACCACCTGAGTGGTTGCGGCGACGTAGACCAGGAGGGCTTCTCCGGCGGCTGGGGGCACCAAGATAGGCGCCTTCGTGAGGAGTGCCTTCAGGTTCCCGAGGGCTTCCTCGGCCTCAGGGGTCCAGGTGAAGCACTCTGCCTTCCTTAAGAGGCGGTACAGAGGCAGACCTCTTTCGCCGAGGCGCGAGATGAAGCGGCTCAGAGCAGCGAGGCATCCCATGACCCTCTGTACGCCTTTTAGGTCCTTGATGGGCCCCATGCCGGTGATGGCTGCGATCTTCTCCGGGTTGGCCTCGATGCCCCGCTCGGAGACGATGAACCCTAAGAGCATGCCTCGGGGCACCCCGAAGACACACTTTTCGGGATTGAGCTTGATGCCTTTCGCCTTGAGACATCGGAACGTCACTTCAAGGTCGGAAAGGAGGTCGGAGGCTTTTCTTGTCTTGACTACGATGTCATCGACGTAGGCCTCGACCGTGCGGCCAATGTGTTCGCCGAACACATGGTTCATGCACCGCTGGTACGTCGCGCCCGCATTCCTCAAACCGAACGGCATGGTGACATAGCAGTACATGCCGAAGGGTGTGATGAAAGAAGTCACGAGCTGGTCGGACTCTTTCATCCTGATTTGGTGATACCCTGAATAGGCATCGAGGAAAGACAGGGTTTCGCACCCAGTAGTGGAATCCACGATCTGGTCGATGCGAGGTAGAGGGTAGGGAACCTTCGGACATGCTTTGTTCAGACCAGTGTAGTCTACACACATCCGCCATTTCCCCCCTTTCTTTCTCACAAGCACAGGGTTGGCAAGCCATTCGGGATGGAATACCTCTTTGATGAACCCTGCCGCCATCAGCTTGTGGATCTCCTCGCCTATGGCTCTGCGCTTCTCCTCGTCGAATCGGCGCAGAGGCTGCTTAACGGGTCGGGCTCCGGCTCGAATGTCCAGCGAGTGCTCGGCGACATCCCTCGGTATGCCGGGCATGTCCGAGGGACTCCACGCGAAGACGTCGACATTCGCGCGGAGAAAGTCGACGAGCACTGCTTCCTATTTGGGATCGATCCCGGAGCCGATCCGGATCTGCTTGGAGGCGTCGCTGCTGGGGTCGAGGGGGACGGCCTTGACCGTCTCCGCTGACTCAAAATTGCCGGCATGATGCTTCACGTCAGGCACCTCCTTGGAGAGGCTCTCTAGGTCAGCTATGAGGGCCTCGGACTCGGCGAGGGCCTCGGCGTACTCCACGCACTCCACGTCGTATTCGAACGCGTGTTTGTACGTGGGGCCGACGGTGATGACCCCGTTGGGGCCCGGCATCTTGAGCTTCAGGTAAGTGTAGTTGGGGACGGCCATGAACTTCGCGTAGCATGGTCTTCCCAGTACCGCGTGGTAGGTCCCTCGGAACCCGACCACCTCGAACGTCAGGGTCTCCCTTCGGAAGTTGGAGGGTGTTCCGAAGCAGACGGGAAGGTCGAGTTGCCCGAGGGGCTGAACGCGCTTCCCGGGAATGATCCCATGGAAGGGCGCAGTGCCTGCCCGGACGGAGGACAGATCGACACGCAGGAGCCCGAGGGTCTCGGCGTAGAGGATGTTGAGGCTGCTGCCTCCGTCCATTAGGACCTTGGTGAGCCGGACGTCGCTGATGATGGGGTCGACGACGAGCGGGTATTTCCCCGGGCTCGGCACATGGTCGGGGTGGTCGGCTTGGTCGAAGGTGATGGGCTTGTCGGACCAGTCCAGGTAGACTGGCGCCGCCACCTACACCGAACAGACCTCCCGGCGCTCTTGCTTGCGGTGCCGAGCCGAGGCATTCGCCGCTTGCCCACCGTAGATCATGAAGCAGTCGCGGACCTCGGGGAACTCTCCTGCGTGGTGATCTTCCTTCTTGTCGTCGTCGTGGGCCCTGCCACCCTCCGCGGGTGGCCCAGCCCTGTGGGAATGGCGCCGAAGCATGACGGACTCCTCAAGGGTGTGCTTGACGGGCCCCTGGTGATAGGGGCACGGTGTCACACCCGGATTTCGGGATCACCTAGACCCGGGCGCGAACATAAACACCAGGTATGCTGGGACCAAGTCTCACACATATGATGTATAGTGGCACAGGATCGAATGTCACATCTTTATATATAGCAGGAGTTCTATACAAAATAAATAATTACATTATAAGGAGACAACGGTCCAGCAACCCAAAGTTGACTGGGAGACGACGGCCTAAATCTCTCACGAACACATCGCAGCATCCTCCAAGCGCCTCATCATGCGGTACCTGTTCTTGACCTGTGGGGGGGTGTGAGACAGCAAGAGTGAGCTCACATACGTTCATAGCTCAACAAGTTGTGGGGAATAATGTGCATGAACTCGCCAAAGGTGGGAGCTCACGTGAAGTGTAAGGCTTACCAAAGGAGATGGTTAGAGCTGAGCATTGCTTTTAAAGTTGTTCAAAATTTTATTAGCAGTTACTAAGTATAAGTAAATACCAACCCAATTAAATAGTAGAACAAGAGTAACAACCTCACCTGCGATGCAATGCATATGACAAATTGAATTTAGTTCCATAAATTAATCATGTGAGTGTCCGAGCTGCTCATGACCGTGAGCACGGCTAGTATACCAGTTTTACACTCTGCAGAGGTTGCGCATCTTTACCCACAAGTCGTGTTACCCATCTGCCAAGGGACAGCCAATCCCATACACCTCTACCGAGGAGGCGAGGCAGGGTAACACTACGAGGCCTTTACAAAGTTCCACTAGCTTCAGAAAACCCGCTACAGTTTATAGGAAGTTCCAATGCAGGAATCCCTTGCAGGACCGCCATCGCAGCAAAATCCTCCCGAGGGCCTCCCTAGCAGGAATCCCTTGCAGGACTGCCATCGCAGCAAAATCCTCCCGAGGGCCTCCCTACACTGACCACTCCCCTACTGCCCTTGCCCCTTTCGGGTAAGGTAGTCTTCCACTAGCTTTCCTAGTTAGTCAGCCAAGGGCGTCCCATTAAACCCTTGTGGTAGCACTGTTTTCCCGGGTGGTTCTCCATGTTCCAATTAACATAATGATCTTGTCATGAACAGTAATTAACAAACTGATAACAAAAGTGTAATCATGAATAATGTATCTCCATACCCAAAACCACATATAGCACTAGCAAGTACTACCCAGAAAGTTCAGTGGTAAACAAGGTATAAAGATAGACAAACTAGGGTAACCTATTGGGTCCCATCAAAATTAACCTATGCAGATCATTATGATTAATTAGAACATGAGTGGGTAAAAGAAGTGATCAAGGACACAACTTGCCTGGGACTTGAGATTCCAGGTACCAGGATGATCTTCAGATGACTCGTGTCCTCACTGCTAAACGTAGCAATACAGACAAACATGGTATAGGCTAAAATTAACATTACACCAATCATAAGAATAAACTTTGTAATAATAATCTACGCATCGCTACGAGATTGTGGATTCGAGAGTCACTACAATCAGTCATGGTTGAAAAGGTACAGTTTTTAGAAGACCCATGCAATTTAAGCAGTTAAAACTAGACCTTATGTTGGTTTAATAGATTATGTGAGAAAATAATCTAAATAAATAATTAGTTCAAATTTAAGTTAAATTATAATATAATTAGGGATCATATTTTAGCCAAACTATAATTATAAACAAATTATCTTTGATTTAGAGAGGTTAATCTACTAAACATAGGATAAATAAATATCTAACTATAAAGGTATAAGATATGGTATAACTAATGCTATTACTGTGTAATGAATATTTATACGAAGCTAACGCAACTGGAATAGATCAAATCGGAGGTGGAATGCAAAAGTTATGAATTATCTAAGTTTCTAGGTAATTTACTATTTATTTTATACCAGAATTAGCATCCAGGAGTGTTTTTGTAAGATTTCTGGGATCACTTTGTAAATTTTAAGTGCCCAGCCGAGGACCCAATCATGCAAATTGGGACGGCGGATTGATTGAGTAAAAGTACAGGGGCTCTTTTGAAAATCAGCGCACGAAAGGGTACGCGCAAATTCTGGTCGTTGGATCTGTTTTCAAGGGACAGGATTAGATCGACGTATTATGCGAACCGGTATTCAATCCGGGCCGCAGGATTCGTGATCCACGACCCAGATTTTTAAGTACTCGTGACTGCCCCAGGGCCATCCGATCACGAGCAAACGGATCAGATTCCCCCGCACGACGTGTTGTTTTCTCTTTTAATCTGGAACGTCCGCGATCCATCCAACGATCCAAACACGTCGTCAACCCCCACGAACCGGTACCTAGTCCTGATCACAGGATCAAGATCCCACGGCCAGCGCTCCTCTCCCACATCACCCTCAACCCTCTCTTCCCCAACTCCGCACACGGCGGCGCCGGAATAGGCCATGGTGGAGGCCATTGCCGGCGGCTCCAACACGGCCCCAAGGCTTCAAACACAAATCTGATAGGCGCATCACGATCCAGGGACGAAAGTCAATCAATAGGGAGGAGACTCTTACCGAGGCTGTGGCGTATAGGCACCCGTCCACGACGAAGAGCAGCTCCATGGCAGAACATCGCTCCAACAAGCAATTCCATGCGGCTGGGAAACATGGAAAGTATTCCGGCGAGGAGTCTGACACGTTCCGCATGGTACTGCGCCTAATGTCATCACCAACATCCACCAGCCCACCCCAGCGAACCACGCTGCCGCCCATCAAGTCTCGACGAACGGCGGAAGCACAGGCTAGCCATGGCGGGTGTTTGGCCAATCCCCGATAGGATGGCGAGATGGTCGCGGGCTCACGTTCTTATAGCACCATGGCAGAGTCCGATCAGGTGAAGCAAAGTCGCGGCAACCCTGGCGAAGATCCAGCGCGGTTTGTTGATATTTTAGTCCGCGTTCGTAAACAAGGCGAAGAAGCCAGATCTGACAAGTGGGCCCCCATGACACAGGCTAAAATCCAGTGCTCATGTGAGGATAGGTGGCCGACGCTAGGGCCCCCACCGGTCGGTGATACAAGCCAATGCCGCGCGCGCATACACCAGTTGGAGCCACCGCCATGTGGGTCCCACAGCCAGAAGCAGGGCATGGTGGGCTGGCGAGAAAAGGGAATGAGGGAGTGGGCCAAGAAGTGAGGCCCAGTTTGGTTCCTTATTCACCCTTTTTTTCTATTTTCATTTCATATTTTCATTTCCCATTTCAATCCTAAGTTTGATTCTGAATTTCAAACATATATTTGATGTACCAAATAGAACTCTCAGCATGACCATGCAAGTATGAATTATATGTTTATTTATATTTATCCTTTGTCCATGCCACAAAAATTATAATGAAGTATGATTTATGTAAAATATCTCATCATATTATTTAGTTAAGAAAATAGTTCAAATCCATAGCAAAATTTATATTAACCTTTTAGTTAGCTTTGGGAAAATACTTCAATGGATAAGCTTATTAGAAAGACGCTTTAAATTGTAAATCTTTAGTATTTTTTTTCTCAAATACTAAAATAGGATTTTAGGGTGTTACAAATCCTACCCCCCTTAAAAAAATCTCGTCCTCGAGATTTGTAAGAAAAGGGACACAGAAGAATTGGTTTATGCTTTTAGCCTTTAATTTTCTAATTGGTTCAAAAATTCAGAGTCTCACATTTTTTAGTCCATAATGTGTAATTAGGAGAGTATAGGTATCCAGCTACTTATTATGTAGGATATAAGAGATGGATAGGTTAGGAAAATAATAGCCTAGGTAAGAAAGTTTCCGGTGAGAAAGAACTCCGTGTTGGGTGGTAATGCATCTGAAGATCGAGTTTGACTTCTCTCCTTCCTTGACGGGGTTGATCTTTCCTTCTCCATTCTTGGTCTTATTGATTCGAGGTTAGTGTATAACATCGAGGTCAGGGAATATGGTTAAAACATACATGGATGAGATAGACTAAATGAGGTAGATCAAGATCTTGTTTGATGTTAAGTGGGGACAGATAGATTATACATTCTGTCATGACTATATTGGTTGGATCAGATCTCATACATGTGGGTGAGTTGGTTTAAGGTACTAGTTTAGTTTTAAGTGCATGAGGGGTATGGCCCAACAAGGTTTAATTTGCTTTTGGGATAAATGGGTTGGGCAACCTATAACATAGGCTAGGTTGTGGGGGTTTCACAGACGAGTTGGTCTAAGACACCAATTTAGGTTTAGTACCCATTTATAGGGATATGATCTAATCTATGTTACCAATATTAACTAGCTTGTTTAAGTAACTTACATTAGATTAGCTCAACTTAAGGTTAGACTTCGTTAGGTTAGATTAACCTATCACATTAGCTCAAATCTAGGTATGACTAGCTTCTACTAGATAAGACATCATTATTTTGGATTAGATCCAGGTCGTTGTACTATAATGAGATAAGCAAATTGGTTGGGATAGGTATGCTTATTAAGACAAGATGAATAGAATCTTTTGAGATTAGTTAGATCTATTAAGATAAGATAAAATCCTTTTAAGATAAGATGAATCTCTTAAGATAAATGAGGATCTTTTAAGATAAGACAGATCTCTTAAGCTAGATATATTTTAATTAGGATAAGTTAGGATCTTTTTGAGATAAGATGGATCTATGAGTGTAGGATAGAATCTTTTAAGATAAGATGGATCTATTAAAATATATTCTAGTGGGGATTATTCTTAGTTTGTATAGTCATTTTATTTATTTATATTTATGCCTATATGTATATGCATATGTAATTGTGGGCATTTACTCCACAACCCATCACACTCAATCAAAGATCCAAATCAGACAAATATCATAAGAACAAACATTCAAGTGCATAGATAAAAATAGTTTTGTTTTTGTTCCTAAGAGTAGGTCTCCTATTCCTAAAGGTCACTTTAGGCACTGGATTTTAAAGTGTGAAATCCACATTTGTCTTTAGAAGAGAAAAGATAAGAGTAATAAGAGTAAAGCAGCAGTGGATGAGAAAAATTAAGGAAAGTTTAGAAAGAATCAGAGTAGCAGAGGTAAGTAGATAATGGTTATCCAGTTCTATCTAGGTTTTGTCCTACAGTCAACATTCCTCTGATACCACTTCTGTCACACCCGGATTTCGGGATCACCTAGACCCGGGCGCGAACATAAACACCAGGTATGCTGGGACCAAGTCTCACACATATGATGTATAGTGGCACAGGATCGAATGTCACATCTTTATATATAGCAGGAGTTCTATTCAAAATAAATAATTACATTATAAGGAGACAACGGTCCAGCAACCCAAAGTTGACTAGGAGACGACGGCCTAAATCTCTCACGAACACATCGCAGCATCCTCCAAGCGCCTCATCATGCGGTACCTGTTCTTGACCTGTGGGGGGGTGTGAGACAACAAGAGTGAGCTCACATACGTTCATAGCTCAACAAGTTGTGGGGAATAATGTGCATGAACTCGCCAAAGGTGGGAGCTCACGTGAAGTGTAAGGCTTACCAAAGGAGATGGTTAGAGCTGAGCATTGCTTTTAAAGTTGTTCAAAATTTTATTAGCAGTTACTAAGTATAAGTAAATACCAACCCAATTAAATAGTAGAACAAGAGTAACAACCTCACCTGCGATGCAATGCATATGACAAATTGAATTTAGTTCCAT
The DNA here is from genome assembly GCA_029449295.1 of Zea luxurians. Taxonomy (NCBI): domain Eukaryota; kingdom Viridiplantae; phylum Streptophyta; class Magnoliopsida; order Poales; family Poaceae; genus Zea; species Zea luxurians. Next base: position 5,686,806 of record JAOPSE010000090.1, read on the forward strand.
AAATTAATCATGTGAGTGTCCGAGCTGCTCATGACCGTGAGCACGGCTAGTATACCAGTTTTACACTCTGCAGAGGTTGCGCATCTTTACCCACAAGTCGTGTTACCCATCTGACAAGGGACGGCCAATCCCATACACCTCTACCGAGGAGGCGAGGCAGGGTAACACTACGAGGCCTTTACAAAGTTCCACTAGCTTCAGAAAACCCGCTACAGTTTATAGGAAGTTCCAATGCAGGAATCCCTTGCAGGACCGCCATCGCAGCAAAATCCTCCCGAGGGCCTCCCTAGCAGGAATCCCTTGCAGGACTGCCATCGCAGCAAAATCCTCCCGAGGGCCTCCCTACACTGACCACTCCCCTACTGCCCTTGCCCCTTTCGGGTAAGGTAGTCTTCCACTAGCTTTCCTAGTTAGTCAGCCAAGGGCGTCCCATTAAACCCTTGTGGTAGCACTGTTTTCCCGGGTGGTTCTCCATGTTCCAATTAACATAATGATCTTGTCATGAACAGTAATTAACAAACTGATAACAAAAGTGTAATCATGAATAATGTATCTCCATACCCAAAACCACATATAGCACTAGCAAGTACTACCCAGAAAGTTCAGTGGTAAACAAGGTATAAAGATAGACAAACTAGGGTAACCTATTGGGTCCCATCAAAATTAACCTATGCAGATCATTATGATTAATTAGAACATGAGTGGGTAAAAGAAGTGATCAAGGACACAACTTGCCTGGGACTTGAGATTCCAGGTACCAGGATGATCTTCAGATGACTCGTGTCCTCACTGCTAAACGTAGCAATACAGACAAACATGGTATAGGCTAAAATTAACATTACACCAATCATAAGAATAAACTTTGTAATAATAATCTACGCATCGCTACGAGATTGTGGATTCGAGAGTCACTACAATCAGTCATGGTTGAAAAGGTACAGTTTTTAGAAGACCCATGCAATTTAAGCAGTTAAAACTAGACCTTATGTTGGTTTAATAGATTATGTGTGAAAATAATCTAAATAAATAATTAGTTCAAATTTAAGTTAAATTATAATATAATTAGGGATCATACTTTAGCCAAACTATAATTATAAACAAATTATCTTTGATTTAGAGAGGTTAATCTACTAAACATAGGATAAATAAATATCTAACTATAAAGGTATAAGATATGGTATAACTAATGCTATTACTGTGTAATGAATATTTATACGAAGCTAACGCAACTGGAATAGATCAAATCGGAGGTGGAATGCAAAAGTTATGAATTATCTAAGTTTCTAGGTAATTTACTATTTATTTTATACCAGAATTAGCATCCAGGGGTGTTTTTGTAAGATTTCTGGGATCACTTTGTAAATTTTAAGTGCCCAGCCGAGGACCCAATCATGCAAATTGGGACGGCGGGTTGATTGAGTAAAAGTACAGGGGCTCTTTTGAAAATCAGCGCACGAAAGGGTACGCGCAAATTCTGGCCGTTGGATCTGTTTTCAAGGGACAGGATTAGATCGATGTATTATGCGAACCGGTATTCAATCCGGGCCGCAGGATTCGTGATCCACGACCCAGATTTTTAAGTACTCGTGACTGCCCCGGGGCCATCCGATCACGAGCAAACGGATCAGATTCCCCCGCACGACGTGTTGTTTTCTCTTTTAATCTGGAACGTCCGCGATCCATCCAACGATCCAAACACGTCGTCAACCCCCACGAACCGGTACCTAGTCCTGATCACAGGATCAAGATCCCACGGCCAGCGCTCCTCTCCCACATCACCCTCAACCCTCTCTTCCCCAACTCCGCACACGGCGGCGCCGGAATAGGCCATGGTGGAGGCCATTGCCGGCGGCTCCAACACGGCCCCAAGGCTTCAAACACAAATCTGATAGGCGCATCACGATCCAGGGATGAAAGTCAATCAATAGGGAGGAGACTCTTACCGATGCTGTGGCGTATAGGCACCCGTCCACGACGAAGAGCAGCTCCATGGCGGAACATCGCTCCAACAAGCAATTCCATGCGGCTGGGAAACATGGAAAGTATTCCGGCGAGGAGTCTAACACGTTCCGCATGGTACTGCGCCTAATGTCATCACCAACATCCACCAGCCCACCCCAGCGAACCACGCTGCCGCCCATCAAGTCTCGACGAACGGCAGAAGCACAGGCTAGCCATGGCGGGTGTTTGGCCAATCCCCGATAGGATGGCGAGATGGTCGCGGGCTCACGTTCTTATAGCACCATGGCAGAGTCCGATCAGGTGAAGCAAAGTCGCGGCAACCCTGGCGAAGATCCAGCGCGGTTTGTTGATATTTTAGTCCGCGTTCGTAAACAAGGCGAAGAAGCCAGATCTGACAAGTGGGCCCCCATGACACAGGCTAAAATCCAGTGCTCATGTGAGGATAGGTGGCCGACGCTAGGGCCCCCACCGGTCGGTGATACAAGCCAATGCCGCGCGCGCATACACCAGTTGGAGCCACCGCCATGTGGGTCCCGCAGCCAGAAGCAGGGCATGGTGGGCTGGCGAGAAAAGGGAATGAGGGAGTGGGCCAAGAAGTGAGGCCCAGTTTGGTTCCTTATTCACCCTTTTTTTCTATTTTCATTTCATATTTTCATTTCCCATTTCAATCTTAAGTTTGATTCTGAATTTCAAACATATATTTGATGTACCAAATAGAACTCTCAGCATGACCATGCAAGTATGAATTATATGTTTATTTATATTTATCCTTTGTCCATGCCACAAAAATTATAATGAAGTATGATTTATGTAAAATATCTCATCATATTATTTAGTTAAGAAAATAGTTCAAATCCATAGCAAAATTTATATTAACCTTTTAGTTAGCTTTGGGAAAATACTTCAATGGATAAGCTTATTAGAAAGACGCTTTAAATTGTAAATCTTTAGTAATTTTTTTTCTCAAATACTAAAATAGGATTTTAGGGTGTTACACACGGCTCCTTGAGCATTTTGTCGAAGAGGTTGGCACCTCCTGGGGGTTTCCGAGGGTTCTTGTACTCGGCGGCGGCGACAAGGTCCGCATCGGCGGCGTCGCGTTTCGCTTGCGACTTCTTCTTGCCCTTCTTCTTGGCGCCGCGCTGAGCTGACGCCTCGGGGGCATCTTCCGATGGGCGGCCCTGGGGCTGCTTGTCCTTCCGGAAGATAGCCTCGACTGCCTCCTGGCCGGAGGCGAACTTGGTGGCGATGTCCATCAGCTCGCTCGCCCTGGTGGGGGTCTTGCGACCCAGCTTGCTCACCAGGTCGCGGCAGGTGGTGCCAGCGAGGAACGCGCCGATGACATCCGAGTCGGTGATGTTGGGCAGCTCGGTGCGCTGCTTCGAGAATCGCCGGATGTAGTCCCGGAGGGACTCTCCCGGCTGCTGTCGGCAGCTTTGGAGGTCCCAGGAATTCCCGGGGCGCACATACGTGCCCTGGAAATTGCCGGGTTTCGCTTGGAGTAGGTCGTCCCAGCTGGAGATCTGCCCCGGAGGCAGGTGCTCCAACCAGGCGCGAGCGGTGTCGGAGAGGAACAGGGGGAGGTTACGGATGATGAGGTTGTCATCGTCCGTTCCACCCAGTTGGCAGGCCAGACGGTAGTCCGCGAGCCACAGTTCTGGTCTCGTCTCCCCCGAGTACTTTGTGATAGTAGTCGGGGTTCGGAACCGGGTCGGTAACGGCGCCCGTCGTATGGCCCGGTGGAAGGCTTGCGGGCCGGGTGGTTCGGGCGAAGGACTCCGATCCTCCCCGCTGTCGTAGCGTCCCCCACGCCTGTGGTGGTAGCCTCGGCGCACCCTCTCGTCGAGGTGGGCCTGACGGTCGCGGCGAGGGCGCTCGTTGCCGAGGCGACCCGGGGCCGCAGGCGCTGTGTGGCGCGTGCGCCCAGTGTAGTTCGAGGCCTCCCGCATGAATCGGGAAGTCGCGGCATGAGGTTCCGAGGGGTACCCCTGCCTTCGGGAGGCAGAGCTCTCGGCCCGTCGGACCGCGGCGCCTTCCAGGAGATTCTTGAGTTCTCCCTGGATTCGCCGCCTCTCGGTGGTTGATGGCTCCGGCATCGCGCGGAGGAGCATTGCTGCTGCAGCCAGGTTCTGGCCGACCCCACTGGATGTGGGTGGCGGCCGGACCCTGACATCGTCGGCGATGCGGTGCTGGAAGCCTTGGGGTAGATGACGTATTTCTCCGGCTGAAGGCTGGGCCACCCATGCCTGCCCGACGTCCTGGCGGATCGGCTCAAGCGCTCCTGCTCTCTCGTCGAGCCTGGCCTACACCCCGTGGACTTGCTCGAGCTGTGGGTCATGGCCCCCCGCCTGAACGGGGACCACAGCTAGCTCCCGTGGGATGTCAACGCGAGGCACCGACCTAGGGAGATCACCGTCCTCCAGCATGCTGAGATGGTTGCCTTCGGAGGGACCCCCTAGATCGACGTGGAAATATTCGCGGCTTGGGCCGCAGTCCTCGTCGCTGAGGCTACGGCTACCGTCGGAACAGTCGGAAAGGCAGTAGTCGCATGCGGTCATGAAGTCCCGCATGGCACTGGGGCTGCCAAGTCTAGAGAAATCCCAACAGAGGCTGGGCTCGTCGTCTTCCTCGGACCCGGAGGGCCCGTAGATCGAGACGTCCGTCAGCCGGTCCCAGGGTGACCGCATACGATACCCCAGAAAGTTTGGGTTTGCCTCTACGGGAGCGTCCGCCAAAGCGAGGCCGCTTGACGGATCGAGGCTGAATCCGAAAGGCGTAAGGTGAGGATCGGTCGGTACCTCTTGGTCGACGGGCGGTGAGGAAGTCACATCGGGGACTGACTGCGCCGTCGTCCCAGGTACGAGGGTGACGCCCAGCAAGCCTTCCGCGAGCATGCCGGCGTCGCCCGTGTGTTCGGAGTTGGCGTGTCGCGGGGAGACGGCGCTCGTCTTCGTCTCAAGCGCGAGGTCGATGCCCGACGCACCCCCTGACGGAGCGCTGGGGCCGCCGACTCGCTCGACAGTCGACGAGGCGCGACCTCCCGCTTGGCCTTGGTTGCCCCGCCTCCTCCTCCGTCGGCGGGGGAGAGGACGGGGCGAGCTCGAATGTTGTCTTTCCACCACGCGGGGAAGACGTCGTCGGTTCGGCTGCCGGCGGGCGGGCTGTCGGTCGCCATTGTCGCTGTCGCACGGCGGTGGAAGGAGTATCATGTCGTAGCTGCCGTCGAGGGACATGAACTCAAGGCTCCCGAAACGGAGCACCGTCCCGGGCCGGAGAGGTTGCTGGAGACTGCCCATCTGGAGCTTGACGGGAAGCTGTTCGTCAACACGCAGCAGGCCCCTACCTGGCGCGCCAACTGTCGGTGTTCCGAGACCCGGGGGTCCCCAAGCCGACGAGTGAATGTCGCCGCGTGTCCCAGCCCAGATGGGTCGACGCGAGAGCGAGCGCGAAGGGGGGAAAGCGAGGTGGCCGGAGACGGGCGTGAGAGAGGTGGAAATCCCGCGGCCTTCGTGTTCGTCCCGCGCCCAGGTCGGGTGCGCTTGCAGTAGGGGGTTACAAGCGTCCACGCGGGTGTGAAAGCGAGCGGCCTTGTGCGAGCGCCTGTCTCCTCCACGTCCCCGCGCGGCCAACCTTTTCTAAGAGGGCCCTGGTCCTTCCTTTTATAGGCGTAAGGAGAGGATCCAGGTGTACAATGGGGGGTGTAGCAGAGTGCTACGTGTCTAGCGGGAGAAAGCTAGCGCCCTAAGTACATGCCATTGTGGCAGTCGGAGAGATTTTGGCACCCTGCTGGCGTGATGTCGTGGCCGTCGAAGGAGCGCTGGAGCCTGGCGGAGAGACAGCTGTCGAGGCTGTTGAGTCGTTGCTGACGTCCTCCTGCTTCCGTAAGGGGGCCGGGAGCCGCCGTCGTCACTGAGGATGCGGGGCGCCATCATTGCCCATCTGGTGGAGTGAGCCAGATGGGACGCCGGTCTTGTTCCCTGCGGCCCGAGTCAGCTCGGGGTAGGGTGATGATGGCGCCTCCTGTCGACGTGGCCGGCCTGCGCCCTAGGTTGGGTGATGTGGAAGCTCCTCCGAAGCCGTGGTCGAGTCTGTCTTCTGTGGTCGAGGCCGAGTCCGAGCCCTGGGTCGGGCAAGGCGGAGACCGTTGGATGAAGCCAGGGCAGAGTCCGAGCCCTAGGGTCGGGCGAAGCGGAGTTCGTCGTCTTCTGGGGCTGAGCCCGAGTCCGAGCCTTGGGTCGGGCGGAGCGGAGTTCGCCGTCTTCCGGGACTTAGCCCGAGTCCGAGCCCTGGTTCGGGCGGAGCGGAGTTCACCGTCTTCCGGGACTTAGCCCGAGTCCGAGCCCTGGGTCGGGCGGAGCGGAGTTCGCCGTCTTCCGGGACTTAGCCCGAGTCCGAGCCCTGGGTCGGGCGGAGCGGAGTTCGCCGTCTTCCGGGACTTAGCCCGAGTCCGAGCTCTGGTTCGGGCGGAGCGGAGTTTCCCATGGCGTCTGTGGCCGGGTCTGACCGCCTGTCAGCCTCACTCTGTCAAGTGGCGCCGCAGTCGGCGTGGCGCAGGCGGCGCTGTCTTTCTGTTAGGCTGGTCAGTGGAGCGGTGAAGTGACGGCGGTCACTTCGGCTCTGTCGGCTGCAGAGCGCGCGTCAGGATAAAGGCGTCAGGCTGCCTTTGCATTAAATGCTCCTGCGATTTGGTCGGTCGGCGCGGCGATCTGGTCAAGGTTGCTTCCTGGCGAAGACAGGGCCTCGGGCGAGCCGGAAATATGCCAGTCACTGGAGGGGGCCTCGGGCGAGGCGGAGATCCTCCGGGGTCGGCTGCCCTTGTCCGAGGCTAGGCTCGGGCGAGGCGTGATCGCGTCCTTCGAATGGACCGATCCCTGACTTAATCGCACCCATCAGGCCTTTGCAGCTTTATGCTGATGGGGGTTACCAGCTGAGAATTAGGGGCCTTGAGGGTACCCCTAATTATGGTCCCCGACAGATATAAGTATTTTTTATATAATTTTTTTGTTGCCAGAACGAATACGAGTACTACATAGTTAATAGCATCGATACATGTAAGATACAAAATCAGTAATATCCAGTAAATACTCGCAAACCCGGGTACTCAATGGTCAGGTACCCGGGTATTGTCTCAAACCTAGCACTGTAGCTGCCTTGGGCGATGTAGGCAGGACAGGAGGTGAGGAGGAGGCTTGTAGCTCTCCAACTGTGGAAGCTGCTGCAAGAAGGCATCTTAGCTGGCAAGAGGTGATGGTACTCCGGCTCCGGCTTGCAGTGGTAGAGCTGTTGGCCGATGTACACCGCCGCTACGACGGTTGGGCGGTGGTGCATTAGTTGCGTCGTTGAGCCAACAAGGTCCGGCATGAACCCACCGGCGACGTGGTCATCAAACCATAGCGCGACGTGGGCCATTCTCCGCAGGGTTGCCACTCGCTTCTTCAACACCCTGCAGACCACCCATCCTTCCTCCTGAACCACCATTCGTGCGTGCACGGGCAAGCCGAAGCAAATGCTGTCAGCTGAATGGCATGTGCTCGAGATTTGTTGTTCATCAAGCAGGCAGGTAGGCAGGCTTATGTATAGGGACGGTCTCGTTCTCGGTGGTCTCTAGGTGGTACTCGTGCATGATCTAGTTGGACTTGTGGCCATTGGGTGCGTGGCCCCTGAACTTATTCCATCTTGGTGACTTTGGTCATCAAGTTTCCTTCGTGTGCAATTCACAATGTGTCCCAAATTTTCTTGGTATATTCCAAGCCATTTACCTTATACTCTTCCCTGCATAAAGAGGCTAACAAGACAATAGTAGTTTAGGCATTGAATAAGTTCTTCTACTTCTATCTCATTGTAGTTCTTATCATCTACATCAGGTATATTTATTCCATTTTCTACAATATTCTAAATGCATGGATAGAGTGAAAAAAGATAGCTACGTATTTTATGGCTCCACCACGAATAATATTCCCCATCAAAATGAGGAAGGCTTGCCTAACGGAATCGAAAGCAATTGGGCATTGGAAGCACGAGAAATACACAAATAATTTACAGTGCAGTTGAATGTATTTTTCACAGTTTTGTGCTTGGAAGAAGAAGAGTCATCCTTTGGCGAAAAGCCGTCAAGGATGTAGATGTGTCGCTCTCATAGTAGACAATCTTCTTGATGCGCTTCTTCTTCTTCTTACCTTACTTCTTGCTCGATCCCAAGTCGATAGGCTTCTCGCCTTTGGCTCGTCGTCAATGGGGGTCTTCTCCTTTTCGTCGGTCACCTTCCTCTTCCCTTTAGAGTCCGTCTGCTCATGTTGTTAGACCCAAAATGAAGAGACCAACTCTGATACCAATTGAAAGCACCTACAGGGGTGAACAGGTGATCCCTGTAAAACACAACTTCAAACACAAACTTAATCTAAATTAAGAGTTAGTACAAAATAAGAGCAAGTCGGAGTGAGAAGAAGAGAGAAGTTCACTTCACTTTATTGCTCTTTCAAGATATTAAATCAACTAAGAGCAATATTATAAGTGAAAGATGGAACTTCTTATGGTTCGGTCAAGCCTTAAATGTTTGCCTACTCCACGTTGGGGTATCCTAATAGACAAGGGTTGCACTCAACCCCTCTCAATTGATCCAATGATCTACTTGAGTGCCACGATCTTCTTTATATCGATTATATCTCTGTCGTAAGGAATCTTCACAAATTTGAGTCTCTTGTAGCCGTATATAGAAATCAGAGTTACAACTCAAAACACAACACATGAGAGAGGGGAGAGTACACACACAAGAGCCAAAAAGCAACCACACAACACAAGAATCAAGATCTCAAGAGCTCAGTAACATAGAATGGAAAGAACAACTCAGAACTACGCTCAGATCTTCCTAAAATCACTAGAACTTGTTGTGGCGGAGTGTTGGAATGATCTTGTGCTCTTGGTATGTTTGGGGGTACTGAAGTTAATAGGATAGGACCAAAAATTAAAATAACGGATGTCTGTTTTCTCCGACTAAAGTTTAGCAATTAACATTCAAACATTAAAATAGATTAAACTTTAGCTAGAAGAACCAAACAAGCCCTAGACATGTCCTAAAAATAGAAGAAGATTCAACTCGGAAGAGGAGACATTGCTCGATCTCATGGATGGGGAAGCTTCTTATGACGGCGCGGGCATGCAGATCTAGGTGCCTCGATGGGTTATCCTCCAATTTGATCCATTGAAAAGGACGGTGTCGTTACTCGAGTCGATATCATATGAGTCAGTCGTTGTTACAGCGAGTTAGCGTTCCTGTTCATAAATTTCTATAAATACTTTGAAAATATGAGCCGGTCCTACTGGTGGCTCTGCAAATTCAACATGCGCGTTATTACTAAAAGATTAACACCGTCAAATCTTAAAATAAACAAATAAATAGAAATATACTAACATCGAACCAAGAATTGAAACCTTTATTAGTAGGCATGTTTAGTCCTGCTATATTCATATGTAGTAATTAAGGATTGTTTTCTCCCATCTATCAAATCTGTGCTGCTCTGGTTAGCTATGAATAATAAAATTCGTTGGTTTTTTGTTGGGTTCAAGGATGAGAGAGGGAAAAAACATTGACAGATTATGGGTGGCGCGTCGGGCGCCACGGGCGCGTTTAAGCCGCGGCGGCCGAATCGGCCGTCACACCTACGGCGGCAAAACTATGATGCGCCGTGGCGGCTTAGACCACACACTAAACAGCCCTTATATAATTTGAGTGGTAGCTAGAGATAGAACCACGGAATTTAGCTTGAGAGAAGCGTTGAGTCCCAATATAATTAATTGCTTGAAAAAATCGCTTTTGGAGCTAGCAGGTAAGGGAAGCTACTACTGCTACCCTCTCGGTCCATTGTATTCATGTAAATGGACTGCTACCCGTGGCCTACCAGCGCGCTGACTTCTGAGTGATAAATCCATGGCTGGAACTGGAACTGGAACCTCTCACATCACAAGTTCACAAAAGTCTTAGCATGGCTAACGAACAACCAAATCAGAGCTCAGTTAAGCTTTGTTTCCGGAAACAAAACAACAACAAAAATAGTAGGAAAAGAAAAGAAAAAGAAAAAAAAAACAAGCAGATGTTACATGGTACCACCCCTTCCCTGTACGAATGGACGGTGCACCAGAAATGGCCTGCGATGCGATGGACTGGACTCTCCGTGGCATGCACGCAAGGCGGCTGCCTCTTCACGTCGATCGTTGTGTGCCTGCCTGCACGCACCGTGCTTCCACCACAAGTACGTGGTCACACTTGCTTGGGCCACAATAGACAGGTCAGGCGTAATGAATTATTGCCAGTCCAGCACTTGCATATATATATATATACTAGGTATGTGCCCGTGCGTTGCTACGGAAGTTAGAAATTTGTATAAAACATCGATACAGAATAACAAATATTATTATGATAGACACAGAATGACAAACATTATTATGATATGCAAAATTTGCACCATGACTAATATTAAACACTTGTTACGAATAACCTTAAACTTGTTTAGAGACAAAATCTTAGGGGCAGAAGAAAACATGGAGCCAAGACAATTATATAAGTTCACGTTATAAGCAACCTCTTGTTCAGACTCGCCTAGATCGCCTAGATATAATAGTAGCAAATAAACTACTCGGCAGCAGCAACCTCCGGCGTAGCCTCACCTCTCTCGACAGTACTGCATGAGTCTGAACAGAGTGGCACCCTCTTATTCGACAAGTACCACATGAGTGGCACCAAGAGTATGTCACCTGAAAAGATGCCACAATAATGCTACTGCCTAAATTCTTGAATATAACGTTGAGATTTACTGAGTGAAGGATGGTAACATGCAACCTAGCAAGCTGGATAATGTCAATAAAGAATGAAACTGGGGCTGTCAGACCTAAAATAATTCCAGAGACTGCAACACCTTGAATTATATGTCTCAGATAGCCTCCAACAAAAAACCAAAGGATAGAGTAAATTTGAACCGCATTAAGAGAAATCATGCCTAAGAGCTTTGCTAACTCTGTATTCAGCTTAAAACCTTTGGAACACCCCATCAGCCACACACAACCGGATCTCAAGATTGCCTCTGTCATGTGGTGTACGTGGGCCTGACATGTGGGAAAGAGAGGGACCAGAGTCTTCAACAACGACGCGGGAGGAGACCTGCCAGCGTATAGCACACGCTCAGGGAGCCGCTACGTTTAGAGGATGAGAAGAGGCTGCCAAATTTTAAAGGACACGATAGAGGATCTTGCTAGAGGCGTAGGGGCGAGCTCGGTCTTTAAATATACCGGAGATGATCCTTTACAGAACTTTGTTGGTGAGAGCCTTATGCTGATATGTGCATTGCAGCCACCAAAAGGATCCAGACCAAGTGCCTCCACCACTTTGCACGGATGATCTAGACCAGGAGGAGAAAATCCCTTGATTTCTTGACAGAGCACTTCAACTATCCAAAATGCCACAAAAATTCAGAACCAAACCAATTTCTGGCATGTGCTTATGGTGTGCTTGGTGCTCATGCTACACAGGTAGATGAAATCTTATATGTTATAGTTTATACACTGCCCTAATGCATGAGGAAATATGGTGGCTTCTTGTTAATAGTTAATACATTAGTTTACAGAGAAGAAGTGGTTCGATCAATGTGTTCTTATAACATAAAGTTATCCAGTACACCCTCTGTTAACAAAGAGAAAAATAACAGTAACAAAATGATGCTGGGAGAGAAGGGTATGTGACATCCATGAGATGGAGCGCAATTCGTTCTGGGCAATCACCTATTGCATCTTCTAGCAGTAGAAGGGCAGGACTATGGGGCACATGGTGGTCAGTGCCCCGCTACAGAACGTTGTTGTATCCTTGCCCAGGTGCTCGTAGAACGCCAACGTCCCCACGCACGAACACGCCGACCCACTGCAGGACCTCCACATCACGCCGCGCATCCACCACAGACACCATCAACAGCACATAGCTCACCAGGCGCTGCAGCTTCCATTGGCCCCGACTCCGCTCATACGCTAGCAGGTTCACGAAGAGGGCGTGGTTCGTGTAGCTCTCCACGGCTAAGATGTCCAGTGGACCGAGATCTCCAGCAGTCACTGGAGGAGCGGACGGCGGCTGCCACATCACTGGCGGCGAGGGGAAGGGGTGGATCATGGATTCCTGGGTGGTGGCTTGTTGTGCCACGCGTGCGCCGTAGGGGGAGCGGATGATGACTGCCACATCACCGGCGCCGATGGGAGGATGGCGGATCCAGGAATCGCGAGCGCGGGCTTCGATGGCGCGTGGATGACGGTCGTGGGGCTAGGGGCATCGCGAGCGGGGCTTGGGGCGAGAATCGCGCCGCTAGGGTCGATGCCGAGAGGATGGGGCGCGGTGGTGGGGAGGCGTTGGGGCAGGGGCTGGGTGGGGGCACGATCTCGGACCAAGGCAGGTTAGGGGCGGGGGCATGGTAGTGCGGGTGGTCTACGCTATCGTCTTAATATATATATATATATATATACACACACACGTGTGATTGGTTTGGTTGCCTTCGCTGCGCCACCACCACGTGAATTGACTTTACGTGGATTTCCTGCACGCGAGCAGTAGACGTCGTCTGCATAAACGGATGCAAAATAAGTTACATCTGTGGTACGACTACCCAATCAGGCGACCCTATACGAGAGAGTCAGTACTTGGAGAAAAAAAAAATTCTTAGGTGTCCCTAGCACTGCTAGTAGCAAGCCAGTAATAACATGTGGCAGGGCAATTAGTGGCCAGAGGAGATCGGAGACTAACGTACTGGAACGTCGTCACTCGCCTGTCCTTTTTATATCAAAGGGTTCAGTCAGCGGAGAGGAGGCCACTGGTGCTTATTCTGCACAAATCACTAGACAATCTCAGGACGAAGACCGAGGCTAGCTAGCGCCTAACTACTACTCCCTCCGTTTCTTTTTATATGTCGCTGGATAGTGCAAAATTGCACTATCCAGCGACATATAAAAAGAAACGGAGGGAGTATTGATTAGCGCTGCTAACGAACCAGACATTTTTCTTCTTCTTCTTCTACTTCTTTTGCCGCCAATGGTGGAAGAAGGAGTTACAGTTTGACAATCCAACGGCAAGGGCAAGGGCAAGGCAATCCAGCTGACTTTAGAGACCGATCAACCATCCACCTTTACCTGATGTATATTCCATTCAGCAGGCGATGACAAAACGGCCTGGAAAGAATTTCTCCAGGCTGATATCAGCAGGAGCTCCTCCTGTCACCTGCTCTTCTTCCTCTTCTTCTTCTTCTTCTTCTTCTCAGTGGCCTGCAGTCAGTCATGGTTGGATGGTTGTAAGGTCATCAGTGGTTAGGTTAGCGTTGGCGACTTGCGCTTGGACATTTGAACTCCCTAAGCAACCGTCGGTTTCAGGAACAGGTGAAAGAAAACGACCCCAGCAGAAACGATATGGCTTTTATTCCATCCAATGAATATAAACATCAGATTCCACCGATAAAAATATCCCAAGATTCCCATGTTTTCTTCTTCTTCTTCTTCTTCTCTTCTCCCACACCACACCGTATGGACATCAGATTCCTCAGAGGGGTGTGGGAGGTGCAACTACTATCTACCCAAAAAAAATATATAGATATATATTTAATCGGCGAAAAAGAAAGATTATTAGCAGCGACGGGTGAGAAAGCTGTACTAAAGCGGTTGAAAAGGAAAGCAAACCACCAAGGTTACCGTCCGTCCATAGGGCTTTATTTATGGCCTCCATCAAATGACAGCTGATGGCTTGCACCCAGACATGGATCGACGATATATACCCACCCTCCACTGAAATATCCATTCATTCCCATACACTACTACCATTCTCCCAGGCAAGGCGAGGCAGGGAGCTTTCCAGGCTCCGTCGTCCCGATGACTGCGCAGCTATAACCTCGGGGGCGCGGCAGCATGCGTCTTAACGAAGGATAAAGACCTGCTAAGATGGCCATGGCCATGGCCATGGCCAGCTTCCTCCCGTGGTTGCTCACATGCTTCGCAGCTCTCGCCGTCCTGGAGGCTACGGTCCCTGCTCGTTCATGGCGCGAAGCGAGGTTCGAGCAGAAGACGGACAGGTTCTGGGAGTACCAGGAGCAGAGCAATACCTGGGTACAAGTACGCGCGCCGTTCGACCTCATGTCCTGCATCAACGGCACCTGCACAAAGGTAGGATCCATCGGGCGCCTGGCGAGGGAGCCTGGACGACACGGCCCTCCTCCCGTCCTGAGCCAGGAGGAGGAGGAAGACACGGTCCTTCAGGAAGATGGTGCAGAAGAAGACGTAGACGACGACCCTGTCCTGCCTGTAAGGAGGAGAATTTCCTTGACAAGAATGTCAGAGTCGTCAGTCTGGGTGACGGGGCAGAGCGGCTCCATCTACGAGAGGTTCTGGAACGGGGTGGTCTGGGTGATTGCTCCTCATGAGCTCCCTGCCTCGGCTGGGTATGCCACCGCAACTTTCATTGTCAATACAACTATCCTTGCTCTGTCTGAAGCTGGAACCCTCTACCAGGTAAACCTCTGTCTTAGATGTCATCCTTCAATCGTACAACAGTGAGTGTTTGTGTGTTTTTGATAGATAGAACAGTGACTTATTATCCCGATGGTTTTAACTGTTGCATTCCTACACTATAAATAATAATAAAAAAAAAGCGTAAGGTGGATATCGTAGAAAAGAGCGAGATATATTGGCCAGTAAAATGAACACAGCCAGGAGAATTTTTTCTGCCAAATTAGTTCATTTAAATTGCAATTTCGAGTAACTCCAATATTTTGTGCACTTTCTCAGTTGCAGCTAAATGAGCATGCCCAGCCTATCTGGACAGAGATGGCATTCAACTCTAGCCAGCAGTCAGCGAATCTTGGATTAAAAACACAAAGTCAAGCTATGCGTATAAGAAATGGGGTTGTATCCAATGATGGAAGGTCAGTCTGTACAGTACTGCTTGCTTCAAAGTATTGCCAAAAAAAAAATTAGTGATTTGCTAGTTAGTTTAAAATCGGCTAATATGCATTGACTGACATGTTTCCTAACCAGGAAACTTTTCCTGTCTACCATGAATGGATCCCTGCTTGAGGTGACAGAAATTCAGCCTCTAAGGTATGCAGCTGTAAGCCCGTAGTGCCGTATTTCTGAATCCTCAACCACTTCCCATCGTGTAACATCTTAGCTCAAAATTCAAATGAAAAAAAAACATATAAAGATGACGTATGTAATGACTTTCATATATACTCTATGGATAAGAAACTTTCTTACATTTGGAGATCTGAATTTGACGGTATGCTTATTAAAGTGAATGTTGTGAATTAGCTGCTACTTTTCTTAAACCAACATTTTCTCATCACAACGTACATCATAACCCTACTGAACACAATACTAAATGGTCGGACATCATCAATGTACAGGTGGAATTACCATGGGCGTCCTCCAGGTGCAGACGTGTCGTATATATCTGATGCTGGAAATCTGCGGCCAGGGACCCTGTTCACAGTAAGGTACGTTGAACATGTGTTCTTGAGGACTAGAGGGTGTTTCAGTCTACTTTACACACAGTTCTAGAACGTCCCAGTTTGCCCAGCCCCTGTCCTGATCAAAGGCTGAACCGCTTCCTACTTAGCATGTTTTTTCTACTACTCCTGAAATGTGGGCACAACAATCATAAAACAATAAGACACTGGTGCATAAACGACACAAATGATGATAGTTGTGGCTATACTCATTTATGTTATTTATCCAATATAAGTGGCATAGTTATCAATAGTCTAATTTGCACACCCTATAAGGTATATTTGTTCAAGTTGTTGGTTCAATATTAAGATTGGATATGCAGTGCAGTTCCACTGGAGACCTCTATGAGTTTGACAAAGAAACAAAGCCATCATGGAAAAAGCATATATGGAGTGAAGAACTGACAGAAAATATCTCATTAAGATCATCGGCTGGCTGTGCTTTACATGGTTTGTCAGGGTCTAACTCAGTGTCCCTTTTCCTGATAAGCAAGGTATGTTAGAATTTTTTTTATCATAATGGATCCAAGATAATAAAGATGTGTTACGTTTAAGAGCTCACCCACAACATAATCTGCTTTAAAATGAAAATTTTCTAAGCCATGCTAACTCTTATATTATAAATTCCAGGTGGACGGTTTATGAAGCTAATGTACTAAAAATTAAAAAAAATATAAGATCTGCATATGTTTAGTTGGATATTTACTAACAGAACATTGACAGTATGCCGCCACTTCAGTACAAACATTACTCTCCACAACGAAATTGAACATTAATCATGATTTAAGCTTCATAAACTAATTATAGATAAGCAAAAGGAAGAATAAAACAACAGGAATTCAGGAACAATATTTTCCTAGCTAATCCCTCTTTTTCCACTTCAAGGACAAATTTTCCCGTCTTTCGCTTGTTAAAAGTGGTTATAGATTGGCAGGATGGCCTTTTAGTGGAGCGGCGCTTGCATAGAAGGAAGTGGAAGTGGGACAAACATGGAGCTCCTACGGGTCAGAGACTTAGTTCAATTGCAGAAGTTCAGCGGGATGAACTTCCTGATGCAACTTCAATGTTTTTAACGACAACCACAGGAAAAGTATATGAGTATCAGTTCCCAAAATATACAGGTACTAATCATCCAATACTGCCATATTTGTATTACATGTCGTTGAAGTAAAAGAAACAACAAAAATAAATTTAAGGATTGTAGGAAGAACTAGGTGATTGGTTTTTCACTAAGGAAAGCTCACAGATTCAAACTTGATTACATTTGAAACATCAGTATATTCAAAACAAACTAAGCAAACTGGATTTAACATTCTCGCATAGGACTACATTAACATGGATTATCTTTTTTTGCTGAAAAAGGTGGGGCCCAGAGCAATAAGATAAGAGGACAATGGATAAATCACATGTCCCCTGAGCATGCAAAGGTTGCAAGAAACGTCCCAGGTGTACATGTTCAAGTCGGCAGAATGGTATTCCCACTAGATGATGGTAGGCTTGGGGAACTACATTTTCCTGGGATGGGGGGTACTGATTTTGGTCCGAGTGCCCAAAGTACCATAAGAAGAAAAATATCAAACAAGTACGAGTGGTCCATCCTAGACGCACCAGAAACAGAAGGTTGGAATGCAGAATATTGCACCGAAGAGCACGGTCCGACAAATTGTATTAGTGGAGCAAAGAATATAGCTGCAGACACAGAATCAAATGACTTGAGCAATAACCCACCTTCCAGGAGGCGTAAAGTAGAAGAGAAGCAGCACTACCTAAATGTTAACAGATACCAGCAGAGTGATGAAACTGAATCATACAACTTTCTATCAAGGACCATTGATCTTAACTTCCACATGCGGGTGATGCATGCAGACAGATCGCTTTTCCTTATAGCAGACAATGGATTGACTTTTGAATATCTAAACAGCAATGGTGTTTGGTTGTGGTTAAGACATGAACATGTTACAGCCATGAAAGGAACACTAGGAAGCTACAATGGCAGTTTGTATCTTGTCGACGTGCATGGGAACTTACACATTAGAGAAAGAAATGGAGATGAACTGTTGTGGATTAACTGCACAGCGATGAAGAAGGGAAGACAGGTTGCAAGTGGGTCTCCATGGGATGGCATCCCTGGTCTATTGCGCAGAGTGACAACAGATGATGCACTCTTCTTTGTTAACAAGCGAGGCAGGCTGCTACAGTTCACGGTAGAAGTTCAAACACAATTTAATTTGAGTCATGCTGAGCTTGTTAGATGAAAAACATTCATTGTTGGCACTAAAATTAGGACACTGGAAATAATCAAAGATCTTAAATTTATAAAAAAAATAAGTAACAGTTAAATAGAATTCCTTCCTTCATGGTACCTTAAATCACATTTTTTAAACAACAACATATTGTTTTCTCTACCCTAGCAATCAGCAAATAATTCTTAGGTTTTATTTTGCAAGGAAGACAAGTCAGATAAAATCTTCAATGTACCATTGACTTTGTTATGAAAGTTGGGCTATTTATAAATTACAAGTGAATCTGTTATATTCTGTCATCCACTCTTTCCATAATCACTTAGTAGATGCAGGCAATGGGATAGCTAAGAACACAAATTCAGACAATAAAAAGAAGTCTAAACATTGTAACTTAGATTGCTCGTAGGTGCAATGAGAGGAAGTAGACAAATTGAATGTTTCTCTTATAAAAATGTTTGTATTAACAAATTTCAAAGCACGAATAATCTATCCACCAGTAGTAAATTCCTACTGAATTACTGAAACTGTGAATCGAACAATCATGCAGGCACAAATTACTGGATGGACAAAGAATAGGTTAATGATATATATTTCTTATTCATTCCATCACCATTTTTCCCTTTACCCTCAAATAAAGAAGTGAAGTTACCTCATATCCAGCATTCAGCAATGCAGGCATACAAGCTGAACTTGTGTATAGGAGCCCCCAATACTTAATATCCTTGCAATCGTGTGTCAGGTTGCGCTGCGGAAATTCAAGTGGAAGGACTGCCACAGTCCTCCTGACACCAAGATTGCTTTCATAGTGGACCAGGAGGTCTTCAGAAGAAACATCATCTTCGTGGTAGGCCGCAACGGTCGCCTCTACCAGTACAACAGGATCACGGAGCTCTGGCACAGGCACTACCAATCACCTCACCTGTTCCTATCGTGCTCCCCAGGGACGGCCATGCGACCATCGCCGCTGTCGCTGGCCGGCTCCCTGTTCATGGTGTCCGAGCACGGGGGCCTGGTGGAGTACCACTTCAGCCCGCAGGACGGGTGGGAGTGGGTGGAGCACGGGACGCCCCACCGGGACGTGACCCTCGTCGGCGCCCCTGGCCCGTGCTTCGACGGCTCCCAGCTGTTCGTGGTCGGCTCCGACGGGCACGTGTACCGGCGGCACATGGAGGGGAGGACGTGGAGGTGGACGAGCCACGGGCACCCGCCGTCGGAGCCGGCCGCCGTTGACGAACAGAGCTGCGCCACACCGGACACGGGCGCCAGCGCGCACTACGCCGACGGGTTCAGGGGGAGCTGCGACGGGAAGGTCTGCACGAAAGCTGCATCTTTCAAGCCGGTGAATTGAACTGCATTTCAAAGTCTAGGCTCTTGTGTGCGTGCTGATGGCGCTGTGACATTTGGGCGAACAGGTGGCAGCCGTGCGGCCGGTGCCGTTCTCGGAGGACGCCGTGGTCTTCGAGCTGCGAGATGGCCGGGTAAGCACTGATAGAGAGCAACCTCACGCAAGCTGCTCCTGATCCGCCTAACAAGGGCTTACAATTGCGCCAACGTTGCATTACATGAATCGGCTTGTATAATTCCCGTTGTCTGGTTTGGTTTCCTGGCGTGCAGCTGGCGGAGCTGCGGCGGCCGCCCTCCGCGGACGGGTGCGGTGGGTGGGAGTGGGCGCGGATTATCGGCACGCCGGCCAGCGCCTGTATGACCAGCTACTGGACGGCCGTCGCCACGTAGCCGCCGCCGGTCGCGACTCACGAAGCCGGCAGGCCGCTGGTCGCTTGGCTGATTGAGGCCTCCTTGGAAGTTGGAAATGATCCACAACCACAGCGGTCACGTCCATGTTTCCTCAAAAGACGGCCACGTCCACATGGGTCTAGTCCGAAACTCTCAACACCCCCCCCCCCCCCAACCAAAAAAAACGGCTAACCGTTACATTACATTTGAGTGTCTGATTTGTAATGCAGTTTTAGAATACTATAGTTTTAGAATACTATAGTTTTAAAGCATGGAGTACTATAGTTTACAATTGTATATAACAGAAGTACTACAATATCATTTTACCACAGTAAAATTACAGTATTACTTAAAACTAAGATCTGTTTAGTTTTATTGAAAACTAAAGTATGTATAGAGAAAACAAAAGAAAGATGTCCAAAAATATCATACTTTTAGGTAGATCATGGTATTTAAAATTATGTTTTTACCTGTACCAACTAAACACATTTTGGTTTCTAATACAATAGTAATACAATATCATCAAATACCACAATATTGCTTCAAAACTGCAAAAAAACTAAGCTTCCAAACAGAGCCTAGGTGGTGTTTGGTTCTCCTTACTACAGTTTAGTCATAAGACTAATTACATAGATGAAGACTAAACAATGATACAATTTTATTAAGCCTAATTAATTCATCATTATCAAATGTTTAATATAGCATTGCATGGACGAAACATGGACTAATTACGCTTAATAGGTTTGTCTTGTCGTTTAACCCTGTTTTGTAATTAGACTATATTAATACTTCTAACTAGCATATATACATTTGATACGGTAGGGACTAATTTAATACTTCTAACTAGCTTCAACATATGGATTTATTTGGTCTTGTTGCTTATATAAACATCAGTGGGAGTAAGTATGGTCTAGTTGTAATTGATCAAGAGGAATGAGGTTTGGAACTTAATACCATGTCCCAACCAAAATGTTGTAGAAGGGTGCTGTTTGGTTCACGAAATGTAACGCAAAGGGTAATGGTAATGGTTTACACTCGATTACTGTTGGTAACAAGTTTGAATAGTCCGGTATCAATTTCTAGTATGGTATTTGATTACGGTTGGACTAAAACAAACATGATTTAAAGTTATCACTTACCCATTACGTTACAAATATGTGAACCAAACGGTACCCAAGTGGGTCTTCCGCAATAAGCAAGACGAACATGTTGTGGTGACAAGGAACAAAAGTCGACTTACGGCTAAAGGGTAGTCACAAGTCGAAGGTTTGGATCTCGATGAAACCCTTGCACACATGTCTAGGCTTGAGTCAATTCATATATTATTGGTCTATGCTACTTACTATGATTTCAAGCTTTATCAAATGGACGTGAAAATGCATCTCAGTAGACCAATCAAGGAAGAGATTTATATTGAGCAATCTCCTGACTTTGTGAATGATAAGTATCCTAATCATATCTTTAAGCTCAACAAGGTGCCCTATGAGCTTAAGCAAGTACCAAGAGCATGATATAAATAGCTTAGATACTTTCTTATTGCAAATTCATTTAAGGTTAGAAAAGTCGATCCTACTCTTTTCACTAAGATGATTGACGATAATTTAATTATATGCCAAATTTATGTTGATTACTGAAAGGAAATTAGGCTTACACCTATATTCCTAATTGATTTTGGTGGTTGAATTGCCCAACACAAATAATTGGACTAACTAGTTTGCCCAAGTTTATAAGTTCTACAGGTACCAAAGGTTCACCATAAGCCAATAAAAAGATCAAGAGAAAGGGTTCAAACAAAGGAGCAAAGAGACAACCGAAGGCACCCTGGTCGGGCGCACCGGACAGTGTCCGGTGGTGCACCAGGAGACTCCAAAGCTGAACTTCGCACCTTCGGGAAAACTCAGAGCCGCCGCGCTAAAATTCACCGGACTGTCCGGTATATACCGGACAGTGTCCGGTGCTCCAAGGGGACGCGACTCTGAACTCGCCAGCTTCGGGAATTCGCAACGGCTGCTCCGCTATAATTCACCGGATATGTCCGGTGTACACCGGACTGTCCGGTGTAACTGCAGGGCAACGGCTACTTCGGCGCCAACGGTCACCTGCAGCGCATTAAATGTGCGCCAGAGCGCGCAGAAGGCAGGCACGCGCGATGTGGCACACCTGACACTCTACAGTACATGTCTGGTGCGCCACCGGACATCCAGGCGGGCCCAGCAGTCAGAGCTCCAACGGTCGGAACCCTAACGTTCGGGTGACGTGGATGGCGCACCGGACATGTCTGGTGTGCACCGGACTGTCCGGTGCACCATGCGACAGACAGCCTCCACCCAAACGGCTAGTTTGGTGGTTGGGGCTATAAATACCCCAACCACCCCACATTCAAGTTATCCAAGTTTTCCACCTCTCAACCACTTAAAAGAGCTAGGAATTCAATACAAGACACACCCAAGTGATCAAATCCTCTCCAATTCCACACAAGGCTTTAGTGATTAGCGAGAGAGATTTGTCGTGTTCTTTTGAGCTCTTGCGCTTGGATTGCTTCTTTTCTTTCTCACTCGTTCTTGTGATTAAAACTCCATTGTAATCGAGGCAAGAGACACCAATTGTGTGGTGGTCCTTGCGGGGAAGTTTTGTTCCCGGTTTGATTTGAGAAGAGAAGCTCACTCGGTCTAAGGGACCGTTTGAGAGAGGGAAATGGTTGAAAGAGACCCGGTCTTTGTGACCACCTCAACGGGGAGTAGGTTTACGAGAACCGAACCTCGGTAAAACAAATCCGCGTGTCACACTCTTCATTTGCCTGCGATTTGTTTTGCGCCCTCTCTCTCGGACTCATTATTATTTCTAACGCTAACCTGGCTTGTAGTTGTGATTAATTTTGTAAATTTCAGTTTCGCCCTATTCACCCCCCCCCCCCTCTAGGCGACTTTCAATTGGTATCAGAGCCCGGTGCTTCATTAGAGCCTAACCGCTCGAAGTGATGTCGGGAGAACACGCCAAGAAGGAGATGGAGACCGGCGACAAGCCCACTACAAGCCACGGGTCGACTTCTTCGGAAGAGTCCCGCAACAAGAGGAAGGAGAAGAAGAACTCCTCCAACAAAGGGAAGGGGAAGGAGAAGAAATCCTCTTCCCACAAGTCGCATCGGAGAGGCGACAAGCACAAGAGGATGAGGAAAGTGGACTACTACGCGACCGACACTTCATCAACGTCGACCTCCGGCTCCGACGCGTCGTCCGTCACTTCTAAGCGCCAAGAGCGCAAGAAGTATAGTAAGATCCCCCTACGCTACCCTCGCACTCCTAAACATACACCTTTACTTTCCGTCCCATTAGGCAAACCACCAACATTTGATGGTGAAGATTATGCTATGTGGAGTGATATGATGCGATATCACCTAACCTCACTCCACAAAAGTATATGGGATGTTGTTGAGTTTGGTGTACAGGTACCATCTGTAGGGGATGAAGATTATGATGAGGACGAAGTGGCCCAAATCGAGCACTTCAACTCCCAAGCCACCACTATACTCCTCACCTCTCTAAGTCGAGAGGAGTATAACAAGGTGCAAGGGTTGATGAGCGCCAAGGAGATTTGGGACGTGCTAAAGACCGCGCACGAAGGAGATGAGGTGACCAAGATCACCAAACGGGAAACGATCGAGGGGGAGCTCGGTCGCTTCCGTCTTCGCCAAGGGGAGGAGCCACAAGACATGTACAACCGGCTCAAAACCTTGGTGAACCAAGTGCGCAACCTCGGGAGCAAAAAATGGGATGACCACAAAGTGGTTAAGGTTATTCTAAGATCACTTGTTTTCCTTGACCCTACTCAAGTTCAATTAATTCGTGGCAATCCTAGATATACTCAAATGACCCTCGAGGAAGTTATAGGTAATTTTGTAAGCTTTGAGTTGATGATCAAAGGCTCAAAGAAAATCAACGAGCTTGACGGCCCCTCCACGTCCGAAGCATAACCCGTCGCATTCAAGGCGACGAAAGAAAAGAAGGAGGAATCTACTCCAAGTCGAACACCCATCGACGCCTCCAAGGTCGACAATGAGGAAATGGCGCTTATCATCAAAAGCTTCCGCCAAATCCTCAAGCAAAGGAGGGGGAAAGATTACAAGCCCCGCTCCAAGAGAGTTTGCTACAAGTGTGGTAAGCCCGGTCACTTTATTGCTAAATGTTCATTATCAAGTGATAGTGACAGGGACAACGACAAGAAGGGGAGAAGAAAGGAGAAGAAGAGATATCACAAGAAGAAGGGCGACGATGCCCATGTGTGCCGCGAGTGGGACTCCAACGAGAGCTCCACCGACTCCTCCTCCGACGAGGACGCCGCAAACATCGCCGTCACCAAGGGTCTTCTCTTCCCCAACGTCGGCCACAAATGCCTCATGGCCAAGGACGGCAAAACAAAGAAGGTAAAATCAAGATCCTCCACCAAATATGAAACATCTAGCGATGAGGATAATGCTAATAATGAGGAGGATAATCTGCGAACTCTTTTTGCCGACCTAAACATGCAACAAAAGGAAAAACTAAATGAGCTAATTAGTGCCATCCATGAAAAGGATGATCTCTTGGACTCCCAAGAGGATTTCCTAATCAAGGAAAATAAAAAACATGTTAAGGTTAAAAATGCTTATGCTCTAGAAGTAGAGAAATGTGAAAAATTGTCTAGTGAGCTAAGCACTTACCATGAGACCATTAACAACCTTAGAAATGAGAATGCTAATTTGGTAGCTAAGGTTGATTCACATGTTTGTAATGTTTCAACTCCCAATCCTAGAGATGATAATGTTGATTTACTTGCTAAGATTGATGAGTTGAATGTTTCTCTTGCTAGCCTTAGAAATGAGAATGAGAAATTAATTGCTAAGGCTAAAGATTTTGATGTTTGCAATGTTACAATTTCCGATCTTAGAGATAAAAATGATATATTACGTGCTAAGATTGTTGAACTTAATTCTTGCAAACCATCTATATCTACCGTTGAGCATGTTTCTATTTGCACTAGATGTAGAGATGTTGATATTGATGCTATTCATGATCACATGGCTTTAATTAAACAACAAAATGATCATATAGCAATATTAGATGCTAAAGTTGCCGAGCATAACTTAGAAAATGAAAAGTTTAAATTTGCTAGAAGTATGCTCTATAATGGGAGACGCCCTGGCATCAAGGATGGCATTAGTTTCCAAAGGGGAGACAATGTCAAACTTAATGCACATCCTAAGAAATTATCTAATTTTGTTAAGGGAAAGGCTCCCATGCCTCAGGATAACGAGGGTTACATTTTGTACCCTACCGGTTATCCCGAGAGCAAAATTAGGAGGATTCATTCTAGGAAGTCTCACTCTGGCCCTAATCATGCTTTTATGTATAAGGGTGAGACATCTAGCTCTAGGCAACCAACCCGTGCTAAGTTGCCTAAAAGGAAAACTCCTAGTGCATCAAATGATCATAGCATTTCATTCAAAACTTTTGATGCATCATATGTTTTAACTAGCAAATCCGGCAAGGTAGTTGCCAAGTTTGTTGGGGGCAAACACAAGGGCTCCAAGACTTGTGTTTGGGTACCCAAAGTTCTTGTTTCTAATGCCAAAGGATCCAAAACCGTTTGGGTACCTAAAGTCAAGAACTAATCTTGTTTTGTAGGTTTATGCATCCGGGGGCTCAAGTTGGATCATCGACAGCGGGTGCACAAACCACATGACAGGGGAGAAGAAGATGTTCTCCTCCTACGAGAAAAACCAAGATCCCCAAAGAGCTATCACATTCGGGGATGGAAACCAAGGTTTGGTCAAAGGTTTGGGTAAAATAGCTATATCTCCTGACCATTCCATTTCCAATGTTTTTCTTGTTGATTCATTAGATTACAATTTGCTTTCCGTATCTCAATTATGTCAAATGGGCTATAACTGTCTCTTTACTGATGTAGGTGTCACTGTCTTTAGAAGAAGTGATGATTCAATAGCCTTTAAGGGAGTGTTAGAGGGTGAGAGCACCTAGAGGGGGGGGTGAATAGGTGATCCTGTAAAACTTCAAAAACTTATAGCCACAAAAACTTGGTTAATTGTTAGCACAATAATTTCCAAGTGGCTAAAGAGGAATCCTCAACAAAACACAATAACCAACAAGGATCAATCACAGAGATGGCACGGTGGTTATCCCGTGGTTCGGCCAAGACCAACGCTTGCCTACTCCATGTTGTGGCGTCCCAACGGACGAGGGTTGCAATCAACCCCTCTCAAGCGGTCCAAAGACCTACTTGAATACCACAGTGTTTTGTTTGCTTTTTCTCAATCCCGTTTGCGAGGAATCTCCACAACTTGGAGCCTCTCGCCCTTACACTTGAAATTCACAAAGAACACGGAGCAAGGGAGGGATTAGCAACGCACACAAGACACAAGAATCAGAGTGTCAACACGCACACAAATCGCAACAAGAGCTCGCAACACGACTCAATGAGTTCACAACTCCACAAGAGCTCTATATGCTATCACAATGAAACGAATGCGCGAAATCGATGTCTTGGTGCTTAGAAATGTTGTAGGAATACTTGGTTTTCTCCTCCATGCGCCTAGGGGTCCCTTTTATAGCCCCAAGGCAGCTAGGAGCCGTTTGGAGCAATCTTGGAAGGCTGATCTTGCCTTCTGTCGACTGGCGCACCGGACAGTCCGGTGCACACCGGACACTGTCCGGTGCCCGATTTCCTTCCTTAAATAGCGAAGCCGACCGTTGGCAGCCTGAGAGCCGTTGGCGCACCGGACATGTCCGGTGCACACCGGACAGTCTGGTGCCATCTTCTAGACGTTGGCTCGGCCACGTGTCCCGCGCAGATTGCGCGGCCGACCGTTGGCCCGGCCGACCGTTGGCTCACCGGACAGTCCGGTGAATTTTAGCCGTACGTCGCCGATGAATTCTCGAGAGCGGCCACTTCGCTCGAACCAGCCTGGCGCACCGGACACTGTCCGGTGCACCACCGGACAGTCCGGTGCTCCCAGACTCAGCAGAGTCTTGGTTGCTCGAGCCAAGACATTTACAATTGGATTTTTCCTGTTTCCAGCACTTAGACACAATACATTAGTCCATAAAACAATGTACTAAGTCTGAGAAACATACCTTTATCCTTGATTTGTACTTTGTCCACCTCTTTACACTTAGGCACTTGTGTTGGACACTAAATCACCAAAACACTTAGAAATGGCCCAAGGGCACATTTCCCTTTCAATCTCCCCCTTTTTGGTGATTTATGCCAACACAACATAAAGCAAGTAGAACAAGTACAAAATCAAATCAAATAAGAATTCAAAATTGTTTTGATTCAATTTTGACATATATGGATCACTCTATGCCACCACTTGGTTTGTTTTTGCAAATCAAACTCAAATTCCTATCTCTAAGTCAAAACCACTTGTAGAGACATAAAGAGAGGTTTTCCAAAGAAATTTGATTAAGGATTTCAAAAACTCCCCTTTTTTATAATCAACACTTCTCCCCACAAGAGGCCAACTTTTGACATAAGAGACAATAAAAGAGTTTTGACAAACCAAAAGCTCTAATCTACTATTTTCAAAATTTCTCAAGTGGTAGCTGATCCATTTATTGCTTTGGCCTTTATTTTCTCCCCCTTTGGCATCAAGCACCAAAACGGGATCAATCTTGGCCCCTGAACCCCATTGCCTCACCAAAATCATCAAAAGAGAACACAAAGGCAATAAGAGTATAAAGATGAACTTGGAAAAGTTACTCTTTTCATCGGAGTGCAGTGGAAGTCTTGCATGGTCCAAGTCCACCTTTTCCCTTTCAATCCTCCTTGAAGACTAAAACAACCAAACTCAAGTACATGGTTAGTCTCAAAGGGTCAAGTTGTAGCACAGCTCCCCCTAAATATGTGCATCACTTGCAAAACGGACTTGTGAGGTCCAGGGAGTGTTTGTACAACTTGAGCACCATAGTAAGCGACAAAATGCAGAATGAACACGATCAAAGGCATAAACACATGTATGCTTCAATTCAATCCAAGTTCCGCGAATCTAAGATATTGAGCTCACTATGCAGCCTGCAAAAGGTCTTCTCATCTAGAGGCTTGGTAAAGATATCGACTAGCTGGTTCTCGGTGCTAACATGAAACACTTCGATATCTCCCTTTTGCTGGTGGTCTCTCAAAAAGTGATGCCGGATGTCAATGTGCTTTGTGCGGCTGTGCTCAACAGGATTTTCCGCTATTCAGATAGCACTCTCATTGTCACATAGGAGTGGGACTTTGCTCAGATTGTAGCCAAAGTGTCACACCCGGCTTTAAAGGACAAAGCCGGGTGCATCTCATGCATGCGCCAAGAAGACAACATATATAATAACAGAGTGTATAGAGATAAATGTCACAATAATCAGAGTATTTAATACATAGCGGAAGTCTTACAAAATAAAAGATAAATATAACACGAACTAAGGATCGTTGCCGCCGATGTCAACTGAGAAACGCCACCTAGATCAGATCAAACTCCTCGATACTTGACTCCACTTGAAACCACCTGTTCTTCTCCTGTGGGGGGGTGTGAGACAGCAAGGGTGAGCTCACACATGATCATAGCTCAACAAGTTATGGGGAACCAGTGGACATGAACTCACAAAGGTGGGAGATCATGAAGTGTAAGGCTGATCAACAATAGAGGTTAAAGCTGAGCATTGCTTTTAAGTAGTTGGTCAAATTTTATTAGCAGTTACTAAGTGTAAGTGAATACCAAACCATAATAAAATAATAGAACAAAATTAATAACAAATCCCATGCAAATGCAAATGACAAATTGAGTTTAGGTTCCATAATTTAATCATCGGAGAGTCCTGAGCCGCTCATGACCGTGAGCTCGGCTAGTATACCAGTTTTACACTCTGCAGAGGTTGTACCCTTTACCCACAAGTCGTGTTTCCCATGTCGCCAGGGTTAGCTAGGCCCTTAGACACTACCAAGGTGAATGGCTAGGGATCCACTACGAGGCCTTTACAAAGTTCCACTAGCTTCCGAAAACCCGCTACAGTTTATAGGAAGTTCCAATGCAGGGTTCCTGGCTGACCGCCATCGCAGCAAAATCAACCAGGGACCTCCCTACACTGACCACTCCCCTACTGCCCTTGCCCCTTTCGGGTAAGGTAGTCTTCCACTAGCTTTCCTAATTAGTCAGCCAAGGGGTCCCATTCCTCCCTTGTGGTGGCACGTGGTTCTCAAGTTAAGCTCCATGTTCCAATTAACAATAACATAATGATCTTGACATGAACATAAATAGAATAACAAAATAACTGGAACATGGATATAATGAAATATTAACCCAAAAACCACGTAAAGCAATAGCATAACTACCCATATGATTCAGGGGTAAACAAGGAGAAATGGATAAACAGTCTAGGGAAACCTATTGGGTCCCATCAAAATTAAACCTATGCATGGTAAATGATTATAAAGAACATTATTGGGTAACAAAAGTGAATCAAGGGCACAACTTGCCTGGCACTTGAGATTCCAGGTACCAACTTGCTTTTCAGATGACACGAGTCCACGCGCTAGTCGTAGCAATACAAACAAACATGGTATAGATAAAATTAACATCACACCAAACATAAGTGCAAACTGAGCAATAATAATCTACGCGTTGCTACTTGATCGCGGGTTCGAAAACCACTAAAATCGGAGTTACGGTCACCGAGTTATGATTTTATGTAGTTATTAAGTACCTAGAATAGAGTAATTCATGTGAATAATTTTAAATCAAGTTTCATGGTTAGGTAAAGGTACTAGATGATAAACAATATTTAAACAAAATAAATGCCACTGGAATGAATCAATTTGGAGTTATATATTTCAAGTTATGAATTTCCAAAGGTTTTATGTGCTTAAAGTAGGATTAAGTGAGAGATTATTTTTCTTATTGTTTTCATGATAAAACAGAGACTCTAAGTGCTAGATAATAAAATTACAAAATTTTAGGAACTGGAATGAAGTAATTTGGAGCTCATATGAATTTTCTATGAATTATACAAGTTTTACAATTATTTTTATACTCAAAATCATTTTCTAAATCTATTTTTCCTGTTTTATTTAATTGGTGGACCGAGCCTTAAATACAGGAAAGCACAGGGTCTTCTGTGCAAGAATTCCCATGACTCAGTTCACTATTCCCTGGACTGCGGGTTACTTTCTATTAAGTTCGAGGGTTCATATGTAAAAGTTGCATGGCGAAAGGGTATGAAGGGATATCAAGCGCCAGATCTGATCTAAACGGTCCAGATTAGATCGGGTTTTTAAACGAACCGGTATCAGACGCCAGCCACTGGATCGCGATCTAACGGTTCTCGTGTTATAAAAACAGGATCAAAACCCGACCGCACGATCAAGAGTTAGCGGCCAGGATTTAATCATGCGTGAAGGGGTACACACATCTAATCGCGACCGTTTGTTACATGATCGACGGACGAGGGCCATCCTATGCCAGATCTAATCCGAGCCGCTACCTACGAGATCGACGGTTACCGTATCGTCTTCACCCCGCCGATGGCTGAGCGCGGCGGCGCAACCCCGCCAGTGCCTTAAACGCCGGCGAGCTTCCCCGAGCAGCCACGCCAGAGGCCCATAGGTGAATCCAAGGGCTTCCACACAGACTATAGGAAACGACGAATACTCCGGGAGGGATCTTACCGTGAATCGTAGCACAGGGGTCCCCGGTCACGGTGAAGCACGAAACCGGCGGAATCCCCAACTCCGGTGATGAATCCCCGCAATCCTGACGACGAGATCGAGGCGGCCGACCCACAGAAACACTCCCCACGGATCAACAGAGTTTTCCCCGCCATTTCCTCAACTGAATCGATGGCGCCTGGTAGAATCGCCCCCACGGCCACGCACGGGATTACCTTCTACCCCGTGGTCTCTCTCTGTGTTTCCTCTCCCTCGGCTCCATTCACTCGGTTTCTCTCGGCGACGTGCCCGCTCGACAATCGTGTGCTCCCCTCAGTTCGATGAACGAGAGGTGGTCACGGGGCTTGAGGTTGCGACGAGTTTTATGCTCTAGGAAGGTAGTGTCCGCGAGGAAGGCGGCAATCTCCATTACGCGCGGATTCTGGGTTTGTTGCAACCGACCCAGGGGAGGGCGATTTCCGAGCCGAGGAGTCCGTGGCGGCGGCTCGCGTCAAAAGGCTGGCCACCGGGCCCCTGGTGCGCTCGCGGCGTGAGAAAATGGAGTGGGCCGCGGGGATTTCTTAGCGGAATCTGCGGCGAGCTGGTAACGGACCTGAGGATAGGGACGATGCTGACCAAAGGGGGCCCACAGGCAGCGGCTCAGCGGGCGAGTCCGCGCCCAGGAGGTTGGGGCGACGCGGATCCTACGGCGAGCCGGCTGCGAAGTTTGCGCGCAACCCGGTGTTGGGTTGTTATATGGAGGAAGAAAGGGCTGGTTTCTGGGGCCCATCTGACAGTGCCAGCGGAAAGGTGCCAAGCGCGTGGGCGCGTTCCTGTCCAGGTGGCCCCACGTGTAGGTGACTGAGTGAGGCACGCAGGTGGGCTGGTTGGTAGAAGGAGCTGGGCCAGGTTCCAGTGAATTAGGCCCAAAGCACGACTTTTGTATTTTCTTTCTTTTACTTTTCCTTCCCTATTTTCCTTTCTCTTTATTTTGGTTTTCAAATTCAAATTCAAACTTTATTGCCTAATTCTTACTAAGATGAAATACCCAACTCAATACAAAGAGTTTCATTTATTTAATCTATATTTTCCTTGTATTGTATAGTATTATTTCTTCTCATTCTCCAAATTCTAGAATATCCAAATTAGGTCTATCTTCCAAATTTGAATATTAATGTGTTTCTATATTTTTTTTTATTATTATATGCACACACAATTAAAACTCTAGCATGGAAGTATATTTATTTATTTATCCTATTATCTTTCTCTTATACTAATTTTGGGCATCACAAATCCTACCCCCCTTAACAAAAATCTCGTCCTCGAGATTTAGGAAGGACTAGGGAAACGATGGGAAAATCTCTTTTTCTCTTTCCCATGCAGCTTCGTCTTCTTCGTGGTGACTCCATTGAACTTTGCACATCTTTATCACTTTATTCCTTGTAATTCGAGTCAAAGCATCAAGAATCTTGACGGAATACTCCGTATAAGTCAAATGACCCCGAACACTGAGCTCTTCCATTGGTAACGGTTCCTCAGGGACACGGAGACACTTCTTAAGTTAAGACACATGAAATACATTATGTACATCAGATAGATTATCTGGTATCTCGAGTTGATAGGCCATCTCTCCAACTTGCCTAAAAACTCAGAATGGTCCAATAAAGCGAGGGGACAATTTGCCCTTAACTTTAAATCTCTTCATTCCACGAAGTGGTGACACCTTGAGGTACACATAATCTCCTTTCTCAACTTCCAGTGGTCTTCTTCTATTATCAGCGTAGCTCTTTTTTTTTCCTGGTCTGAGCTACCCTCAAATTCTCTCGAATTATACGGACTTATTCTTCTTCCTCTTGAATAAGCTCAGGTCCAAAGAACTGTCTTCCTCTAGTCTTATCCCAATATAGAGGAGTCCTGCATTTCCTGTCATATAGAGTCTTGAAACAGTGACATCTTCAGACTGGCCTGGTATCTATTATTATATGAGAACTCAGCATAAGGTAGACTCTTATCCCAACTACTACCATGCTAAAGGGCACAAGCTCTCAACATGTCCTTCAATACTTGATTAGTCCTTTCAGTCTGAGGATGGTAAGCTGTGCTAAAATTCAACTTCGCATCCGTACTCTCATGAAAACTTTTCCAAAATCTGGGGGTAGGCTATGATCCTCTATCCAAAATGATCTTCTTTGGTGCCCCGTGTAGAGACACAATCCGAGCCATATATAACTCTGCCAATTGAGATACCTTATAAGTAGTCTTGATCGGAATGAAATGAGCCACTTTGGTCAGTCTATCCATAATAACTCATATAGAACTATATCCTTTCGAGGTGCGTGGCAATCCAGTAATAAAATCCATACCAATCTCTTCTTCAATTGATCAAAGCTGTCTTGGCACTTCTCGTCCCACTTGAATTCTCTTTCCTTCACCAAAAGCGAGGTCATAAGCTTAGCAATCTTAGAAAATCCTTCAATAAATCTCCAATAGTATCCTGCAAGTCCCAAGAAACTTCGGTCCTCCGTAACCGTAGTGGGTATGCTCCACACCACTATCTCCTTGACTTTAGCAGGATCCACTGATATCCCTCCATTAGAAATGATATGTCCAAGAAATGGCACCTCGCCAATCCAAAACTCGCATTTACCGTACTTGGCGTAGAGTTGATTATCTTAAAGCTTCTGTAGTACCAATCACATATGCTCCTCATGGTCACTATCACTCTTAGACTAAATAAAAATATCGTCCATGAAAACCATGACGAATCTGTCCAGATCATGCACCTTATTCTTCAGATCCATAAAATAGGCTGGTGCATTAGTTGGTCCAAATGACATAACGGTAAACTCATATAAACCATATCGGGTCGAGAAATTCGTCTTGGGAATATCTGATGGCCTAATCTTCATTTGATTGTAACCCGATCGGAGATCAATCTTCGAGAATACGCTTGCATCTCTCATCTGATCAAATAAATCCTTAATGCAAGGTAATAGACACTTGTTCTTCACAGTGACATCATTAAGGGACCTATAATCCACACACATCCCTTGCGATCCATCTTTCTTCTGTACAAATACAACTGGTGCTCCACAAGGTGAAGACTCGGACGAATGTAACCAGCCTCTTGTAACTCCGTTAAGGGCTTCTTGAGTTCTTTTAACTCTTCTATGGACATCATGTATGGCCATTTAGAATTAGGAGTAGCCCCAGGCAAGAGATCAATGACAACTCAACTTCCCTATCTAGTGGCATCCCTGGTAACTCCTCTGGAAAGACATCCGTAAAAATCTCTAACCGCACGGATGCTTTCACCAACAAACTTCCCATCTACTAAGAATGCCACAAGTCTGATGGTGGTAGTTACTGCAACTTCAACTTCAAAGCTTTGTCCTTTGGAACTGGTGAGTTCTACGGTTCCTTTAGCATAGTGTATAAATTACCTTTGCTTTTTTTTAACCATAACATACCAAGGATCACGTCTATAGTGCTCTCTTCTAACACTATAGGGGTAGCCCATCTGGGTTAGAAACACAGGGTAAGAAGGAAGAATTGTAGACAAGGCGAGTAATTACGAGGAATGTTACTGTGGGGGATTTAGTAGCTAAGTAGAATAGTGTGTTATCCACTACAGCTAATACCTTATGATGGTACATGCTAAGATGCCCAACTATAATGTTGCAATCAATCAAAGAAGCAAATCAGGCATTGATCATCAGAACAATCAACCAATATTTTTAATAGAGAAAATAGTTTTTTTTGTCTTAGGTCTCCTATCTCTTAAAAATGTCATAGGGGTAGGGATTCCAAGGTGTGAAATCCATCTTGTCTCAGAGTAGAAAAGGTAAGAATAATCAGAGTAGAATAGCAAAAGGTGAGACAGGATCAAGACAAGATGAGTATAGAAAGAATCAGAGTAAGATAAGTAGGTAAGGGTTTGTCCATTTCTATCTAGGTTTCGTCCTACAGTCAACATTTCCTCTGATACCACTTCTGTCACACCCGGCTTTAAAGGACAAAGCCGGGTGCATCTCATACATGCGCCAAGAAGACAACATATATAATAACAGAGTGTATAGAGATAAATGTCACAATAATCAGAGTATTTAATACATAGCGGAAGTCTTACAAAATAAAAGATAAATATAACACGAACTAAGGATCGTTGGCGCCGATGTCAACTGAGAAACGCCACCTAGATCAGATCAAACTCCTCGATACTTGACTCCACTTGAAACCACCTGTTCTTCTCCTGTGGGGGGGTGTGAGACAGCAAGGGTGAGCTCACACATGATCATAGCTCAACAAGTTGTGGGGAACCAGTGGACATGAACTCACAAAGGTGGGAGATCATGAAGTGTAAGGCTGATCAACAATAGAGGTTAAAGCTGAGCATTGCTTTTAAGTAGTTGGTCAAATTTTATTAGCAGTTACTAAGTGTAAGTGAATACCAAACCATAATAAAATAATAGAACAAAATTAATAACAAATCCCATGCAAATGCAAATGACAAATTGAGTTTAGGTTCCATAATTTAATCATCGGAGAGTCCTGAGCCGCTCATGACCGTGAGCTCGGCTAGTATACCAGTTTTACACTCTGCAGAGGTTGTACCCTTTACCCACAAGTCGTGTTTCCCATGTCGCCAGGGTTAGCTAGGCCCTTAGACACTACCAAGGTGAATGGCTAGGGATCCACTACGAGGCCTTTACAAAGTTCCACTAGCTTCCGAAAACCCGCTACAGTTTATAGGAAGTTCCAATGCAGGGTTCCTGGCTGACCGCCATCGCAGCAAAATCAACCAGGGACCTCCCTACACTGACCACTCCCCTACTGCCCTTGCCCCTTTCGGGTAAGGTAGTCTTCCACTAGCTTTCCTAATTAGTCAGCCAAGGGGTCCCATTCCTCCCTTGTGGTGGCACGTGGTTCTCAAGTTAAGCTCCATGTTCCAATTAACAATAACATAATGATCTTGACATGAACATAAATAGAATAACAAAATAACTGGAACATGGATATAATGAAATATTAACCCAAAAACCACGTAAAGAAATAGCATAACTACCCATATGATTCAGGGGTAAACAAGGAGAAATGGATAAACAGTCTAGGGAAACCTATTGGGTCCCATCAAAATTAAACCTATGCATGGTAAATGATTATAAAGAACATTATTGGGTAACAAAAGTGAATCAAGGGCACAACTTGCCTGGCACTTGAGATACCAGGTACCAACTTGCTTTTCAGATGACACGAGTCCACGCGCTAGTCGTAGCAATACAAACAAACATGGTATAGATAAAATTAACATCACACCAAACATAAGTGCAAACTGAGCAATAATAATCTACGTGTTGCTACTTGATCGCGGGTTCGAAAACCACTAAAATCGGAGTTACGGTCACCGAGTTATGATTTTATGTAGTTATTAAGTACCTAGAATAGAGTAATTCATGTGAATAATTTCAAATCAAGTTTCATGGTTAGGTAAAGGTACTAGATGATAAACAATATTTAAACAAAATAAATGCCACCGGAATGAATCAATTTGGAGTTATATATTTCAAGTTATGAATTTCCAAAGGTTTTATGTGCTTAAAGTAGGATTAAGTGAGAGATTATTTTTCTTATTGTTTTCATGATAAAACAGAGACTCTAAGTGCTAGATAATAAAATTACAAAATTTTAGGAACTGGAATGAAGTAATTTGGAGCTCATATGAATTTTCTATGAATTATACAAGTTTTACAATTATTTTTATACTCAAAATCATTTTCTAAATCTATTTTTCCTGTTTTATTTAATTGGTGGACCGAGCCTTAAATACAGGAAAGCACAGGGTCTTCTGCGCAAGAATTCCCATGACTCAGTTCACTATTCCCTGGACTGCGGGTTACTTTCTATTAAGTTCGAGGGTTCATATGTAAAAGTTGCATGGCGAAAGGGTATGAAGGGATATCAAGCGCCAGATCTGATCTAAACGGTCCAGATTAGATCGGGTTTTTAAACGAACCGGTATCAGACGCCAGCCACTGGATCGCGATCCAACGGTTCTCGTGTTATAAAAACAGGATCAAAACCCGACCGCACGATCAAGAGTTAGCGGCCAGGATTTAATCATGCGTGAAGGGGTACACACATCTAATCGCGGCCGTTTGTTACATGATCGACGGACGAGGGCCATCCTATGCCAGATCTAATCCGAGCCGCTACCTACGAGATCGACGGTTACCGTATCGTCTTCACCCCGCCGATGGCTGAGCGCGGCGGCGCAACCCCGCCAGTGCCTTAAACGCCGGCGAGCTTCCCCGAGCAGCCACGCCAGAGGCCCATAGGTGAATCCAAGGGCTTCCACACAGACTATAGGAAACGACGAATACTCCGGGAGGGATCTTACCGTGAATCGTAGCACAGGGGTCCCCGGTCACGGTGAAGCACGAAACCGGCGGAATCCCCAACTCCGGTGATGAATCCCCGCAATCCTGACGACGAGATCGAGGCGGCCGGCCCACAGAAACACTCCCCACGGATCAACAGAGTTTTCCCCGCCATTTCCTCAACTGAATCGATGGCGCCTGGTAGAATCGCCCCCACGGCCACGCACGGGATTACCTTCTACCCCGTGGTCTCTCTCTGTGTTTCCTCTCCCTCGGCTCCATTCACTCGGTTTCTCTCGGCGACGTGCCCGCTCGACAATCGTGTGCTCCCCTCAGTTCGATGAACGAGAGGTGGTCACGGGGCTTGAGGTTGCGACGAGTTTTATGCTCTAGGAAGGTAGTGTCCGCGAGGAAGGCGGCAATCTCCATTACGCGCGGATTCTGGGTTTGTTGCAACCGACCCAGGGGAGGGCGATTTTCGAGCCGAGGAGTCCGTGGCGGCGGCTCGCGTCAAAAGGCTAGCCACCGGGCCCCTGGTGCGCTCGCGGCGTGAGAAAATGGAGTGGGCCGCGGGGATTTCTTAGCGGAATCTGCGGCGAGCTGGTAACGGACCTGAGGATAGGGACGATGCTGACCAAAGGGGGCCCACAGGCAGCGGCTCAGCGGGCGAGTCCGCGCCCAGGAGGTTGGGGCGACGCGGATCCTACGGCGAGCCGGCTGCGAAGTTTGCGCGCAACCCGGTGTTGGGTTGTTATATGGAGGAAGAAAGGGCTGGTTTCTGGGGCCCATCTGACAGTGCCAGCGGAAAGGTGCCAAGCGCGTGGGCGCGTTCCTGTCCAGGTGGCCCCACGTGTAGGTGACTGAGTGAGGCACGCAGGTGGGCTGGTTGGTAGAAGGAGCTGGGCCAGGTTCCAGTGAATTAGGCCCAAAGCACGACTTTTGTATTTTCTTTCTTTTACTTTTCCTTCCCTATTTTCCTTTCTCTTTATTTTGGTTTTCAAATTCAAATTCAAACTTTATTGCCTAATTCTTACTAAGATGAAATACCCAACTCAATACAAAGAGTTTCATTTATTTAATCTATATTTTCCTTGTATTGTATAGTATTATTTCTTCTCATTCTCCAAATTCTAGAATATCCAAATTAGGTCTATCTTCCAAATTTGAATATTAATGTGTTTCTATATTTTTTTTTATTATTATATGCACACATAAATAAAACTCTAGCATGGAAGTATATTTATTTATTTATCCTATTATCTTTCTCTTATACTAATTTTGGGCATCACACAAAGTCCCGGAGGGTTTGCCTCATCCAAAGTAGTTGCGCGCAACACTGTCCTGCGGCAACGTACTCGGCCTCAGCGGTAGATAGGGCAACAGAGGTTTGTTTCTTAGAGTTCCATGACACCAGGGACCTTCCTAAGAATTGGCACGTCCCCGATGTACTCTTCCTATCGACCTTACATTCAGCAT
Source organism: Zea luxurians (assembly GCA_029449295.1). Lineage (NCBI taxonomy): Eukaryota > Viridiplantae > Streptophyta > Magnoliopsida > Poales > Poaceae > Zea > Zea luxurians. Next base: position 5,724,786 of record JAOPSE010000090.1, read on the forward strand.
AGTCGGAATCTGAGTACCCAATCAAGTCAAAGTTAGACCCCTTTGGATACCAGATCCCGAAGCAAGGCGTAGCGACTAAATATCGAAGAATTCGCTTCACAGCCACTAAGTGACACTCCTTAGGATCGGATTGAAATCTAGCACACATGCATACGCTAAGCATAATATCCGGTCTACTAGCACATAAATAAAGCAAAGAACCTATCATGGACCGGTATGCTTTTTGATCAACGGACTTACCTCCTTTGTTGAGGTCGGTGTGTCCGTCAGTTCCCATCGGCGTCTTTGCGGGCTTGGCATCCTTCATCCCAAACCGTTTTAGCAAGTCTTGCGTGTACTTCGTTTGGGAGATGAAAGTGCCGTCCTTGAGTTGCTTCACTTGGAACCCAAGGAAGTAGTTCAACTCGCCCATCATCGACATCTCGAATTTCTGCGTCATCACCCTGCTAAACTCTTCACAAGACTTTTGATTAGTAGAACCAAATATTATGTCATCGACATAAATTTGGCATACAAAAAGATCACCATCGCAAGTCTTAGTAAAAAGAGTTGGATCGGCTTTCCCAACCTTGAAAGCATTAGCAATTAAAAAGTCTCTAAGGCATTCATACCATGCTCTTGGGGCTTGCTTAAGTCCATAGAGCGCCTTAGAGAGCTTACACACGTGGTCAGGGTACCGTTCATCCTCAAAGCCAGGGGGTTGCTCCACGTATACCTCCTCTTTGATCGGCCCGCTGAGGAAAGCGCTCTTCACATCCATTTGGTACAACCTGAAAGAATGGTGAGCGGCATATGCTAGCAAGATACGAATTGATTCTAGCCTAGCCACAGGAGGGAATGTCTCCTCAAAGTCCAAACCTGCGACTTGGGCATAACCTTTTGCCACAAGCCGAGCCTTGTTCCTTGTCACCACCCCGTGCTCGTCCTGTTTGTTGCGGAACACCCACTTGGTTCCCACAACATTTTGCTTGGGGCGAGGTACCAGTGTCCAAACTTCATTGCGCTTGAAATTGTTGAGTTCCTCCTGCATGGCCAACACCCAGTCCGGATCTAGCAAGGCCTCTTCTACCCTGAAAGGCTCAATAGAAGAGACAAAAGAGTAATGCTCACAAAAATTAACTAATCTTGAACGAGTAGTTACTCCCTTGCTAATATCACCCAATATCTGGTCGACAGGATGATCCCTTTGGATCATTGCTCGAACTTGGGTTGGAGGTGCCTGAGGTGCTTCTTCCTCTTCAACTTGAACATCCTGTGCTCCCCCTTGATCATGCGCCTCCACTTGAGGTACCTGTTCGTCATCTTGGGTTGGGGGATGCACCATAGTTGAGGAAGACGGTTGATCTTGCTCCAAATGTTCTTGAGGCCGTACATCTCCAATCGCCATGGTACGTATTGCGGCCGTTGGAACGTCTTCTTCATCAGTTAGCAGCTCGTATGAGGTCTTCTTGAGGAGGTGGTGAAGGTAGACCCTGTTGATGGTGTGGTATGCCGTGTTTACGGCTTCCGACCAAAAGCGCTCGGGGGTCTTGAACTCTCCAAGCATAGTCCTCGCCATATCCATGAGTGTCCTGTTCTTCCTCTCTACCACACCATTTTGCTGAGGTGTGTAGGGAGCGGAGAACTCGTGCTTGATCCCCTCCTCCTCAAGGAACTCCTCCACTTGAAGATTCTTGAATTCGGACCCGTTGTCGCTCCTTATCTTCTTCACCTTGAGCTCAAACTCATTTTGAGCTCTCCTTAGGAAGCGCTTGAGGGTCCCTTGGGTTTCAGACTTATCTTGCAAAAAGAACACCCAAGTGAAGCGGGAAAAGTCATCAACAATAACTAGACCATACTTACTTCCTCCTATGCTCAGATAGGCGACGGGTCCGAAGAGGTCCATATGCAGCAGCTCCAGAGGTCTTGACGTGGTCATCACATTCTTGCTGTGATGCGCTCCTCCTACTTGTTTACCTGCTTGACAAGCTGCACAAGGTCTATCTTTTTCGAAATGAACATTGGTTAGACCTATCATGTGTTCTCCCTTTAGAAGCTTGTGGAGGTTCTTCATCCCCACATGTGCTAAGCGGCGATGCCACAACCAGCCCATGCAAGTCTTAGCCATTAAGCATGCATCTAGACCGGCCTCTTCTTTTGCAAAATCAACTAAGTAAAGTTTGCCGTCTAGTACACCCTTAAAAGCTAGTGAACCATCACATCTTCTAAAGACAGACACATCTACATTTGTAAATAAACAATTATATACCATATTACATAATTGACTAACAGATAGTAAATTATATCCAAGAGACTCTACTAAAAACACATTAGAGATAGAGTGCTCATTGGAGATTGCAATTTTACCTAGCCCTTTTACCTTGCCTTGATTCCCATCACCGAATATTATTGAATCTTGGGAATCTTTGTTTTTGACGTAGGAGGTGAACATCTTCTTCTCCCCGTCATATGGTTTGTGCATCCGCTGTCAATAATCCAGCTTGAACCCCCGGATGCATAAACCTGCAAGGCAAATTTAGGCTTGGGTCTTAGGTACCCAACTCATGTTGGGTCCTACAAGGTTAGCACAAATATCCTTAGGGACCCAAATGCAAGTTTTGTCTCCCTTGCATCTTGCCCCTAATTTTCTAGCAACTATCTTTCTATCCTTTCTACAAATAGCAAAAGAAGCATTTAAAGCATGATATAGTGTAGAAGGTTCATTTACTTTCCTAGGAACATTAACAACATTTCTCCTAGACATATTATGAACAACATTTCTCCTACCAACATTTCTATCATACACATAAGAAGAACTAGAAGCAAACATGGCATGAGAATCAAAGGCATTATATGCATTACAACTCCTATAAGCATTTCTAGATTGTCTCCTATCATGGTACATAAAGGCATGGTTCTTTTGCACACTACTAGCCATAGGGGCCTTCCCTTTCTCCTTGGCGGAGATGGGAGCCTTATGGCTTGTCAAGTTCTTGGCTTCCCTCTTGTAGCCAAGTCCATCCTTAATTGAGGGGTGTCTACCAATCGTGTAGGCATCCCTTGCAAATTTTAGCTTGTCAAATTCATTCTTGCTAGTCTTAAGTTGGGCATTAAGACTAGCTAATTCCTCATTTAATTTGGAAATTGAAACTAAATGATCACTACAAACATCAATGTCAAAATCTTTACACCTATTACAAGTTTCAACAATTTCTACACAAGAATTAGATTTACTAGCTACTTTTAGTTTAGCATTTAAATCATCATTAAAACTTTTTAACGTAGCAATAGTTTCATGACAAGAAGATAATTCACTAGAGAGCATTTTATTCCTTTTAATTTCTAGAGCAAGAGACTTTTGTGCTTCTACAAATTTATCATGTTCTTCATACAACAAATCCTCTTGCTTTTCTAAAAGCATATTCTTATCATTCAAGGCATCAATTAATTCATTAATTTTGTCTACCTTGGTTCTATCTAGGCCCTTAAACAAACATGAATAATCTATTTCATCCTCATCACTAGATTCGTCCTCACTTGAAGAAGCATAAGTAGAGTTTTGAGTACATACCTTCTTCTCTCTTGCCATAAGGCATGTGTGACGCTCGTTTGGAAAGAGGGCCGATTTGTTGAAGGCGGTGGCGGCGAGTCCCTCATTGTCAGAGTCGGAAGAGGAGCAATCCGAATCCCACTCCTTGCCTAGATGCGCCTTGCCTTTTGCCTTCTTATACTTCTTCTTCTCCCTCTTGTTCCCTTGTTCCTGATCACTATCATTGTCGGGACAGTTAGCAATAAAATGACCAAGCTTACCGCATTTGAAGCATGAGCGCTTCCCCTTGGCTTTGGTCTTGCTTGGCTGTCCCTTGCGACCCTTAAGCACCATCTTGAATCTTTTGATGATGAGGGCCATCTCTTCATCATTAAGTCCGGCCGCCTCAATCTGTGCCACCTTGCTAGGTAGCGCCTCCTTGCTTCTTGTTGCCTTGAGAGCAAGGGGTTGCAGCTCGTTGATCGGACCATTCAAGGCGTCGTCCACGTACCTCGCCTCCTTGATCATCATTCGCCCGCTAACGAATTTTCCGAGGACTTCTTCGGGCGACATTTTGGTGTACCTGGGATTCTCACGAATATTATTCACCAAATGAGGATCAAGAACGGTAAAGGACCTTAGCATCAGTCGGACGACGTCGTGGTCCGTCCATCGCGTGCTTCCGTAGCTCCTTATTTTGTTGATAAGGGTCTTGAGCCGGTTGTATGTTTGAGTTGGCTCCTCGCCCCTTATCATCGTGAACCTTCAAAGCTCGCCCTCCACCAACTCCATTTTGGTGAGCAAGGTGACGTTGTTCCCCTCATGAGAGATCTTGAGGGTGTCCCAGATCTGCTTGGCATTGTCCAAGCCGCTCACCTTGTGATACTCGTCCCTGCACAAAGAGGCTAGCAACACAGTAGTAGCTTGTGCATTTTTATGAATCTGTTCATTAATAAACACAGGGCTATCCGAGCTATCAAATTTCATTCCACTTTCCACAATCTCCCAAATGCTTGGATGGAGGGAAAACAAGTGAGTACGCATTTTGTGGCTCCAAAATCCGTAGTCCTCTCCATCAAAGTGAGGGGGCTTGCCAAGTGGAATGGGGAGCAATTGAGTATTTGAGCTATGCGGAATGCGCGAATAATTGAAAGAAAAGTTTGAGTTAACCGTCTTTCGTCTGTCGTAGTCGTTGTTGTCCTTTTGGGAGGAGGAAGATTCGTCGCTGTCGTAGTAGACAATTTCCTTGATGCGCCTTGTCTTCTTCTTCCTCCCGTCTTTTCTTTTGTGGCCCGAGCCTGAGTCGGTGGGCCTGTCATCATTGGGCTCGTTGACGAAGGACTCCTTCTCCTTGTCGTTGATCACCATCCCCTTGCCCTTAGGATCCATCTCTTCGGGCGGTTAGTCCCTTTCTTGAAGAGAACGGTTCTGATACCAATTGAGAGCACCTAGAGGGGGGGTGAATAGGTGATCCTGTAAAACTTCAAAAACTTATATCCACAAAAACTTGGTTAATTGTTAGCACAATAATTTCCAAGTGGCTAAAGAGGAATCCTCAACAAAACACAATAACCAACAAGTATCAATCACAGAGATGGCACAGTGGTTATCCCGTGGTTCGGCCAAGACCAACGCTTGCCTACTCCACGTTGTGGCGTCCCAACGGACGAGGGTTGCAATCAACCCCTCTCAAGCGGTCCAAAGACCTACTTGAATACCACAGTGTTTTGTTTGCTTTTTCTCAATCTCGTTTGCGAGGAATCTCCACAACTTGGAGCCTCTCGCCCTTACACTTGAAATTCACAAAGAACACGGAGCAAGGGAGGGATTAGCAATGCACACAAGACACAAGAATCAGAGTGTCAACACGCACACAAATCGCAACAAGAGCTCGCAACACGACTCAATGAGTTCACAACTCCACAAGAGCTCTATATGCTATCACAATGAAACGAATGCGCGAAATCGATGTCTTGGTGCTTAGAAATGTTGTAGGAATACTTGGTTTTCTCCTCCATGCGCCTAGGGGTCCCTTTTATAGCCCCAAGGCAGCTAGGAGCCGTTTGGAGCAATCTTGGAAGGCTGATCTTGCCTTCTGTCGACTGGCGCACCGGACAGTCCGGTGCACACCGGACACTGTCCGGTGCCCGATTTCCTTCCTTAAATAGCGAAGCCGACCGTTGGCAGCCTGAGAGCCGTTGGCGCACCGGACATGTCCGGTGCACACCGGACAGTCCGGTGCCATCTTCTAGCCGTTGGCTCGGCCACGTGTCCTGCGCAGATTGCGCGGCCGACCGTTGGCCCAGCCGACCGTTGGCTCACCGGACAGTCCGGTGCTGTAAAGCCCAAAATTGGTAGAAAAAAAATGATGATGAGGAGTTCTTTACTAAAACACAAATAAACCATTGCCTCATATTGGACTTTTGGTTTGTGCATTTAAAACAATAATAATATTAATAGAAATACATTAATGTTCACATTTGGATTTAAGCCCTAATTTGCAAATTAGAATTTGGAGAAGGAGGAGGATTATACAAAGTAGAGGAAAATAAATGTATGAAAGAATATATTTTGTCCCCACTAATATTTTAATTTAAGAACTTAACTCAGTTAAGAAGCTCACAAACAAGTTTGAATTCAAATTAATATTAAAAACTTGAATTTGTGAAAGAGGGGAGAAAGGAAATTTTGATAAAGTTATTCTTTTCTTCCATATTTACACAATATAGAGAATAATAAATAAATAATTTCAGTGCAGGCAATAGAATAATTAGAATTTGATTTGATGTTTGAAATCTGGAAATTAAAAACCATAATTTGAATTTAGTTTGAGTTTTGATTTGGAAATAAAACAGAAAATAAAAAGAAAATAGAAAAGAAAACACAAGAAGCCACTTGGGCCGATTCCCTCTGCCGCGGCCCAAATTCCTTTCCATTCCTGGCCTGCTCGCGCCCACTACGCATGTGCGGCTGACTGTGGGACCGCCTGGTCGGCAAGCCCCGCGCGCGCCTGAGCCAAATGCCTCACTGGATCGTGGACCCGCCCCGTCAGCCACTCCCTTCGCCGCTGGAGACTGTCTCGTGGGGCCCAATCGTCAGTTCCTTCACCCCATCTCTATCGCGAAGCTCGTAACAGAAATCGCCGCGTTCCCTGGGTGTATCGCGGGAGGCCGGTGCGACCTCGCCGGAATCCTCGGGTGGCTTCGGACCCTTGGGGGAGTATAAAATGCTCCCACCGACCCTGCCTTGCTTCCATCCTTCGAAGCCGAGAACCCATCTAGATCGAGCAGAGAGAAAAGAGAAGTCGCGAGGTAGAAGAAGGGTGCCGCCGTGGGTGATTCTCGCCGTGGCTGTCGGTCCGGCCAAGGGGACCCACTCGGGGGAAAGCGCGGAGCTCAAGAAGGTTGTGTGGGGGATCCGTGGACGAAATAGACCACCGAGCTCACCGGAATTCCTCACCGACGTTCGTGCGCCGCCGCGGGTCCGCTCTTCTCCGTGGCCAGCGTCCTCCATTGCCCTCCAGCTGTGGTGAGTGTCTCCATCATATTCGAATTCCCCTTCTCGTTGCGATCGTGGCCCTAATTTGTGTAGGGAGCATCGTGGCCCCGATCCGTCGTGCTCCGACGATGTTCCGCCGTGTTGGGGCGGCGGCGCGGCCGTGTTTGGGGACGGGGAGAGAAGACGTGCTCGCCGCCGTCAGATTCTCTTTGGACGGCGCAGATTAGAGTAATCAGCGTACCGCTTCGGGTGGGATCGTGCGCCGTCCGATCTTGATCGGTCGGTAGCAAATCAATATGGGGTATTTAAATCTGAGACGTAGATGTTCTATTGTGCGGTGCGGATTGAGTATCGTTTCGCTCGGTGGATCGATCTAATCGGGGCCGTTCATTTGCGATCGGGCGATCAAAAACCTTTCATACCCCTTCGCGAGTTAGATTAGCAAAAGAGCCCCTCGGTTTTGTTATAATAAACCCGCCATCCTAGTGACTGTGCGCTGTGTCTTAGAAAATTTTACCCGAGCCCCCTACGCTTTGCAGTAATTAAGGCCCAGTCCAGAACTCGTTTAAATTGAATAAATAAAATAGAAAATAGATTTTTAATATGAAAATAATTGCTAGAACTTAGATAATTCATAGAAAATTTATTTTAGCTCCAAATGGAACCATTCCAGTTTCTAAAATTTTGTAATAATATTCTTCATCATTTAGTGCCTCTGTTTTGGCATGAAAACAAATTAGAAATTTAATCTCTCATTTAATCCATTTTAAAACACATAAAACCTTTGAAAATTCATAACTTAAAATCTATAACTCCAAAATTAATGGTTCCTGTTCCTATGATCTTATTTTAATATGTATATTATTAATGTGTATTTTGTTCTTATGTTTGGTGTAATGTTAAATTTTGCCTATACAATGTTTGTTTGAATTGCTACAACTAGCAGTGAGGTCACGAGTCACCTGAGGATCATCCTGGTACCTGGAATCTCAAGTCCCAGGCAAGTTGTGCCCTTGATCACTTCTTTTTACCCACTCATGTTCTAATTAATCATAATGATCTGCATAGGTTAATTTTGATGGGACCCAATAGGTTACCCTAGTTTGATTATCTTTATACCTTGTTTACCACTGAACCTTTTTGGGTAGTACTTGCTAGTGCTTTATGTGGTTTTGGGTATGAAGATACATTATTCATGATCACACTTTTATTATCTGTTTATTATTATTGTTCATGTTAAGATCATTATGTTAATTGGAACATGGAGAACCACCCGGGAAAACAGTGCTACCACAAGGGAGGAATGGGACCCCTTGGCTGATTAATTAGGAAAGCTAGTGGAAGACTACCTTACCCGAAAGGGGCAAGGGCAGTAGGGGAGTGGTCAGTGTAGGGAGGCCCTCGGGAGGATTTTGCTGCGATGGCGGTCCTGCAAGGGATTCCTGCATTGGAACTTCCTATAAACTGTAGCGGGTTTTCGGAAGCTAGTGGAACTTTGTAAAGGCCTCGTAGTGGATCCCTAGCCATTCACCTCGGTAGTGTCTAAGGGCCTTGCAAACCCTGGCGACATGGGATACACGACTTGTGGGTAAAGATGCGCAACCTCTGCAGAGTGTAAAACTGGTATACTAGCCGTGCTCACGGTCATGAGCGGCTCGGACCCTCACATGATTAATTTATGGAACTAAATTCAATATGTCATATGCATTGCATCGCAGGTGATGATGTTACTTTTGTTCTACTATTTAACTGGGTTGGTATTTACTTATACTTAGTAACTGCTAATAAAATTTTGACCAACTTTAAAAGCAATGCTCAGCTCTAACCATCTTCTTTGGTAAGCCTTATACTTCACGTGAGCTCCCACCTTTGGCGAGTTCATGCACATTATTCCCCACAACTTGTTGAGCGATGAACGTATGTGAGCTCACTCTTGCTGTCTCACACCCCCCCACAGGTCAAGAACAGGTACCACAGGATGAGGCGCTTGGAGGATGCTGCGACGAGTTCGTGAGAGGTCTAGGCCGACGTCTCCCAGTCAACTTTGGGTTGCTGGACCGTTGTCTCCTTATAATGTAATTATTTATTTTGTATAGAACTCCTGTTATATATAAAGATGTGACATTCGATCCTGTGCCATGATTCATCATATGTGTGAGACTTGGTCCCAGCACACCTGGTGATTTTGTTCGCGCTCGGGTTTTGGACCCCTAAAATCCGGGTGTGACAGAAGTGGTATCAGAGGAATGTTGACTGTAGGACGAAACCTAGATAGAACTGGACAACCATTGTCTACTCACCTTACTCTGATCCTTTCTAAACTTTTCTTAATCTTTTCTCATCTAATTCCGCTTTACTCTGATTATTCTTACCTTTTTCCTTCTAAAGACAAATGTGGATTTCACACTCTGAAATCCTGTGCCTAAAGTGACCTTTAGGAATAGGAGACCCACTCTCAGGAACAAAAACAAAACTATTTTTATGGTTATCTATGCACTTGAATGTTTGTTCTTATGATATTTGTCTGACTTGGATTTTTGATTGGGTGTGATGGGTTGTGGAGTGATGCCCACAATTACATCTGCATATACGTATAGGCATAAATAGAATTCATAAGAAAACTAAGCAACTTAGATTATCCTCCACTAAAATGTATCTATCTCATCTTGACATATTCTATCTTACCTTTGGACATTCACCTCGTACAACTAATTACCCTAGTCTTGACATAGAATATCTGGCCCAGCCCTGCCAAAGAAGTTTCAGTACATAACCAACTATTAGCTTATTCATTCTGTCTACTAAATGATTCCCTTGCAAAGCTATCTTACCATATGCTTCTAACTTAGATGGTCAATACCAGGCGGGGTGGTGGAATTGATTTACCTCCTAATCGACACACTCGGTGGATATATCGACAACCCCAACCACAGTCAGCAGAGATGAATCCTCCTAATCCCCCACCAGGCGGAGTCGATCCACTAATTGCAGCTCAAATGAGGATGATGCAGCAAATGGCTGACACTATGGCAGACATGCGCACCCAAATGCAGCAAGAACGCCAAGAAATGCACCAGGAAAGAGAGGATGCACGTCAGGAAATGCGCCAAGAGCGGGAAGAGATACGCCAGGAGAGAAGGGTACAACAACAGCAGCTGCAACAACAACTTCAACAACAGCAGCAACAACAACAAGTGCCATTGCCTCCACCTCCACCACCAGTTCCACCCCGAGATAAGCATCGGGAATTCATGAGCCACAAACCACCAACCTTCTCCAACTCCGCAGATCCACTGCAAGCAGATGACTGGTTAAAGTCCATAGAGAAGATGCTCAACATAGCTCAGTGCTCGGATAGAGAAAAAGTACTCTATGCATCAGGTCGTCTTGCTGGTCCCGCTGCGGATTGGTGGGATGCGTACTGCGCTGCTCATGCTGCTGCCGATACAATTACCTGGGCAGAATTCTCCACACAATTCAGGAATTACCATATTCCTGCCGGACTCATGAAGATTAAGAGAAAGGAGTTTCTATCCCTCAAGCAAGGAAGTATGTCCGTGAGTGAATACAGGGACAAATTCATCCAGTTATCCTGATATGCTCCTAGAGATGTAGAAGATGATGAGCAAAAGCAGGAGCTTTTTCTGGATGGTTTGATTGGACCCTTGCAATATCAGCTGGTATCACACACATTCCCATCCTTCCAAAGGTTATTGGTCAAAGCTATTGCTGTAGAGAACAAGAGGAGTATATTTGGAGAGAAAAGAAAGGCTGTCAACCAAGGGCAGGCTGGAAGTAGCTCCCGTCCTCGCTATACTACCACTCCCAATACACCAGCTAGTGGCAATTCCGGACAACAAACTCAACAGACACCAACTGCTCCTCCAAAAGCAAGCACTCCAGTAGGAACCGTTGCTCCTAACACAACCGCCATCAGGACATGCTTCAAGTGTGGACAACCGGGACACTACGCCAACTACTGTCCCAACAGAGCTGCCTACACTACACCGGCTCCAATGAAGCAAGGACAAGCCTCGGCAGGAAAGAGTCAGCCCCTATCTATCAACCGGGGACATGCCCATCATGCAGAAGTAGAAGTTGAATCAGGTGAACTTGAAATTCAAGAAGAAGAGCCAGTTGAAGATGAAGTAGTCGGGGAAGAAGTCAACGAACAACAAAAATAGAGATAAACAAAGATATAGATACATATATATATATATATATTTTACTATTTGTAAGACCTAAATATTAGTTTAGCCAGTAGTAGTATTTTACTATTTTAAGTAATAATAATAAGGTCCATTTGACCCTGTGTTTTGCTAATAAGATATGCATCATGCCGAGATTTTGTTTATGCATACGTGTTGAGACAATATGAACATGCACCCCTTTTTCCTTACAAATCTCGAGGACGAGATTATTTTTAAGGGGGGTAGGATTTGTAAAGCCCAAAATTGGTAGGAAAAAAAATGATGATGAGGAGTTCTTTACTAAAACACAAATAAACCATTGCCTCATATTGGACTTTTGGTTTGTGCATTTAAAACAATAATAATATTAATAGAAATACATTAATGTTCACATTTGGATTTAAGCCCTAATTTGCAAATTAGAATTTGGAGAAGGAGGAGGATTATACAAAGTAGAGGAAAATAAATGTATGAAAGAATATATTTTGTCCCCACTAATATTTTAATTTAAGAACTTAACTCAGTTAAGAAGCTCACAAACAAGTTTGAATTCAAATTAATATTAAAAACTTGAATTTGTGAAAGAGGGGAGAAAGGAAATTTTGATAAAGTTATTCTTTTCTTCCATATTTACACAATATAGAGAATAATAAATAAATAATTTCAGTACAGGCAATAGAATAATTAGAATTTGATTTGATGTTTGAAATCTGGAAATTAAAAACCATAATTTGAATTTAGTTTGAGTTTTGATTTGGAAATAAAACAGAAAATAAAAAGAAAATAGAAAAGAAAACACAAGAAGCCACTTGGGCCGATTCCCTCTGCCGCGGCCCAAATTCCTTTCCATTCCTGGCCTGCTCTCTCGCGCCCACTACGCATGTGCGGCTGACTTTGGGACCGCCTGGTCGGCAAGCCCCGCGCGCGCCTGAGCCAAATGCCTCACTGGATCGTGGACCCGCCCCGTCAGCCACTCCCTTCGCCGCTGGAGACTGTCTCGTGGGGCCCAATCGTCAGTTCCTTCACCCCATCTCTATCGCGAAGCTCGTAACAGAAATCGCCGCGTTCCCTGGGTGTATCGCGGGAGGCCGGTGCGACCTCGCCGGAATCCTCGGGTGGCTTCGGACCCTTGGGGGAGTATAAAAATGCTCCCACCGACCCTGCCTTGCTTCCATCCTTCGAAGCCGAGAACCCATCTAGATCGAGCAGAGAGAAAAGAGAAGTCGCGAGGTAGAAGAAGGGTGCCGCCGTGGGTGATTCTCGCCGTGGCTGTCGGTCCGGCCAAGGGGACCCACTCGAGGGAAAGCGCGGAGCTCAAGAAGGTTGTGTGGGGGATCCGTGGACGAAATAGACCACCGAGCTCACCGGAATTCCTCACCGACGTTCGTGCGCCGCCGTGGGTCCGCTCTTCTCCGTGGCCAGCGTCCTCCATTGCCCTCCAGCTGTGGTGAGTGTCTCCATCATATTCGAATTCCCCTTCTCGTTGCGAATCGTGGCCCTAATTTGTGTAGGGAGCATCGTGGCCCCGATCCGTCGTGCTCCGACGATGTTCCGCCGTGTTGGGGCGGCGGCGCGGCCGTGTTTGGGGACGGGGAGAGAAGACGTGCTCGCCGCCGTCAGATTCTCTTTGGACGACGCAGATTAGAGTAATCAGCGTACCGCTTCGGGTGGGATCGTGCGCCGTCCGATCTTGATCGGTCGGTAGCAAATCAATATGGGGTATTTAAATCTGAGACGTAGATGTTCTATTGTGCGGTGCGGATTGAGTACCGTTTCGCTCGGTGGATCGATCTAATCGGGGCCGTTCATTTGCGATCGGGCGATCAGAAACCTTTCATACCCCTTCGCGAGTTAGATTAGCAAAAGAGCCCCTCGGTTTTATTATAATAAACCCGCCATCCTAGTGACTGTGCGCTGTGTCTTAGAAAATTTTACCCGAGCCCCCTACGCTTTGCAGTAATTAAGGCCCAGTCCAGAACTCGTTTAAATTGAATAAATAAAATAGAAAATAGATTTTTAATATGAAAATAATTGCTAGAACTTAGATAATTCATAGAAAAATTATTTTAGCTCCAAATGGAACCATTCCAGTTTCTAAAATTCTGTAATAATATTCTTCATCATTTAGTGCCTCTGTTTTGGCATGAAAACAAATTAGAAATTTAATCTCTCATTTAATCCATTTTAAACACATAAAACCTTTGAAAATTCATAACTTAAAATCTATAACTCCAAAATTAATGGTTCTTGTTCCTATGATCTTATTTTAATATGTATATTATTAATGTGTATTTTGTTCTTATGTTTGGTGTAATGTTAAATTTTGCCTATACAATGTTTGTTTGAATTGCTACAACTAGCAGTGAGGTCATGAGTCACCTGAGGATCATCCTGGTACCTGGAATCTCAAGTCCCAGGCAAGTTGTGCCCTTGATCACTTCTTTTTACCCACTCATGTTCTAATTAATCATAATGATCTGCATAGGTTAATTTTGATGGGACCCAATAGGTTACCCTAGTTTGATTATCTTTATACCTTGTTTACCACTGAACCTTTTTGGGTAGTACTTGCTAGTGCTTTATGTGGTTTTGGGTATGAAGATACATTATTCATGATCACACTTTTATTATCTGTTTATTATTATTGTTCATGTTAAGATCATTATGTTAATTGGAACATGGAGAACCACCCGGGAAAACAGTGCTACCACAAGGGAGGAATGGGACCCCTTGGCTGATTAATTAGGAAAGCTAGTGGAAGACTACCTTACCCGAAAGGGGCAAGGGCAGTAGGGGAGTGGTCAGTGTAGGGAGGCCCTCGGGAGGATTTTGCTGCGATGGCGGTCCTGCAAGGGATTCCTGCATTGGAACTTCCTATAAATTGTAGCGGGTTTTCGGAAGCTAGTGGAACTTTGTAAAGGCCTCGTAGTGGATCCCTAGCCATTCACCTCGGTAGTGTCTAAGGGCCTTGCAAACCCTGGCGACATGGGATACACGACTTGTGGGTAAAGATGCGCAACCTCTGCAGAGTGTAAAACTGGTATACTAGCCGTGCTCACGGTCATGAGCGGCTCGGACCCTCACATGATTAATTTATGGAACTAAATTCAATATGTCATATGCATTGCATCGCAGGTGATGATGTTACTTTTGTTCTACTATTTAACTGGGTTGGTATTTACTTATACTTAGTAACTGCTAATAAAATTTTGACCAACTTTAAAAGCAATGCTCAGCTCTAACCATCTTCTTTGGTAAGCCTTACACTTCACGTGAGCTCCCACCTTTGGCGAGTTCATGCACATTATTCCCCACAACTTGTTGAGCGATGAACGTATGTGAGCTCACTCTTGCTGTCTCACACCCCCCCACAGGTCAAGAACAGGTACCACAGGATGAGGCGCTTGGAGGATGCTGCGACGAGTTCGTGAGAGGTCTAGGCCGACGTCTCCCAGTCAACTTTGGGTTGCTGGACCGTTGTCTCCTTATAATGTAATTATTTATTTTGTATAGAACTCATGTTATATATAAAGATGTGACATTCGATCCTGTGCCATGATTCATCATATGTGTGAGACTTGGTCCCAGCACACCTGGTGATTTTGTTCGCGCCCGGGTTTTGGACCCCTAAAATCCGGGTGTGACAGGTGCACACCGGACAGTCCGGTGAATTTTAGCCGTACGTCGCCGATGAATTCCCGAGAGCGGCCACTTCGCTCGAACCAGCCTGGCGCACCGGACACTGTCCGGTGCACCACCGGGCAGTCCGGTGCTCCCAGACTCAGCAGAGTCTTGGTTGCTCAAGCCAAGACATTTACAATTGGATTTTTCCTGTTTCCAGCACTTAGACACAATACATTAGTCCATAAAACAATGTACTAAGTCTGAGAAACATACCTTTATCCTTGATTTGTACTTTGTCCACCTCTTTACACTTAGGCACTTGTGTTCGACACTAAATCACCAAAACACTTAGAAATGGCCCAAGGGCACATTTCCCTTTCAGAGGGTCAGCTATACTTGGTAGATTTTGATAGAGCTGAACTCGACACTTGCTTAATTGCTAAGACTAACATGGGTTGGCTCTGGCACCGCCGACTAGCCCATGTTGGAATGAAGAATCTTCATAAGCTTCTAAAGGGAGAGCACATTCTAGGACTAACGGATGTTCATTTTGAGAAAGACAGGATTTGTAGCGCATGCCAGGCCGAGAAACAAGTTGGCACTCATCATCCACACAAGAATATCATGACGACTGACAGACCACTGGAGCTCCTACACATGGATCTATTCAGCCCGATCGCTTACATAAGCATCGACGGGAGTAAGTACTGTCTAGTTATTGTGGATGATTATTCTCGCTTCACTTGGATATTCTTTTTGCAGGAAAAATCACAAACCCAAGAGACCCTAAAGGGATTCTTGAGACGGGCTCAAAATGAGTTCGGCTTGAGGATCAAGAAAATTAGAAGCGATAACGGGACGGAGTTCAAGAACTCACAAATTGAAGGCTTTCTTGAGGAGGAGGGCATCAAGCATGAGTTCTCTTCTCCCTACACCCCACAACAAAATGGTGTAGTGGAGAGGAAGAATCGAACTCTATTGGACATAGCAAGAACCATGCTTGATGAGTACAAGACGCCGGATCGGTTTTGGGCCGAGGCGGTTAACACCGCTTGCTATGCCATCAACCGGTTATATCTTCACTGAATCCTCAAGAAGACATCATACAAACTCCTAACTGGTAAAAAGCCCAATATTTCATATTTTAGAGTTTTTGGTAGCAAATGCTTTATTCTCGTTAAAAGAGGAAGAAAATCTAAATTTGCTCCTAAAACTATAGAAGGCTTTTTACTAGGATATGACTCAAACACAAGGGCATATAGAGTCTTTAACAAGTCCTCAGGACTTGTTGAAGTTTCTTGTGACATTGTGTTTGATGAAACTAATGGCTCTCAAGTAGAGCAAGTTGATCTTGATGAGATAGGTGATGAAGAGGCTCCGTGCATCGCGCTAAGGAACATGTCCATTGGGATTGTGTGTCTTAAGGAATCCAAAGAGCCTCCTAATGCACAAGATCAACCATCCTCCTCCACGCAAGCATCTCCACTAACTCAAAATGAGGACGATGCTCAAGTTGAAGAAAGGGAAGATCAAAGAGATGAGCCACCTCAAGATGATGGCAATGATCAAGGGGGAGATGCAAATGATCAAGACAAGGAGGATGAAGAACCAAGGCTGCCACACCCAAGAGTCCACCAAGCAATCCAACGAGATCACCCCGTCGACACCATCCTAGGCGACATTTATAAGGGGGTAACCACTAGATCTCGTGTTGCACATTTTTGTGAGCATTACTCTTTTGTTTCCTCTATTGAGCCACACAGGGTAGAGGAAGCACTCCAAGATTCGGATTGGGTGATGGCGATGCAAGAGGAGCTCAACAATTTCACTAGGAACGAGGTATGGCATTTGGTTCCACGTCCTAATCAAAATGTTGTAGGAACCAAGTGGGTCTTCCGCAACAAGCAAGACGAGCATGGTGTGGTGACAAGGAACAAAGCTCGACTCATGGCCAAGGGGTATTCACAAGTCGAAGGTTTGGATTTCGGTGAAACCTATGCACCCGTAGCTAGGCTTGAGTCAATTCGCATATTATTAGCCTATGCTACTTACCATGGCTTCAAGCTTTACCAAATGGACGTGAAGAGTGCCTTCCTCAATGGACCAATCAAGGAAGAGGTCTACGTTGAGCAACCTCCTGGCTTTGAAGACAGTGAGTACCCTAACCATGTCTATAGGCTCTCTAAGGCGCTTTATGGGCTCAAGCAAGCCCCAAGAGCATGGTATGAATGCCTTAGAGATTTCCTTATTGCTAATGGATTCAAAGTCGGCAAGGCTAATCCTACTTTATTTACTAAAACTCTTGACAATGATTTGTTTGTATGCCAAATTTATGTTGATGATATTATATTTGGGTCTACTAACGAATCTACATGTGAAGAATTTAGTAGGATCATGACACAAAAATTCGAGATGTCGATGATGGGGGAGTTGAAGTATTTCTTGGGATTTCAAGTAAAGCAACTCCAAGAGGGCACCTTCATTTGCCAAACGAAGTATACTCAAGACATTCTAAACAAGTTTGGAATGAAGGATGCCAAGCCCATCAAGACTCCCATGGGAACAAATGGGCATCTCGACCTCGACACGGGAGGTAAATCCGTCGATCAAAAGGTATACCGGTCGATGATTGGTTCATTACTCTATTTATGTGCATCTCGACCGGACATTATGCTTTCCGTTTGCATGTGTGCAAGATTCCAAACCGACCCTAAGGAATCTCACCTTACGGCCGTAAAATGAATCTTGAGATATTTGGCTTATACTCCTAAGTTTGGGCTTTGGTACCCTCGGGGATCCACATTTGATTTGATTGGTTACTCGGATGCCGATTGGGCGAGGTGTAAGATTAATAGAAAGAGCACATCGGGGACTTGCCAGTTCTTGGGAAGGTCCTTGGTGTCTTGGGCTTCAAAGAAGCAAAATTCTGTGGCTCTTTCTACCGTCGAAGCCGAGTATATTGCCGCAGGCCACTGTTGCGCGCAATTGCTTTGGATGAGGCAAACCCTGCGGGACTATGGTTACAAATTAACCAAAGTTCCTCTTTTATGTGATAATGAGAGTGCAATCCGCATGGCGGATAATCCCGTTGAGCATAGCCGCACTAAACACATAGCCATTCGGTATCATTTTCTTAGGGATCACCAACAAAAGGGGGATATCGAGATTGCATACATTAATACTAAAGATCAATTAGCCGATATCTTTACCAAGGCACTAGATGAACAAACTTTTACCAAACTTAGGCATGAGCTCAATATTCTTGATTCTAGGAATTTCTTTTGCTAATTTGCACACATAGCTCATAAGTATACCTTTGATAATGTCTCTTTTATATATGCTATGACTAATGTGTTTTCAAGTGTATTTCAAACCAAGTCATAGGTATATTGAAAGGAAATTGGAGTCTTCGGTGAAGACAAGGCTTCCACCCCACTCTATCACTCATCCTTCGTCGTCGCTCCAAGCAATTCTTCGTCTTTGGTATAATCTTCACTCATATGTTTTATTTTCCAAAGGGAAGAAAATAGTTAGGAAAGGGCTTATATCTCACTCAAAGTATCCGTTTTTGGCGATTCATGTCAAAGGGGGAGAAAGTATGAGCCCAAAGCAAAAGGACCGCACCACCACCCTAATTTTAAAATTAATGATTTTCAATTGGTAAATTTCAAATTGGTATCTCTTTGTGTTCTAAAGAGGGAGCAAATAGTATTTTCAAAAATTGAAGTCTTAAAACCCTCTTGAACACTAAGAGAAGAATTTATTGAGGGGGAGTTTTGTTTTAGTCAAAGGAAAAGCATTTGAAACAAGGGGTCAAAATTTCAAATCTTAAAAATGCTTCGCAAAATCTTATTCCTTTACCTTTGACTATTTGCAAAAGAACCTTGAAAAAGAATTTTCAAAAACAAAACATGTGGTGCAAGCGTGGTCCAAAATGTTAAAAAAAATAAAGAAACAATCCATGCATATCAAGTAAGAAATATTTATTGGCTCAATTCTAAGTAACCTTTGCACTTGCATATGCAAACTAGTTCAAATTCTGCACTTCCATATTTGCTTTGGTTTGTGTTGGCATCAATCACCAAAAAGGGGGAGATTGAAAGGAAATTAGGCTTACACCTATATTCCTAATTGATTTTGGTGGTTGAATTGCCCAACACAAATAATTGGACTAACTAGTTTGCCCAAGTTTATAAGTTCTACAGGTACCAAAGGTTCACCATAAGCCAATAAAAAGATCAAGAGAAAGGGTTCAAACAAAGGAGCAAAGAGACAACCGAAGGCACCCTGGTCGGGCGCACCGGACAGTGTCCGGTGCACCAGGGGACTCCAAAGCTGAACTTCGCACCTTCGGGAAAACTCAGAGCCACCGTGCTAAAATTCACCGGATTGTCCGGTGTATACCGGACAGTGTCTGGTGCTCCAAGGGGACGCGACTCTAAACTCGCCAGCTTCGGGAATTCGCAACGGCTGCTCCGCTATAATTCACCGGACATGTCTGGTGTACACCGGACTATCCAGTGTAACTGCGGGGCAACGACTACTTCGGCGCCAACGGTCACCTGCAGCGTATTAAATGCGCGCCAGAGCGCGTAGAAGGCAGGCACGCGCGATGTGGCGCACCGGACACTCTACAGTACATGTCTGGTGCGCCACCGGACATCCAGGCGGGCCCAGCAGTCAGAGCTCCAACGGTCGGAACCCTAACGTTCGGGTGACGTGGCTGGCGCACCGGACATGTCCAGTGTGCACCGGACTGTCCGGTGCACCATGCGACAGACAGCCTCCACCCAAACAGCTAGTTTGGTGGTTGGGGCTATAAATATCTGAAAGGGAATTAGGCTTACACCTAGTTCCTAAATAATTTTGGTGGTTGAATTGCCCAACACAAATAATTGGACTAACTAGTTTGCTCTAGTGTACAAATTATACAGGTGCCAAAGGTTCACACTTAGCCAATAAAAAGACCAAGTATTGGGTTCAACAAAAGAGCAAAGGGGCAACCGAAGGCACCTCTGGTCTGGCGCACCGGACTGTCCGGTGCACCACCGGACATGTCCGGTGCACCAGAGGACTCCAACTCAAACTCGTCACCTTCGGGAAATTCCAGAGGCGACTCCACTATAATTCACCGGACTGTCCGGTGTACACCGGACAGTGTCCGGTGCTCCTAGGAAGAGCGGCCTCAGGAACTCGCCAGCTTCGGGAAACTGCAAATAGCTGCTCCGCTATAATTCACCGGACATGTCCGGTGTACACCGGACTGTCCAGTGTAACTGCGGGGCAACGACTACTTCGCGCCAACGGTCACCTGCAACAACAATTAATGCGCGCCAGAGCGCGCAGAAGTCAGGCACGCGCGTAGTGGCGCATCGGACACTCTACAGTACATGTCCGGTGCGCCACCGGACATCCAGGCGGGCCCAGAAGTCAGAGCTCCAACGGTCGGAACCCTAACGGTCTGGTGACGTGGTTGTCGCACCGGACATGTCCGGTGTGCACCGGACTGTCCGGTGCGCCATTCGACAGACAGCCCCACCAAACGGCTAGTTTGGTGGTTGGGGCTATAAATACCCCCAACCACCCACCATTCATTACATCCAAGTTTTCCCACTTCAACTACTTACAAGAGCTCTAGCATTCAATTCTAGACACACCAAAGTGATCAAATCCTCTCCAAACTCCACACAACGCCCTAGTGATTAGTGAGAGAGATTTGCTTGTGTTCTTTCGAGCTCTTGCGCTTGGATTGCTTTCTTCTTTCTTTGATTCTTCATTGCGATCAAACTCACTTGTAATTGAGGCAAGAGACACCAATCTTGTGGTGGTCCTTGTGGGAACTTTGTGTTCCAAGTGATTGAGAAGAAAAGCTCACTCGGTCCGAGGGACCGTTTGAGAGAGGGTAAGGGTTGAAAGAGACCCGGCCTTTGTGGCCTCCTCAACGGGGAGTAGGTTTGCGAGAACCGAACCTCGGTAAAACAAATCCACGTGTCTCACTCTTTATTCGCTTGCGATTTGTTTTGCACCCTCTCTCACGGACTCTATTATATTTCTAACGCTAACCCGGCTTGTAGTTGTGATTATTTTTGAGAATTTCAGTTTCTCCCTATTCACCCCCCCTCTAGGCGACTTTCAATTGGTATCAGAGCCCGGTGCTTCATTAGAGCCTAACCGCTCGAAGTAATGTCGGGAGATCACGCCAAGAAGGAGATGGAGACCGGCGACAAGCCCACTACGAGTCATGGGAGCACTTCATCGGAAGAGTCCCGCACCAAGAGGAAGGAGAAGAAGAAGGACTCCTCCAAAGGGAAGAAGTCTTCTTCACACTCCAAAGGGAAGGAGAAGAAATCCTCTTCTCACCACAAAGAGAAGAAGGAGAAATCTTCTTCCCACAAGCCGCATCGGAGTGGGGACAAGAAGAAGAGGATGAGGAAGGTGGTCTACTACGAGACCGATTCTTCATCAACATCCTCCTCCGGCTCCGACGCGGCATCCGTCACTTCTAAGCGCCAAGAGCGCAAGAAGTATAGTAAGATTCCCCTATGCTACCCTCGCATTCCTAAACATACACCTTTACTTTCCATCCCATTAGGCAAACCACCAACGTTTGATGGTGAAGATTATGCTAGGTGGAGTGATTTAATGCGATTTCATCTAACCTCGCTCCACAAAAGTATATGGGATGTTGTTGAGTTTGGTGCACAGGTACCATCCGTAGGGGATGAAAATTATGATGAGGATGAGGTGGCCCAAATCGAGCACTTCAACTCCCAAGCCACAACCATACTCCTCGCCTCTCTAAGTAAGGAGGAATACAACAAGGTGCAAGGGTTGAAGAATGCAAAGGAGATTTGGGACTTACTCAAGACCGTGCACGAAGGTGATGAACTCACCAAGATCACCAAGCGGGAAACGATCGAGGGGGAGCTCGGTCGCTTCCGTCTTCGCCAAGGGGAGGAGCCACAAGATATGTACAACCGGCTCAAAACCTTGGTGAACCAAGTGCGCAACCTCGGGAGCAAGAAGTGGGACAACCACGAGGTGGTTAAGGTTATTCTAAGATCTCTCATTTTCCTTAATCCCACTCAAGTTCAACTAATTCGTGGTAATCCTAGATACACACTAATGACTCTCGAGGAAGTAATCGGGAATTTTGTGAGCTTTGAATGTATGATTAAAGGCTCAAAGAAGATCAACGAGCTTGATGAACCCTCCACGTCCGAAGCACAACCGGTGGCATTCAAGGCGACGGAGGAGAAGGAGGAGTCTACACCGAGTAGACAACCAATTGACGCCTCCAAGCTCGACAATGAGGAGATGGCTTTAATCATCAAAAGCTTTCGCCAAATCCTTAAGCAACGGAAAGGGAAGGATTACAAATCCCGTTCCAAGAAGGTTTGCTACAAGTGTGGTAAGCCCGGTCACTTTATTGCTAAATGTCCATTATCAAGTGACAGTGACAGGGATAACGACAAGAAGGGCAAGAGGAGATAAAAGAAGAGGTACCACAAGAAGAGGGGAGGCGATGCCCACGTGTGCCGCGAGTGGGACTCCGACGAGAGCTCCACCGAGTCCTCCTCCGACGAGGACGCCGCCAACATCGTCGTCACCAAGGGACTCCTCTTCCCCAACGTCGGCCACAAGTGCCTCATGGCAAAGGATGGCAAAAAGAAGAAGGTTAAATCTAAATCCTCCACTAGATATGAGTCTTCTAGTGATGAAAATGCTAGTGATGAGGAGGATAACTTGCGTACCCTTTTTGCCAACCTTAACATGGAACAAAAGGAAAAATTAAATGAATTGATTAGTGCTATTCATGAGAAGGATGATCTCTTGGACTCTCAAGAGGACTTCCTTATTAAAGAAAACAAAAAGCATGTTAAGGTTAAAAATGCTTATGCTCTACAAGTTGAAAAATGTGAAAAATTGTCTAGTGAGCTAAGCACTTGCCATGAGACCATTGACAACCTTAGAAATGAAAATGCTAAATTAATTGCTAAGGTTGATTCCCATGTTTGTGTTGATTCAATTTCCAATCCTAGAGATGATAATGTTGATTTGCTTGCTAGGATTGATGAATTGAATATTTCTCTTGATAGCCTTAGGATTGAAAATGAAAAGTTAAGTGCTAAGGCTAAAGATATTGATGTTTGCAATACTACTATTTCCGACCTTAGAACTAAGAATGATATGTTGCATGCTAAGGTTGTAGAATTAAAATCTTGCAAACTCTCTACATCTAACGTTGAGCACACTTCTATTTGTACTAGATGTAGAGATGTTGATATCAATGCTATTCATAATCACATGGCTTTAATTAAACAACAAAATGATCATATAGCAATATTAGATGCTAAAATTGCCGAACATAACTTAGAAAATGAAAAGTTTAAATTTGCTAGAAGTATGCTCTATAATGGGAGACGCCCTGGCATCAAGGATGACATTGGCTTCCAAAGGGGAGACAATGTCAAACTTAATGCCCCTCCTAGAAATTTGTCTAACTTTGTTAAGGGCAAGACTCCCATGCCTCAGGATAACGAGGGTTACATTTTGTACCCTGCCGGTTATCCCGAGAGCAAAATTAGGAGAATTCATTCTAGGAAGTCTCACTCTGGCCCTAACCATGCTTTTATGTATAAGGGTGAGACATCTAGTTCTAGGCAACCAACCCGTGCTAAGTTGCCTAAAAGGAAAACTCCTAATGCATCAAATGATCATGACATTTCATTCAAAACTTTTGATGCATCATATGTGCTTACTAACAAATCCGGCAAGGTAGTTGCCAAGTTTGTTGGGGGCAAACACAAGGGCTCCAAAACTTGTGTTTGGGTACCCAAAGTTCTTGTTTCTAATGCCAAAGGATCCAAAACCGTTTGGGTACCTAAAGTCAAGAACTAAACTTGTTTTGTAGGTTTATGCATCCGGTGGCTCAAGTTGGATCATTGATAGCGGGTGCACAAACCACATGACAGGGGAGAAGAAGATGTTCTCCTCATATGAGAAAAACCAAGATCCCCAACGAGCTATCACATTCGGGGATGGAAATCAAGGTTTGGTCAAAGGATTGGGTAAAATTGCTATATCACCTGGCCATACTATTTCTAATGTTTTTCTTATAGATTCTTTAGATTACAATTTGCTTTCCATTTCACAATTATGTCAAATGGGCTGCAACTGTCTATTTACTGATGTAGGTGTCACTGTCTTTAGAAGAAGTGATGATTCAATAGCTTTTAAGGGAGTGTTAGAGGGTCAGCTATACTTGGTGGATTTTGATAGAGCTGAACTCGACACTTGCTTAATTGCTAAGACTAACATGGGTTGGCTCTGGCACCGCCGACTAGCCCACGTTGGAATGAAGAATCTTCATAAGCTTCTAAAGGGAGAACACATTTTAGGATTAACAAATGTTCATTTTGAGAAAGATAGGATTTGTAGCGCATGCTAAGCCGGGAAGCAAGTTGGCACTCATCATCCACACAAAAACATCATGACAAGTGACAGGCCACTGGAGCTCCTACACATGGACCTATTCGGCCCGATCGCTTACATAAGCATCGGCGGGAGTAAGTACTGTCTAGTTATTGTGGATGATTATTCTCGCTTCACTTGGGTGTTCTTTTTGCAGGAAAAATCTCATACCTAAGAGACCTTAAAGGGATTCTTGAGACGGGCTCAAAACGAGTTCGGCTTAAGGATCAAGAAAATTAGAAGCGACAACGGGACGGAGTTCAAGAACTCACAAATAGAAGGCTTCCTTGAGGAGGAGGGCATCAAGCATGAGTTCTCTTCTCCTTACACCCACAACAAAATGGTGTAGTGGAGAGGAAGAATCGAACTCTATTGGACATGGCAAGAACCATGCTTGATGAGTACAAGACACCGGACCGGTTTTGGGCCGAGGCGGTCAACACCGCCTGCTACGCCATTAACCGGTTATATCTACACCAAATCCTCAAGAAGACATCATATGAACTCCTAACCGGTAAAAAGCCCAATATTTCATATTTTAGAGTCTTTGGTAGCAAATGCTTTATTCTTGTTAAAAGAGGTAGAAAATCCAAATTTGCTCCTAAGACTGTAGAAGGCTTTTTACTAGGATATGATTCAAACACAAGGGCATATAGAGTCTTTAACAAGTCCTCAGGACTAGTTGAAGTTTCTTGTGACGTTGTGTTTGATGAGACTAACGGCTCTCAAGTAGAGCAAGTTGATCTTGAAGAGATAGGTGAAGAACAGGCTCCGTGCATCGCGCTAAGGAACATGTCCATTGGGGATGTGTGCCCGAAGGAATCCGAAGAGCCTCCACATGCACAAGATCAACCATCCTCCTCCATGCAAGCATCTCCACCAACCCAAAATGAGGACGAGGCTCAAGTTGATAAAAAGAAAGAACAAAATGATGAGCCGCCTCAAGATGACGGCAATGATCAAGGGGGAGATGCAAATGATGAAGACAAGGAGGATGAAGAACCAAGGCCGCCACACCCAAGAGTCCACCAAGCAATCCAACGAGATCACCCCGTCGACACCATCCTCGGCGACATTCATAAGGGGGTAACTACTCGATCTCGTGTTGCACATTTTTGTGAACATTACTCTTTTGTTTCCTCTATTGAGCCACACAGGGTAGAGGAAGCACTCCAAGATTCGGATTGGGTGATGGCGATGCAAGAGGAGCTCAACAATTTCACGAGGAACGAGGCATGACATTTAGTTCCACGTCCTAACCAAAATGTTGTAGGAACCAAGTGGGTCTTCCGCAACAAACAAGACGAACATGGTGTGGTGACAAGGAACAAAGCTCGACTCGTGGCCAAGGGGTATTCACAAGTCGAAGGTTTGGATTTTGGTGAAACCTATGCACCCGTAGCTAGGCTTGAATCAATTCGCATATTATTAGCCTATGCTACTTACCATGGCTTTAAGCTTTATCAAATGGACGTGAAGAGTGCCTTCCTCAATGGACCAATCAAGGAAGAGGTCTACGTTGAGCAACCTCCCGGCTTTGAAGATAGGGAGTATCCTAACCATGTCTATAGGCTCTCTAAGGTGCTTTATGGGCTCAAGCAAGCCCCAAGAGCATGGTATGAATGCCTTAGAGATTTCCTTATTGCTAATGGCTTCAAAGTCGGCAAGGCCGATCCTACTTTATTCACTAAAACTCTTGACAATGATTTGTTCGTATGCCAAATTTATGTTGATGATATTATATTTGGGTCTACTAACGAATCTACATGTGAAGAATTTAGTAGGATCATGACACAAAAATTCGAGATGTCTATGATGGGGGAGTTGAAGTATTTTCTAGGATTCCAAGTCAAGCAACTCCAAGAGGGCACCTTCAGTAGCCAAACGAAGTACACTCAAGACATTCTAACCAAGTTTGGAATGAAGGATGCCAAGCCCATCAAGACACCCATGGGAACCAATGGGCATCTCGACCTCGACACGGGAGGTAAATCCGTCGATCAAAAGGTATACCGGTTGATGATTGGTTCATTGCTTTATTTATGTGCATCTCGACCGGACATTATGCTTTCCGTTTGCATGTGTGCAAGATTCCAAGCCGACCCTAAGGAATCTCACCTTACGGCCGTAAAACGAATCTTGAGATATTTGGCTTATACTCCTAAGTTTGGGCTTTGGTACCCTCGGGGATCCACATTTAATTTGATTGGTTATTCGGATGCCGATTGGGCGGGGTGTAAGATTAATAGAAAGAGCACATTGGGGACTTGCCAGTTCTTGGGAAGATCCTTGGTGTCTTGGGCTTCAAAGAAGCAAAATTCGGTCGCTCTTTCTACTGCCGAAGCCGAGTACATTGCCGCAGGCCATTGTTGCGCGTAATTGCTTTGGATGAGGCAAACCCTGCGGGACTATGGTTACAAATTAACCAAAGTTCATCTTCTATGTGATAATGAGAGTGCAATCCGCATGGCGGATAATCCCGTTGAGCATAGCCGCACTAAACACATAGCCATTCGGTATCATTTTCTTAGGGATCACCAACAAAAGGGGGATATCGAGATTGCATACATTAACACTAAAGATCAATTAGCCGATATCTTTACTAAGCCTCTTGATGAACAATCTTTTACCAAACTTAGTCACGAGCTCAATATTCTTGATTCTAGGAACTTCTTTTGCTAAACTTGCACACATAGCTCATACATATACCTTTGATCATGTCCCTTTTAAATGCTATGACTAATGTGTTTTCAAGTGTATTTCGAACCAAGTCATAGGTATATTGAAAGGGAATTGGAGTCTTCGGCGAAGACAAAGGCTTCCACTCCACTCTACTACTCATCCTTCGTCGTCGCTCCACATCACTCTCCAACTTTGGTATAATCTTCACTCATTTATTTTATGACCAAAGGAGGAGAAAGTACTTCGGAGGGCTCTAATGATTCCGTTTTTGGCGATTCATGCCAAAGGGGGAGAGAGTAAGAGCCCAAAGCAAAAGGACCGCACCACCACCTAATTTTTTAAAACAATTGGAGATTTTCAATTGGTCTATTTCAAATTGGTATCTTATTATGTTCAAAAGGGGGAGGAAGTAGTATTTCAAAAATGATATATCAAAACCCTCTTGAACACTAAGAGGAGGATCTCATTTAGGGGGAGTTTTGTTTTAGTCAAAGGAAAAGCATTTGAAACAGGGGGAGAAAATTTCAAATCTTGAAAATGCTTCGTAAAATCTTATTAATTTACCTTTGACTAATTGCAAAAGAACTTTGAAAAGGATTTACAAAAGAATTTGCAAAAACAAAATCAGTGGTGCAAGCGTGGTCCAAAATGTTAAAAATGAAGAAACAATCCATGCCTATCTTGTAAGTATTGGCACAACTCCAAGCAACCTTTGCACTTACATTATGCAAACTAGTTCAATTATGCACTTCTATATTTGCTTTGGTTTGTGTTGGCATCAATCACCAAAAAGGGGGAGATTGAAAGGGAATTAGGCTTACACCTAGTTCCTAAATAATTTTGGTGGTTGAATTGCCCAACACAAATAATTGGACTAACTAGTTTGCTCTAGTGTACAAATTATACAGGTGCCAAAGGTTCACACTTAGCCAATAAAAAGACCAAGTATTGGGTTCAACAAAAGAGCAAAGGGGCAACCGAAGGCACCTCTGGTCTGGCGCACCGAACTGTCCGGTGCACCACCGGACATGTCCGGTGCACCAGAGGACTCCAACTCAAACTCGTCACCTTCGGGAAATTCCAGAGGCGACTCCACTATAATTCACCGGACTGTCCGGTGTACACCGGACAGTGTCCGGTGCTCCTAGGAAGAGCGGCCTCAGGAACTCGCCAGCTTCGGGAAACTGCAAACAGCTGCTCCGCTATAATTCACCGGACATGTCCGGTGTACACCGGATACACCGGACTGTCCGGTGTAACTACAGGGCAACGGCTACTTCGCGCCAACGGTCACCTGCAACAACAATTAATGTGCGCCAGAGCGCAGAAGTCAGGCATGCGCGTAGTGGTGCACCGGACACTCTATAGTACATGTCCGGTGCGCCACTGGACATCCAGGCGGGCCTAGAAGTCAGAGCTCCAACGGTCGGAACCCTAACGGTCTGGTGACGTGGCTGTCGCATCGGACAGTCTAGTGCACACCGGACATGTCCGGTGCGCCATTCGACAGACAGCCCCACCAAACGGCTAGTTTGGTGGTTGGGGCTATAAATACCCCCAACCACCCACCATTCATTGCATCCAAGTTTTCCCACTTCAACTACTTACAAGAGCTCTAGCATTCAATTCTAGACACACCAAAGTGATCAAATCCTCTCCAAACTCCACACAACGCCCTATTGATTAGTGAGAGAGATTTGCTTGTGTTCTTTCGAGCTCTTGCACTTGGATTGCTTTCTTCTTTCTTTGATTCTTCATTGCGATCAAACTCACTTGTAATTGAGGCAAGAGACACCAATCTTGTGGTGGTCCTTGTGGGAACTTTGTGTT
This sequence comes from Zea luxurians, assembly GCA_029449295.1. Taxonomy (NCBI): domain Eukaryota; kingdom Viridiplantae; phylum Streptophyta; class Magnoliopsida; order Poales; family Poaceae; genus Zea; species Zea luxurians. The sequence continues at coordinate 5,753,592 of JAOPSE010000090.1, forward strand.
CCAAGTGATTGAGAAGAAAAGCTCACTCGGTCCGAGGGACCGTTTGAGAGAGGGTAGGGGTTGAAAGAGACCCGGCCTTTGTGGCCTCCTCAACGGGGAGTAGGTTTGCGAGAACCGAACCTCGGTAAAACAAATCCACGTGTCTCACTCTTTATTCGCTTGCGATTTGTTTTGCACCCTCTCTCGCGGACTCTATTATATTTCTAACGCTAACCCGGCTTGTAGTTGTGATTATTTTTGAGAATTTCAGTTTCGCCCTATTCACCCCCCCTCTAGGCGACTTTCAATACCCCAACCACCCCACATTCAAGTTATCCAAGTTTTCCACCTCTCAACCACTTACAAGAGCTAGGAATTCAATACAAGACACACCCAAGTGATCAAATCCTCTCCAATTCTACACAAGGCTTTAGTGATTAGCGAGAGAGATTTGCCGTGTTCTTTTGAGCTTGGATTGCGCTTGGATTGCTTCTTTTCTTTCTCACTTGTTCTTGTGATCAAAACTCCATTGTAACCGAGGCAAGAGACACCAATTGTGTGGTGGTCCTTGTGGGGAAGTTTTGTTCCCGGTTTGATTTGAGAAGAGAAGCTCACTCGGTCCAAGGGACCGTTTGAGAGAGGGAAAGGGTTGAAAGAGACCCGGTCTTTGTGACCACCTCAACGGGGAGTAGGTTTGCGAGAACCGAACCTCGGTAAAACAAATCCGCGTGTCACACTCTTCATTTGCCTGCGATTTGTTTTGCGCCCTCTCCCTCGGACTCATTATTATTTCTAACGCTAACCCGGCTTGTAGTTGTGATTAATTTTGTAAATTTCAGTTTCGCCCTATTCACCCCCCCTCTAGGCGACTTTCAATTACATTATCTTTGGTTATACTAATCGATCATCCTGTGAAGAGTTTAGTAGTAATATGGTCAAGAAGTGTCACACCCGAAATTAAGGATAAATCCAAGTGCATCTCAAATCAAGCTCCACACATACAATGACTCAGTGTGTAAAGACAAATGTCATGATCTCTATTATATAATGAGAATGTCTTACAAAGTAATTGATAATAAAAAAAAATCGAACTAAGATAACTATCTCCACGACGCAGTTGACTGGGAGATGGTCTAAGAGAGGAGTATCAAGTCTGAGCAACAGTCCTGACAGCCATTGATGAAGGACTTGGCATGACGACTGTATTACCACCATAAGACGATATGTTTACTTCGTAGCTCATAAGAAACTACTTCGGGTCAGAGTGGCCATCATACATGAACAATTGAGGTGGCTTGTACGATGGTGGTCATGGTATTGCCTGCAACTCTGTAGCTAAAGGAGAGGCATCATCAAAAGCAATATTGTCATCGTTAAAATCTTTATACCACATGTCTTCGTGGTTGGGGCCTTCCTGCCGAAGGTCTCTTTGGCGTTGCCGATACTCTTGGTGCTCAGTATCATGCGCGATGTGTTGCATCTCTTTAGCTGCTTTGTCGATCTTCTTTTGCAACTCAGACAACCGAAGCATTTTTCCCTCCTTTTCTCCACTTGTTGGTGTATGACTTCAAGGTTGCTGATCTCTTGATCCAGCTCCTCATCTTGTGGGGTTGGGCTAGCAGCCTTCCTTTTTGGCTTGGAGCTTCTCTTAAGAGGATTCCGTCTTGATTGGTATCCAGAGGAGCAAGAACAACCCCTGACACCGTTGTCTTCTTCGAAGGCATGATGAAGGTGGTTGTAAGTGAGTTCATCGGAGGTAGACACCAATATTGGTTACTTGGTCTCAATTGCCATACACAGTTGAAAACAAAGCAACACAATGTTAAAAAGATAAACATCTTTCGTCCTCGAACAACTATCCCTTCGGAATAACTCCTTCGAAGACGAAGGCTAAGTCTTTAATTGAATAAAATCATTTTTACAATATATATATAAATGAATATACAAGAAATATAAAGAAGATAAACATGTCAACTTGTTTTAGAAATCTCAACGTCAAATTTATTCCCTTTCATGTAATGAATTTACAATCGTACCTACGGCTCCACAAAGTTAATAAGAGCGAAGGTGCTTTAGGGAAGAGATTACACGAGGCAATTGTTCATCTATTTATAGTGGAATGTACAACTTCGTATGAAATTACATGTATGCCCATAGGAATAGTACATAGGGTTTACAAATAACGTGAGGGCAATATTGTCTTCGACATTTATTATTCAGGATAACACCTTCTCCCGTTATCATCTATTTGTGTTGTTATGACGAAGCTAGCTTCTTCATCCTTCTCCACGTTCTGTATCGAAGGTGTGAGAGCACCTAGAGGGGGGGTGAATAGGTGATCCTGTAAAAACTTAAACTTAAAGCCACAAAAAACTTGATTAAGCGTTAGCACAATAAGGCCAAGTGGCTAGAGAGGAGTTCTTGCAAAACACAACAACCACAAGAGGATCAACACAGATAGACACAGTGGTTTATCCTGTGGTTCGGCCAAGTACAAAACTTGCCTACTCCACGTTGTGGCGTCCCAACAGACGAGGGTTGCAATCAACCCCTCTCAAGCGGTCCAAAGACCCACTTGAATACCACGATGTTTTGCTTTGTTTACTTTATCCCGCTCGCGAGGAATCTCCACAACTTGGAGTCTCTCACCCTTACACTTTGATGTTCACAAAGAAGCACGGAGTAAGGGAGGGATGAGCAACGCACACAAGACACAAAATCAGAGCGACAACACGCACACAAGTCGCAACAAGAGCTCACAACACAACCCGACGAGTTCACAACTCAAATAGAGCTCTAGTTGCTCTCACAAAGAATCAAATGCGCGGAATCGAAGTCTTGGTGCTTACGAATGCTTAGAGAATGCTTGGTATCCTCCTCCGTGCGCCTAGGGGTCCCTTTTATAGCCCCAAGGCAGCTAGGAGCCGTTGAGAGCATTCCAGGAAGGCAATTCTTGCCTTCTGTCGCCTAGCGCACCGGACAGTCCGGTGCACCACCGGACACTGTCCGGTGCGGATCTCTTTCCTTATTTGGCGAAGCCGACCGTTGAAGATTCAGAGCCGTTGGCGCACCGGACACTGTCCGGTGCCCCCTTCTAGCCGTTGGCTCGGCCACGTGTCCCGCGCGGATCGCGCGGCCGACCGTTGGCCCGGCCGACTGTTGGCTCACCGGACAGTCCGGTACACCACCGGACAGTCCGGTGAATTATAGCCGTACGCCGTTAATCATCTTCCGAGAGCGACGAGTTCGCCTGTGAATGGCTCACCGGACAGTCCGGTGCACCACCGGACAGTCCGGTGATTTATAGCCGTATACCGCCGTCGAAGTCCCGAGAACAGCCTTTTGACAGTCGCCAGCCTGGCGCACCGGACACTGTCCGGTGCACCACCGGACAGTCCGGTGCACCTAGACCGAGCTGTCTTTGGCTGAACAAAGCCATCTCTTTTCCAATCTGATTTCTCCTGTTTCCAGCACTTAGACACAATACATTAGTTCTTAAAACAATGTACTAAGTCTAGAAACATACCTTTAGACTTGATTTGCACTTTGTCCATCACTTGGCATATATTTTCACTTAAGCACTTGTGTTGGCACTCAATCACCAAAATACTTAGAAATGGCCCAAGGGCACATTTCCCTTTCAAGGTGTTTCGTCGTCGAAGCTCCTACAACACTTAATAGCATATTGACATCCAATGGTTAAATGTGTTTTTGAGGACCTTCGATAAAGGCCCCAACATACCCTAATGCGCCAAATGTGTCCGACCAACCAAATGTAAAGATCCAACCAAAAGACCATCCTGACCCACTTTGGTAAAAAGGAAAATGTTTCATCTATTTTTTCTTGCTTGCGCGATGCATCACATGACTAACCAAAGTTCAATAAGAAGGGTTGTCAAACAACTACACCCAAATTATTTGATATAGATTATATAATTCTAATTATTTAATCTCATATACTTCCTCCTCTATCCCAATTTATAATTTGTTTGATTTTTTATCTTATGTTTGACCGGCTCGTCTTATTAAAAACATGAAAATTATTATTAACTTTTTCCTACCATATAATATAGTTTGAGTAGGACTTTGAATTTTCATTTTTCACACTTTGTTGAATAAGACAAACTAGTCAAATTTGGTATAAAAAAATCAAACGAGTTATAAATTGAGACAAAGAGAGTATAATCTAAACTATATAATCTATAAGTGAAACATACATGCCTATATGGATCGAAAGTCAAGTAACCAAACAAACGACTTTCATACAACATACACCTCACAATAGTTTTTATAAAACACATATCTTATATCAGTTTTTGAAAAAGACACAACTCAATTAAACATGGGAAATGCTCCGTGCCGTACGATCTATGATGTCGTTTAGATCCACATGAATAACCTATGATATCCGTCTCTTAGGCTATCTTTAGCAGATCCCTTACCTATCCTATATTTTTAAACTTTTCTATAAAAAAATGTCATCTACAATTCCGTGTCCCCTATTTTTCTGCACTCTACTAGAGACAGTCTTATCCAACTATCTACAAATTTTATATGTCTGACTCACATGAATAAGATATAAGTGATTAATTGGCTGTATTTGTAGAGCTGGACGCCGATGGGATCTACACATAACACTGTATCGTAAGCCACCCCACATGTTACTGTTACTATGTTTTATTATCTCCTAATAAAACTTCCTCAGAATTACTCCCTCCGTCCCAGGATATAAGGCGTAACCACTTTTTATTCTTGTCCCACGATATAAGGCGTGCTCTCTCTATACATACGTATATCGATGCAGTGGTATAAAGACAATTAAATGCATTTCTTGGTCTTTGAACCAGAGGTGGTTACGCCTTATATACTGGGACGGAAGGAGTACTTTTTTGCGGTGAGTGGTCCCGGTGAACCGCAGTATATCTTAAGCCAGTACATCGGACCACTAGTCCACTGAGGTCTAAAAAAAATAAAACGATATATATATATTATATTTGTATTTTTCTACTGTATACATTGATAGACTTAAATATTAAATTTATAGTTTCATATATTATTCTTATCTTTATATACACTAAATTATTATAGATTACACGAAATTATTTATGGCATACCTCATATAAAAATTGTAGCTATGTCACTGCTTTCTTGTCCATGAACTTGTACCAAATCCCCCGCATTCATTCCTCAAATCGTTGCAATTCCCATCTCCAACCCCCCGCATCGATTCATCAAATCCTTCCCCAAATCCGCGCATTCAATTTTCAAATCCTTACGACTCGCTTCCCCAATCGACGCAAAGCAAAAAAAAAAAAAAGGAAACGGAAGGCTGGCAGCCGCACAACCATGGCCCGGCCCCACTTCCATTCTCGCGCCGGAGAGGAGCCCAACACCCTGACTGACTCCCTGCGACAGCGACAGTGCTAGCACTGCAGCACCGTGCCCGCAGTTAACGGAGAAGGAAATGCCGCAGCTATCCTTTCGAACTAGTGTATGGCGCGCGCCCATGCGCGCGTGTCGAGCTATGGTGTAAAATCCTGTTATAAGCATGTATAACTTTATATTGTGTCATCGTGTATAAGTGTTTACCTAGATTAGTTATATAGTGTTCTTTCGGTATATAGACATAGTTACACAAACGCATCATGGAGCACATGCAACACATAAACATTTTGAGAAAAATGCTAGGACTAAATAGAACACAAATTATTTCCTTACTATTAAAGTTGATTGAAAAGGGCATTTGTAAATGCGGTACTTATAAAAATAAAGAGAAACTAAATCGCATGCAACACACAAACTCGGTGCACATAACAGGTTAAAGTAAGTGCCAATTACATCATCGGGGAAATCTCTAACAATCAGAGGTCATGTTCCATGTGTTTCAACAAAAAAGCAGAAATAAACGAACCTAAAGCATATGCAATACATAAGCTCATTGCACAAAATGAAATTGTAATCATCGCACGTCATGTAGTAGAACACTGGCGTGAATAAAGAACAGATTGAAGTAAGTGCCAATTACCTCGCCACTGAAATCTCTAATGATCAGATGTATTATTCCTCGTGCTTAGATCAAATTCTATTGAAAAAAGATGTCGCCAAAAAATATTTAAAACATAGAATTAACCCTTTTATACAATAATACTAATACAATAAATTTGTAAAGCATGTTTGACCTGAGGCTGTACAAAGACTTACCTTTGTGTATCAATAAACAACATGTATGGTGACTTTCATGTGCCTTGGTTGCAAGACATGATCTAAAGAAACTTACATATAACATAAAAGAGGAAGAAATTTTGGGAACGAAGAGAGAATCAAAACTACATTACGTAAAATCGAACGATAATGGAGACAAAGAACTCAGGGAAAGATAGAAAATCACAAGCAATTAGGGTAAAAGCAAAGCTTTAAAATGAGGAAACAAAATTCAGGAAGATATAAAATTGAAACTAGATTAGACAAAACCGAATTGGGATATTTTTTTTCATCAAGTAGTCGTGGAAGACCTTATCATCATTGTGGCAAAAAAAAGTCATGCAACAATCTACGGCCGCAAAAGTTGTTATACTTGCCAAATGAAATGCAGCAAATCTACACATCCTAGACTGTAGAAGACTGTATTATTTATTAGTTGCATCAAGTTGGACGTGTATGTTTTTAGAGTTCGAAAATAATGGGATTGTCTTTTTTCTGCAGGTTGGAAATGGTGTTTGCAAAGGGAAAAATTAGCTTTCAAGAAGTGACGGAGATATTTGATGTTGTAGTAGCTAATAAATATTGTATACATATTAAAAGGATACATATTTTGAAGACGTGAACAATTGCAGGGTTGAAAAACTTTACGAATTGAAAAACTGTATGACATGAATAGCTTAATGTAAATAGATATGGTAACTGCTATGAGTTCTTTAAAGCTAATTTATTAACTGCTATGAGTCCTTTACAGTGTACAGATGCAGTTTTCAGGACGTGAACTGCATCTCTTTAATATGTACAAAATGTACAAAATATATTTTCCCATGTACAGTGTAGTGGCATAGAAAAGCTTAATGTAAATGGATATGGTAACTCTATGAGTTCTTTTACCCTTTTTTAGTGTTAACGCAATCACGTTTCTACAAACGAAACAGTACGTAGAAAAAATTATTAAATTCTCTGAGAAATAAGTGGAAAGTCAATTTGTTGCGGGTAAAGATACCAAGAGGTCCATGTGTCTAATATTAACTTCTCTGGAGAAATGAGTAGGAAGCACGGGAAGTTTGCTTTAACAGTTACATAATAATCCAGTAATCAATGCCAAGAATGTCATGCCGAATAATAAACTATATGTCAGATGTATAGAAGACCCATGGTGGACTGCAATCTCGAAACCATACAAAGAATCCTTATGATGCCAACAGAGAACAAATATTGATAGCAAGAGAAACGATGGAAGTCATTTTAAGATAACTATAAACCTATCTCCATGTTCATAAATTAAATGTTGTTTAAAAATAATACTTGAGATCTTTGGGAACTCATCTCCATGTTCATGTTTATGCTATCTCTGAATGAAATGTTCTTACTCCTAATGAAAATAACATTATAGAACTAAAATGGCCAAAAGAGCGATGGGAATCATCTTTAAGATAACTATAAACCTATCTCCATGATCATAAATTGAAAGTTGTTATAAAATGATACTTGAGATCTTTGGGAAGTCATCTCCATGTTCATGTTTGTGCTATCTCTGAATGAAATGTTCTTACTCCTAGTGAAAATAACATTCTAGAACTGAAATGGCCAAAAGAGGTGTCGAAGGTCATAAGTGTATAATTATCGGTATAAACCTATCTCCATGATCATAAATTGAATGTTGTAAAAAATTATACTTAAGATATTTGGGAACTCATTTCCATGGTCATGTTTATGCCATCTCTAAGTGAATTGTTATTACTCCTAACGAAAACAACATTCTAGAATTGGAACGACCAAAAGAGTTGTTGAAGACCATAAGCCTATAATTATCATGAACATTTATATACAAAATTGTCACTTTCAGGAAGACATTTACAATGAAAATAATCTGGTTTCTTGTTTAGATAGAACTTTTTTGTATTCAAGCGTAAAAGAAGAAGGCAGTACCTCTGTAAGTCATCAACTGAAAGTGCTGTTCTTTACGGAGAATCATTGTTATAATGAGGAAATCAGGAAAACTACATGAGTGCCAAAAAAACATGATAATACTCATGTCGTTTACCAAATAAATGAGTAGACTATCCATATGATGTAATCATGTATGGGGTCCAAACCAAAAGGAAATATAGAATCATACGAGGTTTACAACATTACAATTTTAAACCAAATAAGTGTTGTTATTTATGAAGAATCGTTGTTATAAAGAGAATTGAGGAAAACTACATGTGTGCCAAAAAGAAAGATAACAGTACTCATATAGTTTACCAAATAAGTAGACTATCCATATGATGTAATTATCTATAGGTCGCAAACCAAAAGCTAATATGGAATCATATGCAGTTTACAACATTATGAGAACAGTGTTTCAAAAATTAAACAAAGACTATGAGAACCCAAAAAACAAAAGAATGGTCACCTAATTCAGTAACAGAGACTGAGAAGGGTATATCTACTACCTATGTTTACGAAAGGGCATCTAGCGTAATGGTTAAGGCTTTCGAGTAACACCTCCAGGTCCCGGGTTCGATCCCCCTCGAGGACGAATTTCGGGCTTGGCTAAAAAAAATCCCCTCACTATGCCACGCCCGCCCTCGGGGATCGATAGCCTGCGCGCCACCCTCTGGCTAGACCGTTGCAAGTGCTGTTCTTTACGGAGAATCATTGTTATAATGAGGAAATCAGGAAAACTACATGAGTGCCAAAAAAACATGATAATACTCATGTCGTTTACCAAATAAATGAGTAGACTATCCATATAATGTAATCATGTATGGGGTCCAAACCAAAAGGAAATATAGAATCATACGAGGTTTACAACATTACAATTGTAAACCAAATAAGTGTTGTTATTTATGAAGAATCGTTGTTATAAAGAGAATTGAGGAAAACTACATGTGTGCCAAAAAGAAAGATAACAGTACTCATATAGTTTACCAAATAAGTAGACTATCCATATGATGTAATTATCTATAGGTCGCAAACCAAAAGCTAATATGGAATCATATGCAGTTTACAACATTATGAGAACAGTGTTTCAAAAATTAAACAAAGACTATCAGAACCCAAAAAACAAAAGAATGGTCACCTAATTCAGTAACAGAGACTGAGAAGGGTATATCTACTACCTATGTTTACGAAAGGGCATCTAACGTAATGGTTAAGGCTTTCGAGTAACACCTCCAGGTCCCGGGTTCGATCCCCCTCGAGGACGAATTTCGGGCTTGGCTAAAAAAAAATCCCCTCACTATGCCACGCCCGCCCTCGGGGATCGATAGCCTGCGCGCCACCCTCTGGCTAGACCGTTGCAGAGTGAGCAGTTAATTAACCCGTTAGTGATGGGGGGCCAGAGTTCGGGGGTTTTCTCTGCCGGGACCATGTTTCACTAATCCTCAAAGGTAATGAATGGAAAAAATAGCATGTCGTAATAAAATCAATTTCTTTTTTTAATAAAAAAAATCTGATTTTCTGGGTCTAGTGAATAAATGGATAAAGCCTGGCTCTAATTCTGGTAAAATAAAAAAATTGTTCTTAATATAATACCTATGTTTATGTCATTATGCAGCCAGAAAAGGTAATATAAGCTTGTGCATATATCTTAATCCAACATCTAACAGACCTTTTTATGCCATAATCTGATTAATATAACACACATCGCAATATAATGCAGCTTACTTGTCTGCATTCGGAACAAACCAACTCTTCTAGACCAAATAACATGGAGAATATTTGTTATAAAGAGAAATCAGGAAAACTATATGAGTGCCAAAAAAAGATGGCAATAACTCATATCGTTTACTAAATAAATGAGTAGACTATCCATACGATGTAATCATAAATGGGGTCCAAACCAAAAGGAATTATGGAATGATACACAATTTAGGACATTACAATCGTGAACTGGATAAGTGCTGTTAATTACAAAAAATCGCTGTTATAAAGAGGATTAAGGAAAATTACATGAGTGTCCAAAAGCAAGATAACAATACTCATATCGTTTATCAAATAAATAAGTAGACTATCCATATGATGTAATTATATATTGGTTTCGAACCAAAAGGAAATAAGGAAGCATACATAGTTTACAACATTATGATAACTGTGATTCAAAAATGAACAAAGACATTTAGAACCGAGAAAAAACAGAATCGGCACCTAATCCAATAACGGAGGCTAAGAAGCTCATATCTAATACCTTCGTTTATGTCATTATGCAGCCGGAAAAGATAATATAAGCTTGTGCATATATTTTAATGCAACATCTAACAGCAGGCCTTTTAGACCATAATCTGATTAATATAGCCTTCGGAACAAACCAACTCTTCTATACCAAATAATCTGATTTCCTCGCATCGAAGCAGAATGCAGCATCATAACAAGGACAGACAATGGCACAGGTCTCACAATACCATACCTGGGTTCGTGACGAAATCAAAGAGTGCTTCTTCACGAGGCTAGAGACTCCTAGGTCCTTGTACTCCATCAGGCCGCACCGCCATGCCCCATGGCATTCGAGTATGGATCAAATATCGAGCTAGATTGCAAAGAAATAGAGGGATTAGAGGGAGGGAGGGACGGAGGGACGGAGGAGGTGCGAGGAGCGTGGGGCTTGCCTTTGGCGACGTAGTGGATCTCGTCGGTGGGTGCGTTGGAGAGGAACCAGACGGGGATCTTCGGCTTCTGGTGATCGCTGAGCAGGTCGACGGTGTCGCCTTCGTCTGTCTTTTCGGGGCCTTGGAGCAGCGGCGGTGGGTAGGGAAGAGGGGCGTCGGCGCGTTGTAAGCTAGCGACTGAGCGGATTACTGTTCGCCGAGTGCATTGGAGAAGAACAGAACGACGATCTCCATCTTCTGGAGGTCGTTGAGCAGCTCGACAGCGCCGCCTTCGTCCAGCATTTCGGGGCCTTAAAGCGGCGGCGGGCGGCATTAGTGTGCTGGGTCGCGTAGTCGTCGGGACAGGGGCGGAGGGGGATCCGTTCTCACCATTGGTTTCGCCAAAGAGGAGGCAGTGGAGCGACCTTCCCTACCGTGGACAGCAACAGAGTCTACTTTTCCATGCAGGCAGGCAGGCAGCGCCGACCTTTGGATTGCTCCGGAATCGTCGTGAGTATATGAGAGGCCGCCCTTATCCATTGGCATGGGAGGGAGACGGTCAGTCGGCCACCAAGCCATGGGAGGGAGAGGGGTCTCGAAGCTTCGCGAGGGATGGTTTACGATAGCCGTTGAAACGCGAATGGACGGTCCAAAAAATAAAAGCGACGTGGACACCGTCTGGGACGCCGTTTCCAACCGCCTTTCATATAATAGAAATAATCTGATTAATATAGCCTTCGGAACAAACCAACTCTTCTATACCAAATAATCTGATTTCCTCGCATCGAAGCAGAATGCAGCATCATAACAAGGACAGACAATGGCACAGGTCTCACAATACCATACCTGGGTTCGTGACGAAATCAAAGAGTGCTTCTTCACGAGGCTAGAGACTCCTAGGTCCTTGTACTCCATCAGGCCGCACCGCCATGCCCCATGGCATTCGAGTATGGATCAAATATCGAGCTAGATTGCAAAGAAATAGAGGGATTAGAGGGAGGGAGGGACGGAGGGACGGAGGAGGTGCGAGGAGCGTGGGGCTTGCCTTTGGCGACGTAGTGGATCTCGTCGGTGGGTGCGTTGGAGAGGAACCAGACGGGGATCTTCGGCTTCTGGTGATCGCTGAGCAGGTCGACGGTGTCGCCTTCGTCTGTCTTTTCGGGGCCTTGGAGCAGCGGCGGTGGGTAGGGAAGAGGGGCGTCGGCGCGTTGTAAGCTAGCGACTGAGCGGATTACTGTTCGCCGAGTGCATTGGAGAAGAACAGAACGACGATCTCCATCTTCTGGAGGTCGTTGAGCAGCTCGACAGCGCCGCCTTCGTCCAGCATTTCGGGGCCTTAAAGCGGCGGCGGGCGGCATTAGTGTGCTGGGTCGCGTAGTCGTCGGGACAGGGGCGGAGGGGGATCCGTTCTCACCATTGGTTTCGCCAAAGAGGAGGCAGTGGAGCGACCTTCCCTACCGTGGACAGCAACAGAGTCTACTTTTCCATGCAGGCAGGCAGGCAGCGCCGACCTTTGGATTGCTCCGGAATCGTCGTGAGTATATGAGAGGCCGCCCTTATCCATTGGCATGGGAGGGAGACGGTCAGTCGGCCACCAAGCCATGGGAGGGAGAGGGGTCTCGAAGCTTCGCGAGGGATGGTTTACGATAGCCGTTGAAACGCGAATGGACGGTCCAAAAAATAAAAGCGACGTGGACACCGTCTGGGACGCCGTTTCCAACCGCCTTTCATATAATAGAAATGCTGCCCAAGCTTTTTATGCAAAAAAATAACGGGAGCGACACCGTCCCGGACCCGGTACCGGCCGCAGCCACCACAGGCATCGGGTTGCCTCTACCCGGCCGGCGGAACCCATCAGTGACGATGACTGGTGGGATACACTTTCACTGGGCCCACAAATCAGTGGAGTAGTTGTTGTGGCCGATGCCGCTTTGGCGGTCAGCGCGCAGCCGTGCGCCGAGGAAGTTGAGAGCACGGCGAGTGCGTGAGGTGCCTCAATGCTGCCCTCCACGTGTCGCCTTGTCTGGCCCACTGATGAGTGACTAGTGATTTGGTCGCGCGCGTGGGCGGGTGCGGGATGACCTCGCTGCCCTTCCTTCCTTCCCTGCCCCCGGTGTACACGAGCGAGGGCCGCTGGTACAAGAGCGTGGGTGGGTGCGGGTATAGGTGTACATTCGGGCCGCCCGGCCTGGCCCGGCCCAAGCCCAAAAAGGCCCGTATTGTTTGAATTTCGGGCCGGCCCGGCCCGTTTGAATTTCGGGCCGTGCCGGGCCGGCCCATGGGCCTAGCCCTCGGCCCACGGCCCGGCCCGTAATTGCTTAAACGTGCCGGGCTTATTTCGGGCGGCCCAAAATTATAAAAGCCCGAAATTCACATTAGGGCCCAAAATTCAATTTTTGGCCCGAAATTCAGTTTTTGGCCCAAAATTCATATTAGAGCCCTAAATTCAAAAAAATAATAAAACAAATAAAAGATAAGACAAATAAATTTGTACAAAATCAAACTTAATATTTGTATTAAAGTTACCACAGCTATGCAATGACTACCTTGCATTTTGTTAGAAGGAAAAAGAGTATAATCAGTTGTATACAAAGTTCGTAAGTTCAGTTTATTGTCTAATGTTCATAACAAAAGTAAAATTACATCACACAATCTAATTCAAAGATACAAAAAAACATCTAACTAGCATTATCTCTAGCTTTGTGTTCTTTATCAAGTATATGAAAGTGCGAAATGAAGTGTGGTTTTAATAAATATATGGGCCTTTTCGTGCCTCTATATGGGCCTTTTCGTGCCTGCCTTAAACGGGCCGTGCTCGTGCCCGCCCATGGGCCGTGACCTCGGCCCAAACCCGGCCCGATATAACGGGCCGTGCCGGCCCGGCACTAAATTATTTCGGGCCGTGCCGTGCCTGGGCCGTGCTTTTTTTCCGTGCTTCGGGCCGGCCCATCAGGCCCGGCCCAAATGTACACCTATAGGTGCGGGCGCACGAGCCACTTCACTTGTGCTCTCTGTTGGGAAAGAAGCCCGGGTCGGAAGGGGAGCAGTTCTCTCGCCTTCTCGGGGAGGTCGCCAGCGGTAACGGAAAAACCCTCGTCCCCTCCCCCCTCCTCTCACCCGCTCCCTGCTGGTGGTCGAAATCTAGGGTTTTGGCGGGGTTTGGATCGCCTGTTCTTTGACCGGAGGTTGTTCGTGCCGCGCGGACTTATTAAGGAGGGTTTCTGCGGTCAGTCCTGCTGCGCCCTCGTGTGGTGTGTTCTACGTACGTTTCTTTGTTTTTTCTTCTTCTTCTTGTTTTAAGATCGCTGCATTCTGGTCTCCGTTTACAGGGTGGTGTCTTTGTGGATGGATTCTGTTTGCGTTGGTTTTTTTCCCCTGTATTTGTTTCGGTTGTTTTCCATCAAACAGGTCGAGTCTTTTCCTTTGGTTAATTCATGGTACTGCCTCCGTGGCGCGCATGTGACAACTTTTGGGGATTTTTCTTCTGTTGATTCTATTTGTGACTTATCCGATTTTCATCTCTTTTTTTTGGGTACGTGGAGGGTTTTGTTGCTTTCCTGCTTGCAATGGCAAAGGTCTGACTTGTCCTCTTTCTTCGTCGTGCATTTGTTCTTGTCATGCGCAAAACTGTTCATTTCTCTGCATAAAGGACAGTTTTTGAATAATATTCACTCGGTGTTTGATAAATGTGCATCTCTGGAAGGTTCATTGTTGAGGATATTAGTGCAGTGCCTTGTTCTGGAATCTGGAAGGTTCATCCATAAGGATTTCATTTCAGTGCGGCGTTGTTAATTTGGGGTACGCGCTGCAATTTTCTTTTCTTTTTTCTTTTAGTTTCTTTGGAGTCATGGAAATCCCGCTATCGCTTTCCAAAGGAAAAAAAGGGTTCTTTCTTTTTCTTGCCTTTCTTCCTGGATTTGTTCCCCTTTCCAAATCTTTTGCATCTTTGTGGTACATATATAGATGTATAATGACATGGCTATTATTGTAATTTATTTGCATTCTCCTATGTTTATAGTCGTTTTATGGTCATATGATGCTATGGTATAGTTCGTTTTCATTTGTTGACGTGCAGGGTTGGGCAGAGGCTTTGCAGCTTTTGAGTCAGACGCAGTGTTCTCGTGAGTATATTATGCCATATAGTTTACTATTTTGTGTGAACATGTAGAACGTTTCCTATAAAGGACCAGTATGATATTTCTGTATGAGTTCAATCTTCTATCGACTAAGGTAGTCTGTTGTGTTCGAGGTTTATTACTGTTTCCATAGTTTGTTGTTTAACACTGTTTCCATAGTTTGTGAGATGATCACGATTTCATTTTTTTTGTTTTTAAATTTGTACAGTCACATCAATTGTCCTTTTGCCTACCTGTATCATTCTTACATCTATATTATGCAGTAACTTCTCTTACTACTTCATTGTATGAAATATTAAGAAACAAAATAAATGACAGATATTTAAATGTTCCAGTTTCTAATTGATATAAGTGGCTCCATTGCTGTTAGCATGGGCTGCAAAATAATAAAGTATCCTGATGTTCCATTTGTGTTGCATATTTGGTGGCGATGGGATTTGAGAGTAAACATTGTGGTTTACTGAAATGTATACCGTCTGCACAATGTAATTAGTTGCCAGTTGATATTACTTGAGACTTGAGAGAATGTGTATTGTTGGGGGTGTGACATAAGTTAGGGACCCCCATTAGTGGTTTTAAGTTTGGATTTCAGTTTTTTGAATAGTTTTTGTCACTTCAGCTTGTTATACTACTGAAATCAGATGTTTTTATCTCTGTTGGAAGGGTGATTTACCTGTGTACTTGTCCTTCTGCTTCAGTTGCGTTGCTGCTTGCTTGAATCATGCATCTAGTGCCTACATATATATATATATGTCTGATTGGGGTTGCTTTGGATACTCATGCAGCAAGGCTCACTAAATGGAGTCTCACAATGGCGAGGCTGATGATTTGCCTCCACCACCCCCTTTGGCTGCTGGTGTTGAACCACTTAAAGCCGATGAAACAAAGATGCCATTGAAACCTAGGAGTCTGGTCCAGAGGAATGGCTTTGGCAGAAAGGGGCAGCAGATAAAGCTGATAACAAACCACTTCAAAGTTTCTCTCATGAAGGCTGAAGATTTTTTCTATCATTACTATGTTCGTCTCTAATCCTTGCCAAGTGTCACTTCTTTATTTTTAACCTCATACCTTCATTATCAATGCTGTCATCTTTTACTGGTTGCAGGTCAATTTGAAGTATGAAGATGATACACCGGTTGATCGGAAAGGGTCGGGAAGAAAAGTGATCGAAAAACTGCAGCAAACTTATGCTGCTGAACTTGCAAATAAAGATTTTGCATATGATGGTGAGAAGAGCCTGTTTACAATTGGTGCCCTTCCTCAAGTTAAAATGGAATTCACTGTTGTGGATGAAGACGTTTCAACTGGAAAGTAATGCCTTAGTTATTTTGTTGTATTTATCATTATCTACTCTGATGATAATTATCCCTGAAATGTTAACTTGACTTTCTGGCTTTCAGGACTCCTGCAAATGGCAGTCCAGGCAATGATAGTCCTCCTGGAAGTGACAGGAAAAGGGTCCGAAGGCCTTACAATACAAAGACATATAAGGTTGAACTATCTTTTGCGGCAAAAATCCCTATGAGTGCAATCTCACAGGCTTTGAGGGGTCAGGAGTCAGAGCACACTCAGGAAGCAATTCGAGTGATTGACATTATTCTGAGGCAGCACTCAGCTAAGCAGTATGTAAATGTTTCATGCAATTCAGAGGACATATTTTCAAATATTGCTGTTATTATTGACGGTTCTTGTAGTGTAGCCATTCCCTGTCTGTAACTGTGCCCCTTTTTGCTTGCAGGGGTTGCCTATTAGTAAGGCAATCGTTCTTCCACAATAATCCTTCCAATTTTGTTGACCTTGGTGGTGGTGTAGTGGGATGTAGAGGGTTCCATTCTAGTTTTCGTGCAACCCAGAGTGGACTTTCACTCAATATCGGTCTGTTATCATCTACACGCCCTGTTTTAATCTACACAATACTATGATCATTTCTCTCTATGCAGTTGGTAATATCTGCATGTATTAATATGATGTACAGATGTGTCCACCACAATGATAGTGAAACCTGGTCCTGTCATTGACTTTCTGATTGCCAATCAGAAAGTTAATGATCCAAGCATGATTGATTGGGCAAAGGTAACTCCATGCTAAATGCAACAAATAATATAGGGATAAAGGTTGAGTTCCATTTCACCATACTTCAGATGTATATTTTTGCAATTTGTTTACTTCTGCACAGGCCAAGCGCTCACTGAAGAACTTAAGGATAAAAACAAGTCCGGCGAACCAAGAACAGAAGATTGTTGGTCTCAGCGACAGGCCTTGCCGTGAGCAATTGTAAGTAGCATGTTATTGTTTGAACGGTTTTTATGTTGCTTGCACTTTTTATTTTTTCTCCCAAGTTCCTTGTGAGTTCTGCATCTTAGTTTTATGTGCGTTTTCTAAGTTCTTGATGATTTTCTTGCTTATGTAGATTCACACTGAAACATAAAAATGGTGAATCTGAAGAGATCACTGTTTTTGATTACTTTGTAAAGAACCGTGGCATAAAGCTGGAATATTCTGGTGATCTTCCTTGTATCAATGTGGGAAAACCAAAGCGTCCAACTTATTTTCCAGTTGAGGTAACTATTATTTGAATCCTAATGTTGTTCCTTCAATGTAAAACTCTTTTCCCCTGCTAATGCTGTGAAGGCTCTTTTCATGTTTTTACCAGTTATGCAGTCTTCTTCCTTTGCAACGGTACACTAAAGCATTGAGCACACTTCAAAGATCATCACTCGTTGAGAAATCTAGGCAGAAACCACAAGAAAGGATGTCTGTTTTGTCTGATGTGAGTGTTTTTTTTGGATTAAACCTTAGCAAAGTTTTCTAGTTAGTATTATATATAACAAAAAAATAACAATTGGGCCTAGAAAGTTGGATTATTAGTGTTGGTTTTCTTAAAGTGTTCTTTTTCATGTCAAATTGGATAGGTGCTGCAAAGAAGCAACTATGATGCAGAACCCATGCTGAAGGCTTGTGGGATTACAATTGCTAGAAATTTCATAGAAGTTGATGGTAGGGTACTGCAGCCCCCTAAGGTTGGTTATTGCTGTTTATCCTATATTATTTCAGATATCGTTCGTGGTTATGGAATTTTGAAGGCGTAAATCTTAACTGTCTTTTTGTTCAGCTTAAAGCTGGGAACGGAGAAGACATTTTTACGCGCAATGGCAGATGGAATTTCAATAATAAGGTCAGCGTGCATAGCACATTCTTGTTTGTGTATATGGATTGTCATGATGTCATATGTAATATTTGGAAATTTGTGTTTCAGAAGCTCATTAGAGCTAGCAGTGTCGAGAAATGGGCAGTAGTAAACTTTTCTGCACGATGCAATGTCCGGGATCTTGTCCGTGATCTCATCAAGTGTGGAGGCATGAAGGGCATTGTAAGTTTGTTTTCTCATTTTGTTGCACGTTTCTGTATATGTTCTTATTCACTTGTTTGGTACTGTATTTCCATATGTTCTTATGCAATTGTTTGGTATTGCAGATGGTTGATGCACCATTTGCTGTATTTGATGAGAATCCTTCAATGAGACGGTCACCTGCTGTAAGAAGGGTTGAAGACATGTTTGAACAAGTGAAAACTAAGCTTCCTGGAGCACCCAAGTTTCTTTTGTGTGTTCTAGCGGAAAGAAAGAATTCCGATATTTATGGTTGGTTAATGCTACTAACTCACTGTTAACTTGTGGTGCATTTTATTTTCTGCTGTAGCATTATGCCATTGACCTTTACAGGGCCTTGGAAGAAGAAATGCCTTGCTGAATTTGGGATCGTTACACAATGTGTGGCACCAACTAGAGTCAATGATCAGTATCTTACAAATGTCTTGTTAAAGATTAACGCAAAGGTCTGTTCTCTTTGCCTTGGATTTGAGAACATGGCTACCTTCATATATGCCATTTTTTTTTTGATTTTTTTCCCTTTTCAAACAGTTGGGTGGCTTGAATTCGTTGCTCCAAATTGAAACATCCCCAGCAATTCCTCTCGTATCCAAGGTCCCAACTATAATCTTGGGTATGGACGTATCACACGGATCTCCTGGACATTCTGATATACCGTCTGTTGCTGCTGTAAGTATATTTTTGTCTTTTTCTGTGATAAATAATAAATAGTGGCTATGTGACAGTTTTATTTTGTTTTCCTCAGGTTGTTAGTTCTCGTGAATGGCCTCTTATCTCGAAATACAGAGCATCTGTCCGCACCCAATCACCAAAAATGGAAATGATTGACTCGCTGTTTAAGCCACGGGAAACTGACGACGATGGTCTGATTCGGTAAGAGATCTTACCTGCATTACCTTTGTTATAAGAGCATGGTATACTACTATACTTTGCTGAATGCCCTATGTCCTCTGTTTTAATGACATGCTGGAATTCGATGTTGCTTCAGGGAGTGTCTCATTGACTTCTACACCAGTTCAGGGAAGAGAAAGCCTGACCAAGTCATCATCTTCAGGTCTGTTATTATTTTAAATTTTCTCTTTGCAAATCTGAGTATTTTTTTTTGTAGAAGTAACTGCTTGGTTGGGAAAATTGGTTGCGTAGCTTTTATTTCTGTTTTGTTATAGCACCAACCTGATTTGTGTCTCTGATTATAGGGACGGTGTTAGTGAAAGTCAGTTTAACCAGGTGCTGAACATTGAGTTGCAACAAATCATTGAGGTATTTTTTTTTTGCTGGCAACTCTATTGGCAGTTTGGTACGGCTCTGTAGGTGTTGTGGTTCCTCTTATCCAAGTATCCTGTACAGCGTGCTTGTCCACATTAACATGGTCCATTACCTTTCAGGCTTGCAAATTTCTTGATGAGAAATGGAATCCCAAGTTCACATTGATCATTGCCCAGAAGAATCACCACACTAAATTTTTCATTCCTGGAAAGCCAGATAATGTTCCAGCTGGTAATCTTCACCTTCCAAGTCTGCTGTTGGTGTTGTGTGTAGGCTCATTTATCGGTGACCTTAGTATATTCTCTAACCATCTGAATGGCTTTATCTGTAGGCACTGTTGTTGACAACAAAGTCTGTCATCCAAGGAACTTCGATTTCTACATGTGTTCACATGCTGGAATGATTGTAAGTGTTATCTGCCTTTGGGTTTGGTCTGTGCAGTCAATTTGGTGTCGCTTTGGGTCTGTTATAGTTTGCCCTGAAATGAGGAATGTCTTGCGTTTATAACCCCACAAAAGCTACCGTGTCCCGAATTAAACTGTCAGTGGGCCCTCGCAGCATCGGTGGTAAACTTAGTTGTATTGCTCCAGTAGGTGGCCAAATTTGATGTCCTTTTATTTGTGTACTCGTGCTGTCATCATCTCGTCTCATTGTGTATCCTTGGGTTTCACTGGTACTTTGGTTCTGTACTTCTGCTGCCGTAAGTTTGCCTAGGAAGACATGGTTTCTTTATGTGAATCGATAGAGCTAAGTGCCGTGTTTTCTTTTGCCAGGGAACTACCAGGCCAACTCACTATCACATCCTGCATGACGAGATAGGCTTCAATCCTGATGACCTGCAGGAGCTGGTGCACTCGCTCTCTTACGTGTAAGTACCCAACAGAGTCTCAGGGAAAAAAAAAGCTTTTGCTGACTTGTCCTGTTACGAAACTTTCCTGCTCACGAGGGGTTTTCTGGCACTTCAATTTCAGGTACCAAAGGAGCACAACAGCCATATCAGTTGGTAAGTTTATCTTGGCACCGTTTTTCGTTTGTGTCGAACTCTTATCACCTGCATCTGTGGGAATTTGATTCCTTGTCTGCCTGCCTGCCTGCCTGCAGTTGCTCCCATCTGCTACGCACACCTTGCAGCCGCCCAGGTTGGGCAGTTCATAAAGTTCGACGAGATGTCAGAGACTTCATCTAGCCATGGGGGACATACCTCGGCGGGCAGCGTCCCTGTCCAGGAGCTGCCCCGTCTGCATGAGAAAGTGAGGAGCTCCATGTTCTTCTGTTGAGCAGCAGGGAATGTGTGCCTTGGTTTTACCTTTTTGGGTGTATGGTCTGAACCCATGAACTTGTTGCGTCACTTGGTTCCAGCCTCAGGAAGAACTTAACCTGGTTGTAGGATGCTGAATGGTAGGATTTTTAAGCATCGTTGCAGTTGTGCTGGGTGGCACGCTGCAACCATTTTGGCTAGCTTGTTGCAGCACTTGGTGCCTTCCTGAGAGGAAGTAGACTTGGAACCTGGTAGCACGTCCTTAAACCATCCTTTTAAGCGTTGCTGGTTCGGCCTCTGAGCTGTGTTTGTCGTGCTTTGTTGGCTGTGCTTGTGGGTGATTTCTGTTTTATTGCAAGGGTAGCGTGCAATGCCTTTTCCGTTAGACTACTTGCGCTCTGGTTGTGCGTGCAAGGATGGAGAGCAACGCCCAGGAGCAACCGTTTCTCGAGGTACTCCCTCTAGAGGCCCCTAGCCCGTTCAGTTATTTCTAGCCAGATTGTTTCTCTAATTTATAAAGTTTAGAGCAACGCCCAGGAGCAACCGTTTCTCGAGGTACTCCCTCTAGAGGCCCCTAGCCCGTTCAGTTATTTCTAGCCAGATTGTTTCTCTAATTTATAAAAAACTTTGATAAACTTTGTTCAGCTGGAAGGATGGTGTAATCCCGCATAAACGAACAAGGGTCCTGCTGGGAGTTGCTCTCACTAGCTTGTTCAAAATCCAATCAAATTGACCAACAGAAGCATCCGAACATGAGAAGAATATACTACGATATACGAAGCTAAGGTTCTATTACCAGGTCATTCAATACAGAAGGTGTAAACTCCCTTTTCTTTGTACGGGCTAACTGAGTCCAGAATAGGAAAAATGGCGAAGCACGGCTCTGACAAGCTCATAAGTTGACTTTACGTTTGTATATCTTCGTGATAATATTTGTCCAGCTATGATTCCTGCGACTACTTGCTTATCTACCCCGCATTAGGGTCTCAGGAGCTAAATTAAAAGTGACTAAACTTTAGTTATTTAAAAGCTAAAGATCTAAACATGAAGATTTAAGAGTGGCTAAATTGATACTTTTTTTACCATTTTAATCACTTTTAGCTCATTTTGTTTAGTTATTTAAAAGCTAAAGATCCAAACATGAAGAATTAAGATGAACAATTAAGAGTGACTAAATTGATACTTTTTTTTTACCATTTAATCACATTTAGCTCCTAAGTAATAGCTTTAGTCGCTTTTTCTTCGGCTAATGATCCAAACAGGTTCTAAATAATTTAAACTAATTAACCAATGTTATCTATAGTCTCTCTAGTGGTAAAAGTAGTCACCGCATCCACTTCAATAAACCAAAAAAGTAAGATGTATTTACCTTAAATGCCCACAAAGGCTAAGGCCCTACTGGGAACGTAAGATCCTCTTGTATGATGTATTCATGTACCTAATCGGGAGCTTTTAGCTCTTTGCTACAAACAAATCTGCGAAAAAGTTAAGTGCATATTTCCTTGGGTGATGTACACACCTAACCTAAACCTCCGCTGACCCACAACAGCTTGACATATGCCACACACGCACGTCATGCTCGGCCGCGTCTCCATGTGCTCGATTGCTGAAGCTGGAGGAACAGACAGACACGCCACTCATTAAGAATCATTATCTTAACAAAAAAAAAAGCTGAAAAACAATGACATCTGTCAACCAGTCCTAAGCTTTCTATATGTTTGGCAAAACAAAAGACATGATAACCATGATCAAGATATAAGAAAATGTATGAACATAAATTACATAAAAACGATGCTATTTACATCATTATTGAGAAACAATTGCAAAAGATGATCAAGCTTTTACCTGCAGGGCGGTATGCCTCTGTTCTGGCTCAGAGAGGAATTAACACATCCAGGTTTTCTGTCATCTGCCACTCCTTCGGATATACAAGATGTTTATCTTCTAGGCGAAGATTAACATTCATAATTTTTGAACAACCAGTTGGTACGCCCTCCATATGAGTTTCATCTTCTACAAGCTGTTCTATAAATGTTGTTGCCTGTATGTATCATTGTTAATTTCAATCAGAAGGAGCACAGTTATGTATTAATCCATAATTGCTTTGTGCAATCTTCCACAATAGACAACAGAGAGGGACTACAGGCAATTACTTTTTGCGTTGATTGAAAAGGTATAAAATATCTTTCAGTTCCATGTCCCTATCAGAATACAATAACGCAATGCAGAAATTGTGCCATGTGGATTCACTCTAAAGATTTGTCTGGTATAAGGTGGAGAGGCATCAAGTGGCCAAAACAAGTCTATACAGATGTGATTAAACACTGAAACTATTGAGAAGTATGACACTATTCAAATTAAGGGCGTCTTCTTAGCACAATGCACGAGGGTTGTCTAACCGGTCGAGGATTTTTTATTTATTAAATTTCACTCTATGAATTGAATCAATATACAGGTAATTGCCAGGGTTAGAGCAAATTTAGTATGATTCACACAAAATTTGGATGGATATGGCTTTGAGCACGGTAAATCTTATACAATCATGCGCACCTATGTAAGGCCTGACTTTCTGAGTTAGTAAACTACAAATATCAGGGAATGCAAAAAAAAAAAAAGGAAAAGAGGAGCAATTCAGTCAGGGCCTTGCATTGTGCAGGCGCGTATTCTAAGCAGGCAAAAACAAAATGGCGATCCCAATCTGCTGCACTTGTCACCAAAGAAAATTGACCAGGCTATTTTATGAGCAAACGCGTATTAATAAATGGAACTTTTCGACAGGGACATGAGCAGGAGCCTTACCTGAAACCCATCTCTGACCGTGTCCAGCAGCCGGATGTAATTCCACGCCTGACGAGCCCTCTTGTCGGCGTCCCAGAGCATACTGCTATTGAAAGCAAAGCCCGAAGTATTGACATGAAACCTTCGTTGCCTCTTGGTCCTCTCGTTCGTGTGCCATCCCACTACCTGGCTGTTGTCACAAACCGGACCTTCCACAAGTGTCTTGCTCTTCCCCACGCCCAGCATTGCGACTGGCCAGGTGCCAAAACTCCTATGTAACGCAACGTCGATCATAATGGGTTTCAAATTCCAGTACAGAATTGACCCAATCAACTCCAATAGGAAACGGGGTCGCGAATGCGTGTACGTAAACGCGAGTGGGGGGAAACTAAGAGAGGTACGATGTGCGCCTTTACCTTATGCCGCGAAGCTGGTCGAAGAGGTCAAGGGAGTACACGTTGTCCTCGTCGGCGAAGTAGACGAGGCCGTGGATGCGGTGGTGCTCGATGTGGTCGAGCGCCGCGTTCCTCTGGCGCAGGCCGCGCGCCGCCGGGTGCTCGGGTCTCGTCCGGCGAGCACCGGGCGCGTCGCGGTGGGACTGGGAGGGCAGGTGGCGGTACATGAGGCCGCAGCCGCGGAGCAGCGCGGCGGTCTCGCGCGTGGCGGCGCCGCGGTCGACGACGAGCCAGAGCAGCGGCTGCGGGACGAGGCGGAGGGTGTGCGCGAGTCGGTGCAGGTAGTACGCCTGCAGCGGGCGCGCGCGGGTCGGCGTCACGACGATCAGGGTCGTCGTCGTCGTCGTCGGCGGTGGCGGCCGGACTAGGGCCCGCTGGGTCGGCGCAGCGGGAGGAGGGTCCGCGAGCGGGAGGTGGCGGAGGTCGAGGTCGAGGTGGAGGTGGCGGTGCGCGAAGGGGAATAGGCCGGCAACGAAGCCGAGGAGGAAGCAGAGGATGAAGCACGGCGACGAGAAGGGCCGCCGCGTCGAGAACGGCAGAGCCGCCATGGTTTTGTGCTGCCGCGTCACTCGCGGTGCGGTGTCTGCCGCTGTGCTGCGTGGGCTGGGGGTGGGGTGGGGAGGGGGGTGGGCACCTTCTGGGGACTAGCTGGCAGAAGGTGCTATGGCTTCCGGCTTTTGGTGGGGAAAAGCCGGGGAGGACGATGATGGAATCAGCGACGGGAGACGGGGAGAGACGACAGAGAGAGGCTGCCGCGCAGAGGCAGAGGTGGACGGACTTGGTCGCGGGCGTTTGTTTGCGCGGGCGGGGAGGACTTGGGGGGTGGACGGGGACACGGGGTCCGCGGCACGCGGGCGTTGCATACATCATACGTACGGTACGGCTCACTTTGTTCCTTTTGGAAATAACAAACAGCTCCATTCAACTCTACGTTGTTAAACACAAAAGACATGTGTTTTACTGGGGAGTGAATACGAGTTTAGAGCAAATAAATATGATTCAAATCCTTGTTTATATGAATAATTTTAATTTTAACTTTTTACCATTTAAATATGAACGAGCAGGAGAGGTCAAGTTACATTCTAAAAAGCATCCGGACTGGACATCTAAAGCAACCTATTTTTTTAAGAAACTGTTTTTTATCTTTTAACTAGAATAATCCAACAAACTAAAATCTAAATTTTATAAACTGAGTCATAAACTGATATGTTTGGAAGTGCCTCAATTTATATAAACAAGTTTCTTAAAAACTAGGTGGTTTCAAACAGGCCATAAGGTTGTAGGCCCTGGCAGTGACCGCAACGCTTGCAGCACGGTGCCCCCTCCCCTTGCCGTATAGAAGTATAGAGTCACTCTCCCGGTGCAATGGCTCACACCAAATACAGTGATAGCGGAAAGCACATGACAACATTAGATATGAGGGTGCGGGAGGCAGCCCCTGATAGAAATATAGACATTTTTCATATCATTAATTCCATAAATTAACATTATGGTGATGACATATAAAAGATAATTAATCATAGAAATCATGATGACAAATATATCCATAACAATATGGAACAAGAGAATATAAAACGTATGAATCATATAAATATAATAAGCATATAAACATGGTACATGCAACATGATGGAACAACTGAAAATAAATAGATAGCAATATAAACAGCATGACTGTAAAATTAAAACAAACAGATGTGGTATATTAATAGCATAAACAGGCATCAGAAAAGTCATGATACAATATGATAGAACAGTTTGGATAATTTCATGGCTACATATGAAACAACAGAGATGAACACATGAAACATATAGAAACTGCAGAGCGTAAAACGGTAAGGAGCTGAATTGATCATACCCTCCCATGCGCTCCGAGGATCCTGATCCTTGTCCAACTTCTCTTGTCATCCGTACGAGATGAAGACGCCAAGAAGAAGAAGATGTTTACTAGACGGATGTTGGGCAGTCGCGAAGATGCTCCCTAAAAATCTAATTGCCGATTCCTCGTGCAAGGTCTCGATCGGCAAGGACTTCGGAGGCACCTGCCTTCTCGTTCCTCTGTGCGCGCAGAGTCACGAGATGGAAATACCCTCTCTGCGGCTGGACTATGATTCTGAAAGAGTTCTGTTCTGGTACCAAGCGACAGGAGTTCTCCCCCTTTTATCCTTATCGCGGAAGGGAAGCTAAAGGAGAAGGGTCTCGCATGTGGCTGATCAAGAGACGGGCATCTAAAAGGTTTAATCCGGAGTTGAAACTCCTGCGGTTAATGAGTGCTAAAAATTAACACAACCACACCACGTCCGCTCGCTGCCTGCTTGCCTCGCCTCGCCTCGCCACGCCACGCCCGATCTCGAGCTTGGACCGGCCGGCCGGCGGTGACGCGCGCGTGTGTGGCTAGCCTGGTTCGTTTCTTGACTTCTCAAATTAAGTGGAATAATTCCCACCATATAAGTCAAGCCAACGATCCTTGAAATTCCAATACGGTACTATTGGTATTCTCCACCATTACACACCATAGAGTTTATTGAATAAATGAACCAAGCCCATAAAAGATCCAACAATCCCCACCAAACTCTAGGGTTTGTAATGATGAAGTATCAGAATCACAATCCTTTGATATACCAGTGTTTCGATGGAGACTGTTAAGTTGAACATCCATCTAGAATAAGAGTTTCACTCATTCACAACTGAACAATGGACTAAGCCTTGAATTGACAGTTTTATGCGAGATGAGATTCGCTCAAATCCTTTGCTGATACTAGGCTGCAAAAGGGCATCCCCGCTGTTTAGAAGCATATAAGTCACACTTCAGTGCCTTTCATGAGTATTTAGGGATTACCCAAGTCCTATAGACTGTGACCAGCAGTCTGACTCATATAGGTGTACTCCTTAGAAGATGTTTTGTAGGACAACGTCTCACCTTTATAAGACTCTTGGAATACATTAAGGTAAATACCATCCTGCCTTACAGATAGGAAAGATGTGCATAAAAAATGAGTTAAGGAAGGGATCTTTCCTCACAATCTACTCCTAACTTGTTTCTCCACTCTACTTCAAGGGATCTCCGATCACATAGAGCAGGTTACCACTATAGTAGATTTCACATGGGTCTCATACCCATTTCTCTCGATGCACTTTCTATCACATTGCGTGATAGACCCTTAGTGAATTGATCTGCCAGATTATTCGATGTGTGGACATAATCCACTGTAATAACTCTGGAGTTTTTTAGCTTTCTGACAGATTTTAATCTCCTCTTAACATGCCTTGTAGACTTCATGTTATTCCTAGAACTGTTAACCTTTGTAATCACCGTTTGATTGTCACAGTTCATGAAAATAGTCAGTATCAGTTTTTCAACTACCGGTAAATCCAATAGGAAATCACGGAGCCACTCGGCCTCAGCCCTAGCAGTGTCTAATGCTGTGAGTTCTGCTTCCATTGTAGACTTCGTTAAGATAGTCTGCTTGCAAGACTTCTAGGAAACAGCGCCACCTCCAAATAGAAACACATATCCGCTTGTGGCGTAAAGCTCATCAGCATCAGAAATTCAGTTGGCATCACAATAGCCTTCCAGCACTTTTGGGTTTCCAGTATAATGAATACAGTATGTCATAGTACCTTTCAAATACCGCAACACTCTCTTAAGAGCACGCCAGTGATCATCTCCTGGTTTTAACACAAACCGACTTAGCTTACTCACAACATATGAGATGTCCGGCCTTGTTGCACTTACAAGGTACATGAGCGAGCCAATGATCTGGGAGTATGTCAATTGATCCCTTGTTATTCTCCGATTTTTTCTCAATAGCATGCTAGGGTCATAAGGTGTTGGAGCAGGATCGCAGTCACTAAAACCAAAGTGACTCAATACCTTTTCCACATAATGAGATTGTAACAAAGTTACCCCACTGTTGGGGGCCTTCGGCTTCCGAAGGTCCTCAAAAATATGATTTAAACAATGTTTCGGGAGTATAATGTGTGAACAGGTATCTTCGGACTCGAATCAATATCGCAGTGGGGGAAGCCCAGAGAATACGAAGGTGGATACAACGCCGAAGCTGTGAGCAGGAAAGCTTCGGCGTGATAGCAGAAAATGAAACCGACTTAAAGATGAAAAGGCTATTCAGACCTCGGCGAATTACTATAGAATTACTACCAAATGAAAAGGACATGGATGTAAGTTTACATGGGCTGCGTCCCGTGCCTATAAATAGGTGAACAGTGCTCCCATACTGCGGGGGGCTGACGGGGCATTTACTTTTACATCACGCTTGTACTTTTACCTTCTTTCGAGCCGAAGCATTTGAGAATAAGTCCCCAACATTGGCGCCCACCTCCGGTGAACTCACTTCCACTCTTTGAGTTTGGAACATCTTCGGCAATCATAAATCTTCGTTATGGCGCCGAAGAAGGCTTCAACAACTGGGGCTGCAGTTCTGCAACCGCTGGACCCTAATCAGGAGACTCTCTCTCTTCGGGAGGCCCGAAGCCAGAAGAGGAAGGCTGTCAGCCCGACACCGCAAGAGGATGAGCTAGACCAAGAAATCAGAGACATGGAGATGCTTCGTCAACAGGTGCAGAGAAAGAAGGAAAAGATGGCCAGGCTAGCAGAACTGCAAAGGCAGATAGACGAAGCCTCTGAAGAAGTTCGTCATCTTACTCAGGATGAGCAGAACCGAAGGCCTCAGCACAAGGACCTTCATCAGGAGGGTTTTTTCAACGAAGATGACTGGCTACACCTTGGCCTTCGTCCTACAAGCCGCCCCAGCTTCCCATGTTTGATGGCCATTCAGACCCAAAGCAGTTTTTGATGAGCTACGAAGCAACAGTATCTTCGTATGGTGGCAATACTGCAGTCATGGCAAAATCTTTTGTTATGGCTGTCAGGAGTGTTGCTCAAACCTGGTATTCCTCCCTTCGACCAGGAACAATCACTTCATGGCAAAAGCTGAAGGACATGTTGTTAACCAGCTTCCAAGGGTTTCAGACGAAGCCGGTCACTGCTCAAGCTCTATTCCAGTGCACCCAGGATCACGAAGAATACCTTCAGGCGTATGTCCGGAGGTTCTTACGTTTGAGGGCACAGGCGCCAACAGTGCCCAACGAAATCGTAATTGAGGCCATGATCAGGGGACTTCGGCCAGGACCTTCAGCTCAGTACTTTGCTAGGAAGCCTCCTCAAACTTTGGAGAAGCTGCTCCAGAAGATGGACGAGTATATTCGGGCTGACAATGATTTTCGTCAAAGAAGGGAGGAAGCTTTCAGGTTTTCCGAAATGACCAGGGGCTTCGGAGGAAGATTTTATCCGAGGCACGTCAGGTCAATTCACAACTCCACTCAAAATGATGATAAGGGGAGTCAGCAGCAAAGGCCACAGTGCTCCTCACAGGCTTCGGGGCAACAGCAAAGCTCCTTCCGGCCGCCAGCTCCAAGAGGCAGAGGCGCCAGGGGCTTCGGCGGAAGATTTGGAGATCAACCAAGAAGAACATTTTGCTTGTTTTGTGGTGAAAACAAGGGTCATACCACCAGGATGTGCCATGTTACCATCCAGAAGCAAAAGGAGATAGCTGAAGCTGCAGCACAACAGGGTCAGCCGAAGCAGATCATGCACACTGCTTCGTATCATTCGCCTTACATCCCAGAATATGTAGGCAATCACCCTGCAGTTTCTGTTGCCTCGGCGAGTCAACCTCAAGCTTCCTGGCAACAACCTCCGCCTCCACCACCGCTGCAACAAGGCCAGCAGCCGGAAGGGGGCCAATATGCTCAACATCAAAGGGACTTCAGAGAACAGTCCGAAGCTCGCACAGTCAATAGCACTGTGCCAGAGTCGAAGCACATTTATTGACAAATATCCTACCTTGATAGTAGTCTTTCCCATTCAGTTTTATTTTCTGTGTAATAAAGGACACTTTTTAAATCTCATGTAATAGTTTCGTTGTCTACTATAAAGAAAATATATCTTCTCCACAGGCTTAAATTGTTGAAGCTTAAAGATTTGCGATAGCAAGGAGGACCTTCGAATTTTCAAAAATTTATTTTAAAAGGCACAGTATGAATTTTTCGAAGCAACAAAAAGTCATTCTAAGGAACGCAGAGTAAGTTTGCTGAAGTGACAAAAAGCCATTCCAAAGGGAGCGCAGTGTAAGTTTTCTGCTCAGAAGTCGTTCCAAAGGGAATGCAGAGCTTACAGCGAAAAATAAACGCTGATACCGCCTAAGTAAAAGGCGAAACGCGAAAAATCAACGCGAATACCGCCGAAAGTAAAAGGCGAAGAAGCTCCTAAGGGAGGCTTACAGCGAAAA
The DNA here is from genome assembly GCA_029449295.1 of Zea luxurians. Classification (NCBI taxonomy): domain Eukaryota; kingdom Viridiplantae; phylum Streptophyta; class Magnoliopsida; order Poales; family Poaceae; genus Zea; species Zea luxurians. The sequence continues at coordinate 5,783,929 of JAOPSE010000090.1, forward strand.
ATAAACGCTGATTCCGCTGAAGTAAAAGGCGAAGAAGCTCCTAAGGGAGGCTTACAGCGAAAAGTCAACGCTGATTTAAAAAGATTATGTGTTTTATTGCAGGGATGTCCGTGTATCTTCGGAATAAATACCATTTTACATAACATAACATCATCACATCATTTCGCATAGCATAAGCATCATACATCATGTTGCATATGGCACAAGAAGGGGGCAAAATATCGATCTTCGGAAAAATGCTTTGAAAAAGGGAAAATCATGCTGTCACAAGGAGATACAATATTGATCTTCGGAGTGTAGCTTCGGAAAATATTTTCACGAAGCTTGGACATTCTTCATCAGAGCACTATGGATATTGTTCTGATAAATGAAAATTCTTCTTCACGAAGCATGAAAAGAAGGGAAGGTGTTTTTTCGTCGAAGACTCAAAAACGGTACGCATGTAAAATTTCATGCATCGTAAAGAATTGAACCATAAAAAAACAAGTATATTACATTCAGGGTTACAAGACATTTCACATATTACATTTCAGATGTTTTTACAATAGCACCTAGTCTTCCCTAAGTACTACTTCCGCAGCTTCGTTCAGGAGTTGATTGACAACTTGATCCATGATAGCTTCGGCCATCTTTTTGATTTCATCGTCTTCCTTCGGGTGAGGGCCCGGAGACGTTTTAGCAGGATCTGAGGGAGGACAGGATACGGCTACATTGCTATTACAATTGGCGAACGAAGTTTGAAATCAAAAATTACAACACAATAAAAATCATTAGTTAATACCTATTTGCCCTTCGGGCTCTGCGCTTTTCTCAGCAGCCTCGGCCACTTTTCTAGCATCATGGATGCCTTTTTCGCTTTTTTGAATAATTTCTCGGGCCATTTCTCGGCCACCATTATCCCAGATATCGGTAAAAAATTTTCCACCAACCATGCTAGCTTCAGCTGAAGGGTCTTTAGCATCTTCGAAGGACAAGGCAGTTTCGGATTGTGCTAAAATTTTTACATGATCGCAGCCTTTCCTTTCCAAAATGCTGGCAATCCCCCTGGCACCCGAAAAAGCGCATATGTCTCCGCGACTATTTAAAATTTCCTCAAAGGCCTCAGCTTCGTGATTAATCCATTCAATGGGACCTTCGGGGTTGCCTCTTGTAAAGTTTTCTTCGCTCGAGAACGCGCCAACGCTGGCGAAGCTAGCTTTTATTTTCTTAACACATTCCATAGATTTGTCATAACATCTTTTCTTGGATGAGCGAAGCTCTTCAACAGTTCCTTCTAAATGATTTGCCCATTGGTCGCTAAGTTCTCGCTTCGTTTCTTCAAGTATGCGTTCTTCTTTAGCTCGGGCTAATTGCTTCCGAAGATCGTCAATCTCGTGCTTTTGGGCCGCAGCTTGTGCCCTCGAGGCAGCTTCGTTCTCCTTTATTTTATCCACCAATGTAACTAGAATTTTGTCCTTTTCCAAGGCTTCGTTTCTTAGTTTGATCACCTCTGTTCGAAGGTTGTTAAAAGCAATTTCATAGCTTTCGTCTTCGGCATTCTTTTGCGCTCTCAGCGCGTTGCTTAGAATTAAACCCTATATGTAAAAGAGTTAGTATAAGAGTAAAAGAATAAATTTCAAATCATAAAGTTTCCAAATGCGCAAATCTTGTACCTTCAGGCTATTATACGCAAGGCTGTCCGCAAGATCGTCCTTTGTCATCGCGCAGAGGCCAACCTCCAGTTTCAGAAATCCCATGCTTCGGGCCATTTCCCGACAGACGAGTAATTTTTTGTTATCCGGGAGGCAGTATAGGAAATCTTCTTCATTCGTACCATTGAACACTAGTGCCCCCTTCAGATATTTCAATTCTTTGGCATAGTGATTAGCTTCAAAAACTTCTTCTTCTGATAACTTTTTCCCCGAAGCATGTCGAACAATATAATCAAGGACTTTGGGGGATGCTTCGGGGGCAACAGCACCGATTTCCTCAACAAGAATTGGCTCCGTAATTTTTTCTTCCTCGGTTTCCAAGGGTTTCACCTTCGTGAGCTCTGAAGGCCCAGCTTCAGTTTCAGCTTGTTGTTTTGGAGCTTTAGTATCAAAGATTTCAGTTTCCGCTTCGGAAGTTTCAACAGTCTTCTTCGGAGTCGTGCTTGAGGACTTAATTGTCTCCAGAACATCTAGCACGTTGACCATTCTTTTTCTTTTCGGGGTCATCGCTGGGCCCTTTTGGTTTTTTTTTGTCTCAACACTGGCTGAAGGACTTAAAATTTCCAATATTTTCGTTCCTTCAGTTCTCGGTTTTTCTGCTTTCTTCGTTGAAGGTTCTTCAGTTTTTTCTTCAATCTTCGGCACTGAAGTTGGTTCTTTAATTTCGGTGGCCGAAGAGGTCTCGCCGGCGAATTCGGGTACTGTAGCTGGTTCAATGTAGCATGGTCGGTGTGTGAGAACCTTTACCCTTTGTCTCTTCGGCGCTGGCTCACTAGGAGCAGCTGAAGAAGTTTCTTGTGCAGAAGCTGCGTTTTTTCTTTTTTGACCCCGCGCTGGATAGTGGTAGTCGGGGTACACGAACCAAATTGCGTCAAACACTCGGTTCAGTCTTTTCTTTTTCCGGCCTCCGAAGGCTGCTGACAATGCAGTATCTTCGGCCTTTGAATAAACCCCGAGTAGTTCATCACTTAAATTTTCAATGCTTTTTAGCCAGTCATCATCTGGCTCAACAAATTTATCTCCAAACTTGAAAGTATACTTCAGCCTGATAAGTCCACCTTCGTCAGCCTTCTTTATGGTCTCTCGCGGCATTTCCCATTTTTCCGCGAGCGGCCACACCCTGAAGGCAATATGCTCTTGAACCAAATCTCTCGTTCCAATAAAAGAGCAAATAACTCCGAAGGCTCTCTGGCATTCTTCGGCAGCTTCGTTCATTTCAACCTTCGGCTTCCGCAGGCCGAAGCGTTGCCAAATAGGGCGCATAATTATACCTTTAATATCTTCTCGTGTTTTCAGGTCATTCTTCACATAAAACCATTCTGTCATCCAGTCGCCGGGCCATCTCTTCCGAAAGGTTGGCACGGGACAGCTTGACCCGGACCGAGAGACGAAACTGTAGCAGCCGAAATTATTGTGATACTGCTCCTTACCCCAGGGTTTTGTCTCGTATAACAATTCGTGTATGTTGCAGAAACTTTTCGCATCAGGTTCCATACCTTGGCTTCTCACGGCCCACACGAAGATATTCATCCTTATGATTGCTTCGGGGGTAAGTTGGTGAAGATAGATTTCAAATATTTTCAGTACTTCTACGACAAAGCTGCTCAGGGGAAATCATAGTCCAGCTTTCAAAAAGCTTCGGAACACTACGACTTCATTTTCCTCAGGAGTCGGACAAGTCTTCTCTCCTTCGTCGGCCCTCACAATGGACAAGTCCCGGAAATATCTTCCCCTCATGTTGACAAGATGATTTTCTTTGATACTTGATTTGCCGAAAACCGCATGGCTTGGCTGCCAAGGGCGATCTTCAGAGTCTTCACCACCGCTATCTGCATCATAACTGTCGCTGTCATCAGTATCTTCAGATAAACCTTCTAAAATCTCTTTGGTGATCTTTTCTGTATTTGTCTTCGACATTGCTTCAAGAAACCCCAGGTTTTTCTCGTCAGAGAGACTCAGCTTCATCTCGACAGCAGCTCTTTTATCTTCAGACATCTTCAGAAATGCTAAAAAACTGCATTCAAAGCTGAAGCTTAAAAACTCAAAAAGCCAAGCAAGTGTTGGTGCGCAAGAGCTAAAAATTGAGCAAGCAAGAGCAGATGGCAAGAAAGCGTACCAAATGAGCTTGCGGTATGCTCTTATTTATACGCCCAGTGTATTAAAAATTGGAAGACCCCGCTTGTCAGTGAATGTTGCTATTCTAGCAAAGGGAAGGTGTTTTTTCGGACCTTCGGCTTAAGGCCTTCGTCCATGTCGCAATCCAAATTTATCATTCTAACAAATTAATATTGTGAGGGGCTACTGTTGGGGGCCTTCGGCTTCCGAAGGTCCTCAAAAATATGATTTAAACAATGTTTCGGGAGTATAATGTGTGAACAGGTATCTTCGGACTCGAATCGATATCGCAGTGGGGGAAGCCCAGAGAATACGAAGGTGGATACAGCGCCGAAGCTGTGAGCAGGAAAGCTTCGGCGTGATAGCAGAAAATGAAACCGACTTAAAGATGAAAAGGCTATTCAGACCTCGGCGAATTACTATAGAATTACTACCAAATGAAAAGGACATGGATGTAATTTTACATGGGCTGCGTCCCGTGCCTATAAATAGGTGAACAGTGCTCCCATACTGCGGGGGGCTGACGGGGCATTTACTTTTACATCACGCTTGTACTTTTACCTTCTTTCGAGCCGAAGCATTTGAGAATAAGTCCCCAACACCCACCATCACCTTCTCTAACAAGCTTGATGTTTAGAATGACATCAACTTCTCCCAAATCTTTCATTTCGAAATTGCTCGATAGAAGATTTTTATCTTCCTCAATCACGTTGAGATTTGATCCAAAGATCAAGATGTCATCAACATAAAGGCACAGCATAACGGACTCACCCCCACCATACCGATAATATACACACGTGTCAGCTTCATTTACAGCAAAACCAGCAACTGTAAGAGTATTATCAAACTTTTCATGCCATTGCTTAGGTGCTTGTTTAGGCTATACAATGATTTTATCAACCTGCACACCTTGTTCTCTTGACCATCCGCAATGAACCCTTCAGGATGATCCATGTAGATCTCCTCATCCAACTCTCCATTTAGGAAAGCTGTCTTAACATCCATCTGATGAATGATAAGACCATAAGAGGCTGCCACAGCTATTAATGTGCGAATTGTAGTCAATCGAGCAACTGGTGAGTAGGTACCAAAGAAATCTTCACCCTCTTTTTGGGTATATCCTTTGGCCACAAGCCTTTCCTTATACCTTTCGATTGTACCATCAGGTCTAAGCTTTTTCTTGAAGATCCATTTGCAGCCTATAGGTTGACAACCATAAGGACGGTCAATGACCTCTCAAGTTCCATTAGATATAATAGATTCCATCTCACTCCTCACTGCTTCCTTCCATAAGTCAGTATCAGGAGAGGAATATGCCTCACTAATGGTAGTTGGTGTGTCTTCCACAAGGTACATTATAAAGTCATTACCAAAGGATTTTGCAACCCTCTGTCTCTTGCTCTTTCGAGTGACTATAGTGTCATCCTCCTTAGGGATGTGCACGTGAGGATCCTCAGCATGATCTATAGGAATAAACAGTTCGTGTTCATGGGGAATTATAGTCTCATGACTTGTATCACTAGGTGTATTCTTCATGGGAAACTCATTCTCAAAAAATGTTACGTCTCTTGATTCCATGATAGTATCAACATACATATCAGGCACATCAGATTTTATAATTAAGAACCTATACCCAGTGCTGTGAAAAGAGTACCCAAGGAATATACAATCAACAATTTTAGGCCCAAGTTTACGCTTTTGTTGATTGGCACATTCACTTTAGCCAAGCAACCCCAAGTGTGCAAATATGAGAGATTTAATCTTCTCTTTTCCCATTCCTCAAATGGTGTGATCTCTTTATTCTTTGTTAGAACTCTGTTCAGGACATGACACACCGTCAAAATCGCCTCACCCCACCATGTTTTGGATAATCCCGCTGTACTCAACATGGCATTCACCAAATCTGTTAGAGCGCGGTTTTTCCTTTCAGCAATCCCATTGGATTGTGGTGAGAATGGCGGTGTCCTCTCATGAATAATACCATGTTCCACGCAGAACTCATCGAAAACATTAGAGAAATATTCTCCACCTCGATCAGACCTTAATCGTTTTATTTTCCTCTCAAGTTGGTTCTCAACTTCAACTTTATATGTCTTAAAATAATTAAACGCTTCATCTTTTGTTTTTAAGAGATACACATAGCAAAATATGGTGGAGTCATCTATAAAAGTGAGAAAGTATCTTTTACCACCTTTGGTCAAAATTCCATTCGTTCTAGAGGTGCCAAACTCCTCGCCTCAGCAGCCTTGTGAGGCTTGCGTGGTTGTTTTGATTCAACACACATATGGCACTTAGACTTTTTGACCAAATTAAATTTAGGAATTAGATTTAGATTTGCTAACCGCATAAGACAGCCAAAGCTTGCATGACAAAAACGTGAATGCCATAAATCTGACTCATCAGAAATATTAACAGAATTCACCATTTTATTACACACATCATGCAGTGATAAGCGGAACAAGCCTCCACAGTCATATCCTTTACCAACAAAAGTACCATGTTTCGACACAACACATTTATTTGACTCAAGAACAACTTTGTACCCATCTCGACATAGCATAGAAGCACTAACGAGATTCTTCTTGATAGACGGCACATGCTGCACGCTCTTCAATGGCACCGTCTTTCCTGAAGTAAACTTTAGAATGACCGTACCAACATCAAGAACATGAGCACGCGACCCATTTCCCATTAACAAGGCGCTAGACCTCCCGACCTAGTAGGAAGAGAACATAGATGCATCAACACACACATGAATGTTTGCACCACTATCCATCCACCACTCAGGTGAATTACAAACTGAAAGAACAAATGGTAAGGAATTACCATACCCAGATGTTCCATCTCCAGTTTCAGTGGTTACAACATTAGCTGATTTCTTGTCTTGTGTGAACTTGCGATCAGGGCACTCTCTAGCCCAATGTTGATCACTACCACATACAAAGCATCCTCCCTTTCCCTTGTTGCTGTTGTTCTTCCTTTTAAACTGTGATGTTTGAACAAGTTTATTTGTATTCTCTTGTTTGTTATGGTTTTTCTTCTTGTTAAACTTGCGGAAGTTTCTCTTTTGCACCACATTAGTAGTAGAGATCTCAACACCTTTTCCATTGTCCTTTGTTCTAGCCTTTTCCTCAACATCAAGAGTACCAATGAGCTCTTCCACATTGAACTCTCGTCTCTTATGTTTGAGAGAGGTAGCAAAGTCCTTCCAAAAAGGTGGCAACTTGGTGATTATACCGCCAGCCACAAACTTGTCAGGCAAAGGACAAGGAAAAAGCTCAAGTTCTTTAGCTAGTGCCTGAAACTCATGAGCCTATTCCACTATAGATCGGTTCTCAACCATCTTGTAGTCATACAACTGCTCCATGAGATACAGCTCGCTACCAGCATCAGTTACTCCAAACTTTCCAACAAGTGCATCCCACAACTCTTTCCCTGTAGGAAGGATGATATAGCTTTTCTAGAATTTTGTATCAAGTGCGCTAATCACTGCTCCTCGAAAGAGGTTGTCATCAGCCTTAAACTTAGCCTCATCCTCAGGAGGTAAGTTGGCAGGCTTGCCCTCAGCGGCATGATAACAAGACATTGCACTAAGCCACAATTCCATCTTAGCTTTCCAAATCAAGAAGTTTTTACCATCAAAAGGATTAGGCTTTAATACAGCAACAAAACCTCTGACAGAAAAATGCCTAACATTAGGTTTTTGGATTGTTAGAAATATAGGCATTGTCCATATCATTTTAATTCCATAAATTAACATTATGGTGATGACATATAAAAGATGATTAATCATAGAAATGATGATAACAAATATATCCATAACAATATGGAACAAGAGAATATAAAATGTATGAATCATATAAATATAATAAGCATATAAACATGGTACATGCAGCATGATGGAACAACTGAAAATAAACAAATAGCAATATAAACAGCATGACTGTAAAATTAAAACAAACAGATATGGTATATTAATAGCATAAACAGGCATCAGAAAAGTCATGATACAATATGACAGAATAGTTTGAATAATTTCATGGCTACATACGAAACAGCAGAGATGAACATATGAAACATATAGAAACTGCAGAACGTAAAACGGTAAGGAGCTGAATTGATCATACCCTCCCATGCGCTTCGAGGATCCTAATCCTTGTCCAACTTCTCTTGTCATCCGTACGAGATGAAGACGTCAGGAAGAAGAAGATGTTTACCAGACGGATGTTGGGCAGTCATGAAGATGCTCCCAAAAAACCTAATTGTCGATTCCCCGTGCAAGGTCTCGATCGGCAAGGGCTTCGGAGGCACCTGCCCTCTCGTTCCTCTGTGCGCGCAGAGTCACGAGATGGAAATACCCACTCTACGGCTAGACTATGATTTTGAAAGAGTTCTGTTCCGATACCAAGCAATAGGAGTTCTCCCCCTTTTATCCTTATCGCGGAAGGGAAGCTGAAGGATAAGGGTCTCGCATGCGGCTAATCAAGAGATGGGTATCTGAAAGGTTTAACCTGGAGTTGAAACTCCCACGGTTAATGAGTGCTAAAAATTAACACAACCACACCACGCCCGCTCGCCGCCTGCCTGCCTGCCTCGCCTCACCACGCCCGATCTCAAGCCTGGCTCGGCCGGCACGCGTGCGTGTGGCAGGCCTGGTTCGTTTCTTGACTTCTCAAATTAAGTGGAATAATTCCTATCATATAAGTCAAGCCAACGACCCTTGGAATTCCAATATGATACTATTGGTATTCTCCACCATTACACACCATAGAGTTTATTTAATAAATGGGCCAAGCCCATAAAAGATCCAACAGCCCCCTGCCCTCGAATCTCGCGCTCTGCATTGTTTTTATGTGAGAAAAAATGGTGATAGATGATGAATATGTATGGAAAATGATATTTTATAGTTATATAAGTAGATGAAAAAGTAGAGGGTGTAATTTAGGTGATGTGTCACAACATTGGAATATGGGTGAACCACTGTGGATAGTCTAAGGTTGATGCTTGCTAGATACAACTGCAAGAGTAACATGTACTTTTAGTAGCAGATGTAAACGCCTGGTGAGTCAAAGAACGGGGCTCTGTGAGATTCAGCTGGCGAAGAGCTTTATGAACTGTGTAATCGTTTCATTAGGCATGCATCTGCGTAGCATTGAGCTCTATGTAGGTGGACATCATGTCTTTGTTGTCTAGAGTCTGATCCTTCATTAGTAACTGACATACTGAACTGCATTAGTATCTGACATACCTGCCCCTGACCACTCCTGACTCTAACTCTGTGGACGGCATCGATTTGGCAAGGTTGATTATGCTAGATGCATCACGATCTTAGACCCTGTTTGGGACTGCTTCGGCTTCATAAAATTTGATGAAGTTAATGAAGTAGGTCATTAAGAACTTCGAAAAATTGTGAAGTTGAAGTCAATATTTTAGAAAACATTTAAATAAATTATTTTGTTTTCATTTATATTATTTTTTTAAAAACGGTTTAAATTTATATTATACACCACAACTTCACGTTGAAGCTAAAATTTGGAGCAATGCCAAACACCTTATTAATATTTGATTACAGGGTATCTGGAGTCTGTCATATTTAAGTCAGTTGACCTGAGTTGTTCAATTATATGATTCTACTTTAAGTCCTCTTCCATTTTTAAATGTCTAGAAACAACATCGTCATTCAGAAGGTAGCTGTGACACAGTGGATGCAGACATGCGGTAGTGTAGGAAGTTCACAATTGGGCAGTTGGCTCCTGCTTGCTGCCATGTATAACACAATCTTTCCTTAAGAGAATTGATTATATGATTCTATGATATATGTTGTTCACTTGTTCTCAAATGCTGTAGATCAAGAACAAGGCAATACAACTGTTAATTATTACAGATTTTTGTCTTCCGAAACATTATCTTCACATGAGTATAATGTTCATCAGATGAAGGTCAAGAATGACGTACCTTCATCATTTTATATGTGAATAATAATGTGAAAGGATTAAAGACAGTGACTGCATCTCATTAATCCATACATATTTATATTTCATAAAACATGTATGAATATTAACAGTGTTAACATTACAATGATACCTTCGGCTTGCTCGAAGGTGAAGACGCGATAGAATGATTACAGTCCAGTGTGAATAGTACGGTGCTACTGTTCATCTATTTATAGGCACAGGACGCAACCTGAGTAAAAGTACATTTATGCCATTGACATTCATCTATAACCATAATACGAATCATTAAGGATTGGATAGTCTTTGTCCCTTTTCGGTTCTCATCATACTTGGTCTTGGTCATCACGTCAAGCCGAAGCTCTTCGGCTATAGCTCCGTCGTCCATTCTCATCACCTTTGGTTATATCTTCACCCTGTCACGAGAGAAAATCTTTATCCCGAAGCCGAAGCCCCCTGTAATAATCCATGTCATACTGAAAACATATAGCAGTCACGTTTTTAAGGATCTTCGGGAGAGGAAGGCCTCCAACAGTATATTCTCTTGAGCTTAAAATAAGTGTACATCTCATATATCAAGGAATTAATCAATCTTAAATTTGATTAGATATATATAAAAACTACCACAAGATTTATAATATCAAAATTGACATTATTAGAATAATCATAGTAATGTTAGAATGTTTTCCATGAAGCTGAACAGAGAAAAACAGGGGCACTCCTAACCATTGCGCCCTGATCTAGGGTGCCTCCCAAACTAAGTCAATTGTAGACCCCGATCACCAGGTGCTATAAAAACATGGGCCAAGGGACGGCAACAAGCCAACACTTCTGGTTGCCTAAACCCTAGCCATCGTTGTTTAATTGATCTTGATCGATCTAGTGCCTGAGTGACTGGAATCACTGCTTAACCATGGCGACAACGACCTTAGGCGTCCCAACGACACCAATCCCCAATGCCCCATGGAGCCCTAACGTGTAGGGAGGTGGAGATCACGCACCGCCGCAACAAGACGCAGGAACAACCCTACTCATGAGGCTTCCCAATTGGCTAATCTTGCCCTTAATCAAAGGAAAGAAGATATGTCTAATTCCCCTACTGATTGTGGGTTTTACAATCTTAATGCAACTTAGAGTACATCACCATTCTCAATGATTGGGATCTCGGGTTACTGAGTTAGAGCATAGTTAGATCCTTTAATGCAAGTTAACCAGTTGCTAAATCTATCAAGTAAACCTATTTAAGGATGCAAATGTCTTGTCGGGTACTATAATTAGGGGTACCCCCAACGCTCCTAATCACGGCTGGTTAACACCCTCAGACCAACTGACGGGTGCGGTTCAAGCCAAGACTTCGTCTACCCGAAGGACGCGATTTTACCCGAGCCCAGCCTCGGGTTGGAACAGTGGTCCCAGACGAATTTCACGCCTCGCCAGAGGGCCTCCTCAGACGGCAGGCGCCCCCTCGGCTCTCCCGAGGCCCCGCGCGGGCAGGCTTTGTCGTGAAGCAACCTTGGCCATACCGCCTCACCAACCGACCGCTTCGCAGGCGTATTAAATGCAGGGGATGCCTGACGCCGTATCTTGACACACGCGCCTCAGTCGGCCAGGCCGAAGTGACCGCAGTCACTTCACCCCTCCTCTTTACTGTCCGATATGACAGGAAAACAGTGCCACCCGCTCCGCTCCGACTGCCGTGTCAGCCACCCCGGCAACAACTGACAACAAGTCACGATCAACCACCGAGCTTAAGCCTCGGGCGCAACAGGAAGCTCCACCTCGCCCGACCCCAGACTCCGGCCTCGGGAGGAGGTCTCCGCCTTGCCCGACCTCAGACTCCGGCCTCGGGAGGAGGTCTCCGCCTTGCCCGACCCCCAGACTCGGCCTCGACCCCGGTCTCGGGAGGAATCGCGTCCTCGCCCGACCCCGGCCTCGGCCACAAGAGAAGTCTCCGCCTCGACCGACCCCGGGCTCGAACTAACCGTGCTGATAGGGGATGCATCATTCCCCTACTCCTAGCCTGCTCAGGCTACAAGGAACAAGACCGGCGTCCCATCTGGCTTACCCCGACGACGGGTAATGATGGTGCCCCGCGTGCGCCATGACGCCGGTAGCTCTCCGCCCCTTACGACAGCAAGGAGACGTCAGTAGGGTCCTCGTCGCGCTGCCAGCTGTGCTCCTACAGGACTCAGGCGCTCCTCCAGCGGCCATGCCACCCCATGTACAGCGCCCAAGCTCTCCCCCGACGACCACGTTGGCATGTACACAGGGCTTAGGCACTCCACTACCGGACACGTTAGCACATAGCTACGCCCCCCGTTGTACACCTGGACTCTCTCCTTGCCTCTATAAAAGGGGAGTCTAGGGCCACCCTAAGGGGGGTTCGCGTGAGGGAAGCGGTGTACGAGCCCTCTCTCTCTCTCCCTCACGCGACACGCTTGTAACCCCTACTGCGAGCGGCACCCGTGGTGCAGGATAATACAAGGCTTGTCCCACATCTTGTGTTCCATCCCGCGCCAACCCATCTGGGCAGGGACACGCAACGACAATTTACTCGTCGGTCCAGAGACCCCCCCGAGGTCGAAACGCTGACAGTTGGCGCGCCAGGTAGGGGCCTGCTGCGTGTTAACGAACACCTTCTCGTTGAGATCCAGATGGGGAGTCTTCAGCAACCTCTCCAGCCCGGGACGGTGCTCTGCTTCGAGAGTCTTGAGTTCATGTCCCTCGACGGCAGCTGCGACATGGTACTCCTCCCCCCGTGGCGTGATGACAACGACGGTCTACGACTCGCACGGCAGCGGCGAGCTCTACGACAGCATCTCCCCACGGCGTAAGAGGAGCACTCCGGTCGTCCCCGCCACCCTCCTCATCGAAGGAGGCAGAGACGGGGCAACCATGGTCACGCAGGAGGCGGCACCTTGTCGGCTTTCGCACCAGAGTGAGTCGACGACGTCGACATTCCCCCACGGGACATGTCGGACATTGCCCTCGCACCTGAGGCGACGGCGGGTGTCACTTCCCCGCAACGTGTCAACCCCAAGCGGACTGATGACGCTAGCACCCTCGCAAAGGACCTGCTGGACGTTACCCTCGTACCTGAGATGACGGTGTGCACCGCCCCCGACGCGACTTCACCACCATCCAACGACCAAGAGGTACCGTCCGTTTTCCATCCCATACCTTTTCAGTTCAGCTTCGATCCACCTAGCGACCCCGCAATGGTGAGCGCCTTTGTAAAGGCGTATCCAAACCTTCCGAGGTACCACATGTGGTCGACCTGGGACCGACTGACAGCCGTCTCGACCTTTGGACCGGCGGGTTCTGAGGAAGAGGACGTCCCCGACTTCGGTTGGGATTTTTCTGCCCTCAATGACCCTGGTGTCATGCGGGGCTTCATGTCCGCATGTGACCACTGCCTCTCCGGTTGTTCTGATGATGGTCATGACCTTAACGACGAGGGTTACGGCCCAAGTCGCGAATGCTTCCACATCGATCTGGGAGATCACAACAAAGGCAACCACCTCGGTATGCTAGAGGTTTACGATCCCCCTAGGCCCTCATCTCGCGTTGACATCCTGCGGGAGCTAGCTGTCGTCCCAGTCCCTGCGGGGGGTCAGGACATACAACTCGAGAAAATTCGTGAGATGCAGGCCTGGGTCGACGGGGAAGCAGGACGGCTTGTACAGCTCCGACAGAACATTGAACAGGAGTGGGCAGGCCGATCACTCGCCGGAGAAGCCTGTCACCAGGCCCAAGACATCCAGCACCGCATCGTCGACAATGCCAGGGCAGCGCTGCCTCCGGCCGTCAGCGGGTCCGGCCAGGACCTAGCTGCAGCGGTGATGCTGCTTCGGGCCATGCCGGAGCCATCCACCACCGAGGGACGGTGCATCCAGGGCGAACTCAAGAATCTTCTAGAGGGCACCGCGGTTCGACGAGCCGAAAGCTCCGCCTCCCGTAGGTGAGCCGACCCCTCGGAGCATCATGCGGTGTCCTCCCGGCGCATTCGAGAAGCCTCGCTCCGTCCCGAGCGTACATGGGACGAGGCACCCATCGCCCGGGAACGCCTCAGCAACGAGCACCACCATCTCGACCATCGAGCCCGCCTCGACGAGAAGGTGCGCCGAGGCTACCATCCCAGGCGCGGGGGACACTGCAACAGCGAGGAGGACCACAGTCCTTCAACCGAACCACCCGGCCCACGAGTCTTAAGCCGGGCCATACGACGAGCACTGTTCCCTGCCCGTTTCCGAGCCCCGACTACTATCGCCAAGTACTCGGGGGAGACGAGGCCGGAGCTGTGGCTCACGGACTACCGACTGGCCTGCCAGTTGGGAGGGGCGGATGATGACAACCTCATCATCTGTAATCTACCCCTTTTCCTCTCCAACACCGCCCGAGCCTGGCTGGAGCATCTGCCTCCTGCGCAGATCTCCGATTGGGATGATCTAGTCAAAGCTTTCGCGAGGAACTTCCAAGGCATGTATGTGCACCATGGGAACTCGTGGGATCTCCAAAGCTGCCACCAGCAGCCAGGGGAGTCCCTCCGAGAGTACATCCGGTGGTTTTCGAAGCAGCGCGCCGAGCTGCCCAACGTTACCGACTCGGATGTCATCGTGGCTTTCCTCGTCGGCACCACTTGTCGGGACCTGGTGAGCAAACTGGGGCGCAAGAATCCCACCCGCGTGAGCAAACTGATGGACGTCCCCACCAAGTTTTCCTCGGGTCAAGAGGCGGTCGAAGCCATCTTCTGGAAGGACAAGCAGCCTTTGGTCGAGCCGAAGGCAGATGCCCCTGAGGTGTCCGCCCAGCGGGGCACGAAGAAGAAGGCCAAAAACAAGTCGCAAGCGAAGCGCGACGCCGTAGACGCGAATCTCGACGCTGCGGCCGAGCACTGGAACCCTCAGAAACCACCTGGAGGGGCTGGCGCGTTAGACAAGATGCTCAAAGAGCCATGCCCCTATCACAAGGGGCCCATCAAGCACACGCTCGAAGAATGTATCATGCTCCGACGCCACTTCCATAAGTCCGGGCCCCCGATGGAGGATGGCAGGGGCCATGAGAACGACAAGAAGGAGGGCGGCAAGGAAGAGGGATTCCCGAAGTCCATAACTGCTTCATGATCTACGGCGGGTAGGCGGCGAACGGGAAGTCTGCTTGGTGAAGGTGGCGGTGCCAGTCTACCTAGACTGGTCCGACAAGCCTATCACCTTCGACCAAGGCGACCACCCCGACTTCGTGCCGAGCCCGGGAAGGTACCCGCTCGTCGTCGATCTGATCATCGGCAACGTTAGGCTCTCCAAGGTCCTCATGGACGGAGGCAGCAGCCTTAACATCATCTACGCCGAGACCCTGGAACTCTTAGGGGTTGATCGATCCGAAGTCCGGGCCGGTGTGGCGCCCTTCCACGGGATCACGCCTGGGAAGCGAATCCAACCCCTCGGACGGATCGACTTACCCATCTGCTTCGAAACTACCTCAAACTTCTGAAAGGAAGCTCTCACCTTTGAGGTCGTCGGGTTCCGAGGAACCTACCATGCAGTGTTGGGAAGACCATGCTACGCCAAGTTTATGGCCGTCCCCAACTACACCTACCTCAAGCTCAAGATGCCGGGCCCGAATGGGATCATCACTGTCGGGTCCACGTACTGCCACACGTACGAATGCGACATGGAGTGCGTGGAGTACACCGAGGCTCTCGCCGAGTCCGAGGCCCTCGTCGCCGACCTTGAACGCCTCTCCAAGGAGGCGCCCGAAGCAAAGCGGCACACCGGCAACTTTGAACCAGTTGAGGCGGTCAAGTCCGTCTCTCTCGACCCCAGCAACGACGCCAACAAGCAAGTTCGGATCGGCTCCGAGCTCGACCCCAAATAGGGAGCAGTGCTCGTCGACTTTCTCCACGCAAATGCAGAAGTCTTTGCGTGGAATCCCTCGGACATGCCCGGCATACCGAGGGATGTCGCCGAGCACTCACTGGATATCAGAGCTGGAGCCCGACCGGTGAAGCAAACCCTGCACTGTTTCGACGAGGAAAAGCGCAGGGCCATAGGTGAGGAGATCCACAAGCTACTCGCGGCAGGGTTCATCAAATAGGTATTCCATCCCGAATGGTTAGCTAACCCTGTTCTTGTAAGGAAGAAGGATGGGAAATGGAGGATGTGTGTAGACTACACTGGTCTAAACAAAGCATGTCTGAAAGTTCCCTACCCTCTACCTCGCATCAATCAAATCATGGACTCCACAGCTGGGTGCAAAACCCTGTCATTCCTCGATGCCTACTCAGGCTATCACCAAATCAAGATGAAAGAGTCCGATCAGCTCACGACTTCTTTCATCACACCTTTTGGCATGTACTATTACACCACAATGCCATTTGGATTAAGGAATGCAGGCGCCACTTACCAGAGGTGCAAGAACCACGTGTTCGAAGAACACATCGGCAGAACGGTCGAGGCTTACGTCGACGACATCGTTGTCAAGACGAAGAGAACCTCCGACCTCCTCTCCGACCTTGAAACGACATTCAAGTGTCTGAGAGCGAAAGGCGTGAAACTCAATCCTGAGAAGTGTGTCTTCGGAGTCCCCCGAGGCATGCTCCTTGGGTTCATCGTCTCCGAGCGGGGCATCGAGGCCAACCCGGAGAAAATCACGGCCATCACCAGCATGGGACCGATCAAAGATTCGAAAGGAGTACAGAGGGTCATGGGATGCCTTGCGGCTCTAAGCCGCTTCATCTCACGCCTCGGCGAGAAAGGCTTGCCTCTGTACCGCCTCTTAAGGAAGGCCGAGTGCTTCACTTGGACCCCCGAGGCCGAGGAAGCTCTCGAAAACCTTAAGGTGCTCCTTACGAAAACACCCATCCTGGTGCCTCCCGCCGCAGGAGAAGCCCTCTTGATCTACGTAGCCGCGACTACTCAGGTGGTCAACGCCGTGATCGTAGTCGAGAGACGAGAAGAAGGGCATGCACTGTCCATCCAGAGGCCAGTCTACCTCATCAGTGAAGTACTTTCTGAGACCAAAGCTCGCTACCCACAGATCCAGAAGCTGCTCTAAGCAGTGGTCCTGACATGACGAAAGTTGCGACACTACTTCGAGTCTCATCCAGTAACTGTGGTGTCATCCTTCCCCCTGGGGGAGATCATCCAGTGCCGCGAGGCCTCGGGTAGGATAGCAAAGTGGGCGGTGGAGCTTATGGGTGAAACGCTATCATTCGCTCCTCGGAAGGCCATAAAATCCCAGGTCTTGGCAGACTTCCTGGCTGAGTGGACTGACACCCAGTTACCGACAACTCCAATCCAGGCCGAGCTCTGGACCATGTACTTCGATGGGTCACTCATGAAAACAGGAGCAGACACTGGCCTACTCTTTGTTTCACCCCTCGGAAAGCATCTCCGCTACGTCACTCGCCTCCATTTTCCGACATCAAACAATGTGGCTGAGTACGAAGCACTGGTTAATGGGCTACGCATCGCCATCGAGCTAGGGGTCCGACGCCTCGATGCTCGAGGCGACTCGGAGCTTGTCATTGACCAAGTCATGAAGAACTCCCACTACCGTGACCAGAGGATGGAAGCCTACTGCGACAAAGTCCAGCGCCTGGAGAACAAGTTCTACAGGCTAGAGCTCAACCACATTGCCCGACGATACAACGAGACTGCGGACGTGAAAGTCGCCTAGAGGGGGGGGGGGGGGTGAATAGGGCGAAACTGAAATTTACAAATATAAACACAACTACGAGACAGGTTAGCGTTAGAAATATAATTGAGTCCGCGAGAGAGGGTGCAAAACAAATCGCAAGCGAATAAAGAGTGAGACACGTGGATTTGTTTTACCGAGGTTTGGTTCTCGCAAACCTACTCCCCGTTGAGGAGGCCACAAAGGCCGGGTCTCTTTCAACCCTTACCCTCTCTCAAACGGTCCCTCGGACCGAGTGAGCTTTCTCTTCTCAATCACTTGGAACACAACGTTCCCACAAGGACCACCACAAGATTGGTGTCTCTTGCCTCAATTACAAGTGAGTTTGATCGCAATAAAGAATCAAGAAAGAAGAAAGCAATCCAAGCGCAAGAGCTCAAAAGAACACAAGCAAATCTCTCTCACTAATCACTAGGGCGTTGTGTGGAGTTGGAGAGGATTTGATCTCTTTGGTGTGTCTAGAATTGAATGCTAGAGCTCTTGTAAGTAGTTGGGAAGTGGAAAACTTGGATGACTTGAATGTGGGGTGGTTGGGGGTATTTATAGCCCCAACCACCAAACTAGCCGTTTGGTGAGGCTGTCTGTCGAATGGCGCACCGGACAGTCCGGTGCACACCGGACATGTCCGGTGCGACAACCACGTCACCAAAGCCGTTGGGTTCCGACCGTTGGAGCTCTGACTTCTAGGCCCGCCTGGATGTCCGGTGGCGCACCGGACATGTACTGTAGAGTGTCCGGTGCGCCAGCATGGGCGTGCCTGACTTCTGCGCGCGCTGGCGCGCAATAAATGCGCCGCAGGTAGCCGTTGGCGCTGAAATAGCCGTTGCCCCGCTGTTACACCGGACAGTCCGATGTACACCGGACATGTCCGGTGAATTATAGCGAGGCGGCCGAAGTGAATTCCCGAAGCTGGCGAGTTCCTAAGGCCGCTCTTCCCTGGAGCACCGGACACTGTCCGGTGTACACCGGACAGTTCGGTGAATTATAGCGGAGTCGCCTCTGGAATTTTCCGAAGATGACGAGTTTGAGTTCGGAGTCCTCTGGTGCACCGGACATGTCCGGTGGCACACCGGACAGTCCGGTGCGACAGACCAGAGGTGCCTTCGGTTGTCCCTTTGCTCTTTTGTCGAACCCAATACTTGGTATTTTTATTGGCTAAGTGTGAACCTTTGGCACCTATATAACTTATACACTAGAGCAAACTAGTTAGTCCAATTATTTGTGTTGGGCAATTCAACCACCAAAATTATTTAGGAACTAGGTGTAAGCCTTATTCCCTTTCAATCTCCCCCTTTTTGGTGATTGATGCCAACACAAACCAAAGCAAATGTAAAAATGCATAATTGAACTAGTTTGCATAATGTAAGTGCAAAGGTTGCTTGGAATTGAGCCAATATACATACTTACAAGATATGCATGGATTGTTTCTTTATAATTAACATTTTGGACCACGCTTGCACCACATGTTTTGTTTTGCAAATTCTTTTGTAAACTCTTTTCAAAGTTCTTTTGTAAGATAGTCAAAGGTAAATGAATAAGATTTTGCAAAGCATTTTCAAGATTTGAAATTTTCTCCCTTTGTTTCAAATGCTTTTCCTTTGACTAAACAAAACTCCCCCTCAAATAAATTCTCCTCTTAGTGTTCAAGAGGGTTTTAAGACATCAATTTTGAAAATACTACTTGCTCCCCCTTTAGAACATAAAGAGATACCAATTTGAGATTTTCCAATTGAAAACCATTAATTTTAAAATTAGGGTGGTGGTGCGGTCCTTTTGCTTTGGGCTCATACTTTCTCCCCCTTTGGCATGAATCGCCAAAAACGGATACTTTGAGTGAGATATAAGCCCTTTGCTACTTTCTCCCCCTTTGGTCATAAATAAATGAGTGAAGATTATACCAAAGCCGGAGAGTGATGCGGAGCGACGGCGAAGGATGAGTAGTAGAGTGGAGTGGAAGCCTTTGTTTTCGCCGAAGACTCCAATTCCCTTTCAATATGCCTATGACTCGGTTTGAAATACACTTGAAAACACATTAGTCATAGCATATAAAAGAGACATGATCAAAGGTATACTTATGAGCTATGTGTGCAAATTAGCAAAAGAAATTCCTGGAATCAAGAATATTGAGCTCATGCCTAAGTTTGGTAAAAGATTGTTCATCAAGTGGCTTGGTAAAGATATCGGCTAATTGATCTTTAGTGTTAATATATGCAATCTCGATATCCCCCTTTTGTTGGTGATCCCTAAGAAAATGATACCGAATGGCTATGTGTTTAGTGCGGCTGTGCTCAACGGGATTATTCGCCATGCGGATTGCACTCTCATTATCACATAGAAGAGGAACTTTGGTTAATTTGTAACCATAGTCCCGCAGGGTTTGCCTCATCCAAAGCAATTGCGCGCAACAATGGCCTGCGGCAATGTACTCGGCTTCGGCGGTAGAAAGAGCGACCGAATTTTGCTTCTTTGAAGCCCAAGACACCAAGGATCTTCCCAAGAACTGGCAAGTCCCTGATGTGCTCTTTCTATTAATCTTACACCCCGCCCAATCGGCATCCGAATAACCAATCAAATCAAATGTGGATCCCCGAGGGTACCAAAGCCCAAACTTAGGAGTATAAGCCAAGTATCTCAAGATTCATTTTACGGCCGTAAGGTGTGATTCCTTAGGGTCGACTTGGAATCTTGCACACATGCAAACGGAAAGCATAATGTCCGGTCGAGATGCACATAAATAGAGTAATGAACCAATCATCGACCGGTATACCTTTTGATCCACGGACTTACCTCCCGTGTCGAGGTCGAGATGCCCATTTGTTCCCATGGGTGTCTTGATGGGTTTGGCATCCTTCATTCCAAACTTGGTTAGAATGTCTTGAGTGTACTTTGTTTGGCAAATGAAGGTGCCCTCTTGGAGTTGCTTGACTTGAAATCCTAGAAAATACTTCAACTCCCCCATCATAGACATCTCGAATTTCTATGTCATGATCCTACTAAATTCTTCACATGTAGATTCGTTAGTAGACCCAAATATGATATCATCAACATAAATTTGGCATACGAACAAATCATTGTCAAGAGTTTTAGTGAATAAAGTAGGATCGACCTTGCCAACTTTGAAGCCATTAGCAATAAGGAAATCTCTTAGGCATTCATACCATGCTCTTGGGGCTTGCTTGAGCCCATAAAGCGCCTTAGAGAGCCTATAAACATGGTTAGGGTACTCACTGTCTTCAAAGCCGGGAGGTTGCTCAACATAGACCTCCTCCTTGATTGGTCCATTGAGGAAGGCACTCTTCACGTCCATTTGGTAAAGCTTGAAGCCATGGTAAGTAGCATAGGCTAATAATATGCGAATTGACTCAAGCCTAGCTACGGGTGCATAGGTTTCACCGAAATCCAAACCTTCGACTTGGGAGTATCCCTTGGCCACAAGTCGAGCTTTGTTCCTAGTCACCACACCATGCTCGTCTTGCTTGTTGCGGAAGACCCACTTGGTTCCTACAACATTTTGGTTAGGACGTGGAACTAAATGCCATACCTCGTTCCTAGTGAAGTTGTTGAGCTCCTCTTGCATCGCCATCACCCAATCCGAATCTTGAAGTGCTTCCTCTACCCTGTGTGGCTCAATAGAGGAAACAAAAGAGTAATGTTCACAAAAATGTGCAACACGAGATCGAGTAGTTACCCCCTTATGAATGTCGCCGAGGATGGTGTCGACGGGGTGATCTCGTTGTATTGCTTGGTGGACTCTTGGGTGTGGCGGCCTTGGCTCTTCATCCCCCTTGTCTTGATCATTTGCATCTCCCCCTTGATCATTGCCGTCATCTTGAGGTGGCTCATCTCTTTGATCTTCTTCTTCATTATTTTGAGCCTCATCCTCATTTTGGGTTGGTGGAGATGCTTGCGTGGAGGAGGAAGGTTGATCTTGTGCATGTGGAGGCTCTTCGGATTCCTTAGGACACACGTCCCCAATGGACATGTTCCTTAGCGCGATGCACGGAGCCTGTTCTTCACCTATCTCATCAAGATCAACTTGCTCTACTTGAGAGCTGTTAGTCTCATCAAACACAACGTCACAAGAAACTTCAACTAGTCCTGAGGACTTGTTAAAGACTCTATATGCCCTTGTGTTTGAATCATATCCTAGTAAAAAGCCTTCTACAGTTTTAGGAGCAAATTTAGATTTTTTACCTCTTTTAACAAGAATAAAGCATTTGCTACCAAAAACTCTAAAATATGAAATGTTGGGCTTTTTACCGGTTAGGAGTTCATAGGATGTCTTCTTGAGGATTCGGTGTAGATATAACCGGTTGATGGCGTAGCAAGCGGTGTTGACCGCCTCGGCCCAAAACCGATCCGGTGTCTTGTACTCATCAAGCATGGTTCTTGCCATGTCCAATAGAGTTTGATTCTTCCTCTCCACTACACCGTTTTGTTGTGGAGTGTAGGGAGAAGAGAACTCATGCTTGATGCCCTCCTCCTCAAGGAAGCCTTCTATTTGTGAGTTCTTGAACTCTGTCCCATTGTCGCTTCTAATTTTCTTGATCCTTAAGCCGAACTCATTTTGAGCCCGTCTCAAGAATCCCTTTAAGGTCTCTTGGGTATGAGATTTTTCCTGCAAAAAGAACACCCAAGTGAAGCGAGAATTATCATCCACAATAACTAGACAATACTTACTCCCGCCGATGCTTATGTAAGCGATCGGGCCGAATAAGTCCATGTGTAGGAGCTCCAGTGGCCTGTCACTTGTCATGATGTTCTTGTGTGGATGATGAGTGCCAACTTGCTTCCCGGCTTGGCATGCGCTACAAATCCTGTCTTTCTCAAAATGAACATTGGTTAATCCTAAAATGTGCTCTCCCTTTAGAAGCTTATGAAGATTCTTCATCCCAACGTGGGCTAGTCGGCGATGCCAGAGCCAACCCATGTTAGTCTTAGCAATTAAGCATGTGTCGAGTTCAGCTCTATCAAAATCTACCAAGTATAGCTGACCCTCTAACACACCCTTAAATGCTATTGAATCATCACTTCTTCTAAAGACAGTGACACCTACATCAGTGAATAGACAGTTGTAGCCCATTTGACATAATTGAGATACGGAAAGCAAATTGTAATCTAATGAATCAATAAGAAAAACATTGGAAATGGAATGGTCAGGAGAGATAGCAATTTTACCCAAACCTTTGACCAAACCTTGGTTTCCATCCCCGAATGTGATAGCTCGTTGGGGATTTTGGTTTTTCTCATATGAGGAGAACATCTTCTTCTCCCCTATCATGTGGTTTGTGCACCCGCTGTTGAGTATCCAACTTGAGCCCCCGGATGCATAAACCTACAAAACAATTTTAGTTCTTGACTTTAGGTACCCAAACGGTTTTGGGTCCTTTGGCATTAGAAACAAGAACCTTGGGTACCCAAACACAAGTCTTGGAACCCTTGTGTTTGCCCCCAAAAAACTTGGCAACTACCTTGCCGGATTTGTTAGTCAGCACATAAGATGCATCAAAAGTTTTAAATGAAATACTATGATCATTTGATGCATTAGGAGTTTTCTTTCTAGGCAACTTGGCACGGGTTGGTTGCCTAGAGCTAGATGTCTCACCCTTATACATAAAAGCATGGTTAGGGCCAGAGTGAGACTTCCTAGAATGAAGTTTCCTAATTTTGCTCTCAGGATAACCGGCAGGGTATAAAATGTAACCTTCGTTATCTTGAGGCATGGGAGCCTTGCCTTTAACAAAGTTAGACAAATTTTTAGGAGGGGCATTAATTTTGACATTGTCTCCCCTTTGGAAGCCAATGCCATCCTTGATGCCAGGGCGTCTCCCATTATAGAGCATACTTCTAGCAAATTTAAAATTTTCATTCTCTAAGTTATGCTCGGCAATTTTAGCATCTAATTTTGCTATATGATCATTTTGTTGTTCAATTAAGACCATATGATCATGAATAGCATCAATATTAACATCTCTACATCTAGTGCAAATAGAAACATGCTCAACAGTAGATGTAGAGGGTTTGCAAGATTTTAATTCTACAACCTTAGCATGTAATATATCATTCTTACTTCTAAGGTTAGAAATAGTAACATTGCAATCATCAAAATCTTTAGCCTTAGCAATCAATTTTTCATTTTCAAATCTAAGGCTAGCAAGAGAATCATTCAATTCCTTAATCTTAGCATGCAAATCAACATTATCATTTCTAAGACTTGGAATTGAAACATCACAAACAAGTGAATCAACCTTAGCTAATAATTTGGCATTCTCATTTCTAAGGTTGTCAATGGTCTCATGGCAAGTGCTTAGCTCGCTAGACAATTTTTCACATTTTTCAACTTGTAGAGCATAAGCATTTTTAACCTTAACATGCTTTTTATTTTCCTTGATTAGGAAGTCCTCTTGGGAGTCCAAGAGATCATCCTTCTCATGGATGGCACTAATTAATTCATTTAATTTTTCTTTATGTTGCATGTTTAGGTCGGCAAAAAGGGTACACAAATTATTCTCCTCATCACTAGCATTATCATCACTAGAGGATTCATATTTAGTGGAGGATTTAGATTTAACCTTCTTCCTTTTGCTGTCCTTTGCCATGAGGCACTTGTGGCCGACGTTGGGGAAGAGGAGTCCCTTGGTGACGGCGATGTTGGCGGCGTCCTCGTCGGAGGAGGAGGAGTCGGTGGAGCTCTCGTCCGAGTCCCACTCCCGGCAAACATGGGCATCGCCGCCCTTCTTCTTGTAGTACCTCTTCTTTTCTCTCCTCTTTCCCTTCTTGTCGTTGCCCCTGTCACTGTCACTAGATATAGGACATTTTGCAATGAAGTGACCAGGCTTACCACACTTGTAGCAAACCTTCTTGGAACGGAATTTGTAGTCCTTCCCCTTCCGTTGCTTGAGGATTTGGCGAAAGCTTTTGATGATTAAAGCCATCTCATCATTGTCGAGCTTGGAGGGGTCAATTGGTTGTCTACTCGGTGTAGACTTCTCCTTCTTCTCCTCCGTCACCTTAAATGCCACCGGTTGTGCTTCGAACGTGGAGGGTTCATCAAGCTCGTTGATCTTCTTTGAGCCCTTGATCATACATTCAAAGCTCACAAAATTCCCGATTACTTCCTCGGGAGTCATTAGTGTATATCTTGGATTACCACGAATTAATTGTACTTGAGTAGGGTTAAGGAAAATAAGTGATCTTAAAATAACCTTAACCACCTCGTGGTCATCCCATTTCTTGCTCCCGAGGTTGCGCACTTGGTTCACCAAGGTTTTGAGCCGGTTGTACATATCTTGTGGCTCCTCCCCTTGGCGAAGATGAAAACGACCGAGCTCCCCCTCGATCGTTTCCCGCTTGGTGATTTTGGTGAGTTCGTCACCCTCGTGCGTGGTCTTGAGAAGGTCCCAAATCTCCTTTGCATTCTTCAACCCTTGCACCTTGTTGTATTCCTCCTTGCTTAGAGAGGCGAGGAGTATGGTTGTAGCTTGAGAGTTGAAGTGCTCGATTTGGGCCACTTCGTCCGTATCGTAGTATTCATCCCCTACGGATGGTACCTACGCTCCAAACTCAACAACATTCCATATACTTTTGTGGAGTGAGGTTAGATGAAATTTCATTAAATCACTCCACCTAGCGTAGTATTCGCCATCAAAAGTTGGCGGTTTGCCTAATGGAACAGAAAGTAATGGAGTATGTCTAGATGTACGAGGATAGTGTAAGGGGATATTACTAAACTTCTCGCGCTCTTGGCGCTTAGAAGTTACGGACGGCGCATCAGAGTCGGAGGTCGATGTTGATGAAGTGTCGGTCTCGTAGTAGACCACCTTCCTCATCTTCTTGTGCTTGTCGCCTTTCCGATGCGACTTGAGGGAAGAAGATTTCTCCTTCTTCTCATTGTGGTGTGAAGAAGAAGATCTTTTCTCCTTCCGTTTGGAGAAGTCCTTCTTCTTCTCCTTCCTCTTGGTGCGGGACTCTTCCGATGAAGTGCTCCCGTGACTCGTAGTTGGCTTGTCGCCGGTCTCCATCTCCCTCTTGGTGTGATCTCCCGACATCACTTCGAGCGGTTAGTCTCTAATGAAGCATCGGGTTCTGATACCAATTGAAAGTCGCCTAGAGGGGGGGGGGGGGTGAATAGGGCGAAACTGAAATTTACAAATATAAACACAACTACGAGACGAGTTAGCGTTAGAAATATAATTGAGTCCGCGAGAGAGGGTGCAAAACAAATCGCAAGCGAATAAAGAGTGAGACACGTGGATTTGTTTTACCGAGGTTTGGTTCTCGCAAACCTACTCCCCGTTGAGGAGGCCACAAAGGCCGGGTCTCTTTCAACCCTTACCCTCTCTCAAACGGTCCCTCGGACCGAGTGAGCTTTCTCTTCTCAATCACTTGGAACACAACGTTCCCACAAGGACCACCACAAGATTGGTGTCTCTTGCCTCAATTACAAGTGAGTTTGATCGCAATGAAGAATCAAGAAAGAAGAAAGCAATCCAAGCGCAAGAGCTCAAAAGAACACAAGCAAATCTCTCTCACTAATCACTAGAGCGTTGTGTGGAGTTGGAGAGGATTTGATCTCTTTGGTGTGTCTAGAATTGAATGCTAGAGCTCTTGTAAGTAGTTGGGAAGTGGAAAACTTGGATGACTTGAATGTGGGGTGGTTGGGGGTATTTATAGCCCCAACCACCAAACTAGCCGTTTGGTGAGGCTGTCTGTCGAATGGCGCACCGGATAGTCCGGTGCACACCGGACATGTCCGGTGCGACAGCCACGTCACCAAAGCCGTTGGGTTCCGACCGTTGGAGCTCTGACTTCTGGGCCCGCCTGGATGTCCGGTGGCGCACCGGACATGTACTGTAGAGTGTCCCATGCGCCAGCATGGGCGTGCCTGCCTTCTGCACGCGCTGGCGCGCAATAAATGCGCCGCAGGTAGCCGTTGGCGCCGAAATAGCCATTGCCCCGCTGTTACACCGGACAGTCCGGTGTACACCGGACATGTCCGGTGAATTATAGCGAGGCAGCCGAAGTGAATTCCCGAAGCTGGCGAGTTTCTGAGGCCGCTCTTCCCTGGAGCACCGGACACTGTCCGGTGTACACCGGACAGCCCGGTGAATTATAGCGGAGTCGCCTCTGGAATTTTCCGAAGATGACGAGTTTGAGTTCGGAGTCCTCTGGTGCACCGGACATGTCCGGTGGCACACCGGACAGTCCGGTGCGACAGACTAGAGGTGCCTTCGGTTGTCCCTTTGCTCTTTTGTCGAACCTAATACTTGGTCTTTTTATTGGCTAAGTGTGAACCTTTGGCACCTGTATAACTTATACACTAGAGCAAACTAGTTAGTCCAATTATTTGTGTTGGGCAATTCAACCACCAAAATTATTTAGGAACTAGGTGTAAGCCTTATTCCCTTTCAGGACGAGCTGGCGAAAATAGCATCGGGGCAAACAGTTCCCCCCGACGTCTTCTCCAGAGATTTGCATCAACAATCCGTCAAGATCGACGACGCGCCCGAGCCTGAGGAAGCCTCGGCCTAGCCCGAGGCACCCTCGGCCGAGCCCGAGGTACCCTCGGCCGCACCCAAGGCACCCTCGGCCATCGAGGAAGAGGCCTTGCCCGTCGAAGAGGAACAGAATGGGGTCACGCCAGATCCGAACTGGCAGGCCCCATACCTGAAATATCTCCTCCGAGGAGAGCTTCCCATCGACAAGACCAAAGCTCGGCGGCTGGCTCGGTGCTCCAAGTCATTTGTCCTGCTGGGTGATGAAAAAGAGCTCTACCACCGCAGCCCCTCGGGCATCCCTCAACGATGCATATCTATCGCCCAAGGACAAGAGATGTTGCAAGAAATACGCTCGGGGGCTTGCGGCCACCATGCAACGGCTCGAGCCCTCGTGGGGAATGCCTTTCGACAAGGTTTCTACTGGCCAACCGCGGTGGCCGACGCCACTAGGATTGTGCGCTCCTGCCGGGGGTGTCAATTCTACGCAAAGTAGATGCATCTGCCCGCTCAGGCCTTGCAGACGAAACCCATCACCTGGCCATTTGCTGTGTGGGGTCTGGACCTCGTCGGACCCTTGCAGAAGGCACCCGGGGGCTTCACGCACCTGCTGGTCGCTATCGACAAATTCTCCAAGTGGATCGAGGTCCGACCCCTAAACAACATCAGGTCCGAGCAGGCGGTGGCATTCTTCACCAACATTATTCATCGGTTCGGGGTCCCGAACTCAATCATCACCGACAATGGCACGCAGTTCACCGGAAAAAAGTTCCTGGACTTCTGTGACGACCACCACATCCGTGTGGACTGGGCCGCCGTAGCTCATCCCATGACGAATGGGCAGGTGGAGCATGCCAACGGTATGATTCTGCAGGGGCTCAAACCTGTCACACCCGGTTCCAGGGGGTAGAACCGAGCGCATACCATATGTGTGCCAGGATCCATTTCCACACATATGTTGACGTCACAAGTGTAATATATCAAAAGACAATGCAATAAAGGCGTAAAGAGAGTATAATACTTTATCACATCATCTGAAACATTGTATCTTTAACAAGTATCACATCAAAGTAAAGCGGAAATAAACAACTGGGCAATCTCCCACAGGAAGATGACCAGCGCATCGTTAGACTTAGAATTCATCATCGTCGATAAAATCTCCATCAAAGTCTCCAACATCACCCTCTGATCAAAATATTAGCAAGGGTGAGCTCACTTATGGTCGGGGCTCAGCAAGTGGGGGAAAAATTAATGCAGGTATAACATGGTGAGGCTAAGGTTGAGCAGTAAGCATTTTATAGTTGGTCAATATTTTATTAACAACACCTGTCTTACTAATAAGTGTGAATCCCAAATATCCCATTTAAACAAAGGAATATGAGTATAACAAAAACACTCAAGTGAAACCACTTAAGCAAATTATTGGCAGATCATCGGATCTTAATTTAATTTCATCTTCAAGTTCAATTATCATGTGAGGAGTCCAGGTCGCTCTTAACCGGGAGCACGGCTGATATATCAGTTTTTACACTCTGCAGAGGTGGTACAACTTTACCCACAAGCCATGTATCCCATCTAGCCTAGGTTGATCGGACCCTTAGACACTGCTGAGGTGAATGGCTAGGGATCCATTATGAGGCTTTCACAAAATACACTTAATGCGAAGCAACCCGCTCAGGTTTCTAAGACGATGGTGGTGGCCCCCTGGGTGAAGTACCTTAGCCAAGAATACGACCCCATGTTAACGTGGGCTGCCAGCACCTACCGCTCCCCCTCTTGCCCATATTTTAGGTAAGGTTGCTAGGCACTAAGCATATAGAGCTAATTACCAAAGCCAGAGCCATGATTGCACTCGTGGTTGCACTGTTATCCTAGGTGGTCACTCCATGTTCCAATTAAATTTGTAATAAAGTTATCTTAACCATCGGGTTAATGCCATAATTGCCAATTAAATCTTTGGAACATTAAAACCAATTAATGAGTGACATTAAGAAATCATTAAGTTGAGCGGTAGCATAAATCTTGCACAGCTTAATTATTTCCCCAGGTTAAACAAGGAATACAGGTAGTAAATCTAGGAAATCCTTAATTAGGTAAAACCCATCAAATTATGCAGTATATCAAAAAGTGAACATTATTATATGTAATGAGTAGGTACAAACAGAATATGCAGAGGGAGAATCCACTTGCCTTGCTCAAGAGCGTCTTGCGGGTCGTCCTCGAACGAACTCGGATCGCCTACCGCACAATCGGCTTCTAATAGAGTCGCATAGCGCACATACAAAAATAAAGTATACACCCATAAATAAACATGCACCATTTTATAAACATACACCATTACATGCACATTAACACGTCGCACTAATCACATCTTAATTACGTACTAATCGCGTAAATACTTATTAATTCAATTATAGCTATTAATGTGATCCTAATAAAGAATTTATGAGTGGGTGCAATAAATACCATTTAACTAGTATTAATATATTTTAACATCATCAATGAAAATAAATAATATTTATTGTCTTTTAATACTAATAAATAAATTAATACCTTTTCTAACTCAAATTATTTAGTATAGCAAAAATGAATTTAACATTCTAAAAATCCCTATAAATACTAATTGAACTTTTTATAACACAAGTGAGGTTATTATGACATAAACTAATATTTTGCTTGCTCTTAAAAATCTAAGTGCTCAATTTGCGAACATGTTTATTTGACTAGCAAAAATCTATTTTTCATTCTACTAATGATATTTTCTCCTTTCTTTATAAAAAGAAAATGCTAATAAAATAATTAGATAAATCATCTAAAAATCCTATATTATTCATATGACATCTATGCCATTTTCCAAATCCATTTAAAATGCACATATAATTCTCCAAATAGTTTCTAAAATCTATCATGACCAAATTTGACTATAAATTCTTATCTAGTATTTTATCACCAACGTGTGACTATTAAATCCACGTCATATTTCTCTAAACCAAAATTCAACGCATCGATTAACATGAAATAACACGGTGTACGAATAATCGCTTGAAACTACCAAACAATTCCATAACGCTCATACACATATACATAAGTCATGAATCACATGTGTTCATACAACAAACAAAATATACAACTCATGTATTAAATCAAAAGTATTTTATAAAATATACAAAATAAATTTGGGTCGTCATCAACCTTAGGTTCGCGCGTGTGACGGGGATGGATCGACGGGTTTCGACCGGGTGGAGAGCAAGGCTCGACTACGGACGGCGAATGCGTGGCTCCGGTGAACTCCGGCGACGAACGGCACACTCCAGCGAACTACGGGCTCCATGAACTCCGGCGACGAACGACAACGAACGGCAACGTCGAGCAGTGTACTGGCGAGCTAGAGAGATGGAGTGAGCTTGGGTAGGCAGGAGAAAGGAGAGGGTCTCTGCTGCCTTTTATAGAGAGTAGGAGGGAGAGGAGAGGTCACTGGTGGTCTTCAATGGCCATCACAGACGTCAGTTACAAGGAGCATAATGGAGGAGGAATGGGAGGAAGAAACGGTAGAAATCAATCTCCATTAACACCGAGACGAACGGACGGCGGTTTCAGCAACGGGTAGCGCGGCTCGCGGCATCGGGCTTGGGGTCGCGTGCGCGTCGCTGCAGGGCGCGGCTCGGCGGATGCAGGCGCTCGCGCGCGCGGGGCAATGTGTGCAGGGCAAGGCGTCGCGGCTGGGCTCGGCCGTCGGGCTGGCACGGCAACGGCAGGAGCGAGGCAAGTGGAGAGAGAAGCGAGTGGGGAGATAGAGGAGTGAAGGAGAGAGAGAATAGAGGAGAGAGGGAGGACGGCGGCGACGACTGGAAGAGCCAGGCGCGCGCGCGTGATGCTTAGGTCTAGGGTTTGGGGCATGGCCCCCTAGTGGGCCGGCCGGTTAGGATTTAGTTTTTTTTCTAATTCCGAGATGATTATTTAAAGAGCTCAAAAAGTCATAAAAAATCACCAAAAAATATTTATAAATAACATATTCATTTTTACACTAATAATCATTATATTATTTAATTATTATATTAACTACTAGGATCTCTTTTTACGAATACATGATAATAAACATCCGATAATCAATCAAGCGCACACAACAAAAATTGATTCAAAATGCAAATAAATAATTAAACACTTAAAAAAATTATGACCCTAATTAATATAATAACTAAATTCATTATTTTTATTTGATGGCTTTTGTGGTGTTACAAAACCAAGGATCTACAACGACCTCAACAAGTTCGGCAAGCGGTGGATGAAAGAGCTACCCTCGGTAGTCTGGAGTTTGAGGACGACGCCGAGCCGCGCCACGGGTTTTATGCCGTTCTTTCTAGTCTATGGGGCCGAGGCCGTCCTCCCCATAGACTTAGAATATGGCTCCCCGAGGACCAAGGCGTACGACGACCGAAGCAACCGGACCAAGGCTCGGGACATCGCCTTACTACATTCGGCACGGTACCAACAGTCGCTGCGGCGCTACCATGCCCAAAGCGTTCGGGCCCGAGGCTTCCAAGTAGGAGACTTGGTGCTTCGCCTACGACAGGACGCCCGAGGGCGCCACAAGCTCACTCCTCCCTGGGAAGGGCCCTTCATCATCGCCAAGATCTTGAAGCCCGGAACATACAGGCTGGCCAACGACCAAGGCGAGGTCTACAACAACACTTGGAACATCCAACAGCTACATCGCTTCTACCCTTAAGATGTTTTAAGTCGTTCATGTACCTCGTTTACGTACACAAAGTCTAACCGTCAAGGAAGGGTCGGCCTTGCCTCAGCAAAGCCCGACCCTCCCTTGGGGGCCAGAAGGGGGGAACCCCCTCTGCGTCAAAATTTTCCTCGGAAAAATTTTCTACCAAAACAACCATTGTGCTTTCGACTTCCTTATTGATAGTGGGATCCTGAGAACGACGAGAGTATACGTAAGCGGCAAGGCCGATCGAGCCGAGGAACTCCTACGCCTCCGGGATACGGATACCTCACTCATCACCTTCCGCGAGAAGTAACTCACGCTCGGATAAGCGATCCTGCTACCAAACAAGTCCTAACACTCGGGTAGAAAACGACTTTTGCGCTTTCTCGACTATCCCAATAATGGAATCCTTCAACCGAATGAGAGCGCACGTAAGCGACAAGGCCGACCGAGCCGAAGGACTCCTACGCCTCCGGGATATGGATACCTCACTCATCACCTTCCGCGAAAAGTAACTCTCGTTTGGATAAACGATTCTGCTATTGACAGACAAGTCGTGATGCTCGAAACAAGAGGAGAGAAGACACAGCTTTTAAACACGACGATAAAGTGTTTAGGCCTCGGCGGCCGCAAAAAGCATGCGCATGCTACAGACAAACTGTTCCTGCAGGTTCTGGCATCGGCAGGGGGAGCAGCAGCACCCTCGGCGTTGATTCCACCCTCGGCGGAACCAGGCCCAGCCTCGGACGGCGACCCAGGCAAAAGGACCTCCACCTAAGGGAGGACGCCAGCACCGCACCAGCAGATGTTTTGGCCAAGCTCCAGCAGCTGCTGCCACATCTTCCTCGGCCTGGGAAGCCGCCATATCCCGAGCTGACGAAGTCTCCTTCCGAGCCGACTCCGCGTCTGTCCGCGCTAGCACCGCTGCCTCTGGCTTCGGCTCATCGCAGAGCAGCCGAGGGTTCCGAAAACTGAGCAAGGGAAGCCTAGAGCGGCAAGGCCGATAGAGCCGAGGGACTCCTACGCCTCTGGGATACGGACACCTGAGAGCACCTAGAGGGGGGGGGGGTGAATAGGTGATCCTGTAAAAACTTCAAACTTAAGCCACAAAAACTTGTTAAGTGTTAGCACGATTATTGCCAAGTGGCTAAGGTGAAGTCTCAACAAAACACAATACCACAAGAGATCAAGCAGAGAGGTGACACAGTGGTTTATCCCGTGGTTCGGCCAAGCCAACGCTTGCCTATTCCACGTTGTGGCGTCCCAACGGACGAGGGTTGCAATCAACCCCTCTCAAGCGGTCCAAAGACCCACTTGAATACCACAGTGTTTTGTTGTTCCTTTCACTATCCCGTTTGCAAGGAATCTCCACAAATTGGAGTCTCTTGCCCTTACAAGTATATGATCACAAAGAAGCACAGAGTAAGGAAGGGAAGCAACACACACAAATCCACAGAGAAACTCGCACACACACGGCCAAGAATCGAGCTCACAAGAGTATCACACAGTTCTCACTAGAACAGAGCTCGAAACACTTAGAATGACAACAGAATGCGCAAAGATTGCTTGTGGGTGCTCAGGAATGCTCAAAGGTTCTTGTGTGTCTCCTCCATGCGCCTAGGGGCTCCTTATATAGCCCCAAGGCAGCTAGGAGCCGTTGAGAGCAAATCCGGAAGGCCATCCTTGCCTTCTGTCGTCGGGGGCACCGGACAGTGTCCGGTGCCCGATTTGTTTCCATATCTGGCGCTTCCGACCGTTGCCGACCGTTGGAAGATCTGGCGCAGTTGGCGCACCGGACATGTCCGGTGCACACTGGACAGTCCGGTGCCGTCTTCCGACCGTTGGCTCCGCCACGTGTCCCGCGCAGATTGCGCGGCCGACCGTTGGCCCGGCCGACCGTTGGCTCACCGGACAGTCCGGTGCACACCGAACAGTCCGGTGAATTTTAACCGTACGCCGTCGGCCAATTTCCCGAGAGCGGCCAGTTCGAGCCGAGGCAGCCTGGCGCACCGGACACTGTCCGGTGCACACCGGACAGTCCGGTGCTCCAGACCGAACTGGGTCTTGGCAGCACACAGCCAAGTCTTTTCTCCTCTTCTTCTTTCTGTTTCTAACACTTAGACAAATATATTAGTACACAAAACCAATGTACTAAGGCTTAGAAACATACCTTAACTTCATGATTTGCACCTTGTTCATCCATGTACATAAATTTACAATTAAGCACATGTGTTGGCACTCAATCACCAAAATACTTAGAAATGGCCCAAGGGCACATTTCCCTTTCAATCTCCCCCTTTTTGGTGATTTATGCCAACACAATATAAAGCAACTAGAACAAGTGCAAACTTTCTTCAAATAAAACTTAAATTTATTTTCAATCAATTTTGGCATATATGGATCATCCTTTGCCACCACTTGGTTTGTTTTTGCAAATCAAACTCAAATCTCTATCTCTAAGTTAAACACACATGTTGAAGCATAAAGAGAGTCATTCCAAAAGAGATTGATCAAAGATTATGGGAAAAACTCCCCCTTTTTCCCATAATCAATACTTCTCCCCACAAGAAGCCAACTTTTGACAAGAGAGACAACATAAGAATTTTGACAAACCAAAAACTCTATTCTACTATTTTCAAAATCTCTCAAGTGGTAGCTGATCCATTTATTGCTTTGGCCTTTATTTTCTCCCCCTTTGGCATCAAGCACCAAAACGGGATCAATTTTGGCCCTTTAACCCCATTTCCTCACCAATATCTTCAATTAAGAGCAGATGGCAATAAGAGTTAATGAGATGGACTTGGAATAAGTTACCCTCTCATCGGAGTGCAGTGGAAGTCTTGCATGGTCCAAGTCCACCATTTCCCTTTCAATTCTCCTTTGAGACTAAATCAAACAAACTCAAGCATATGGTTAGTCTCAAGGGATCAAGTTGTAACACATCTCCCCCTAAACATGTGCATCACTTTGCAACGGACTTGTGAGGTCCAGGGAGTGTTTGTACAACTTGAGCACCATAATAAGCAACAAAATGCAGAATGAACATGATCAAAAGCATAAACATATGTATGCTACAATTCAATCCAAGTTCCGCGAATCTAAGACATTTAGCTCACTACGCAGCCTGCAAAAGGTCTTCTCATCTAAAGGCTTGGTAAAGATATCGGCTAGCTGGTTCTCGGTGCTAACATAAAACACTTCGATATCTCCCTTTTGCTGGTGGTCTCTCAAAAAGTGATGCCGGATGTCAATGTGCTTTGTGCGGCTGTGCTCAACAGGATTTTCCGCTATTCGGATAGCACTCTCATTATCACATAGGAGTGGGACTTTGCTCAGATTGTAGCCAAAGTCCCTGAGGGTTTGCCTCATCCAAAGTAGTTGCGCACAACACTGTCCTGCGGCAACGTACTCGGCCTCAGCGGTGGATAGGGCAACGGAGGTTTGTTTCTTGGAGTTCCATGACACCAGGGACCTTCCTAAGAATTGGCACGTCCCCGATGTACTCTTCCTATCGACCTTACATCCAGCATAGTCGGAATCTGAGTACCCAATCAAGTCAAAGTTAGACCCCTTTGGATACCAGATCCCGAAGCAAGGCGTAGCGACTAAATATCTAAGAATTCGCTTCACCGCCACCAAGTGACACTCCTTAGGATCGGATTGAAATCTAGCACACATGCATACGCTGAGCATAATATCCGGTCTACTAGCACATAAGTAAAGTAAAGACCCTATCATTGACCGGTATGCTTTTTGATCAACGGACTTACCTCCTTTGTTGAGGTCGGTGTGTCCGTCGGTTCCCATCGGCGTCTTTGCGGGCTTGGCGTCCTTCATCCCAAACCTCTTTAGCAGGTCCTGCGTGTACTTCGTTTGGGAGATGAAGGTGCCGTCCTTGAGTTGCTTCACTTGGAACCCAAGGAAGTAGTTCAACTCGCCCATCATCGACATCTCGAATTTCTGCGTCATCACCCTGCTAAACTCTTCACAAGACTTTTGATTAGTAGAGCCAAATATTATGTCATCGACATAAATTTGGCATACAAACAAATCACCATCACATGTCTTTGTAAAAAGAGTTGGATCGGCTTTCCCAACCTTGAAAGCATTAGCAAGTAAGAAATCTCTAAGGCATTCATACCATGCTCTTGGGGCTTGTTTAAGTCCATAGAGCGCCTTAGAGAGCTTACACACGTGGTCGGGGTACCGCTCATCCTCGAAGCCAGGGGGTTGCTCCACGTACACCTCCTCCTTTATTGGCCCGTTGAGGAAAGCGCTCTTGACATCCATTTGGTACAACCTGAAAGAATGGTGAGCGGCATATGCTAGCAAGATACGAATGGACTCTAGCCTAGCCACAGGAGCAAAAGTCTCCTCAAAGTCCAAACCTGCGACTTGGGCATAACCTTTTGCCACAAGTCGAGCCTTGTTCCTTGTCACCACTCCGTGCTCGTCTTGTTTGTTGCGGAATACCCACTTGGTTCCCACAACATTTTGCTTGGGACGAGGCACCAGCGTCCAAACTTCATTGCGCTTGAAGTTGTTAAGTTCCTCCTGCATGGCCAACACCCAATCCGGATCTAGCAAGGCCTCCTCTACCCTGAAAGGCTCAATAGAGGAGACAAAAGAGTAATGTTCACAAAAATTAACTAGTCGAGACCGAGTAGTTACTCCCTTGCTAATGTCACCCAGAATTTGGTCGACGGGATGATCCCTTTGAATCATCGCTCGAACTTGGGTTGGAGGTGCCGGTTGCGCTTCTTCCTCCATTACATGATCATCTTGTGCTCCCCCTTGATCACACGCCTCCTTTTGATGAACCTGTTCATCGTCTTGAGTTGGGGGATGCACCGTCGTTGAGGAAGAAGGTTGATCTCGTTCATCTTGTTCCTGTGGCCGAACGTCTCCAATCGCCATGGTTCGTATAGCGGCCGTTGGAACGTCTTCTTCATCTACATCATCACAATCAACAACTTGCTCTCTTGGAGAGCCATTAGTCTCATCAAATACAACGTCGCTAGAGACTTCAACCAAACCCGATGATTTGTTGAAGACCCTATACGCCTTTGTATTTGAATCATAACCTAATAAAAACCCTTCTACAGCTTTGGGAGCAAACTTAGAATTTCTACCCTTCTTCACTAGAATGTAGCACTTACTCCCAAAAACACGAAAGTACGATACATTGGGTTTGTTACCGGTTAGTAGCTCATATGACGTCTTCTTGAGGAGGCGGTGAAGGTAGACCCTGTTGATGGCGTGGCAAGCCGTGTTCACGGCTTCCGACCAAAAGCACTCGGGGGTCTTGAACTCTCCAAGCATCGTCCTCGCCATATCGATTAGCGTCCTGTTCTTCCTCTCTACCACACCATTTTGCTGTGGTGTGTAGGGAGCGGAGAACTCGTGCTTGATCCCTTCCTCCTCAAGAAACTCCTCCACTTGAAGGTTCTTGAACTCGGACCCGTTGTCGCTCCTTATCTTCTTCACCTTGAGCTCAAACTCATTTTGAGCTCTCCTGAGGAAGCGCTTGAGGGTCCCTTGGGTTTCAGACTTATCCTGCAAAAAGAACACCCAAGTGAAGCGGGAAAAGTCATCAACAATAACTAAACCATACTTACTTCCTCCTATGCTTAGATAGGCGACGGGTCCGAAGAGGTCCATATGCAGCAGCTCCAGAGGTCTTGACGTGGTCATCACATTCTTGCTGTGATGTGCTCCTCCCACTTGTTTACCTGCCTGACAAGCTGCACAAGGTCTATCTTTTTCGAAATAAACATTTGTTAGACCTATCACGTGTTCTCCCTTTAGAAGCTTGTGGAGGTTCTTCATCCCCACATGTGCTAAGCGGCGATGCCACAGCCAGCCCATGCAAGTCTTAGCCATTAAGCATGCATCTAGACCAGCCTCTTCTTTTGCAAAATCAACTAAGTAAAGCTTGCCGTCTAGTACACCCTTAAAAGCTAGTGAACTATCACATCTTCTAAAGACAGACACATCTACATTAGTAAAAAGGCAATTATAACCCATGTTGCATAGTTGGCTAACAGATAGCAAATTATATCCAAGACTCTCCACTAGGAATACATTTGAGATAGAATGCTCATTAGAAATTGCAATTTTACCTAACCCTTTTACCTTGCCTTGATTCCCATCACCGAATATAATTGAATCTTGGGAATCCTTATTCTTGACGTAGGAGGTGAACATCTTCTTCTCCCCCGTCATATGGTTTGTGCATCCGCTGTCGATAATCCAGCTTGAACCCCCGGATGCATAAACCTGCAAGGCAAATTTAGGCTTGGGTCTTAGGTACCCAACTCATGTTGGGTCCTGCAAGGTTAGCACAAATATCTTTAGGGACCCAAATGCAAGATTTATCTCCCTTGCATCTAGCCCCTAATTTCCTAGCAACTACCTTCTTACCCTTTCTACAAATAGCAAAGGGAGTATTGCAAGCATAATAAATGGTAGAAGGTTTGTTTACAACTTTTCTAGGAACATGAGCAAAATTTCTCCTAGACACATGCGCAACATTTCTCCTACTCATATCTCTATCATGCTTATGAGAGGAACTAGAGGCAAACATGGCATGAGAATCATAAACATGTGAATCAAAATCATTATAAGCATTTCTAGCATGTCTCCTATCATGGTATAAGAAAGCATGGTTCTTTTTAGCACTACTAGCCATAGGGGCCTTCCCTTTCTCCTTGACGAAGATGGGAGCCTTATGGCTTGTTAAGTTCTTGGCCTCCCTCTTGAAGCCAAGACCATCCTTAATTGAGGGGTGTCTACCAACCGTGTAGGCATCCCTTGCAAATTTTATCTTATCAACTTCACTTTTGCTAGTCTTAAGTTGAGCATTAAGACTAGCCAATTCATCACTTAGTTTGGAAATTGAAACTAAGTGTTCACTACAGGCATTAACATCAAAATCCTTACACCTAGTGCAAATTGTAACATTTTCAACACAGGAATTTGATTTACTAGCTACTTCTAGTTTAGCACTTAAATCATTATTAACACCTTGTAAAGTAGAAATGGTTTCATGACAAGTAGATAGTTCATAAGAAAGCATTTCATTTCTTTTCACTTCTAAAGCATATGATTTTTGTGCCTCTACAAATTTATCATGTTCATCATACAATAAATCCTCTTGCCTTTCTAAAAGCCTATTCTTCTCATTCAATGCATCAATCAATTCATTGATTTTATCTATCTTAGATCTATCTAAGCCCTTGAACAAGCATGAATAATCTATGTCATCATCATCACTAGTCTCACTATCACTAGAAGAAGCATAAGTGGAGTCTTGAGTACTCACCTTCTTCTCCCTTGCCATAAGGCAAGTGAGACGCTCGTTGGGGAAGAGAGAAGACTTGTTGAAGGCAGTGGCAGCGAGTCCTTCATTGTCGGAGTCGGATGAGGAGCAATCCGAGTCCCACTCCTTTCCTAGATGCGCCTCGCCTTTTGCCTTCTTGTATTGCTTCTTCTTCTCTCTTTTGTTCCCCTTTTCCTGGTCACTTTCATTATCGGGACAGTTAGCAATGAAATGACCAAGCTTACCGCATTTGAAGCATGAGCGCTTCCCCTTGGCTTTGGTCTTGCTTGGTTGTCCCTTGTGACCTTTAAGCACCGTCTTGAATCTTTTGATGATGAGAGCCATCTCTTCATCATTGAGTCCGGCCGCCTCAATCTGTGCCACCTTGCTAGGTAGCGCCTCCTTGCTTCGTGTTGCCTTGAGAGCAAGAGGTTGCGGCTCGTTGATCGGACCATTCAAGGCGTCGTCCACATACCTCGCCTCCTTGATCATCATTCGCCCGCTAACGAATTTCCCAAGAACTTCTTCGGGCGACATCTTGGTGTACCTGGGATTTTCACGTATATTGTTCACCAAATGAGGATCAAGAACGGTAAATGACCTGAGCATTAGGCGGACGACGTCGTGGTCCGTCCATCGTGTGCTTCCGTAGCTCCTTATCTTGTTGATAAGGGTCTTGAGCCGGTTGTATGTTTGCGTCGGCTCCTCGCCCCTTATCATTGCGAACCGTCCAAGCTCACCCTCCACCAACTCCATCTTGGTGAGCAAGGTGACGTCGTTCCCCTCATGAGAAATCTTGAGGGTGTCCCAGATTTGCTTGGCATTATACAAGCCGCTCACTTTATGATATTCATCCCTGCACAAAGAAGCTAGAAGAACAGTAGTGGCTTGTGCATTTTTATGAATTTGTTCATTAATGAACATGGGACTATCCGAACTATCAAAGTGCATTCCACTCTCTACAATCTCCCATATACTAGGATGGAGAGAGAATAGGTGACTACGCATTTTGTGGCTCCAAAATCCGTAGTCCTCTCCATCAAAGTGTGGGGGCTTGCCGAGTGGAATGGAGAGCAATTGAGAATGTGAACTTTGCGGAATACGAGAGTAATCAAAAGAAAAGTTCGAATTAACTGGTTTCCTTCTCTCGTAGTCGTCGTCCTTTTGGGAAGAAGTAGACTCGTCGCTATCGTAGTAGACGATCTCCTTGATGCGCCTTGTCTTCTTCTTCTTCCCTTCCTTCCGTCTTTGGCCCGAGCCGGAGTCGGTAGGCTTGTCGTCCTTCGGCTCGTTGACGAAGGATTCCTTCTCTTTGTCGTTGATCACTATACCCTTCCCCTTAGGATCCATCTCTTCGGGCGGTTAGTCCCTTTGTGAAGAGAACGGCTCCGATACCAATTGAGAGCACCTAGAGGGGGGGTGAATAGGTGATCCTGTAAAAACTTCAAACTTAAGCCACAAAAACTTGTTAAGTGTTAGCACGATTATTGCCAAGTGGCTAAGGTGAAGTCTCAACAAAACACAATACCACAAGAGATCAAGCAGAGAGGTGACACAGTGGTTTATCCCGTGGTTCGGCCAAGCCAACGCTTGCCTATTCCACGTTGTGGCGTCCCAACGGACGAGGGTTGCAATCAACCCCTCTCAAGCGGTCCAAAGACCCACTTGAATACCACAGTGTTTTGTTGTTCCTTTCACTATCCCGTTTGCAAGGAATCTCCACAAATTGGAGTCTCTTGCCCTTACAAGTATATGATCACAAAGAAGCACAGAGTAAGGAAGGGAAGCAACACACACAAATCCACAGAGAAACTCGCACACACACGGCCAAGAATCGAGCTCACAAGAGTATCACACAGTTCTCACTAGAACAGAGCTCGAAACACTTAGAATGACAACAGAATGCGCAAAGATTGCTTGTGGGTGCTCAGGAATGCTCAAAGGTTCTTGTGTGTCTCCTCCATGCGCCTAGGGGCTCCTTATATAGCCCCAAGGCAGCTAGGAGCCGTTGAGAGCAAATCCGGAAGGCCATCCTTGCCTTCTGTCGTCGGGGGCACCGGACAGTCCGGTGCACACCGGACAGTGTCCGGTGCCCGATTTGTTTCCATATCTGGCGCTTCCGACCGTTGCCGACCGTTGGAAGATCTGGCGCAGTTGGCGCACCGGACATGTCCGGTGCACACCGGACAGTCCGGTGCCGTCTTCCGACCGTTGGCTCCGCCACGTGTCCCGCGCAGATTGCGCGGCCGACCGTTGGCCCGGCCGACCGTTGGCTCACCGGACAGTCCGGTGCACACCGGACAGTCCGGTGAATTTTAACCGTACGCCGTCGGCCAATTTCCCGAGAGCGGCCAGTTCGAGCCGAGGCAGCCTGGCGCACCGGACACTGTCCGGTGCACACCGGACAGTCCGGTGCTCCAGACCGAACTGGGTCTTGGCAGCACACAGCCAAGTCTTTTCTCCTCTTCTTCTTTCTGTTTCTAACACTTAGACAAATATATTAGTACACAAAACCAATGTACTAAGGCTTAGAAACATACCTTAACTTCATGATTTGCACCTTGTTCATCCATGTACATAAATTTACAATTAAGCACATGTGTTGGCACTCAATCACCAAAATACTTAGAAATGGCCCAAGGGCACATTTCCCTTTCAACACCTCACTCGTCACCTTCCGTGAAAGGCAACCAATGCTCGGTTAAGTGGTTCGGCTAGCCAACAGACAAGTCCCAGCGCTCGGAATGAGGAAGACACATAGCTTCGTTCTCGAATACCCAAATGTTCAGGCCTCGACAGCCACACTGAACATACACCGGTGCTCAAGGTGCCATTACAAACGGGACTCCGGTTCCGTTCCCGCGGGTACGAACAACCCCCCACACCAGGGGGCCCGCGGGATGACGAACTCCAAGCGGCTCACCGGCAACCGCCCCGACAGCAGCGACAACGACCTCCATCCCGGGCGGCAAGACAGCTGCAGCAACGGCTTCAGGGCAAACGCTGCGGCGGAAAAGCCCTCGCCCACGAAGGACGAGAACCAGCCATTCAGGCCAAAGAGATGAAGGTCCAGGGGTGCGGGCGGAGTTGGCGGTCTCGTCGGTAGAGACAACCTCCTCCGACTACCACCGCCTCAGCGCCGACGGCCCCCTACTCATCGACACCGCACCGGCGTACGGCGTCCGCCCCGAAAGCGCACCGACAGGTCCTCGCTCTCGCCCTGGCCACAAGAACGAGAACGGGACCGTCCTAGAACACGAACGCCGCCCTCGCGGCGTACGACGTGTTGGATGACCCCCCAATAGCCGGCGACGCAGCAAGGATCGGTAGTGGGGGGCGACACCGGAAGCAGCACCAGAGCCGCTCGTGCCAGGGAACCAAGCGCGCGGTAGCTGCCGAACGCCACAAGCGGCAAACGCCCTTCTCCCCAGATCACTGAGGGAAGGAGCGGTCCGCTGCCTACGCAGAGGCAGGCCCCGGCTCAGCGCTCCCTCCGCCTCAGCAAGGATGACGAAGATCCTTGAAGCTGAGGGCGGGGCGGAGGCTGCAGCCCGGCTTGCTTCTCCCCACCAAACTGCCCATTGGTGAGGGAATGCAGCCAGGCTGCACGACGAAAATCCTTGAAGCCGAACGATGGCTGAAAGGTACCGATCTCCATGAGTCCGCGCTCCTCCAATGACAGCAAGAGCAAGGCGACGCTGGGGCACCCCATATGGGGGCTAAAAAGGTGGAAGGGCACAGGCATGAGGGGAGGACGAAGGCATGGCCACTGCTCAGGGGATCGATCCCCCTTTTATAGGCAGACCTCCTCGCTTGCACCCCTTAGCGTCATGGGCAAAGTCCCCACTGACAACCTCCAGGGTTCTCCCCCCACGACATGGGGGCTGGGACCCACGCGTCATACGAGCTGAACCGAAGCACGAAGAAGGCGAACCGCCGCACGCAAGGCGTGTAACCGTCCCGCGGTTACAAGCACTCTCCCATCTTCGCAGAAATCGGTGGTCGAAAGGGTGGACTGCTACGCGACAAGCGTCCAACTGCACCACAACTGTGCGCCCCTTCGGCTCCGTCCACACCCGGTAGACCAGCGCGAAGGAAGCGGGCCCGCATGTCATGTAACCAGCGCGCCGGTTACAACGTGCAAGAAGCTCCACCGCCACTCACGCCAATGCTGCGCCTCCTCGACTGCAGGACCAGTACTGCGACTCGAGGTACCCCTACGCATGACCCAACAGTGCCAATTAAAGGCGACGACCATGGGTCGATCAGCCGCGGGGTAGGCACGATGGTTGGCATGGTCAAAAGTGGGCCGACAGTAACTGCAGTGGCAGACGAATGGAGGCAGCGGTCAAGTCGCCTGCAGGCTCGCGTCCTCTCCTGAAGCGATAGGAGAGCCCTCCCTCACGGCGTGAAGACGACGCGCCCGTGCCCCGTTCCTCGAACGGCTCGCAAGCGCAACGGGCGCCACGCGAATCACCCGTCCCGTCGCATCAACTCCTCGACGGAGCAGGCAACACCTTTTGGCATGCGAGGCGGGCGTCGCTTCATCTTCGCCCTAATGACCGCGTCAAAAAAGGTGCGCCACTTTATTTAAAATTCATATCCTTCCCCTCCTCCTCTCTCTCTTGCTACAGGGACCGGGAAAGGGGACGTTGTGGAAAGGGTCCTTCCCGGCGAAGGAAGCG
Source organism: Zea luxurians (assembly GCA_029449295.1). Classification (NCBI taxonomy): domain Eukaryota; kingdom Viridiplantae; phylum Streptophyta; class Magnoliopsida; order Poales; family Poaceae; genus Zea; species Zea luxurians. The sequence goes on from JAOPSE010000090.1 coordinate 5,827,598, forward strand.
GGCCCCGAGCCCTCCTACTGATCAGGGGTTCGAAGGTTGGCCCCTCGGAAGGGTTTCGACAGCCGCCCTAGAGCGCTCGGGCTCCGTGCCCACTACTGATCAGGGGTTCATAGGCTGGCCCCTCGGAAGGGTTCGACAGTCGCCCCAGAGCACGCAGAGTGAGGGATGACTCTGGGTATGTTCGATACATAACCAAGGCTCGGGCTACGCTCCCGAGGTACCCTAGGACATTTCTGAGACCGGCGGGAATGATTTGTAACGGAATCCCACAGCAGGGAGGTATCGAGCCCTCGGACCCTGTCGAAGGGGTCTGGGTCCGGCGAATCACCCGCAGGTACTTTTGGAGCGCGCCTCTAGGCCATAGTCGACCCCTAACGAACGAGGCATGGGCGTCCACTCGGATCACCCATTAGCAGCTCATTGGAGACACCATGTTCAGCGCCCTCCGAGGGCAACATGGCGCTTTCCCCCCTCCTCCTTGCGGAAAGGCAACACAGGGGCGTATAATAAAAGTCGGGAAAGTCCTTGATCGTCCTCTCGCTCCGTGCAGAGGCTCGAGGGCTGCTCTCGCACCCGGCTACGGCCAAAACTGTTGACAACATCAACAAACTAGCCTGATAAGTTGGAACCCGACCATGCACCCGGGCTACTGCCGGGCCGCAAGAGGGAACGACCAGACCGGCCGAAGCACTACGAAAAGCATTCAGACCTCAGAGGAGCCAAACCACTCCTCCGAGGCCTCAGGGGCTACACCCGGCGGGTGCGCTCGCGCGCACCCACCAGAACAAGGCAAAAAACTGAGAAAGGCCGGTCCCCTCACTAAAAATGCGGCAAAAGCCTCCAAGCGAGTACCATCACTCCCTTTGAGGCTCGGGGGCTACTGTCGGGTACCATAATTAGGGGTACCCCAACGCTCCTAATCACGGCTGGTTAACACCCTCAGACCAACTGATAGGTGCGGTTCAAGCCAAGACTTCATCTACCCGAAGGACGTGATCTTACCCGAGCCCAGCCTCGGGTTGGAACAGTGGTCCCAGACGAATTTCACGCCTCGCCCGAGGGCCTCCTCAGACGGCAGGCGCCCCCTCGGCTCTCCCGAGGCCCCACGCGGGTAGGCTTCGTCATGAAGCAGCCTTGGCCATACCGCCTCACCAACCGACCACTTCGCAGGCGCATTAAATGCGGGGGATGCCTGACGCCGTATCCTAACACACGCGCCTCAGTCGGCCAGGACGAAGTGACCACAGTCACTTCGCCCCTCCTCTTTACTGTCCGATATGACAGGAAAACAGCGCCGCCCGCTCCGCTCCGACTGCTGTGTCAGCCACCCCGGCAACAACTGACAACAAGTCACGATCAACCACCAAGCTCAAGCCTCGGGCGCAACAGGAAGCTTCGCCTCGCCCGACCTCAGACTCCGGCCTCGGGAGGAGGTCTCCGCCTCGCCCGACCTTAGACTCCAGCCTCGGGAGGAGGTCTCCGCCTCGCCCGACCCCCGGACTCGGCCTCGACCTCGGTCTCGGGAGGAATCGCGTCCTCGCCCGACCCCGGCCTCGACCACAAGAGAAGTCTCCGCCTCGACCGACCCCAGGCTCGGACTGACCGTGCTGATAGGGGATGCATCATTCCCCTACTCCTAGCCTGCTCAGGCTACAAGGAACAAGACCGGTGTCCCATCTGGCTTACCCCGGCGACGAGTAATGATGGTGCCCCGCGTGCGCCATGACGTCGGTAGCTCTCCGCCCCTTATGATAGCAAGGAGATGTCAACAGGGTCCTCGCCGCGCTGCCAGCTATGCTCCTACAGGACTCAGGCACTCCTCCGGTGGCCACGCCACCCCATGTACAGCGCCCAAGCTCTCCCCCGACGGCCACGTTGGCATGTACACAGGGCTTAGGCACTCCACTGCCGGACACGTTAGCACATAGCTACGCCCCCCGTTGTACACCTGGACTCTCTCCTTGCCTCTATAAAAGGGGAGTCCAGGGCCACCCTAAGGGGGGTTCGCGCGAGGGAAGCGGCGTACGAGCCCTCTCTATCTCCCTCACGCGACGCGCTTGTAACCCCTACTGCGAGCGGAACCCCTGGTGCAGGATAATACAAGGCTTGTCCCACATCTTGTGTTCCATCCCGCGCCAACCCATCTGAGCAGGGACACGCAGCGACAATTTACTCGTCAGTCCAGGGACCCCCGGGGTCGAAACGCCGACATGTCTATACTATTTTCTATAAATTTAGTTAAATTTAAGACTGGTTGACATCTCGAAATATGAGATATACATTATTTTAGAATGGAGGGAGTACTATAGTTTCCATATTTATGATCTTATTATCTAGAGGCAGGGATATAATTTTTTTGTAGTTTTACCATGAAAATCAGGGCTGGCAGACAAAAATATTAATAGGTAAGATAAAAGTACCAAGGAACAATAGAAAAAGGATACACTACAGTATAAGTCCATATCTGGTTTAGGCCCTCAAAGCAAAATAGGCCAATAATCTAAGCCACATGCAAAATTTCTCCAAGACACTTGGCTCTTGCGCTACTGCATAGTCTAGCCTCCTCCTTAGGGCCTATTTAGGAGTAAAGTATCATCAAAGGTTTGTGTTGATGCTTGAAAATTTATGTGTTTTACTTTGTCCATGACTCACACGTGACAAGAAGCATCAATGATCTTATTGCTTTACTTTAAAACATGTGGTACAACACCGACTCCATGTTGTACAAATCTTTAGAACTAGAAAAAGTTCCATTGGTCCATGAATGTATTGCATCCATATCCATTCTAATTATCTGCAATGGGAAAAAGGTGGATGATCAATGAGTTTTTGAAAGTCCATTTTGTATTGCAAACCATTCAAAGAACTTGCAAGTTGGAGGTGTCCAATCTTTTCAAATTAATCTGTTGTTAAGTTCATGTTCACAACACTTGAATTGTGCAAGAATCGTGAGCAAGCTATGTATTTTCTAGATGCAGTGAGCTTCTATGTAATTTGGTCCTAGGTCGAGTTTAATTCCACACATACTGTGCTCTTTGCCAAAGTCAAATAAATTAATTAAAGTGGTGCATGCTATTTGAAAGCATGTTGCCCCCCTATTATTTTGGTGGTCAATGGTAACATAAGATTATTATGACTATTTGTATTTTGCAGAGGAAAATTAAAGTTAGGACATAATAATGAAGAATGTTTAGGCAATCTATGGTTTTTATGCCCCTAATTGTAGATTTTGTTTCATTTTTTGAAAAAATGGAAGACAAGATTGATGTTGGACTAGTTCTAAGTGTCGTTTGTAGTTGAGAGTCACTTAGAATAATTTAAGACTTGTTTTCATTTGATTATACTATAAAGGCAACAGAAAGTAGTAGCTTGACTTAGTTAAGTCTAATCAGTTCATTGTGGTGTACACTAGTTGTTTTAGGGTCATCAGACCTAGTTAATTGTAATGAGTTTAGTAGCTTGACCTAGTTAAGTCTGATGTTTCAGGGTCATTAGACCTAGTTAAGTCTAATGAGGTTAGTAGCTTGACCTAGTTATGTCTAATGTTTTAGGGTCATCAGACCATTGGTGATAGTATGATGCATCCACCTATATAGCCTCATAGATCTTGATCATTAGATCGTATGAATAGTAGAGCATCAGACTAATGGGAATGAATCCTAAGTTGTGTGTTATGCATCTAGATGGTAGATGCAATGCCCTTACATGATCTATTGGAATTTGTTATTATAATCACCCATTTGGGGCAGCGTTGTATTGTTGAGCCCCCAATCAATGAAAGTATCCTTGAGGGGGGATAGGCTACACCTAAAATTTTCACTAAAAAATCAAAACGAACTAAGAATAACTAGTTCAACTGGCGCAGATCAGTTCAACCGCTACTAGGGGCAGTTCAACCGCTTTGATCCAGTTCAACTTGAAAATGAGAAATAAACTGAATTGATCTATAAAATCACCAAATAAACTTTACGTGAGAGATGTCCTTGATGTTCCTTAGGGTACAAAGTAGTAGATCTGAGAAGGGCACTTCTCAAAACCTACATACCAACTAGATAAGGGCAAATATTCCAAAATATGGTGAGAGAATGAAGAACAAGAACAATAACAATAACAAAGAGCACAACAAACCAAAGATTTATCCCGAGGTTCGGTCAAACCACCATGGTACCCTACTTCCTCATTGAGACACCAACAAAGTGCTGGGTCTTTTTAAACCCTAGTCCTCCCCTCACCGATCACAAAGATCGAAGTGAGGTCACTTACTAGAGCTTTCTCAAAAGAGCGAATAATTCAAACTTCTTGTAGTCTTCCACAAGCTCTAGAGACTCACAAGCGACGCCTAGACATCTAGGAGCTTGGAGCTCCAAGAGAAATGAACCAGACAAATATTATTGTTGCACAAAAGCTCGAATCAAGAAGCACAAGAAGGATTTGGAGATGAAGCACAAAGACCCACAACTCTCAATCTCACCTAAAGATTTCTCTCCAAACATTTGAAATGGGAGAGGCAAGAGATGTGTGAGAGAGAGTGGGGAGTGTTTCTCAGGTTAGAAATGGACTTTAGTGCATGCTCTTATGTGGAGGAGAGAGGTAGGAGTGAGTATATATAGGTGGAGCTCCAAATCTAGCCGTTTGGGACTTTCTGCGCAAAAAGCGGTTGAATTGCCCCTCAAGGCTAGTTCAACTGCCTGTCCTACAGTCTGCGAGTCAAACTGGCAGATAGAGGTTAGAACAGCCAGTCAGACCCTGCCATCGGTTGAACCTCCCCTAGGGCCGCTTCAACCGGTTTTGACTAGAGGGGTCAGAGGATAAAACCCTAGTTGAACCTTCTCTGGACCCCGGTTGAACCTCTGTCGCGCAGAGAACCTGACAGAAAGGACTGACAGACTGGCTGCACGGCAGACTGACAACCTAGATAGACTCCGGTTGAACTGGTCTCAGACCCTGGTTGAACCTATTTTTAGCAAAGCCAAACCAGAAAGCTCAACTAGTCTACCCTGGTTGAACCTGCTTGAGACCCTAGTTGAATTGGTCTCATATCCCGTTTGAACATTTTTTCAGCAGAGCCAAACCAGGAAGCTCAACTGATCTACCTCAGTTGAACCTACCCGAGACCCCGGTTGAACCTCTTTTTTCTAGAGAGCATTTTGGCCAAGTTGAACTTTGGGGAGGTTGAACAAGACACTTCGCCCAAGGATTAAAGGGGTATGTTGGAGAGTAGATCTCCGGCCGGGTGGTGGAGTGCACCCGCCCTGAGTCCTGAGATGAGGAGGGGCTTAGGCGTTTCGCTTGATTTATGGAGGGAAGGAACAATGCGCAAGAACACACGGGGATTTAGAGTAGTTCGGGCCGCCGGAGCGTAATACCCTACTCCACTGTGAGATGTATTGCTTGGGGGCTTGTATGAGCTTGTGAGTGTCTGCCTAAGATTGGGTGTGTATGTAACATCGCATGCCTCCCCTTTTATAGCTGAAGGGGGGCATGCACAAAGGGGACTGGGCCCCGACATGTGGGCCTAGGGATATATAGAATATAGTGCTTGGATCCTCTAATATCTGTTGTCGAGACAATCCTCTTGTGCCCTGACGCCCAAGATCTACGTATCCTTGGTGTACAGGGGAAGCTTCTGGCGAAAGAGAAGATGAGTATAGCACGCTGCTCATCACAGGCATACTGTTCACCAGCAGACCCAGCAGGCGGACTGTCTGCTGGATGACCTTGACGCCGTTTGCCCGCGGATGGGACAGGACGCATTTAATACTGAGAGGGCACGTCGCCCGTCTGCGCAGTGGCAGGCGACGCGTCTTTCCCTCAATAAATGCAAGGGTTGCACAGCTTTTCGTCAGGGTCGGCCCGGTAGCTTATGTCATGGGCCACAAGCAGCGGGTCTCCGCCTGAGCGGGAAGCGGAGGCAAGGCCCGCACACGTGTCAACACCGGACCCCTGCACACATCAGGGTCCTTTTTGCTCCAGGACCCTGCTGGGGTTCGGACTTACCCGGAGGCTCCAGACTCGTATATAGGGGTCCGGTGTCCTTTTGCGGGGGTCCAGCCTTACTGGGGCGCGGTGTCTCCTCCTGCCACATGGCGTCCTTTGGCCTGCTGAAGCGTCCCGATCCTTTGGGACTCAAATGTGAAACAATTACTAGTCCCAGGAGGCTAGTAAACACATTTCTTACTTCAAATAGTACAGAGTTTTAGATAAATTTATTACAATACCGGGGTACAAGCTCGAGAGAGCCAATTAGAGAAGCGCAGTAGGAAAAATACACTAGCCCAAGCCACAGGCAGAACTGGGTGCAGACACAGCCCTCTTAATCAAGCATAGCAGAAAAGAAGTCCTCGGCTGCTGAAAAACATAAATAAATTTGGGTGAATACACTAGGTATTCCGCAAGCCCACCCCTCTCCCGTAGAGAGAAAGAGACCTATGATGTACATGCTCAATTTGGTGGAGTTGTAGTCACTCATCATTTTCTTAGAGAGAGGCAGTTGTTTGAAGGTTTTCCCATGGTCTTAAAAGTAACCAAGACTCAACCACCACTGAGCTTCCCGCTCCCGTGGCCTTATTTTCAACACCCATTTGATCACACCTTTCCCTTGACAAGCAACTTAGAGAAAAGAAAGGAAAAGCTCTAATTGCCATACCATACCAGACTCATCCATACCAGTGGACACGGACTATTCGAATAGGTTTTCAAACTCTGCGCAGAGGTGTACACTTTACCCACTAGTCCGGTTTCTGCGATCTCACCGTCGCGAGACCCGAATGCCGAATCTCTTTCCTTACTCGCGCGTCCTAACCTTAACGGTTATCCGGAAGGAGTCAGGCCACCACCATGCCCAAACCGGACAAAACTTTCCCCCTCCTTATCCTCCCGGTGCTCCCCAGCCTTCTTAACCCTGGGGTTGGACCGCACGAGTTCAGATTGAGTGACTACCCACACAGTCTCGAGTGGTTGTACGATAAGGAGTACAGGTAGTGAGAAATGACAAGCCGGTCCTTATATGAGGGGACAATCCTTCTGCTCACGCCTAAACCAGCTGAGCCAACACCTTAGGCCCTCCCCTAAACCAGGGGGTCCCTGATCATCCCACTCCCAGGTGATGAGGGTGAGTACCCTTCATCGCATAACTTTTCAAAAAGAGATTTTATTTGGAGAAACACATGGCCTTTCTTCCCAATCCACTTTACGTATCCAGAATGTGTATGTTAATGCGGGCCATCTCTCACTCACAATGCAATATTCCCCATAATTCCCGGCCTAGGCAGTGGTAGAGAGAATAGGTAATTTATGCATCAAGGGAAGGATGGACTTGCCTTCGTCGAAGCTTTCCTGGCACAGAAGATCTACTTCCGGAAGTTCGGGCTCTGGCCCTTCTTCCGGGGCTACGGGTTCCGGATCCGCGGTCCCCGCTTCTTCTAGTAAAATAGTCAACAAAACAACACATCAACGGTAGTTTACTTAATTATAGTGTGTCATTTACTAACATTATTAATACTTAGGACTTTAGAAATTATTTGGGTGGTTTTTGGTACATAAAATATTGAAGGAAACTAATTAAATGAGAAAAGGTGAAGAAAAGAAAATAGAAAGGGATTTTCTCCTTAGACGGGCCGGGGGGGGGGGGATTTTGGCCCAGCTCGGCGCGGGGCAGACACGCGGGCGCGCTTTCGGCCCACGGGGAGGGGGCGACGGCGCGGGCGCGCGGGGCGACGGCGTCATCGCGGGGCCCACGCGACAGAGAGAGCGGAAGGGGAAAACGGCGCGGGCGCGATTGACGACGGGGGTGAACCGGCCGAGGGGGGGGAGAAAGAACCGGCCGCCGGGGGGGGGGGGGGGGGGGGGTTCGACGGCGGCTTGCCGCCGGTGGCCCGGTTCCTGGTCCAAGTGAGGGTGGTTTAGCACGGGCGGGGGCTGGCGATTCTAGGGGTGGGCTCAATTCGGCCGGAGGGGGTTGGGAGGGGGCTGCCCACGGGGAGGGGGCGGAGCTCCGTGGCGGGGATCGCCGCCGGCGGGCTCTGGGTGAGGGACCGGGGCGGGGGAGTGGTGTTTTGGGTTCGCGGCTTTGTGAGGGAGCTGCTTGGTTCCCTTAATTTCTCGCTGGACCAACGGAGAGGGAGGGAGAGAAGGGGGGAGGGACTCACCGGAGAGGGGGAAGACGACGGTGCTCTGCGAATTGCGCTCGGGCGAGGGGAGGAAGGTAGTGGCCGAGGCTGGTGCGAGGAAGAAGGAGCCCGGGGCGAGCTTTTTATAGGCGCGCGGGGGCAAGGGGGGCGGTGGAGCTCCCTGACTCCGGCGAGCCTCCCGGTGTCGCCATAAATGGCGCACAGCGCCGTCGAGGGGACGCCACGGCGGGGCGGGTACCGGCGAGGACGCGGTCAAGGGAAGGAGGACGGAGCGGTGCCAAACTTTCCTGTGTGGCCGGACGGCAGAGGGGAGGACGGAGGCGACGGCCAGAGGTGACTTCGGCGAGGGGGCGGCGGACGGATGACGAAGCGGCTGACCTGTGGGGTCGCTTGGTCAGAGGGAGCGAGCGAGCGAGCGAGCGGGTGGGTGGCTGACAGGTGGGGCCGCTTGGTCAGCGAGAGCGAGGGCGAGGTGCGGGGCGGCTGCCGCGCGCGCGGAAGCAGGCCGCAGATGGGCCGGGAGAGGAGGAGTGCGGCGCGAGGGGGAGAGGGGGCGGCCGCGGCTTGGGCCGAACTCGGCCCAGCTGGGGAGGAAAGCTTTTCCATTTTTTTTCCTTTTTATTTTCTAACGTTTCATCCATTTTTATACTCTTTTCTTTTAAACAATAAATTTTAATAAATAATCTTAGGTGTTAGAAAATAGAATCTAAGTGAGGTGCTTGTGATCAAATAAAGTGTATGCATATGATGAAAGAAGACCTAGGGGAGATCTTGGAATTAGAGGGGAAAGGGTAGATTAGGGTTTCAAACCTGGGTTAGGATTTTGGGATGCTACAAACCTACCCCACTTAAAGGAATCTCGCCCTCGAGATTAGACGGGGCTCGAGAAAAGGTAAGGGTATTCCTTCCTCAGAGAGTCCTCACTTTCCCAGGTGGCTTCCTCTTCTCCATCTCTGCTCCACTGAACCTTACAGAGCCTTACTTCTGAATTGCGGGTCCTTCTGACTGCTGAGTCAAGAATCTTCACTGGTTTTTCCCGGTACTGGAGATCTTTTTGAATCTGAATTGTCTCCGCCTCGATACGGGTTTCTGGTACCTTTAGGCATTTGCGGAGTTGAGATACATGGAACACATTGTGAATATCGGACATGGATTCTGGTAGCTCAAGACGGTATGCCACGGGTCCTATTCGGGAAATGACAGGGTAAGGACCGACGAAACGGGGTGCTAGCTTTCCCTTCATCTGGAACCTTCTGACACCACGCATTGGAGAAACCTTGAGATAAACAAAATCTCCTTCCTCAAATCTGAGTTCCCTTCGCCTATTGTCTGCGTAACTCTTTTGTCGACTCTGAGCTTCAAGTAATCTTCTGCGGATCAAGGCAACTTTTTCTTCGGCTTCTTTAACGAAGTCGGGTCCTTCTAGTGTCCTTTCCCCTACATTGGACCACATTAGGGGAGTTTGGCATTTTCTTCCATACAGTGCTTCGAACGGTGACATTTTGATGCTGGCCTGATGGCTATTGTTGTATGAGAATTCGGCGTACGGCAAACTAGACTCCCAATCTCTGTCGAAGGCTAATATGCAGGCTCTGAGTAAATCTTCAAGGACCTTGTTGACTCTCTCTGTTTGACCATCTGACTGGGGGTGATAAGCAGTGCTGAAATCTAGCTTGGTGCCCATTGCTTGCTGAAGGCCCTTCCAAAACTTTGAAGTGAACTGCGTTCCTCTATCTGATACTATCTTCCGTGGAATGCCATGTAGCCTGACTATCTCTTTAAGGTATAATCGGGCGAGGGCTGCTCCTCCAAAAGTGGTCTTTACTGGAATGAAATGGGCCACTTTGGTGAGACGATCGATTATTACCCATATGGAATCATTTCCTCTTTGTGATCTGGGTAGTCCGGTTACGAAATCCATGCCTATTTCTTCCCACTTCCATTCGGGTATTGGGAGGGGTTGAAGCAGGCCTGCAGGCTTCTGATGTTCGGTCTTTGTTCGCTGACAGGTGTCACATCGGGCCACATACTGTGCTATTTCCTTCTTCATCCCTTTCCACCAATATCTGGTTTTGAGGTCTAGGTACATCTTGGTGGTCCCTGGGTGGATAGAGTAAGCTGAGTTGTGGGCTTCATCGAGCAGGGTCTCCCGTGCCTTTCCAATTGGCACGCACAGACGGTTCTTGAACCAGAGGATTCCTTGCTCGTCTGTTCTCAGGTCCGGAAGTTGCTCCTTGCGTGTTCTTTCCTTAAGCCTGGTTGTTTCTGTGTCGAGGCATTGGGCCTTGCATATGAGATCTTCTAGGTTTGGCTTGACTTCCAGGCCACCGTCGTCTCCCAGACATGCATTCAGCTGAGCTGATTCTTTCTTCCAATCTTCTAGGAAGTTTGTTCCTTTAACCCCGAAAGGTTTCCGGCTGAGGGCGTCTGCTACCACATTGGCCTTTCCGGGGTGGTAGTGGATTTCGAGGTCGTAATCTTTGATCAATTCGAGCCACCTTCTTTGACGGAGGTTGAGGTCCGGTTGCGTGAGGATGTACTTTAGACTCTTGTGATCAGTGAAGATGTGGCATTTGTTCCCAATCAGATAATGCCTCCATATTTTTAGAGCGTGCACTATGGCTGCCAATTCCAGATCGTGGGTAGGATAGTTCTGTTCGTGCGGCTTGAGTAATCGGGATGCATAAGCAATGACTTTCTCATTTTGCATTAAGACACACCCTAAGCCTTGCTTGGAAGCATCACAGAAGATGACAAAATCCTGGTGTATGTCTGGTAGAGTCAAAACTGGCGCGGTTGTAAGCTTCTCCTTGATGATTTGGAAATTTTCTTCACAATCGGGAGTCCACACGAACTTATTGTCCTTTTTGAGAAGTTCCGTCAAGGGCTTTGCTATGCTGGAGAATCCCTTGATAAAGCGGCGATAATACCCTGCCATTCCCAGAAAGCTTCGAACTTCACTGACGTTGGATGGTCGCTTCCAATTTGAAACAGCTTCTACCTTAGATGGGTCCACTTCTATCCCTTCAGCAGTCAAGATATGCCCTAGGAAGGCTATCTTCTCTAACCAGAACTCACACTTGCTGAGCTTAGCATAAAGTTGATGTGCTCTGAGTCTTCCGAGGACGGTTCGAAGGTGCCGCTCATGGTCCTTGCGACTCTTGGAATAGATGAGGATGTCGTCGATAAAAACCACGACAAACTTATCCAATTCTTCCATAAATACCTTATTCATGAGATTCATGAAAAAGGCGGGTGCGTTGGTTAGTCCAAATGGCATCACTGTGAATTCATATTGCCCGTATCTGGTGACGAATGCAGTTTTCTGAATGTCTGCTTCCTTAATCCTGAGTTGGTGATACCCTGACCTGAGGTCTATCTTGGAGAAGTATTTGGCTCCTTGCAGTTGGTCGAAGAGATCATCGATCCGGGGAAGGGGGTACTTATTCTTGATTGTAACTTCGTTCAAGGATCGATAATCAATACACATCCTCATACTCCCATCCTTTTTGGTAACGAAAAGAACGGGTGCTCCCCAGGGAGACGAACTGGGACGGATGTACCCTTTTTGCTGTAGTTCTGAAAGCTGAAGTTTCAGTTCTGCCAATTCAGTAGGGGCCATGCGGTATGGTCTTTTTGCGATGGGCGCAGTGCCGGGAATGAGGTCTATATAGAACTCTACTTCTCTTTCTGGTGGCATCCCGGGCAACTCTTTTGGAAATACATCTTCAAATTCCTTGATTACAGACATGCTTTCTACTGCCAGACTAAATATCATTGGATCAATTGCGGGCGGTTGGGTTTGGCAGGAAACTACCTTTCCTTGGTGATCTATGAGAAGGACAGTCTTGCTTGCGCAGCTGATAACACCCTTGTGCTTAGCTAGCCAATCCATTCCTAGGATTACATCAATTCCTTGGGATGGCAAGATGGTTAAGTCTGCCAGGAACACTACCCCACTCAAAAGAATTCTGATTTGTGAACACCTGAGTTTGCACAGGAGGTCTGATCCTGGGGTTCGGGTGACCAAAGGGATAGCTAAAGGTGTAGAGGGTATGCCATGCTTCTCCACAAACTTAGCGGCTATAAATGAATGGGATGCTCCTGAATCAAAAAGCACAGAAGCGGGAGTAAATTCAACAAGGAACTCACCGAGCACTACTCCCGGGGCCTGCTGGGCTTCCTGGGCGTCGACATGGTTGACTCGGGCCCTGCCCTGGTACTGAGCCCTGCTCTGCTGGCTGCTGGAAGGAAGCGCCTTGGAGGTAGGTGCTGATGGAATCTTGGGGCCATTCACCGAGTTGGAGTAGGTTGGTCCGGGTGCCTTCAGCTGAGGGCAGTTGTTCTTGAAGTGCCTGGGGTCTCCGCAGTGCCAACAGGCGTTTACTGGCGGCTGGTTACTTGCAACAGAGGGTGCCTGAAAGGAGCTCTGGTTCTGCTGACTGTAGCGTGATGGAGTGGGTCCAGATTGTTTATCGAAGCCTGGACCCCTGGGTGGGAGCCCAAAGGGTCGAGCTCTCTGGTGACGCTCTTGCTGTTGAGCTCGAAGAACTTGGAATTTCCTCTTGATGTGCCCTTTTTCTTCCTCTTTTGCTCTTTCCACTTGAATAGCTTTGTTGGAAAGGTGAGAGAAGCTGTGGAAGTCCTGGCTGGCGAGGATGGTCTTAAGCTCGGGTCTTAACCCTCTCAGGAAACAGGCCATTTTCCTGGCCTCGGTGCTGACATCCTCAGGCGCGTAGCGAGCCAGCTCTATGAACTTGTGCACATACTCACTGACTGTTCGCCCACCTTGGGTTAGCTCCCGGAATTCATCCTCCTTGAGTTGGACTATCCCTTGGGGTACATGGTGCTCACGGAAAGCTGTTTCGAATTCTGCCCAGGTAGCATCTCTGACGGCTTCACTGAAAGTGTCCCACCATGCTAAAGCCATTCCTGAAAGCTGATGTGCTGCCAGCTGAACACGCTGATTCTCAGGGCAAGCGATGGCTTCCAACTTCCTCTTGATCGTGCGAAGCCAGTCATCTGCATCGAGGGGATTGCTGGACCCTGCGAATGTGGGAGGCTTGAGTCTCAGGAATTCTCCCATCCTGTCCTGGGGCCTTCCACCACCTGGGCGCTGGTTCTCCAGACTTCGAGTGAGGACTTCAATGAGTCTGGTTTGATTGGCTAGAACTTGGGCCAGATCTAGTGGTAGTTCCGGAGGTGCGGGGAGGTGGGTCCCATCCCCTTCTCCACCGGCTCCTCCTTCTGCTCCTAAGGGAAAACCTGCTCCAATCCCAGAGGCGGTAGGCGTGGTTTTATCCGAAGCCATCTGCCATGGGAAGAGAGTTACTATTATGCACATGCCATTTTTTTAACTGGTTATTTTATTCATTACATCAAGCCATTACATGACACCACACCCTGCTATCATAAGTTCGTCACACACGAGCGCTATCTAGGGTACTCCCGCACTCCTTCTCTAATGTGTCCCCAAATTCCTTGAGGAGGTCATCAAGGCTAGCCAGGGACATCTCATCGGTGTCGGATAGGTTCCTTGGAGGGTTTTCTTCCTTCTGCTCGGTCTGGCATCCTTGGCTTTTGGTCTTCTTGCGGATTTTCTTTGCGGGGGCGAGCTTCTTCAGTTTCTTGTCATAGTCCATCTTCAGTGTGCGGTAGGCCTCTCGGGTATTGGTTTCCTCACCTTCAGCTATTGCGAGGCTCTCTTGAAGGGACACTTTTTCTTCTGAGAGTTCCCTGACTTTCTGCTCCAGGCTTTCCACCCGGGAGGTTAGAGAGGTGCAGTGGAGGGTGAGGTCATATTGGTTATCAAGGGTATGAAGGTATCCAGCCATGTAGACAATGGTGGGATCATTCTCAGTAGGATCTCCTCCTGATAGGGCCTGAAGTCTTTTCCTCCAGGTGGGGGTATTCTTGTTGCTGGGTGGAAAGTAGCGAAGGGGGGTTTCAATGATTACTTTGTTGTAGTTCTGACATAGCTGACGGAGGGCTTTTCGGGCGACATTTTGGCAAGCATCTAGGAAATGGACTCCGGTAAAAGTGACTTGGAAGGAGCGTTGGTTTGGATAGCTTTGGCTTTCCCCCAGGTAGACTGCCATAGAGCATCTTATCATCCCTCCCTCGACATGTTCCGTCCAGACGTATTCCGGCTTTTTGCGGATTCCCATGCGGAGCGCACAGCTTCGCAAGAGGCGTGGGAACCCTTCCACTTCTGAGCAGTAGGATGTCTTAATGGCCTGAGAGTCTTCCATCTGGAATAGGAAAAGAAGGGTCTTGTTAAAACCGGGGAAGGGAAGAGAAAACTTTTCTTGAGGTAAGAGGTATTTTCTTTTTAAGGTAGGTTTTAGGGTCAGGGCTGCGACCTACGGCCAGTCCTATGGCTCTGATACCACCTGAAGCGTCCCGATCCTTTGGGACTCAAATGTGAAACAATTACTAGTCCCAGGAGGCTAGTAAACACATTTCTTACTTCAAATAGTACAGAGTTTTAGATAAATTTATTACAATACCGGGGTACAAGCTCGAGAGAGCCAATTAGAGAAGCGCAGTAGGAAAAATACACTAGCCCAAGCCACAGGCAGAACTGGGTGCAGACACAGCCCTCTTAATCAAGCATAGCAGAAAAGAAGTCCTCGGCTGCTGAAAAACATAAATAAATTTGGGTGAATACACTAGGTATTCCGCAAGCCCACCCCGCTCCCGTAGAGAGAAAGAGACCTATGATGTACATGCTCAATTTGGTGGAGTTGTAGTCACTCATCATTTTCTTAGAGAGAGGCAGTTGTTTGAAGGTTTTCCCATGGTCTTAAAAGTAACCAAGACTCAACCACCACTGAGCTTCCCGCTCCCGTGGCCTTATTTTCAACACCCATTTGATCACACCTTTCCCTTGACAAGCAACTTAGAGAAAAGAAAGTAAAAGCTCTAATTGCCATACCATACCAGACTCATCCATACCAGTGGACACGGACTATTCGAATAGGTTTTCAAACTCTGCGCAGAGGTGTACACTTTACCCACTAGTCCGGTTTCTGCGATCTCACCGTCGCGAGACCCGAATGCCGGATCTCTTTCCTTACTCGCGCGTCCTAACCTTAACGGTTATCCGGAAGGAGTCAGGCCACCACCATGCCCAAACCGGACAAAACTTTCCCCCTCCTTATCCTCCCGGTGCTCCCCAGCCTTCTTAACCCTGGGGTTGGACCGCACGAGTTCAGATTGAGTGACTGCCCACACAGTCTCGAGTGGTTGTACGATAAGGAGTACAGGTAGTGAGAAATGACAAGCCGGTCCTTATATGAGGGGACAATCCTTCTGCTCACGCCTAAACCAGCTGAGCCAACACCTTAGGCCCTCCCCTAAACCAGGGGGTCCCTGATCATCCCACTCCCAGGTGATGAGGGTGAGTACCCTTCATCGCATAACTTTTCAAAAAGAGATTTTATTTGGAGAAACACATGGCCTTTCTTCCCAATCCACTTTACGTATCCAGAATGTGTATGTTAATGCGGGCCATCTCTCACTCACAATGCAATATTCCCCATAATTCCCGGCCTAGGCAGTGGTAGAGAGAATAGGTAATTTATGCATCAAGGGAAGGATGGACTTGCCTTCGTCGAAGCTTTCCTGGCACAGAAGATCTACTTCCGGAAGTTCGGGCTCTGGCCCTTCTTCCGGGGCTACGGGTTCCGGATCCGCGGTCCCCGCTTCTTCTAGTAAAACAGTCAACAAAACAACACATCAACGGTAGTTTACTTAATTATAGTGTGTCATTTACCAACATTATTAATACTTAGGACTTTAGAAATTATTTGGGTGGTTTTTGGTACATAAAATATTGAAGGAAACTAATTAAATGAGAAAAGGTGAAGAAAAGAAAATAGAAAGGGATTTTCTCCTTAGACGGGCCGGGGGGGGGGGATTTTGGCCCAGCTCGGCGCGGGGCAGACGCGCGGGCGCGCTTTCGGCCCAGCAGCGGCCCACGGGGAGGGGGCGACGGTGCGGGCGCGCGGGGCGACGGCGTCATCGCGGGGCCCACGCGACAGAGAGAGCGGAAGGGGAAAACGGCGCGGGCGCGATTGACGACGGGGGTGAACCGGCCGAGGGGGGGGGAGAAAGAACCGGCCGCCGGGGGGGGGGGGGTTCGACGGCGGCTTGCCGCCGGTGGCCCGGTTCCTGGTCCAAGTGAGGGTGGTTTAGCACGGGCGGGGGCTGGCGATTCTAGGGGTGGGCTCAATTCGGCCGGAGGGGGTTGGGAGGGGGCTGCCCACGGGGAGGGGGCGGAGCTCCGTGGCGGGGATCGCCGCCGGCGGGCTCTGGGTGAGGGACCGGGGCGGTGGAGTGGTGTTTTGGGTTCGCGGCTTTGTGAGGGAGCTGCTTGGTTCCCTTAATTTCTCGCTGGACCAACGGAGAGGGAGGGAGAGAAGGGGGGAGGGACTCACCGGAGAGGGGGAAGACGGCGGTGCTCTGCGAATTGCGCTCGGGCGAGGGGAGGAAGGTAGTGGCCGAGGCTGGTGCGAGGAAGAAGGAGCCCGGGGCGAGCTTTTTATAGGCGCGCGGGGGCAAGGGGGGCGGTGGAGCTCCCTGACTCCGGCGAGCCTCCCGGTGTCGCCATAAATGGCGCACAGCGCCGTCGAGGGGACGCCACGGCGGGGCGGTACCGGCGAGGACGCGGTCAAGGGAAGGAGGACGGAGCGGTGCCAAACTTTCCTGTGTGGCCGGACGGCAGAGGGGAGGACGGAGGCGATGGCCGGAGGTGACTTCGGCGAGGGGACGGCGGACGGATGACGAAGCGGCTGACCTGTGGGGTCGCTTGGTCAGAGGGAGCGAGCGAGCGGGCGAGCGAGCGAGCGAGCGAGAGGGTGGGTGGCTGACAGGTGGGGCCGCTTGGTCAGCGAGAGCGAGGGCGAGGTGCGGGGCGGCTGCCGCGCGCGCGGAAGCAGGCCGCAGATGGGCCGGGAGAGGAGGAGTGCGGCGCGAGGGGGAGAGGGGGCGGCCGCGGCTTGGGCCGAACTCGGCCCAGCTGGGGAGGAAGGCTTTTCCATTTTTTTTCCTTTTTATTTTCTAACCTTTCATCCATTTTTATACTCTTTTCTTTTAAACAATAAATTTTAATAAATAATCTTATGTGTTAGAAAATAGAATCTAAGTGAGGTGCTTGTGATCAAATAAAGTGTATGCATATGATGAAAGAAGACCTAGGGGAGATCTTGGAATTAGAGGGGAAAGGGTAGATTAGGGTTTCAAACCTGGGTTAGGATTTTGGGATGCTACACCTGCCCATCCGGCGGGGTCAGGCATGGTCCTCTGCGCGGCCAGGGGACATCGCATGGGTGCGATGCCTTCATGTTGTAGGAGAGGGTACCCCTGATTTGGGGTACCGACAGTGGCCCCCGGTCCCGCCTCAGGGGAGGACACGAGCCTATAGGTGGGACCAGAGTTCGATTGGTGGTTATACCGCTGCTTTCGTGCGCCTGCTGCTGCAATTACTGCTGGCCTGCCTACGCCAGCTGCTGTGCCTATTGACCCGCGACCATCGTACTTAACGGCATTGTTTGGCCATGCACGGGGCTGCCTCGAGTCGCTGCACTGGTTCTGAAAAATTTACCTTTTCAGAATCCGTGATAGTCCCGAGGTGGCAAGGCATGGCGCAGGCGGCGGTGCGGCTTCTTTGCACACGGTAACCGGCATGCCGGTTACACGACGTGTGGGCCTAGGCCCCTAAGTTGGTCCGTCAGTTGTGGCAGAGCTGAGGGGGCGCCCAGTCGTGGGACGTTTGCACGCTTCTTGCGTGGTGGTTCGCTTCTTTGACCGCTGGTTACTGCGAAGGTGAAGGGGCGCTTGATCGTGGGGCGGTTGCACGCCCCTTGCGTGGCGGTTCGCCTTCCTGACCGCTGGTTGCCCCGAAAATGGAGGGGCGCATAACCGCAGGGCAGTCACATGCTCCCCCTTTGGGTTGGTTTTCATGACATGTGGGGCCTGGCCCCCGTGTCATAAGGTGAGATCCCTGGTGCACGCCGGGGGGGGGAGACTTCACTCGTGACGCTTCAGGGGCGCGAGTGGGGGGGATCTGCCTTTAATAAAAAGGGTCGATCCCCCGGGCAGTAGACATGCCTCGTTCCCCTTGCGACCACTGTGCCTTTTCGCCTTCCGGGCCTCCGGATAGGGTGCGCCGGTGTTCTCTGGGGGGATCCGTGTTAAGGTCGTCTCTTCCGGTGACTTCACCGTCGGAGAGCGTGCGCTTGTGGCGGTGTCGCCGATCTTGTCTTCTTCCTGCCGCCATTGGAGGAGTGCAACCCCATGGGGGTTGGCATCCTTTCGCCACTACTCAGCTTCAAGGATTTTTATCATGCAGCCCTGCTGCAGTCCCCCGCCAGTGGCCATCCAGAAGGATCACCACCAGCCTCGCGGTGGGGAGAAGCAAGCCGGGCTGCGGCTTCCCCCCCAGCCCTAGCTTCAAGGATGTTCATCACCCTTGGTGGGGTGGGGGGTGTGCCGAGCTGAGGCTCCACCTCCGCGTGGGTAGCGACCCGCTTCTTCCCTTAGTGTCCGGGGGAGAAGGGCGTTCGCCGTCTGTGGCGCTGTCAGCTACCGCGTGCCTGGCCTCTCGGCCTGGGTGGCACTGGCACTGCCTTTGGTGCTGCATCTCGCCGCTGGGGCGGAGCGTGGCTGCCCGTCCACCGTACGGGCGATGGTGGCGCTGTGCGCAGGTCGGCCACATCCACGGCTTCTCCTGCTCCTCCGGCTGCACTGGGAGGCTATTCAAGGCGTCGTACGCCGCGGGGGCGGCGGCGACGTTCTTGATGGTCTTGCCTTTACTCCCGCAGCGAGGACGGGAGCGAAGATCTCTTCGTGCGCACTGGTGCAGCCACTGCCCACCGGTGCTGAGGTGATCACCGCCCCTGACGGGGTTGATGTGGTCGCTTCTGCTGGTGAGGCTACCCACTACAGAGGTGGTCGCCTCCACTGGCGAGACCGTCAGTGCCACCTGCTGCCGGTCCTTTGGCTCTTTGGCTTTAATGGCCTCGCTATTCCCCCCATAGGAGGACGGGGGCGAGGTCCTATTCGCAGCAGCGCTTGCCCTGAGGTGATCACTGCTGCTGTCTAGCCGCCCAGGGCGGAGGTCGTTGTCGCTGCTGATGCAGAGGTGGTCGCTATCGCTGGCGATCCGTTGATGCAGAGGTTGCTCGGAGCCAACTTCCAGCGTGACTCCTGCTGGTGCAGCGTAGCTCATTCCTGCAGAAATGGAGCTAGCGTCCCGCTTGTAAGGGAATGTAATAACATATGCTTGCTCAGAAGCAAAATGTAATAACATATGTATACAGGATCTAAGTCTGGGAAGCCAAGTTGTACGTCCGGACCCCCTGGATGGTGGTTCTAGGTACTAGGACACCTGTTGCAGGGTGGTGGAGTGTGCAGGCCCATGGTACAGAACCAGGCTGAGCGGCTACACGGCTCCGGACTACCCTAGGAGACAAGCATCGCTTCTCTAGTTCCGGACCCGAAGCTGTCAAATGCATAGGACTCATAGTTCCAAATACTAGGGCATCCATCACGGAGTGATGGAGTGTGCAGGATTTCGGGTACAGAACTAGGCTAACCGGCCACACAGGCTCCAGATCACCCCATGGAATGGGCATCTGTTCTTTAGAACCGGCCCCCAGGCTCTTTCCTGTTTTTGTAAATAAATAAATATCGTCTTTTGAGTTGTATTTAACACTTATCTGTGCAATGCCTGTTCCTATTGTGTGCGATGTTGTTGACTCCTCCTTAGTACCTGCCCCCCCGCCTAGGATGCAGGCTTGATGTGTTGAGGTTGGATGCCAGCGTTCCTAAAAAGGTCGTCAACAATCCTCGGGAGGCAGACTCGCCGGGATTTGGATCTGTACACAACTCTTAGCTAGGAAGTATTAGTAGTACACCTCATAGGGTTCTCCGTCTGACATTAGTCGCCCTTTGATACATGCTCGGGACCTGTAGGTTTTAGTCTGGGTGGCCAAGTTGCGTGTCCAGACCCCCTTGGGTCACGGTTCCAGATACTAGGACACTTGTTGCAGGGCGGTGGAGCGTGCAGGCCCACGGTACAGGACCAGGTTGAGCGGCTGCACGGGCTCCGGACCACCCCAGGAGACTAGTGTCCGTTCTCTAGCTCCGGTCCTGAGGTTGTCGGACCCGCAGGACTTATAACTCTAGATACTAAGTCCCTATCATGGGGTGGCGGAGCATGCAGGCCCACGGTACAGGACTTGGCTGAGCGGCTACACGGGCTCCGGACCAGCCTATGGAACGGGGTCCCGTTTCCCAGAGCCGGCCCCAGGCTATCATACCTCCCTACTTTCGCATCAGGGGTCCTAAACTACAAGCCTGGCTGTTCAATTCGGGCGCCGCCATGTCAGACAGAAGGAAACCGTACGGGTGGGTTAGCTAAAAAGTATTATCTGAAAAACTGCGGGGTAAGACCCTGGAGCAGCAAGGTAGAACTATCACAAGAGCGCAGCTGAGGGGGGTAGTTTCTCTTTATAACTTGTCGTGCATGTGTGCAGACCAATAGTCCGGGTTTATGGGGGCTGACCCCACCGATTTGTCGTACACGTATGCATTATCTAGTTACAAGAAAAGGAAACAGACTCGACCCCTTAGTCTTGCTCTATAGATAGAACTTACAGAGATATTTCGGCTCCTCGGAAGGCACTCCTTCTGTCGTAGCTAGATAATTGCCCTCGGGTCGGGGGATTCCCATTACCATGAAGGGTCCTTCCCGGCTAGGGGAGTGTTACGGAGCTCTAATTCGGCCTGGTACTTCCACAAGATTAGGTCCCGACCCTGGGTCCCCATCTGCGTTCGACGAAGGAGGCCCCACCTTTGGTTGTGGTCATTCCTGGATGGACCTGTCGGAAACCTGGACCCGTGGGGAGTCTAGATGGGTTTTCGGAGGAAGGCGGGCTTCAGCTCCGTAGGTCGAGGGACATGGGGTCCTGCCGGCGGTCCATTTAGTCGTCGCCATTGGAGTGGGAGTCTTTTGCGAAGACGTCCCTTAGGTCCCCCTCGGGCGACTGGTACCCAAGGTCTCGTTCAGCTGCGGCTACCTCGTCGTCGTCGACCTTTTCCTTACCAGGACGGTGACGAGGCGGGGAGCCGTCCTTGGAAGACTGCTCATGCCGCTCGCTGACGCGCCTTGCGAGATCAATGATCTCGCGACACTCCGCGACACTGTGGCGACTGTTGGGGTGTACATGGCATGAGCCGCTTCTACCCTTCTGTGGCCGTGGGCGCTTGTTGCAGTCGCCCTGGCCCTCAGTCGTAGCTGCAACGACCAGCGTGGTTGACTGCGGCCTTTCATAGCCGTGGCCCTTCTTTTTCTTTTTGCCGTCCCAGGGGGCGGCGCCCGAGCCACCTGTCTGGGTAATTCCGGTTTGCAGGGCCGAGTGCCATGCACTGCCCTCGGCGACTCTGGCACACTTGTCAGCCAGAGCGAAGAGCGTGGAGAAGTCTCCATGTCATGTGTGGCCAGCTTTTCCAACATTTTCTTATCACGTACCCCCTGACGGAAGGCTGTGATGATGGAGGCATCGGAAATATGAGGAATAGTACCTCGTACCTTGGTGAAGCGGGAGATAAATGTCCGGAGGGTCTCTCCGGGCTCCTACCTCACTACGTGTAGGTGGGCCTCCACGCCATGCTGCTGGTAAGCACTGGCGAAGTTCGCAACGAACCGTGCACAGAGCTCTTCCCAGGTGTAGATTGACCCTGGGGCGAGGTTAATGAGCCAAGTCCGGGCAGCCCCAGATAGGGCGACATGAAAATAGGTCGCCATCACTACAGTGTTTCCCCCTGCTGCCGTGATGGCGGTGATGTACACCTGCAGGAACTCCGACGGGTTTGATGTTCCATCATATTTTTCCGGCAGGTGCGGCCGGAACTTGGGCGGCCATGACGCCACGCGTAGATAGTCCGCGAGGGCGGCGCAACCGATGCCGGCCAAGGGGACTCCTGTTTGGGATCGGACGCCCATTGGTGCCTGAGGTGCTTTCGCAGCGAAATCTCGGTCGAGGTTGCATCCCTCGATGTTTTGTTGGTGCTCCCGCGCCCTTTCCAAAGAGATCCGGGCGTCCTCTCCCGTATGCCTACGGTTGAGTTCTACCCGGAGATCGTCGGTCTGTGCACCCCTTACGGAGGGCGAGCGCACAGACGCCGTCGCCTCGCGTTGGCACCGGGATGACCGAGGCCTCGATCTGGTCGAAGCAGAATGCGCCATGCCGAGTAGTCGGTCGACGTCGTCACGCCACTGCTTCATGGCCCTCGACGAGGCTGCGGAGCTTGGGGGTGGCGCAACAACTCTCTGGCTGCTGACAATGCCATAGGCGTTGCCCTTGACGGGGTCCGGGACGCTTGTGCAGACATGTGTTGCTGCACGACGTGTACAGTAGCAGTCCCAGTGTCAGGGCGGTCGGGTACTTGCGGCGCAGAGGATGCAACCTCTTGCTCCATCGCAAAATCCTCCGAAGTTTCGGCACGGTGCTCGACAATCCGCACCATCATGTTTGGGTAAGGAAACAAGCGAAAACCTAATGCCTAGGGCCCCTACCTGGCGTGCCAAATGTCAGAGAGTAGATCAGCCGGGTGGCGGAGTGCACCCGCCCTGAGTCCTGAGATGAGGAGGGGCATAGGCATTTCGCTTGATTGATGGAGGGAAGGAACAATGCGCAAGAACACACGGGGATTTAGAGTTGTTCGGGCCGCCGGAGCGTAATACCCTACTCCACTGTGAGATGTATTGCTTGGGGGCTTGTATGAGATTGTGAGTGTCTGCCTAAGATTGGGTGTGTATGTAACGTCGCATGCCTCCCCTTTTATAGCTGAAGGGGGGCATGCACAAAGGGGACTGGGCCCCGACATGTGGGCCCAGGGATATAAAGAATATAGTGCTTGGATCCTCTAATATCTATTGTCGAGACAATCCTCTTGCGCCCTGATGCCCAAGATCTGCGTATCCTTGGTGTACAGGGGAAGCTTCTGGCGGAAGAGAAGATGAGTATAGCACGCTGCTCATCACAGGTGTATTGTTCACCAGCAGACCCAGCAGGCGGGCTGTCTGCTGGATGACCTTGACGCTGCCTGCTAGCGGATGGGACGGGACACATTTAATGCTGAGAGGGCACGTCGCCCGTCTGCGCAGTGGCAGGCGGCTTGTCTTTCCCTCATTAAATGCAGGGGTTGCACGGCTTTTCGTTAGGGTCGGCCCGGTAGCTTATGTCATGGGCCACAAGCAGCGGGTCTTCGCCTGAGCGAGAAGCGGAGGCGAGGCCCGCACACGTGTCAACACCGGACCCCTGCACACATCAGGGTCCTTTTTGCTCCGGGACCCTGCTGGGGTTCGGACTTACCCGGAGGCTCCAGACTCGTATATAGGGGTCTGGTGTCCTTTTGCGGGGGTCCGGCTTTACTGGGGCGCGGTGTCTCCTCCTGCCACGTGGTGTCCTTTGGCCTGCCCATCCGGCGGGGTCAGGCGTGGTCCTCTGCGTGGCCAGGGGACATCGCATGGGTGCGATGCCTTCATGCTGTAGGAGAGGGTACCCCTGATTTGGGGTACCGACAAGGTAAAATAGAAGTTTTTGATCAAGGATTTTGAGCTTTTAGTGCAACTACAATACTCATTTATGGATCCCTCTTGATAGTACGACGATTCCTAAACTCAAGAACTCAAATAAAAATCAAATTTATTCTTCAATAGACACTTGGAACTCTAACTTCAAATCTAAGCAATCTTCTTACCTCATTGAGTTCCAATATGCCACAATGGTCACCAAGAACATGTCCAAACATTGGAATGACCCAAACTCTGATTCTTTCTAGATTTTTCACTTAATGATCATTTATCTCAAAGTCTGCAGAGCCCTTTTCAGGTTCTTTCTTTGATACCTCTTCCTTGGACCTGTGATCATGCTTCTTCACTTTTCTTGAGCTAGAAACCCCCGAGTCTTACGATTTGAACCATCTCATCACAAATGAGTTAAACCTATGACTTCAAATAACATCTTCGAATGTTGTGATCTTCATCAATGTATGACTCTTCACAATATGATTAGTCTATCGACATCTTGAAAGTACTCTCTTTTTCACCTTAGCCATGGTACCTCGGTCCATAAGACATATTCTTGACCTTCACCTTCACTTAGTCCCCGAAGCCCTTTCCTTATCTGCCTTCACTCTATCAGACTGTCTCCAAGTCATTATATTAAGCATCCATTGAAAAACATTTCTTCAATATTGTGATTCTTGCTTGATTGTAATCAAAATATGAAAGTTAAGATCAATCAAGCTTCAATGTGATTCTCGTAGAAACATATATGGACCAACATCAATATGGTCAAACCAATTCACGATTCCTTATATCCTATTTATTTTGGATTGACACTTTCACTTATGGGATATCCCCATCATTGTTTGGTGCTGATTCGTTATATCTTTCTATCATGAGCAATCCATGTATATGAGATACTTTTCATATCAAACCTTGTCTCTTGACTGTTTTCAATCATGATTGCTTTTTCTACTTTCCTATTCAACACTTATCAAATTTATTAGTCCTTTAAATGTGTTGTTATCGAAATCACCAAAACCCACAAAGGGTCTAGATGCACTTTAAATCAACCATGGAAGCTCAAAGGTCTTGCTTGTGCTTCTTATCGTTGCTCTTATATGGTTTAGCTTTTCCTTCTATGTTTCCCTTATCCTTTTAAGACGAGGACATGTTCTGGAGGACCTCATTGCTCATGGCGTACTTGTTGGCCACTGGATGAGGGAAGACAGAGTCATTAGAGCCTTGCAGACGAGCTTCTAGGGGAGCTCCTAGTCCCTGGGGCCCTTATGGACAACGCAGATGGCATCTCCTTAGACATGCTAAAAATGTCAGCTTTTACATCACACCAACGCTTGATGTAGCTGCGCAAGGTCTCGCCTTTCTTCTGCATGACTTGTTCAAGGTCACATTGGGTCTTCTCCTGCTTGCAGGTGATGCTAAAGTTATTAATAAACTTGTGCTTCAGTTCTTCCCATGAATCGATATATTTGACTAAGAGACCAAACAACCACAACCTGATAGTGGACCCAAGACATATTGGCAGATAATTCACCTGATGTGTCCTTGTATGCTACTATAATGGAGAGTTGATAAACTACAAGCCAATATAATGGACTAGTGCGACCATAGTATGGCTCGAAAGAAGGGGACTTGAAGTTCCTCGGCCAACTGACTCAGCTCAACTAGCCCATAAATGACTTAACGATGAAGTTTGAGAGGGCAATTACGGCTTGAGCCGACTAGACTCAACCATAGTCAAGTTCTTTCTGTTCTGCCTTGTAATGTCATACTCACAACCTAGGTGCATGGTGGTATCCGTAGCTTACTGCTGATGGTGTAGCAATGACTCAATATGAAGATTTCTTCCACAAGGATGAGTCCGAGTTCGGTAGACCGATATGGTGGCCGAGCTCTGTCACGAAGATTGTGAGGAGAGAGACTCTAAGAATCGTGCCTAGGGTCGTGCCTGAGATATCAAGGCCCTAGGCAAAATCTTATATGGGGCCCGTTTGACCCATATATATATATAACTATGAGGTTATACAAACTAAAATTTAGCCTATGTTATATTGGATGTTTGAATGATTATTATAAATGTTAAATATAGTCTAACTATAAAACTAATTGTATAGTTAAAGAATAAGCGACAAAATAAATTTATTAAGAGTAATTAATCAATGATTATCAAATCTTTACTTAGCATCATATGAGCAAATCATGAACTAATTAGATTTAATAGGTCTATCTTATCGTTTAGTTCCTATGTGTACAATTACTTTTATAATTAGACTATATTTAATAATTTTTACTAACATCCAAACATCCGATGTGACATGGACTAAAATTTAGTTCTAGGAACAAAACAGGGCCTATATATGTGCATTTGTATAATTGTAAACACATATTTTGATGGACCTAATGGCAAACACAATTAGCTAGCTCTTGTATATGGTATACACATATGTGTATATGTGAAAGTCGATCGTTGACGACGTGTTCCAACGTTTGTAGTCCTGGCCAGACTGTCTAGTCCTTTGACGACATGGTGGCTCCACCGCCGCATAGATTATGTTTTCTAGATGTTGGCAAGATATCAGAGGCTGAGCTGCTCGCTTAGTTCGGAGTCTATCATGAACATGAACCGATCTATCAAGTCATAGGAGTCAAAGTCTGAGTTGGAGTCGGAATCCTAGTTGTACCAGATTCCGAGTCCGAGACGATGCTATGAAAGATGCTATGTCTATGCCATGGTGCATATTAGCTCTTCCAAAGCCTAGATGAATGACACTAGGTACACCGAGACATCAGGCCTATTTAAACAAAGAAAATCTGCTCTCTTTGTGTGAAACCTATGATTACCATCAAATCTGCAATGATCAACATGATTCCCCTACCTGGTGTGTCAATTGTCAAGGATTGCTCGGTAGTGAGTTTATTTGGTGGATTACGAGATTGAGAACCGAAGGTAAAGGCACATGTGACTCGATGATTTAAATAGGCCTAGGCTCTAAATGTGACATAATATTCTGTGTCCTATGTAGTGGTGTTTATTGCATATGCAATATGACAGATGATCTACCCTCTTGGGGCATTTGAGCCCTCCTTCTATAGTCCAAGGAGGGGTAGTGATTATATGGAAAGTTATCTGGGCTGATCACCAGGTAAGGATAATGATGAACCTAGCCGAGTCTATCCCTACTTTTCTAGATGATTATCTCTACCTTTATATACATATTACCCTTATCATCCATGTTTTACCATATTTACTTGGATATCGATTGTTGCCTTCATCTTCTTGGTAATTCTATACAAGCAAGACATTTTACTGGCATGTGGCCTGAGCTCCTGGACATCTTGGTTGAGCCCTCAGTCCCACCTATCATGGACTTATTTGCTGAGTTGATCTTGGATACCCCTAATATTTATCTTTAACAGTTCGAATTCTTCAGGGAGAATGAAAGGAAAATGAGTTTAAAGATATTTTTATATTGGTTTTGGTGTTTGATGACCATCACAATGTTATGGACTAACTAGTTTGCTAAGTGAATGGTTATGGATTCATAAGAATGAAATTAGGAGATTTAATATGAATTATGGCTCAAAACTCGTCTAGAAAGGGCATAATTTGGAAAAGATGAACTATGAATAGTTCAAGTACTTGGATAATTTTTAAATGACCCTAGGAACATATTTGAGAACCTAAGAGAAGTAGAAAAGGTGAGACATTAAAATTGGTCTTTCAGAGCCAAGTTTGAGCAAATATGAGTTAAATAAGTTAAGTTGATCAAGAATACAAAGAACTATGACTTAGACTAGTTTGATGGACTCTAGATATGTTTGTATAAGTTATAGAAGTGCCCAAGAAGATAGCTGAAAGTCGCCTAGAGGGGGGGTGGATAGGCGGAAACTGAAATTTACAACTTTAAACACACTACAAGCCGGGGTTAGCGTTAGCATAAAATCCAAGTCCGGGAGAGAGGGGAAAACAAATCAACCAAGAAAATAAAGCGGATGACACGGTGATTTGTTTTACCGAGGTTCGGTTCCAAAGAACCTAGTCCCCGTTGAGGTGGTCACAAAGACTGGTTCTCTTTCAACCCTTTCCCTCTCTCAAACGGTCACCTAGACCGAGTGAGCTTTCTCCTTAATCAAACGGGTCACTTAGACCCCACAAGGACCACCACACACTTGGTGTCTCTTGCTTTGAATACAAGTGTCTTGAGAACAAGAATGAGGAAGAAGAAGCCAACCAAGCAACAAGAGCAACAAAGAAACACAAGAACAATCCTCTCACAAGTCCTAAAGACTAGAATTGAATTGCGGACTTTGATCGGATCGAAGACTTTGATTTGTGTCTTGGAGTGTTGTGTATTGCTCTTGTATTGAATGGAGTGTGATGAATGCTTTGATGGTTGGAGTGGAGGTGGTTGTGGGGTATTTATAGCCCCAACCACCAATTCAACCGTTGGGGCAGGCTGTTGTCGATGGGCGCACCACGTCACCCAACCGTTAGGGTTCTGACGGTTTCGACCGTTGGAGCTTTGTCTTCTGGTGACACCAGACAGTTTGGTGCTGCACCGGACAGGTACTGTGCACTGTCCGGTGCGCTTCTGGTGGCTGCTCTGACTTCTGCGCGAACTGTCCACGCACTGTAGCTCTACAGGCGACCATTGGAGCCGACCGTTGCGCTGCCTAGTCGTTGCTCCGCTGGTGCACCGGACAGTCTGGTGGCACACCAGACAGTCCGGTGAATTATAGCAGGTCGGCTCTGGAGAAACCCGAAGGTGAAGAGTTTGAAGTCGTACGACCCTGGTGCACCGGACAGTCCGATGCGCCAGACTAGGGTTCTCTTTGGTTTCTTTTTGCTCCTTTCTTTTGAACCCTAACTTTGATCTTTTATTGGTTTGTGTTGAACCTTTATGCACACGTAGAATATAATTTAGAGCAAACTAGTTAGTCCAATTATTTATGTTGGGCATTCAACCACCAAAATCATTTATAGGAAAAGGTTTAAACCCTATTTCTCTTTCAATCTCCCCCTTTTTGGTGATTGATGCCAACACAAACCAAAACAAATGTATAAGTGCAGAATTGAACTAGTTTGCATAAGGTAAGTGCAAAAGTTGCTTGGAATTAAACCAATATATACTTTTACTGGATATGCATGGTTGCTTTCTTTTCTTTAACATTTTGGACCACGCTTGCACCACTTGTTTTGTTTTTGAAAATTCTTTCGGAAAATCTTTTCAAAATCCTTTTGCAAATAGTTAAAGGTATATGCATATGATTGCAAGAAGCATTTTCAAGATTTGAAATTTTCTCTCCGTGTTTCAAATGCTTTTCCTTTGACTTAAACAAAACTCCCCCTGAATAAAATTCTCCTCTTAGTTTTCAAGAGGGTTTTAATAGATACCAATTGGAAATATATTGAGATGCTAAGTTTTGACTACATATACCAATTGAAAATCATACCAATTTGAAATATACCAGAAACAAGATACCAATTGAAAACTTGATTTCAAAAATTTTGAAATTTTTGAGTGGTGGTGCGGTCCTTTTGCTTTGGGCTAATACTTTCTCCCCCTTTGGCATTAATCGCCAAAAACAGAGACTTTGTGAGCCCTTTTTACTTTTCCCCATTGGTACAAGTAAATATGAGTGAAAGATTATACCAATTTGAGAGTGTTGTGGAGTGATGGCGAAGGGTAAATGATACCGATAGAGTGGAGTGGAAGCCTTATCTTCGCCGAAGACTCCAGTTCCCTTTCAATCTATGACTTAGTAAAAATGCACTAGAAAACACATTAGTCATAGCCTTGGTAAATAATAAGAATTATGCATTTGTACCAGAGTGAAAGAGACATGATCAAAGGTATATAAATGAGATATGTGTGCAATGTTTCAATCAAAGTTCCGAGAATCAAGAATGTTTAGCTCATTCCTAAGTTTGGTAAAGGTTTTCTCATCTAATGGTTTGGTAAAGACATCGGCTAATTGTTCTTTGGTGCTAACATAAGCAATCTCGATATCCCACCTTTGTTGGTGATCCCTCAAAAAGTGATACCGAATGTCTATGTGCTTAGTGCGGCTGTGCTCAACGGGATTATCTGCCATGCGGATTGCACTCTCATTGTCACATAGGAGAGGGACTTTGCTCAATTTGTAGCCATAGTACCTGAGGGTTTGTCTCATCCAAAGTAATTGCGCGCAATAATGGCTACTGAGTTTTGTTTCTTTGAAGCCCAAGACACCAGGGATCTCCCTAGAAACTGACAAGTCCCTGATGTGCTCTTCTTATCAATTTTACACCCTATCCAATCAGCATCTGAATATCCTATTAAATCAAAAGTGGATCCCTTGGGGTACCAAAGACCAAACTTAGGTGTATAAACTAAATATCTCAGGATTCTTTTCACGGCCCTAAGGTGAACTTACTTAGGATCGGCTTGGAACCTTGCACACATGCATACGGAAAGCATAATATCCGGTCGAGATGCACATAAATAGAGTAAAGATTCTATCATCGACCGATATACCTTTTGATCTACGGACTTACCTCCCGTGTCGAGGTCGAGATGCCCATTGGTTCCCATGGGTGTCTTGATGGGTTTGGCATCCTTCATTCCAAACTTGGTAAGTATGTCTTGTATGTACTTTGTTTGGCTGATGAAGGTGTCGTCTTGGAGTTGCTTGACTTGAAATCTTAGGAAATACTTTAACTCCCCCATCATAGACATCTCGAATTTTTAAATCATGATCCTACTAAACTCTTCACATGTAGATTTGTTAGTAGACCCAAATATGATATCATCAACATAAATTTGGCATACAAACAAATCCTTTGCAATTGTTTTAGTAAAGAGAGTAGGATCGGCTTTACCGACTTTGAAGCCATTAGTGTTAAGGAAATCTCTTAGGCATTCATACCATGCTCTTGGGGCTTGCTTGAGCCCATAAAGCACCATTGAGAGTTTATACACATGGTTAGGGTACTCACTATCTTCAAAGCCTAGAGGTTGCTCAACATAGACCTCTTCCTTGATTGGTCCATTGAGGAAAGCACTTTTCACGTCCATTTGATAAAGCTTAAAGCCATGGTAAGTAGCATAGGCAAGTAATATACGAATTGACTCAAGCCTAGCTACGGGTGCATAGGTTTCACCAAAATCCAAACCTTTGACTTGTGAATATCCTTTGGCCACAAGTCGGGCTTTGTTCCTTATCACCACACCATGCTCGTCTTGCTTGTTGCGGAATACCCACTTGGTACCTACAACATTTTGATTAGGATGTGGAACTAAATGCCATACCTCATTCCTCGTGAAGTTGTTGAGCTCCTCTTGCATTGCCAACACCCAATACGAATCTCTTAGTGCATCCTCCACCCTGTATGGCTCAATAGAGAACACAAAAGAGTAATGTTCACAAAAATGAGCTACACGAGGTTTAGTGGTTACCCCCTTATGAATGTCACCGAGAATGGAGTTCACGGGGTGATCTCGTTGTATTGCTTGGTGGACTCTTGAGTGTGGCGGTCTTTGACCCTGAATCTCTTGATCATCTTCCTTGTCTTTATCATTGTCATCTCCTCATTGATCATTGTCCTCCTCTTGAGGTGGCTCATCTTCTTGATCTTCTTCTTCATTGTCTTGAGCTTGATCCTCATCTTGGGTTGGTGGAGATGCTTGATTGGAAGATGATGGTTGATCTTGAGCTTGTGTGGGCTCTTCGGATTCCTTAGGACACACATCCCCAATGGACATGTTCCTTAGCGTGACGCACGGAGCCTCTTCATCATCTAGCTCATCAAGATCAACTTGCTCTACTTGAGAGCCATTAGTCTCATCAAACACAATGTCACAAGAAACCTCAACTAATCCAGTGGATTTGTTGAAGACTCCATATGCCCTTGTGTTTGAGTCATAACCAAGTAAAAAAGCCTTCTACAGCCTTAGGAGCAAATTTAGATTTTCTACCTCTTTTAACAAGTATAAAACATTTGCTACCAAAGACTCTAAAATATGAAACATTAGCCTTTTTACCGGTGAGGAGTTCGTATGATGTCTTCTTGAGGATTCGGTGAAGATATAATCGGTTGATGGAGTAGCAGGCGGTGTTAATCGCCTCAACCCAAAAATGGTCCGGAGTCTTGTACTCATCAAGCATGGTTCTCGACATGTCTAGTAGAGCTCTATTCTTCCTCTCCACTACACCATTTTGTTGACGTGTGTAGGGAGAAGAGAACTCATTCTTGATGCCCTCCTCCTCAAGAAAGCCTTCGATTTGAGAGTTCTTGAACTCTGTCCCGTTGTCGCTTCTTATCTTCTTGATCCTTAATCCAAACTCATTTTGAGCTCGTCTCAAGAATCCCTTTAAGGTCTCTTGGGTCTGAGATTTTTCCTGTAAAAAGAATACACAAGTGAAGTAAGAATAATCATCCACAATTACAAGACAATACTTACTCCCGCCGATGCTTATGTAAGCTATCGGGTCGAATAAATCCATGTGGAGTAGCTGAAGCGGCCTGTCGGTCGTCATGATGTTCTTGTGTGGATGGTGGGTACCAACTTGCTTTCCTGCTTGACATGCGCTACAAACCCTGTCTTTCTCAAAATGAACATTTGTTAGTCCCAAAATGTGTTCTCCCTTTAGAAGCTCGTGAAGATTCTTCATCCCAACATGGGCTAGTCGGTGATGCCAGAGCCAACCCATATTAGTCTTAGCAATTAAGCAAGTATCGAGTTTAGCTCTTTTAAAATCAACTAAGTATAGGTGACCCTCTAATACTCCCTTAAATGCTACTGAATCATCACTTCTTCTAAAGACAGTAACACCTATATCCGTAAAAAGACAGTTGTAGCCTATTTTGCATAATTGAGAAACTGAAAGCAAATTGTAATCTAAAGAATCAACAAGAAAAACATTAGAAATGGAATGGTCAGGTGATATAGCAATTTTACCAGGTCCTTTGACCAAACCTTGATTTCCATCCCCGATTGTGATAGCTCTTTGGGGATCTTCATTTTTTTCGTAGGAGGAGAACATTATTTTCTCCCCTGTAATGTGGTTTGTGCATCCGCTATCAATAATCCAACTTGAGCCTTCGGATGCATAAACCTGCAAAACAATTTAGGCCTTGTTCTTAGGTACCCAAACGGTCTTGGGTCCTTTCACATTAGAAACAAGCACCTTGGGTACCCAAACACAAGTCTTGGAGCCCTTGTGTTTGCCCCCAACATATTTGACAACTACTTTACCTGATTTGTTAGTGAGCACATAAGAAGCATCAAAAGATTTGAATGAAACATTAGGTTCACTTGATGCAGTAGGAGTTTTCTTTTTAGGCATTTTAATATGAGTGGAATGCCTAGAGCTAGATGCCTCATTCTTATACATATAAGCATGGTGAGAAACAGAATGAGACTTCCTAGCATGAATTCTCCTAATCTTGTGCTCAGGATAACCAGCAGGATATAAAATGTAACCCTCGTTATCCTGAGCCATGGGAGCCTTGCCCTTAACAAAGCTAGACAATTTCTTAGGGGCATTAAGCTTGACATTGCTTCCCTGTTGGAAGCCAATGCCATCCTTAATGCCAGGGCGTCTCCCACTATAGAGCATGCTTCTAGCAAATTTAAATTTTTCATTCTCTATCTCATGCTCATTAATTTTTGCAGTAAGTTGAGCTATATGATCATTTTGTTGTTTAATTAAAGCAAGGTGATCATTAATAGCATCAACGTTAATGTCTCTACATCTAGTATAAATAGCAACATGTTCAACAGTAGATGTAGAGGGTTTGCAAGATTTTAATTCATCAATCTTAGCATGTAAGATGACATTCTCATTTCTAAGAATGAAAATAGAATCATTACAAACATTCAAGTCTTTAGCCTTAGAAATTAAATTATCATTCTCAGTTCTAAGCCTAGCAATTGATTCATTCAATTTATCAATCTTAGCAATTAAACTAGCATTATCATTTTTAAGATTGGTAATTGAATTATCACAATCATTTAACTTCTCAACCTTAGCAGATAAATTAGCGTTCTCAGTTCTAAGGTTGGAAATTGATTCATGGCAAACCTTAAGCTCTTTAGACAAATTTTCACATTTTTCTACTTCCTGAGCATAGGCATTTTCAACTTAACATGCTTCTTATTTTCCTTAATAAGGAATTCCTCTTGGCTATCCAAGAGTTCATCCTTCTCATGAATAGCACCTATCAATTCATTCAATTTTTCTTTTTGTTGCATGTTAAGGTTTGCAAAAAGACTAAGCAAGTTATCTTCATCATCACTAGAACTACCCTCATCACTAGATGTAGTATACTTGGGGGTGGTTCTAGCTTGTACCTTCTTTTTCTTACCGTCCTTTGCCATGAAGCATTTGTGGCCGACGTTTGGGAAGAGAAGTCCCTTATTGACGGTGATGTTGGCGGCGTCCTCGTCGGAGGAGGATTCGGTGGAGCTCATGTCGGAGTCCCATTCCCGACACACGTGGGCATCGCCGCCCTTCTTCTTATAGTATTTCTTCTTCTCCTTCTTCCTCCCCTTCTTGTCATTGTCCCTGTCACTATCACTAGACATAGGGCATTTAGTGATAAAATGACCGGGCTTACCACACTTGTAGCACACCTTTTTAGAGCGGGGTCTGTAGTCCTTCCCCCTCCTTTGCTTGAAGATTTGGCGGAAGCTCTTGATGATGAGCGCCATTTACTCGTTGTCGAGCTTGGAGGCGTCGATGGGGAGCCTACTTGATGTAGACTCTTCTTTCTTGTCCTCCGTCGCTTTGAATGCGACGGGTTGCACCTCGGGTGTGGAGGTGCCGCCTTGCTACAAGTTGACAATTTGTTTGGAGCCTTTGATCATCAATTCAAAGCTCATAAATTTTCCTATAACTCCACATACAATAATCTTCACCATAAAAAACCGGTGGTTTGCCTAATGGGACGGAAAGTAAAGGAGTGTGTTTAGAAATGCGGGGATAGCGTAAGGGGATCTTACTAAACTTCTTGCGCTCATGGCGCTTAGAAGTGACGGACGGCGCGTCGGAGCCAGATGTGGAAGGCGACGAAGAGTCGGTCTCGTAGTAGACCACTTTCTTCATTTTCTTCTTCTTGTCGCCACTCCGGTGCGACTTGACGCGGGGAGGTGATTCCTCCCTTCCTTTGGCGCCAGACTCATTTGATGGAAACTTCCCTGGCTTGTGCCTGTTTCCATCTCCCTCTTGACGGATCCTCCCAACATCACTTCGAGTGGTTAGACTCTAATGAAGTACCGGCTCTGATACCAATTGAAAGTCGCCTAGAGGGGGGTGGATAGGCGGAAACTGAAATTTACAACTTTAAACACACTACAAGCCGGGGTTAGCGTTAGTATAAAATCCAAGTCCGAGAGAGAGGGGAAAACAAATCAACCAAGAAATAAAGCGGATGACACGATGATTTGTTTTACCGAGGTTCGGTTCCAAAGAACCTAGTCCCCGTTGAGGTGGTCACAAAGACCGGGTCTCTTTCAACCCTTTCCCTCTCTCAAACGGTCACCTAGACCGAGTGAGCTTTCTCCTTAATCAAACGGGTCACTTAGACCCCACAAGGACCACCACAAACTTGGTGTCTCTTTCTTTGAATACAAGTGTCTTGAGAACAAGAATGAGGAAGAAGAAAGCCAACCAAGCAACAAGAGCAACAAAGAAACACAATAACGATCCTCTCACAAGTCCTAAAGACTAGAATTGAATTGCGGACTTTGATCGGATCGAAGACTTTGATTTGTGTCTTGGAGTGTTGTGTATTGCTCTTGTATTGAATGGAGTGTGATGAATGCTTGTATGGTTGGAGTGGAGATGGTTGTGGGGTATTTATAGCCCCCAACCACCAATTCAACCGTTGGGGCAGGCTGCTGTGGATGGGCGCACCGGACAGTCCGGTGCGCCAGCCACGTCATCCTACCGTTAGGGTTCTGACGGTTTCGACCGTTGGAGCTTTGTCTTCTGGTGACACCGGACAGTCTGGTGCCGCACCGGCCAGGTACTGTGCACTGTCCGGTGCGCCTCTAGCGGCTGCTCTGACTTCTGCGCGAACTGTCCGCGCACTGTAGCTCTGCAGGCGACCGTTGGAGCCGACCGTTGCGCTACCCAGCCGTTGCTCCGCTTGTGCACTGGACAGACCGATAGCACACCGGACAGTCCGGTGAATTATAGCGGAGCGGCTCTGGAGAAACCCGAAGGTGAAGAGTTTGAAGTCGTACTACCCTAGTGCACCGGACACTATCCGGTTGCACACCGGATAGTCCGGTGCGCCAGAGCAGGGTTCTCTTCGGTTTCTTTTTGCTCCTTTCTTTTGAACCCCAACTTTGATCTTTTATTGGTTTGTGTTGAACCTTTATGCACATGTAGAATATAATCTAGAGCAAACTAGTTAGTCCAATTATTTGTGTTGGGCATTCAACCACCAAAATCATTTATAGGAAAAGGTTTAAACCCTATTTCCCTTTCAATAGCTAAACAAAGGCAAGGAAGGAAATCCCAACAAGATATTAATTTTGTCGATCTATGTAGCACCGGATCAAGCTTGGTGTGCACCGGACCGATTACACAGAGGACTTGTTTACAGGCTCAGAAAGCTTGGTGCATCGGACCGGTCCGGTGTGCAACGGATTGGTCACCAGACCACTTATGCAGAGAGGTTGGTTCCTGGAGAAAGGCAGCTGGTGCACCGGACCTTTAGGACACAACAGTCAGATTGGATAGCCCGATGATCGAGCTAACGTGGTGCCAACGTGTTAGGGTTTGGTGGTGCACTAGACTGGTCCATTTCCACCTAACACCTAATATCTAGTTCAGAACGATCACTGAAACGACAGTCTGATGGAGGTCTGATGTGCACCAGACCAAACACTGTCCATGGTCTGGTGCACCCGAATTCAGTGCAAATTTTGGGAAAGTGTTCCAGCGGCTATTTCGGTGGCTTGGGGCTATAAATACATCCCAACTGACCCATTCAATATACTAGAGCAACACTCCTGAAGAGACCAAAGCCTCACAAGTGCCACAAAAGAGAGAATTGAGAAATAGAGCTAATCTTTGTGTGTGAATCGAGATAGAGCCTTGAGAGAGTGCATAAGAGAAGAGTGTGTGTTGTGTTCTTGAGTCTTGGTTTAAGGCATCCATCGATTGTAAAGCTATCAAGAGCCTTCAACGTGTGAAGTTGTGGAGACTCCGATCTCTTGAGAAAAGCAAAGTGAAACTCAAGTTCGATCTTGGTGATCACTTGAGTGAGAAAAGGGTTGAGAGAAACTCGGTCCTTAGTGAACTCCTCAATTTTTAATTACGCTTTGATTAAATCATGTGTACATGAATGTGGAAGTGTGACTATATTTTAGTATGCCTTTGTTGAGTATCTGTACGAATATGGATTAATTATAATGCTCATATTTATCCAAATGTGTACAAAGGGAATCAAAGTTGTTGAGAAACCCTAATGAAGGGTTACATGGGCAAATACCGAATATGCCCCTGAGGGCTATCACGTCTCTATATATAGAATCTGTACCCCCTCATATGGGATAGAGAAGAGAAAGAGGCCAGAGGCCCAACCCTACATCATGTGTCTTGTGTGCTCTCTGTCGTGCTTATGGGAAGGGAGACGGGTACTCTACAGCTTCTTACACCTCTACTGCTGACGGGAGGGAAGGGAGCAGATCTGGTGATCTGTGGTAACGTAGTTCTCAACACGTTATCAGCACACTCTACCTCGACGTTGCTACGGGATCAAATCTGCATCACCTCTTCGTCAAGCCGGCAGGTCTCTGGACTAGCCGAACTGTCCTACGCGACAGGCTTTGATTTCACCTCTACGCAATCACGCGGTATACATTTCTAGAATAGATGTACTGTTCTTGATATGTTCCTCGTAAAAGA
This sequence comes from Zea luxurians, assembly GCA_029449295.1. Classification (NCBI taxonomy): domain Eukaryota; kingdom Viridiplantae; phylum Streptophyta; class Magnoliopsida; order Poales; family Poaceae; genus Zea; species Zea luxurians. The sequence goes on from JAOPSE010000090.1 coordinate 5,865,230, forward strand.
AAGGAAAATCAATGGTCGGACCATGCTCTGGCCGCTTGGACCTGATGTCCCTTGCCTCCCACACGCCCTTGTTGGCATACGCCTGCTCGTGCGCAGCGGAAGGCGTTGGCCGACGGAGATACTACTGCTTTGTGCGGCGGCTGGCGGCCTTGCCCGAAGCAACCACTAACCCGGTCAAATAGGCTGACCGTTGACCGCGCGCCAGGCCACACCCATGACGTGCGCTACACATCCCATCTGCATGGCTGCATGCGGCACGTGTATGGCATTTGCAGTGCGGGCATCCTGTGATTAGAAAGTGAAATGGAAGTATGCATGCGATGGTTAGAGATGCGATGGTTAGAGATCCTAATTAAGTGGCTTGGAACGAGTGGGCCTTAGCGGCTAAGCCGTCTTCTCCCTTAGTTGTTGTGTGCATGACTGCAGCCTGTATGTAATCTTATTACCTCGCCTGGTTAAATGCTACTACGTGTAGCTAAAAAGGAAAAAAAGCAGCAACTAATAGACGGTTAGCATCTCTTGCAAATGGTTGTTTGAGCATTTTTTCTACTTTAATTAATTATTCCAGTCGCAAATAATTAGTAGAAAAATACATGCTTAAATATGGGAAAATGCATTTTACACCTGATATGTTATGTTCATGCATTATTTTTTGTGTTTATATTTTTGCCTTTATTTCCCGTAGTAAAAAATTAGCAGAAAATTATAAAATATATGTAAAGGCTATGTTGCGTATTTTTATATCGCTATAAATATTTGAGTTGCATTGAGCTTTTGGACTCACGTCGAGCGATTAAATTGTATAATGGGTACTCAGACATGCCGATCAGGCTGCATTGGTAATCGGCTGAGTTATGGCATTAGCTGAATATTGACTGCGCCCTGGCAACACGACGTAATATTTGTGTCGTTCGAACTTGGCTGTGTCATGTGATTGCTATGTCGTGCTCTCCATTAATCGGATCGCTCCCGTTGAGTCAGACCGCCATCGCTGAGTCGCGTATTTTTCGCATGCCCTGTAGGCACTGTCTGTCTGCCGTGATCATCGAGCCACAATTGCGCCTGTTGCGCACGTTGCGTGGACTTATCGTGTACCCCAATTACCGAGTCATAATTGTGTCTGTTGCGCTTATTACGAAGGCTTGTTGTGTTGTCGTAGCCTGATGGCCGCACACGCGTTGACACTAGACGCTAAAGCTTGTACTCGCGTGGATTGTGGTGGGGTTGTTCAAGCCCCTGAAGTCAATACGCAACCTTCTTAAACAATTTTATTTGGCTCTATATTTTATTTGACTGTGTTGTGTGGCATCATATTTATATATCGCCAAGTGGCCATAACAACTATATCAAGCTCTATAGTGCTTGGAAATCTGGGAAATTAAATTGAAATACAATGAAACACAGATAAGTTAATTCTCTGCTCTCCCCTCATGCATAAAGTTTTTACCTGAAGTAACCCGAAGAAATATAATATAATGCATGAAAGCCTTTTTGGCATAGAAGACATCACAAATTGAGATTCTATTAGTAAGCAAAAGGCCTTACCAAATGATTTAAGACTATAAATCTCAGCCATAAATTGCTCAACCAGATGTTTGCATATTGCTCTCTTTGTCGCTAAATGATATGAAGCAAACTATGAGATAAAAGGACATGTAATCGCCAGCAACACGAAGTTGTGAGTATACCGAGAGGTTATTCTGAGAAAAAATTTCACTATGTTAGTGTGAAAAAAACATTGTGTGTTCCCGTCGAACCACTTTACCCGTCCTGTCTAGGACCTCTATGCTTGTGTTGCATACATCTCTCAGAATTATAAATACTTATAGTCATTAAATTGACTTGGCATAGTCCTTTGATTGGTATGGTATAGCTTTAAGCTAAATGGTAAAGGTCAGTCCTAAATGGACATTTGCTAGGAGTTTATGTAGCAGAACTACATTGAATTCCACCCTTTGAAATGCTTACCGTAATATATCTCTGATCTACCAGGAGTAAGAAGAATAAAAAATAGCCATGAAATCCCATATTACCACAGAGCTTGAAGTGAAATTGGGCATTAATATGTCATTAGTCCTTGGCGCCGGAAGATCCATAATTCTTGACCACTAAGCTATTGGTGATGGTAATTTGTGATAGAAATATGAAGATCTTATGGAGACCAGATGTATTCTCCCTTGTCTTGATGACTCCTTCGTATGAGATCAGTATTATCTGTTGTTGAAGACTAGTCCCAGGCGGATATTGGTATTTGAAAGTCGCCTAGAGGGGGTGAATAGGGCGAAACTGAAATTTACAAAGTTAATCACAACTACAAACCGGGTTAGCGTTAGAAATATAATCGAGTCTGCGAGAGATGGTGCAAAACAAATCGCAAGCGAATAAAGAGTGTGACACGCGGATTTGTTTTACCGAGGTTCGGTTCTCGCAAACCTACTCCCCGTTGAGGAGGCCACAAAGGCCGGGTCTTTTTCAACCCTTTCCCTCTCTCAAACGGTCCCTCGGACCGAGTGAGCTTTCTCTTCTCAAATCAACCGGGAACAAAACTTCCCCGCAAGGACCACCACACAATTGGTGTCTCTTGCCTCGGTTACAAGTGAGTATTGATCACAAGAAAGAATGAGAAAGAAGAAAGCGATCCAAGCGCAAGAGCTCAAAAGAACACGACAAATCACTCTCACTAGTCACTAATGCTTTTGTAGAATTGGGAGAGAATTTGATCACTTGGGTGTGTCTTGTATTGAATGCCTAGCTCTTGTAAGTGGTTGGAAGGTGGAAAACTTGGATGACTTGAATGTGGGGTGGTTGGGGGTATTTATAACCCCAACCACCAAACTAGCCGTTTGGTGGGGCTGTCTGTCGCATGGTGCACCGGACAGTCCGGTGCACACCGAACAGTGTCCGGTGCGCCAGCCACGTCACCAGGCCGTTGGGTTCCGACCGTTGGAGCTCTGACTGCTGGGCCCACCTGGATGTCCGGTGGCACACCAGACATGCACTGTAGAGTGTCTGGTGCGCCACTTCGCGCGTGCCTGACTTCTGCGCGCTCTGGCGCGCATTAATGACTCTGCAGGTGACCGTTGGCGCGAAGTAGTCGTTGCTCCGCTGACTCACCGGACAGTCCGGTGTACACCGGACATGTCCGGTGAATTATAGCGGAGCGAATTCCCGAAGCTGGCGAGTTCCAGAGTTGCTCATCCCTGGGGCACCGGACACTGTCCGGTGTACACCGGACAGTCCGGTGAATTATAGCGGAGCGCCTCTAGATTTTCCCGAAGGTGAAGAGTTCAGCGCTAAGTCCCCTGGTGCACCGGACACTGTCCGGTGGCACACCGGACAGTCCGGTGCGCCAGACCAGGGCACACTTCGGTTATCCCTTGCTCTCTTTGTTGAACCCAATTCTTGGTCTTTTTATTGGCTAAGTGTGAACCTTTGGTACCTGTATAACTTATACACTAGAGCAAACTAGTTAGTCCAATTTATTTGTGTTGGGCAATTCAACCACCAAAATCATTTAGGAAATAGGTGTAAGCCTAATTCCCTTTCAATCTCCCCCTTTTTGGTGATTGATGCCAACACAAACCAAAGCAAATATAGAAGTGCATATATGAACTAGCTTGCATAATGTAAGTGCAAAGGTTGCTTGGAATTGAGCCAATATAAATACTTATAAGATATGCATGGATTGTTTCTTCAATTTTTGACATTTTGGACCACGCTTGCACCACATGTTTTGTTTTTGCAAATTCTTTTGTAAATCCTTTTCAAAGTTCTTTTGAAAATAGTCAAAGGTAAATGAATAAGATTTTTCGAAGCATTGTCAAGATTTGAAATTTTCTCCCCCTGTTTCAAATGCTTTTCCTTTGACTAAACAAAAACTCCCCTAAATGAAATTCGCCTCTTAGTGTTCAAGAGGGTTTTGATATATGAATTTTGAAATACTAGTTTCTCCCCCTTTGGAACATAATAAGATGCCAATTTGAAATTTCCAATTTAAAAATCATTTTAAAATTAGGTGGTGGTGCGGTCCTTTTGCTTTGGGCTGATATTTTCTCCCCCTTTGGCATGAATCGCCAAAAACGGAGTCATTAGAGCCCTATTATAATTACTTTCTCCCCTTTGGTAAATAAAACATATGAGTGAAGATTATACCAAAACGGAGAGATGCTCGGAGTGACGGCGAAGGATGAGTTACGGAGTGGAAGCCTTTGTCTTCGCCGAAGACTCCAATTCCCTTTCAATATACCTATGACTTGGTTTGAAATAGACTTGAAAACACATTAGTCATAGTACATAAAAGAGACATGATCAAAGGTATATTAATGAGCTATGTGTGCAAATCAACAAAAGAAGTTCCTAGAATCAAGAATATTTAGCTCATGCCTAAGTTTGTTAAAAGTTTGTTCATCTAGTGGCTTGGTAAAGATATCGGCTAATTGATCTTTAGTGTTAATATATGAAATCTCGATATCTCCCTTTTGTTGGTGATCCCTTAGAAAATGATACCGAATGGCTATGTGTTTAGTGCGGCTATGCTCAATGGGATTATCCGCCATGCGGATTGCACTCTCATTATCACATAGAAGAGGAACTTTGGTTAATTTGTAACCATAGTCCCTAAGGGTTTGCCTCATCCAAAGCAATTGCGCGCAACAATGGCCTGCGGCAATATACTCGGCTTCGGCGGTAGAAAGAGCTATGAAATTTTGCTTCTTTGAAGCCCAAGACACCAAGGATCTTCCCAAGAACTGGCAAGTCCCCGATGTGCTCTTCCTATTAATCTTACACCCCCGCCCAATCGGCATCCGAATAACCAATTAAATCAAATGTGGATCCCCTAGGATACCAAAGCCCAAACTTAGGAGTATAAACTAAATATCTCAAGATTCGTTTTACAGCCGTAAGGTGAGCTTCCTTAGGGTCGGCTTGGAATCTTGCACACATGCACACAGAAAGCATAATATCCGGTCGAGATGCACATAAATAGAGTAAAGATCCAATCATCGACCAGTATACCTTTTGATCGACGGATTTACCTCCCTCGTTGAGGTCGAGATGCCCATTGGTTCCCATGGGTGTCTTGATGGGTTTGGCATCCTTCATCCCAAACTTGCTTAGAATATCTTGAGTATACTTCGTTTGGCTTAGGAAGGTGCCTTCTTGGAGTTGCTTCACTTGGAATCCTAAGAAGTACTTCAACTCCACCATCATAGACATCTCGAATTTTTGTGTCATGATCCTACTAAATTCTTCACATGTAGACTCGTTAGTAGACCCAAATATAATATCATCAACATAAATTTGGCATACAAACAAGTCATTCTCAAGAGTTTTAGTAAATAAAGTGGGATCGGCTTTTCCGACTTTGAACCCATTAGTGATAAGAAAATCTCTAAGGCATTCATACCATGCTCTTGGGGCTTGCTTGAGCCCATAAAGCACCTTAGAGAGTTTATAAACATGGTTAGGGTACTCACTATCTTCAAAGCCGGGAGGTTGCTCAACATAGACCTCTTCCTTGATTGGTCCATTGAGGAAGGCACTTTTCACGTCCATTTGATAAAGCTTGAAGCCATGGTAAGTAGCATAGGCCAATAATATACGAATTGACTCAAGCCTAGCTACGGGTGCATAGGTTTCACCGAAATCCAAACCTTCGACTTGGGAGTATCCTTTGGCCACAAGTCGGGCTTTATTCCTTGTCACCACACCATGCTCGTCTTGCTTGTTGCGGAAAACCCACTTGGTTCCTACAACATTTTGATTAGGACGTGGAACTAAATGCCATACCTCGTTCCTCGTGAAGTTGTTGAGCTCCTCTTGCATCGCCACCACCCAATCTGAATCTTGAAGTGCTTCCTCTACCCTGTGTGGCTCAATAGAGGAAACAAAAGAGTAATGCTCACAAAAATGTGCAACACGAGATCTAGTGGTTACCCCCTTATGAATGTCGCCGAGGATGGTGTCGACGGGGTGATCTCGTTGGATTGCTTGGTGGACTCTTGGGTGTGGCGGTCTTGGTTCTTCATCCTCCTTGTCTTGATCATTTGCATCTCCCCCTTGATCATTGCCGTCATCTTGAGGTGGCTCATTTGCTTGATCTTTTCCTTCATCAACTTGAGCCTTATCCTCATTTTGAGTTGGTGGGGGTGCTTGCGTGGAGGAGGATGGTTGATCTTGTGCATTTGGAGGCTCTTCGGATTCCTTAGGACACACATCCCCAATGGACATGTTCCTTAGCGCGATGCATGGAGCCTCTTCATCACCTATGTCATCAAGATCAACTTGCTCTACTTGAGAGCCGTTAGTCTCATCAAACACAACGTCACAAGAAACTTCAACTTGTCCTGAGGACTTGTTAAAGACTCTATATGCCCTTGTGTTTGAATCATATCCTAGTAAAAAGCCTTCTACAGTTTTAGGAGCAAATTTAGATTTTCTACCTCTTTTAACAAGTATAAAGCATTTGCTACCAAAGACTCTAAAATATGAAATATTGGGCTTTTTACGAGTTAGGAGTTCATATGATGTCTTCTTGAGGATTCGGTGTAGATATAACCGGTTGATGGCGTAGCAGGCGGTGTTGACTGCTTCGGCCCAAAACCGATCCGAAGTCTTGTACTCATCAAGCATGGTTCTTGCCATGTCCAATAGAGTTCTATTCTTCCTCTCCACTACACCATTTTGTTGAGGCGTGTAGGGAGAAGAGAACTCATGCTTGATGCCCTCCTCAAGGAAGCCTTCAATTTGGGAATTCTTGAACTCCGTCCCGTTGTCGCTTCTTATTTTCTTGATTCTTAAGCCGAACTCGTTTTGAGCTCGTCTCAAGAATCCCTTTAATGTTTCTTGGGTATGAGATTTTTCCGGCAAAAAGAACACCCAAGTGAAGCGAGAATAATCATCCACAATAACTAGACAGTACTTACTCCCACCGATGCTTATGTAAGCTATCGGGCCGAATAGGTCCATGTGTAGGAGTTCTAGTGGCCTGTCAGTCGTCATGATGTTCTTATGTGGATGGTGGGCACCAATTTGCTTCCCTGCTTGGCATGCGCTACAAATCCTGTCTTTCTCAAAATGAACATTTGTTAATCCTGAAATGTGCTCTCCCTTTAGAAGCTTATGAAGATTCTTCATCCCAACATGGGCTAGTCGGCGGTGCCATAGCCAACCCATGTTAGTCTTAGCAATTAAGCAAGTGTCGAGTTCAGCTCTATCAAAATCTACCAAGTATAGCTGACCCTCTAACACTCCCTTAAATGCTATTGAATCATCACTTCTTCTAAAGATAGTGACACCTACATCAGTAAATAGACAGTTGTAGCCCATTTGACATAATTGAGAAACAGAAAGCAAATTGTAATCTAAAGAATCTACAAGAAAAACATTTGAAATAGAATGGTCAGGAGATATAGCAATTTTACCTAATCCTTTGACCAAACCTTGGTTTCCATCCCCGAATGTGATAGCTCGTTGGGGATCTTGGTTTTTCTCGTAGGAGGAGAACATTTTCTTCTCCCCTGTCATGTGGTTTGTACACCCGCTGTCGATGATCCAACTTGAGCCCCCGGATGCATAAACCTACAAAACATGTTTAGTTCTTGACTTTAGGTACCGAAATGGTTTTGGGTCCTTTGGCATTAGATACAAGAACTTTGGGTACCCAAACACAAGTCTTTGACCCCTTGTGCTTGCCCCCAACATACTTGGCAACTACCTTGCCGGATTTGTTAGTTAAAACATAGGATGCATCAAAAGTTTTAAATGAGATGTTATGATCATTTGATGCACTAGGAGTTTTCCTTTTAGGCAACTTAGCACGGGTTGGTTGCCTAGAACTAGATGTCTCACCCTTATACATAAAAGCATGATTGGGGCCAGAGTGAGACTTCCTAGAGTGAATTCTCCTAATTTTGCTCTCGGGATAACCGGAAGGGTACAAAATGTAACCCTCGTTATCCTGAGGCATGGGAGCCTTGCCATAAGGGGATTAGACAATTTCTTAGGAGGGGCATTAAGTTTGACATTGCCTCCCTGTTGGAAGCCAATGCCATCCTTAATGCCAGGGCGTCTCCCACTATAAAGCATACTACGAGCAAATTTAAAATTTTCATTTTCAAGTTCATGCTCGGCAATTTTAGTATCTAATTTTGATATATGATCATTTTGTTGTTTAATTAGAGCCATGTGATCATGTATAGCATTAATATCAACATCTCTACATCTAGTGCAAATAGAAGTATGTTCAACGGTAGATGTAGAGGGTTTGCAAGATTTTAGTTCTACAACCTTAGCATGCAATATATCATTTTTAGTTCTAAGGTCGAAAATTGTAACATTGCAAACATCTAGTTCTTTAGCCTTAGTAAGCAATTTTTCATTTTCATTCCTAAGGCTATCAAGAGTAATGTTTAGTTCTTCAATCTTAGCAAGCAAATTATCATTATCATTTCTAAGATTGGGAATTGAAACATTACAAGCAATAGAATCAACCTTAGCTAACAAATTAGCATTCTCATGTCTAAGGTTGTCTATAGTCTCATGGCAAGTGCTTAGTTCACTAGATAATTTTTCACATTTTTCAACTTCTAGAGAATAAGCATTTTTAACTTTAACATGCTTTTTGTTTTCCTTGATTAGGAAGTCCTCTTGGGAGTCCAAGAGATCATCCTTCTCATGGATGGCACTAATTAATTCATTTAATTTCTCTTTTTGTTGCATGTTTAAGTTGGCAAAAAGGGTACGCAAATTATCTTCCTCATCACTAGCATTATCATCACTAGAGGACTCATATCTAGTGGAGGATTTGGATTTAACCTTCTTCTTTTTGTCGTCCTTTGCCATGAGGCACTTGTGGCCGACGTTGGGGAAGAGAAGTCCCTCGGTGACGGCGATGTTGGCGGCGTCCTCGTCGTCGGAGGAGTCGCTAGAGCTTTCGTCGGAGTCACACTCGCGACAAACATGGGCATCGCCGCCCTTCTTCTTGTAGTACCTCTTCTTCTCCTTTCTTCTCCCCTTCTTGTCGTCGCCCCTGTCACAGTCACTAGAAATAAGACATTTTGCTATAAAGTGACCGGGCATACCACACTTGTAGCAAACTTTCTTGGAGCGGGGCTTGTAATCTTTCCCCCTCCTTTGCTTGAGGATTTGGCGGAAGCTCTTGATGACGAGTGCCATTTCCTCGTTGTCGAGCTTGGAGGCGTCGATGGGTGTTCTACTTGGTGTAGACTCCACCTTCTTCTCTTCCGTCGCTTTGAATGCGACCGGTTGAGCTTCGGACGTAGAAGGACCATCAAGCTCGTTGATCTTCCGTGAGCCCTTGATCATAAATTCAAAGCTCACAAAATTCCCGATTACTTCCTCGGGAGTCATTAGTGTATATCTTGGATTGCCACGAATTAATTGTACTTGAGTAGGGTTAAGGAAAATAAGTGATCTTAAAATAACCTTAACCACCTCGTGGTCATCCCACTTTTTGCTCCCGAGGTTGCGCACTTGATTCACCAAGGTTTTGAGCCGGTTGTACATGTCTTGTGGCTCCTCCCCTTGGCGAAGACGGAAGCGACCGAGCTCCCCCTCGATCGTTTCCCGCTTGGTGATCTTGGTGAGTTCATCACCCTCGTGCGCGGTTTTGAGCACGTCCCAAACCTCCTTGGCGCTCTTTAGTCCTTGTACCTTGTTGTACTCCTCCCTACTTAGAGAGGCGAGGAGTATTGTTGTGGCTTGGGAGTTGAAGTGCTCGATTTGGGCCACCTCGTCCTCATCATAATCCTCATCCCCTACAGATGGTACCTGTGCTCCAAACTCAACAACATTCCACATACTTTTGTGGAGTGAGGTTAGATGAAATTTCATTAAATCACTCCACCTAGCATAATCTTCACCGTCAAAGGTTGACGGTTTGCCTAATGGAACGGAAAGTAATGGAGTATGTCTAGAAGTGCGAGGGTAATGTAAGGGGATCTTACTAAACTTCTTGCGCTCATGGCGCTTAGAAGTTACGGAGGGCGCGTCGGAGCCGGAGGTGGAAGGTGATGAAGTGTCGGTCTCGTAGTAGACCACCTTCCTCATCTTCTTTATCTTGTCGCCACTCCGATGCGACTTGTGGGAAGAAGCTTTCTTCTCCTTCCCCTTTCCCTTTTTGCGAGACTCTTCCGATGAAGCCTTCCCGTGGCTTGTAGTGGGCTTTTCGCCGGTCTCCATCTCCTTCTTGGCGTGATCTCCCGACATCACTTCGAGCGGTTAGGCTCTAATGAAGCACCGAGCTCTGATACCAATTGAAAGTCGCCTAGAGGGGGGTGAATAGGGCGAAACTGAAATTTACAAAGTTAATCACAACTACAAACCGGGTTAGCGTTAGAAATATAATCGAGTCCGCGAGAGAGGGTGCAAAACAAATCGCAAGCGAATAAAGAGTGTGACACGCGGATTTGTTTTACCGAGGTTCGGTTCTCGCAAACCTACTCCCCGTTGAGGAGGCCACAAAGGCTAGGTCTTTTTCAACCCTTTCCCTCTCTCAAACGGTCCCTCGGACCGAGTGAGCTTTCTCTTCTCAAATCAACCGGGAACAAAACTTCCCCGCAAGGACAACCACACAATTGGTGTCTCTTGCCTCGGTTACAAGTGAGTATTGATCACAAGAAAGAATGAGAAAGAAGAAAGCGATCCAAGCGCAAGAGCTCAAAAGAACACGACAAATCACTCTCACTAGTCACTAATGCTTTTGTAGAGTTGGGAGAGAATTTGATCACTTGGGTGTGTCTTGTATTGAATGCCTAGCTCTTGTAAGTGGTTGGAAGGTGGAAAACTTGGATGACTTGAATGTGGGGTGGTTGGGGGTATTTATAACCCCAACCACCAAACTAGTCGTTTGGTGGGGCTGTCTGTCGCATGGTGCACCGGACAGTCCGGTGCACACCGGACAGTGTCCGGTGCACACCGGACAGTGTCCGGTGCGCCAGCCATGTCACCAGGCCGTTGGGTTCCGACCGTTGGAGCTCTGACTGCTGGGCCCGCCTGGATGTCCGGTGGCACACCGGACATGCACTGTAGAGTGTCTGGTGCGCCACTTCGCGCGTGCCTGACTTCTGCGCGCTCTGGCGCGCATTAAATGACTCTGCAGGTGACCGTTGGCGCGAAGTAGTCGTTGCTCCGCTGACTCACCGGACAGTCCGGTGTACACCGGACATGTCCGGTGAATTATAGCGGAGCGAATTCCCGAAGCTGGCGAGTTCCAGAGTTGCTCATCCCTGGGGCACCGGACACTGTCCGGTGTACACCGGACAGTCCGGTGAATTATAGCGGAGCGCCTCTGGATTTTCTCGAAGGTGAAGAGTTTAGCGCTAAGTCCCCTAGTGCACCGGACACTGTCCGGTGGCACACCGGACAGTCCGGTGCGCCAGACCAGGGCACACTTCGGTTATCCCTTGTTCTCTTTGTTGAACCCAATTCTTGGTCTTTTTATTGGCTAAGTGTGAATCTTTGGTACCTGTATAACTTATACACTAGAGCAAACTAGTTAGTCCAATTTATTTGTGTTGGGCAATTCAACCACCAAAATCATTTAGGAAATAGGTGTAAGCCTAATTCCCTTTCAGTATTTCTTTCGCTCTTGCCAAGGAGTTATCTCCATTTGCTTTATCGAAAGCTTAAGAATCAGATGATTTTTCCTAGATAAAAGGAATTCTTGGTCTTGTCTGTTCTATTCCAAAGCTTGTCTTTTTGCTGAACAATTAAGAGATCGAAATAATGCAATATAGAACAATTTGGTATATAATATGAGGAGAAATGTTTGCCCTGCTGGCAACACCACAAATAATTAATTATTGTTATAAGTTCTCTTTCAAAATTATAATACCTAAAATTGTTGCATAAATCGATACCCAATTTTAGAATGGTATGAGTAATTGGGTAACCCATGGGCAATGATAAAAACGAGCTGGACTATACATCTCTGCATATAAAAATCTCTGTTTGGCAGCATTGGCCTGATGCCATGCACTTTACCACCATTATATATGCGCAAATTCTCCTACGTGCTTGAAAGCACAATGCAACCAATGAATGTTCTTGTGAGCGCTAGACCTGATGGTCATTGTCCTTGTTGATCTGAAGTCAACTACTTGCTCCAAACGACAAATGGTATGCATGAGCCCTAAAGTATTTTGTTTTTATGGCTAACATATTGTTGCGCGTATCAGTCTAAATCCTGATGAATGACTGTATATTTGGTGATAATAACAGTAAGTTTGCAGAATTGTAACCATAAAGCGACTTGTTGTTAGGGGCCTTCGGCTTCCGAAGGTCCTCAAAAACATGATTTGACAATGTTTTCCAAGTAAAGTATGCGAGCAGGTATCTTCGGAATCAGGTTACGGGTATACAAGAGCATGGTCAAGACGAAGCTTGATTGGGATGGAAGGCGATCATGACGAAGGTTAAGACGATCACGAAGCTATGTGCAGAAAAGCTTCGGCATGACAGCAGAAAAGGGGAACCGACTTAAAGATGAAAAGCCAAATTAGACCTCGAAGAATTACTATAGAGTTATTGATAAATGTAAAGGGCATTAATGTAATTTTACACGGGCTGCGTCCCGTGCCTATAAATACTGTTCATGCTGACTTGGCATTCGCTTTTTGCATCACGCCTGTACCTTTACCTCTCATCAATCTGAAGGTACATTTATAATTTGTTTTTATGGTTTTGATAATAAAAAGAAGTTGATGAAAATATCTGTATTATTATTTGTATTTCATATATGTGTTCTTCTTGATCATCTATCGAACTTACGAAGGTCTTTTCCTTCGTAACCTTCGTCCAAAATTCATTATATCCGAAGGGACATAATGTTTATAAGGACGAAGGACTTTAACATTTAGCACTTTTTATGTTGCCTTGTTCTTAAACTATTAGCATTTGAGAACAAGTCCCCAACATTGGCGCCCACCTCCGGTGAACTCACGTCCATTTCTTGAGTTTTGAACACCTTCTGCAAGCATCACCTTCGTCATGCCGCCGAAGAAAGCTTCAGCCACAGGGGCTGCCACTCTGCAGCCGCTGGATCCCAATTAGGATGTCCTTTCTCTTAGGGAGGCCCGAAGCCAGAAGAGGAAGGCCACTAGTCCGACGCCTCCGGAGGATGATTTGGATCAAGAAATCCAAAACTTGGAAATGCTCCACCAACAGGTTCAACGAAAGAAGGAAAAGATGGCTCGTCTAGCTGACCTACAAAGGCAGATAGATGAAGCTTCGGAAGAAGTTCGTCATCTTGCTCAAGATGACCAGAACCGAAGGCCTCCGCGCAGAGAGCTTCATCAGGAGGGCTTCTACAACGAGGACGACTGCTATGAAGATTTCCATCATGGAAATTTTGCTTTTGATGATGCTTCTCCCCTATCAACAGAACTGCAGGCTACACCATGGCCCCAGTCTTACAAGCCCCCCCCAGCTCCCCATGTACGATGGTCATTCAGACCCGAAGCAATTCTTGATGAGCTATGAAGCAACCATATCTTCGTATGGTGGCAATACTGCAGTCATGGCAAAGTCCTTCGTCATGGCCGTCAAGAGTGTTGCACAAACCTGGTACTCTTCTCTTCGGCCAGGAACAATCACTTCATGGCAGAAGCTAAAAGACATGTTGATAACCAGCTTCCAAGGGTTTCAAACCAAGCCGGTCACTGCTCAAGCCTTATTCCAGTGCACCCAGGACCACGAAGAGTACCTTCAGGCGTATGTCCGAAGGTTCCTGCGTCTGAGGGCACAGGCACCAATAGTGCCCAATGAAATTGTCATTGAGGCCATGATTAAGGGACTTTGGCTGGGACCTTCAGCTCAATATTTTGCCAGGAAGCCTCCCCAAACTTTGGAGAAGCTGCTCCAAAAGATGGACGAGTATATTTGAGCTGACAATGACTTTCGCCAAAGAAGGGAGGAAGCATTCAGGTTCTCTGAAATGACCAGGGGCTTCGGAGGAAGATTCCATCCAAGGCACATCAGGTCAATTCACAATTCTACTCAAACTGATGATAGAGGGAGTCAACAACAAAGACCACAATACTCCTCGCAAGCTTCGGGGCAGCAGCAAAGCTCTTTCCGGCCGCCAGCGCTAAGGGGCAGAGGCGTCAGGGGCTTCGGGGGAAGATTTGGGGATCAGCCAAGAAAAATTTACTACCTATTCTGTGGTGAAGACAAGGGCCATACCACCAGGATGTGCCATGTTACCATCCAGAAGCAAAAGGAGATAGCAGAAGCTGCAGCACAACAGAGTCAGCCGAAGCAGGTCATGCATACTGCTTCGTACCATTCGCCTTACATTCTAGAATATGTAGGCAATCACCCTGCAGCTTCTGTTGCTTCGGCAAGCCAACCCCAAGCATCTTGGCAACAGCCTCCACCGCCACCACCAACACAACGAGCTCAGCAGCCAGAAGGGAGTCAGCACACTCACCTCCAGCGGGACTTCAGAGAGGAGTCCGAAGCTCGCACAGTCAATAGCACTGTGCCAGAGTCGAAGCACATTTACTGACAAATATCCTACCTCGACAGCAGCTTTTCGCATTTTTGCATTCAGTATTACTTTCTTTTTAGTAAGGAACAATTATGGGAAGTTTAAGTGTCTTTTATCGTTTTTCAATCTCTTGTAACAGTTTCGCTTTTTATCATAATGAAAATATATCTTCTCCATAGGCTTGAGTTGCCGAAGCATAAGAATTTATGGTGGCACGGAGGACCTTCGAATTATCAAAAATTTGTTCTAAGGAACACAGTACAACTTCTTCGAAGTAGTAAAAAGTCGTTCCTAAGGGAGCGCAGTGTAAGTTTTCTGCTCAAAAGTCGTTCCGAAGGGAATGCAGAGCTTACAGCGAAAAATAAACGCTGATTCCGCTGAAAGTAAAAGGCGAAGAAGCTCCTAAGGGAGGCTTACAGCGAAAAATAAACGCTGATTCCGCTGAAAGTAAAAGGCAAAGAAGCTCCTAAGGGAGGCTTACAGCGAAAAATAAATGCTGATTCCGCTGAAGTAAAAGGCGAAGAAGCTCCTAAGGGAGGCTTACAGTGAAAAATAGATGTCGACCTTCGGCAAATATCATTTTGCATAACATCACATTATTACATCATTCGCATAGCATAACATCATACATCATAGTGCATCAACAACGCAAGAAGGGGGGTCTTGTTATTCGAAGAATCGTTTTTGAAGAAATAGTGACACGGCACAAACAATAGCCATTGGAGAGTTATATCTTCGTCAAAACTCTGAAATGGAAAGATCTATTGATTATTGATTTTACGAGAATTGGTTACTGATTTTATAAGAATACGAATATTATTTACGAAGCATGAAAAGAAGGGAAGGTGTTTTTTTTTTCGCCAAAGGCTCAAAAACGGTATGTATCTAATGTTTCATGCATCGTAAAGAATAGAATTATAAACAGCTAATATATTACATCCAAAGTTACACAATATTACACATGATTCTCAACAAGCATTACAATCTAAATGTTTTCACAGCAGCATTTAATCTTCCCTTAAGACTACTTCTGCAGCTTCGTTTAGAAGCTGATCAACAACTTTATCCATTATGGCTTCGGCCATCTGTCTAATTTCATCATCCCCCTTCGTGTGGGGGCCCGGAGATAGCTCAACAGGTTCTGAGGGAAGAGAAGATACGGATATATTACTATTACAAACCATGAACAAGGTCGAAATCAAAAAATTACAACAAAGAGTCAAAAACCACTAATTAATACCTATTTGCCCTTCGGGCTCTGCGCTTTTCTCAGCAGCCTCTGCTACTTTTCTAGCATCATGGATGCCTTTTTCGCTCTTCTGAATAATTTCTTGGACCATTTCCCGGCCACCATTGTCCCAGATGTCGGTAAAAAATTTTCCACCGACCAGGCTTGCTTCGGCTGACGGGTCTTTAATATCTTTGGAGGATAAGGTAGCTTCGGATTGTGCTAAAGATTTTACATGCTCGCAGCCTTTCCTCTCCAAAATAGTAGCAATCCCCCTGGCACCTGAAAAGGCGCATATGTCTCCACGGCTATTCAAAATTTCCTCAAAGGCCTCAGCTTCATGACTGATCCATTCAATCGGGCCTTCGGGGTTACCCCTTGTGAAGTTTTCCTCGCTCGAGAATGCGCCAACGCTGGCG
The DNA here is from genome assembly GCA_029449295.1 of Zea luxurians. Taxonomy (NCBI): domain Eukaryota; kingdom Viridiplantae; phylum Streptophyta; class Magnoliopsida; order Poales; family Poaceae; genus Zea; species Zea luxurians. The sequence goes on from JAOPSE010000090.1 coordinate 5,881,389, forward strand.
AAGCTAGTTTTTATTTTCGTAGCGCATTCTATAGATTTGTCATAGCACCTTTTCTTGGATGCCCGAAGCTCTTCAACGTTTCCTTCTAAATGATTTGCCCACTGATCGCTAAGTTCTCGTTTCGTCTCTTCAAGTATGCGCTCTTCTTTAGCTCTGGCTAACTGTTTCCGAAGATCTTCAATTTCGAGCTTCTGAGCCTCAGCTTGAGCCTTAGAAGTAGCTTCGTCTTCCTTTATCTTATCCACCAATGTAAGCAGAATTTTATCTTTTTCCAAAGCTTTGTTTCTTAGCTTAATAACCTCTGTTCGTAGGTTGTTAAAAGCAATATTATAGCTCTCGTCTTTAGCATTCTTTTGCGCTCTCAAAGCATTGCTAAGCATTAAACCCTATATGAAAAGAATTAGTATAAGAATAAAAGAATAATTCAAAAATTATAAATTTCCAAATATACAATTTTCATACCTTCAGACTATTATATGCAAGGCTATCTGCAAGATCGTCCTTTGTCATAGCGCAGAGGCCAGCTTCAAGCTTCGGGAACCCCATACTCCTGGCCATCTCCCGGCAGACAGATAATTCTTTGTTGTCTGGGAGGCAGTATAAGAAGTCATCTTCGTCTGTGCCATTGAATACTGAGGCCCCCTTTGGATACTTCAATTCTCGGGCATAATGATTAGCTTCAAAAATCTCTTCTTCAGATAATCTTTTTCCCGAAGCATGTCGTACAATATAATCAAGGGCTTTGGAGGATGCTTCGGGGACAGCAGTGTCAGTTTCTTCAACCAAAGTTGGCTCTGCCATTTTTGTTTCTTCGGCTTCCAAGGATTTTACCTTGGTGGGCTCTGAAGACCCAGCTTCAGTTTCAGATTGTTGCTTTGAAGCTTCGGCGACAAAGGCTTCAGTATGCACTTCAGAAGTTTTCACAGTTTGCTTCGGAGTTGTGCTTGAAGATTTAATTGACTCCAAAACATCCAGCACATTAACCATCCTTTTTCTTTTCGGGGTCACTGTTGGACCCTTTTGGCTTTTTACTGCCTCAATTTTTGCTGAAGGACTTAAAACTTTTGACGCTTTAGTTTCTTCAGCCCTTGGTTCTTCTATCTTTTCTGTCGCTGGCACTTCGACTAGTTCATCGATTTTCGGCAGCGGAATTGGTTCTTTAGCTTCGGTGGCCGAAGAGGCCTCACCGACAAACTCAGGCACTGTGGCCGGTTCAATATAACGTGGCCGGTGTGTGAGAACCTTTACCCTTTTTCTCTTCGGCGCCAGCTCGCTAGGAGCGGCTGAAGCAGTTTCCTTCGCAGAAGATGTATTCTTTCTTTTTTGACCCCGCGCTGGATAACGGTAGTCGGGGTAGACAAACCCAATTGCATCAAATACCCGGTTGAGCCTCTTCCTCTTTCGGCCTCCGAAGGCCGCCGATAATGCAGTATCTTCGGCCTTTGAGTATACACCAAGCAATTCATCACTGATGGCCTCAATACTTTTCAACCAGTCATCATCCGGCTCAACGAATTTATCTCCGTATTTAAATGTGTATTTCAGCCTGACTAGTCCACCTTCGTCAGTTTCTTTAATGATCTCCTTCGGCATTTCCCATTTTTCCACAAGTGGCCATACTCTGAAGGAAATGTGTTCTTGGACCAAATCTCGTGTCCCAATAAAAGAGCAAACAACACCGAAGGCTCTCTGGCATTCTTCGGCTGCTTCATTCATTTCCACCTTCGGCCTCCGCAGGCCGAAGCGTTGCCAGATAGGACGCATAATGATACTTTTAATATCTTCCCGTGATTTCAAGTCATTCTTCACGTAAAACCATTCCGTCATCCAGTCGCCGGGCCACCTCTTTCGAAAGGTTGGCACGGGGCAGCTTGACCCAGACCGGGCGCCGAAGCTGTAGCAGCCAAAATTGTTGTGATACTGTTCTTTACCCCAGGGTTTTGTCTCGTACAATAACTCATGTATGTTGCAGAAACTTTTCGCATTAGGTTCCAAACCTTGGCTCCTCACGGCCCACACAAAGATGCTCATCCTTATGATTGCTTCGGGGGTAAGTTGGTGAAGGTAGATTTCAAATATCTTCAGTATTTCCACAACAAAACTGCTCAAGGGAAATCATAATCCAGCCTTCAAGAAGCTTCGGAATACCACGACTTCATTTTCCTCAGGAGTAGGACAAGTCTTTTCTCCTTCGTCAGCCCTCACAACGGACAAGTCCCGAAAATATCTGCCCCTCATATTGACAAGATGATTTTCTTTAATACTGAATTTACCAAAAACCGCATGACTTGGTCGCCAAGGTCGATCTTCGGAGTCTTCACCACCACTATCCACATCATAATTGTCACTATCACCAGTATCTTCAGATAAACCCTCCAAAATCTCCTTAGTAATCTTCTTTGTATTAGTCTTTGACATTGATTGAAGAAAGCCCAGATGCATCTCCTCAGAAAGACATAGCTTCGAATCACCAACAGCTTTCTTATCTTCAGACATCTTTGTAAACGCTGAGAAAGTGCTCTCGAAACCGAAGCTTAAAATCTAAAAGCCAAGCAAGTGTTGTTGTGCGCAAGCTAAAAGTTGGGTGAGTAAAAGCAGACGGCAAGAGAGCGTGCCAAATAAACTCGTGGTGAGCTCTTATTTATACACCTAGTGCGTTGAAAACTGGAGGGTCCCGCTTGTCAAAGACTGTTTCTATTCTAGCAAAGAGAAGGTGTTTTTTTGGACCTTCGGCTTAAAGCCTTCGTCCATGTCGCAATATGAATTTATCATTCCAGCAAATTAATATTGCGAGGGGCTACTGTTGGGGGCCTTCGGCTTCCGAAGGTCCTCAAAAACATGATTTGACAATGTTTTCCATGTAAAGTATGCGAGCAGGTATCTTCAGAAGCAGGTTACGGGTATACAAGAGCATGGTCAAGACGAAGCTTGATTGGGATGGAAGGCGATCATGACGAAGGTTAAGACGATCACGAAGCTATGTGTAGAAAAGCTTCGGCATGACAGCAGAAAAGGGGAACCGACTTAAAGATGAAAAGCCAAATTAGACCTCGAAGAATTACTATAGAGTTATTGAAAAATGTAAAGGGCATTAATGTAATTTTACACGGGCTGCGTCCCGTGCCTATAAATAGATGAACAGTACTCCCGTACTGTTCACGCTGACTTGGCATTCGCTTTTTGCATCACGCCTGTACCTTTACCTCTCATCAATCCGAAGGTACATTTATAATTTGTTTTTATGGATTTGATAATAAAAAGAAGTTGATGAAAATATCTGTATTATTATTTGTATTTCATATATGTGTTCTTCTTCATCATCTATCGAACTTACGAAGGTCTTTTCCTTCGTAACCTTCGTCCAGAATTCATTATATCCGAAGGGACATAATGTTTATAAGGACGAAGGACTTTAACATTTAACACTTTTTATATTGCCTTGTTCTTAAACTATTAGCATTTGAGAACAAGTCCCCAACACTTGTTGTTGCGTGTCTTGCTGGAAGTTGAGACTAATCCTTCACGTTGAAGGACAAATATGTAGTATTCATGCCACTACATCAATCTAAGTCCAAAGCTCATTGCATAAAATCCCTATCTGTAATGTGCGTAAGATTTCCCAAATAAATCACCACAATAGCATACATTGGCCACAAACTAGATGATTGTGGTTGGGGATTTTATCTGTATGCTTTTAAAACATCTCGGCATTAGGGGGAGGAATGCCCATATAGTGTAATGCCTCAATATTCTATTAAACGCACAAAATCCAAACTGAACCTGTCGTTCGGTGTGTACTCCTGTGTATATGGAGTTTGCCAGAAATCGTTGAGGAGTAACTATATTGGTTTGAATGCTTCTACCTGATGTAGATGTGGATATACCTGGGATTAATATCATATCCGCATTTGACTTATTGGTATTTGATCTATTCTCGGGGACGCCTGCGAATATGATCCATTAGCCTTAGTCAAAGCACATGTTCTGATTGTAGATTCACGTGGTCTGTAAATAACTCTCCTCCGATGAACTCGCCTTGCTGGTGATTTGCCTCACGAAGAGGTTCATCTTGATGATGAAATTCCTAGCAATGCGCGCAATACCATTGTGCTAGGAATACGGAACAATGAATCTTTCGTTTTTGGGAAATGACGAAGATCATTATTAAATGTGGGAGACAAATGTGTCGACAACTATCTTGCCTCTCTAGATTACAAACGGATCCAAAACAAAGTCCTAGGCACGAGTGCTTGAAGCTCTCTTATCGGGTCATTGATAAATACAATCGAGGCTGAACCAATAATCGCAAAATGGGATTCACGAGCTTGAAGTTCGAACATTTATGGGTACTATTGAAATAATGTGTGGTGAATGCGATGGTTCAAGTGGTCTTGTGAGAGATTCATCCCACATATGTGTTGGATAAACAATGTTCCGCTATGTAATATATCTAGCAAATGACATGAATTAAAATATGCAGTTAATAGGATTCTGAAGATCCGTCATGGGATCCTAGGAGGACCCATATCTTTGAATTATAAATATGCAACATATAAATCTCGTACCGAATAATACATTCCTGACAAATGAACACTCTCCTATGAAGAGAGAATATCTCCTAGATGAAATTATAGTTCCTTAATGGAACCATTCTAGAAGAAATAAAGTCTGTGTTAAACACCAAAGTTTGATAATCCCTATATAGGGATAAAGACCCATACATACCCGAAAAGGAATAAGATGAGGTAACAAAGGACTTGAAGTTCACCGAATAAGCACATGTGCATTCCACGATCTTTACTCATGATATTTTCCACTAGATGTGGAATTACGGTATCCTCTAAAGCCACGATGGCAGAAACCTATAAGGTTTAGGTGTTACTGGCAAAATATCCCCATTGTGTCAGAATGACGGACTATAACGATATATCTGATCGATAAAAAATCCCTGATGGATTACGATCTTTGATGGACTTTTGTTACACCATCATAGATGTTGCAATGGATGAACGCCTGAAGTGATGTGTCATATTTAGAATATGTACTATTGCAACTATATTATCTCCTAAGTCCTATGGAAGGACAAGTTATTTGCTTTGCACAACTATGTATATATTGTGGTGTATGATAGAATGAAAGGTGTAGCTCCCTAGCCTCATCCACCCTCATTATTCTAGATGAACAATGAGACACATATCTTGAAGGATGTGTTTGAGTTACGAGGGATAAAGACTTTGACAGATGTCATCGTCAGGGGGAGCGAATGCTTAATATTGATCACAATTGCGAGATACTGAATGTCATATCAGTATGCCCCGGAGGCGTCAACTTGATGATCAATACGTGAAGCTTTATAGAAGTTTCTATCAGATATGTAGATCCAGTGGATCGAACACCACCAGTCAAAGGGGCTTATTTACGTTGATACGTGCACTTACCTCGTGTATCCTAGAAGTGAGTTGAGGTAAAGTTCCTGAAATAATATTTGCAAGGAAATGCAATCCGTTTGCTAAATCTCTATGTGTGTATACTTCCAGAAGAAGATGTTGTGCCATATAGATACGGTTTTGCAAGGATCAGGGGGAGCACATTTCTAAATTTAGCCCTTGTAGAAGATTCGATGGAATCATGATCCAGAAGATCGAAATATGTCCTGATGATAGTTGTACTCTTTTTCCTTGGTGAGTTTTCCTGAAGTTTCTCACATGAGGTTTTTAACGAGGTAACAAAGTGCAAATGCAATATGCGTCACCATGCGCTCTTTCTCCATATTTTCCCACTGGGTTTTTTGGGAGTTTTAATGAGGCATGTGTTGGTCGCGGTATTCGCCCAAGGGGGAGTGTTGAGAAACCCTAATGAAGGGTTATGTGGGCAAATACCGAATATGCCCCTGAGGGCTATCACGTCTCTATATATAGAATCTGTACCCCCTCATATGGGATAGAGAAGAGAAAGAGGCCAGAGGCCCAACCCTACATCATGTGTCTTGTGTGCTCTCTATCGTGCTTATGGGAAGGGAGACGGGTACTCTACAGCTTCTTACGCCTCTACTGCTGACGGGAGGGAAGGGAGCGGATCTGGTGATCCGTGGTAACGTAGTTCTCAACAAAAGTTATCTCTAGTGTATTGTTGATGAATTTACCATTAAAGGGGGGATTTTGACAAACACATTGCACAATATTGCATATTTATCTTCTTTTTAGGGGAATATTTTGGTTTAGATCTTTTGTCGTTCTTTTTCACTTTGCTTTTGAATTTTAATCATTTTTTCTAAAAGGGAATGCCAATATTCAATGTTTGTGTGGTATTGCCAATACTTTCACAAAGGGAAGATTGTTAAATCACGTGTGACAAAACATTGAGTTATATTGGCATTGGTTTGGCAAAGTGATTTACATGATTTTTGAACGTAGTGTATGTGTGTAAACATGTGTTTTGATATTGATGTAACATGCTTGGTAAGTGGTGTTCTAGGTTCAGCTTTAATGTGACGCTGTAGTTTATAATACAAATTAAAATAGTTTTAAAAATTATTTTTTATCTAAATAATAAACAAAATAACTTATCTAAATGTGTTCTAAAGATTTCCATCTTCAGTTTCACGATTTTTTGAAGGTTCTAATGACCTACTTCACCAACTTCATCGAATTTTTTAAAGATAAAGTAGTCTCAAATAAGACCTAAGTTCACGAAGAAACTGATGTATTTGGTCCAAGATACTATGCAGAATGTTTTGGACTACACCCCGGTGCATGTGTCATTTACATGCATTGAAGACGAACATAAATCAGCTGATTGGTTAGGTAGGCGAGTGGCACCGGGCTCGGGTAGGGATGAAAACGGTCGGAAACGGTATTTATTCGGTAATCAGTTTTTTCTTTGATTGCGAATAAATAGGATATAGAATATACAATACAAATTTTCTAGCATATCCATACATACAGCTGGAGAATATGTTTTTGGCCTACGTTGTATATGTAGGTGTAGACTCATCCTCGCTATATACAGTTAATCAAACAAGGGATGTTGCTTGATCAACGCACACACTAGGTCTAGGTCGACTCACGCAGGATACCAATGAGCCAGAAAGCGTTGCGTTGGATGCTTGCATGGCAGAGTCAGAAAAAGGAAAAGAAAAAATAAAAAGGGAAAAAAATAGAGATCAGACGCATCTCTTCTTTGCGGGCACTAGCAACAGCCCACTGCGGTGGCGTGACGGTAAGGCCTGGCGCGCGGCCCACGGCACTCAGCCTGGAAAGGCGCGGCCCATCAGGGCAAAGTCCTACTCGGTCTTCTCAGGCGCGCTGTGTAGGAGCTTCATAAGAAGTGGCGCTCAGGCCGGCAAAGGCTACTGGCAGCTGGGTGGAAGCTCCTCGGGCGATTGAGCACGGGCGCACGATCGGCCTATTTGGCCTCTAGGTGGGAGGCGGCCTACTCGGCTGGGCTGGCCTAGTGGCGCGCGGTCTGCGGAAGGGAGCGGCCCAAGGCGCTCAAGCGGCACGGCGCTCAGTTGGGAGTTAGGACGACAAAGAGATGATTGGCAATTAACCGGTGGGTTTTATCCCATACGAAGCTAGATACTGTTAGAAACCCTAAAAGGAGTTTAATGGACTAATACCGAAACTGCCCTTAGAGGTACATAGGCTATATATATGTACCCATACCCCTCATAATAAAGATAGACAAAAAGAGATTTCATCCACTGTGTCTCTTGTTCCTCTGTGTGTTGGGTTACTGGGAAGAGAGTGGGCTTCTACAACTTCTCACGTCCCTACTGCTGTTGGGAGGGTTCGGAGTCTGGATCGGAGATCTGCGACAACTACGTTGTTTAACAGATACGAGATGATTTATCTACCCATGAGTATGTTAATGAGCAAGAACCTCTACCTGTTGGGTAGACGGGTACGAGTACGGGTTGGTACTATTCATACCCGTCTATCGATGGGTAACATATAACCGTATCAATACCACTATAACCATCTAATAGAGTCTATCTTAGCTAAAATGGAACCCATATCTAGCTATCATTTGTCTAGTTACAAAGTTATGTAATCATATAATTTGTTATATATGAAGTTAAACTTGTTTTTGTATGTTTATTTTAATATTTTGAGTGATTAATATATTGGAATTTAAGACTTCCCTAATGGGTACGGATTACCCGACGGGTAAAATTACCCGCGTGGGTACAGGTATGGGTAAAGATTTTATACCCGCGAGCATATACGGGATAACCCGATAGATAGAATTTTTTTGATGGGCACGTGTATGGAATGGTACTACCCGACAGGTATGTACTCGTTGCCATCCCTACTGAAGAGTTTGTGGCAGGCTCGAATGAGTCTTCGACTTCCTAGATAGAGATGTAATTGAATCCAATACCGATAGATATTACATGTTCCATATTTATTTCTATATTTTTTGGATTCGAATAGGATATAAATATTATCAAGTTGTATCGGATAAGATTTGAATATATATTAACATCTTAAAATTTCAACTTTGAGTACATAGATACAGATAAAAATTAGATATTGAATACTCGGACTTGGATGTAGATCGGATCTCAAACCTTTTAGATGGATCGAATTCGAATACGAATGGATAATATTCGTACCATTTACATCCTTATTTATAAATAAAAGTATTTCCTTTTTTGATATTAGAGAGGTTTAGCCACTAGATTCGAGAGATTAATCTATGATTTTTAGAAATATTGAGAGAGAACTCTATGGTCTTTTGAAGAGAACTTTGTGCACATAAGCATTGGAATTAAATAGTTAATTATGCAAGGTTAACATAGTAATCTCGTTTATCTCGCTTTGTTCATTAATTGCATGTATAGATTATGATTCTAAATTGATTTGATATATCAAGTTGTTCATCTTGAATTGTATCATCTAGACCATTACAAAGACATTAAATTAGCGACTTGAGAAGTTTTAAAAATTAATCTTTTATTGTTCTTGCTTAATTTTGTTTTTAGGGCTAGATTTTTTTGTCGTTATATGGAATAACAATATTATTTTGTTACTAATTTTAGATTTAGAAGTCCGATCGACGTGATTCTATATGTGTTAGTTGCATACTTTTATTGTTGGGCGGAGGCCGAACGTAACCCCGATCATGGACTGAAGGGGCCTTCAACCTGTCACGTCGTTTTGACTAACCAGTACATAGGACAATGGACAAAGAGGCCGTCAACTCTTCGATCGACTGTAACAGAAGATGAAGTCAAGCGAAAGCCCTGGGATAGTCGACAACGACCAAGGCCTTCGCTAAGACGCCGCCAAAGCAACTCGTGCCATACATCTGCCAAGGAAGGACGAAGGGCACAGAGCCACGAAGGCTCTAGAGGTGGCGGCAAAGGCTACGAGGCGACCAGCCCGTCGTTGGCCTACCAGAGGATGCTTCTAGAGGCCCACATGTCAGTGTAATATATGGGTGTGTTATTTAGTATGCGCCCCCCTGCAGGGAGCACTGTGCTATAATTACCCCGTTACGTGGAATATTCTTAGGATATATATAGTTGGTGAACGCGGGATAGGACCGTACTTTGGACCACATACCCTCGAACGGCCCAATAAAGACCCTCGCTGTGTAGTTGGACGGGACACGGATAACGAGACACTACAGTTCCCACTCAACGTCTTTTCGCTCCTGTGTTCATCATCTTGGTCTTTGAGTGTTTGGGCCCACCTGGCCACCTGTTAGTATCTAATATTTGGCGCGCATCGTTTGTGCGACGAAGGCTAAACTCACGATGTCTCCCAAGAAAAACACCCGACCCAGCTCACCAGCTGATGGCGACGATGTGGGTACTGCCTTCGCCTTAGCCTTAGCTGGTGACATCCTACAAGGCAACCCAAAACCCACCACCAAATCACAAGGTGGAGACCCCATCACAAAGTAGAAGCAGCTCGCCACTCCCGCTGAAGACGGTGAGGTCTGTACTGTTGGTTACTTGTTCTCTATTGCTATACACAGTCAAAAACAAGACAACACAATATTAAAGAGATGAACAACCTTTGTCCTCAAGTAGTTATCCCTTCGGAATAACTCCTTCAAAGACGAAGGTTAGTATTTAACCGAGCCAATCATGACTTATTGTGTAAATAAATATGTAAAAGAATGTGAAGAAGTGAAACATGATAACCCATCTTAGATATTTCAATATTACGTTTCTCTTCTTTCATATAACGAATTTATAATCGTACCTTCGGCTTTACAGAGTAAGTTAGAACGAAGGAGTTCAAGGGAAAAGATTACACACGACAAAACTTGGGTGATTGATGGGTAGCGTTGAGGATGATCCAACAAATAATGACCGTCGGATGTGTTTAAGGGTGTGTTTGGTTGTGCTGTGGCTGTGAAACAAAGCTGCTGGGGGCTGTAAGCTGTGAAAAAGTTGTTGTGAAATATGAGCTGTGAAAAAAGCAGAAAGCCGTTTGGTTCGAACAACTGTGAAATTGTAGGTTTGGTATAAAATGTGTGTAATGGCCCTACCTTGTAGGAGACACTTAATATTTGAGTTGATTATAACACTTTATTTTGTGCAATAATGACAAGGAAAAACATTTTAGAAATAGAAACTAGTTTTTTGTAAGTTTTGTATTCACCATTAACATTTATTTCACATAAATAAACTGATGATTTAGAATATCCTTCTTCAACATAACTATCTCCCTCTCGCACTACTCAAAGCATCAGCTATCTTATTGCGAATGGTATTCATTGTATTCTCATTCTCTCCCTCTGGATTGTCATCTCCTTGTGCTTGTGACGTGAAACTCTATTGTACCAAGTACTCCTCATCAGCATCACATCTATCAAACAACCTATCTTCTGAATTGCTGTCACGAATAAAATTATGCAACGCCATGCAAGCTATTATTATATATTTCTGTATACGTGTAGGAAAACTTGGAATGCCTTTCAAAATACGCCACTTCTGCTTCAAGACTCCAAAAGCCCTCTCAATAACATTTCGAAGAGATGAATGTAAGAAATTGAACATCTCATACTTCCCTTGAGGAGGACGTCCATTACGAAGTCGAAATTCTAGTATATGGTATGTGTTTCCTTTGAAAGGGGCTAGATATCCTTGTCGGTTTGGATAACCAGAGTCGACGAGATAATACTTACCTATATCAAAAAAATTAGCAAAACAAAAATCCATATAAATATTGAATGAAACAAAACATATATACCTTTTGGAGGCACTGGAAATGAAGGGAAATTTGCTAAAGCATGATTCAGGATCCGTGTGTTATGTGCAGAACCCGGCCACCCAACAACGACAAAGATAAATCTCATGTCAAAATCACAAATAGCTAACACATTCTGAGATGTATACCCATGTCGACATGTATAGTAAGCACTTCATCTGCTGGCACTGTGACAGGAACATGTGAACCGTCAATAGCACTGATAGCTCCTTGGAAATACGGCCAGAAACGTTCCTCTTTGATTCTATCATGCTCAGTTTTGAAAGTAGGATATCTTGGTTTAATATTATCTTTCGATAACTTGCGCAAACATTTTAGTACTTCATGAAATTTGGTGTGCACTGTCCATAGTGATCGGGTAAAACGATTTTTAGCTTGTGAAAATGATTGTGGTCCTCCAACGATCCACAAAAACATTGCTAGTGACTCCATCGATGATACATTATTAGTTGATGTTAAGCCATAACTAGAGACGAGCAAGTCATGTAGTGCCATGAAAACATCTGTGCTCATGAGAAACATCTTATAAAAGTACCTTGGACGACCCATGCAATTCGTAACCCATTGTATTCTAGTTTCTGGGGTTTCCCTGTACTCTCCTTTGTGCAAGTATCTCTGATTGTACTCCTCACCCATTTCACCAATAACAGCTGCTTGCTGGGACAGTTCAGCAAGATACAATAGACCCTTGTTTGCTTGTTTGGCCAAAGTTGCCATGTTGTCAGCCATCTACACAATATATTAATATATTAATATTTATAACAAAAATTGAATAGCAAATGAATATGTAGACAACAAACAAAATTGTACATAACAAAGCAAACTGTGCACAGAAAACAAAGATTATGGACACAATATCATCATTCCAAATGGTGCTTACATAGCAAGCAAATAAATAGTTCTCACAACACAATAATATAAATAAATAATTCGAAATCTTCTACAAGTGCCTCATCATTTCCTTTGCATGCTCCCTCTCAAGTAAGTCAAACCTTCCTTCATTTGTTTCCAGCATGCAGAAGACCTCTCTAAATTCAGGCTTGACAATAAAATATGTAGTTGTATGCATTAGAGCTGTTTTCTCTTTAACCCCACAATCTTTCACCATCTTCATAGTCTCTGCAATGCTAGGCACTTGGCTTGTTGGATGTGTTGATGATGCTTCAACACTTGTGGATATCTTCTCTGCTGCTATTTCTATCTTCAAACATGTGTTCTTATATAGTCGAAAGAATGGACTCTTCTCTTCCTTCTCCTTAGCAGCAGTACATGAGGCCTTGCGTTTCCTTTTCACTGGTTTGGATCTTTTCGAAACAGCCACTTTGACTTCATCATTTTCTGGAGTTCTTTCTATCTCTAGCACATCATCACTTGAGTCATCAGATGAAATATCTCCAGGACATGATGCACTTGTCCCGCTAACATGTATCTTATCAAACAACATATGTAGATCATCAAGATGTTTTAGTCCTTGTTTTCTGAACCTAACATGGTTGCATTTGATACCTTTATCCGGATTCTTACATCTCTGCAATTAAATGAACAAAGTTACCAAGTCAGTCCATATAGAAGAATGCAAAATGATAAATTAAAAAGGACATGATATTATTCTTACTGCTAGGTGTTCATCCCACCAATCTTTGGAGCAGTCAACAGTTTGCTTTGCCTCATTCCATCCAAGACCAGTGGTCGCATTCTTGAACTCCATGAACCATGTATACTCCTTTTTCATGTTGTCCAACTTATTCTTCAATTGTTTCTTTGTTAGCTTTAGGCCTGTTTTTTCTTCATACTTTGTAACCAAAATTTTCCAACCTGTCCTAGTGAAAACTCCCATGGGCCTATTGTCATCTTCTATCTCTTTTTTGCAGATATTAATGAGATATGTAACATTTGCATCACACCAATCTGCCTTATCAACCATTCTTCATTGAATTAAAAAACATTCATGGACAAGTAAGTTGTCAATCATTTATGTGAATAATAAAGTAATATGTATCTGCAATTTTATATCAAATTTCATAGCATCTCCAAATATAACACTATACGTTATGCGGTATGTATTAACTGTTTAATTGATAGAAATGCAATCACTAGGTATATGTATTAACTGGTTTATGTGTTTTAGCTTGTGTGTGTGTCTCCCATGGGTTATAACTTGAAGATTAATTTGCTAGGGGACAGAACGTGATGCTGTCTAATAATGGTGAGACCACGGTCTAAACATAACATGCATCATGTGAGACATCGGTTAAATCAGCAAGCAGCCATGCACATGAGGTCCAGAGGAAACCTACGAAGTCTTTTTCAAACCTACGAAGTCAAGAACCGACGGCCAAGAGCACTGTCGAACGGGTCAATGAACATACAGATCAAGGAGGAGTGAAAGCATTTCTTACCACAACGACAAATTTAGCCACTCCCTAAATCGAAATGCCAGTTTCTTGGCACCAAGCCTCTTCTCCTCGCTATACGACTCTACCCTGACGCCTGGGGAGGACTCGGCCGCCTGACGCCTGGGGAGGAAGACGACCAACGCCTGGGGACGGGCTCGGCCGCCTGGCGCCTTGGGAGGAAGACGAGCCGCGGCCGCTTGACACCTGGGGAGGAAGACGAGCCGCGCCTGGGGACGGACTCGGCCGCCTGGCGCCTGGGGCGGAACACGAGCCGTGGCCGCCTGGGGACGAATACGAGCCGCGGCCGCCTGGCGCCTGGGGAGGAACAGGAGCCACGGCCGCCTGGGGACGAACAGGAGCCGCGGCCGCCTGGCGCCTGGGGAGGAAGACGAGCAGCGTCTTAGGAGGCCCGCCCGCCGACCGGGTAGCCGCTGGGGAGCCGCATGTAGAGGACCGACCGCCGTCTGGGGAGCAGGCTTGGGAGGATACGGCCGCCGCCACAATTCCACGCGCAATCTGATTTCTTCCAAAGCAGCGACGAGAACAATGAATCGGTACGTTTATAATGGCATTGCAGGTAATTTTGTGAATAAGCTCGCCCCCACAGCCAAAAAAAGCACGTCAAGGACTGCTGTGACAATTGAACTAGAGAAAAGCTACTTTTTTGGAAGTACGTTAGTAAAAGTTTATCCCTTTGGTTGGTATTTGGGCTTTTCTAAAAGTAAAAGTAAGTTTGGAAGTCCAACCAAAGGCATCCTAAGTAAGAGAAAGTAGGCAAATAAAATAATCTAGAACGTTGGTTTTTTTGATAGTGGGATTTGTCTGAGGTTAAAACAGTGGGTGGGTTTAGCAGAGGCATGAGTGCATGGGAAGATTTATGGGGTGGACTTAGATTAGTTTGATGTCGTGGGTTTAAGCGGTAGAGATAATGACTGGCACCAGCGGCATGGAAACAAGTACAGGGGGCAATCTTTTTTATTGGATCAACACACGATGAGGATGCACAGATAGCACAAAAAGTATACGGCGGCTCGGGGAGCAACGGGCACGGTTTGGGCAGACATATTTGACCAACGCAACCACAAAAGCCGAGGTGCCGACAAGCGGAGTCCATAGGATTTGCAGCTAGTATCCGCCTGTTTAGATTTCTGCCGTATCCGAACGATCTGGTCCGATCCCTGGCACTGGCAGGCGGGTCGCATCGCATGCTTGGAACCACTCGACTTCACTTGACTTGATGTCGACAATTAGTTGACGTACTCACGGCACAACGTCGCTGATCACCCGCTGTCGTTTGTTAGCAACAGAAACGACAATAATCTTCATGTTCCTGATTCCTTAATGATGGGCTGTCTCGGACAGCTTTTTGTAGAGTAGGATATAGCTAGGAGCCGTAGAGATCCATTCGGTAGAGTAGAACACTGGTAAAAGACGACGAAGCTGGACTCATCGTCACGTGTTTTAGACTATCTGCATCGGTTTTCTTTAATTTTTTTCTTCTATATTATTTTTTATCACATCACCAATATTTCATTCCCTATTTTTTTATCTCCCGCAACGATTCCCTCTAGATTCCCCCCTATACATCACTACAATCATAAAATATTATTTTCTATACCTATCCATCATCTATTACTATTTTTCTTTCAACTAACAAATACTGGCGCTCACCAACTTCGAGACAAGTGGGGCAGACTAGCGTGTGTGCCCCTCGTCTTGCTGAACTTCTCTGCTCCACCCTACTATTGTATCGTGTAGAGCAGCATTTAGGGTTGAACGCTGTAGTGCAAGAGCGACGCTAAATGTGTATAGGGCAAGGAGAGGGTGCGACTCGCGACGGGCGCTGCGGACAGTCTTACACGGTCCCTCGAGAAGGATGCAGGGGTTTTGATTAGCTTGTGCGCTTGACAGAACACATGCATGCCGGTCGTAAAATCATGTACGTGTTGGTGCTTTCGTGCATGTCAGCGCAGTGGCGGACGGACCTCTTGGGCGTGGTGGGTGTGCGCCCGGGCTCGTGTCGTACGAGCCGAGCGAATGCATATGCTCCGCACTGCACCTACACATAACACGTTTGTAGTTTATCTTGTGTCACGAGCTTGCATGTTGAGCATGGGCCAATGGTCATGCCAAGTTAAAATTGCGGCCCAATTTTCCCAAGAATGAAAGCGTCCTTGCAGGCTGCCTCCTCGCCTCCTCAAGCAGTCTACGCTGTTTACAATTCTACACGTATGTGACGCTTCAACTTCAACTACGCCGTCTGCATCTCCATCGGCGCAACGCCACAGGCCTCAGCAACATTGCTCTTCCTCTTAGCTAGTTCGCCTCTTCCTCAATTCATTAGACTTTGACTCCTCATCTCTGATCGGCTCCACTTCACGCGGACCACGCCACCAGATAGAATCAAGATCGATAGGATCAGGACATTAGGTAGTGGCAGTGCATCCTTTTATAGCTTTGTCAATTTTTTATTCTTTCATTCAACATTAGCAATTAGTGTTTGGGCGAAGCGTTCAATTTTTTACTCTTCCATTCAAGACTACAGGTAGTGCATCCAAATATATCATTTTTTATATGGACATCAAGTTTGAAATTCTAATATCTCGTTTGCAATTTGCATATTGCGGAAAAACCATTAAAATGAGGAGATTTTTGGTTGATAGAAGAAATTTAACACAACCACAAAATCAGACTAATGCCCCTCAAGCACAAGGTGAGGGTCATGAGGCGGTACCACAAGCTCAAACTAATGCTTCAGTTGGTGATGAATTAAATTTGCATGAAATTGTGAGTGATCCCGCACTCAAGAAGCAAATATGTGAGTATCCTCCTCAAATTAGAGACCAAGTTAGAAGATCATACATATTGAGGGGACCAACACAACCTATTGTGAAGTTTCCTCGCAAACAATCTAGAGAGATAGTGATTGGCAAGATTTCTTTGATAAGGTCAAGCAATTTTGTGAGATCAAATGTATTCCGGTGCCAGATATGCATGCTGAGATACCATCTAGAAGTCGTTCAAGACGTGAAAGGTGTTTTATCACTAACATTCATCATTATCGTGTTGAGATCTTCTATGTTATAATTGATCAAATTTGTACCGATATGAATCATCGGTTTGGTGAAGCAACTATTGAGATATTGACATGTTTTTCATGTCTTGATCCAAAGAGCAATTTCTCTAAATTTGATGCCAACAAGATTATTTGGCTTGCTGAAATTTATGATGCTGATTTCTCCAATATTGACCATGCAATACTTACACAACAACTTGAGACTTATTTTCTTCTTGTTAGAAGGCATGCAGTTTTTTGCTACTTGTAATGATGTTGCAAGTTTAGCTACAAAGATGGTTGAAACAGAAAAGCACTTGTTTTTTTCCATTGGTGTACAAACTAATTGAGTTAGCTTTATTATTGCCTGTTTCAACTGCATCTATTGAAAGATCTTTCTTAGCGATGAAGATTATCAAGTCTAAATTGCGCAACAAGATCGATGATGATTGGTTCAATCACTTAATGTTATGCTACACCGAAAGAGAGATATTTAAGGGTCTTGATAATGTTACCATTATGAGAAGATTTCAAGGCTTAAAGACTAGAAAAATGAATTTACCTCGTGGTGTGAATTAGTGGTATGCCATTATTTGATGTATTTCAATACTTCAACTGCTCAACTTAATTATATTTTCCAAACTTTGATGATATATGATGTGCTAATCAAATGTATCTCTATTGCAGGGTTTCTTTTATGAATTATGACATATTATGTATCGTCAAGTTTTGTTATGCAAACCATTCAAAATCTTCTACATTTGTGAACATTATTAAGAGGTATTATCATTATTTTTTATGCTTTCACCTTAAACATTTACATATGTATCAGGCAATATATTCAGTCAAAATTTGTCGGTAACATGCGCATGTCTTTATATACATATATGTAGTTGTTTATAGACTAGCCCAGGCTCTCTATGAATCCTGGATCCGCCACTGTGTCAGCGTGTGATGTGTGATGGTAAATTTGTTTGTTTCTTACTAGCTTCCTGTAGTAATGGTTTGATTGGCGTAGGTATATATAACCTTGTATTGTAACAACCATCTTATCTAGTGACGGTTTTTTGACAATCAGTAATGTAACAGTTTGACCAGGCCTCTTCGTCTTTTATATATATGATGGACATCTAAAGTTCTATTTGATATGGTTTCTTCCTTGGTTCGGCTCTGGCACCTTCGAAGAATTTCACCAAATTTGTAGATAAATTTTTTCAATAAAAAACATAGGAGCCAACACCATTTTAAATTGTGGGTAATTCAAAATGGACCCAACTCCTGCAATAGAGGCTCTCTAGAGAAGCTCGCCAAACATCTTTGAGTGAGTGATTGTGGACAGTCTCTACATGGCTACTTGCATTGACAAGAACTGTGTCCAGGGATGCAAAAGCCAAAATATTCGTGCTGTGCTTGGGCCTAAGATGCAGCATGGTGGCCTAGCCCGGCACGGTCCACCAACCTAACAGGCCCAGACGTGTCGGACCGAAACATGTCAGGCCAAAGGTGGGCCCATGCTGGGTAGGCACGGGATAGTCCAGGGCATTCGAAGACGACAACATTATCATCCACTCATGAAGTCTGATGGGAGAGGTTTCCAGTTTTGCAGATTGTGTGTTTCATTTGTCTAGTTCTAGCTATCCATTTGTAGCTTTGCTAAGGCAACCTGGTTTAATTTTCTGTATGGACATTTTGATCAGGTTAGACGATTGCGAATGTGTGAATTTCTGAAAGTAAAGATGCCAACACTGAAGGAAATGAAATGACTGAGATTCCAATTCCATCATCTATTCTGTTTATGCCAAATGCGGTGACCAACAACATTCATCTATTTTTTGAGAAACGGCCATATTAGTACCTATGGTTCCACCTCCATATTATTTTTTACCAGAACTATGTATATCTGTTCTGATTGAAGTTTTTTTTCTTAACTTGGCTCTAGAACAATGTTAAACTTGTCCATGGAACTGGAAGCAAAATGAAGACAACTGAGAGACTTTTCTAATGCAGATAGAGCAGCTGACCAAAAAAATTTAAAACACTGCCAAAACTGATGAGTCGAGCTCTTTGACCCAAATTACACATCATTCTCAAAGCTTGACTTGCACAAAGTTGTAACCTGTAGTGTTTTGTTTGCCTGACGCAAACAAGTTGGCAAAGTATAATGTAATAATTTGTAAATGTGGATGTTATGAAATATATATTAATTCTTTCAAATGTCATAATTCTTTGTCACCAAAATAATGCAAATGGAGTATTACAGTTCTAGATTGCATAAAAAGTATAAATGAATGACTACTACTCATGTGGTGTGATTATGTTAGGAATCAAAATGTAACTTTCGAGCTGCCGAAGCATGTGAATAAACTTCTAGTAGAAGACTTGTATATCCTCCTTGCATCAATAGAGCATCCATGGCTAGAAAATCCCCATTCATCTGATTTGGTTACAACATCTTGTGTTGCTAGATACTTGAATTATTGAATACAACAATTGCTCCATAATTTGACCCATATGTGTAACAATGAATGTTGATACTGACCCCTTGTACTAATTTGTTGGGAAATGTAAATTGATTTTTGAATTCTTCCTCAAACTCTGTTTACTTCCATGAATTCTCCTCAAGGCTATATTCGGTCAACAGTTCATTTTATTTCTTTTTGAAACACTCCTCCTATCTATCTTCATATACACAACTTTTGAAAGCAGGTAGGAACTTGTTAGGGTGATTATGAATTACATGGCTAAGATGTTTTGCAACATTAAGATAAATGTGCCACAAACAAAGACGGTGACTTGTATTTGGAAATACATAAGCAATCACTCCTGCTGCATCTTGATTAGTAAAAATAGTGCTTGGATGCTTTAGTTTCATTAAATAACAATGCTGTCCCAAAAATGATTGTCTGCTTATGGTGGCTACTTCCAAGGGGTGAAGCCAAAGGCATTTCAATATTATTTGTTTGAAATGTGGTGTCAAATGACACAGTATCATCAAAACATTTGTAATCAATGCTGATTGTCGACGGTTGAGCTGTCTTCACATGCAAAAGAAAGCACAAGAGATTGTACATGCCCGTGTATCCCCGAACTTAAAGACCATGCAATAGCAACTGAAGGCAGTAGCCGCAGTACACACCAGCGGCCGCGCGAGCGGTTTCAGAGGAGAGCTGAGAGCAAGCGAGTGCGTGTGAAAACGCACCTCGGAGTCGGGGGATACAGCTAGGGCAGTGCTGGCTGGCTCTTAGAAAACAGAAACAAGAAACATGGTTGTGTTCCTCGTTCTAGGAATTTCGTCCCGAAACGAGGAATATGGACAGTCATAAACTTTACTATGTCAAATAGTGACGGGATGCTGACTACGAAAAAAAAGAATATGTTCCTAGCTTCGTCCTAAACTGTGGCATAACTCTATACAAATCACGACGAAGACACTGGTTCATGACCGAACAACGAAGCATGGGATATATAGGAAGAACGTAAGAGTCTTGCTGACCTAAAAACCACCATGCTGCTATCATAGAACAGAGCTCGTCACACCGCTAAAGGCGTCGTCGCGGGGTAGCCGCCTATCCAATCGTGCTGCCATGGAGTGTTAATTTGAACCATATTATTAACCCCACTCTATCCTCTCTGTCAGACCGATGACAGATAGAGTACGCGTTATATTGGTTGCACTGCCCTGCTTATTAAACAATGCAAATTAAGATGCACGGCCGGTGTGGAAGTCCGGGACCGGGAGGCATCGGAAATGCAACTGTTGGTGCTAGCTTTGTGCGTGCAGGGTAGGCAAAGATCCACGGACACACGTTAATCAAATGGCTTTGTCCGTGTACTACAATTTACTAGTACTATGATCAACAAATAAACTACTAAACAAAAAGGACCGGGGAAGGGCTCTAGTAGTTTATTTCAGTGCTCAAGGACCACACCACCGTTGCATGTATGCAGATAGATTCTTTTGTCTCATCTCTCTCTCTCTCTTTCTATCTCTCTGTGTCTGTCTGTCTTACTAGTTTTCCTCAATGCGAAAGAGATGCAAATTGAAGTGTCCGCCTTGAACCTTCTTCCGTTAGGCTAAGTTGACACCGACTGCGTGCTACTAGCTAGCTAGTGAACTAACAGTATGCAGGTCTACGACCGCTGGAGTCTTCGTCTGGCTAGCTAGCTCTCGCTACCTACCTGTGTTAGCTTGTGTTGTTTGGCACCGCCAGGCCTGTCCGTCTCTCTATCTCTATCTCTGGTCCGCCGTACGTGCACACACAGGGCACACGCCCATCCTTTGTGGCGGCGACGATATGGGTCTAAATATATATATATGCACTGTGCCTTGCTCACTGCTAATGTTATTGTTAATAATAATACTACTGTAGCTGCAACCACTACCGGAATTCGGCTCTTTACCAAGTGCTAAATATTTTGCCGAGTGTTTTTTCGGATACTCTTTACCGAGTGCCAAATAAAAAACCCTCGATAAAATAAAACACTCGGCAAAGAGCTTCTTTATCGAGTGCTTTTTTTTTCAACACTAGTCAAAGACAATTTAAAAATCACATTTTAAAGCAATAAATTAATTCAAATGAAAAAGTTTTCAACTACAAATTTGTATAACTCATCATGGATGTACAATTTATATTTTGGAGATTTCTTCATATGATAAAATAAAAGTAAACTAGGTGAGTGCCCGTACGTTGCAACGGGAATATATAATATCACGAAATGTGCATGGACATGTAACAATATCCAGATAATAGATGTTATAAATTGGTAAAAGACTCCTAAATAACACTGTCCTTGTCAAGCTTGATTGCACAAGGTGGTGGCCTTTGGGCTCTGGTACACGAAAGTGCCAAATCTCCCCTTCGATCTGCCCCTGATGTCGACGAGCAGGCAGCAGAGCCTGACCACCTCTGCCTCAAGCGTTGTGTGGCTATGGAGCTTCTTCATGAGCTACTGGTTGAGCGTCCTGAGATGTACCACATCCTCCTTCAGGGACACAGTGTGGGCCTTCTCCTGATACTTCCTAATTATGGTGCGGTTCCCCAAGGGACACTTCTTTAGAGGTTGCGTTGTTGTCGTTGCCTGGCGCTCGACATCGACCCGCCCAACACCTGCTCCATGGACGGCTACTTCGACGAGATCCTCAAGGACACGGAACACCACACCTGCACGCACACCCACACTTGCAACCCACCAGCGCATGACCTCTCACACCCACACCAGCATCCACGTCCACACCAAGATCGTTGCGGCCTCACCTGGCGACGACAACGCCAAGTCAATATCCCCACCTTCCATTTCAGTCCTCAAAGAAGATAATACTTAAGTATTGTCGGCGTTTCGACCCCGGGGGGTCCCTGGACCGATGAGTAAATTGTCGCTGTGTGTCCCTGCCCAAATGGGTTGGCGCGGGATGGAACACAAGATGTGGGACAAGCCCTGTATTATCCTGCACCAGGGGTGCCGCTCGCAGTAGGGGTTACAAGCGCGTCACGTGAGGGAGAGAGAGAGAGAGAGGGGACACAGAGCTCGTCCGCCGCTTCCCTCGCTCGAACCTCTCTCAGGGTGGCCCTGGACTTCCCTTTTATAGAGGCAAGGAGAGAGTCCAGGTGTACAATGGGGGGCGTAGCTATGCGCTAACGTGTACGGCAGTGGAGTGCCTAAGCCCTGTGTACATGCCAACGTGGCCGTTGGGGGAGAGCTTGGGCGCTGTACATGTGATGGCGTGGCCGCCGGAGGAGCGCCTGAGTCCTATAGGAGCACAGCTGGCAGCGCGGCGAGGACCCTGCTGACGTCTCCTTGCTGTTGTAAGGGGCTGAGAGCCACCGGCGTCATGGCGCACGCGGGGCACCATCATTACCCGTTGCCGGGGTAAGCCAGATGGGACGCCGGTCTTGTTCCTTGTAGCCTGAGCAGGCTAGAAATAGGGGAATAATGCATTCCCTATCAGCACGGTCAGTCCGAGCCCAGGGTCGGTCGAGGCGGAGACTTCTCTTGAGGCCGAGGCCGGGGTCGGGCGAGGACGCGATTCCTCCCGAGACCGGGGTCAAGGCCGAGTCCGGGGGTCGGGCGAGACGGAGGCCTCCTCCCGAGGCTGGAGCGTGAGGTCGGGCGAGGCGGAGCTTCCTGTTGCGCCCGAGGCTTGAACTCGGTGGTTGATCGTGACTTGTTGTCAGTCGTTGCCGGGGTGGCTGACACGGCAGTCGGAGCGGAGCGAGCGGCACTGTTTTCCTGTCATATCGGATAGTAAAGAGGAGGGGCGAAGTGACTGCGGTCACTTCGGCCTAGCTGACTGAGGTGCGTGTGTCAGGATACGGCGTCAGGCATCCCCTGCATTTAATGCGCCCGCGAAGCGGTCGGTTGGTGAGGTGGTATGGCCAAGGTTGCTTCACAACGAAGCCTGCCCGAGCCGGGCCTCGGGAGAGCCGAGGGGGCGCCTGCCGTCTGAGGAGGCCCTCGGGCGAGGCGTGAATCCATCTGGGAGCACTGTTCCAACCCGAGGCTGGGCTCGGGTGAGATCGCGTTCCTTCGGGTAGACGAAGCCTTGGCTTGAACCGTACCCGTCAGTTGGTCTAAGGGTGTTTACCAGCCATGATTAGGAGCGTTGGGGGTACCCCTAATTATGGTACCCGACAGTAGCCCCCGAGCCTCGAAGGGAGTGATGGTACTCGCTTGGAGGCTTTTGCCGCGTTTTCGGTGAGGGGACCGGCCTTTCTCGGTTTTTGCCTTGTTCTGGTGGGTGCGCGCGAGCGCACCCGTCGGGTGTATCCCTCGAGGCCTCGGAGGAGTGGTTTGACTCCTCTGAGGTCTGAATGCTTTTCGTGGTGCTTCGGTCGGTCTGATCGTTCCCTCATGTGGCCCGGCAGTAGCCCGGGTGCGTGGTCGGGTTCCAAGTTATCATGCTGGTTTGTTGACGCTGTCAACAGTTTTGGCCGTAGCCGGGTGCGAGAGCAGCCCCCGAGCCTCTGCACGGAGTGAGAGGACGATCAAGGACTTTCCCGACTTCTATTGTACGCCCCTGCGTCGCCTTTCCGCAAGGAGGAGGGGGGAAGCGCCATGTTGCCCTCGGAGGGTGCCGAACATGGTGTTTCCAGTGAGCTGCTAATGGGTGATCCGAGTGGACGCCCATGCCCCATTCGTTAGGGGTCGGCTGTGGCCCGGAGGCACGCTCCAAAAGTACCTGCGGGTGATTCGCGAGACTCAGACCCCTTCGATAGGGTCCGAGGGCTCGATGCCTCCCTCCGGTGGGATTCTGTTACAAATCGTTCCCGCCTGTCTCGGAAATGTCCTAGGGTACCTCGGGAGCGTAGCCCAAGCCTTGGTTATGTATCGAACGTACCCAGAGTCATCCCTCACTCTGCATGCTCTGGGGCGACTGTCGAACCCTTCCGAGGGGCTAGCCTACGAACCCCTGATCAGTAGTGGGCACAGAGCCCGGGCGCTCTGGGGCGGCTGTCGAACCCTTCCGAGGGGCTAGCCTTCGAACCCCTGATCAGTAATGGGCTTGAAGTCCGAGTGCTCTGGGGCGGCTGTCAAAACCCTTCCGAGGGGCCAGCCTTCGAACCCCTTATCAGTAGGAGGGCTCGGGGCCCGCTTCCTTCGCCGGGAAGGATCCTTTCCACAATGTCCCCTTTCCCGGTCCCTGTGGCAAGAGAGAGAGAGAGAGAGAGGAGGGGAAGGATATGAATTTTAAATAAAGTGGCACACCTTTTTTGACGCGGTCATTATGGCGAAGGCGAAGCGACGCCCGCCTCGCCTGCCAAAGGTGTTGCCTGCTCCGTCGGGGAGTTAATGTGACGGGACGGGCGATTCGCGTGGTGCCGGTTGCACGTGCGAGCCGTTCAAGGAACGGGCGTTTCATCTCTGAGTTTGAACTTCGCGGCGGGTTCGGGCGAAGTGTTGAACGGGTCTTGCCCGGGCCTTTATATACCCGGAAGAGAGACCGGTTGCGGTTCTTTACTCTGCTACTCGCTTCCTGCTTTGGTTTTCGCAACCTAAGGGAATAGCCAGAGAAAGAAAACCGCGTACCTTGTCCGCTCCGCCACCACCCCCTTCGTTTGGCGATGGCCGACCGGGTGACCGTCGTTCCGCCGCGCGACCCGTGGCCTTTTTCCATCGTCACGGTCGACGATCTGGAGGCCCTTGTCACCGACGGTTTGCTCCGTCCCCTCTCGGATGACCCGCAGCCGGAGTGGATGGTTCCTCCGAGCGGGGTTGACCCGACCCCGCCGCCAGGGTATGTGCTGAGCTTCGTCTCCTTCCATGAGAGGGGGTTCGGAGTGCCAGCAAGCCGTTTCATGCGGGCGCTCCTGCCTTACTACGGGGTGGAGCTACACAACCTCAACCCCAACTCTATCGCGCAAGCGGCCATCTTCGCAGCAGTTTGCGAAGGCTTTTTGGGGATTGACCCCCACTGGGATCTGTGGACCCATCTCTTCTCTGCGGAGCTTTTTGCCTTGACGACGGGGGAGAAGAAGGTTCGTATGGCGGTGCAAGCCGGCGGCTGCACCCTCCAGTTGAGGCAAGCGCGCGCGCAGCAGTACATCCCCGCCATCCTTGTGTCTTCGAACAAGGGGTGGCAGCGCCGGTGGTTTTACCTCCGGAATGACGATGGAAGGCTCCCGTCGTTTTCTCAACGAGTGGTGACTGCTCCCGGCAGCAATTGGCGCTATGGGGCCACGCGCGAGAGACAGGAGAAACTCCAGCCCCTTCTGGAGGCCTTGCAGGAGTTACGAGATGGGGGCTCACCGCCACGGGGGTGGTTGCCGCCATTCATCGTCGGAGGGTGCTCCCCTTGGCAGAGCGGCGGTTGCCGCTTTCGGAGATGATGCCGGGAGTCGACTTAGAGGGTTCGCAGATGTCCTCGGTCCCCCTCTCTGCCGACGACCTTCGCAGGCGGGTAGCGGGCACAGTGGGGAGGCTGGACGCCGACGCCCTTACCCAGCCCTTGATGCGTCCCGAGCGTGGGTGTGTGTCCTTGGTGAGTGTCCGCTCCTTCTCCTATTTTGTGTCAGGTTACCTTTGATTCTCTTAGTCGGGATTTCCGCTCGTCTCCAGGAGCTGGGGTGTTACAAGCCTTCCCTGCCACCGGTCCCGGAGGACGCGGTAGACTGAGCCGCGCGGAGGGTCGCTGCGGAGAAGAAGAAGGAGAAGAAGGACGCGAGAAAGGCTCGGGCCCGCGAGCGGATGCGGGCTCGGGACTCCTTGGAGAGGCGCCGTCGGAGGCAGGAGAGGGACGGGCTCCCGAGGGAGCCGTCGCCGGAGACGCCTGACGACGACGATGACGACGACGATGGCGAAGACGACGACATGGCGGCCCGCCTTGACCTCAGCCCTGATATGAGGCTGGGTCAGGGGTCGTCGAGCCAGCCCCCGAGTGGGCTGGCGCCGTCGGTGTTTGGGGCTAGGACATCAAGGTCCCGGTCCGAAGAGCAGGGGCAAGCTGAGGGGGTACTTGACCCCTTGGCCAAGGTAGTTGAGGTGACCCCGGGGAGTCAGGCCATCCCGCCTGTCCCCCACGAGCAGTCGCCCGTGCCGGCCGTACAGGAGGTTGATCCTCAGGCTGTCGTGACATCGCGCGGGCAGGCTGCCCCTTCGGCGCCCCGGGCGCCCGAAGTGGGAGTGGCGCTGAAGCCGGCAGCGGGGCAAACCTTGGCAACGCCTGCGGGGACCGAGGCCCGAGGGGCCTCCCCGCAGGCACGATTGGCCTTGGTCCGGAGCGGGTAAGTATCTGGGGATACCTATGTCTTGGCTCCTTCTTCGTGTGTCCTGGTCTTGCTTTACCTTTTCCTCCCAGCAAACGGAGGCACGGTTCGGCCGATCTGGCTCCCAGGAAGGCCCTTAAGACGGCGCCGGCCTCTGCAGCCAGTGCCGCACCGCGCCACGCTGGTCGGCCGGCCTCCGCACCAGACGCCCCCAAGCGAGGGGCCCAGGCGGCGCGAGTTGCCATGGGGCGAGCTCCCCAGGCTGACCCCTCCGTCGAGGCGGCCGCCGTGCCGGGGGAGACTGCTGACGCGGCCGTGGCCTTGAGCCCACCTGACGTGTTGTCGGCGCCAGCACCAGCTTCTGCCGAGGCTATTGTCGTTCTGCCCGTGGAGTCACCCATCGCCGCTGATGCTGAGATGATTGAGGTGTCGCTGCTCGAGGTAGCTGATCGGGAGCTGATAGTCGCCTAGAGGGGGGGTGAATAGGGCGAAACTGAAATTTACAAGAATAATCACAACTACAAGCCGGGTTAGCGTTAGTAATAACGAAACGAGTCCGCGAGAGAGGGCGCAAAACAAATCGCAAGCAAATAAGAGTGTGACACAAGGATTTGTTTTACCGAGGTTCGGTTCTCGCAAACCTACTCCCCGTTGAGGAGGCCACAAAGGCCGGGTCTCTTTCAACCCTTCCCTCTCTCAAACGATCCCACGGATCGAGTGAGCTTTCTCTTCTTCTCAATCAAACGGGAACAAAGCTTCCCCGCAAGGGCCACCACACAATTGGTGCCTCTTGCCTTGGTTACAATTAAGTGATGATCTCAAGAACAAATGAGAAAGAAAGAAAGCAATCCAAGCGCAAGAGCTCAAAAGAACACGGCAAATCTCTCTCGCTAGTCACTAAGGGCTTGAGTGGAATTGGAGAGGATTTGATCTCTTTGTATGTGTCTAGAATTGAATGCCTAGCTCTTGTAAGTGGTTGAGAGTTGGAAAACTTGGATGGCAATGAATGTGGGGTGGTTGGGGTATTTATAGCCCCAACCACCAAAAGTGACCGTTGCTGGAACTCCTCTGTTCGATGGCGCACCGGACAGTCCGGTGCACACCGGACAGTCCGGTGCCCCTGCCACGTCACCGTTGCCGTTGGATTCTGACCGTTGGAGCTTCTGACTTATGGACCCTCTTGGGTGTCCGGTGCACACCGGACATGTACTGTTTGATGTCCGGTGCACCGGCATGGGCGTGCCTGACGACTGCGCGCGCTGCGCGCGCATTTAATGCACCGCAGGGAGCCGTTGGCGCCGCAGAGAGCCGTTGCTCCGCTGGTACACCGGACAGTCCGGTGCACACCGGACAGTCCGGTGAATTTTAGCGGAGTGGCTGCCGAGCGAACCCGAGGCTGACGAGTTCCGGAGGCCGCGTCTCCTTGGAGCACCGGACATGTCCGGTGCACACCGGACAGTCCGGTGAGTTATAGCGCGCCGGCTTCCGAGAAATCCCGAGGGCGAAGAGTTTGAAGTCGACGTCCTCTGGCCGCACCGGACAGTCCGGTGCACACCGGACAGTCCGGTGCCTCCGGCCAGAGGAGCCCTCGGTTGCCTTGCTGCTCTTTGTTGAATCCAACACTTGGTCCTTTTATTGGCTGATTGTGAACCTTTTGCACCTGTATAACTTATGCACTAGAGTAAACTAGTTAGTCCAATGTTTGTGTTGGGCAATTCAACCACCAAAATTATTTAGGAACTAGGTCTAAGCCTAATTCCCTTTCAGGAGCCCACCTCCTTAGCCGAGGGGGTACCCGATGCGTCGACTACCGGGGGTCCCGACGCCTTAGAGGAGGGGGTGCAGAGCCGCGGCCCGTCTTGGGGAGCGGCGACCTCATCCCCGCGCGGCGCGATCCCAATGAGCGACGCGCGCAGGCGCTCCGGTTCTGGACCCGCGGCACCCCGAAACCCCTCTTCGTCCTTGATGACGAGCGGGAGGAGCAATCTTGGGATGAGCTCCATGAGTATGCCAAGGCGGTGATGGGGTCGCTTCGGTCGACCATGGAGATCTTTTCCAGGGACGTTCCCAGGATCCTCTGGGTAAGGATTTCAGGCATACCTTTTGCATGGCTAGGGCATTCTTTGTGACGCCCTGCTTCCCTTTCTTAGGATCTGACGGATCTGAGCACCGCCAAGTCATCATTCATCCGCCGCGAGGCCGACGTCTGGGGTTCGCTGCGGTTCCTGAGGGCCACGCTTACCGAGGCTACCGAACGCCTCGCCCAACGGAGCGCCGAGGCGGTGGACCTTCGGTTGCTCTGTGACGAGCTGGGAGTGGAGGCAGCGGCTGCACGCGCAGAGGCGCAGCAGCGGCAGCTGGAGCTTGGCCAGGTCATCGGCGAGCGGGACCAATCTCGGAACCAGGTCGCCGAGGCCGAAAGCCGGGCTGAGGCCCTTTGGGGCCAGCTAGCCGAGGTGTCCGCTCGGGCCGGAGCCCTGGCGGAGGACCTGGCCACGGCCGTCGGGTCTGCCCAGTCCGCCCAAGCCGCAGCCTTGGAGCAGCGTGCCCGGGCTGAAGGTATGTTTTGGCCGCTTTGTGACTTTGATCTTCATTCTTCAACTCGTATCTGAAGAACTATGTTTGGCTGTTTGTAGAGTTTGAGTCAGCCCTCAACGAGTCCACCAAGGCACTTGCCCGGGCGGCTGGGCGGGAGGAAGCCGACCACGTGTTCATGTCTGAAGCTATCTTGGCCTTCTGCTAGGTCTTTGGTCTTGACGACGTCCCCTCGGGAAGCTCCCCCTAGAGTCGCCTGCAGGCCTTGGGCGGCCATGTGCGCAGCAGACTCTGCGAGGCGCTGCATCACAACGTTAGGTGGGCCTTCGCAGTGCTCGCTTCCCACTACGATGTGGATCTGGAGCGGGTCAGCGAGGGGTACTGTCTACCCGACGAAGATGAAGCTGCCCTGGCCGAAGTTTAGACGCTTGACGCGGCCGTCGCGGGCCCAAGCGCAGTGCTGGCGTCCTCCTTCGAGGTGGAGATCCTTCCACTTGCGTCGCCGTCCAAGGCCGAGGCGGATCTCGCCGAGGGTGGAGACAGCGCCGAGGGTGGAGACGAAGCCGAGGGTGCCGCTCCTCCCCCGGGCGATGCCTGATTCTGCCAGAGCAGTTTGTTTGGAGCATGCATGTGTCTTTCGCGACCGCCGTGGCCTAAACACTTTGTCGTCGTGTTATAAAGCTGCATTTCTTTTCCTCTTGTTTCGAGTATCCGGACTCGTTCGTCAGTAGCAGAATTGGTTATCCGAGTAAGAGTTATTTTTCGCGGAAGGTGACGAGTGAGGTATCCGTATCCCGGAGGCGTAAGAGTCCCTCGGCTCGATCGGCCTTGTCGCTTACATGCGCTCTTATTCGGTTTGCGGGGCTCTGTTACCGATATAGTCGGGAAACACGAAAGTCGTTTTGGTGGAAAACTTTTCCGAGGAAAATTTTGACGCGGAGGGGGTTCCCCCTTCTAGCCCCCGAGGGAGGGTCGGGCTTCGCTGAGGCAAGGCCGACCCTTCCTTGACGGTTAGACTTTGTGTATGTAAACGAGGTACATGAATGACTTAAAACATCTTAAGGGTAGAAGCGACGTAGCTGTTGGATGTTCCAAGCGTTGCTGTAGACCTTGCCTTGGTCGTTGGCCAGCTTGTATGTTTCGGGTTTCAAGATCTTGGCGATGATGAAGGGCCCTTCCTAGGGAGGAGTGAGCTTGTGGCGCCCTCGGGCGTCCTGTCGCAGGCGAAGCACTAAGTCTCCCACTTGGAAGCCTCGGGACTGAACGCTTCGGGCGTGGTAGCGCCGCAGCGACTGCTGGTACCGTGCCGAATGTAGTAAGGCGACGTCTCGAGCCTCCTCGAGTTGGTCCAGCGAGTCTTCTCGGCTGGTCTGGTTGCTTCGGTCGTCGTACGCCTTGGTCCTTAGGGAGCCATATTCTAAGTCCGTGGGGAGGACGGTCTTGGCCCCATAGACTAGAAAGAACGGCGTAAAACCCGTGGCGTGGCTCGGCGTCGTCCTCAGACTCTAGACTACCGAGGGTAGCTCTTTCATCCACCGCTTGCCGAACTTGTTGAGGTCGTTGTAGATCCTTGGTTTGAGCCCCTACAGAATCATACCGTTGGCACGCTCCACCTGCCCATTCGTCATGGGATGAGCTACGACGGCCCAGTCCACATGGATGTGGTGGTCGTCGCAGAAGTCTAGGAACTTTTTTCCGGTGAACTGCGTGCCATTGTCGGTGATGATTGAGTTTGGGACCCCGGACCGATGAATAATGTTGGTGAAGAATGCCACCGCCTGCTCGGACCTGATGCTGTTTAGGGGTCGGACCTCGATCCACTTGGAGAATTTGTCGATAGCGACCAGCAGGTGCGTGAAGCCCCCGGGTGCCTTCTGCAAGGGACCGATGAGGTCCAGACCCCACACAGCAAATGGCCAGGTGATGGGTATCGTCTGCAAGGCCTGAGCGGGCAGATGCATCTGCTTTGCGTAGAATTGACACCCCCGGCAGGAGCGCACAATCCTAGTGGCGTTGGCCACCGCAGTTGGCCAGTAGAAACCTTGTCGGAAGGCATTCCCCACGAGGGCTCGAGGCGCTGCATGGTGGCCGCAAGCCCCCGAGTGTATTTCTTGCAACAGCTCTTGTCCTTGGGCGATAGATATGCATCGTTGAAGGATGCCCGAGGGGCTGCGGTGATAGAGCTCTTTTTCATCACCCAGCAGGACAAATGACTTGGTGCGCCGAGCCAGCCGCCGAGCTTTGGTCTTGTCGATGGGAAGCTCTCCTCGGAGGAGATATTCCAGGTACGGGGTCTGCTAGTTCGGATCTGGCGTGACCCCATTCTGTTCCTCTTCGACGGGCAAGGCCTCTTCCTCGATGGCTGAGGGTGCCTTGGGTGCGGCCGAGGGTACCTCGGGCTCGGCCGAGGGTGCCTCGGGCTGGGCCGAGGCTTCCTCAGGCTTGGGCGCATCGTCGATCTTAACAGATGGTTGATGTAGGTCTCTGGAGAAGACGTCTGGGGGAACTGTCGTTCGCCCCGAGGCTATTTTCGCGAGCTCGTCCACAGTCTTGTTGTACCGCCGGGCGATGTGGTTGAGCTCCAGCCCGTAGAACTAGTTCTCCAGACTCCAGACTTCGTCGCAGTAGGCTTCCATCCTCCGGTCATGGCAGTGGGAGTTCTTCATGACTTGGTCAATGACAAGCTACGAGTCGCCTCGAGCGTCGAGGCGTCGGACCCCCAACTCGACGGCGATGCGTAGCCCGTTAACCAGTGCTTCGTACTCAGCCACGTTGTTTGATGCCGGAAAATGGAGGCGAATGACGTAGCGGAGATGCTTTCTGAGGGGTGGAACGAAGAGTAGGCCAGCGCCCACTCCTGTTTTCATGAGTGACCCATCGAAGTACATGGTCCAAAGCTCGGGTTGGATTGGAGTTGTCGGTAACTGGGTGTCAGTCCACTCAGCCGGGAAGTCTGCCAAGACCTAGGATTTTATGGCCTTCCGAGGAGCGAATGATAGTGTTTCGCCCATAAGCTCCACCGCTCAGTTTGCTATCCTACCCGAGGCTTCGCGACACTGGATGATCTCCCCTAGGGGGAAGGATGACACCACAGTTACCGGATGAGACTCGAAGTAGTGTCGCAACTTTCGCCATGTCAGGATCACTGCGTAGAGTAGCTTCTAGATCTGTGGGTAGCGAGCTTTGGTCTCGGAAAGTACTTCACTGATGAAGTAGACTGGCCTCTGGATGGGCAGTGCATGCCCTTCTTGTCGTCTCTCGACTACGATCGCGGCACTGACCACCTGAATAGTTGCGGCTACGTAGATCAAGAGGGCTTCTCCTGCGGCGGGGGGCACCAGGATGGGTGTGTTCGTAAGGAGCGCCTTAAGGTTTCCGAGGGCTTCCTCGGCCTCGGGGGTCCAAGTGAAGCACTCGACCTTCCTTAAGAGGCGGTACAGAGGCAAGCCTTTCTCGCCAAGGCGTGAGATGAAGCGGCTTAGAGCCGCAAGGCATCCCATGACCCTCTGTACTCCTTTCAAATCTTTGATCGGTCCCATGCTGGTGATGGCCGCTATTTTCTCCGGGTTGGCCTCGATGCCCCGCTCGGAGACGATGAACCCAAGGAGCATGCCTCGGGGGACTCCAAAGACACACTTCTCAGGATTGAGTTTCACGCCTTTCGCTCTCAGACACTTGAATGTCGTTTCAAGGTCAGAGAGGAGGTCGGAGTCTCTCTTCGTCCTGACAACGATGTCGTCGACGTAAGCCTCGACCGTTCTGCCGATGTGTTCTCCGAACACGTGGTTCATGCACCTCCGGTAAGTGGCGCCTGCATTCCTCAACCCAAATGACATTGTGGTGTAACAGTACATACCAAAAGGTGTGATGAAAGAAGTCGTGAGCTGGTCGGACTCTTTCATCTTGATTTGGTGATAGCCTGAGTAGGCATCGAGGAATGACAGGGTTTCGCACCCAGCAGTGAAGTCCACGATTTGATCGATGTGAGGTAGAGGGTAGGGAACTTTCGGACATGCTTTGTTTAGACCAGTGTAGTCTACACACATCCTCCATTTCCCATCCTTCTTCCTTACAAGAACAGGGTTTGCTAACAATTCGGGATGGAATACCTCTTTGATGAACCCTGCCACGAGTAGCTTGTGGATCTCCTCGCCTATGGCCCTGCGCTTTTCCTCGTCGAAACGGCGCAGGGTTTGTTTCACGGGTCGGGCTCCAGCTCTGATATCCAGTGAGTGCTCGGAGACATCTCTCGGTATGCCGGGCATGTTCGAGGGACTCCATGCAAAGACTTCGGCGTTTGCGTGGAGAAAGTCGACGAGCACTGCTTCCTATTTAGGGTCGAGCTCGGAGCCGATCCGAACTTTCTTGCTGGCATCGCTGCTGGGGTCGAGAGAGACAGACTTGATCGCCTCAACTGATTCGAAGTTGCCGACGTGCCACTTCGCGTCGGGCGTCTCCTTGGAGAAGCGTTCCAGGTCGGCGATGAGGGCCTCGGACTCGGCGAGAGCCTCGGCGTACTCCACGCACTCCACGTCGCATTCATACGCGTGGCGGTACGTGGATCCGACAGTGATGATCCCATTCGGGCCCGACATCTTGAGCTTGAGGTAGGTGTAGTTGGGGACGACCATGAACTTGGCGTAGCATGGTCTTCCCAACACAGCATGGTAGGTTCCTCGGAACTCAACGACCTCAAAGGTGAGAGCTTCCTTTCAGAAGTTTGAGGGAGTTCCGTAGCAGACGGGTAAGTCGATCCGTCCGAGGGGTAGGATTCGCTTCCCGGGCACGATCCCGTGGAAGAGTGCCGCACCGGCCCGGACTTCAGACCGATCAACCCCTAAGAGTTCTAGGGTCTCGGCGTAGATGATGTTAAGGTTGCTACCTCCGTCCATGAGGACCTTGGAGAGCCTAACGTTGCCGATGATCGGATCGACGACGAGCGGGTACCTTCCCGGGCTCGGCACGAAGTCGGGGTGGTCGCCTTGGTCGAAGGTGATAGGCTTGTCAGACCAGTCTAGGTAGACTGGCGCCGCCACCTTCACCAAGCAGACTTCCTGGCGCTCCTGCTTGCGGTGCCGAGCAGAGGCGTTCGCCGCCTGCCCGCCGTAGATCATGAAGCAGTTATGGACTTCCGAGAATCCCTCTTCCTTGCCGCCCTCCTTCTTGTCGTTGTCATGGCCCTTGCCATCCTCCGCCGGGGGCCCGGTCTTATGGAAGTGGCGTCGGAGCATGACACATTCTTCGAGGGTGTGCTTGACGGGCCCCTAGTGATAGGGGCACGGCTCTTTGAGCATCTTGTCGAACGCGCCGGCCCCTCCAGGTGGTTTTCGAGGGTTCCTATGCTCGGCCACAGCGACGAGATTCGTGTCTGCGGCGTCGCGCTTCGCTCGCGGCATGGTTTTGGCCTTCTTCTTCGTGCCCCGCAAGGCGGACGCCTCAGGGGCATTTGTCTTCGGCTCCCCCTGAGGTTGCTTGTCCTTCCGGAAGATGGCTTCGACCGCCTCTTGACCCGAGGCGAACTTGGTGGCGACGTCCATCAGTTCGCTCGCGCGGGTGGGAGTCTTGCGCCCCAGTTTGCTCACCAGGTCTCGGCAAGTGGTGCTGGCAAGGAATGCCCCGATGACATCCGAGTCGGTAACGTTGGGCAGCTCGGTGCGCTGCTTCGAAAACCGCCGGATGTACTCTTGGAGGGACTCCCCTGGCTGCTGGCGGCAGCTTCAGAGGTCCCACGAGTTCCTAGGGCGCACGTACGTGCCTTGGAAGTTCCCCGCGAAAGCTTTGACCAGATTGTCCCAGTCGGAGATCTGTGCAGGAGGCAGATGCTCCAGCCAGGCTCGAGCGGCGTCGGAGAGGAAAAGCGGTAGATTACGGATTATGAGGTTGTCATCATCCGCCCTCCCAACTGGCAGGCCAGTCGGTAGTCCGCGAGCCACAGCTCCGGCCTCGTCTCCCCCGAGTACTTGGTGATAGTAGTCGGGGCTCAGAAACGGGCGGGGAACGATGCTCGTCGTATGGCCCGGCTGAAGACTCGCGGGCCGGGTGGTTCGGGCGAAGGACTACAGTCCTCCTCGCTGTTGCAGCGTCCCCCGTGCCTAGGATGGTAGCCTCGGCACACCTTCTCGTCGAGGCGGGCTCGATGGTCGAGATGGTGGTGCCCGTTGCCGAGGCGTTCCCGGGCGGTGGGTGCCTCATCCCGTGTACGCTCGGGATGGACCGAGGCTTCCCGAATGCGCCGGGAGGACACCGCGTGATGCTCCGAGAGGTCAGCTCGCCTGCGGGAGGCGGAGCTCTCGGCTCGTCGAACCGCGGTGCCTTCTAGAAGATTCCTGAGTTCGCCCTAGAAGCACCGTCCCTCGGTGGTGGATGGCTCCGGCATGGCCAGAAGCAGCATCGCCGCTGCAGCTAAGTCCTGGCTGGACCCGCTGACGGCCGGAGGCAGCGCTGCCCTGGCATTGTCGACGATGCGGTGCCGGATGTCTTGGGCCCGATAACAGGCTTCTCTGTCGAGTGATCGGCCTGCCCACTCCTGTTCGATGTTCTGTCGGAGCTGTACAAGCCGGCCTGCTTCCCCGTCGACCCGGGCCAGCATCTCACGGATTTGCTCGAGCTGTATGTCCTGACCCTCCGTAGGGACTAGGACGACAGCTAGCTCCCGCGGGATGTCAACGCGAGATGAGGGCCCAGGGGGATCGTCAACCTCTAGCATACCAAGGTGGTTGCCTTCGTTGTGATCTCCCAGATCGTCGTGGAAACATTCGCGACTTGGGTCGTAACCCTCGTCGTCAAGGTCATGGCCATCGTCAGAACAACCGGAGAGGCAGTGGTCACATGCGGACATGAAGCCCCGCATGGCACCGGGGTCATTGAGGGCAGAGAAATCCCAACCGGAGTCGGGGTCGTCCTCTTCCTCAGAACCCGCCGGTCCGAAGGTCGAGACGGCTGTCAGTCGGTCCCAGGTTGACCACATGTGGTACCCCGGAAGGTTTGGATACGCCTTTACGAAGGCGCTCACCATAGCAGGGTCGCTAGGTGGATCGAAGCTGAACCGAAAAGGTATGGGATGGAAAACAGACGATACCTCTTGGTCGTTGGACGGTGGTGAAGTCGCGTCGGGGGCGGTGCACACTGTCATCTCAGGTACGAGAGTAACGCCCAGCAGGTCCTTTGCGAGGGTGCTGGCGTCATCAGTCCGCTTGGGGCTGACACATCACGGGGAAGTGACACCCGCCGTCGCCTCAGGTGCGAGGGCAATGTCCGACATGTCCCGCGGGGGAGTGCCGGCGTCGTCGACTCACTCTGGTGCGACAGTCGACAAGGTGCCACCTCCTGCGTGGCCATGGTTGCCCCGTCTCCACCTCCTCCGACGAGGAGGGTGGCGGGGACGACTGGAGTGCTCCTCTTCTGCCGCGGGGAGATGCTGTCGTAGAGCTCGCTGCCGCCGGGCGAGTCGAAGACCGTCGTTGTCGTCACGCCGCGGGGGGAGGAGTACCATGTCGTAGCTGCCGTCGAGGGACATGAACTCAAGACTCCCGAAGCGGAGCACTGTCCCGGGCTGGAGAGGTTGCTGAAGACTCCCCATCTGGATCTCAACGGGAAGGTGTTTGTTAACACGCAGCAGGCCCCTACCTGGCGTGCCAACTGTCGACATTTCGACCCCGGGGGGGGTCCCTAGACCGACGAGTAAGTTGTCGCTGCGTGTCCCTGCCCTGATGGGTTGGCGCGGGATGGAACACAAGATGTGGGACAAGCCCTGTATTATCCTACACCAGGGGTGCCGCTCGCAGTAGGGGTTACAAGCGCGTCGCGTGAGGGAGAGAGAGAGGGGACACAGAGCTCGTCTGCCGCTTCCCTCGCGCGAACCTCTCTCAGGGTGGCCCTGGACTTCCCTTTTATAGAGGCAAGGAGAGAGTCCAGGTGTACAACGGGGGGCGTAGCTATGCGCTAACGTGTCCGGCAGTGGAGTGCCTAAGCCCTGTGTACATGCCAACGTGGCCGTTGGGGGAG
This sequence comes from Zea luxurians, assembly GCA_029449295.1. NCBI lineage: Eukaryota > Viridiplantae > Streptophyta > Magnoliopsida > Poales > Poaceae > Zea > Zea luxurians. The sequence goes on from JAOPSE010000090.1 coordinate 5,918,308, forward strand.
AGCTTGGGCGCTGTACATGTGATGGCGTGGCCGCCGGAGGAGCGCCTGAGTCCTGTAGGAGCACAACTGGCAGCGCGGCGAGGACCCTGCTGACGTCTCCTTGCTGTCGTAAGGGGCTGAGAGCCACCGGTGTCATGGCGCACGCGGGGCACCATCATTACCCGTTGTCGGGGTAAGCCAGATGGGACGCTGGTCTTGTTCCTTGTAGCCTGAGCAGGCTAGGAATAGGGGAATAATGCATTCCCTATCAGCACGGTCAGTCCGAGCCCAGGGTCGGTCGAGGCAGAGACTTCTCTTAAGGCCGAGGCCGGGGTCGGGCGAGGACGCGATTCCTCCCAAGACCGGGGTCGAGGCCGAGTCCGGGGGTCGGGCAAGACAGAGACCTCCTCCCGAGGCCGGAGCGTGAGGTCGGGCGAGGTGGAGCTTCCTGTTGCGCCCGAGGCTTGAACTCGGTGGTTGATCGTGACTTGTTGTCAGTCGTTGCTGGGGTGGCTGACACAGCAGTCGGAGAGGAGCGAGCGGCGCTGTTTTCCTGTCATATCGGACAGTAAAGAAGAGGGGCGAAGTGACTGCGGTCACTTCGGCCTGGCTGACTGAGGTGCGTGTGTCAGGATACGGCGTCAGACATCCCCTGCATTTAATGTGCCTGCGAAGCGGTCGGTTGGTGAGGCGGTATGGCCAAGGTTGCTTCACAACGAAGCCTGCCCGAGCCGGGCCTCGGGAGAGCTGAGGGGGCGCCTGCCGTCTGAGGAGGCCCTCGGGCGAGGCGTGAATCCATCTGGGAGCACTGTTCCAACCCAAGGCTGGGCTCGGGTGAGATCGCGTTCCTTCAGGTAGACGAAGTCTTGGCTTGAACCGTACCTGTCAGTTGGTTTGAGGGTGTTTACCAGCCATGATTAGGAGCATTGGGGGTACCCCTAATTATGGTACCCGACAAGTATTTACATGATCACGTCCATAAGTTCATAAACGAAACAACAAGATCATGACATGACAATACATATGCTGCACAACCATTGAAACTGTAAAATAAACAAATTGGACAAGATTGTGATCATCGTACCCTTTTCTTGCGGCTCCTGCCCTGAAGCAGGCGAGAACAGCGACTACGACGTCGCGGGAGCCATAGGGCTGGCGTCCATCGGGGCCACAGAGTCCCCCCTGTAGGCGGAGCTGGCTTCAGCGCGCCGTTTTCGCATGCTCCTTGACGGTCCCCTGAAGCCGCCTTGGCTGTCGGCTTTCGTGTGCGCGAATCAAACATGGTGATGTTAGCAGGACATTTACACACTTAGTTAATAATAAAAAATATACAATCTTTAGGTCTACAGAAAGAAAAAGGATTAAAGGATCCTTTAATCTTTATGCCGCACGTGTTACACAATTACACATCTATACAACTGAAAAGCATGTCAATAGATAATGCAAACCTAGCCCAATGATTGAATCATGAAAGGAGTATGCCTTATTTTTACTGAAACAATACTATCTTATTCTTTCCTTACATGAACTTTAAATACAATGTTCTGCTCTCAGCTTCTGTAAGGAGGCAACTTCTTCACAAGACAATTCAAAAGCTAGTGCCGGAGCCGAGCTACCTTCAATTTCTTAATCACAATTGCAAAAAAGTGAGTGATTTGTAAGTAGACACTGCAGATCTCAGTTCATGGACCTTCTTCTTCCATCATCAACATGTACAGTTGCCAAAGAAATATTGTTTCCTATGGTTAAATTCACGAGAGAGAATCCTGGCTATTGTGAGTGTTACTAACTCTGGATGCATTTCTTATATTGCCTAGCTCGAGGAATTATATGGCATCAAGTGATTACACTTTCTAGAGCTATTGCCTTCAGTTAAGTCAGCCAAAAAAGTTAACATTAGATTCATTTGTTAGAAAAGCGAACATTATAACAAACAAAAAATGGCATCATATAAATATTTTTTTCATTAGGTGCACCCACCTTCTCCTCTTGGCTGTCCAGCCATGACATAGTCTACCCATTGTAACACTTATGACGGATAAAAGTATTTGTTTACAGATTCTAAATGCAAAGCAGAGGAAAAGGAACTAATACATCTAATAAAACAAAAATGGTTGTCACATTACAATTACAAGATTTAGTACAAATAATTCTTGTTGCAGTCCAAGTCTAAACTGTGTTAGGCAAGGAACAATAAGATTGTTAATCCAAAAAAATATCTCTATAAGATCTCATATTCACCTACTGGTGATTTTACTGGCATGGATGATAATGATGATGTTTAGTTCTGCTAGCAGAATGTAATATCATTGTTTGCAATGGGGCCAACAGTACAATAAATATGGTGCCATATTGGGCAGGCGACCTGGAAGGTGGGCGGGTCCTCCAGTTCAAAGTCATCCTCGAAGAAGTGCATGGGTACCTCGTGGAGGCAGCCAGCCAGCGAGGCCAAAGGAGACCACGAGGGCGCCATTTAGTATCATTGTTTTCCTTTTATCTTTGTTTTGTGTACAACTTCTTATATGAATTTGTGTCCTCTGTTTAGTAAATGTACAGGAACAAGGTGAACATATAACAAATAAAATAATGCATTTTAAAACAACCAAAGAGACATATAACATAAAGGCTAAGGACAACATACTCACTTGTATGGGAGCAGTAACAAAGTAGTATCAACACTGCGGTGTTTCAGACGTTTTCCTGTGATGTTGGGGTAACAGAAAAAATTTGAAAGTCACCTAGAGGGGGGGGGGGGTGAATAGGGCGAAACTGAAATTCTCAAAAATAATCACAACTACAAGCCGGGTTAGCGTTAGAAATATAATAGAGTCCGCGAGAGGGTGCAAAACAAATCGCAAGCGAATAAGGAGTGAGGCACGTGGATTTGTTTTACCGAGGTTCGGTTCTCGCAAACCTACTCCCCGTTGAGGAGGCCACAAAGGCCGGGTCTCTTTCAACCCTTACCCTCTCTCAAACGGTCCCTCAGACCGAGTGAGCTTTCTCTTCTCAATCACTTGGAACACAAAGTTCCTACAAGGATCACCACAAGATTTGGTGTCTCTTGCCTCAATTACAAGTGAGTTTGTTCGCAAGAAAGAATCAAGAATGAAGAAAGCAATCCAAGCGCAAGAGCTCGAAAGAACACAAGCAAATCTCTCTCACTAGTCACTAAAGCTTTGTGTGGAATTTGGGAGAGGATTTGATCTCTTGAGTGTGTCTAGAATTAAATGCTATAGCTCTTGTAAGTAGTTGGGAAGTGGAAAACTTGGATGACTTGAATGGGGGGTGGTTGGGGGTATTTATAGCCCCAACCACCAAACTAGCCGTTTGGTGCAGGCTGGCTGTCGTATGGTGCACCAGACAGTCCGGTGCACACCGGACAGTCCGGTGCGCCAGCCACGTCACCAAAGCCGTTGGGTTCCGACCGTTGGAGCTCTGACTTCTGGGCCCGCCTGGATGTACGGTGGCGCACCGGACATGTACTGTAGAGTGTCCGGTGCGCCAGCATGGGCGTGGCTGACCTCTGCGCGCGCTGGCGCGCATTTAATGCGCCGCAGGTAGCCGTTGGCGCCAGAAGTAGCCGTTGCCCCGCTGTTACACCGGACAGTCCGGTGTACACCGGACAGTCCGGTGTACACCGGACAGTCCGGTGAATTATAGCGGAGCAGCTGAAATGAATTCCCGAGGCTGGCGAGTTCCTGGGGCCGCTCTTCCTTGGAGCACCGGACATGTCCGGTGTACACCGGACAGTCCGGTGAATTATAGCGGAGTTGCCTCTGGAATTTCCCGAAGGTGACGAGTTTGAGTTGGAGTCCTCTGGTGCACCGGACATGTCCGGTGGCACACCGGACAGTCCGGTGCGCCAGACCAGAGGTGCCTTCGGTTGTCCCTTTGCTCTTTTGTTGAACCCAATACTTGATCTTTTTATTGGCTAAGTGTGAACCTTTGGCACCTGTATAACTTATACACTAGAGCAAACTAGTTAGTCCAATTATTTGTGTTGGGCAATTCAACCACCAAAATTATTATAGGAAATAGGTGTAATCCTAATTCCCTTTCAATCTCCCCCTTTTTGGTGATTGATGCCAACACAAACCAAAGCAAATATAAAAGTGCATAATTGAACTAGTTTGCATAATGTAAGTGCAAAGGTTGCTTCGAATTGAGCCAATATAAATACTTACAAGATATGCATGGATTGTTTCTTCATTTTTAACATATTGGACCATACTTGCACCACAAGTTTTGTTTTTGCAAATTCTTTTGTAAATTCTTTTCAAAGTCCTTTTGCAAGATAGTCAAAGGTAAATGAATAAGATTTTTGTGAAGCATTTTCAAGATTGAAATTTTCTCCCTTTGTTTCAAATGCTTTTCCTTTGACTAAACAAAACTCCCCCTCAAATAAATTCTCCTCTTAGTGTTCAAGAGGGTTTTAAGATATCAAGTTTTGAAAATACTACTTGCTCCCCCTTTAGAACACAAAGAGATACCAATTTGAAATTTTCCAATTGAAAACCATTAATTTTAAAATTAGGGTGGTGGTGCGGTCCTTTTGCTTTGGGCCAATACTTTCTCCCCTTTTGGCATGAATCGCCAAAAACGGATACTTGGAATGAAATATAGGCCCTTTCCTAACTACTTTCTCCCCTTTGGCAAATTAAACATATGAGTGAAGATTATACCAAAGACGGAGAGTGATGCGGAGCGACGGCGAAGGATGAGTAGTAGAGTGGAGTGGAAGCCTTTGTCTTCGCCGAAGACTCCAATTCCCTTTCAATATACCTATGACTTGGTTTGAAATACACTTGAAAACACATTAGTCATAGCATATATAAAAGAGACATGATCAAAGGTATACTTATGAGCTATGTGTGCAAATTAGCAAAAGAAGTTCCTAGAATCAAGAATATTGAGCTCATGCCTAAGTTTGGTAAAAGTTTGTTCATCAAGAGGCTTGGTAAAGATATCGGCTAATTGATCTTTAGTGTTAATGTAAGCAATCTCGATATCCCCCTTTTGTTGATGATCCCTAAGAAAATGATACCGAATGGCTATGTGTTTAGTGCGGCTATGCTCAACGGGATTATCCGCCATGCGGATTGCACTCTCATTATCACATAGAAGAGGAACTTTGGTTAATTTGTAACCGTAGTCCCGCAGGGTTTGCCTCATCCAAAGCAATTGCGCGCAGCAATGACCTGCGGCAATATACTCGGCTTCGGCGGTAGAAAGAGCGACCGAATTTTGCTTCTTTGAAGCCCAAGACACCAAGGATCTTCCCAAGAACTGGCAAGTCCCCGATGTGCTCTTCCTATTAATCTTACACCCTGCCCAATCGGCATCCGAATAACCAATCAAATCAAATGTGGATCCCCGAGGGTACCAAAGCCCAAACTTAGGAGTATAAGCCAAATATCTCAAGATTCGTTTTACGGCCGTAAGGTGAGATTCCTTAGGGTCGGCTTGGAATCTTGCACACATGCATACGGAAAGCATAATGTCCGGTCGAGATGCACATAAATAGAGCAATGAACCAATCATCGACCGGTATACCTTTTGATCCACGGACTTACCTCCCGTGTCGAGGTCGAGATGCCCATTTGTTCCCATGGGTGTCTTGATGGGCTTGGCATCCTTCATTCCAAACTTGGTTAGAATGTCTTGAGTGTACTTTGTTTGGCAAATGAAGGTGCCCTCTTGGAGTTGCCTGACTTGGAATCCTAGAAAATACTTCAACTCCCCCATCATCGACATCTCGAATTTCTGTGTCATGATCCTACTAAATTCTTCGCATGTAGATTCGTTAGTAGACCCAAATATGATATCATCAACATAAATTTGGCATACAAACAAATCATTGTCAAGAGTTTTTGTGAATAAGGTAGGATCGGCCTTGCCGACTTTGAAGCCATTAGCAATAAGGAAATCTCTAAGGCATTCATACCATGCTCTTGGGGCTTGCTTGAGCCCATAAAGCGCCTTAGAGAGCCTATAAACATGGTTAGGGTACTCACTATCTTCAAAGCCGGGAGGTTGCTCAACATAGACCTCTTCCTTGATTGGTCCATTGAGGAAGGCACTTTTCACGTCCATTTGATAAAGCTTGAAGCCATGGTAAGTAGCATAGGCTAATAATATGCGAATTGACTCAAGTCTAGCTACGGGTGCATAGGTTTGACCGAAATCCAAACCTTCGACTTGGGAGTATCCCTTGGCCACTAGTCGAGCTTTGTTCCTTGTCACCACACCATGCTCGTCTTGCTTGTTGCGGAAGACCCACTTGGTTCCTACAACATTTTGGTTAGGACGTGGAACTAAATGCCATACCTCGTTCCTCGTGAAATTGTTGAGCTCCTCTTGCATCGCCATCACCCAATCCGAATCTTGAAGTGCTTCCTCTACCTTGTGTGGCTCAATAGAGGAAACAAAAGAGTAATGCTCACAAAAATGTGCAACACGAGATCGAGTGGTTACCCCCTTATGAATGTCGCCGAGGATGGTGTCGACGGGGTGATCTCGTTGGATTGCTTGGTGGACTCTTGGGTGTGGCGGCCTTGGTTGTTCATCCTCCTTGTCTTGATCATTTGCATCTCCCCCTTGATCGTTGCCATCATCTTGAGATGGCTCATCTCTTTGATCTTCTCCTTCATCAACTTGAGCCTCGTCCTCATTTTGGGTTGGTGGAGATGCTTGCGTGGAGGAGGATGGTTGATCTTGTGCATTTGGAGGCTCTTCGGATTCCTTAGGACACACGTCCCCAATGGACATGTTCCTTAGCGTGATGCACGAAGCCTGTTCTTCACCTAACTCATCAAGATCAACTTGCTCTACTTGAGAGCCGTTAGTCTCATCAAACACAACGTCACAAGAAACTTCAACTAGTCCTGAGGACTTGTTAAAGACTCTATATGCCCTTGTGTTTGAGTCATATCCTAGTAAAAAGCCTTCTAGAGTTTTAGGAGCAAATTTAGATTTTCTACCTCTTTTAACAAGAATAAAACATTTGCTACCAAAAACTCTAAAATATGAAATATTGGGCTTTTTACCGGTTAGGAGTTCATAGGATGTCTTCTTGAGGATTCGGTGTAGATATAACCGGTTGATGGCGTAGCAGGCGGTGTTGACCGCCTCGGCCCAAAATCGATCCGGTGTCTTGTACTCATCAAGCATGGTTCTTGCCATGTCCAATAGAGTTCGATTCTTCCTCTCTACTACACCATTTTGTTGTGGCGTGTAGGGAGAGGAGAACTCATGCTTGATGCCCTCCTCCTCAAGAAAGCTTTCAATTTGAGAGTTCTTGAACTCCGTCCCGTTGTCGCTTCTAATTTTCTTGATCCTTAATCCAAACTCATTTTGAGCCCGTCTCAAGAATCCCTTTAAGGTCTCTTGGGTATGAGATTTTTCCTGCAAAAAGAACACCCAAGTGAAGCGAGAATAATCATCCACAATAACTAGACAGTACTTACTCCCGCCGATGCTTATGTAAGCGATCGGGCCGAATAAATCCATGTGTAGCAGCTCCAGTGGCCTGTCACTTGTCATGATGTTCTTGTGTGGATGATGAGTGCCAACTTGCTTCCCGGCTTGGCATGCGCTACAAATCCTGTCTTTCTCAAAATGAACATTTGTTAGTCCTAAAATGTGTTCTCCCTTTAGAAGCTTATGAAGATTCTTCATTCCAACATGGGCTAGTCGGCGGTGCCAGAGCCAACCCATGTTAGTCTTAGCAACCAAGCAAGTGTCGAGTTCAGCTCTATCAAAATCTACCAAGTATAGCTGACCCTCTAACACTCCCTTAAATGCTATTGAATCATCACTTCTTCTAGAGACAGTGACACCTACATCAGTAAATAGACAGTTGTAGCCCATTTGACATAATTGCGAAACGAAAAGCAAATTGTAATCTAAAGAATCTACAAGAAAAACATTGGAAATAGTATGGTCAGGTGATATAGCAATTTTACCCAATCCTTTGACCAAACCTTGATTTCCATCCCCGAATGTGATAGCTCGTTGGGGATCTTGGTTTTTCTCATATGAGGAGAACATCTTCTTCTCCCCTGTCATGTGGTTTGTGCACCCGCTGTCGAGTATCCAACTTGAGCCCCCGGATGCATAAACCTACAAAATAAGTTTAGTTCTTGACTTTAGGTACCCAAACGGTTTTGGGTCCTTTGGCATTAGAAACAAGAACTTTGGGTACCCAAACACAAGTCTTGGAACCCTTGTGTTTGCCCCCAACAAACTTGGCAACTACTTTGCCGGATTTGTTAGTCAAAACATAAGATGCATCAAAAGTTTTAAATGAAATACTATGATCATTTGATGCAATAGGAGTTTTCTTTCTAGGCAATTTAGCACGGGTCGGTTGCCTAGAGCTAGATGTCTCACCCTTATACACAAAAGCATGGTTAGGGCCAGAGTGAGACTTCCTAGAATGAATTCTCCTAATTTTGCTCTCGGGATAACCGGCAGGGTACAAAATGTAACCCTCGTTATCCTGAGGCATGGGAGCCTTGCCCTTAACAAAGTTAGACAAATTTTTAGGAGGAGCATTAAGTTTGACATTGTCTCCCCTTTGGAAGCCAATGCCATCCTTGATGCCAGGGCGTCTCCCATTATAGAGCATACTTCTAGCAAATTTAAACTTTTCATTTTCTAAGTTATGCTCGGCAATTTTAGCATCTAATTTTGCTATATGATCATTTGGTTGTTTAATTAAGACCATGTGATCATGAATATCATTAACATCAATATCTCTACATCTAGTACAAATAGACACATGCTCAATAGTAGAGGTAGAGGGTTTGCAAGAATTAAGTTCAACAATCTTAGCACGCAAAATATCATTGTTATCTCTAAGATTGGAAATTGTAACATTGCAAACATCTAATTCTTTAGCCTTAGCAATCAATTTCTCATTCTCATTTCTAAGGCTAGCAAGAGAATCATTCAATTCCTTAATCTTAGCAAGCAAATCATCATTATCATTTCTAAGATTGGAAGTTGAATCAATACAAACATGAGAATCAACCTTAGCAATTAATTTAGCATTTTCATTTCTAAGGTTGGCAATAGTGTCATGGCAATCGCTTAGCTCACTAGATAGTTTTTGACATTTTTCTATTTCTAGAGCATAAGCATTTTTAACCTTAACATGCTTTTTATTTTCCTTGATTAGGAAGTCCTCTTGGGAGTCCAAGAGATCATCCTTCTCATGGATGGCACTAATTAGCTCATTTAGTTTTTCTTTTTGTTGCATGTTTAGGTCGGCAAAAAGGGTACGCAAATTATTCTCCTCATCACTAGCATTATCATCACTAGAGGATTCATATTTAGTGGAGGATTTAGATTTAACCTTCTTTCTTTTGCCGTCCTTTGCCATGAGGCACTTGTGGCCGACGTTGGGGAAGAGGAGTCCCTTGGTGACGGCGATGTTGGCGGCGTCCTCGTCGTCGGAGGAGGAGTCGGTGGAGCTCTCGTCGGAGTTCCACTCGTGGCACACGTGGGCATCGCCGCCCCTCATCTTGTGGTACCTCTTCTTTTCTCTCCTCTTGCCCTTCTTGTCGTTATCCCTGTCACTGTCACTTGATAATGGACATTTAGCAATAAAGTGACCGGGCTTACCACACTTGTAGCAAACCTTCTTGGAACGGGATTTGTAATCCTTCCCCTTCCGTTGCTTGAGGATTTGGCGAAAGCTTTTGATGATTAAAGCCATCTCCTCATTGTCGAGCTTGGAGGCGTCAATTGGTTGTCTACTCGGTGTAGACTCCTCCTTCTTCTCCTCCGTCGCCTTAAATGCCACCGGCTGTGCTTCGGACGTGGAGGGTTCATCAAGCTCGTTGATCTTCTTTGAGCCTTTAATCATACATTCAAAGCTCACAAAATTCCCGATTACTTCCTCGGGGGTCATTAGTGTGTATCTAGGATTACCACGAATTAATTGAACTTGAGTGGGGTTAAGGAAAATGAGAGATCTTAGAATAACCTTAACCACCTCGTGGTCGTCCTACTTTTTGCTCCCGAGGTTGCGCACTTGATTCACCAAGGTTTTGAGCCGGTTGTACATATCTTGTGGCTCCTCCCCTTGGCGAAGACGAAAACGACCGAGCTCCCCCTCGATCGTTTTCCGCTTGGTGATCTTGGTGAGTTCATCACCCTCGTGCGCGGTCTTGAGAAGGTCCCAAATCTCCTTTGCATTCTTCAACCCTTGCACCTTGTTGTATTCCTCCTTGCTTAGAGAGGCGAGGAGTATGGTTGTAGCTTGAGAGTTGAAGTGCTCGATTTGGGCCACTTCGTCCGTATCATAGTCTTCATCCCCTACGGATGGTACCTGTGCTCCAAACTCAACAACATTCCATATACTTTTGTGGAGTGAGGTTAGATGAAATTTCATTAAATCACTCCACCTAGCATAATCTTCGCCATCAAAGGTTGGCGGTTTGCCTAATGGAACGGAAAGTAATGGAGTATGTCTAGATGTACGAGGATAGTGTAAGGGGATCTTACTAAACTTCTTGCGCTCTTGGCGCTTAGAAGTTATGGACAGCGCATCGGAGTCGAAGGTAGATGTTGATGAAGTGTCGGTCTCGTAGTAGACCACTTTCCTCATCCTCTTGTGCTTGTCGCCTTTCCGATGCGACTTGTGGGAAGAAGATTTTTCCTTCTTTTCTTTGTGGTGAGAAGAAGAAGATCTTTTCTCCTTCCGTTTGGAGGAGTCCTTCTTCTTCTCCTTCCTCTTAGTGCGGTACTCTTCCGATGAAGTGCTCCCTTGGCTCGTAGTGGGCTTGTCGCCGGTCTCCATCTCCCTCTTGGTGTGATCTCCCGACATCACTTCGAGCGGTTAGGCTCTAATGAAGCACCGGGCTCCGATACCAATTGAAAGTCGCCTAGAGGGGGGGTGAATAGGGCGAAACTGAAATTCTCAAAAATAATCACAACTACAAGCCGGGTTAGCGTTAGAAATATAATAGAGTCCGCGAGAGGGTGCAAAACAAATCGCAAGCGAATAAGGAGTGAGGCACGTGGATTTGTTTTACCGAGGTTCGGTTCTCGCAAACCTACTCCCCGTTGAGGAGGCCACAAAGGCCGGGTCTCTTTCAACCCTTACCCTCTCTCAAACGGTCCCTCGGACCGAGTGAACTTTCTCTTCTCAATCACTTGGAACACAAAGTTCCTACAAGGATCACCACAAGATTTGGTGTCTCTTGCCTCAATTACAAGTGAGTTTGTTCGCAAGAAAGAATCAAGAATGAAGAAAGCAATCCAAGCGCAAGAGCTCGAAAGAACACAAGCAAATCTCTCTCACTAGTCACTAAAGCTTTGTGTGGAATTTGGGAGAGGATTTGATCTCTTGAGTGTGTCTATAATTGAATGCTATAGCTCTTGTAAGTAGTTGGGAAGTGGAAAACTTGGATGACTTGAATGGGGGGTGGTTGGGGGTATTTATAGCCCTAACCACCAAACTAGCCGTTTGGTGCAGGCTGGCTGTCGTATGGTGCACCGGACAGTCCGGTGCACACCGGACAGTCCGGTGCGCCAGCCACGTCACCAAAGCCGTTGGGTTCCGACCGTTGGAGCTCTGACTTCTGGGCCCGCCTGGATGTCCGGTGGCGCACCGGACATGTACTGTAGTGTCCGGTGCGCCAGCATGGGCGTGGCTGACCTCTGCGCGCGCTGGCGCGCATTTAATGCACCGCAGGTAGCCGTTGGCGCCAGAAGTAGTTGTTGCCCCGCTGTTACACCGGACAGTCCGGTGTACACCGGACAGTCCGGTGAATTATAGCGGAGCAGCTAAAATGAATTCCCGAGGCTGGCGAGTTCCTGGGGCCGCTCTTCCTTGGAGCACCGGACATGTCCGGTGTACACCGGACAGTCCGGTGAATTATAGCGGAGTTGCCTCTGGAATTTCCCGAAGGTGACGAGTTTGAGTTGGAGTCCTCTGGTGCACCGGACATGTCTGGTGGCACACCGGACAGTCCGGTGCGCCAGACCAGAGGTGCCTTCAGTTGTCCCTTTGCTCTTTTGTTGAACCCAATACTTGATCTTTTTATTGGCTAAGTGTGAACCTTTGGCACCTATATAACTTATACACTAGAGCAAACTAGTTAGTCCAATTATTTGTGTTGGGCAATTCAACCACCAAAATTATTATAGGAAATAGGTGTAATCCTAATTCCCTTTCAAAATTCATGTTTAGACGTAAAGAAAAAGGTATTTTTGAGGATTAGACCAGCAGGTGTAAAGTGGTTAAAGTATCAGAATTACAAGGCATATGTGCGTGCGTGTGACTGAATTCTATCACTATGAGAAAGAAACTTCTCTTCATAGGCAGTTACGGAGAGTTGACTGAAAACTCTTACTTCCAAAGAGCGACAAAAAAGCAAGTAACACTGCTAGGAAGGATCCAAACAGCTAAAAGATATGATGATGTCACTGACAATATTTAATCGAAATAATCATGCAACAATCAGGCTTTTCTGAAGCAGTAAGAGTGTTTTTTACATATTCACTTGTACTTATTACTTTATCAGGAGTTGAACATCTTACAAGTTCGAACCATTCATAAGTTAGTTTATTCTTCAAATCATTCACGAGCTAGTTTTTTTTAAATAATATTATTTCTTATGAGCAGGTAAAATCTAATGCCTTTGCATCCAAGGTATCGATGGCCAGCCTTAACAAAATCATTTCAAATCTTTAGCAACACTGCACAACCTTGACTAACACTGACAAGAAGATTTTTTTTGGCATAACTATTTGGGATTGGGAACTTTCAGCGGATAGCAGGAGACAAGCATCTTTAACGCGGGTAGAAACAATTAAGACAAACAAATATAAACAATGAAAATTAGAAGTCTTTACCATTTTTACTTTGATAGGAACTGAGCAGTGAGTGCGCCTAAAGATCTCTTTTTCCTCAATTCTCGACCTTTCCCTAACAAAAGTAATAGCGAGTACATATGTTTATTTTGAATAAAGTGGTGCATCTATAACATATCAATTTATAATCTGTGTATAATGGCAATAGGGGACAACTTGATGACTGAGAATACAGTTCATGAACATGGTAGCATGTACAGCTATTTTATGACACATTGCCAATTTGCCAGCCTACTTCTATTGCTATGACACACTGCCAGCCTACATCTACACAATGAAGCAAGCGATAACAATTGCATGCAGTGCAGTGCAGTGCATGATTATTATTAGTTATTAACCTCGATATGCTTCTCGTGTAACCAAGCTACCATATCACTATTGGTAGAAGGCTAGAAGCTAATACCTTTTTCTCTTAGGGACACACAAAGCTTGCATGCAATAAGGAGAAAACATACTTCATACCCTTTTAACGACCAAGTAAGGGAGTGCTCCATTCTCTAATGTCTGTTAGAGCAACAACAAAACTATGTAATATGCCTACTGCCATCATCCTTCAACAGCATGGGGTGACCAAAAGGGTTTTAGACTGTTTTCTATTTGAAGGATTAGTTTATCTAATTCTTTGTGTACTCCACCCAGAAGGAAGTTCAAGTGGCTACAATAAGAAAACCTGGATCAGACAACTTGAACCAATCACCCAAGACGTTGTCCTACAGCCCAATCGAGAATGTTGTCTTGTTTTGCTCTGATGCTGATGAGGGTCCATATGATCTCTACATTATTCCCAAGGATTCTGCTGGCAGGCCACGTTACTTGCAAGAGGCAAAGAATGGAGCTAGTGGTTCTGCTGTATTTGTGGCATGCAACAGGTTTGCAGTCCTTGAGAGCTGTGCATCCAGGAAGACATGAAATGCACCATGCCCTTAGTTAATTCAATTCTATATTCCATGATTGTAACATTTTTTAAAATAGAATCAAACCCCTTTTGTCTGGGGTACCCTAATATCTCTACTACCTATTAAGAGCCTAAGGAACATTAAAGGATTGAATGCCCAAGAGGGAGTTGAATTGGGCTAATTTAAAACTCTAAATATCCTTAAGTTGTGCTCAGCATTGCGTGCATATGGTCGTGCAAAACAGTTGTTGTACACTACAGATTGCATTGTTTACAGAGTACAGTTTCAAATAGGGAGTGGGATAGGAAGGCTGCTAGAGACAGCCTTAGTGCAATGGTCCACAATTTCAAAACAGGGATTATAGGTTTATGTTCTATTAATAATTTGTTCCAGCTACTATCCTTCAATTTCTTCCCTCATGGTTCTTAAGGCATGTATTGCTCCAAAAAGACACACAATTGCTCAAATATAGTTGCAAATCGAAGCCAAAATCTCCTTTCAAAATACCAAAGGTAAGTTATCTGCATCTAATTCTCTTAACTAATGGTGATGTCTCAAGTGCTATATAGTAGGTTCATGTGCATCTATTAGTTTTCTATAGGTAAATCTTAGACTTCTATTGTTCATGGCACCAGACAATTGGCCCCAAAATTGACACTACTAGGAGTTTTTGAGTAATAATAATAAATTCCTTTTCTTCTACTACATAGGATGAATCCATTCTTATTTTGGTTTCAGATAACAAAGAAAAACTTCGAAATTAGTTTCAGTGTAATATGCTAGATCATTGACATGAATTTTTAGTTCCAAAATAGTTGAGATAAGGATTAATATGTAGAAGAGAAGAGAGAGAGGCATGGATTCAAGGTCCAGCCATGGCAGGCTCAACATGGCTATTTTTTTATTTTCAATGACTTCCCGGCGCCCGCCATGCCACAAATCAGAAAACTATCCAAGGGTTTGAAAAGGTGACCATAATTGCTAATTATTTGTCTAAACTAAAGAAGAATTCAAAATTATTTAGAAAGAATAATACAAGGAAATAAAAAGACTGGGTGTGCATGCAAATTAAAGAAACAAGGTTTCTGTCTTCCTAGGCCTTAGATGATTTCATTAGAAACAAATCACGCAAAGCACCTTAATGAAGGGAAGTCAACAATATCTGGCCTTTGCTTAAGTTTTAAGTCGACATATTTTTCATGAATACTAATGCAATCCTCCCCTCTATCCATAATGATTTTTTCCAAAGAATCAAAGCTACTCCCATTCAGAAGCATACTCCTACAGTCCTACTTTGGAAATTGGGACAACATAGGTTCTAGATTTCTAACTGAACTGCAATCTCAACATTTCTTCACTTCAGTTCACTTGATAAAACTTTTCAGTACAGATCAGATGGCAGGCCTAATGTCTATGATCAAAAGTGTCTAGGTAACTTTTAAGAAGTAGTTTGTGCCAAGATAGAACCTTCTAAACATAAGTTCTAGGTGCGCATACAAGAGAAAGTGTGAGCTGCACCAGCTAACCGTGCTAGAGAGGCTGAAGAAGAATGAGTTGGTGGTCCTCGAGCAAAAGTGGGGGATGGCCTTGATAATGATGGTGATTTGATGAAGATTTCACATAGGCACAACCATGAGGAAATCGATGTCGAAATTGGATGTGAGGATGCTAATGAGGTGGAATGCTTAATTTCATATTCCAAAGTTAAAGACAATACATATGCACATATGTAGAGTAGAGTTAGAAACAAGGTAAACATAGAACATGAGTTGGGTTCAAAAAGCATCATAATTCAGGTTGTACCACAAGAAATCATTATAACAAGTGTCTTGGCCTCTAAACCTACACCAGAGCTGGATGCCTGTTTAATTACTCGACCGCTTCCAGCAGAGATGGCCATTTTCTAGCGGTTTAATGAATGTGTGTTTGTTTTGTTGATAAGTGGGCAAATGTTGTCTCCTCAGGTGGTGTCAACATTATTCTTTTTGTAAATTACTAATGCAGGATACTTAGGATGCTACCTGTAGGTTCTCTTGTGCATTTCGACCAGTGTTTGTGCTGAATTCTTATCCTCGAATCCTTCTGAAGTTTTTGTGTAACGTGTGTAGTGTCTTAGTTAAGAAATTCCAATATGATGTATGAATTCAGATTGCATTATTGATAGTTCTAAACTTGTGGTCTTTGAGTTCCACACATGCACAAGTCGTTTCCTTTCAGCTCAGGTTGTCTACTTCAGCATTCGTTTGCTCTACCCAGTGACAGTTACTCCCCTTGCAATTTTTTGATATAATTCTGTTAAAAAACAATTTTGTTAATACTGATTATGTGTTTGATTAGTCAAAAATAATTACCTGCAGCCCACCTTTTTAAGGTGCCTACTACAACTCTATACAAGAATCCATGACGACAAACCATGGCACCGAAAAAGTTTTCATCAGTACTTTTCTGGTTCAGATAAATTAGGTAATTTTGCATTTAGCCATCTTTTTCCTAAGTTAATAGTTTACTTTGGTTTGTTACACATTTCACTAAGAGAAGAAGCAGTGTGACTACATGTCAAAGCCTTCAAAACATGTAAATCAAAGAAGAAATGTGGTTTAGCTATTAGCTTTTCACTTCCTGCAGTCTAAAAGTAGCATACCTTTTCTCCAATGGCATCTTGAATTAGAAATGTATCCCCTGCCATCTTCTCAACCACTTGCCCAATGCCCATTTCCATGTAAAAGAATGAATTATCCTGTCTTAGAATTGCCTTGAGATACAAGGCTTTGATTCATGCTACTTGTCTTTCTCCAGTAATTGTCCAACATGATACCTCTAGCAAAATATCAAGTTAATTAATTGACATAGGTTTGTTTCTAGCGATATCCATTACCGAAAAAGAAATTCGGGAAAACAAGTCTTCTGTATAAGTAACCATTTCCTATAGTTCGCAAATTCTAAAACCAAATGATGATTTCTGCCTTGTAATGGTTATGACAAATTCTGGATAGGAAATAATCCACTTATGAAGTGTTGAAGCAAGCACTACTCCAATGGCAAGATAAACGAAGTTCATTATCACCTGGGAATAGGAAACATGATATTGTTAAGTAAGAAAAGAAAACAAAGCCACTTACCTTAATAAAACAAGGACTAACCTAGACATTTATTTTTTCTAGATAACCGGTATAGTTCTGTTTCGTATTTAAGTGCACGTCCTTTACTATCATCTGTAAAGAGCTCTTTGTAATTCCACAAGAATGCTATTTAAGAGACCAATAAGCAATTCTCTGTATGAAGAACTATCATAACAAATGTTTTGATTAATTAAAACCATCACTTGAAAAAGTGAAAAATCCTAGTTGTATTTATGGTTGTCTATTAAAGGCCCACTGCATGAAAAGCGTGGACCTCTAGAAAATAAATGCAATACTCTAGGATAGGATAATGAATAGTTATAATGCATATCTTGCAATGTTCAGATTAGTTCAACTTCCAATTCATATTTCAGAGAAAGCATTCGCACTGATGGTAAAAGCTCAATGGAATCAATAGGGCCCTTGTCGAGGAACAGAACAATACTTGCAGTTGCACAATTGACGACGCCATCGAATTCGTGTTGGACGGAGGAAAAAAGGGGAGGAAGGCAAAGCGAGTTCGTACTGGCGGCATTGTGGAGTTTGGGCCTGAGTTGCTGGACGACGAGGGTGACGCTGCGGGAGACCTTCTGGAGCATGGAGTAGGTGAAGGCCCAGTGTTCCTCGGGCGAGATCTGGTGCTTGATCTGCCCTCCTTGAGGCTGCTGCTCCGGTGGCGGTGGTTGTGGCGACAATCGATCCTTGATGGCCTCGGTGGAGGCACAATGTCTGCCGCTGGTGTCGCTCATGAGGATGAGGACGTTCTTGGCACGGTTGGCGTCGAGCTGGACGAGCTCGACGATATCCTCCTCCTCCTCCCAGTAGGGTTCAATGTTGTCAAGCCCGCAGAGGAAGAAAATGAAGGTGAGGCTCTTGAGCAGCTTCTGCCTAGCCTGCTGCTGCTGGTGGTAAGCGCCACGGTCTCCAGCACCGTCTCTCGGATCGACCGCCCCCACGGTGACGCCATGGTCAAGGTCCCTCGCGGCGGCGGCGACCAGCAACTGGACTGCCACCAAGCTCGCCCGCACCACTGCCAAGATCTTGAAGGTGCAGCCGTAGCAAAAGCGTAGGGGGAGGGGTGTGGCCACCTTGATGCGGGGCACGGCAGCGTCGGGTCCGGCGTCCATGGGGGAGGAGTGGCAGGGAGAGGAGATGGGAGAATGGAGACAGCACGATTCGATTTGGGGGCCAAGGGGAGCGATGGAAGGGGGAGTCCACTGACCGGGGGAAGAGGTCGTGGGGGCAGCGGTTGCTCCGACTATAGATGTGGTCACACGGCCCGTAGAGCGGCGGGTGGGCGATGGAGGTCGCACAATTGGTGAGGCGGTGAAGGTTGTCCACCGAGAGGGAGGCCACCGGCGGGTGATGAGCGACCGATGGGGCGATGGAGGCTCGTCGGCGAAGGGGAAGCCGTCGGTGAGGGATGAGGCCGCTGTTGTGCCGCATGGTGAAGAGTGGGCGGTGGAGGCCGCCAGTGGAGGAAGTCGCTAGGGTTTTTCATTTCCCGTAGCACATGGGCCTTATACAATTTGATAGATGGGCCTCATACGGTAACCAAATAACTCAGCCCATGCGGGCTACTGTCGTTGTCACCGCGACGTAAATAATGTACCATACTGGCCAGCTAAACATTGTGGTACCAGCTTATAAACCTTCCCAGTTCAGAAGAAGCAATCATGTTCATGTGCTCTTGCTAGTGTCAACTCGTGTTGTTTTTTACGCGAGCGGACGTGGAGTTGGCACGTGGGCCCAGCGTGTGGAGTGGAAGATGGGAATTGAAATGGCGTGCAGAGTTTGCACGTTGGGAATGGAGGCGGTGCATGATGGGAATGGGTGTTGGGAATGGAAGTCGGGATGTGGGGCTGAACAGAACGTGCATCAGGGAATGGTTTCCAGGAATGGGAATTGAAATGGCATACCAGGAATGGGAATGGCAGAACCATGAATGGTAGCCTACCCCTTACCGTCTTAATAGTAGTAAAGATTTGTTCATAAAACCTATATCTCTCTCGTAATTTATGAAACTACGAGATAGATGTATAAGATTTGTGCATATTGTTAGAACCATAATGTGAGATAAACAAATGATCAAACGACCAAAATAAACTTTATAGATCTTAAGAAGTTATAGAATTTTATAGTTGGCAACGTTTTCCTTTGAAGTTATCTTGTCAACGAAAACTACATCTGATTTTTTTTTAAAAAAATATTAATTTTAATTTTGAAAACAACCTCGAAAGAAAAAAAAAACCACCAACATGAAAGTTGTAGGTATTGAAGAGTTATGAAACTTGGTAGTTGACAATGTTTTGGTTTTAAATCATCTTATCATGAAAAAGTATGTTTGAATTTTAAAATTTGAAATTTTCAAACTACCTTGGATGGAAAAAAACACCAAAATAAAAGTTGTAGGTCTTGAAATGTAATGGAACTTTATAATTGACATTTTTTATTTGAAATCTTATCATTGAAAAATTCGTGTGAAGTTTCAAAATTCGAAATTCAAAATTTGTAAACGGCCTCGGATGTAGAAACTATCAAAATAGAACTTGTAGATCTTGAAAAGTTATGCAACTATATAGTTGGTCATATTTTAAAATGAATTTATTTAGTGTCTCAAATAATAAAATTACTCTCGGTTGTTATAGTACATGAGGAATGAAAACGTAATATAGACATAATTTATGTAGTAGTGTAGTGCTAGAGGAGGGTATGCGCGAGAGAGATGTTGCGAGTTCGAGTCTCTCACCATTCACAAAACATGTAAATTTGATACAAAATAATAGTGTAAAATTATAGGACCATAGGTATGGTAACGGGGTCATGGTTGGAGAGTTGTTCTTATAATTTAAAAAATATTTTATTGTTTTTTAGGGTTTTTTTTCGATTTTTAATTTGTCGAGTGCTTTTCGAAAAAAGTACTCGACAAATAAACATTTATCGATAAAATGTTTACCGAGTTTAAAATAGTCTTTGACGACTGTCTGAGACACTCGGCAAACAAGACAAGTCCGACAGTGAACGTGTTTGACTGGATCTGACTCCACGCGACCGCGAAGGAATTCGGCCGGAAATAAAGCACTCCTAACCTCTTCCTATATATATATAGTTGCCTAACTCGATCCTCTCTGTGTGCACAAGGACAGCCACATCCGTCCAAGCAACCGGACGCAAGGTTTCCCAAACTTGTTTCCGTGTTGGAAAGCTAGCGCGTTGAAATTAGGTTGACCTCGCTAGGTGCTGCTTTATTGCACATCATTCGATGCAACCCACTGTACGTTCGTCGCTGAAAAGGTTCGGTACATGCATGTCGTCTGCTCGAGATCGCGATCGAATGGAAGCATGCATGCATGCATCGTTTTCGTTGCCAGAAAGAAAGAAAAAAAATTGTACTGCGAGTTCATCAGGGGATGAATAATGCATGCGTGCGGTGCGACCCCGATCGACGCAATTAACCGTCCGAAACACCGACTGTGCCTTTTTTCTCGTCTCCAAACGACCGAGTATATTCATCATGATGAGCTAATGAAGCCTCTGCGGAGAAAATAAAGCATTTGGCGTATATGCATTCACGTACGTCCAAATTAGGTTAGTTTGCTTTGTCTGGGTTGAAAGTGACGTTGGTGTGAGAGTGGGAGAATTGACGTACACGTACGTGAGTGAAGCATCATTGTCATTGTAGAAAAATGTCGTCGTCGTCGTACTGCCACATATATATATATACGTTACGTGCGTGTGTAGCTAAGAAAGTATCGCTTAGGGAAAAAAAAAAAGAAAATAAGATCATGCAATAAGCTGGAAGCCAACAATGCAAACACGAAAGGCTTTGAATGTATTGGAACTAATATTTAGGTGATAAAATTAGTTGAAGATATCTAAACGGTCCAACTAATATATAGCTACCTAGTTAATTTCACTAGCAATTTGTTAGCCAACTAAGAAGTGCTTGAATGCACAAGAGTTATCTAACGGTTAGTTAGCTAAAAAAATTACTAGTGAAATCAGCTAGCTAATAGATATATAGCTGAAAATAGTTAGCTAGAGACATCCAAACACCCTAACAACTAATAGTTCAGCTATTAGATATTTTTAGTAAATTAGCTACTAGTTAACTAACTATTTGTTAGCTAGCTAATTCTACTAGTATATTTTTAGCTAACTAACTATTATCTCTAGCTAGTGCATTGAAACAACCCCTAAATCTATTACATTTAAACATCCCCTTATAACCTATTACTAATTTTAACTAATTTTAGCAGCTAAATACTAGGTTGCACATGCCCAAATAACCTATTAATGTCGCCACGTGCACGCTCAAGCTAAGGCGTGCAGCAGAGGTGATTGCATATATTACTGTGCAGCCACAATATTAAGCTAACGGGCCCGGTTGATCCGATTAGACTATATAATGAGATATACTAACCTACTACTAAACTCCACCAGCAGTGCGTGGTATGGTACCGTACCATATATATATATATATATATATATATATATATATATATATATATATACTGTATTTATATATTACACCTGGGTGCATTCAATATAGAGAATGCACCCAGGCCGAACCTATGTGTCAGGTCCGAGCCAACCGTCCCACCCAGGCCGGTTTCGTCCCTCCCGCACGCTCCGGATAGAACCTTTTCATTTTCCCGCCTTTTCCCGCCCCCGCGCCCTCTTTCTCCGTGAACGGCTCCTCCGCGAACGGCTCAACCTCTTCACATAAGTTGCAATCACACCAGACTTGCAGTTGCAATTATACCAGACCAGCAGTTGCAATCATTGTTTTGTTTAACAGATTTTTGGACATAGTTATATAGAAGTTGCAATCACACCAGACCAGCAGTTGCAATTACACCAGGCAGCAGTTGCAATCATTGTTTTGTTTAACAGATTTTTGGACATAGTTATATAGGAGTTGCAATCACACCAGACCAGCCGTTGCAATTACACCAGACAGCAGTTGCAATCATTGTTTGTTTAACAGATTTTTGGACATAGTTATATAAAAGTTGCAATCACACCAGACCAGAAGTTGCAATTACACCAGACCAGCAGTTGCAATCTTGTTTGTTTAATAGATTTTTGGACATAGTTATATAGAAGTTGCAATCACACCAGACCCACAGTTGCAATTACATCAGACCAGCAGTTGCAATCTTGTTTATTTAATAGATTTTTGGACACGGTTATATAGAAGTTGCAATCACACCAGACCAGCAGTTGCAATTACATCAGACCAGCAGTTGCAATCATATTTTTTAACAAAATTTCTCAGAGTTATTCAAATGCGGGGGACAGAGACACGCTGACAGAGAGGCGCGCGGCGGCGCGAGAACAGGGAGGCGCTCGGCGGCGCGAGGACAGGGAGGCGCTCGGCGGCGGTGGGATTTAGGGGAGGAGCATCGAGGAGGCGGCGGCGGCGCGGAGAAAGGGATGCGCGCGGCGGCGGCGGGGGGCTAGGAGGCGCGCGAAAACGCCTGGGTGCATTCAATATAGAGAATGCACCCAGGTGCATTTTAGCAGCGCCGTATATATATATATATATATATATATATATATATATATATATATATATATATATATATATAGGGCCTGATAAGTCAAGAAGCACGTTCACACTCTGCTCCTAGTTATTAACAGGACACGCGGTGCAGTTTTCGGCCCTGGAATTAGTAGGCAATAATCAGCCAAGCGGCGGCCGTGTCGCGATCGCGATCCCGATCCCGATCCCGATCCCCGTCGCGCGCGTGCGTTGGTGTGCTTGGCTGGCTGGCTGGCTCGTTGTGCAGACCCGGACCAACATGCGTCGCATCGAGCCGTCCACGCGTCCCCGGCCGCACGTGTGGCCTCGGGCCCTGCTGTCCCGCAGGCTAGGCGACAAAACGAGATCGCCTACCAGGCCAGGCCAGGCCAGGCGGCCCACCTCGCTCGGTCACGGCCGTTAAGGCTATCCGCAACGGTTACCCCTAAATTTTTCCCCCTATATCACTTTTTCCCCCTATTTTTCCCCCTATTTTTTCATCTCCCGCAGCGGTTCCCTCTAAATACTCCCCCTATACCCCACTACCACTATAAAATATCATTTTCTATACCAACTATCAATTTTTTATCTACTAACAATTACTCGTGGACCCACAGCACAGTGTTTAGGGTGATGAACAGTGACACGCTATATCTGGGGGGAGAGAGAAGGGGACCGACACGTAGGGGGCGCTGTAGGGGGCACCGCTGCGGCCATAGGGTGCCCCCTACAGCCGCTACGCAAGGGGAGGGGGATGGCTAGGGGGCGCCGTTGCGCTCAGTCTAAGCGGCCGGCGGGGGGCTGTGAGGACGCCCGTTTGCACTGTTTGAGTGAGGGGTGGTGGGCCCGGAGCAGTCTTCCCATCGTCGTGTCAGGTCGTGCGTGCCTGCCAGTGGTGGCCGGCCGCACCCGCACGTGCTGGCGCGTCCGCGGTTATCGAGAGCGAGTGGCCGTGTGCGTGTGCGTGTGCGTGTCCGTGTGCGGAGGTGGAGGTGTCAGGTGGGTGGCCCTGCTGCCCCTGGCCCCACGGCACGGACTCTGCCTTGTCGCCTTGCACCTTTTTTTTCTCTCTCTCTCTCTCTCTCTCGCGGGCGGGCCGTTACAATGGGACGTTTGCGACGGTGCTGGTCGGTGGGCCTGTAGTGTACTGCTGCTGGTGCAGCGCAGCAGCGGTGGAGAGTTGAGACTTTTTTAATTTTTTTTTGGTCATGGAACCAAACCGGCCCTGATTTCTGTTGGAAAAAAATCAGAAAGAGAAGGGGATGGGATGTAGTGGGAAACAGAAACAGGCAGGCATAGATACAAGGGGGGATGCAGTGTGCAAAGGCAAAACAGAAGCGAACAACAGTTGAGGGGAAAGGAGGGAACAACATGCTTTGCTGTCTCCCTGACACCCGCAATAATTCACAGAGAGAGAGAGAGATTGCTTCAAGACAGAGGAGAGAATAAATAGTGCTCTCTGACTGACTGACTGACTGACCCACCCACCCACCCCTCTTTCTCATCTCATGGCAGCTTTGCTAGCCCCCCTGTGCCAAAAACTCCAGCTAGCCCCTGCCACAAATCTTTAACCACAAGAGTACTCTCCTATACTAGCTACCATCATCCACGCACTGTACTCCTTCCTAGTAGTACGCGACACGAATTGTTCCTTGTGCATGCGTTTTTGCGCTACGCCTGCCCGCCTTTCGCCCAGGGCTACTGCTGCTGGTGCACTACCGGAATCAATCACTTTGCCGAGTGCCTGAAGCACTCGGCGAAGCGTTCAAAACACTCGGCAAAGGCTTTGCCGAGTGTTACACTCGGCAAAGAAGGCTCGGCGAACAGTGCATCGGCAAAGCCTTCTTTGCCGAGAGTTTTTTATCGGGCACTCGGCAAAGATCTTTGCCGAGTGCCAGAGAGCACTCGGCAAAGAAAAGCAGCCGTTACGGCGTCGAGTGACGGAGACGGCGGCTTTGCCGAGTGTCCCATGTGACACTCGGCAAAGAAGTTAGTTTTGCCGAGTGTTTTCCGTGCAGCACTCGACAAAGAATCCATCTTTGCCGAGTGCCACTTGGGACACTCGGCAAAGAACCCGCCAGGGAGGGTCCCCATGTCAGGTTCTTTGCCGAGTGTCCCGAGTGGCACTCGGCAAAGCCGACCTCTTTGCCGAGTGCCAGGGACGTAACACTCGGCAAAGCCGACCTCTTTCCCGAGTGGCGCTGCCTGCTCTGCCTCGTCCTGTTGCGCTGCCTGCTGTGCATCGTCCGCCGTCCTACTCCTCCTCCCCCTCCTCCTCCTCAGGAAACCGCCCACCATATTTGTCCAACAACCTGCAATTAAGAGTAAACAAATAAGCACATATAAAAAGATGTATTTAAAAACAGGTGCGAAATAAAAAGTCATATAGCATTACATCGATTAAAAATAATCTTCATATGTGTCGGGGTTAGCCGGATCATAACTCTCATCATCACTATCAAGCATTTCAATCTCCACACCATCGGAAGACGCAAGTTCGTCAGTAATGTCATTGCCTTCAAGGATTACTAAGTCATTATCATTTTGCACCTCATCCTCCTCCTCATCAACAACCATTTCAATATCTACGTCCATTCCGATAGCTTCGGTTAAGTCTATCTCAAATCGCCCTTCTAGCCCATCTTCTTGGAAGAACTCTCCATCATATGTGTCCGGGTCTAAGTTGTAATCTTCATCGTTAGGAACAGGTAACCTCCCGTGCGGCGATACCTTATACACAACATCCCAACCCTTAAGATGTTCTTTCGTTTGACACGCATATGGGAGATAATACACTTGTGTGGCCTGTTGGGCAACGATATAGACATCGTCTCCTGCTAAGGTGGAATCTTGTCGAATTTCGACTATCCCAAGATTAGAATGTGTCCGTCTCGTCACTTGAGGGTCAAACCAATGACATTTGAATATCACTGGAGTAAGAGGTTTGGAACCATAAAAATTGAGCTCATATATTTCTTCGATTCGTCCAAAATAATCGACATTGTCAAGGCCCGGCGTAAAGACCCCAGAACACGTTGTTTTCCGATTGGGCCGACTTTTGTCGTAGTGTGTTGTGCGAAAACGGTATCCATTGACGTCATACCCAGAATATTTCTTGACCCTATAAGCAAAGCCGTTGGCTACTTGTCTCAATTCGGCACTCATAGACGGATCTCTTTGGCCCTGCAAGTATTCGCAAGTTAAAAGACGCTAAATTGAGTTTAAAGACGTATCTCTTTTACAAACTAAGCACGTACCTTATGTTTGAACCAGGAAATGAAATCGGGCAACCCATTTCTCGCACCCTTTCTAAGAAGAGCGTCATATTCCTGTGGAGTGGGGTCCCTTGATCGACGCCAGAATTCATGAAGAAATTGTTCCATGTATGGCGTCACCTCTTCAAGGTTGGTCAATACGTATAGCATGATATGCCGCCACTCTTCATGTGTCAGGGTCTTGGTGGTCGAGCCACTTGCGCTTCCGAGTTGGCCTCGAAATATGCTAAGGTTCGATTCATTGTCGCCATCATTGTAACGAGGGGGTGGATTATGCACGCTCGGCAGTTTGTCACCATAATAAGTTGTTGTGAAGTTTGAGACCTCCTCTAGAATGTATGCCTCTGCAATGGAAGCCTCGATTTTGCATTTATTTCTACATTTCTTTCGAATAGTCTTTAGACATCTCTCGATTGGATAGCACCAACGTCCCTGCACGGGGCCCCCCATTCGTGCCTCATAGGGGAGATGAAGAATCAAATGCTGCATTGGATTGAAGAAGCCAGGTGGAAATATCTTCTCAAGCTTACACAGTAACACGGGGGCCAATCTTTCCAAGTCTGCAACCACGGTCCGAGATAACTCTTTTGCACAAAGCTGACGGAAGAAATAGCTCAACTCTGAAAGCGCTAGCCAGACATGCTCAGGGACATAGCCTCGAACCATCGCAGGAAGAATCCGTTCAATCCATATGTGGAAGTCATGACTCTTCATCCCTAAGACTCGCATAGTAGATAAGTTCACCCCCCTACTCAGGTTAGCTGCATATCCATCAGGGAACATCAACATCTTTATCCACTGAAGTACTTCCTTCCTCTGGGCCCTGCTTAGGACGAAATCGGCCTTAGGCCTTCTCCACGTCTTTCCCCCACTTGGTGGCTTCATCTCTAGTTTTGGTCTATCACATAACGCTGCCAGATCCACTCTTGCCTTCACATTATCCTTTGACTTATCAGGAATGTCCATAATTGTTGCCCACAGTGCCTCGGCAACATTCTTTTCAGTGTGCATCACGTCAATGTTGTGTGGAAGGAGCAGGTCATCATAATAGGGGAGCCGAGTCAAGCCAGACTTATGTGTCCACATATGCTGCTCACCATATCCCACAAAACCACCTTCTGTATTGGCCACGAGCCCATCTATCTGTTGACGAATTTCGGCACCAGTCATCGTTGCAGGTGGGCGGTTTGTCACTACGACACCTTTCGTAAAGTTCTTGATGTCTAGGCGGAATGGATGGTCAGCAGGAAGAAATTGTCGATGTTTATCGAAGGACGAATATTTGCCACCCTTTTTCAACCAAATGAACCTGAGAGCTTCCTTGCAAACTAGGCATGGGAATTTACCGTGAACACACCAGGCACAGAATAGCCCATACGCCGGTAAGTCATGCATGGAGTACTGGTACCAAACATGCATTCTGAAGTTTGTCTTCGTAGCTCGGTCATATGTCCATACCCCTTCCTCCCAGGCACGTACCAATTCATCGATCAAAGGCTCCATGTACACGCCCATTTTGTTCCCCGGGTGTCCGGGAATTATCAACGACACGAATATATTCTGCCTTTGAAAGCACACACCAGGGGGGAGATTGATTGGGATAACAAACACGGGCCAACATGTGTACGGGGCAGCGCTCATTCCATAGGGATTGAACCCATCTGTGGCCAACGCAACACGTACATTACGAGCCTCTTCGGCTTTCTCACGGTGAATGTCATCAAAGTGTTTCCATGCTTCACCATCTGACGCGTGCACCATCTTGTCAGGATTGTATCGTTTTCCATTTTTGTGCCATGTCATCTGTTTCGCGGATTCCTCTGTCATGTAAAGACGCTGGATCCTCGGTATGAACGGAAGGTGTCGTAGGATTGTCAAGGGGATGTCGAGCTGCCTCTTCTGTCCATCACCAGAGTCTACCTCCATAAACCTAGACGAATTACACTTGGGACAGTACTTTGCCTCCGCGTATTCTTTCCTAAATAGCACGCAGCCCTTCGAACAAGCATGAATCTGCTCATACGTCATCTTAAGTGCACGAAGTAGTTTCTGTGCCTCGTACATGCTCTTTGGCAGAATGTGATCATCCGGAAGCAAACTCCCAATAACTGTCAACAAGCCATCGAATGCATCTCTACTGATGCTGTACTGCGACTTGAACGCCATTACACGCCCAATGGCATCCAGTTGAGAAACCTTTGTCTGGCCGTGAAGCGGCTTCTGTGCCGCGTCGAACATGTCGTAGAACGCCTTTGCAGTCGGCTCTGGCTCGTCATCCATACATCCTCCCGTGTATTGTGCCTCCTGATAGTCGTTCAACATATCCGCTACCCCCGCATCCGCGTCATAATCCTCGACACGTTGTCTCAGCACCTCTTCTCTCGTACGATGCGCTTCACCATGAAATATCCACCGAGTATAGCCCGGCGTAAATCCATTCTTCCAAATATGTTCTACCATGGTCTTCTTTGGTTTTCTTTTCCGGTTGTCACATTTGCTGCACGGGCATGGGACTAGACTCGCTCCTTTAGCAGCTTCGCCATATGCCCGTTCCACGAAATCATCGGTCTTTCTAATCCATTCAGTGGTGACATCGTTCCTTCCTCTACGGCCCGTGTACATCCACTCACGGTCCTCCATCCTCTAACATATATAACCGAGTATAGTTTAATATAGACATGTAATGCATGTACACTACGTTCCTACCTTCTAATAGGTGACGATAGGTCCTAATCCCACCCGCGGTTGCGTAGATGGAGTTAGTTTCCATGCTCTACTCCGATCCGAGATAGAATTTCGGCAGCACCTCCCCGCTGTTCTCCGGATACACGTCCTGGCAGGGAGAGTGTACTGTCCGGAGAACAACAGGGAGGTGACGCCGAAACTCTATCTCGGACCGGAGTAGAGCATGAAACTAACACCATCTACGCAACCGCGGGCTGTCCAAAAAACGTGGACAATTTGAAACTGATACATTTGTAGATATGCAAAGATCTGCATATCTACACCGTATCTCTTTCGAATGGGAGACGCCTAACTGGGTTACGTGATCTACGACCATGATGCGGAAATAGAGGTTATACCTAAGGTGTTGGTGGAGTCAGGCTAGTGGGGCTGTGGCGGGTCGGTGCAGTGGCGACGCGACGCGGTGCAGGCAGACCCGCAGCGGCTAGGAAGACAAGTATCTTCTCTGTAAAAAAGAAACACAAGTCTATTAATACAAAAAAAATATTGCCAAACTTTGTTCATATGAATTCACATCAACGACCGCCATCCTTAGGACCACGCATGCCATCGGCAAACCTACCACTACTTGTGCCTATCTACCGCTATCTAACATATATCGACAAAAAAAATCGGCAGCACCTCCCCTGCACGGGGAGGTTTCCAAAACCTGCAAATAGAAGTAGCAGCACGATGGCTGATATTCACAGGTATATCAACGACACTATGGCATATATGCAATGCATTGGACATCATATATACAAGTAGTCGAACCACATCTATCACAAGGTTTATGATTTTAGACTCCAATTAGTTGTGCAATATTTCGAACATCATATATATACAATTAATTGTAGAGTAGTAGTACAAGCTTTGATCAAGAAAAAAAATTATACCTATTCGAGGCCGAGGCCGGCGACGATGGTGGACGCGCGGGTGGCCGGACGGCGGTTGCGCGTGGACGGCCGGGCGCAGGGAGTAGCGTAGGCGACCGGGCAGCGGCAGGCCGAGCTCGTGGGAGCCGCCGGACGACCGGGCGGCGGCGGCGGGCCGAGCTCGTGGAAGAAGAACGAAGGGAGGCCGAGCTCGTGGAAGAAGAACGAAGGGAGGCAGCGGGCGCAGGGAGGCCGGCGGCGGTGGTGGCCGGCCGGCCGGCCGAGCGCGTGGGGGCGGCCGCGGATGGCTTGGTGGCGCTCGGGCGGCGACGAGCGCTCGGGCGGCGACGGGCGACGGGCGACGGGCGGTGGGAAAGTGAAGGAAGAACGAAGGAGAAGAAGAGCCCGCAGGTCGGTATAATTAACTTCTTTGCCGAGTGCCCGCGATCTGGCACTCGGCAAAGATTTTTTTAAAATTAAAAAATATACTTTGCCGAGTGCTTTGGATCGGGCACTCGGCAAAGGCTTCTTTGCCGAGTGCTTGTCAGTTGGCACTCGGCAAAGACTAGAATTAGGGTTTTTGAAACACTTTGCCGAGAGCCGAACGACAAGCACTCGGCAAAACTTTCTTTGCCGAGTGTCCTATCTGGGGCACTCGGCAAAATATATTTAAATTTTTTTATTTTGTTTATGAAACTTTTTGTGGTATGTTCGTACACTATGTAGACCTACATGTACCATTTTAGAACAATTATAACCGTGTTTTCAATAGCTAGTAGATTTAGTTCGTTTATTTGAATTGCTTCGGAAAATTTAGATTTGAATTGCAAGTCACTCGAAACTTGGAAAACCGTGCATGCAAAAATGATATTCATGCTACTTATCACAAGTTACGACCGATTCCATGAGCGGACCGGAAACTTCGAGCAACATGCTCACTAAACATGGCCGTGAACTTGCCATCCACATGTTTAAAAATTGTATAAAACACAAACAAAGTCAAAAAATCATGAAACTTGTCCACGTGTCATGATATCATATGTACAGGTTCTGATAAAAATTTGAGAATGTTTGGACAAAGTTGTGAGACACTATGTGTAGAAACCTAAGAGAACTACACATGAAATCATAGAGTTTCAATGTGGATCTCTTGGGTTTGTACACATAGCGCGTCATAGTTTTCTCGAAATTTTTTCAATTTTTTATTGCAGCCTGTACATATGATATCATGACACGTGGACAAGTTTCAAGATTTTCTGACTTTGTTTGTGTTTTATACAATTTTTAAACATGTTGATGACAAGTTCACGACCATGTTTAGTGAGCATGTTGCTCGAAGTTTTTGGTCCGCTCCTGGAATCGGTTGTAACTTATGCTAAGTAACATGAATATCATTTTTTCATGCACGGTTTTCCAAGTTTCGAGTGACCTGCAGTTCAAATCTAAATTTTCCGAAGAAATTCAAATAAACGAACTAAATCTACTAACGATTGAAACTCTGTTAAAATTGTCCACAAATGATACATGTAGGTCTACATAGTGTAGGAACATACCACAAAAAGTTTGGGAGACAAAATAAAAGAAATAAAAATATACTTTGCCGAGTGTCTAGTGATGGCACTCGGCAAAGAGTTCTTTGCCGAGCGTCAACTGGGCGACACTCGGCAAAGAACTCTTTGCCGAGTGCCAACCATTGGCTCTCGGCAAAGACTGACGGCCGTCAGCTTTGGGACGGCCGCTGACGGCCCTTTGCCGAGAGCCCCCTTTGCCGAGTGTTTGACACTCGGCAAACATGTATTTGCCGAGTGTGGACCTGTACCGAGTGTCCTACGCTCGGTAAAGACGCTCGTTACCGAGAGCCGAGCTTTGCCGAGTGCGGCTCTCGGCAAAGCAGTCTTTGCCGAGTGCCCGAGAAAAGGCACTCGGCAAAGCGGCCGGCACTCGGCAAAGGCTCGGATTCCGGTAGTGGTGGCGGCGGTGGAATTCGTGTATGAATGGCAGCCACGCCACGGACGACGCAGCAGGGGGGCGGTGCGTGATCCAATATATTCCAACCTCCCCCAGATGATTGCGCCGGTGAACTCTACCTACCGCCCCTGCGTACGCGCGGACCGTCCGTCCGCAGGGCGTGAACCGTCTGGCACGACAGGCACAGAACACTAGCTCTGCGCCAGGTCGCGCGTCTATATAGAAAACACCCCCGTCGGTTCTTGTTGAATGATTGGCGTTCTAAAAAGACACCGACAAAGACTATAATCAAAGGATTGGTATGATGAACAAGCAGAGAAAGGGCAGTAGGAAAATGAAATACCGAAGCAGAAGAATCTCTCTCTCTCTCTTTTTGATCGGATCATGACAGTAATAATCAATGCACGCATCGCAAAAGGAGTAAGAAAAAGTATCTCAGATTTCACGGGGGCTGAGCCGTCGGGAGGGGTGTTCCTGCTGGCAATCCCATACGTACTGCCGTTCAAACCCGTGGCTAGCCACAGGCGCACAGCATTAGCATATACCCGTGGCTTTTTCAACGACCAGTAACTATTATTGACTGGCTTAACGACGACGCAAAGCCTTTCGTTTAGTTTAGTTTAGTTTAGTTTAGTTTAGGGCGGCCGCCGGACGAGCAAACGGAAGCTGGAGAGACGACGAGCAACGTACGTACGGGAGGCATGCAGTCGGCGGGCGGGGCACACGAGCACGCGATGCGGTCCGGTCCGGTCCGGGCAGAAATTTTTGACCCGGAAAGGCTGCTGGGGAATTTATTAGGCTTCGTACTACCGCTAGCAGCGAAAGCATAAGTGCGTGACGCAGCATAATAAACTACAGTACAGTACGTACTACTACTGCTACTATCGCGCTCGCGCACCGACTGGACCAGTCTGTCGATATAACGGGAGCCCTGGGCTTTCAATAGTTAAAGGAAGCCCAGGCCGATCACCCATGCAACCTGGTTCAACCCAGCGCACCGACTGGACCAGTCTGTCGGTTGCACCACCCGCGCCCACATCTGTGCGCGCAAAAAAGAAATGCATGCATGAGTCAAACACGTTCCCTTGCATGTGCGTAAATTTAGGAAAGATATGTATGACGGTTTCTATTTTTAAATGCTTAATTTTCTCCATAAATTTAGGATCGCTGCAACAGCTAGACTCGTAAGGACCATTTTATGATATATACTGCTACTAAATATGCTACCATGTGTAGATAATTATGCAATTCGGTATACTGCGTAAAAATCTGTTACCAGCTGCATACACACGAATTTATGATGAAAATAATGTGCAATGAAAGGAAATTAATTACACGCATAGAAACAAAAAATCGTATTTTATGTTTTATTTCCTTCATAAATATAAGATCCCTCCAACAACCATGTAGCTAAACACATTAAATCTAGTTTATGATATATACTGATACAAATTATACTAAATGGTGTAGGTATTTATGCAATTCGTTACACTGCGTAAAAAATCTGGCATGTTGTTCACTGGTGGACGCATCTTCGGGTTGGAGCGTAATAACCTCAAGTTTTGGGCATAAAATCTCTCAATTATAAGCGTATATACTGAGCCAATGTGGGAGGTTGATAGTTCTAGTAGGTTGTTATTACGATCCTATTTTTATGGCAGATCCGAAAAACATGGCAGCCGCATGCATGCGGTTATACAGATCCAAAAATTATAGCAAAATACATGCATGAGTCAAACAAGTTCCCTTGCATGCGCGTAAATTTAGGAAAGATATGTATGACAATTTTTATTTTAAATGCTTTATTTCCTCCATAAATTTAGGATCGCTGCAACAACCATGCAGCTAGACTCGTAATGACCATTTTATGATATATACTGATACTAAATATGCTACACTATGTAGATAATTATGCAATTAGGTATACTGCGTAAAATCTGTTACCAGCTGCATGCACACGAATTTATGATGGAAAGAATATGCAATAAAAGTAAATGAATTGCATGCATAGAAACAAAAAATCGCATTTAATATTTTATTTCCTTCATAAATATAGGATCCCTTCAACAGCCATGCAGCTAAACGCATTAGAACTAGTTTATGATGTATACTGAAACAAATTATACTACACGGTGTAGGTATTTATGCAATTCCTTACACTGCGTAAAAAATCTGGCATGTTGTTCACTGGTGCACGCATCTCCGGGTGGAGCGTAAAAACCTTAAGTTTTGAGCATAAAATCCCTCAATTATAAGCGTAAATACCGAGTCAATGAGAGGTTGATAGCTCTAGTAGGTTGTTATTACGATCCTATTTTTATGGCAGATCCGAAAAACATGGCAGCCACATGCATGCGGTTTCTATTTTTATACAGATCCAAAAATTATGGCAAAATCATGGGAGTTTCCATTGCATGCGCGCAAATTACGAACAACATAAATCAAGGAATTGCCTTTCAAATGTGTATGCAGTAAACTGATATACGAACTTCGTGTTCAAGCATAAAATCATACAGTTTTTAGCGTAAATAATACATGTGGTAGGCATAAAACACAATAATCGAAAAGAAAACTGCGCCGGATCGGAGGATGTCACGTGCGATCATCGCTGCGCGCATCTCGCGCCTTCCGTGACGTCGCTCGCTCGAACATCACGCCTCATGTGTCGCCGTCGCTACTCGCACGTCGACGGGCGTCGCTTGCTCGCCGGCCTTGGAAGTGCCGCCCCCTCGGGGCTTCGGGGACGCCGCCGCTTGCCCGCACAAGGGCCCCGCTGTCGCTCGCCCTCTGGATCGGGGAACCGCCGTGACTACTCTGGATCGAGGAACCTTCGCCACCGCGCGTCGAGGTAATGGAGTTGCAGCCACCGGCCTGGGAACCGCCGTCACCGCACAAGGGCACTGTCGTCGCTCGCCCTCTGGATCGAAAGCCGCCGCCGGCGGCCTGGGAACCGCCGCCACCACATGTTGAGGTCGGGGAGCCGCGACCACCATAGCCACTGGCCGTGGGTCCACCGCCGCGCGCGCTATCGGGCAACCGCCGTCGCTAATGAATTGAGATGGGCTGTGAAAAACTGATCCCTAGCACTACGGATTTTCTTTTATAGATGTCTGGACCTGGTCCGGCTCGACCGGATTGCACTGTCTGGCCTAGGCTTCTTTTAGTTATTGGAAGCCTAGGGCTCCTAATATACAATCTATATATATATATATATATATCATTAACAGCCCCGGGATCTTTCCCTGCGCCGCACATGCATGTCCGAATCCGCACCATTGATTTTTTTAAGAGAACAGGAGGGGGAGCCTCTACTTAAAATTTTATTTAAACTAGAAAGAAAACATTGTTTAGAACAAACAAGTAGACGTATTACAGAAGGTTAGGGAGAGTTTCTACTGCCATTGCTGAAGCCATGCTGGGATAGCAGAATCGAATGTACCCTGAGCTCTATGAGTGACTAGGAGTAATTCTTTTGCGAACTCATGCTTGCATTGCTGCACCGTTGGATCTTTGTTCTGAAAAAGTTAAGCATTACGGCACTTCCAAATGCTCCAGGTCATGAGAATAATAATCTCCATAGAAAAGGGAACATTGAGTTGCTGTTTTAGATTTGCCGCAACCTCCTCTGGATTAGCAATTCTAGGGGGCATCAAACCAATTGAATTCCAGCAGGCCTTCGCGAAGTTGCACCCGAGGAAGAGATGATAAAGAGTTTCCTCCTTCTGCTAGATGCAGTTCTCGCAAGTGTAAGACTCAAGTGTCATGTTTTTCCTACTCAGCATATTCCTTGTGTTGAGTCTGTTTTTTAACCATAGCCAATAAAAGACTTTATGTTTTGGTTGACATTTATTTTTCCAAAGCGATGAGACTGACCCATCAAATGCCTGTAAGTCTTTTTTGTAGAGAAAATTTTAGATCCCCAAATGAGCTTCCAAGTGTCCTTTGCGTTGGTCACCGTGATTTGTCCCCAAGCCTCATTTAATTCAAGATACTGTTCGTAGACTTGCACAGACAGAGGAAGCTGAAATATCTCAAAGAGATGATCTTTTAGCTTAGCTTCTTTGATAGAGAGTTTGCTGTTGCAAGCAAATGAAAATAATTCCGAATATTGCTGAGCCGGGTGTGGGGGACAAATATCCCCCGGGTCCACTAAAAGAGTAAAAGACCTCATGAAAGGCCCAAGGGCCCAATAGATCGTAAGACCATTCTTTCGTGGGCCTAGGGAGGAATAATCAGCAAAGCAGGTTGATACGAGGTCGGATTGGTGCAAACCCGGACGGCCCATAGCGTTGAGCGAGAAATCACAACAGAAGACCCGACTTCCCCGCGCTGGAGCATCATGCAGTAGAACCAGGCGAGAATAAGTCGGCTGAGTCATAGGGAGATAGACTCGAACAGCTCACTATCTTTTAGGCGCACGTTGTTATCATATCCACGTGTATTGCCCCACGGTCGAGAATATAAGGCCTAGGGGGCACCCCTTCAGAGACGACTGACCCTATTACTTAGCCACCCACTTCAACTCTCTGCATTCTCGACTCAGAGAGCTCTCTTGTAACATCATTCACCCAGCATACTCACCAGG
Organism: Zea luxurians; assembly: GCA_029449295.1. NCBI lineage: Eukaryota > Viridiplantae > Streptophyta > Magnoliopsida > Poales > Poaceae > Zea > Zea luxurians. The sequence continues at coordinate 5,954,141 of JAOPSE010000090.1, forward strand.
ACGTAGGGTGTTACGCATCTCTAAGCGGCCCGAACCTGTAAACATTGTCCATTGCCCCTCGTGCAACCGGCACGAACCATTTTGCTACAATCGTCGACACCGTCCTACTCCTAAAAACACCTTGAGGGGCAACCCCGGGTGTGCGGTCGGACCCAAAACACCGACAGCTGGCGCGCCAGGTAGGGGGTGTGCCGACGATCCAAGCTAGCTCAATGGCCGTCACCATCAACAGCAGGATCACTTTCCGTCCTGGATCCATGTTCTACTTTGGAACGATCTCGTCCATAGCCGACGAAAAGGGAATTCTACACCGCGTCACAGATCCGCCGGGAAGGAAGCCTCCCCCAACAAACTCCGAAAATACCAGGGAAGCGTTACCCTCAGCTCTCCGAAAGAAGATCGCCACGACAGCCGTGCCATTCTACCCGACGTTCTCTTCATCGGAAGAGTGGAGTCGCCTCCCGTCTCTGACGACGAGCCGACTGCGCCCGGGGAAGAACCACCTCAACGGGAATCCCGTCGACGAAGAAATCGGCGCCGAAACATCTGGAGACATCACCAAGCCGGAGAACAGGATCCGGAGCAGCCTGTCTCGCGAGACGAGGTCTCGGAGATGGGAGAAACTCCGGAAGAACGTATCTTCAGGGAACGAAGGAACTCCCGACGACGTGATCATCGACGAGCTCAGGAACAAGCCGAGCAAGACGCGAGGCAACGCCGAGAAAATCCACTGCTCGGCCGTAACCTGAACCCCGACTTCGCCCGAGCCATGAACACACCGAGTGAAGTCGGAGGAGTGCTAGCTCGGATAGCTGACGGACTCCCATGGACTCCAGACGTCGAGGGCTATCGACGCCTGCTCACCCAGGCAGCCAACCACCTTCTGCCTCTCGCTCACCCGCCGAACGACTTGCGACACGCCATCAACAGTCGCCGAGACGCGTGGAGTTCCATCAGCGCTTCGCGCGAACGACGGCATGAGAACGAGATACGCCGTCGGGAGGAATACGACAGGGATCATGGCATCCCCACTCGGAGTCAAGCCACCAGAGCTGAATCAACGACGGCCTCGACTAGCGGAATTACCCGGGGACGGTCGAGGAACCACAACAACTACTCCCCTCCCCGGGACAGGCATCATCCCCGACGACAGGAGGACACATGTGGAGTGTCTGCCCTTACTCCACGCCTTAGGGCCATTCAATGGCCCCCTAACTTCAAGGTATCCAATGTCGATAAATATGAACCTAAGCAGGACCCAGGAGGCTGGCTGGCCGTCTACACCACCGCCGCTCGAGCCGCCGAAGCATCAGAGGACGTGATGACTGCGTACTTACCCATTGTCCTCGGGCAAGACGCACTGCAATGGCTACGACATCTACCTCGACACTGCATCGACGACTGGAGCGACTTCAGTCGGTGTTTCACTGCAAATTTTCAGTCCCTCTCCGACAAACCGGCGCAACCCTGGGACCTCAAATCCATCAAGCGCCGGGGAGATGAAACTCTTCGATCGCACCTCAAAAGGTTCCAGACCATGAGAAATCGTATTCCTGAAGTCACGGAGGCAGCCGTGATCGAGGACTTCTATAGAGGATCCAATGACTCGGCCTTCGTCCGAGCCATAATACAGAAGGCACCAACTACCTCCGAGGAGCTGTTCCGGGAAGCCGACCTCTACATCACCGCCGACGAGCGAGCCCAGGACCTCATCGGAGGAGCGAAGCCCGCACCAGCAGCACCACGACGCGACACGAACCAGCAACCTAACAAACGCTAGGAGAAGAGACCGCGCGAAGAGGTGCACACCGCCGGACCACCTGCCTCTCGCGCCCGGGGAGGACCTCGCAGAGGCGAGCGCACGCTGGACAACATCCTCGACGCCCAGTGCCCGTACCACAAGGACATGCGCCACACTCTTCGGAACTACCGGGACTTCAAGCATTCCGTTGGGCATGGCCGACCCTTCCAACCTCTACCCCCTCCTCCGCCGCGGGGAGGACCAGAAGAACCACGACAACCCCAGCAGCAGGAGGGAGGAGGAGGAGCCTTCCCGCGCGTTGACAGGGAGGTCAATGTCATCTTTGGCGGACACGGATCGCAGGAGAACAGAAGACAACAAAAGCTCAACGATCGCCAAATATTGGTGGCGACCACCGGCCCTCCCGCCCCATACCGGTGGTCGGAGCACCCGATCACCTTCACTCGGGCGGATCAATGGCTCAACCTCGACCATCTGGGCAAATACCCGCTCCTCGTCGATCCGGTGATCCGAGAGAGCAGGGTGAAGAAGGTGTTAGTGGACGGGGGGAGCAGCATCAACGTCACTTTCCCCCGGACACTCCGAGGCTTGGGAGTTCACCTCAAAGAACTCCACGAGTCAGACACTCCCTTCTTTGGCATCGTGCGAACCAAGGGAGAATACTCGCTGGGCCACATCTACATGCCCGTCACCTTCGGGACTCCGGAAAACTACAGAACCGAGTTCCTAAGGTTTGAAGTGGCAAATTTCGACTGCGGGTACAACGCCATCGTCGGGAGGCCGGGACTGGCAAAATTCATGGCCATTCCGCATTACACGTACATGATATTGAAGATGCCGGGACCGCAAGGAATCATAACTGCACGTGCCGAACTCCAAGGCGCCGCGGAATGTTTCCGAGTGGCCATCCAGGCACCCCTCACTACTAAACCGTCGGCAACTTCTTCGATCCAGGCAAACTCTAAGCCTGAGGAAGACCATACAGCACCGGCGAATGAAGCTCAAGCTGCGACCTCTATGCGGCCGACTGAAGAAACTAAAAGGATCAATCTGGGGTTTGCTGATGAACGAAAAACTGCCATCATCAGCTCTAGCCTGGATGATAAATAGGAAAGCGCGCTCGTCCAGTTTCTGCAAGACAACCGAGACATATTCGTATGGCAACCTGCGGATATGCCAGGAGTCCCAAAAGAACTAGCCGAGCACAAACTAAAGGTCTACCCTCAAGCAAGACCGATCCGGCAAAAGCTACGTCGATTCACGCCCGACAAGAGAGAGGCCATTCGCGCTGAGCTGGCTCGCTTGGTCACGGCTGGGTTCATTAGAGAAGTGTTACATCCCGAGTGGTTAGCCAACCCTGTTCTTGTACTCAAAAAGAATAAAGTGGATTGGCGCATGTGCGTCGACTATACTGATCTCAACAAACATTGTCCGAAGGATCCCTTCGGGCTCCCAAGGATAGATTAGGTGGTAGACTCCACCGCCGGATGTTCTGTGCTATCTTTCTTGGATTGCTATTCGGGATACCATCAGATTAGCTTGGCAAAAGAAGACGAGGAAAAAACGGCGTTCATCACTCCGTTTGGTGCTTTCTGTTATACCTCCATGCCGTTCGGCCTCAAAAACGCTGGAGCGACTTATCAAAGAGCCATTCAAACATGCTTAGCCGATCACTGGGGCAAGCGTGTGGAAGCCTACGTAGACGACGTGGTAATCAAAACGGAAAACTCGGAAAACTTCATTGAAGACTTGCAGCTGGTTTTCAACAGTTTACGACGGTATCGGTGGAAGCTTAATCCCGAAAAATGTGTCTTCAGGGTACCAGCAGGAATCAACTCGGTGCCATCAACAGAGCCCAACACTCGGTCAGCGGGGAAGCTACCCTCTAAAGCGACTCTCTGGTCCAAGGCTTGGGCTACCACCATACAGCCAGAGTGTGGAGGCGACCCCGCATGAACGTCCATGGAAGTACAAGAGAGAGACCCCGCTCGGACATCCTCGGGGGCTGGGACGTAGTTTGCACTGCCCACTTGAGCTGGATCATTCCCGGCAGCACCCTCGGGGGCTGGGCAGTGGCTTACACTTCCCACCCGAACCAAGTCATCCCCGACGACATTCTCGAGGGCTGGGCACGTGTCAACACCATCCCTAGGGTCCAAGTTCTCTGCAGTAGCCACCTCTAAGGCTAATGGGCCCTCAGTTACTTCCATGGGACCAGGACGATCCAAGTCGGTCTCCCGACCCTCGAGATCGCGCTCTAAGGTCGACGAGGCACGGGATGACCTCAACCCAGCATCCAGCACATCAGCACAAACCTCCATCACACCATCATCTGCTGGCTCCGATAACAAATCCTCTGGAACCATATCCTCAAGAGTCTGATCAAAATTGGCCAGGGACAGTTCTTGCAGACCAATGAGAGCAGACAAAGCAAGAGAAGGAACTCCACTACTTTCACCGCTAGTGATGAACTGCCGACTGTTTTTCCGAGTCGAAGGAACTTCATCTTCTCTCTCCTCGTCGTCCACATTAGCAACGCAGGCAGCACCCCCATTGGGATCAGCAACAGATTGGGTACACCCATTGGGATTAGCGTCAGTAAATTCAGTCGCAGGCACTTCTTCAGCATCAGGAACCGAGGTACCAACGTCCCGATCCAAACTGGATACTTGCCGGAGGCGTCTCTTTTTCTTTTTCTGCTCATCAGCAGAAGGATCAGGTTGATTGGCTCGACAAGGGAGCCTCGGGCGAGTACCAGCAGGCTTCTGAGTATCTAAAGTTGTATCAGCCTCTAGGAGGGGCACCACTACCAATGCCCCAACAAGAGCAGCGTCAGAAGAGTCCTCAGCCAGCAAATCAAGCATAGCACTTATCTTCGCATCACTAGGGTTCAGGGGCACCTCAAAATGGACCTGCCGTTCATCATCAGGAATCCCCCCGAACGAGGCAACCAAGGCACTAACTTCTTCAGCAGAGGGCCGCACTCTACGGCCCAAACCGCCATCAGTGACAGGAGGATTCGACACAAAAAGAGTGAAGGCTTTGGGAGGAGGCAAGTTCCAGGCTAAGAATGCCACTGGGGCACCAACATTTGACACTTTGCCTCTAAGGATCATCTCAAGTCGGCTCACCAAGTCTGTAGAAGGAATTCTTCTGTTAGTGACCCGAGTTGAGTCGGCTAGGCCTCGATACAGATAAGCCAGGTATGCCCTGTCTTTCAACGGGTGAATATTCTTGAAAACAAAGTCAACGACCATAGCTTCTGCAGTCAAACCCCTCTCTTTCAGCAATCCAACTTCAGCAAGCAAAGCACCTGCCTCAGCCACCTCCTGATCCGTGGGAAACTCGGTCCAGCTTGGGGTGCGAACATCCGGCCGTCTTCCCGACCGGGGGGGGGGGAGAGTTTCCATAGTTCTCAACTATGAACCACTCCAAGCGCCACCCTTTGATACTATTTTTGAGAGGGATTTCGAGATACTCAGTCTTCCTCCCGCGACGCATCTCCAAGCTAGCACCACCAACCAATTGATGTTGTCCCCCGGCCATCCCAGGGCGACAGTGATACAAATACTTCCACAACCCGAAATGTGGTAGCACGCCAAGAAAGGCTTCGCATAAATGAACGAAAATGGAAATTTGCAGGATAGAATTGGGATTCAGATGGGTCAAGTTAAGATGGTAGAAATCAAGGAGGCCGCGGAAAAAGGGAGAAATGGGAAGGCCAAGGCCGCGGAGAAGGAAAGGAGCATAAATCACGGACTCATGGGTATCCTTAGTTGGGACAGTAACCCCATGGCAAATCCGCCAAGAGCACAGTTCCCTCAGAGGAAGAACCCCGATGGACACGAGGTGGAGAAGTTCGGGCTCAGAGACGACGGACATGTGGTTACCTGCGAAAGGCAACTGGCTGTTGAGGTCGATTGGAGGAATTGCCACGGCAGACGAGCTCGAGGTTTTCCTCTTGGGCGCCATCTCGATTCTACCGGCGAGCAAAGTAGGAGGCGAATTGCGGAGAGGATTCGAAAGCAAGAAAGCAAGAACTAGGGCACGAAAAGCAGAGACGGCTAAAAGTGCAGCACTTATGGGATATTCCCGAGCCAGATACCGTTTCAAAAAGCGCCCAATCAGTACCCGGCGGTTATTTCCAAAACACCAGCGTGCCACGTCATCACCCGGCAGTTATTTCCAAAACACCGGTGCGCCACATCATCACTCGGCTATTAACCTCAAAGTGGCCCACGTAGCCCGCTATCGCTCGGCAGTTATCTCTAAAACTCCGACGTCGTGTTCAGTCGCTCGGCGCTACCTCTAAAACGCTGACGTTGTCTTCAAGTAGCTCGACAGTTATCTCTAAAACTCCGACGTCGTGTTCAGTCGCTCGGCGTTACCTCTAAAACGCCGACGTCGCCTTCAAGATTACTCGGCAGTTATCTCTAAAACTCCGACGTTGTGTTCAGTCGCTCGGCGCTACCTCTAATACGCCGACGTTGTCTTCAAGTCGCTCGGCAGTTATCTCTAAAACTCCGACATTGCGTTCAGACGCTCGGCAGTTATCTCTAAAACTCCGACGTCGTGTTCAGTCGCTCGGCGTTACCTCTAAAACGCCGACGTCGCCTTCAAGATTACTCGGCAGTTATCTCTAAAACTCCGACGTCGTGTTCAGTCGCTCGGCGCTACCTCTAATACGCCGACGTTGTCTTCAAGTCGCTCGACAGTTAACTCTAAAACTCCAACATGGCGTTCAGTCGCTCGGTAGTTATCTCTAAAACTCTGACGTTGTGTTCAGTCGCTCGGCGTTACCTCTAAAACGCCGACGTCGCCTTCAAGATTACTCGGCAGTTATCTCTAAAACTCTAACGTCGTGTTCAGTCGATCGGCGTTACCTCTAAAACGCCGACGTGGTCTACAAGTCGCTCGGCAGCTACTTCTAAAAGCATCGATACGATGTCAGAGTTATTCACTTACTATTCCAAAGGAATCAATTTCACGAAAAAGGCGGAAAGAGGAATGATTCAAGAACTTTGAGTTACGAATATCAACGAGCAATAATCATAGAGAAGCCAACATCATTTCTTCATTAAAGGGAAGATATCATACTTACAAATCAATTCATTATGAGTTGACACTTCCCTACTACTACTACTGCTACATTACATTATACTACTACTACCACTACCACTACACTACACTATACTACTCTACACTACTAAATACTACTACATTATTCTAACTATACTATACTAACATCTAAAGAACTAGTGGCATCTAGCCACTGGCCCTGCTGCTGCCGCCGCCACTGCCGCCCCTGTTGCTGCCCTTGCTGCCGTCGCCATCACCGTCCTTGCCGCCCCTGCTGCCGCCCCTGCCGCTGCTGTCACCGTCACCGCCGCCATCGCCTTCGTCGTCGTCGTCGTCGTCGCTGTCCTCGTCCTTGCCACCACCGTCCGAGTCCTCCTCATCCGAGGAGTACTCTGACTCGTCCGAGCCCTCGAGCCCGGAGCGCTCGACGGCCCGGATATACGTCCAGACCTCCGCCGCGAGCCCCTGGGAGTCGCCTAAGTCGTCAGACGACTCACGCAGAGGGATGGGAGCCGGAGACCCCTCGGATTCAGAGGAGAACTCCTCCTCTGAATACTCCGAGTCACCAAAATCCTCAGACGGAGGAGTTGGCTCGCGCTTGCGTTTCTTGCCCATGGTGGAAATGCAGGTAGAAGGAAGAAAGCAGGCAGTGGAGAACAGCAAGAGATGTGAAAAACCAGGCAAGCAAAGGCACTATTTATAGGAAAAGAAGGCAACCACTCACCTCCAAACGTGGTCACTGAACAGTCGCAAAGCATTTAATAAGGACTTCAACCCGTCTGAAGACACGTCAGGCGGCTGACGCCGTTTCACGCAACACAACACCCATTGGGACTCCAGTCAACAGCGCGGAGGATATGATTACACCCGCCGTCGCATCACGTTACTACTCAGAAGCAGCCGGCTAAAACACTCAGTGTACCAAGCCGTCCCTTGCCCACACCCATTGGGGGGGGGGACGCCCAGGAATTATCAGTATATTTTTCAAAACGGTCACATCTGTGCAGGGCATGCAGTGAATACCTCAAGACAAAAAGGAGATATCAGTGAGGATCAGAGGAAAGCCAAATATAGCCAGTGAAATACAAAATATGGCCAACAGAAAAGACGTGAAGACTAGACAGAGAACGTCCATCAAATGTCCAATCAGTCGCAGGGCAAATAAATTACACTACCTAGCAAGATATGGATGGATCGCGAACTTGGCTGCAAAAGACAAAATACATGCTGACCTCTGAAGCATAATATTGATGACATAATGCTGACCTCCAAAGCATAATGCAGATGACATCATGCCGATTTTTACAAGCAGAAAGGATGATCTTCAGCAAAAAGACACAAAAGAAAGACCTTCGAATGGATTATCCTCAAAAATCCACTCGAAGCTCGGGGGCTACACCCATTGGGTGCACCTTCGGTGCACCCCATGGATCATCCTTCCAAGCCAAGATAGCGCCGACTTCTAAGGCATGGGACAAGATTAAAGACAAGGCTGGCCCTCGACCAAAACACAGGAGTAAAAATGGGAATAATTCCTGGTGAAGACCTTCGAGTAGATTATTTTCTAAAGTCTACTCGAAGCTCGGGGGCTACACCCATTGGGTGCACCTCCGGTGCACTCAATAAAGTTCAGGGTCCTGCAAAACGAAATGCCGACCTCTAAGGCACGAGCACGAAACAAAGCTTCGGTTTACGAGAGATCAAAAGCCGGAGGAGACAGTAAGAAGTCGTTCTCTTCAAATCGCCTGCAAGCTGGACCTGGGATCTTTGGGCTGATTACTTCTAAATTAACCCAAAGATCGGGGGCTTGTGGGGGACAGATATCCCCCGGGTCCACTAAAAGAGTAAAAGACCTCACGAAAGGCCCAAGGGCCCAATAGATCGTAAGGCCATTATTTCGTGGGCCTGGGGAGGAATAATCAGCAAAGCAAGTTGATACGAGGTCGGATTGGTGCAAACCCGGACGGCCCATAGCGTTGAGCAAGAAATCACAACAGAAGACTCGACTTCCTCGCGCTGGAGCATCATGCAGTAGAACCAGGCGAGAATAAGTCGGCTGAGTCATAGGGAGATAGACTCGAACAGTTCACTATCTTTTAGGCGCACGTTGTTATCATATCCACGTGTATTGCCCCACGGTCGAGAATATAAGGCCTAGGGGGCACCCCTTCAGAGACGACTGACCCTATTACTTAGCCACCCACTTCAACTCTCTGCATTCTCGACTCAGAGAGCTCTCTTGTAACATCATTCACCCAGCATACTCACCAGGACGTAGGGTGTTACGCATCTCTAAGCGGCCCGAACCTGTAAACATTGTCCATTGCCCCTCGTGCAACCGGCACGAACCATTTTGCTACAATCGTCGACACCGTCCTACTCCTAAAAACACCTTGAGGGGCAACCCCGGGTGTGCGGTCGGACCCAAAACACCGACACCGGGATGCCCTTATTCCACAGATCTCCCCAGAAAAGAATAGTTCTCCCATTGCCAATGGTTGGGGCTGCCAATCCCTTGAAATCTTGGACTAGACTAAGCAGACTTTTCCACCAAAAGGAACCAATACTTGAGCAGCTAGGAAGTCTGTCTGTCCTGTAATAGTTGTTCCAAACAAGGTTTACCCAAGGTAAGTCATGATTATTGAAGAACTTGTGTACAAATTTCAAAAGCAAGGCCTTGTTGTGCGTCTCCAATCTGACCACTCCAAGGCCCCCATTGCTCTTTGGCTGAGTAATTATGCTCCAAGCAGCAAGAGCTGATCTGTTTGAGTTCACATTGTTTCCTCTCCAGAGACAATGCTTCTGGTAGGCATCTATCATCTTCACTGTGGCGGCAGGAATTTTCAGAGTGCACATCAGGAAAGTCAGGAGAGCTGAGAAAACAGAGTTAACTAACTCCAATCTTCCGGCCTGGGAGAGGAGAGCAGAAGTACAGGACAATCTCCTTTCAATCCTTTGGATAAGCGGTAAAAAGTGACAGATTCTAGGTTTTGACAGGCCTAGAGGGACACCAAGGTAGGTGAAAGGCATTGATCCTGTCTGACAGTTGAGTGTTCTGGCGAGAATCTCTATCTTTGTTGGGCAAACATTGATGGGGTACATACTTGATTTATTATAATTCACTTTGAGCTCCGTCGAGGTAGCAAAAGAGTTTAGAACTGCTCTGAGGAAAAATAATTGCCTGGGGCAAGCTTCCAATATCAATAATGTGTCATCAGCATATTGGACAATCGGGAAATCTTGACCACAGTTCTCAGTGAGGGGCAGCTGGAGTAGGCCTTGCTGTCTCGCTTTATTGATGATACTTTGAAGCAGATCTGCCGCTAGAACAAATAAAAGAGGCAAGAGGGGGTCTCCTTGTCTTACCCCACGCTTGTAATGGAAAGTTTTGCCTGGGACGCCATTAAGGAGGACCAAAGACGTACCAGACTAGAGGATATCCCTAACCCAGCCCAGCCATTTGGGCCCAAATCCTCTGTGAGACAGCACCTGGAGGATCAGTTCATGCTCAACTGTATCAAAGGCCTTTTCAAAATCCAACTTGAGCATGATGATTTCTTTTTTGGAGACATGACATAAATTGATATATTCATAAGCCCAAGCCAAGCAGTCCTGAATGGTTCTTCCTTTGATGAAGCCATATTGATTTTTGTGAACAAGGGAAGCCATCACTGTCTATAATAGATTGGCCAGCAGCTTAGTGATGATTTTCATACTATCATTTAAAAGCGATATTGGCCTAAAATCTCCCACTAAATGAGCATTTTCCTTCTTCAGAATTAGAACAATAAAAGAACCATTAATACTTCGAAGACAGACATCCCCATGGTAAAATTGATCACATAAGTCATAGAAGTCCTGAGAAATGACTGGCCAGCACTTTTTGATAAAATTGGTATTAAACCCATCAGGCCCTGGTGATTTGTTTGAAGGGAGAGCTGCAACAATGCTATCAATTTCTTGCTTTGAAAAAGGCTCATCCAACCAATGCAAGTCATCTTGCAAAATTAACAGGCCTAAGAGATCAAAAACATTTTCCGAAAAGTCAGAAGAACCCAAACAACATTTGAAGACATTCCACAGAAGGTTAGCTTTAAGATCGTGCTCTGAAAAGATTGACCCACTGTCATCAGAGAGCAACACAATTGAAGTACGCCTATGCTTTACCGTTGCATGAGCATGAAAAAATCTAGAGCAAATATCTCCATCGGTGACCCATTTGATGGAAGCCCGTTGCTTCCAATAAATTTTCTGAATTTGAAGCAGATCAGCATTTTTGGTTTGCAATAGCTCCCGGAAATTCCATTCTTCAATCAAAAGGTCGCGATGCTCCTCAATAATGTCAATGAACTCTATAAGCAACTTAATTTGTCTCACTGTTTTATCAATATTTGGTAGAGACCGCTGCCACTATTTGAGGATCTTTCTGGTGTACTTGAATTTTGCTGTTAAGTTCTTCGCTTTGTCTGTAAGAGTTGGCTGACTAGTCTAAGAATTTTGAAAGACAGTCATAAACTCTTCAAATTGTAGCCAGAAGTTTTCGAACCTAAAGATCTTAGGCCTAGGGACCTTTGACTTGAAAGAAATCAGACAAGGAACATGGTCAGAGATATCCCTAGGCAGCGTCGTTGCGTGGGTGTCGGGGTAAAAAACCAACCATTCTTGCGAGATGAAAAACCAATCGAGTCTCTGAAGAAGGGGCTCCCTTTGCCTGTTCGACCAAGCAAAGGAAAGACCATGGAGGGGGATTTCCATTAGATCAAGCTCACTAATGGCCTCATTAAATTTCAACATCAGGTTAAGGTCCCCCCACAATATTTCTGTTTTCAGGCCTACGAATAAGATTAAAGTCCCCAACAATCAGCCAAAGTTTTTCCGAGGGCATATTTATATTGGAGAACCAGTTAAGGAATTCAATTTTCCCATGTGGAGTACAGGGCATGTAAATATTTGTGACAATCCAGGATTCATTGGACGAATTAGCAGAAAATTCAACCGAGAGAGCATAATCATTCTGGAAAATAACAGTGCCCACCAACTTTGAGCTATTCCAAACAGTAATGAAACCACCCGAATTTCCCACCGAGGGAACAAAAGCGAACTCATCAAAGGAATTGGGACAAAACTTTCTGAGGTCAGCCCTGTCAAAAAATTCCTTCTTTGTCTCCTGCAAGCAGACAATATCACATCTGGAATCCCTAATCGCGCAATGAATACCATTCCCTTTAACCACCAAATTGATCCCTTGGACATTAAAACTTAAAACAGACCAATCAGAAAAAGTAACTGCGTTGTGACTATTCATCGGGGGAATGATCAGGTTCGTCAATGAAAAGAAACCAAACCCAATTACTGGGTGGGCAAAAGGGTATCTGTTAGAACAGGACACAGCGCAACCAGAAACCACAAAGTTTGTCACCGCAACAACCAGCCAAATACGCGAGGGCCGAAACAGCCAAAAAGCCTGGCGAAGAGAAGTCCTGCAAAATCCCCACACCCAGAGTAGCACCATCATATTAGTTGTCTTCATCTGTGGAATCTTGTTTCTTATCCTCCTTGTCTCTTTTCCCTGGCTTATTGGGGCCAACACAGCCAGATGGATTCTTCTTCTTCTTCAGAGCTTTATCGGATAGGTCCACTTCTGACAGGTTGCAAAATCTTTCCCCTAGGCTTCTGATGGCCTTGGCAGAAAGGGAAGGAGGACCCTCAAACTTGTGTTGACACATCAGACAGTTCTTTTTCTGGCAGGAGCCCTGCCTGAACCCAGCCCGAGCATCACGAAGTCTCTTACTTCTCCTCAGGTCAGACTCCACAACTGTAGGCTTGGAGGTGGAAGAGGCCGAGTCTGAGGAAGTAGAGACGTTGCTAGTAGATTCTTCTGAGAGTACAGATTCAAGGAACTTGCCATCAGGGCATTTCTTGGGATGTCAAAAGGGTAGGTCTCAGACTCAGGCTCCAGCAAAGCGGAGGGAATATCTGAAGACAAGAAAGATTTCGACCAACTGAAAGAATCTTAATGCAGCAGGTTAGACAGGAAAAAAGGAGCCCACTTCTTGGGGATCTGCACAGAGAGCTCAGGATTACCAGTACGAGCAAAATAGTTGGCCCAGATCCTGTAGAATTGGGCATTCCTTTTCCTTTCCAAGTGGCTCAGAAGAATAGGGTCTGGCTGCCAATCCTGAGAGAACATATAGTTCAACATCACATTGTTGGGGCCATTGTTGTTAGGCTCCATAGGCTAGGCATCAGGGATAATAATATCCCCCCGGCACATGGAGGTCTCCCTGGATTGGTGGGCCGTCAATCTCCTGAAGCCCATTCATAGGAACATCACCCAAAGCAGGGAGGGCAGGGGCATTAAAGTGGAGCACCGGCCCAACAACATTCAGGTCATCAAAAATCTGCCCATTCTGAATCTGCCCATTCTGCACCAGAACGCCATGAATGGGACCAGGAGAACTATCCGAGGAGAGGTCCGAATGCGGGTTGCTGACTTTTTGCTCGTCAGGTGGCAGGTCCTGCTGGGGCTACTGCGCAGGTGGGTCATTGACAATCCATTGGTCCCAATCCCCTTGAATATTGTCTGCTGGCTGAACCTGGACATTGCCTTCTGGCGGGAAATTGAGATCCCACCCTGCAGCAGGCACATGTTGACCTAGACCAAAGAACTCGAGGGGGAGATGTTGACCATCTTCTGGGACCACTGGTACCGGATCTTCATCTTGGGGTTGGCCCCCCAGCAAAGTTTGCTGAATGATTTCACACTGAACTGTCCATGAGTCACCGATAAAGCCATCAGCTTCCGAAAAAACAATGAACTGCGGGACCTCCTCGAGAGACGTGACCCGAACCCTAAGCATAGTCCTGTAAACATTGTGTCTATCTTCTTCCCACAAGATTAATCTGCCGAAGAAACCAATAGCAGCCTGTAAGTATTCTGATGAACGATTATCAAGTGGGAATCCCAACAACATAAGCCAGCATTCGCGATTAAAAAAAGGGCTATGTGGTTTCAGGCATCATTATGCCGCTGAGCAGAGAAGGTGGCATCTAGGTATTGCTGCGGACCAAGCAAGACAAGATTGTCTCTTTCAAGCACACTGCTAAACTGAACCAGAACCTGACCCAGGTGCGACCGCTGAATATCCCGCACCCCAAGCCGCCGGTGATCCACCAAATATTCTCTGACCACATCCCTCACCGCCGAGAAAGTGACCTCATGATCAGGTAAAGGTTGAATATTGATAATGGCCCAATCCTCATGCAATGGCGGGAGACGCCTAGTCACTGACCTGGCCATAACCTCCCGGTGCAGGACCACCGAAGCGCTGAAGCCCAACAGAAGAAAGGGCTCGGGATGAACACGCCTATACGCCATCGGAGCAGGAAGCGAAGATCGCCAACCAGCAGACGAAGGAGGAGCAGATTGGGGTTTTGATGAAGTGACACCTAAAGAAAGCGTCAGGGACTGGAGAGGTGACGATTCAGATTTTTTTAATACCTCCCGGTGAACTCCTCGAAGCAACCGTAACTAGGTGGTCCACTAGTCAGAGACACCACGGGGGAGCGAAACCAGGTACTGTGGTCCGGAGATTTTCGATTTCCCACCAAAATGGCCCGACTCCCAAAGACAGGGAACGAGGCTAAAGGAAAACCGAAAGAAGATTTCTTAGAGGGACAAAATAATTCCAAGTGCCCTCGCACCTTACAGAAGTGGCAGCGGAGGTTGCGAGGCCGAGACCGGTTAAAATTCGAATCTTGAAATTTGGAACGGTCGTGAATTCTGCCGCCATGAACTTCGCCAATAGGATCAGAGCTCGAAAACCAAGGGGACACAGCCCTCCGCCGAGAGGATGAAGACGACAAGTCCAGACGATTGAACGCAGAGATTCTGAGGCGAGTCTGATGAAACCCACCAGCGGGGAGCCTCCTATCGCTGCGAACCGGAGCTAGATTACGGGAAGGAGAGCCCATACGATTGAACACAGATATTCTAGCCCGAGCCTAACGCTCATGACCACCGGAGAACTTAATGTTGCTATGAATCGGGACAACATTAGCACCGGTGAGAGGGAGCCTAACAATATCTGCAAAAGATAAACTCTTCTTGCCCCGAACCTTCTGCCAAGATGCCGCTTCTTCATCCGAAAAAATCTTGACCATTGAATTGAAAAGGACTATACTGAACACAGATGAGCTGAAATAAAAAAAAATGAAAAATTGAGCTCACTACTACATTAAACCTCTGTACGGGCGGTCCGGTTAGCCTCTACACAAGCGGTTGCAGGAACCGCTTGTGGTGCACCGATTGTGATGTAAAACAACATCACAGGCGGTCAATCAAAAACCGCTTGTGATAGACACACATCACAGGCGGTCCGGATAAAAAGAACCGCCTGTGATAGACACACATTACAGGCGGTCTAGTTTAAAAGAACCGCCTGTGATAGACACACATCACAGGCGGTTTTAAATATAAGTCCGACTGTATTTCAATATACAGATTCCAGATTCATATTTAGATTCCAGATTCATACACAGAATTAATAACAGATTCAAACACAGATTCAAACACATATTCCATACACAGATTCATAATACACAGATTCCATACACAGATTTATACCTATCAAGTTCCATAACAGGTTCCATACACATATTCATCCACATATCAAGTTCCATCGTCATACACAGATTTATACACATATCAAGTTCCATATACAACTAAACATCTCAAAGTTCCATAGACAACTAAACATATAAAGTTCCTAACTAAAGACCTAAACACTGTGTGATATTGTGTACAAACTTAGTTCTGGGAATTTTTGCAAATTTCCATTTGTATTGTAGAATAGCCCTTGTTGATGAAGAACTTCACGGCGCATAAAGTAAAGCAAGTCTCTTACAACCTTAGCAACGCCGACGGAAACCATATCTCTTTCTAACCATTCAGCATTGATCTTGGATTTAGGAACCTGCAATGAAAGCAAAAAGCAAGCGGTGCTAAGAGTAATGTGATGAGCAACATTAATATAACATAAAAATTGCAACATAGACAATGATAGCGAACTTACATCCTCACGATTGACCATGTAATGGAAGGTGACACGACACCATTCGCATACATAATAACCGCACAGGACAGTACCCGGAGGTTGTTTGTCACCATATGGAAATAATGATATTGACAAATTAGGCTTGTCCTCTGGATGTTCGCCGCCAAGATCTTTCCAATAAAAACGGTATGCACTGCATATAAGAATAGCATTGTGAGATTAAGAATACATTTGTTAAGTTGTAATAAGTACAAGTGTGCAATAATAATCATACTTCTCTAAAATCTTCAAGAAGTCATTATACGTAGCCTTTTCCATTCTCAGTGAGTCGAAGACCACGACTTTACCATCCTTTGGAAAGATCATGATACAAATGTAGTGGTCACTATATAGACATAGACGAAAACACATGTTAAGATCACGATTGCCATAATTTATAGTTCAAAATTAGACCATGTCGATAACTTACTTATAGTGGTGCGGAGCTATTATTAAGTCCTTGCCATGTTGTACATGATTATACATGGCTCGTCCAATGTATGCCGCCATTACCTTCATTTTGTTTCTCTGCTTCTGTTTGATGGCTTTCTCAAATTCAGCATCGTCCAAGTCTTTGTATTCTTCTCCATGCCTCCGAGCAACTTCTTTGTAGCGAGCTTGGGATATCATCAACGGGTCAAGAAACCCTGTCTTAAGTTGTTTCTTCTTATCATCCATGTATTGCATCCTACGTGTAATAGTGTTAATCGTTAGACTCTCGTTTATGTGTGCGTGTACAAAACTAACAAATATGAAAGTTTAGAGGTACTTACAAGCAAAAGAGGGTTAAGTAGTTGGTTTCCATCCTTTGTCGGTGGTACAACGACCAGAGATTGTCAAAGAATAAATGCCGCACAGGATCTATATGATCATTGCTCCAAAATGCATCTTCTGGCACAACAAATGTGAAGTCCTCGAGTTTGTATTTGTTGCTAGCCACCATGTACCACTCATGCATTCTAATCTCTGGAGTCGACAACTTAGAAAGTTGCACCGTCGTCAAGAACGGCCTCCCATTCACAAATTTTGGAGGAACATCCTCCTTCTTGTATACCGAGATATTGGTTTTAAGACGTAATGATTCTCGAGTATGAATCATTCCATCTTCTTCCCATACTTCGAAATTGTCTATTTGGGACCGTGTGCCTACTCCATGAGATGCTGATTCCGCTTTTGATTGATTTGTCATAACTCTCTTCAATTTATGCAGGTAGCGTGCCACTGATTCTGACGGTTTCTTGACATCGTCAGTGGCGATTCACTTATTAATTTTCTTTGAAATAGTTGGCCCTTCAACATTGGTGCCAACCTTTGGATCCTTTTTTATGTTGACGTCGACATTCTGAGGAACAATTTTGTCTACGCCCCCCTCGTCGAGTTCCTTCGCAAGAGGCGATATGATTGTTTCAACGATTTTTTTGGAGGTCGGTGTCAGATCTTCCTGCACCATGGGGTGTCGAATGATCGAACTATCTTTTTGTTGCATTGGTGTTGAATTCGGCTCATCACCCAACTTGATGTCGCGTCGATGCCAAAGGACCAACTCGTTCATTGCCTCCTGCAAAGTTATGATCCCCTCAACTGGAAAATCTATCTCCCAATCTTCACAACCACTGTCTGTGATTTCTAGAACTTGGACCACAGCATAGTGTGGCGGGACAGGATTATCCTTGTAGTTAACAAGTCCTGGTTTTACCAAACCAGTAGCAGCTTGCTTTGTTTTTGTTCCAGATCGATTGATTGGAATATGAAGAAAGCAAGGCTTGTCCTCAACAATATCGTCTACAGGGTACTTGGTCAAGTCGTGCATAGAGCCTACGCTGCTAGGGACTATAGGTGGACTCATGTGGCTTGGCTTGAGTTCAAATGATATGCATTCTGTTTTCTTCATTTTGTTCATCACGTCATTAATAGCCTTTTGTACCCTTTCATCAATAGTCTCTTCAAGGGTCCTTTTCGACTTCTCGTGTTTCCTATATGACGATGCATACTCTAGAAACGCCTCTCTCCAGGAAATCTTAGAAGAGATTCCCCGAGCCCGTCCAGTGTGTTCAGGATTGCCTAGTGCTGCAGTTAGTATGTCATTCTCCCTCCGAGGCTTAAATTCTCCTTTTTTCTCTTATCTGCATATTCTTGAATTTTTGTCGAAACTTCGCCTACCAATTCTGGATGCAAAAGTTTGCCGTCCTCACTCAAACCTGCCCGACCTAAGATCCAATGAATAGCTCGCTCATCAATATCTTTTAATACTGGGTCCAAAGTGCCGTTAGCTATAGCTTCCTCGATTATCCTGTTCCACTTCACAACTTTATGGTGATATCCGGTTGACCCCAGGCGATGGGGGTGTTTGTTCATCTTCGCTCTCTGAGAATTAGTTTCGCCCAGTTCTTTGGCCTTCAGTTCGGTCTTCTGACGAACAAATTCCTCCCACTGAGCTTGAGTGATTTTCCCCATTTTCTTGGGCGGAGGAACCTTATTCTTCTTAACAAATTCCCTATTCATCTCGGCCTTCCACCCACGAAACATCTTGGCCATAGCAAAGAGCATCGACTTCCTTACTGCATCCTATGTGCCTTTTGGGAACTTGAATGACTCAGACAACTTAGCCCATAGCTTATTGCGGGTGTCTTCATCTAAATCCTTCCATTTTTGAAGTGTGATTGGCACTATATCTCTAACAGTAGACCCGCAGGAATTTCGAAACTTTGTAACCACGTCAAGTGGTTCTTCAGGAAACCCCTCTGCATTTAGTTTTGTTACGTACATAACTGCACCTTCTTTCATCTGATTCGGACCTCGTCGCCCTCGTTTCCGCTTATGTGAAATGGATGATTCAGGCATCGGAGCATCCTCCGTGTTTCGTGTAGAACATGCATCCTCTTTCTTCTCTTCATTTGAAATCTATATAGTGAAACAATTAATGGCCTTTCATATATGAACATTATTTTAGAATATAGTCGGCATATTTCTATTTACCTCTTCATCGTTGGGAATATAGTCGGCATCAAGCTCATCTGATGTTTTTTTCTTCCTTGGAGGTATAGGAGTACAAGGATTGTCGTCACTAGAACTATCCTCCACGCTTCCTTCACCGGAGCTGCTCGTTGTCTGCCATTCAAGTTTGGTCGCGTCTTCATGAACTTTGTTAGACGCACCGGTGCAGACCACATCCATACTAGGCTGCTCGTTGTCTGCCATTCAAGCTGGTTCCATCGATAAAGGGATATACTGTTAGTCTGATATACTGGTTCCATCAATAAGGGAACTTGGAGAAAAGGTGATTCAAAAGAAATCGAGCCCAAACCCGCCTCCGGGGCAGGATCGGGTCGGGAAGCAAGCTCGCAGATAGAAGTGCACTTTCCAATGCAGTTAGACAGAGAAGGCATGGCTGTGATGTTATAATGCTGAAGGACCCCAAGAAGAGATTATGCCCTGTAGTCTACCACCTCCTGTTATTTGTGGGCTTCACCGAGGGCGGGAAACATTTGGTGACATCAAACGACCTTCGGGCTGGGGACATCTGCGAGCTTGTTAAGGGGCCAGACGATGGTAAGCTGGTGTACTCTGTCCGGATATGTGGTCACAAAATTTAAAGCCGCCCCGGCTTCATCTGTGCGCTTCTCTTCTCTTATGTCGGCTACTAAGATCACTTAGCACCCCACCTAAGAGAAGAGAAGCACACACATACAGCCGGGGCGGCTTTAAATTTTGTGACCACACATCCGGACATAGTACACCGGCTCACCATCGTCTGGCCCCTTAACAAGCTCACAGACGTCTTCAGCCCGAAGGTCGTTTGCTATCACCAAATGTTTCCAGCCATCGGTGAAGCCCACAAATAACGGGAGGTGGTAGACTACAGGGCTTAATCTCTTCTTGGGGTCCTTCAGCATTATAACATCACAGTCATGCCTTCTCTGTCTAACTGCATTGGAAAGTGCACTTCTATCTGCGAGCTTGCTTCCCGACCTGATTCAGGCATTCCGCCGATGCCATTCTCCATATAAGTCCCAAATAGAGAATAGGGATGAGGTAGTCAAGATTGTAGGCGCTAGTGCTCAACTTCTAGCATATATAGATATGGACACAAGTCCAAATTTGGTGCTACTCGGCACCATCGATATCACTAGAAAAAAATACATCAAAGAGATCCACTTCCCAATAGTACTCGAAGATAGTTCATTGACTTGACACTCTCTAAGAGGTTCATACAAAATACAATATCTGAGAGCACCTAGAGGGGGGGTGAATAGGTGATCCTGTGAAACTTAAAACTTAAGCCACAAAAACTTGTTAAGTGTTAGCACAATAATTGCCAAGTGGCTAAAGAGAAGTCTCAACAAAACACAGTACCACAAGAGATCAAGCACATAGGTGACACAGTGGTTTATCCCGTGGTTCGGCCAAGACCAACGCTTGCCTACTCCACGTTGTGGCGTCCCAACGGACGAGGGTTGCAATCAACCCCTCTCAAGCGGTCCAAAGACCCACTTGAATACCACGGTGTTTTGTTTTGCCTTTCACTATCCCGTTTGCAAGGAATCTCCACAAATTGGAGTCTCTTGCCCTTACAAGTATATGATCACAAAGAAACACAGAGTAAGGGAGGGAAGCAACACACACAAATCCACAGCGAAACGCGCACACACACGGCCAAGAATCGAGCTCACAAGAGTATCACAAAGTTCTCACTAGAACGGAGCTCGAAACACTTAGAATGACAAACAAATGCGCAAAGACTGAGTGTGGATGATCAAGAATGCTCAAAGGTTGCTTGTGTGTATCCTCCATGCGCCTAGGGGCTCCTTTTATAGTCCCAAGGCAGCTAGGAGCCGTTGAGAGCAAATCTGGAAGGCCATCCTTGCCTTCTGTCGTCGGGGGCACCGGACAGTCCGGTGCACACCGGACACTGTCTGGTGCCCGATTTGTTTCCTTAAACAGCAAAGCCGACCGTTGCAGACCGTTGGCAGATCTGGAGCCGTTGGCGCACCGGACATGTCCGGTGCACACCGGACAGTCCGGTGACATCTTCCGACCGTTGGCTCCGCCACGTGTCCCGCGCAGATTGCGCGGCCGACCGTTGGCCCGGCCGACCGTTGGTTCACCGGACAGTCCGGTGCACACCGGACAGTCCGGTGAATTTTAGCCGTACGCCGTCGGCGAATTCCCGAGAGCGGCCTGTTCGCGCCGAGTCAGTCTGGCGTACCGGACACTGTCCGGTGCACACCGGACAGTCCGGTGCTCTAGACCGAACTGACTCTCGGCTGTACACAGCCAAGTCTTTTTCTCTTCTTCTTCTTTCTGTTTCTAACACTTAGACAAGTATATTAGTACACAAAACCAATGCACTAAGGCTTAGAAACATACCTTTACTTCATGATTTGCACTTTGTTCATCCATGGACATAAATTCACAATTAAGCACATGTGTTGGCACTCAATCACCAAAATACTTAGAAATGGCCCAAGGGCACATTTCCCTTTCAATCTCCCCCTTTTTGGTGATTTATGCCAACACAACATAAAGCAAGTAGAACAAGTACAAAATCAAATCAAATAAGAACTCAAAATTGTTTTGATTCATTTTTGACATATATGGATCACTCTATGCCACCACTTGGTTTGTTTTTGCAAATCAAACTCAAATCTCTACCTCTAAGTCAAACACACATGTTAAAGCATAAAGAGAGTCATTTCAAAAGAGATTGATCAAGGATTTCAAAAACTCCCCCTTTTTCCCATAATTACTACTTCTCCCCACAGGAAGCCAACTTTGATAAGAGAGACAACAAAAAGAGTTTTGACAAACCAAAAGCTCTACTCTACTATTTTCAAAATCTCTCAAGTGGTAGCTGATCCATTTATCGCTTTGGCCTTTATTTTCTCCCCCTTTGGCATCAAGCACCAAAACGGGATCAATCTTGGCCCTTTAACCCCATTGCCTCACCAAAATCTTCAATTTAGAGCAAATGGCAATAAGAGTTCATGAGATGGACTTGGAATAAGTTACCCTCTCATCGGAGTGCAGTGGAAGTCTTGCATGATCCAAGTCCACCTTTTCCCTTTCAATTCTCCTTTGAGACTAAATCAAACAAACTCAAGCATATGGTTAGTCTCAAGGGATCAAGTTGTAACACATCTCCCCCTAAACATGTGCATCACTTTGCAACGGACTTGTGAGGTCCAGGGAGTGTTTGTACAACTTGAGCACCATAATAAGCAACAAAATGCAGAATGAACATGATCAAAGGCATAAGCACAAGTATGCTACAATTCAATCCAAGTTCCGCGAATCTAAGACATTTAGCTCACTACGCAGCCTGCAAAAGGTCTTCTCATCTAAAGGCTTGGTAAAGATATCGGCTAGCTGGTTCTCGGTGCTAACATAAAACACTTCGATATCTCCCTTTTGCTGGTGGTCTCTCAAAAAGTGATGCCGGATGTCAATGTGCTTTGTGCGGCTGTGCTCAACAGGATTTTCCGCTATTCGGATAGCACTCTCATTATCACATAGGAGTGGGACTTTGCTCAGATTGTAGCCAAAGTCCCGGAGGGTTTGCCTCATCCAAAGTAGTTGCGCGCAACACTGTCCTGCGGCAACATACTCGGCCTCAGCGGTGGATAGGGCAACGGAGGTTTGTTTCTTAGAGTTCCATGACACCAGGGACCTTCCTAAGAATTGGCACGTCCCCTATGTACTCTTCCTATCGACCTTACATCCAGCATAGTCGGAATCTGAGTACCCAATCAAGTCAAAGTTAGACCCCTTTGGATACCAGATCCCGAAGCAAGGCGTAGCGACTAAATATCTAAGAATTCGCTTCACCGCCACCAAGTGACACTCCTTAGGATCGGATTGAAATCTAGCACACATGCATACGCTAAGCATAATATCCGGTCTACTAGCACATAAATAAAGCAAAGAACCTATCATGGACCGGTATGCTTTTTGATCAACGGACTTACCTCCTTTGTTGAGGTCGGTGTGTCCGTCGGTTCCCATCGGCGTCTTTGCGGGCTTGGCGTCCTTCATCCCAAACCTCTTTAGCAGATCTTGCGTGTACTTCGTTTGGGAGATGAAGGTGCCGTCCTTGAGTTGCTTCACTTGGAACCCAAGGAAGTAGTTCAACTCGCCCATCATCGACATCTCGAATTTCTGCGTCATCACCCTGCTAAACTCTTCACAAGACTTTTGATTAGTAGAACCAAATATTATGTCATCGACATAAATTTGGCACACAAAAAGATCACCATCGCAAGTCTTAGTAAAAAGAGTTGGATCGGCTTTCCCAACCTTGAAAGCATTAGCAATTAAGAAATCTCTAAGGCATTCATACCATGCTCTTGGGGCTTGTTTAAGTCCATAGAGCGCCTTAGAGAGCTTACACACGTGGTCGGGGTACCGCTCATCCTCGAAGCCAGGGGGTTGCTCCACGTACACCTCCTCCTTGATTGGCCCGTTGAGGAAAGCGCTCTTCACATCCATTTGGTACAACCTGAAAGAATGGTGAGCGGCATATGCTAGCAAGATACGAATGGACTCTAGCCTAGCCACAGGAGCAAAAGTCTCCTCAAAGTCCAAACCTGCGACTTGGGCATAACCTTTTGCCACAAGTCGAGCCTTGTTCCTTGTCACCACTCCGTGCTCGTCTTGTTTGTTGCGGAACACCCACTTGGTTCCCACAACATTTTGCTTGGGACGAGGCACCAGCGTCCAAACTTCATTGCGCTTGAAGTTGTTAAGTTCCTCCTGCATGGCCAACACCCAATCCGTATCTAGCAAGGCCTCCTCTACCCTGAAAGGCTCAATAGAGGAGACAAAAGAGTAATGTTCACAAAAATTAACCAGTCGAGACCGAGTAGTTACTCCCTTGCTAATGTCACCCAGAATTTGGTCGACGGGATGATCCCTTTGAATCATCGCTCGAACTTGAGTTGGAGGTGTCGGTTGCGCTTCTTCCTCCATCACGTGATCATCTTGTGCTCCCCCTTGATCACACGCCTCCTGTTGATGAACCTGTTCATCGTCTTGAGTTGGGGGATGCACCGTCGTTGAGGAAGAAGGTTGATCTCGTTCATCTTTTTCTTGTGGCCGTACTTCTCCAATCGCCATGGTTTGTATAGCGGCCGTCGGAACATCTTCTTCATCTACATCATCACAATCAACAACTTGCTCTCTTGGAGAGCCATTAGTCTCATCAAATACAACGTCGCTAGAGACTTCAACCAAACCCGATGATTTGTTGAAGACCCTATACGCCTTTGTATTTGAATCATAACCTAATAAAAACCCTTCTACAGCTTTGGGAGCAAACTTGGAATTTCTACCCTTCTTCACTAGAATGTAGCACTTGCTCCCAAAAACACGAAAGTAAGATACATTGGGTTTGTTACCGGTTAGTAGCTCATATGACGTCTTCTTGAGGAGGCGGTGAAGGTAGACCCTGTTGATGGCGTGGCAAGCCGTGTTCACGGCTTCCGACCAAAAGCACTCGGGGGTCTTGAACTCTCCAAGCATCGTCCTCGCCATATCGATTAGCGTCCTGTTCTTCCTCTCTACCACACCATTTTGCTGTGGTGTGTAGGGAGCGGAGAACTCGTGCTTGATCCCTTCCTCCTCAAGAAACTCCTCCACTTGAAGGTTCTTGAACTCGGACCCGTTGTCGCTCCTTATCTTCTTCACCTTGAGCTCAAACTCATTTTGAGCTCTCCTGAGGAAGCGCTTGAGGGTCCCTTGGGTTTCAGACTTATCCTGCAAAAAGAACACCCAAGTGAAGCGGGAAAAGTCATCAACAATAACTAGACCATACTTACTTCCTCCTATGCTTAGATAGGCGACGGGTCCGAAGAGGTCCATATGCAGCAGCTCCAGAGGTCTTGACGTGGTCATCACATTCTTGCTGTGATGTGCTCCTCCCACTTGTTTACCTGCCTGACAAGCTGCACAAGGTCTATCTTTTTCGAAATAAACATTTGTTAGACCTATCACGTGTTCTCCCTTTAGAAGCTTGTGGAGGTTCTTCATCCCCACATGTGCTAAGCGGCGATGCCACAGCCAGCCCATGCAAGTCTTAGCCATTAAGCATGCATCTAGACCGGCCTCTTCTTTTGCAAAATCAACTAAGTAAAGCTTGCCGTCTAGTACACCCTTAAAAGCTAGTGAACCATCACATCTTCTAAAGACAGACACATCTACATTTGTAAATAAACAATTATATCCCATATTGCACAGTTGACTAACAGATAGCAAATTGTAACCAAGAGACTCAACTAAAAACACATTTGATATTGAGTGCTCATTAGAAATTGCAATTTTACCTAACCCTTTTACCTTGCCTTGATTCCCATCACCGAATATAATTGAATCTTGGGAATCCTTATTTTTGACGTAGGAGGTGAACATCTTCTTCTCCCCCGTCATATGGTTTGTGCATCCGCTGTCGATAATCCAGCTTGAACCCCCGGATGCATAAACCTGCAAGGCAAATTTAGGCTTGGGTCTTAGGTACCCAACTTATGTTGGGTCCTACAAGGTTAGCACATATATCCTTAGGGACCCAAATGCAAGTTTTATCTCCCTTGCATCTTGCCCCTAACTTCCTAGCAATTACCTTCTTACCCTTTCTACAAATAGCAAAGGGAGCATTGCAAGCATAATAAATGGTAGAAGGTTTGTTCACAACTTTTCTAGGAACATGAGCAAAATTTCTCCTAGGCATATGTACACCATTTCTCCTACACATATCTCTATTATGCTTATAGGAAGAACTAGAAGCAAACATGGCATGAGAATCATAAACATGTGAATCAAAATCATTATAAGCATTTCTAGCATGTCTCCTATCATTATACATAAAAGCATGGTTCTTTTTAGCACTACTAGCCATAGGGGCCTTCCCCTTCTCCTTGACGAAGATGGGAGCCTTATGGCTTGTTAAGTTCTTGGCCTCTCTCTTGAAGCCAAGACCATCCTTAATTGAGGGATGTCTACCAACCGTGTAGGCATCCCTTGCAAATTTTATTTTATCAACTTCACTCTTGCTAGTCTTAAGTTGAGCATTAAGACTAGCCAATTCATTACTTAATTTGGAAATTAAAACTAGGTGTTCACTACAGGCATCAATATCGAAATCCTTACACCTAGTGCAAATCATAACATGTTCTACACAAGAATTAGATTTATTTGCTACTTCTAATTTAGCACTTAAATCATTGTTAACACCTTGTAAGGTAGAAATGGTTTCATGACAAGTAGATAGTTCACTAGAAAGCATTTCATTTCTTTTAATTTCTAGAGCAAGAGAATTTTGTGCACTAACAAATTTATCATGCTCCTCATATAAAAGATCCTCTTGTTTTTCTAGTAATCTATTCTTGTCATTTAAAGCATCAATCAACTCATTAATCTTATTAATTTTAGATCTATCTAATCCCTTGAATAAGCATGAGTAATCTATCTCATCATCATCACTAGACTCATCCTCACTTGAAGAAGCATAAGTACTAGTATCATGAGTGCTTACTTTCTTTTCCTTTGCCATAAGGCATGTGAGACGCTCGTTGGGGAAGAGGGAAGACTTGTTGAAGGCGGTGGCAGCGAGTCCTTCATTGTCGGAGTCGGAGGAGGAGCAATCCGAATCCCACTCCTTTCCTAGATGTGCCTCGCCCTTTGCCTTCTTGTATGCCTTCTTCTTCTCCCTCTTGTTCCCCTTTTCCTGGTCACTTTCATTATCGGGACAGTTAGCAATAAAATGACCAAGCTTACCGCATTTGAAACATGAGCGCTTCCCCTTGGCTTTGGTCTTGCTTGGTTGTCCCTTGTGACCTTTAAGCACCGTCTTGAATCTTTTGATGATGAGAGCCATCTCTTCATCATTGAGTCCGGCCGCCTCAATCTGTGCCACCTTGCTGGGTAGTGCCTCCTTGCTTCGTGTTGCCTTGAGAGCAAGGGGTTGCGGTTCGTTGATCGGACCATTCAAGGCGTCGTCCACATACTTCGCCTCCTTGATCATCATTCGCCCGCTAACAAATTTCCCAAGAACTTCTTCGGGCGACATCTTGGTGTACCTGGGATTTTCACGTATATTGTTTACCAAATGAGGATCAAGAACGGTAAATGACCTTAGCATTAGGCGGACGACGTCGTGGTCCGTCCATCGCGTGCTCCCGTAGCTCCTTATCTTGTTGATAAGGGTCTTGAGCCGATTGTATGTTTGCGTCGGCTCCTCGCCTCTTATCATTGCGAATCGTCCGAGCTCTCCCTCCACCAACTCCATCTTGGTGAGCAAGGTGACGTCGTTCCCCTCATGAGAAATCTTGAGGGTGTCCCAGATCTGCTTGGCGTTATCCAAGCCGCTTACTTTATGGTATTCATCCCTGCACAAGGAAGCTAGAAGAACAATAGTAGCTTGTGCATTCTTATGAATTTGTTCATTAATGAACATGGGACTATCCGAACTATCAAAGTGCATTCCATTCTCTACAATCTCCCAAATACTAGGATGGAGAGAGAATAGGTGACTACGCATTTTGTGGCTCCAAAATCCGTAGTCCTCTCCATCAAAGTGTGGGGGCTTGCCGAGTGGAATGGAGAGCAAATGTGAATTTGAACTTTGCGGAATACGAGAGTAGTCAAAAGAAAAGTTCGAATTAACCGGTTTCCTTCTCTCGTAGTCGCTGTGGTCGTCCTTTTGGGAAGAAGTAGACTCATCGCTGTCGTAGTAGACGATCTCCTTGATGCGCCTTGTCTTCTTCTTCTTCCCTTCCTTCCGTCTGTGGCCCGAGCCGGAGTCGGTAGGCTTATCGTCCTTTGGCTCGTTGACGAAGGATTCCTTCTCTTTGTCGTTGATCACGATACCCTTCCCCTTAGGATCCATCTCTTCGGGCGGTTAGTCCCTTTGTGAAGAGAACGGCTCTGATACCAATTGAGAGCACCTAGAGGGGGGGGTGAATAGGTGATCCTGTGAAACTTAAAACTTAAGCCACAAAAACTTGTTAAGTGTTAGCACAATAATTGCCAAGTGGCTAAAGAGAAGTCTCAACAAAACACAGTACCACAAGAGATCAAGCACAGAGGTGACACAGTGGTTTATCCCGTGGTTCGGCCAAGACCAACGCTTGCCTACTCCACGTTGTGGCGTCCCAACGGACGAGGGTTGCAATCAACCCCTCTCAAGCGGTCCAAAGACCCACTTGAATACCACGGTGTTTTGTTTTGCCTTTCACTATCCCGTTTGCAAGGAATCTCCACAAATTGGAGTCTCTTGCCCTTACAAGTATATGATCACAAAGAAACACAGAGTAAGGGAGGGAAGCAACACACACAAATCCACAGCGAAACGCGCACACACACGGCCAAGAATCGAGCTCACAAGAGTATCACAAAGTTCTCACTAGAACGGAGCTCGAAACACTTAGAATGACAAACAAATGCGCAAAGACTGAGTGTGGATGATCAAGAATGCTCAAAGGTTGCTTGTGTGTATCCTCCATGCGCCTAGGGGCTCCTTTTATAGTCCCAAGGCAGCTAGGAGCCGTTGAGAGCAAATCCGGAAGGCCATCCTTGCCTTCTGTCGTCGGGGGCACCGGACAGTCCGGTGCACACCGGACACTGTCCGGTGCCCGATTTGTTTCCTTAAACAGCAAAGCCGACCGTTGCAGACCGTTGGCAGATCTGGAGCCGTTGGCGCACCGGACATGTCCGGTGCACACCGGACAGTCCGGTGACATCTTCCGACCGTTGGCTCCGCCACGTGTCCCGCGCAGATTGCGCGGCCGACCGTTGGCCCGGCCGACCGTTGGTTCACCGGACAGTCCGGTGCACACCGGACAGTCCGGTGAATTTTAGCCGTACGCCATCGGCGAATTCCCGAGAGCGGCCTGTTCGCGCCGAGTCAGTCTGGCGTACCGGACACTGTCCGGTGCACACCGGACAGTCCGGTGCTCCAGACCGAACTGACTCTCGGCTGTACACAGCCAAGTCTTTTTCTCTTCTTCTTCTTTCTGTTTCTAACACTTAGACAAGTATATTAGTACACAAAACCAATGCACTAAGGCTTAGAAACATACCTTTACTTCATGATTTGCACTTTGTTCATCCATGGACATAAATTCACAATTAAGCACATGTGTTGGCACTCAATCACCAAAATACTTAGAAATGGCCCAAGGGCACATTTCCCTTTCAATATCTCTAAGAGTGAAACCTACGATACTCATATTGTGTTGTTTAGGACTAAACATCAACAACCTCTTGACTGGTCGCTATCATACTCAATTCCAAAATATTTTTCCAATATGTCGGCTTGAGTAAGGAGATCTGGGCTTGGGAGTTCCTCCAAATCATCTGCAGCTTCATCATCTTCAGCATATTGCAGGGCTTCATCTTGAATAATTTTAGCCCTCTTGGAGTCAGCATACTTTTTGATGGACAGAGCACACTTCTCAAGCATGTCGCATACATCTCCAATTTGAAACAAAGTGGTCTTAAGTGTGTACACTGATTCCGGTTCACTAGTATCCACAACCCCATCAGTCACTAGACTGCGAATGATGTCAACATGTGTCTCGATGACTCGAACTGAGCTCTCAACCATGTCAAGTGGCTCTTTTTCCATCTCTAAAACTGAAAATGGCCAAGTCTCACAATCAAAATTGAGATCGCAACAAAGGCAGGGATCAGAGGGAAAACAAGGATGTGGCTTATAGGGCAAAAGAGGGGTCCAAATAACATTGTCATGGCTATGAACAAGTCAAAGATGGGAGATAAGAACAAGTCTTATAACATAGGGTTGGGAAGCAAAGATAGGTAGTCAAAAAACTAAGAAGGGAGATAAGAACAAGTCTTATAACATAGGGAGATAATAACATTGTCATGGCTATGTACTTCCATGATGTATGTGGCCATAAGCACATTTGCCCTAATGATTATCAAACAAAGATAGGTAGTCAACAAACACTAAAAATTGACTTGTTGCCCCAATCACTATGGAGATTTTCTTATAACTGAATATGTAAGTGAAAAAACATTTAATCAGAAGGGATAAAAATAGATCCCAATCGATGGAGGGACACAAAATTGATACATGAGAAGTAATTGACAACCAAGCAATAAGCATATGATTCACGGATAGCCAAACAAGTAATTGACAACCAAGCAATAAGCAATAAACATATTGACAACCAAACAAAATATGTAAGTGAAAACACCAACAATAATTAATCTAAGAACTGATAATCAGGGATAGCCATTGATTAACACATTAATGTGTTTGAACCATTGATTAACCTAAGCATTTGATTAACCTAACCATTTGATTAACCTAAGCTATGATTCAAACACATATATATCCAGCTGTGTATTCAAACACATATATGATTCAAACACAAGTAATCTGCCATCAATTAACATATATGATTCAAACACATATAGGAAATTCGAGCCATGAACTTAGAAGAAATGAACCTGAACTTTGACCTTACTACGAGAGGAACGACGGCGCTCGGGGAAGGTGAAGGGGACGGCGGCACTCGGGGAAGGTGAAGGGGACGGCGGCGCTCGGGGAAGGTGAAGGGGACGACGGCGCTCGGGGAAGGTGAAGGGGACGGCGGCGCTCGGGCTCGGTGAAGGGGACGGCGTTGCTCGGGCGCTCGGGGAAGGCGGCGCTCGGGCTCGGGGACGGGGACGGCGACGCTCGGGCTCGGGGACGGGGACGGCGGCGCTCGGGGAAGGTGCTCGGGGACGGGGACACGGCGGCAGCCTGGCGGCGCTCGGGTTCGTGCTCGGGCGGGATCAGAGTTAGGGTTTATCGTGAGCCTTTTATATATTATAAAGAATCCCAGGCGGATATTTAGCAAAACCGCCTGTGATAGACAACATCACAGGCGGTTGTTTATTCCGACCGCCTGTGGTAAATTAACTTCACAGGCGGTCGACGTAAAAAACCGCCTGTGATGTTATCTATCACAGGCGGTTTTGCTAAATATCCGCCTGTGATGTGTGTACACTATAAAAGGACTAGCCCCGCCCACGGGTTCCAGAACCCTAACTCCCAGAACCTTCACAGAACTGTAGCGGCGGCGGGGTTTTTTTTGAGATCTACAGGGAGAAGGTTTTGTTTTTGAGTTTATTGATTGGTTTCAATAGTGTATGCATATATATGATCTCCATTTGTTTTCTTTCTCATTTTGATGCGATTTTTTGCCTCAATTTTGTAATATAGACGGATTTGAAGAAAAGCTTTGGAATTCAAGATTTGGACTTATAATAGTTGATCTAGTTTAAAGATTCTTTAAAAACACAGTTGTCTCACCTCAAGGTACCTATTTTTGCAATGTTTGTTTCATTTTCATGCACATCAATTCGTTTCATGTTTTATGGATGAATTCAATTAATTAATGATTTTATTGATGTTAATCAATATAAGGATAGGTAATGGACCGAGGTTGGATGTACAATGTGCCAAGACCACATCCGTTGTATATTCAAAATTTGAGAAGCTTTATTGAAGCGGCCAACAAGCACGCGAATTTGCGAAAGAGCAAGGAGATATTATGTCCGTGCATCGACTGTGATAATAAGATAGCTTGGAGAGATACAGGAGTAATCCAATCACATCTGCTAAAAAGAGGGTTTAAAGACAATTACACGATATGGTCAGAACATGGTGAGTTGGATCCGTGTGAAGTGCCTGGTAATGACGAGAGAGTTGTCGGAATTTTAGATCTTAAAGTTGATGGTAAAGTGGATAATGTGGATGCTAATCAAGATTTTGAAGAATTTGATTGCGAAGAGATGTTGCGCCATATGGAACCAGAAATGTTGAGTTCTGTGGGATCGCAGAAAGGGCTATCTAAAATGGAGGGACTGGAAAGTGCTTCAAAAGAACCTTTATATGATGAATCAAAGGGTTGTGACAAAGAGTTTACTACACTGCGTACAGTTCTAGAACTTCTGAAGTTGAAGGCTAGCGCCGGATGGTCTGATACTAGCTTCACAGATCTTTTGAATTTTCTGTCCCAATTACTACCAAAACCCAACAAACTACCAACAAGCACTTATAAAGCGAAGAAGCTTATATCTCCCATAGCTCTGGGTGTGCAAAAAATTCATGCATGTCCGAACCATTGTATTCTGTATCGTGGCGATTTTGAGAACGCATCAAGATGCCCAATTTGCAATGTCAGTCGATACAAGAAGAGCTACAATCAAGACTGTGTAAAAAAATTCCCGAAGAAAAATAAAAACAAGAAATCCACTATTGGACCTGAAAGTGACGATGACACTTTGGATGACATGGATGGGAAAAAGAAGTCAAAGAACCCAGCTTTGGTGATGTGGTATCTTCCAGTAATTGATCGCTTAAAACGTTTGTTCTCAAATCCTAGGGAGGCTGAGCTTATGCGTTGGCATGCTGAAAATCGCAAGCAAAATAACAAACAGATTCGACACCCTGCTGATGCATCACAATAGAAAAATTTTGATCTTATGTATCCTGAGTTTGCCAAAGAAACCAGAAATGTAAGATTTGCTTTGGGTACAGACGAAATGAATCCATTTGGTGAAAAAAGAAGTGTACATAGCACCTGGCCCGTGACTTTAACGATGTACAACCTTCCATTATGGCTGTGTCACAAAAGAAAGTACATTATGTTGACTATTCTTATTCAAGGTCCGAAATCAGCTGGTGTTGATATTGATGTGTTCCTAGAACCTCTTATGGAAGATATGACAAAGCTCTGGAATGAAGGAGTTAGAATATGGGATGAGTATTGCCATGAGTATTTCAACTTAAGAGCAATTATATTTGTTACCATCCATGATTCTCCTGGTGGCGCCACACTATCAGGGCAAAAGACTAAAGGAAAGAATGGTTGTGTAGTGTGCGTCGATGGAACTGCTTCCATGTACCTTAAATCATCCAAGAAGTTGGTGTTCATGGGACACAGATGGTTCTTGATGAAGCAGCATAAGTACCGAAAGATGAAAGCGGAATTTAACAATCAACTGGAAAGTGAAGGTGCACCAAAGCCTTATTGTGGGAAACTTGTTTTTGAAATTGTAAAGAACATTCATGTTGTATTCGGAAAGGGAAAAAACAAAGGAGAAAAGAGAAAGAGAACTGACCCTTCAACTTACACAACTTTCAAGAAGCAATCAATTTTTTTCAAGTACCTTCCATACTGGAAGGATATGGAAATTTGCCACAGCATTGATTTGATGCATGTAACAAAAAATGTTTTTGACAGCATCATTGGAACCTTGCTGTGCATGTTGAGTAAGACAAAAGACAGACTCAAATCACGCAATGATCTAGTAGATCTTCAAATCAGACCGGAACTTCATCCAGTGGATAGTGGCAAAGGGAAGCCTTACCTCCCCCCAGCTAGCTACAACTTGTCAGTTGAGGAGAGAACAAAGATTTGCAAATGTTTACGTGGGGTCAAAGTGCCCACAGGTTTCTCATCCAATATCAGCAGACTAGTCAGGATGAAGGACTTGTCTCTATTTGGCTACAACTCTCATGACTGCCATGTGATGATGACGGTGTTCCTCCCAATTGCGGTAAGAGCCCTCGAAACAGAGCATGTCAAAGTTGTCATCACACGCTTGTATTACTTTTTCAATGCGGTTTCACAAAAAGTAATAGCTTTAGAAGACTTGGACTATCTAAAGGCATACATCATCGAGACTATGTGCAAGCTTGAAATGTGTTTTCCTCCATCATTTTTTGATATGCAAGTACACCTAATCATACATCTCGTGGATCAGATAAAAATATTAGGGCCACTA
This sequence comes from Zea luxurians, assembly GCA_029449295.1. Lineage (NCBI taxonomy): Eukaryota > Viridiplantae > Streptophyta > Magnoliopsida > Poales > Poaceae > Zea > Zea luxurians. The sequence goes on from JAOPSE010000090.1 coordinate 5,987,867, forward strand.
TATTTACATCATATGTTTCAGTTGGAGCGATACCTGGGAGTATTAAAAGGTTATGTGCGAAATCGCGCTCACCCAGAGGGTTCAATCATGGAGGGATACACTACAGAAGAAGTGATTGAGAGTTGTATAGATTACATCAGTGACAGAACAATGATAGGTGTGCCTGTACCTAAACATGAGGGTAAACTATGTCGGAGAGGGAGAATGGGCAAGAAAACTTTTCGCGTTGAGGATTACAAGCTAGTACATTGTGCTCATGGTAGTGTACTACAACATCTCATGATAGCCGAGCCTTACATAGAGGAACACCTGGATGAGCTTCGTAAAGAAAATCAGAACCGCACAGAGGACTGGATCATGAGGGAGCACAAACATCGTTTCAGCGAATGGTTAATGGACAAAAACATCCCATTCGGAGACTCTTTGGAAGAGAAAACAATGAAGAATTTGGCTTCTGGGCCATCGTGTTTTGTGACATCATGGCAAGCATATGACATCAATGGGTACACATTCTACACTAAATCAAAAGACATAAAAAGTGTTGCACAAAATAGCGGTGTTCGTATCGATGCTTTTGACCTACATGGACAGAAGACCACATATTTTGGATTCATAGAGGAAATATGGGAACTTGATTATGGCCCAAGCATGAAAATACCCTTATTTAAGTGCCAATGGGTACAACATCCCGTGGGGGTGATAGTGGATAACTACGGACTCACACTGGTAGACTTAAAGAAAGTAGGATATAAAGATGACCCGTGGGTTCTCGCCGAATGTGTTGCACAAGTGTTCTATGTACTCGATCCAGCAGATGAGAAGATGCATGTAGTTATTTCTGGAAAGCAAAAAATTGTTGAAGTTGAGAATGTGGGAGACCAAGATGAGGAATACAATAAATATGAAGAGATGTTCGTCTTTAACGGTCCAGAGAGAATCAAGCGTGTGGAAAAGAAAATTGATAAGAACTTAAAGCCATACATGCGAAAAAATGGTAGTTCATGAAAAATTGTATGAATCAAATTGTACTTGTTATCATGTATGATCGACTATGAATTGTGGTTGCCAATTAATTTAAAATCTCTCTAGTTATCTATGTGTGCTATTATAATTCATTTAAATTGTATTTGCATATTTCTATTAAAAATCAAAATTATTTTCATATTTAAATTGTATTTTCATATTTTTACAATCACAGGCGGTTTTTTCTTAGGGTCCGTTTGTGAAAAGGATAGAGCACCACATGCGTACTGAACCGCCTGGGACATCACAGACGGTTTTCTAACCGAACCGCCTGTGATGTAAAAAGCCTACCGCGCTTGTATAGAGTCAAATTGTACTAGTGGCTATGTTTGGTTTGTTTAGTGAATAGGGTGACTACAAGCATTCTCCTAGAGTGTTACTCTTTTTAGTCACTGAGAGGCCAGGTGACCTAAAAGTGGCATATTTGCTGGTAATATAGCATAATGCTATGGACACTAATAAGCTAACCTATAAACACTAATAGCTAACTAGCTAGCTACTAAGTATATAGATAAAAAGCATGGCCTAATACTATAAACACTAGCTAGTAGCTAACTGGCTAGCTACTAAGCATATACAGTACGTACTAGATAGCATCATGGACAGGTATATGTATGTATTCATTGATCTCCGGCGCGTTTAAAGCTAAGTACCCAACTCCAATCCAACCGTCGTCTTGAGGTGATGGCGATCGAGTGGCGACGGGGAGCTAAAAGAAGGGAAGCGTGCTGGAACCAGTTGATGTCATCAGAGTTGACTGTCGCCGTCGACGACGACGGGAGGCTCGCTCGTCTCGTCTCGTCTCGGTCTCGTCCAACCAACCAACCTCTGCGCGAGCAAGAGACAAAGGGCGAACGATGATTTACAGACAAACCAATATAATGGAGAGAGATGGATCTGCTCTGTCTGTGTCTGTCTCAAAAGGCCAAGAGAACTCAAAAGGTCCCTTGATTCTGATCTCTCTGTCTCAAAGTCGTCTGTTAGAGGTAAAGCTGGCCGGCATGTGGCATGCATGAACAGAGTGTGATGAAGGAAGCCAGGAGGCCTCTTTCTTTCTTTCTTTCTTTCTCCCTCCCTCACACACTCGCTAGCTGTATGTATGCGTGCCTCTGACAGAGAGAAAATCGGCGAGCAGGAGCAGCCAGTAGTCCGTGCCGCTGCGACACTGCAGTAGATAGTACGTACTGCACATGTGGGTTAGTCAAAAATGTACTGCTACATGTGCTGTTCGTTTTGCTTGCACTGAGTATTCGACTGCCCTTTATCATCCTGACCAACCACATCCATCTCGCTTTACCAGGCAAGCGGATGCCACGCCGACAGGTTTCCGCTTGTCTTGTCTTGGCTCTCAACAAGTCTCAACGCTGACCGCGCACCCCCTCTGTCAGTCGCGCGGCTCGGCAGCAGCTGTTCAGAAACCAGGACGGCCGGGCACTGGACGACGCTTCGCTTGCTGCTTGGCATCCAGGTCCTGCCATCCACACCACACCGCTACTCACGCAAAACCTGCCTGCGCGGCGCCTCTGGATCGTCTGGACTGTGGAGAAGGTGGATCCAGAGCCGGAGGTCGCCGAGGCGCCTCGCCAACGTCAACGGAGACGGCTTCGCTTCACTTTGGGTGGGGACGTGGGATGGGGTGGGTATTTTGTTGTCTGCGTGCATCGTCTTTCTCGTTTGCATGCATCGCCTGTGGCCAAAAAAAAAAAGCAGGGGAGGGGGGGTGGGTAGCAACCTCGCCGGCTGCTTAAACGTGGATAGGGTACGAGTTGTTCAGATATCTGCCATATTACTCAGTTCCATCACTGCTGTACTGTAGCTTATACATATATAGGAGGCTCCTTGCACTGCTACTAGCTTACAGCCACTCTGGGCCGTGTATAGCCTATTGAGCTTCAACCGGGTGGGAGAATGCACCCGTCTAATCCCCCGTGAATTAGATGGAGCCTAGGGTTTGCCTGATTATATCGATGAACACAGAATCACACCACGGTTTATAGTGGTTTAGGCCGGCTGTGGCAGAACCACCCGAATTATTCCAGCTTAAGTGCCTAAGTCATGCCTCAAGGGCCGTGACACACTTAAATCGGAACAACCCGTCAGTCCTTCAGATCTAGTCTGATAGAGCCACTTAACCAGGATCAAATTCCACAATCTCACTCGAAGGTGAGTCACAGAAGAAATACAATAAAACAGGAAACCTCAAATTAAGTACTGAATTATTACATAAATCGGAGTTCTGGAGTAGCAAATAAGTTCATTAAGTAAGGTGCAGCGGATAATCGATGTCGTCGGTAATGAGGAAATGGGCAAGGCCTAGCCCACTACTCCTCATGCTCCTCTCCTGCCGGAGCAACATCCCACTCGACCGTCCAACCCGGTGGCAGGGTGGTAGGCCAAGTCACACCATCAACCAACTCCTGCATGGTACCTGCAAAAATGGTGCCACAAGCAAGGCTGAGTATACTAATACTCAGCTAGACTTACCCGGTGTGAGGAGTCTACTCCTCTACCTCTAGACTATGCAGCTATTTGGCTGAGGGGTTTGGTTTGCCAAAAGCACTAGCCGAGTCTAAAAACAAGTTTTAGCTTTTCCAATTCTAGTATCATTAATTCAGCTAAGTTTGCTCTTTCTAAGCATACATGGTAACAATCAATTAGTTCGAACAACAAGTTATCTCATATAACCACATTTCACTTCTTACTCGATGCAGTACAAGGAATCAAGCAGTCTCATTAGCTGCGAGAAGCAGACGATTCGAATCGAGTTTTAAACCTTGCAAGGTAAACCTAAACACACGGCATGTCAGGGTACTCCGACCCCACACATGACAACCGTCCCCATCGATTCCCCGTTCGCGTCCAGGCCTCACCGCCTTGGCATACAATGCTCCACTGACCCCGGCTGCCGCCGTGCAGTGACCGCACTTGTACCCACCATAGCTAGCATGGGAGAACCAGTCTCAGGTCGCATGAGGGATAAAGTCCGCGCCCGGCTTCACTCAGGTACTAGGTTTACCGGTTACCATTTTTCCCGGCATGTGTTTAGTACGTTCAAAAGCTTGACTCAGGTATCCACACATTAATCCTTAATTCATTTTCCCGTCTCATGGACAAGGCATCCTCCCTGGATCCAAGTCCATAGACCAACATATATCCCATTATCAAGATGAATACAATCAATTCCTGACCTCGCGCGAGTGCTAGAAAAATCACTCGACTTCTACCGAGATCCTGATTAGCAAGCAGCTACTCGACCTAGCATACTAGTATCCATCTCAAAAAGGAGTCCTAAGTTCATGCAACTAGAGGTTTCAAGCAACTCCTACACTTAAGTGCACATTACAAACCTACAAGCATTAAGTGTAGTAAAGTAGCATATAATAACATGGTTATGCATAAGACCGGGGCTTGCCTTCGATTGCTGGGGCTGCGGGGAGATCCTCAATGGCAGCCTCTGAAGCCTGCTCCTGGTCCTCCTCTTGGACAGGTCCTTGCTCGGGGATGAGCACGTACTCTCCGTCGGCTAGATTACAATCTAATGAATGCAATGCGTAAGATATATGCATGATATGATATGTGCTTTTTTTTTTGAAATCATAACTTAAAGGTGTATAATCTTTCTTGAGTTAAACAAAGTCAACTTTACTTATGCAAGACCCTTGGGTGGTATGCTTGGTAGATTAAGTTAAACTTTAGCTAAGGCAAGTGGTAGGTTTTACTTTTAGGGGTTCCACTGAATTCCTTTAAGTCTTAGGGATAAATGATAAGTACTCAAGTTAGACTTATTGAGGTGGGGTTTATTTCCTCTTTCCTTTTTCTTTATTCTCTTTAATGTTTTGGAGTAGGTTTGAACTACAAGTTGCTTTTATAAAATTCTAAAAATTCTGTAAAAATTACAGTGGCTTGCTACTGGTGTGTGTTTCTCTGTCTTAAAATTTGGGGATCAGAAAGTGAATAGTTTTCTCTGCACAAAATTGTTAAATTCTAGGGTAAAAGAGGTGCTTTGAACTACAACTACCATTTAACAGTGGGTAATTCTTCAAAACTTATTTTTGCTGGCTTTTAGGTGTTATAACATGACTTGATACAAATTTCTAGTCATTAATACCTTTTAATTATTTTTCTATGGTTTTCTCAATTTTCTAGCCAAATGGGTGCTTTCTACTACCACTATATTTGAAAAATATCAACAACAGAATTCTTATTTTTCTTAGTCATTGTTTTGTGCAAGAGCAATCATTCTGAAGTTTGGCATCTTTTTGCTTAAGGGAAGGGGGTGGGGTGCCTTATTTGAATTAAATGGCCTTTCCCTTGAATTATTAACAAATGGTATGAGTTTGCTTCTTTTTCATGGGTTTGCATTTTTCTCTGGTAGTTTACCTCATCATGGACTTAGCTAATTTTTGGTTGCCCATTATCTCATTATTTGAGGTTGTTCATGATTTAGTTGGAAAATGTCTTATTATCACTTTGTATTTATTTCCCTTACTTAAAAAGTTGGACTGAGGTGCTCCATATTTTTGTAGTGGGGCTCTGGTGGTTATAAGTTCACTGGATTTTTGTTAAGCATTTTGGTTATGGTTTTGCCTCTTTAATAATTGATTTTCAGTCTTATTTAGGCTAAACAAATTACTTTAATTTAAAACTAATCCAAACTAATAGTCTCTGTATTTTTCCTAGGTTCTTTGTTTCATAAATAAACTAGGAAAAATAATATTAGTCACTGTTCATTAGTTTCTAACACCCTTATGATTTTCTCTAAGTTTTGGTCAAAACATCTTCAAATGAGAAACTACATCATAATGTCTAATGCTGGGGTTCCTACTATTTTTAAACAGTGTCTAAAAGAGGTCTGAATACCCACAAATTTTCTTAAGTCTAGTACAGAAGAAAAACTAATTTTTCTTGATTAAATAAGGTTTAGGGGGTTTCTGTTTTTAATTTTAAACTCTAAAAGGTTGAACAGAAAGCATAGGGTTTACTATTTTTAAATGATAGATTGTAATATACAGAGGCTAGCAAAATTGGTTTGACATTTTTTGAGTAAGAATTCATCAAGTTATGAATTTTACAAGTTCTCTGGTTATTTAAAAGGATTTCAGAATCGATTTAAATGAAAACTACTTTGCACTGGGGTCCCTGGACGTTTCCTCAGTTTTTCCTCGCGAATCAGTCCTCAGGTTACTATTCACCAGGGTCTCTGACATTGCAGAAAACCCCTCGGGTTCTTCACCTCCTAACCCGAGGTCCTTAGCTAATCTTAAACAGTAGCCGCGGCGGGGAAAAGGGCGGAGGGGCTTACCGGCGGCGAGACTGCTCCGGTGAAGTGGTCGAGGATGAAGGGGAGGTCCTGGGGATCACAACGGTGGGCGAAACACCGTCGGAGATGGCCGGAGTCGGTCGGTCCACGCGCGCAGGCGGGGATGCTCGTCGGCGGCGAGGAGACCGGCCTGGCCACGGCGAGATAGGTCAATTGAATGGGTCAGAGAGGTTCACGGGATGCCAGAGAAGACATGAGCGAAAGGAATTGGGCGGAGACTCACCGGATAACTCGGTCCACGCGCGGCGGCGGATGACCGAAGTCCGGCGAAGTCGATCTCGGGCCTCCGGTGAAGTCCGGCTGGGTCCGAGGGCTTGGCGAGCTTCACGGGCTACTGGTGGAGCTGGCCGAAGCACTGGCTTGACTTGAGGGTGGCTGGAGGGAGCTGGCCACGGTGGCCGAAGCTCGGGCGGCAATGGCGGGCGGAAATCAAGCTCGCCGGAGCTAAGGAAAGCGGCTGGCCGAAGAGGGTGAGTGCGGGGTGAAGTGAGGCGCGCCTGGGGAGGCTTTATAGGCGCGGGCGGGCACGGCCGAGGGCGAGGACGCGCGGCGGACTTGACCGAACGCCGGGGAGCGCGCGCGCGCGGGTTGGGCGAGCTCTGGCACGCCGGCCAGGGTCGAACACGTGGGAGCACGCGTTCTGCCCAAGTTCTGGCGCGTGTAGTCGCTCATCCGAGCCTGCTCTCGCCTTGGTCAATGCACAAAACCTCTTCCCCTCCCTACAAGCTACCATTCTTGTGTGGAGGTCATAGGATTTTGCCTACTGGTTGCAGAGATATGGAGCCAGGAAATCTGGTCTGTCTCCCTGCGCAAATCCGAGGCAAATCCAAGGTTTAGTCGTGTCTAGGGCTCGCGTCCCAATGCCATCTTCTGGCACACGACAGAGGGGTTAGTTAGGCACATTTTTGTCAATGGGACCATTAGGATTCGAGTTAAGGATCAAGGTGAACATCTCTGATCTTTGGATCAAGGTCTGATTTTCAGAAATCTGCAATTCAGAATTCTTATTAAGTCCACACATGGAAAGCTTGATTTGGGGTTTTATTTGAGCTATTTTGGCTAAGCTTTCTCAACCTTTCTTGTTGCCCATTAAATATACTTCAATTTTTATAATTGGCTCAACTCAAAATTTTAAACTTTTCACTTCCTTTTTCTTACTTTCTGAATTTTGCTCTTGGGGCTCATTTTGGGATTTTTAAACTAGGGTTGCATGATCTTATCTTTTAAGGGACTCAATTGCTTTGATCATGACACTTTTAAGTATGTACTTGGTGACTTCATCATTACTTAAGTTGTTTTGATGCTCATGCTTACTTTGGTTCACATAAAATAATAGTTCTAGGTTTAGCTTTTGAAGGAAAAACCCTGAGTGACACTGGGGTGTCACAGCCTTCCCCCCTTAAAGGAATCTCGTCCCGAGATTCGGGCCAGAGTCCTCCCGGGGTAAAGCGAAGGGTGAGACTGATAGGAAAAAGGGTGATGATTGCCATTATTAGGATAAACTGCTCTTCGAATGTCATTCTCTTTGCAACTTCAGAAGGAAGTCCTTTTAAGTTTTTCTTTATAGTTACTTCATTCTGAATTAAGACCATATTTTTGGAAATTAGATTCGAAAGGCAGGAGGAGGGGTTGGGGGTGATTACGTACCAGCTTCCTTAGGTAGGCAATCGGGAAAGTTGGATCTCAGGAATTCCTCGGTTTCCCAAGTAGCTTCCTCCTCTGAGTGATTACTCCACTGGACCTTGAACATCTTGATCGATTTAGCCCGAGTTGATCTTTCCTTGCAGTCCAGAATCTTGGAGGGGTGCTCTTGGTACGAGAGATCTGGCTCTATCTCCAATTCTGGCTCTGCTAAGATTTCAGTCGGTAATCGAACACACTTCTTCAGCTGAGATACATGGAAAACATTGTGAATGGCAGACATCCTTGAAGGTAACTTCAGCTTGTATGCCACGGGTCCACATGCTTCTATGATCTCATAAGGTCCAATGTAACGAGGGGCTAGCTTGCCTTTGATCCCAAACCTCTGCATTCCCTTGGTGGGTGATACCTTGAGGTATACAAAACTTCCCACCTCGAACTGGAGAGGTTTCCTTCTTCTATCATGATAACTCTTCTGCCTGGCCTGAGCAGCTTCTAGATTCTTCCTGATTAGCTTGACCTTCCTTTCGGCTTCAGTCACTAAATCAGGTCCAAAAACTTCTCTTTCACCAGATTGAGACCAATTGAGTGGTGTCCTGCACCTTCTTCCATAGAGAGCTTCAAAAGGTGCCATCTTTAGGCTGGATTGATAACTATTGTTATAAGCAAACTCTGCCAAGGAGAGGTGCTTATCCCAGTTCTTGCCACAATCGATCGCACAAGCTCTCAGCATATCTTCCAGGATTTGGTTTACCCTTTCCGTCTGACCATCAGTCTGTGGGTGGTAAGCTGAACTTCTGATTAGCTTAGTTCCCAAAGACTTTTGCAATTGTTCCCAAAATCTGGCAACAAATTGGGCTCCTCGGTCAGAAACAATGGTCCGAGGTAATCCGTGCAAACACACGATCCGGTCAATATACAATTCTGCATACTTCTGAGCCTTATCAGTGGTGTGCACAGGAAGAAAATGTGCCACTTTTGTCAATCGGTCCACAATAACCCAAATTGAATCATGATGACGAGAGGTGTTAGGCAGACCCACAATGAAATCCATGCTGATGTCGTCCCACTTCCACGAAGGTACGGGTAGTGGTTGCAAAGCTCCAGCGGACTTCAAGTGGCTTGCCTTTACCCTCTGACAGGTGTCACATTCTGATACATACTGGGCTATCTCCCTCTTCATTCTGGTCCACCAGTACAAAGGCTTCAAATCATGGTACATCTTGGTGCTTCCCGGATGCATAGAGAATCTGGAGAGATGAGCTTCATCCAAAATTCTCCTCTTGAGATCCTGATCTTTAGGAATTACCAATCTGCTTTTGAACCATAACACACCCTTCTCATCCTGGCGGAAACAATTATACTTCTCAACCTTCTGATGGAGATTCTTCTTGATAATCTGCACTCCCTTGTCACTGAGCTGGGCCATAATAATCTGGTCTTGCAAAGCTGGCTCAACAGAAATGTGAGACAAAGAACCAGAGGAAATTACTTCAATTTGCATCTTGCTCAACTCATCACACAAGGTGTTAATGCGAGAATCCATCAGAACACAGTTGCACTGCAACTTCCGACTCAAAGCGTCAGCTACCACATTAGCCTTTCCTGGGTGATAATGCACCTCCAGGTCATAATCCTTGATCAGCTCTAGCCATCTTCTCTGCCTCATGTTAAGATCAGCCTGAGTAAAAATGTACTTAAGGCTCTTATGATCAGTGAAGATGTTGCAGTGGGTTCCCATTAGATAGTGCCTCCACATCTTCAATGCATGAACCACTGCTGCTAACTCAAGGTCATGAGTGGGATAATTCTGCTCATGAGGCCTGAGTGCTCTTGAAGCATAAGCAATGACTCGGTTGTCTTGCATCAAGACACAACCTAGCCCGGTGCCCGAGGCATCACAATATACATCAAAAGGCTTGCTGCTGTCGGGTTGCGCCAATACTGGTGCTGTGGTCAGATGCTGCCTTAATGCATGGAAGGCATCTTCGCACTTCTGACTCCGCACAAATTTGACTTCTTTCTTTAGCAATTCAGTTATAGGTTTCGCAATTCGAGAGAAATCCGGAATAAATCTTCGGTAATAACCAGCTAATCCCAGAAAACTCCGAATCTGGCGAACAGTTGTGGGTGGCTTCCAGTTCATCACCTCTTGCACTTTATCAGGATCAACAGCTATTCCAGCCTGAGAGATAGTGTGACCCAAGAATTTGATTTCCTTTAGCCAAAAATCACACTTGGATAACTTGGCATAAAGGTGGTGCTCTCGCAGACGTTGAAGCACTACATGCAAATGCCCGGCATGTTCTTCCTCGTTCCTTGAGTACACCAGAATGTCATCGATGAAAACCACCACGAACTTATCCAATTCCGGCATAAAAACAGAATTCATCAGATACATGAAATATGCTGGTGCATTTGTCAGCCCAAATGACATCACCAAGAATTCATATAGCCCATATCTGGTTGAGAATGCCGTCTTCGGAATATCACTTGCTCGTATTTTGATCTGATGGTAGCCAGAGCGAAGGTCTATCTTGGAAAACACCTTGGCCCCGACCAACTGGTCAAAGAGAACATCAATACGAGGCAAAGGATACTTGTTCTTGATAGTTACCGCATTAAGAGGGCGGTAATCTATACACAGCCTCAAGCTTTCATCCTTCTTCTTCACAAACAGTGCTGGGCATCCCCAAGGCGAAGTGCTTGGGCGAATGAAACCCTTATCCAGCAACTCTTGCAATTGCTTCTTCAATTCTGCCAACTCAGCGGGTGGCATTCGGTAGGGCCTCTTGGAAATTGGGGCCGTTCCCGGTTGCAACTCGATGGCGAATTCAATGTCCCGGTCCGGTGGCATTCCTGGCAATTCATCAGGAAAGACATCTGCATACTCACAGACCACTGGGATCTTCTTCAGGGGTAGCTCCGTCATAGAGAAAGCACATGACTGAGAAGAACCCTGACTAGGCAAAATCAAAGTGAAATTTCCGCAGAAGGGAGAACTAACTTCCACGGTACGACTGGCTACATCAAGCACAACTTGGTGCAAGGTCATCCAATTTGCCCCTAGAATAATGTCCACATTCTCCAATCCCAACACAAGAAGAGTGGTTTTGATAATGTGGCTTCCCAGTTGAATAGGCACACTTTGGTTTAATTGATTAGTTGCAATTTTACCCCCAGGTGTGACTATCATGAATGACCCTTTTGAGTGAGAGAATGGCAGTTTGCATTTAGCACTGAACTTTCGGCTAATGAAACTATGAGATGCACCAGAATCAAACAGAATTAAAGCAGGTTGATTATAAACTGAAAAGATACCAGTCATGATAGGAGCTCCTTCTGGCACTTCCTCAAGAGCAGTGAAGTTGAGCTTCCCTTGCCTGACTTGCACCTTCTGCTTTCTTCCCTTGTCTTGATTTGGTGCTGGCATCTGCCTCTGCTGGTTCCTGGGGCAATTTTTAGCATAGTGGCCCACATTGCCACAAGTGAAACACTTGTTCCCATTGCCCTGGCGGAACTGCTGCTGCTGCGGAGGCTGATTGTTCCTTGGGGCGGGAGCTGGGTAGCGGTTGGGTGTCGGCTGCTGCTGCTGCTGAGGTGGCCTGATCACCCATCTGCCTGCCTGCTGCTGGAAACCCCTGCTCTGGTTGTGAGAAACAATCCGGAACCTCTGAGCTGGAGCGGATGGTGCTGCCATTGGTGCCTTTCTCTTCTTCTCTGCCCGGTGAGCAATAATGCAATCCTCCTGGGAGATGGCCATATTGACCAACTCATTGAAGCTATTGGCCCGGACAGTGTTGAGTCGTTCCCGCAGCTTGGTATTGAGACCCCTGCGGAAGCGATCCCTCTTCTTCTCATCGGAATCAGCATGATACCCTGCATACTGGCATAAGTCATTGAAGGCTTGCGCATACTGCAGTACCGTGCGGGTTCCTTGATTGAGGGCCAGAAATTCATTCAACTTCCGATCAAGAATGCCAGCTGGAATGTGGTGTCCTCTGAAGGCAGTCTTGAATTCCTCCCAAGATACCTCACGATCAGCTGGGAGCATAGCACGGAAGTGATCCCACCAAGTCCGAGCAGATCCGCGAAGCTGCTGCGCGGCGAAGCGGGTCTTGGTAGCATCAGGGCAGTCTCCCGTGAGGAGAGGAAACTTGGACTCGACGACGCGAAGCCATACGTCGGCGTCCAACGGATCCTCTGCTTTGGCGAACAAGGGCGGCTGCGTGCTCAGAAACTCCTGGTATGTTGCCATAGCCGGAGGTCGCTGAGGCTGGCCTCCACCATGCTGCTGGGGGTGGGGCTGCCGCTGCAAGAGCTGTCGCAGAATCTCATTCTGCTGGGCCATCAGCTCCTGCACTGTGGGAGCTGGAGGAGGTGGCGGGGGAACCTGCTCGTTCTGCCCGCGACGCTGCCTAGCTGCCATCTGAAAACAGAGATTGTCGCCATTGTTATCCCAACTCACAATTTCGAACGGCAAGATATCATTTCATATAGAAGAAAAAGAATGCCATAATCATAATATCAGGTTCGAAATGAAGATAACATGGTGACAAGGATCCCACAGATTCCAAATGTTCACAGGGTTACATTTATCAGGGGAAAGTACCCACAAGCCTAGTCCAAAATGGGATACTACTAAGCTCGCATAGGTTTCTATCCACCTAAAATGTCAAGGTGACAGCTTAACCCTGAGCGGTGGAAGCGACACTGGATGCGGGTGAAGGGGGCATCGCGGAGGTAGTCCCATTGGCACCAGGGGCTGGTCCTAGCTCCTCGGGAGCCTCTTCTCCCTCGCTTCCTGCTTCATTGGCCTCCATTTCCAGGTGGTGCATGTCCAGGTGGTCGTTTGCTTCCTCGAGTTCCCTCTGCACATCGTGAAGCTGGTTCTCCAAGACATCAATAGTGTTGTCTCGGATCTCCACCTGCTGTTCCAGGGTAGCGATACGCTGGTTCAGCCTCTCCACCTGCAGATCCTTTTCCACCAACTCCGTGGATAGGTCGACCACAAAATCTTCCCGACTGTCGAGAGTGAGCTTGGCAGTCCGAGCGGTGTTAGCGAGAAGTGTCATAGCATCGCTCTGAAGGGCCTGAAGGCGGTACAGCGCACTCATGCACTGAACGGTGACCCTCCCAACCAAGTCAGGATACATGGCCCACACATCCTTCACATGGCTCACGCAGTTACACCACATGGGATCATCCTTCCTCTCAGCAGGGAAGAGTCCCAAGGGGTGCATCACCATCTCCAGGGGGTGGTAGCCACAGAAAGTCGTCAGAGCCTTCATGGCTGCTGCCTCAACGGTGTCGTCCGTCCTGAGTCCGATCGTCTCAGAGTCAAGAGAACGCCAACCCGGCTGAAGGGGATGAGCCTCCAAAGTCAGCCAGACCCGACAACGAGGTACCCGATGCTCCTCATACAACTGCACCGTGTACAAAGGGGGCGTAGGGTAACCGGCGGAGTTAAGCACTTCCCACAAGATGGATGGAAAGCCATCGCGAGAAAGGAAGTCAGAACTGAAACGAGAGTCTCCTCCACTAGCGGGGGTGGGTGAATTCATCTGCGGAAGGGGATCAAAGATGAAGATTATGGTGGAGGGAAAAAGAAAAAGAGAGCCCGAATGATTTTAAAGAAAAAGGGGTTAGCTCAGTTTTAATTCCTCTTTGTGTTTTATAATGCATGCATGCTGGAAGAAACGTTACCTCTCAAAAAGAAAATAGGGTGCCTTTTTAGGGCATCCTAAATCATAGGTATTGGCCCACGGGGCCTAATTAATTAGCCACCTATTTCCCTCTATGCCTAAGGCCTTTCGTCCTAGGTCTAGCGGTCTAGTCCTGACGATCTATAGCAGTTTCTAGGCAAGTTTTAGATTTTGAAAATTGGCATTCTTGGTTTATTGTTTTTCTCTGTGGTGGAATTTGCTCCGATACCAGCTGTGGCAGAACCACCCGAATTATTCCAGCTTAAGTGCCTAAGTCATGCCTCAAGGGCCGTGACACACTTAAATCGGAACAACCCGTCAGTCCTTCAGATCTAGTCTGATAGAGCCACTTAACCAGGATCAAATTCCACAATCTCACTCGAAGGTGAGTCACAGAAGAAATACAATAAAACAGGAAACCTCAAATTAAGTACTGAATTATTACATAAATCGGAGTTCTGGAGTAGCAAATAAGTTCATTAAGTAAGGTGCAGCGGATAATCGATGTCGTCGGTAATGAGGAAATGGGCAAGGCCTAGCCCACTACTCCTCATGCTCCTCTCCTGCCGGAGCAACATCCCACTCGACCGTCCAACCCGGTGGCAGGGTGGTAGGCCAAGTCACACCATCAACCAACTCCTGCATGGTACCTGCAAAAATGGTGCCACAAGCAAGGCTGAGTATACTAATACTCAGCTAGACTTACCCGGTGTGAGGAGTCTACTCCTCTACCTCTAGACTATGCAGCTATTTGGCTGAGGGGTTTGGTTTGCCAAAAGCACTAGCCGAGTCTAAAAACAAGTTTTAGCTTTTCCAATTCTAGTATCATTAATTCAGCTAAGTTTGCTCTTTCTAAGCATACATGGTAACAATCAATTAGTTCGAACAACAAGTTATCTCATATAACCACATTTCACTTCTTACTCGATGCAGTACAAGGAATCAAGCAGTCTCATTAGCTGCGAGAAGCAGACGATTCGAATCGAGTTTTAAACCTTGCAAGGTAAACCTAAACACACGGCATGTCAGGGTACTCCGACCCCACACATGACAACCGTCCCCATCGATTCCCCGTTCGCGTCCAGGCCTCACCGCCTTGGCATACAATGCTCCACTGACCCCGGCTGCCGCCGTGCAGTGACCGCACTTGTACCCACCATAGCTAGCATGGGAGAACCAGTCTCAGGTCGCATGAGGGATAAAGTCCGCGCCCGGCTTCACTCAGGTACTAGGTTTACCGGTTACCATTTTTCCCGGCATGTGTTTAGTACGTTCAAAAGCTTGACTCAGGTATCCACACATTAATCCTTAATTCATTTTCCCGTCTCATGGACAAGGCATCCTCCCTGGATCCAAGTCCATAGACCAACATATATCCCATTATCAAGATGAATACAATCAATTCCTGACCTCGCGCGAGTGCTAGAAAAATCACTCGACTTCTACCGAGATCCTGATTAGCAAGCAGCTACTCGACCTAGCATACTAGTATCCATCTCAAAAAGGAGTCCTAAGTTCATGCAACTAGAGGTTTCAAGCAACTCCTACACTTAAGTGCACATTACAAACCTACAAGCATTAAGTGTAGTAAAGTAGCATATAATAACATGGTTATGCATAAGACCGGGGCTTGCCTTCGATTGCTGGGGCTGCGGGGAGATCCTCAATGGCAGCCTCTGAAGCCTGCTCCTGGTCCTCCTCTTGGACAGGTCCTTGCTCGGGGATGAGCACGTACTCTCCGTCGGCTAGATTACAATCTAATGAATGCAATGCGTAAGATATATGCATGATATGATATGTGCTTTTTTTTTTGAAATCATAACTTAAAGGTGTATAATCTTTCTTGAGTTAAACAAAGTCAACTTTACTTATGCAAGACCCTTGGGTGGTATGCTTGGTAGATTAAGTTAAACTTTAGCTAAGGCAAGTGGTAGGTTTTACTTTTAGGGGTTCCACTGAATTCCTTTAAGTCTTAGGGATAAATGATAAGTACTCAAGTTAGACTTATTGAGGTGGGGTTTATTTCCTCTTTCCTTTTTCTTTATTCTCTTTAATGTTTTGGAGTAGGTTTGAACTACAAGTTGCTTTTATAAAATTCTAAAAATTCTGTAAAAATTACAGTGGCTTGCTACTGGTGTGTGTTTCTCTGTCTTAAAATTTGGGGATCAGAAAGTGAATAGTTTTCTCTGCACAAAATTGTTAAATTCTAGGGTAAAAGAGGTGCTTTGAACTACAACTACCATTTAACAGTGGGTAATTCTTCAAAACTTATTTTTGCTGGCTTTTAGGTGTTATAACATGACTTGATACAAATTTCTAGTCATTAATACCTTTTAATTATTTTTCTATGGTTTTCTCAATTTTCTAGCCAAATGGGTGCTTTCTACTACCACTATATTTGAAAAATATCAACAACAGAATTCTTATTTTTCTTAGTCATTGTTTTGTGCAAGAGCAATCATTCTGAAGTTTGGCATCTTTTTGCTTAAGGGAAGGGGGTGGGGTGCCTTATTTGAATTAAATGGCCTTTCCCTTGAATTATTAACAAATGGTATGAGTTTGCTTCTTTTTCATGGGTTTGCATTTTTCTCTGGTAGTTTACCTCATCATGGACTTAGCTAATTTTTGGTTGCCCATTATCTCATTATTTGAGGTTGTTCATGATTTAGTTGGAAAATGTCTTATTATCACTTTGTATTTATTTCCCTTACTTAAAAAGTTGGACTGAGGTGCTCCATATTTTTGTAGTGGGGCTCTGGTGGTTATAAGTTCACTGGATTTTTGTTAAGCATTTTGGTTATGGTTTTGCCTCTTTAATAATTGATTTTCAGTCTTATTTAGGCTAAACAAATTACTTTAATTTAAAACTAATCCAAACTAATAGTCTCTGTATTTTTCCTAGGTTCTTTGTTTCATAAATAAACTAGGAAAAATAATATTAGTCACTGTTCATTAGTTTCTAACACCCTTATGATTTTCTCTAAGTTTTGGTCAAAACATCTTCAAATGAGAAACTACATCATAATGTCTAATGCTGGGGTTCCTACTATTTTTAAACAGTGTCTAAAAGAGGTCTGAATACCCACAAATTTTCTTAAGTCTAGTACAGAAGAAAAACTAATTTTTCTTGATTAAATAAGGTTTAGGGGGTTTCTGTTTTTAATTTTAAACTCTAAAAGGTTGAACAGAAAGCATAGGGTTTACTATTTTTAAATGATAGATTGTAATATACAGAGGCTAGCAAAATTGGTTTGACATTTTTTGAGTAAGAATTCATCAAGTTATGAATTTTACAAGTTCTCTGGTTATTTAAAAGGATTTCAGAATCGATTTAAATGAAAACTACTTTGCACTGGGGTCCCTGGACGTTTCCTCAGTTTTTCCTCGCGAATCAGTCCTCAGGTTACTATTCACCAGGGTCTCTGACATTGCAGAAAACCCCTCGGGTTCTTCACCTCCTAACCCGAGGTCCTTAGCTAATCTTAAACAGTAGCCGCGGCGGGGAAAAGGGCGGAGGGGCTTACCGGCGGCGAGACTGCTCCGGTGAAGTGGTCGAGGATGAAGGGGAGGTCCTGGGGATCACAACGGTGGGCGAAACACCGTCGGAGATGGCCGGAGTCGGTCGGTCCACGCGCGCAGGCGGGGATGCTCGTCGGCGGCGAGGAGACCGGCCTGGCCACGGCGAGATAGGTCAATTGAATGGGTCAGAGAGGTTCACGGGATGCCAGAGAAGACATGAGCGAAAGGAATTGGGCGGAGACTCACCGGATAACTCGGTCCACGCGCGGCGGCGGATGACCGAAGTCCGGCGAAGTCGATCTCGGGCCTCCGGTGAAGTCCGGCTGGGTCCGAGGGCTTGGCGAGCTTCACGGGCTACTGGTGGAGCTGGCCGAAGCACTGGCTTGACTTGAGGGTGGCTGGAGGGAGCTGGCCACGGTGGCCGAAGCTCGGGCGGCAATGGCGGGCGGAAATCAAGCTCGCCGGAGCTAAGGAAAGCGGCTGGCCGAAGAGGGTGAGTGCGGGGTGAAGTGAGGCGCGCCTGGGGAGGCTTTATAGGCGCGGGCGGGCACGGCCGAGGGCGAGGACGCGCGGCGGACTTGACCGAACGCCGGGGAGCGCGCGCGCGCGGGTTGGGCGAGCTCTGGCACGCCGGCCAGGGTCGAACACGTGGGAGCACGCGTTCTGCCCAAGTTCTGGCGCGTGTAGTCGCTCATCCGAGCCTGCTCTCGCCTTGGTCAATGCACAAAACCTCTTCCCCTCCCTACAAGCTACCATTCTTGTGTGGAGGTCATAGGATTTTGCCTACTGGTTGCAGAGATATGGAGCCAGGAAATCTGGTCTGTCTCCCTGCGCAAATCCGAGGCAAATCCAAGGTTTAGTCGTGTCTAGGGCTCGCGTCCCAATGCCATCTTCTGGCACACGACAGAGGGGTTAGTTAGGCACATTTTTGTCAATGGGACCATTAGGATTCGAGTTAAGGATCAAGGTGAACATCTCTGATCTTTGGATCAAGGTCTGATTTTCAGAAATCTGCAATTCAGAATTCTTATTAAGTCCACACATGGAAAGCTTGATTTGGGGTTTTATTTGAGCTATTTTGGCTAAGCTTTCTCAACCTTTCTTGTTGCCCATTAAATATACTTCAATTTTTATAATTGGCTCAACTCAAAATTTTAAACTTTTCACTTCCTTTTTCTTACTTTCTGAATTTTGCTCTTGGGGCTCATTTTGGGATTTTTAAACTAGGGTTGCATGATCTTATCTTTTAAGGGACTCAATTGCTTTGATCATGACACTTTTAAGTATGTACTTGGTGACTTCATCATTACTTAAGTTGTTTTGATGCTCATGCTTACTTTGGTTCACATAAAATAATAGTTCTAGGTTTAGCTTTTGAAGGAAAAACCCTGAGTGACACTGGGGTGTCACACCGGCGAGCGTAAACCCCTACATCCACCGTGAGTTGTATTGTTGAGGGCTTGGAAAATCTTAAGTATGGATGAATCTGAGTGTGCTCGAGGGTCAGGAGTCTGTCCCTGGAACGTTATGTGCCCTCTCTTTTATAGCCCAAGGGGGGCACATACAAGGAAGCTAAGCCTCGACAGGCGGGTCCAGGAATATGGTAATAAAAACATAGTATATGGAACAATTAGTGTCGTCCAGCAGAAAAAGATCTTCTCTTGGTCGCCGTGCGGATTTCTTGACTAGCCTCTCCATCGCAGATCTTCTCTTGGTCGTCGCGCGGATTTCTTGACCAGTCTCTCCTTCGCCCTGTCTTGTCAGTGTATGGGCGAAGGCTCTGATAGATCTTCTCTCCGTCGACTCGCAGCGCTGCTCGGAGCCCGAGATTGGTCCTAGAAGCATCGGAGTGCCGCGTGGAGGGTGTCCGCCTCACACCCCGGGTGCCCTGCGCTGTGGGGGCCTGGGAATTGCTCACCGGAGCTGGTGCGCAAACTCGCATACGCAGCCGATCGTCGATCGATCTCTGTGAGTTGTCCCCGCCAGTGAAAGCACTCCCCTCTGATTCGCTATCGTACCCGCACCGCGTAAAACCTTGGGTCCGGGTGTTTGATGCAGCACTGCTGCAGGATGGGTTTCTCCTGTGATGGTTCGCCGTGGGAGACCCTATGCCACCATGTCTGTAACGCCCTTAATTTGGGGATAGAATTTTTTCTTCTTTAATACTCACCAAATTCAGGCGTTACTCTCTTTTCTCTTCCTGTTTCGCTCCTTCTTCCCAATTTCAAAGCAGTATAGCGACTGGTGTCCGTATTACGTGTAAACAAAAACCTAAGTTGTCATGGGTGTTGCATCATGCCGAAACATATTTTTCTTTTGTCTGATGTCATGTTTAATCGCGTGTTCACCTCGTCTCGTTTCGGATTTCGATTCGTGATTGGATTTCGATCAGTGGTTATGCATGTCGTGGGATTTCTACCTACGACGCGACCCAGCCCAGCCCGACCTAACACGGCCTGGCCCTAGCCGCGCGCCCCTGGCGCCCCTGCCTCCCCCCATGCGCCCCTTCTCTCTCTCTTTCCCTCATTCAATTTTTCCCGCGCAGCAACTCCCTCTCTTCCACCTCTCTCTCTTACCCCTTGTGCCCTAGGTGATTTAGTGATGGTTATCGCCTGATTTGGATCCCCGAGGTGAGCCCTCCCTCTCCCTCCCCTCCCCTTTCTTCTCCCCCGCGCGGCGCCCCCTACTCCCCTCGGCGCGCCCCTGCGCGACCCCCCGCTCGGCCCCCCTGCTCGGCCCCGGCGGCGGCCCCCTGCTCGGCCCCCTGCTCGGCCCCCCGCTCGCCCCCCCGGCACGGCCCTCTGCTCGGCTCCCCGGCGGCGCCCGCCCTGCCCCCGGCACGTGCAGCGCGTTTCCGCGCGCGCAGCCCACGCGCACGGTGGTTAATTTTTTGTTTTAACTAATTTTAAATTTTGTTTAATTAATGTGCTGCGTCGCGCGACAACTAGTTTAATTTCAAATCTAATTAGTTTTAAATTTAGTTTAATTAACGTGTTGCGTCACGTGCTTCATCGTGCGGCGAATTAGTTTAAATTCAGATTTTATTAGTGTGCTGCGTCGCGCGCTTCGTTGCGTGGCGGTTCGTCTTGAACTATTTAATGAGTAGCGTCACGCGTCTGGTCGCGCGATGTTTTGTTTTAAATCCAGTTTAGATGATGTATGCCGTCGTGCGCTTCGTCGCGCGACGCTTGATGTTTTTTTATAATAATTCAAGTGTCTCATGGCGCGCTCCGTCGCACGACGAGTCGTTTCATTCTTAATTTAGTCTAGGTGTTGTATCACGCATTTCGCTGCACGACAATCCTTTTTAAATTTACTTTGGTTTATTTATAATGATTAAACACGGAACATGACTTTATCCTATACATAGCATGATGTCCAAATTAATACCATTCTATTTAGACGAGTACTTTGATTTATAATCGCGTAACGTGATCGCTCTTCGACCGTAACCTCGACCGTTACTCTCTCTTTATCGCTTAGTCATAGGTGTGAGCCCTGCACCGAGCATATGTTTATTTATGATATTTTATTGCATGGTGTACTGTTCTTTTGTCTTAAATTTGTGGAATGTATGTTTGAACTCGTATAGATAACAGTCAGTTGGTGGAGTCCGAAGGAGTTGCAGGTGAAGACCCTGAGCAGCAGCTGGTTGGTGAAGGCAAGTGTCCCTTGACCCATCCATGTCCTACTCATTCTTATAATTCACTCCCCGCATTTACATAGTTTATACCTAAGGATTGACTAGCTTTTGTTTATCTTGTCCTTGTTTACCTATTTGGGTTGGGTTATTTTGGTTTAGCTATATGCTAGTGCTTCACATTAATCACTGAACATGATGAGATTGTCTATGATGTGTTGTTTTCCCTTTTGATTATGATGATATACTTGTGGCATTTAAGGGGACTCGAGTTGTTTCTCGAGTGCCTCTCCGTAAGGACTGTATCGTTGGATGACCGCCCAGGAAAACAGTGCAACCATGAGGGTGGAATGGGACACACTTAGCTGAATAATTAGAGCAACTGGGGTGTAGTTCGCTTCACCGTCGTGCCGTCAATGAGGCTCGGTGTATGCGGCTCGCTCTGCCAAGGTTGGTTTACCCCTTGGGGTGGACTGCGGTACATTTAGGAAACCTAACGGGCGGCTACAGCCTCAGGGAATCTTTGTAAAGCTACGAAGTGAAACCCTGCCTATTCACCTTGGTAGTGTTTAAGGGTTTGATCGGCCCGAGGTAAGAGGGAATCACGACTTGTGGGGTAAAGTGCGCAACCTCTGCAGAGTGTTATGAAACTGATATATCAGCCGTGCTCATGGTTATGAGTGGCCAAGGGAGCTCCATTGATTAGAGATACTTTGATCAGAGATGGTTGGTTTACAGGTGGTGACGAGGATGATGGTTATGATTATGCTTATGGTAATGGTAAGTGGTATTCTTTCTGTCTGGAAAGGGTACTTTGGGTTAACAACTTGGTTAATGCTAAAACCTGACTTTCTACTAGTAATAATAACCTGACCAACTAAAAGCAACTACTTGACTTAACCCCACATAAAGCTAGTCCACTACAGCCAAACGGGACAATTGCTGAGTATGTTGATGTGTACTCACCCTTGCTTTACACACCAAACCCCCCCAGGTTGTCCACGTTGCAACCACTGCTTAGGAGAAGATGAAGTCGTGGAGGAGGACTTCCAGGAGTTCCAAGAGTACGATGAGTTCTAGGCGTGGGTTAGCGGCAAACCCCTAGTCGGCTGCCTGTGAAGGCCGTGTGTATCTACATTTCTTTTCCGCACTTTGATGATTGTTAAAGACTATGTGGATGTCTCGAACATCATGATGTAATCAACTATTACCTTCTTTTATGCTATTATTTGAGCACTGTGTGATGATGTTCAGTTATGTAACTGCTGTGTACGTGAATTGCTGATCCTGGCACGTACATGGTTTGCATTCGGTTTGCCTTCTAAAACCGGGTGTGACATAGGTGGTATCAAAGACGTGCTGACTGTAGGACCGCTAACCTAGAGTAGAATGGTCGTTCTAAGGATTATAGACCCCTATTATCACCATGACTTTGGTATCTGTCGGTACCCTGAAACAGGGGTACCCCTTATTACAACATGAAGACGCGGTGCCCACACGACTATCTCTAGTCACATGGTGAACAGCACTCGACCCCACCACGTGGAGGGCTCCAGGGTTGCCACGTGGCCAGAGAAGACGATATACTCCAAGATGTCAACAGTGGGTCCGGACCCCATGGGAAAGTGTCACACCCGGTTTTGGAAGGCAAACCAAGTGCGAACTATGTACGTGCCAGGATCAGAACTCACGTACACAGCGATTACATAAATGAACATCAATGCACATTGCTCGAATAATAACTTAAGAGAGTATTAACTTATTACATCACAGAGTCATAGTCATCCACATAGTCATCAACTTAACAGTTAAATCAAAGTGCTAGCGAAACGCAGTAAAGATAGGGCCTTCATAGGCAGCTGACTGGGGGGTTGCCGCCAACCCACACCTAGAATTCGTCGTAGTCTTGGAACTCCTGGAAGTCTCCTTCCACGGCTTCGCCTTCTCCTGAGCAGCGGTTACAATGCGGACAACCTGGTGTTTTGTGGTAAAGCAAGGATGAGTACACATCAACGTACTCAGCAAATGTCCCGTTTGGCTGAAGTGGACTAGCTTTATGTGGGGATAGGCTCAAGCAGTTGCTTTTAGTTGGTCAGGTATTTATCATTAGTAGAAGCCAGATTTTAGCATTAACCAACCCATGAACCATTTCCTCATCGAGGAACAACATCATCATATTCGAACCAAAACCATAACATAATCCTTGTATCTCGAACCATCTGTATCTCTAATCAAAGAGGATCCCAAGGCTGCTCTTAACCGTGAGCACGGCTGATATATCAGTTTCACTACCCTCTGCCGAGGTCGCACACTTTACCCATGAGTCATGATTCCCTTTCTGCCCAGGGAGAGCTAATCCCCATTGACCACTACCTAGGTGGTCCGGCAGGGTATCACTACGTAGCTTTTACAAAGATTCCCTAGAGATCGTAGCCGCCCGTTAGGTTTCTCCAGTTTGATAAACACAGTACCCCTCCCCGCAGGAGAGTGACTAACAAAAAGCAAAACGAAAGAACCTCGGCACTCAGCCTCGGCAGAGCAAGCACTGTGCCTGGACCCCATTGACGGCACGACGGCGAAGCAACTACACCTCTAGTTCCTCTAATTAATTAGCTAAGGGCGCCCCATTTCACCCTCATGGTTGCACTGTTATCCTGGGTGGTCTCTCAACGAACAGGTCCTTACGGAGAGGTACTCGGGAAAACAGCCCGAGTCCCCTAGAGTATCACAAGATCATCAATATCATCAGGATAACAGTATCGTAAATAGTCACATCATGTTCATTGATTAAGTTAAGGCAATAGCAGAATGCTAACCATAACAGCCCATAAGGTCATCAAGGATAAAGTAAAGTGTAAAGCTAGTCAATCCTTAGGTTTCAAGTAAGTAATGCGGGGTAGTAAGTTATAAATGAATAGGACATAATGGGTCAGAGGACACTTGCCTTCACCAAACTGTTGATCAGGAACTTCCTCTGCAACTTCCTCGGGAAACACAGACTGCTCGTTGTCTACGTAAAGTAATCATTCACACTATGCACTTGGGAAATAACAAACAAAAGCCATATACCAAACATATGCAGCAGAGGGATCACAAGTTCATAATAGAAAAGGATAGGCACTCTGGTGTTCCCTAGGTCTAGGGTAGAGGACTATACAAAATGATTCATTATCCACTAATCAGGTCTAAGTTAGTGGTGGGGTTAAATCATTACATGATTTTAAGTCCATAAACTTAGGTGCTCCCACTTTTATTAAAGTCTTCTATCTTTTATTTATCTCAAATAGGGGTTCCAATAACCTTAATCTTATCCTAATGATCAACTATTAATTGGGACATAAAAACAGCAGGGAAACATTGGTTAAATAGGTAGACAAAAATACTATGAGCATTTTGCAATTTGAAGCACCTAATTTGGAGTTCATATGACAAAGTTATGAATTTTACAAGTTTAGGGATTAAAAATATACCCTAAATACTTATTTTGAATTAAATAAAAGGTCCGAGGACCTAACTGCGAGAATCCAGGGACGGCGGGTTAATTTTCAGGAAGCCGGGGGTCTCTTTAAGAAAACGCGCGGGCGAAGGGGTACCGGGCTTTTACAGCCGTCGGATCTCAGATTAACGCGCAGGATTAGATCCGCGGGCGGGCGCGCGAGCGCGCGGCAGCCTGAGCGGCTGACAGGCGGGGCCAGCGAGCAGCGCGGGGCGGACGGCTGACAGGCGGGGCCGGGCGGCAGAGCGGGCGCGGGCGGGCTGACAGGCGGGGCCGGGCGAGCAGCGCGGGCGCGGGGTGTGAGGGAAGCGGCCCTAGGCCGTTGGATCTCCGGAGAACGGCCAGGATTGGGCCCGGGCTAATTGAATCAGGGCCGCCCGATCTGGAATGAACGGCGGGGGTCGGGTGGCTGGCCTTGGCCTTTCCTACGGCTAGCAGAGGCGGCGGCGCTCGTCTCCGCGACGGAGGACTCGCCGGAGACGAGGGGCGCGGGCGCTCTGCGGGTCTTTGGGGTGACCCGAGCGGCCGGGAAGGTTGGGGAGGGCGCGGGGAATCGTCCGGTGGGGGCTAGGTCGGGGCAGGGGCACCGGAGGGGGGCGGTCCACGGCGAAGCGGCTCGGCGGCGGTGCTATGGGACTCCGGCGAGCAATTAAGCGCAATAGAGAGCAATAGAGAGGAAGGGAGAGGGCAGGGGAGGTCCCTTACCTCAAGACGGACTCCGGGGACTCCTCGGTGGCGGCAATGGCGCGACGACGGCCCGGGTCGGCAGTGGCGGACCTCCGCGGCTGCACGGAGGACGGCGGGTGAGCGCGGGCAGAGGGAAATAGGGAGGGGAAGGGGAAATTGGAGCGCGTCGCGGGTTGCGGACGTCGGGGCGGAGCTCACCGTGGCTGAGGGCACGGCGGAGCTCCAACGGCGACGGGGAAACGAGCTCGAGACGGCGGCGGTTCGTGGCGACGACGCTCTGGCGTGCGTGCAGCGAGGGGGAGGTGAGAGAGAGGCCTGCAGGTGCGCAAATGAGGGAGGGGGAGAGGGCGAGTGGGGTTCTGGGCTCAAGTGGCCGGGGGCGGGGCGGTTGCGAGCTCCACGCGCGACGTGGGCGCGGAGACCGCGGCAACGCGCAGCTCGGGCGGCGGTTACGCGGGGAAGACGGGGCTGACAGGCCGGGCCCGCGAGCAGAGAGAGAGGGAGGCGGGCGCGGAGACGGCGGCCGCGCTGACGGGCGGGCCCGCCAGGGCAGAGAGAGCGGGGGGGAGAGGCGCGCGCGCGGGGTTGGGCCGGCTGGGCCGAAAGGCCGAGGGGGCGGCAGGGTTGGGCTTCTTTCCCTTTTTCTTTTATTCTGGTATTTGTTTTCTCTTTTCTTTTTATTTTCTCTATTTGACTCAAATTCAAATAAGCCACAAATTCAAATTAGACTTTCTAAGAATTATGCACCAAACAAAAGTGAAATCTAGGGTTCAACATGATGCAACAATTCATACTCCCTTGGAGTTTGAGCTAATAGACTATAGTTACAAATAAAATAACCACTTTTCTCCTATAGAAATGAGAAAGAGAAGATTGGGGAAGGATGAGAAAAGGGAAGTAACACCTGAATTTGTGAATATGAGCAAAGAAATTTTATACCCCCAAATTCAGGGTGTTACAAACCTATCCCCCTTAAAAGAATCTCGCCTCGAGATTCAGGGTTGGTCAACAAAGAGTTCAGGGTATTTGGCCTTCAGATCATCTTCTCGTTCCCAGGTTGCTTATTCCTCCGGGTGGTGACCCCATCTGACCTTGCACATTCTGATGGTGTTCCTCCGGGTGACTCTGTCTGCAAACTCCAGAATCTGCGTTGGCTTCTCTATGTATGTCAGATCCTCCTGGACTTCCAAACCCTCCACTGGCAACTGTTCTTCTGGTACTCGCAGACACTTCTTCAATTGTGACACGTGGAACACATTGTGCACTGCCGACAAACTTTCTGGTAGGTTGAGTTGGTAAGCCACTTCTCCATGCTTTGCTTGAATCTGATATGGTCCAACGTACCGGGGTGCTAACTTGCCTTTAACTCCAAACCTTCTGACTCCCCTGATAGGTGACACCTTCAGATAGACGAAATCCCCCACTTCGAAACTCAGTTCTCTTCTCCTTCGGTCCGCATAGCTTCGCTGTCTTGACTGGGCTATCTTCAGGTTCTCCCGAACCATTTTGATATTCTCTTCGGCTTCAAGCAGGATGTCGGGGCCAAACACCTGTCTCTCTCCAGGCTGGTCCCAATGCAGCGGAGTCCTACAACTCCGCCCATAGAGTGCCTGAAACGGCGACATCTTCAAGCTGGCCTGGTAACTATTGTTATAGGAGAATTCTGCATAAGGTAACCTTTTGTCCCACCCTGACTTGTCTTGCAACGCACAGGCTCTCAGCATATCTTCTAGGATCTGATTAGTTCTTTCAGTCTGACCGTCTGTCTGCGGGTGATAAGCCGAGCTGAAGTTCAAATGGGTGCCCAAAGCTTCTTGTAGCTGCTGCCAAAAATGAGAGGTGAACTGCGTTCCTCGATCTGACACTATCTTCTTCGGCACACCATGAAGGCAGACTATCCGTGACATGTATAACTCAGCTAACGTTGCTCCGGTGTATGTGGTCTTCACAGGTATGAAATGGGCCACCTTTGTTAAGCGGTCCACAACCACCCAGATGGAATCATAGCCGGCCCGGGTACGAGGTAGGCCAACTATAAAATCCATCCCGATCTCATCCCACTTCCACTGAGGAATCCGCAATGGCTGCAACAATCCGGCGGGCCTTTGATGCTCTGCTTTGGTCCTTTGACAGCTATCACAGATGGCGACATATTCTGCAATTTCTCTTTTCATGCCATACCACCAAAACCTCCTCTTTAAATCCTGGTACATCTTTTCACTTCCCGGGTGTATGGAGTAGGCTGTCTCATGAGCTTCCTTTAGGATCAGCTCCCGAATAGGTTTGAGGTCGGGGACACACAATCGGTGCTTGAACCATATTACCCCCTCTTCATCCTCTCGAAAGTCTTTGCCTCTTCCTTCTAAGATTAGCTGTCGGATCTTGTTGATGCTTTCATCATCCTTCTGCCCTTCTTTGATCTCCCGCTCTAGGGTGGGCTCTAATTCCACTGTTACTCCTTGCGTACTGTTCAGGAAACCGAGACTCAGTCTGTCAAACTCCTTGGCTAACTCATATGGCATTGGGTACGTGGCCATCATATTGACTTGACTCTTCCTGCTCAGAGCATCTGCAACCACATTGGCTTTGCCTGGATGGTAATGTATCTCCAACTCATAGTCCTTGATCAATTCCAACCATCTTCGCTGTCTCATGTTTAACTCTGACTGGGTGAATATGTACTTCAGACTTTTATGATCTGTGTAAATGTCGCACTTCTGCCCATACAGGTAATGTCTCCAGGTCTTCAAAGCATGAACTACTGCTGCCAACTCCAGGTCATGTGTGGGATAATTTTTCTCATGGATCTTCAGCTGTCGAGATGAATATGCTACAACTCTTCCTTCTTGCATTAGCACACATCCCAATCCGGTGTAAGAAGCATCGCAATACACTGAGAATGGCTTGTGAACATCAGGCAGGACTAACACCGGAGCTGTAGTCAATCTATTTTTCAGTTCTTCAAATGCTTCCTGACACTTTTGGGTCCACTTGAACTCAACTTTCTTCGCTAGTAACGCTGTCATTGGTCTAGCAATCTTTGAGAAGCCTTCGATGAAACGCCTGTAATACCCAGCCATTCCAATGAAGCTCTTGATCCCACGAACATCCTTTGGTGCTTTCCAGTTCAGGATATCTGCCACTTTCTTTGGATCCACTGCCAACCCATCTTGATTTATGATGTGACCCAGAAACAGGACTTCATGAATCCAGAACTCGCATTTGCCCAGCTTGGCATACAACTGATGCTCTCGAAGTCTTTGCAATACCATCTTCAAATGCTCTACATGATCTTCCTCACTTTGAGAGTATATAAGAATATCATCGATAAACACTACCACAAACTTGTCCAGATAATCCATGAACACACTGTTCATCAGGTACATAAAGAAGGCTGGCGCATTTGTCAAACCAAAGGACATAACTGTGAATTCATATAACCCGTACTTGGTGATGAATGCCGTCTTCGGTATGTCCGAGGGTCGGATTCTGAGTTGATGGTAACCTGATCTCAGATCTATCTTCGAGAATACGCTGGCACCTCTGAGCTGGTCGAACAAATCTTCTATCCTTGGCAGGGGGTACTTGTTTTTGACAGTGACTTCATTCAAGGCTCTGTAGTCTATGCACATCCTTTTGGTACCATCTTTCTTCTCTACAAACAACACCGGAGCGGCCCAAGGCGAGGTACTTGGTCTGATGTAACCCTTCTCTAACATCTCATCTATCTGCTTCTTGAGTTCCACCAATTCTGGTCTAGACACTCGGTAGGCTCTTTTGGAAATGGGGGCGGTACCAGGGATAAGCTCTATGGCAAATTTGACTTTTCTCTCGGGTGGCATGCCCGTTAGCTCCTCGGGAAATACGTCCGGAAAGTCCGACACAACCTTGATAGCCTCGAGCGGGTTGGCCTCCTTACTATCAACTGAAATCTGGTGACAATCTCCCTCCGCTGATTTAGGCATCCTTAACTCAGCCACTACCTCTTCTCCTGACGGGGACTTCAATGTTACGGTCCTCTTGTCACAGCTAACATTCGCTTCATACTTCATTAACCAATTCATCCCTAGGATGACATCTATCCCAGGGGTGTCTATTACTATTAAGTCACTGGGGAATCCTATCCCCCTTATTTCCACCCTTATATTTGAGCATATTTTATCTGTTTGCACCTTGCCACCAACTGAATTAATCCTCATGGGCGGCATCATTGCCTCTACTGAGATGTTATGCAATTCTACCCAGGTTGCAGTGACAAATGAATGAGTTGCACCAGTATCAAATAGCACTTTCGTGGGATGAGATTCGACTGAGAACATACCTACTGCCACATCTGGTGCATCCTGGATCGCTTCGGCCTCCAAGTGGTTCACCTTTCCACGGTTGTACGCTTGGTTACGATTGCCTGCTGTCGGCTGCAGTACACCTTGCCTTGTTGGAGCATTGGGGTTGGTCTGCTGCTGCGCCGCCTTCTTCGGGCACTGCATCGCCCAGTGGCCTTGTTCTCCACAGTGGAAACATCCTCTGCCTCCTCCTTGTGCTGGGGCTGCTTGGTTGCTCTGGTTTGTTGCTGGGGCAGGAAGGCGAGGTGCCTGGTTGTTCTGCTTCTGATACTGATTACCTCCCTGCTGGCTGTGCTGACGATACTGCTGCTGCTACTGCTGTGGGTACTGCCTCTGAAACTGCTGCTGATGCGGACGCTGGTTCTGATTCTGATATCCTTGTGGGTGACCAGGCCTGCCTTGCTGAGATGAACTGCCTGAGAAACGTGGACGGCTGATGCCTCCGGTCTGGGGTCCACTCATCTTGCGCTTCCGATCTTCCATATCCTTACGCTTCTTCTCAGTCATAACTGCCCTATCGATCAGGTGCTGGAAGGTGGGGAAGGTGTGATTCATCAGCTGGTAATGCAGGGGATCCACCAAACCCCTCATGAACCTGTACTGCCTTTTAGCATCAGTGTTGACATCCTCAGGTGCATACCGAGATAGCTGCAGAAACTTGTCTCTGTATTCACTAACAGACAGGGGTCCCTGCTTCAGAGCCAGAAACTCCTCCTTCTTCACGATCATCAGTCCTTCCGGCACATGGTACCTGCGGAAACTCTCGCTGAATTCTTCCCAGGTGATGGCTTCGGGGTCAGCATGTGTGGCGAGGTAGGACTCCCACCAGGACTGGGCTGCTCCCCTTAGCTGACGGGGACCATACAGAACCTTCTCCCTGTCGTTACATTGAGCGGTGCGCAGTTCTCTTTCCACTGCGCGCAGCCAGTCTTCTGCATCCATGGGGTCGGCAGAATGGGCGAAGGTAGGAGGGTGCCCTCTAATGAACTCACCACGCTTATCCCGTGGCATCTGGGGCATCTGCACTTGCAATTGGGGTTGGGGTTGCTGTTGAGCCTGCTGCATGGCTGCCAGAGTCTGCCCAATGGCCTACACTGCCTGAGTCTGCATCAAGAACATCTGCTCCACTGACATCGGGGGTGGCGGGGGAGGCTGCCTCTGTTGTTCCTCCTGCTGGTCATGCTGCTCTTGCTGAGCACGCCTGTTGCATCGGCGCCTGTTGTCAGACATCTGTGGGAGACATTCATACATCAGCATTGATCTTACAACCCTCCAGCATGAGAAAAGAGAATACAGAATTCTTCATGACACTGAGTGAACAAAGAGCTTCACTGATCCTCATTACGATTCAACACAGCTTCTCAGATAAGAAGGAAAGTAGAAGTAAATGGCTTCCCAACTAAATAACTGACTTCATTAACATTATAGCTAGGCCAAACTGCAGGAGAAACCCACAGGTTGGCAACAGTCATTACAAAGATTCAAATCCAGCACAAGTTCATCATAACAAGCATGCAAGCAACTGATAAGCAAACTAAGCTAATTGGAAGCAACTGATAAGCAAACTAAACTAACTATTTAAGACTGAGACATCTGACTTAAGAATTATTACAAACTTCGACGCTAACGATCTAAGGATCCAGATCTATCCTGGTCTTACAGGCAGGGGAACCATAAGTGTGGTGACCACGTGGCGGCGAGCGGTAAGGGTGCTGAGTCCCAACAAGAGCGGGAGAACCACCCTCCTGGTGATGGCGCTCTGCCAGCTCAGCACGCAACTCCGCAATCTCCGTTCGAGCCCTGCTCAGCTCGTCCAGAGAGTGATCCAGCTCAGTGTTAAGCACTGCGACTAGGTTGACTGTGCTGCTCAACCTAGGGTTAGCCTCACCAACATGTGAGACAACCACACTCTCTGTGCTGCCAGTAGGGCGGCGGGGGTAGTACCGAAGGTTAAGACCGTCGGCCACCCCACCGAACAAAGAACAGTATTGGGAGAGTGCACGTCGTGCTGCATCCTGCATAGCCGCCTCTGCAGTGTCCCTCTCGGAGATGGAATAGTGCTCCGAAACGGCCTCTGCACCCCGGAGGTCGTCCTCCGGACGGCGAACTAGGCAGGTAGCCTCCCAGCGGTCCGGGTACCTCCCGCGACTGTGCTGGTAGACTACACAACGATACTCGATCGACCAGGTATGCCGGTCAAAAGCCTGGCGCAGCAAGGTGTCGAGTGCGTCGTGGAAGTGACAACCGCGAGCGGCGTCACGGGTGATGGGTCGGGCGACCCATCCTTCCGCCTCCTGCGGCTCAGAAGACTCGGTGCTGTGGTCTGAGTCGTCGTCGTCGGGGTCTCCTCCAGGACTTCCTCCGGTAGCTCCTCCAACAGCCGAGGCGTCCCGCGGTGGTGCAGGGGGCGCCTCCAGCTGGGCAACAGAGGAACGGGGCCTCACGGACTCCACCTCCTGCTGGGGTGGGGAGGAAGAGCCCTGCTGCTCTCTGTGCTGGCGCCGGCGTTCCTGCTCCTCACGCAGGCGGTGGTGCAGTCTCTCCAGGTGACTCGACTGACCGGTCACGGTGCGGTGCAGAGGACGCTCCGCAAGTCGAGACGGCAGGAAAGGAATCACCGACTTACGTGCAGTGTGTCTAAGACGAGCCATCTACAAAAGACACCGTAAGCATAAGAGTAAGAGCAGAACTAATATGACAAGTGAATAAACCATAGACAGAATAAGATAAAAATTTTAACAAGGTATAATATAGTATATATATATGTAGTAAAACATAGGGTTGGTCGAGGTGACCGACTTTTGAAGTAACATCAGGGGTCAAGGTGAGGGGGGAAGGTCAATAGTCCTTAGTACGACCAGTGCTACTCTAGGTCAGCGGTCCTACAGTCAGCACGGCTTTGATACCACTTATGTCACACCCGGTTTTGGAAGGCAAACCAAGTGCGAACTATGTACGTGCCAGGATCAGAACTCACGTACACAGCGATTACATAAATGAACATCAATGCACATTGCTCGAATAATAACTTAAGAGAGTATTAACTTATTACATCACAGAGTCATAGTCATCCACATAGTCATCAACTTAACAGTTAAATCAAAGTGCTAGCGAAACGCAGTAAAGATAGGGCCTTCACAGGCAGCTGACTGGGGGGTTGCCGCCAACCCACACCTAGAATTCGTCGTAGTCTTGGAACTCCTGGAAGTCTCCTTCCACGGCTTCGCCTTCTCCTGAGCAGCGGTTACAATGCGGACAACCTGGTGTTTTGTGGTAAAGCAAGGATGAGTACACATCAACGTACTCAGCAAATGTCCCGTTTGGCTGAAGTGGACTAGCTTTATGTGGGGATAGGCTCAAGCAGTTGCTTTTAGTTGGTCAGGTATTTATCATTAGTAGAAGCCAGATTTTAGCATTAACCAACCCATGAACCATTTCCTCATCGAGGAACAACATCATCATATTCGAACCAAAACCATAACATAATCCTTGTATCTCGAACCATCTGTATCTCTAATCAAAGAGGATCCCAAGGCTGCTCTTAACCGTGAGCACGGCTGATATATCAGTTTCACTACCCTCTGCAGAGGTCGCACACTTTACCCATGAGTCATGATTCCCTTTCTGCCCGGGGAGAGCTAATCCCCATTGACCACTACCTAGGTGGTCCGGCAGGGTATCACTACGTAGCTTTTACAAAGATTCCCTAGAGATCGTAGCCGCCCGTTAGGTTTCTCCAGTTTGATAAACACAGTACCCCTCCCCGCAGGAGAGTGACTAACAAAAAGCAAAACGAAAGAACCTCGGCACTCAGCCTCGGCAGAGCAAGCACTGTGCCTGGACCCCATTGACGGCACGACGGCGAAGCAACTACACCTCTAGTTCCTCTAATTAATTAGCTACGGGCGCCCCATTTCACCCTCATGGTTGCACTGTTATCCCGGGTGGTCTCTCAACGAACAGGTCCTTACGGAGAGGTACTCGAGAAAACAGCCCGAGTCCCCTAGAGTATCACAAGATCATCAATATCATCAGGATAACAGTATCGTAAATAGTCACATCATGTTCATTGATTAAGTTAAGGCAATAGCAGAATGCTAACCATAACAGCCCATAAGGTCATCAAGGATAAAGTAAAGTGTAAAGCTAGTCAATCCTTAGGTTTCAAGTAAGTAATGCGGGGTAGTAAGTTATAAATGAATAGGACATAATGGGTCAGAGGACACTTGCCTTCACCAAACTGTTGATCAGGAACTTCCTCTGCAACTTCCTCGGGAAACACAGACTGCTCGTTGTCTACGTAAAGTAATCATTCACACTATGCACTTGGGAAATAACAAACAAAAGCCATATACCAAACATATGCAGCAGAGGGATCACAAGTTCATAATAGAAAAGGATAGGCACTCTGGTGTTCCCTAGGTCTAGGGTAGAGGACTATACAAAATGATTCATTATCCACTAATCAGGTCTAAGTTAGTGGTGGGGTTAAATCATTACATGATTTTAAGTCCATAAACTTAGGTGCTCCCACTTTTATTAAAGTCTTCTATCTTTTATTTATCTCAAATAGGGGTTCCAATAACCTTAATCTTATCCTAATGATCAACTATTAATTGGGACATAAAAACAGCAGGGAAACATTGGTTAAATAGGTAGACAAAAATACTATGAGCATTTTGCAATTTGAAGCACCTAATTTGGAGTTCATATGACAAAGTTATGAATTTTACAAGTTTAGGGATTAAAAATATACCCTAAATACTTATTTTGAATTAAATAAAAGGTCCGAGGACCTAACTGCGAGAATCTAGGGACGGTGGGTTAATTTTCAGGAAGCCGGGGGTCTCTTTAAGAAAACGCGCGGGCGAAGGGGTACCGGGCTTTTACGGCCGTCGGATCTCAGATTAACGCGCAGGATTAGATCCACGGGCGGGCGCGCGAGCGCGCGGCAGCCTGAGCGGCTGACAGGCGGGGCCAGCGAGCAGCGCGGGGCGGACGGCTGACAGGCGGGGCCGGGCGGCAGAGCGGGTGCGGGCGGGCTGACAGGCGGGGCCGGGCGAGCAGCGCGGGCGCGGGGTGTGAGGGAAGCGGCCCTGGGCCGTTGGATCTCCGGCGGACGGCCAGGATTGGGCCCGGGCTAATTGAATCAGGGCCGCCCGATCTGGAATGAACGGCGGGGGTCGGGTGGCCGGCCTTGGCCTTTCCTACGGCTAGCAGAGGCGGCAGCGCTCGTCTCCGCGGCGGAGGACTCGCCGGAGACGAGGGGCGCGGGCGCTCTGCGGGTCTTTGGGGTGACCCGAGCGGCCGGGAAGGTTGGGGAGGGCGCGGGGAATCGTCCGGTGGGGGCTAGGTCGGGGCAGGGGCACCGGAGGGGGGCGGTCCACGGCGAAGCGGCTCGGCGGCGGTGCTATGGGACTCCGGCGAGCAATTAAGCGCAGTAGAGAGCAATAGAGAGGAAGGGACAGGGCAGGGGAGGTCCCTTACCTCAAGACGGACTCCGGGGACTCCTCGGTGGCGGCAATGGCGCGACGACGGCCCGGGTCGGCGGTGGCGGACCTCCGCGGCTGCACGGAGGACGGCGGGTGAGCGCGGGCAGAGGGAAATAGGGATGGGAAGGGGAAATTGGAGCGCGTCCCGGGTTGCGGACGTCGGGGCGGAGCTCACCGTGGCTGAGGGCACGGCGGAGCTCCAACGGCGACGGGGAAACGAGCTCGAGACGGCGGCGGTTCGTGGCGACGGTGCTCTAGCGTGCGCGCAGCGAGGGGGAGGTGAGAGAGAGGCCTGCAGCTGCGCAAATGAGGGAGGGGGAGAGGGCGAGTGAGGTTCTGGGCTCAAGTGGCCGGGGGCGGGGCGGTTGCGAGCTCCACGCGCGACGTGGGCGCGGAGACCGCGGCAACGCGCAGCTCGGGCGGCGGTTATGCGGGGAAGACGGGGCTGACAGGCCGGGCCCGCGAGCAGAGAGAGAGGGAGGCGGGCGCGGAGACGGCGGCCGCGCTGACGGGCGGGCCCGCCAGGGCAGAGAGAGCGGGGGGGAGAGGCGCGCGCGCGGGGTTGGGCCGGCTGGGCCGAAAGGCCGAGGGGGCGGCAGGGTTGGGCTTCTTTCCCTTTTTCTTTTATTCTGGTATTTGTTTTCTCTTTTCTTTTTATTTTCTCTATTTGACTCAAATTCAAATAAGCCACAAATTCAAATTAGACTTTCTAAGAATTATGCACCAAACAAAAGTGAAATCTAGGGTTCAACATGATGCAACAATTCATACTCCCTTGGAGTTTGAGCTAATAGACTATAGTTACAAATAAAATAACCACTTTTCTCCTATAGAAATGAGAAAGAGAAGATTGGGGAAGGATGAGAAAAGGGAAGTAACACCTGAATTTGTGAATATGAGCAAAGAAATTTTATACCCCCAAATTCAGGGTGTTACAGAAAGAGTCGGACCCCTGTACATGTAGACCGGACCACCGGGAAAGGACCAGGACCCCCACGGGCGCAACCTGGACCCCCGGGACGGGTCCCGGACCCCTATGTGTGGGGTCTGGGCCGCCCGCAACCGGGTCCCGGGACTCTGTGATAGAGAATACCCAGGCCTTGCTCAAGGTCAGGCAGGGGTCCGGTGTCGACACATGTCCAGGACCAGCCTGGTGCGGACCTATCCGCATAAGCTACTGCTCCCCGCCCAGGCGGAGGTCCGATGTTGCCACGTGGCCTACTGCGCGTGACATAAGCCAGCGGGCGGAGCTTGACGTAAGGCCTCCGGGTTGCGTGGCCTCTGCATTTATTGCGGATAAGGCGCGCCGCCTGACAAGCGATGTGCCGCCTCGACATTTAATGAGGCCTGTCCACTCTGCTGTTAGGCGGCGACCTGTCCATTCCACTGGCAAGCAGCGTGCCGCCTCAGCATTTAATGAGACCTGTCCATTCCGCTGGCAGGCGGCATGCCTGTCCATTCCATTGGCAGGCGGCATGCCCATGCTGCTGCATGTGCTATACTCATCATCACTCGTACGTTGCCAGGGAAGCTTCCGCTGCACGCCAATGCTACGAAGACCGCGGATACCAGGACGTAGGAAGATTGCACTGGTGACTAGCATTAGTTGCTCCAAGTATTACATCCGTTATGTTCCTGGGCCCACATGTCGGGGCTCAGTACCCTTGTACGCACCCCCTTGAGCTATAAAAGGGGAGGCACACAACGTTACAAAGGGGGCTCACAAGCTCACTCACACTCACATAGACCCAACTTAGACTCTCAGACTCACAAGTTCATACAAGCTCTCAAGCTCAATACAGCACACAGTGGAGTAGGGTATTACGCTCCGGTGGCCCGAACCACTCTAAACTCTTGTATGTTCTTGTGTGTTCACCCACCAATCTAGCAACAGGCAAAACACTTAGGCCCCCTCCTCATCTTAGGATTTAGGGCGGGTGCATTCTGCCACCCGACCGGAGATTTCCTCTCCGACATTTAGCGCGCCAGGTAGGGGGCTTGGCATTAGGTTTTTGCTTGTTTTCCTGCTCGACATTATGGTTCACATCGTCGAGCACCACGACTTCGTCCTAGAGGACTTCCCCATGGAGGAGGAGGCTGCCTCTTCCACACCACGGGCCTCCAGCTGCCCTGCGCCCGGTGCAGCTGCTGCTGTGCGCTCTACGTGGCAGCACACTCCTGCGCAGACGTCTAGAGCGTCAAGGGCCGCTCCCGGTGTGCTGCCGTAGCCAGGGAGTTGTTGCGCCACCCTCCTAGCTCCATGGCCTCGCCAGGGGCCATGAAACAGTGGCGTGACGAT
The DNA here is from genome assembly GCA_029449295.1 of Zea luxurians. NCBI lineage: Eukaryota > Viridiplantae > Streptophyta > Magnoliopsida > Poales > Poaceae > Zea > Zea luxurians. The sequence continues at coordinate 6,025,032 of JAOPSE010000090.1, forward strand.
GTCGACCGGATGCTCGGCATGGCGCACTCTGGCTCAGCCAGGCCTAGGCCTCGCTCGTCCCTGCGTCAGCATGAGGCGTCGGCATCGGTGCGCTCGCCCTCTTTGAGGGCTGTGCTGATCGAGGACTTGCGGGTAGAGCTCAACCGCCGGCGTGCGAGAGAGGACGCTGTAGACTCTCTAGAGGGACCAGACGACCTGCGGGCAGAACTCAACCGCAGGCGTGCGAGTGAGGATGCCAGTGTCTCTCTGGAGAGGGCGCATGAGCGCTGACAAAACATCGAGGGTCGCAACCTTGACTATGACTTCACTGCAGTTGCACCGTAGACTCCAACGGGCGCCCGGATCCAGGCGGGTGTCCCATTGGCCGGCGTGGGCTGCGCCGCACTCGCGGACCATCTCCACGCAACGATCTGGCCATCCAAGTTCCGGCCACACCTGCCGGAGAAGTACGACGGTACGTCCAATCCTTTGGAATTCTTGCAGGTTTACGTCACCGCCATCATGGCAGCAGGTGGAGACACCACCGTGATGGCAACATACTTCCATGTTGCCTTGTCTGGGCCGGCCCAGACTTGGCTCATGAACCTTGCCCCAGGATCGATCTACTCCTAGGAAGAGCTCTATGCGTGGTTCATAGCGAACTTCGCCAGCGCTTACCAACAGCATGGCGTGGAGGCCCACCTCCACGCAGTGAGGCAGGAGCCCGGGGAAACTCTCCGGATGTTCATCTCCCGCTTCTCCAAGGTACGAGGCACCATACCTTGTATCTCAGATGCTTCCATCATCACCTCTTTCCGCCAGGGGGTGCTTGATGAAAAGATGTTAGAGAAGTTGGCTACGCACGATGTGGAAACTGTCACCACACTCTTCGCTCTGGTTGACAAGTGTGCCAGGGCCACCGAGGGCCGTGCATGGCACTCGGCACCACATACCAGGGTTGCCCAGACGGTGGCTCCGGTGCCGTCGCCTAGGACGGTAAGAAGAATAAGAAGAAGAACCACGACCGCAAGAGGTCGGAGACTGCTGCTCCAGTCGTCTCGGCTGCGCCTAGGGGCCGGAGCGAGCGCAACAAGCACCCACGGCCATAGGGGGGTAACAGTGGCTCATGCCCTGTGCACCCCAACGGCCGCCACAGCGCCGTGGAGTGCCACGAGATTATCAAGCTTGCGAAGCGCATCAACGAGTGGCGCGAGAAGTCTTCCAAGGACGGCTCCCCACCCTGTCGCCGACCTGGCAAGGAGAGGGCTGACGACGGGGACGTGGTCACCGGAGAACGGGACCTCAGGTACCAGTAACCCGAGGGGTCCTGAAGGACATCTTCACCGAGGGCTCTGACTCCGGTGGCGAGAGCGACCGACGCAAGAAGCTATACGTCATGTACGGCGGAAGCTGGGAGCTCACCTCCCGCAGGAACGTCAAGTCCCTGCACCGCGAGGTCCTATCGGCGACCCCAGGGGTCCCGAAGGCTGCTCCACACCAATGGTGGAGGAGCACCACCATCTCCTTTGGGCATCCGACTGCCCCGACAACATGGCAGGGGCCAGTATATTACCGCTCATCACCGCCCCTGTCATCGCCAACATGCGGCTGCACCATGTGCTGATTGACGGGGGGGGGGGGGGGGGGCGGCCTCAACGTCATCAGCCATGCAGCGTTTAAGCAGCTGCAGATCCCGGGGTCCCGCCTGGGACCCTCACGCCCATTCTCCGGAGTGGGCCCACAGCCGATGTATCCCCTTGGGAGCATCGTCCTCCCGGTCACATTCGGGATCGAGGAAAACTTCCACACGGAGAACGTACAGTTCGACGTCGTGGAGGTTTACCTCCCATTCAATGCCATCATTGGCAGGCCGGCCCTGTACGGGTTCATGGCCATTGCCCACTACAGGTATTTGGTCCTCAAGATGCCATCCCCTGTTGGGGTCCTCACCGTGCGGGGTGACCGCGCCGCTGCGGTGACGACGGTTGAGAAGCTGCACGCCCTGGCGGCGGAAGCTGCTCGCCCAGACGATGGGGGGAGGGACCCCTCGACCTCCGGTACCAAGGCGCCTGCCAAGGTGCCAAAGGTGCAGCCGTCCGGGATAGACGGCGGACCCGTGAAGACCATTCAGGTCGGCACGGACTCCTCCCAGACCACCCGCATCGCGGCCAATCTGGAAGAGAAATAGGAACTCGCGCTCGTCACCTTCCTTCGGGCAAATGTCAACCTTTTCGCTTGGGAACCGTCGCAGATGCCTGGGATCCTCAGGGAGGTGATTGAGCACCATCTGAAGATCCAACCCGACGCTAGGCCGGTAAGCCAGAAGCCTCGAAGACAGTCCGTTGAGCGGTAGGACTTCATCTGTGAGGAGGTTCGGAAGCTGCTTGATGCCGGCTTTATCGAAGAGGTCCATCACCCCGTGTGGCTGGCCAACCCGGTCATCGTGCCAAAGGCAAACGGGAAGCTTCAGATGTGCATCAACTACACCAGCCTGAATAAGGCCTGTCCCAAGGACCCGTATCCACTTCCACGCATAGATCAAATCATGGACTCTACCTCCGGATGCGACCTCTTGTCCTTCTTAGATGCCTACTCGGGTTTCCACCAGATCCGGATGGCTAGGGAGGATAGGAAGCATACCACTTTTGTAACAGTGGATGGGCTCTACTGCTATGTTGTAATGCCCTACGGTCTGAAGAACGCCTTGCCAACATTTGTATGGGTGATGAGTAAGACCTTCGGGGACCTGATCAGGGACAAAGTAGAGATATATGTTGATGACATCCTGGTCAAGACTAGGAAGGGGTCGACTCTGGTGGAAGACCTGACCCTGGTCTTTGACAGACTGCGGGCGACGCGCACAAAGCTGAACCCGGACAAATGCGTCTTTGGTGTCTCCACCGAGAAGCTGCTGGGATTCCTGGTTTCGCACTAGGGGATTGAAGCAAACCCAGAGAAGATTAGGGCAATTGAGGCGATGAGGCCTCCGGCCCGCATCAAGGACGTCCAGAAGCTGACGGGGTCGTTAGCCGCTCTTAGCCGCTTCATTTCGAGGCTGGCTGAGAGGGCGCTACCTTTCTTCAAGCTCCTGTGCAAGTCTGGTCCATTCTCTTGGATCGAAGAGGCGAAACAAGCCTTCCAAGAATTGAAGCAGCACCTGGTGTCCCTACCAATACTGGTAGCTCCAGGCCCTGGGGTGCCGTTGTATTTATACATCGCGGCGGCCGCATAAGTGGTGAGCATGGTGCTGGTTGTGGAAAGGGCGGCGCAAGAAGGCCAAGAACTTGAGGGCCCAGGACCAGCTACAGGGGTCCGGACCATTTAGAGGCCGGTCTACTACGTCGGCGAGGTCCTCCATGAGGCAAAGACCAGGTACCTTGAGACGCACAAGCTCCTCTATGCTATACTTGTTGCGTCCAGGAAGCTGCGCCACTACTTCCAAGCACACAGGGTTGTGGTGGTGACCTCCTTTCCGTTAAGGGCCATCCTCAACAACTCTGACGCCACAGGCAACATCGCCAAGTGGGTCGTGGAGCTCACCGAGTTCCAGCTGGACTTCCAGCCTCGCCACGCCATCAAGAGCCAGGTTCTGGCTGACTTCGTCATGGAGTGGACACTGCCCCCGAGCGCCCCTGGGGGTCCGGATCCCAATTCGGACCCCCACACCTGCGGAGCCCAGGGGTCCGGTCTTCACCGAGCCCCGCTCTTCTTCGACGGATCTGCTCGTCAGCAAGGTGGCGGTGCCGGAGTGGTCCTTATCGACCCAAGCGGAGATTAAGTGAAGTACATGGTGTGCTTGGAGTTCAAGGCCACCAACAACATGGCGGAGTATGAAGCACTGATCTTCGGCTTGTCGGCGGCCCTATCCTTGGGGATCCGCCAGCTCCTCGTGAAGGGGGACTCCTAGCTGATCATCAAGCAAGTTTGTGGGGAATGTAGCTGCAACGAGCCTAGGCTCGCAGCTTACCTCCTCCACGTAAGGAAGCGGGAGAAGGACTTCACGGCCCTAGAACTGCAACATGTTCCTCGGGCTGACAATTCGGCGGCAGATGAACTCTCCCAGAGGGCATCAACTCGGGCACCTGTGCCCGAGGGCATCTTCCAAAGACAGCTGCTGAGACCCACCGCCCAGCCTGTCGAGCTGGGCGAAGGGGGCGAGACTAGCACCTCAAAGCTAGCGGTCCCGATGGCGTTACAGCACCCACCAAAGACTTTGTATGCTATAGAGGGTCCTGCCTATCCCTTAGCACCACAGACAGTATCTCAGAGCGGTCTCGATGCATGGATCTCCGAGATCTGGGACTACCTAAGGAAAACATCCTTCCTGAAGATCATGTGTCAACAGAGCGCATAGTGCGGTTGGCTAAATGCTACGAGATGGTGGAAGGGGATCTCTACCACCGTGGCGCCAACAGCATTCTAATGCGGTGCATTACCTAGGAGGAGGGCCGTGAGTTGCTCACGGAGATCCATGGAGGTGAGTGCGGAAGTCATTCTTCATCCCACATGCTGGTCGGTAAGGCTTTCCGGCATGGCTTCTACTGGCCAACCGCCCTCCAGGATGCAGCTGAGATGGTAAAGTCCTGCAAGGCGTGCCAGTTCCACGCAAAGCAGATACACACACTAGCTCAGGCTCTGCAGATGATTTCGCCCTCCTGGCCATTCGCCGTATGGGGGGTGGATATCCTGGGACCGTTCCCCAGGGCCGTTGGCGGGTACCGATTCCTCTTCGTCGCCATTGACAAGTTCACCAAGTGGCCGGAGGCCACCCCTGTGGTCAACATCACCCAGGGTGCTGCTGTTGCATTCCTCAAGTCGATTGTCTGTAGATTTGGGGTCCCAAGCCGTATCATTATGGACAACTGGACCTAGTTTACAAGTCGGCTTTTCTAGGAGTATTGCAAGGGCATCGGCACCCGGCTCTGCTTCGCGTCCATGGCTCATCCCAGGAGCAACGACCAGGTGGAGAGGGCAAACGTAGAAATCCTCTGGGGCTCAAGACACGCTCCTATGACTGCTTGAAAAAGCATGGTGCAAATTGGGTCAGTGAGCTTCCGTCCGTGCTGTGGGGGAACCGGACCACACCCAGCCGAGCTACCGGGGAGACCCCGTTCTTCCTGGTCTATGGGGCCAAATCCTGCCTTCCCCTGGAAATCATCAGGGGCTCCCCACGGGTCCAAGCTTTCGATGAGTCTATGCAGGAACAGCTACGGCGTGAAGATGTGGACTTCATCGACGAGCGCAGATGGCAAGCGGCGATCCGAAATGAACGGTATAACCAGGCACTCAGGCGCCACCACCAACAGTTCGTGCATAGTAGGGAGCTCTGGGTCGGGGACCTGGTCCTAAGGCGAGTACTGAACCGAGAAGGGCTCCACAAACTCTCCCCCAGCTGGGAAGGACCCTTTAAGGTGACGGAAATATGCCGACCCGGGTGTGTCCGCCTTGCTACAACTGAAGGAGAGCCTCTTCCCAATCCCTGGAATATAGAGCATCTCCGTAAGTTTTTCCCATAAAAGCAAACCTGGGGACCTGGTTTTCTTCCTTTATAACTAGGTTGCGCATATATGTACGCCAGCCCAGTGAGGTATGCCCTCATAAACCCAGTCTGTTGGCCTACTCCCATGTATATCAAGTTATAAAGAAAAGATTCATCCCCCGCTTTGTTTTGTTGGTCTTATTTTGCTTCAATTTACGAGCATCATTTTTTATCTAACCCACCCATACAGTTCCCACCCTTTGCTGTTATAATGACATCCAAATTAAGTTGCCAGACTTGCAGTTCGGGACCCCTCAAGGGGGGGTCCAGCAGCCTAGGGGCCAGTTCTAGAGAACGGGTACTTGTCTCCTAGGGTGGTCCGGATCTGTGTAGCCGCTTAGCCTGGTCCCGTACCCTAAGCCTGCACTGTGGGGGATAGATATCCCCCGGGTCCACTAAAAGAGTAAAGGACCTCACGAAAGGCCCAAGGGCTCAATAAATCGTAAGGTTATTCTTTCGTGGGCCTGGGGAAAAACAACCAGCAACGCAGAGGGACATGAGGCCGGATTGGTGCAAACCCGGACGGCCCATAGCGTCGAGCGAGTGGCTGCAACAGAGATCCGACTTTCCCGCGCTGGAGTCTCCAGGCAACGAAGCCACGTGAGGATAAGTCGGCGAGGGTTACGTAAAGGATAATCTCGAGAGGTTCACTATCTTTTAGCCACTTGTTGTTATCTTATCCATGTGTACTGCCCCACGGTCGAGTATATAAGGCCTAGGGGGCACCCCTTCAGATCGATCGACCCATTACTTAGCCACCCACATCAACCCTCTGTATTCTTAATCCAGAGAGTTCTCTTGTAATCATACCCACCAAGCATACTCATCAGGACGTAGGGTGTTACGCATCATTAAGCGGCCCGAACCTGTAAACCTTGTCTACCGTCTCTCGTGCGATCGGCACGAACCATTTTGCTACAGTTGTCGACACCTTCCTACTCCTAAAACACCTTGAGGGGCAACCCCCGGTGTGCGGTCGGACCCAAAACACCGACAGCTGGCGCGCCAGGTAGGGGGTGTGTCGACAATCCAAGCTAGCTCAATGGCCATCTCCTTCTACAGCAAGATCACCCTACGCCCCGGATCAATGTTCTGCTTCGGAACGATCTCATTCGTAGCGGACGAAGAAGGAATTCTGCACCGTATCGCGGATCCGCCGGAAAAGGAATCTTCCCCAACAAACTCCGAAAATACCGGAGAAGCGCAACCTCCGGCTCTCCGAAAGAAGATCACCACGACGGCAGCACCGTTCTACCCCGACATTTTCTTCATCGGAAGAGCGGAATCGCCCGCCATCTCCGACGACGAGCCGACTGTACCCGGGGAAGAACCGTCTCAGCGAGAGTCCCGTCGACGGAGGAACCGGCGCAGGAACGTTCGACGACATCACGCAGCCGGAGAGCAGAATCCAGAACAACCTGTCTCGTGAGACGAGGTCTCGGAGGTAGGAGAAACCCCGGAAGAACGCGTCTTCAGAGAGCGAAGGAACTCCCGACGACGTGATCGTCGGCGAGCTCAGGAACATGCTGAGCAGGATGCGAGGCAACGTCGAGAGAATCCATTCTTTGGACGCAACCTGAACCCCGACTTCGCCCGAGCCATGAACACGCCGAGCAAAGTCGGAGGGGTGCTGGCTCGGATAGCTGAAGGACTTCCTCGGACTCCTGATGCCGAAGGCTACCGACGACTGCTCACCCAGGCGGCCAACCATCTTCTACCGCTTGCCCACCCGCCGAACGATCTGCGACACGCCATCAACAGTCGCCGAGACGCGCGGAGCTCCATCAATGCTTCGCGGGAACGGCGGCATGAGAACGAGATTCGTCGTCGAGAGGAGTACGACAGGGATCATGGCATCCCGACTCAGAGCCAAGCCACCAGGACTGAGTCGGCAACGGCTTCAACCGGCGGAACCACCCGGGGACGGTCGAGGAATCACAATCACAACTCCCCTCCCCGGGACAGACATCGACCCCGACGACAGGAGGACACGTGCGGAGTGTCCGCCCTTACTCCGCGCCTTAGGGCCATCCAATGGCCTCCCAACTTCAAGGTATCCAATGTTGACAAATATGAACCTAAGCAGGATCCATGGGGTTGGCTAGCCGTCTACACCACCGCTGCTCGAGCTGCCGGGGCGTCCGAAGACGTGATGACCGCGTACTTACCCATTGTCCTTGGGCAAGACGCGCTGCAATGGCTGCGACATCTACCCCGACACTGCATTGACGTCTGGGGAGACTTCAGTCGACGCTTCACCGCCAACTTCCAGTCCCTCTCCGACAAGCCGGCGCAACCGTGGGACCTCAAATCTATCAAGCGCCGGGGGGACGAGACTCTCCGGTCGTACCTCAAGAGATTTCAAACCATGAGGAATCGTATCCCCGATGTCACGGAGGCGGCCGTGATCGAGGACTTACCGAGGATCCAATGATTCGGTTTTCGTCCGAGCCATACTACAGAAAGCGCCGACTACCTCCGAGGAGCTATTCCGGGAAGCCGACCTCTACATCACCGCCGACGAGCGAGCCCAGGATCTCATCGGAGGAGCAAAGCCCGCACCGGCAGCACCACGACGCGACGCGAACCAGCAACCTGACAAGCGGTGGGAGAAGAGGCCACGCGAAGAAGTGCACGCTGCCGGACCACCTGCCTCTCGCGCTCGAGGAGGACCTCGTGGAGGCGAACGTACGCTGGACGACATCCTCGACGCCCAGTGCCCGTACCACAAGGACATGCGCCACACTCTTCGTAACTGCCGAGACTTCAAGCACTCCATCGGACACGGCCGACCCTTCCAACCTCTACCTCCTCCTCCGCCGAGGGGAGGACCAGATGAACCACGACAACCCCATCGGCAGGAGGAGGGAGGAGGAGGAGCTTTTCCACGCGTGGACAGGGAGGTCAACGTCATCTTCGGCGGACACGGATCGCAGGAGAGCAGAAGACAGCAAAAGCTCAATGATCGCCAGATACTGGTGGCGACCACCGGCCCTCCCGCTCCATACCGGTGGTCGGAGCACCCGATCACCTTCACTCGGGCAGATCAATGGCTCAACTTCGACCACCCGGGCAAGTACCCGCTTCTCGTCGATCCGGTGATCCGAGAGAGCCGGGTGAAGAAGGTGTTAGTGGACGGGGGAAGCAGCATCAACGTCACCTTCCCCCGGACACTCCAAGGCTTGGGAGTTCACCTCAAAGAGCTCCACGAGTCGGACACTCCTTTCTTCGGCATCGTGCCGACGGAAGGGGAATACCCACTGGGCCACATCTACATGCCAGTCACCTTCGGAACTCCGGAGAACTACAGAACCGAGTTCCTGAGGTTTGAAGTGGCGAACTTCGACTGTGGGTACAACGCCATCATCGGGAGGCCTGGATTGGCCAAGTTCATGGCCATTCCGCATTACACATACATGATACTGAAGATGCCAGGGCCGCAAGGGATCATAACTGTGCGCGCCGACTTCCAAGGCGCCGCAGAATGTTTCCGAGTGGCTATTCAAGCAGCCCTCACCGCCAAGCCATCGACAGCTCCCTCCGCAATGGCGAACTCTAAGCCTGAGGAGGACCTCGCAATACCAGCGAATGAAGCTCAGACCGCGACCTCTATGCGGCCGACTGAAGAAACCAAGAGAATCAACCTGGGGTTCGCCGATGAGCGCAAGACGGCCATCATCAGCTCCAGTCTGGATGACAAATAGGAAAGCGCGCTCGTCCGGTTTCTGCAAGACAACCGAGATGTATTCGCATGGCAACCTACGGATATGCCGGGAGTCCCAAGAGAACTGGCCGAGCACAAACTGAAGGTTTTTCCCCAGTCGAGGCTGATTCGACAAAAGTTACGTCGTTTCACGCCTGATAAGAGGGAAGCCATTCGCGCCGAGTTAGCTCGCTTGGTCGCGGCTGGATTCATTAGAGAAGTATTACATCCCGAGTGGTTAGCCAATCCTGTTCTTGTACTCAAAAAGAATAAAGTGGACTGGCGCATGTGTGTTGATTATACAGATCTCAACAAACACTGTCCGAAGGATCCTTTCGGGCTCCCGAGGATAGATCAGGTGGTGGACTCCACCGCTGGATGTTCTGTGCTGTCTTTCCTGGATTGTTATTCTGGATATCATCAGATTAGTCTGGCGAAGGAAGATGAAGAAAAAACGACATTCATTACTCCATTTGGCGCTTTCTGTTATACCTCCATGCCGTTTGGCCTCAAAAACGCTGGAGCGACTTACCAGAGAGCTATTCAAACATGCTTAGCCGATCACTGGGGCAAGCGTGTGGAGGCTTATGTGGATGATGTGGTAATCAAAACACAGGACTCAGAAGACTTCATCAAAGACTTGCAACTGGTTTTCAACAGTCTGAGGCGGTATAGATGGAAGCTTAATCCCGAGAAATGTGTTTTTGGGGTACCAGCCGGAAAGTTGCTCGGGTTTATTGTCAGTCATCGGGGAATTGAAGCTAATCCAGACAAGATTGAAGCTATCATGAAGATGGAAGCACCCCGATCGCAAAAGAAGGTTCAACGGCTTACAGGATGCATGGCAGCCTTAAGCAGATTTATATCCCGGCTAGGAGAAAAAGGTCTGCCATTTTATAAGTTACTCAAGAAGGTGGATAAATTTCAGTGGACTTCAGAAGCACAAGAAGCTCTAGATGCTCTGAAAAAATTCTTGACAACACCACCAGTACTGAAACCACCTCGGCGAGCTACATCAACTCAACCAGCTGAAGATTTGCTATTGTACATCTCTTGCACGACTCACGTGGTGAGCACCGCGTTGGTAGTCGAGCGAGTAGAAGAAGGACATGCCTATCCAATACAACATCCTGTCTACTTCATTAGTGAAGTCCTCGGCTCCTCAAAGAAAAAGTATCCTCAAGTTCAGAAACTATTGTATGCAGTACTTCTAACTGCCCACAAGCTGCGTCACTACTTTGACGACCACAAAGTCATAGTAGTCACAAGTTTTCCAATAGGGGATATTCTTCACAACAAGGAAGCCATCGGTCGAATAGCCAAGTGGGCCTGTGAGCTGGGATCTCATGACATCGAGTTTCGGCCTCGCACTGCCATCAAAACCCAAGCACTGGTTGATTTCGTATAAGAGTGGACTGAACACCAAGTACCAGACAACCCGGAGACTGCAGAAGTATGGCGAATGTATTTTGATGGCTCACTAAAGCTGCAGGGAGCAGGAGCGGGGATTCTCTTCACTGCACCTGGAGGCGAACACCTCAAGTACGCCCTCCAGTTGCTATTCCCGGCCTCCAACAATGCAGCCGAGTATGAAGCTTTGATCCATGGATTGAACATTGCCATATCATTGGGCGTCAAAAGATTAATGGTATATGGGGATTCTCTGGTAGTCATCAGCCAGATAAATAAGGAGTGGGATTGCTCAAATGATTCGATGGGAAGATACTGCACTGCCGTCCGAAAGCTGGAGGATAAATTCGAGGGCCTAGAATTTCATCATGTGGAAAGAGATCGGAATACGGCAGCCGATGCACTGTCCAAGCTAGGGTCCAGTCGAACTCAGGTCCCACCCGGGGTTTTTGTGCAAGAAATTCTGCAGCCAAGTATCTCAATGGATCAAATAGAAGAGTGCAACATCATAGATCAACCCGAGTCAGATCCCGATGACTGGAGAAGGCCAATCATTAAGTACATAAAGAATGAAGAAGAACCAGACGACAAGAATTCGGCAGAGCGCATTGCAAGACAGTCGGCTCACTATACACTTATTGGAGAGACATTATACAGAAGGGGTGCATCAGGGGTCTTCATGAAATGCATCCTCCCATCTACCGGAAGGCAACTCCTGGAGGAGGTTCACGCTGGACAATGTGGAATACATGCAGCCTCCAGAACACTGGTCGGGAAGGTCTTCAGGTCAGGATTCTATTGGCCAACAGCAAAGAACGATGCAGCCGAGTTAGTTCAGAGGTGCGAAGCCTGCCAATACTTGTCAAAGCAACAACACCTGCCAGCACAGCAGCTGCAGACCATACCAGTAACTTGGCCTTTTGCATGCTGGGGACTGGATATGATTGGACCTTTCAAGAAAGCTCAAGGGGGATACACTCATGTATTGGTAGCGATTGACAAGTTCACTAAATGGATAGAATTCAAGCCCATTGCCTCCTTAACTTCTGCTAAGGCCGTGGAATTCATACAAGACATAATATTCAGATTCGGGATACCAAACAGCATCATAACTGATTTAGGATCCAACTTCACGAGTTCAGAATTCTTTGACTTCTGCGAGCAAAAGAGCATTCAGATCAAGTATGCATCTGTAGCCCATCCAAGAGCCAACGGGCAAGTTGAGCGAGCCAACGGGATGATATTGGATGCACTCAGGAAAAAGATTTTTGATAAGAACGAAAAATTCGCAGGAAAGTGGATAAGGGAATTACCCTGTGTTGTTTGGAGCCTAAGAACCCAACCTAGCCGAGCTTTGCATGGAAACACTCCTTTCTTCATGGTCTATGGGTCGGAGGCAGTGCTGCCTGCTGATCTCAAGTTTGGGGCGCCAAGGCTGATCTTTGAAAGTATAGCAGAAGCTGAGACCACCAGGCTGGAGGACATAGACGTACTCGAAGAAGAACGGTTAAACACAGTAATCCAGTCAGCAAGATACCAGCAGACTCTAAGGCGCTATCACGACAAGGCTGTGCGGCAACGATCCTTTTCAGTAGGGGAGCTCGTCCTTCGCCGAATTCTAACAGGAGAAGGACGACACAAGTTATCACCCTTATGGGAAGGACCCTTCGTAGTAGCAGAAGTCACTTGACCCGGATCATATCGCCTCACTCAGATGGATGGCACAGAAGTTGGGAACTCCTGGAACATAGAACACCTGAGAAAGTTTTATCCTTAGCCGTACCTCAAAACTGCTGGGATAACGGTGATGTACTCTGTAAAGTGGAAATATGTCACCAATAAAGAAAAGGTCTCAAGGATACTCAGTTTTTTACGATTGACTTGCACTCTTACTTAACTCAGGGTGACCACTATGCCCTGCCAACGGAGCAATCGGCTTAAGTCGGCAACGACTTAAGGCGGTGCAACATGCTCACGCTTACTTAACTCGGGGTGACCACTATGCCCTGCTAACGGAGCAATCAACTCAAGTTGGCGGCCACTTAAGGCCAATGCAATACGCTCGCGCCTATATAATTCAGGGGATGATTTCCATATCCCACAGACAAAATTCATAGTCATCATGCGTCATTACTACCAAACTCGTTAACTAAAAATTCTGATACAATGAGAGAGTAACTATGTCATTCAAGTAAACCGGTGTCCTCTAACAAATATTCAATCATGCAAGCTGCGCGCTTGGAGCACGCGAAATGTTTTCTCTATTTTGCAATGTCTTTTCCAGGAGCAATTGACGAAGAAGGACGACTCGAGGAATCAGGGGCAGCGTTCACGTCAACCCTTATATGTTCGGGAACAACCACGCCGGGTCTCCTCATCAAAATTCGTCCCGCTCGAATAGCCTTGTCCAGGGCTTTGTCGCGCTGGGCTCTCAGAGTACTGGAAGTCTCTTCAGCAACCTTGACAGCCAACTGGGCAGCCTCTAGCTCCTGGGTAACAGATTTCTTGGAAGCACGCAGATTCTTGATGACAACGTCTTTAGCCGATATCAACTCCCTAAGGCGAATCACATCATCCAAGGACTCCTGCAGCTTATAGCGAAGATTGTCTAACTCCTCCATGGAAAAGCGATGACTCCTCTCCAGGATGGTCAGCGAGTTGCTAGAATCACGATACAACCTATCAAGATTGTCACGAGAAGCGGCAAGGATACGTTTTTCTTCCTGCAAGCACAAATCAGTTCCTTCAGAAAACCAGGCAAATAATAGGAGTACAGCAAGGCGAAAGCGCAGTTTCGTATATCACCTTTTCAGAGTCGAGCTGAGCATGCAGGGAAGAACTCAACGCATTGGCATCATCTAAGGCGGCAGAGACCTGACTCAGCTCAATCTGACCTTGAGAGTACTTTTCTTCAAGATCAGTGCATCGCTGAGACAGTTCAGCCCGATCTTGAGAATGTTTTTCCTCAAGAAGTGCAATCTGTCGCGTCATACCTAGCAAAAGATAACCAAACAAAACGAGGTCAGAAGGTAAAATAGTCCACAACAAGCGCGAAGAAAAGAAAAAAGGGCACTAACCAGCGTTAGTCGCCTCCAACTCGGATACACGACGATGAAGTGACACTGGATTCCAACACGAAAGAGACGAAGCCACTTCTGGGACAGGAGCACCATGCAATTTCAGCTGGCTGGTCATCCCATCCACCAAAACCTGACGAGAAGAACAGATGAGCATAATGGCAAAAGTTCATGCAATGGAAAAATCAAGCTAAGAAAAAGCACAGTACCTGGAGGTTGGAGAAGAACGAAGGGATCCCCAAATCAGGAGAAATCAGATGATAACCAGGCGCAAGGTCATCACCCGAAGCAGCTTGCAACGGAACAATGGGAATCAGTTCTGCGCCTTCAACAGAGCCGGATACCCGATCAGCGGGGACGCTGCCCTCCAAAGCGACGCCCCGGTCCAAAGTTTGGGCCACCACCATGCAGCCAGAGTGTGGAGGTGACCCTGCGTGAACGTCCATGGAAGTGCCGGAAGGAGACCCTGTTTGGGCACCCTCGGGGACTGGGCCATAGTTGGCACTGCCCACTTGAGCTGGATTATCCCCGGCAGCACCCTCGGGGGCTGGGCAGTAGCTTGCACTCTTCGCCCGAGCTAAGTCATCCCCGACGACACCCTCGGGGGCTGGGCATGTGTCAACACCATTCTTGAGGTCCAAACTTTCAGCAGTAACCACCTCTAAGGTTGATGGGCCCTCGGCTACTTCCATGGAATCAGGACAATCCAAGTTAGCACCCCGACCCTCGAGATCGCGCTATAAGGTTGACGAGGCACGGGATGACCTCAACCCAGCGTCCGGCACGGCACCACAAGCTTCCGTTACATCATCATCCACTGGCCCTGATAACAAGTCCTCTGGGACCATATCCTCAAGAGTTTGATCAAAGTCGGCCAGGGATATGTTTTGCAGACCAACAAGGGCAGATAAGGCAGGAGAAGGAACTCCACTACTCTCCCCACTGGCGAGGAATTGCCGACTGTTCTTCCGGGTCAGAGGGACCTCATTCTCTTCCTCTCCGTCGTCTTCATCAGCAACACAGGCAACACCCCCATTGGGATCAACGACGGATGGAGCACACCCATTGGGATCAGCATCAGTAAATTCAGGCACAGGAACCTCCTCATCGGCAGGAACCGAGGAACCAGCACCTTGATCCAAACTAGATAATCGCCGAATACGTCTCTTCTTCTTTTTCTGCTCATCAACAGAAAGATCAGTTTGATTGGTTCGGCAGGGACGCCTCGAGCGAGCACGGATAGGTCTCTGAACATCCAAGGTTATACCGACCTCTGGGAGAGGTGCCACTGCCAATGTCTCAGCAGGAGTAGCGTCAGAAGAATCTTCAGCCAACATATCAAGCATGGCATTCATTTCCGCATCATTAGGATCCAAAGGCACCTCGAAATGGACTTGTCGTTCATCATCAGGAATTTTGCCAAGTGAGGCAACCAAAGCATTGACTTCTTCATCAGAGGGCCGCGTTCTAAGGCCCAAATTGCCATCAGTCGCAGGTGGATTTGACACGAAAAGAGTGAAGGCTTTGGCAGGAGGCAGATTCCAGGCCGAGTACGCCACCGGAGCACCAACATTGGATACTTTGCCCCTGAGAATCATCTCCAGTCGGCTCACCAAATCTGCAGAAGGGATTCTCTTGTTGATAACTCGAGTTGAATCGGCTAACCCTTGGTACAGATAAGCCGGGTGGACCCTATCTTTCAGTGGTTGAATGTTTTTGAAAACGAAGTCAGCAACTACAGCTTCAGCAGTTAAACCTCTCTCTTTCAATAGTCCAACTTCAGCTAGCAGCACACTGGCTTCGGCTACCTCCTCGTCTGTGGGCGACTCGGTCCAGCTTGGGGTGCGAACGTCTGGCTGTCTTCCCGACCGGGGGGAGAGAATTTCCATAGTTATCAACTATAAACCACTCCAGGCGCCATCCCTTAATGCTGTCTTTAAGGGGAATCTCAAGATATTCAGTCTTCCGTCCCCGGCGCATCTCCAAACTGGCACCTCCGACCAACTGATGTTGTCCCCCGGCCATCCCAGGGCGACAGTGATACAAGTATTTCCACAAGCCAAAATGCGGCAGCACGCCAAGAAAGGCTTCACATAAGTGGACGAAGATAGAAATTTGCAGAATTGAGTTAGGGTTCAGATGGGTTAGGTTGATGTGGTAGAAATCAAGGAGACCACAGAAAAAGGGAGAAATAGGAAGGCCAAGGCCGCGGAGAAGAAAAGGAGCGTAAACCACGGACTCGTGGGTATCTTCTGTCGGGACCGTAGTCCCGTGGCAAATCCGCCAAGAACAGAGTTCCCGTGGAGGAAGAACCCCGATGGACACGAGGTGGAGGAGTTCGGCTTCGGAGATGATAGACATGTGGTTACCTGCAAAAGGCAACTGGCTGTTGGGATCGATTGGAGGAATCACCACAGCGGAAGAGCTCGCGATTTTCCTCTTGGGAGCCATCTCGATTCCACCAGTGAGCAGATTGGATGCGAGCGCAGAAAGGATTTGGAAGCAGGAATGCAAGAACTAGGGCGCGGAAAGCAAAGGCGGCTAAAAGTGCAGCTCTTATGGGATATTCTCGGACCAGATACCGTTTCAAAAAGTGCCCAGTCATCACCCGACAGTTATTCCCAAAATCCCAGCATGCCACGTGGTCATTCGGCAGTTATTTCCAAAAATTGGTGGGCCATCTCATTACTCGGGTGTTAATCCTCAAAATAACTCGGCATTGCCTCTAAAATGCCGACGTCACTACTTAGTCACTCGGCGTTACCTCTAAAACGTCGATCTCGAGCTCAATCGCTCGGCATTACTTCTAAAATGCCGACAACGACCCTTAATCACTCGGTGTTGCCTCTAAAACGCTGATCTCGAGTTCAATCGCTCGGCATTGCCTCTAAAATGCCGACGTCACTACTTAGTCACTCGGCGTTGCCTCTAAAACGCTGACCTCGAGTTCAACCGTTCGGCATTACTTCTAAAATGCCAACGTTGACCTTCAATCACTCGGCGTTGCCTCTAAAACGCTGATCTCGAGCTCAATCGCTCGGCATTACTTCTAAAATGCCGACAACGACCCTTAATCACTCGGCGTTGCCTCTAAAACGCTGATCTCGAGCTCAATCGCTCGGCATTACTCCTAAAATGCCGACAACGACCCTTAATCACTCGGCGTTGCCTCTAAAACGCTGATCTCGAGTTCAATCGCTCGACATTGCCTCTAAAATGCCGACGTCACTACTTAGTCACTCGGTGTTGCCTCTAAAACGCTGACCTTGAGTTCAACCGTTCGGCATTACTTCTAAAATGCCAACGTTGACCTTCAATCACTCGGCGTTGCCTCTAAAACGCTGATCTCGAGTTCAATAACTCGGCGTTGCCTCTAAAATGCCGACATCACTACTCAGTCACTCGGCGTTGCCTCTAAAACGCTGATCTCGAGTTCAATCGCTCGGCGTTACCTCTAAAAACGTCGATACAGACTGCAATATTGCTCGGCGGCTATCTCTGGAAGCGTCAGTATGATGATCAAACTGTTCGTCTATTGTCTCAAAAGAATCGGATTTATAATCAAACAAAACGAGTCATCAAGAGGAAACCAAAGTCATTCTTCATTAAGGGAAGTGGCAATACTTACAAATCAACTCATTATGAGTTGATACTTCCCTATTGCTACTACTACACTACATTTCTACCACTACTATACTACATTCTACTACTAACTACTACTAAATTATTTCACTATACTATTTCTAATCTATACTAATATCTAAAAAGACTAGTGGCATCTAGCCACTGGCCCTGCCCCTGCCGCCGCTGCCGCCCTTGGTGCTGCTGCCGCCGCCGCCCTTGGTGCTGCCCCTGCTGCCGCCGTCCTTGGTGCTGCCCCTGCTGCCGCCGCCCTTGGTGCTGCCCTTGCTGCTGCCGTTGCCGCCGCCCCTGCCACTGCCGCCGTCGTCGTCGTCGTCGTCATCGTCGTCGTCGTCGTCGTCGTCCTCGCCCTCGCCGCCGCCGTCCGAGTCCTCCTCATCTGAGGAGTACTCAGACTCATCCGAGCCCTCGAGCCCGGAGCGCTCGACGGCCCGGATGTACGTCCAGACCTCCGCGGCTATCCCCTGGGAGTCGTCCGAGTCATCGGACGACGCCGGGGGAGAGACGGGAGCCGGAGACCCCTCGGACTCGGAGGAGAACTCCTCCTCCGAGTATTCCGAGTCGCCGAAGTCCTCCGATGGAGGAGTCGTCTCGCGCTTGCGCTTGTTGTTTTTGCCCATGGTGAAAGCAAGCGGGAAAGAAGAGAAGGAAGCAGTGAGGAATAGCGAAGAGATGTGAAGAAACCAGAGGGGCAACAGCGTTATTTATAGAAGAGAAAGGCAACCGCTCACCTCCAACCGCGGTCACTGAACAGTCGCAAAGCATTCATTATGCACTTCCACCCGTCCAAAGACACGTCAGGCGGCTGACGCCGTTTCATGCAGCACTACACCCATTGGGACTCCAGTCAATAGCGCAAAGGATATGATTACACTCGCCGTCCCATCACATTACAACTCAGAAGCAACCGGTTAAAACACTCAGCGTACCAAGCCGTCCCTTGCCCACACCCATTGGGGGGGACGCCCAGGAATTGTCAGTATATTTTTCAAAATGGTCACGTCTGTGCAGAGCATGCAGTGAATGCCTCAAGACAAAAATGAGATATCAGCAAGAGTTAGAAGGAAGCCAAGTATAGCCAGCAGAGTGCAAAATATGGTCGACAGACATGACTTGAAGACTAGACAGAGAACGTCCATCAAATGTCCAATCAGTTGCAGAGCAAATAAACTACGCTACCTGACAAGATATGGAAGGATTGCAAACTCGGCTGCAAAAGACAAAACACATGCTGACCTCTGAAGCATAATATTGATGACATAGCACGGATGACATCATGCCAACTTTTTTATAAGCAGAAAAGAATAATCTTCAGCAAAAGGACACAAAAAGAAGACCTTCAAGCGAATTATCCTCAAAAAATCCACTTGAAGGTCGGGGGCTACACCCATTGGGTGCACCTTCGGTGCACCCCATGGATTATCATTCTAAGCCAAGATAGTACCAATTTCTAAGAGCATGGGACAAGATTAAAAAGCCAATCCTCAACTGAAATGAAGGAACACAAATGGAAATAATCTCTGCTGAAGACCTTCGAGTAGATTATTTTCTAAAATCTACTCGAAGCTCGGGGGCTACACCCATTGGGTGCACCTCCGGTGCACCCAATGAAGTTCAGAATCCTACAAATAGGAATGCCGATCTCTAAGGCACAGGCACGAAACTAGGTTTTGGTCAACAAGTGATCGAAGCAGGAGAGAACAACAAGAAGCCATCTTTCTTCAAATCACCTGCAAGCTGGACCTGGGATCTTTAGGTTGATTACCTCTAAATTAACCCAAAGATCGGGGGCTTGTGGGGGATAGATATCCCCCGGGTCCACTAAAAGAGTAAAGGACCTCACGAAAGGCCCAAGGGCTCAATAAATCGTAAGGTTATTCTTTCGTGGGCCTGGGGAAAAACAACCAGCAACGCAGAGGGACATGAGGCCGGATTGGTGCAAACCCGGACGGCCCATAGCGTCGAGCGAGTGGCTGCAACAGAGATCCGACTTTCCCGCGCTGGAGTCTCCAGGCAACGAAGCCACGTGAGGATAAGTCGGCGAGGGTTACGTAAAGGATAATCTCGAGAGGTTCACTATCTTTTAGCCACTTGTTGTTATCTTATCCATGTGTACTGCCCCACGGTCGAGTATATAAGGCCTAGGGGCACCCCTTCAGATCGATCGACCCATTACTTAGCCACCCACATCAACCCTCTGTATTCTTAATCCAGAGAGTTCTCTTGTAATCATACCCACCAAGCATACTCATCAGGACGTAGGGTGTTACGCATCATTAAGCGGCCCGAACCTGTAAACCTTGTCTACCGTCTCTCGTGCGATCGGCACGAACCATTTTGCTACAGTTGTCGACACCTTCCTACTCCTAAAACACCTTGAGGGGCAACCCCCGGTGTGCGGTCGGACCCAAAACACCGACATGCACCTCCACCACTCTGTGACGGGTACCCTGGTATTTGGAGCTATAGTCCTGTGGGTCCGGTAACCTAGGGTCCAGTTCTAAAGAATGGGCACTTGTCTCCTGGGGTGGTCCAGAGCTGTGTAGCCTCTTAGCCTAGTCCTGTACCCTAAGCCTACACGCTCCACCACTTTGCGATGGGTGTCCTAGTATTTGGAGCTGTGATCTAGGGGGTCTAGACACGCGGATTGGCTTCCTAGACTAAGTCCTGTAGGTCCTGTTGCATGAATCAAAGGGCAGAAGATACCAGCTGGGGGTCCTATGGATGCACTACTAAAACTCCCTAGCTAAGGCTATGTGCAGATCCAGGTCCTAGTTGAGACTACCTTCTGGGGGCTAGGTCACCAAATTTCGCGTAAGTATCCTGGCACCCAGCCTCGACACATCAAGCCTGCATCCTAGGGGGGCCAAGTCACCAAATTTCTCTTAGGTACGCTGGCATCCAGCCTCGACACGTCGAGCCAGCATCCCAGGGGGGCCAAGTACCAGGGAGAAGTTAGTAACGACGCACACAGCAGGGACAAATGGCATACAGATAAGTGCTAACCCTGCTTGATAAATAGTACTTAAAAGTATCTTACAAAATCAAAAAATATCACAAGCCGCACCCCAGCGGAACTGAAAGGGAAATAGGCTTACACCTTTTCCTAAATAGATTTTGGTGGTTGAATTGCCCAACACAAATAATTGGACTAACTAGTTTGCTCTAGTCTATAAGTTTTACAGGTGCCAAAGGTTCACAATAGACCAATAAAAAGACCAAGAAAGGGTTCAAACAAAGAGAGCCAAAGACAATCCAAAGGCACCCTGGTCTGGCGCACCGGACTGTTCGGTGTGCCACCGGACAGTGTCCGGTGCACCAGGGAACTCGACGCTGAACTCCTCGCCTTCGGGAAAATCAGAGGGTGCTCCGCTATATTTCACCAGACCGTCCGGTGAGGCACCGGACAGTGTCCGGTGTGCCAGCGGAGCAACGGCTACTTTAAGCGCAATGGTCGACTGCAACGCATTTAATGCGCGCCTGCGCGCGCAGAGGTCAGAGCATGCGCAGTTGGCGCACCGGACAGTCTACAGGGGATGTCCGGTGCACCACCGGACAGCCCAGAGGCCCCACCAGTCAGAGCTCCAACGGTCGAACCCTAACGGCCGGGTGACGTGGCTGGCGCACCGGACAGTGTCCGGTGGCGCACCGGACTGTCCGGTGCGCCCGTCGACAGCAGCCTCCACCAAACAACTAGTTTGGTGGTTGGGGCTATAAATACCCCAACCACCCCATATTCAATGGCATCCAAGTTTCTACACTTCTACACCTTACAAGAGCTATAGCATTCAATACAAGACACACCAAAGAGATCAAATCCTCTCCCAACTCCACACAAAGCTTTAGTGATTAGAGAGAGAGATTTGTTGTGTTCATTTGAGCTCTTGCGCTTGGATTGCTTGTTTTCTTTCTCATTCGTCTTGTGATCAAACTCAATTGTAATCAAGGCAAGAGACACCAATTGTGTGGTGGTCCTTGCGGGGACTTTGTGTCCCGTGTGATTGAGAAGAGAAGCTCACTCGGTCTAAGTGACCGTTTGAGAGAGGGAAAGGGTTGAAAGAGACCCGGTCTTTGTGACCACCTGAACGGGGAGTAGGTTTGCAAGAACCGAACCTCGGTAAAACAAATCCGTGTGTCTCACTCCTTATTTGCTTGCAATTTGTTGTTCACCCTCTCTCTCGGACTCACTTATATTTCTAACGCTAACCCGGCTTGTAGTTGTGATTAACTTTGTAAATTTCAGTTTCACCCTATTCACCCCCCTCTAGGCAACTTTCAATTGGTATCAGAGCATGGTGCTTCATTAGAGCCTAACCGCTCGAAGTGATGTCGGGAGATCACGCCAAGAAGGAGATGGAGACCGGCGACAAGCCCACTACAAGCCACAGGAAGACTTCATCGGAAGAGTCCCGCAACAAGGGAAAGGGGAAGGAGAAGAAATCCTCTTCCCACAAGTCGCATCGGAGTGGCGACAAGAAAAAGAAGATGAGGAAGGTGGTCTACTACGAGACTGATTCTTCATCGACTTCCACCTCCGGCTTCGACGCGCCGTCCATTACTTCTAAGCGCCATGAGCGCAAGAAGTATAGTAAGATTCCCCTACACTACCCTCGCATCTCTAAACATACTCCATTACTTTCTGTTCCATTAGGCAAGCCACCAACATTTGACGGTGAAGATTATGCTAGGTGGAGTGATATGATGAAATATCACCTAACCTCACTCCACAAAAGTATATGGGATGTTGTTGAGTTTGGAGTACAGGTACCATCCATAGGGGATGAAGACTACGACGAGGACGAGGTGGCCCAAATCGAGCACTTCAACTCCCAAGCCACCACTATACTCCTCCAATCTCTAAGTCGTGAGGAGTACAACAAAGTGCAAGGATTAAAGAGCGCCAAAGAGGTTTGGGACGTGCTCAAGACCGCGCACGAAGGAGACGAGGTGACCAAGATCACCAAGCGGGAGACGATCGAGGGGGAGCTCGATCGCTTCATGCTTCACCAAGGGGAGGATCCGCAAGCTATGTACAACCGCTTGAAGACCTTGGTGAACCAAGTGCGCAACCTCGGGAGCACAAAATGGGATGACCATGAAATGGTCAAGGTTATTCTTAGATCCCTCATTTTTCTTAACCCTACACAAGTTCAATTAATTCGAGGTGATCCTAGATACAAGCTAATGTCTCCCGAGGAAGTTATAGGGAAGTTTGTAAGTTTTGAGCTAATGATCAAAGGCTCAAAGAAAATCATCGAGCAAGGTACCTCCTCCACGCCCGAAGCACAACCCGTCGCATTCAAGGCAACGGAGGAGAAGGAAGAGCCTACACCAAGTAGGCTCCCCATTAACGCCTCAAAGCTCGACAATGAAGAGATGGCTTTAATCATCAAAAGCTTTCGACAAATACTCAAGCAAAGGAGGGGGAAGGACTACAA
This sequence comes from Zea luxurians, assembly GCA_029449295.1. NCBI lineage: Eukaryota > Viridiplantae > Streptophyta > Magnoliopsida > Poales > Poaceae > Zea > Zea luxurians. The sequence goes on from JAOPSE010000090.1 coordinate 6,047,820, forward strand.
GCCCCGCTCCAAGAAGGTTTGCTACAAGTGTGGTAAGCCCGGTCACTTTATTGCAAAATATCCTATTTCTAGTGATAGTGATAGGGGCGACGACAAGAAGGGGAGAAGAAAGGAGAAGAAGAGGTACCACAAGAAGAAGGGCGGCGATGCCCATGTTTGCCGGGAGTGGGACTCTGACGAGAGCTCCACCAACTCCTCCTCCGACGAGGACGCCACCAACATCACCGTCAACAAGGGACTTCTCTTCCCTAACGTCGACCACAAGTGCCTCATGGCAAAGGACGGCAAAAGGAAGAAGGTTAAATCTAAATCCTCCACTAAATATGCATCCTCTAGTGATGAAAACAATTCTAGTAATGAGGAGGATAATTTGTTTACTCTTTTTGCCAACCTTAACATGGAACAAAAAGAAAAGTTAAATGAATTGATTAGCGCTATTCACGATAAGGATGAACTCTTGGATAGCCAAGAGGACTTCCTAATTAAGGAAAATAAGAAACATGTTAAGGTTAAGAATGCTTATGCTCTAGAGATGGAAAAATGTGAAAAATTAACTAGTGAGCTAAGCACTTGCCATGATTTGATTGCTAACCTTAGAAATGAGAATGCTAGATTAATTGCTACGGTTGATTCAATTGTTTGTGATGATTCATATGTCAATCTTAGAAATGATCATGATATTTCTATTGCTAAGATTGAAAAATTGAATGCCACTCTTGCTAGCCTTAGGATTGAAAATGAAAAATTGATTGCTAAGGCTAAAGACTTAGACGTTTGCAATGCTTCCACTTCCAATCTTAGAAGTGAAAATGATATTTTACATGCTAAGATTGTTGAACTAAAAACTTGCAAACCCTCTACATCTACCATTGAGCATGTTTCTATTTGCACTAAATGTAGAGATGTTGATATTAATGCTATTCATGATCATATGGTCTTAATTAAACAACAAAATGATCATATAGCAAAATTAGATGCTAAAATTGCCGAGCATGAAATTGAAAATGAAAAATTTAAATTTGCTCGTAGTATGCTTTATAGTGGGAGACGCCCTGGCATCAAGGATGGCATTGGCTTCCAAAAGGGAGACAATGTCAAACTTAATGCCCCTCCTAAAAAATTATCTAACTTTGTCAAGGGAAAGGCTCCCATGCCTCAGGATAACGAGGGTTACATTTTGTACCCTGCCGGTTATCCGGAGCAAAAAATTAGGAGAATTCACTCTAGGAAGTCTCACTCTGGCCCTAATCGTGCTTTCATGTATAAGGGTGAGACATCTAGCTCTAGGCAATCAACTCGTGCTAAATTGCCTAAGAAGAAAACTCCTAGTGCATCAAATGAACCTAGCATTTCATTTAAAACTTTTGATGCATCTTATGTTTTGACTAACAAATCCGGCAAAGTAGTTGCCAAGTATGTTGGGGACAAACACAAGGGAGCAAAGACTTGTGTTTGGGTACCCAAAGTTCTTGTCTCTAATGTCAAAGGACCCAAAACTGTTTGGGTACTTAAAATCAAGAACTAAACTTGTTTTGTAGGTTTATGCATCCGGGGGCTCAAGTTGGATCATCGATAGCGGGTGCACAAACCACATGACAGGGGAGAAGAAGATGTTCTCCTCCTACGAGAAAAACCAAGATTCCCAACGAGCTATCACATTCGGGGATGGAAATCAAGGTTTGGTCAAAGGATTGGGTAAAATTGCTATATCACCTGACCATTCCATTTCCAATGTTTTTCTTGTTGATTCATTAGATTACAATTTGCTTTCCGTATCTCAATTATGCAAAATGGGCTACAACTGTCTATTTACTGATGTAGGTGTCACTGTCTTTAGAAGAAGTGATGATTCAATAGCATTTAAGGGGGTGTTGGAGGGTCAGCTATACTTAGTTGATTTCAATAGAGCTGAACTCGACACTTGCTTAATTGCTAAGACTAACATGGGCTGGCTCTGGCATCGCCGACTAGCACATGTTGGGATGAAGAATCTTCACAAGCTTCTAAAGGGAGAACACATTTTAGGACTAACCAATGTTCATTTTGAGAAAGACAGGATTTGTAGCGCATGCCAAGCCAGTAAGCAAGTTGGTGTTCATCATCCACACAAGAACATCTTGACGACTGACAGGCCACTCGAGCTCCTCCACATGGACCTATTCGGCCCGATCGCTTACATAAGCATCGGCGGGAGTAAGTACTGTCTTGTTATTGTGAATGACTATTCTCGCTTCACTTGGATGTTATTTTTGCAGGAAAAATCAAAAACCCAAGAGACTTTAAAGGGATTCTTGAGACGGGCTCAAAATGAGTTCGGCTTGAGGATCAAGGAAGTTAGAAGCGATAATGGGACGGAGTTCAAGAATTCTCAAATTGAAGGCTTCCTTGAGGAGGAGGGCATCAAGCATGAGTTCTCTTCTCCCTACACGCCACAACAAAATGGTGTAGTGGAGAGGAAGAATAGAACTCTATTGGACATGGCGAGGACCATGCTTGATGAATACAAGACATCAGATCGGTTTTGGGCCGAGGCGGTCAACACCGCTTGCTACGCCATCAACCGGTTGTACCTACACCAAATCCTCAAGAAGACATCATACGAACTCCTTACCGGTAAAAAGCCCAATATTTCATATTTTAGAGTCTTTGGTAGCAAATGTTTTATACTTGTTAAAAGAGGTAGAAAGTCCAAATTTGCTCCTAAGGCTGTAGAAGGCTTTTTACTAGGATATGACTCAAACACAAGGGCATATAGAGTCTTTAACAAGTCCACTGGACTAGTTGAAGTTTCTTGTGACATTGTGTTTGATGAGACTAATGGCTCCCAAGTGGAGCAAGTTGATCTTGATGAATTAGATGATGAAGAGGCTCCGTGCATCGCGCTAAGGAACATGTCCATTGGGGATGTGTGTCCTAAGGAATCTGAAGAGCCCATTCGAGCACAAGATCAACCATCCTCCTCCATGCAAGCATCTCCACCAACTCAAGATGGGGATGAGGCTCAAGATGATGAAGAGGAAGATCAAGAAGATGAGTCACCTCAAGACGACGACAATGATCAAGGGAGAGATGCAAATGATCAAGACAAGGAGGATGAGCAAGTCGCAAGGCTGCCACACCCAAGAGTCCACCAAGCAATTCAACGAGATCACCCCGTGAACACCATCCTCGGCGACATTCATAAGGGGGTAACCACTAGATCTAGTGTTGCACATTTTTGTGAGCATTACTCGTTTGTTTCCTCTATTGAGCCACACAGGGTAGAGGAAGCACTTCAAGATTCGGATTGGGTGATGGCGATGCAAGAGGAGCTCAACAACTTCACGAGGAATGAGGTGTGGCATTTAGTTCCACGTCCTAACCAAAATGTTGTAGGAACCAAGTGGGTCTTCCGCAACAAACAAGATGAGCATGGTGTGGTGACAAGGAACAAAGCCCGACTTGTGGCCAAGGGATATTCACAAGTCGAAGGTTTGGATTTCGGTGAAACCTATGCACCCGTAGCTATAGGCTTGAGTCCATTCGTATATTATTAGCCTATGCTACTTACCATGGCTTCAAGCTTTATCAAATGGACGTGAAGAGTGCCTTCCTCAACGGACCAATCAAGGAGGAGGTCTATGTTGAGCAACCTCCCGGCTTTGAAGACAGTGAGTATCCTAACCATGTCTATAGGCTCTCTAAGGCGCTTTATGGGCTCAAGCAAGCCCCAAGAGCATGGTATGAATGCCTAAGAGATTTCCTTATTGCTAATGGATTCAAAGTCGGAAAGGCCGATCCTACTTTATTTACTAAAACTCTTGCAAATGATTTATTCGTATGCTAAATTTATGTTGATGATATTATATTTGGGTCTACTAACGAATCTACATGTGAGGAATTTAGTAGGATCATGACACAGAAATTTGAGATGTCAATGATGGGGGAGTTGAAGTACTTCTTGGGATTTCAAGTGAAGCAACTCCAAGAGGGCACCTTCATTAGCCAAACTAAGTGCATTCAAGACATTCTAAACAAGTTTAGGATGAAGGACGCCAAGCCCATCAAGACACCCATGGGAACTAATGGGCATCTCGACCTCGACACGGGAGGTAAATCCGTAGATCAAAAGGTATACCGGTCGATGATAGGTTCCTTACTCTATTTATGTGCTTCACGACCGGATATTATGCTTTCCGTATGCATGTGTGCAAGATTCCAAACCGATCCTAAGGAAGCTCACCTTAGGCCCGTAAAACGAATCTTGAGATATTTAGTTTATACTCCTAAGTTTGGCCTTTGGTACCCCAGGGGATCCACATTTGATTTAATTGGTTATTCCGATGCCGATTGGGCAGGGTGCAAAATCAATAGAAAGAGCACATCGGGGACTTGCCAGTTCTTGGGAAGGTCTCTGGTGTCTTGGGCTTCAAAGAAGCAAAATTCTGTGGCTCTTTCAACCGCCGAAGCCGAGTATATTGCCGCAGGCCATTGTTGCGCGCAATTGCTTTGGATGAGGCAAACCCTCAGGGACTATGGTTACAAATTAACCAAAGTTCCTCTTCTATGTGATAATGAGAGTGCAATCCGCATGGCGGATAATCCCATTGAGCATAGCCGCACTAAACACATAGCCATTCGGTATCATTTTCTAAGGGATCACCAACAAAAGGGGGATATCGAGATTGCATATGTTAGCACCAAAGAACAATTAGCTGATATCTTTACCAAACCATTGGATGAACAAACTTTTACCAAACTTAGGCATGAGCTAAATATTCTTGATTCTAGGAATTTTTATTGATGACTTGCATACATAGCTCATATATATACCTTTGATCATCTCTTTCATGTGCTATGACTAATGTGTTCTTTCAAGTCCATTTCATGATAAGTCATAGATTGAAAGGGAAAAGGAGTCTTCGGCGAAGACAAGGCTTCCACTCCGCTTCATCGACTCATTCATCCTTCGCCGTCGCTCCACCTCTCCAACTTTGGTATAATCTTCACTCCTTTATTTTTGTCCAAAGGGGGAGAATGTAGTTTAACAAGGGCTTATATTTCACTCAAATATCCGTTTTTGGTGATTCATGCCAAAGGGGGAGAGAGTATTAGCCCAAAGCAAAAGGACTACACCATCACCAATTTCAAAAATTTATTTAGTATGGAGTTTTTGTTTAGTCAAAGGAAAAGCATTTGAAACAGGGGGAGAAAATTTCAAAACTTGAAAATGCTTCTCAAAAATCTTATTCATTTACCTTTGACTATTTGCAAAAGAATTTTGAAAAGAATTTCCAAAACATTTTGCAAAACAAAACATGTGGTGCAAGCGTGGTCCAAAATATTAATAAGAAGAAAAGACATCCATGCGCATCTAGTAAGTAATATTTATTGGTTTCATTCCAAGCAACCTTTGCACTTACATTATGCAAACTAGTTCAATTCTGCACTTCTATATTTGCTTTGGTTTGTGTTGGCATCAATCACCAAAAAGGGGGAGATTGAAAGGGAAATAGGCTTACACCTTTTCCTAAATAGATTTTGGTGGTTGAATTGCCCAACACAAATAATTGGACTAACTAGTTTGCTCTAGTCTATAAGTTTTACAGGTGCCAAAGGTTCACAATAGACCAATAAAAAGACCAAGAAAGGGTTCAAACAAAGAGAGCCAAAGACAATCCAAAGGCACCCTGGTCTGGCGCACCGGACTGTTCGGTGCACCACCGGACAGTGTCCGGTGCACCAGGGAACTCGACGCTGAACTCTCACCTTCGAGAAAATCAGAGGGTGCTCCGCTATAATTCACTAGACCGTCCGGTGGCACACCGGACTGTCCGATGTGCCAGTGGAGCAACGGCGACTTCAAGCGCAACGGTCGACTGCAACACATTTAATGTGTGCCTGCGCACGCAGAGGTCAGAGCACGCGCAGTTGGCGCACCGGACAGTTTACAGGAGATGTTCGGTGCACCACCGGACAGCCTAGAGGCCCCACCAGTCAGAGCTCCAACGGTCGAACCCTAACGACCGGGTGACGTGGCTGGCGCACCGGACAGTGTCTGGTGGCGCACCGGACTGTCCGGTGCGCCCGTCGACAGCAGCCTCCACCAAACGGTTAGTTTGGTGGTTGGGGCTATAAATACCCCAACCACCCCACATTCAATGGCATCCAAGTTTCTACACTTCTACACCTTACAAGAGCTATAGCATTCAATACAAGACACACCAAAGAGATCAAATCCTCTCCCAACTCCACACAAAGCTTTAGTGATTAGAGAGAGAGATTTGTTGTGTTCATTTGAGCTCTTGCGCTTGGATTGCTTGTTTTCTTTCTCATTCATCTTGTGATCAAACTCAATTGTAATCAAGGCAAGAGACACCAATTGTGTGGTGGTCCTTGTGGGGACTTTGTGTCCCGTGTGATTGAGAAGAGAAGCTCACTCGGTCTAAGTGACCGTTTGAGAGAGGGAAAGGGTTGAAAGAGATCTGGTCTTTGTGGCCACCTCAACGGGGAGTAGGTTTGCAAGAACCAAACCTCAGTAAAACAAATCCGCGTGTCTCACTCCTTATTTGCTTGCGATTTGTTTTTCACCCTCTTTCTCGGACTCGCTTATATTTCTAACGCTAACCCGACTTGTAGTTGTGATTAACTTTGTAAATTTCAGTTTCACCCTATTCACCCCCCTCTAGGCGACTTTCCGGAACCCCTGTTCTATCTCTATAGAAGGGACTACTCATCGGCAGGGTCCCGCTGGAAGCGCTCGGCTACCACCTCAACAGTATCTTGTACGCCCTACTGGGCGGCGTCTTCGGTGTCGGCCACCGGACCAGCGATCACCGGCTCTAGGGAGATGGCTAGGTCGTGGCTCCGGAAGCACGTCAGGACGTACTCTATCACCGCCCGGTAGAGCCTGCCGCCTTCGGCCTCCAGGCGGGCACCCAGGATCTGGTCCAGGCGACGGAGGCGGTCCGCAGCGGAGTCCAGCACCGGGAGCGTGTCGGAGATGGACGTTGGCGGCCCCGACACTGGGATGGGGCTCACCCCTAGCGGCACCTGTGACGGAACCTCCCAAGTCATTAGGCCCACCTACAGTTGTCCTTGTCCAACAGACTTCATTCAACCCTGCAGGTGCCCCTGAATCACTTGACAAGTTCGGTATCTGCTTGCTTTACCTTTCCCAAGAGCGTCTCACCCGTCACACAGACATTACAAGCATCGGAGATACGAAAATGTGGAAGCAGTTACATTAACTTACCTTTATTGAAAAGTAAGACTGAGTTATATAGTTACAGACCAAAACAAAATATACGAGTGTTGAGTATTATTACAAACCATGGGAGGCAAAAACCCCTCCCGATAAGTATTAAACAAAAGTTTTATGGAGGATCCTTTCCTCCCGCAGCTTTATTCCTGGTTTTCCTCCTTGGGCACCACCTTTGAACAGAAGCAACAAAAGTTTGCCGCTTCTTCACCTAAAACAACATGGGACAAAGCCCTGAGTATGGAATTACTCAGCAAGTCTTACCCGACTAAAGAAAAGACTCTCAAGGGTATGCTGGCTAGAGGGAGTCAAGGCAAGGCTTATCAATAATCAATGAATCTGTTTGCAGAAATGCTTACTAAGAGTGGATCCTTAAAAATTTAATTTTATTTGTCAGGTTAAGTAAGATTACCCGCATCTAGAGTTCTCTCTACCCTAGTTCAATCACTTGACCTGCACTAGCCAATTTTTTAACAACCCTTCATCTTTACTGGATTTCTACGTATAGGGCAGTGACCAAGTCTTCATAACCGCGAAGGTACGACGATCCGAATCGATTATACTCAGCTGAGGATCTCCAATCACACGACATATGTAGCACTTAACCCTTGCATATGTCAACTCGCCACCGGGGTTCTTAAGACCAGATCAGGTTCACGCCAACCGAGAGCACAGATACACCACCGTCCAGCCTCTTGCCACGGAGGGTACACGCTACTCTCGCCATCTCTCCACTCTCATTGCGTGGTATCTTATTCTGGTATTAGTCTGCCCGAGGCAAAGCTTACCCATGATGAGGCATGTGACCAGTTAAAGGGTCCTCGGTCATTAAGCCTATATCAAGACGGTCCTTAATCGACTCAGACGGAGACACTACACCGAGACTCTCTTCTCGTGCAAGTCACCCGCCCGGTCTTAGCTTAATCATTTCAAACCCAAAGTTTGGTACCTGACAGAGGTACATCTTTTTGGACGTTGAACCCATCATGGCCATGATGGATCCACCATTAAGTTTTATTTTCGAAAACATCCCACCCACTTTGCAACATCATTTTTTGAGAAAACAAAACATTTTGTTTTTCTAAAGCAAAGCTAAGCATAAGAAAACCTTTTGTAAAATAGGGATTAGGAAATAATCCAAGGAAGGAGATGCAGCAATAGTTTAGCACATAACTCCTATCACCTAATGCATCAAGTAAGTGAGAAAGATTTTTTAAAGAAACAAGGAGGTGGTAAATGCACCGGGGCTTGCCTTGTTTTACTGGTGAATCAGGCTCTGTTCCGTAGATATCAAAATAAAAACAGTTGCCTGCCTGATGTTCCTCGGGTGGTGGTGGTGAAGTCTTCTCTTCTTTGTCTTCTACTTCTTCTTTGTTTTCTGAATATAACCATACATAATAATGAATGCCCATGTAATGCTCATGAGAGTTCAAAGATAATAAAAGTTTATTATCTAAAGTCTTGAATACAATTTTCCTTGACGGATCTCCGAGAACTTAGGGTTTCCGGAATCAATAGTGAAGTTCATAAGGCAGGGGCTAGGGTTTTGGGTTCTAAGTATCAAACATGGTCCAAATCATATCAAACTTTACCCAAGGCTTCTAAATAATATTTAAGGGTCATCTAAAAAGTTTGGCGATTTTTGGAATTATTATTGATTCTCTAAAAATCCAGAAATAAGGTCTTAGACTGTTTTAAATACTTTATAATTTCCTATTTGGACTAAAAATTATGAAACTCATGAATAGTACTGGAAAATTGGTTTGGTATTTTTATCATTTTCTACAATTTCTTATAGGTTTCCAAAGTCTGGCAGAAAAAGAAAAAGGAAAAGTCATGAATAGTACTGGACCGAATCGGGCCCAAGTCAGCCCAATAATAGCAGAAACACGCACGCGCGCGCCCGCGTCGACTTTTGCAAGAACAACCCTGGCTTCTTGAATAACCTAAAGTGGGGTCACGACACTATTAACTCAGTCACAGACACCTCACACAAACAGCCCTCAAGTTCTATCTCTTCACAACACTCAGTCCACGACGGTGACTGGCGGGGAGTCGAGCTCCGGCGAGCCACTACTGGCCGGGTTACGCCAAGATCGGTGCTCCCTGATGACTGGAACCTAATTCGAACCTTAACAAATGTTTTCCCTCAACTAATTTCTGGATTGAAGCCCTACATCGCCCTGCCCACGGTGACCGCAAGCACCACGGGCAATCCAGCGTGTTCCCGGGATCTATGAGGTTCTAGCTCAATTGGACGGGTCGGTGAGCATCAAGAGCAAGCAAGGGTGCCAAAACAAGAACGCAGTGGGCGAGATTGGACCTGAATTGGGCTGGCCACGACAAGGTCTTTTCTGCGGCGTTCTTGAGAGATTTGGGGGAAATTCAAAATTGAAGCTCTCTGATGATCGATTGAGGGCACGGTTTGGGTGGCTTGGTGCTTGACTACCCTACGGAGCTCACGGTGGCCTCAATTTATAGTAGGCAAGAGCGGTGGCCATTGAATCAGACGACGACACGCGGCGGTCGGAGGAGTGGGAGGACACTGGCGTAAGGAATTCGTGGCATCTACCGTGGCAGCCCTCACCGGCGATGATCAGACAGCCAAAGTGAGTCACGACGATGTGGTGAATGTGCCCAGGTACGTGGCGCAAGGCCGTGAAGCGGCTGTCACCAGCGAGCTCATCCGAAGCGACCGTGGCAAGCTCGGTACGGTGGCCGGAGTAGTTTAATGCCTGGAGTATATCCACGGCGATGATACTTACTCAACCCCGAGCGTTATCCAGTCGATCCGAACGCGAATCACGGCGGCGAAGGCACGAATCTGCGCGCGGCTCGTCGGCGGCGAAGTTCTCTGAACCTGATCCCCCCCATTCACTGTACCATGGTGATTACCATGCAGTCAGTCTGTCAGAGCAAAATCAGAGCCACTTTTCTCCTCATTTCATGTGACAACCCCATCATCCCACTGCATCAAAGTTATAGCCCAATTAACCAACTGCAATCTTGCTATGGGGATCATTCCCAAACTTGCGCTGGATCATGTTCAAATCTGGGTTCAAAGATTGCCTCATCACACTGTCAGACCAGGTTCAGTCTCCAGACAGCCTGACAGCCCATCTTTGGGTGTATTTTTCTTCACATTTTTCATAACAACAGTGTTGCATCCCTTAAACAAAGTTGTTCTCCTTTGATAGATCTATAGAATTGATGTGGTGACCTAGGGCAAAACCCTTATGGTTTGAAAGTTACAAGGCCCCAAAGTTGAGCTAATATGACTAATTTCATACTTAAGCAATTAGAGTATGAGTGGGGCTCTTTTGCAAATAAGTCCAAAACTCAAGGTTTATGTTGCAAATCTTCATAATTGTGAACCATATAACTTAAGACACCTTACTTTCATGGTTTTTGCACTTTAGCCCAAAAGTGCACTAATTTTGCATTTAGCCCCCTAGGGTTTAACACTAGGGTTTTCCAGGGTTCTATTTAGGGTTTCTTGCACTCTCAGGGTTTGGATCCCACTTAAGTTCATCCATGGTGACACTTTATGACTTTTTCAATTGAATTTTGAAGTTTTCTCTTGTTTAGGCCTTGTTTGCTCTATTAAACCCAATCCAGGGTTGAGTACCCTACTCTAGGGTTTTATTCACAAAATGTCATCACAATACAACTTGTTTGAAATTTTTGCCTAGTGAATGCATTCTAGGTGTGACAAACACATGGAATGCCAATGCTTATGATGTTATGCTCAAATTTCAGTGACAGTAACACCAGGGATGTTACATCCTTCCCCCCATAAAAGAATCTCGTCCCGAGATTAAAAGTCCTAGGGCAAGTAATGGAAAAGGAAATGCTTCACATTTTTATTTCCTTATTCTTGGTACAAGGCAGGGGTGATTTGGGGCTCACTCCTTTATTACAACAATTATATACATGTCACAAATTACATGAGGCTAAAAAGCCTGGGAAATTCTTTTCTAAAAAGTCCTGAGTTTCCCATGTAGCCTCACCTTCTGAATGCTTGTTCCACTGTATCTTGTAAAATTTGAGAGTTCTTCTTCGGGTAATTCTGTCCTTTTGATCCAAGACTTGAATAGGATGTTCTGAATATGTCAAGTCTGGCTCTAAGGCAACATTTGTTACTTCAATGGTTCGATCAGGAACCTGAAGACACTTCTTCAATTGAGACACGTGGAACACATTATGTACAGCAGACAAGGTTTCGGGTAACTAGAGTTGGTACGCCACTGGTCCATATCTTTCAAGGATAAGAAAAGGACCAATGTATCGAGGTGCAAGCTTCCCTTTAACTCCGAAACGTGATATACCCTTCATTGGTGAAACTTTCAAATAGACATAATCTCCTACTAGAAAATACAAGGGCATCCGTTGTTTGTCTGCATAACTATTCTGACGAGCTTGAGCTTTCTTCAAATTATGAATTATTCACCGAACTTTTTCTTTGGTTTCTTTTACATATCTGGCCTGAAGAAACTCCTTTCACCAGGTTCAGACCAATTTAGTGGAGTACGACATCGTCGTCCATATAAAGCTTCGAAGGGTGCTATCTTAATACTTTATTGATAGCTATTATTATATGAGAACTCCGCTAATGGTAAACAATCATCCCATTTCTGTGGGAATTCCAGAACACATGCTCGTAACATATCTTCAAGTATTTGATTGACCCTCTCAGTTTGACCACTTGTTTGAGGATGATAGGTTGAACTATGGAGCAACTTGGTACCCAAGGAATTGTGAAGTTCTTTCCAAAATTTGGATACGAACTGAGGTCCATGATCCGACACTATGGTCTTCGGAACACCGTGCAAACTGAGAATACGAGCAATGTACAGTTCTGTATATGCAATTACGGGATATTTTACTTTGACTGGAAGGAAGTGGGCGATCTTTGTGAGTCGGTCAATGATAACCCAAATGGAGTTAAAGCCTTTTGCTGTTCTGGGTAATCCCACAACAAAGTCCATGCTAATATCTTTCCATTTTCATGTTGGTATTGGTAGAGATTGTAATGGACCAGCAGTCTTCATATGTATGGCTTTGACACGCCTATAAGTGTCACACTTTGCCACATAGCGTGCAATCTCGATTTTCATCTTTGTCCACCAATAATGCTGTTTTAGATCGTGATACATTTTAGTGCTTCCGGGATGAATAGAATAGCGACTAAGATGTGCTTCATCTAATATTTGCTGCCGAATTTCTTCATTCTTTGGCACAACTATGTGGTTATTGAACCATACAATACCTTGATCATCTTTCCTGAAACATTTGGCTCTTCCGGCCTCTATTTTCTCATGGATGTGCTTCATACCCTCATTATCCTTTTGAGCATCCATTATCCTTTGTAAAAGGACTGACTCAAGCTTTAGTTGATTTAAGGCTCTATGTTGGATCATTCCCAGGTTTAACTTCTCCATCTCCTGGCATAGGGTAATGTCAGAGATCTTCATGGTAAGACAGTGACAGGAAACCTTGCGGTTGAGTGCATCTGCCACCACATTGGCCTTGCTTGGGTGATAATGAATTTCCAATTCATAGTCCTTAATAAGCTCGAGCCATCGCCTCTGTCTCATGTTCAACTCTGACTGGGTGAATATGTACTTCAAACTTTTATGATCTATATAAATGTGACAGATATTTCCCAGCAGATAATGGTGCCAGATTTTTAGGGCATGAACCACTGCAGCTAACTCTAGATCATGAGTGGGATAATGTTCCTCATGCTAGCGCAACTGCCTTGAAGCATAAGCTATCACTCGGCCTTCCTGCATTAGAACACAGCCGAGACCACTGCCTGATGCATCACAATATACATCAAAAGGCTTTTTAATATCCGGTTGAGCCAATACCAGAGCAGTGGTTAATAATACCTTCAATTGTTCAAAGGCTTCATTACACTTTGAAGACCAATTAAATTTAGTATCATTCTTCAATAAACTTGTGATTGGTTTCACAAGCTTAGAAAAATCTGGTATGAATCGGCGGTAATAGCCAGCTAGCCCAAGGAAACTTCGGACTTGATGTACAGTGGTTGGGGGTTTCCACTCCAAAATATCCTTGACTTTGCTGGGATCCACCGTAATCCCCTTGGTAGATAATACATGTCCCAGAAATTGGATTTCTTCCAGCCAGAACGCGCACTTACTGAACTTAGCATATAATTGATGCTCCCTTAAGCGCGTCAACACGATCCGTAAAAGCCGAGCATGCTCCTCTTCATTCTTGGAATATATCAAGATATCATCAATGAATACCACTCTCATCGAGGGTCGGCAGCCAGTCCAAGATCGCCGCCCTCAGCCCTGCGTCATCGCAGAGCGGAGGGATGCCCTGGGGAGGGATTAGGGTCTCAGGGATGAAGGACTCACCTGTGATCCCCTTCACCAGGACTTCCAGCTCATCCCAGGACAGGTCGGTCCCTGGCCCGCGCTGGATCCGGCCAATGTCGATTGGGCCGGTGAACCAGAAGCTCAGGCGTGCCCTCTGCTGCAGCAGCGCGATCCGGCGCTTCAGGAAGTCCCTGACCACGTGCATCGACGTCAGGCCGCCCGTCGCCAAGATCGTGTCCAGTACGGGCTCGAACTCCGGCGCCAGCGACGACTTGGCCCTCCATTGCTTCCGGTCGAGCCTTGGCCCATCGCTCGGTAGTGCGAGGCGGTCGTTGGCCTCGGCGCTGGCGATCACCCAGTCGGTGCGCCAATTTTCCCACCTCGCGCCGCTGAGGGAGGAGATGTAGGCGCCGGCCGAGTCCACCCTTGTTTGGAAGTAGTAGGCGCCGAGGTGGTCCTTCGCCTTCCTCGACCTCACTAGCACAAAGAAGTGGCGGAAGAGGGCGGTGCAGGGCGCCACCCCCACGACCATCTCACACAGATGTGTAAAGATGGCTACCTGGAGGATAGAGTGGGGGTGAGGTGCTAAAGCTGGAGACCGAGCTTCTCCAACAGCAGCAGAAAGAATGGCGAGATCAGCAGCGCCAACCGGCAAGAGAGGTAGGAGACGAAGAGCACGAACTCCCCAGCGGTAAGATTGCCAAGGGGAGAGGCACCGACATAGATCCTTCCGGCCAAAGCCGGTGCGCCCCATCCGAGCAGGTTGCGCACCATGTTGAGTACCCCCTCGGACTGGAAACGCTCGAGATGAACCAGCGAGGCCATGGCGGCGGAAAGCTGAAGAGCGCGAATGCAAAGGGGCGCAGAGGGCTCGGAGGCGAAAGGGCACAACAGCTGGAGAGTATCCGGAAGCGTAACTGCTGCACACGGGGAGAATCCCTTTTCAAGGAAGACTCCCCCGCTCGCGCCTCAGGATATTCCGTCCGACGTGCACCTAGCGCCCAAGCGACCCTGTCGCTAACATGGGGGCCCGATCCCACAAGTCATGCAGCTGGTGCGCCGGTCTCTGAGTGCAAAAAAGACAAACCGCCGCGTGAGGAGCAAACCACCGCGCACGATCGTGCACCGCCTCGGGGCCGCTGCGGGGGAATATTTTTAACCTAGGCGGCGGCAACGAGGCGCCCCGCGCGCGGCCCGACGAAACCGCCATGCTGGGGGCCACGCATCAGTTAGCCGCGGGGACAGACACGATAGTTGAAGTGACCGATGGAAGACTGACAGCGCGTGTGCGCTGAGTTAATGCAGCGCGCGCTGAGGTAGCGCCCCAGTCACCGGTCATGCCATGCTGACGCAAGGTACAAGTTTTGGCCCCACCTGCAGGCTCGCATCCTCCCCTGAGGTGGGCTCGGGGGCCACTGTCGGTACCCTGAAATAGGGGTACCCCTTGTTACAGCATGAAGACGCGGTGCCCACGCGGCTATCTCTAGTCGCGTGGTGAACAGCACCCGACCCCACCACATGGAGGGCTCCGGGGTCGCCACGTGGCTAGAGAAGACGATATACTCCAAGATGTCAACAGTGGGTCCGGACCCCCATGGGAAAGTGCCGAACCTCTGTACATGTACACCGGACCACCGGGAAAGGACCAGGACCCCCACGGGCGCGACCTGGACCCCTGGGACGGGTCCCGGACCCCTCTGTGTGGGGTCCGGGCCACCAGCATCCGGGTCCCAAGACTGTGATAGAGAATACCCAGGCCTTGCTCAAGGTCAGGCAGGGGTCCGGTGTTGACACGTGTCCAGGACCAGCCTGGTGCGGACCTGTCCGCATACGCTACTGCTCCCCGCCCAGGCGGAGGCCCGATGCTGCCACGTGGCCTACTACGCGTGACATAAGCCAGCGGGCAGAGCCTGACGTAAGGCCTCCGGGTTGAGCGGCCTCTACATTTATTGCGGATAAGGCACGCAGCCTGACAAGCGATGTGCCGCCTCGGCATTTAATGAGGCCTGCCCACTTTGCTGTCAGGCGGCGACCTATCCTTTCCACTGGCAAGCAGCGTGCTGCCTCAGCATTTAATGAGACTTGTCCATTCCGCTGGCAGGCGGCATGCCTGTCCATTCCATTGTCAGGCGGCACGCCCATGCTGCTACATGTACTATACTCATCATCACTCGTATGTTGTCGGGGAAGCTTCCGCTGCACGCCAATGCTACGCAGACCGCGGATACCAGGACGTAGGAAGATTGCACTGGCGACTAGCATTAGTTGCTCCAAGTATTACATCCGTTATGTTCCTGGGCCCACATGTCGGGGCTCAGTACCCTTGTACGTGCCCCCCTTGAGCTATAAAAGGGGAGGCACGCAATGTTACAAAGGGGGCTCACAAGCTCACTCACACTCACATAGACCCGACTTAGACTCTCAGACTCAAAAGTTCATACAAGCTCTCAAGCTCAATACAACACACAATGGAGTAGGGTATTACGCTTCAGCGGCTCGAACCACTCTAAACTCTTGCGTGTTCTTGTGTGTTCACCCACCAATCTAGCAACAGGCAAAACACTTAGGCCCCCTCCTCATCTTAGGATTTAGGGCGGGTGCATTCTGCCACCCGGCTGGAGATTTTCTCTCCGACAGTATCCTTTCAAAAGTTGGTCATATCGACCAAATCTATGTTCTACTATATATATTTTACCTTGCTGAAAAATTTGTTTTATTCTAATTCCTAATTTTTTAATGGTTTACTTGCTGGTCATATTAGCTCTGTTCTCACTCTTATGCTTACGGTGTCTTTTGTAGATGGCTCGTCTTAGACACACCGCACGGAAGTCAGTCATTCCTTTCTTGCCTTCTCGTCTTGCGGAGCATCTGCTTCGCCGTCCGGTGACTGATCAGTCTAGCCATTTGGAGAGGCTGCACTACTGCCTACACGAGGAGCAGGAGCGTCGGTGACAAGAGTTGGAGCAGCAGGGCTCCTCTTCCTCGCTTCGGCAGGAGGTAGAGTCAGTGAGGAGCTGCTCTCCTGTGCCCCCGCTGGAGGCGCCCTCTGCACCACCACTGGGCATCCCAGCTGCTAGAGTAGCTGCTGGAGGAGACCACGATGACGGAGGTGACGACAGCAGCTCGAGCCACATCACCAACCTTTCAGAGGAGTAGGAGCCGGAGGGATGGGTTTCTTGACCCTTCACTCGTGACACCACTCGCGGGTGTCACTTTCACGATGCGTTCGACACCTTGCTATGCCAGGCACTTGACCGACGTACCTGGTCTATCTAGTATCACTATGTTGTCTTCCAGCATAGTCACGAGGTTTACCCGGACCGCTGGGAGGCGACTTGCTTGGTGCGCC
This sequence comes from Zea luxurians, assembly GCA_029449295.1. Classification (NCBI taxonomy): domain Eukaryota; kingdom Viridiplantae; phylum Streptophyta; class Magnoliopsida; order Poales; family Poaceae; genus Zea; species Zea luxurians. The sequence goes on from JAOPSE010000090.1 coordinate 6,064,762, forward strand.
GTTCGAAGAACAGTCTCCGGGGTGCGGAGGTCTACTCAGAGCATTACTCTATTTCTGAGCGGGACTCAGCTGAGGCGGCCATGCAAGATGCCGCACGGCGTGCACTTTCGCACTACTGCTCAGTGCTCGGTGGGGTGGCCGATGGTCTTAACCTGAGGTATTACCCCCGACGTCCATCTGGCAGCACAGGAGGCGTGGTTGTCTCACCTGTTGGTGGGTACAATCTTAGGTTGAGCAGCATAGTCAACCTAGCCGCCGTGCTAAACACGGAGCTGGACCATGCCTTAGATGAGCTGAGTAGGGCTCGTGCTGAGATCGCCTAGTTGTGGGCTGAGCGCGTGGAGCATCGTCACCTAGAGGATGGTTCTCCCGCCCCCGTCGGGACTCAGCACCCGTACCGCTCACCTTAGCGTGGGTACCATGCTTACGGCAACCCCGACTGCAGGACCAGGATAAATTTAGAACCATAGATCATCAGCATCAGATCTTGTAATTAATGCTTAAAAATAGAAGTTATAGTCTTAGCCTTAGTCTTACTCTCAGTTAGTTTTAGTTAGACAGGGTAGTTTGCTTATCCTGTGTTTTTATGTTTGTCATGATGAACCATGATGGATTTGGATCTTTGTAATGACTATCGCCAGAGTGTGGGTATCTCCTGCACGTTGGTTTACTTGTTAATGTTAATAAAATTAGTTATCTAGTTGGGAAGCCCTTTCACTCTACTTTCCTCTTTATCCGAGAAGCCGTGTTTGCCTGTGTTGGGAGTCAGTGAAGATGCCTATCTGTTCAGTATTGTAGAAGGGTTCTATACTCTTTTCTTATGCTGCAAGTTTGTAAGATCAGTTCTGATGTGTGATTGCATTCTGCAGATGTCAGACAACAGGCACAGAGGAGGAAGGCGTGCTCAGTAGGAGCAGGCAGCACCACAGGATGAGGCACCCCAGCATCAGCTGCCACCACCGCCCCCGATGACGATAGAGCAGATGTTCTTGATGCAGACTCAGGCAGTCCAAGCCATTGGTCAGATTCTAGCCGCTATGTAGCAGCAGCATCAGCCCCCACCTCAGCCTCAGATGCCTCAGATGCCCGGAGACAAGTGTGCTGAATTCATTAGAGGTCATCCCCCAGTGTTCGCTCACTCTGCTGACCCTATGGATGCTGAAGATTGGCTGCGTACCGTGGAGCGGGAGTTGCACACCATTCAGTGCAACGACAGAGAGAAAGTGTTGTATGGTCCCCATTTGTTGAGAGGAGCAGCTCAGTCTTGGTGGGAATCCTACCTCGCCACCCACGCCAACCCCGACATTATCACTTGGGAGGAATTCAGAGACAATTTCTGTCAGTATCATGTTCCAGCAGGTCTGATGACAGTGAAGAAGGAGGAGTTTCTGGCGCTCAAGCAAGGGCCCATGTCTGTCAGTGAGTACCGAGACAGGTTTCTGCAGCTGTCTCGCTTTGCTCCCGAAGATGTCAACATAGATGCCAAGAGGCAGTATCATTTCTTGAGAGGCTTAGTCAATCCCCTGCACTATCAGCTGATGAACCATACCTTCCCCACATTTCAGCATCTGATTGACAGAGCAATCATGATAGAGAAGAAGTACAAGGAGATGGAGGATCACAAGCGCAAGGTTGGTGGACCTCATCCTGGAAGCAGCAATCGCCCCCGTTTCTTAGGCAACTCGCCTCAGCAGTTCAAGCAGAATCAGCGTCCGCCTCAGCAGCAGTTTCATAGGCAGTACCCTTAGCACCAGCAGCAGAATCGCCAGAAAAATCAGTTAGGAGGAAGTCAGTTCCAGAGGCAGAATCAGTAGACACCTCGCCTCCCTGCCCCATCAACCAACCAGAACAGTCAAGCAGCCCCAGTTCAAGGCGGAAGCAGAGCATGTTTCCATTGTGGAGAGCAAGGCCATTGGGTGATGCAATGTCCGAAGAAGGCAGACCAACAACAGTCAGGCCCTAGTGCCTCAGCGAAGCAGAATGTGTCTCAGCCAGGAGCAGGCAACCGCGTCCAGACACGCTACAACCATGGGAGACTGAACCATTTGGAGGCTGAAGCAGTTTAGGAAACACCAGGCATGATAGTAGGTATGTTTCCAGTTGACACCCATATTGCAGAAGTGTTATTTGATACAGGAGCAACACATTCATTTATTTCTGCATCATGGGTAGAAGCACATAATCTTCCAATAACTACCATGTCGACACCTATTCAAATTGATTCAGCCGGTGGTAAAGTTTGAGCCAATAGTATTTGCTTGAATGTAAGTGTGGAAATAAGGGGGATAGAGTTTCCCGCTAATCTCATAGTCATGGGTACTCAGAAAATAGATGTCATGCTAGGGATGAATTGGCTAGATAAGTACCAAGCAATTATCAGTTGTGATAAGAGGACAATTAAGTTGGTGTCCCCACTAGAAGAAGAAGTGGTAGCTGAGTTAGTCTCACCTGAGCCAAGGAAAGGAGGTTGTCATCAGATGACTATTGATAGCAAGGAGCCAGAGTCACTCGAGACTATCAAGGTTGTGTCAGAGTTTCTGGATGTGTTCCCGAAAGACTTACCAGGTATGCCACCTGAGCGGAAAGTTGAGTTTGCCATAGAGCTTCTTCCTGGCACCGCCCCCATTTCTAAAAGAGCTTACATGGTATCTGGACCAGAGTTGGTTGAGCTCAAGAAGCAGATCGATGAGCTGTCAGAGAAAGGTTACATTAGGCCAAGCACCTCGCCTTGGGTTGCCCCTGTCCTGTTCGTGGAGAAGAAAGATGGCACCAGGAGGATGTGCATCGATTATCGAGCTCTGAATGAGGTCATAATCAAGAACAAGTACCCCTTGCCCAGAATAGAAGATCTGTTCGACCAGCTGAGAGGAGCCAGCATGTTTTCAAAGATAGATCTAAGGTCAGGTTATCACCAGCTCAGGATTCGACCTTCAAACATTCCGAAGACGGCATTTATTACCAAGTATGGGTTGTACGAGTTCATCGTTATGTCTTTTGGTCTAACAAATGCACCAGCCTTCTTCATGAATCTGATGAATATTGTATTCATGGCTTATCTTGACAAGTTTGTGGTGGTATTTATTGATGACATTCTTATATATTCTCAAAGTGAGGAGGAGCATGTGGATCATTTGAGGATGGTATTGCAGAGATTGCTAGAGAACCAGCTGTATGCAAAGTTGAGCAAGTGCGAGTTCTGGATTGATGAAGTCCTGTTCTTGGGTCACATAATAAACAAAGATGGATTGGCTGTGGATCCAAAGAAAGTGGCAGAAATGTGATGTTTACACAGACCACAAGAGTCTGAAGTACATATTCACTCAGTTAGAGCTGAATATAAGGCAACGAAGATGGTTAGAATTGATCAAAGACTATGGATTGGAGATTCATTACCACCTAGGCAAAGCGAACGTAGTAGCGGATGCTTTGAGCAGGAAAAGTCAAGTCAATATGATGGTCGCTCATCTGATGCCTTATGAGTTGGCCAAAGAGTTTGATAGATTGAGCCTTGGATTTTTGAACAGCATGCGAGGAGTAAAAGTTGAGTTAGAACCCACCTTAGAGTGGGAGATCAAAGAGGCATAGAAGAATGATGAGAAGATCGGTGAAATCCGGCAACTAATTCTAGAAGGAAGAGGCAAAGATTTTCGAAAAGATGCAGAAGGTGTGGTATGGTTCAAGGACCGCTTGTGTGTCCCCAATGTCCAGTCCATTCAGGAGTTGATCCTCAAGGAAGCTCATGAGACAGCTTATTCCATACACCCTAGAAGTGAGAAGATGTATCAGGATCTGAAGAAGAAATTCTGGTGGTATGGAATGAAAAGGGAGATTGTAGAGCATGTGGCTATATAAGATAGTTGTCAAAGGATCAAGGCAGAGCATCAGAAGTCAGCTGGATTATTGCAACCGTTGCGAATTCCTCAGTGGAAGTGGGATGAAATCGGGATGGACTTCATAGTCGGATTGCCTCGCACTCGAGCCGGCTATGATTCCATTTGGGTGGTGGTGGACCGCTTAACCAAGTCGGCCCACTTCATACCTATCAAGACTAGCTACAGCAGTGCAGTATTGGCGGAGTTGTACATGTCCCGGATCGTCTGTCTTCACGGTGTACCAAAGAAGATAGTGTCAGACAGAGGAACACAGTTCACCTCTCATTTCTGGCAGCAATTGCATGAGGCCTTGGGTACACATCTGAATTTAAGTTCAACTTATCATCCGCAGACAGACGGTCAGACTGAAAGAACTAATCAAATCCTCGAAGATATGTTAAGAGCCTGTACGTTGCAAGATCAGTCCAGATGGGACAAGAGACTACCCTATGCAGAGTTCTCCTACAACAACAGTTACCAGGCCAGCTTGAAGATGTCACCATTTTAGGCGCTTTATGGGAAGAGTTGTAGAACTCTGTTGCAATGGGATCAGCTTGGAGAAAAGCAAGTGTTTGGGCCAGACATTTTGCTCAAAGCTGAAGAGAACATCAAGATGGTTCGGGAGAACCTGAAGATAGCACAGTCAAGGCAGCAAAGTTATGCAGATACAAGGAGAGAGTTGAGTTTTGAAGTTGGAGATTTTGTCTACCTGAAGGTATCGCCTATGAGAGGAGTCAAAAGATTTGGAGTCAAAGGCAAGCTAGCACCTCGATATGTTGGTCTGTATCAAATTCTCGCAAAGCGTGGAGAAGTGGCCTATCATCTTAGTCTACCAGAAGGTTTATCAGCGGTGCATGATGTCTTTCATGTGTCTCAGTTGAAGAAGTGTCTACGTGTGCTAGAGGAGCAGTTGCCAGTGGAAGGTCTGGAAGTTCAAGAGGACTTGACCTACTTAGAGAAGCCAGCGTAGATTCTTGAGATTGCAGACAGGGTCACCCGAAGGAAAACTATAAGAATGTGCAAAGTCAGATGGGGTCACCACTCTGAGGAAGAAGCAACCTGGGAGCGTGAAGATGATCTGATGGCTAAATATCCCGAACTCTTTGCTGGCCAACCTTGAATCTCGAGGGCGTGATTCTTTTAAGGGCGAGATTTTTTCTTCTTTAATACTCACCAAATTTAGGCGTTACTCTCTTTTCTCTTCCCATTTCGCTCCTTCCCAATTTCAAAGCAGTATAGCGACTGGTGTCCGTATTGCGTGTAAACAAAAATCTAAGTTGTCATGGATGTTGCATCATGCCGAAGCATATTTCTTTTGTCTGATGTCGTGTTTAATCGCGTGTTCGCCTCGTCTTGTTTTGGATTTCGATTCGCGATTGGATTCCGATCAGTGGTTGTGCGTGCCGTGGGATTTTGACCCACGACGCGACCCGGCCCAGCCCAACGCGCCCCTGCCTCCCCCCATGTGCGCCCGCTTCTCTCTCTCTTTCCCTCATTCAATTTTTCCTGCGCAACAACTCCCTCTCTTCCACCTCTCTCTTCCCCCTTGTGCCCGAGGTGATTTGGTGACGGTTATCGCCAGATTTGGATCCCCGAAGTGAGTCCTCCCTCTCTCCCTTCCTCTCTCTCTCCCCCTCCCCCTCCCTTTCTTCTCCCCCACGCGGCGCCCCCTACTCCCCTCGGCGTGCCCCTGCCCCCCCCCCCACGCTTGGCCCCCGGCGGCGCCCGCCCGCTCGCCCCCCGGCGCGGCCCCCTGCTCAGCCCCCAGCTCGCCCCCCCCCCCCCCCCCGCGCCCCCACTCGCCCCCCCGGTGCGGCCCCCTACTCACCACCCCGGTGCGGCCCCCTGCCCCCGGCGTGGCCTGCACGGCCTCGCGCGCACCCGGCACGCGCAGCGCTTTCCTACGCGCGCAGCCCCACACGCGCGGTGGTTAATTTTTGGTTTTAACTAATTTAAAATTTTGTTTAATTAACGTGCTGCGTAGCGCGCTTCGTCGCGTGGTAAACTAGTTTAATTTCAAATCTAATTAGTTTTGAATTTAGTTTAATTAATGTGTTGCTTCGCGTGCTTTGTCGCGTGGCGAATTAGTTTAAATTCAAATTTTATTAGTGTGCTGTGTCGCGCGGCTGTTCATCTTGAATTATTTAATGAGTGGTCGCGCGACGTTTCGTTTTAAATTCAGTTTAGATGACTTATGCCGTCGTGCGCTTCGTCGCGCGATGTTTGACATTTTTTATAATAATTCAAGTGCCTAGTGGCGCACTCCATCGCGCGACGAGTCGTTTCATTCTCAATTCTGTCTAAGTGTTGTGTTGCGTGTTTTGCCGCGCGACAATCCTTTTTAAATTTACTTTGTTCTGTCTATAATGATTAAACACGGAACATGACTTTATCCTATGCATAGCGTGATGGCCAAATTAATACCATTCTGTTTAGATGAGTACTTTGAATTATAATCGTGTAACATGATCGCTCTTCGACTGTAGCCTCGACCGTTACTCTCTTTCTCGCTTAGTCGTAGGTGTGAGCCCTGCACCGTGCGTCTGTTTATTTATGATATTTTATTGCATGGTGTACTGTTCTTTTGTATTAAATTTTTGGAACGTATGTTTGAACTCGTATAGATAACGGTCAGTTGGTGGAGTCCGAAGGAGTTGCAGGTGAAGACCCTGAGCAGCAGCTGGTTGGTGAAGGCAAGTGTCCCTTGACCCATCCATGTCCTACTCATTCTTATAATTCACTCCCCGTATTTACACAGTTTATACCTAAGGATTGACTAACTTTTGTTTATCTTGTCCTTGTTTACCTATTTGGGTTGGGTTATTTTGGTTTAGCTATATGCTAGTGCTTCACATTAATCAATGAACATGATAAGATTATCTATATGATACGTTGTTTTCCCTTTTGGTTGTGATGATATACTTGTGAAATTTAAGGGGACTCGAGCTGTTTCTCGAGTGCCTCTCCGTAAGGACTGGATTGTTGGATGACCATCCGGAAAAACAGTGCAACCATGAGGGTGGAATGGAACGCCCTTAGCTGAATAATTAGAGGAACTGGGGTGTAGTTCGCTTCGCCGTCGTGCCGTCAATGGGGCTCAGTGTATGCGGCTCACTTTGCCAAGGTTGGTTTGCCGCTTCGGGAGGAGTGCGGTACATTTAGGAAACCTAACAGGCGGCTACAGCCTTAGGGAATCTATGTAAAAGGCTACATAGTGAAACCCTGCCTATTCACCTTGGTAGTGTTTAAGGGTTTGATCGGCCCGAGGCAAGAGGGAATCACGGCTTGTGGTTAAAGTGCGCAACCTCTGTAGAGTGTTATGAAACTGATATATCAGCCGTGCTCGCGGTTATGAGCGGCCAAGGGAGCTCCATTGATTAGAGATACTTTGACCAGAGATGGTTGGTTTACAGGTGGTGGCGAGGATGATGGTTATGATTATGCTTATGGTAATGGTAACTGGTATTCTTTCCGTCTGGAAAGGGTACTTTGGGTTAACAACTTGGGTTAATGCTAAAACCTGGCTTTCTACTAGTAATAATAACCTGACCAACTAAAAGCAACTGCTTGACTTAACCCCACATAAACCTAGTACACTACAGTCAAACTGGACAATTGCTGAGTATGTTGATGTGTACTCACCCTTGCTTTACACACCAAACCACCCTAGGTTGTCCACGTTGAAACCACTGCTCAGGAGAAGATGAAGTCGTGGAGGAGGACTTCCAGGAGTTCCAAGAGTACGATGAGTTCTAGGCGTGGGTTAGCGGCAAACTCCCATTCTGCTGCCTGTGAAGGCCATGTGTATCTACGTTTCTTTTCCGCACTTTGATAATTGTTAAAGACTATGTGGATGTCTCGGACATCATAATGTAATCGACTATTACCTTCGTTTATGCTATTATTTGAGCACTATGTGATGATCTTCAGTTATGTAACTGTTGTGTACGTGAATTGCTGATCCTGGCATGTACATGGTTCGCATTCGGTTTGCCTTCTAAAACCAGGTGTGACAATGTCGCGCGTCGGGTCGTGGAAGGACGCCGTAGCCATTAGATCCATGGTCGACGGCTAAGATTACATCTGGGCATACCCATTCGTAGTTTGAATCCAAGCCATTGATCGACAAACGATCGGATAGGGTGAATGCTAGGTGTGGAGGTTTTCGGGCCGATGATCTATGATCCAACAACATCCAGTACATACCAGTTTGGTTGAAGCGTAGATCCAATCTGAACCATCGGTTGCAGATCGGGTGGTTAGGGTTGCCCCATACCCCTTCGGCCAGTTGCAGCTGTAAACCCCCCAGGAGAAATGAAAATCAACTCGTCATCCCCCTCTGTGTAAAGAAAGTAGCAGATGGGTCCTTTTATTTACAAATAAGGCCTCAGATTTAATAAAATAAACCAGAAAATGATTTTTAGTATAGAAATTAAATCCTAAAACTTAGTAAATTCATATCTCATTCGTTTTAATTCCAAATTGATCCATTCTAGTTGCTTTAGCTTCATAAGTATTCACTATGCATTAACAACATTGTTTATACCATATCACACACTTTTATAATTAGGTATTTATTTAACCCATGTCTAGTAGATTAATCTTTCTGATTAAAAGTTAAGTGTGGTATTTTAATCTGGTCTTGGTCCAGTTATAACTTAGATGGGAGAGGAATTATCTATTTCTTAGGAAGGCCTTCTCATATGTATGACCTTAATTAACATAGAATATATATAATCACTATTTAATCACCAAATGCTTCGGAAAAATCATATCTTTATAACGTAACTCCGATTTCGGTGGTTCTCGAATCTACGATCTCGTTGCAACGCATAGAACATTATTATGTAGAGTGTTCTCATATTTGGTGTGATGTTAATTTCTCCTATGTAATGTTTGTTTGTATTGTTGTGAGTAGACGAGCTAGTGACCGAGGAGCCTAGAGCACAGCAGGTGGAAGACACTGAGTAGGAGCTCGCAGAAGGCAAGTTGTGCCCTTGACCACTCTTCTTTAACCAATAATGTTCTCTATAATCACTGTGACATCCTCAGGTTAATTTGATGGGACCTAATAGGTTGCCCTAGTTTTGTTTACCTCACACCTTGCATACAAATGAATTATTGGGTAGCTTGGCTACACTCTACTTGGTTTTTGAGAAGTAATGCTATATGACATATGATCATGCTTTATTATTATTACTGGATTATTTATTATTCATGATAAGATTATAGTGTTAATTGGAACATGGAGCTTAACTTGAGATAACAGTGCTACCACACGGGGTAGAATGGGATGCCCTTGGCTAAGTAATTAGGAAAGCCAGGGAGAGACTACCTTACCCGAAAGAGGCAAGCGGGGAGTGCGTCGCTGCAGAGTATAGGGAGATCCTCGGGTCGGACTGTCTGTAAAGCTTTTCGGACAAGGGATTCCTATGCTTCCTTCTTCCTAAATCCATAGTGGATTTTCTCAAACCAGTGAACTTTGGAAAGGCCTTGTAGTGCTACCCTGCCTCGTCTCCTTGGTAGAGATGAATGGGATTTCTATGTCCCTTAGCAAATGGGTAACACGACTTGTGGGTAAAGATGTGCAACCTCTACAGAGTGTAAAACTGGTATACCGACCGTGCTCACAGTCAAGAGCGACTCATGATTCTTGCATGATTAACTTATGGAATTAAACTTAATATGTCATATGCATCGCATTGTGGGAATTATTTATCAATTGTGTCTCTTATTTTATTTGGATGATATACACTTATACTTAGTAAATGCTAATAAAATTTGGACCAACTTATTAAAGGCAATGCTCAGCCTTAACCTTTATTTGTTGATCAGCCTTACAGTACACATGAGTCCCCATCGTAAGTGAACTCATGCACATTATTCCCCACACTTGTTGAGTGATGAAATTTTGTGAGCTCACTCTTGCGATAAACCCCCCTACAGGTGAAGAGAGGTGCCACCGGAGGCGGACTACTACGACGAGTTCGATGAGATCTAGGTGTCATCCCCCAGTCATCTTGATGACGCCAAGAAAATAATATTAGTTTGATTTATTTATTATCAATTATTTTGTAAGACATTTTAGATATGTAAAAAAGTTGTGACATTCGTCTCTATACACTGAACCATTGTATGTGTTGATCTTCTTTGGTGTACATATGATTTGCACCTAGGTTTGCCCCATAAATCCGGGTGTAACAAAAGTGATATCAGAGCAATGTTGACTGTAGGACGCAAACTAGATAGACCCAGACAAAATCCTTACATACTTACCTTTACTCTGATTATTTCTATACTTTTCTTGATCATGTCTCACCTTTTGGCTATTCTACTCTGACTACTCTTATCTTTTCTACTCTAAAAGGACAAAAAGGATTTCACACCTTGGAATCCTATATCTATGAATTCCCAAAGAGATAGGAGACCTAAGACAAAAAAATATTTTTTTATCAGTATTTAGGCTCTTGAATGTTTGTTCTTATGATAATTGCTTGATTCGCTTCTTTGATTGATTAAGATAGTTGAGGGGCTATATACACAATAGAAACTTAGTATAGTGGGTGCATCCTAGCATGTACCACCATAGTGTAGTGTAGTAATGTTAGGTAGGTGACACTCTAATCTACTAAGCTATTGTGACCCAAAAGATCGTGACCTAAAAGTCAGGTGTTTCGTACTTACTCTTTTGTCTTATCTGCAAATCTATTTTACCCTATGTCTCTAACTCAGATGGTCAATACCAGGAAGGGCGGAGGTGTTGATCTACCTGCATGCATTCGCCGAAGGAGGGCAGTAGCTAATCCAAAACTGGAGATGAATCCCCTAAAACCTTCGCCTGTTGGATATGAGACCTTTTCCCCCACCCAAATGCAGCTTCTGCAACAAATGTCAACAATATGGTAGATATGCAAGGTCAACTCCACCATAATCAACATCCACCAACAACACCACCACCCAGGGATAAGCATCGTGAGTTCATGAGTCACAAGCTACCCATGTTTTCTAGGTCCCTAGATCCACTCTAGGCTGATGATTGGCTAAAGTTAGTGGAGAAGATGCTCAATATCGCCCAATGCACTAATAGGGAGAAGGTACTATATGCATTAGGTCACCTTACTGGCACCACTGCTAACTAGTGGGATTCTTCCTATGCTGCTCATGTCGTTGCTGACACCATCACCTGGGAAGAATTCTCAACTAATTTCAGAAATTATCATATTCCTGCTAGCTTGATGAAGATTAAGAAGGAGTTCCTCTCCCTCACGTAGGAGAACATGTCAGTGAATGAGTATAAAGATAAATTCATCCAGTAGTCTAGATATGCTCCTGAGGAAGTTGCTGAAGACAAGAAGAAACATGAGTTGTTCTTGGAGGGACTCATCGGGCCACTCCAATACCAGCTGATGTCACATTCCTTTCCATCTTTCCAGAAGCTTCTAGACATGGCCATAGCTCTTGAACACAAGCGTGTTCAGCTAGGCGAGATGAAGAGGAAGGCTATTACTCAGGGACATAGAGGTAGCAACAGTCATCCTCGTTACACTCAGCCTTAGAGTACTCCAGCTCGTCCAGGAGGAGGGCAACAATCATATCAGTGTCGTGTTGAGCAGACACCACATGCCACACCTCAGTCACTACGGCCTCGTCCGGCTGCCCCAGCTGGCATCCCGATGAGACATGCTGGCCAGAACACTACTACTTGCAATTCATGCTTCAAGTGTGGTGAGGTTGGGCACTATGCCAATGTCTGTCTTAAGAGAAGCATTAACACTCCAGCTTCAGGCAGTAATCCTAGCAAACAAAATAAGACTCTAGCCAGCAACTGCGGATATAATATTGCTAGGGTTAATCAAATCAGTGCTGAAGCTACTGCTGATAGTTCTAACATCGTCATTGGTACGCTCCTCATTAATTCCATGCCAGCTTCTATACTTTTTGATTCTGGAGCTTCACATTCGTTCATATCTATTCGTTATGTTAATACAAATAGTCTACCTTGCCTTACTATGTGTAGACCTATGGTAGTGATTAAAGGTCCTTTTGAAACAACATATATGAGTCATAAGATAGTAGTAACAATAATGGGGAGAAAATTTTCTTCAGCGCCGCGGTTGTAGTTGAAAGGCGAGAGGAGGGACATACCTTGCCCGTTCAGAGGCTGGTGTACTTCATCAATGAGGTATGTGAGAAACAAAGACTCGCTACTCGCAAGTCCAGAAATTGTGTACAAAGTAGTCTTGGCTCAGCGCAAACTGCGACATTACTTTGAGTCTCACCCGGTGACAGTAGTGTCATCCTTCCCTTTAGGGGAGATCATTTAGAACAGGGAGGCCTCAGGCAGGGTAGCCAAATGGGCAATCGAACTCATGGGAGAAACACTCTTATTTGTTCCTAGAAAGGCTATCATGTCTCATATATTGGCTGACTTCCTGGCTGAATGGAACGACACTCAATTGCCGATGGCTCCAATACAGGCTGAGCTATGGACTATGTACTTTGACGGGTTGCTGATGAAAACAGGAGCAGGCATAGGTATACTCTTCATCTCACCCCTCAGAGTACATTTGCACTATATGATACGCCTCTACTTTGCTGCATCCAACAACATGGCTGAATACGAAGCCTTGGTCAATGGCCTACGCATCGCCATCGAGTTAGGAGTCAGACGCCTTGACGTTTGAGGGGACTCCCAACTCACCATCGACCAAGTTATGAAGAATTCAAGCTGCCACGATGCAAGGATGGAGTCCTATTGCAAAGAAGTTCGGCGCCTGGAAGACAAGTTCTTCAACCCAGAGCTTAACCACACTGCACGACGTTACAACGAGGTTGAGGACGAACTGGCGAAGATAGCCTCGGGGCAGACCACGGTTCCCCTAAACATCTTTTCTAGGGATGTATACAAACCCTCTGTTGTAAATAAATAAGTTCCCGAACATGCTCCCGACACCATCGCGCCCCCAACCGTTGAGCCCGCTATGACGGAACCTCCCAAGTAATTAGGCCCACCTACAGTTGTCCTTGTCCTTCGGACCTCAGACAACCCTGTAGGTGCCCCTGAACTACTTGATAAGTTCGGTATCTTTTTCCTTACCTTTCCAGGAATGTTTCACCCGTCTGACAGACAATATGTTCATCGGAGATGCGGAAATGCGGAAGTGGTTACATAAACATACATTTATTGAAAAGTAAGAGTAAGTCGTTTAATACAGACCAGAGTATAAGCGAGTGCAGGAAAGTATTATTACAATACCTGGGAGGCAAAAGCTCCTCCCATTAAGTTCTTTACATAAAAGTTTTTAAGGAGGACCCGGTCCTCCGGCAGCTTCACTCTTGATTATCTTCACTTTTCACCACCTTGGTACAAAAACAACAAAAGTTAGTTGTCTCCTCACCTAAAAACAACGGGGGAATAAACCCTGAGTATGGAATTACTCAGCAAGTCTTACCCGACTAAGAAAAAGACTCTCAAGGTATGCTGGTTATATGGGAGTCAAGGTAAGGTCTTTCAATAATCAAAGACTCTGTTTGCAGAATAGCTTACTAACGTGGATCCTTAAAATCCAGTTTTATTGTCAAGTTAAGTAAACTTACCTACATCTAGAGTTCTTTCTATCCTAGTTCAAACACTTGTCCTGAACTAGCCAATTTCTCGTTAATCCCTTTATCTTTAGTGGAGTGCTACGTGTAAGTCAGTGGCCAAGTCTCCATAACCGCGGAGGTATGGCGATCCGAATCGATTATACTCAGCTGAGGATCTCCGATCACACGACATATGTAGCACTTAACCCTTGCATATGTCAACCCGCCACCGGGTTTCTTAAGACCAGATCAGGTTCACGCAAACCGAGAGCACAGATACACCACCGTCCAGCCTCTTGCCACGGAGGGTACACGCTACTCTCGCCACCGCTCCACGCCCATTTCGTGTTATCTTATTCTGGCCTTAGTCCACCCGAGGCAAAGCTTACCCATGTCGAGGCATGTGACCAGTTAAAGGGTCCTCGGTCAGCAGGCCTACATCGACAAGGTCCTTAATCGACTCAGACGGAGACACTACACCGAGACTCTCTTTCTCGTGCAAGTCACCCGCCCGGTCTCAGCTTAATCATTTAACCCCAAAGGTTGGTACCTGGCAGAGGTACATCTTTTCCGATGTTGAATCCATCACGGCCGTGAGGGATTCACCATCAAGTTTTATTTGCGAAAACATCCCACCCACTTTTGCCACATCAACTTTGGTAAAAACAAAACATTTTGTTTTACTAAAGCAATGCTAAGCATCAAAAATCCTTTGTAAAACAGGGATTTCAAGGAAGGTAATCAAATTCCAAGGAAGGTAATGCATGAATTGTTTTAGCAATCAACACCTATCACCTAGTGCATCAAGCAAGTGAGAAAGATTTTAAAACACAAGGGGGGGTGGCAAATGCACTGGGGCTTGCCTTTGTTTATGGGTGAGTCAGGCTCAGATCCACAAATATCGAAGTAGAAACAGTTCTCAGCCTGTGTTTCCAAAGGTGGTGGTACTTGCTCTTCAGTGGCTTCCACTTCTTCCTCGTGTTCTAATCATAACCACATATATGTATAAGAATGAATGCCATGTAATGCTCATGAGGGTGCAAAGATAATATAAATTTATTATCTAAGTCTTGAGTACAACTTTCCTTCACGGAACTCCGAGAACTTAGGGTTTCCGGAGTCAGTAAAGGAGTTCACAGGGCAGGGGGGTGTTTTGGGGTTTGGTGATCAAACAAAGTCCAAATCAACCCAAATTCTACCCAAGGCTTCTAAATAATATAAGGAGCTCATATAAAAATTTTGAGCATTTATGGGATTACCATTTATCTTTTAAAAATCCAGAACTACTATCTTAAACTATTTTAAATACCTTAAAGTTCCTGATTTAACCTAAAAATCATGAAACTATTTTTCTTAAATTCTAGGGAAAATAAGAAACCTAGGAAAATTGGTTTCACAATTTTACCATTTTTCTACATTTTTCTACATATTTCTAAAGTTCTCCTGAAAAAGAAAAAGAAAAATGCTCAACAGTATTGGGCTGATTCTGGCCCGAATCGGCCCAATCATACAAGAAACGCGCGCCCGCGCCCGCGCGCGATGGCAGTTTTGCACAGGGGTCCTCAGAGTTCTGGGTAACAGGAAACAAGTTCCTTTACTGTTTTTACGTGTCACTGACGGTTTACAGAAACACCCTCAAGCTTCTAATTCTTCACAGGGAGGGATCCTCGACGACGTCGCGCATGGCCGAAGTCCGGCGAGCCCCTGTACCGGCCGATTGGGGCAACGGCTAGGCTCTCCGAGCAACAGACACCAAATCGGACCTATCCTAAGCCTTTCCCCTAACTTAATTGCATCTAAGACCAACTGAGGAGCTCTGGCCACGGTGACCGAGAGCATGGCGGCTAAAGCGTTGTGGTCCTGGCGATTCCTGGCGGTTCGGTTTGATTAAAGGGGTCGGGAAGCTTAAGGAGGACCTAGGGATGCTAGAGCAATCAACAGAGGAGTATGAATTCACCTGGAATAGGCTGGCCGCGGTGAAGTGTTCTTACGGGGTGTTCAAACCGATTTGGGGGAAATCAGGAATTCGAGCTCTCAGGTGAACGATTGGGGACGATATTTGGTGGCTGGGTGCATGATGATGTTACGCAGCTAGGGAAGGGCTCAATTTATAGAGTCCGAGCGCGGTGATCGCGAATTTGGGCGCTGACGCGCGGCGGTCGGAGGTGAAGAAGAACCAGGCGCGCGTGAGTGCGTGTCCTTGGTCGTGGCGAGCTCACCGGCGATGATGGGACTGCTATAGGGAGTCACGGTGGCGCGGTGGAAAGACTTGGACATGCGGCGCAAGGTCGGACGACGGCTATCACCGGCGTTCTTATCGGCTTCCACCGCGGTGACACAGTACGGTGGCTGGAGTTCTTTAACGGCTGGAGCTTATCCACGGCGGTGATCTCCAAGCGTTGTCCACTGACCCTAAGCACAAGTCGGGCCGGCTGTCGCACGAATCACGGCGGAAATCGGTCGCCGGCAGTAAGTCAGCCGCGCTGTCGGTCTGATCTTCAGCGGGCACTGTACCATGGCCAGCCCCATCAGACAACCTGACAGTCCATATTTGGGGTCGATTTTTTCCAATTTTTATGTGGTGACTAAGCCAGCCTTCTGTAACAAAGTTGTAGAGCTATAAACCAGCAATGATTCGGCTATAGGACTTGAACCCATTTGAGCACTAAATCAAGGTTGAATTCTTACTCAAAGTTGGCTCTGTTACACTGAACATCTTAATTTCAGACTGAACCAGCCTGACAGCTTAACTTCAGGCCTGATTATCTCCAAATTTTTCACAAGAACATGGCTTGCACTCTTAAGCAAAGTTGTTCTTCTATAATTAGGCTATAATTTTGATGTAGCGACCTAGGGCAAAAACCCCATAATTTGAAAGTTACAAGGGCCTCAAGTTGAGGCAATCACACTGAAATGCAGACTTAACCAAAAAGGGTTAAGTATGGCTCTTTTGCACTTAAGTCCAAATCTCAAGTTTTGGATTGCAAATTCACGTATGATTGACCCAAATGACTTAATATACTTATTTAACTTGGTTTTTGCACTTTAGTCCAAAAGTGGACTAATTTTGCACATATGCCCCTAGGGTTTGGATTTAGGGTTTTCCAGGGTTCTAATTGAGATTTTTGGTATCCCAGGGGTATAAATGTGATTCAACTTTGTTTTTGGGGACATTTTATGACTCTTTCCCTAAAGCCTTTAGGTTTTCTCATCTTGGGTTATGTTTTGCCCCTTTGAGCCTGATTTAGGGTCAGGTTTTCTATCCAGGGTCCTATTTGCAAAACACCAAAAACAATACACTTGTTTGAAATTGTTACCTAGTGAATGCACTCGAGGTGTGTCAAACATATGCAATGCCAATGTTAATGATGTCATGCTCAAGTAGTAGTTACAGTAACACCAGGGGTGTTACACCCGAAGCCATGCAAATTGACAAAGAACAGGGCAAGGCCACACTAGCCTCAAACTGGCGAACCCCATACCTGGAGTACCTCCTCCGGGGAGAACTCCCTCTTGGCAAGGCTGAGGCTAGACGCCTATTGGTAGCGATCACACGGTTAATAAATTTGCCAGCTGACCTACCAGGAGTGTCCTAACCAGCAAATAGAAAGAATAGGAGGCATGGGTGGCTGCCATAACCATGAAGACCTACACACGCCGAGGGGGTGAGTCAGGAGGCAACGCATGCCAGTCGCCGAGGAGGGAGGGCCACAACATGACCTCTCCTTGAGCACAATCTGGAGCGGAGAAACTCCACCGCCTAAGTCCAAAATCCGTGATCCCTCTACGGGACCTTCTCGAATTGCGTCGCTAGGATGATTCGGATGACATCAGGCCAGCCTTGAGTCCAAGACGCGGCCAGACAATCAAAATCTCCCTTACCAGTGCGGATCTAGCAATCTGCTTGTCATGGCAACGGGAAGAGAGTCAGAGGCAGCGCGTCAGCCGTGGGGCGGCGACGGGGGAGGGGCAGGAGAGAGGGGCGACGGATAGGTAGGGGAAGAAGATTGGAGCCGTAGATAGTAGAGAGAGAAATAGATGGTGTGTGTTCTATCGGCTATCCATCCATCTATTCCTTCGGGTGAGGTAGAGAGCCGCAGGTTCATGTCAGACCCAGATTTAAGGAACAAAGCTAGGTGCATCTCATACATGCACCAAAGAAGACAACATGTATAATAACAGAGTGTATAGAGATAAATGTCACAATAACATCAGAGTACTTATTAAATCGTGGAAGTCTTACAAAATAAAAGATAAATATAAATCGAACTAAAATCCATCCTTGGCGCTAATAAGTCAACTAGGAGACGCCACCTAGATTAGATCGAACTCCTTGTTGTGTGGCTCCACTTGAACCACCTGTTCTTCTCCTATGGGGGTGTGAGATAGCAAGGGTGAGCTCACACATGATCATAGCTTAACAAGTTGTGGGGAAACCAGTGGGCATGAACTCACCAAAGGTGAGAGTTCATGCGATGTGTAAGGCCGATCAACAATAGGGGTTAAAGCTGAGCATTGCTTTTAATAAGTTGGTCAAGTTTTATTAGCATTTACTAAATGTAAGTAAATACCTAACCATAATAAATAATAGAACAAAATTAATAAATAATCCCATGCAATGCAAATGACAAATTGAATTTAAGTTCCATATTTAATCATGCGAGAGTCCTGAGCTGCTCATGACCGTGAGCTCGGCTAGTATACCAGTTTTACACTCTGCAGAGGTTGTACCCTTTACCCACAAGTCATGTTACCCATCTGCCAAGGGATCACGACTCCCATACACCTCTACCAAGGAAGCGAGGCAGCGCAACAATACGAGGCCTTTACAAAGTTCCACTAGCTTCCTAAAACCTGCTACAGTTTATAGGAAGAGCACTTGCAAGAATCCCCCGTCTGACCGCCATCGCAGCAAAATCAACCCGAGAACCTTCCTACATGCAACTCCCCTACTGCCCTTGCCCGTTTCAGGTAAGGTAGTCTTCCACTAGCTTTCCTAATTAGTTAGCCAAAGGGTCCCATTCCTCCCTTGTGGTGGCACGTGTTAATCAAGTTAAGCTCCATGTTCCAATTAAAGATAATGATCTTGACATGAACATAAATAAAATAACAGAATAATTGGAACATGGATATAATGAAATATTAACCCAAAACCATGTAAAGCAATAGCATAACTACCCAAATAATTCAGGGGTAAACAAGGTAAAATGGTTAAACAGACTAGGATGACCTATTGGGTCCCATCAAAATTAAACCTATGCATGAATAAATGACATTAAAGAACATTATTGGGTATAAAAGTGGTCAAGGGCACAACTTGCCTTCAATGAGCTCCTACTCAGCAACTTCTATCTGTTGGGCACCAGGATCCTCAGTCACAGGCTGTTCTACTCGCCACAATACAAACAAGCATAGTATAAAGGACAAATTAACATCACACCAAACATGTAAACAAAATACATAATAAAAATCTACACATTAAAATAAGATCTTAGGAACATGAATCATTGATTTTGGAGTTAGATTTTAAGTTATGAATTTCCAAAGGTTTTAAGTATTTAATACAAGGTTAAGAGATCAATTTTAATGTGTCTTTATGTCAAAACAGTGGCACTATTGTATAAACAATAATATTACAAAATTTTAGAAACTAGAACAGATTCAATTTGGACTAAAAATGGATTTTCTATGATTTAAACAAGTTCTAGTATTTATTTTTACATTAAAAATCCATTTCCAGAGGGTTCATTTTCTATTAAACAGTGGCGATGGATGGCGGGTTCATTTTCTATTTCCAGAGGGTTTCTTATGTAAAAACGCCAGGCCAAAGGGGGTATCTACTGATCTCAGCCATCCGATCAAGCGCGGATGGCCCGAATTAGATCGTTTCCGGTTAAAATCCCGCTTTCACTCTCTGTCGTTGGATCCAAGATCTGTGGCCGGTATCTGAACACGCTAGAACCCGATCTTGGCCGTCGGATGGTTATTACATGGCGCGGATTCAAAACGTGAAGGAGATACTCTTCACCTAATCATAGCCACCAATCAGAAATCCCACGGTCACCAGCCTTCTTCTCCATCGCTCGCACGCACATAGCGCACCCCGACGCACCGGAACTCTCACTGGCGACGAGGAGTGCCACCAGTCGTTCCCTCACCATAGTTTGTCCCCTCCCAGGCACCCTAGCTAGAATCCCCAAATTCGACGCCGCCCATCGCTATACGCTGAGCAGCTCCCAGGTTCTTACTCGGCCACGCATGAATTGACGATGAGGGGAGAGAAAGGGAGTTCGAGGTGGTGCTGTACCGAAGGCTTGCCCGACCACAAGGCTTCCGTTTGAGCGCATGCACATGCCCCTATGGTCCTGCCCAACAGCCGAGAGTAGGCGCGAAGAAGCTCGGATGGTGGCAGTGCGATGAAGTCCCTCGGAGGCGGCGTTCTCCCCCAATTCTCTCACTGTTCGTGGTGGTCAACGATTCTCGCGTGAAGATAGGTTGGAGAAGGCGGACGCGCCTGAGGTCCTTATACCTAGGTTGAGGCATGCAGCGAGGAAATTTCGCCAAAGCCGTTGCGCCCGCAGAGATGGTGGGGCACGCGGCGCGTGATTTTGGTGGAGAAGAGGAACAGTAGCCGAGTCCACGCTCCCGAGGAACAGCTTCTCACAAACGGGTCCCACGCGGCAGTGACCCGCTTGCGCGACATCTCGATTCCGACCGGTGGGCCCAAACCGCTAGTTGGCAGGCGCACGCGGGTGGGATGGGCCGCGCGGAATTCATTTGTGGGCCAGGCGGACTGAATTCGGCCCGAGCGGGGTTTCTCTCTTCTCTTCTCTTTCCAAATTTAAATTTCACATTTAAATCTATGTGTGTGAAGTTCAGATTAAATGTATATATTTACATAACAATATGGACTAAATTTTTTAATTCATTTATATTTTTATTTTATCCTATTTGTATGGTGTTTTTCTTCTCTTTTCTCAATTCAAGAATTTCTTTTAGATCTTAAATTCCACTTTGGACTTTAACATTTTTCTTGTCATATTATTTTTATATTGCCACAAGGTGCACACAAAATAAAGACCCAATATGATGCACATTTTTGTGGTATGTCTTTTATTAATTATTGATTTTTTAAAAAAAATTGGTGTTCAACTGTGATGGTAAATAGATACTACACACACATATAAATAAAGGAAATATATTTTTCTCCTTTTATATTATCACTTACAAGTTGGGTATTACAAATCCTACCCCTTAACAAGAATCTCGTCCTCGAGATTTAGGAAGGATTAGGGAAAAGATGGGGAAAATCTATGCAAAGCTCTTCTTCTCTCTCCTAGGTAGCTTCATCTTCTCCATGATGACTCCATTGCACTTTGCACATCTTTATCACTTTATTTCTTGTATTACTTGTCGGGGACCATAATTAGGGGTACCCTCAAGGCTCCTAAATCTCAGCTGGTAACCCCCATCAGCACAAAGCTGCAAAGGCCTGATGGGTGCGATTAAGTTAAGGATCGGTCCATACGAGGGACGCGATCACGCCTCGCCCGAGCCCAGCCTCGGGCAAGGGCAGCCGACCCCGGAGGACCTACGTCTCGCCCGAGGCCCCCCTCCAGCAGCGGACACACCTTCGGCTCGCCCGAGGTCCAGTCTTCACCAAGAAGCAACCTTGGCCAAATCGCCACACCGACCGACCAAACCGCAGGGGCATTTAATGCAAAGGTGGCCTGACACCTTTATCCTGACGCACGCCCTCCAGTCGACAGAGCCGAAGTGACCGCAGTCACTTCGCCGCTCCACTGACTGGTCTGACAAGAGGACAGCGCCGCCTGCGCCGCTCCGACTGCTGAGCCACTCGACAGAGTGAGGCTGACAGCAGCCAAGTCCGGTCTCAGGCGTCATAGGAAACTCCTCCTCGCCCGACTCCAGGGCTCGGACTTGGGCTCAGCCCCGGAAGACGGCGAACTCCGCTCCGCCCGACCCTAGGGCTCGGACTCGGGCTCAGCCCCAGAAGACGGCGAACTCCACTCCGCCCAACCCCAGGGCTCGGACTCGGGCTCAGCCCCGGAAGACGGCGAACTCCACTCCGCCCGACCCCAGGGCTCGGACTCGGGCTCGGCCCCGGAAGACGACGAACTCCGCCTCGCCCGACCCCAGGGCTCGGACTCAACCCTGGCCTAAGCCGACGGTCTCTGCCTCGCCCGACCCCAGGGCTCGGACTCGACCTCGACCTCAGAAGACAGAGTCGACCTCGACCTCGGAGGAGCCTCCACCTCGCCCAGCCTAGGGCACAGACCAACCACGTCAACAGGAAGCGCCATCATTACCCTACCCCGAGCTGACTCAGGCTACGGGGAACAAGAACGGCGTCCCATCTGGCTCGCTCCACCATACGAGTAATGATGGCGCCCCGCATGGCCTGTGACGACGGCGGCTCTCAGCCCCCTTACGGAAGCAAGAGGACGTCAGCAAGGACTTGACAGCCCCGACAGCTGTACTTCCGCCAGGCTCCAGCGCTCCTCCGACGGCCACGACACCACGCGAACTGGGTGCCAAGACCTCTCCGGCTGCCACGATGGCATGTACTTAGGGCGCTAGCTCTCCACCGCTAGACATGTTAGCACATTGCTACACTCCCCATTGTACACCTGGATCCTCTCCTTACGCCTATAAAAGGGGGGACCAGGGCCCTCTTAGAGAGGGTTGGCCGCACGGGGAAGGACGGGATGGCGCTCGCGCAAGGCCGCTCGCTCCCTCCCGCGTGGACGCTTGTAACCCCCTACTGCAAGCGCACCCGACCTAGGCGCGGGGCTAACACGAAGGCCGCGGGTTCCACTCTCCCACACCTGTCTCCCTCCGGCTGCTGTCTTCCCCCCTTCGCGTTCCGCCTCGCGTCGACCCATCTGGGCTAGGGCACGCGGCGACAATTCACTCATCGGTCCAGGGACCCCCCGGGTTTCAAAACACCGACAGTTGGCGCGCCAGGTAGGGGCCTGCTGCGTGTTGACGAACACCTTCCCGTCAAGCTCCAGATGGGCAGTCTCCAACAACCTCTCCAGCCCGGGACGGTGCTCCGTTTCGGGAGTCTTGAGTTCATGTCCCTCGACGGCAGCTACGACATGATACTCCTTCCCCCGCGGTGCGACAGCGACAATGGCGGTCGACAACCCGCTCGCCGGCGGGGAAATCGACGACGCCTTCCCCACACGGTGGAAGGACGACATTCAGGCTTATCCCGTCCTCTCCCTCGCCGACAGAGGAGGAGGCGGGGCAACCAAGGCCAAGCAGGAGGCGGCACCTCGTTGGCTGTCGAGCGAGTCGACGGCGCCGGCGCCCCAACGGGGAGCGCGTCGAGCATCGACCTCGCGTCTGAGACGAAGACGAGCGCCATCTCCCCGCAACACGCCAACCTCAAGCAAACGAACGACGCCAGCACGCTCGCGGAGGACATGCTGGGCGTCACCCTCGTACCTGAGACGACGATGCTGTCCGTCCCTGACGTGACTTCGTCACCGCCCGTCGACCAAAAGGTACCGACCGATTCCCATCTCGCGTCTTTTGGGTTCGGCCTCGACCCGCCAAGCAACCCCGCTTCGGTAGACACTCTCATAGAGGCGAGTCCAAGCCCTCCAGGGTATCGTGTGCGGTCACCCTGGGACCGGCTGACGGCCGTCTCGTCCTACGGGCCCTCGGGGTCCGAGGAAGATGGCGAGCCCGACCTCTGTTGGGATTTCTCCGGACTTGGTAACCCCGGTGCCATGCGGGACTTCATGACCGCATGCGACTACTGCCTTTCCGACTGTTCCGACGGTAGCCGCAGCCTCGACGATGAGAGCTGCGGCCCAAGTCGTGAATGTTTCCACGTCGATCTAGGGGGTCCCGGCGAAGGCAACCATCTTGGTATGCCGGAGAATGGTGATCTCCCTAGGCCCGTGCCTCGCGTTGACATCCTTCGGGAGCTAGCTGTGGTCCCCGTCCCGGCGGGGGGTCCTAACCCACAGCTCGAGCAAATCCGCGAGAGGCAGGCCAGGCTCGACGAGGGAGCAGGAACGCTTGTGCCGATCCACCGGGACATCGAGCAGGAATGGGCGGGCCAACCTCCGGCCGGAGAAGCACGTCATCTCCCCCAGGGCATCCAGCACCGCATCGCCGACGACGTCAGGGTAAGGCCGCCACCGGATTCCAGTGGAGTCGGCCAGAACCTGGCTGCAGCGGCGATACTTCTCCACGCGATGCCGGAGCCATCAACCACCGAGGGGCGGCGTATCCAGGGAGAGCTCAAGAATCTCCTGGAGGACACCGCGGTCTGACGGGCCGAGAGCTCCGCCTCCCGAAGGCAGGGGTACCCCTCGGAACATTGCGCCGCGACTTCCCGATTCATGCGGGAAGCCTCGGTCCATACCGGGCGCACGCGCAACACGGCGCCTGCGGCCCCGGGTCGCCTCAGCAACGAGCACCATCATCACAGCCGTCGGCCCCACCTCGACGACAGGGTGCGCCGAGGCTACCACCCCAGGCGTGGGGGACGCTACGACAGCGGGGAGGATCGGAGTCCTTCGCCCGAACCACCCGGTCTGCAGGCTTTCAGCCGCGCCATACGACGGGCGCCGTTCCCGACCCGGTTCCGAACCCCGACTACTATCACGAAGTACTCGGGGGAGACGAGACTGGAACTGTGGCTCGCGGACTATCGGCTGGCCTGCTAACTGGGTGGAACAGACGATGACAATCTCATCATCCGCAACCTTCCCCTGTTCCTCTCTGACACCGCTCGAGCCTGGCTGGAGCACCTGCCCCCAGGGCAGATCTCCAACTGGGGCGACCTGGTCCAAGCCTTCGCCGACAATTTCCAAGGCACGTACGTGCGCCCTGGAAACTCCTGGGATCTCCGAATCTGCCGCCAGCTGCCGGGAGAGTCTCTCCGGGACTACATCCGGCGATTCTCGAAGCAGCGCACCGAGCTGCCCAACGTCACTGATTCGGATGTCATCGGCGCGTTCCTCGCCGGCACCACCTGCCGCGACCTGGTGAGCAAGCTGGGTCGCAAGACCCCCACCAGGGCGAGCGAGCTGATGGACATCGCCACCAAGTTCGCCTCTGGCCAGGAGGCGGTTGAGGCCATCTTCCAGAAGGACAAGCAGCCCCAGGGCCGCCCACCGGAAGATGCTCCCGAGGCGTCAACTCAGCGCGACACCAAGAAGAAGGGCAAGAAGAAGTCGCAAACGAAACGCGACGCCGCTGACGCGGACCTTGTCGCCGCCGCCGAGTACAAGAACCCTCGGAAACCTTCGGGAGGTGCCAACCTCTTCGACAAGATGCTCAAGGAGCCGTGCCCTTATCATCAGGGGCCCGTCAAGCACACCCTTGAGGAGTGTGCCATGCTTCGACGACACTTCCACAAGGCCGGGCCACCCGCGGAGGGTGGCAAGGCTCTCGACGACGCTAAGAAGGAAGATCACAAGGCAGGAGAGTTCCCCGAGGTCCGCGACTGCTTCATGATCTACGGCGGGCAAGTGGCGAACGCCTCGGCTCGGCACCGCAAGCAAGAGCGTCGGGAGGTCTTCTCGGTAAAGGTGGCGGCGCCAGTCTACCTAAACTGGTCCGACAAGCCCATCACCTTCGACCAGGCCGACCATCCAGACCACGTGCCGAGCCCAGGGAGATACCCACTCGTTGTCGACCCCATCATCGGCAACGTCAGGCTCACCAAGGTCCTCGTGGACGGAGGCAGCAGCCTCAACATCATCTACGCCGAGACCCTCGGGCTCCTGCGGATCGATCTGTCCTCGGTCCGGACGGGCGCTGCGCCTTTCCACGGGATGATCCCCGGGAAGCGCGTCCAACCCATCGGACAACTCGATCTACCCGTCTGCTTCGGGACGCCCTCCAACTTTCGAAGGGAGACCCTCACGTTCGAAGTGGTCGGGTTTCGAGGAACCTACCACGCAGTGTTGGGGAGGCCATGCTACGCCAAGTTCATGGCCGTCCCCAACTACACCTACCTCAAGCTCAAGATGTCGGGCCCCAACGGGGTCATCACCATCAGACCCACGTACCGACACGCGTACAAATGCGACGTGGAGTGCGTGGAGTACGCCGAGGCCCTCGCCGAGTCCGAGACCCTCATCGCCGACCTGGAGAGCCTCTCTAGGGAGGCGCCCGACGTGAAGCGCCACGCCGGCAACTTCGAGCCAGCGGAGATGGTTAAGTCCGTCCCTCTCGACCCCTGCAACGACGCCTCCAAGCAGATCCGGATCGGCTCCGAGCTCGACCCCAAATAGGAAGCAGTGCTCGTCGACTTTCTCCACGCAAACGCCGACGTTTTCGCGTGGAGTCCCTCGGACATGCCTGACATACCGAGGGAAGTCACCGAGCACTCGCTGGATATCCGAGCTGGAGCCCGACCCGTGAAGCAGCCTCTGCGCCGATTCGACGAAGAAAAGCGCAGAGCCATTGGCGAGGAGATCCACAAGCTAATGGCGGCAGGGTTCATCAAAGAGGTATTCCATCCCGAATGGCTTGCCAACCCTGTGCTTGTGAGAAAGAAAGGGGGGAAATGGCGGATGTGTGTAGACTACACTGGTCTAAACAAAGCATGTCCGAAAGTTCCCTACCCTCTGCCTCGCATCGATCAAATCGTGGATTCCACTGCTGGGTGCGAAACCCTGTCTTTCCTCGATGCCTACTCAGGGTATCACCAGATCAGGATGAAAGAGTTCGACCAGCTCGCGACTTCTTTCATCACACCCTTCGGCATGTACTGCTATGTTACCATGCCGTTTGGTTTGAGGAATGCGGGTGCAACGTACCAGCGATGCATGAACCATGTGTTCGGCGAACACATCAGCCGAACGGTCGAGGCCTACGTCGATGACATCGTAGTCAAGACGAGGAAGGCCTCCGACCTCCTTTCCGACCTTGAAGTGACATTCCGATGTCTCAAGGCGAAAGGCGTGTAGCTCAATCCCGAAAAGTGTGTCTTCGGGGTCCCCCGAGGCATGCTCTTGGGGTTCATCGTCTCCGAGCGGGGCATCGAGGCCAACCCAAAGAAGATTGCAGCCATCACCAGCATGGGGCCCATCAAGGACTTGAAAGGCGTGCAGAGGGTCATGGGATGCCTTGCGGCTCTGAGCCGTTTCATCTCGCGCCTCGGCGAAAGAGGCCTGCCTCTGTACCGCCTCTTAAGGAAGGTCGAGTGCTTCGCTTGGACTCTTGAGGCCGAGGAAGCCCTCGGGAACCTAAAGGCGCTCCTCACGAACGCGCCCATCTTGGTGCCCCCCGCTGCCGGAGAAGCCCTCTTGATCTACATCGCCGCGACCACTCAGGTGGTTAGCGCCGTGATTGTGGTTGAGAGACGAGAAGAGGGGCATGCATTGCCCGTCCAGAGGCCAGTCTACTTCATCAGTGAGGTACTGTCCGAAACCAAGATCTGCTACCCACAAATTTAGAAGCTGCTGTACGCAGTGATCCTGACGCGGCGAAAGTTGCGACACTACTTCGATTCTCATCCGGTGACTGTGGTGTCATCCTTCCCCCTAGGGGAGATCATCCAGTCCCGAGAGGCCTCGGGTAGAATTGCAAAGTGGGCGGTGGAGGTCATGGGCGAGACAATCTCATTCGCCCCTCGGAAGGCCATCAAGTCCCAGGTCTTGGCAGACTTCGTGGCTGAATGGGTCGACACCCAGCTCCCGACAGCTCCGATCCAACCGGAGCTCTGGACCATGTTTTTCGACGGGTCGCTGATGAAGACGGGGGCCGGCGCGGGCCTGCTCTTCATCTCGCCCCTCGGGAAGCACCTACGCTACGTGCTACGCCTCCACTTCCCGGCGTCCAACAACGTGGCTGAGTACGAGGCTCTGGTAAACGGGTTGCGAATCGCCATCGAGCTAGGGGTCCGATGCCTCGACGCTCGCGGTGACTCGCAGCTCGTCATCGACCAAGTCATGAAGAACTCCCACTACCGCGACCCGAAGATGGAAGCCTACTGTGATGAGGTTCGGCGCCTGGAAGACAAGTTCTACGGGCTCGAGCTCAACCACATCGCCCGACGCTACAACGAGACTGCGGACGAGCTGGCTAAAATAGCCTCGGGGCGAACAACGGTTCCCCCGGACGTATTCTCCCGAGACCTGCATCAACCCTCCATCAAGACTGACGACACGCCCGAGCCCGAGAAGGCCTTGGCCCAGCCCGAGGCACCCTCGGCTCAGTTCGAGGTACCCTCGGCTCAGTCCAAGGTACCCTCGACATGGTCCGAGGTACCCTTGGCTCGGCCCGAGGTACCCTCGGCCCCCGAGGGTGAGGCACTGCGCGTCGAGGGGGAGCAGAGCGAGGTCACGCCTAATCAAAGCTGGCAGACCCCGTACCTGCAATATCTCCACCGAGGAGAGCTGCCCCTCGACCAAGCCGAGGCTCGGCGGTTGGCGCGGCGCGCCAAGTCTTTCGTTTTGCTGGGAGATGGGAAGGAGCTCTACCACCGCAGCCCCTCAGGCATCCTCCAGCGATGCATTTCCATCGCCGAAGGTCAGGAGCTCTTACAAGAGATACACTCGGGGGCTTATGGCCATCACGCAGCACCCCGAACCCTTGTTGGAAACGCCTTCCGACAAGGTTTCTACTGGCCGACGGCGATGGCCGACGGCGGTGGCCGACGCCACTAGAATTGTCCGCACCTGTGAAGGGTGTCAGTTCTACGCAAGGCAGACCCACCTGCCCGCTCAGGCTCTGCAGACCATACCCATCACCTGGCCGTTTGCTGTGTGGGGTCTGGACCTCGTCGGCCCCTTGCAGAAGGCACCCGGGGGCTACACGCACCTGCTGGTCGCCATCGACAAATTCTCCAAGTGGATCAAGGTCGGACCCCTAAACAACATCAGGTCCGAACAGGCGGTGGCGTTCTTCACCAACATCATCCATCACTTTGGGGTCCCGAACTCCATCATCACCGACAACGGCACCCAGTTCACTGGCAGAAAGTTCCTGGACTTCTGCGAGGATCACCACATCCGGGTGGACTGGGCCGCCGTGGCTCACCCCATGACGAATGGGCAGGTAGAACGTGCCAACGGCATGATTCTGCAAGGACTCAAGCCTCGGATCTACAACGACCTCAACAAGTTCGGCAAGCGGTGGATGAAGGAGCTCCCCTCGGTGGTATGGAGTCTGAGGACAACGTCGAGCCGAGCCACGGGCTTCACACCGTTCTTTCTAGTCTATGGGGGCGAGGCCATCTTGCCCACAGACTTAGAATACGGTTCCCCGAGGACGAAGGCCTACGCCGACCAAAGCAATCGAGCTAATCGAGAAGACTCACTAGACCAGCTGAAGGAGGCTCGGGATATGGCCTTACTACACTCGGCGCGGTACCAGCAGTCCCTGCGACGCTATCACGCCCGAGGGGTTCGGTCCCGAGACCTCCAGGTGGGCGACCTGGTGATTCGGCTGCGACAAGACGCCTGAGGGCGGCATAAGCTTACTCCTCCCTGGGAAGGGCCGTTCGTCATCGCCAAAGTTCTGAAGCCCGGAACATACAAGCTGGCCAACAGCCAAGGCGAGGTCTACAGCAACGCTTGGAACATCCAACAGCTACGTCGCTTCTACCCTTAAGATGCTTTCAAGTTGTTCGTATACTTCGTTCACACACAAAGTCTGGTCGTCAAGGAAGGGTCAGTCTTGCCTCGGCAAAGCCCGACCCTCCCTCGGGGGCTAGAAGGGGGGAACCCCCTCTGCGTCGAAATTTTCCTCGAAAAAAGAAAAAATCTTTTCTGCCAGAATGCCTTTCGTGCTTTTCGACTACTTCGAAAGTGGATCCTGAAAACGACGGAGTACACGTAAGCAGCCAAGGCTGACCGAGCCGAGGGACTCCTACGCCTCCGGGATACGGATACCTCACTCATCACCTTCTGCGATAAGTAACTCGCGCTCGGATAAGTGATTCTGCGGACCGAACAAGTCTTCACGCTCGAAAGCTCCTCTGCCGGAACGATTTTTTGGGCCTTCTCGACTGCGTCGGTGACAGAATCCTATGGACGAGTAAGAGTGCGCGTAAGCGGCAAGGCCGACCGAGCCGAGGGATTCCTACGCCTCCGGGATACAGATACCTCACTCATCACCTTCCGTGAAAAGCAACTCTCACCCGCACAAACAATTCTGTTACCGACAAATAAGTCCGGATACTCGAAACAAGAGGAAAAGGGACACAGCTTTACAACACGACGACGGTATGTTTGGGCCTCGGCGGCCGCAGAAAGCATACACACACACTACAAGACAACCCGATCCTGCAGGCTCGGACGTCGACAGTTGAAGGGGGCAGCAGCACCCTCGGCGTCAACTACACCTTCGGCGGGGTCTGACCTAGCCTCGGACGGCGACGCGGTCGGAGGATCCCCACTCTGAAGGACAACATCAGCACCACACCCGGGCCATCGCCACCAGGGTCTTCTCTAGGAATCCGGCTCGAGCAGACGGCTCGGCCGGCCACCCCGAAGCCTCGGCCAGCTGTCCCCCGAAGACATCAGCCCGGCTTGAGGCCTCGATAGCTCAACTCTGGCGTCGGTTCCGCCAGCGGACGACCTGGCCAGGCTCCGGCCGACCGCATCTTCTTTTCGAAGCCAACTCTGCCTCTGCCCGTGCTGACACCGCTACCTCTGGCTTCGGCTCATCGAAGAGCGGCCGAGGGGTTCCTTTAACTGAGCAAGAGAAGCCTCGGACAGCAAGGCCGACCGAGCCGAGGGACTCCTACACCTCCGGGATACGGATACCTCACTCGTCACCTTTGCACGAGACGACTCACGCTCGGTGAAGCGGTTCGGATAGTCGACAGGCGAGTCTTAGTGCTCGAAATGAAGAAAAAACACGGCTCTGTGCCGAAGATACATACATGTTCAGGCCTCGACAGCCACAATGGACAAAACACCGGCACTCAAAGTGCCATTACAAACGGAACTCCGGTTCCACCTCCGCAGGTACGAACAACCCCACACGATTGGGGGGGCCTGCGGAGCAACAGAAGACCGACGAACGGCTCGTCGTCGCCCGCCCCAGCAGCGGCAACGACGACGACTTCTGCCCCGGAGGGCCGAACAGCAGCAGCGATGACCTCAGGGCAGATGCTGCTGCCATGAGGCCCTCGCCCATGCCCCCAACTCGAGAGGCAAGGACGGGCAGAAGGCCGTAGAGTTGGAGGTCAGTCCGTGGGTGGCACCGACTAGCTCGCCGGTGGAGGAACCTCTTCCGGCTGCCGTGGCGGAAGGCGGCACCGGAAGTGGCTCCAAAGCCACCCGGCTCAGAGAGCCAGGCACGCGGCAGCTGCCAACACCACGAACGGCGAATGCCCTTCCTCCCGATCACTGAGGGAAGGAGCGGGCCGCCGCCCGCGCAGGGACCGACCCCAACTCGGCACACTCCCCTCCCCAGCACTGATGATGAAAATCCTTGAAGCTGAGGGAGGGGAAGAGGCCACAGCCCGGTTCGCTTCTCCCCGCCGTCAAGCTGGAGGTCACCGTCTTGGGTGACCACCGGCGAGGGGATGCAGCCAGGCCGCGTGATGAAAATCCTTGAAGCCGAACGATGGCTGAAAGGTGCCAACTTCCTCGAAGTTGCGTCTCTCCGATGACAAGACGGAAGGATTGCGGGCGTCCCCCCATCCGGGGGCTCGGAAGATGGAAGGACACGACGCATGAGGGGAGCGCGAAGACATGGTTGCCCTCCAAGGGGGTCGCCCTCCTTTTAAAGGCGACTCTCCCCACTTGCATCCTCAGTCGTTGCGGGCTGAGTCTTCTCCAACACGCTCCAAGGTCCTCCCCCTTACGGCGCAGGGGCTAGGTCCCACGCGTCATGCAAGCCGGTCTAGGGCAGAAGAAGCCAAACCACCACGCGCGGTGCATGCAACCGCCCGGCGGTTACAAGCATTCCTCCACTTTCGCCCAGACCAGCAGGTGAAAGGGCGGGCAGCCATGCAGTCGGCATGCAACCGCGCCAAGTGGGCGCGCCCCTTCGACTCCGACGCGCCCAGCATGGAGGCCCAGGCCCACACGTCATGCAACCGGCGCACCGGTTGCTACGTGCGAGCAACTGCACCGCCACTCGCGCCACTACCGCGCCTCCTCGACTGCGGAGCCAATACCGTGACTCGAGGCAACCCTGCGTGTGACCCAGTAGTGCCAGCCAGGCGCGACGGTCAAATACGGTCAAAAATGGGCCGGCAGTAATGGCGGTGGCAGGCGGGCAGGAGCAGCGGTCACGTCGTCAGCCAAAGCTTATGTCCCATCCAGGGGCAGCGAGAGAACCCTCTCTCACGGCGTGAAGACGGCGCGCCCGTGATCCGTTCCTCGAACGGCCCGCGCACGCGCAACAGTCGCCTCGTGAACCACTCGCCCCGTCGCGTTAACTCCGCGGTGGGACAGGCGACGCCTCAGGCGGGAGAAGCAAGCGACGCTTCGCCTTCGCCATAATGACCGCGTCGAAAAAGGTACGCCACGTCATTCGATTTCGTATCCTTTTCCTTTTTCCTCTTTCTCTCTCTTACAAACAGGGACTGGGAAAGGGGGATACCCCGAAAAGGATCCTTCTCCGTGAAGGAAACAGGCCCCGAGCCTCACTACTGATCAGAGGTTCAAAGGTCGGCCCCTCGGAGGGGTTCAAACGGCCGCCTCAGAGCACCTGGGTTCTGCGCCCGCTACTGGTCAGAGGTTCGATGGCCGGCCCCTCGGAAGGGTTCAACGGCCGCCTCAGGCCACTCGGGCTCCGCGCCCACTACTGATCAGGGGTTCGTAGGCTGGCCCTCGAAGGGTTCACAGTCGCCTCAGACACAGAGCGAGGGATGACCCTGGGTACGTTCGATACATAACCAAGGCTCAAGCTACGCTCCCGAGGTACCCTAGGACATTTCCAAGACTAGCGGGAGCGATCTTGTAACGGAATCCCATCAGAGGGAGGCATCGAGCCCTCGGACCCCGTCAAAGGGGACCGGGTCCGGCAGATCACCCGCAGGTACTTTTGGAGCGCGCCTCCGGGCCTCTAGCCGACTCCTAGCAAATGGGGCACGGGCGTCCGCTCGGATTACCCGCCAGCAGCTCACCGGAAACACCATGTTCGGCGCCCTCCGAGGGCAACATGGCGCTTCCCCCCCTCCTCCTTGCGGAAAGGCGACGCAGGGGCGTATGTAAAAAAGTTGAGTCTGTCCTTGACCATCCTCTCGCCCTGTGCCGAGGCTCGGGGGCTGCTCTCGCAAACCCGGCTCCGGCCAACCTGTTGACAGCGTCAACATACCAGCCCGAGAACTTGGGACCCGACCGTGCACCCGGGCTACGGCCAGCTCGCATGAGGGAACGACTAGACCAGCTGAAGTATTGCGAAACGCACTAAGACCTCGAAGGAGTAAAACTACTCATCCGAGGCCTCGAGGGCTACACCCGGCGGGTGCGCTCGCGCGCACCCACCGGAACAAAATGCAACCAAGAAAAGGCTGGTCCCCTTGCAAAAAAGTGCGGCAAAAGCCTCCAAGCGAGTGTTAACACTCCCTTCGAGGCTCGGGGGCTACTGTCGGGGACCATAATTAGGGGTACCCTCAAGGCTCCTAAATCTCAGCTGGTAACCCCCATCAGCACAAAGCTGCAAAGGCCTGATGGGTGTGATTAAGTCAAGCATCGGTCCATTCGAGGGACACGATCACGCCTCGCCCGAGCCCAGCCTCGGGCAAGGGCAGCCGACCCCGGAGGACCTACGTCTCGCCCGAGGCCCCCCTCCAGCAGCGGACACACCTTCGGCTCGCCCGAGGCCCAGTCTTCACCAAGAAGCAACCTTGGCCAAATCGCCACACCGACCGACCAAACCGCAGGGGCATTTAATGCAAAGGTGGCCTGACACCTTTATCCTGATGCACGCCCTCCAATCGACAGAGCCGAAGTGACCACAGTCACTTCGCCGCTCCACTGACTGGTCTGACAAGAGGACAGCGCCGCCTGCGCCGCTCCGACTGCTAAGCCACTCGAGAGAGTGAGGCTGACAGCAGCCAAGTCCGGTCTCAGGCGTCATAGGAAACTCCGCCTCGCCCGACTCCAGGGCTCGGACTCGGGCTCAGCCCCGGAAGACAGCGAACTCCGCTCCGCCCGACCCCAGGGCTCGGACTCGGGCTCAGCCCCAGAAGACGGTGAACTCCACTCCGCCTGACCCCAGGGCTCGGACTCGGGCTCAGCCCCGGAAGACGGCAAACTCCGCTCCGCCCGACCCCAGGGCTCGGACTCGGGCTCAGCCCCAGAAGACGGCTCGGACTCGGGCTCAGCCCAGGAAGATGGCGAACTCCACTCCACCCGACCCCAGGGCTCGGACTCGGGCTCAGCCCTGGAAGACGGCGAACTCCACTCCGCCCGACCCCAGGGCTCGGACGTGGGCTCGGCCCCGGAAGACGACGAACTCCGCCTCGCCCGACCCCAGGGCTCGAACTCAACCCTGGCCTAAGCCGACGGTCTCCGCCTCGTCCGACCTGGGGGCTCGGACTCGACCTCGACCTCGGAAGACAGACTCGACCTCGACCTCGGAGGAGCCTCCACCTCGCCTAGCCTAGGGCACGGACCGACCACGTCAACAGGAAGCCCATCATTACCCTACCCTGAGCTGACTCGGGCTACGGGGAACAAGACCGGCGTCCCATCTGGCTCGCTCCACCATACGAGTAATGATGGCGCCCCGCATGGCCTGTGACGACGGCGGCTCTCAGCCCCCTTACGGAAGCAAGAGGACGCCAGCAAGGACTTGACAGCCCCGACAGCTGTCCTTCCGCCAGGCTCCAGCGCTCCTCCGACGGCCACGACACCACGCGAACTGGGTGCCAAGACCTCTCCGGCTGCCACGATGGCATGTACTTAGGGCGCTAGCTCTCCACCGCTAGACACGTTAGCACATTGCTACACTCCCCATTGTACACCTGGAACCTCTCCTTACGCCTATAAAAGGGAGGACCTGGGTCCTCTTACAGAGGGTTGGCCGCGCGGGGAAGGACGGGACGGCGCTCGCGCAAGTCCGCTCGCTCCCTCCCGCGTGGACGCTTGTAACCCCCTACTGCAAGCGCACCCGACCTGGGCGCAGGGCTAACACGAAGGCCGCGGATTCCACTCTCCCACGCCTGTCTCCCTCCGGCTGCTGTCTTCCCCCCTTCGCATTCTGCCTCGCGTCGACCCATCTGGGCTAGGGCACGCGGCGACAATTCACTCGTCGGTCCAGGGACCCCCGAGTTCCGAAACACCGACATTACTCGAGTCAATGTATCAAGAATATTGATAGGATACTTCGTGTAAGTCAAATCACCCTGAACACTGAGCTCTTTTATTGGTAACTGTTCCTCAGGAACACGGAGACACTTCTTAAGTTGAGACACATGGAATACATTATGCACATCAGATAAATTATCAGGTAGCTCAAGTTGGTATGCCATCTCTCCAATTCGCCTAAAGATTCTGAATGGTCCAATAAAGCAAGGGGATAATTTGCCCTTAACTTTAAATCTCCTCATTCCACGAAGTGGTGACACCTTGAGGTACACATGATCTCCTTCCTCAAATTCCAGTGGTCTTCTTCTATTAGCAGCGTAGCTCTTTTGCCTGGTCTGAGCTACCCCCAAGTTCTCGCGAATTATACGGACTTGTCCTTCTGCCTCTTGAATAAGTTCAGCCCCAAAGAACTGTCTTTCTCTAGTTTGATCCCAATATAAAGGAGTCCAGCACTTCCTGCCATATGAAGCTTCAAAAGGTGACATCTTCAGACTGACCTAATAATTATTATTATATGAGAACTCAGCATATGGTAGACTTTTATTCCAACTCCCTCCATGCTGAAGGGCACAAGCTCTCAACATGTCTTCCAACACCTGGTTGGTCCTTTCAGTCTAGCCATCAGTCTGAGGATGATAAGTCGTACTAAAGTTCAACTTTGTATTTATATTCTCATGAAAGCTTCTCCAGAATCTTGAGGTAAACTGCGAACCTCGATCAGACACGATCTTCTTCAGTACTCCGTGTAAACACACAATCTGAGCCATGTATAACTCTGCTAGCTGAGAACCTTTATAAGTAGTCTTGACCGGAATGAAATGAGCCACTTTGGTCAGTCTGTCCACAATCACCCATATAGAATCATATCCTTTCAGGGTGCGAGGCAATCCAGTGATGAAATCCATACCAATCTCTTCCCACTTCCACTCGGGTACCTTTATTGGATGTAGTAGTCCAGCTGGCCTCTGGTGTTAAGCCTTAACTCTTCAACACACATCGCACATAGCCACATGTGCAGCCACATCTCTCTTCAATCCATACCACCGGTATTTCGGCTTCAAATCCTGATACATCTTGGTCGTACCAGGATGAATAGAATAATCAGATTCATGGGCTTCCTTCAATATAGTCTCACGAAGGCTATTAATATCATGAACAAATATCCTGTCCTTGAACCATACGGTGCCTTGCTCATCCTCTATGAACTCTAGGCCTCTACCTTCAGTAATCAAATCCTTGATCTCTTGTATTTTAGCATCACCAATCTGACCTTTGCGAATTTCTTGTTCCAAGGTAGGTTCCACATCAATAGTAACTCCTTCAGTGTGAGCAACTTTCTCCAGGTTAAGTCTCCTGAAATCCTCAACAATCTCCTCAGGTAGCTGGGTCACAATAGCTGAATGAACGTGCTCCTTTTGACTCAAGGCATCAGCAACTAGATTCGCCTTGCCCGAGTGATAGTGTATCTCCAAGTCATAATCCTTTATGAGCTCCAACCAACGGCGTTGCCTAAGGTTGAGATCCTTCTGAGTGAATATATACCTCAAACTCTTATGATTTGTGTATACTTGACACTTGGTTCCCATGATATAATGCCTCCATATCTTTAGTGCATGCACTACGGCTGCCAGTTCTATGTCATGAGTGGGATAGTTCAACTCATGTTTTCGCAACTAACGAGACGCGTAGGCAATTACGTGTCCTTCTTGCATAAGCACACATCCCAAGCCTTAGCCACATGCATCACAATAAATGTCAAATCCCTTCTGTAGATCTGGCATAACCAACACTGGGGGTGACATCAATCTCATCTTTAATTGATCAAAGCTATCTTGGCACTTCTCGTCCCACTTAAACTCTCTTCCCTTCTCCAGAAGTGTGGTCATAGGCTTAGCAATCTTAGAAAATCCTTCAATAAATCTCTGATAGTATCCTGCAAGTCCTAAGAAACTCCGGATTTCAGTACCTGTAGTGGGTACGCTCGACGCCATAATCTCCTTGACTTTAGCAGGATCCACTGATATGCCACCATTTGAAATGATATGTCCAAGGAATGGCACCTCATCAATCCAGAACTCGCATTTACTGTTGAGAGCACCTAGAGGGGGGGTGAATAGGTGATCCTATAAAACTTGAAACTTAAAGCCACAAAACTTGGTTATGAGTTAGCACAATAAAATCAAGTGGCTAAGGAGAGCTCTTGTGAAGCACAATAGACACAGTGAGAACAAGCACAAGAGACACAAGGATTTATCCCGTGGTTCGGCCAAGTACAACACTTGCCTACTCCACGTTGTGGCGTCCCAACGGACGAGAGTTGCACTCAACTCCTCTCAAGTGATCCAATGATCAACTTGAATACCATGGTGTTCTTCTTTTCTTTACTCTTTCCCGTTTGCGAGGAATCTTCACAACTTGGAGTCTCTCGCCCTTACAATGAGAATCAAAGTGAAAGCACTAGAGTAAGGGAGGGAAGCAACACACTCAAATCCACAGCAAATACGCACACACACGGCCAAGACTCGAGCTCAAATGAATATCACAAAGTTCTCACTAGAACGGAGCTCGAATCACTAAGAATGTCAAACAAGTGCGCAATGACGGAGTGTGAATGATCAAGGATGCTCAAAGTGTGCTTGGTGTACTCTTTCATGCGCCTAGGGGTCCCTTTTATAGCCCCAAGGCAGCTAGGAGCCGTTGAGAGCAATCCAGGAAGGCAATTCTTGCCTTCTGTCGACTGGCGCACCGTACAGTCCGGTGCACCACCGGACACTCTCCGGTGCGGATTTCTTTCCTATTCTGGCGCAGCCGACCATTGGAGACTTGGAGCCGTTGGCGCACCGGACACTGTCCGGTGCACACCGGACAGTTCGGTGCCCCCATCCGATCGTTGCCTCGGCCACGTGTCACGCGCGGATTGCGCGGCTGACCGTTGGCGCGCCTGACCATTGGCTCACCGGACAGTCCGGTGCCTCACCGGACAGTCCGGTGAATTATAGTCGTATGCTGTTGACTTGGTTCCCGAGAGCGGCGACTTCGCCGCAGCTGACTCACCGGACACTGTCCGGTGCACCACCGGACAGTCCGGTGATTTATAGCCGTACGCCGCCGTCGAGACCCGAGAGCAGCCAGTTGACCAGACGCCAGCCTGGCGCACCGGACACTGTCCGGTGCACCATCGGACACTGTCCGGTGCACCCAGACTGAGCAAAGTATTGGCTGCTCGAGCCAAGTCTTTTCCAATTGAATTTTCTCTGATTCTAGCACTTAGACAAATATGTTAGTACACAAAAACCAATGTACTAAGTCTAGAATCATACGTTTGTGTTGACTTTGCACTTCATCCACCATTTGGCATAGTTCACACTTAAACCATTTGTGTTGGCACTAGATCACCAAAATACTTAGAAATGGCCCAAGGGCACATTTCCCTTTCAATCTCCCCCTTTTTGGTGATTTATGCCAACACAACAAAAAAGCAACTAAAAGAAGTGCAACATCAATACAAATGAGAACACAAGTTTGTTTTGATTCACATTTGGCATATTTGGATCATACTTTGCCACCACTTGGTTTGTTTTTGCAAATCGAACTCAATTTCCTATCTCTAAGTCAAATTCACTTGTTAAGGCATAGAGAGAGGTATTCCAAGAGAAATTGATCAATAATTCAAAAACTCCCCATTTTTCCCATAATAACCCATTTTCCCCACAAGAGACCAACTTTTGACAATAAGAGACAATAAGAGTATTTTGACAAATCAAAAAAGCTCTACTCTACTATTTTCAAAATTCTGAAGTGGTAGCTGATCCATTTCTTGCTTTGGCCTTATTTTCTCCCCCTTTGGCATCAAGCACCAAAACGGGATCAATCTTGGCCCTTAAACCCCATTGCCTCACTAAAATCTTCAAATAAGAGTAAAAAGGCAATAAGGGTATTGAGATGAACTTGGAGTAAGTTACCCTCTCATCGGAGTGCAGTGGAAGTCTTGCATGGTCCAAGTTCACCTTTTCCCTTTCAATCCTCCTTTGAGGCTAAATCAAGCAAGCTCAAACACATGGTTAGTCTCAAAGGGTCCGGGGAGCGTTTGTACAACTTGAGCACCACAAATAAAGAAAAATATGCATAAGGGAACATGATCAAAGCATAATACACATGTATGCTACACATCAATTCAAGTTCCACGAATCTAAGACATTTAGCTCACTATGCAGCCTGCAAAAGTTCTTCTCATCTAAAGGCTTGGTAAAGATATCAGCTAGCTGGTTCTCGGTGCTAATATAAAACACTTCGATATCTCCCTTTTGCTGGTGGTCTCTCAAAAAGTGATGCCGGATGTCAATGTGCTTTGTGCGGCTGTGCTCAACAGGATTGTCCGCCATGCGGATAGCACTCTCATTGTCACATAGGAGTGGGACTTTGCTCAGATTGTAGCTAAAGTCCCAGAGGGTTTGCCTCATCCAAAGTAGTTGCGCGCAACACTGTCCTACGGCAACGTACTCGGCCTCAGCGGTGGATAGGGCAATGGAGGTTTGTTTCTTAGAACTCCATGACACCAGGGACCTTCCTAGGAATTGGCATGTCCCTGATGTACTCTTCCTATCGACCTTACATCCAGCATAATCGGAGTCTGAATATCCAATCAAGTCAAAGGTAGACCCCTTTGGATACCAGATCCCGAAGCAAGGCGTAGCGACTAAATATCTAAGAATTCGCTTCACGGCCACTAAGTGACACTCCCTTGGATCGGATTGAAATCTAGCACACATGCATACACTAAGCATAATATCTGGTCTACTAGCACATAAGTAGAGCAAGGAACCTATCATGGACCGGTATGCTTTTTGATCAACGGACTTACCTCCTTTGTTGAGGTTGACGTGTCCGTCAGTTCCTATTGGAGTCTTCGCGGGCTTGGCGTCCTTCATCCCAAACCGCTTGAGCAAGTCTTGCGTATACTTCGTTTGGGAGATGAAAGTGCCGTCCTTGAGTTGCTTCACTTGGAAGCCAAGGAAGTAGTTCAACTCGCCCATCATCGACATCTCAAATTTTTGAGTCATCACCCTGCTAAACTCTTCACAAGACTTTTGGTTAGTAGAACCAAATATTATGTCATCGACATAAATTTGGCACACAAATAGATCACCGTCACAAGTCTTAGTGAAAAGAGTTGGATCGGCTTTCCCAACCTTGAAAGCATTATCAATTAAAAAGTCTCTAAGGCATTCATACCATGCTCTTGGGGCTTGCTTAAGTCCATAGAGCGCCTTAGAGAGCTTACACACATGGTCGGGGTACCGTTCATCCTCAAATCCAGGGGGTTGCTCCACGTACACCTCCTCCTTGATTGGCCCGTTGAGGAAAGCGCTCTTCACGTCCATTTGGAACAACCTGAAAGAATGGTGAGCGGCATAGGCTAACAAAATACGAATCGACTCTAGCCTAGCCACAGGAGCGAAAGTCTCCTCAAAGTCCAAACCTGCGACTTGGGCATAACCTTTTGCCACAAGTCGAGCCTTGTTCCTTGTCACCACCCTGTGCTCGTCCTGTTTGTTGTGGAACACCCACTTGGTTCCCACAACGTTTTGCAAATTGCTTGGGACG
Organism: Zea luxurians; assembly: GCA_029449295.1. Classification (NCBI taxonomy): domain Eukaryota; kingdom Viridiplantae; phylum Streptophyta; class Magnoliopsida; order Poales; family Poaceae; genus Zea; species Zea luxurians. Next base: position 6,105,095 of record JAOPSE010000090.1, read on the forward strand.
CAGCACCAGTGTCCAAACTTCATTTCGCTTGAAGTTGTTGAGCTCTTCCTGCATGGCCAACACCCAGTCCGGATCTAGCAAGGCCTCCTCTACCCTGAAAAGCTCAATAGAAGAGACAAAAGAGTAATGCTCACAAAAATTAGCTAATCTAGAGCGAGTTGTTACTCCCTTGCTGATGTCACCCAAAATCTGGTCGACGGGATGGTTCCTTTGAATCATCGCTCGAACTTGAGTTGGAGGGGCCTGTGGTGCTTCTTCCTCTTCAACTTGGACATCTTGTGCTCCCCCTTGATCACACGCCTCTTCTTGAGGAACCTGTTCATCATCTTGAGTTGGGGGTTGCAACATTGTTGAGGAAGAAGGCTGATCTTGTTCCTTGTGTTCCTGCGGTCGCACGACTCCAATTGCCATGGTACGAATCGCGTCCGTTGGAACACCATCCTCATCTACATCATCAAGCTCAACTTGCTCTCTTGGAGAGCCATTAGTTTCATCAAATACAACGTCGCTAGAGACTTCAACCAAACCCGATGATTTGTTGAAGACTCTATACGCCTTTGTATTTGAGTCATAACCTAACAAAAACCCTTCTACAGCTTTGGGAGCAAATTTTGAATTTCTACCTTTCTTCACCAGAATGTAGCATTTACTCCCAAAAACTCGAAAATACGAAACGTTGGGTTTGTTACGGGTTAGAAGCTCGTATGATGTCTTCTTGAGGAGGCGATGGAGATAGACTCGGTTTATGGCGTGGCAAGCCGTGTTCACAGCTTCCGACCAAAACCGCTCGGGCGTCTTGAATTCTCCAAGCATCGTCCTCGCCATGTCTATGAGCGCCCTGTTCTTCCTCTCTACCACACCATTTTGCTGTGGTGTGTAGGGAGTAGAGAACTCGTGCTTGATTCCTTCCTCCTCAAGGTACTCCTCCACTTGAAGGTTCTTGAACTCGGACCCGTTGTCCCTCCTTATCTTCTTCACCTTGAGCTCAAACTCATTTTGAGCTCTCCTTAGGAAGCGCTTGAGGGTCCCTTGGGTTTCAGATTTATCCTGCAAAAGAATACCCAAGTGAAGCGGGAAAAATCATCAACAATTACTAAACCATACTTACTTCCCCCGATGCTGAGGTAGGCGACAGGTCCGAAGAGGTCCATATGTAGCAGCTCTAGGGGTCTTGATGTGGTCATCACATTCTTGCTGTGATGCGCACTTCCCACTTGTTTACCTGCTTGACAAGCTGCACAAGGTCTATCTTTTTCGAAATGCACATTTGTTAGACCTAACACATGTTCTCCCTTTAGAAGTTTGTGAAGGTTCTTTATCCCAACATGTGCTAGACGCCGATGCCACAGCCAGCCCATGCTAGTCTTAGCAATTAAGCATGCATCTAGACCGGCCTCCTTCTTTGCAAAATCAACTAAATAGAGTTTGTTGTCTAGTACACCCTTAAAAGCTAATGAACCATCACTCCTTCTAAAGACAGACACATCTACATTTGTGAATAAGCAATTGTATCCCATATTACATAATTGATTAACCGATAGAAGATTATAACCTAGCGACTCTACTAAAAATACATTGGAGATAGAGTGCTCATTTGAGATGGCAATCTTGCCTAAACCTTTAACTTTGCCTTGATTCCCGTCACCGAATATGATTGAATATTGGGAATCTTTGTTCTTGAGGTAGGAGTTGAACATCTTCTTCTCCCCCGTCATGTGGTTTGTGCATCCGCTGTCGATAATCCAGCTTGATCCCCCAGATGCATAAACCTGCAAGGCAAATTAGGCTTGGGTCTTAGGTACCCAACTCTTGTTGGGTCCTACAAGGTTAGTGACAATAGTCTTAGGAACCCAAATGCAAGTTTTATCTCCCTTACATTTGGCTCCCACCTTTTTAGCAATCACCTTTTATTTTTACATGAAAGAATAAACTTAGCATTGCAAGCATGAAAGACAGTGGTAGATCCATTATATACTTTCTAGGAGCATGAGACATAACGTTCTTCCTAGATCTACCATTAAAGTTTGAACTCGAAGCAATCATGGCATGAGAGTCGAACGCATTACAACTCCTATCATAATGAACATTTCTAGAATCTTTCATAGCCATATTTCTACCATGCATACAAGAACTAGAAGCAGTCATAGCATGTGAATCATAAGAATAATTCCTACAAGCATTTCTAGAGAATTTTCTATCACTATACATGAAGGCATGATTCTTTTGATTGCTACTAGTCATAGGAGCCTTCCCTTTTTCCTTAGCGGGAATGGGAGCCTTATTACTTGTTAAGTTCTTGGCTTCACTCTTAAAGCCAAGCCCATCCTTAATTGAGGGATGTCTACCAATAGTATAGGCATCCCTTGCAAATTTTAATTTATCAAATTCATTTTTGCTAGTCTTAAGTTGAGCATTAAGACTAGCCACTTCATCATTTAATTTAGAAATAGAAACTAGGTGTTCACTACAAGCATCAACATTAAAATCTTTACACCTATTGCAAATCACAACATGTTCTACATAAGAGGTTGATTTATTAGCTATTTCTAACTTAGCACTCAAGTCATCATTTATACGTTTTAAGCTAGAGATTGATTCATGGCATGTAGACAATTCACATGAAAGCACTTCATTTCTTTTGACTTCTAGAGGAAGAGAATTTTGCACACTAACAAATTTATCATGCTTTTCATATAAAAGGTCCTCTTGCTTTTCTAACAATCTATTCTTCTCATTCAAAGCATCAATTAATTCAATGATTTTATCAATTTTGGTTCTATCTAAACATTTGAATAAACATGCATAGTCTATTTCATCATCACTAGATTCATCATCACTTGAAGAAGCGTAAGAACTAGTATTACGAGTGCTTACCTTCTTTTCCCTTGCCATGAGGCAGGTGTGATGCTCGTTGGGGAAGAGGGATGATTTGTTGAAGGCTGTGGCGGCGAGTCCTTCATCGTCGGAGTCGGACGAGGAACAATCCGAGTCCCATTCTTTCCCAAGGTGTGCCTCGCCTTTAGCCTTCTTGTAAGTCTTTTTCTTTTCCCTCTTCTTTTCTTGATCCTGGTCACTATCATTATCGGGACAATTAGCAATAAAGTGACCAACCTTACCGCACTTGAAGCAGGAGCGCTTTCCCTTTGTCTTGTTCTTTTTGGGATGCTCCTTGCGGCCCTTTAGCGCCGTCTTGAAGCGCTTGATGATGAGGGTCATTTCTTCCTCGTTGAGCCCCGCCGCCTCAACTTGCGCCACCTTGCTAGGTAGCACCTCCTTGCTACTTGTTGCTTTGAGAGCAACGGTTTGAGGCTCGTGGATTGGGCCATTCAACGCCTCATCGACGTATCTTGCCTCCTTGATCATCATTCGCCCGCTTACGAACTTTCCAAGTATTTCTTCGGGCGACATCTTGGTGTACCTAGGATTTTCACGAATATTGTTTACAATATGTGGATCAAGGACAGTGAAAGACCTTAGCATTAGGCGGACGACGTCGTGGTCCGTCCATCGCTTGCTTCCATAGCTCCTTATTTTGTTGACGAGGGTCTTGAGCCCGTTGTATGTTTGGGTTGGCTCCTCCCCCCTGATCATTGCGAACCTCCCAAGTTCGCCCTCCACCAACTCCATCTTGGTGAGCATGGTGACGTCATTTCCCTCATGAGAGATCCTGAGGGTGTCCCAAATCTACTTGGCGTTATCCAAGCCGCTCACCTTATGGTATTCATCCCTGCACAATGACGCTAAAAGAACAATAGTAGCTTGTGCATTTTTATGAATTTGTTCATTGATGAACATGGGACTATCCGTACTATCAAAGTGCATTCCATTTTCTACTATCTCCCATATACTTGGATGGAGAGAGAACAAGTGGCTACGCATTTTGTGACTCCAAAATCCGTAGTCCACCATCAATGTGAGGAGGTTTACCGAGGGGAATGGAAAGCAAATGAGCATTGGAACTTTGCGGAATACGAGAATAATCAAAGGAAAAGTTCGAATTAACCGTCTTCTTTTTCTCGTAGTCGTTGTCGTCGTCGTCCTTTTGGGAAGAAGAAGACTCATCGCTGTCGTCGTAGTAGACAATCTTCTTAATTCGTCTCTTCTTCTTCCCGTCCTTCTTTTTATGACTTGAGCCCGAGTCAGTGGGCTTGTCGTCTTTCGGCTCATTGATGAAGGACTCCTTCTCCTTTTCGTTGATCACAATCCCCTTTCCCTTAGGATCCATCCCTTCGGGCGATTAGTCCCTTTCTTGAAGAGAACGACTCCGATACCAATTGAGAGCACCTAGAGGGGGGGTGAATAGGTGATCCTGTAAAACTTGAAACTTAAAGCCACAAAACTTGGTTATGAGTTAGCACAATAAAATCAAGTGGCTAAGGAGAGCTCTTGTGAAGCACAATAGACACAGTGAGAACAAGCACAAGAGACACAAGGATTTATCCCGTGGTTCGGCCAAGTACAACACTTGCCTACTCCACGTTGTGGCGTCCCAACGGACGAGAGTTGCACTCAACTCCTCTCAAGTGATCCAATGATCAACTTGAATACCACGGTGTTCTTCTTTTCTTTACTCTTTCCCGTTTGCGAGGAATCTCCACAACTTGGAGTCTCTCGCCCTTACAATGAGAATCAAAGTGAAAGCACTAGAGTAAGGGAGGGAAGCAACACACACAAATCCACAGCAAATACGCACACACACGGCCAAGACTCGAGCTCAAATGAATATCACAAAGTTCTCACTAGAACGGAGCTCGAATCACTAAGAATGTCAAACAAGTGCGCAAAGATAGAGTGTGAATGATCAAGGATGCTCAAAGTGTGCTTGGTGTACTCCTTCATGTGCCTAGGGGTCCCTTTTATAGCCCCAAGGCAGCTAGGAGCCGTTGAGAGCAATCCAGGAAGGCAATTCTTGCCTTCTGTCGATTGGCGCACCGGACAGTCCGGTGCGGATTTCTTTCCTATTCTGGCGCAGCCGACCGTTGGAGACTTGGAGCCGTTGGCGCACTGGACACTGTCCGGTGCCCCCATCCGACCGTTGCCTCGGCCACGCGTCACGCGCGGATTGCGCGGCCGACCGTTGGCGCGCCCGACCGTTGGCTCACCGGACAGTCCGGTGAATTATAGTCGTACGCTGTTGACTTGGTTCCTGAGAGCGGCGACTTCGCCGCAGCCGACTCACCGGACACTGTCCGGTGCACCACCGGACAGTCCGGTGATTTATAGCCGTACGCCACCGTTGAGACCCGAGAGCAGCTAGTTGACCAGACGCCAGCCTGGCGCACCGGACACTGTCCGGTGCACCACCGGACAATCCGATGCACCCAGACTGAGCAGAGTATTGGTTGCTCGAGCCAAGTCTTTTTCAATTGAATTTTCTCTGATTCTAGCACTTAGACAAATATGTTAGTACACAAAAACCAATGTACTAAGTCTAGAATCATACCTTTGTGTTGACTTTGCACTTCATCCACCATTTGGCATAGTTCACACTTAAACCATTTGTGTTGGCACTAGATCACCAAAATACTTAGAAATGGCCCAAGGGCACATTTCCCTTTCAACTGTACTTGGTGTAGAGTTTATTATCCCTTAGCTTTTGTAACACCAATCTCAGATGTTCCTCATGATCACTATCACTCTTGGAATAAATCAGAATATCATCGATGAATACCACGACGAATCTGTCCAGATACTCCATAAACACCATATTCATTAAATTCATAAAATAAGATAGTGCATTAGTTAGTCCAAATGATATAATCGTGAACTCATATAAACCATATCGGGTTGAGAAAGCCGTCTTGGGAATATCAGAAGGTCTAATCTTCATTTAGTGATAACCCGATCAAAGATCAATCTTCGAGAACACCCTTGCACCTCTCATCTGATCAAATAAATCCTCAATGCGGGGTAACAGATACTTGTTCTTCACAGTAACATTATTAAGAGATCTATAATCCACACACATCCTTTGTGATCCATCTTTCTTCTGTACAAATAGAACCGGCGCTCCCCAAGGTGAGGAACTCGGACAAATGTACCCAGCCTCTTGTAACTCCATTAATTGGTTCTTAAGTTCTTTTAACTCTTCTACAGACATCCTGTATGGCCGTTTAGAAATAGGAGCAGTCCCAGGTAAGATATAAATGACTAACTCAACTTCCCTATCTGGTGGCATCCCTGGTAACTCCTCTGGAAAGACATCTGGAAAATCCCTAACCACACGGATGTTGTTTCCAACAAACTCCACATCTATGAAGAATGACGCACGTCTGGTAGAGGTAGTTACTGTAATTTCAACGTCAAATCTTTCTCCTTTAGGGCTGGTGAGTTCTACGGTACCCCTACCACAGTGTATAATGGCCTTTGCCTTTCTTAACCATGACATACCAAGGATTAGATCTATGCTGCTTGTCTCTAATATTATAGCGGTAGCCCTAAATTCTCTTCCCATAATTGTCAATGTCAATTTATGTGTCATATGATTTGCCTCAACAGGCCCTTTGGGTGTAATTACTATCATTGGTGTTTTCATAGTTTTCAGTGGTAACTCATTTGTTTTGGCATATCGAGCAGACATAAATGAATGTGTAGCACCAGAATCAAACAATATTGTTGTAGGAATTGCATTAATGTAAAACATACCAAGTGCGATGTCATCCCCATCAGGAGTAGCATCAATGCTGACTTGATTAACCCTGACAATAGAGAACCCCTTGCCAGATCATGGAGTCTGCTGCTTGTTCTGAACTGGGGTAGTAGCAATCCTCTGTGGGCAAACATTTGCATAATGTCCAGTCTTCCCACACTTGTAGCAAGTAATGCCTGTACTCTATCCTAAAAATTTTGTCAGGGTGCCAGTAGGGGTAGCCTGACGAGTCGGTGGAGTCCCCTAAGGTGAGTGTTGAGCTGGGCACTGGCCTCCTCAAGTGCGAACTGGTGTACCCTGGGGTGAACTGTAGCGAGGACGAACACTGCTACTTCCCTGTCCCTGGATTATAGCCTTCCTCTTCAGATCTCCCAGCTGAACACGCTTGTGTTCAATAGCTAGGGCCTTGTCAAGCAGCCTCTAGAATGATGGAAATGTATGTGCCACTAGAGCATACTGCAGAGGTCCATTGAGTCCTTCAATAAAGTGCTCTTGCTTCCTCTCATCTTCAGCAACTTCATCCGGTGCATATCTGGAGAGCTAAATGAACTTGTCGCGATACTCGCTGACTGACATGCTTCCCTGCTTTAGTGACAGAAATTCCTTTTTCTTAATCTTCATCAGTCCAGCAAGAATATGGTAGTTTCTGAACTGAGTAGAAAATTCCGCCCATGTGATAGTATCAGCAGCATCGTGGGCAGCAGTGTATGAATCCCACCAATCAGTAGCAGGACCTGTCAGACGACCAGAAGCATATAGAACCTTCTCCCGGTCAGAGCACTGAGCAATATTCAGCATCTTCTCTATAGACTTCAACCAATCATCCGCGTCCAGTGGATCAGGAGAGAGTTAGCAAACATTGGTGGCTTATGGCTCATGAACTCCCGGTGCTTGTCTCGAGGTGGAACTGGTGGGGGGTGGAGGCATTGGTGCTTGTTGCTGTTGCTGTTGCGCCCTTCTCTCCTAGCGTATCTCCTCTCACTCTTGGCGCATCTGTTCTCGCTCTTAGCGCATCTCCTGGCGTTCCTGCTGCATCTGTGCATGCATATCCGCCATGGTGTCAACCATCTGTTGCATTATCCTCATTTGTGCCACAACAGCTGGGTCAGCTCCGGCTAGGTGGAGGCTGTGGAGAATCCATCTCAAGTTGTTGTTGTTGTGGTTGTCTAAATATCCTCCGAGTGTGTCGATTGGGAGGTAGATCAATTCCACCACCCTTCCTGGTACTGACCATCTGAGTTAGAAACATATGGTAAGAAAGAAAGGATTGTAGACAAGACAGGTAATTACGAGGCATGTTACTTTGGGGGATTTATTAGCTAAGCAGATTAATGTCTTACCTACTAAAGCAAATTCATTACCTTATGGTGGTACATGCTAAGATGTCCATTTATAATATCTCAATCAATCAAAGAAGCAAATCAGACATTTATCATCAGAACAATCAACCAACATTTTTAAATAGAGAAAATAGTTTTAATTTTGTATTAGGTTCCCTATCTCTTAAGAATGTCATAAATGTAGGATTCCCAGGTAGGAAATCCATCTTATCTTAAAGTAGAAGAGATAAGCATAATCAAAGTTTGACAACAAAAGGTGAGACATGATCAAGATAAGATAAGTATGGAATGAATCAGAGTAAGGTTAGTAGGTAAGGGTTTTGTCCATTTTTATCTATGTTTCGTCCTACAGTCAACATTTCCTTTGATACCACCTCTGTCACACCCAGATTTAAGGAACAAAGTCGGGTGCATCTCATACATGCGCCAAAGAAGACAACATATATAATAACAGAGTGTTTAGAGATAAATGTCACAATAACATCAGAGTACTTATTACATCGTAGGAAGTCTTATAAAATAAAAGATAAATATAAATCGAACTAAAATCCATCCTTGGCGCCAATAAGTCAACTGGGAGACGCCACCTAGATCAGATCGAACTCCTCGTTGTGTGGCTCCTCTTGAACCATCTGTTCTTCTCCTGTGGGGGGGTGTGAAACAGCAAGGGTGAGCTCACACATGATCATAGCTTAACAAGTTGTGGGGAAACCAGTGGGCATGAACTCACCAAAGGTGGGAGTTCATGTGATGTGTAAGGCCGATCAACAATAGGGGTTAAAGCTGAGCATTGCTTTTAATAAGTTGGTCAAGTTTTATTAGCATTTACTGAATGTAAGTAAATACCAAACCATAATAAATAATAGAACAAAATTAATAAATAATCCCATGCAATGCAAATGACAAATTGAATTTAAGTTCCATATTTAATCATGCGAGAGTCCTGAGCTGCTCATGACCGTGAGCTCGGCTAGTATACCAGTTTTACACTCTGTAGGGTTTGTACCCTTTACCCACAAGTAATGTTACCCATATGCCAAGGGATCGTGACTCCCATACACCTCTATCAAGGAAGCGAGGCAGGGCAACACTACGCGGCCTTTACAAAGTTCCACTAGCATCCGAAATCCCGCTACAGTTTATGGGAAGTGCACTTGCAAGAATTCCCTGTCTGACTGCCATCGTAGCAAAATCAACCCGAGAACCTCCCTGCATGCAACTCTCCTACTGCCCTTGCCCCTTTTGGGTAAGGTAGTCTTCCACTAGCTTTCCTAATTAGTTAGCCAAGGGGTCCCATTCCTCCCTTGTGGTGGCACGTGTTTTTCAAGTTAAGCTCCATGTTCCAATTAAAGATAATGATCTTGACATGAACATAAATAAAATAACAGAATAATTGGAACATGGATATAATGAAATATTAACTCAAAACCATGTAAAGCAATAATATAACTACCTAAATGCTTCAGGGGTAAACAAGGTAAAATTGATAAACAGACTAGGATGACCTATTGGGTCCCATCAAAATTAAACCTATGCACGAATAAATGGCATTAAAGAACTTTATTGGGTATAAAAGTGGTCAAGGGCACAACTTGCCTTCAATGAGCTCCTGCTCAGCAACTTATATCTGCTGGGCACCAGGATCCTTAGTCACAGGCTCTTCTACTCGCCACAATACAAACAAGCACAGTATAAAGGACATATTAACATCACACCAAATATGTAAACAAAATACATAATAAAAATCTACACATTAAAATAAGATCCTAGGAATAGGAATCATTGATTTTGGAGTTATAGATTTTAAGTTATGAATTTCCAAAGGTTTTAAGTATTTAATACAAGACTAAGTAAGAGATCAATTTTAATGTGTCTTTATATCAAAACAGTGGCACTAATGGATAAACAATAATATTACAAAATTTTAGAAATTGGAAGGGATCAATTTGGACTAAAAATGGAATTTTCTATGATTTAAACAAGTTCTAGCATTTATTTTTACATTAAAAATCCATTTATAATTTAATTTCTCTGTTATACTAACTATTTGGAAAGGGCGCATGAAAAACCAGAGAACCCAGGGGCTTCGGTGCAAACTTCTTAGGACTCAGTGAAGAGTGGCGATGGATGGCAGGTTCATTTTCTATTTCCAGAGGGTTTCTTATGTAAAAACGTCAGGCCGAAGGGGGTATCTACTTATCTCAGCCATCCGATCAAGCGCGGATGGCCCGGATTAGATCGTTTCCGGTTAAAATCCCGCTTTCACTCTCTGCCGTTGGATCCGAGATCTATGGCCAGTATCTGAACATGCTAGAACCCGATCTCGGCCGTCGGATGGTTATTACATGGCGCGGATTCAAAACGCGAAGGAGATACATCTTCGCCTAATCATAGCCGCCAATCAAAAATCCCACGGTCACCAGCCTTCTTCTCCATCGCTCGCACGCACACAGTGCGTCCCGACGCATCGGAACTCTCACCAGCGACGAGGAGTGCCACCAGTCGTTCCCTCGCCATAGTCCCCTCCCAGGTACCCTAGATAGAATCCCCAAATCCAACGCCGCCCATCGCTATACGCCGAGCAGCTCCCAGGTTCTTCCTCGGCCACGCATGAATTGACGACGAGGGGAGAGAAAGGGAGTTCAAGGTGGTGCCGTACCGAAGGCTTGCCCGACCATAAGGCTTCCGTTTGAGTGCTCACACATGCCCCTATGGTCCCGCCCAACAGCCGAGAGTAGGCGCGAAGAAGCTCGGATGGCGGCGGCGCGATGAAGTCCCTCGGCGGCGGCGGGCTCCCCCAATTCTCTCACTATTCGTGGCGGTCAACGATTCTCGCGTGAAGATAGGTTGGAGAAGGCGGACGCGCCCGAGGTCCTTATACCCAGGTCGAGGCACGCAGCGAGAAAATTTCGCCCAAGCCGTTGCGCAGCGCAGAGATGGTGGGGCACGCGGCGCGCGATTTTGGCGGAGAAGAGGAACAATAGCTGAGTCCACGCTCCCGAGGAACAGCTTCTGACAAACGGGTCCCGCGCGGCAGTGACCCGCTGGCGTGACATCCCGATTTCGACCGATGGGCCCAAACCGCCAGTTGGCAGGCGCACGCGGGCGGGATGGGCTGCGCGGAATTCATTTGTGGGCCAGGCGGACTGAATTCGGCCCGAGCGGAGTTTCTCCATTTCTTATTTCCTTTTCTTTTCTTTTGGTATTTTCTTTTGTTCTCTCTTCTCTTCTCTTTCCAAATTTAAATTTCACATTTAAATCTATGTGTGTGAAGTTCATATTAAATGTATATATTTACATAACAATATGGACTGATTTTTTAATTCATTTATATTTTTATTTTATCCTATTTGTATGGTGTTTTCCTTCTCTTTTCTCAATTCTAGAATTTCTTTTAGATCTTAAATTCCAAACATTTTTCTTGTGATATTATTTTTATATTGCCACAAGGTGCACACAAAATAAAGACCCAACATGATGCATATTTTTGTGGTATGTCTTTTATTAATTATTGATTTTTTAAATATGGTGTTCACATGTGATGGTAAATAGATACTACACATACAAATAAAGGAAATATATTTTTCTCCTTTTATATTATCACTTACAAAGTGGGTATTACACTTGATTTCAAATAAATAAAAGGGGTTATTTATATAAAAATGACGCAACATGATCATTGAAATTGTTGTTTTAATATAGTAAAGATGAACTGCAGTCTGCCTTAAAGCTCGGTGCATCTGAGCATCGATTGCACCGAAGAAAGCCACAGAAAAAGGAAAAGAGGAAGATGGAAGAATCTGGATAGAACATTGAACTCTATTTATTTCTGATTTTTTTTCATGAACAATTTGAGGGTGTACTGTGCTCAGTTTTTGTATAATTTGGAAAGAGAGATCTGGAATGTTTTGCGCACACAAGTCATGCCCCGTCCTCGGATGCTAGTAGCAGCATCATTTTTATGTCACGGTGCTAATAATGACAAGGGCGGGTAGAGGATCGATGTGGGTTGGAAGCAGGATGTGTAGAAGGGAAATGGGGTGGGGTGGGGGTTTAGGGTGGGTGCGCATAGAGACGAGGGCGCCTGCGAATGTGATGGGTTTTGTCAAGGCCGGCAGGGGACAGAGGTTCTACCCCAGGCTGGTAGTGGCCGGGGTTGGACTCCCCAAACCCACACGGGCGGCCTCTGAACCTGTACCCAAAGAAAAAAAAAACAAATCTGTGCAAATTCTCTCCCTCTCTCTCTTTCTATCTGGAATTCTGGATGCAGTCTGCAGGATGACACAAGAGCAAGAACAACGCGCAGTCTCTCTCCTCTCTACCCTTTTGCTGCCATCGGTCTCAAAGCAAGGGAAGGGAAGGGAAGCCGCCTGAAAGCCCAACCAAACCAATCGCATCTCCCACTCGAAAAGGGCAGGCATCCAAAACCCATCCAGGTTACCCATCAATCAATCAACAAACACGAGACCTACTGTATATAGAGCAGAGAAGGGGGATACTAATTTGTTAGTAAAAACTAAAACAAGGAAGCACTTATTTTGTGCTTGTTTAGTTGCGATCAATTAGCCCGCCGCCGCGCCGCGCCGCGCCGCCTCCTCCTCCTCCTATATTAGTCCACTTCCCTCCCTTCCTTCCTTTGCAGCAGCAAGAACTAAAGCCTTGTCCCTTTCCCTCTCCTCCCCTCCCCTCCGTCCCCCCTCCCATCTTCTCCCCTGGAAGCCTCGGTCGGACCAGGACAAGATGGCCGCCTTCTTCGGTGCTGCACCGCCGCCGGCGCCGGCTCTCGCTTCGTACCGCCACGAGGAGGAGCAGCAGCATCAGGACGCCGCCGAGGAGGTGTACCACGTGGACGATGCCGACGAGGGCAGCGGTGACGGCCGTGGCCACGGCGGCGCCGGCCAGGGGAAGCTGTGCGCCAGGGGCCACTGGCGCCCCGCCGAGGACGCCAAGCTCAAGGAGCTCGTCGCGCAGTTCGGGCCCCAGAACTGGAACCTCATCGCCGAGAGGCTGGACGGCAGATCAGGTAATGCCAGCCAGTACGCAACGCAATGCGGATGCGCCTGCTTGCTTCGTGTTCCTGACGGCCGGTGATTGCGCGCCTTTCTCTCTCTCTCTCTCTCTCTCTCTGTGTGTGTGTGTCTCTTGTCTGATGGAAATGGAATGGAACCGCGCGCGCAGGGAAGAGCTGCCGCCTGCGGTGGTTCAACCAGCTGGACCCGCGGATCAACCGGCGCGCCTTCTCGGAGGAGGAGGAGGAGCGGCTCCTGGCGGCGCACCGCGCGTACGGCAACAAGTGGGCTCTCATCGCGCGCCTCTTCCCGGGCCGCACCGACAACGCCGTCAAGAACCACTGGCACGTCCTCATGGCGCGCAGGCAGCGGGAGCACTCCGGCGCGCTCCGCCGCCGCAAGCCCTCCTCGACCTCGCCCTCGCCGGCCCCGGCGCCGCACCTGGCGCCCGTCGTCGTCCTCCACCACCACCACTACGGCGGCGGCTCCCCTCCCATGCGGCCGTTGCACGCCGCCGACGCCCACACGCAGTACACGGCGGCCGCGGCGGACACCCGCGCGCACAGCGGCGGCGAGTCCGACGAGACCGCCTCCACGTGCACCACCGACCTCTCCCTCGCCTCCGCCGCCCCCTGCTTCTACCAGAGTGGTACGTACAACGGCACGGGCCTCGGCCGTCGTCGTCTCACTCCCATGTCGTGTTTTTTCCCCCCCGAACTGACCGCCTGCCGTGGCGTGCGTGCGTGCGTTCCTCCGCAGGCTACGACGTGGCCCCGCGCGCCGCGGCGTTCGCACCGAGCGCGCGCTCCGCCTTCTCCGCGCCGCCGGCGACGGCGCGCTCCGACGACAAGGTCTCGCTGCCCTTCTTCGACTTCCTCGGCGTCGGCGCGGCGTGATCGGGGGGCCGGCCAGGCGGCGGTGTACAGGAGGGCGGAGGCGGTCAAAGGACGAGAGCCCCGGCGGCGGTGAAGCCGTGCCCCGCGCGTAGTTTAGCTTTAGAGCCCGAGTTAATCATCTCGAGAACATGGCGTGAGCCTGAGAGAGGAGGAGAATGGCGATCCACCATTGAACCGGTGCCCGTGGCATTGCAGACTAACAGCTCCTCAACCGTTCTGCTGCCGATGTTGCTATTGCTAGTAGTAATGGTACGGTGATTACTCTCTGCTTTGGGTTGGGAGAGACGAGTCTGCAAGCACCACCAGACCAAGCAAGGGCGGCGATGGGTATGGGTGGATGTTTGCAGAAGAAGAAAAACCGCTTGTAACACAAACTGCAGGGCAAAGGCAGATCAGAGATCCTCTGCTAACTCTCTTTTTACCCTGTCTCTCTCTCTCTATTCTTTTTCATGCTCTGCTCTTCTCTCTTCTTAGGACATGTCTTTTTTTTCGATTTCTTTTGTTTCCCTTCCAACTTCTCTTTCGCTTCGTATGAAGCCGACGACGAAGAAGATGATGAAACCCCTAGGACTAGGAGGAACGAATTCCCCTGCAGCATTGCGAACTCGCAACGTCTCTGTCCGCTGTCACTGTGCCTGCAGGTCGTGGGCGGCGGACGGACGAACGTCGCCGAGCACAAACAAAACAAAGGCTCACTCAGTTTACTAAGCTGCGGGAGGCCGCGCGACAAGCGCGTGTCTCGAGCCGTTTCTGCGACGCGAGGCGACGAGGCTCCTCCTTGTTGCGTGGATCAACAAGAACAAGCCTCTGACATCAACGTTCTCATGTCCTCTCCACCACCACCAGCCCCCAGCAGGTCATTTTCACCCATCCAATCCACCCCAGGCTCTCGTGGAACTTCCCCTGCGCTGCACTCCAGTCAGTCCTGGTTCCTCCTTCCGTGGGTTCCGACGCTCGCTCATGGACTGTTGCCGCAGATTTCCCGCGAGCCAACGAAACTGCTGTTGCAACCCCCCTGACTCGCGCAAGCAAAGCGACAAGCAGCACATCACGCTGCTGCCCCCTCTGCACTGCACGCAGCTTCATCACTCCTTTTACAGAGCCGCTACTGGACTGTACCGGGCCGGACAGGGCTATGAAGAGAACACCATCTTCTGCGGCCGATTCAAGAACAGGAGGGAGGAAAGCCACCACTAGCTAACGCACTACACGAGACAGCAGATTAGTTTGCAATGCATTCCGTCAGCAGGGCGCAACTAAAGCGTAGGGTTGGGTTACAGTAGAGCAGATTTGTTGGACATTAGCAGTTCTGGTGAGGTTTGACTACTTACCGGAGTTGTTGGGCGTCCGTCGTATTAACCCTGACGTGCGCGTGCGTGCGTGCGTGTGTTCAGCTAATTAAACGCAGATCGGCGCCGCGTCAGGCCTGCACTGCTGCATCCTTTCCTTCCCAGCAGCTGCTGCTGAATGGTTGTGCTGTGCGCACCGCCGAGTCTGGGGCGTTGGTGGGTAGTCGTCTCGTCGTCGCCACAGGACTCGGTCAGGATCTCCATCCAGTAGTAGCAGGCCGGATTTTGTGCTTGAGATGGGCATCGCACGATGATGTGTGCATCAACAACTAAGTACTCCGTATATATAGTATATATATGTTTCTGTATCTGAACATGCTTAATTACATCTATATATAACGGGATAACTGCTTTGGTTGGAATATGTATATAGGCGGTATAGGTCTTCGTCCAACAACTACCTCTGAAAGGTATGTATAGACACCGTCAAGCTGGAACAATGTAAAAGCAGCATTCACATCCTTAGTTCATGCATACATAGATACGCATCATTCCAGCTCTAACATAGATCTGTTGGCGTTGATCCGAGCGCCAATTACGGCGTTGAGAATCGGCGGCAGTGCTCTCTGCACAGGCGCGGACGGTCCACGACCTGAAGCAGGGCTAGGGTTCCCTGCCTGACGGGCCGGACGGTCCGCGCGTGCGCAGGGGCGGCGGAGTTCGCCGACGGCGTCTGAATCTCGCTCCCGGGAGGGACCCTATAGGGGAGGAGAGATTCTAGGTGTTGTCTAGGGTCAGCAGGCCACGCTAGATACCTCTAATCGACGTAGAGCCGAAGAGAAACGAAGAATTTGGGGATTGAGAGGCTAAACTAGAATACTTCTAATGCCTAAGGTAAAAACGAGAGATAAACTGATTATTAATTCGATTGATGATGATTAATCGGTCGTATTCCTCTATATTTATAGAGTAGGGGGCTGGACCCGTTACAAACCAATCTCCCGAATTAATCCCACGAATTTAGCTAACAACCATAGCAAGAAACTCGGAACTCTAATTGGTTCTGCGCGCGCAGACCATCCGCACCACTAGTGCGGACCGTCCGGTCCCTAATTTTGGTGCTCAACATATGCCCCCTGACTTTTGGTAGACTGAGTGATTGTAAAAGCTTGTAAAAGCAGCATTCACATCCTTACAAGCTGGAAGATTGTAAAAGCAGCATTCACATCCTTAGTTCATGCATACATACGCATCATTCGAACGCTAACATAGATCTTGTGGGGATTTGTTTTCGTATGTGATATTATTTTATAAGTCGTATGAAAAGACAAACAACTCATTGTATTCACGGTGTTATGTAAACTTAGAGATGGCAACGGGTACCCGCAACCCGAAACTCGGCCGGTGGGGTTTTGCCCTATTAGAAGACGAGTATGGGACAATATGCAAATCCCCAGGGTTTCTTAATGGGTGATAAGCTGAATCCAGCGCAGGTACGGGTCTAGGATCTTAGTACCCATACCCGCAAACTCATGGGTTTTCGAAACCCGGCATAGGATTTAGGAATCCAGATCAAATGTTCAATTACGACCCAACTTAGTAGGACAGCCTAGCCCACAATGAAACCCTAGACCCCCACAGCGCCACCCCCACCACCCAAACATCCTCACCTCAATCATCATCCTTCCAGACTTCTAGTTGTGGAAGCCGCCATAGTGCCCGTCGCCCGCCACCTGCGCTCTGCCTCTGCAACGCGCCTGTCACCTACGCCACCGGTCGCCCCGACGCACACAAGCAGCTTTGTGCCCTCGCTTTGCAGCTTGCTCCAGCAATGGCGCTGATCTCTAGCGCCCCCAACAAACACAGCCAGTGATGCATCTCCCTCTCATCCCTATTCCTTACTCCTTAAACTATTCTCGATAAAGTTCACTCCCCTATGTTCTATTTATGCTCTGCTACATATAGCACCTATCAGATTGGAGTTTGTGCGCGAGATTGCGGATTTGTGGGGGGCACTGATGGCGCTCCGCCCGGTATGGTGACCTGCGGGGGGTATTGGGAGAAGGGGGTGTTGTGGACCGTCGGATCGTCGATTGGGCGGGGTGGATTAAATCAACAGATACCCCTTCGACCGCAGGCCCTAGAACCATTGGATGGGAATCCTGTGGCTCGGAGTTGGTCGCGTTTGTTTTAAATCTTCACCATAGATCTTCAATCCAAGGGCTAGCAAAACATACCGGTTCGTTTGAATCGGAATCTAATCCTAACCAGCTGGCTTCAATCTAACGGCTAGGGTTACCCTGTACCCCTTCAGCCGGTTATTTTTGCATAAGAGTCCCCGAGATAGTTGTAAATCAACCCACTGTCATTGGAAAGTTAAGAACCATTAAAACCAAGCCCTATTATGTCCAGCGGGATCTAGGGAATTATAAAATAAGTATAGAAATGGATTTATAGTGTATAAATAGATATAGAAACCTTATAAAATCCATATCTTTCTTGTTTTAGCTTCGATTTGACTTGTTCCAGTTGCGTTGGATTCGTACTAATATTGCCTACACTTTAGTATTTTTTTATCATGTAAAATGTTGCCAAAAATAAATACCTAATTTGTTTAGCCTATGTTTATTGAAATAATTTGTCTAAACACCTGAATCTTCCAATAACCATACTTTTTAAATATAACTTCGATTTTAGCCGTTCTCGAACCTACAATCTTGTACCAACGTGTATAACCTTATTATATAGTTGGTTATCATGTTTGGCATGATGTTAATTTCTCCTATGCATATTGTTTGTTTGTATTGTTGCGAGTAGACGAGCAAGTGACCGAGGAACCCGGAGCACAGCAGGTTGAAGATTCTGAGCAGGAGCTCGCTGAAGGCAAGTTATGACCTTGATGACTCTTCTTTACCTAATAATGTTCCTGTTAATCATTGTGACATGCTCAGGTTAATTTGATGGGACCTGATAAGCTACCCTAGTTTGGTTTACTCTATGCCTTGCTTACCACTGAACTATTGTGTAGTATATGCTATTGCTCTATGTGGTTTTGAGTGTTATGATACATATGATTCATGATCATGCTATTTACTATCAATGGATTATTTACTATTCATGATAAGATTATTGTGTTAATTGGAACATGGAGCAATCACCTGAGAAAATAGTGCTACCACAAGGGTGGAATGGGATGCCCTTGGCTGAATAATTAGGACAACTAATGTGAGTTAATCCTTTCCTGAAAGGGGCAAGCGGGGTGGAGGACTGCAGGTGTAGACAGGTCTTTGGTTCGGACTGTCTTTTTAGCTCTTTGGACGAGGGAGTCCTACATTGCCTTCAGCCCGGAATCTGTAGCGGGTTCTCTCCTCTAGTGAAACTTTGTAAAGGCCTTGTAGTGTACCCTTGCCTACTCACCTTGGTAGTGTTTAAGGGTCCGATCAACCTGAGGCGACAAAGGGAACATGTCTTGTGGGTAAAGATGTGTAACCTCTGCAGAGTGTAAAACTGGTATATCAGCTGTGCTAACGGTCATGAGCGGCTCAGACCCTCACATAATTACTTATGAAATTAAACTTAATATATCATATGCATGGCATTGTGGGATTTATTATTAATTGTGATCTCTTACTTAATTGGGTTGGTATACAATTATACTTAGTAAATGCTAATAAAACTTTGACCAACTTATTAAAAGCAATGATCAGCCCTAACCACTATGTGCAGCCTTAAACTATACATGAGCCCCCACCGTAAGTGAGCTCATGCACATTGTTCCCCACACTTGTTGAGCGATGAACATATGTGAGCTCACCCTTGCAATAAACCCTCGTACAGGTGAAGAGCAGGTACCACCACAGGAGTAATACTACGATGAGTGTCGGTGTTTCGGACCCGGGGGACCCTCAACCGGACCGACTAGTGAATTTTGTGCCGCGTGCCCCTGTCCAGATGGGTTGATGCAAGATGGAACACAAGTGGACGGATGAGGCTTATGTTATCTTGCACCGGGGGTGCTTGCAGTAGGGGTTACAAGCTGAGCGAGAGAGGGAACGGGCCCTGGGCCTCCTAGGGGGGTCTAGCGTTGCGGAGTGGAGCTCGACGTTTGGATGAGTTCGTCTCCGTTGCTCTTGTTGCCCGTGTTCTTCCCCCCTCTCTCTTCTCTCTCCTCCCTCTCCAGAAGGCCCTGGACATCCCCTTTTATAGATACAAGGAGATGGTCCAGCTGTACAATGGGGGTGTAGCTATGTGCTAATGTGGCCGGCGGAGAAGTGCTTAAGTCTCGTAGAAGCGCAGCTAGCGGTGCGGCATGGATCGTGCTGACGTTTCCTTACTTCCGTAGAGAGCTTGTGGATTGTTGACGTCATGGACGCATGCGGGGAACCATCATTACCTGTGGCCAGAGTAATCTAGATGTGACTCCGGTCTTGTTCCTTCGTAGCCTGAGGCGGCTAGCTAGAGGTAGGGTAATGATGTATCCCCTGTAGCGTAGTCGGTCCGAGGCCGAGGTCGAGCAAGGCGGAGTCCTTCTCCCGAGGCCAAGGTTGGGCGAGGCGAAGTCCTTCTCCCGAGGCCAAGGCTGAGGCCAAGGTCGGGGTCGGTCGAGGCAGAGACCTTCTCCCGAGGCCGAAGCTGAGGCCGAGGCCTAGGGTCGGGCGAGGCGGAGCTCCCTGTTGCGCCCGAGGCCGAACTCGGGAAAGGTCGTGACTGTTGTTAGTCTTTCCCTGGTGGCTGGCACAGTTGCCGGAGCGGGGCGAACACTGTTGTTTTCCTGTCAGATCAGTCAGTGAAGGGGTGAAGTGACTGCGGTCACTTCGACCTTGCCGACTGAGGCGCGCGTGTTAGGATAAGGTGTCAGGTGATCCCCGCATTAAATGTGCATGCGATACGGTCGGTTGGTAAGGCGATTTGGCCGAGGTCGCTGCACGACAAAGTTTGCCCGAGCTCAGCTTCGAGCGAGCCGAGGGTGCGCCCACTGCCTGTGGAGGCCCTCGGGCGAGGCGTGAATTCGCCCGGGGCTACTGTTCCCGCTCAAGGCGGGGCTCGAGCGAGGTGAAATCGCGTCCCTTGGCAGATGAGGCCTTGATTTGAACCATGCTTATCAGCCTTTACGGTTTGTTCTGAAGACGTTTTCTGGCCATGTTTAGGAGTGTTGGGGGTACCCCTAATTACGGTACCCGACAGTAGCCCTCGAGCCTCGAAGGGAGTGTAGGCACTTGCTTGGAGGTTCTGCCGGATTTTTTGTAAGGGGACCAGCCTTTCTCGGTTATATTTTGTTCCGATGGGTGCGCGCGAGCGCACCCATCGGGTGTAGCCCCCGAGGCCTCGGAGGAGTGGTTTGACTCCTCTGAGGTCTTAATTCGATTTTGTGATGCCTCGGTCGGCCTTGTTGTTTCCTCATGCGGCCTGGCCGTAGCCCGGGTGCATGGTCAGGCTCCGAGTTTTTAAGATGTTTTGTCGATGTGGTCGACAGTTTGGCCATAGCCTGGTGCGAGAGCAGCCCCCGAGCCTCTGCACGGAGTGAGAGGACGATCAAGGACCGTCTCGACTTTTATTATACGCCCCTTCGTCGCCTTTCCACAAGGAGGAAGGGGGAAAAGCGCCATGTTACCCTCGGAGGGCATCAAACACGGTGTTTCCAGTGAGTTGCTATCGGGTGATTCGAGTGGACGCCCGAGCCCCGTTCGATAAGGGTCGGCTAGTGGCCCAGAGGCGCGCTCCAAAAGTACCTGCAGGTGATTTGCTGGACCCGGGCCCATTTGATAGGGTCCGAGGGCTCGGTGCCTCCCTCTGGTGGGATTCCATTACAAAATCGTTCCCGCTGGTCTCGGATATGTCCTAGGGTACCTCAGGAGCGTAGCCCGAGCCTCGACCATGTAACGGACGTACCCAGGGTCATCCCTGACTCTACGTGCTCTAGGGCCGCTGTCGAACCCTTCCGAGGGGCCAGCCTTTGAACCCCTGATCAGTAAAGGGCTTGGAGCCCGGGTGCTCTGGGCGATTGCCGAACCCCGTAGGGCGCAACCTTCGAACCCCTGATCAGTAGGAGGGCTCGGGGCCCGTTTCCTTCGCTGAGAAGGATCCTTTCCCGAAATATCCCCTTTCCCGATCCCTGTGGCAAGAGAGAGAGAGAGGAAAAGGAAAAGGATATGAATTTAAATAATGCGGCGCACCTTTTTGACGCGGTCATCATGACGGAGGTGAAACGGCGCCCGCTTCGCCTGCCAGAGGTGTCGCTTGCCCTGTCAAGGAGTTAATGCGACGGGACGGGCGATTCGCGGGGCATCTGTTGCGTGTGCGCGAGTCGTTCGAGGAACGGAACACGGGTGCGTCGTCTTTATGCCGTGGGAGAGGGCTCCCCTGCCGCTTCAGGAGAGGATGCGAGCTTGTAGGTGATTGGACTGTTGCTTCCGCATGTCTATTGCTGCAATTACGGCCGGTCCGCCTTTGGTCATGTCAACTGTCGCACCTATCCCCGCGGCTGACTGACCCGTGATCGTCGCACTTAGTTGGCACTATTGGGTCACGCGCGGGGCTGCCTCGAGTCACTGCACGGGTTCTGTAGTCCCCAGAAGACGCGACATTGGCGCGAATGGCGGTGCAATTTCTTTGCACGCGGTAACCGGCGCGTCGGTCACATGACATGCGAGCCCGGGCCTCCATGCCGGACAGCCAGTTGTGATGAAGCTGGAAAGATGTACAACCGTGGTGCGGTTGCACGCTTCTGGCGTGGCGACCCGCCCTTTCGACCGCTGGATTTGGCGAGAATGAGGGAGCGCTTACCCGTGGGGCGGTTGCATGCTTCGTGTGCAGCGGTTCACCATCTTCGCGTCGCGGGTCAGTTTGTATGACATGTGGGACCTAGCCCCCTTGTCGCAGGGCGAGAATCCTGGAGCACGTCGGGGGAGACTTTGCCCGCGACGTTTCAGGGCGTAAGTGGGGAGATCTGCCTATAAAAAGGGGCCAATCTCCCGGGCACTAACCATGCCTTGCTCCTCTCGTCTTCATCGCGCCCCTCCGCCTTCCGGGCCTCCCGATGAGGTGTGCCGGTGTTTTCTGGTGACCTCACTGCCGGAGAGCTCGTGCCCGTGGCAATGCCGGTGGTCTTGCCTTCTTCTTGCTGCTGTTGGAGGAGCATGACCTCATGGGGGTTGGCGCTCGTTAGTCATCGCTCGGCTTCAAAGATTTTCATCATGCAGCCCGGCTACATTCCCCCACCAATGGTCATCCAGAAGGATGACCACCAGCCTCGTGGTGGGGAAAGGCGAGCCGGGCTGTGGCCTCCCCCTTGCCCTCAGCTTCAAGGATGTTCATCATCCGTGCTGGGGGCAAGGGCAAGCTGAGCTGGGGCCCTGCCTTCCACTCGGGTTGGCGACCTGCTTCTTCCTTCAGCATTCGGGGGAGAAGGGTGTTCACCAGCCTAGCGGAGGAGGCAAACTGCCACCTGCTGCCTGGTCAGGGTGCGGCAGTCCGTCCACCGCACGGGCGACGGTCGCGCCGTGCGTAGGTCGGCCATGTCCGCAGCTCGTCCTACGCCGCCCGCCACACCGGGGGGGAGCGTACAAGACGTCGTACGCCGCAGGGGCGGTGTCCGCGTCCCTGGACGGTCCTGTCCTCACTCCCGTGGCGACGATGGGAGCGAGGACCTCCTTGTGCGTGCTGGGGCGGCCGCCATTCGCCGGTGCGGCGTTGGGGCACAGGTGGCCACTGTCATCGGTGCTGAGGTGGTGGCTGCCGTAGGTGAGGCTTCCCACCGCCGAGGTGGTTGCCTCTGCCGACGAGACCATCAGCGCTACCTGCGGGCGGACCTCCGTCTCTTTGGCTTTAATGGCTTGTCCTCGCCCCTCGTGTGGGGGACGGGGATGAGGGCCTTCTCGTAGTAGCGTTTGCCCTGAGGCAATCGCTGCTGTTGTCTAGCCGCCCGAGGCGGAGGTCGTTGTCGCTGCTGGTGCAGTGGTTGCCGGCAAGCCGCTTGGAGCTCGTTATCTTGTAGCCCCTCAGGTGTGGAGGTAGTTCATTCCTGCGGGAATGGAGCTGGGTCCCGTTTGTAAGGGAATGTAAGAGCAAAATGTAATTGCTCCAAGTACTGAGATATCTGCTGTAGGTCGGGAAAGCCGCCGAGGGTGCTGCCGACATCTACGTAGCACAGTTATCCCAAGTACGTGTGTTTGTTTTCTGTGGCTGCCGAGGCCTGAACATTTGGGTATTTGCGCGTAAAGCCGTGTTTCTTTCCTCTTATTTCGAGCATTAAGACTTGTTCGTCGGTAGCAGAATCACTTATCCGAGCATGAGCTACCCTTCGTGGAAGGTGACGAGTGAGGTATCCGTATCCCAGAGGCGTAGGAGTCCCTCGGCTCGGTCGGCCTTGCCGTTCCAGGTCTCTCTCGCTCGTTTTTAAGATTCTGCCATCGATGCAGTCGAAAGGCACGAAAGTCGTTTTGGTAGAAAAACTTTTCCGAGGAAAGTTTTGGTGCAGAGGGGGTTCCCCCTTTCTAGACCCCGAGGCGACCGCTTGGGTCGGGACCCTTGCGGAGGGCCTGGCCGTGGCCGTTGGGTCTGCTTGGTCCGCCCAAGCTAAGGCCTCACAGCAGCATGCCCGGGCCGGAGGTATGTTTTGCCCGCTTTGTGACTTTGTTTCTGTATCCATTCTTCACCTCATGTCTGAAGAACATTGTCCGGCTATCTGCAGGGTTCGAGACGGCTCTTAACGAGTCCGTCAAGAACTGCAAGGCGCTTGCCCAGGTGGCTAAGCAGAAGGAGGCCGACCGCGTGGCTATGTCCGATGCTATCTCGGCGTTTTGCCTGGCCTTTGGCCTCGACGACGTCCCCTCGGGTAGCTCCCCCCAGAGTCACCTGTGGGCCTTGGGCGGCCATATGCACAGCAGACTCCGTGGGGCGCAGCACCATGGTGTTAGGCGGGCCTTTGCCGTGCTCGCCTCCCACTACGACGTGGATCTGGAGCGGGTCAGCAAGGGGTACTGCTTACCCGACGAAGAGGAGGCTGCCTTAGCCGAGGTTCAGAGGCTTGACACGGCTATCAAGGGCCCAAGCGCGGTGCTGGCTACCTCCTTTGAGGTGGAGGTCCTTCCGCCCGTGTCGCCGTCTGAGGCCGGGCCAGATTCTGCCGAGGGTGGAAACGACGCCGAGGGTGCTGCTCCTCCCCCTGCCGATGTCTGAGCCTGCAGGAACAGTTTGATATAAATATGCGTATGTTTCTTGCGGCCGCTGAGGCCTAAACATTTTCGATTTTGGAGTTTAAAGTTGCGTTTCCTTTCCTCTCGTTTCGAGCATTAGGACTTGTTCGGTAGCAGAGTCACTTATTCGAGCATGAGCTACCCTTCGTGGAAGGTGACGAGTGAGGTATCTGTATCCCGGAGGCGTAGGAGTCCCTCGGCTCGGTCGGTCTTGCCGTTCAAGGTCTCTCTCGCTCGTTTTAAGGATTATGTTATCGATATAGTCGAAATAGTACGAAAGTCGCTTTCTACCCGAGCGTTAGGACTTGTTCGGCAGCAGAATCACTTATCCGAGCGTGAGCTGCCTTTCGTGGAAGGTGACGAGTGAGGTATCCGTATCCCAGAGGCGTAGGAGTCCCTCGGCTCGGTCGGCCTTGCCGTTCAAGGTCTCACTCACTCGTTTTTGGGATTCCACTATCGACATAGTCGAAAGGCACGAAAGATGTTTTGGTAGAAAACTTTTCTGAGGAAAATTTTGATGCAGAGGGGGTTCCCCCTTCTAGCCCCCGAGGGAGGGTCGGTTTTTGCTGAGGCAAGGCCGATCCTCCCTTGACAGCTAGACTTTTTATTTGTATATGTAAAGAGACCGAGGTACATAAACGACTTGAAACATTTCAAGGGTAAAAGCGACGTAGTTGTTCGATGTTCCAAGCGTTGTTGTAGACCTCGCCTTGATCGTTGGCCAGCTTGTATGTCCCGGGCTTCAAAATTTTGGCGATGATGAATGGCCCTTCCCAGGGAGGAGTAAGCTTGTGGCGCCCTCGGGCGTCTTGTCGTAGCCGAAGTACTAGATCTCCCACCTAGAAACCTTGGGGCCGAATCCTTTGGGCGTGGTAGCGTCGCAGGGATTGCTGATACCGTGCTGAGTGTAGCAAGGCTATGTCCCGAGCCTCTTCTAGCTGGTCCAATGAATCTTCTCGGCTGGCCTGGTTGCTTCAGTCGTCGTAAGCCTTTGTCCTCGGGGAACCGTATTCCAAGTCCGTGGGTAAGATGGCCTCGGCCCCATAGACTAGGAAAAACGGCGAGAAGCCCGTGGCCCGGCTCGGCGTCGTCCTCAGACTCCATGAGAGCACCTAGAGGGGAGGTGAATAGGTAATCCCGTAAAAACTTAAAACTCATAGCCACAAACTTGATTAAGTGTTAGAACAATAAAGCCAAGTGGCTAGAGAGGAGTTCTTGCTAAACACGATAACCACAAAGAAATCAACACAGAGAGGCACAGTGGTTTATCCCGTGGTTCGGCCAAGTCCAACACTTGCCTACTCCACGTTGTGGTGTCCCAACGGACGAGGGTTGCACTCAACCCCTCTCAAGTGATCCAATGATCAACTTGAATACCACGGTGTTTTTGCTTTCGTTTACTATCTTCCGTTCGCGAGGAATCTCCACAACTTGGAGTCTCTCGCCCTTACAAATGATGATCACAAAGAAACACGGAAGTAAGGGAGGGAGAGCAACGCACACAAGACACGAAATCAGAGCACAAACACGCACACAAGTCACAACTTGAGCTCACAACACAACTCAAAGAGTTCTCTACTCAAATGGAGCTCTACTTGCTATCACAAAGAATCAAATGCGTGGAAATGGAGTCTTGGTGCTTAGGGATGATCAAAGAATGCTTGGTGTACTCCTCCAAGCGCCTAGGGGTCCCTTTTATAGCCCCAAGGCAGCTAGGAGCCGTTGGAAGCAATCCAGGAAGGCAAATCTTGCCTTCTGTCGGGTGGCGCACCGGACAGTCCGGTGCACCACTAGACAGGCACTGTTCACAGTCCGGTGCAGATTGCTTTCCTAATTTGGCGCAGCCGACCGTTGAAGATTTGGAGCTGTTGGCGCACCGGACACTGTCCGCTGCGCACCGGACAGTCCGGTGCCCCCATCCGACCGTTGGCTCGGCCACGCGTCACGCGCGGATTGCGCGGCCGACCGTTGGCGCGCCCGACCATTGGCTCACCGGACAGTCCGGTGCACCACCAGACAGTCCGGTGATTTTTAGCAGTACGTTGTTGACTGTTTCTCGAGAGCGGCGACTTCACCGCAGACGACTCACCGGACAGTCCGGTGCACCACCAGACAGTCCGGTGATTTATAGTCGTACGCCGCCGTCGAGACCCGAGAGCAGGCTGTTCAGCGGGACTGGTCCTGGCGCACCGGACACTGTCCGGTGCACCACCGGACAGTCCGGTGCACCCAGACCGAGCAGCCTTTTGGCTGAACACAGCCAACTTATCTTCAAAGCGATTTCTCCTGTTTTAGCACTTAGACACAATACATTAGTCTTCAAAACAATGTACTAAGTCTAGAAACATACCTTTAATCTTGATTTACACTTCTTGAGTCTTTGGCACAAATATCACTCAAAGCATTTTTGTGTGGAGCACTTAATCACCAAAATCTTATAGAAATAGCCCAAGGACACATTTCCCTTTCAATCTCCCCCTTTTTGGTGATTTATGCCAACACAACAAAAAGCAACTAAAGAAGTGCAGCATCAATGCAAATGAGAACAAAAATTTGTTTTTGATTCAAATTTGGCATATTTGGATCATTCTTTGCCACCACTTGGTTTGTTTTTGCAAATCAAACTCAAATTCCTATCTCTAAGTCAAATTCACTTGTTGAGGCATAGAGAGAGGTACTCCAAGAGAAATTGATCAAAGATTTAAAAACTCCCCCTTTTCCCCATAATCAAACATTCTCCCCATAAGAGACCAACTTTTGACCATAAGAGACAATAAGAGTATTTTGACAAAACAAAAGCTCTAACTCTACTATTTTCAAAATTCTCAAGTGGTAGCTGATCCATTTCTTGCTTTGGCCTTAATTTCTCCCCCTTTGGCATTAAGCACCAAAACGGGATCATTATTGGCCCTTAAACCTCATTGCCTCACCAAAATCTTCAATTAAGAGTAAAAAGGCAATAAGAGCACGGAGATGAACTTGGAGTAAATTACCCTTTCATCGAAGTGCAATGGAAGTCTTGCATGGTCCAAGTTCACCTTTTCCCTTTCAAACCTCCTTTGAGACTAATTTAAGAAAACTCAAGCACACGGTTAGTCTCAAAGGGTCAAGTTGTAGCATTTCTCCCCCTAAGTATGTGCATCATTCACACATGGACTTGTGAGGTCCGGGGATCCCTTGCACAACTTGAGCACCATAAAGAAGCAATAAAATGCATAATGGAACATGATCAAAGGCATAAAACACATGTATGCTCTATATCAATCCAAGTTACGCGAATCTAAGACATTTAGCTCACTACGCAGCCTGCAAAAGGTCTTCTCATCTAAAGGCTTGCTAACATAAAACACTTCGATATCTCCCTTTTGCTGGTGGTCTCTCAAAAAGTGATGTCGAATGTCTATGTGCTTTGTGCGGCTGTGTTCAACAGGATTGTCCGCCATGCGGATTGCACTCTCATTGTCACATAGGAGTGGGACTTTGCTCAGATTGTAGCCAAAGTCCCAGAGGGTTTGCCTCATCCGAAGTAGTTGCGCGCAACACTGTCCTACGCCAACGTACTCGGCCTCAGCGGTGGATAGGGCAACGGAAGTTTATTTCTTAGAACTCCACGACACCAGGGACCTTCCTAGGAATTGGCACGTCCCTGATGTACTCTTCCTATCGACCTTACATCCAGCATAATCGGAGTCTGAATACCAATTAAGTCAAAGGTAGACCCCTTTGGATACCAGATCCCGAAGCAAGGCGTAGCAACTAAATATCTAAGAATTCGCTTAACGACCACAAGGTGACACTCCCTTGGGTCGGATTGAAATCTAGCACACATGCATACGCTAAGCATAATATCCGGTCTACTAGCACATAAATAAAGTAAAGACCCTATCATAGACCGGTATGCCTTTTGATCAACAGACTTATCTCCTTTGTTGAGGTCGACATGTCCGTCGATTCCCATTGGTGTCTTTGCGGGCTTGGTGTCCTTCATCCCAAACCGCTTGAGCAAGTCTTGCGTTACTTCGTTTGAGAGATGAAGGTGCCGCCCTTGAGTTGCTTCACTTGGAACCCAAGGAAGTAGTTCAACTCGCCCATCATCGACATCTCGAATTTCTGAGTCATCACCCTGCTAAACTCTTCACAAGACTTTTGGTAAGTAGAACTAAATATTATGTCATCGACATAAATTTGGCACACAAATAGATCACCATCACAAGTCTTAGTAAAAAGAGTTGGATCGGCTTTCCCAACCTTGAAAGCATTAGCAATTAAAAAGTCTCTAAGGCATTCATACCATGCTCTTGGGGCTTGCTTAAGTCCATAGAGCGCCTTAGAGAGCTTACACACGTGGTCAGGGTACCGTTCATTATCAAAGCCAGGGGGTTGCTCCACGTATACCTCCTCCTTGATTGGCCCGTTGAGGAAAGCGCTCTTCACGTCCATTTGGAACAACCTGAAAGAATGGTGAGCGGCATAGGCTAACAAAATACGAATCGACTCTAGCCTAGCCACAGGAGCAAAAGTCTCCTCAAAGTCCAAACCTACGACTTGGGCATAACCTTTAGCCACAAGTCGAGCCTTGTTCCTTGTCACCACCCCGTGCTCGTCCTGTTTGTTGCAGAACACCCACTTGGTTCCCACAACGTTTTGCTTGGGAAGTGCCACCAGTGTCCAAACTTCATTTTGCTTGAAGTTGTTGAGCTCTTCCTGCATGGCCAACACCTAGTCCGGATCTAGCAAGGCCTCTTCTACCCTAAAAGGCTCAATAGAAGAGACAAAAGAGTAATGCTCACAAAAATTAGCTAATCTAGAGCGAGTGGTTACTCCCTTGCTAATGTCACCTAAAATCTGGTTGACGGGATGATTCCTTTGAATCATCGCTCGAACTTGAGTTGGAGGGGCCTGTGGTACTTCTTCCTCCTCATCTTCGACATCCTGTGCTCCCCCTTGATCACACGCCTCTTCTTGAGGGACCTGTTCGTCATCTTGAGTTGGAGGGTGCACCGTTGTTGAGGAAGTAGGTTGATCTTGCTCCTTGTGTTCCTGTGGTCGCATGTCTCCAATTGCCATGGTACGAATTGCGTCCGTTGGAACATCATCCTCATCTACATCATCAAGATCAACTTGCTATCTTGGAGAGCCATTAGTCTCATCAAATACAACATCGCTAGAGACTTCAACCAAACCCGATGATTTGTTGAAGACTCTATACGCCTTTGTGTTTGAGTCATAGCCTAACAAAAACCCTTCTACAGCTTTGGGAGCAAATTTTGAATTTCTACCTTTCTTCACCAGAATGTAGCATTTACTCCCAAAAACTCAAAAATATGAAACGTTGGGTTTGTTACCGGTTAGAAGCTCGTATGACGTCTTCTTGAGGAGTCGATGAAGGTAGACTTGGTTTATGGCGTGGCAAGCTGTGTTCACAGCTTCCGACCAAAACCGCTCGGGCGTCTTGAATTCTCCAAGCATCGTCCTCGCCATGTCTATAAGCGTCCTGTTCTTCCTCTCTACCACACCATTTTGCTGTGGTGTGTAGGGAGCGAAGAACTCATGCTTGATTCCTTCCTTCTCAAGAAACTCCTCCACTTGCAGGTTCTTGAACTCGGACCCGTTGTCGCTTCTAATATTTTTCACCTTGAGCTCAAATTCGTTTTGAGCTCGCCTTAGAAAGCGCTTGAGGGTCCCTTGAGTTTTTGATTTATCCTGCAAAAAGAATACCCAAGTGAAGCGGGAAAAATCATCAACAATAACAAGACCATACTTACTTCCCTCGATGCTAAGGTAGGCGATGGGTCCAAAGAGGTCCATATGAAGTAGCTCCAGAGATCTTGATGCAGTCATCACATTCTTGTTGTGATGAGCGCTTCCCACCAGTTTACCTGCTTGACAAGCTGCACAAGGTCTATCTTTTTCGAAATACACATTTGTTAGACCTAACACATGTTCTCCCTTCAGAAGTTTGTGAAGGTTGTTCATCCCAACATGTGCTAGACGACGATGCCACAGCCAGCCCATGCTAGTCTTAGCAATTAAGCATGCATCTAGACCGGCCTCCTCCTTCGAAAAATCAACTAAATAGAGTTTGCCATCTAGTACACCCTTAAAGGCTAATGAACCATCACTCCTTTTAAAGACAGACACATCTATATTTGTAAATAAGCAGTTGTAACCCATATTACATAATTGACTAACGGACAACAAGTTATATCCGAGCGATTCTACTAAAAACACATTAGAAATGGAATGCTCGGAGGAAATAGCTATTTTTCCTAGTCCTTTAACCTTGCCTTGATTCCCGTCACCGAATATGATTGAGTCTTGGGAATCTTTGTTCTTGACATAGGAGGTGAACATCTTCTTCTCCCCCGTCATGTGGTTTGTGCATCCGCTGTCGATAATCCAGCTTGAGCCCCCGGATGCATAAACCTGCAAGGCAAATTAGGCTTGGGTTTTAGGTACCCAACTCTTGTTGGGTCCTACAAGGTTAGTAACAATAGCCTTAGGGACCCAAATGTAAGTTTTATCTCCCTTGCATTTTGCCCCCAATTTCCTAGCAACCACTTTCTTATTTTTACATGAAAGTACAAAATCAGTGTTGCAGGCATGAAAAACAGTAGCAGATTTATTTTGCATTTTCTTAGGTACATGATGAACAACATGGTTCCTAGTCATATTTCTACCATGCACAAAGGAAGAACTTGAACCAAACATGGCATGTGAATCATAAGCATTAAAACTCCTATTATGATGAGCATTCCTAGAATATTTCCTATCATGATACAAGAAAGCATGATTTTTATGAACACTATTAGCCATAGGGGCCTTCCCTTTCTCCTTGGTGAAGACGGGAGCCTTATGACTTGTTAAGTTCTTAGCTTCCCTTCGAAAGCCAAGCCCATCCTTAATAGAGGGGTGTCTACCACTAGTGTAGGCATCCCTTGCAAATTTTAGTTTATCAAAATCATTTTTGCTAGTCTTAAGTTGGGCATTAAGACTAGCTACTTCATCATTTAATTTAGAAATGGAAATTAAATGTTCATTGCAAGCATCAACATTAAAATCCTTAAACCTATTGCAAATTACTACATGTTCCACATGAGAACTAGTCTTATTTGCTTCTAATAATTTAGCATTTAAATCATCATTAATGCTCTTTAAACTAGAAATAGTCTCATGACAAGCAGAAATTTCACATGAAAGCATTTCATTTCTTTTAACTTCTAAAGCAAGAGACTTTTGCACACTTACAAATTTATCATGTTCTTCATATAAAAGATCCTCTTGCTTTTCTAAAAGTCTATCCTTTTCGTTTAGAGCATCAATCAATTCATTGATCTTTTCTACTTTTGCTCTATCTAATCCTTTAAACAAGCTAGTGTAATCAATTTCATCATCACTAGAGTCCTCATCACTAGAAGTAGAGTACTTAGGAGTTTCTCTAGTGATTACCTTCTTTTCTTTTGCCATTAGGCACGTGTGGCACTCGTTGGGGAACAGCAACAATTTGTTGAAGGTCGTGGCAGCGAGTCCTTCGTCGACGGAGTCGGACGATGAACAATCCGAGTCCCACTCTTTGCCGAAGTGTGCCTCGCCCTTCGCCTTCTTGTGGGCCTTCTTCTTTTCCCTCTTCTCGCCTTTCTCTTATTCCTGGTCATTAGTGTTGTCGGGACAATTAGCTATAAAATGGCCATACTTACCACACTTGAAACAGGAGCGCTTCCCCTTCATCTTGTTCTTGTTGGGATGCTCCTTGCGACCCTTTAGCGCCGTCTTGAAGCGCTTGATGACGAGGGCCATTTCTTCCTCGTTAAGCCCGGCCGCCTCAACTTGCGCCACCTTGCTAGGTAGCGTCTCCCTGCTACTTGTTGCTTTGAGAGCAACGGTTTGAGGTTCGTGTATTTGCATTGGGCCATTCAATGCCTCATCAACATATCTTGCCTCCTTGATCATCATTCGCCCGCTTACGAACTTTTCGAGTATTTCCTCGGACGTCATCTTGGTGTACCTAGGATTTTCACGTATAGAGTTTACAAGATGAGGATCAAGGACAGTGAAGGACCTTAGCATAAGCCGGACAATGTCATGGTCCGTCCATCTCGTGCTTCCATAGCTCCTTATTTTGTTGACCAGGGTCTTGAGCCTGTTGTATGTTTGGGTTGGCTCCTCCCCCCTGATCATTGCGAACCTCCCTAGTTTTCCCTCCACCAACTCCATCTTGGTGAGCATGGTGACATCATTCCCCTCATGCGAGATCTTGAGGTTGTCCCAAATCTGCTTGGCGTTATCCAAGCCGCTCACCTTATGGTACTCTTCCCTACACAAGGATGCTAAAAGAACAGTGGTAGCTTGTGCATTTTTGTGAATTTGTTCATTAATAAACATGGGATTATCCGTACTATCAAATTGCATTCCATTCTCTACTATCTCCCATATACTTGGATGAAGAGAGAACAAGTGGCTACGCATTTTGTGACTCCAAAATCCGTAGTCCTCTCCATCAAAGTGTGGAGGTTTACCAAGAGGAATGGAAAGCAAATGTGCATTTGAATTATGCGGAATACGAGAGTAATCAAAAGAAAAGTTTGATTTGACCGTTTTCTTTTTCTCGTAGTCGTCCTTTTGGGAAGAAGAAGACTCGTCGCTGTCGTAGTAGACTATCTTCTTGATGCGCCTCTTCTTCTTCCCGTCTTTCTTTTTGTGACTCGAGCCAGAGTCGGTGGGCTTATCGTCTCTTGGCTCGTTGAAGGTGGACTCCTTCTCCTTATCGTTGACCACCATCCCCTTTCCCTTAGGATCCATCTCTTCGGGCGGTTAGTCCCTTGCGTGAAGAGAACGGCTCCTATACCAATTGAGAGCACCTAGAGGGGGGTGAATAGGTGATCCTGTAAAAACTTAAAACTTGTAGCCACAAACTTGATTAAGTGTTAGAACAATAAAGCCAAGTGGCTAGAGAGGAGTTCTTGCTAAACACGATAACCACAACGAAATCAACACAGAGAGGCACAGTGGTTTATCCCATGGTTCGGCCAAGTCCAACACTTGCCTACTCCATGTTGTGGCATCCTAACGGATGAGGGTTGCACTCAACCCCTCTCAAGTGATCCAATGATCAACTTGAATACCATGGTGTTTTTGCTTTCGTTTACTATCTCCCGTTCGCGAGGAATCTCCACAACTTGGAGTCTCTCGCCCTTACAAATGATGATCACAAAGAAAAACGGAAGTAAGGGAGGGAGAGCAACGCACACAAGACACAAAATCAGAGCACAAACACGCACATAAGTCACAACTTGAGCTCGCAACACAACTCAAAGAGTTCTCTACTCAAATGGATCTCTAGTTGCTATCACAAAGAATCAAATGCGCGGAAATGGAGTCTTGGTGCTTAGGGATGATCAAAGAATGCTTGGTGTACTCCTCCATGCGCCTAGGGGTCCCTTTTATAGCCCCAAGGCAGCTAGGAGCCGTTGGAAGCAATCCAGGAAGGCAAATCTTGCCTTCTGTCGGGTGGCGCACCGGACAGTCCGGTGCCCCACCGAACAGACATTGTTCACAGTCCGGTACAGATTGCTTTCCTAATTTGGCACAGCCGACCGTTGAAGATTTGGAGCCGTTGGCGCACCGGACATTGTCCAGTGCACACCGGACAGTCCGGTGCCCCCATCCGACCGTTGGCTCGGCCACGCGTCACGCGCGGATTGCGCGGTTGACCGTTGGCGCGCCCGACCGTTGGCTCACCGGACAGTCCGGTGCACCACTGGACAGTTCGGTGATTTTTAGCCGTACGCTGTTGACTGTTTCCCGAGAGCGGCGACTTCGCCGCAAACAACTCACCGGATAGTCCGGTGCACCACCGGATAGTCCGGTGATTTATAGTCGTACGCCGCTGTCTCTCTCGAGAGCAGGCTGTTCACCGGGACTGGTCCTGGTGCACCGGACACTGTCTGGTGCACCACCGGACAGTCCGGTGCACCCAGACCGAGTAGCCTTTTGGCTGAACACAGCCAACTTATCTTCAAAGCGATTTCTCCTGTTTCTAGCACTTAGACACAATACATTAGTCTTCAAAACAATGTACTAAGTCTAGAAACATACCTTTAATCTTGATTTGCACTTCTTGAGTCTTTGGCACAAATATCACTCAAAGCATTTTTGTGTGGAGCACTTAATCACCAAAATCTTATAGAAATGGCCCAAGGACACATTTCCCTTTCACTCCAAACCACCGAGGGTAGCTCTTTTATCCACCGCTTGCCAAACTTGTTCAGGTCATTGTAGATCCTTGGTTTTAGCCCCTGCAAAATCATACCATTGGTGCGCTCCACTTGCCCATTTGTCATTGGGTGAGCTACGGAGGCCCAGTCCACACGGATGTGTTGGTCTTCGCAGAAATCTAGGAACTTTTTCCCAGTGAACTGCGTGCCGTTGTCAGTGATGATTGAGTTTGGGACCCCAAAGCGGTGGATGATATTCGTAAAGAACGCCACCGCCTGCTCGGACCTAATGCTGGTTAAGGGTCGGACTTCGATCCACTTGGAGAATTTGTCGATGGCGACCAGCAGGTGCGTGAAGCCCTCGGGTGCCTTCTACAAAGGACCGACGAGGTCCAGACCCCACACAGCGAAAGGCCAAGTGATAGGTATCATTTGCAGGGCCTGAGCAGGCAGGTGTGTTTGTCTCGCATAGAATTGACACCCTCGGCAGGAGCGTACAATCCTAGTGGCGTTGGCCACTGCGGTTGGCCAGTAGAAACCTTGTCGGAAAGCGTTTCCTACGAGGGTCCGAGGCGCCGCATGGTGACCGCAAGCCCCCGAGTGTATTTCTTGTAATAGCTCCTGTCCTTGGGCGACGGATATGCATCGTTGGAGAATGCCTGAGGGGCTGCGGTGGTACAACTCCTTTCCATCACCCAGCAAAACGAACGACTTGGCGCATCGAGCCAGTCACCGAGCTTCGGCCTTGTCGAGGGGCAGCTCTCCTCGGAGGAGATATTCCAGGTATGGGGTCTGCCAGTTCAGGTTTGGCGTAACCCCATCCTGCTCTACCTCGACGCGCAGGGCCTCACCCTCGGCGGCCGAGGGTACCTCGGACTGGGCCGAGGTCTCCTCGGGTTCAGGCGCGTCGCCGATTTTGATGGATGGCTGATATATATCCCTAGAGAAGACATTCGGGGGAACCGTCGCTCGCCCCGAGGCTATTTTCGCCAGCTCATCTGCGGTCTCGTTGTACCGTCGAGCAACATGGTTGAGTTCTAGCCCGTAGAACTTATCTTCCAAGCACCGAACTTCGTTGCAGTAAGCCTCTATTTTCCGATCGCGGCAGTGAGAGTTCTCCATGACTTGGTCAATAACGAGCTGCGAGTCACCACGAGCGTCGAGGCACTGAACCCCTATCTCAATGGCGATGCGCAACCCATTAACCAAGGCCTCGTATTCGGCCACGTTGTTTGACACCGGGAAATGGAGGCGTATTACATAACGCACATGTTCTCCGAGGGGTGAGATGAAGAGCAAGCCCGCGCCTGCTCCGGTTTTCATCAACGACCCGTCGAAGTACATGATCCAAAGTTCGGCCTAGATTAGGGCCGTTGGCAACTGGGTGTCAGTCCATTCAGCCAAGAAGCCAGCCAAGATTTGGGATTTTATGGCCTTCCGAGGGGCAAATGAAAGTGTTTCGCCCATGAGTTCCACTGCCCATTTTGCTATCCTACCTGAGGCCTCTCGGCTCTGGATGATCTCTCCCAGGGGGAAAGATGACACCACAGTAACCGGATGAGACTCAAAGTAGTGTCGCAGCTTCCGCCGTGTCAGAATCACTGCGTACAACAGCTTCTGGATTTGCGGGTAGCGGACTTTGGTCTCGGATAGCACTTCGCTGATGAAGTAGACTAGCCTCTGGATGAGCAGTGCATGCCCTTCTTCTCGTCTCTCGACTACGACCGCAGCGCTGACCACCTGAGTGGTTGTGGCGACGTAAATCAAGAGGGCTTCTTCCGTAGCGGGGGGCACCAAGATGGGCGCATTAGTAAGAAGCGCCTTTAAGTTTCTGAGGGCTTCCTCGGCCTCAGGAGTCCAAGTGAAGCGCTCGACCTTCCTTAAGAGGCGGTACAAGGGCAATCCTTTCTCGTCGAGGCGCGAGATGAAGCGGCTCAGAGCCGCAAGGCATCCCATGACCCTTTGTACTCCTTTCAAATCTTTGATTGGCCCCATGTTGGTGATGGCCGCGATTTTCTCCGGGTTGGCTTCGATGTCTCGTTCAGAGACGATGAACCCTAGGAGCATGCCTCGGGGGACTCCGAAGACACACTTCTCAGGATTGAGTTTCACGCTCTTCGCTTTTAGGCAGCTGAATGTTACCTCAAGGTCAAAGAGGAGGTCGGAGGCTTTCCTTGTTTTGACAATGATGTCATCGACGTAAGCCTCGACCGTTCTGTCGATGTGTTCTTCGAACACATGGTTCATGCACCTCTGGTAGGTTGCACCTGCATTTCTCAAACCAAATGGCATAGTAGTGTAACAATACATGCCAAAAGGTGTGATGAAAGAAGTCGCGAGCTGGTCGGACTCTTTCATCTTTATTTGGTGATAGCCTGAGTAGGCATCGAGGAAAGACAGGGTTTCGCACCCAGCGGTGGAGTCCATAATTTGATCGATGAGAGGCAGAGGGTGGGAACGTTGGGGCATGCTTTGTTTAGCCCAGTGTAGTCCACACACATCCTCCACCTCCCACCTTTTTTCTTTACAAGTACAGGGTTAGCTAACCATTCTGGATGGAATACCTCTTTGATGAACCCTACAACCATTACCTTGTGGACCTCCTCGCTTATGGCTCTGCGCTTTTCTTCATCAAAATGGCACAGGTGCTGTTTCATGGGTCGGGCTCCAGCTCGGATGTCCAGTGAGTGCTCGGCGACATCCCTCGGTATGCCCGGCATGTCCGAGGGACTCCACGCAAAAGCTTCGGCATTTGCG
This sequence comes from Zea luxurians, assembly GCA_029449295.1. NCBI lineage: Eukaryota > Viridiplantae > Streptophyta > Magnoliopsida > Poales > Poaceae > Zea > Zea luxurians. Next base: position 6,142,443 of record JAOPSE010000090.1, read on the forward strand.
CGGAGAAAGTCGACGAGCACTTCTTCCTATTTGGGGTCGAGCTCGGAGCCAATCCTGACTTTCTTGCCAGCATCGTTGCTGGGGTCGAGATAGACAGACTTGACTGCCTCGTCCGGCTCGAAGTTGCCGGCGTGTCGCTTCACGTCGGGCGCCTCTTTGGAGAGGCAATCCAGGTCGGCGATGAGGGCTTCGGACTCGGCGAGGGCTTCGGTGTACTCCACGCATTCCACGTCGCACTCGTAAGCATGGCGGTACGTGGGTCCGACAGTGATGACTCCCTTGGGGCCAGGCATCTTGAGCTTGAGGTAAGTGTAGTTGGGGATGGCCATGAACTTGGCGTTGCACGGCCTTCCCAGCACCACGTGATAGGTCCCTCGGAATCTAACTACCTCGAAGGTGAGGGTTTCCTTTCGGAAGTTGGAGGGAGTTCCGAAGCAGACGGGCAAGTCCTTTCGGAATCTGTCCGAGGGGTTTCCTTTCGGAATCTGTCCGAGGGGTAGGATACGCTTTCCGGGTGCAATCCCATGGAAGGGTGCTACACCAGCCCGGATCTCAGACCGATCAACCCCCAAGAGCTCTAGGGTCTCGGCGTAGATGATGTTGAGGCTGCTGCCTCCGTCCATGAGGACCTTGGAGAGCCTAACGTTGTCGATGATTGGGTCGACGATGAGCGGGTACCTTCCTGGGCTCGGCACGTAGTCGGGGTGGTCGCCTTGGTCGAAGGTGATGGGCTTGTCAGACCAGTCTAGGTAGACTGGCGTTGCTACCTTCACCGAGCAAACCTCCCGGCGCTCCTGCTTGCGGTGTCGAGCTGAGGCGTTCGCCACCTGTCCACCGTAGATCATGAAGCAGTTGTGGATCTCCGGGAACTCCTCTTCTTTGTCGCCTCCCTTCTTGTTGTTGCCTAGGTCCCTGCCGTCCTCCGCTGAGGGTCCAGCCTTATTGAAGTAACACCGGAGCATGTCGCACTCTTCAAGGGTGTGCTTGATGGGACCCCTGTGATAGGGGCACGACTCCTTGAGCATCTTGTCGAACACATTGGCCCCTCCAGGAGGCTTCCGAGGATTCCTGTGCTCGGCAGCGGCGACAAGGTCCGCGTCGACGGCGTTGTGCTTCGCTTGCGCCTTCTTCCTGGTCTTCTTCTTCGTGCCACGCTGGACGGACGCCTCGGGGTTGTCTTCCTCCTGCCTCCCCTGAGGCTGCTTGTCCTTCCAGAAGATGGCTTCGACCGCCTCCTGACTAGAGGCAAACTTGGTGGCTATGTCCATCAATTCGCTTGCCTTGGTGGGTGTCTTTCGCCCCAGTTTGCTGACCAGGTCCCAGCAAGTGGTGCCAGCGAGGAAAGTCCCGATGACGTCCGAGTCGGTGATGTTGGGCAACTCGGTGCACTGCTTTGAAAACCGTCGGATGTACTCTCGCAGGGATTCCCCTGGCTGCTGGCGGCAGCTTCGGAGATCCCACGAGTTCCCAGGGCGCACATAAGTGCCTTGGAAATTTCCAGCGAAGGCCTTGACTAGGTTGTCCCAGCCGAAGATCTGCGTAGGGGGCAGATGCTCTAGTCAGGCCCGGGCAGCGTCAGAGAGGAAAAGGGGGAGGTTGCGGATGATGAGGTTGTCGTCGTTCGTCCCTCCCAACTGGCATGCCAGTCGGTAATCCGCGAGCCACAACTCTGGCCTCGTCTCCCCCGAGTACTTGGTGATGGTAGTCGGGGCCTGGAACCGGGCCGGGAACGGCGCTCGTCGTATGGCTTGGCTAAAGACCCGTGGGCCTGGTGGTTTGGGTGAGGGGCTCCGATCCTCCTCACTGTCGTAGCGTCCCCGCGCCTGGGGTGGTAGCCTCGGCGCACCTTTTCCTTGAGGCGGGCTCGAAGGTCGTGGCGGCGCTGATCGTCGCTGAGGCGATCCCTGGCTGTAGGTGTCTCACCTCTTGTAGGCTCGGTGTGGACCGAGGCCTCGTGCGTGTGTCGGGAGGATGCTACGTGATGCACCAAGGGGCACCCTCGCCTTCGGGAGGCGGAGCTCTCGGCTCGTCGGGCTGTGGCGTTTTCCAGGAGGTTCTTGAGTTCGCCCTAGATACGTCGCCCTTCGATGGTGGATGGCTTCGGCATCGTTCGAAGCAATACCGCCGCTGCAGCCAGGTCCTGGCCAGCCCCGTTGATGGCCGGGGGCAGCATTGCCCTGGCATCATCAATAATGCGGCGGTGGACGTCCCGGGCCCGATGACATGCTCCTCCGGCGAGCGCTCGGCCTGCCCACTCTTGCTCGAGGTTTTGTCAGAGCTACACAAGTCGCCCCGCTTCCTCATCGAGCTTGGCCTGCATCTCACGGAGTTGCTCAAGCTGTGAGCCCTGACCCCCCGTGGGGACCTGGGCCACAGCTAGCTCCCGCGGGATCTCAACACGAGACGTAGGTGCAAGGGCGTCGTCACTTCCTGGCATGCTGAGGTGGTTTTCTCCGTCGTGATCTTCCTGATCGATGTGGAAGCACTCGCGAGTTGGGTCACAACCCTCGTCGTCGAGGCTGTGACCATCATCAGAGCAGCCGGAGAGGCAGTGGTCACATGCGGACATGAAGTCACGCATGGCACTGGGGTCACGGAGCCCGGAGAAATCCCAACTGATGTCGAGGTCGTCCTCTTCCTTGGAACCCGCGGGTCCGGAGGTTCAGACGGCCATCAGTCGGTCCCAAGTTGACCACATATGGTACCCCGGAAGGTCAGGATATGCCCTCACGGAAGCGCTCACCGAAGCGGGGTCGCTTGGTGGGTCAAAGCTGAATCTAAAGGGAACGAGATGAAAAACGGATGGTACCTCTTGGTTGATGGACGGTGGTGAAGTCGCATCGGAGGTGGAATGTGTCGTTATCTCAGGTGCGAGACTAATGCCCGACAAGTCCCTCGCAAGGGTGCCGACGTCATCAGTCCGCCTGGGGCTGGCGTTTTGCTGGGAGGTGACACCCGTCGTTGTCTCAGGTGTGAGGATAACGCCCGACATGTCCCCCGCAGGGGTGCCGGCGTCATCGACTCGCTCTGGTCTGACAGCCGTCGAGGTGCTGCCCCCTGCCTGGCCATGGTTGCCCCGTCTCCGTCTCCTCCGGTGAGGAGGGTGGCGGGGTTGACTCGGGTGTTCCTCTTCCGCCACGTGGAGATGTCGTCGTCGTCGTCGAGTTCGTCTCTGCCGGGCGAGCCAACGATCGTCGTTGTTGTCGTGCTGCGGGGGGAGCAGTACCATGTTGTAGCTGTCGTCGGGGGACATGAACTCGAGACTTCCGAAGCGGAACACCGTCCCAGGCTGAAAAGGCTGCTGAAGATTGTCCATCTGGAACTCAATGGGAAAGTATTGTCAATACGCAGCGGACCCCTACCTGGCGCGCCAACTATCGGTGTTTCGGACCCGGGGGACCCTCAACCGGACCGACTAGTGAATTTTATGCCGCGTGCCCCTGTCCAGATGGGTTGATGCAAGATGGAACACAAGTGGAGGGATGAGGCTTATGTTATCTTGCACCGGGGGTGCTTGTAGTAGGGGTTACAAGCTGAGCGAGAGAGGGAACGGGCCCTAGGCCTCCTAGTGGGGTCTAGCGTTGCGGAGTGGAGCTTGACGTTTGGATGAGTCCGTCTCCTTTGCTCTTGCTGCCAGTGTTCTTCCCCCCTCTCTCTCCCCTCTCTCTCCCCTCTCTCTTCTCTCTCCTCCCTCTCCGGAAGGCCCTGGACATCCCCTTTTATAGATACAAGGAGATGGTCCAGCTGTACAATGGGGGTGTAGCTATGTGCTAACGTGGCCGGCGGAGAAGTGCTTAAGTCCCGTAGAAGCGTAGCTGGCGGTGCGGCATGGATCCTGCTGACGTTTCCTTGCTTCCGTAGAGAGCTTGTGGATTGTTGACGTCATGGACGCATGCGGGGAACCATCATTACCTATGGCCGGAGTAATCTAGATGTGACTCCGGTCTTGTTCCTTCGTAGCCTGAGGCGGCTAGCTAGAGGTAGGGTAATGATGTATCCCCTGTAGCGTATTCGGTCCGAGGCCGAGGTCGGGCGAGGCGGAGTCCTTCTCCCGAGGCCGAGGCTGAGGCCGAGGTCGGGGTCGGTCGAGGCGAAGATCTTCTCCCGAGGCCGAACCTGAGGAAGAGGCCTGGGGTCGGGCGAGGCGGAGCTCCCTGTTGCACCCGAGGCTGAACTCGGGAAAGGCCGAGACTGTTGTTAGTCTTTCCCTGGTGGCTGGCACAGTTGCCGGAGCGGGGCGAACAGTGCTGTTTTCCTGTCAGATCGGTCAGTGAAGGGGCGAAGTGACTGCGGTCACTTTGACCTTGCCGACTGAGGCCCTCGTGTCAGGATAAGGTGTCAGGCGATCCCCGCATTAAATGCGCATGCGATACGGTCGGTTGGTAAGGCGATTTGGCCGAGGTCGCTGCACGACAAAGTTTGCCCGAGCTCGGCTTCGGGCGAGCCGAGGGTGCGTCCACTGCCTATGGAGGCCCTCGGGCGAGGCGTGAATCCGCCCGGGGCTACTGTTCCCGCCCGAGGCCGGGCTCGGGCGAGGTGAGATCGCGTCCCTTGGCTGATGAGGCCTTGATTTGAACCGTGCTTATCAGCCTTTACGGTTTGTTCTGAAGACGTTTCCCGGCCGTGTTTAGGAGTGTTGGGGGTACCCCTAATTACGGTACCCGATAATGAGTTTGACGAGATCTAGGTGTTGTCTCCCAGTTAGTTGTTTGCGCTGAGAGGAATAACTATATTAGTTCGATTTATTTATTATCAATTATTTTGTAAGACATTTTTCATTATGTAATAAAGATTATGACATTCGTCTCTATACACTGAGTCATTGTATGTGTGGATCTTGTTTGGCGTAAATATGAGACGCGCTCGGGATTGCTCTTAAATATAATCTAGGTGTGACAAAAGTGGTATCAAAGCCATATTGACCGTAGGACGTAACCTAGAGAGACATGGGCAAAACCCTTACCTACTTACCTTACTTTGAATCTTTCTATATTTTCCTTGATCACGTCTCATCTTTTGCTGTTCTACTCTGACTACTCTTATCTTTTCTACTCTAAACGACAAAAAAAAGATTTCCCACCTTGGAATCCTATATCTACGAATTCTCAAAAAGATAGGAGACCTAAGACTATATATATATATATATATTATCGATATTTCGGCACTTGAATGTTAATTCTTATGATAATTGCTTGGTTTGCTTCTTTGATTGACATTCATCTCTATGCACTGAGTCATTGTATGTGTTGATCTTATTTGGCGCACATATGAGACACGATCTGGTTTGGTCTTAAATTTGGGTGACATTGCTTTGCCGGAGTGATGAAAAGCGACATTAGTGGAATCGAGATCCGAGCATTTCATTAACCACCTGGCTCAAGAGATCAAGCATAGTCTTGATAGTGGAGCGAGTGAATGCATTGAATCCACCTCAATATGGATTAGGGGTGATCGGCAAATCACCGAGACCACAAAAAAATCTGGTGTATCTATTGTTCATTACTTTGTTTCATCATTATTACTTGTGTTCATTGTGTTCCATCTTTCATTTCTAGACATACTATGTCACACCCGGTTTTAGAAGGTAAACCGAATGAGAACCATGTACGTGTCAGGTTTAGAAACTCACGTACACATCGATTACATAGTTGGACATCATCACATATTGCTCAACGTAAATAGCGAAAATGGGTACTTTATTACATCAAGATGTCCAAGACATTCACAGAGTCATTAACTTAACATAGTAATTAACATAATCAAAGTGCGGAATACGAAACATAGAAGAAAAGGCCTTCACAGGCAGTTGACTGTGGGTTTGCCACTAAACACGACTAGAACTCATCGAAGTCCTGAAACTCCTGAAAGTCCTCCATGTTGCCTTCATATTCACCTGAGCACTGATTGAAATGGGGACAACCTAGGGTTGGGGGGTTTTTAAAGCAAGGGCGAGTACACATCAACGTACTCAGCAAATGTACCGTTTGGCTAAAGTGGACTAGCTGTATGTGGAGTTAAGATTAAAGCAGTTGCTTTTAGTTGGTCAAATATTTATTACTAGTAGTAAGCCAAGTTTTAGTAATAAACCCAGTTATTACCCAAAAGTACTCCCTCCAAGAGGAAATACCAGAAACCATAGTTATAATCATCATCATAAAGTATCCAAAGTTATTCTAATCAAAGAGGATCACAAGGCTACTCTTAACCATGAGCATGACTGATATACCAGTTTCTAACACTCTTTAGAGGTTGTACACTTTACCCACGAGTCGTGATCCTGTTTTGCCCCGGGTCGATCTAACCCTCAAACACTACCAAGGTGAGTAGGCAAGGTTTCACTACGTAGCCTATACAAAAGATTCCCCTGGTGTGCAGTTGCTCATTAGGTTTCACTAGTTGTACAAACACAGTACTCCTCTCTAAGGTGGGTGACTACAAAACCAAATCGAATGAACCTTGGCACCCACCCTTAGCAGAGCAAGCACTATTCCTTAGCCCCCATTGACGACCTCCAGCAAAGCCAACTACACCCCATCTAATTAATCAGCTAAGGGCATCCCATTCCACCCTCATGGTTATACTGTTATCCTAGGTGGTTTCTCAACGAATAGGTCCTTACGAAGAGGTACTCAGAAAACAACATGAGTCCCCTAAAGTATCACAAGATCATCATCATAATCAAGATAATATCATCGTACCATAAATATTCTCACCATGTTCGTTGATTTAAAGTGAAGCAGTAGCATAATACTAATCATAATAACCCAATAGGTAATCAAGTACAAGGTAAATACAAAGCTAGTCAATCCTTAGGTTTCAATTAAGTAATGTGCGACAGTGAATTAATAAGTAAGTAGGACATAATGGGTCAAAGGACACTTACCTTCACCAGGGTGCTGCTCAGGGAAGCCTCCCGCAACACGCTCGGAAACCATGGGCTACTCGTTGTCTACGCAAAGCAATCATTCATTCAATACATTTGGAAAATGACAAAGAAACATTACACCAAACATACACAATCAAGTGAACACAAGTTCAAAATAAAAGTATAAATGCAAGAGCGAAATCTATGTTCTAAGGTGGACAATTACACTTAGGGTTTTGTGGTTTTCTAAGTACTGCCTACCTCGAGGATCACATAACATAACTTCATTTATCTTAATGAATTATTAAAATTAAACCAGGGATGTGTTCATTCATTACATGAGATTACTTTAACAAAGTTGACCATCTAACTATTCTTTAGGGGTTTTCCTTTTATTTTCCTATTAATAAATAAAACATCACTTAAACAAACCTATAGTCTAGACATAAAATTAAGACATGCAGATAGTGAAAGATTATAATTTAAACGGGTAGAGAATAATTTTATGAACATTTTGCAATTTGAACCACCCAATTTGGAGTTCATATGCAAAAGATATGAAATAAACAAGTTTTGGAATTCAAAATACAAAGTTAGGCTTATTTCTGTGATGAAATTAAAGTCTAGGGTTCTTTCTACAAAATCTCAGGGGTCTACGCGTAAAACACGGGGACAACGGGTTGATATCCAGAAAACCGAGGGGGCTTTTAACAAGTTTTCCAAAAGAACGGGTATCGGATGATCTTGACCGCCCGATCGCAGATCAACGACTGAGATTAGATTTGAGCGCGAGCGCGCGCGGACGCATGGGCCAGCGCTGGCAGGCGGGCCAGGTAGGTCAGCGACTGAGAAGGGAAGACGGGCTGACTAGTTGGGCCCAGCGCTAGGGGGCGCAGGCAACTGACAGGTGGGACCTAGGGGCAGAGCGCATGCTCGAAGCGGTATCCGGAGATTCGGACCGTTGGATTGGGGACGGGTGGCTAGGATCCGGCACGCAGGGTTAACAGCGTGGTGACCGGCTCTGCTTCATCCGCAGCGACAAAGTCGTCGGAGACAGGACAGGAGCGGCCTCCGAGGGATCTGGGGTCGCCGGGGTTGGCTGGAACCGGTTAGGAGGGTCCGACGAACTCACTGGTAGGACTCCGGCCGCGAGAACGGGACCAGAGGCGAGAGAACGGTGGAGGGGGTTCTCCGGGCAGGTCGGTTTGACTCCAGCGAGGAATCCCGGCTGCGGAGAGGGAGATTCGGGCGTGCTACGGCCAGGGCAAGCTCCGACGAGGTAAGTGGAACGCTATGGACCAAAGCAACGGCTCGGTACCAGGCTGAATCGAACGGTCATCGCGTGGGCACGGCGAACCAGCGCGGCCGAACTGCAGCGAGCACAAATCAGCTAAGACAGGGCACAATTAAGGGAAACCGAGAATGGGAGCGAGTTCCTCACCTTGGGACGGCGCTCGGGGAGGCTCGGCGTAGCTTCTGGTGGGCTAAATGGTCGGCACAGCGGGCGTAGATCACCAGCAAGCATTGGCGGTAGCAGATCGCGAAAGAGGGCAAGCGTGGGCGAAATGAGGCAAGGGAGGGAGAGCGGGTGCGAGAGGGGCTCAAAAAGGAGCTGGGGCGCGTGGGCAGGCTACGTGGCCAGTCTTCTCGGCGTGCGTGGGTCAGTGGTGGTTGCGGGGAAGACGGAGCTGACAGGGCTGGCCCGCGGTGCAGCGAGAGAGAGAGGGTGCAGAGTGAACGGTTCGCAGCACTGACGGGCGAGGCCCGCGGGGCGGGCACGCGAGGGGAGTTGGCACCGACAGGTCGGCCCCACCGGGCACAGGGAGAGAGGGAGGGAGAGCGCGCAGACGCGGGCTGGCACTGACAGGCGGGTCCCACCTGTCAGGGAGAGCGGGCGCGCGTGCGGCCGGCTGGGCCGAGCTGGGCTGTTTGGGCCGAAAAGGGTTTTCCCATTTTCCTGAATTTCCAAATGCATTTTCTTTTTATTTTCTCTATGGAATTCAAATGAAATTCAACCATAATTCAAATTCAAATAATTCTAACATGTGCATTAAACAAAAAGAATAATCTAGGCTCAGCATGATGCAAACATTCACATATATACCCTAGGTTTTGATATTCTCAAGAAAATAATATATATCCCACATAGTTAACCCAAATCCTATTGAAGAGAATAGAAAAGAAACATTATAGAAGTGAGAAGAGAAGTAACACCTGAATTTGGTAGGCATTAGAGAAGAAATTTTATACCCTCAAATTCAGGTTGCTACATACTGATAACTTGCTCTCCCTAGTTGCAAACTGAATTTAGCTCAACGTAGGTTAGATAATTTTATTCTCTTGTTGTTCTAATTAAATTTACAAGTGTCTTTGATTTTAGTTGAAACCTTATATTCAACTCCCTCTAGCCGGTATCCTTGATTCTACACTATGTTAATCATCGAGTATTTCACTAAGCACTTTGGTGGCTAGAGCTACTAGATATGAGTTTCAACTCACACAATTATTCATTGAGATCCACACACCCTCTCTTGGCTACATGGGGTCATATTTATTGGGGCCAGAGTGAGACATAGACATTGAAACTTCAATAGCCATCTCTCTGCACCGTTGAACCGTCCGACGCATATGGTCATCAGACAATTGTGTCTCATTAAGCACTTTGTTGGCTAGATCTACTAGTAGAGACAAGCCTCAACTCACACAAGTATTCCTTGAGCCCCACACACCTTCTCTTGTCTGGTTGAGGTCATATTTATAGGCTCCAAAGTAAGACATAATGCCTGTTTGTTTCGGCTTCTGGCAGCTTCTGGCCACCAAAAGCTGATGCGGACTGCCAAACGCTCAGCTTTTCAGCCAGCTTCTATAAAATTTCTTAGGGCAAAAACCATCCAAAATCAACATAAACACATAATTGGTTGAGTCGTTGTAATAGTAGGATTCCGTCACTTTCTAGATCCTGAGCCCTATGAACAACTTTATCTTCCTCCACACGTAATCGTAATGATACTCAGATTCTCCCCACAGCCAGATTTTCAGAAAAGCTGATCAGAAAAAAGCTGAATCAAACAGACCCATAGATGTTGGAACTTCAATAGCCATCTCTGAGCACCGTTGAACCGCCTAATGCATGGTCGTTAGATAATTGTGTCAGAGTCCGATGGCTCATAAACGCTACTGTGTCAAATATAGCTATCAGCTGTCATCCTGTTTGAACTACGTAAAATACACTAGCAACTACCATTAGTCTAGATGGACATGTTGTTCATTAAACTCCAAAACTGAATATAAATAGGTCATAGAGTCCATTTTCCCTACCGCTAGCTTAGGAAACCACGTGGCAATGCCCAGTGCCGGTCCTGACATTTTAGAGGCCCAGGACAAGACTTATAAAGGAGGCCCTTTATAATAATTATTATTACATATAAATATATTGTGTGTATATATTTTCATTAAAGTATTTATATATATCTGAAAAAATTATTTATATTAAATAAAAGTAATTAAAATATTATTGTCTAATATCTCACAGAAAAATGTGACATATATGTGTCTAGATGACTCAAGGTTCCTTCGAACAACGATTAAATGGATGTAATACGTTATTAGATCAGTCGATTGCTTGTCTGTCTACAACCATGCGAGAGATAGAGATGAAACGACGTAGTTGTCTCGCTGCACGCTCAGAGCCTAGGTGGCTAAGGCTGAGACTACTAAGTACTACTAGAATATAAAAATCAAGATTGATAGGTTATGTCTAATTCTCCTTGTTTGTTGTTGTTGTGTTGTTGACTTATAATTAGGCCTTTAAAAGTTTTATAAAACTAGTAGAGATCTATATAATGTATGTTATATGCATATATATATACTGATATTTAGTACATGAGATGAGGCCCCATAAATCTGGGGGCCCTGGTCGGGGGCACTGCTCGACCCCCGCCAGGGCCGGCGCTGGCAATGCCAATGAAGAGGTCAAGAGTCCGTTAAGTTCACAACGATAAAATATGGAATTTTCGACGGCTAAAGCCGTCAGTGTTTTCCTGTTGTGGTTCATTTTTCTCATAGGCTCCAATGCTCCAACTAACCAACATATATACCTGAGACGCTATCGCCACACGTGAAATATCTCCCTTACCTAATCCGATGATCTTATGCTTTGTTTTATGCTAGAAGAAGTGCATGGCGACAACTGGCTAAAAGAATGTTACATGATCTTCTTGTGTGCACTGATGGTAAAGTTATTTTGTATGCACGCGTCAACTCGCGAGTCTTGACATCATGCTGTTTTTCTTATATATATATATATATATATATATATATATATATATATATATATATATATATATATATATATATATATATATATATATATATATAGGGAAGAGGTAATGGAAGCCCTGGGCTTCCCCTACTAATGGAAGCCCCAGCCAGAACGCGGTCAACCCAGCACCCACGCAGCCATGCAGTCAACACCCAGGAATCCAGGACGATAAGCGCGTAAGACAACATATAAACTCCAAAACTGAATATAAATAGGTCATAGAGTCCATTTTCCCTACCGCTAGCTTAGGAAACCACATGGCAATGCCAATGAAGAGGTCAAGAGTCCGTTAAGTTCACAACGATAAAATATGGAATTTTCGACGGCTAAAGCCGTCAGTGTTTTCATGTTGTGGTTCATTTTTCTCATAGGCTCCAATGCTCCAACTAACCAACATATATACCTGACACGCTAGCTATCGCCACACGTGAAATATCTCCCTTACCTAATCCGATCTTATGCTTTGTTCTATGCTAGAAGAAGTGCATGGCGACAACTCGCTAAAAGAATGTTACATGATCTTCTTGTGTGCACTGATGGTAAAGTTATTTTGTATGCACGCGTACGTCAACTCGCGAGTCTTGACATCATGCTGTTTTTCTTATATAATATATATATATATATATATATATATATATATATATAAAAGAGTGACTGTTATACGCGTACATACATACTAAAATAGCGTTGCACACATTTCTCAAATCCCACCTCGCACAACTAGCAAGTATGTTTCTCTTCTAGCTAAACCAAATATAATTGTATATTTTGCGACTTATAAAATATAACTGTCTATTTTTAAATTATAACTTGATTCGTAATGTAGTTACGACTTCGTTTATAATATAGTTACAATCGGTGCTTATTATTTGTAACTATGTCTACTCCCGAGTTTCAAGTTGAGTTATAATCCAACTGCAATTAGCTACTCTCTCCACCGACGTACATCCATGATATGATGATAGAAAATTTAATTAATGAACTAAATAAATTATCGATGCAACTAGATTAGAACTGAAATTGTAACTCAAGAGTAGACATAGTTGTAAATAATAAGGCCTGCTTTTAACTACATTATAAACAAAGTTATAACTACATTAAGAGTAAAGTTGTAACTCGGAAGTAGACAGTTATGTTTGGTTTAGTTTTGGTAGGAAGGACATCTGGACATGTGAGAGGGTTACGAGAAACTGTAACTAATTAATTCATACTTGTAAGTGGTTTCCTGAAAAGCGATGGTTTAATTGAGATGCTTGTCGACTACCTCAACACGTAATCGCTCTTGTTAATTCAGTTTACATCTTGCAGTTTACATTCTATTCACGGACATTGGAATGCATGTAGCAAGTATATTGTACTTCCGTTGTTGCTATACGACGCCGGACGGACCGGAAGCTACATGATATAAGCAATGTGTTGAAGGCTAAAATGAGCCTTCCGGACCGTCCGGCCCTGAGGCCGGACGGTCCGGCCCTGAGGCCGGACGGTCCGCGGTCCGGATGATCCGCGGTGGCGGCGCGGACGGTCCGCGCGCGCGCAGAGTCAGTTAGGGTTCCTAGTTTCTCGCGGGATTTGTTGCCTAAAACCACGGGATTAACTCGGGAAACAGTTGGAAACGGATCCAGACCTCCCCTTTATATAGATGAAGGGCTACGGCCGATTGAAGCCCCCAACAATCGATCAAATCAAGTCTATTACTCGTTTTTACCTTATGCATTAGGAGTAGTTCTAGTTTAGTTCTAGTTTAGCCCTAGTTTAGCCTTCCAATCCCCAAATTCTCCGTCTCTCTTCGGCTCTACGTCGATTAGAGGAGTCTAGGTCGGCCAGCCCGAGCCTAGACAACTCCTAGGATCTCTCCTCCCTGACGGGGTCCCTCCCGGTAGCGAGATCCAGGCGCCGCCAGCGATCCTCCGCCGCCCCTGCGCACGCGCGGACCACCGTCCGGCCCCAGGCAGGGAACGCCAGCCCCTGCGCCAGGTCGCGGACCGTCCGACCCCTGGCCGTGGACCGTCCGCGCCTGACCAGAGAGCACCGCCACCGGTTCTTGTTGAGTGTTTGGCGCTCCAAAAAGGCGTCAACATACTTTTTGGCGACTCCGCTGGGGATAGGTGTTTAGATCTACTAAAAATCAGGCCCTCAAATGGCCGGTTCTAAAGATCACACTGATATCTCCCTAGATAATATCCTGAAGACGGCTGTCGAAAATCTAACAGCCGATGAGCAACAGCAATACGAGGACTACATGCGCCAACACTACAGGAAACGCATAAAATTTCGTGGGCCTAGATATTTTCGTCGGCCGGCCCACGAAAATAAGGAAGGTATTTTCGTCGGCCTCGTCACCGACGAAAATCCAGAGTATTTTCGTGGGCCGGGAGCTATATTCGTCGGCGGGCCCACGAAAATACTGAATATATTTTCGTCGGCTTCGTAACCGACGACAATCCGTGTTATTTACGTGGGCCTGTGCCGTGCCGACGAAAATACGTCAATCATTTTCGTCGGCCCCACGGTGGCCGACGAAAATACAACAACTATTTTCGTCGGCCCCAATGCGGCCGACGAAAATAAAAAGCCTAAATCGCCAGCGCGCCCGCACCTTCTCTCTCGCTCGCGCGTTTCTCTCGCTCGGTCATTTTCGCCGCGAAGCCACCGCACGCCGCGCCGCCGCCGCCACCACACGCCGCGCGCCCGGCCCTCCGCGCTCGCGCGATCGAACGTCGCGCCGCCACCGCACGCCGCGCGCCCGGTCGTCGTCTCGCGCGCTCGCACGCCGCGCGTCCGGCCCGCCACCGCACGCCGCGCCGCCGCCGCCACCGCACGCCGCGCGCCCGGCCCTCCGCGCTCGCACACCGCGCGCCCGGCCGTCCCCTCGCGCGCTCGAAGCGCGAGCACGCCGCGCCGCCGCTGCACGCCGCGCGCCCGGCCCTCCCCTCGCGCGCGAGCACGCTGCGCCGCCGCCACCACTCGGTATATCCGCCTCTGCCTCCTCTGCTCCGCCCTGCCGCCGCAAGGATCCAACATCCGTACGTCGCCTTCTCCGCCGCCTTGCTTCCCAAGGTACGTCATCTCCACCCCCGTCGTTGCTCACTTGCTCTGCTTGGGTACACACATACAAGGTTTAAGCTCGGGATGGATTGGGCAGCGCCACCCGAGGTTTTGCATGCGTCCGACCGCAGACGGCAATTGGCAATGGCAGGGTTACTGGGGTGGGTGAATGGTTTCGGGATAGACAATTGTTTGTGGAAGCTACGCTGGCGAAATGTAGGCTGTCTATTGTTGCAATTGCAAGATGGATGGGTAGCCTCTGGCCGGCTCTGCTAGTGTGTAGTGTTGCTGTCTGTGGTCTATTCAGGGATGCCCATGTCCATACCCATGCAGATTGCTAGGTTCCGTTCTGTCGGTACATGGTTGGTGGCGTGTCTGCGTCTTTGCTGTCACTGGGTGTAAGGTTTAAGGTGTAGTATCAGTGGGTACCCTCATGAATTAGGGGTTAAGCCCAATGTTCCAGTGTAGCTATCGTGCAGTATTCTGTGTTGGCAACCATCGTGTTGTTGTTTCTTTGCAGGTTTTAGAAACATCACTTTATAGTCGAGGTGCTGCCGATTTTTTTATTGACAATAGTAATTTTTTTACATAGGTGTTCTTCCGACTTGACCTTCTCCACCGTTAGCTAGACTCGTACATTATTCTCAGGTATACATTGTTTTCGTAATTTCGGTTAATGTGGTCATTTATTATTTACTATATAGTTATTAGTAAATAAGTGCCGTGGCGTGCCGTGCGCGCGGCCGTGCGCGTGCCGTCTTTTGAATGTTATTTATCTTTTGTTTAATTAGCCTTTGAAATGGACGGTGATCGGAGGGTGATGTCTTTTGTTTAATCTCCGAGATATTTTTTAATGTTGAGAGTTCAGTTTTAATCGTTAACCGTAGCGAACCGTATGCGTCACCCGTTCGGGAACGGCGAACGTCACATTGGCTTGTGAGGTTCGCCGTTCCGGAATTGTCCACGTATTTTGGACAGCCTGAGAGTGTAGGCCGATGCTTGTGATTTATGACATGTGCCTTACGATTGACGCGGAATTTCGGTTGTGTAACCCAGTTATTCTCCAACGCACCATGTTCAGGCGTGTGCTTGGAGAGCAGCGGGGTTATGCTGCCGAAATTTCGCGGCAATCGTAGGCTACACGTCACAAATCACAAGCATCGGCCTACACTCTTGGGTGGGTTTAGGGCCTTTACCTAATAGGGAGTTCACCTAAGCCACAAACGATCGTTGATTTTCTTTGTCTTTTGTTTAGCCTTTGAAATGGACGGTGATCGGAGGGTGATGTATGACGGGTGGAGAAAGGATGGGGCACATTCGAATGAATGGATGGGTGTAACAAAGAATGTGTCCACTTAATCGGAGCGTTGTGGATTGGCTGGCGAAGGACATGGAAGCCTGGAGGTGGTTGGCTAAGAGATGGGCGTCGCCTGAGTGGATTGCAGAGTCCAACAAGCACCGTGTCAACCGTGGCACTGAAGGACCGGGGCATAGGTACGGCGCCGATGGACACCTTGGTACCGCACGCCGCATGGTAAGTATATAAATCAAACTTGTATGTTACATCTATGAAAATTATATGGTTTAACTCTTCTTTTTCATGCAGGAAGCTGAAAGTGGAGTTGCTCCAAGTTTTATGGAGGTTTACGTCCATGGTCACCGTGGCCCTGATCCGGCGAACCCTGATGAGCTATGCAGCGAGGCGGCAAGGGAGAAAATGGTAAACAAGTTTGTATTTACGAATTAAATTGCATGTTTTGTGTCTAACTCCAACTTTCTTTGCAGAATGCATATGGGGAGGAAATGACTCAACGCCATGGGCCTGACTTCGACTGGATGCATTCAGACTTAGATGCCTCGGCGTTGTACCATAGTGGTGGGGGTAGAAAGCATGGCAGGTGAGGTGTTTGTGTTTGATTCGACGATTTCATTAACAAGAATGTGTCCACTTAATGGCTCAACTATGTGTATCATGCAGGTTTGCCTTTGGCACCGGCGTTGTGGAGTACAACAGGACATTAGGTCAAGGGAAGGCATCGTCTTCGGGAGGGAGTTCTCGCTCCTCCAGGTCTGCTCGAGAGGCTCAGCTGGAGGAGGAGACTCGGGTAGCACAGGAGCAGGCTCGAGCAGCACAGGAGCAGGCTCGAGCAGCGCAGGAGCAGGTTGGGCAGCTGACGCAATATATGGCTTCTTATTTTCAGGTAATTTGTCTATCTCATCACGTGTCGTCATTGAATTCAAAGTATAATGTTGCGATTCTAACATTGCATCCATTTGCAGGAAATGACTACTAGACTTGGCCCTGATATGAACTTGCCCGCTTTTCGCCCTCCCCAGGTAACACTATCTGAACACTTCAATTCCATAGCAACTCTTTCTTTATTATCAAAAATGGCTCGCAGGCACAAGGATGGGGACAGTGGCCAGGACAAGCTCCAGCGTCGCAGCCACAGTGGACCGGTGTTGGGTGGACGCAGGCACCTCCAGGCACTTGGACGCCTCCACCCCAAGGATCGCAGCCAGTCCCGGGATGGGTGCCACCGGTCTCCCAGCCACCGGCGGGCTCTCAGCCATTTCAAGCGTGGATGGCACCGCCACCGACGGGGTGGGTGCCACCACCTCTGGGGTGGCCACCACAACAGTACCCGTGGATGCATGCACGGCCTCCTCCTCACCATGGATCACAGGTGACGTTCCATGTTTAGTTTTATGCAAATATTGACCAAACACAGCAATGTATATGTATACAGCCTTATTTGAATGATTGATGAATTGCAGGGTTCAGCGTCACATGCTCATGGATCGGAGGGTGGTGTCAACGTCCAAGACTTCCTCGTCCATGGTGCTGGAGGGAGTGGCCACCTTCCTGGTGGCGGAGGAGGGAGTGGCCAAAACTCCCACAGCCCGCCGGAGTGATCAGTGAGGAGTGAGTAGTGAGTAGTTAGTAGCTTATGGACTTATGGACTCTAGACTTATGGACTAGAGTTTTGTGAATTGTGTATTTGAATGGACAATGGACTTTTGGACTTATGGATACTCTAGACTTATTTGAATGGACTATTTATGTATATGTGAATGTGTTTTGTGAATTATGTATTAGGCTTGTGAATCTGTATATGTGAATTGTGATATTGTGTATATTGCTGTGAATTATTAATAGGTGCAGAAAAATCTGTTTTGGGGGGGGACCATCAATTTTCGTCGGCCTCGGTGGTGGCCGACGAAAATATGTTCCCAGGCTATTTTCGTCGGCCACCACCTAGGCCGACGAAAATATCCTGGCGTATTTTCGTCGGCCACCACCGGCCGACGAAAATAAATGGTCGACTCACTATTTTCGTCGGTCTTGCGAAAACCGACGAAAATAGGTTATTTTCGTCGGTACCGACAAAAATAGACGCCTATTTTCGTCGACCTTATTTTCGGCGGCTATTTTCGTCGGCTTGCCGACGAAAATACTATATTTTCGTCGGTTTAGGCTTATTTTCGTGGGTTTTTGGCCTACGAAAATTTAGGCGTTTCCTGTAGTGCAAGCGAAGGAGAAATTCTTGTCGCAATACACGGTGGATCGCCACCAGAAGGTTATCAAACATGGAGAGACTGACGTTGCATCTCTTCTGTCTTCGCTTCAAGTCCCCAACGTAAGTAAACCCGACGATATCCAATCTATTAAATATTATGTAGATCAGCAGCAGGATCAAATGAAACAACAGATTGTAGGGTTAGAAGAGTCCATTAGAAAATTAACGCGTACGTTGGAGAAGTCTGTTGCTCCTAGTTTTCCATCATATGAGACTAGTAACAGGATATCTATGTCTAATACATCGGCAACAAATGGGGATTTGCAGCCCCAGCCATTATATGGTATGCCGATAAACTCATATACAGGGCAAGTACCACCACCGCCATCCCTGCTTGGTAGATCGGCGCCCATGAACACGGTCGGACCGTCCGAGCTTCTGCCCGGACCATCCGGCCCATATGCAGACCGTCCGGCTTGCTCTGCCGGACAGTCTGGGGCCGCCCTAGGACCACCGCCGTCCCTGCTTGGCAGACCGGTGACCCTGGACGCGGTCAGACCGTCAGAGCTTCTGCCCGGACCGTCCGGCCCTTACACGGACCGTCCGGCTTTCCGTGCCGGACAGTCCGGGCCTGCACCAGGACTACCACATGGCGTCCCGATAATGGCGAACGCAACCGGTCAGTTCGGATTTACCACCGGACAAACTGGATACACATACGCAGAACCTGTTGTTGCACACCATGCACCAAATTATTACACACCTCAGCAGCAGTATGTTTCGCCCTCTACATATTTAAACCATAACGTACCATACAACCACAGACCGATCAACACTATCGATCGGTCACGGCAAGAAGGTCGGTATACTAATACCCGACCAAATGAGCCCCACAGCCCAGGGTCCGGTGGTCTGCCACCGGGTGCAATGGAAAAAATTAGGGAAGAGATGACCGAACTATTTCGAGATAAGTTCGGAGTTAGTGTAGCCAGAGTAGGGCAATCATACCAAAAGCCGTATAATCACCGGTTTGACACTGTCCCATATCCACAAGGGGCAAGGATACCAGAATTTTCTAAGTTTTTGTAACACCCACTTTGTAATTTGCTAGAAATAATACCAATAGAGAAACAATTTCTCTTTATGTGAGTTTGATCTTTATGCATCATCATATGTGAACACCATGCCCAAAAAAACAATTAATAAAAAGATATGCTACTAAATCATTGCATCATGCTGAATATTTTATTTGTGTGTGCATTTTTGTGACAACATATAATAATGTGAAAAAGAAATACATTAATACCCAAATGGGAATTTAAGATTTGAAAGAAATTCTAGAATTTAGAAGGAAAAAGAAAATAAGTATTGTGTGGATAAAATAAGTAATTAAAAATATATTATTCCAAGACTAGATTTTGAATTTGTACAATTTAACCCAAAGCTGAAATTTATATTCAAATTCAAATCTGGATTCAAATAATTATGAATAAAAAAAAGAAAGAAGAAAAGCAGAAAATAAAAGAAAAAGGGGGAAAACACTAACTGGGCCAACTATCTCCAATTCGGCCCAGCTCCGCATTCCCACTCCGCGCGGCCTAGGCGGGAACGTTGCTTGCGCTGTGAGCCGCTGACGCCTGGGTCCCACCTTGTCATATCGTCAGCCGCGCGCGCTGTGTGACTGCCTCGCTTGAGTCTCTTACACGTGGGACCGGAACGCCAGCTTCTTCTTCCACTCGAGCTCCGTAACAAACGTTGTCTTCTCTACCGCCGATTTCGGACGCACGGACGCTGCCACCACGGGATTCTCGGTCAGCTGGCGCAACTGCTTGGCGGATCTGTCTCCCGCACACTCGGCCAATAAATGGCGAGCTAAAGCCCTCTCCCCTTCTTATCCCCTAGCCGCTTCCTCAGATTGCGCAGAGAGCCGCCACCATTATTGAGCAGAGCCGCCGCGACTACCCCCTCTCTACGTCGTGTGACCTTGACCCGATAGTGCTAGGGGGTAATCAAGGGAGCTGCGTGGAGTGATTTCGTGGCTTCTCCGCGCGTGTGGGCGACCCGGGGCGACCGGAATTCGTCACCGGATGGTGGTCTCCGCCGTGCTTGGTGGATAGGTGTCGGCACCGCGTTAATCAAGGTAATGGCGCCTCCACTACTTTCGTACTATTCACCTTCACGTCTGGTTTCGTTGAATCGAGGTGGGGCGCTCGCTGGGGGCTCGGGCGAGTGGGCACAGGGCAATGGCGCCGCGGCGCACCGTGTACCGAATCATGTACTCGGTGTTGGCCAAAATTGGTTGTAGATTGGAGTTCAGGGAGTCCTCAAGGGTGTGAGGGACGAGTTAATTAGCAATTAGTGTACGGGGTAGCCGGTTTCGCAGCACCGGCGGTCTTGCCGCCGCACGGTCGGTCACGCCGGCGTCGCGGTCTGGTGGAGGAAGGTGATGACGCGTGGGCCCTTGATTCGATAACCAACGGCTAGGATCGGGGCTGGACGTAGAGTTATTGCGCGCCGTTGATTTCGGAACGACTGGTGCAGATTAGGAGTTGGCATACCCCTTCGCGCATTTGATCATGACCGTCGATTTCGTGATCAACGATCCTCGGCGCGTACCGCTTCACGGAGTTAATCAGAGCCATCGGATGGGGATCGGTCGGGTGTTAGTGCGTCTCGGTCATTTTTAATCCAATCCGTTGATCGGACATCCGATGGTTGAATTCACACGCTAGCGTAAAATGGCAGGGATCTAATCCTGTGCACCCATTTTTGAACGAGCGGCCGAGATCGGCTGATACCCCTTCGCGGGTCAGTTTTGTAAAAGAAACCCTGGAAAACCGGGGAATAAACCCGCCGTCCAGGGATCCTGTTCCCTGTGTCTCAGGGATTTTACCCCGTGGCCCCCTGCTGTTCTCAGATTTTGAGGCCCAGTCCAGAACATAATAAAACCAGAGAAAATAATTTATAAATGGATTTTTAGTATGAAAACAATTGCTAGAACTTCAATAATTCATAGAATATCCATACTAACTCCAAATTAATCCATTCCAGTTCCTAAAATTTTGTAATGTTGTTATCTATCACCTAGAGCCTCTGTTATGTCATGAAAACAGTAAGAAAATTTATTTCACACTTAATCCTATTTTAAACACATAAAACCTTTAAAAATCCATAACTTAAAATCTATAACTCCAAAAATTATGATTCCTGTTCCTAGAATTTTATTTTAATGTGTAGATTATTACTGTGTATTTTATTTATATGTTTGGTGTAATGTTAATTTCTCTATATGCACTGTGTTTGTTTGTATTGTGGCGAGTAGAAGAGCTCGTTGCTGAGGATCCTGGTGAGCAGCAGGTTGAAGTAGCTGAGCAGGAGCTCATTGAAGGCAAGTTGTGCCCTTGACCACTTTTTACCCAATAATATTCTTTAATATCATCTATCCATGCATAGGTTAATTTTGATGGGACCCAATAGGTCACCCTAGATTGTTTATCTCATTACCTTGTTTACCCCTGAATCACTTGGGTAGTTTGCTATTGCTTTATATGGTTTTGGGATAAACATTTATTACCTCTATGTTCCAATTCTTTTTGTTATTCTATTTATGTTCATGTTGAGATCATTAATGTTAATTGGAACATAGAGCTTAACTTGAGAACCACGTGCCACCACAAGGGTTTAATGGGACGCCCTTGGCTGACTAATTAGGAAAGCTAGTGGAAGACTACCTTACCCGAAAGGGGCAAGGGCAGTAGGGGAGTGGTCAGTGTAGGGAGGTCCTTGGTTGATTTTGCTGCGATGGCGGTCAGCCAAGAACCCTGCATTGGAACTTCCTATAAACTGTAGCGGGTTTTCGGAAGCTAGTGGAACTTTGTAAAGGCCTCGTAGTGTTGCCCTGCCGCGCTTCCTAGGTAGAGGTGTATGGGATTCGCGACCCCTTGGCAGATGGGTAACATGACTTGTGGGTAAAGGGTACAACCTCTGCAGAGTGTAAAACTGGTATACTAGCCGAGCTCACGGTCACGAGCAGCTCAGGACTCTCTGATGTTTAAATTATGGAACTTAAATTTAATTTTGTCATTTGCATTGTATGGGTTTATTATTAAATTTGTTCTATTACTTTACTTATGGTTTGGTATTTACTTACACTTAGTGACTGCTAATAAAATTTTGACCAACTACTTAAAAGCAATGCTCAGCTTTAACCCCTATCAATGATTAGCCTTACACATCACATGAATTCACACCTTTGTGAGTTTATGTCCACTGGTTCCCCACAACTTGTTGAGCTATGATCATGTGTGAGCTCACCCTTGCTGTCTCACACCCCCCCCACAGGAGAAGAGCAGGTGGTTCAGGAGGAGCCACAAGGCGAGGAGTATGATCTGATCTAGGTGGCGTTTCTCAGTTGACATTGGCGCCGACGATCCTTAGTTCGTTTTATCTTTATTATTTTATTTTGTAATAAGTCTTCCGCTATGTAATAAATACTCTGATGTTTTATGACATTTATCTCTATACACTCTGTTATTATATATGTTGTCTTCTTGGCGCATGTATGAGATGCACCGGGCTTTGTTCCTTAAAGTCGGGTGTGACAGTTTTCTGGTGAGAATGGGAGAAGCACACACGAACACATAGGCCAGTTCCTAGCACACCTAGGTGAATTGGCCGATGGAGAAGCATTTCGTGTTCGGTTATTTTCTCTATCCCTTACTGGTACCGCTTTTGCATGGTACGCCGCCCTGCCTCCTAATTCCATTAATTCCTGGAATGAGTTAGAAAGTAAATTTCATGAACATTTCTTTGCCGGAGAATATGAATTAAGACTAGCTGACTTAGCTTCAGTTCGACAAGGACGCGAAGAATCGGTTAATGATTATATCCGGAGGTTCCGGGACACTAGAAACCGATGCTTTCGGATCCATGTCGCAGACAAAGAGCTAGCAGGGTTAGCTTTTAATGGGTTGCTATCCTACTTAAGAGACAAATTAGATGGGACCCAGTTCTTTTAGATAGCCCAGCTACATCAGCGGGCTTTAGCCTGTGAAAGCCGATTTAAAGAGACATCAAAATCGGCCGCCCATACTATACATCTGATAGAGCGTGATAGTTCAGATGATGAATCCGCAGATGTATATACCGCTGAGTTTATTTGGCCAACAAAGGCCAAATCTTCAGCATGTTCTTCCTTACAGCCGGTTCAAAAGAATCGGCAAGAAGAGATTAAATTTACCTTTAATGTTGCCAAATGCGATAAGATATTTGATGAGCTACTTAAAAATGGCAACATTAAATTAACTCATACTATCCCTCCTATAGATGAATTAAAGAGACGTGCTTATTGTAAGTGGCATAATTCTTTTTCTCATGCCACCAATGACTGTAATGTTTTTCGTCGATAGGTACAATCGGCCATAAATGAGGGCTGATTGGCTTTTCAGGAAATGCAAGTGGACACACAACCATTTCCTGTTAATACAATAGATATCGCATGCAAAAAGATCTTAGTTCGGCCCGAAATGGCCGATAAAGGCAAAAGCAAAGACATAATCATTGGTAGTCCTCGCACGTCGAATATATCACAAAAGGAGATTGTTCGAAAGGCTCCGGACAATAAGGCTAAAAAGTTCGGAGGCACCGGGGGGCAGGCACAATTAATGAGTCAAGCACGACAGCCTGTCCTGAGCATCACGGACGATCTGGCACCTACGAGCGGACGGTCCGGTGTTCAGATAGACGGTTCGGCTAACTCTGCCGGACAGTCCGCCTATGCCCAAAGGCGTCAGCCTCCACACAAAACCTTAAAAGGGAAGGAGACACAACGGCGAAGCACAAATGGTCGGCTGATCAAAGCTGACTCTACTGTTGATCAGTTGCTCTCCAAAAATGCTAGCAAAAAGACCATTCCACGTGATCGGTCAACAAAGAAACCCCGGTCACCTACTAAAACGAAACGACCGAACAAAATGGCCCAAAAGGCGACGCGACAAGCATCGTCTGTTCATCCTATGAGACCAGGGTACTTTCCACCCGTTTATTCATCGTCGGTATATTGTCCTACCCAAATGTGGAATAACATGGTGATGAATGCATGGTACATGTATAGTCCCTTTGTCTATCCAGGCTGGGGGGCACCTCCATTCTATTCATTTTGATCCATTAATGAAATGGTCATGGCCGAGAAAGATACAATCCAAAACGGCCTTTATACATTGGTGCTTTATTAAATGATCTCTATTTTGAAAAGCCGATGACTTACATCAGGTTTAGTTCATATGCTTTTGGTTCGTCAACCTTCACCAAAAGGCAGGGGGGCATATGTTGAAGGCTAAAATGAGCCTTGCGGACGGTCCGGCCCTGAGGCCGGACGGTCCGCGGTCCGGACGGTCCGCGGTGGCGGCGCGGACGGTCCGCGCGCGCGTAGAGTCAGTTAGGGTTCCTAGTTTCTCGCGGGATTTGTTGCCTAAAACCACGGGATTAACTCGGGAAACAGTTGGAAACGGATCCAGACCTCCCCCTTTATATAGATGAAGGGCTACGGCCGATTGAAGCCCCCAACAATCGATCAAATCAAGTCTATTACTCGTTTTTACCTTATGCATTAGGAGTAGTTCTAGTCTAGTTCTAGTTTAGCCCTAGTTTAGCCTTCCAATCCCCAAATTCTCCGTCTCTCTTCGGCTCTACGTCGATTAGAGGAGTCTAGGTCGGCCTGCCCGAGCCTAGACAACTCCTAGGATCTCTCCTCCCTGACGGGGTCCCTCCCGGGAGCGAGATCCAGGCGCCGCCGGCGATCCTCCGCCGCCCCTGCGCACGAGCGGACCGTTCGGCCCCAGGGCGCGGACCGTCCGCCCGTCAGGCAGGGAACCCGTGCTCCTGCACCAGGTCGCGGACCGTCCGACCCCTGGCCGCGGACCGTCCGCGCCTGACCAGAGAGCACCGCCACCGGTTCTTGTTGAGTGTTTGGCGCTCCAAAAAGGCGTCAACACAATGTTATGATGATCATTCACCCTCCAAGCTATAAATAAACAATGCAATGATCGTCACTATCGGTTCATCACTGTGGCTTAACAAATTGATAGTGATAGACCAACAGACGGTGATACTAGTTGCTACCACCGTCGGTTTAAACCACGAACATTGGATTATTACTGCTTGAACCAACAATGATATTATCGTTGTCGGTTTATGACAAGGCCCAATGATAATCATAACTTTCATATATGATGTCCAATGAAAACAAATTTTAATTTGTATCAAAATTGTAACACTTGACTAGGTCACCAACTTTATTGTCAACAATTTTTTATTTAAAATCATTTTTATGATAAAATATTTGATCTAGAAAAGTTATGCAACTTTGTAGTCCATAACTTTTCTATTTATAGTTATAATATTGATGCCAAAATATTTGATTCGTACGCTGTATAGTCACTAATGAGTATGTAGTCGTAGAGAATGATCTAGAATGGAGAAACAGACGAGACAAAAGTTAGATATCTCAATATGTTATGCAACTTTCTAGTTCATAACTTTTCACTTGAAATCATCTATCCAACTAAATTATATTTGAATTGTTCATGTTTGAAATTTGACTTTACTTAATATTTGATTCGTACGCTGTATAGTCACTAATGAGTATGTAGTCGTAGAGAATGATCTAGAATGGAGAAACAGACGAGACAAAAGTTAGATATCTCAATATGTTATGCAACTTTCTAGTTCATAACTTTTCACTTGAAATCATCTATCCAACTAAATTATATTTGAATTGTTCATGTTTGAAATTTGACTTTACTTCAAATAATATCGAATGAAGAAATAACCAATATAAAAGTTGCGGATCTCGAAAAACTATACACCTTTTGTCATTTGAAACAATCTATTCAAAAAAATATGTTTGAAATTTCTCGCATTTGAAATTCAAACTCTTCAAATAACATTGTGTGAAGAAATGACCAAAAGAGGACTCGTAGATCTCAATTTTTTTTTTATAAAACTCTAATACTTGACCATTTTTCATTTGAAATCCTTTGGGGCCCTAAGAACACGTTTCAAAACTAGATAAGCATAAGATATAGTTAGGATAAATTATCTCAAATCGGCACCGGTATCATATAGGTGCCATGGTAAAGAGGGTGAACGCACGAAGCGCACACAAGTCTATCACGCGAAATGACTTGTGATGCGTGACCGTGTGCCGGGTTGGCTAGCGAGGCCTTTCGGAGATTGAATAAATTTCTTGAACCGACAATGAAGGTGAGACTTAGTGTAAGTTGTACATATCCTTTGGAGTTGTATATAACGAAGTAATCATCGTCATCCTCCATCAGTCCATTTCATAGCAGTTGTTGAACATGTTTGTTTGATCCATCCACCGTCCATGCATGCATCCGGTTCCAGTCTGAATAACAGAATCCCACGCATCTCGGCAGTTGAAAAAGGAGGGATCGATGGACAAGTTTGGATTTTAGAATGCGGCGTGGTCTAATCCCCACGTACGCAACTAGTTAGTTAGTCGGTAATTGGAAACACGTACTACTGCATATGATCAGAGAATGACCTAGTATGGTTTGAATGGTTTAGAGAGGGTATACAATGTTTAATCAGAGCAGCGGTGTATGACATGGGCTCGCGCTGTTCTGAGATATGCGTCAACTCGATCAGTTTGGTCTTTATTATTCCTATATCGTTTTTCTTCGACGAAACATAAGACTTGACTGCCTCTGTAGTTGATCAAGCACACGGTGTTCCGTATTTGGAATGATCATCTTAAGCTATTCTTTTATTGGAATAATTAACAGTTATGCTCCCTCGAACCAAAAAAAAAAACTTATCAGATTTGTTTTTGCATGATCGATCTTTGATGCACATCTTTGAGTCTAAAACACAGCCGTAAAAGTTAAAATAGGATCATGTTTAAAGTGTTTATGACCTTAAGAAAAAATTTATTACAACAGTTAGGCCTTAAATAATGCTATTTAGCTTAGGAAATAAACCGCATTATTAGGAAATAAATAGTTGTAGGTTAAGAAGAAAGGAGGATAGAGATATAACATACGAGATGCGCTATATTTAGAACACGAGAGACCGAACCCTATAATCGTGAATTTTTATAAAATATAGGGTCACTGTTGGAGTGTGTTTTATGTGGTCTCGATCCCTATATTTCAAAATACAACCTTATTACGGTCTCTCTTTGAGATGCTCTTACTCGTTATTTCTTGTAGAATGTAGAGTAGTATATTCTTAAGATCTCCCTTGTATAATCAAGATATTTTTGCAAGTGTGTTCTGAGGATATAAATATTTGTAAACATAAATAAATAGTAACTAACGGGGCGTTCTTTTGTTGCTTTTTTTTCCTTTCTGGAAACAGAATATATATGTGTGCGCATCTGTGAGACAAGATGAGGTGATGTCTGTTGCACACAGCACAGCACGCAGCACAGCTGGAAGCTGTTTTGGATGGAGACGTGCATCCAACCGAGCAAAGCTCATGTCTTGCAACAAGCAAGCAGCAAGGCAGATTTCTCCTCCCAGGAAGCAAAGATGTGTGAGCAACCGATTCCTTTTTGGAGTGTGTGACTTGTGAGTGAGGTAGGCCGCTAGGGCTCATCGGCCGTTGCTGATATACTGATGATATGAGAGACCAGGGTGGGTGGGGGCCAATGCAAGCAACCCAACAACAAACAGTGACGACACATATATATAATGTGTCCACGCCCTTTGCATCGGATTCTCTGCAATCTTGTCAAGCTAGGGCATGTAGTGGAACATCTCTGGGAAACAGAAAGCGAAGCTAGCATGACCTAGAAACTGAAGAGAGATGCTGTGAGATGGAGAGAGAGCATCTTTTTGTTTGTTACTACAAGGAAAAAGAGGTTGCTATGCAGAAAGCGAAGCTAGCATGACCTAGAAATCTTTTTGTTTGTTACTCCGTTGTCTTAAAATAATTGACGCTTAGATTCAAATTTTTTCTTAACAACAGAGAGCCAGGCCGTGCGTGTGTCAGTGTGCTGTGCACACATGCATACACGCGCGCACGCACTGTTTCTCATATTACCAGTACCACTGCTGCCAGTTACCATGCCGACAAAAAATGTTGCAGTTGCAGGTATACGGCGGCTTGTGACAGTGCTCAGCTATAGCTAGCTGAACTGAAGTGGTCTGTCATTGTATGCAGCAAGCCAGTTATTGGACAGCTACTACTAGCGGAGACATTACTTGAGTTGTGGCAGCTAAGCGAGGACACGTGCGGTCACAAACTCACACGTAGACCCTGCCCGCCCGCGTGTTTATTTGCATTGCATTGCACCGCATCGATGCATGCCTATTTCCTGCTGCTCTGCTGCTGCTGCTGCTGCCACCACTTGACCAACGGGCATATACACACATTCACACAGCTTGACATGAACCAGCTAGCTCTGGCTTCCAGCTAGCTGGGCTATCCCTCCCCGACGTACTGTATGTACTCGCTGACACGTGTTAATTACTCCTAGTCCTAGCTAGCTGCTACTTCAACAATCCGGACCGTGCATTGAGATTCGTGGCCGGCCGGCCGGCTGGTCAGGTGGGCCGTATGTATGCGTACGCACACGTCCACGTACATGTCTCCCGACCCGCATGCATGCATGCATGCATTTCCTGCAAGCGCGTAGCACGTACATGGCAGAACGAAGGACCACCGCCTACAGTACTGCAGCACGTCGTATTATCAGATCATGTACCCGTGTGCATCGATCTCTCGGGCCCACACTGTATGCGCTAGCTAGCTAGCTCGTGTGCCTGAGTGGGTGGGTGAGAGCGAGACCCCACACACTGATCAGGAGCCAGCCAGCCGGACGTGAATGTGAGCGAACGTGACAGCGATGGTTGCTCCGCGGGGCTTGGCCGGCCTGGGCGCCGAGCTGAGGGAAGGGAGGCCAGAGAGAGCTGAGGGCAGAGAGAAGAGGGAAGGGAGAGATAGAGGCTGCCGCCGCGGCTGCGGCTGGGAGAGAAGCAGGGAGCGTGCGGCTGCTAGGTTAGGTTGGGCCTTAGAGTTAGGGAGGATTTTCTTTTTTTTTATTTATTTTGAAATGCATTTTTAAATTACTCAAAAAATCATAAAAATTTTACCAAATAAATAATAAACATTTGAATAAATTATTACGAATGCAACTCTTTTATGTAAACATTTGAATAAATTATTTCTAAATGAAAAAGCTAGAAAACCATTCACTTCTTGTTTATAAACCTTTGTCTTCCTAGAAAACCATTCACTTGTGATCTATGGTTTATCCATACTCTTTATATAGGATTTGAAACGACTTTCAACTCGAATATAATATCATATAAGCACAAAGAACACATTTGCATACTATAGTCATGTCCATACATAAACAAACCATGAAATAAACATACAAGCAATATTAAAAAGAAATAAATCACCACACAATTTAGCGATCAATGTTTACTTGTTTTAATTAATTTTTAGTCACTAACATCTACATGTACGTTCAGGCTATAAGATTTGATAGTGATCCTTGCTCTATAGCGACCCACCGCTAGTCCCCGATGATATCTATAGCGACCGACCATAAGTTGTTAAATTTCTAGACTTTTAGCGGCCAACCGACCGTTGCTACAAAAGGATTTAGCGACTGACCGTCGGTCCCTAACCTTTAGCAACCAACAGTTGGTACCTAATAAGGGTCGCTAAAGATCAACCGTCGTGTAGTGATACCGCCTGCACGCGCCACACTCTTTTAGAAGTAAGGCGGTCTCCAGCAACGTCCTCTATATCTTTACTACTCTATAAGGACACAGTGTGGGCGTCCACCACACACCGTGCCCCCGCCCCGACGCGCCCCCTCCCTTACCTCGTCTCCCCGCGCCCGCGCGGAACCAACCCAGCCGGCCAACCCTCGCCCGCAAATCTCGCTCCCTCCACCACGCAGGACCCAACCCCCATCCACGCGCCCCTTCCAACCTCGGCGCTTCTTTCATTGACGGCACCCACGGCCCACCATGCCTCGCCACCCGTCTTCGGCGCCCTCGCCTCGCCCTCTTTCTCCCCACGCCGCCGCTACTGGCTACCCCCACCCACAACACCGCCATCTTCTTCCTCGCTCGTGCCCACCGCTGGTAGCACTGCCCCCTCCCTTATCCTCGCCTTCATGGCCGCGCGGAGATGGCCTGCTACCGCCGTATTTGTCCACGTGACGCCACCACTGGCTCTGCACCTCTCCCTGCTTGGTTCCACGGCGTTGTGGAAGCCGACCTGGCCGGATGTCCTCGCCGCGCCACGGATGCCGCATCCCACTTCTTGCTAGGCGACCGTCGAGCGTCAACACCCACTCCCTCCCTCTAGGCGAGACAGAGTCCCGTGCCTCATACGGTCGTGGTCGAGATCCGGAAGCGGGGTGTGGAGCACAGGAAGAGGTGCGGATTACTCGCCACTTCGTTTCTCATTCGGCGTTCCCTGGCTGGCTGACATAGTGATGTGCGTCTCTGGTGGTTGCAGTGGGGAGAGCAAAGGAGACGGGAGTGATGGAGGCCACCGACCATAGGAGATTACGACATGAGGGTGGATCGAAGATATGGCTTGATTTCAGGTGCACGTAATGAGTTCTCTTCTTTTGGCCTAGGGTATGAATGGGCATGAATGTTGAAGGTGGGATGAGTGGAACATTTGGTGCAAGCTCTGTTTTCATAGCAACTCCATTGGGAGGCAAATGGGTTCGTACTTCAATGCAAATTCGAACAGATTGGGCAGCCCTATTAGGTACCTTGGTCTTAACGTGTTCTGGGATCAATGTTGACTACCATGTCTAGGAATGCTTGGGATAATGGGAGTCTAAACTACTCGAGCAATCCTATAAATATGAGTGCTTTTTCTTCACCTAGAAATGGGGGCCAAGTCAGTCTTCCCAGTGACAATTGGGGAGGTCTTCCTTCTGCTCATGGGATGTACAACATTTCAAGCCTTGGGTCAAGGAACCTTGGTCGTGGAGCTGGAGATAATAACTTTTGGTTTGCCTTCTGGTAGCTATGGCAGGAACAACTCAACTGGTACAATTGGTGAGCCTTTTTTCTGCAGTAGGCAATACATATGAATTAAACAATCGAGATGCATATGGGTGCAGCTCTATTTATGGTGCCAGAGGCTGGAAGTTTGCATCATCTGAGGTTGACATGCCTTCTTTTGGTCATGGTATTGGAAATTTTGATCCGACTATCTAAGTAAACATGTCAGCAAATCACATGGGCAACTACCCTATTAACAACAATTAGCCAATCAGAGGTCAGTTTGATTTCAGCATTTTCCTCTGAAATTATTAATTACACATGCACTATCTCACTGTCCTTTATGTAAAAGGGAAGTATGCTTCATAAATGTGTTAATTACTTGAATGGATGGAGAAAGAAGTTAAGCATGTCTCCTCTTTGGTTTAGCAAAACATTGCATCTATTCAATCTGTATACAAGTTTCAGGGCACTACCTTTGTTGTGGGCTCCTCTAAATTCCATTTATAATTTAAGTAACTTGGAGTACTGGACCTGTAACATTTTTTCTTAGTCCATATTAATTAAAGCTTGAGTTTTGGTATTTGTTCGTTGGTTGATAGATGTAATGTTCTCCCATGACAAAATAAAAAAAGAACTCATGCAGTTTTGATGTCCTATACTCCTATGGCATTTATAGAACTCGAAAATGTATAATCTATACATTTATAAAACACTTTGTAGACTTGTTCTCGTATGAACACTGACAGAGCTACATTAGGACCATAGAGGGCCCTGCCCCAGTCGCCCCTTGTCGTGCGTCAAGTTCCAAGGATCTTCATGTGCAAGTGCATGCATATTTCCATGCAGTCTGCTCGCATAGCTGCATGCATAGCTATTTTGTATGTTCTTGTTTATCATTAGACCTTAACTAACTAGATGCCAGCTGCATGCAAGCTTGCTACTCTGCTAGCTATCTAGCAGCTCATGATGCCATGCTTGACTGTAGAACTGAATTGTAATCAAACTATTTTAAGTAACTGGTATGTTGGCCTTTGCACTTAGTGTTGCATTGTGCACTTTAATTGTACAAGAAGCACTATGCAAGCTTCTTGCCCTTTATTTATTTGGTGATATTGGGATAGGATATTCGACTGGAAATGGACTTTCAGTGACATGATTACGAGAGTGCTCAGAACTAAATAATCTGGCTCCATTTCCGAGCAGGATGCTACCTATCAGTCATGGCCAGTTGACGCTCATGGAGGGGTGCTCCAGGACGAGCTGGTAGAAGCTTTTCTACATATATATGATTGCAGCTACATTAGAAATAATTGTAATGCAAATTATCTTTACCTATTGGCACTTGGGTATTTATTTCTACATAAACATTGTCTGAATTTGCAATATTTCTACTCCAGAGAGGTGCCCCCATTGAAGGGGTGATCAAACCAGGTGTAGTTCCAAGATTTGTGCAGTTTCTCACAAGAGAGGATTTGTCCCAGCTGCAGGTATTTTGATACAGTATAATTTTTGTATCCTGTTGTTGCTAAATGAAAATGGATTTTCATCAGCTTTGTAAATCTTTTGTAGTTCGAAGCAGCATGGGCTCTCACAAATATTGCTTCTGGCACTTCAAGAAATACAAAGGTTGTTACTGATCATGTGATTGTTCCTACATTTGTGAAACTTCTTGCGTCTGGTAGTGATGAAAATGGATTTTCATCAGCTTTGTAAATCTTTTGTAGTTCGAAGCAGCATGGGCTCTCACAAATATTGCTTCTAGCACTTCAGAAAATACAAAGGTTGTTATTGATCATGTGATTGTTCCTACATTTGTGAAACTTTTTGCGTCTGGTAGTGACGATGTTCGTGAGTAGGTATTTATTTAGTATTGGCTTGTGTGCTTTTTATTTGCTATTTAAGAGTGTATGATGTGTGACCGTGATGCCCTTTCTCTTTTAAAACAATACAAAAGGTTGTGTGGGCTTTGGGCAATGTTGGTGTTGAGGAATGCCACCTGGACGTTGTCTACCTTCTGCAGGGGAAAGCCACAGCCATCATTCGATCAGGTTTTAGACAAGAATTTTTTAATTGCTTTTCTATAACAATGGTTACTAAATAAACATGTTATTCTTTGGCTGTTATAGACTAAGCCTGCTCTGCCGACACTTGCACGAATTATCCATTCCAACGATGAGAAAGTTCTCACTGATGCATGCTGGGCTCTATCATATTTATCAGACGACACTAATGATAAGATCCAAGCTGTAATTGAAGCTGGTGTTTGCCCCTGGCTTGTGGAGCTCCTTATGTATGCGAAAATGCTATGTAGCAACTCCATGTTGATCACTTCGATAGCCATACATCATACATGGACCAATTCTGTAGAAACTATAATCCTGTGAGTGCATACAGACATCTCATAAAATTCTAATTCTCACAAAAAGGTACTCCAGGTGCCTATTATATGCTCTAAACCTAGCTTTTCTACTTGTCGAAGTTGGAGATTCAATTATGCAAGTTTGGCAGTTTCTGGCTACAACTATTCATTTATGCAAGTTTGCATTTCCATTTCCATTATGTAAATAGTCGTGATATTAGAACAATGTGTTACAACCAAACTGCCAACAATATTGTCTTAGAAACTTCAATACTATAAACAGCTATAGCTGGAAAACATGGAGAGCCGGAGTGTTCTTTGGCAACTTGGTGGTTTTAACTCCCTTTCATGATGTCTGCAGGCCTGGATCATGGACTTAACCATTCTTTCTCGTGCATGATTTGTGCAGACAAAAGTCGTTCTTGATTTCTGGCCTTCTAAAAATATAGCACCTATAGCCAAGCGTGTGAATTCCTTGGAAAGATTGGCAAGCTGTGATGACTGGAGGGGACAAGATCATTGACAATGTGCACAAGTTAGTTGAAATTTCAAAGTTTTTTAATCTTTGTACAGTGTGGCCAGTGGATTAAGAAGTACTAGACACCTAATATTAATTAGGGAAAACTGCATAAACACGCTTGCAAATTTAGGGGTTTTCAAAAACCCACATGCAAGTATTTTGTGTCAAACACCCCGCTCCAAATTAAGATGTTGCTGGTCTATTGCACTTGGATGAAGCAGTAAAAGAGCTGAGGAGGATAGAAAGAAGGTAGGCGCTGTTCTTACTTTGCCCACATCTTTAGTCTGAAGAACGAGAAGCAGGCAATGAAGCAAGAAGCCTATCTTCTGACGCAAACTGACAGCGTTGGTGATGTTGTGTTAGAGTAGCCTGAATATTTTTTAGAAAAATAGTTCAATAAAACTGCATTATGTATCTGTTGGAAATCCTCGTACCCTTTGTCATCCTTCACGTTTTGTAATATAGACGAATGTACTGCAAAAAGTACAGGTCGTGGAGCAGTTCAAATGCTGCTGTCGCTGTTTAATTTAAATTAAATTATGGTGGATTTGAGGGCCCCTGAATCGGTAGTTGTCATTCCGAAAAATAGCAGGGATATTTAGTAGTGGCTAACATCAACAGATGGGTTCCGAACAATGTTTGTACGAGCAGTGTTTGTACGAGCTAGTCCGTCCAACCGCAACTCCGTCTAGGTTGGAGTATGTTATGCTAATGACGACGACGATGGTGACACCATCAGTACCAGCACATGTTCCCCTGACAACAAATGGATCGCAATCACAAGGATCTTTGAAGAAAATGCCGGTGGGCCTCCCTACTTTGAATGGTTAATCCGGGCTTAAATAGTTGTATTATTAGAAGGGAATATTACACTTGACATAATATATGCTCCTTTTTTTATGTTGTCCTTAGTATTTATTCTATTAGGTATATTCTAACAGAAGAACTGAAGACTGGTAAGACCGGAGATGCTCCTAAAGCTTGTCATGCTCTTGAAGATACTTGCTGTCCGGCAACTACAAGATCACAAACAACAGTTAACAGCAGCCTGGCTGACAAGTCATTAGAATCCTAATTCAATCTCACAAAAACATTGTCATAGAAATCATAGAGAATCACCTTGTTGGAAAGTTTTGAACTTTAGAGCAACTTCAATCTTGGTAGTTTAATTGGACCAAACCCTTCCATCAGACCAATCAATACTGCTGGAGCCCAAAAGGTTTGTTTCAGGCATCACATGCTTCATTGGCAAGTTTAAGTGAAACAGAACTTTAAAATCTAGCTACAGTTGGCTTATGTATTCTTGTTTGGGGGCACGTTTACCCTGCAGCTAGGGCAGAACCATGTCAAATTGCTTAATGTTGATGATGACCATGTCAATGAGAAGATTCTGCAAGGTGCCCCAGCAACCCAGTGAATTTCAATATACAATTCATGGTCACGAATGAAGCAGAGGTGATGTTAATTCTCAAGCTAATTTTCTTCTGTAGACTACTACTATTTATATTCTATTTCGACTATCTATGCATAGTTATATTATCATAGTGTGCTCTATGATGTTCTTTCTTTTAAAAGCGAGCTCCCATTTTTACTATTTGTATAAAAAATATGATGCAGCAAATCAAACCAAGTTGAAGTTATGCAAGATTGTATGTAGCTCATAATTTCTACTAGGATAACTGAAATTTAAATAGAAAAAATAATTCAATCCGTTGAGAACCAAAGGTAGTCTATAATACCTTTCGTTGGTTTTAATATTCATGTATGCACCGCCGACCTTTATGTGTATTTTGTCAGTGTAAAAGTCTAATTTACTTTTACCCTTGATAGGTACCACTATTACGTGGATGACACAAGGTTACCCCCTTGCGACTTATATTGGTTATGGATGTTCTAAATACACTCATTTGCTAGGCAACTCATTTGAGATTTTTGCAACCTTTTTGCAATGGAGTGGTGCAGCACTGTATCTCTGTGGCCAAACACTAATGAGCTTGACCTCATCAACAAGATGTTGGAGCACCGCAAAATTATCCACGGAAAGGTCGGTGATCGTGGCCCGCATCGTGCTTCCATACCAGCGCCCATGTGTTACAGACACTGTCCAGGAATGTGAGGAAGGAGACAGCACGGCATCAGAAATTGGTAATGTCCATGGACCGACAGCAGGCCTTGCGAGCAGCAGCAAAGTTCCCAGGATGTCAAGTCGCATAAGGAAGCCCAATGTCCGTGTAGCAGGCCCAGAATGGAGGATGTAAGGTGTGGTGTGTGTGGTGAGGTTGGGAACTTAAGTCGCGCTGCAAGCGTGGTGTAATAATCTGAAGAACATTTACCTGAAAGGAAACCCTCGAGCCGTCAGCTCTTCCTCCTACCTGTTTCTCTGCTTCTCCTACCTTTCCTTCTCCTACACGCAAACCGCCGCACGTAACAATTGGTATCAGAGGATCGATCCTCCGCGATCGCCGATCTGGAATCCGCCGCCAACCACGACCACTTCACGAGGCTCCAGCGACGCAAGGGCTCCATGGATCCTTCGTCCAAGCTTCTCCTCGAGGAGATCGAAAAGAAGCTGGTGGCGATGGACCTCAAGTGGGAGCAGCGGTTTGGAGACTTCAACCGCGCCAAGGAAGATCGCCTGACGACCCTGGAGAACTCGCGCGCCGAGTTCGACAGCTGGCGTCCCAAGGTTGACGCCGCCATGGAAGATGTCAAGTTGGAGCTCCACAAGATGAACAAGCAGTGGGATCACGCAGCGCGTTACATGGCGGGTGCGGATTCTAGCATCCTCGGCAAGCCGGATCCGCTGCTCGATCCTCGTCTACAAGCTCCGACTCATGACGGCCCCACTGGGCACCGCGAAGAATCACGCCACCGGGAGCAGGGGTTTGGGTCGGTGACCTTCACCCCTGGCCCGGTCAAGGGTATGCATCATGTGCCCCTTCTACCGCCCTCTCCTCGTTACCATGGTCCTGTTTTTGATCATGTGGGTAGTCGCACTCGTAATTCAGATATGCCGATGAGTTCTCTCGGCAAGTTACCGAAATTGCCATTTCCTGTGTTCGACGGGGATAATCCACGATTATGGATATATCGCTGTGAGAGTTACTTCGACATGTACGAAGTTGAACCTGAGGCATGGGTGAAGGTGGCTTCTATGTACCTCGCGCCGCATGTAGCATGTTGGTTCCAATCTGTCGAGCGCAAACAACCCAGTTTGTCTTGGCCATTACTCTGTAGATTACTGCACGAGAGGTTTGGTCGGGATCAGTACCAGTCTCTGTTGCGACAATTGTTCCGTATTCATCAGCAGAGTAGTGTAACTGAATACCAGGATCGTTTTGTCACATTAGTTGATCAGCTAGCTGTTTATGAGTCAGTGCCAGATCCATTGTTCTTTGCTACTCGCTTTGTAGATGGTCTTCGTACAGACATTAGAGCAGTGGTTATGCTTCAGCGTCCTCTGGACTTGGACTCCGCATGTTCCTTGGCTTTGTTGCAGGAAGAGGTGGCGTTGCCGTCGGGACGACAGGAGTATCGCAAGGAAGCTTATCAGCCATGGCTGAAATCTGCTACATCGAGTGCTCGACCCATGCCACTACCACCTCCACCCACATCTTCAGTTCATAAGCCAGATTCTTATCAGAAGAAAAAAGATGTTGTTCCGTCATCTGTGGATGGTAAACTCGCTGCGCTCAAGGCTTACCGACGTGCTCGTGGTTTGTGTGACAGGTGTGCTGAGAAGTGGCATCGTGGACATACTTGTAGCGCAACGGTGCAGCTACACGCCTTGCAGGAGGTGTGGGAATTATTATCAGAAAACTCAGTGGAGGATTCTTCGGTTCAGGAACAGTCATTCGCAGAACCCATTATAATGGCTATTTCGGCTGAAGCTGTGACAGGATCTTCTGCGAAAAGGTCCATGAGATTTCTAGGGAGCATGCTGGGAAGGGAAGTTCTGATATTGGTGGATTCTGGCAGTACACATTCCTTCATTAACCAGTCGACTGTTCAGCGTCATGCAATTGTTTCAGTAGCTGCAACTCCTTTCAGAGTTCAAGTGGCAAATGGGGGATTGCTATCCTGTGACAAGGTGGTGCCACATGCAGTTTGGAACATCCAAGGGTATGATTTTTCTCAAGACTTGAGGGTGTTGCCGCTGCCAACGTTTGATCTCATTCTGGGAATGGATTGGTTAGAGTTTTATAGCCCCATGAAGGTACACTGGCAACATAAATGGTTATGTATACCCTACCAGGACAGACAAGTGGTGCTTTACGGCTGTGCTGCACATGCTGCTGAAATTCTTTTGCACATTACACCTGTTCAGCCAGCTGCTCAGGATAACCCACTTGATGCGATGCACCCGGCAGTATCTGCTATCCTAGCTCAGTTCCACCAGGTTTTTGCATCTCCAAATTCTCTTCCCCCTGTCAGGGCCTGTGACCATGCAATTCCTTTGGTACCTGGTGCTACTCCAGTTAATATCAGGCCATATCGATACCCACCATCGTTGAAGGATGAAATTGACAAACATATTGCGGAGATGCTGCAAAGGGGTATTATAAGACCTAGCTCCTCCGAGTTTTCTTCCCCGGTGTTGTTAGTAAGGAAGAAGGATGGCAGTTTCAGGTTTTGTGTGGACTATCGTTATCTCAATGCCTTGACCATCAAATGGAAGTTTCCCATCCCTGTTTTTGACCAGTTAATGGATGAACTCGCTGGTGCATCATGGTTTTCCACACTAGACCTTTTGTCTGGATACCACCAAGTAAGGTTGAAACCTGGAGAAGAATTCAAAACAGCTTTCCAAACTCATCAAGGGCAGTACGAATTTCTGGTCATGGCGTTCGGTTTATGCGGAGCTCCGGGCACCTTCCAGGGTGCTATGAACACTACATTAGCACCATTGCTCAGAAAATGTGTTATAGTGTTCTTTGATGACATTTTAATCTATAGTGCCACTCTGGATGATCACTTAGTCCATTTACAACAGGTGTTATCTCTTCTCCAACAAGACACTTGGTTTGTCAAAATGTCTAAGTGTAAATTTGCACAACGCAAAATTTCTTACCTCGGGCATGTTATCAGTGAGGAAGGGGTAGCCACCGATGAATTCAAGGTTGAGGCAGTGTTGTCCTGGCCCACACCAAACAATGTCAAAGACTTGAGAAGCTTCCTCGGTCTTGCAGGATATTATCGCAAGTTTGTGAAACATTTTGCCATTATTGCAAAACCCCTGCACAATTTGTTGAAAAAGGGAGCCCTCTTTGTGTGGACTCAAGACCACCAGTTGGCATTTTCTACATTGAAACAAGCTCTTATTTCCGCTCCTGTCTTGGCATTACCCAACTTTGCCAAACCATTCTGCTTGGAAACGGACGCTTGTAAAAATGGAGTGGGGGCTATTTTATTACAAGAGGGTCATCCATTAGCGTTTCTCAGTAAACCCTTGGGCACCAAAACACAAGGTCTATCCACATATGAGAAAGAATATCTGGCCATTCTTATTGCTGTCGACCAGTGGCGCCACTATCTGTTACATGCTGAGTTCGTCATATTCACATATCAAAAGAGCTTGATCCACTTAAATGAACAAAGGCTGAACACACCTTGGCAACAGAAAGTCTTCACAAAATTACTGGGCATGCAGTACAAGATAGTTTACAAACAAGGCTCAGACAATAGGGTTGCTGACGCACTATCAAGAAGAGTGCATGATACACCTGCTGTCCTAGCCATATCGGCATGTTCACCACAATGGTGTCAAGATATCATAGATGGCTATTTGCGGGATGAAGAAGCTAAACGACTTTTAGCCAAATTGGTGGTGAATGGGTCATCAGTTCCTCACTTTTCTCTGCAGGATGGTATTATCAAATTCAAAAACAAGATATGGGTGGGTAACAACCAGTCAATGCACCAAGCCATCTTGGAGGCCATACACAGTTCGGCTGTCGGTGGGCACTCAGGTTTTCCTGTCACGTATCACAAGCTGAAACAGTTGTTTTCTTGGCCCGGTATGA
The DNA here is from genome assembly GCA_029449295.1 of Zea luxurians. Taxonomy (NCBI): domain Eukaryota; kingdom Viridiplantae; phylum Streptophyta; class Magnoliopsida; order Poales; family Poaceae; genus Zea; species Zea luxurians. The sequence continues at coordinate 6,182,113 of JAOPSE010000090.1, forward strand.
GGAAGTTTGCGAAACAATTTGTGGCTTCGTGCTCTGTGTGTCAACAGTCCAAGCCAGAGAGGATCAGGTATCCTGGACTCTTGCAGCCTCTACCTGTACCCGCTGGGGCTTGGCAGACAGTTACAATGGATTTCGTGGAGGGTCTCCCAACTTCGGGCAACAAGAACTGTGTCATGGTAGTGGTTGACAAGTTCTCAAAATTCAGTCATTTTATTGCCCTTAAACACCCTTTTCAGCACTGGTTGTGGCCAAACACTTTATGCAGCATGTATATAAGCTCCATGGCATGCCAGCAGTGATTGTCTCTGACCGTGACCGCATATTCACCAGTCATTTGTGGCAAGCTTTGTTTAAATTGGCTGATGTTAAGCTTCACATGAGTTCTTCCTACCACCCACAAACAGACGGGCAGACGGAGCGCGTTAACCAGTGTATGGAAACCTTTCTCCGGTGCTTTGCTAATGCATGTCCTAGCAAATGGATCAATTGGCTGTACCTAGCAGAGTTCTGGTACAACTCATGCAAGCACGAATCCCTGGGTCTCTCGCCCTTTGAAGTATTATATGGGTACTCACCAAAACCATTTGGTTTGAATGTGGTTGGTAATTCTCAAAATCATTCTCTGGATGAATGGCTTCAAGACAAGGCTGTTATATCAACTTTAGTTCAGCAACACCTGCACCGTGCTCAATTGCGTATGAAGACCCAAGCTGATAAAAGCAGATCGGAACGAGTGTTTGCCGTGGGGGATCAAGTTTACCTGCGTTTACAGCCATATATTCAGTCTTCCCTTGCTCCCAGATCGAACCAAAAATTGGCTTTCCGGTATTTTGGGCCCTTCACTGTTCTCAACAGAGTAGGATCGGTTGCCTACAAATTGGATTTACCGGCTTCGTCTAAAATACATCCTATTTTCCATGTTTCCCAGCTCAAGAAGGCTATATCTCCAACCATTGCTGTTGCTCAACTGCCTCAATCCCTGGAAGGGTTGCAGATACCTGAGAAAATTTTACAACGTCGTCTGAACTCTGCAGGTTTATCTCAACTGCTGATCCAGTGGTCTGGCATGCCGCCTTCATTGGCTACATGGGAGGATGAGTTATTACTGCGCCAGAAGTTTCCTTTTGCTCCTGCTTGGGGGCAAGCAGGCTCTCATCGCCGGGGGATTGTTACAGACACTGTCCAGGAATGTGAGGAAGGAGACAGCACGGCATCAGAAATTGGTAATGTCCATGGACCGACAGCAGGCCTTGCGAGCAGCAGCAAAGTTCCCAGGATGTCAAGTCGCATAAGGAAGCCCAATGTCCGTGTAGCAGGCCCAGAATGGAGGATGTAAGGTGTGGTGTGTGTGGTGAGGTTGGGAACTTAAGTCGCGCTGCAAGCGTGGTGTAATAATCTGAAGAACATTTACCTGAAAGGAAACCCTCGAGCCGTCAGCTCTTCCTCCTACCTGTTTCTCTGCTTCTCCTACCTTTCCTTCTCCTTCACGCAAACCGCCGCACGTAACACCATGGTGGTTTCCATACATGCGTGCATGGGTGCTTTGTTTTTTTATGTTCTGCTAAATTTCACTATCGTCTCTCTATCTCACACGACCTCAGGCTAGCAGCTACACAGGGTGAACTTACACAAGCAGGTATAGGACATTGTGCTCCATGTTGGGGGCTGCCATTTGGTGCTATGGTGTCAGCAATGTATGGGAGTTTCCTTGGCTTATTGTGTGTGATCTTCCGTATTGAGAGGCTAGAATGGTTCTTTGTTTATTTTCTCCATTATTCGCCATGCTGATGTGTCACTCATAGTTGCGTGTATGATTATCTGTAGGGCGACCGGTGTGGCACCTATGGAGCCAATTCTCCTGAGTGGGTCATCAGTACGCAGGTCAGTAGGTGCAGGTGCACTATTATAGTAGCAAGCAATATCCGGAACCAGAACCCAACTAGAAACATAGGATGATAATGTGTAATCGGTAGATGGTGAATAAAAGAAAAGACAATTAGCCTTATTACTACAAGTCCTACGGGTACAACTTTCTGGTTCCACCGAAGAAAAAGATGGCCCGAGCGTTTTAACTTTTCATAGTGCGTTGGAATTTATTTGAAAGTAAAGTTGTACATAGTTTTTGACTTGGTCAATTGTTTGGTCCTTTTGGGCGATGTCTCTGGATAAGTCTATAAATTCTCTCGATGTGGATGCTAGGATTATACTACTGAATGAATATATTTCAATATATTTCTATTTATTTACCACATCGCAACTTTCACAATGGTATCACCTTTTTTTACTTGTGCTTATGCACTCGATTGCTTAATCGTTCGCCGCCTTACTGGTGCCTAGCAACAACGATAGCTCTTGACCTGTACGAGCCACAACAGGTCCCTCTCAAATAATTTATGTGCCGTCGCAATATACGAAATATTGTATTAGTCATATATAGAAGTTTGTATGATACTGATGGTTGCAATGTAGTGATCATTTGTATATAAAATATCATAGTATTATATATTTCCGTTGCAACGCACGGGCAGTCACCTAATACATCATCTATATCCATTCTTTAGGGTCTTCTCTAAAAGATTCCACCCTCTATATCTCTTTTCTCTCTAACAACATCATCTAAATCACGTCCTCTATATGCAAATACCTATATTAAAAAACATTTTTTATTTTTTATTTTTTTTACATACGTATTTGTCATACTCTTAAATGTATTGTACATATTTTAGTTTTGTTAAACCGGTTATTTAAAGTATTCAAATGGATAGAGGACCGTTTAGAGAAACTCTATATATATAGACAATCCAACAACGTTCTCTCTAAATTTAGAGGACCGTTTAGAGTACGCTGCTGGAGAGCGTAGAGAACCTATATTTAGAGTACATGAGGCTTTAGAGGCTCTTGCTAGAGCCAGACTAAGGCTGTCTCCAGCAACGTCCCCTAAATTTGATCCCCTAAATGAATATTCTTTGTCCTTTACAACACTCTCTAAACGATTCTGTACTCTATATCTTCTTCATCTCCAGCAATATCCCCTAAATTCCATCCTCTATATCAACAGTGTACTAGATTTGACATTCTATATTATTTTTTACTACTCGTCACCACGTGAGCGTACAGACACAAAAAGGTGTACAGTGTATAGAGCACCCTCTACATATAGCGGACGCATGCCATCCTCTAAATTTTAGAGGACGCTTTAGAGTTCCTTGCTGGAGGGATAAACGACCTGACCGTCCCCTACATTTAGAGTACATGACCCTTTACAGTCTCCTGCTGGTGGGTCGACCCGCACGACACTAGTACTAGCACTATTTATAATCATGTCGTGTCGTACTGTACTGGTAGTAATGACTAGACATCGACCCAGACACGACACTATAGTTACTAATTGTGTCGTGTCGGCACTATGCGACACTAGCGAACACTAGTTTAATTTACACCCAAACCCCTCAACTCATGTGTTGTATTGGATGAATACTAGAGCACCCAAACAAGCCCTAATAGTGCTTTTGCTAACCTAGACACTATTTCACTTTGAAAGCTCAAAAAATATAGAAGATCTTTAAGATTATATATTTTTTTAAAAAAACTTGAACATGTATACCTTATAAAGTGAATTTATTATGCTTAAATTCATAATAAATCATAATTCGCAATCACATGAACATGTCACAATCATATTTATAGCAGCTGATCTAAGAGCATCTCCAACAACAAACCCTAAAATAGAGTCCTAAAATTTGAATTAGAACCATATTTAGAATGTTTAGGATCTCAAAAGAAATGTTTACTCCAACAGTCAGGCCTTAAATAATGCTATTTAGGAAATAAATTATAATATTAGGTAATAAATGGTTGGAGATTAAGTGGAAATGAGGATAGGGCTCCAGTATATGGGTACTATATTTAGGACCCGAGAGATCGAGCCCTATAACCATTTGATGAAATTTTATAAAATAGGGCCGCTGTTGGAAGGATATTTTATCGTTTTGAGCCCTATATTTAAAATAGGACCATGTTTAGAGTCTCTCTTGGAGATGCTCTAAGTCGTGCCTAATCCCGTCGTGCTCATGTCTGCCCATCGTGCCAGGGTGTGGCGGCCCAAGCACAATAGTAGACTTGTGTCGTGCTGGCGCTAACACTATATGAATCGTACTCGTGCGTACCAAAACACTATGGATCATATCGTGCTTAGTGTCGATCCATTTAGTACGACCCATTTGACCATCTATACTCCGTGTGTTTTCCTGACCCCGTTTGCTTCAAGAGATGGGAGTGTGCTAGCCTTCTACAAAGTTTCATAACTTGTTGAGTGTGAGGAATTCAAATACAATTTTCTTTGCATGGATGATATCAAATACTAAAAATCCACATAACTTTTCATAATCTAAAACTTTTGTTTCGTTATTTTTTCTCCGAGGTTGTTTCAAAAATTCAATTTTCAAATGCGGGAATATAGAACATTGTTTTTTGTGCATAAATGATTTTAAATGGAAAAGCTTTTAACTATAAAGTTGCATAGATTTTTGAGGTCTATAATTTTTTTGGTCATTTTTCCATCTAAGGTCATTTAAAAAATGAAATTTTAAATGTGAGAACTTCAAATGTAATTTTCCATACATATATGCTTTTCAAATGAAAAAATTGTCAAACACAAAGTTGTATAACCTTTTGAGATCCAAACCTTTGTTTTGGTCGTTTCTTCATCTGAGATTGCTTAATTTTTTTGAATTTTTCTTTATTGTTTCTAGAGGAGGATGAAAATTGATCTTTACATGAGGATGAAAATAGAGATGTCTCTAAAATTAGGGATATATGTTCACATCTAAAACACAATTGTCTATATGAATGCAATAGAATATAATAATACACCAATATTCAAAAAATAATTTGAAAAGTTTATAAAACTACTCTACACACGTTGCAATCACCACGTAGAAGTGAAAATCACTAAAATTAGAACTAAAATGATAAAGAGACAATTACCGAAGTACTTCCTTCATAGAAGAAAACAAAACTAAAGTTCATTTATTTTAATTATAAGAAACATAAATATTGTATTTAAGAGAAATACCAAAGTTTATCCAACTCATATTATATTTAAATTAGAGATTGAGGCAAAACTAATCATATTTTATTTATAATTATCAGAGCTAAGAAACATAATTTGTTTTCAATTAGAAATTTGTTGCGCATTAAAATAAAATTTTATTAAAAGCAAAAAACATGCTAGTAAAAAAGTACTTGCATAGTATTTGCACAGGCCCTACGTAGTTATATTTTATGACAAAAAGTACATTGTAATAACCGATGCCTAGTAACCACAAATTGTTGGTAGCGCTCCCTCACCACTAAACTCTCCACATAGGAGTCCTTCACCTCCTCACCACATAAAAAGGATCCCTTCACCTACTCCACCACCTAGTAAAAGAATCCTTTCACCTGCACCACCACCTCTTAAAAAGCTAATGTGCATAGAGCTAAGCTAGACAAAAAACAAGAGCACACACAATGACTAATTATATAAGTCCGGATTAAATAAGCTAACATAACCAATGAGAACTTGAATGACATCATTAGCGTAGAAGTGAAGGCTTATTTTAAGAATACAATACATGAGAAGGAAGCACCAATAAATACATCCAAAAAAGCCTTCTTTGTTAAGATGAGCGAGAAATAAGAGAAACATTGTATCCCCAACTATGAGTGCATGTTGTTTAAAGAACATAAAAAACTTAGAAAATGTGCCATCACAAGAGTACACATGGACATACAAGCATGGAAAGCCTCTTGTGTGGCTAGAAGAAGTGAAATAATTACCAACACAGTTTTCCATGACAGCTACATGAAGGACTCAACCACTGATATGATTGTTTTGGTGTGCTTATAAAAGATTGTTACTTGTACAATTGCCTTGAAATGGAGTGTCTAGATTTCAAAGATAGATTTAAGTTATACGAGCTGAATATGCTAGACGTCTCTCTCCTCAGCTCTTGGGTTCTATAAGTGTTTACCATCTCTCTTATACATGAATGAATAATATATATATTCAATGCTACCTGGTGTTTCCTTACACCTACTTTTTTGGTGATGGATGGAGATCCAAAGATGTCGTAAAGAATGAATTTTTAATATCGGCTTCATTGACTGAGTGGTTGTTAACCAAAATAATTTAAGACTTCTGTGCGAATGTCCTAAAAAGATAGCTCAAGTTTCACTACACCAAAATGCTTAACTTCCTAGGGCCTAAACCGTAGGAAGTTAGAGCTAAACTCTCGGAAGTTATATAAACCGTCGGAAGATAGATAAATCCGTCGGAAGTTTGGCTCTCGTAACATTTTAGTCGGAAGTTACGCTAACTTCCGAGAGGCGCTCGGAAGTTACGCTAACTTCCGAGAGCCAAAGTTCCCTCTCGGAAGTTATGCTAACTTCCGAGAGCCAAGGCAGTTCTCTCGGAAGTTGTAACACCCACTTTGTAATTGCTAGGAATAGTATCAATAGAGAAACATTTTCTCTTTATGTGAGTGTGATCTTTATTCATCATCATATGAGAACACCATGTCCAAGAACAAATAATGAAAAGTTATGCTACTAAATTGTTGCATCATGCTGGATATTTTATTTTTGTGTGTGCATTTTGTGACAAGAAAAATATTAAATATCCAAATGAGAAATTAAAACCTAAAAGAAATGCTAAACTTTGGAAAGAAAGAAAGAAATAATATAAAATATAAAACAAAATTTATAAATATACAAACTCAACTATATTGGTATGATTGAAATTTATCTATAGTTTGAGTACAAGTTCAAAGTCAAATTTGGAATTCAAATTGGGAATTGAAAAATAAAAAAAGAAAAGAAAACAGAAAATAGAAAAAGAAAAGGGGTACTATACCTAACTGGGCCGCAGAACACCATTTCGGCCCACAACTGTTTTTCTCTCTGCGCGGCCCAACCTTCCCTCACACCGGCGCCGACACGCGGGGCCCGCGCGTCAGCCGCCCTTCGCGCACGGCTTGCGGTCTCGCGTGACACTGCAACGCAGCCCCACATGTCAGTGCGCGTGCTCATCGGCTCACTGGGAACCCGGGCCCGCGCGTCAGCGTGTTCCTCTTCACCGCCAACGGAACTCCGACCATGGCGGGCGACGCGGTCTTCGATCCCTTTTCTTCGGAGTCGCTCGCCACGTTCCTCAACCCCGACGGCTCTGTGGATAAAGGCAGGGCTCGCCCACCTCTTCCCCGTACTCCCACCACCGAAGCTACCACCGTGCGCCATTAATCAGAGAGAAGAGAGGTGCGGCCGCCGTGAGCAATCCCGGCAACGCCGTCGGTCCGGTCCTCGGTTGGGTGTCCGCGGGCTTCATCTGGCCGGCAGGGTGGCATCCGTAGCAAGAACACTCGGGATTCGTCGCGGGCCTCGCCGGAATTCCTCGCCGTGTCCGCTGCGCCGCCGTGAACCCGCCCTTCGCCGTGGGCGAGCCTCTTCATAGACGAATCGACGGTAAATTACCCATCCCTATCCTCAGTGTGCTACAGGCTTTGCATTGCGCCAGCTAGAATAGGTTAGGGCCTACCAGTGCGTGTTTTTGGGTTGCGCCGGCGATGTAGCCACCGTGGTCGGAGGGGGCGGCGCCGCCGCGTTGGCCGGGGGTGGAGGATGCCCTGGATACCGTTGATGTCCATTCGGACGGCTTAGATTAGATTGGAAATAACTCTTGGGCACATGCGATCTCGGCCGCCCATCTAGATCGAATGGCTGATATTAGATCGTGGTGTGGAGGGCTCTCTGCCCTGGATTTTTGATCCAACGGCCGGAAACCACCGATACCCCTTCGGCCTGGATTATTTTCTAAAGAGCCCTCGGGTTTTAATGAAATCAACCCGCCGTCCCTTAGTCACTGTACGCTGTGTCTCTGTAGTTTTACCCCGAGCCCCCCGAGTTTCTCTAGAATTGAGGCCCAGTCCAGCACCGTTATAAATTGATTAAATGATTAGGAAATTGAATTTTTAATACAAAAATAATTGCTAGAACTTTATAAATTCATAGAAAATTCATACTAACTCCAAATTAATCCATTCCAGTTCCTAAAATTTTGTAATTTTATTCTCTATCACCTAGGGCCTCTGTTATGTCATAAAAACAGTGAAGGAATTTATTTATTACTTAATCCTATTTAAAGCACATAAAACCTTTGAAAATGCATAACTTAAAATCTATAACTCAGAAAAATATGATTTCTGTTCCTAGGATTTTATTTTAATATGTAGAATATCTCTGTGCAGTTTGTTTATATGTTTGGTGTAATGTTAATTTCTCTATATGCACTGTGCTTGTTTGTATTGTGGCGAGTAGAAGAGCCCGTTGCTGAGGATCCTGGTGAGCAGCAGGTTGAGGTAGCTGAGCGGGAGCTCATTGAAGGCAAGTTGTGCCCTTGACCACTTTTTACCCAATAATGCTCTTTAATATCATTTATCCATGCATAGGTTAATTTTGATGGGACCCAATAGGACTCCCTAGATTGTTTATCTCACTACCTTGTTTACCCCTGAATCACTTGGGTAGTTTGCTATTGCTTTATATGGTTTTGGGATAATCATTTATTACCTCTATGTTCCAATTCTTGTTGTTATTCTGTTTATGTTCATGTTGTTATCATTAATGTTAATTGGAACATAGAGCTTAACTTGAGAACCACGTGCCACCACAAGGGTGGAATGGGACGCCCTTGGCTGATTAATTAGGAAAGCTAGTGGAAGACTACCTTACCCGAAAGGGGCAAGGGCAGTAGGGGAGAGGTTAGTGCGGGGAGGTCCCTGGTTGATTTTGCTGCGATGGCTATCAGCCAGGAACCCTTTACTGGATCTTCCCATAAACTGTAGCGGGTTTTCGGAAGCTAGTGGAACTTTGTAAAGGCCTCGTAGTGTTGCCCTGCCGTGCTTCCTAGGTAGAGGTATATGGGATTCATGACCCCTTGGCAGATGGGTAACATGACTTGTGGGTAAAGGGTACAACCTCTGCAGAGTGTAAAACTGGTATACTAGCCGAGCTCGCGGTCATGAGCAGCTCAGGACTCTCTGATGTTTAAATTATGGAACTTAAATTCAATTATGTCATTTGCATTGCATGGGTTTGTTATTAATTTTGTTCTATACTTTACTTATGGTTTGGTATTTACTTACACTTAGTAACTGCTAATAAAATTTTGACCAACTACTTAAAAGCAATGCTCAGCTTTAACCCCTGTCTTTGATTAAGCCTTACACATCACATGAACTCACACCTTTGTGAGTTTATGTCCACTGGTTCCCCACAACTTGTTGAGCTATGATCATGTGTGAGCTCACCCTTGCTGTCTCACACCCCCCCCACAGGAGATGATCAGGTGGTTCAGGAGGAGCTGCCTAACACTGAGGAGTTCGATCTGATCTAGGTGGCGTTTCCAGTCGACATCTGCGCCGACGATCCTTAGTTTGTTTTATCGTTATTACTTTATTTTGTAATAAGTCTTCCGCTATGTAATAAATACTCTGATGTTAATGACATTTATCTCTATACACTCTGTTATTATATGTGTTGTCTTCTTGGCGCATGTATGAGATGCACCCGGCTTTGTTCTTTAAAACCGGGTGTTACAGAAGTGGTATCAGAGAAAATGTTGACTGTAGGACGAGACCTAGATAGAAATGGACAAACCCTTACCTACTTATCTCATTCTGATTCATTCTACACTCACCTTACTCTGATTCTTTCTACACTTATCTTAATCCTGTCTCACCTTCTACTGTTCTACTCTGATCATTCTTACCTTTTCTACTCTGAGACAAGATGGATTTCAAACCTTGGAATCCCTACCCCTATGACATTTTTAAGAGATAGGAAGCCTAAGACAAAGTTAAAATTATTTTCTCTATTAAAAATATTGGTTGATTGTTCTGATGATCAATGCCTGATTTGCTTCTTTGATTGATTGGAATAGTATAGATGGACATCTTAGCATGTACCAACATAAGGTAATTGAATTAGCTATGGTAGGAAATATTAATCTGCTTAGCTAATAAATCCCCCAAAGTAACATGATTGTAATTACTGCCTTGACTACTGCTTTTTCTTACCATATGTATCTAACTCAGATGGTCAATACCAGGAGGGGTGGTGGAATTGACTTGCCTCCTAACCAACACACTCGAAGACAACCTCAGCCACAGCCTGCTGGGATGAATCCTCCCAATCCTCCACCGGGCGGAGTTGACCCACTGGTTGCTGCTCAGATGGCAATGATGCAGCAAATGGCAGATACTATGGCTGATATGCGTGCTCAGATGCAGCAAGAACGCCAGGAGATGCGTCAAGAAAGAGAGGATATACGACAAGAGTTGCGCCAGGAGCGAGATGAGATACGCCAGGAAAGGAGGGCGCAACAACAGCAGCTACAACAGCAAATGCAACAACAACAGCAACAAGTACCACTACCTCCACCACCACCACCACCAGTTCCACCCCGAGATAAGCATAGGGAGTTCATGAGCCATAAGCCACCTACATTCGCTAGCTCACCTGATCCACTGGACGCGGATGATTGGCTGAAAGCAATTGAGAAGATGCTGAATATTGCACAATGCACTGACCGGGAGAAGGTTTTATATGCTTCTGGACGTCTGATTGGTCCTGCTGCTGACTGGTGGGATTCTTATACTGCTGCCCACGATGCTGCGGATACTATTACTTGGGCAGAGTTTAGTACGCAGTTCAGGAACTACCATATTCCAGCTGGGATGATAAAGATCAAGAAGAAGGAATTTCTGTCGCTGAAGCAAGGGAGTATGTCAGTCAGCGAGTACAGAGACAAGTTTATTCAGTTATCCAGATATGCCCCTGAAGAAGTTGCTGAAGACGAGAGGAAGCAGGAGCATTTTATTGAAGGACTTAATGGACCCTTGCAGTATGCTCTGGTGGCACACACATTTCCATCATTTCAGAGGCTGCTTGATAAGGCACTGGCTATTGAACACAAGCGTGTTCAACTGGGAGATTTGAAGAGGAAGGCCATATCGCAGGGACAAGGAAGCAGCAGCGTTCGTCCTCGCTACAGTTCACCCCAGGGTACACCGACTCGACCAGGAGGACCACGCCCAGTTCAGCAGTCACCACTGAGGACTCCACCTCCTCGACAGGCTACCCCTACTGGCACCCCGACGAAGTTTTCAGGACAGAGTCCGGGCACTCAATGTTACAAGTGTGGGAAGATTGGTCATTATGCAAATGTCTGCCCACAGAGGATTGCTACTACTCCAGTACAGAACAGGCAGCAAACTCCAGGAACTGGCAAGGGATATTCTATTGCCAAGGTTAATCAAGTCAGCGTTGATGCTACTCCGGATGGAGGGGACCTCGTAATTGGTATGTTTTATGTTAATGCAATTCCTGCAACCATATTATTTGATTCTGGTGCTACACATTCATTCATGTCTGCTCGTTATGCCAACACAAATGAAATACCACTGCTAAATATGAGAAAACCCCTGATAGTAATTACACCTAAAGGGCATGTTGAGGCAAATCAAATGACACGTAGATTGACATTAACTATTATGGGTAGAGAATTTGGAGCTACTGCTATAATATTGGAATCAAGCAGTATAGATTTAATCCTTGGTATGTCATGGCTAAGAAAGGCAAAGGCCGTTATAGCATGTGGTAGAGGTACCGTAGAACTCACTACTACTAAAGGAGAAAGGTTTCAAGTTAACATTGCAGTAACCTCCTCATCTATGCGTGCAATGTTCTTCATGCCTGAGGAGTTTGTGGGTGACAACATCCGGGTGGTTAGAGATTTTCCGGATGTCTTTCCAGAGGAGTTACCAGGAATGCCACCTGATAGAGAAGTTGAGTTTGTTATTGACCTCTTACCTGGAACCGCCCCTATTTCTAAACGGCCATATAGGATGTCCGTAGAGGAGTTGAAGGAACTTAAGAAGCAGTTAACTGAGTTACAAGAGGCTGGGTACATTCGTCCGAGTTCCTCACCTTGGGGAGCACCGGTCTTGTTTGTACAGAAGAAGGATGGATCGCAACGGATGTGTGTGGATTATAGATCTCTTAATGATGTTACAGTAAAGAACAAGTATCCGTTGCCCCGTATTGAAGATTTGTTTGATCAAATGAGAGGTGCTAGAGTATTTTCGAAGATTGATCTCCGATCGGGTTACCATCAGATGAGGATTAGACCATCGGATATTCCCAAGACGGCTTTCTCGACTAGATATGGATTATATGAGTTCACAGTTATGTCGTTTGGATTGACTAATGCACCAGCTTATTTTATGAACTTAATGAACAAGGTGTTTATGGAGTATTTGGACAGATTCGTCGTGGTATTCATCGACGATATTCTTATTTATTCTCAGAGTGAAAGTGATCACGAGGAACATCTGAGGATGGTGCTACAGAAGCTACGAGATAATCAACTCTATGCTAAGTTCAGCAAGTGCGAGTTTTGGATTGGCGAAGTGCCATTTCTTGGTCATATTATTTCTAATGGAGGAATAGCAGTGGATCCTGCTAAGGTTAAGGAGATAATGGAGTGGAGAGTACCCACTACGGTTACTGAGATTCGGAGTTTCTTGGGATTAGCAGGATATTATCGAAGATTTATTGAAGGATTTTCTAAGATTGCTAAGCCTATGACATCGCTTTTGGAGAAAGGAAAAGAATTTAAGTGGGATGATAAGTGTCAAGAGAGTTTTGATCTATTGAAGAAGAGGTTGATGTCGCCACCAGTATTGGTTATGCCAGACTTGCAGAAAGGATTTGATATCTATTGTGATGCATGTGGCCAAGGCTTAGGATGTGTGCTCATGCAAGAAGGACATGTGATTGCTTATGCCTCTCGTCAGTTGCGGAGACATGAAATGAACTACCCCACCCATGACTTAGAGCTGGCTGCCGTTGTGCATGCACTTAAGATTTGGAGACATTATATCATGGGGACCAAGTGTCAAGTGTATACGGATCATAAGAGTTTGAAGTATATATTCACTCAGAAGGACCTCAACCTTAGGCAACGCCGTTGGTTGGAGCTTATCAAGGATTATGATTTGGAGATTCACTATCACCCGGGCAAGGCAAATTTGGTTGCAGATGCCTTGAGTCGCAAGGAGCATGTTCATTCAGCTGTTGTTGCCCAGCTACCCGATGAGATTGTTGAGGATTTCAGGAGACTTAACCTGGGGATAGTTGCTCATACTGAAGGAGTTACTATTGATGTGGAACCTACTTTGGAGCAAGAGATCCGCAAGGGACAAATTGGTGACGATAAGATAAAAGAGATTAAGGATCTGATTACTGAAGGTCGAGTTCCGGAGTTCACGGAAGATGAGCAGGGCACTGTATGGTTCAAGGACAGGATATGTGTTCCTGATATTAAAAGCCTTCGAGAAACTATATTGAAGGAGGCCCATGACTCGGATTATTCTATCCATCCTGGTAGTACCAAGATGTATCAGGATTTGAAACGGAAATATTGGTGGTATGGATTGAAAAGAGATGTAGCTGCACATGTAGCTATGTGCGATGTATGTCAAAGAGTTAAGGCTGAACATCAGAGGCCAGCTGGACTACTGCATCCACTGAAGATACCCGAATGGAAATGGGAAGAGATTGGTATGGATTTCATTACTGGATTGCCTCGCACCCAGAAAGGATATGATGCTATATGGGTGATTGTGGATAGATTGACTAAAGTGGCTCACTTTATTCCTGTCAAGACTACTTATAAGGGTACTCAGCTAGCAGAGTTATATATGGCTCGGATTGTGTGTTTACATGGAGTACCAAAGAAGATCGTGTCTGATCGAGGTTCGCAGTTTACCTCAAGATTTTGGAGAAGCTTTCATGAGAACATGAGCACGAAGTTGAATTTCAGTACGGCTTATCACCCTCAGACTGATGGACAGACTGAAAGGACTAATCAAGTATTGGAAGATATGTTGAGAGCATGTGCCCTTCAGCATGGAGGAAGTTGGGATAAGAGTCTGCCTTATGCTGAGTTCTCGTATAATAATAGTTACCAGGCCAGTCTGAAGATGTCACCTTTTGAAGCTTTATATGGGAGGAAGTGCAGGACTCCTTTGTATTGGGATCAGACTGGAGAGAGACAGTTCTTTGGGCCTGAATTGATTCAAGAAGCAGAGGAGCAAGTTCGTATAATTCGAGAGAATTTGAGAGTGGCTCAAACCAGGCAAAAGAGTTATGCTGATAATAGAAGGAGACCACTGGAATTTGAAGAAGGAGATTATGTGTATCTCAAGGTGTCACCACTTCGTGGAATGAGGAGATTTAAAGTCAAGGGCAAATTGTCCCCTCGCTATATTGGACCATTCTTGATCTTTAGGAGAGTTGGAGAGATGGCCTACCAACTTGAGCTACCTGCTAGTCTATCAGATGTGCATAATGTGTTTCACGTGTCTCAACTGAAGAAGTGTCTCCGTGTTCCCGAGGAACAGTTACCAATGGAAGAGCTCAGTGTTCAAGGTGATTTGACTTACACGGAGTACCCTATCAAGATTTTGGATACATTGACCCGAGTTACAAGAAATAAGGTGATAAAGATGTGTAAAGTTCAATGGAGTCACCACAGTGAAGATGAAGCAACTTGGGAAAGAGAAGAAGAGCTTCGTATAGATTTTCCCCACCTTTTCTCTAGTTCTTCCTAAATCTCGAGGACGAGATTATTTTTAAGGGGGGGTAGGATTTGTAACACCCACTTTGTAATTGCTAGGAATAGTATCAATAGAGAAACATTTTCTCTTTATGTGAGTGTGATCTTTATTCATCATCATATGAGAACACCATGTCCAAGAACAAATAATGAAAAGTTATGCTACTAAATTGTTGCATCATGCTGGATATTTTATTTTTGTGTGTGCATTTTGTGACAAGAAAAATATTAAATATCCAAATGAGAAATTAAAACCTAAAAGAAATGCTAAACTTTGGAAAGAAAGAAAGAAATAATATAAAATATAAAACAAAATTTATAAATATACAAACTCAACTATATTGGTATGATTGAAATTTATCTATAGTTTGAGTACAAGTTCAAAGTCAAATTTGGAATTCAAATTGGGAATTGAAAAATAAAAAAAGAAAAGAAAACAGAAAATAGAAAAAGAAAAGGGGTACTATACCTAACTGGGCCGCAGAACACCATTTCGGCCCACAACTGTTTTTCTCTCTGCGCGGCCCAACCTTCCCTCACACCGGCGCCGACACGCGGGGCCCGCGCGTCAGCCGCCCTTCGCGCACGGCTTGCGGTCTCGCGTGACACTGCAACGCAGCCCCACATGTCAGTGCGCGTGCTCATCGGCTCACTGGGAACCCGGGCCCGCGCGTCAGCGTGTTCCTCTTCACCGCCAACGGAACTCCGACCATGGCGGGCGACGCGGTCTTCGATCCCTTTTCTTCGGAGTCGCTCGCCACGTTCCTCAACCCCGACGGCTCTGTGGATAAAGGCAGGGCTCGCCCACCTCTTCCCCGTACTCCCACCACCGAAGCTACCACCGTGCGCCATTAATCAGAGAGAAGAGAGGTGCGGCCGCCGTGAGCAATCCCGGCAACGCCGTCGGTCCGGTCCTCGGTTGGGTGTCCGCGGGCTTCATCTGGCCGGCAGGGTGGCATCCGTAGCAAGAACACTCGGGATTCGTCGCGGGCCTCGCCGGAATTCCTCGCCGTGTCCGCTGCGCCGCCGTGAACCCGCCCTTCGCCGTGGGCGAGCCTCTTCATAGACGAATCGACGGTAAATTACCCATCCCTATCCTCAGTGTGCTACAGGCTTTGCATTGCGCCAGCTAGAATAGGTTAGGGCCTACCAGTGCGTGTTTTTGGGTTGCGCCGGCGATGTAGCCACCGTGGTCGGAGGGGGCGGCGCCGCCGCGTTGGCCGGGGGTGGAGGATGCCCTGGATACCGTTGATGTCCATTCGGACGGCTTAGATTAGATTGGAAATAACTCTTGGGCACATGCGATCTCGGCCGCCCATCTAGATCGAATGGCTGATATTAGATCGTGGTGTGGAGGGCTCTCTGCCCTGGATTTTTGATCCAACGGCCGGAAACCACCGATACCCCTTCGGCCTGGATTATTTTCTAAAGAGCCCTCGGGTTTTAATGAAATCAACCCGCCGTCCCTTAGTCACTGTACGCTGTGTCTCTGTAGTTTTACCCCGAGCCCCCCGAGTTTCTCTAGAATTGAGGCCCAGTCCAGCACCGTTATAAATTGATTAAATGATTAGGAAATTGAATTTTTAATACAAAAATAATTGCTAGAACTTTATAAATTCATAGAAAATTCATACTAACTCCAAATTAATCCATTCCAGTTCCTAAAATTTTGTAATTTTATTCTCTATCACCTAGGGCCTCTGTTATGTCATAAAAACAGTGAAGGAATTTATTTATTACTTAATCCTATTTAAAGCACATAAAACCTTTGAAAATGCATAACTTAAAATCTATAACTCAGAAAAATATGATTTCTGTTCCTAGGATTTTATTTTAATATGTAGAATATCTCTGTGCAGTTTGTTTATATGTTTGGTGTAATGTTAATTTCTCTATATGCACTGTGCTTGTTTGTATTGTGGCGAGTAGAAGAGCCCGTTGCTGAGGATCCTGGTGAGCAGCAGGTTGAGGTAGCTGAGCGGGAGCTCATTGAAGGCAAGTTGTGCTCTTGACCACTTTTTACCCAATAATGCTCTTTAATATCATTTATCCATGCATAGGTTAATTTTGATGGGACCCAATAGGACTCCCTAGATTGTTTATCTCACTACCTTGTTTACCCCTGAATCACTTGGGTAGTTTGCTATTGCTTTATATGGTTTTGGGATAATCATTTATTACCTCTATGTTCCAATTCTTGTTGTTATTCTGTTTATGTTCATGTTGTTATCATTAATGTTAATTGGAACATAGAGCTTAACTTGAGAACCACGTGCCACCACAAGGGTGGAATGGGACGCCCTTGGCTGATTAATTAGGAAAGCTAGTGGAAGACTACCTTACCCGAAAGGGGCAAGGGCAGTAGGGGAGAGGTTAGTGCGGGGAGGTCCCTGGTTGATTTTGCTGCGATGGCTATCAGCCAGGAACCCTTTACTGGATCTTCCCATAAACTGTAGCGGGTTTTCGGAAGCTAGTGGAACTTTGTAAAGGCCTCGTAGTGTTGCCCTGCCGTGCTTCCTAGGTAGAGGTATATGGGATTCATGACCCCTTGGCAGATGGGTAACATGACTTGTGGGTAAAGGGTACAACCTCTGCAGAGTGTAAAACTGGTATACTAGCCGAGCTCGCGGTCATGAGCAGCTCAGGACTCTCTGATGTTTAAATTATGGAACTTAAATTCAATTATGTCATTTGCATTGCATGGGTTTGTTATTAATTTTGTTCTATACTTTACTTATGGTTTGGTATTTACTTACACTTAGTAACTGCTAATAAAATTTTGACCAACTACTTAAAAGCAATGCTCAGCTTTAACCCCTGTCTTTGATTAAGCCTTACACATCACATGAACTCACACCTTTGTGAGTTTATGTCCACTGGTTCCCCACAACTTGTTGAGCTATGATCATGTGTGAGCTCACCCTTGCTGTCTCACACCCCCCCCACAGGAGATGATCAGGTGGTTCAGGAGGAGCTGCCTAACACTGAGGAGTTCGATCTGATCTAGGTGGCGTTTCCAGTCGACATCTGCGCCGACGATCCTTAGTTTGTTTTATCGTTATTACTTTATTTTGTAATAAGTCTTCCGCTATGTAATAAATACTCTGATGTTAATGACATTTATCTCTATACACTCTGTTATTATATGTGTTGTCTTCTTGGCGCATGTATGAGATGCACCCGGCTTTGTTCTTTAAAACCGGGTGTTACAGAAGTTAAAGTTTGACACCGTTTGTTTTGCGCTGACGCCGTCTAAAGCAAGTCCTCGTCTAAATTTGGAATTTTGTCACACTGCCAATCAGATGGTGAAATTAGATTTCTAAAAAAATATATAAAGTAGAACAAGAGTGTTAGGTTATTTACATAAGCTCGCAACCAATTAATGAAATTGGGCTTCCCATGTCTTCCTCGAAGCGCGCTTTCATACTGCCTCGAGGACAATTTCTCATTAAGTTGCGATTGGAATTCTCTATTACAACAAGTAAACAAATGAGGTGCGGAACACGATTACTATATAGATACACAAATGACAAATTAAATTTCATCTTACTTGAAATATGGGGTCATCTCATCCATATTTTCATACATATAGAGCAAAGCGTCCAACTTTTCTTCGCGCTCAGGATGATATTCCGTGGATGCTCCGACAGTCTTGCCCTCAATCTAAAAAATTTGGAGATTGCTGCGAGTCCGTACTTTGGCATATGATACCTCAATGTAGGGGCATTGATATTGTGCTCGTCTGCAAAGTATACACTCGTGAAGGCTGCTACCTCTTTATATTTGAATTCTTCAGCTATACACCCTTCAACTCTTCCTTTGTTACCAACCATTGAACTAAGCTTCTTTAAAGCCCTTTCAATATGGTACATCCACCTGTATTGCACAGGTCCACCAACCTTAGCTTCATATGGAAGGTGGACAAGTAGATGTTGCATTGGATTGAAGAATCCTGATTGAAGAATCCTGGGGGGAATATTTTTTCCAACTTGCATATAAGGACATGAATTTATGTCTCCAACTTCTCCATCACCTCTTTCTTTATTTCTTTAGCACAAAGTTGCCTATAAAAGTAGCTTAACTCAGCTAACGCCTTCCAGATACTGACTTTCAAGTACCCACGGAACATTATAGGGAGGAGCCTTTCCATCATTATATGATAATCATGGCTTTTCAATCCAGTTATTTTCTTTGTCTTCAAGTTCACAGCTCTCCTAAACCCAGCCGCATAACCATCTGGGAATTTCAAAATTTTCAACCATTCCATTACTTCATTCTTCTGTTTAGGTTTTAGACAAAATTGAGCACGTGGTTTTTTTCCATTTTCGTCGAGTTCCTGGGTTGGTCGGTTACAAAGTTTTGTTAAGTCCTTCTTGGCCTTTATATTGTCTTTTGTTTTGTCGCCTAGAATCATGCAAGTACTTAGAATGCTTTCACCAACATTACGTTCCTGATGCATGACATCAATGTTATGCATCAGAATCAATGCCTTAACATAAGGGAGTTCCCATAAACCACATTTATGTGTCTAGTTATGCTCGGTTCTAAAACCTATGTATCCATCACCACTTTCATTCTCTTTCAAATTATTAAGCATAGCCTCAATCTCTATTACGCTCAGACGTCTGGGCGGTCCCTTTGTCACGATAGTGCCCTTCTTAAAGGTGTTAACCTCGAACCTATACGGGTGTTTTTGGGGCAAGAAGCATCTGTGGCAGTCAAAGTAACAGATCTTCCCTTCAAACTCTAGGCGGAAACAATCTGTATCCTTGCCACATATTGGGCATGTCAGAGTTCCATGGCAACTCCATCCAGCAAATAAACTGTATGCCATGAAATCATGAATGGACCACAAATACGCAACTCGAAGTGTGAATCTCTCGTTTTTGTAGCAATCGTATGCTTCGACTCCTTTCCATAACTTTTTGAGATCATCAATCAAGGGTTGCATCATCACATTCAACCCTTTACCAGGATGGTCTAGACCAGGAATAATTAGGGAAAGAAACATGTAATCATATTTCATGCACAGATGAGGTGGAAGGTTGTATGGAATAACAAATACAGGCCAACAAGAATATGATGCCGCGTTTGTATTGAAAGGTGTGAATCCATCTGTCGCCAACCCAATTCGAATGTTTCTCGCTTCACTAGCAAATTCTGGATCAAAGTCATCTAGAGCCTTCCACGCATCACTGTCAGACGGGTGCGTCATCACATGAGTGTCCTCTCGTTCACGTTCTTTATGCCATTTCATGTGCTTAGTTGTGTTCCTCGAAAGAAACAAACGCTTAACACGAGGCGCAAGAGGCATGTAACGAAGTTGCTTTTGGGCTACCGTTGATGTGACCATTTCACCATCATCATTTTTAACCTCTACATATCTCGACTTGCCACACTTTAGACACTTACTATCATTCTCATGATCCTTCCAGAACAGCATACAATTATCTGGACATACATCAATTTTCTGATAGTCCATACCTAGACCAGAGAGCAGTTTCCTGCACTGATACACGTCTTTCGGCATCTTGTGATTTGGTGGAAACACTTCGCTGATTAAGTTCAAGAGCTCGTTGTAACAATTGTTCGAGAACACGAACTTGGACTTGATAGCCATAAGTCGAGTCACGAAAGCGAGGACTGAAACTGTTGTGTGTTCGTGCAAAGGCTCTTATGTAGCCTTAAGGAGGCCGAAGAACTTTTTAACCTCTGGAGGAGGCGGCTCCTCATGATTTGGTGGAAACACCAAATCAGGATCCTCCCTTAAATCTTCAAGCATCTCGTCCATTCTATCGTACTCCACGTCGTCAGTGTTGTTGGCTTCCGGCGAATTTTCACGGGGAAAGTCCTCGCCGTGATATACCCAGACTTCATAGTCAGGCATGTAGCCATATTTGCAAAGGTATCCCAACAGAGTTCTCTTGTCTTGACATCTACAAATCCGACACATACTACATGGACAACGCACATCCGTGCCGGTTCTTGATATAACAAAAGCACGATCAATAAAATCTTGTGTCTTTCTTATCCAATCCACCGAGGGATCATTTATACGCCAACCTTCATACATCCATCGACGGTCCTCACCCACCATATTTGATGCTAAAATAGTAAAACACATCATTCATAAATTTATTCCGGTACTAAACGCATATCGATCGTTTCACTACATCTATAGGAAAAGATAGTTCCTAAACCCACCCATGATTGACCGATAGAGCAACGATTTATGACGAGCAACGAGTCAGAACGAAATTTCAGCAGCATAACCCCGTTGTTCTCTATTTGCATGCCCATAAATGGTGTATTAGAGAACAACAGGGTTATGTCACCGAAATCTCGTTCGGACCCGTCATCGTCATAAATCCATAGCTCTATCATCCACTAACAGGCTATCCAAAAAAGGGACAATTCCGGACTAATACATGTCATATGTGTATCATGTGACTCTGCCCGATCCGGAATGGGCGACACATATACGACAATTTTGCAAAAATATTACTAGCACGCAACAAATAAGAGACTAACATAATTAAATTATATGCACCACCTAGCTTATTAAGTTAATTAACCCTATTAACATAACTTTCTACGGTTTAAAAATAGTTAACTCTAAGAAGTTAGTATATTTAATATAAAAAACTATAGTACAAACACTCGGAAGTTACCTGTAGCGATGCGGAGCTCGATGGCGAAGATGGTGCTGCGTGGAGGAGAGGCGGTGCTCGGCGCAGGGAGCGATGAGCCACGCGGGACGGGTAGCGGCCGACGCAGGGAGCAGCGAGCCCCGCGCAGGGCGGTGTTGCCGCGGTGGCCGGCGGGACCGTGCGAGCGGCCGGCACGGCGGGGCGGGGCGACACGGTGGGGCAGCGGCCTGCACGGCCGGCTGGGCGGGGCGGTAGGGGTGGAAACGAGCCGAGCTCGGCTCGGCTCGGGTCGGCTCGCTGCGGCTCGCTCATGTAACGAGCCGAGCTCGGCTCGGCTCGCTCATCTCACGAGCTCGAAAAAGCGGCTCGGCTCGGCTCGCTCCTGGCTCGCGAGCCGGCTCGCCGAGCCAACGAGCCTAGGCATAAAATTAAATCTGCTCTCTAAATTATAATATAAAATCTTAAAAATATTTTAAATAACATATTTTAAATTAGTAAAATAGATATATTACTAATATAATGTATAAAATAGATTATTTTTGTATAGTAATCTCAAATAACATAAATTAATTGTCTACTCGGTATTAATATTATATGCTAATTAAGATTTTATGTAACAAATTGTTGTTGGGTCGAGCCACGAGCCAGCTCGCGAACTGCACCGAGCCGAGCCGAGCTGGCTCGCTCTTTTCACGAGCCAGAAAAACAGGCTCGGCTCGGGCTCGTTCGGAGCGTCGAGCCGGTCCGAGCCGAGCCGAGCTGCTACGAGCCCGAGCCAGCTCGTCGAGCTCGAGCTTTTTTTCCAGCCCCTACGGGGCGGCGAGCGCCCGGCACGACGGGGCAGGGCCGGCGGGGCAGGGCGGGGCGGTGCAGGACGGGGCCGGGCACGGCAGTGCAGGGCGGCGGGGCAGGCAGCGGCAGCGCGGGGCGGCCGCCGGGGAACGGCGGGCGGCAGCGCGGGGCGGTGCAGGACGGGGCCGGGCACGGCAGTGCAGGGCGGCGGGGCAGGCAGCGGCAGCGCGGGGCGGCCGCCGGGGAACGGCGGGCGGCAGCGCGGGGCGAGAGGAGCAGCGAGCAGCGTCAATGGCGAGAGGAGATGCGAGGCGCGGGTTGAGAAAAAAACCGACGGCGCCGTTACTTTACAAAATTAACTTCCGAGAGCTTTGGGTCAGCCCGTCGGAAGTTAACAGGGCGGGGCCCGGTCCGCAACCGTAAGAAACCCTACGCCCGATCCGCAGTCTAACTTCCGAGAGCCCAAAGTTAAGCCCGTCAGAAGTTAAACGTCTTCCGAGAGCCCGTCGGAAGTTAAATAAACTTCCGAGAGGCTACAGTTACAACTGTCGGAAGTTGAATAAACTGCCGAGAGGCAACTAGTGCCTTTAGGAAGTTATTAACTTCCTACGGTTCTCGATAGAAACCGTAGAAAGTTATGAAGCCGTAGGAAGTTCAAAGTTTTGGTGTAGTGTTTGTTTCAGAAGTAACATTATATACAATACATAGTTCTTACTTACAATTTTAAGTTAGTATAAACTACCTTTTTGTAGTCATACCTTTCGTAGCTAAATGTGTAGTGTCATTTGCCCTCCCTATTTATAATATTTTTATAGCTTTTACTGGATACTTCTTGCGATCTTAGTGGATAAAGGCATTGTACATATATTTTACTCCATGAAGAAGCCAATTAAAGAGTTACAAGAAATAGTGAACCCTTTTAATGAGTAATTCTTATGATTTGAACTTCACTATGTACCACAGACTTATCATTTAAATGTTTGAATCATGCATGCACCACAGACTTATCATTTTGTTATCGAGGGCATGGAGGTGGCTACACAAAAGATACCAAGCCTGAATTAAAATCTTAAGCTTAGGCCCAACTTTCCTATATGTATGAAGCTTGCACATTTCATAAGTTATTTGCCAATAATAACCCATAAGTTTTCCCCGACTCTAGAGTTTGACACAAGAATATGGGAACATCCTTTGTGGACACTATGTTTTGAATTTAGCCATACCTTTGTAGGTAATAAATTAGTCAAAAAGATATTGAGGTAAGTTAATAATGTCAATAATACTAATGTTGATTTCACGGTAATAAAGTGTCTCAACTGTGAATTTAATATAATAATACTTTTTATTAATGCATTTGGCAAATTATAATTGATAAAGATGAAGGAAAAACTACTCCCTTTAGAAAAAAAAAATCCAAGCAATTGCGTAACAACTTATAGGGTTTGTAAATAATGAGATCAAATAAAAAAAGGGGAGTTCAAATTACGATGCACGACATTAGAAGACACGAAGACGATGCATATTGAGAATGTAGAAATGAGATATATTTGGTAGTTAAGAGATCACATGTCTATATTAATTTATAAATATATAAAATAAAAGTCCCTACATATTTTAGTATTGGTTCTTGACTTGAATCGGTACTAAGTCTATCTTTAGTACCGATTCATAGCAGAAACTACTCCCTCCGTTTCTTTTTAGTTGTCGCTGGATAGTTTATTGAACTATCCAGCGACAACTAAAAAGAAATGGAGGGAGTAGTATTTAAGAGGGGCCTTATAGTATCGGTATGAGCTAAGAACTGGTACTAAAGATTAACGTTTTGGTTCCGGTTTCCTTGTATCAGCGACCGGTACTGACTACATTTTCTCCCGCAGTGCCAAGAATTTTGGCAAGACTATTAAGTTATTATTATTTGTGCCGGATGTGCCACCCAATAACAAAACACAATGCTGCATGCATGACGCGTCCTATGGGCCTCACTTTCACGCCGTTAGGATGAAACGGAAAGCGCATTTTAAGGAGTATAGATCAGCAGCTGGAATACGAGTTTTTGTGCACCCCTTGGATCGTACAGAACGTACAGTATATTCTCGTATATATACCCATCGATCTGCATGTATAGCGAGGTCGGTTATACGTTCGTATGCATACATATATACGGAAGGTACGAAGGCCATCGTTTTTTGTTTTCTGTGACGTCCGACCGTACCGGCTAACAGAAAGCGAGGTGACGTACGTGCATACATACTACATGCATGCATGTGTACGTACGTACATTCGTGTGAGGAGAGTAGTAGCTGCACGCAGCAAAACTTAACGCAACGAGACTTTTTTGCTTGGGACGTCGTCACACCTAGCTACTCGCTTCAACCATCTGTCAACCGAAAGTGGTTCCTGGTGCTGGTGGATCGGGGTGATGTGAACGAATGGACGGCGAAAGAGAGACCGTACGTGCCGGAAGAGAATGAATGAAATGGCACCACCAGCACGGAACAAGGATGTCATGGGTTTCGAACGGCCATTATAGATGTCCAAATGTATCGCCCGGTCTGGTTTGACTCGGGCCTATAGTAATAAGCACACCACGAATAAACTAGAATAGGCACGATACGGTCAGTGTGCCGGGCCGGGCCGGGCCAGCACGTCGTGCCGCCTCCTCGGTAGGTCTTTTTCGTGCCGTGTCGTGCCGCAGGCACGATGGGTCAGATAGTGTCGGGCCGCCCAATAGCCCGAAAAAGGCTATACGAGTCCAGATTCACATTACAAAATGCAATATAAGTTCAGATTCACATTACATAATCTGGACAAGAACGATACCTAAAAAGAACAAGAAGATCTTGAGAAGAACAACAATGCGATGAGGAGGAGGAGCACGGTACAAAGAGTAAGAACTAACCTACGTAGCCGGAGCACCTGAGTCGCCTGAGTGGTTGCGAGCACCACCGCGAGGAGCAGGAGCACCGTCGTTGGGCTAAGAGGAATAGAGGATGCTAGGATGGGGATTAGGGTTCGGGTTGTGAGAGTAGGGAAGGGGATCAGGGGAAAGAGAACAGATTCGAGAGTATAGATGTCCAAACAAGCCGTCGCCGACAACCGTCACCCATCGCCCGTTGCCGTCGTCGGGCAGTCAGGCCTAGAGAAGCGATTTCACTGGCCGCCACAAGAGGAGGGAGAGGGATTTAGGGTTTCCACAGCAAACACAATGAGGGAGTACGGGGAGACGGGGGAGTCGGCTGTGGTCGTGTGTGGGCCTAGCGTGCCCGCGTATATGCAGAGGGGGAGCGGGGGAGTCAGACCGGCTATCGTGCCGCCCGTTATCCCGTGTCGGGCCGAGCACGACGTGCTGACCATGGAGCCTAAACACGGCACGGCCACCGTGCCGAGCCGGTCCGAGCCCGATGTCCACCGTGCCAGGCCAGTTTCGTGCCGGGCTAAAATAATGTCGGGCTTCGGGCCAAACGAGTGGCACGACCCATATGGACATCACTAACGGCCATGCATCCAATGAATTCATGTGCCCGTGTTAAAAGGACCAAGCACATTCCTGGTGTATAGAGAATTTCAAGAGCCTGTCGATGAACTCCTTTGTGTTATCGTCCTTGTCTGAATATAGTTCAAAGTATTTGCCGAAAAGAGAAATGAATATTGAAATACCACTTCTTACACCATGCATCCTCGTTTTCTGAAGCAGAAAGACATCATATTTGTAGAGTCTCTCAGTGTTGCTCACCTCAAGCATTTTATCAACTTCTCAGTGGTAGATGCTTCTAGCACTCCATCAAGCACATCTTGCAGCTCCATGTCTCTCTGCATCATTGCTTCCTGCCATGGGAAAACAACAGAATTAGCCTCTTGGGGTAACAAAAACAAGCCGTGTAAAGTGTGCTAGCTAGTAGAAACTTTGACGACACAAATTCAAGTGGCGGTGATGCATGGTGAAAGTCGCCTAGAGGGGGGGTGAATAGGGCGAATTTGAAATTTATAAACTTAAGCACAACTACAAGCCGGGTTAGCATTAGAAATATAAACGAGTCCGAGAGAGAGGGCGAAAAACAAATCGTGAGCAAATAAAGAGTGAGACACGATGATTTGTTTTACCGAGGTTCGGTTCTTGCAAACCTACTCCCCGTTGAGGTGGTCACAAAGACCGGGTCTCTTTCAACCCTTTCCCTCTCTCAAACGGTCACTTAGACCGAGTGAGCTTCTCTTCTCAATCAAACGGAACACAAAGTTCCCGCAAGGACCACCACACAATTGGTGTCTCTTGCCTCGGTTACAATGAGTTGATCACAAGAAAGAATGAGAAAGAAAAGAAGCGATCCAAGCGCAAGAGCTCAAATAAACACAAATGTTGCTCTCTCTAGTCACTATTTGATTTAGAGTGATTCCGGACTTGGGAGAGGATTTGATCTCTTTGGAGTGTCTAGAATTGAATGTTATAGCTCTTGTAATGTGTTGAAGGTTGGAAACTTGGATGCAATTGAATGTGGGGTGGTTGGGGTATTTATAGCCCCAACCACCAAAAATGGTCGTTGGAAGACTGCTGTCGCATGGCGCACCGGACAGTCCGGTGCGCCACCGGACACTGTCCGGTGCGCCAGCCACGTCAGCCAGCCGTTGGGGTTTGACCGTTGGAGCTCTGACTTGTGGGGCCTCTGGGCTGTCCGGTGCGCCTCCCGCGCGTGCTCTGACTTCTGCGTGCACTGTAGCGCATTGAATGCGGTTGCAGTCGACCGTTGGCGCGAAGTAGCCGTTGCTCCGCTCGCACACCGGACAGTCCGGTGTGACACCGGACAGTGTCCGGTGTGCTTCACCGGACAGTCCGGTGAATTGTAGCGGAGCGACGTCCTATTTTCCCGAAGGTGACAAGTTCAGCTTCGAGTTCCCTGGTGCACCGGACACTGTCTGGTGGCACACCGGACAGTCCGGTGTGCCAGACCAGGGTGCCTTATGGGATGTCTTTAGCTCTCTTTATTTGAACCCTTACTTGGTCTTTTTATTGGTTTATTGTGAACCTTTGGCACCTGTAAAACTTATAGACTAGAGCAAACTAGTTAGTCCAATTATTTGTGTTGGACAATTCAACCACCAAAATTAATTAGGAAATAGGTGTTAGCCTAATTCCCTTTCAATCTCCCCCTTTTTGGTGATTGATGCCAACACAAACCAAAGCAAGTATAGAAGTGCATAATTGAACTAGTTTGCATAATGTAAGTGCAAAGATTACTTGGAATTGAACCAATAAATATGTTCATATGATATGCATGGATTGTTTCCTTATATTTCTCAATATTTTGGACCACGCTTGCACCACATGTCTTGTTTTTGCAAATTCTTTTGTAAATTCTTTTCAAAGTTCTTTTTGCAAATAGTCAAAGGTAAATGAATAAGATTCTGAGAAGCATTCTCAAGATTTGAAATTTTCTCCCCCTGTTTCAAATGCTTTTCCTTTGACTAAACAAACCCCCCCCCCAATAAAATCCTCCTCTTAGTGTTCAAGAGGGTTTTACAATTTTCGAAGATACTACTTTCTCCCCCTTTTGAACACAATAAGATACCAATTTGAAAATCGTTATTTTAAAATTAGGTGGTGGTGGTGCGGTCCTTTTGCTTTGGGCTAGTACTTTCTCCCCCTTTGGCATGAATCGCCAAAAACGGACACTTGAGTGAAATATAAGCCATTTTAACTACTTTCTCTCCTTTGGCAAACAAAATATGAGTGAAGATTATACCAAAGTTGGAGAGTTGATCGGAGTGACGGCGAAGGATGAGTAATTTCGATGGAGTGGAGTGGAAGCCTTTGTCTTCGCCGAAGACTCCAATTCCCTTTCATTACACCTATGACTTGGTTTGAAATATACTTGAAAGCACATTAGTCATAGCACATGAAAGAGATATGATCAAAGGTATAATAATGAGCTATGTGTGCAAAATATCAAAAGAAATTCCGAGAATCAAGAATATTTAGCTCATGCCTAAGTTTGTTAAAAGTTTGTTCATCTAGTGGCTTGGTAAAGATATCGGCTAATTGTTCCTTGGTGTTAATATATGCAATCTCGATATCTCTCTTTTGTTGGTGATCCCTAAGAAAATGATACCAAATGACTATGTGTTTAGTGCGGCTATGCTCAACGGGATTATCCGCCATGCGGATTGCACTTTCATTATCACAAAGAAGAGGAACTTTGGTTAATTTGTAACCATAGTACCTAAGGGTTTGCCTCATCCAAAGCAATTGCGCGCAACAATGGCCTGCGGCAATATACTCGGCTTCGGCGGTAGAAAGAGCTACCGAATTTTGCTTCTTTGAAGCCCAAGACACCAGAGATCTTCCCAAGAACTGGCAAGTCCCTGATGTGCTCTTTCTATTAATTTTACACCCTACCCAATCGGCATCCGAATAACCAATTAAATCAAATGTGGATCCCCGAGGGTACCAAAGCCCAAACTTAGGAGTATAAACTAAATATCTCAAGATTCATTTTACGGCCGTAAGGTGAGCTTCCTTAGGGTCGGCTTGGAATCTTGCACACATGCATACGGAAAGCATTATGTCCGGTCGTGAAGCACATAAATAGAGTAAAGAACCTATCATCGACCGGTATACCTTTTGATCTACAGTTTCACCTCCCGTGTCGAGGTCGAGATGCCCATTGGTTCCCATGGGTGTTTTGATGGGTTTGGCATCCTTCGTTCCAAACTTGTTTAGAATGTCTTGAATATACTTCGTTTGGCTGATGAAGGTGCCCTCTTGGAGTTGCTTCACTTGAAATCCTAAGAAGTACTTCAACTCCCCCATCATCGACATCTCGAATTTCTGTGTCATGATCCTACTAAATTCCTCATATGTAGATTCGTTAGTAGACCCAAATATAATATCATCAACGTAAATTTGGCATACAAACAAATCATTGTCAAGAGTTTTAGTGAATAGAGTAGGATCGACCTTTCCGACTTTGAAGCCATTAGCGATAAGGAAATCTCTTAGGCATTCATACCATGCTCTTGGGGCTTGCTTGAGCCCATAAAGCGCCTTAGAGAGTTTATATACATAGTTAGGATACTCACTATCTTCAAAGCCGGGAGGTTGCTTAAAATAGATCTCTTCCTTGATTGGTCCGTTGAGGAAGGCACTTTTCACGTCCATTTGATAAAGCTTGAAGCCATGGTAAGTAGCATAGGCAAGTAAAATGCGAATTGATTCTAGCCTAGCTACGGGTGCATAAGTTTCACCGAAATCCAAACCTTCGACTTGTGAATACCCCTTGGCTACAAGTCGGGCTTTGTTCCTTGTCACCACACCATGCTCATCTTGCTTGTTGCGGAAGACCCACTTGGTTTCTACAACATTTTGATTAGGACGTGGAATTAAATGTCATACCTCATTCCTAGTGAAGTTGTTGAGCTCCTCTTGCATTGCCACCACCCAATCCGAATCTTGAAGCGCTTCCTCTACCCTGTGTGGCTCAATAGAGGAAACAAAAGAGTAATGTTCACAAAAATGAGCAACACGAGATCGAGTAGTTACCCCCTTTTGAATATCGCTGAGAATGGTGTTCACGGGGTGATCTCGTTGGATTGCTTGGTGAACTCTTGGGTGTGGCGGCTTTGGAATTTGTTCATCTTCCTCATCTTTATCATGGGCATCTCCCCCTTGATCATTGCTCTCCTCTTGAGGTGGCTCAACTTCTTGATCTTCTCCTTTATCATTGTGAGCCTCATCCTCATCTTGAGTTGGTGGAGATGCTTGCGTGGAGGAAGATGGTTGATCTTGTGCTTGTGGAGGCTCTTCGGATTCTTTAGGACACACATCCCCAATGGACATGTTTCTTAGCTCGACGCATGGAGCCTCTTCATCACCTAATTCATCAAGATCAACTTGCTCTACTTGAGAGCCGTTAGTCTCATCAAACACAATGTCACAAGAGACTTAAACTAATCCAGAGGACTTGTTAAATACTCTATATGCCCTTGTGTTTGAATCATAACCTAGTAAAAAGCCTTCTACAGCCTTAGGAGCAAATTTAGATTTTCTACCTCTTTTAACAAGAATAAAACATTTGCTACCAAAGACTCTAAAATATGAAACATTGGGCTTTTTACCGGTGAGGAGTTCCTAAGATGTCTTCTTGAGGATTCGGTGTAGATATAACCAGTTGATGGCGTAGCAGGCGGTGTTGACCGCCTCGGCCCAAAACCGATCCGAAGTCTTATACTCATCAAGCATGGTTCTTGCCATGTCCAATAGAGTTCGATTCTTCCTCTCCACTACACCATTTTGTTGTGGCGTGTAGGGAGAAGAGAACTCATGCTTGATGCCCTCCTCCTCAAGGAAGCCTTCAATTTGTGAGTTCTTGAACTCCGTCCCGTTGTCGCTTCTTATTTTCTTGATCCTTAAGCCGAACTTGTTTTGAGCCCGTCTCAAGAATCCCTTTAAGGTCTCTTGGGTATGATATTTTTCCTGCAAAAAGAACACCCAAGTGAAGCGAGAATAGTCATCCACAATAACTAGATAGTACTTACTCCTGCCGATGCTTATGTAAGCTATCGGGCCGAATAGATCCATGTGTAGGAGCTCGAGTGGCCTGTCAGTCGTCATGATGTTCTTGTGTGGATGATGAACACCAACTTGCTTCCCTGCCTGACATGTGCTACAAATCCTGTCTTTCTCAAAATGAACATTTGTTAGTCCCAAAATGTGTTCTCCCTTTAGAAGCTTGTGAAGATTCTTCATTCCAACATGTGCTAGTCGGCGATGCCAGAGCCAGCCCATGTTAGTCTTAGCAATTAAGCAAGTGTCGAGTTCAGCTCTATCAAAATCTACTAAGTATAGCTGACCCTCTAACACTCCCTTAAATGTTATTGAATCATCACTTCTTCTAAAGACAGTGACACCTGTATCCGTAAAAAGACAGTTGTAGCCCATTTTACATAGTTGCGAAACTGAAAGCAAGTTGTAATCTAAAGAGTCTACAAGAAAAACATTTGAAATGGAATGGTCAGGCGATATAGCTATTCTACCCAATCCTTTGACCAAACCTTGATTTCCATCCCCGAATGTGATAGGTCGTTGGGGATCTTGGTTTTTCTCATAGGAGGAGAACATCTTCTTCTCCCCTGTCATGTGGTTTGTGCACCCGCTATTGATGATCCAACTTGAGCCCCCGGATGCATAAACCTACAAAACAAGTTTAGTTCTTGATTTTAGGTACCCAAACGGTTTTGGGTCCTTTGACATTAGATACAAGAACTTTGGGTACCCAAACACAAGTCTTGGAGCCCTTGTGTTTGTCCCCAACATATTTGGCAACTACCTTGCCGGATTTGTTAGTTAGAACATAGGATGCATCAAAAGTTTTAAATGAAATATTATGATCATTTGATGCAATAGGAGTTTTCTTTCTAGGAAATTTAGCATGGGTTGATTGCCAAGAGCTAGATGTCTCACCCTTATACATAAAAGCATGATTAGGGCCATAGTGAGACTTTCTAGAGTGAATTCTCCTAATTTTGCTCTCAGGATAACCGGCAGGGTACAAAATGTAACCCTCGTTATCCTGAGGCATGGGAGCCTTGCCCTTTACAAAGTTAGACAATCTTTTAGGAGGGGCACTAAGTTTGACATTGTCCCCCTTTTGGAAGCCAATGCCATCCTTGATGCCAGGGCGTCTCCCACTATAGAGTATGCTTCTAGCAAATTTAAATTTTTCATTTTCTAAGTCATGCTCATTAATCTTAGCATTAAGTTGAGCTATGTGATCATTTTATTTCTTAATTAAAGCTAGTTGATCATGAATAGCATCAACATTAATGTCTCTACATCTAGTGCAAATGGAAACATGCTCAATGGTAGATGAAGAGGATTTGCAAGAATTAAGTTCAACAATCTTAGCACGTAAAATATCATTCTTATCTCTAAGATCGGAAATGTAAGCATTGCAAACATCTAAATCTTTAGCCTTAGCAATTAATTTTTCATTATCATTTCTAAGGCTAGCAAGAGAGACATTCAATTCTTCAATCTTAGCAAGCAAGTTAACATTGTCATCTCTAAGATTGGGAATTGAAACATCACAAACATTTGAATCAACCTTAGCAATTAAACTAGCATTCTCATTTCTAAGGTTGGTAATAATATCATGGCAAGTGCTTAGCTCACTAGATAATTTTTCACATTTTTCTACTTCTAGAGCATAAGCATTCTTAACCTTAACATGCTTCTTATTTTCCTTAATTAGGAAGTCCTCTTGAGAATCCAAGAGGTCATCCTTCTCATGAATAACACTAATTAATTCATTTAATTTTTCTTTTTGTTGCATGTTGAGGTTGGCAAAAAGAGTACGCAAATTATCCTCCTCATCACTAGCATTATCTTCATCACTAGAAGTCTCATACTTAGTGGAGGATTTTGATTTTACCTTCTTCTTTTTGCCGTCCTTGGCCAAGAGGCATTTGTGGCCGACGTTGGGGAAGAGGAGGCCCTTGGTGACGGCGATGTTGGCGGCATCCTCGTCGGAGGAGGAGTCAGAGGAGCTCTCGTCGGAGTCCCATTCGCGGCACACATGGGCATCACCGCCCTTCTTCTTGTAGTACCTCTTCTTTTCTTTCCTCTTTCCCTTCTTGTCGTTATCCCTGTCACTGTCACTAGATAGTGGACATTTTGCAATAAAGTGACCGGGCTTACCACACTTGTAGCAAACTTTCTTGGAGCGGGGCTTGTAACCTTTCCCCCTCCTTTGTTTGAGGATTTGGCGGAAGCTTTTGATGATGAGCGCCATTTCCTCATTGTCGAGCTTGGAGGCGTCGATGGGTTGTCTACTTGATGTAGACTCCTCCTTTTTCTCCTCCGTCGCCTTGAATGCGACCGGTTGTGCTTCGGACGTGGAGGGGCCATCTAGCTCGATAATTTTCTTTGAGCCTTTGATCATCAACTCAAAGCTCACAAAATTTCCTATTACTTCCTCGGGAGACATTAGTGTATATCTAGGATTTCCTCGAATTAATTGAACTTGAGTAGGGTTAAGGAAAACGAGAGATCTTAGAATAACCTTGACCATCTCATGGTCATCCCATTTGGTGCTCCCAAGGTTGCGCACTTGGTTCACCAAGGTCTTCAAGCGGTTGTACATGGCTTGAGGGTCCTCGCCTTGGTTGAGTCGGAACCGACCGAGCTCCCCCTCGATCGTCTCTCGCTTGGTGATTTTGGTCACCTCATCTCCTTCGTGCGCGGTCTTGAGTACGTCCCAAATTTCCTTGGCACTTTTTAACCCTTGCACCTTGTTATACTCCTCTCGACTTAGAGAGGCGAGGAGTATAGTGGTGGCTTGAGAGTTAAAGTGTCGGATTTGGGCAACCTCGTCCGAATCATAATCTTCATCCCCCGGTGATGGTACCTGTACCCCAATCTCAACAACATCCCAAATGCTAGTGTGGAGTGAGGTTAGATGATGTCTCATTTGATCACTCCACATATTATAATCTTCACCATCAAACATAGGTGGTTTGCCTAGTGGGACGGAAAGTAATGGAGTACGTTTGGAAATGCGAGGATAGCGTAAGGGAATCTTACTAAACTTCTTGCGCTCATGGCGCTTAGAAGTTACGGACGGCGTGTCGGAGCTGGAGGTGGATGGCGACGAGGAGTCGGTCTCGTAGTAGACCACCTTCCTCATCTTCTTCTTCTTATCACCGCTCCGACCCGACTTGTTGTGTGAAGGGGATCCCTTCACCTTGTTGGCGGACTCCCCGGATGGAGCCTTCCCATGGCTTGTAGCGGGCTTCTCGCCGGTCATCATCTCCTTCTTGGCGTGATCTCTCGACATCACTTCGAGCGGTTAAGCTCTAATGAAGCACCGGGCTCTGATACCAATTGAAAGTCGCCTAGAGGGGGGTGAATAGGGTGAATCTGAAATTTATAAACTTAAGCACAACTACAAGCCGGGTTAGCGTTAGAAATATAAACGAGTCCGAGAGAGAGGGCGAAAAACAAATCGTGAGCAAATAAAGAGTGAGACACGATGATTTGTTTTACCGAGGTTCGGTTCTTGCAAACCTACTCCCCGTTGAGGTGGTCACGAAGACCGGGTCTCTTTCAACCCTTTCCCTCTCTCAAACGGTCACTTAGACCGAGTGAGCTTCTCTTCTTAATCAAACGGAACACAAAGTTCCCGCAAGGACCACCACACAATTGGTGTCTCTTGCCTCGGTTACAATGAGTTGATCACAAGAAAGAATGAGAAAGAAAAGAAGCGATCCAAGCGCAAGAGCTCAAATGAACACAAATGTCGCTCTCTCTAGTCACTATTTGATTTGGAGTGATTCCGGACTTGGGAGAGGATTTGATCTCTTTGGAGTGTCTAGAATTGAATGCTATAGCTCTTGTAATGTGTTGAAGGTTGGAAACTTGGATGCAATTGAATGTGGGGTGGTTGGGGTATTTATAGCCCCAACCACCAAAAATGGCCGTTGGAAGACTACTGTCGCATGGCGCACCGGACAGTCCGGTGCGCCACCGGACACTGTCCGGTGTGCCAGCCACGTCAGCCAGCCGTTGGGGTTCGACCGTTGGAGCTCTAACTTGTGGGGCCTCTGGGCTATCCGGTGGTGCACCGGACAGGTCCTGTAGACTGTCCGGTGCGCCTCCCGCACGTGCTCTGACTTCTACGCGCACTGTAGCGCATTGAATGCGGTTGCAGTCGACCGTTGGCGCGAAGTAGTCGTTACTCCGCTGGCACACCGGACACTGTCCGGTGCTTCACCGGACAGTCCGGTGAATTATAGCGGAGCGACCTCCTATTTTCCCGAAGGTGGCAAGTTCAGCTTCGAGTTCCCTGGTGCACCGGACACTGTCCTGTGGTGCACCGAAAACTGTCCGGTGGCACACCGGACAGTCCGGTGCGCCAGACCAGGGTGCCTTATGGGATGTCTTTAGCTCTCTTTATTTGAACCCTTACTTGGTCTTTTTATTGGTTTATTGTGAATCTTTGGCACCTGTAAAACTTCTAGACAAGAGCAAACTAGTTAGTCCAATTATTTGTGTTGGGCAATTCAACCACCAAACTTAATTAGGAAATAGGTGTAAGCCTAATTCCCTTTCACATGGCAAGGTTGAGGGCACTGGTGCGGCTTTGACTGGCGGTTGCAGCGGTTGTCGTGGTCGCACTCGACGCTAGGAGTTTGCGTGGCGAAGGGCGGCGACGGTTCCGATGGCCGGTAACATCACATGCGAGCCCGATCATCACGGTGTTGGCTGTGGCCGCGCCGTTGTCCTCGACAATCGCAGAGACTGCGGTTCCAGTGACTGGTAATGTCACAGGCGAGCTTGATCGTCGCAATGAAGGCATCCATGGTGGAGGATGCGGTGATGATCTCATCCTCGACGATTGCGATGGTGGCTATGGCGGCGTCGGTTGCAGTTGGGAGAGTAGGGCGTAGGTGTGTTGGCTATCATGGTCATGATTAAAGGATTGATTGATTGATGAAGTAGCATTGAGGATGATCCAATAAAGAATGACTGTTGGATGCATTTGATTAAGAGAGAGTAGAGAAATTAAATAATTTGGAATATTGTTTTTTAATAGTGGGATTTCTCTAGGGTTAAAACACTGGGTAGATTTAGCAGGGGCATGAGTGCGTGGGAAGATTTATGGGGTGTACTTAGATTAGTTTGAACTTGTAGGTTTAAGAGGTAGATATTCATGGATAACTCTTTAGTTGGGTTGGTTCGGCTAAACCTTTTATGGACCATGAGGTCTATCACCTTAGGTGATGATTAGTATCACCTTAGGTGATGATTAGCACTCGCACGTGTGCACACATGCATGTGTGTGTAGATATAGAGAGAGTCTTGTACCGGCCTCATTATAAGGCTATCTCCAACAGCTCTCCTATTATATTGCCTATCTCACCTCCTATTTCAATATCCACTCTGAAAACAATGCTATCTACAGTATACAACAATATTTTGCACAACAATATGCATGACTTGTGGGACATAGCCTAACAGGCAAGAGAAGTAACTCATGATAATGGGCAAATGAGCATAACATAGGTGAACAACAGAACTCATGATCAATTGATCATTTCCTCTATAAAAGTAAGGGTTTGTTTGTTTCAGCTTATAATATGTCCAGGTTTTATAATCCAGCTTAAATGTTCTAGATAAGAAACAAACAGATAGATTATTATGTCAGATTATATAATCCGGAGGCCAGATTATCATAATCTTATAATGAGATAGAGGTGCTTATTTGAGATTATTTTTGGCAAAAGATCTAATACCGATGACAACTCCAGGAGAAATTACTCACAATTGCCACTCTACACAAAAAAAAATTGTTTCATTTGTTTTTCCTTGCTCTCACTACGTAACACATCAATAATAAAAAATCAAGTAATCTGGGTTACCAAACAGTTACGTCTAAATTATTTAATCTATATTATATAATTTAGATTATTCAATCTTATACCTCTACAAATCGTTTTTTTGGAAATAAGTATGTCCCTCGTATGAACATCAATAGTTTACAAATATATTTCACATATAACCACATTAATTAATTTCATTTATGGCTAAGTTATAATTATCAAATTTGATTTAAATTCTAAGGATTTAAATGACCCCATATATTTGGATCCATAGAATTGAATTCCATCCTGATAATCATAACTTAGGCATAGATCATTTAAGCTAATACAGTTTTATATAGAATATATTTGTTTACTACGACTTTTGGCCATATGAGAGAGATATATATATGTGCTATATTTTAACATAGGGGAGCGAGCCAAAAAAAAAACGGGCGTTATAAGTTGCAGAATAGAAACATAAACTAGTGATACATAAAATCAATTTTCACCCTCCTCCTCGTGAATTTGAGATAGACTTGTATCTAAACTACGGAAAGTGGTGGAAAATGTTAAATTCCAAGTCAAATAACTTACTCTATTAAGGACCTATTTAGAAGCACCTAGCCTTTTCAAAAACTGGTTTATGAAAACAGAGGTGGCTCCAAACGTACATTTTTTTTTGTCCACCAGTTTATAGAAACTAGAGTCCCAGTTTTTTAAAATCTGAGAAGCTAGCCTGCCTTAGCTAAAATCACTTTATAAAAATTGAGGTGGTTTCGACTTCAAACACCATAAACCAATTTATAGAAACTAGAGATAAAAATTGGAATCTTAAAAAGCAGGTTGATTCCAAACAGGTTCTAAGTAGGTTTCATTTTTTATAAAATGAAAGGGATCTAATCGTCCTGTTTAGGTAATTGTAGAAGACGAATATTTTTAGGACAGATGGAGGAAGTAGTAATACGGTCTGTTGTGGACCTGTGGTAGTAGGAATTGCGTGTCCGGCCGGGTTGGCGTCTGTGGCGTGCTGCTGGCGTCCGGGGGGCACTGCGCTGTGACCTGACCTGACCTGAGAAGTTGAGGTCATGCGACGTGATGCGTATCTTGGATCTGACGACGACGTGTGGTGTGAGCTCATCTGCTGGCTGGCCGGCGGCCGGCCGCGAGCAAGAAATAAAGGCGCTGCGCATGCATGCATGCATGCAACCATTACATCGCTCTTCCTCCTCATCAGCTGGACTGGACGCCAGGCCAGCAGGCTGTGCTGCTAGCTTAATTAAGTTCATCAGTGCCATTATTCGCGCGTGCTAGCTGGCCGCACTGCCTGTCCTCTCCATGCCTGCCTGATATAAATGAAGTTCATCTCCGAATTAAAGATCACTCATGCGTCATATATGCCCAGCGGTTATGGAGCAGGCCATGCGTGTGTACTACTAATGTACGTTGGAGACACAGACACACGCACATGCATATATATTGTGTGTATTGTATTGTGTACAACGATCTGCAGTCCCATCCAATATATAAAGGAGTTGCTTATTGTTGCTCGCTTTCTTTTGCTTGCTTGCTTAACGTATTTGCTTCGGTTAGAGCTGTTAGATGTCATGCTACGCGCAAGCTGTTGGCTGGTGCTTCCGTCGGGGAGGCGCGTTTCAGCCGATCGGCCGGCCGTTGCGCCACGCCGCCATACGTCGTCTCTCGCGCCTGCCTCGTCCTCGACGTCGTTACCTCAGCTCAACGATGGCCGGCACCTCATGTACCAAAACTGGTACACGTCGTACGGACCGCAGGCCGGGTGGCTAGCTAGCGACCATATTTAATTTTCTTCGTCCCAAATACTAGTAGAAAACGGCTATGTGATATGTATAAATTTTTACATGCGGTTTCAGTTATCACGTGCTAGTGGTAGTAAAAAGTTGTAGCCCCAACTCGAAAAACCGACAGTGACCGTAGCTTAAGCAACCGCCAGTTACACTAGTACAAATAAGCTCAAAGCCTGCGGCACGTTCAACTTTTCACTGGCGGTTTCCGTTATCAAACGTCAGTGAAAGAAACAGGTGGGCCCGGCTTTAAAAACCGCCAGTGGAAACCTATTTCCACTGGCGGTTATCTTAACACAACCGCCAGTGGAAATAGGATGTTTCCACTGGCGGTTGATTAAGATAACCGCCAGTGGAAATTGGTTTCCACTGGCGGTTTTTCAAGCCAACCGCCAGTGAACTGTCTGTTATAAATAGCTCTCTTCTTCCCCCGACAGTGAACTGTATGCTCGCAGCCAGCTTCCATTGGAGGCGATTTTGGAGGTCCAGATTTCAAAAAAATATAAGGAGGGAGGTTTTGCTCTTCATTTCTTCGAAGAAGGTGGATAAGAAAGGTTGGTTTATGTTTCTTTGTCAATTTTTGTTCATTCTTGCTCAATTTTAGCCACATTTTGGATCTAGGGTTTTACATGTGAGAGAGAAGAGTATAGCTAGGTAATTTTCTCTATTTCCTCAAATGAGGTTGCTTAAGATGGTTAGTTTTTGTCTATTCCCTCTCCTTTTTCATGTTTAGTTATCAAATAAGTTTATCCATAACACATATTTAGTTGCTTTATGAATGGTGAATGTGTTGTATGGAAGGTTGGTTTAATTATGTTTCAATTGTCAGTTATTGTTTATTTTTGCTCAATTTTAACTACATTTTGAAACTAGGCTTTCACCATGTGTTAAAGATAGGTTTGGGTATTAATTTTTTTTGTTTATTAGTTGCTAAAAAAGTTTGGCTTATGTTTCTTTTGCCAAATTTTGTTCATTTTTCCTCCATTTTAGCCACATTTTGGATATAGGGTTTCACCATGTGTTAGAGATAAAGTAGTCTAACTACTTTTATTGGAAGAGATAAAGTAGTCTAACTACATTTTGTTAGCGACAAACCGAAGCATGTGTTAAAGAGGTGAGAGAGAGGAGAGAGAGGATAGAGAGAGAGGAGAGAGAGAGAGAGGGTTTCACATTTTAGCCACATTTTTGGATATAGGGTTTCACCATGTGTTTTATGTTACTTTTTTACAGGTGGTGATGGAGAGGACATCCTGGATGTATAACTTATCAAGGCTAGATCCATCATACATATCCGAGGTCCATAGGTTTATTGATGTCGCTACGAACCATGCTTGGAGAACAAAGACAAAACACATATATTGTCCATGCATGGACTGCAAAAATGCTGCTGTATTTAATGACACAGAACAAATCATATCTCATCTGGTATGCCGAGGATTTATGAAGGATTACACAATTTGGACAAAGCATGGAGAGGGTAGCTCTTCGCCTTATACGACTGGAAACCCTGAGAACATCGACGACAGATTTCAGTTCGTTCACGAGACACACCAACCTCTTCCACAGAGCGAACATGTAGTGCAAAATGTTACTGATCATGGTTACGCTGGAGGAAATGAACATGATAGACCTCATGTTCTGCCAAGTGTTATGGATGAGGAAGATGCAGAGTTGCTAGAGGCAATGTTGCGTCGTCATACAGATCAATCGATGTTCTTAATGAAAGGTATGGAGTCCCTGAAGAAGGCAGCAGAAGAGCCTTTGTACGACGAGTCTAAGGGTTGTACCAAAGAGTTCACGACGCTCCGGTCTGTGCTAAAGCTGTTGATGTTAAAAGCTAAATATGGTGTGTCTGATGCTGGCTTCGATGCGTTCTTGAGTATTATCGCAGACATGCTTCCAAAGGAGAACAATGTGCCTGCTAACACGTACTATGCAAAGAAACTAATCAGTCCGCTCACTATGGGTGTGGAGAAGATCCACGCGTGTAGAAATCACTGTATCCTTTATCGAGGTGATGATTATAAAGACTTGGAGAGCTGCCCAAAGTGCGGTGCAAGTAGGTACAAGACGAATAAAGACTATCGAGAGGACGAAGAGTGTGTTGCATCCGTGTCTAAAGGGAAGAAGCGAAAGAAAGCCCAAAAAAAGACTTCAAAATCCACGAGCAAAGAAAAAGAAGAAGTAGACTATTATGCGCTCAAAAAGATTCCTGCTTTGGTGATGTGGTACCTCCCCGTCGTCGATCGATTGAGGTGTTTGTTCGCTAATCCTGAGGATGCCAGACTTATGAGCTGGCATGCTTCTGATGAGCACAAAAACGATGGGAAGCTTCGACATCCAGCCGATGGGAAGCAGTGGCAAGATTTCAATGACAACCACCGAGACTTTGCCGATGAACCGAGAAATGTTAGGTTCGCACTGAGTACTGATGGAATGAACCCATTTGCTGAGAGGAGCAGCAAGCATAGCACATGGCCGGTGATCCTCACCATATACAACCTTCCTCCATGGTTGATGCAGAAACGGAAGTACATTTTGCTAACCATCCTTATTTCTGGACCTACACAACCTGGAGTTGACATGGATGTATTTTTGGAGCCCTTAATGGAGGATATGAAAATATTGTGGGAAACGGGTGTTCAAATGTTGGATGAGTATCGTAAAGGTTCATTCACGCTGAGAGCAATTCTTTTTGTTACGATCAACGATTACCCTGCTCTCTTCACATTATCAGGCCAGTTTAAGGGAAAGGTTGGTTGCACAGTATGCATTGATGGAACTGCTTACGTATCCCTTGCTGCATCTAGGAAGATAGTTTACATGAGGCACAGACGCTTTTTATTGGAAGGACACAGGTACCGCATGCGAAAGATGGATAAGTACTTCGACAATAATGGTGAACTACATTCTACTGCTCCATCGGGTAATAATAGAGGTCATAGAGTTTTTGAAATAGTCAGGAATATCAAGTTTGTTTTCGGGAAGAAGACGAAAGACGGAAAAACAAGGAAGGATGTCAAACCAGCTTCGGGGGCTATATTCAAGAAGAAGTCTATTTTCTTCGAGTACTTGCCTTACTGGAAAGAGTTAGATGTGCGGCATGCGATCGATGGTATGCACGTTCAGAAGAACGTGTTTGAAAGCATAATGGGCACCTTGCTAGACATAAAGGGCAAAACAAAAGAAGGGCTCAATTCACGCATGGACTTGGTAGATTTAGGCATAAAAAAGGAACTACATCCCGTTCTTCAAGAAAATGGGAAGTACCATCTCCCAGCAGCAAGCTACAATCTCAATGTAGATGAGAAACATGCGATGTGTGTTTGGCTCAAGAATTTGAAAGTCCCATCCGGATTCTGCTCTAGCATACGGAGTATTGTGTCAATGAAAGACCTGACAATCACCAACTACAACTCACATGATTGCCATGTCATGCTGACTACATTCCTACCTATTGCCATCAGGGCTATAAATCCTTTGTTTTTAAAGATGGCAATCACACGGTTGTGCTACTTTTTCAACAGGATTTCACAAAAGGTAATTGGCCGTGATGAGTTGGCGTCTCTTCAGGAATTCGCAGTGGAGACAATATCACAGTTTGAGATGTGTTTCCCTCCATCGTTCTTTGATATTATGGTGCACCTTGTGGTGCACTTGGTGCCACAAATAGAAGCATTGGGTCCTATGTACTTGCATGAAATGTGGACGTATGAGCGTTTCATGTCAATACTGAATGGCTATGTATCAACCCGTGCTCGTCCCGAGGCATCCATGATAGAGGGGTACTGTACCGAAGAGGCCATTGAGTCCGGAGGTCCATTCTGCAATAGTATCCTAAAAGACCAGGTTGCAATAGGTCTGCCTCCGTCACGACACGAGGGTAGACTGTATGGAAGCGGGAGGATGGGACGGAAATCTTTCATCCCACCGGATTACGATATAGTACTTGAGGCACATCAGAGCATCCTACATCAGCTAACGATAATGGAGCCATTTATCCAACAACACATCAATGAGCTTCGCGAGCAAAATCCTGGGCATACAGATGATTGGGTAATGAAGCAACATAAGCAGCGGTTCAACACATGGCTAATGGTGAAGGACATTCCACGTGGAGAAACAATAGAAGAACAAACCATCAAGGGCTTGGCATCTGGACCATCACGCCAGGTCACAACATGGCAAACCTATGACATTAGTGGATTCACATTTTGTACCAAGTCCAAGGACAAAAAGAGCATGTCACAAAACAGTGGTGTTCGATGCGAAGCCATAGATGATGAAACTGGTGAGATTATTACATATTTTGGCTTTATTGAGGACATATGGGAACTAGACTATGGTACATTTCAAATCTCGGTTTTCCGATGTCAATGGGTTGAAGACAAACATGTCACGGT
The DNA here is from genome assembly GCA_029449295.1 of Zea luxurians. Lineage (NCBI taxonomy): Eukaryota > Viridiplantae > Streptophyta > Magnoliopsida > Poales > Poaceae > Zea > Zea luxurians. The sequence continues at coordinate 6,224,849 of JAOPSE010000090.1, forward strand.
AGACAACTATGGGGTCAGAGTTCTTGATCTAAGTAAGGTAGGTTACAAAGATGACCCATGGATCCTTGCTAATCGTGCTGCACAGGTCTTCTATGCTGAACAGATCATTTCTAACAATGAGAAGAAAAGCACCGACAAACCGAAGCATGTAGTTTTTCCTGGAAAACAACAAGCTATAGGAGTTGATGGTGTATCTGATTTAGAGGATTTTAACCAGTTCAATGACATGTCTCTTTTCATAGACCATCCAACCAAGATAAGGAACGTTGAGCGAAGCATCCCACGCAATTCGATGCCCTGGGTACGCCACGATGGACAAGGCAGAACAATAGCTCCCTAGATTATATAGTTGTCATGTAATTGATTATTGTTAGGACATGTCATGTAATTGATTATTGTTAGCGACAAACCGAAGCATGTAATTTTACACGACTTTCTAGAGAGGAGAGGGAGAGGGAGAGGGAGAGAGAGCTATTGTTGCCAATGCGCTCGGAGCAGGTCCAGCACTTACCGTCTGTGCGGATGCAGCACTTTGCACTTTGCACATGGATAGTGTCACAGTCGCCTCTTCCTCATCCTCCAACCCCGCCTCTTCCTCATCCTCCACCACCACCTTGGCTTTCTTTGGAGTGCCGCCGTCATGGTTTATCACCTAGAACGAGGTAAAATAAAAGCAGGGAGGACTATTCGACTAATATATACATATCAGGCAATAAGAAACAAGCATCTTCAAAGAACATGTTGTAAAAGAACTTGGAAAGATGTTTACCAGATCTGATACTTGTGAAAGAACTTCACACCAATGGTGATGAGAGAGAGAGAGGAGAGAGAGAGGGAGAGGGGAGAGAGAGGAGCTAGGGAGAGGAGAGAGAGGATAGAGAGAGAGAGGAGCTAGGGAGAGGAGAGAGAGGAGAGAGAGAGGGAGAGATAGAGGAGGGAGAGAGAGGGAAGAGAGAGGAGGGAGAGGGGAGAGAGAGGAGGGAGAGGGGAGAGAGAGGAGAGAGAGGAGAGAGAGAGGGGAGAGAGAGAGAAGTAATATATAAATATATATTATGTATACTAAATATATATATTTATATATTTAATATGTACAAAAATTTATATACTTAATATATGAATATACAATAAAAAATAATATACTAAAAACATTTCTACTGGCGGTTGACAATGAAAACCGCCAGTAGAAAACATTTTTACTGGCGGTTTTCGATGAAAACCGCCAGTAGAAATGGCCTCCACAGTCTGTGGATGGCATTTCTACTGGCGGTTCTCTATGACAACCGCCAGTAGAAATGATTTCTACTGGCGGTTTTCATTGTCAACCGCCAGTAGAAATGGCGCCTATATAAAGGGTGGCGCGCGGGAGCTGAAAAATTTACAAGTCCCTGGCGCCAGTTCACTTCAAGACGACGCCGTCAGGCTGCTGGATTTCGACCCCGAGGTTTTCGCCGGCGATCGTCCCCGCGCCCGTCCCCACGCCGCCATTCCCGCCCCCGCACCGCCGTCTCCAGGTTTCTTTCTCTTCCCCTAATCTGCCGTACCGCCGCCGTGTCTACCGCGCCGGCAGCCGCCGCCGCCGTGTTTAGTAAACCCTAGGGCACGCGCCGCCGCCGAGAGGGAGGAAGAGAGAGGAAGGAGAGGGAGAGGGAAGAGAGAGGAGGGAGAGGGAGAGGGAAGAGAGAGGAGGGCGCACGCGCCGGCCGCCGCCGAGAGGGAGAGAGAGAGAGGAGGGAGAGGCACGGTGAGTTCCTTTCCTCTCTGCTCTCTTCTTCCCTTCTGCTTTCCCTCTGATCCCCTCTGCTCTCTTCCACGCGGTGAGCCCGGCGCGGCGAGCTCTTCCCCCACAGGCTCGTGACCAGCAGACACATCAGGATCAGGCTCCATGGCCAGCAGCTCTCCGACCCCTTCTTGATGCCTGGTGCTTGGTGTAGCCGTGTAGGTGAGAGAGGGAGAGAGCCATGCTACAGTCGGCCAGCATCAAGGAAAAATTCTTATCAATTTGTGTTTCTTGCGCTACTGAATTGTTTTTTAGACTTGAGTAATGTAAATAATTCTATGCAAATAGTGTATGTAGATCATAATGTATTAATATGCAGATCGTAATTGCTATTAGTTCCTTTATATTTTGTTATTATAGACAGTTTGCATGAACACTTCATATGTGTTCAAATGTATGTTAGTGTAGATCCACCTGAAGCCTGCTCCACTTGGGCGAACAAAAGAGCTGCATGTTCAGTGCCGCCCACAGCTATATTTGCCTCTGGTGGTTTATGTTCTTTTTCATCCTTCTTTGGACGCTTACAGTCTTGTGTCCAGTGACCATAGATGCCACAATTTCTGCACCTCCCTTTCCTCCTCGGAGTTCCTTTGGAAGTGAGCTTGCCTTTGTTAGAACTGCCACTACTGCCCACATCAGAACGATGTGTCATCTTGGGTTTCCACTGACCAGCACTTCCATTGTTACCTTCCTTCCTTGTCAGCCATGTATTTTGTATGAACCTCTTGGAGAGTGTCAAGTCAATGAACTATCTTCGAGTACTATTGGGAAGTGTATCTCTTTGATGTATTTTTTTTTCTAGTGATATCGATGGTGCCGAGTAGCACCAAATTTGGAATTGTGTCCATATCTATAGATGCTAGTAGTTGAGCACTAGCGCCTACAATCTTGACTACCTCATCCCTATTCTCTGTAGGACCCCAAGAAGAGATTAAACCCTGTAGTCTACCACCTCCCGTTATTTGTGGGCTTCACCGATGGCTGGAAACATTTGGTGATAGCAAACGACCTTCGGGCTGAAGACGTCTGCGAGCTTGTTAAGAGGCCAGACGATGTTGAGCCGGTGTACTATGTCCGGATGTGTGGTCACAAAATTAAAAGCTGCCCCGGCTGCATGTGTGTGCTTCTCTTCTCTTAGGTGGGGTGCTAAGTGATCTTAGTAGCCGACATAAGAGAAGAGAAGCGCACAGATGAAGCCGGGGCGGCTTTAAATTTTGTGACCACACATCCGGACAGAGTACACCGGCTCACCATCGTCTGGCCCCTTAACAAGCTCGCAGACGTCCACAGCCCGAAGGTCGTTTGATGTCACCAAATGTTTCCCGCCCTCGGTGAAGCCCACAAATAACGGGAGGTGGTAGACCACAGGGCTTAATCTCTTCTTGGGGTCCTACAGGGCTTAATCTCTTCTTGGGGTCCTTCAGCATGGCTGTGATGTTATAATGCTGAAGGACCCCAAGAAGAGATTAAGCCCTGTAGTCTACCACCTCCCGTTATTTGTGGGCTTCACCGATGGCTGGAAACATTTGGTGATAGCAAACGACCTTCGGGCTGAAGACATCTGCGAGCTTGTTAAGAGGCCAGACGATGTTGAGCCGGTGTACTATGTCCGGATGTGTGGTCACAAAATTAAAAGCTGCCCCTGGCTGCATGTGTGTGCTTCTCTTCTCTTAGGTGGGGTGCTAAGTGATCTTAGTAGCCGACATAAGAGAAGAGAAGCGCACAGATGAAGCCGGGGCGGCTTTAAATTTTGTGACCACACATCCGGACAGAGTACACCGGCTCACCATCGTCTGGCCCCTTAACAAGCTCGCAGACGTCCACAGCCCGAAGGTCGTTTGATGTCACCAAATGTTTCCCGCCCTCGGTGAAGCCCACAAATAACGGGAGGTGGTAGACCACAGGGCTTAATCTCTTCTTGGGGTCCTACAGGGCTTAATCTCTTCTTGGGGTCCTTCAGCATGGCTGTGATGTTATAATGCTGAAGGACCCCAAGAAGAGATTAAGCCCTGTAGTCTACCACCTCCCGTTATTTGTGGGCTTCACCGATGGCTGGAAACATTTGGTGATAGCAAACGACCTTCGGGCTGAAGACGTCTGCGAGCTTGTTAAGAGGCCAGACGATGTTGAGCCGGTGTACTATGTCCGTATGTGTGGTCACAAAATTAAAAGCTGCCCCGGCTGCATGTGTGTGCTTCTCTTCTCTTAGGTGGGGTGCTAAGTGATCTTAGTAGCCGACATAAGAGAAGAGAAGCGCACAGATGAAGCCAGGGCGGCTTTAAATTTTGTGACCACACATCCGGACAGAGTACACCGGCTCACCATCGTCTGGCCCCTTAACAAGCTCGCAGACGTCCACAGCCCGAAGGTCGTTTGATGTCACCAAATGTTTCCCGCCCTCGGTGAAGCCCACAAATAACGGGAGGTGGTAGACCACAGGGCTTAATCTCTTCTTGGGGTCCTACAGGGCTTAATCTCTTCTTGGGGTCCTTCAGCATGGCTGTGATGTTATAATGCTGAAGGACCCCAAGAAGAGATTAAGCCCTGTAGTCTACCACCTCCCGTTATTTGTGGGCTTCACCGATGGCTGGAAACATTTGGTGATAGCAAACGACCTTCGGGCTGAAGACATCTGCGAGCTTGTTAAGAGGCCAGACGATGTTGAGCCGGTGTACTATGTCCGGATGTGTGGTCACAAAATTAAAAGCTGCCCCGGCTGCATGTGTGTGCTTCTCTTCTCTTAGGTGGGGTGCTAAGTGATCTTAGTAGCCGACATAAGAGAAGAGAAGCGCACAGATGAAGCCGGGGCGGCTTTAAATTTTGTGACCACACATCCGGACAGAGTACACCGGCTCACCATCGTCTGGCCCCTTAACAAGCTCGCAGACGTCCACAGCCCGAAGGTCGTTTGATGTCACCAAATGTTTCCCGCCCTCGGTGAAGCCCACAAATAACGGGAGGTGGTAGACCACAGGGCTTAATCTCTTCTTGGGGTCCTACAGGGCTTAATCTCTTCTTGGGGTCCTTCAGCATGGCTGTGATGTTATAATGCTGAAGGACCCCAAGAAGAGATTAAGCCCTGTAGTCTACCACCTCCCGTTATTTGTGGGCTTCACCGATGGCTGGAAACATTTGGTGATAGCAAACGACCTTCGGGCTGAAGACGTCTGCGAGCTTGTTAAGAGGCCAGACGATGTTGAGCCGGTGTACTATGTCCGTATGTGTGGTCACAAAATTAAAAGCTGCCCCGGCTGCATGTGTGTGCTTCTCTTCTCTTAGGTGGGGTGCTAAGTGATCTTAGTAGCCGACATAAGAGAAGAGAAGCGCACAGATGAAGCCAGGGCGGCTTTAAATTTTGTGACCACACATCCGGACAGAGTACACCGGCTCACCATCGTCTGGCCCCTTAACAAGCTCGCAGACGTCCACAGCCCGAAGGTCGTTTGATGTCACCAAATGTTTCCCGCCCTCGGTGAAGCCCACAAATAACGGGAGGTGGTAGACCACAGGGCTTAATCTCTTCTTGGGGTCCTACAGGGCTTAATCTCTTCTTGGGGTCCTTCAGCATGGCTGTGATGTTATAATGCTGAAGGACCCCAAGAAGAGATTAGGGTTAAGGGTTTAGTGCCTGAGGATGTATTTAATTATACTATTTGTTAATATGAATTTAATTATTGCTTACGTTAATATGTGTTAATATGTATTTAATTATTGCTTATGTATTTGTATATATATAGCTCAATGAGTTCTCCGATCAAGGACCAAGATTTAGTGCCCGAGCACATGGACAAGAGTGTTGCTCAAGAACAATCCAGCAGTGAAGGATATGAAACGCCTAGCGACCCTTTTCCTACCACTAGCATAGATAGGGCCGCTCTCCGTGAGTTGCAACGTGACCCTACTTATGATCCACAAGAAGCTGAGGTAAAAGTACGCATCTTTAGCTTCGTATGTGTACCCTACTGATTTCACATGCATGATCTCTTGTGCATTTTATTACATGAATAGGAGGTCGTGTCTGAATTTCGTGCGATACTCGAAGAAGCCGTGGCACGAAACGAAGACGTACCGGAGCCGACCCAAGACGCACCGGAACAGACCAAGACAACAACCGAGACGTCAAGGAAAAGGAAGCAAAGCGATCGAAAAAGAGGTGACAGGGGGCTGAACAAGTTTCCCGACCAAACATACAAAATCTCAGACGTGAGCCCGAAAGGTCAGCCCCTAGCTCCGGAAGAGGCACTACCTAAGTTCCGGAATGCACTTGGGTTTTTAGTTAGAGATAATCTTGACATAACAATACGACAGTGGAGAGATGTGCCAGATGATGTCAAGAATCAAATATGGAATAAGCTATTAATGAGGTTCGTTCTGCCTCGGGGTTCAGAAGAACTCGTGAAGGAATACACGATGAAGCAGCTTGCAATCAATTTCCGAAACTGGAGGTCTGAGATGAACACAAAGTTTGCAAAGAAAGGTCTGGACCCGACCAAAAAATATAAAATCTCAGCAGGTCAGTGGGCAGTATTTCTAGAGCAGAGGAGCAGCCCTGATTTCATATCTCTAAGTGAGGCAAATTCAGAACTATCAAAGAAGAACAAGTACCGCCACCACCTAGGCACAGGTGGTTACAAGCGTCAGGTTCCTAAATGGAGACAAGAAGACGCCGAGAAGAAGGCCGCAGGGTTGCCGACGCTGTCCGAGCAACTTGGTGAAAGGGCGGCAAATTGGCTCCGTGCTAGAAAACCAAGGGAAACCGAGACCGGTGTATCTTTTGATGATCCCATTGTCGAAGAAGCGGCAAAAAACATATATACAATGGCAGCTAAGCAGAGCGAAGGAACTTTTAAGCCACAAAGGGAAAGAGACATCCTAACGGCTGGTCTCGATAACCCTGAGCATCCTGGCCGTGTACGAGGAATCTCGTCTAAGGAAGGATGGAAGGAAGGATTCGGACAACAGTGGGAAAGTCTGTACAGGAAACGTGATCGATACAAGGAAGAGATGGCGGATTATTTTAAGGAGGAGGCCAAGAAAGAGTTCAAAGCCATGATGTCTCAAATGCTATCGAATCCTCCTCCAGAATTGATGCAACAGTTGGCGAGTGCGATGTCTGTTCAACAGATGACCACTCCACAAATACAAATAATTCCAGCAGCTCAACCGCCGGCTTCCACAGATTGTACGACATTACCAAGCTCTGTTGCTTCAACGGGAAATAAGGACCGTTATCCAGTTGATGACATCACAAGGCCTGTGGCGTGCACACTGGTTATAAGATATGGTATTAACAATAAACGTACAAAGAAAGTAGCCACAGGCCTTGCGATCCCAGGACGTAAGTTCCATGGAAACGATATTCCAGATGATTATTGCAAAGTAGAAGTGACGTCGGTCGTCCAAGGATCCGAGGACGACATGCTAGACATCCCTGGGCCCGAAGGTATCGAGAAACTTGGACAAGCTATCAATAATTTTATCCTTTGGCCTCGAAGGGATGTCGATTTGCTTGATTGGTCGAATTCGTCGCAGGCGTCGCAGGCCCAACCGTCTCCGCCTTCTCAAATTTTTGCTCCTATTGTACATCCATCATCCTCACCTCCTCAAACTTCACATGCTGCTCCTCATCCTTTTTCTGACCCACCGTCTCCGCCACAAGCATCACCATTCAGGGCTCCACCACCTTCTCCTCCCCATCCTCTTGGTGACCCACTGTCTACGCCACCATCAAGGGATCCACCTTCTCCACAACCATCAAAGGATCCAAGGCCATCAAAGAAATCTAAACTTCCTATTCCAAAATTGGTGTCCCCGTATCAGAAAAAGAAGAGTAAAGCTACTACTGCTGGCACAGCTCGGTTTTTGAAAGGGATTGGACGGAGCCTCACGTCACAAACTGTTGATTTGGCCAAGCACGAGGAGTCTGCAAAAAAGGCTGAGGCAATGGCCGCAAAAATAAAGAAGCCAACTAAGGCAGATTACAAAAACGTGCCTAAAAAATACGTGCCGGGCAGACCTCTGCTACCTCTTGAGAAACTAAGAAAGGTCCCGGCTGGTGTTAAAAGGTTGCATGACTGGTACATGCGGGCATCATCGGTTGGCATCGACACCATCAGTGTGCATATACCAGACCATGCTTTTATTGGTTCGGACCAAAAGGCCGTTGTTACATTCGAGGACATGTGGTTAATGATGAACCTTCAGAGACTCGACGTGCAACTTGTAACGATGTTTGCATTGTAAGTGTCGCTCATACTTCCACATATGTGTGTTATTATTAGTGAGCTGTATAAAATTTCAATATCTGACATGCACGTGTGACTTGCAGAATGCAACATGATCAGCAGGAGATTCTTTACGGTACCAAGCCCAATGCTAGTGCCAGTAAAAGGGTTGGGTATCTCAACCCAATACTTATATGCGAGGAAAGCCACACTTTTAGAATCGGGAAAGACAACGATGAATTACGGGGAAAGACGGACGAAGAAGTTGAGAAGCGTATAAAGGATATGAAAAAGGATTTTGAAGCTCGATACGCCACCTATATAGGACATGCAATGCTTCAATTTCAAGACAGGGAAGCCATAATAGCCCCGTACAACTTTAAGTAAGTGTGATTTTGCATAAATAAAATCAATAATTTCAATACACATGCATCACAAATTTGATTCGTACAGGGACCACTGGATATGCTTCCTCATTTATCCTAAGGTTGGAAAGGTGCTGGTGCTCGACTCCTTGAACTTCGACCCTTCGACATATGCAGAATTCCTCAGCACCTTAGAGCTGTAAGCCTTTTCTATGCATGCATACTTTTATCGATTAAAATTTGAGAATAACATGGTGATTCTATTTGAGATCACAGGGCTTATAGATTCTATAAGATGAGAGGTGGAAAGTACGACCTGTCGAAACAACGCGTGCCACTAGACATCCATCATCACTGGCCGGTAAGTATGTGATTTTATGAATACATATCATACACAATGTTGCAACTAAATAACCAATCTCCCGTTATGTAGTGCCACAAGCAACCACAAGGATCGGTCCTATGTGGATTCTATGCGTGCGAGTTCATGAGAGTGAACGGACGATACATCACGAACCCTGACAAGGTATTATTAGTAATAGTCAAGTATGTATTTATGTCATTAAAGATGCAAATGTGTTATTATTGAGTATAAATAGATGATGTTTATAAAATTCCTTTACAGCAATTTCAACGAGGAAACCCGGAGAACTTGACCGAAGCTGCATTGTATGGCATAGTCGAGGACCTCTGCACATTCATATTGAAAGAGGTCATTCCCGCAGAAGGAAAATATCATGATGCTTCCGGGACATTAGCTTTGCCAGAGTTCAGAATACTAACAGAAATTAGTAGATTATCTCTTAGCCGAGATAGTTATTAGAGCTTAGGTGAAAACTTATGATGTATAGAATGCATGAAGCATATATGGTTGTAAACAGAATACTTTGATGTATATAAATGTATGATAGAATTTAATTTCATGTTGCTTTCAATATCAATATAGATCTATATATATATATGTTTGTGTGTGTGTAAATAAATATATATAATTCAGTATTGTTTGAAATTTTGAAAAAAGGTGGGAAAACTTCCACTGGCGGCTAAATAAAGAAAACCGCCAGTGAAAAGTGCATTTCCACTGGCGGTTTGCTTTATAAAACCGCCAGTGGAAATGCATTTTCACTGGCGGTTTTCTTTATTCAGCCGCCAGTGGAAATGCACTTTTCACTGGCGGTTCCTTAAGAAAACCGCCAGTGAAAATGCACTTTTCACTGGCGGTTCCAAAATAACCGCCAGTGGAAATGCTGATTTCCACTGACCCCTAGCACTGGCGGTACTGAAAAACGCCAGTGTAAATAGGTTTAGAACCGCCACTATAGAGCTTCTGTGTACTAGTGTTAGACACAGGTTTTACACTGGCGGGTCACTTTAAAAAACCCGTCTGTGAAAACACATGAGGATTTTGAGGATGATTTCGGCATGGCCGTCGTCGATGCCGTGGTTGACCTCCTTCCGCTGGAGGATGTAATCAATGGTTCCCCCTAGCTAAGGTGTAGTCGTAGGCCGCTTTGATCAGTCATGAGGTCACCCGGGCATGTCTGGCCCCTGAGCCCTTGTACTGCCATTGCATCTTTTTAAATCGTTTTCCCCTGTCCTCGGTGTCTCTCTTCAGGGTTTGGAGCGAAAAACAGGCTTCGATGTATGCACTTTGGGACCTTGCTTGCCACTTCCCGATCATGCTCTAGGTAGCTCCGAAAGCGATCCGCGGGTTCCAACAGGCGGTCTCGCAAACTTCTGACCCATAACGATTCTAGGACTACCGTTTTTAGTCTCTCCACCCTACGTGTCTCCAGAGGAAACAGGAGTACTGTACCGAGGGTAGCGTTGTTAACTTATCAAGACCAGATCCATCATACATATTCGAGGTCAATAGGTTTATTGATGTCGCTAAGAACCATGCTTGGAGAATAAAGACAAAGCATATATATTATCCATGCATGGACTACAAAAATGTTGTTGTATTCGATGAAACAGAACATATCATTTCCCATCTGGTTTGATGAGGATTTATGAACGAATACATGATTTGGACAAAGCTTGGAGAGGGTACCTCTTTGCCTTGTACAACTGGAAACCCTACGAACATCGATGACAGATTTTAGTCCATACATGAGACACAACAACCTCTTCCCTAAAGCGAACATGCAATGCCAAATATTACTTATCATGGTTTCACTAGAACAAATGATGGCACCAGGACCCATGTTCTACCAAATGTTATGGAAGGGGAAGATACAGAATTCTTAGAGGCAATATTATGTCATCATACAGATCCAACGATGTTCTTCATGAGAGGTATGAAGGCCCTAATGAAGGCAGCAGAAGAGCTGTTGTACGATGAGTCTAAGGGTTGTACCAAAGAGTTCACGACAATGTGGTCTATGCTAAAGTTGTTGGTGTTAAAAGCTAGATATGGTCTGTCTGATGCTTGCCTTGATGTGTTTTTAGTATTATCGCATACATGCTTCCAAAGGATAACAAAGTGCATGCTAAAACGTTCTATGCAAAGAAACTAATTTGTCCGCTCACTATAGGTGTGGACAAGATTCACACATGTAGAAATCATTATATCCTTTATCGAGGTGATGATTATAAAGACTTAGAGAGCTATTCAAAGTATGGTTATGCAAGTGAACCAGATAACTTACTTAGGGTGCCGAGTTTCGATGAACTCGCTATCGCATTCCCAAAGATCAACATTCACCCAGAACATGTACATCAAAGTTACTGTCGGTGTTTGGAGCCCGACCGCGCACCCGGGGTTACCCCTCGAGGTGCTTTTGGGTAGGACGACGTTGTTGACTGTAACTCAATGGTTCATGCGAGACGCACGAGAGACGGTAGACGATTTTCTACAGGTTCAAGCCGCTTTGAGATGCGTAACACCCTACTTCCTGGTGTGGATCTTTATGTGGTGGGTTACAAGGGAGGTCTCTAGTATGGAGAAAGCTAATGAGCTGAGTAGATAGTCGATGAGTGACTTGGAAATGAAGGGATACCCCCTAGGCCTTATATATTCGACTATGGGGCACTACATGCGTCTATGATAACAATGTATACCTAAGTAATAGTGAACCGACTGAACATATCTCCCTATAATCTTGCCGACTTATCCTCATTTGGTTCCGACGTCCAAGGATGTTGCGCGGAAAAATCGGATCAGTGCTGTGGATAGCGCTTAAATCTAATGAGCCGCTTGGGCCCGAGTCTGCTTCTTCATCGCGTTGGCCCATTCCACCAGCGGCTCTCCCTTGGGCCACGAAGGGGTGGACTTGCGAGATAATAGGCCCAAAGCCTTTCACGAGGCCCTCTTGCCTTCTAGTGGACCCGGGGGATATCTGTCCCCTACAAGCCCCCAATCTTTGAGTTGATTTTGAAGTAATCAGCCCAAAGATTCTAGGTCCAACTTGTGAATCTGTGGCTTGACTTCCATTCTGACGATGGGTGCACCGAAGGTGCACCTACTGAGCATTTACTCCTGAACTTTAAATGATTTCAGTAAAAACAGTCTTCTCAAAAGCCCTCATTCATCAGTGTCTTGTCATCATGACATGCTTTAGAAATTAGCATCTGGGACTTTGAGTAGGTTTTTTGAAAACAAACCATTCAAAGGCTTTCACTTCGTGCTTTAGAGATCAACATTTTTTCCTCCTGGGATTAAAAATCTATTGGGCACACTGGAGGTGCCCCCAATGGGTGTAGTCCCCGAGCTTTGAGTGGATTTTTGAAAATAATCCACTCAAAGATCTTCATCTTGTGCTTTACAAATCAGTATTTTATCTTCATCACATGTTCCTGCGAATTCAAACAATATCATCTGCCTACTCCTTGTTAGGTTTGAAATTTATTTGATCGGTGATAGATTGGATGTCTAGTAGATGGCTCTTTGCTGGTCTTCACTTCGCTCTGTGCTTCAATGCCTATGCTGACTAGACTTGCAGTTCAATAGCTATATTTGGATTTCTTTTGATCTCTATCGATCTTTTCCTTTTGTCTCAATACATTCATTGCGTATACTGTATGGATGTGACTTGTTCAGAAAATCTATTGAAAATTCCTGGCCGTCCCCCCCCCCCAATGGGTGTGACCAAGGGACGTTTTGGTATGTAGAGCGTTTAGCACATGAGTAGGACACAACAGTCAAATTGAAAGGCGTGAAATCATCAATTGCTAAGCCAATACAAACATTTCTTGCATTGCTGGCAAACTTTGGATCAAAGTTGTTAAGAAACTTACATGCATCACCATCTGATAGGTGCACCATTAACCATCTTTTTTGTCCATACAATCTTTGATCCACCTCATGTGCATAGCGGTCTTTCTTGAGAGAAACAAATGTTTCACTCTAGGAGTGAGAGGCATGTACCAAAGCTGTTTATGTACAACCTTTGTCACCACCTTCTCCCCCATCTTCATTTACAACAACCACGTACCTCGACTTGCCACATTTTAAGCACTTCTATCATTTGCCATATTCCTTCCAAAAGAGCATGCAGTTGTCCTGGTAAACATTAGTCTTCTCATACTCCATACTGAGACATTCAAGCAATTTCTTAGATTGGTACATGTCTTTGGGCATCTTGTGACCTATTAGAAGAACTTCGCTAATCAAATCTATGAGCTCCTTGTAATAATTGATTGAGAATGCAAACTTGGACTGATTGTCATTAGCCAAGTCACGAATTCGAGAACGGTGAAAATCAATATGCCCGTGTAGAGGCTCTTCCGATGCTTTGAGGAGGTCAAAGAACTTTTGAACCTCGGGTGTAGGTGAATCATGACGATCTAGGTTCAATTCAAACTGCAGATCCTCAAGCATCTGGTCCATCCTATCAACATCTTCAGTGTCATCAACTTCTAGTTGTGCCGCACTTTCAATTTGTGACTCCCCATGGAGATACCGAACCTCATAGCATGGCACGAATTTGTGGGTACACAGGTGTCGTGTGACCTGAGCCTTGTCGTGGCACACCATATTTCTGCATTTATTGCATGTGCACCTAATCTTATCTATTTGTGACAAAGCGGCTGCATGACCCGTAAACTTCTGGGTCTTGGCAAACCACTCACGTGAGTGAAGCCCACCTTTTTGAAACCAGCATACATCCAATCACGACTATCACCCATAGTAGTTATATACGAGTAAGAAATGTGCATGAGATTTTTCATGTCTCTACATATCACAACCTATATCTATAGGCAATTGATGTGCTCGAATGAAATTTCGGTTGCGTAACCTCGCTGCTCTCCACTGCATGCCTAGTTTGGTGTAGCAGAGAACACCAAGGTTATACAAACGAATTTTCTTCAAAGCAGATCATGGTTGTCATAAATACCACATTCCATCAGCCATCCCAGGACTATCCATAAAAAGGACAATTTCGAACTGCCACACATCACATGGGCGATGCATATGATGTATAGCAGTCTGGAACGGGTGACACATAGGTTTCGAAACCCTAACCGTGTAATATAATATTAAAGTAAGTGGTAAAACAATATATTCAAACTTATCAATGTATGCATAAACAGGTTTTTTAAAAGTATACTATCTCCACCCTTGACACAATATAAATGTCGCTTTTCAAGAACTCAACCGATTTAAAATTTACCATATTTACATTAAAAGCTAGGTACAAAGTAAATATTATTAAATCAATTGTATAATGTATTTTTATACTAAATTTAATAGAGATGTAGATACTAATACAATTTACTATAATTTGATTAATTTTAAGCTAATTTGACTCTCGTCGGCCATAAAGCATTGTAATAATAACTAGTACCATGTATAAAGTGATGTTAAGCCAAATCACAATTTTGACTAACAATATTAAGCTGTTCCTAATGGTATTACATTTAACTCCCATTGGCTATAAAAATCGATAAAAATAAACAAATGTAACTACCCTAAACATACTCCTAACAGAACTCCTAATCACGGTTATTTGCATAAAGGGTGACGTAGGGCACCTCTGCTTCACTGGGACATGGACAACGACGGCAGTGTTGCTGCTGACAGTGAGGGTGAGACCACGGATATCATGGTCAATATGGCGTGGCGCGACGTCGTTGGGCGGGGCAGAGGGAGCGCTGCGTGGTGACGCACGTTGTGGCGAGGTCGTGGCGACGCTCGAGGGCGAGGGCGTGGCCGACAACGCTCTGGGGCAGGGGGCAAGGCCACGGCCGACGGCACTCCAGGGCAGCTGAGCGGTGACGCTCCGACCATGGTGGGGTGGCGGAGCTCGGTGCAGTGGGGCTGGACGCAGCCGACGGTGCCACTGGGGCAACGATGGACGGGGGGCGGCAATGCTTGGGGCAGTGGGGTATGGCCATAGGCGCTCCGGTGTGTAGGGGCATTCAGCCAAGGTTGTGACGTGCAAGGCGTCGGTGGCGGTCATCGGGTGAATAGGGGTGCGAGCGAGCGATGGTGGCGACGGAGAAGACGAATATGTGCACGAAACGATCAAGCACGGGACGACCGGTGCCCTATATTTTAATAACTCCCGTCGATCAACCTGGAAGCCAACGAGAGTTAATTAATTCCCGTCCATCCAAGGGGGCTCACGAGAATTAATTAATTTCAGTCGGCTTTCAGCTGACGGGAGTTATTTTAACTCTTGGCTTACTCAGAGGTTGACGGGAATTAATTAAGCCGAGGAGAATTTTCCTGATTCGAAATTAAGGCTGTTATTTTCGGCAACTACCTGGTTAGCGGCCACTGAAAATTAAGTTGGCCCAAAAATTTCCTGTTTTCCGTTGTGATCATTTACGGCGGAAGAGTAATCATAAGCTGACTGATTTATACTACACTTTTCTTAGATCAACTTAGGCCGTGCTCCACGAGAATTTTTTTATTAAATTAGTATTAATCATGAAGGGTTGTTATTACTTCTTTATTAGAATGGCTAGCCAAGTATTATAATCTTGGTGTAGGCGTGTAGCTAGCTACTGCTTATATTGTTTATATGCATGTAGCATCATGAATGCATGTAACAATGTTGGAATAATCGATCATAAGCTCAAACCCCTTTTATTTATTTATATATAAAATAAGAAGTTATAATACTTTATTTGCACGCTCTTGCAGTATATATAGCACTGAGACTGGCGTGGTTGATCAGTGACTTACATAATCCAGAGCAGCAATTGTTGACCTTGGAAAGGCTTCAGCATTATTATAAAAACCGGGATACAAGCCAGCGCACAAACAAAAGGGAGAATCTAATCTCCCTCAGACATAAACAAAGCCATCCATGCATGAGCACAACCACCGGGTGTCAAGGGAAAGTTTGGCAGGCCGGACCCTTGTTGTCTATGGCTCGCTGATGTGCATAGCCTGATTTTAAACCAGTTCTAGCTTCGACTCTTTTGTGTCTTTGTCCGTTATACGATGAGTTATATATTACACAAAGGGTCATTATCAGTTGCATGAATGGGAGTTCAGTCGTACTGTCAACATTGGCTTTTGCAATTGTTTATTTAAAGGGTTCCCTTGAGGATTTCATGCATAGACCATAGTATCATGATTTTTTTTTGACCACTAATATATTATGGCGATGCAGAATGTTAGGTTGTTAAGTAGTAAGGTGGGCCGGTGCTATAAGAACATTCAAGCATCAAATAATAATTGCCAATATGATTATATGAGCAACCTTTTTTTTTTGCTACAATTAGGCAATACATTCCATTTCCACTTAGGGTCTTGTTCGGTTATTTCCATCTCAGGGCATGTTCCTTTTCAGTTGAATCCATGTGGATTGGATAGGATTTTGTGGGTTTAAATCCATAGCAAGTCAAAATCTCTACTATTTTTTTCCAATCCTATCCAATCCATGTGGTTTAGGAATAGCCGAACAAGGCCTCATATGGATTGGATGGGATTAAAAATAATTAGAAAAGATTTTGACTTACATAAGATTTGATCCCATTGAATCCCCTCCAATCCACATGGATCAGGTATAAAACGAACAAGCCCTAGTCTCGTTTGGATTCTTGAAATCGAATATATCCTAATAGTCATAATTTGGACATAATTGATTAAATCTATATGATTTTATTACCTAATTTATGTTTTGGTTATGAGGATATTGAATCTAATCCCTCCATCCTAAATCGAAAGATCTTATAATGTTTATTCAAAATCCAACACTTTTAGGTTTGAATCAATTTATTGAAACATGTATCGATAACAGATTAGTACCATCTCAGTTTAATTGTGATGTAATATAGTACCACACTATACATATTCGATATCATTAATATTTATTTTTCTCAATGAACTTAATCAAATTGATGATAGTTTTTAGGGAAAAAGTCTAAATTGCTCCCCTCATCTATTGATGATGTGATCATCTATATGAACCCCTAAAATATTTTTTAGTTGATTTTACCCCTCCACCTATTTGAGTTGGTTCAATTTACCTCTTAGCAAAATTTGTCTTTTTATTTATTTATGTACAAACTAAGTTTTCATTTCAAATTTTGTTCATTAGTAGCTAATGGCATGACTTAGCCTAGAAAATACATTATGATTTTTTATAATTATTTTGATGGAATAAGTATACAAAACCCCCTGACTTTTAGAGGGTGGTCTACTTCACCCCCTCACTTTCAAAACAAGTTGTTTAACCCCTTCAACTTTATAAAAACATACAATAACCCCTAGTCAGTTTTAGTTGGCGGTTTTGATGACGTGACACTGATTTAATTGGCATCAGTTTTGTCTTTTCAATTCTATCTTCTACCGGTGTCTAAATTTTATGTAATTTTACACAAAAATGATAATTAGATATTATATTTGTTCTAATTTTATTGTAATTTCAAGAGCAGAAGCTTAATTGCTAAAAATAAAAAACTACATAAAAAGACCTTAATATTTTTGTCCTTGATTCGTTTCTTATCTTATGAGACTAAAATTTACTAGAGCTAAACAAAACTATTATTAAACTAATAAAATTTTGTTGATTTTATTAAGCAAGTTAAGTGATCTTTCTTCTAATTACTAACTAAATTATACATTTGTTTTTTAGAAACACCTAGAAAACAATAATAAAATGATATTCAATTTTTACATAGACATTATCTTTGCTAAACTAACATATATATTTTTAGAATTTTCTGATAGCTTTAAATCTAAATCTATATAAAGTTATGGGAAATATTAATGTAAATTATGGGTACATATCCAAAGTTCTAAGAAAATTATGAAAATATTTGTGTATGTTAGCTTATCTAGAAGAAGATTTTTGTAAAAATTGGAGATCATTTTTTACTGTTTGCTAAGTTTTTATAAAAAACAAATGTACAATTGATGTAGTTACTAACTAGAAGAAAAACCACTTAACTTGCTTAATAAAATCAACAAAAAATTTAGTAGTTTAGTAATAGTATTATTTAACTCTAGTAAAATTTTAAGTCTTAAACGATAGTAAATGAATTAGAGACAAAAATATTAAGATTTTTTGTGTAGTTTTTGTAGTAATTAATCTGTTACTTCTAAAATTTTATTTAAAAAATAGGACAAATATAATACCTAATTATTGATTTTTGTGTAAAAATATATAAATTTTGGATATTATAATATGATAGAATTGAAAAAGATAAAACCTGAGGCCACTTAAATCAGTGTCACGTCATCAAAACCGCCAACTAAAACTGCTCAGACGGTTATTTGTCTGGTTTTATAAAGATGAGGGGATTAAACAACCAGTTTTGAAGATGAGGGGTGAAGTAAATTACTTTCTAAAGTTCAGGGGATTAAGTAGACTTGTTCTTTATTTTTATAAGTTAGGAATAAGATAAGTTGATAACTTTAATGAAACCAAACTAAATAAAAAATAATGATGAAAAGTTCTTAACATATGTTTCTAACATAAATTATGATGTCATTAATTTCCTCAAAAAATTGAACTTGAAATTGAACTTATCCGTTGAGAAATGAAAGAGACAAATCTCCCCTATATGAAATATCTTGGATATTGTAAATTTTGTTGAATCTCATTGATGACTACGGAGTGAAAATCGTCTGTATAAGTTTCTCACTATCACATTAAAACACGATTTTTATAGTACCCCACCGTTTAATCTGGTCAACTCGATGTTCTTATTCTTATTAGGTTAGGCCGGCTATGCCTTGGAAGGTAAGACTTGATGCGATGGTACCTTTTGGTCCCACTAGCATGTAGCTAGGCTTTGATCGGTCTGCAAAAGTTAGCGGAAATGAAGCCCCCGGCCTATCTCCATTATTTAGATGGCAAGAATGACAGAAATGACAATGCTAACAAACAGGTATCATTGGCACTAGCTAGTTCCATCCAGCTGCATATGTTTTTCATTTCAGCTCAGTTTCTATTCTTTATTCTTCGTCGCGTTTATCATCGGAAGAAACTTGGCGCATTGATGCAGATGGGGCACATCTATGGGTGTGACAATAGCCTCTAAATTTTACACTATAAGCTTTAAGAATCGGATCAAATTAGGATCGGAGGTCCTAGTTTTATTCATTTTAAACTAAAATTTATTTAGGGCTCTGTCATTTTATGAAAAAGTATTTGGATCATGATCCATTGTCACCCCTAGGCATATCACAATAAAGTGTAATACCGGGCATCATAAAATTAATTCAATTGTACACATGGGCATCATAAAGTTCCATCCACCTTGAAGGGACGCAAGGTCTACCCTAACAAAAACAAATCAAGGGAAAAGCATACGTGCTTCAAGTGCGGTAAGTTCAGTCATTTTATTCCACAATGTCCCAATAATAAAAATGACTAGGACCAAGACAACAAAGGGCATAAAGAAAAGAAGTTTTACAAGAAGAAGGGCAAGGCGCACATCGGCAAGGAATGAGACTCGGATTGCTTATCCTCTGATTCTAACGATGAGGGACTCGCCACCTCCGCCTTTAACAAATCTTCTCTCTTCCCAATGAGCGCCACCCATTTCTCATGGCTAAGGAGAAAAAGGTACATGCACGTGACACTCACAAGTACACTTCTTCTAGTGATGAGGATTCCGATGATGATATAGATTATAGTGAACTTTTTAAGGGCTTAGAGGATTAGATTGATCTAAAGTAGATAAAATTAATGGATTAATTGATGCCTTAAATGAGAAGGATATATTGTTAGAAAAGCAAGAGGATTTGCTTTATGAAGAACATGATAAATTTGTAGAAGTAGAAAAATCCCTTGCTTTTGCCATGAAGAAAAATGAATTGCTATCTTTTTAGTTATCTTCATTCCATGCTTCTATTTCTATCCTTGAGAGCCAAATGTTGATTTAAATGCTAGAATAGAAAAGTTGAGTGTTTCTAGTTCATCCTTGGAGAATGTATCTATTTGAAATAGATGTAAGGATGTCGTTATTAAATCTTGCATAGATCATGCCTCTATAATTTCAAAGTTGAAAGATGATATTGCTAAACTTCATGCTCAACTAAAAACTTGCAAAGATGAATGTGACAGGATAAAATTTGCTAGAGATGCCTAAACCATTGGTAGACATCCCTCTATTAAGCATGGACTTGGTTTCCATTGGGGGGCCAAGGACTCAAAGAGCCATAAGGTCCTCAACTTCATTAAGGAGAAGGGGAAGGTGCCTATGGCTAGTAGTTCACATTCTTCACATGATAGAAAGAACCACGCTTATTTATATGCTCATGTTAAGAATGCTTCTCATAATGCTCATAATGTTCATCATGATGCTTGTTTGGATCGTGCTTTGCCTGCTATGTGTCATTATGCTATTTATTCTTCACATGCCATGATTGCCTCGTCTAGTTCTTCACATGTTCATGGTAGACCTAGGCTCCATACTCATGTTGTTTATTATGTGCCTAAGGCTAGGAATGCATCTCATGGTCCCTCTATGCTATTTTATACATTTGATGCTTCCTATGTGTTGTACTGCAAGGATGATAAGGTTGTTGCTTCAAATGTGGGACCTAAATGCAAGAAGGGTAAGACTTGCATTTAAGTTCCAAAATCTTATGTAACTAACCTGACAGGACCCAACACTAGTTGGGGATCTAAACCCCAAGCCTAAATTCCTTGCACGTTTATGCATCCAAGGGCTCGAATTGGATTATTGATAGTGGATGCACAAACCACATGACGGGGGAGAAGAAGATGTTCACTTCCTACGTCGAGAATAAGGATTCCCACGTCACGATCATCTTTGGAGATGGGAACCAAGGCAAGGTAAAGGAGTTAGATAAAATAGCGATTATTACCAAGCATTTGATTTCTAATGTTTTTGGTATAATCGCTTGGTTACAATTTACTTTCCGTGAGTTAGTTATGTCATGTGGGTTATAATTGTCTTTTTACAAATGTTGATGTAACTATCTTTATAAGAAGTGATGGTTCATTGGCTTTTAAAGGTCTATTAGACGGCAAGCTTTATTTGGTTGATTTTACTAAAGATAATGCCAATCTAGATGCATATTTACTAGCTAAGACTGACATGTGCTGGTTGTGACATCGCCTTCTAGCACATGTTGGGATGAAGAATCTTCATAAGTTTCTAAAGGGAGAATATGTGTTAGGACTAATCGATGTCTGTTTTGAGAAAGACAGACCTTATGCAGCGTGTTAAGCAGGGAAACAGGTGGGAAAAAGTCATCCAAGCAAGAACGTAGTGACAACATCAAGACCACTGGTTTTACAACACATGGATCTCTTTGGACCCGTTGCTTGTCCTAGCATAAGGGAAGTAAGTATGGTCTTGTTAGAGTTGATAACTATTCCCACTTCAGTTGGACATTCTTTTTACAGGACAAATATGAAACCTAAGGAACCCTCAAGCTCTTCTTAAGGCGGGCTCAAAATGAGTTCGAATTAAAGGTGAATAAGATAAGAAGCGACAACGGTTCTGAGTTCAAGAACCTTTAGGTGGAGTAGTATCTTGAGGATGAAGGCATTAAGCACGATTTCTTCGCCCCCTACACTCCATAGTAAAATGGTGTTGTGGAGAGGAAGAACAGGGCGCTCATAGACATGGCGAGAACAATTCTTGGAGAATACAAGACGTTAGAGCGGTTTGATTGGAAGCTGTAAATGCGACTTGCCATGCCATAAATCGGCTCTATCTTCATCGCATCCTCAAGAAGACGGTATATGAGCATCTAACTAGTAACAAACCTAATGTTTCTTATTTTCATGTATTTAGGAGCAAATGTTACATTCTGGTTAAGAGATGTAGGCATTTAAAATTTTCTCCCAAAGTTGTTGAAGGGATTTTGCTTGGTTATGACTCAAATACGAAAACATATAGGGTCTTCAACAAATCTTCTAGACTTCTTGAAGTCACTAGTGATGTTGTATTTGATGAGACTAATGGCTCTCCAAGAGAGTAAGTTGATCTTGATGTTGTAGATGAGAGCGAGGTTCTGACGACCACAATAAGAACTATGACGATAGGAGATGTGCGGCCACAGGAACAACAAGAACAAGATCAACCTTCTTCCTCAACGATGACGCAACCCCCAAGTCAAGGTGAGGAACAAGTACCTCAAGATGATAGCATGGATCAAGGGGGAGCGTATGAACAAGAAGATAAGGAGGAAGAAGACGTACCACAGGCACCTCTAGCTCCAATCCGTGCCACCATACAAAGAGACCATCCGGTGGACCAAATCATAGGGAGTAACTAGTCGTTCATGTATTGCTATTTTTTTGAGCACTACTCCTTTGTTTCTTCTATTGAACCTTTCATGGTAGAAGAAGCCTTGCAGGATCCAGACTGGGTGTTGGCCATGCAGGAAGAGCTCAGCAACTTCAAGATAAATGAAGTCTGGAGCCTGGTGCCACGTCCAAAGCAAAATATTGTGGGAACCAAGTGGGCGTTCCGCAATAATCAAGACGAGTATAGGGTGGTGACAAGAAACCAGGAGAAACTTGTGGCAAAAGGTTATGCCCAAGTCGCAGGATTGGATTTTGAGGAGACTTTTGCTCCTATAGCTAGGCTAGAATCCATTCACATTTTATTGCCCTATGTTTCTCACCATTTCTTTAAGCTCTTTCAAATGGACGTGAAGAGCGCCTTCCTCAATGGGCCAATCAAGGAGAAGGTGTATGTGGATCAACCCCCTGGCTTTAAGGATGACAGGTATCCCGACCATGTTTACAAGGTCTCTAAGGCCCTCTATGGGCTTAAGCAAGCATCAAGAGCATGATATGAATGCCTTAGAAATTTTCTTATTTCTAATGCTTTCAAGGTCGAGAAAGTTGATCCTACACTATTCACTAAGACTTGTAGTGGTGAATTGTTTATATGTCACATATATGTCGATGACATAATATTTGGTTCTACTAATCAAAAGTCTTATGAGGAGTTTAATACGGTAATTGTTGGGGACTTGTTCTCAAACGCTAAGAGTTAAGAACAAGGCAACATAAAAAGTGTTAAATGTTAAAGTCCTTCATCCTTCGAAACATTATGCCCCTTCGGGAAATAATGAGTTTAGGACGAAGGTCATAAGGGACATACCTTCGTAAATATAACAAGTAATGACGAAGGATTCATATAAAGCATGAAATATAAACATCATCATAGAATCATTTCTATTTTATTAACATGGAGAAATAGAAATGATTATAAATTACAAATGTACCTTCGGTCCTGAGAGAGGGTAAAAAGTACAAGCGTGACGCAAAAGCGTATGCCAAGTCCGCGTGAACAGTACGGGAGTACTGTTCATCTATTTATAGACGTGGGACGCAGCCCACGTAAAATTACATTCATGTCCATTACATTTGTTAATGACTTATGAAAATCTGTCAAGGTCCACGTAGTCTTTTCATCTCTAAGTCGGTTCCCCCCTCTGCTATCGCGACGAAGCTTCCCTGCGCACAGCTTCGGCTGTGCACCATCCTTCGTAGGGCTTGGTAATCAGCTCGTCCTT
Organism: Zea luxurians; assembly: GCA_029449295.1. NCBI lineage: Eukaryota > Viridiplantae > Streptophyta > Magnoliopsida > Poales > Poaceae > Zea > Zea luxurians. The sequence continues at coordinate 6,248,129 of JAOPSE010000090.1, forward strand.
CGTCTGGTTCAGGCTTCGTCCTGACCGTGCTTCATGTTCATGATTCTGAGTCCGAAAATACCTGTTCACATAATCCACTTGGAAAACATTGTCAAATCAAGTTTTTGAGGACCTTCGGAGGACGAAGGCCCCCAACAGTAGCCCCTCGCAATATTAATTTGTTAATAATAAATTCAGATTGCGATATGAACGAAGGCCTTGAGCCGAAGGTCCGAAAAAACACCTTCCCTTTGCTAGAATAGCAACATTCACTGACAAGTGGGGTCTTTCAATTTTCAACGCCCTGGGGGTATAAATAAGATCATACCGCAAACTTTTCTGGTACGCACACTTGCCATCTGCTTCGGCCCACTAAATTTTTAGCTCTTGCACTAAGATTTGCTGGTCTTTTTGATTTTGAAGCTTCGGCCTCGTAACAGTTTTTTAGCGTTTCCGAAGATGCCTGAAGGTAAGAAGATCCCTGCCGAGACGAAGCTGAGTCTCGACGAAGAGAAGAATTTGGGGTTCCTCATAGCGATGGCGGAGACCAACACGGAGAAAATCACCAAGGAGATTCTTGAAGGTTTGTCCGAAGATACTGGTGACAGCGACAGCTATGATGTAGAAAGTGGTGGGGAAGAGGCCGAAGATCGACCATGGCGGCCAAGTCACACGGTTTTTGGGAAAACCACTATCAAGCAGAGTCATATTGATAATATGAGGGGGCGGTATTTTCGAGATATATCTATTGTGAGGGCTGACGCTGGAGAAAAGACTTCTCCCACCCCAGAAGAAGATGAAGTCGTAATCTTCCGAAGCTTTCTCAAGGCTGGGCTTCGATTCCCCCTAAGCAACTTTGTTGTTGAAGTCCTGAAGACATTTCAAGTCTACCTTCATCAAATTACCCCCGAAGCCATCATAAGAATGGGGGTGTTTGTCTGGGCTGTGAGAAGCCAAGGTTTGGAACCAAACGCTAAAAGCTTCTGCAACATTCATGAGTTATTATACGAGACGAAGCCCTGGGGAAAAGAACAATATCACAACAATTTTGGGTGTTATAGCTTCGGTGCCCGCTCCGGGTCAAGCTGCCCTGTGCCGACCTTCCGGAAGAGGTGGCCCGGAGCCTGGATGACCGAGTGGTTCTATGTGAAGAATGACTTAACAGCGCAAGAAAATGTCAAGAGTATTATTATGCGCCCCATCTGGCAACGCTTCGGACTTCGAAGGCCGAAGATTGAAATGGATGAAGCAGCCGAAGAATGCCAAAGAGCCTTCGGCGTAATCTGCTCTTTCATTGGGACAAGGGACTTAGTCCAAGAGCACATTGCCTTCAGGGTATGGCCACTTGCAGAAAAGTGGGAAATGCCGAAGGAGGCCATTAAAGAGTCCGACGAAGGCGGACTAGTCAGACTAAAATACACATTCAAATATGGGGATAAATTTGTTGAACCTGATGACGATTGGTTGAAAAGCATTGAAACATTAAGTGACGAACTTCTTGGGGCATATTCGAAGGCCGAGAACACTGCGTTATCAGCAGCCTTCGGAGGCCGAAAGAAGAAAAGGCTCAACCGTGTATTTGACGCAGTCGGGTTTATCTACCCTGACTATCACTATCCGGTATTGGGTCGCAAAAGGAAAAATACTTCTCCTGCGACAGAAGCTACCACGAGTGCCACTAGTGAGCCGGCGCTTCAAAGGAAAAAGATGAAGGTGCTCACCCATCGAACGCGCTTTATTGAGCCGGCCACAGTGCCAGAATTTATTGGTGAAGTTTCTTTGGCCTCTGAAGCTACCGAACCAGCTCCAGTGCCGAAGATAAAAGAGAAAACTGAAGTGCCTTCAGCAGTAGAAAAACCGAAGATTGAAGGGCCAAAAACATCAGAAATCTTAAGTCCTTCAGCAAATGTCGAATCAACAAAGAATCAAAAGGGCCCATTGGTGACCCCAAGAAGAAAAAGAATGGTGAACGTACTGGATGTCTTGGAGACAATTAAGTCTTCAAGCACAACCGCAAAGGAGTCTGTTGAACTTGCTGAAGCATCTACTGAAGCTTCGAAACAACAGGCTGAAGCTGAAGCTGGGCCTTTAGAGCCCACCAAGGAACAATCCGAGAAAATATCAGAACCAGCTTTGGTTGAAGAAATTGACACTGCCGCCCCCGAAGCTCCCTCCAGCATATGCGATTACATCGTGCGACATGCTTCGGGGAAGAAACTGTCTGAAGAAGAGACCTATGAAGCGAATCACTATGCTAGAGAGTTAAAGTATCCGAAGGGAGCAGTAGTATTCAATGGGACAAATGAAGATGACTTCCTGTACTGCCTTCCTGATAATAAAGAACTATCTGTCTGCCGAGAGATGGCTAGAAGTATGGGATTCCCGAAGCTTGAAGCTGGGTTGTGCGCTATGACGAAGGAAGATCTCGCGGATAGTCTTGCATATAATAGCCTGAAGGTTTGGGAATTAGACTTTTGAGAAAATTTTACAATACGTAATTCATTCCTTTATTCTTATATGGATTCTTTTTTTATAGGGCTTAATCCTGAGCAACGCATTGAGAGCACAAAAGAGTGCCGAAGATGAGAGTTATGAAATTGCATTCAACAATCTACGATCAGAAGTTATAAAACTGAGAAACGAGGCTCTAGAAAAAGACAAAATTCTGGTTACACTAGTAGACAAGATAAAAAAGGACGAAGCTGCTGCAAAGATCCAGGCCGAAGCCCAAAAACGTGAAATTAAAGATCTTCAGAAACAGCTAGCTAGAGCTAAAGAGGAACGTGTGCTTGAGGAAACAAAACGAGAACTTAGTGATCATATGGTCAATAATTTAGAGTTAAGTGTTAAGGAGCTTCGTGCATCTCAGAGGAAATGCTATGTTAAATCTGTAGAATGCGTCAAAAAGATAAAATCCAGCTTCGCCAGCGTTGGCGCCTTTTCTAGTGAAGAGGACTTTTCAAGAGGGAATCCCGAAGGTCCACTGGACTGGATTAGTCACGAAGCAGAAGCCTTCGAGGAAATCCTGAGCAGCCGCGGTGACATCTGCGCTTTTTCAGGCGCCAGAGGAATTGCTGCTGTTTTGGAGAAAAAAGGTTGCGAACATATAAAATCCTTAGCTCAGTCCGAAGCTGCCCTGTCCTCTAAAGAGATCAAAGATCCCTCGACCGAAGCAAGCATGGTTGGCGGAAAATTCTTTACTGATATTTGGGACAATGGCGGCCGAGAAATGGCACAAGAGATTATTCAAAGAAGTGAAAAAGGCATCCATGATGCTAGAAGAGTAGCAGAAGCTGCCGAAAGAAGTACAGAGCCCGAAGGGAAATTAGGTATTAATTAGTCGTTCTTATTGTGTTGCATTTTTATTTCAATCTTTGCTCGCGATTTGTAATAGTAATAAAGAAATGTTCTCTTCCCTCAGAACCTGCTGGATCGTCTGCTGACCCTCACGCAAAAGGGGATGACGAAATTAAACAAATGGCCGAAGCTATCATGGACAAAGTTGTTGATCAACTTCTAAATGAGGCCGCCGAAGCAGTATTAAGAGAAGACTAGATGCTATTTAGAAAAAACATTTAAAGTGTGAACTATGTAACATTTTGTACATTTGAATGTAATATACAAGTCTCTTTTCATTATTCAATTCTTTACGATGCATGAAACTCTACATACATACCATTTTTGAGCCCTCGGCGAAAAAACACCTTCCCTTCTTTTCATGCTTCGTGAAGAAGACATTCTCCGTTAAAATTATTCTGATGAAACACGTCCATGCTTCGTGAAAACATTCTCCGAAGCTATACAATATCGATATTACTCTGATGAAGCTCGTCCATGCTTCGTAAAAATATTCTCCGAAGCTGTATTCCGAAGATTATCATTGTATTGCCTAGTGACTTTACACAATTTTCACTTTCTCAAAGCGTCCTTTCGAAGATTGATACTGTGTCCCCTTCTTTTGCCAAATGCAACATGATGTATGATGCTTATGTTATGCAAAATGATGTGATGATGTTATGTTATGCAAATGACATTTGTTCCGAAGATACACAAAAAATATATTCGTAAGCTCTGCATTCCCTTAGGAACGTCTTTGGAGCTTCTTCGCCTTTTACTTAGACGGTATAAGCTCTGCATTCCCTTAGGAACGTCTTTGGAGCTTCTTCGCCTTTTACTTAGACGGTATAAGCTCTGCATTCCCTTAGGAACGTCTTTGGAGCTTCTTCGCCTTTTACTTAGGCGGTATCAGCGTTGACTTTTCGCTGTATGCTCTGCATTCCCTTAGGAACGTCTTTGGAGCAAAAAACTTACACTGCGCTCCCTTTGGAACGGCTTTTTGTAACTTCGGCAACTTACTCTGCGTTCCTTAGAACGACTTTTTGTTGCGTTGAAGGATCTTTAATAATCCGAAGGTCCTCCTTGTTACCGCAAATTTTAAGCTTCAGCAACTTAAGCCTGTAGAGAAGATAGGTTTTTCTGATAATCAACCACGAAACTATTATATGAAAACTGAAGTGTTCTTTATTACACAGAAAACAGAACTTAAACGGAAAAGACTGCTATCAAAGTAGGATATTTGTCAATAAATGTGCTTCGACTTTGGCACAGTACTATTGACTGTACGGGCTTCAGATTGCTCTCTGAGGTCCCTTTGGTGCGGAACATATTGGCTCCCTTCTGGCTGTTGGCCCTGTTGCAGCGGAGGTGGAGGCGGGGGCTGTTGCCATGAAGCTTGAGGTTGACTTGCCGAAGCTACGGAAACTGCAGGGTGGTTGCCCACGTACTCCGGGATGTAAGGCTGATGGTACGAAGCAGTATGCATGACCTGCTTCGGCTGTCCCTGTTGCGCTGCAGCTTCTGCTAGCTCCTTTTGTTTCTGGATGGTGACATGGCACATTCTGGTGGTATGGCCCTTGTTCTCACCGCAGAATAAGCAAAATGTCCTCCTTGGTTGATCTCCAAATCTCCCGCCGAAGCCCCTGGCGCCTCTGCCTCTTGGAGCTGGTGGCCGAAAGAAAGTTTGCTGTTGCCCCGAAGCCTGTGAGGAGCACTGCGGCCTGTTCTGCTGACTCCCCTTATCATCATTTTGAGTGTTGTGGATGGACCTGACATGCCTCGGATAGAATCGTCCCCCGAAGCCCCTGGTCATCTCAGAAAATCTGAAGGCCTCCTCCCTTCTTTGGCGAAAGTCATTATCAGCACGAATGTACTCGTCCATCTTTTGGAGTAGCTTCTCCAGAGTCTGAGGAGGCTTCCTAGCAAAGTATTGGGCTGCAGGTTCAGGACGAAGCCCCTTGATCATGGCTTCGATAACAATTTCATTGGGCACCGTTGGTGCCTGTGCCCTCAAACGCAAGAACCTTCTGACATACGCCTGAAGGTATTCTTCATGATCCTGAGTGCACTGAAACAAGGCTTGTGCAGTGACCGGCTTCGTCTGAAATCCTTGAAAGCTGGTTAACAACATATCCTTCAGCTTCTGCCATGAGGTGATCGTTCCTGGTCGAAGGGAGGAATACCAGGTCTGAGCAACATTCCTGACGGCCATAACGAAAGACTTCGCCATGACTGCAGCATTGCCCCCATACGAAGATACTGTTGCTTCGTAGCTCATCAAGAACTGCTTCGGGTCTGAGTGGCCGTCGAACATGGGAAGCTGGGGTGGCTTATAGGATGGAGGCTAGGGTGTAGCCTGCAGCTCAGCGGACAAAGGAGAAGCATCATCGAAAACAAAATTTCCCTGATGGAAATTGTCATACCAGTCATCTTCGTTGACGAAGCCCTCCTGATGAAGGTCTTTCTGCTGAGGCCTTCTGTTTTGCTCATCGTGAGTAAGATGGCGAACTTCCTCAGAAGCTTCGTCTATCTGCCGTTGCAACTCAGCTAGCCGGGCCATCTTCTCCTTCTTCCTCTGCACCTGTTGATGTAGCATCTCCATATCCCTGATTTCTTGGTCTAGCTCTTCCTCCTGAAGCGTCGGGCTGACGGCCTTTCTCTTCTGGCTTCGGGCCTCCCGAAGAGAGACGGTCTCCTGGTTGTGGTCCAGCGGTTGCAGTGCTGCAGCCCCAATCGCTGAAGCTTTCTTCGGCGCCATAGCGAAGGTCTATAGCTTCCGAAGGTGTTCAAAAAACTCGAAGTGGAAGTGAGTTCACCGGAGGTGGGCGCCAATGTTGGGGACTTGTTCTCAAACGCTAAGAGTTAAGAACAAGGCAACATAAAAAGTGTTAAATGTTAAAGTCCTTCGTCCTTCGAAACATTATGCCCCTTCGGGAAATAATGAGTTTAGGACGAAGGTCATAAGGGACATACCTTCGTAAATATAACAAGTAATGACGAAGGATTCATATAAAGCATGAAATATAAACATCATCATAGAATCATTTCTATTTTATTAACATGGAGAAATAGAAATGATTATAAATTACAAATGTACCTTCGGTCCTGAGAGAGGGTAAAAAGTACAAGCGTGACGCAAAAGCGTATGCCAAGTCCGCGTGAACAGTACGGGAGTACTGTTCATCTATTTATAGACGTGGGACGCAGCCCACGTAAAATTACATTCATGTCCATTACATTTGTTAATGACTTATGAAAATCTGTCAAGGTCCATGTAGTCTTTTCATCTCTAAGTCGGTTCCCCCCTCTGCTATCGCGACGAAGCTTCCCTGCGCACAGCTTCGGCTGTGCACCATCCTTCGTAGGGCTTGGTAATCAGCTCGTCCTTCGTCTGGTTCAGGCTTCGTCCTGACCGTGCTTCATGTTCATGATTCTGAGTCCGAAAATACCTGTTCACATAATCCACTTGGAAAACATTGTCAAATCAAGTTTTTGAGGACCTTCGGAGGACGAAGGCCCCCAACAGTAATGATGCAAAAGTTTGAGGTTTCAATGATGGACGAGCTAACCTACTTCTTAGGCTTTCAAGTAAAACAGCTCAAAGAAGGCATCTTTATCTCTCAAACGAAGTATACACAAAACATCCTAAAGAAGTTTGGATGAAGGATGCAAAGCCCATCAAGACGCCGATGGGAACAATCGAACATTTGGACCTCGATGTGGGAGGTAAGTTTGTAGATCAAAATGTATACCGGTCTAAGATAGGATCCTTGCTTTATTTATGTGCAAGTAGACCGAACATTTTGCTTTTAGTTTGCATGTGTTCCAGATTTCAATTTGACCCCAAGGAATATCACCTTGTGGCCGTGAAGTGAATCTTAAGGTATTTAGTTTATACGCCTCACTATGACGAGTTCGACGAGGTTTAGGTGTCGTCTTCCAGTCAGCTTGATAGCGCCAAAGAAATAATATTACTAGTTTGATTTATTTATTATCAGTTATTTTGTATGACATTTTCGTTATGCAATAAAGTTTGTGACATTCGTCTCTATACACTGAGTCATTATATGTGTTGATCTTATTTGGCGCACATACGAGACGCACCAGGGTTTACCCCTTAGATCTGGGTGTAACAATAGCAAAGAAGAAGAGTACTTAGAAGACTTGTTCAACACGAAAAGAGAAGAAGGAAAGACGATATTGCCCGTGTGACACTTGTGAACCATACGTGTAAAATTTCTGAGCATACATGTAATTTCATACGAAGTTGTACCTCTCCCCTATAAATAGAGGAACAGTTGAAAGGGAAATGTGCCCTTGGGCCATTTCTAGTATATTTTGGTGATTAAGTGTCCAACACATTTTGAGTGAGTTATTACATGCCAAATAGAGAATGAAGTGCAAATCAACAAGAAGGTATGTTTCTAAACTTAGTACATTTGTTTTTGTGTACTAATGAAGTTATCTAAGTGCTAGAAACAGGAAAAGAAAGGATTGGAAAAGAGTGTATGTGTGCAGCCAAGACTCAGCTCGGCTTGGCACACTGGACTGTCCGGTGGTGCACCGGACAGTGTCTGGTGCGCCAGGCCAGCTCCGGCGAACTGGACACTCTCGGGAAAACTTCGGCAGCGTACGACTATAATTCACCGGACTGTCCGGTGGTGCACCGGACTGTCCGGTGAGCCAATGGCCGTCAGCGCAACGGTCGGCCGCCAAATCCGCGGGCGACGCGTGGCCCGCTCCAACGGTCGGTAGGGGGCACCGGACTGTCCGGTGTGCACCGAATAGTGTCCAGTGCGCCAACTGCCACAAATCTGCAACGGTCGGCTGCTCCAGATTAGGAAGGGAATCGCACACCGGACATGAACAGTGGCTGTCCGGTGGCGCACCAGACTGTCCGGTGCGCCACCCGACAGAAGGCAAGATTAGCCTTCCAAGAATGCCTCCAACGGCTCCTAGCTGCCTTGGGGGCTATAAAAGGGACCCCTAGGTGCATGGAGGAGTCACCCAAGCATACTTTGAGAATTCTAAGTCTTACACACTCCGTCTCCGCGCACTTGATTGACTTTGTTAGTGATTTGAGCTCTGTTCTAGTGGTGAACTTGCTGCGCTTCATTTGAGCTCAAGTCTTGGCTTGTGTGTGTGCGTATTGCTGCGGATTTGTGTGTGTTGCTTCCCATCCTTACTCTTGTGCTTTCACTTTGATATTTGTTTTAAGGGCGAGAGACTCCAACTTGTGGAGATTCCTCGCAAACGGGAAAAGAGATAAGCAAAGAAGAACACCGTGGTATTCAAGTTGATCATTGGATCACTTGAAAGGGGTTGAGTGCAACCCTCGTCCATTGGGACGCCACAACGTGGAGGTAGGCAAGTGTTATACTTGCCGAACCACGGGATAAACTCGTGTGTCTTTTGTGATTGTTTTTCTGTGATACTTGTGTGTTCGCAAGAGCTCGCTACTTAGCCATACTAACACTTAACCATGTTTTGTGGCTATTAGTTGTTGAATTTTACAGGATCACCTATTCACCCCCCCTCTAGGTGCTCTCAATTGGTATCGGAGCCGTTCTCTTCATGAAAGGGACTAATCGCCCGAAGAGATGGATCCTAAGGGAAAGGGGATGGTGGTCAATGATAAGGAGAAGGAGTCCATCTTCAACGAGCCGAGGGACGACAAGCCCACTGACTCTGGCTTGAGTCATAAGAAGAAGGACGGGAAGAAGAAGAGGCGCATCAAGAAGATCGTCTACTACGACAGCGACGAGTCTTCTTCTTCCCCAAGAGACGACGAATACGACGAGAAAAAGAAACCGGTTAACTCAAATTTTTTGTTTGATTATTCTCGTATTCCGTATAATTCCAATGCCCATTTGCTTTCTATTCCTCTTGGTACACCTCCACACTTTGATGGAGAGGACTACGCTTTTGGAGTCACAAAATGCGTAGTCACCTTTTCTCTCTCCATCCTAGTATTTGGGAGATAGTTGAGAATGGAATGCAATTTGATAGTACCGATAACCCTGTGTTTATCAACGAACAAATTCATAAGAATGCACAAGCTACCACTGTTTTGTTAGCATCATTGTGCAGGGACGAATACAACAAGGTGAGCGGCTTGGACAACGCCAAGCAAATATGGGACACCCTCAAGATATCGCATGAGGGGAACGACGCCACCATGATCACCAAAATGGAGTTGGTGGAAGGCGAGCTAGGAAGGTTTGCCATGATCAGGGGAGAGGAGCCGACGCAAATGTACAACAGGCTCAAGACCCTGGTCAACAAGATCAGGAGCTATGGAAGCACGAGATGGATGGACCACGACATCGTCCGACTTATGCTCAGGTCTTTCACTGTTATTGACCCTCATCTTGTGAACCTCATCCGTGAAAATCCTAGGTACACAAAGATGACGCCCGAGGAGATACTCAGAAAGTTTGTGAGCGGGTGTATGATGGTCAAGGAAGCAAGATACGTTGATGATGCATTGAATGGCCCAATGCTCATCTATGAGCCCTAGCCCGTTGCTCTCAAGGCAACAAGCAGCAGCAGGGAGGCGCTACCTAGCAAGGTGGCACAAGTTGAGGCTGCCGGGCTAAACGAAGATGAGATGACCCTCATCATCAAGTGCTTCAAGACGGCGCTAAAAGGACGCAAGGAGCATCCCAACAAGAGCAAAGCAAAGGGAAGGCGCTCCTGTTTTAAATGTGGTAAGACTAGTCATTTTATAGCAAATTGTCTCGATAATGCTAATGACCAGGAACAAGAAAAGAGCGGGAAGAGGGAGAAGAAGAAGGCCTACAAGAAGGCGAAAGGCGAGGCGCACCTTGGCAAAGAATGGGATTCGGATTGCTCTTCTTCCGACTCCGACGACGAAGGACTCGCCGCCTCGGCCTTCAATAAGTCATCTCTCTTCCCCAACGAGCGTCATACTTGCCTCATGGCAAAGGAGAAAAAGGTAAGCGCTCGAGATACCCCTAAGTATACTACTTCAAGTGATGATGACTCTAGTGATGATGAAGTAGATTACACAAGCTTATTCAAAGGTTTAGATAGAACTAAAGTAGATAAAATCAATGAATTGATTGATGCTTTAAATGAAAAGAATAGACTTTTAGAAAAGCAAGAGGATATTTTATATGAAGAGCATGATAAGTTTGTAAGTGTGCAAAAGTCTCTTGCTTTAGAGGTTAAAAGGAATGAAATACTATCTTCGGAATTATCTGCTTGTCATGAAACTGTGTCTAGCTTAAAGAGTATTAATGATGATTTAAATGCTAAGCTATAAGTAGTTAATAAATCTAGTTCTTATGTAGAGCATGTTGTCATTTGTAATAGGTGTAAGGATTTTGATGTTGATGCATGTGTTGAGCACCTAACTTCTATTACAAAATTAAATGGTGAAGTGGCAAGTCTTAATGCCCAACTTAAGACTTGCAAAAATGACTTTGATAAATTAAAATTTGCTAGGGATGCCTACACCGTTGGTAGACATCCCTCAATTAAGGATGGACTTGGCTTTCGAAAGGAAGGTAAGAACTTAACAAGTCAAAGGGCTCCCATTTCCAACAAGGAGAAAGGGAAGGCCCCTATGGCTAGTAGTAGTCAAAAGAATCATGCTTTCATGTACAATGATAGAAAATTTTCTAGAAATTCTCATTATAATAGGAGTTATAATGCTTTTGACTCACATGCCATGATTGCTTCAAGTTCTAATTTTAATGGTAGGCCTAGGAGAAATTTTGTGTCTCATGCTCCTAGGAAAATGTGTAATAAACCTACCGCTGTCTTTCATGCTTGCAACACTAAGTATGTACTTTCATGTAAAAATGAAAAAGTGGTTGCTAGAAAGATGGGGTCCAAATGCAAGGGAGACAAGACTTGTATTTGGGTCCCAAAGGCTATTGTAACTAACCTTGTAGGACCCAACAAGAGTTGGGTACCTAAAACCCAAGCCTAATTTGCCTTGCAGGTTTATGCATCCGGGGGCTCAAGCTGGATTATCGACAGCGGATGCACAAACCACATGACGGGGGAGAAGAAGATGTTCACTTCCTACGTCAAGAACAAAGATTCCCAAGATTCGATCATCTTTGGAGATGGGAACCAAGGCAAGGTTAAAGGACTAGGAAAAACAGCCATTTCATCTGAGCATTCCATATCTAATGTGTTTTTAGTTGAATCGCTCGGGTACAATTTATTATCTGTCAGTCAACTATGTAATATGGGATACAATTGTCTATTTACCAATGTAGATGTGTCTGTCTTTAGAAGGAGTGATGGTTCATTAGCTTTTAAGGGTGTACTAGACGGCAAACTCTACTTAGTTGATTTTTCGAAAGAGGAGGCCGATCTAGATGCATGCTTAATTGCTAAGACTAGCATGGGCTGGCTGTGGCATCGCCGTCTAGCACATGTTGGGATGAAGAACCTTCATAAACTTCTAAAGGGAGAACATGTGTTAGGTCTAACCAATGTGTTTTTCGAAAAAGATAGACCTTGTGCAGCTTGTCAAGCAGGTAAACAGGTGGGAAGCACTCATCACAACAAGAATGTGATGACCACATCAAGACCTCTGGAGCTACTTTATATGGACCTCTTTGGACCCGTAGCCTACCTCAGCATCGGGGGATGTAAGTATGGTCTTGTTGTTGTTGGTGATTTTTCCCGCTTCACATGGGTATTCTTTTTGCAGGATAAATCAAAAACCCAAGGGACCCTAAAGCGCTTTCTAAGGAGAGCTCAAAACAATTTGAGCTCAAGGTGAAGAAGATAAGAAGCGACAATGGGTTCGAGTTCAAGAACTTACAAGTGGAGGAGTACCTTGAGGAGGAAGGAATCAAGCACGAGTTCTCCTCTCCCTACACACCACAGCAAAATGGTGTGGTAGAGAGGAAGAACAGGACGCTTATAGACATGGCGAGGACGATGCTTGGAGAATTCAAGACGCGCGAGCGGTTTTGGTCGGAAGCTGTGAATACAGCTTGCCACGCCATAAACCGGGTCTACCTCCATCGCCTCCTCAAGAAGACCTCGTATAAACTTCTAACCGGTAACAAACCCAACGTTTCATACTTTCGTGTATTTGGGAGTAAATGTTATATTCTAGTAAAGAAAGGTAGGAATTCCAAATTTGCTCCCAAAGTTGTAGAAGGGTTTTTGCTAGGTTATGACTCAAATACAAAGGCGTATAGAGTCTTCAACAAATCATCGGGTTTGGTTGAAGTCTCTAGCGACATTGTATTTGATGAAACTAATGGCTCTCCAAGAGAGCAAGTTGATCTTGATTATATAGATGAAGATGATGTTCCAACGGACGCAATTCGCACCATGGCGATTGGAGATGTGTGACCACAGGAACACCAAGAGCAAGATCAACCCTCTTCCTCAACGATGGTGCATTCCCCAACTCAAGATGATGAACAGGTTCCTCAAGAGGAGGCGTGTGATCAAGGGGGAGCACAGGAAGACCAAGTTGTGGAGGAAGAAGCACCACGGGCCCCTCCAACCCAAGTCCGAGCGACGATTCAAAGGAATCATCCCGTCGACCAGATTTTGGGTGATATAAGCAAGGGAGTAACTACTCGCTCACGTCTAGCTAATTTTTGTGAGCATTACTCATTTGTCTCTTCTATTGAGCCTTCAGGGTAGAAGAGGCCTTGCAAGATCCGGACTGGGTGTTGGCCATGCAGGAAGAGCTCAACAACTTCAAGCGAAATGAAGTTTGGACCCTGGTGCCACGTCCCAAGCAAAACATTATGGGAACCAAGTGGGTGTTCCGCAACAAGCAAGACGAGCACGGGGTGGTGACACGAAACAAGGCTCTACTTGTGGCAAAAGGTTATGCCCAAGTCGCAGGTTTGGATTTCAAGGAGACTTTTGCTCCTGTGGCTAGGCTAGAGTCTATTCGCATTCTATTAGCCTATGCCGCTCACCACTCTTTCAGGTTGTTCCAAATGGATGTGAAGGGTGCTTTCCTCAATGGGCCAATTAAGGAGGAGGTGTACGTGGAGCAACCCCCTGGCTTTGAGGATGAACGGTACCCCGACCATGTGTATAAGCTCTCTAAGGCGCTCTATGGACTTAAGCAAGCCCCAAGAGCATGGTATGAATGCCTTAGAGATTTTCTAATTGCTAATGCTTTCAAGGTTGGGAAAGTTGATCCAACTCTTTTCACTAAGACTTGTGATGGTGACCTATTTGTGTGCCAAATTTATGTCGATGACATAATATTTGGTTCCACTAACCAAAAGTCTTGTGAAGAGTTTAGCAGGGTGGTGACACAGAAATTTGAGATGTCGATGATGGGCGAGTTGAACTACTTTCTTGGGTTCCAAGTGAAGCAACTCAAGGACGGCACCTTCATATCACAAACGAAGTACACGCAAGACTTGCTCAAGCGGTTCGGGACGAAGGACGCCAAGCCCGTGAAGACACCAATGGGCACCGACGGACATGTCGACCTCAACAAAGGAGGTAAGTCCGTCGATCAAAAGGCATACCGGTCTATGATAGGTTCCTTGCTTTATTTATGTGCTAGTAGACCAGATATTATGCTTAGCGTATGCATGTGTGCTAGATATCAATCCGACCCAAGGGAATGTCACCTTGTGGCTGTTAAACGGATTCTTAGATATTTAGTTGCTACGCCTTGCTTCGGAATCTGGTATCCAAAGGGGTCTACCTTTGACTTGATTGGATATTCAGACTCCGATTATGCTGGGTGCAAGGTTGATAGGAAGAGTACATCAGAGACGTGCCAATTCCTAGGAAGGTCCCTGGTGTCTTGGAGTTCAAAGAAACAAACTTCCATTGCCCTATCCACCGCTGAGGCCGAGTATGTTGCCACGGGACAGTGTTGCGCGCAACTACTTTAGATGAGGCAAACCCTCCAGGACTTTGGCTACAATCTGAGCAAAGTCCCACTCCTATGTGACAATGAGAGTGCAATCCGCATGGCGGATAATCCTGTTGAACACAGCCGCACTAAGCACATAGACATCCGGCATCACTTCCTGAGAGACCACCAGCAAAAGGGGGATATCGAGGTGTACCATATTAACTCCGAGAACCAGCTAGCCGATATCGTCACCAAGCCTTCAGATGAGAAAAGGTTTTGCAGGTTGCATAGTGAGCTAAATATCTTAGATTCGTGTAACTTGGATTGATCTATAACATACATGTGTTTTATGCCTTTGATCACTTAATTTATGCATTTCAATCTATGTTTGTGGTACTCAAGTTGTACACATGATCCCCGGACCTCACAAGTCCATTTGCAAGTGATGCACTTATTTAGGGGGAGGCATGCTACAACTTGACCCTTTGAGACTAACCTTTGTGTTTGAGTTCTTGATTTAGTCTCAAAAGTGAATTGAAAGGGAAAGGTGAACTTGGACCATGCAAAGACTTCCACTGCACTCCGGTAATAACTCCAAGTTTATATCTATGCTCTTATTACCTTTTTGCTCTTAATTGACAATTTTGGTGAGGCAATGGGGTTAAAGGGCCAAGAATGATCCCGTTTTGGTGCTTAATGCCAAAGGGGGAGAAATTAAAGGCCAAAGCAAATGGATCAGCTACCACTTGAGAAATTTGAAAATAGTAGAGTTAGCACTTTTGATTTGTCAAAATACTCTTATTTGCAAAATTTGGTCTCTTGTGGGGAGAATGTTTGATTATGGGAAAAAGGGGGAGTTTTTGGCTCTTGATCAATTTTTCTCTTGGAATATCTCTCTTTATGCCTAAACAAGTGTGTTTGACTTAGAGATAGGAAAATGAGTTTGATTTCAACAACAAACCAAGTGGTGGTAAAGAATGATCCAAATATGCCAAATTTGAATCAAAAACAATTTTTGTTCTCAATTGCATTGATGTTGCACTTCTATTGGTTGCCTTTTGATGTGTTGGCATAAATCACCAAAAAGGAGGAGATTGAAAGGGAAATGTGCCCTTGGGCCATTTCTAGTATATTTTGGTGATTAAGTGTCCAACACATATTGAGTGAGTTATTACATGCCAAATACAGAATGAAGTGTAAATCAACAAGAAGGTATGTTTCTAGACTTAGTACATTTGTTTTTGTGTACTAATGAAGTTATCTAAGTGCTAGAAATAGGAAAAGAAAGGATTGGAAAAGAGTGTCTGTGTGCAACCAAGACTCAGCTCGGCTTGGTACATCGGACTGTCCGGTGGTGCACCGGACAGTGTCCGGTGCGCCAGGCCAGCTCCGGCGAACTGGCCACTCTCAGGAAAACTTCGGCGGCGTACGACTATAATTCACCGGACTATCCGGTGGTGCACCGGACTGTCTGGTGAGCCAACGGCCGTCAGCGCAACGGCCGGCCGCCAAATCCGCGGGCGACGCGTGGCCCGCTCCAACGGTCGGTAGGGGGCACCGGACTGTCCGGTGTGCACCAGATAGTGTCCGGTGCGCCAACTGCCACAAATCTGCAACGGTCGGCTGCGCCAGATTAGGAAGGGAATCGCACACCGGACATGAACAGTGGCTGTCCGGTGGCGCACCGGACTGTCCGGTGCGCCACCCGACAAAAGGAAAGATTAGCCTTCCAAGAATGCCTCCAACGGCTCCTAGCTGCCTTGGGGCTATAAAAGGGACCCCTAGGTGCATGGAGGAGTCACCCAAGCATACTTTGAGAATTCTAAGTCTTACACACTCCGTCTCCGCGCACTTGATTGACTTTGTTAGTGATTTGAGCTCTGTTCTAGTGGTGAACTTGCTGCGCTTCATTTGAGCTCAAGTCTTGGCTTGTGTGTGTGCGTATTGCTGCGGATTTGTGTGTGTTGCTTCCCATCCTTACTCTTGTGCTTTCACTTTGATATTTGTTGTAAGGGCGAGAGACTCCAACTTGTGGAGATTCCTCGCAAACGGGAAAAGAGATAAGCAAAGAAGAACACCGTGGTATTCAAGTTGATCATTGGATCACTTGAAAGGGGTTGAGTGCAACCCTCGTCCATTGGGACGCCACAACGTGGAGGTAGGCAAGTGTTATACTTGCCGAACCACGGGATAAACTCGCGTGTCTTTTTTGATTGTTTTTTTGTGATACTTGTGTGTTCGCAAGAGCTCGCTACTTAGCCATACTAACACTTAACCAAGTTTTGTGGCTATTAGTTGTTAAATTTTACAGGATCACCTATTCACCCCCCTCTAGGTGCTCTCAACAGTGTCATGCATAAATTTACCTCTTGAGAGCTTATATGTTGTTTCACTTCAGCGAAGATACCTTCGAGCTATCACTCGTGTAAAGCCGAAGGTATACTTGTAATCATTCAATATATTGCAAGGAACGAAATGATACATGTTTTGCTCTTTATTTTTTACATATCACTCTAGATGACACACATATATTATTACCTTTCGTCTTCTCTCTTGAATTAACCTTCCGAGAATGGTTAATTGAAGAGAGAAGTCTATAATTTTTTGACTTATGTTGTCTTATTTTTAATATCCCAAAGCTATCAAAAACAAGTGGTCAACAAACGTAGTAGTGGAAACACTGAATAAACTAATAATTTGTGCCCTCTACCTAATATATATGCATGCTTATATTAATGTAGGACGGCCCTAAATGTTCTTGGCTCTAGGTAATGTGCCGCTCCAGCTTAGAAAATACTATAGTGGCGATTAGGCGCGTGGTTAACGCAAACGCTTGTCGTTATTAGTTCGCGCAATGCAATGAGGATCAGATTCTAACGACATGCATGCAAATGGGCCCCTTTTCATTCCGGAGACCAGATTATTATATCGGTCCTCCTTTTAATAATATAAATGATTCTTATTTTCTGGTAGGGTCAAAGTATCTTAGTTTGATCAAATTTATGTAATAAAATAACAGTATTTAGTTATAAAATAAGTATTAGTAATATTTTATTAATTATATTTTATAGTGTGTATATATATATATATATATATTTTGTTGTCATAATTTTTGTATTTTTAAATAATTTTAATTAAACTTGAGATGCTACCAAAAAGTTATTACGTGCAATTAATGATCTACTGGCTACATAATTAAGCTAGCTAGTTCCAAAGCGAGGAGCATCAACAGATAAGACCAAGCTAGTTTGTTGAGCTAGCCTTCATGCATGGATGGTAACGGTTGTCGGTCACAACAAATAGCATCTAGACACCGACCAGATCACCAGAGTATGAGTTGATTACGGGGTCTCACTTTCGTTTCCAGAACAGATAAGTTCTGCATGCATGGCGAACTCAAAGACAAGTCCATTACGATCGAATCGATACACAGTACCTGTCACTGTCACTTTCGTTTCCAGAACAGAAGTCGATCGTTCGACGACGATCTAGTAAACAAACTGTTGGGTTGGCAGAACTTCGCCACTGATGAACCAAAATATAAAATGAGAGCTCACGGATGGTTTTTGTCAGCAACGTAACTGGCTGGAAAAAGTCGAGCACATCGACGCACGCTCTTGGACTATGTGGCGTATGGTGCGTTCCACACTGACAATGATACTCTGATACTGATATAATATATTGGCACTTGCATTGTAGACAGTCATGTTCGTTGCGGCGATTCTACGTTTTCTACGGTATTTTGTCTCTATAAATTATAGCTGCAGCAATCTGAACAATTAGATTAAAGCCATATAGACCAGGCGAGTCGTCGTCGGCGAGGACAGGACAACAACTTTATGTGTCCAAGCCACCAGTAGTTGAAGAACCAACCACTGGAATTTTGCAAATGAAATTCTAGAAAGAAATTCTGAGATGACACGGCGGTTTGCATGCTAATGAGTCAAGAGCTCCAACACAATGCTTTGTACTGATTTAAATCTCTACCTGTTTTTACTGTGCTTGAAATATTTTGATAAAAAAGGCATGTACCATTCCTTAGAAAACTTAAATTCGATCAGAGCACAAAAGGATTAATAAGGCCTCATCATCCAGATTTAACACGAATAATGCACTGAACTAGAGATTGCAACCTACTATGAACTTAGTCTATTGTCTTCTCATATATACATGCTCTACCAAACTGGTCCCAAATTTCTTTAGTTAACGTACAAGTAGTGCCTGGAAACATGGGTCTATATACAGAAAGATTGGAAGCAGGAAAAGAAAATCACATGGCCCAAACGTTGATCTAGAATCTACACTCCTGTAATCACCTGAAATAACCTGGGTCATCAGCACTTGCATAAACTAACCACCTGCATAATTGTGCTGTGCTCTGCACTGGGCATTTGAGCAACGTAAAGAAGAATCCAGTAAGTAACTGCTATAGAGAAGGTGTTAGTTAGCTCGCAAGAGATTTCACTAGGCAACTGCTATAGATATGGAACCGGAGGACACTTTGCTGGCTGTAGTATAAATCTTGCCGATAAAATAGCCGATGCAGCTATTACTGATGGAGGGTAAGAGTAGATTGTACTCCAGTAGTGATAGCTCAGCGTACATTGGCGAGGAACCTAAGATGCAAAGCAGGATCCTGTACAAACAGAAAATGTCAGTGAATGGTTGTCTCTGTAACTTAATACGAATTCCTTCCAGTAAACAGAAGCTGACTATATAGCAGTACCTCATCACACTCGTGTGCAGCACGAGCAAATCTACTATTGTAAGCAAAAAAAAAGAACAGAACAGAACAGAAGAGTTACTTGGATGTTAGATTAATATAACATCATAAATTTTACTAAAACGAAATAGAACAGAAAAGCACCTCAAAAAGCACTTTGCTGTGGGTGCTGTCATTTCAAAAGCATATTTTTATTTTTTAGATTTTGTCTCCTAAACTTTTTGTGGTATATTCCTACACTATGTAAACCTACATGTATCATTTGTGGACAATTATAACAGAGTTTTCAATCGTTAGTAGATTTAGTTCGTTTATTTGAATTTCTTCGGAAAATTCAGATTTGAACTACAGGTCACTCGAAACTTGAAAAACCATGAAATGCAAAAATGATATTCATGTTACTTAGCATAAGTTACGACCGATTCCAGTAGCGGACCGAAAACTTCGAGCAACATGCTCACTAAACATGGCCGTGAACTTGCCATCCACATGTTTAAAAATTGTATAAAACACAAACAAAGTCAGAAAATCATGAAACTTGTCCACATGTCATGATATCATACACTACCGGAATCCGAGCCTTTGCCGAGTGCCGGACGCTTTGCCGAGTGCCTTTTCTCGGGCACTCGGCAAAGACGGCTTTGCCGAGAGCCGCACTCGGCAAAGCTCGGCTCTCGATAACGAGCGTCTTTACCGAGCGTAGGACACTCGGTACAGGTCCACACTCGGCAAATACACAAACACTCGGCAAAGGGGGCTCTCGGCAAAGGGCCGTCAGCGGCCGTCCCAAAGCTGACGGCCGTCAGCCTTTGCCGAGAGCCAATGGTTGGCACTCGGCAAAGAGTCTTCTTTGCCGAGTGTCGTCCAGTTGACACTCGGCAAAGAACTCTTTGCCGAGTGCCATCTCTAGACACTCGGCAAAGTATATTTTTATTTCTTTTATTTTGTCTCCCAAACTTTTTGTGGTATGTTCCTACACTATGTAGACCTACATGTATCATTTGTGGACAATTTTAACAGAGTTTCAATCGTTAGTAGATTTAGTTCGTTTATTTGAATTTCTTCGGAAAATTTAGATTTGAACTGCAGGTCACTCGAAACTTGGAAAACCGTGCATGAAAAAATGATATTCATGTTACTTAGCATAAGTTACGACCGATTCCAGGAGCGGACCAAAAACTTCGAGCAACATGCTCACTAAACATGGCCGTGAACTTGTCATCCACATGTTTAAAAATTGTATAAAACACAAACAAAGTCAGAAAATCTTGAAACTTGTCCACGTGTCATGATATCATATGTACAGGCTGCGATAAAAAATTGAAAAAATTTCGAGAAAACTATGACGCGCTATGTGTACAAACCTAAGAGATCCACATTGAAACTCTATGATTTCATGTGTAGTTCTCTTAGGTTTCTACACATAGTGTCTCACAACTTTGTCCAAACATTCTCAATTTTTTATCACAACCTGTACATATGATATCATGACACGTGGACAAGTTTCATGATTTTCTGACTTTGTTTGTGTTTTATACAATTTTTAAACATGTGGATGGCAAGTTCACGGCCATGTTTAGTGAGCATGTTGCTTGAAGTTTTCGGTCCGCTCCTGGAATCGGTCGTAACTTATGCTAAGTAACATGAATATCATTTTTTCATGCACGGTTTTCCAAGTTTCGAGTGACCTGCAGTTCAAATTTGAATTTTCCGAAGAAATTCAAATAAACAAACTAAATCTACTAGCTATTTCGAACTCTGTTAAAACTGTCCACAAATGATACATGTAGATCTACATAGTGTAGGAACATACCACAAAAAGTTTGGGAGACAAAATAAAAAAATACAAATGCACTTTGCCGAGTGTCTACAGATGACACTCGGCAAAGCCGTCTTTGCCGAGTGCTAGATGTGTGGCACTCGGCAAAGAGGTAGTAAAGAATCTTTGCCGAGTTCCGCAACGGGGGACACTCGGCAAAGAACTCTTTGCCGAGTGCCGCCGATCTGGCACTCGGCAAAGAATATTTTAAAATTTTAAAAAAAACTTTGCCGAGTGCCGGATCACGGGCACTCGGCAAAGAAACTAACTTAACCGGCCGCGCGGCCGGCTTTCTTCTTCCTTCTGCTTTCCTTCTCCTTTCGCGCCTCACCGCCGCCCGCCTCCCCACGCCTCACCGCCGCCGGCCTCCCCACGCCTCACCGCCGGCCGCCTCACCGCCGCCGGCCTCCCCACGCCTCACCGCCGGCCGCGCCCGGCCGCCCGCCCACGCGCCACCGTTCGCCCGCCTCACCGCCGCCCGCGCCCCACCGTCCGCCCGCTCGCCGTCGTCCGCCCGCTCGCCTCCGGTACGTAAATAGTGATAGAAAATTTGATGAAGTTGATCCATCCTTGATAATTTTGATGAAGTTGATCCATCCTTGATATCACATAAAGTCACTACCAAGCATTTCGATTAACATTTCGATAGTAGTTTCCTATTTGGCAATGTTTCTAGACATTTTGATGAAGTTGATCCATCCTTGATAATTCTCCACTACGAGAATTCTACTAACTCCATCACATTGAGTGAATCTAGAATTAAATTGATACTGAGACTATGAGACGAGAGGATACACAAGAGGTTTAAGAGGTTTAAGCAATATACGAGGAAGCTAGTAACTAGTAACAGATAATGTTACCTTAAGTTTAAGAGAGTGTGTTGTTGTGAACAATTTCTCTTAAATATAGGTGTCTTAATGGAAAGGTAGCTAGCACCCAAAAAACATGTTATATTATCTAGAGATAAAATAGAAGCATATCATAGGATGAATGAGGTGCCTTCCGATGGTGTGGAGATTGAAATGCTTGATAGTGATGATGAGAGTTATGATCCGGCTAACCCCGACACATATGAAGATTATTTTTAATCGATGTAATGCTATATGACTTTTTATTTCGCACCTGTTTTTAAATACATCTTTTTATATGTGCTTATTTGTTTACTCTTAATTGCAGGTTGTTGGACAAATATGGTGGGTGGTTTCCTGAGGAGGAGGAGGGGGAGGAGGAGTAGGACGGCGGACGATGCAGAGCAGGCAGCGCAACAGGACGAGGCAGAGCAGGCAGCGCAGCAGCAGGCGGCGCCTCAGGACGACGACGACCAGCAGCAGGACGACGACGACCAGCAGCAGGACGCCTCAGGTTCAGGCGGCTCTAGTTCGAGGAGCATCTACCTGCGAGGCCCCGCGAGTCTCCCTCAGCGTCCCATACTTCGGGACAGACGGCCGCTGATTCGGCCGGAAGGGGAGAGGTATGTAACTTTATGTTCTTCATTCTTGTTCATATTATGTGTTCAAAATCATAATATAAACTAATACTTTTTATTTATCACTTGGACAGGTCTTGGACGGTTTTGGATTATGCTGGGGGTCATCGTCGCCCCCCCAATGGCATCCTCGGCCTGCTGTGCAGGGAACACTTCCCTGGACTTGTGGAGTACGCCGGAGTGACGGGCCCAGCCTTCACCTTTGACCACTACGCCGTCGCCCCCGATGCAGTAGACCGGGACGGCAGGGAATTCAATAACAAGGCGGAGCGGGTGAAGCAAGAGCTGTGGGTAAGTCTTAGTATAATGTAAAATATGTCGCATTCGTTGCAAATTCTTGAAATAATGTATGGATACATCGTTTTTGTATGCAGGATTTCTTTAGATGCGATGCTGGATACGAGGCTAGGGCGGATGTGGTGGCCACCACGAGCTGTAAGAAGCTCGTCGTGGACATGCACTATGAGGCCCGCATCCAGGCCATCATCACCTACCACGGCTCCGTCCTTGGGGAGAAGGTGACCAAAACTCAAGCCCGAACCATGTCGTTGACCAGGGAGCAGTACCTGCAGGTAAAGTCATGCATGTTTGGTACCAGTACTCCATACATGAATTTTATTTTATCTTCTGATATGCACTTTACGTGTTTACTTTGCAGATGATTCCACATTGGTGCGCCGCACATCCTCTGTGCTGGGAGCAGATGGTGGATAGGTGGTGTTCGGCTGAGTGGGACGAGGCGCACACAGCTAGCCGGGAACGGCGTTTGATGATGCAAGGCCCCTCCCACCACCAAGGCAGCCGGAGCCTGGGCCAATATGCCGAAGCATGGGTACGCCACCTTTTTTATTTAGATATATAGCACTAAGTTAGATATTATTTCTAACTATCTCGTTGGTTTTCGTTGCAGTCGGCGTCACATGGTGGAAGGCCTTGCTCCACCTTCTCGGCCTATGCTATGGCCCATAAGGGCAAGGCGACGTCCGACGTCACCTACAACCCGGATGACGGGCCCGAGGCCTACACCAACCCCGCCGTCTACAGCCGCCTCCATGACTACACCGCCATGGCGCAGGAGGTCCATGGCCCAGACTATGATCCGAGCACCCAGCCGATCGACACCGATGTGCTCATGAGGGTCGGAGGAGGCAAGAGACATGGGCGGTACTGGATTGCCGACGGGGCAATCGACTCGTCCTCCACTCCCACTCTGTCTCAGGTGAGAGCAAGGAGCACGGGCTCGAGTCCAGCCATACGACCTCGGCACGACAGCTCACAGCATCGCATACAGCAACTCGAGGTTAGTGTAACTCGTCCTTCCTTGAGTTATATACCTACTCTTTGAGTTACTATAACGTTGGCTTGTAATATTACAGACCCAACTAGAAGAAGAGAGGAGGGAACGTCGCGAGATGGAGGCGAGGATGATGGCGGAGCGGGAGGCGGAGCGCCGGGCAGATCATCAGAGGATGGCGGAGATGTTCCAGTACATGCAGAGCCTTGGCACCGCACAGGGCATCGCTCCGCCACCTCCATTGTTCCCTCCAGTTGACCCTGCTCTCTTCCACACTCCTGTGAGTATCAAAATTGTAGTTAGATGTTTGTAATGCATCTGGTATAACACATGCAATCTCTTCTCTGTGCAGGGCCAATCTGGGGCGGCATCCAACAACCCTCCGGAAGGGTTCAGCCCAACGCAGCCCCGGTCAAGCCGCCCACCTCCATGAGTGTTGTGTTTTCATTGTTTTAGACTTCTGTACTTGTGTATAATACTTATGTCTGTGTTTGATACTTATGTGAGAGCTTGCGACGTTAGAGACTTATGTTTGTGTTTGATACTTATGTTGAACACTTATGTTTGTGATGGATATTTATGTTTGTGGTGACGGTTTTATGTTTGTGTTGGCTATTTATGTCTGTGATGATATCTGTGATGTATATATGTGATATATATGTGATATCTTCTGTTTGTGTGGATGGAATACAAAAAACAAATAAAAAAGGTATATACTGGTCACTTTGCCGAGTGTAACACTCGGCAAAGAGGCTCTTTGCCGAGTGTCTGGGTCATAACACTCGGCAAAGAGCACAGACCTGGGCACCGGCTTAGGTTCTTTGCCGAGTGTTACGTCCCTGACACTCGGCAAAGAGGTCGGCTTTGCCGAGTGCCACTCGGGACACTCGGCAAAGAACCTGACATGGGGACTCTCCCTGGCGGGTTCTTTGCCGAGTGCCCCAAGTGGCACTCGGCAAAGATGGATTCTTTGCCGAGTGCTGCACGGAAGACACTCGGCAAAACTAACTTCTTTGCCGAGTGTCACAGGGGACACTCGGCAAAGCCGCCGTCTCCGTCACTCGACGCCGTAACGTCTGCTTTTCTTTGCCGAGTGCTCTCTGGCACTCGGCAAAGATCTTTGCCGAGTGCCCGATAAAAAGCTCTCGGCAAAGAAGGCTTTGCCGATGCACTGTTCACCGAGCCTTCTTTGCCGAGTGTAACACTCGGCAAAGCTTTTGCCGAGTGTTTTGAACGCTTCGCCGAGTGCTTCAGGCACTCGGCAAAGCGATTGATTCCGGTAGTGATATGTACAGGCTGTGATAAAAAATTTAAAAAAGTTTTGAGAAAACCGTGACGCACTATGTGTAGAAACCTAAGAGATCCACATTGAAACTCTATGATTTCATGTGTAGTTCTCTTAGGTTTCTACACATAGTGTCTCACAACTTTCTCCAAACATTCTAAAATTTTTATCACAGCCTCTATATATGATATCATGAAATGTTGAAAAGTTTCATGATTTTCTGACTTTGTTTGTGTTTTATACAATTTTTAAACATGTGGATGGCAAGTTCACGGCCATGTTTAGTGAGCATATTG
Organism: Zea luxurians; assembly: GCA_029449295.1. Taxonomy (NCBI): domain Eukaryota; kingdom Viridiplantae; phylum Streptophyta; class Magnoliopsida; order Poales; family Poaceae; genus Zea; species Zea luxurians. The sequence continues at coordinate 6,273,187 of JAOPSE010000090.1, forward strand.
CTCGAAGTTTTCGATCCGCTCCTGGAATCGGTCGTAACTTATGCTAAGTAACATGAATATCATTTTTGCATTTCACGGTTTTTCAAGTTTCGAGTGACCTGCAGTTCAAATCTGAATTTTTCGAAGAAATTCAAATAAACGAACTAAATCTAATAGTTATAAAAAACACTTTTATAATTGTACCAAAATGGTACTTGTAGGTCCACATAGTGTAGGAACACACCACAAAAAGTTTGGTTGACAAAAATAAAAAAATAAAGTATACTTTGCTGAGTGCTGTCGAGCTAGCACTCGGCAAAGGTCGCTTTGCCGTGTGCCTGTCCGTTGGCACTCGGCAAAGACTGTAGAACAGATCTTTGTCGAGTGCTAGCTATACAGGCACTCGGCAAAGATGTCTTTGCCGAGTGCCCGAGATCCGGCACTCGGCAAAGTTTATTTTTAAATTTTAAAAAAAAAATCTTTGCTGAGTGCCGGATCGTGGGCACTGGGCAAAGAAGGTAACTTAACCGCCCGACCGGCTCTCTTCTCTCTTCTCCTTTCCTTCTCTCCTTTCACTTCCTTCTCTGCCACCCGCCCGGCACGCCGTCACCCCAGCGCCACCCGCGACCGCCGCCCGCCCCACGCTCCTGGCTCGTCGCCGGCGCCGCCCGGCCGCCCCACGCGCCCGGCCGCCGCCCGCCCCCCACGCGCCCGGCAAGCCGCCACCGGCCGCGCCCACGCCGCCGCCCGCCCCACGCGCCAAGCCGTAAAGGTTTATTGAATTTATTAAATTTATGTGTGTTTATTTTCATATTATATTGTCATATGTTATTTAATTTATTAAATTTATGTGTGTTTATTGTCATATTATGTGTTTTATTAAATTTATACTACATGTTTATTGAATTTAGTGAGTTGATACTACGTGTTTATATTATGTGTTTATAATGAATTTTGTGTGTTTATTGAATTTAGTATGTGTGTTAATTAAATTTATACTACATGTTTATTGAATTTAGGGAGTTTATACTATGTGTGTCAATTAGATATATTTGTGGATGTCAGCCATCGTGCTGCTAGTTTTATTTGCAGGTTTTGTAAACATCCCCATACAGGGGAGGTGCTGCCGAATATTTTGTTGATAGGCTTGAGTTATTTTTTTGCAGATGTCTTACATGTTATATTAAACTATAGTCGGTTATATATGTTATAGGATGGAGGACCGTGAGTGGATGTACACGAGCCGTAGAGGAAGGAACGATGTCACCACTTAATGGATTAGAAAGACCGATGATTTCGTGGAACGGGCATATGGCGAAGCTGCTAAAGGAGCGAGTCTAGTCTCATGCCCGTGCAGCAAATGTGTCAACCGGAAAAGAAAACCAAAGAAGGCCACATATTTGGAAGAATGGATTTACGTCGGGCTATACTCGGCGGATCTTTCATGGTGAAGCGCATCGTACGAGAGAGGAGGTGTTGAGACAACGTGTCGAGGATTATGACGCGGATGCGGGGGTAGCAGATATGTTGAACGACTATCATGAGGCACAGTACATGGGAGGATGTATGGATGACGAGCCAGAGCCGACTGCAAAGGCGTTCTACGACATGTTCGACGCGGCACAGAAGCCCCTTCACGGGCAGACAAAGGTTTCTCAACTGGATGCCACTAGGTGTGTAATGGCGTTCAAGTCACAGTACAGCATAAGTAGAGACGCATTCGATGGCTTGTTGACGGTTATTGGGAGCCTGCTTTCGGATGATCACGTTCTACCAAAGAGCATGTACGAGGCACAGAAACTCCTTCGTGCACTCAAGATGATGTATGAGCAGATTCATGCTTGTCCGAAAGGCTGTGTGCTATTTAGGAAAGAATACGCGGAGGCAAAGTACTGTCCCAAGTGTAAATCGTTTAGCTTCATGGAGGTAGACTCTGGTGATGGACAGAAGAGGCAGCTCGATATCCCCTTGACTATCCTACGGCACCTTCCGTTCATACCGAGGATCCAGCGTCTATACATGACAGAGGAATCCGCGAAACAGATGACATGGCACAAAAATGGAAAACGATACAATCCAGACAAGATGGTGCACGCATCCGATGGTGAAGCATGGAAACACTTTGATGCCATTCACCATGAGAAAGCCGAAGAGGCTCGTAATGTATGTGTTGTGTTGGCCACAGATGGGTTCAATCCCTATGGAATGAGCGCTGCCCCGTACACATGTTGGCCCGTGTTTGTTATCCCAATCAATCTCCCCCCTGGTGTGTGCTTTCAAAGGCAGAATATATTCATGTCGTTGATAATTCTCGGACATCCGGAGAATAAAATGGGCGTGTACATGGAGCCTTTGATCGATGAATTGGTACGTGCCTGGGAGGAAGGGGTATGCACGTATGACCGAGCTACGAAGACAAACTTCAAAATGCATGTTTGGTACCAGTACTCCATGCATGACTTACCGGCGTATGGGTTATTCTGCGCCTGGTGTGTTCACGGTAAGTTCCCATGCCCAGTTTGCAAGGAAGCTCTCAGTTTCATTTGGTTGAAAAAGGGTGGCAAATATTCGTCCTTCGATAAACATCGACAATTTCTCCCTCCTGACCATTTATTCCACCTAGACATCAAGAACTTTACGAAAGGTGTCGTAGTGACAGACCGCCCACCTGCAACGATGATTGGTGCCGAAATTCGTCAACAGATAGATGGGCCTGTGGCCAATACAGAAGGTGGTTTTGTGGGATATGGTGAACAGCATATGTGGACACATAAGTCTGGCTTGACTCGGCTCCCCTATTTTGATGACCTGCTCCTTCCACACAACATTGACGTGATGCACACTGAAAAGAATGTTGCCGAGGCACTGTGGGCAACAATTATGGACATTTCTGATAAGCCAAAGGATAACGTGAAGGCAAGAGTGGATCTGGCAGTGTTATGTGATAGACCAAACCTAGAGATGAAGCCGCCAAGTGGCGGAAAGACGTGGAGAAGGCCTAAGGCCGATTTCGTCCTAAGCAGGGCCCAGAGGAAGGAAGTATTTCAGTGGATCAAGATGTTGATGTTCTCTGATGGGTATGCAGCTAACCTGAGTAGGGGGGTGAACTTATCTACTATGCGAGTCTTAGGGATGAAGAGTCATGACTTCCACATATGGATTGAACAGGATTCTTCCTGTGATGGTTTGAGGCTATGTCCCTGAGCATGTGTAGCTAGCGCTTTCAGAGTTGAGCTATTTCTTCCATCAGCTTTATGCAAAAGAGTTATCTCAGACCGTGGTTGCAGACTTGGAAAGATTGGCACCCGTGTTACTGTGTAAGCTTGAGAAGATATTTCCACCCGGCTTCTTCAATCTAATGCAGCATTTGATTCTTCATCTCCCCCATGAGGCACGAATGGGGGGCCCGTGCAGGGACGTTGGTGCTATCCAATCGAGAGATGTCTAAGGACTATTCGAAAGAAATGTAGAAATAAATGCAAAATCGAGGCTTCCATTGCAGAGGCATACATTCTAGAGGAGGTCTCAAACTTCACAACAACTTATTATGGTGACAGACTGCCGAGCATGCATAATCCACCCCCTCGTTACAATGATGGCAACAATGAATCGAACCTTAGCATATTTCGAGGCCAACTCGGAAGCGCAAGTGGCTCGACCACCAAGACCCTGACACATGAAGAGTGGCGACATATCATGCTATACGTATTGACCAACCTTGAAGAGGTGACGCCATACATGGAACAATTTCTTCATGAATTCTAGCGTCGATCAAGGGACCCCACTCCATAGGAATATGACACTCTTCTTAGAAAGGGTGCGAGAAATGGGTTGCCCGATTTCATTTCCTGGTTCAAACGTAAGGTATGTGCTTAGTTTGTAAAAGAGATACGTCTTTGAACTCAATTTAGTGTCTTTTAACTTGCGAATACTTGCAGGGCCAAAGAGATCCGTCTATGAGTGTCGAGTTGAGACAAGTAGCCAACAGCTTTGCTTATAGGGTCAAGAAATATTCTGGGTATGACGTCAATGGATACCGTTTTCGCACAACAAAATATAACAAAAGTCGGCCCAATCAGAAAACAACGTGTTCTGGAGTCTTTACGCCCGGCCTTGACAATGTCGATTATTTTGGACGAATCGAAGAAATATATGAGCTCAATTTTTATGGTTCCAAACCTCTTACTCCAGTGATATTCAAATGTCATTGGTTTGACCCTCAAGTGACGAGACGGACACATTCTAATCTTGGGATAGTCAAAATTTGACAAGATTCCAACTTACCAGGAGACAATGTTATATCGTGGCCCAACAGGCCACACAAGTGTATTATCTCTCATATGTGTGCCAAACGAAAGAACATCTTAAGGGTTGGGATGTTGTATATAAGGTATCGCCGCATGGGAGGTTACCTGTTCCTAACGATGAAGATTACAACTTAGACCCAAACACATATGATGGAGAGTTCTTCCAAGAAGATGGGCTAGAAGGGCGATTTGAGATAGACTTAACCGAAGCTATCGGAATGGATGTAAATATTGGAATGGTTGTTGATGAGAAGGATGATGAGGTGCAAAATGATAATGACTTAGTTATCCTTGAAGGCAATGACATTAATGATGAACTTGCGTCTTCCGATGGTGTTGAGATTGAAATGGTTGATAGTGATGATGAGAGTTATGATCCGGCTAACCCCGACACATATGAAGATTATTTTTAATCGATGTAATGCTATATGACTTTTTATTTTGCACCTGTTTTTAAATACATCTTTTTATATGTGCTTATTTGTTTACTCTTAATTGCAGGTTTTTGGACAAATTTGATCGGCGGTAATTGGCTGAGGAGGAAGAGGGGGAGGAGGAGTAGGACGGAGGACGAGGCAGAGCAGGCGGTGCCTCAGGACGACCTTGTCCAGCAGCAGGCGGCGCCTCAGGACGACTTAGACCAGTAGCAGGACGACTGTAAGTGCAATCAACCCCAAGTGAGGGTTTTGGTGATTTAATGACAAAACAAATAAGGGTACTAACAGTTTTTTGTTCTCAGTGTTTGATTAGAAGGAAACAGGAACTTAAGGAAGCACCAAGGACTTCATGCAACGGACGTATAAAAATTTATGTAAAATCTTGTGTTGCATGATGTAATTCTTCCTTGTTCTTTTCCGCACAGGTATAGGTGTTTGCTATAGCTCAAGTCCCCAAATTCAAAAGCTAATTTTGAAAATCAAAAATCTCTTTAACATTATTTGGTTGACCATGGTTTGGGTTGAGAAACCTAGAGTGTTCTTGCTGAAAAGCAGCTGAACTTCTACAACTGCAGCTGAGCTTTCCAGCTGAACTTAACTTCAGTTGTGATGAGCTTCTTCAGCTGCAGCTGAGCTTTTCAGCTGAGCTGGACTTCAGCTGAGTTGAACTTTTTCAACTCTAGCTGAACTTCAACTTCAGCTGTGGACCTCTTTGACCATACCCAGCTGAACTTGCCCCCAGGCAGCTGAGCTGGGGTTTTCTCTCCAAAACTCTCTGGTCTAGACCAGCTGAACTGGTCCTAGGGGGCAGCTCAACTGCTCTCTGACCCTCTGACTTCTGATCTGCAGTCTGCCAGTCAGACAGGCAGTCAGGTCGCCAGGGATGTCAGGGGGCGGTTCAACCGCCCTAGGGGGCGGTTCAACCGGTCCTGGCCTGTCTGACTCGCCTGCAGGTCAGTTTGCCAGTCAGTCTGGCAGTCAGACTGGCAGACAGTCTGCTGACCTGTCAGGGGGCGGTTCAACCGCCCTAGGGGGCGGTTCAACCGGTTTTCGGCGTGGTTTTTGGTCAAACGGCTAGTTTTTGAGTCGTGGCTATAAATAGACCCCCCTCTCTCTCTTCTTCAAGACGGCTGAACACCCACTCATTTATTGCTCACCTAACTTGAGACAAAGCACTCATCTCTCCATCTCTCTTACACTTAAATCTTCCTCAAGATTCAACCTTGTTGGAGGAGCTCTTGGGTGTGAGGTTTGTGCTTGTGCTCATGATTTGGTTTTCCTCTCCCATCTCTTTTACAAAGACTTGAGCTTGTGCAAACCCCTCTTGTGCGTTCTTGGTGTTCTTGAAACCCTAGGTTTCAAGATCTTTTGAGGTTGCTTGGGAGTCTCCAAATTTATGGACGACCCTAAGAAGTTTGTATCACCCGCTCTTTGAGCTAAGATAAGAAGAGATTGCCTTGACCTTTGTGGTCGGCTTTTAGAGGATTAGGGTTGAAAAAGACCCGGCCCTTTGTGGGCTCCTCAACGGGGAGTAGGACACCTTTGTGGTGTGGCCGAACCTCGGATTAAATCTTGTGTCTTGTGTTCTTGCTTGTTTTAACTTGAGATATTTTTACTTGCAAGGTTGACATAAAGATTTTTCTGTAGAGTTTATCTAGAAGTAAAATAGCCTTTACATATTCATCTTTTCATCCTCACTTAGCTATATCTTACTTCTCTCAAGAACTTGCGAAATACTTTTTCGAGTAGATTTTAGTCTAAAGTTTATTAAACAGTTGGATTGATTCAGAGTGGTTCAACTTGCGCACGTAGCTGTTGAACCGGTCTGCACCAGTCGAACTGTGTATCTAACAATCTTTCGAAGTTTGTTGTCAAAATTTTCAGATTAGCCTATTCACCCCCCTCTAGGCTACTTTCAATTGGTATCAGAGGTTCGTACCTCGTTTTACGCTTAACCGCGTGAGGAAACGATCATGTCTACTCAACGGGACCATGTGGATCCTCTCCTCGAGGAAATCCCCATCACATCTTCCGGTGAGGAAGTGGATCCCAAGGTCCTCGACCTCGCCATGAAGATTGCCGAGAGAATGTTCCTCAAAATGAAAGAGGAAGATGCTAAGAAAAAGGCCGGAGAAGAAGAATCAAGAAGAAAGGCCGAAGAAGATAAAGGTAAGGGAACATTTGATTACAATGACGATCTAGTGGATCTTTTGGTGTCTAAGGTATTGAGCAAGGTAAGTCTCAACACCGAAGGATCATCTACCAAAAGCAAAGGTAACGAATTTAGCAAAGTTCAATTCGATTACTCTAGAAATTATATTCCCAACTTCTCTTCCGCCCCACTTGGAAAGTTACCAACTCTTAGTGAGTTGAACTATGACGAGTGGGCCGACAAGATGAAGTCGCATTTAATCGGTGTGCATCCTAGTCTTTGGGAGATTGTTAATGTAGGTATGTATAAGCCCGCCCAAGGAGAAGAGATGACTCCGGAAATGATGCAAGAGGTTCATCGCAATGCTCAAGCAGTAAGCATAATTAAAGGAAGTCCTTTGTCCGGAAGAATACCAGAAAGTTCAAGGAAGAGAAGATGCTCGTGACATTTGGAATATTCTTAAAATGTCACATGAAGGAGATCCCAAAGCTAAGAGACATAGAGTTGAAGCTTTGGAAAGTGAGCTTGCAAGATATGATTGGACAAAGGGTGAGTCGCTTCAATCACTCTTTGATCGGTTGATGGTGTTGGTCAACAAAATAAGAGTACTTGGGAGTGAAGATTGGAGTGACTCCAAGGTCACAAGATTATTCATGAGAGCATATAAAGAAAAGGATAAGAGTCTTGCAAGGATGATTAGGGATCGTGATGACTATGAGGATATGACGCCTCATCAATTATTTGCAAAGATTCAACAACACGAGTCCGAAGAAGCCCCTATCAAGTCAAGGGACTCTCATGCCTTGATCACTAATGAACAAGACAACCCCAAGAAGAACAAAGACCACAAAGCAAAGAAAGTGGTCGAGACCTCAAGTGATGAAGATAGCTCAAGTGATGAAGACACAGCTATGTTCATCAAAACATTCAAGAAATTTGTAAGGAAAAATGACAAGTTCCAAAGAAAAGGAAAGAAGAGGGCATGCTATGAATGTGGCCAAACCGGTCATTTTATAGCGGATTGTCCTAACAAGAAGGAACAAGAAGCTAAGAAGGAATACAAGAAGGACAAGTTCAAAAAGGGAGGCAAGACCAAGGGATACTTTAAGAAGAAGAAATATGGTCAAGCCCATATTGGTGAAGAATGGAACTCCGATGAAGAGAGTTCTAGCTCCGAGGAAGAGGAAGTGGTGGCAAACGTGGCCATTCAATCTACATCAAGCTCGCAACTCTTCACCAACCTACAAGACGACTCCTACACTCCAACTTGCCTCATGGCAAAAGGAGATAAGGTAACCTTATTTAGTAATGATTTTCCAAATGATGATGATGATGAACAAATTGCCATGAAAAATAAAATGATTAAAGAATTTGGCTTGAATGGATACAATGTTATCACCAAATTAATGGAGAAGCTAGATAAAAGAAAAGCAACTCTTGATGCTCAAGAAGACTTGCTTATCCTTGAAAAGGAAAGAAACCTAGAGCTTCAAGAATTGCTTCACAATAAAGATGAAATGCTAGATGTCTTGACTAAGGAAGTATCTTTAGTCAAGATAACTATAGAGAATAAAGATAAAGAAGTAATTAATATGAAAACCTCTATAGCTAATCTTGCAAATGAAAAGAATGCACTTGAAACAAGCATGTTAAGCTTGAATGTTCAAAATCAAGAACTTCATGTGCAACTTGAAAATTGCAAGAACATCAATGCCTCATCTTTAGTGATTGAATCTAAGTCTAGCTCCTTAAATGATAATTTTTGCAAACATTGTGCCAAATATCATGCTTCTTGTTGTCTAACTAACCATGCAAGGAAGAATAGCCCACAGGTGAAGGTCAAAGGAATTTTGAAAAGATGCTCTAGCAATGATGGGTTAAAGAAAGTTGAACCCAAGTTCAAGTCCCTAAGGCCCAACAATGGAAGAAGGGGGCTTGGGTTCAACTCATCCAAGGAAAACCCTAGCACAGTGCATAAGGGGTGGAGATCCCCCAAGTTCATAGAGGGAACCACCCTATATGATGCCTTGGGGAGGATTCACTTCTCAAATGACAAGTCACCTCAAGTAAAGGTAAACTTGAGTTCCACAAAGAGTAAGATGAAGGAAGTGGGATCCTCAAGTGGACAACAATTTAATGCTCCCATTTCTCACTCTTATCTTTGTGATTATATGTTGACTTGGGATTTAGGTAAATTGGTTGTCAAATATGTGGGTGCCTACACTAAAAGAAAAGTCATGAAAAGAAGTGTATGGGTACCCAAAGCTATAACTAACACTGTAGGACCCAATTCAATTTGGGTACCTAAAAGCATAGCCTAAACTTGTTTTGCAGGTCTACTCCTCTGGTGGGTCAAGTTGGGTGCTTGATAGTGGATGTACAAATCACATGACCGGGGAGAAAGACATGTTTCATTCATTGCAACTAACTCAAGAAGCACAAGAAATTGTGTTTGGAGATAATGGCAAGAGTAAGGTGATTGGTATTGGTAAAATTCCTATCTCTGACCAACAATCACTTTCAAATGTTTTATTGGTAGATTCTTTAAGCTATAATTTGTTGTCCGTTTCACAACTTTGTGGAATGGGTTATAATTGTTTATTTTCTGATGTGGATGTGAAGATCCTTAGAAGAGAGGACTCCTCAGTTGCCTTTACTGGTCGCTTGAAGGGCAAGCTTTATCTTGTTGATTTCACAACAAGTAAAGTGACGCCTGAGACTTGTTTAGTGGCAAAGTCCGACAAGGGTTGGCTATGGCATCGCCGGCTAGCCCATGTCGGTGTGAGGAATTTGGCCAAACTTCAAAAGGATAATCACATCATTGGACTAACAAATGTTGTATTTGAGAAAGATAGGGTTTGTGGCGCATGCCAAGCAGGAAAGCAACATGGAGTCCCACATCAATCAAAGAATGTGGTCACAACAAAGAGGCCATTGGAGCTTCTTCACATGGACCTCTTCGGACCTGTGGCCTACATTAGCATTGGTGGTAGTAAGTATGGTTTAGTCATTGTTGATGATTTTTCTCGATTCACCTGGGTTTTCTTTTTGAGTGATAAAGGTGAAACTCAAGAAATATTGAAGAAATTCATGAGGAGAGCTCAAAATGAATTTGAGCTCAAAATCAAGAAAGTGAGAAGTGATAATGGGACGGAATTCAAGAACACAGGTGTCGAAGAATTCTTAGGCGAAGAAGGAATCAAACATGAGTTCTCGGTTCCTTACACTCCACAACAAAATGGTGTTGTGGAAAGAAAGAACCGAACTCTAATTGAAGCTGCAAGAACCATGTTGGATGAGTACAAGACACCTGACAACTTTTGGGCAGAGGCGGTCAACACCGCCTGTCATGCAATCAACCGTCTCTATCTTCATAAGATCTACAAAAAGACTGCTTATGAGCTTCTCACCGGTAACAAACCTAAAGTTGATTATTTTAGAGTATTTGGTTGTAAGTGTTTTATTCTTAACAAGAAAGTCAAGAGCTCAAAGTTTGCTCCTAGAGTGGACGAGGGCTTCTTGCTTGGTTATGCATCAAATGCACATGGATATCGTGTTTTCAACAATACCACCGGTCTTGTTGAAATAGCGATAGACGTGACATTTGATGAGTCTAATGGCTCGCAAGGGCATGTTTCTAATGTCACTGCAGGAAATGAAGAACTACCTTGTGAAGCCATAAAGAAACTTGCAATAGGTGAGGTGAGACCTCAAGAAAAGGATGATGAGGAAGGAACCTTATGGATGACCAATGAGGTTGTTGATGTGGGTGCAAGGGTGGTGAGTGACAAAGTCTCCACCCAAGCAAACCCATCAACCTCAAGTCATCCAAGCCATGAAGAAAATCATCAAAGGATGCCAACAGTGGTAGAAGATGAACACGAAAGTATTGATGGTGAAGTGCCTCTTGATCAAGTGAATGATGAGGATGAGCAAATACAAAGACAACCATCAGTGCCTCATCCTAGAGTCCATCATACAATTCAAAGGGATCATCCGGTGGACAACATCATGGGTAGCATCAGGAGAGGGGTAACAACTCGATCTCGTTTAGCTAATTTTTGTGAATTTTACTCGTTTGTTTCCTCTCTTGAGCCACTTAAGGTTGAAGAAGCATTGGGGGATCCGGATTGGATAATTTCCATGCAAGAGGAGTTGAACAACTTCACCCGGAATGAAGTCTGGTCCTTAGTCCAAAGACCCAAACAAAATGTGATTGGGACTAAATGGGTCTTTAGGAACAAACAAGATGAACATGGCGTGGTTACAAGAAACAAGGCACGGTTGGTTGCCCAAGGCTATACTCAAGTGAAAGGACTTGATTTTGGCGAAACATATGCGCCGGTAGCAAGGTTAGAATCAATTAGGATATTAATTGCATATGCTACTAACCATGATTTCAAGCTATATCAAATGGATGTCAAGAGCGCGTTTCTAAATGGACCACTACAAGAGAGAGTATATGTGGAGCAACCACCAGGTTTTGAAGATCCAAAGAAGCCAAATCATGTTTATCTACTTCACAAGGCACTGTACGGGCTTAAACAAGCCCCTAGAGCTTGGTATGACTGTCTTAAAGATTTTTTAATTAAGAATGGGTTTACAATAGGAAAAGCTGACTCTACCTTATTTACTAAAAAAGTTGACAATGAATTATTTGTGTGCCAAATATATGTTGATGACATTATATTTGGCAGTACTAATGAAAAATTTTGTGAAGAGTTTAGCAAAGTAATGACGAACAGGTTTGAGATGTCTATGATGGGCGAGCTTAAATACTTCCTGGGATTTCAAGTCAAACAGCTCAAGGAAGGTACTTTTCTATGCCAAACCAAATATACACAAGATATGCTCAAGAAGTTTGGCATGGAAAAGGCAAAACACGCCAAGACTCCAATGTCATCAAATGGATATCTCGACCTAAATGAGGAAGGTAAACCTGTAGATCAAAAATTATATAGATCAATGATAGGATCACTGCTTTACTTATGTGCATCTAGACCTGATATAATGTTGAGTGTTTGCATGTGTGCATGTTTTCAAGCAAATCCTAAAGATTGCCATCTTGTAGCAGTTAAGAGAATTCTAAGATACTTAGTTCACACCCAAAACCTAGGATTATGGTATCCCAAAGGCTCCCTTTTCGATTTACTTGGCTATTCTGACTCAGATTATGCCGGTTGCAAAGTAGATCCAAAAAGCACTACTGGGACTTGCCAATTCCTTGGGCGATCCTTAGTATCATGGAGTTCCAAGAAACAAAATTGTGTTGCACTTTCCACCGCAGAAGCTGAGTACATAGCAGCTGGGGCATGTTGTGCACAGTTGTTATGGATGAAGCAAACCCTTAGAGACTTTGGATGTGAGTTTAACAAAATTCCACTTTTGTGTGACAATGAGAGTGCCATAAAACTTGCAAACAACCCTGTGCAACACTCTAGAACTAAACATATTGACATCAGACACCATTTCTTGAGAGACCACGAAGCCAAAGGAGATATCGAATTGTTTCATGTGAGCACCGAAAATCAACTAGCCGATATCTTCACAAAACCCCTTGATGAGACTAGGTTTTGCTTTCTTAGGAGTGAATTAAATATCTTGGATTCTCGTAACTTAACTTGAAAACGGACACAGATTGTTTGATTCACTAATTTTGATTGATAGTTTTAAAGCTTTGTGATGATCTTTCAAAAACTTGGTGGAAATATTAAAATTCGAATGAATTTTAGTGCTAAGATTTTTTTTAAACTTTTCTCTTGAAGCTCAACTGGCTTGGCCAGCTGAACTTTCTAGTTCAGCTGGAGGAGGGCATCTGAACTTCGGAGCTGAACTTCAGCTCAGCTGCTTTTAACCAGATTTTTCCAGGACCATCCTGGTCAAAACCGGTTGAACCGGCATTGTGGACCGGTTGAACCGGTCTCTGACCGGTCAGTACAGTTCTGTCCGCGCAGGTCTGTGAGCTGCAGCTTTTTCAGTCGCGCAGTATTTTTCTTTGTTTTTCAGCGCAGCATGCCATGCAGAGTCCTTTTCTTTTGTCCGGTCCAATCCACTCTGCAGGGCGCGCAGCACTTTTTTCTTTTCTTTTTGACCAGTCACTTCCACTCTGCTGGGCGCGCAGATTACTTTTTTTTTGTCCGCTTGCTGCCGCTCAGCAGCGTCAGTGCGCGCAACTTTTTTTTCTGTCCGGTCGCTTCAACCCTGCAGGGGAGCCAGTGATTCTTTTATTTTTGCCAGTCGCTTCCGGTCAACAGCTGCTGCGCGCACAGTTTTTTTTCGGTCACAACCACACTCTACTGCCGTGCGCGCAGCTTTTTGTTTTTGTGTCCGGTCGCTGTCTGCCAGTTTTGACAGCTCGCGCAGTAACTTTTTTTTTGTGACCGGTCGCTGTGTCACCCGCGCAGCAAAGAAAATATTTTTTGTCACAGCCGAGCAAGCGTGTCCTGTCAGGGCGCCATGCAGATTTTTGTTTTTATCCACAGCCACGCTCAAATGCAGGGCGCGCAGAACTTTTCTTTTGCGCAGCTTTTTCTTTTGCCGACCGGTCTCATCTGCGCAGAAACTTTGTTTTGATTTTTTTTGTGGCGCATGGAATCTCTGCATTACACTTTTTTAGAATCCTGCATCAAAAATTTGAATTGTTTGGCGTTTTCCCTCTGCCATTTCTGGCTCTCTGACCGCACTGGTCTGAAGCAGTTGAACTGGCCCATGGGGGCAGTTGAACTGGTCCTGAGGACCAGCTCAACTGCCTATATATATTTGACACTTCCCTTCTCTTCTCCCACTCCATCCACTCTTGCCTTAGTCGCCTCACCACATTTAGAGCCTTCTCTTTCACACACCTCAACCGGTTCACAGTTTCACCACCTTTTCAATCATGGTGCGTCGTCGCAACCCTTCAGTGATTGAGTTTAGCAGCGACTCGGACGAGATTCAGGAGGAATCTCCCGTCCCCTCTCCTCCACCTCGTCGCTCTTTCTCTAAGCGAGGACGTGGCTCTGGTAGGATGGATGGAGAGGGTTCTTCCATGCCCTCGCTGCCGACTCGTGGGAGATGCCAAAAGGTTGGCGCCTCTCGACCTCGTCGTAGCATGTCTTCCTCTGGGTATGCTCCCTGCCAGGAGGAGGATGGGGCTTTCGACGACTTCATCGACCTTCCGGCGCCAAATGCTCTCTACGTCACCGGACTGCACATGCATCCGGCAAACGTCACCCGTGGTCCACATGAACCTCCCGTCGACTTCTCTCTGAAGGGAACAGACACCCTTCAGCGCCTGAGGTTCACGAACCCTACTCTCACTCCTCGTCATCCTGGTGTCCAGGACCCTCGGTTCTGGAATCTTTTCCAGGCTGACTTCTACAATTCTGTCATTCTTTCCAAGAAACACCCAGTCGTCAGACATAGGTTTATAGACTGGGAGGGTTGTGAGAGTATGGGAGATGCTGACATGACATCAGCTCTCCAAAACTTAGAGAGAAAGGGGTTACGAAACATTATGACCATGGAATACCCCTGGAACGACGAGGTGGTAGCTCAGTTCTATGCCACCCTCTGGATAAAGAAAGTAGATGAGGAAGCTGATGGGTATGATTACCCAGTCATGTATTTCTTCATCCAGGGTAACTGGCACAAAGTCAGTTATCGTCGTTTTGCCCATATTCTGGGCTTCTCTGATGCAGATATTCAGGGCAGCAACATGCGGGTGCATAACATTCGGCTGCCCATGCGGGAAGAGACGGAATTTATTCATGTCTCTAATGAGCGGGAGTTCTGGATGACCGCTAACATGCATAGGTACTACAGGTACCTTAATTCTTTGTCCCGGATGACCGTTCTCCCGAAGGGCAGAAATCAAATGAACATCCTTGGGGAGAGTCGCGTCTTCCTCCTCCTCCTTGCTCCAAACAGTCTCGCTCGCATCAATGTGTTTGACATGATCTGGGAAGAGATTGTTCGCGCTTCCTGGTCTCCTCTCAGAGGGTGTCTTCATGCACCCTTTATCATGAAGATGATCGAAGTGGTCACCCAGACCCACTTCGAAAAACCTGTCAAACACTCCCGCTATGTACCCTACTGGGTTGATTCCTCCAACCCAGCTGCTCGTACGAAGCGGGCTCCCTCAGGGTCTGGAGGCCCTGCCTCCTCCTCTGAGCCACCTCCCCAGCCTCCCCTTCATCCATCTTCCTCTCGCCCCGCCGCCTCCTCGCGTCCCACTCCTGGCCGCGGATCTCCCATGCCACGTGCTCGTGGACGTGGTCGAGGTCGTGGCCGAGGGATGGGTGATCGCTTGGTCCATGGGTTTGCGGCATTTTTATCCATGTGCCGCAACATTTCTGCTGATGTCCATGAGGTGGCATGGCGTCAGCGGGAGACTGACGACAATCTTCGTCGTCAAGCTTCCACCATGGGCATGCCTTTTGTCCCTCGTTCGCTTGATGTGCCTCTCCATCCTCCTCCCCCGGAGATCAATGAGTGGCACCAGTAGGCCTACGGGGTGCCTTTTATGTCTGTAGACGATGACGAAGAAGAAGCCTATGTTGATGATCGCGAGGAGTTTGCCCCGCCTCCCTACCATGGGGATCCGGGTCAATCATCCTCCCACCCTCCGCCTCCTTACCCGGGTCCGGGACCCATTCTTGGTGACCCTAGGCCATCCGGCTCTGGTTACCACCACCACCCTACACCTCCTCCTGATCATCGTACATCTTCGGCATCTGTTTTTTCTGCGGCTGATGAGCCACCTCGGGACTCCACTTTTGAGGAGGACACGATGAGGACTTTTTTCCCTGACTACACTTCATATCCTCCATCATATCCTCCGTCATATCCTCCTCCTGGAGGATATTGATTCTTGTATCCTTGTCTCTCTCTCCGTTTTTGGTACTTGTTGCCAAAAAGGGGGAGAAAATCCAACCTCTAGTTTGTGGTTCTTTCGGGTTTTCTTTTGGATTATTTTTGTTTTTGGCCACTGTTGTGGCTTGTACCCTTTTTACCATTGTATGAAATAAAACTGTTGGATTGTTATTCAAAGGAATATGATGGTCTTCTGGCCATCATTTTTTGTCCTATCAGTTTGTAATGACTACTCTGCTATGAAATAAAAATAATGTGTTTTTAGAGATAGTCATGTGCATCACAACTCCTATTATGACACTCTTGCACCCCTCGGATGATTGTATTCAGTATGGTTTTTGTCACTATCTCTAAATGTGTTGCTCACATGACATATTATGTCAAAACGTTGGATTCACAATCGTGCACACATTTAGGGGGAGCCATCTTCATACAATCATTCAAAAGAAATTTTCTATTGCAAATATATATCTCTTTGACCTTAATTATTTTGGCATCAATCACCAAAAAGGGGGATATTGTAAGTGCAATCAACCCCAAGTGAGGTTTTGGTGATTTAATGACAAAACAAATAAGGGTACTAACAGTTTTTTGTTCTCAGTGTTTGATTAGAAGGAAACAGGAACTTAAGGAAGCACCAAGGACTTCATGCAACGGACGTATAAAAATTTATGTAAAATCTTGTGTTGCATGATGTAATTCTTCCTTATTCTTTTCCGCACAGGTATAGGTGTTTGCTATAGCTCAAGTCCCCAAATTCAAAAGCTAATTTTGAAAACCAAAAATCTCTTTAACATTATTTGGTTGACCATGGTTTGGGTTGAGAAACCTAGAGTGTTCTTGCTGAAAAGCAGCTGAACTTCTTCAACTGCAGCTGAGCTTTCCAGCTGAACTTAACTTCAGCTGTGGTGAGCTTCTTCAGCTGCAGCTGAGCTTTTCAGCTGAGCTGGACTTCAGCTGAGTTGAACTTTTTCAACTCCAGCTGAACTTCAACTTCAGCTGTGGACCTCTTTGACCATACCCAGCTGAACTTGCCCCCGGGCAGCTGAGCTGGGGGTTTTCTCTCCAAAACTCTCTGGTCTAGACCAGCTGAACTGGTCCTAGGGGGCAGCTCAACTGCTCTCTGACCCTCTGACTTCTGATCTGCAGTCTGCCAGTCAGAATGGCAGTCAGGTCGCCAGGGATGTCAGGGGGCGGTTCAACCGGTCCTGGCCTGTCTGACCCGCCTGCAGGTCAGTCTGCCAGTCAGTCTGGCAGTCAGACTGCCAGACAGTCTGCTGACCTGTCAGGGGGTGGTTCAACCGCCCTAGGGGGCGGTTCAACCAGTTTTCGGCGTGGTTTTTGGTCAAACGGCTAGTTTTTGAGCCGTGGCTATAAATAGACCCCCCTCTCTCTCTCTCTTCTTCAAGACGGCTGAACACTCACTCATTTATTGCTCACCTAACTTGAGACAAAGCACTCATCTCTCCATCTATCTTACACTTAAATCTTCCTCAAGATTCAACCTTGTTGGAGGAGCTCTTGGGTGTGAGGTTTGTGCTTGTGCTCACGATTTGGTTTTCCTCTCCCATCTCTTTTACAAAGACTTGAGCTTGTGCAAACCCCTCTTGTGCGTTCTTGGTGTTCTTGAAACCCTAGGTTTCAAGATCTTTTGAGGTTGCTTGGGAGTCTCCAAATTTGTGGATGACCCTAAGAAGTTTGTATCACCCGCTCTTTGAGCTAAGATAAGAAGAGATTGCCTTGACCTTTGTGGTCGGCTTTTGGAGGATTAGGGTTGAAAAAGACCCGGCCCTTTGTGGGCTCCTCAACGGGGAGTAGGACACCTTTGTGGTGTGGCCGAACCTCGGATTAAATCTTGTGTCTTGTGTTCTTGCTTGTTTTAACTTGAGATATTTTTACTTGCAAGGTTGACATAAAGATTTTTCCGTAGAGTTTATTTAGAAGTAAAATAGCCTTTACATATTCATCTTTTCATCCTCACTTAGCTATATCTTACTTCTCTCAAGAACTTGCGAAATACTTTTTCGAGTAGATTTTAGTCTAAAGTTTATAAAACAGTTGGATTGGTTCAGAGTGGTTCAACTTGCGCACGCAGTTGTTGAACCGGCCTGCACCAGTCGAACTGTGTATCTAACAATCTTTCGAAGTTTGTTGTGAAAATTTTCAGATTAGCCTATTCACCCCCCCCCCCTCTAGGCTACTTTCAACGACGACGACCAGCACCAGGACACCTCAGGTTCTGGTGGCTCAGATTCGAGGAGCATCTACCTGTGAGGTCCCGCGAGTCTCCCTCAGCGTCCCATACTTCGGGACAGGCGACCGTTGATTTTGGCCGGATGGGGAGAGGTATGTAACTTTATGTTCTTCATTCTTGTTTATATTATGTGTTCAAAATCATAATATAAACTAATACTTTTTATTTATCACTTGGACAGGTCTTGGACGGTTGTGGATTATGCTGGGGTCATCGTCGCCTCCCCAATGGCATCCTCGGGCTACTGTGCAGGGAACACTTCCCTAGACTGGTGGAGTACGCCGGAGTGACGGGCCCAGCCTACACCTTCGACCACTACGCCGTCGCCCCGATGCAGTAGACCGGGACGGCCGGGAATTCAATAACAAGGCGGAGCGGGTGAAGCAAGAGTTGTGGGTAAGTCTTAGTATAATATAAAATATGTCGCATTCGTTGCAAATTCTTGAAATAATGTATGGATACATCGTTTTTGTATGCAGGATTTCTTCAGATGCGAGGCTGGATACGAGGCTAGAGCGGATGTGGTGGCCACCACGAGCTGTAAGAAGCTCGTCGTGGACATGCACTATGAGGCCTGAATCCAGGCCATCGTCACCTACCACGGCTCTGTCCTTGGGGAGAGGGTGACCAAAACTCAAGCCCGAACCATGTCGTTGACCAGGGACCAGTACATGCAGGTAAAGTCATGCATGTTTGGTACCAGTACTCCATGCATGAATTTTATTTTATCTTCTGATATGCACTTTACGTGTTTACTTTGTAGATGATTCCACATTGGTGCGCCGCACATCCTCTATGCTGGGAGCAGATGGTGGATAGGTGGTGTTCGGCTGAGTGGGACGAGGCGCACAACGCTAGCCAGGAACGACGTATGATGATGCAAGATCCCTCCCACCACCAAGGCAGCTGGAGCCTGGGCCAATATGCAGAAGCATGGGTACGCCCTCTTTTTTATTTAGGTATATAGCACTGGATTAGATATTATTTCTAACTATCTCGTTGGTTTTCTTGCAGTCGGCGTCACATGGTGGCCGGCCTTGCTCCACCTTCTCGGCCTATGCTATGGCCCATAAGGGTAAGGCGACGTCCGACGTCACCTACAACCCGGATGACGGGCCCAAGGCCTACACCAACCCCGCCGTCTACAGCCGCCTCCATGACTACACCGCCATGGCGCGGGAGGTCTATGGCCTAGACTATGTTCCGAGCACCGAGCCGATCGACCTCGATGTGCTCATGAGTGTCGGAGGAGGCAAGAGACATGGGCGGTACTGGATTGCCGACGGGGCAATCGACTCGTCCTCCACTCCCACTCTGTCTCAGGTGAGAGCAAGGAGCACGGGCTCAAGTCCAGCCATACGACCTCGGCACGACAGCTCACAGCAGCGCATACAGCAACTCGAGGTTAGTGCTTCTGTAACTCGTCCTTCCTTGAGTTATATACCTTCTCTTTGAGTTACTATAACGTTGGCTTGTAATATTATAGACCCAACTAGAAGAAGAGAGGAGGGAGCGTCAAGAGATGGAGGCGAGGATAATGGCGGAGCGGGCGGCGACTGATCAGAGGATGGCAGATATGTTCCAGTACATGCAGAGCCTTAGCGCGGCACAGGGTTTCACTCCGCCACCTCCATTGTTCCCTGCAGTTGACCCTGCTATGTTCCATACTCCTATGAGTATCAAAATTGTAGTTAGATGTTGGTAATGCATCTGGTATAACACATGCAATCTCTTCTCTGTGCAAGGCCAATCTGGGGCGGCATCCAACAACCCTCCTGAAGGGTTCAACCCAACGCAGCACCAGACCAACTGCCCACCTCCATGAGTGTCGAGTTATGTTTTTAGTGTTTCGAACACAAAACTTATGTTGAATACTTGTCAGAGCTTTGTGAATTTGTGTTGATACTTCTGAACTACTGTTAATCCTGTTTGTGTTGAGAACCTCTCAACTTATGTTAGAATTTGTGTTAATACTGTTTGTGTTGGCTATTTATGTTTGTGATGATATCTATGATGTATATATGTGATGTATATGTGATATCTTTTGTTTGTTTGGATGGAATATAAAAAACAAATAAAAAGGTGCCTACTGGTCACTTTGCCGAGTGTAATACTCGGCAAAGAGGTTCTTTGTCGAGTGTCCAGGCCATAGCACTCGACAAAGAACCAAGACCTGGGCACTGGTATAGGTTCTTTGCCGAGTGTAATATCCCTGACACTCAGCAAAGAAGCACGCTTTGCCGAGTGCCACCGGGGACACTCGGCAAAGAACCTGACATGGGGACCCTCTCTGGCGGGGTCTTTGCCGAGTGTCCCAGGTAGCACTCGGCTAAGATGGATTTTTTACCGAGTGTCTGACCGACAACACTCAGCAAAGGTAACTCCTTTGCCGAGTGTCACCCGAGACACTCGGCAAAGACGCCGTCTACGTCACCCGACGCCGTAAAGGATGCTTTTCTTTGCCGAGTACTGTCTGGCACTCGGCAAACCCCGAGAAAAAGTACTCGTCAAAGAAGGCTTTGCCGATGCACTGTGTGCCGAGCCTTCTTTGCCGAGTGTTTTTAAGGCTCAGGCACTCGGCAAAGGCGGCGATTCCGGTAGTGAATGAGCAGAACTAGTACAATACCTATTGCGACAGCACACAATCATATTTGACGAGTGACTGTGGCAATCCATTTGACCGATTTGCTTATACAAGATCTATTTTGCACATGACTAGATTCCAAGACCTAATATCTGTACAGTCTGCTCGCATGCACACGAGAACTACTCCTATGTTGTTGGTGCAAATATCATCCAAGTATCTGAACCTGGCAGATCCTACAAACTAATCTGCATCCTCTGCTTTGCATGCGCACGAAATGATGCACTCTGTAATCTGTACAGCTACAAGATTGAGTT
This sequence comes from Zea luxurians, assembly GCA_029449295.1. Classification (NCBI taxonomy): domain Eukaryota; kingdom Viridiplantae; phylum Streptophyta; class Magnoliopsida; order Poales; family Poaceae; genus Zea; species Zea luxurians. Next base: position 6,294,070 of record JAOPSE010000090.1, read on the forward strand.
TCCACAATCAACATCTAAGCTCACGAAAAATCGTGATCGGCAGAAACACCGAGCATGACATGCCTCACCTAATTTAAGATCCATGCACGACTGGGAACTCACGTCAATAAAAACAGCACAGCAAAATTTCAAGAATGTGGATTTACCTAATACTCCTTCCATCCCACAAAGTGTTATTCTCACTTCCCAAGAAGTCAAACAAACAATTTTAACAATGGCCCAATACATATAAGAGTTTTTTTTTAATATTTATTATAGTACAAAAAATAAATATCATTAGATTAATCGTTGAATATATTTTCACCTTACTTGGTGATATAAATGTTGCTAATGTTACATATAAATCCAGTCCAAATTAAGGATGTTTGACCTTCATGGACCCCATAGCAACATTTTCTGGGATGGAGGGAATACATACAAAAGACGGATTAAAGACGGGTTCATTCACCATATCAGAATCATCAACATGACCAACAGTTATAAGTAATAACAATAATTTTAGTGGGCCTGTAGCATTAATAGAGCACAAATGGATGCATAGAGGAACTGGTGAAACGGTAACTTGTATTATTTTGTGGCCAGTTAAGCTGTTCATGTTCTGGTAGCAAGCTAGCAGCAATTAGAAAAATGAATCCATATGGTAAATTCCAGTTGGAACGTATGATAGAATAATTCACCTTGAATAGCATTTTTTCAAGATTAATTTTTTAAGTGCCAGAATGCAAAATGCAGCAGTCTTTCCAGTGCCATTTTTCGCCCTTGCAAGAATATCACTTCCAATCAGCGCAATGGGATGCTTTCTTCTTGAATAGGAGATGGCCTTTCAAATCCATTTTCATATATTTCCATAAGCAGCTCACATTTCAAGAAATAATCCTCAAAATCATTGTTGCGGTGACATCCTGTGTACGACTACAACAATCAAAGGCAAAATAGCAATGCAGGGGGCCTAGGACGTTGCTTTTGTCCCCTGAGTGTAGAGTATAGGATCGTAGCTAAGTTGTCTGCGAACACAATGTTGATTTGTCTCTTGTGGTTTGGGTTCATGATGAGTGATTGTTAACGGTTAACACTCTGGGGTAATCAACCATGTCGGTCGGCTTATGGTGTGCAGGTGTGCATCACAGGGACGGTGGTCGATGGCTAAGTTGAAGGTATCATGCGGGCTCATGCTGATGGACTGTGAGCAGTGAAGGATGAGTGTTGGGTCTTGCCTGACGGATCGGAGCACCCAGGTGACTAGCCGTGGTGGCTGACAACTGTGACACACACTCGCACGAGAACGTGACAGAGCGAGCCGTGTTGACGGCGTGGTCGAGGACTAGCGGGACACGTGTCCTGGACGTGGGGGCGCGCACGTGGTGCGATACTCACGGTGATTTGGTGGTTGAGCATCAAAACCACCCTACACTACAGATGGCGGGTTTTGCTGAGTTTGGGTCATCAAAACTTGGCGGTGGTGGTTTAGGAAGGAATCAGTGGCGGCACGTGGCATCATAATGAAGGATGCGTCAAGGTGAAACAACTTCGTGTGGAGCGCGTGGTCGTCGGATCGAAAACCTAAGAGTTAGTATAATTTTTAGTCCCTTCATTTTATTTCATTTTAGTTCCTAAATTGTCAAATTTTATTTTATTTTATTTGCTAAATTGTCAAATACAGATACTAAAACTCTATTTTAGTTATTATATTTAGCTATTTAGAGCCTAAAATAAAATAAAATGAAGGAACTAAAAATTAGTCTCTACAAACCAAACACCCCCTAACTCCCTAAACAAATGGTAGACATACCCAAAAAGTAGCGACCGGATCAGATGATGGAGCAAACGTATTGGTGTTGCAACCTCTAATTTGTTTGAATACTTTAACATAATCAACATGTACGAGTATATGGACGTCTATAGAAATTTTAGAAGAAAAAAAGTAACATAAGCAAACGATAAGACAATCTCAATAACCCTAATCACATCACTCGCTAACCGCGATAATTACAAGTCATGGGTGACCCTATTCACAACCCATGGCCAACCCAAGATAAAAGTGTGTTGTATACATTACCTATGGTGAAAACAACTTATATTGCTATAGTCAACGTAAAATGTTATAAAATAAATTAAACGAAGACTATTGCAAGCGGCTGTTTATAACTTATGTGTAATTGTACAATCAAATAAATTGCTATATTTAATATATATAAGCAGCTGTACATGTAACATAAATTGCCACTATACAAAATATATTTATTATGAGTCTAGTTTAGTAGATTTTATGGTAAGAAAGACAATGGCTTCATATGTGTAGAAAAATTTGAAAAAGTTTATTGTCCACGTGTCATGATATCATATGTGTAGAAAAATTTGAAAAAGTTTATTGTCCACGTGTCATGATATCATATGTACAGGCTGTGATAAAAAATTTGAAAAAGTTTTGAGAAAACTGTGACGCACTATGTGTAGAAACCTAAGAAATCCACATTGAAACTCTATGATTTCATGTGTACTTCTCTTAGGTTTCTATACATAGTGTCTCACAACTTTCTCCAAACATTCTAAAATTTTTATCGCAGCCTCTATATATGATATCATGACATGTTAAAAAGTTTCATGATTTTCTGACTTTGTTTGTGTTTTATACAATTTTTAAACATGTGGATGGCAAGTTCATGGCCATGTTTAGTGAGCATGTTGCTCGAAGTTTTCGGTCCGCTCCTGGAATCGGTCGTAACTTATGCTAAATAATATGAATATCATTTTTGCATTTCACGGTTTTTCAAGTTTCGAGTGGCCTGCAGTTCAAATCTGAATTTTTCGAACAAATTCAAATAAACGAACTAAATCTAATAGTTATAAAAAACACTTTTATAATTGTACCAAAATGGTACTTGTAGGTCTACATAGTGTAGGAACACACCATAAAAAGTTTGGTTGCCAAAAATAAAAAAATAAAGTATACTTTGCTGAGTGCTGTCGAGCTAGCACTCGGCAAAGGTCGCTTTGTCGTGTGCCTGTCCGTTGGCACTCGGCAAAGACTGTAGAACAGATCTTTGTCGAGTGCTAGCTGTACAGGCACTCGGCAAAGATGTCTTTGCCGAGTGCCCGAGATCCGGCACTCGGTAAAGTTTATTTTTAAATTTTAAAAAAAAATCTTTGCCGAGTGCCGGATCGTGGGCACTGGGCAAAGAAGGTAACTAAACCGCCCGACCGGCTCTCTTCTCCTTTCCTTCTCTCCTTTCACTTCCTTCTCTGCCACCCGCCCGGCACGCCGTCACCCCAGCGCCGCCCGCGACCGCCGCCCGCCCCACGCTCCCGGCTCGTCGTCGGCGCCGCCCGGCCGCCCCACGCGCCCGGCCGCCGCCCGGCCCCCACGCGCCCGGCAAGCCGCCACCGGCCGCTCGCCCACGCGCTCGGCACGCCGCCACCGGCCGCGCCCACGCCGCCGCCCGCCCCACGCGCCAAGCCGTAAAGGTTTATTGAATTTATTAAATTTATGTGTGTTTATTTTCATATTATATTGTCATATGTTATTTAATTTATTAAATTTATGTGTGTCTATTGTCATATTATGTGTTTTATTAAATTTATACTACATGTTTATTGAATTTAGTGAGTTGATACTACGTGTTTATATTATGTGTTTATAATGAATTTTGTGTGTTTATTGAATTTAGTATGTGTGTTAATTAAATTTATACTACATGTTTATTGAATTTAGGGAGTTTATACTATGTGTGTCAATTAGATATATTTGTGGATGTCAGCCATCGTGCTGCTAGTTTTATTTGCAGGTTTTGTAAACATCCCCATACAGGGGAGGTGCTGCCGAATATTTTGTTGATAGGCTTGAGTTATTTTTTTGCAGATGTCTTACATGTTATATTAAACTATAGTCGGTTATATATGTTATAGGATGGAGGACCGTGAGTGGATGTACACGAGCCGTAGAGGAAGGAACGATGTCACCACTTAATGGATTAGAAAGACTGATGATTTCGTGGAACGGGCATATGGCGAAGCTGCTAAAGGAGCGAGTCTAGTCTCATGCCCGTGCAGCAAATGTGTCAACCGGAAAAGAAAACCAAAGAAGGCCACATATTTGGAAGAATGGATTTACGTCGGGCTATACTCGGCGGATCTTTCATGGTGAAGCGCATCGTACGAGAGAGGAGGTGTTGAGACAACGTGTCGAGGATTATGACGCGGATGCGGGGGTAGCAGATATGTTGAACGACTATCATGAGGCACAGTACACGGGAGGATGTATGGATGATGAGCCAGAGCCGACTACAAAGGCGTTCTACGACATGTTCGACGCGGCACAGAAGCCCCTTCACGGGCAGACAAAGGTTTCTCAACTGGATGCCACTAGGCGTGTAATGGCGTTCAAGTCACAGTACAGCATAAGTAGAGACGCATTCGATGGCTTGTTGACGGTTATTGGGAGCCTGCTTCCGGATGATCACGTTCTACCAAAGAGCATGTACGAGGCACAGAAACTCCTTCGTGCACTCAAGATGATGTATGAGCAGATTCATGCTTGTCCGAAAGGCTGTGTGCTATTTAGGAAAGAATACGCGGAGGCAAAGTACTGTCCCAAGTGTAAATCGTTTAGGTTCATGGAGGTAGACTCTGGTGATGGACAGAAGAGGCAGCTCGATATCCCCTTGACTATCCTACGGCACCTTCCGTTCATACCGAGGATCCAGCGTCTATACATGACAGAGGAATCCGCAAAACAGATGACATGGCACAAAAATGGAAAACGATACAATCCGGACAAGATGGTGTACGCATCCGATGGTGAAGCATGGAAACACTTTGATGCCATTCACCATGAGAAAGCCGAAGAGGCTCGTAATGTACGTGTTGCGTTGGCCACAGATGGATTCAATCCCTATGGAATGAGCGCTGCCCCGTACACATGTTGGCCCATGTTTGTTATCCCAATCAATCTCCCTCCTGGTGTGTGCTTTCAAAGGCAGAATATATTCATGTCGTTGATAATTCTCGGACATCCGGAGAATAAAATGGGCGTGTACATGGAGCCTTTGATCGATGAATTGGTACGTGCCTGGGAGGAAGGGGTATGCACGTATGACCGAGCTACGAAGACAAACTTCAAAATGCATGTTTGGTACCAGTACTCCATGCATGACTTACCGGCGTATGGGTTATTCTGCGCCTGGTGTGTTCACGGTAAGTTCCCATGCCCAGTTTGCAAGGAAGCTCTCAGTTTCATTTGGTTGAAAAAGGGTGGCAAATATTCGTCCTTCGATAAACATCGACAATTTCTCCCTCCTGACCATTTATTCCACCTAGACATCAAGAACTTTACGAAAGGTGTCGTAGTGACAGACCGCCCACCTGCAACGATGATTGGTGCCGAAATTCATCAACAGATAGATGGGCCTGTGGCCAATACAGAAGGTGGTTTTGTGGGATATGGTGAGCAGCATATGTGGACACATAAGTCTGGCTTGACTCGGCTCCCCTATTTTGACGACCTGCTCCTTCCACACAACATTGACGTGATGCACACTGAAAAGAATGTTGCCGAGGCACTGTGGGCAACAATTATGGACATTTCTGATAAGCCAAAGGATAACGTGAAGGCAAGAGTGGATCTGGCAGTGTTATGTGATAGACCAAACCTAGAGATGAAGCCGCTAAGTGGCAGAAAGACGTGGAGAAGGCCTAAGGCCGATTTCGTCCTAAGCAGGGCCCAGAGGAAGGAAGTATTTCAGTGGATCAAGATGTTGATGTTCTCTGATGGGTATGCAGCTAACCTGAGTAGGGGGTGAACTTATCAACTATGCGAGTCTTAGGGATGAAGAGTCATGACTTCCACATATGGATTGAACAGGATTCTTCCTGTGATGGTTTGAGGCTATGTCCCTGAGCATGTGTAGCTAGCGCTTTCAGAGTTGAGCTATTTCTTCCATCAGCTTTATGCAAAAGAGTTATCTCAGACTGTGGTTGCAGACTTGGAAAGATTGGCACCCGTGTTACTGTGTAAGCTTGAGAAGATATTTCCACCCGGCTTCTTCAATCTAATGCAGCATTTGATTCTTCATCTCCCCTATGAGGCATGAATGGGGGGCCCGTGCAGGGACGTTGGTGCTATCCAATCGAGAGATGTCTAAGGACTATTCGAAAGAAATGTAGAAATAAATGCAAAATCGAGGCTTCCATTGCAGAGGCATACATTCTAGAGGAGGTCTCAAACTTCACAACAACTTATTATGGTGACAAACTGCCGAGCATGCATAATCCACCCCCTCGTTACAATGATGGCAACAATGAATCGAACCTTAGCATATTTCGAGGCCAACTCGGAAGCGCAAGTGGCTCGACCACCAAGACCCTGACACATGAAGAGTGGCGACATATCATGCTATACGTATTGACCAACCTTGAAGAGGTGACGCCATACATGGAACAATTTCTTCATGAATTCTAGCGTCGATCAAGGGACCCCACTCCATAGGAATATGACACTCTTCTTAGAAAGGGTGTGAGAAATGGGTTGCCCGATTTCATTTCCTGGTTCAAACGTAAGGTATGTGCTTAGTTTGTAAAAGAGATACGTCTTTGAACTTAATTTAGTGTCTTTTAACTTGCGAATACTTGCAGGGCCAAAGAGATCCGTCTATGAGTGTCGAGTTGAGACAAGTAGCCAACGGCTTTGCTTATAGGGTCAAGAAATATTCTGGGTATGACGTCAATGGATACCGTTTTCGCACAACAAACTATAACAAAAGTCGGCCCAATCGGAAAACAACGTGTTCTGGAGTCTTTACGCCCGGCCTTGACAATGTCGATTATTTTGGACGAATCGAAGAAATATATGAGCTCAATTTTTATGGTTCCAAACCTCTTACTCCAGTGATATTCAAATGTCATTGGTTTGACCCTCAAGTGACGAGACGGACACATTCTAATCTTGGGATAGTCAAAATTTGACAAGATTCCAACTTACCAGGAGACGATGTTATATCATGGCCCAACAGGCCACACAAGTGTATTATCTCTCATATGCGTGCCAAACGAAAGAACATCTTAAGGGTTGGGATGTTGTGTATAAGGTATCGCCGCATGGGAGGTTACCCGTTCCTAACGATGAAAATTACAACTTAGACCCACACACATATGATGGAGAGTTCTTCCAAGAAGATGGGCTAGAAGGGCGATTTGAGATAGACTTAACCGAAGCTATCGGAATGGACGTAGATATTGGAATGGTTGTTGATGAGAAGGATGATGAGGTGCAAAATGATAATGACTTAGTTATCCTTGAAGGCAATGACATTAATGATGAACTTGCGTCTTCCGATGGTGTTGAGATTGAAATGGTTGATAGTGATGATGAGAGTTATGATCCGGCTAACCCCGACACATATGAAGATTATTTTTAATCGATGTAATGCTATATGACTTTTTATTTTGCACCTGTTTTTAAATACATCTTTTTATATGTGCTTATTTGTTTACTCTTAATTGCAGGTTTTTGGACAAATTTGATCGGCGGTAATTGGCTGAGGAGGAAGAGGGGGAGGAGGAGTAGGACGGAGGACGAGGCAGAGCAGGCGGTGCCTCAGGACGACCTTGTCCAGCAGCAGGCGGCGCCTCAGGACGACTTAGACCAGTAGCAGGACGACTGTAAGTGCAATCAACCCCAAGTGAGGGTTTTGGTGATTTAATGACAAAACAAATAAGGGTACTAACAGTTTTTTGTTCTCAGTGTTTGATTAGAAGGAAACAGGAACTTAAGGAAGCACCAAGGACTTCATGCAACGGACGTATAAAAATTTATGTAAAATCTTGTGTTGCATGATGTAATTCTTCCTTGTTCTTTTCCGCACAGGTATAGGTGTTTGCTATAGCTCAAGTCCCCAAATTCAAAAGCTAATTTTGAAAATCAAAAATCTCTTTAACATTATTTGGTTGACCATGGTTTGGGTTGAGAAACCTAGTGTTCTTGCTGAAAAGCAGCTGAACTTCTTCAACTGCAGCTGAGCTTTCCAGCTGAACTTAACTTCAACTGTGATGAGCTTCTTCAGCTGCAGCTGAGCTTTTCAGCTGAGCTGGACTTCAGCTGAGTTGAACTTTTTCAACTCTAGCTGAACTTCAACTTCAGCTGTGGACCTCTTTGACCATACCCAGCTAAACTTGCCCCCAGGCAGCTGAGCTGGGGTTTTCTCTCCAAAACTCTCTGGTCTAGACCAGCTGAACTGGTCCTAGGGGGCAGCTCAACTGCTCTCTGACCCTCTGACTTCTGATCTACAGTCTGCCAGTCAGACTGGCAGTCAGGTCGCCAGGGATGTCAGGGGGCGGTTCAACCGGTCCTGGCCTGTCTGACCCACCTGCAGGTCAGTCTGCCAGTCAGTCTGGCAGTCAGACTGGCAGACAGTCTGCTGACCTGTCAGGGGGCGGTTCAACCGCCCTAGGGGGCGGTTCAACCGGTTTTCGGCGTGGTTTTTGGTCAAACGGCTAGTTTTTGAGCTGTGGCTATAAATAGACCCCCCTCTCTCTCTCTTCTTCAAGACGGCTGAACACTCACTCATTTATTGCTCACCTAACTTGAGACAAAGCACTCATCTCTCCATCTCTCTTACACTTAAATCTTCCTCAAGATTCAACCTTGTTGGAGGAGCTCTTGGGTGTGAGGTTTGTGCTTGTGCTCATGATTTGGTTTTCCTCTCCCATCTCTTTTACAAAGACTTGAGCTTGTGCAAACCCCTCTTGTGTGTTCTTGGTGTTCTTGAAACCATAGGTTTCAAGATCTTTTGAGGTTGCTTGGGAGTCTCCAAATTTGTGGACGACCCTAAGAAGTTTGTATCACCCGCTCTTTGAGCTAAGATAAGAAGAGATTGCCTTGACCTTTGTGGTCGGCTTTTGGAGGATTAGGGTTGAAAAAGACCCGGCCCTTTGTGGGCTCCTCAACGGGGAGTAGGACACCTTTGTAGTGTGGCCGAACCTCGGATTAAATCTTGTGTCTTGTGTTCTTGCTTGTTTTAACTTGAGATATTTTTACTTGCAAGGTTGACATAAAGATTTTTCTGTAGAGTTTATCTAGAAGTAAAATAGCCTTTACATATTCATCTTTTCATCCTCACTTAGCTATATCTTACTTCTCTCAAGAACTTGCGAAATACTTTTTCGAGTAGATTTTAGTCTAAAGTTTATAAAACAGTTGGATTGGTTCAGAGTGGTTCAACTTGCGCACATAGCTGTTGAACCGGCCTGCACCAGTCGAACTGTGTATCTAACAATCTTTCGAAGTTTGTTGTGAAAATTTTCAGATTAGCCTATTCACCCCCCCTCTAGGCTACTTTCAATTGGTATCAGAGGTTCGTACCTCGTTTTACGCTTAACCGCGTGAGGAAACGATCATGTCTACTCAACGGGACCATGTGGATCCTCTCCTCGAGGAAATCCCCATCACATCTTCCGGTGAGGAAGTGGATCCCAAGGTCCTCGACCTCGCCATGAAGATTGCCGAGAGAATGTTCCTCAAAATGAAAGAGGAAGATGCTAAGAAAAAGGCCAGAGAAGAAGAATCAAGAAGAAAGGCCGAAGAAGATAAAGGTAAGGGAACATTTGATTACAATGACGATCTAGTGGATCTTTTGGTGTCTAAGGTATTGAGCAAGGTAAGTCTCAACACCGAAGGATCATCTACCAAAAGCAAAGGTAACGAATTTAGCAAAGTTCAATTCGATTACTCTAGAAATTATATTCCCAACTTCTCTTCCGCCCCACTTGGAAAGTTACCAACTCTTAGTGAGTTGAACTATGACGAGTGGGCTGACAAGATGAAGTCGCATTTAATCAGTGTGCATCCTAGTCTTTGGGAGATTGTTAATGTAGGTATGTATAAGCCCGCCCAAGGAGAAGAGATGACTCCGGAAATGATGCAAGAGGTTCATCGCAATGCTCAAGCAGTGAGCATAATTAAAGGAAGTCTTTGTCCGGAAGAATACCAGAAAGTTCAAGGAAGAGAAGATGCCCGTGACATTTGGAATATTCTTAAAATGTCACATGAAGGAGATCCCAAAGCTAAGAGACATAGAGTTGAAGCTTTGGAAAGTGAGCTTGCAAGATATGATTGGACAAAGGGTGGGTCGCTTCAATCACTCTTTGATCGGTTGATGGTATTGGTCAACAAAATAAGAGTACTTGGGAGTGAAGATTGGAGTGACTCCAAGGTCACAAGATTATTCATGAGAGCATATAAAGAAAAGGATAAGAGTCTTGCAAGGATGATTAGGGATCGTGATGACTATGAGGATATGACGCCTCATCAATTATTTGCAAAGATTCAACAACACGAGTCCGAAGAAGCCCCTATCAAGTCAAGGGACTCTCATGCCTTGATCACTAATGAACAAGACAACCCCAAGAAGAACAAAGATCACAAAGCAAAGAAAGTGGTCGAGACCTCAAGTGATGAAGATAGCTCAAGTGATGAAGACACAGCTATGTTCATCAAAACATTCAAGAAATTTGTAAGGAAAATGACAAGTTCCAAAGAAAAGGAAAGAAGAGGGCATGCTATGAATGTGGCCAAACCGGTCATTTTATAGCGGATTGTCCTAACAAGAAGGAACAAGAAGCTAAGAAGGAATACAAGAAGGACAAGTTCAAAAAGGGAGGCAAGACCAAGGGATACTTCAAGAAGAAGAAATATGGTCAAGCCCATATTGGTGAAGAATGGAACTCCGATGAAGAGAGTTCTAGCTCCGAGGAAGAGGAAGTGGTGGCAAACGTGGCCATTCAATCTACATCAAGCTCGCAACTCTTCACCAACCTACAAGACGACTCCTACACTCCAACTTGCCTCATGGCAAAAGGAGATAAGGTAACCTTATTTAGTAATGATTTTCCAAATGATGATGATGATGAACAAATTGCCATGAAAAATAAAATGATTAAAGAATTTGGCTTGAATGGATACAATGTTATCACCAAATTAATGGAGAAGCTAGATAAAAGAAAAGCAACTCTTGATGCTCAAGAAGACTTGCTTATCCTTGAAAAGGAAAGAAACCTAGAGCTTCAAGAATTGCTTCACAATAAAGATGAAATGCTAGATGTCTTGACTAAGGAAGTATCTTTAGTCAAGATAACTATAGAGAATAAAGATAAAGAAGTAATTAATATGAAAACCTCTATAGCTAATATTGCAAATGAAAAGAATGCACTTGAAACAAGCATGTTAAGCTTGAATGTTCAAAATCAAGAACTTCATGTGCAACTTGAAAATTGCAAGAACATCAATGCCTCATCTTTAGTGATTGAATCTAAGTCTAGCTCCTTAAATGATAATTTTTGCAAACATTGTGCCAAATATCATGCTTCTTGTTGTCTAACTAACCATGCAAGGAAGAATAGCCCACAGGTGAAGGTCAAAGGAATTTTGAAAAGATGCTCTAGCAATGATGGGTTAAAGAAAGTTGAACCCAAGTTCAAGTCCCTAAAGCCCAACAATGGAAGAAGGGGGCTTGGGTTCAACTCATCCAAGGAAAACCCTAGCACAGTGCATAAGGGGTGGAGATCCCCCAAGTTCATAGAGGGAACCACCCTATATGATGCCTTGGGGAGGATTCACTTCTCAAATGACAAGTCACCTCAAGTAAAGGTAAACTTGAGTTCCACAAAGAGTAAGATGAAGGAAGTGGGATCCTCAAGTGGACAACAATTTAATGCTCCCATTTCTCACTCTTATCTTTGTGATTATATGTTGACTTGGGATTTAGGTAAATTGGTTGTCAAATATGTGGGTGCCTACACTAAAAGAAAAGTCATGAAAAGAAGTGTATGGGTACCCAAAGCTATAACTAACACTGTAGGACCCAATTCAATTTGGGTACCTAAAAGCATAGCCTAAACTTGTTTTGCAGGTCTACTCCTCTGGTGGGTCAAGTTGGGTGCTTGATAGTGGATGTACAAATCACATGACCGGGGAGAAAGACATGTTTCATTCATTGCAACTAACTCAAGAAGCACAAGAAATTGTGTTTGGAGATAGTGGCAAGAGTAAGGTGATTGGTATTGGTAAAATTCCTATCTCTGACCAACAATCACTTTCAAATGTTTTATTGGTAGATTCTTTAAGCTATATTTTGTTGTCCATTTCACAACTTTGTGGAATGGGTTATAATTGTTTATTTTCTGATGTGGATGTGAAGATCCTTAGAAGGGAGGACTCCTCAGTTGCCTTTACTGGTCGCTTGAAGGGCAAGCTTTATCTTGTTGATTTCACAACAAGTAAAGTGACGCCTGAGACTTGTTTAGTGGCAAAGTCCGACAAGGGTTGGCTATGGCATCGCCGGCTAGCCCATGTCGGTATGAGGAATTTGGCCAAACTTCAAAAGGATAATCACATCATTGGACTAACAAATGTTGTATTTGAGAAAGATAGGGTTTGTGGCGCATGCCAAGCAGGAAAGCAACATGGAGTCCCACATCAATCAAAGAATGTGGTCACAACAAAGAGGCCATTGGAGCTTCTTCACATGGACCTCTTCGGACCTGTGGCCTACATTAGCATTGGTGGTAGTAAGTATGGTTTAGTCATTGTTGATGATTTTTCTTGATTCACCTGGGTTTTCTTTTTGAGTGATAAAGGTGAAACTCAAGAAATATTGAAGAAATTCATGAGGAGAGCTCAAAATGAATTTGAGCTCAAAATCAAGAAAGTGAGAAGTGATAATGGGACGAAATTCAAGAACACAGGTGTCGAAGAATTCTTAGGCGAAGAAGGAATCAAACATGAGTTCTCGGTTCCTTACACTCCACAACAAAATGGTGTTGTGGAAAGAAAGAACCGAACTCTAATTGAAGCTGCAAGAACCATGTTGGATGAGTACAAGACACCTGACAACTTTTGGGCAGAGGCGGTCAACACCGCCTGTCATGCAATCAACCGTCTCTATCTTCATAAGATCTACAAAAAGACTGCTTATGAGCTTCTCACTGGTAACAAACCTAAAGTTGATTATTTTAGAGTATTTGGTTGTAAGTGTTTTATTCTTAACAAGAAAGTCAAGAGCTCAAAGTTTGCTCCTAGAGTGGACGAGGGCTTCTTGTTTGGTTATGCATCAAATGCACATGGATATCGTGTTTTCAACAATACCACCGGTCTTGTTGAAATAGCGATAGACGTGACATTTGATGAGTCTAATGGCTCGCAAGGGCATGTTTCTAATGTCACTGCAGGAAATGAAGAACTACCTTGTGAAGCCATAAAGAAACTTACAATAGGTGAGGTGAGACCTCAAGAAAAGGATGATGAGGAAGGAACCTTATGGATGACCAATGAGGTTGTTGATGTGGGTGCAAGGGTGGTGAGTGACAAAGTCTCCACCCAAGCAAACCCATCAACCTCAAGTCATCCAAGCCATGAAGAAAATCATCAAAGGATGCCAACAGTGGTAGAAGATGAACACGAAAGTATTGATGGTGAAGTGCCTCTTGATCAAGTGAATGATGAGGAGGAGCAAATACAAAGACAACCATCAGTGCCTCATCCTAGAGTCCATCATACAATTCAAAGGGATCATCCGGTCGACAACATCCTGGGTAGCATCAGGAGAGGGGTAACAACTCGATCTCGTTTAGCTAATTTTTGTGAATTTTACTCGTTTGTTTCCTCTCTTGAGCCACTTAAGGTTGAAGAAGCATTGGGGGATCCGGATTGGATAATTGCCATGCAAGAGGAGTTGAACAACTTCACCCGGAATGAAGTCTGGTCCTTAGTCCAAAGACCCAAACAAAATGTGATTGGGACTAAATGGGTCTTTAGGAACAAACAAGATGAACATGGCATGGTTACAAGAAATAAGGCACGGTTGGTTGCCAGAGGCTATACTCAAGTGAAAGGACTTGATTTTGGCGAAACATATGCGCCGGTAGCAAGGTTAGAATCAATTAGGATATTAATTGCATATGCTACTAACCATGATTTCAAGCTATATCAAATGGATGTCAAGAGCGCATTTCTAAATGGACCACTACAAGAGAGAGTATATGTGGAGCAACCACCAGGTTTTGAAGATCCAAAGAAGCCAAATCATGTTTATCTACTTCACAAGGCACTCTACGGGCTTAAACAAGCCCCTAGAGCTTGGTATGACTGTCTTAAAGATTTTTTAATTAAGAATGGGTTTACAATAGGAAAAGCTGGCTCTACCTTATTTACTAAAAAAGTTGACAATGAATTATTTGTGTGCCAAATATATGTTGATGACATTATATTTGGCAGTACTAATGAAAAATTTTGTGAAGAGTTTAGCAAAGTAATGACGAACAGGTTTGAGATGTCTATGATGGGCGAGCTTAAATACTTCCTGGGATTTCAAGTCAAACAGCTCAAGGAAGGTACTTTTCTATGCCAAACCAAATATACACAAGATATGCTCAAGAAGTTTGGCATGGAAAAGGCAAAACACGCCAAGACTCCAATGTCATCAAATGGATATCTCGACCTAAATGAGGAAGGTAAACCTGTAGATCAAAAATTATATAGATCAATGATAGGATCACTGCTTTACTTATGTGCATCTAGACCTGATATAATGTTGAGTGTTTGCATGTGTGCACGTTTTCAAGCAAATCCTAAAGATTGCCATCTTGTAGCAGTTAAGAGAATTCTAAGATACTTAGTTCACACCCAAAACCTAGGATTATGGTATCCCAAAGGCTCCCATTTCGATTTACTTAGCTATTCTGACTCAGATTATGCCGGTTGCAAAGTAGATCGAAAAAGCACTACTGGGACTTGCCAATTCCTTGGGCGATCCTTAGTATCATGGAGTTCCAAGAAACAAAATTGTGTTGCACTTTCCACCGCAGAAGCTGAGTACATAGCAGCTGGGGCATGTTGTGCACAGTTGTTATGGATGAAGCAAACCCTTGGAGACTTTGGATGTGAGTTTAACAAAATTCCACTTTTGTGTGACAATGAGAGTGCCATAAAACTTGCAAACAACCCTGTGCAACACTCTAAAACTAAACATATTGACATCAGACACCATTTCTTGAGAGACCACGAAGCCAAAGGAGATATCGAATTGTTTCATGTGAGCACCGAAAATCAACTAGCCGATATCTTCACAAAACCCCTTGATGAGACTAGGTTTTGCTTTCTTAGGAGTGAATTAAATATCTTGGATTCTCGTAACTTAACTTGAAAACGGACACAGATTGTTTGATTCACTAATTTTGATTGATAGTTTTAAAGCTTTGTGATGATCTTTCAAAAACTTGGTGGAAATATTAAAATTCGAATGAATTTTAGTGCTAAGATTTTTTTTAAACTTTTCTCTTGAAGCTCAACTGGCTTGGCCAGCTGAACTTTCTAGTTCAGCTGGAGGAGGACAGCTGAACTTCGGAGCTGAACTTCAGCTCAGCTGCTTTTAACCAGATTTTTCCAGGACCATCCTGGTCAAAACCGGTTGAACCGGCATTGTGGACCGATTGAACCGGTCTCTGACCGGTCAGTACAGTTCTGTCCGCGCAGGCCTGTCCGCGCAGGTCTGTGAGCTGCAGCTTTTTCAGTCGCGCAGTATTTTTCTTTGTTTTTCAGCGCAGCATGCCATGCAGAGTCCTTTTCTTTTGTCCGGTCCAATCCACTCTGCAGGGCGCGCAGCACTTTTTTCTTTTATTTTTGACCGGTCACTTCCACTCTGCTGGGCGCGCAGATTACTTTTTTTTGTCCGCTTGCTGCCGCTCAGCAGCGTCAGTGCGCGCAACTTTTTTTTCTGTCCGGTCGCTTCAACCCTGCAGGGGAGCCAGCGATTCTTTTATTTTTGCCAGTCGCTTCCGGTCAACAGCTGCTGCGCGCACAGTTTTTTTTCAGTCACAGCCACACTCTACTGCCGTGCGCGCAGCTTTTTGTTTTTGTGTCCAGTCGCTGTCTGCCAGTTTTGACAGCTCGTGCAGTAACTTTTTTTTGTGACCGGTCGCTGTGTCGTCCGCGCAGCAAAGAAAATATTTTTTTGTCACAGCCGAGCAAGCGTGTCCTGTCAGGGCGCCATGCAGATTTTTGTTTTTATCCACAGCCACGCTCAAATGCAGGTCGCTGTCTGCAGTACACTTTTTCAGAATCCTGCGTCAGAAATTTGAATTGTTTGGCGTTTTCCCTCTGCCATTTCTGGCTCTCTAACCGCACTGGTCTGAAGCAATTGAACTGGCCCATGGGGGGCAGTTGAACTGGTCCTGAGGACCAGCTCAACTGCCTATATATATTTGACACTTCCCTTCTCTTCTCCCACTCCATCCACTCTTGCCTTAGTCGCCTCACCACATTTAGAGCCTTCTCTTTCACACACCTCAATCGATTCACAGTTTCACCACCTTTTCAATCATGGTGCGTCGTCGCAACCCTTCAGTGATTGAGTTTAGCAGCGACTCGGACGAGATTCAGGAGGAATCTCCCGTCCCCTCTCCTCCACCTCGTCGCTCTTTCTCTAAGCGAGGACGTGGCTCTGGTAGGATGGATGGAGAGGGTTCTTCCATGCCCTTGCTGCCGACTCGCGGGAGATGCCAAAAGGTTGGCGCCTCTCGACCTCGTCGTAGCACGTCTTCCTCTGGGTATGCTCCCTGCCAGGAGGAGGATGGGGCTTTCGACGACTTCATCGACCTTCCGGTGCCAAATGCTCTCTACGTCAGCGGACTGCACATGCATCCGGCGAACGTCACCCGTGGTCCACATGAACCTCCCGTCGACTTCTCTCTGAAGGGAACAGACACCCTTCAGCGCCTGAGGTTCACCGACCCTACTCTCACTCCTCGTCATCCTGGTGTCCAGGACCCTCGGTTCTGGAATCTTTTCCAGACTGACTTCTACAATTCTGTCATTCTTTCCAAGAAACACCCAGTCGTCAGACATAGGTTTATAGACTGGGAGGGTTGTGAGAGTATGGGAGATGCTGACATGACATCAGCTCTCCAAAACTTAGAGAGAAAGGGGTTACGAAACATTATGACCATGGAATACCCCTGGAACGACGAGGTGGTAGCTCAGTTCTATGCCACCCTCTGGATAAAGAAAGTAGATGAGGAAGCCGATGGGTATGATTACCCAGTCATGTATTTCTTCATCCAGGGTAACTGGCACAAAGTCAGTTATCGTCGTTTTGCCCATATTCTGGGCTTCTCTGATGCAGATATTCAGGGCAACAACATGCGGGTGCATGACATTCGGCTGCCCATGCGGGAAGAGACAGAATTTATTCATGTCTCTAATGAGCGGGAGTTCTGGACGACCGCTAACATGCATAGGTACTACAGGTACCTTAATTCTTTGTCCCGGATGACCGTTCTCCCGAAGGGCGGAAATCAAATGAACATCCTTGGGGAGAGTCGCGTCTTCCTCCTCCTCCTTGCTCCAAATAGTCTCGCCCGCATCAATGTGTTTGACATGATCTGGGAAGAGATTGTCCGCGCTTCCTGGTCTCCTCTCAGAGGGTGTCTTCATGCACCCTTTATCATGAAGATGATCGAAGTGGTCACCCAGACCCACTTTGAAAAACTCGTCAAACACTCCCGCTATGTACCCTACTGGGTTGATTCCTCCAACCCAGCTGCTCGTACGAAGCGGGCTCCCTCAGGGTCTGGAGGCCCTGCCTCCTCCTCTGAGCCACCTCCCCAGCCTCCCCTTCATCCATCTTCCTCTCGCCCCGCCGCCTCCTCGCGTCCCACTCCTGGCCGCGGATCTCCCATGCCACGTGCTCGTGGACGTGGTCGAGGTCGTGGCCGAGGGATGGGTGCTCGCTTGGTCCATGGGTTTGCGGCATTTTTCTCCATGTGCCGCAACATTTCTGCTGATGTCCATGAGGTGGCACGGCGTCAGCGGGAGACTGACGACAATCTTCGTCGTCAAGCTTCCACCATGGGCATGCCTTTTGTCCCTCGTTCGCCTGATGTGCCTCTCCATCCTCCTCCCCTGGAGATCAATGAGTGGCACCAGCAGGCCTACGGGGTGCCTTTTATGTCTGCAGACGATGACGAAGAAGAAGCCTATGTTGATGATCGCGAGGAGTTTGCCCCGCCTCCCTACCATGGGGATCCGGGTCAATCATCCTCCCACCCTC
This sequence comes from Zea luxurians, assembly GCA_029449295.1. NCBI lineage: Eukaryota > Viridiplantae > Streptophyta > Magnoliopsida > Poales > Poaceae > Zea > Zea luxurians. The sequence continues at coordinate 6,312,162 of JAOPSE010000090.1, forward strand.
CGCCTCCTTACCCGGGTCCGGGACCCATTCTTGGTGACCCTAGGCCATCCGGCTCTGGTTACCACCACCACCCTACACCTCCTCCTGATCATCGTACATCTTCGGCATCTGTTTTTTCTGCGGCTGATGAGCCACCTCGGGACTCCACTTTTGAGGAGGACGCGATGAGGACTTTTTTCCCTGACTACACTTCATATCCTCCATCATATCCTCCGTCATATCCTCCTCCTGGAGGATATTGATTCTTGTATCCTTGTCTCTCTCTCCGTTTTTTGTACTTGTTGCCAAAAAGGGGGAGAAAATCCAACCTCTAGTTTGTGGTTCTTTCGGGTTTTCTTTTGGATTATTTTTGTTTTTGGCCACTGTTGTGGCTTGTACCCTTTTTACCATTGTATGAAATAAAATTGTTGGATTATTATTCAAAGGAATATGATGGTCTTCTGGCCATCATCTTTTGTCCTATCAGTTTGTAATGACTACTCTGCTATGAAATAAAAATAATGTGTTTTTAGAGATAGTCATGTGCATCACAACTCCTGTTATGACACTCTTGCACCCCTCGGATGATTGTATTCAGTATGGTTTTTGTCACTATCTCTAAATGTGTTGCTCACATGACATATTATGTCAAAACGTTGGATTCACAATCGTGCACACATTTAGGGGGAGCCATCTTCATACAATCATTCAAAAGAAATTTTCTATTGCAAATATATATCTCTTTGACCTTAATTGTTTTGGCATCAATCACCAAAAAGGGGGATATTGTAAGTGCAATCAACCCCAAGTGAGGTTTTGGTGATTTAATGACAAAACAAATAAGGGTACTAACAGTTTTTTGTTCTCAGTGTTTGATTAGAAGGAAACAGGAACTTAAGGAAGCACCAAGGACTTCATGCAACGGACGTATAAAAATTTATGTAAAATCTTGTGTTGCATGATGTAATTCTTCCTTGTTCTTTTCCGCACAGGTATAGGTGTTTGCTATAGCTCAAGGCCCCAAATTCAAAAGCTAATTTTGAAAACCAAAAATCTCTTTAACATTATTTGGTTGACCATGGTTTGGGTTGAGAAACCTAGAGTGTTCTTGCTGAAAAGCAGCTGAACTTCTTCAACTGCAGCTGAGCTTTCCAGCTGAACTTAACTTCAGCTGTGATGAGCTTCTTCAGCTGCAGCTGAGCTTTTCAGCTGAGCTGGACTTCAGCTGAGTTGAACTTTTTCAACTCCAGCTGAACTTCAACTTCAGCTGTGGACCTCTTTGACCATACCCAGCTGAACTTGCCCCCGGGCAGCTGAGCTGGGGTTTTCTCTCCAAAACTCTCTGGTCTAGACCAGCTGAACTGGTCCTAGGGGGCAGCTCAACTGCTCTCTAACCCTCTGACTTCTGATCTGCAGTCTGCCAGTCAGACTGGCAGTCAGGTCGCCAGGGATGTCAGGGGGCGGTTCAACCGCCCTAGGGGGCGGTTCAACCGGTCTTGGCCTGTCTGACCCGCCTGTAGGTCAGTCTGCCAGTCAGTCTGGCAGTCAGACTGCCAGACAGTCTGCTGACCTATCAGGGGGCGGTTCAACCGCCCTAGGGGGCGGTTCAACCGGTTTTCGGCGTGGTTTTTGGTCAAACGGCTAGTTTTTGAGCCGTGGCTATAAATAGACCCCCCTCTCTCTCTCTCTTCTTCAAGACGGCTGAACACTCACTCATTTATTGCTCACCTAACTTGAGACAAAGCACTCATCTCTCCATCTCTCTTACACTTAAATCTTCCTCAAGATTCAACCTTGTTGGAGGAGCTCTTGGGTGTGAGGTTTGTGCTTGTGCTCACGATTTGGTTTTCCTCTCCCATCTCTTTTACAAAGACTTGAGCTTGTGCAAACCCCTCTTGTGCGTTCTTGGTGTTCTTGAAACCCTAGGTTTCAAGATCTTTTGAGGTTGCTTGGGAGTCTCCAAATTTGTGGATGACCCTAAGAAGTTTGTATCACCCGCTCTTTGAGCTAAGATAAGAAGAGATTGCCTTGACCTTTGTGGTCGGCTTTTGGAGGATTAGGGTTGAAAAAGACCCGGCCCTTTGTGGGCTCCTCAACGGGGAGTAGGACACCTTTGTGGTGTGGCCGAACCTCGGATTAAATCTTGTGTCTTGTGTTCTTGCTTGTTTTAACTTGAGATATTTTTACTTGCAAGGTTGACATAAAGATTTTTCCGTAGAGTTTATCTAGAAGTAAAATAGCCTTTACATATTCATCTTTTCATCCTCACTTAGCTATATCTTACTTCTCTCAAGAACTTGTGAAATACTTTTTCGAGTAGATTTTAGTCTAAAGTTTATAAAACAGTTGGATTGGTTCAGAGTGGTTCAACTTGCGCACGTAGTTGTTGAACCGGCCTGCACCAGTCGAACTGTGTATCTAACAATCTTTCGAAGTTTGTTGTGAAAATTTTCAGATTAGCCTATTCACCCCCCCCCCCCTCTAGGCTACTTTCAACGACGACGACCAGCACCAGGACACCTCAGGTTCTGGTGGCTCAGATTCGAGGAGCATCTACCTGTGAGGTCTCGCGAGTCTCCCTCAGCGTCCCATACTTCGGGACAGGCGACCGTTGATTTTGGCCGGATGGGGAGAGGTATGTAACTTTATGTTCTTCATTCTTGTTTATATTATGTGTTCAAAATCATAATATAAACTAATACTTTTTATTTATCACTTGGACAGGTCTTAGACGGTTGTGGATTATGCTGGGGGTCATCGTCGCCTCCCCAATGGCATCCTCGGGCTGCTGTGTAGGGAACACTTCCCTAGACTGGTGGAGTAAGCCGGAGTGACAGGCCCAGCCTACACCTTCGACCACTACGCCGTCGCCCCGATGCAGTAGACCGGGACGGCCGGGAATTCAATAACAAGGCGGAGCAGGTGAAGCAAGAGCTGTGGGTAAGTCTTAGTATAATATAAAATATGTCGCATTCGTTGCAAATTCTTGAAATAATGTATGGATACATCGTTTTTGTATGCAGGATTTCTTCAGATGCGAGGCTGGATACGAGGCTAGAGCGGATGTGGTGGCCACCACGAGCTGTAAGAAGCTCGTCGTGGACATGCACTATGAGGCCCGAATCCAGGCCATCGTCACCTACCACGGCTCTGTCCTTGGGGAGAGGGTGACCAAAACTCAAGCCCGAACCATGTCGTTGACCAGGGACCAGTACCTGCAGGTAAAGTCATGCATGTTTGGTACCAGTACTCCATGCATGAATTTTATTTTATCTTCTGATATGCACTTTACGTGTTTACTTTGTAGATGATTCCACATTGGTGCGCCGCACATCCTCTATGCTGGGAGCAGATGGTGGATAGGTGGTGTTCGGCTGAGTGGGACGAGGCGCACAACGCTAGCCAGGAACGACGTATGATGATGCAAGATCCCTCCCACCACCAAGGCAGCTGGAGCCTGGGCCAATATGCAGAAGCATGGGTACGCCCTCTTTTTTATTTAGGTATATAGCACTGGATTAGATATTATTTCTAACTATCTCGTTGGTTTTCTTGCAGTCGGCGTCACATGGTGGCCGGCCTTGCTCCACCTTCTCGGCCTATGCTATGGCCCATAAGGGTAAGGCGACGTCCGACGTCACCTACAACTCGGATGACGGGCCCAAGGCCTACACCAACCCCGCCGTCTACAGCCGCCTCCATGACTACACCGCCATGGCGCAGGAGGTCTATGGCCCAGACTATGTTCCGAGCACCGAGCCGATCGACCTCGATGTGCTCATGAGTGTCGGAGGAGGCAAGAGACATGGGCGGTACTGGATTGCCAACGGGGCAATCGACTCGTCCTCCACTCCCACTCTGTCTCAGGTGAGAGCAAGGAGCACGGGCTCAAGTCCAGCCATACGACCTCGGCACGACAGCTCACAGCAGCGCATACAGCAACTCGAGGTTAGTGCTTCTGTAACTCGTCCTTCCTTGAGTTATATACCTTCTCTTTGAGTTACTATAACGTTGGCTTGTAATATTATAGACCCAACTAGAAGAAGAGAGGAGGGAGCGTCAAGAGATGGAGGCGAGGATAATGGCGGAGCGGGCGGTGACTGATCAGAGGATGGCAGATATGTTCCAGTACATGAAGAGCCTTAGCGCGGCACAGGGTTTCACTCCGCCACCTCCATTGTTCCCTGCAGTTGACCCTGCTATGTTCCATACTCCTATGAGTATCAAAATTGTAGTTAGATGTTGGTAATGCATCTGGTATAACACATGCAATCTCTTCTCTGTGCAAGGCCAATCTGGGGCGGCATCCAACAACCCTCCTGAAGGGTTCAACCCAACGCAGCACCAGACCAACTGCCCACCTCCATGAGTGTCGAGTTATGTTTTTAGTGTTTCGAACACAAAACTTATGTTGAATACTTGTCAGAGCTTGTGAATTTGTGTTGATACTTCTGAACTTCTGAACTACTGTTAATCTTGTTTGTGTTGAGAACCTCTCAACTTATGTTAGAATTTGTGTTAATACTGTTTGTGTTGGCTATTTATGTTTGTGATGATATCTATGATGTATATATGTGATGTATATGTGATATCTTTTGTTTGTTTGGATGGAATATAAAAAACAAATAAAAAGGTGCCTACTGGTCACTTTGCCGAGTGTAATACTCGGCAAAGAGGTTCTTTGCCGAGTGTCCAGGCCATAGCACTCGACAAAGAACCAAGACCTGGGCACTGGTATAGGTTCTTTGCCGAGTGTAATATCCCTGACACTCAGCAAAGAAGCACGCTTTGCCGAGTGCCACCGGGGACACTCGGCAAAGAACCTGACATGGGGACCCTCTCTGGCGGGGTCTTTGTCGAGTGTCCCAGGTAGCACTCGGCTAAGATGGATTTTTTACCGAGTGTCTGACCGACAACACTCAGCAAAGGTAACTCCTTTGCTGAGTGTCACCCGAGACACTCGGCAAAGACGCCGTCTCCGTCACCCGACGCCGTAAAGGATGCTTTTCTTTGCCGAGTACTGTCTGGCACTCGGCAAACCTCTTTGCCGAGTGCTCGAGAAAAAGTACTCGTCAAAGAAGGCTTTGCCGATGCACGGTGTGCCGAGCCTTCTTTGCCGAGTGTTTTTAAGGCTCAGGCACTCGGCAAAGGCGGCGATTCCGGTAGTGAATGAGCAGAACTAGTACAATGCCTATTGCGACAGCACACAATCATATTTGACGAGTGACTATGGCAATCCATTTGACCGATTTGCTTATACAAGATCTATTTTGCACATGACTAGTTTCCAAGACCTAATATCTGTACAGTCTGCTCGCATGCACACGAGAACTACTCCTATGTTGTTGGTGCAAATATCATCCAAGTATCTGAACCTGGCAGATCCTACAAACTAATCTGCATCCACTGCTTTGCATGCGCACGAAATGATGCACTCTGTAATCTGTACAGCTACAAGATTGAGTTTCCACAATCAACATCTAAGCTCACGAAAAATCGTGATCGGCAGAAACACCGAGCATGACATGCCTCACCTAATTTAAGATCCATGCACGACTGGGAACTCACGTCAATAAAAACAGCACAGCAAAATTTCAAGAATGTGGATTTACCTAATACTCCTTCCATCCCACAAAGTGTTATTCTCACTTCCCAAGAAGTCAAACAAACAATTTTAACAATGGCCCAATACATATAAGAGTTTTTTTTAATATTTATTATAGTACAAAAAATAAATATCATTAGATTAATCGTTGAATATATTTTCACCTTACTTGGAGATATAATGTTGCTAATGTTACCTACAAACCCAGTCCAAATTAAGGATGTTTGACCTTCATGGACCCCATAGCAACATTTTCTGGGATGGAGGGAGTACACACAAAAGACGGATTAAAGACCGGTTCATTCACCATATCAGAATCATTGACCAACAGTAATAAGTAATGACAATAATTTAGTGGGCCTGTAACATTGATAGAGCACAGATGGATACATAGAGGAACTGGTGAAACGGTAACTTGTATTATTTTGTGGCCAGTTAAGTTGTACATGTTCTGGTAGCAAGCTAGCAGCAATTAGAAAAATGAATCCATATGGTAAATTCCAGTTGGAACGTATGAAAGAATAATTCACCATGAATATCATTTTTTTAAGATTAATTTTTTCAAGTGCCAGAAGCCCAGAATGCAAAATGCAGCAGTCTTTCCAGTGCCATTTTTCGCCCTTGCAAGAATATCACTTCCCGTCAGCGCAATAGGAATGCTTTCTTCTTGAATAGAAGATGGCCTTTCAAATCCCTTTTCATATATTTCCATAAGCAGCTCACATTTCAAGAAATAATCCTCAAACTCATTGTTGCAGTGACATCCCATGTACGACAACAACAATCAAAGGCAAAATAGCAATGCAGGGGGGCCTAGGACGTTGCTTTTGTCCCCTGAGTGTAGAGTATAGGATCGTAGCTAAGTTGTCTGTGAACACAAGGTTGATTTGTCTCTTGTGTTTTGGGTTGATGATGAGTGATTGTTAACTGTTAACACTCTGAGATAATCAACCATGTCGGTCGGCTTATGGTGTGCAGGTGTGCAGTACAGGGATGATGGTCGATGGCTAAGTTGAAGGTATCATGTAGGCTCATGCTGATGGACTGTGAGCAGTGAAGGATGAGTGTTGGATCTTGGCTGACGGACCGGAGCACCCAGGTGACTAGCCGTGGTGGCTGACACATGTGACACGCACTCGCACGAGGACGTGGTAGAGCGAGCCATGTTGATGGCGTGGTCGAGGACTAGCGGGACACGTGTCCAGGACGTTGGGGCGCGCACGTGGTGCGATACTCACGGGGGTTTGGTGGTTGAGCATCAAAACCACCCTGCACTACAGATGGCGGGTTTTGCTAAGTTTTGGCCATCCTGCACTACGGTGGCGGTTTCGGAAGGAACCAGTGGCGGCACGTGGCAGTGGCATCATAACGAAGGATGCGTCAAGGTGAAATAACTTCGTGTGGAGCGCGTGGCCGTCGAATCAAAAACCTAAGAGTTGGTCTAATTTTTAGTCCCTTCATTTTATTTCATTTTAGTTCCTAAATTGTCAAATTTTATTTCGTTTTAGTTTCTAAATTGTCAAATACGGATACTAAAACTCTATTTTAGTTACCATATTTAGCTATTTAGAGGCTAAAATAGAATAAAATAGAAGGACTAAAATTAGTCTATACAAACCAAACACCTCCTAACTCCCTAAACAAATGGTAGACATACCCAAAAAGTAGCGACCGGATCAGATGGTGGAGCAGTATTGGTGTTGCAACCTCTAATTGTTTGAATACTTTAACATAATCAACATGTACGAGTATATGGCCGTCTATAGAAATTTTAGAAGAAAAAAAGTAACATAAGCAAACGATAAGACAATCTCAATAACCCTAATCACATTACTCGCTAACCACGATAATTACAAGTCATGGGTGACCCTATTCACAACTCATGCCGAACCCAAGATAAAAGTGTGTTGTATACATTACCTATGGTGAAAACAACTTATATTGCTATAGTCAACGTAAAATGTTATGAATAAATTAAACGAAGACTATTGCAAGCGACTGTTTATAACTTATCACTTATGTGTAATTGTACAATCAAATAAATTGCTATATATATATAAGCAGCTGTACATGTAACATAAATTGCCACTATACAAAATGTATTTATTATGAGTCTAGTTTAGTAGATTTCATGGTAAGAATGGCAATGGTATGAGAAAGCTGAAAACGGACTACAAGAAAGTTTTTTAAAGAAGAAACAAACTTAGGGGGTGTTTGGTTTCTAGGGACTAATTTTTAGTCCCTACATTTTATTCCACTTTAGTTACAAAATTATCAAATATAGAAACTAAAACTCTATTTTAGTTTCTATATTTGTCAATTTATATACTAAAATGGAACAAAATGAAAGGACTAAACATTAGTCCCTAGAAACCAAACACCCCCTTAATTTACATGGGCCACGGCAGCCCAACTCGCCTTCCACCGGGCTTGATAAGGCCACAGGGATCATGCACTCGCGCACTGGGGGACATCGCATCACATAATGTTTGCTTGGGTTAATTTTATCAAAAAAATTATCTCTAGCTCCTATTTTAAACTCTGCTACATGCCTCTATCTAGTGATCTTAGCATTATAAAAACGAGCATTCTTAATTTTCAGCATAAGTATCATGAGCCAATACTTCGGAGCTAGGAGGCAACACAATAGATTAGAAAATGGGATAAGTAAAAAAATATATTCCTATGACAGATCTAATGTGTGAACATGTTCTTTTGACTTGTTCTTTATAACTTGAAAAACTTAACTAGGGACGGTTTTTCTTTTTGACTTGTTAAAACTAACACATGTTGAGTCTATTTCATTTCCTGTATAAAGCACCATGCCACGATGTGTCTAAAGTTAGTCGTTCGAATTAAAGAACTAGCTTTAGACATAAAAGTTATATAAGTTGCGACGTCTTAGACCAGTTGATTCCCAATCTTATAAGCCTTTTTCTCATTTTCTTGATTCCCAATCTTATAAGCCTTTTTCTCATTTTCTTGATTGTAGAAAGATAAACTAACTCGACAACCTTGGAAAGGAAAAATATGTGTGGAGCTCTGCATGAGAAAAAGTGTCTAAACTATATGTAACATGACAGGTGGACGCAAATCATAATAACAACGGTATAGAACTCCATACACGTGTCGGTTACAAATTTTAGCAAGCATGCATGACAGCGGCGGACCCATACTACCTGATTGGATACCTGCCCGTGTGTAACCGGCCTCACACGAGCCTGCTCCCGCATATACGGAGGTTTCACACGGCAGATGCAGGACAAAGGCCTCCCGCGAAGACGTGACTGCACTTGTACGTGCAGGTCTGACCACCTGAATACGAGCAAACAAACACGTGCAGTAGCTTGGCCAACGCATGCCGGTGGCCACGCTACCTAGATACGCGCAACCAAACACACGGATAGGGTATGCCGAATATGCACCAACATATCTTGCAAAACCAGCAACACAACATGTATATGGTGTATATATATACACACATATAGTATATATGTTGTATATGTAAAAAGGAAAAAGAAAAGAAAAAAAACATACCTGAACCGTTGGACGCCATGACCAGATGACGGGCAGGAGGCCCATTAAATGACGCGGTCCGGCCTCCATGTAGAGTAATATTGTAAGTCTATTCTATAGCTATATTTTAAAGTATTTATATTTCATTTGAACAATTTGTATCAAGATTTGTAGTTTGTATATAGTTTTATCGAATTCAAATATGATTTTACCAAATTGCATAAGATATTTTTTTGGCATCACATATCATGTGGGCGTCAAATCCTAGATCCGCCATATGTGGTACCCTTCGAGACACATCTTAAAAAATGTACGTCGTAGTTGTACATGAGTTCTACTATACTCGCTCCATCTTAGATGAATGACCTTAGAAGTTAAAAATAAATTATTATAAGTATAATCAAATTATAAAGAACTATTGTATCATTATAACAAATATATAACGAGTATACTTGAATCAATTAATTGAGAAATTGTTTTGTGGATTTTAAGTATATAAAACCTTGTCAGATAATTTATCCTCTTACGTTGAAACCCTACTGACATGTATAATTTTCCTATCCCTATCGGCTATCATTTTAGGCTTGTTAGTATTTTTTTCCCCGTTGGCATACTGATAGGAAATGGTTTTCCAAATTTTGTCTATCGGCATTTCTTATTTTCCAACTGGTTTTGTATTGTGCATGACCATTCTCGAACATTCAGGAAGAGTAAAGTGGAGTGGCGGTACTAAGAAACCAAGAAAATGGGTCATAAAACTTTGTTGGCTAATATAGAACCGTCCAAAGCGAGGTTTGCAAAATCGGATGTCGATGTGACGTGCTACGTCGGAGCCGGAGCCACTTGGGACCCCGAACTTGACATGTTGTATCATATGGGTCCTCGAATTTTCATTAGTGCGATCTAACATGGCACATCACATCAACATTCGGTTTATATGTTACAAAAGTATATCTTTAACATATATACCTTAGCATCATTTAGTAGTGACAATTTCCAAGATCAATCTCCATGGCTAGAGTTGCTCACTCCAGTATACTTGTTGTCGGGGACCGTAATTAGGGGTACCCCCAATGCTCCTTAATCTGGCTGGAAAACATCCTCAGAACAAACCATAAATGACCGATAAAGCGCGGGCTTCGTCTACCAAGGGACGCGACCTCATCCGAGCCCAGCCTCGGGCCGTAGTCCCGGACGAATTCACGCCTCGCCCGAGGGTCCCCTCAGTCAGCAGACACACCCTCGGCTCGCCCGCAGCCCAGATCGGGTTGCCTTTGTCGCGCAGCGACCTCGTCCGAATCGCCTTACCAACCGACCGTATTGCATGCGCATTTAATGCGGGGATCGTCTGACACCTTATCCTGACACGGGTGCTCAGTCGGCAAGGTCAAAGTGACCGCAGTCACTTCGCCCCCTTTACTGACCGTCCTGACAGGAAAACAGCGCTGTTCACCCCGCTCCGGCAACTATGCCAGCCACTAGGGAGAGACTAACAACAGTCGCGGCCTTCCCCGAAGTTCGGCCTCGGGCGCAGCAGCGAGCTCCGCCTCGCCTGACCCCAGGCCTCGGCCTCAGCCTCGGTCTCGGGAGAAGGACTCCGCCTCGCCCGACCTCAGCCTCGGCCTCGGAGGAGTCGTCGCCTCGCCCGACCTCAGCCTTGGGCTCGGAGGAGTCGCCGCCTCGCCCGACCTCGGCCTCGTATCAGCTACGCTACTGGGGATCCATCATTACCCTACCTCTAGCTAGCCGCCTCGGGCTACGAAGGAACAGGACCGGTGTCCCATCTAAGTTACTCCGGTAACAGGTAATGATGGCTCCCCGCGTGCGCCTATGACGTTGGGTGCTCTCAAACCCCCTACGAAAGCAAGGAAACGTCAGCAGGATCCATGCCGCACCACCAGCTGTGCTTCTACAGGGCTCAAGGCACCTCTCAGACGGCCACGTTGGTACATCTACAGGGCTCAAGGCACTTCCCCGACGGCCACGTTGGTATATCTACAGGGCTCAAGGCACTTCCCCGACGGCCACGTTATTACCTGTACAGGGCTCAGGGCACTTCCCTGCCAGCCACGTTAGCTCATAGCTACACCCCCATTGTACAGCTGGGCATCTCCTTGCATCTATAAAAGGGATGTCCAGGGCCCCACGGAGGAAAGGAGAAAGAGAGGAACGGGGGGAGAGAGAAAGGGACGAACGTGCAACGTACGAACACACGGACGCACGGCGCAAACGAGCGGAGGCAGGCAGAGTAGGAGAGACGCGGTACAGGCAGCCTCAGACGGATCGCCTCAAGGCCGAACCCTCTCCTTCTCTCTCTCTCTCTCGCTCTCGCCCTCGTTCTCCCGCAACACTTGTAACCCCTACTGCAAGCAACCCCTGGTGCAGGATAATATAAGCCTCATCCCATCGCTTGTGTTCCATCTTGCATCAACCCATCTGGACAGGGGCACGCGGCACTAAAATTCACTAGTCGGTCCGGCTGAGGGCCCCCCGGGTCCGAAACACCGACAATTGGCGCGCCAGGTAGGGGATCACTGCGTGTTAACGAATACTTTCCCGTTGAGTTCTAGATGGGTAGCCTTCAGCAGCCTCTTCAGCCCGGAACGGTGCTCCGCTTCGGAAGTCTCGAGTTCATGTCCCTCGACGGCAGCTACGACATGGTACTGCTCCCTCCGCAGCATGACAACAACAACGGTCGATGGCTCGCCCGGCGGAGGCGAACTCGACGACGGCATCTCCTCACGGCAGAAGAGGAACACCCAGGTTTGCCTCGCCACCCTCCTCACCGGAGGAGACGGAGACGGGGCAACCGTGGCCACGCAGGAGGCGGCACCTCATCGGCTGCCAAACCAGAGCGAGACGGCGACACTGGCACCCCTGTGGGGGACATGTCGGGCGTTGTCCTCGCACCTGAGACAACGATGGGTGTCGCTTCCCCGTAATGTGCCAACCCCAAGCGGACTGATGATGCCAGCACCCTCGCGAAGGACTTGTTGGGCGTTAGCCTCGTACCTGAGATAACGGTGCAGTCCGTCCCCGACGCGACTTCACCACCGTCCATCGACCAAAAGGTATCATCCGTTTTCCACCCTGTTCCCTTTAGATTCATTTTCGATCCACCAAGCGACCCCTGCTTCGGTGAGCGCTTTCTCTAGGGCATATCCTGACCTTCCGGGGTACCATATGTGGTCCTCTTGGGACCGACTGACGGCTGTCTCAACCTCCGGACCCATGGGTTCTGAGGAAGAGGACAACCCCGACGTCAGTTGGGATTTCTCCGGACTCCGTGATCTCAGTGCCATGCGTGACTTCATGTCCACATGTGACCACTGCCTCTCCGGCTGCTCTGATGATGGTCACAGCCTCGACGACGAGGGTTGCGACCCAACTCGCGAGTGCTTCCACATCGATCAGGGGGATCACAACGGAGAAAACCACCTTGGCATGCCAGGAAGTGACGGCGCCCTTGCACCTGCGTCTCGCGTTGAGATCCCGCGGGAGCTAGCTGTGGTCCAAGTCCCTGCGGGGTTCAGGACACACAGCTTGAGCAACTCCGTGAGATGCAGGCCAAGCTCGACAAAGAAGCGGGGCGACTTGTGCAGCTCCGGCAAAACATCAAGCAGGAGTGGGCAGGCCAGGCACTCCCTGGAGGAGCACGTCATCGGGCCCAGGACATCCAGCGCCGTATCGTTGACGATGCCAGGGCGATGCCGCCCCCGGCCTTCAACTGGGTCGGCCAGAGCCTAGCCGCAGCAGCAATGTTGCTTTGGACGATGCCGGAGCCATCCACCACCGAAGGGCGACGTATCCAGGGTGAGCTCAAGGGCCTCCTGGAAGACGCCGCTGTCCGACAAGCCGAGAGCTCTGCCTCCCGAAGGAGAGGAGACCCCTTGGAGCATCGCGCAGCGCCCTCCCGACACATGCAGGAGGCCTCGGTCCACACCGAGCGCACACGAGACGGGACGCTAGCAGCCCCGGATCGCCTCGGTGCCGAGCAACACCGCCGCCACCGTCGAGCCTGCCTCGAGGAGAAGGTGCACTGAGGCTACCATCCCAGGCGCGGGGGACGCTACGACAGTGAGGAGGATCGAAGCCCCTCACCCGAGCCACCAGGTCCACGAGTCTTCAGCTAGGCCATACAACGAGCGTCGTTCCTGGCCCGTTTCTGGGCCCCGACTACCATCACCAAGTACTCGGGGGAGACAAGGCCCAAGTTGTGGCTTGCGGACTACTGGCTGGCATGCTAGTTGGGAGGGGCAGACGATGACAACCTCATCATCCGCAACCTCCCCCTTTTCCTCTCCGACGCTGCTCGGGCCTGGCTGGAGCATCTACCCCCTGCGCAGATCTCTGACTGGGATGACCTGGTCAAGGCTTTCGCTAGAAATTTCTAGGGTATGTACGTGCGCCCTGGGAACTCATGGGATCTCCGAAGCTGCCGCCAGCAGCCAGGGGAATCCCTATGAGAGTACATCCGAATGTTTTCGAAGTAGCGCACCGAGCTACCCAACATCACCGACTCGGACGTCATCGGGGCATTCCTCGCTGGCATCACATCCCGAGACCTGGTGAGCAAACTGGGGCGCAAGACTCCTACCAAGGCGAGCGAATTGATGGACATCGCCACCAAGTTCGCCTCTGGTCAGGAGGCGGTCCAAGCCATCTTCTGAAAAGACAAGCAGCCTTAGGGAGGGCAGAAGGAAGACGCCCCCGAGGCGTCCACCCAGCGTGGCGCGAAGAAGGCCAAGAAGAAGGCGCAAGTGAAGCGCAATGCCATCGACACGGATCTCGTCGCCACTACCGAACACAGGAACCCTCGGAAGCCTCCTAGAGGGGCTGGCTCGTTTGACAAGATGCTCAAGGAGTCGTGCCCCTATCACCGGGGTCCCGTCAAGCACACCCTTGAAGAGTGTGACATGCTCCGGCGCTACTTCAACAAGGCTGGACCCTCGGTAGAAGGTGGCAAAGACCAAGGCAACAACAGGGGGGCAACAAGGAAGAGGAGTTCCCAGAGGTCCACAACTACTTCATGATCTACGGCGGGTAGGTGGCGAACGCCTCGGCTTGGCACCGCAAGAAGGAGCACTAGGAGGTCTGCTCGGTGAAGGTGGCAGCGCCAGTCTACCTAGACTGGTCCGACAAGCCTATCACCTTCGACTAAGGCGACCACCTCGACTTCGTGCCAAGCCCAGGAAGGTACCCGCTCATCGTCGACCCGATCATCGGCAACGTTAGGCTCTCCAAGGTCCTCATGGACGGAGGCAACAGCCTCAACATCATCTACGCCGAGACCCTGGAGCTCTTAGGGGTTGATCGGTCCGAGATCCGGGCTGGTGCAGCGCCCTTCCACGGGATTGCACCCGGAAAGCGTATCCTGCCCCTCGGGCAGACTGACTTGCCCGTCTGCTTCGGAACTCCCTCCAACTTCCGAAAGGAAACCCTCACCTTTAAGGAAGTTGGATTCTGAGGGACCTATCACGCGGTGCTGGGGAGACCGTTGCTACGCCAAGTTCATGGCCATCCCCAACTACACTTACCTCAAGCTCAAGATGCCTGGCCCCAAGGGAGTCATCACCGTCGGACCCACGTACCGCCACGCTTACGAGTGCGATGTGGAATGCGTGGAGTACGCCGAGGCCCTCGCCGAGTTCGAAGCCCTCATCACCGACATGGATTGCCTCTCCAAAGAGGCACCCGACGCGAAGCGGCACGCCGGCAACTTTGAGCCGGCCGAGGTAGTTAAGTATGTCTCTCTCGACCCCAGCAACGATGCCAGCAAGAAAGTCAGGATCGGCTCCAAGCTCGACCCCAAATAGGAAGCAGTGCTCGTCGACTTTCTCCGCGCAAACGCCGAAGTTTTTGCGTGGAGTCCCTCGGACATGCTGGGCATACCGAGAGATGTCGCCGAGCACTCACTAGACATCCAAGCTGGAGCCTGACCGGTGAAGCAGTCCCTACGCCGTTTTGATGAAGAAAAGCGCAGAGCCATAGGCGAGGAGGTCCACAGGCTGATGGCAGCAGGGTTCATCAAAGAGGTATTCCATCCCGAATGGTTAGCTAACTCTGTGCTTGTAAAGAAAAAAGGTGGGAAATGGAGGATGTGCGTAGACTACACTGGTCTAAACAAAGCATGTCCGAAGGTTCCCTACCCTCTGCCTCGCATCGATCAGATTGTGGACTCCACTGCTGGGTGCGAAACCCAGTCTTTCCTCGATGCCTACTCAAGCTATCACCAAATCAAGATGAAAGAGTCCGACCAGCTCGTGACTTCTTTCATCACACCTTTTGGCATGTATTGTTATACTACAATGCCATTTGGCTTGAGGAATGCAGGTGCCACCTACCAGAGGTGCATGAACCATGTGTTCGGAGAACACATCGGCAGGACGGTCGAGGCTTACATTGATGACATCGTCCTTAAAACAAGGAAAACCTCCGACCTCCTCTCTGACCTTGAGGCAACATTCAGCTGCCTAAAAGCGAAGAGTGTAAAACTCAATCCTGAGAAGTGTGTCTTCGGAGTCCCTCGAGGCATGCTCTTAGGGTTCATCGTCTCCGAGCGAGGCATCGAAGCCAACCCGGAGAAAATCGCGGCCATCACCAACATGGGGCCCATCAAAGATTTGAAAGGAGTACAAAGGGTCATGGGATGCCTTGCGGCTCTGAGCCGCTTCATCTCGCGCCTCGGTGAGAAAGGGTTGCCCTTGTATCGCCTCTTAAGGAAGGCCGAGCGCTTCACTTGGACCCCGAGGCCGAGGAAGCCCTCGTAAACTTAAAGGCGCTCCTTACAAATGCG
The DNA here is from genome assembly GCA_029449295.1 of Zea luxurians. Taxonomy (NCBI): domain Eukaryota; kingdom Viridiplantae; phylum Streptophyta; class Magnoliopsida; order Poales; family Poaceae; genus Zea; species Zea luxurians. The sequence continues at coordinate 6,328,058 of JAOPSE010000090.1, forward strand.
CCCATCTTGGTACCCCCTGCTGCGGAAGAAGCCCTCTTGATTTACGTCGCCGCAACCACTCAGGTGGTCAGCGCTACGGTCGTAGTCGAGAGGCGAGAAGAAGGGCACGCACTGCTCGTCCAGAGGCCAGTCTACTTCATCAGCAAAGTGCTATCCGAGACCAAAGTCCGCTACCCACAAATCTAGAAGCTGCTCTACGCAGTGATTCTGACACGGCGGAAGCTGCGACACTACTTCGAGTCTTATCCGGTTACTGTGGTGTCATCTTTCCCCCCTAGGAGAAATCATCCAGAGCCGAGAGGCCTCGGGGAGGATAGCAAAATGGGCAGTGGAACTCATGGGCGAAACACTTTCATTTGCCCCTCGGAAGGCCATAAAATCCCAAGTCTTGGCCGACTTCCTGGCTGAATGGACTGACACCCAGTTGCCGACGGCCCCAATACAACCCGAACTTTGGACCATGTACTTCGACGGGCCGCTGATGAAAACAGGAGCAGGTGCTGGCTTGCTCTTCATCTCACCCCTTGGGAAACATGTGCGCTACGTACTGCGCCTCCATTTTCCGGCGTCAAACAACGTGGCCGAGTATGAGACCTTGGTTAATGGCCTGCGCATCACCGTCGAGCTAGGGGTTCGACGCCTCGACGCTCGTGGCGACTCACAGCTCGTCATTAACCAGGTCATGAAGAACTCCCACTGCCGCGACCAAAAAATAGAGGCCTACTGCGACGAAGTTCGGCGTTTGGAAGACAAGTTCTACGGGCTGGAACTCAATCATGTTGCTCGACGGTACGAAACCGCAGATGAGCTGGCGAAAATAGCCTCGGGGCGAACAACGGTTCCCCCGGATGTCTTCTCCAAGGATATATATCAGCCATCCGTCAAAGTCAACGACGCGCCCGAGCCCGAGGAGGCCTCGGCCCAGCCTGAGGTACCCTCGGCCGCCGAGGGTGAGGCCCTGCGTGTTGAGGGGGAACGGAATGGGGTCACACCGGTTCCGAACTGGCAGACCCCGTACCTGGAATATCTCCTCCGAGGAGAGCTGCCCCTCGACAAAGCCGAAGCTCGGCGACTAGCTCGACGTGCCAAGTCGTTCGTTTTCCTGGGTGATGAAAAGGAGTTATACCACCACAGCCCCTCAGGCATTCTCCAACGATGCATATCCATCGCCCAAGGACAAGAGCTGTTACAAGAAATACACTCGGGGGCTTGCGGTCACCATGCGGCGCCTCGAGCCCTCGTGGGAAACTCTATCCGACAAGGTTTCTACTGGCCAACCGCGGTGGCCGACGCCACTAGGATTATACGCTCCTGCCGGGGGTGTCAATTCTACGCAAGACAGACGCACCTGCCCGCTCAAGCCCTGCAGACAATACCTATCACTTGGCCTTTCGCTGTGTGGGGTCTAGACCTCGTTGGTCCCTTGCAGAAGGCACCCGGGGGCTTCAAGCACCTGCTGGTCGCCATCGACAAATTCTCCAAGTGGATCGAGGTCCGACCCTTAACCAGCATCAGGTCCAAGCAGGCAGTGGCGTTCTTCACAAATATCATCCATCGCTTTGGGGTCCCAAACTCAATCATCACCGACAATGGCACACAGTTCACTGGGAAGAAGTTCCTGGACTTCTGCGAGCACCACCACATCCGTGTGGACTGGGCCACCGTAGCGCACCCAATTACGAATGGGCAGGTGGAACGTGCCAACGGTATGATTTTGCAGGGACTAAAGCCGAGGATCTACAACGACCTCAATAAGTTCGGCAAGCGGTGGATAAAAGAGCTACCCTCAGTGGTTTGGAGTCTGAGGACGACGCCAAGCCGGGCCACGGGTTTCTCGCCGTTTTTCCTAGTCTATGGGGCCAAGGCCATCTTACACACGGACTTGGAATACGGTTCCCCGAGGACAAAGGCTTACGACTACCAAAGCAACCAGACCAGCCAAGAGGATTCGTTGGACCAGCTGGAAGAGGCTCAGGACGTGGCCTTACTACACTCGGCGCGGTATCAGCAGTCCCTGCGACGCTACCACGCTCAAAGGGTTCGGCCCTAAGACTTCCAAGTGGGGGACTTGGTACTTTGGCTGCGACAAGACGCCCGAGGGCGCCACAAACGTACCCCTCTCTGGGAAGGGCCCTTCATCATCGCCGAGATTTTGAAGCCCGGGACATACAAGCTAGCCAACGATCAAGGCAAGGTCTACAGCAACGCTTGGAACATCGAACAGCTATGTCGCTTTTACCCTTAAAATGTTTCAAGTCGTTCATGTATCTCGCTTTCTTTACATGCATAAATAAAGTCTAACCATCAAGGAAGGATCAGCCTTGCCTCGGCAAAGCCCGATCCTCCCTCGGGGGCTAGAAGGGGGGAACCCCCTCTGCATCAAAATTTTCCTCAGAAAAGTCTTTCGCCAGAACGTCTTTCGTGCATTTTGACTGTATCGATAACAGAATCCTAAAGACGAGCAAGAGAGACCGTAAGCGGCAAGGCCGACCGAGCCGAGGGACTCCTACGCCTTTGGGATACGGATACCTCACTCATCACCTTCCGCAAAAAGGTAGCTCACACTCGGATAAGTGATTCTGCTACCGAACAAGTCCTAACGCTCGAAAACTTTTCTGCAAGAACGACTTTCGTGCCTTTTCGACTGCGTCGCTAACAGAATCCTAAAAACGACGGGAGAACACGTAAGCGGCAAGGCCGACCGAGCTGAGGAAGTCCTACTCCTCCGGGATACGGATACCTCACTCATCACCTTCCGTGAAAAGTAACTCACGCTCAGATAAGCGATTCTGCTACCGAACAAGTCCTAACGCACGAAACAAGAGGAAAGAAAACATAGCTTTATAACCCGACAATTAAAATTTTTAGGCCTCGACGGCCGCAAAAAAACATACGCATACTTCAAGCAAACTGTTTCTGCAGGCTCAGACATCGGCAGAGGGAGGAACAGCACGCTCGGCGTCATTTCCACCCTCGGCAGAATCCAGCCCAGCCTCGGGCAGCGACACGGGCGGAAGGACCTCCACCTCGAAGGAGGAAGCCAGCGCTGCGCTTGGGCCCTCGACAGCCGTGTCAAGCCTCTTCTTCGTCGGTGCCCCACAGAGTTTGCTACGCACATGGCCGCTCAAGGCCCGTAGGTGACTCTGGGGGGAGCTACCCGAGGGGACGTCATCGAGACCAAAGGCCCAGCAGAAAGTCAAGATAGCCTCGGACATGGCCACGTGCTCGGCCTCCTTCCGCTCAGCCGCCTCGGCAAGCGCCTTGCAGTTCTTGACGGACTCGTCAAGAGCTGTCTCGAACCCTACAGACAGCAGGACAACATTCTTCAGACGCAAGGAGAAGAACGGAGACAAGAACAAAGTCTCATAGCAGGGAAAATGCCCCTTCGGCCCGGACACCCTAGCTTGGGTGGACCAAGCAGACCCGACGGCCACGGCCAGACCCTCCGCAAGGGTCCCGGCCCGAGCGGTCGCCTCGGGGTCCGGAAAGGGGGAGCACCCTCTGCGCCGAAACATTCCTCGGAAAAGTTTTTCTGCCAAAACAACTTTCGTGCATCTCAACCGTGTCAGTAGCGGAGTCTCAAAAATGAGCGACTGAGACCTTGAACGGCAAGGCCGACCGAGCCGAGGGACTCCTACGCCTCCGGGATACGGATACCTCACTCATCACCTTCCAGGAAAGGCGGCTCACGCTCGGATGAGTGATTCTGCTACTGACGAACAAGTCTTAATGCTCGAAACAAGAGGAAAGAAACACGGCTTTATACCCAAATGTTCAGGCCTCAGCAGCCACAAAGAACAAACACACGTGCTTGGGGTAACAATGGTACCTAGACTTAGACGTCGGCAGCGCCCTCGGCGGTTGTCCTGACCTACGGCAGATGTCTTAGTACTCAAAGCTATTACATCTCGCTCTCAAGAGGGTACCATTACAAATAGGACTCTGGGTCCATTCCCGCAGGAATGAACAACCTCCACACCAGAAGGCCTACGGGATAACGAGCTCCAAGCAGCTCGCCGGCGACCACTGCACCAACAGCGCGACAACGACCTCCGCCTCGGGCGGCTAGACAGCAGCAGCGATGGCCTCAGGGCAAACGCTACCGCTGAAAGGCCCTTGTTCACGTCCCCTCACGGGGGACGAGAACCAGCCATTAAAGCCAAAGAGCCGGAGGTCCGGAGCGCAGCTGGCACCGACGGTCTCGTCGGCGGAGGCAACCGCTGCGGTGGGAAGCCTCACCAGCGGCAGCCCCCACTCCAGCACCGGTGACAGCAGCCACCCACACACGGCACGATCGTCGCCCGGGTGGAGGACGGACAACTGCACCCTGGCCAGGCAGCAGCAGTTCGCCTTCCCCCGCATGGCTGGAGGACGCCTCCTCCGCAGGGCTAGAGGATGCTCTTCTCCCCTAAATGCTAGAGGAAGAAGCGGGTCACCAGCCCACGTGGGAGGCAAGACCCCACTCGGCGCGCCCTCCCCCTCAGCCCGAATGATGAACATCCTTGAAGCTGAGGGCGAGGCAGAGGCCGCAGCCCAGCTTGCTTCTCCCCACCACAAGGCTGGTGATCATCCCTACGGATGACCATTGGTGAGGGGATGCAGCCGGGCTGCATGATGAAAATCCTTGAAGTCGAGCGATGACTGAAGAGCGCCGACCCCCATGGGGTCACGCTCCTCCAACAGCAGCAAGAAGAAGGCAACACAGGTGCGCCCCATCTGGGGGCTCGGAAGGTGGAAGGGCGCGACGGATGCGAGGAGTATGAAGGCATGGCTACCCCCCGGGGGGTTGGTCCCTTTTTAAAGGCAGATCTCCTCACTCGCACCCCCAAGCGTCACGGGCAAAGTCTCCACCGACGTGCTCCAGGGTTCCCACCCCACGACACGGGGGCTGGGTCCCACACGTCATGCGAGCTGACCCGAAACGCGAAGAAGGCGAACCGCCGCACGCGAAGCATGTAACCGCCCTGCGGTTATAAGCGTTCCCTCATCATCGCCGAAACCAACGGTCGGGAGGGCGGGCCACCACGCGGGAGCATGCAACCGCACCACAGTTGTGCACCCTTTCGGCTTCGTCGCATCCGGTGGTCCAGCATGGAGGTCCGGGCCTACATGTCATGTAACCGGCGCGACGGTTACTACGTGCAAGGAAACCGCACCGCCGCCTGCACCAATGCTGCGTCTTCTCGACTATGGATCCAGCGCAGCAATTCAAGGTAGCCCTACGTGTGACCCAACAGTGCCCATTAAGTGCGGCGATCACGGGTCACCCAGCCGAGGAGATATGCACGGCGGTCGATATGATCAAAGGCGGGCCGACAGTAATTGCAGCAACAGGCGTGCGGAAGCCGCGGTCCAATCACCTACAGGTTCGCATCCTCTCCCACAACATAAAAAACGACGCACCCGTGTTCTGTTCCTCGAACGACTCGTGCACGCGCAACAGACGCCCCGCGAATCGCCTGTCCCGTCGCATCAACTCCTTGGCAGGACAAGCGACACCTCCGACAGGCGAAGCGGACGCCGTTTCGTCTCCGTCATGATGACCGCACGAAAAAAGATGTGCCACATTATTTAAATTTATATCCTTTTCCTTTTCCTCTCTCTCTCTCTCTTGCCACAGGGACCGGGAAAGGGGATATTGCGAAAAGGATCCTTCTCGACAAAGGAAATGGGCCCCGAGCCCTCCTACTGATCAGGGGTTCGAAGGTTGTGCCCTTTGGGGTTCGGTAACTGCCCCAGAGCACTCGGGCTCCGAGCCCATTACTGATCAGGGGTTCGAAGGCTGGCCCCTCGGAAGGGTTCGATAGCCGCCCCAGAGCACGCAGAGTTAGGGATGACCCTGGGTACGTCCGTAACATGGCCGAGGCTCGGGCTACGCTCCTGAGGTACCCTAGGACATTTCTGAGACCAGCGGGAACGATTTGTAATGGAATCCCACCAGAGGGAGGCATCGAGCCCTCGGATCCTATCGAATGGGTTCGGGTCCAGCAAATCACCTGCAGGTACTTTTGGAGCGCGCCTCTGGGCCACTAGCCGACCCTTATCAAACGGGGTTTGGGTGTCCACTCGGATTACCCGTTAGCAGCTCACCAGAAACACCATGTTCGGTGCCCTCCGAGGGTAACATGGCGCTTTCCCCCTTCCTCCTCGCGGAGAGGCGACGAAGGGGCATACAATAAAAGTCGAGACGGTCCTTGATCGTCCTCTCGCTCCGTGCAAAGGCTTGAGGGCTGCTCTCGCACCAGGCTACGGCCAAACCGTTGACCACGTCAACAAACCAGCTTGAAAACTTGGAGCCTGACCGTGCACCCGGGCTGCAGCCAGGCCGCATGAGGGAACAACAAGGCTGACCGAGGCATCACAAAAAGGATTAAGACCTCAAAGGAGTCAAACTACTCCTCCGAGGCCTCGGGGGCTACACCCGGCGGGTGCGCTCGCGTGCACCCACCGGAACAAAGCGTAACCGAGAAGGGCCGGTCCCCTTGCGAAAAATCTGACAGAACCTCCAAGCGAGTACCTACACTCCCTTCGAGGCTCAGGGGCTACTGTCGGGGACCGTAATTAGGGGTACCCCCAATGCTCCTTAATCCGGCTGGAAAACATCCTCAGAACAAACCATAAACGACCGATAAAGCACGGGCTTCGTCTACCAAGGGACGCGACCTCATCCGAGCCCAGCCTCGGGCCAGGACAGTAGTCCCGGACGAATTCATGCCTCGCCCGAGGGTCCCCTCAGTCAGCAGACACACCCTCGGCTCGACCTCGTCTGAATCGCCTTACCAACTGACCATATCGCATGCGCATTTAATGCAGGGATTGCCTGACACCACACGCGTGCCTCAGTCGGCAAGGTCAAAATGACCGCAGTCACTTCGCCCCCTTTACTGACCGTCCTGACAGGAAAACAGCGTTGTTCACCCCGCTCCGACAACTGTGCCAGCCACCAGGGAGAGACTAACAACAGTCGCGGCCTTCCCCGAAGTTTAGCCTTGGGCGCAGCAGCGAGCTCCGCCTCGCCTGACCCTAGGCCTCGGCCTCAGCCTCAGCCTCGGGAGAAGGACTCCGCCTCGCCCGACCCTAGGCCTCGGCCTCAGCCTCGGCCTCGGGAGAAGGACTCCGCCTCGCCCGACCTCAGCCTCGGCCTCGAAGGAGTCGTCGCCTCGCCCGACCTCAGCCTCGGCCTCGGAGGAGTCGCCGCCTCGCCCAACCTCGGCCTCGTATCAGCTACGCTACTGGGGATCCATCATTACCCTACCCCTAGCTAGCCGCCTCGGGCTACGAAGGAACAGGACCCGTGTCCCATCTAAGTTACTCCGGTAACAGGTAATGATGGCTCCCCGCGTGCGCCCATGATGTCGGATGCTCTCAAACCCCCTACGGAAGCAAGAAAACGTCAGCATGATCCATGCCGCACCACCAGCTGTGCTTCTACAGGGCTCAAGGCACCTCTCCGACGGCCACGTTGGTACATCTACAGGGCTCAAGGCACTTCCCCGACGGCCACGTTGGTACATCTACAGGGCTCAAGGCACTTCCTCGACGACCACGTTATTACCTGTATAGGGCTCAGGGCACTTCCCTGCCAGCCATGTTAGCTCATAGCTACGCCCCCATTGTACAGCTGGGCATCTCCTTGCATCTATAAAAGGGATGTCTAGGGCCCCACGGAGGAAAGGAAAAAGAGAGGAACGGGGGGAGAGAGAAAGGGACGAACGTGCAACGTACGAACACACAGACGCACGACGCAAACGAGCGGAGGCAGGCAGAGTAGAAGAGACCACTAGTAGAAAAGAGCTCATAGCCTGCGGCACCCAAAAATTATCACTGGCGGTTTCAGTTATCGCGCGCCAGTAAAAAAAACGAGGCGGGCCCGGCTTTGGAACCGCCAGTGGAAACACATTTCCACTGGCGGTTATCTTAACACAACCGCCAGTGGAAATAGGATGTTTCCACTGGCGGTTGGTGTAACATAACCGCCAGTGGAAAACCAATTTCCACTGGCGGTTGGTGTAACCGAACCGCCAGTGGAAATACCCTATTTCCACTGGCGGTTGTGTTAAGATAACCGCCAGTGGAAATTGGTTTCCACTGGCGGTTTTTCAAGCCAACCGCCAGTGAACTGTCTGTTATAAATAGCTCTCTTCTTCCCCCGACAGTGAACTGTATGCTCGCAGCCAGCTTCCATTGGAGGCGATTTTGGAGGTCCAGATTTCAAAAAAATATAAGGAGGGAGGTTTTGCTCTTCATTTCTTCGAAGAAGGTGGATAAGAAAGGTTGGTTTATGTTTCTTTGTCAATTTTTGTTCATTCTTGCTCAATTTTAGCCACATTTTGGATCTAGGGTTTTACATGTGAGAGAGAAGAGTATAGCTAGGTAATTTTCTCTATTTCCTCAAATGAGGTTGCTTAAGATGGTTAGTTTTTGTCTATTCCCTCTCCTTTTTCATGTTTAGTTATCAAATAAGTTTATCCATAACACATATTTAGTTGCTTTATGAATGGTGAATGTGTTGTATGGAAGGTTGGTTTAATTATGTTTCAATTGTCAGTTATTGTTTATTTTTGCTCAATTTTAACTACATTTTGAAACTAGGCTTTCACCATGTGTTAAAGATAGGTTTGGGTATTAATTTTTTTGTTTATTAGTTGCTAAAAAAGTTTGGCTTATGTTTCTTTTGCCAAATTTTGTTCATTTTTCCTCCATTTTAGCCACATTTTGGATATAGGGTTTCACCATGTGTTAGAGATAAAGTAGTCTAACTACTTTTATTGGAAGAGATAAAGTAGTCTAACTACATTTTGTTAGCGACAAACCGAAGCATGTAATTTTACACGACTTTCTAGAGAGGAGAGGGAGAGGGAGAGAGAGCTATTGTTGCCAATGCGCTCGGAGCAGGTGCAGCACTTACCGTCCGTGCGGATGCAGCACTTTGCACATCCAGAATGCCCGTTCTTGCACTGATTTTACACAGAGCAGAGCATCATGCTAGAGTCTACCGATCAATATGTACTGTATATATACATGCATGGTAATCTGACTTGCCATGAAAACTTCGGACTGGAAGGGTAGGCAGCAGATGTCGCACTCCAATGCGTCCTTCTCCATGGATAGTGTCACAGTCGCCTCTTCCTCATCCTCCAACCCCGACTCTTCCTCATCCTCCATAGAGAGAGAGAGATAGAGGAGAGAGAGAGATAGAGGAGAGAGAGAGAGGAGAGAGAGAGAGGGTTTCACATTTTAGCCACATTTTTGGATATAGGGTTTCACCATGTGTTTTATGTTACTTTTTTACAGGTGGTGATGGAGAGGACATCCTGGATGTATAACTTATCAAGGCTAGATCCATCATACATATCCGAGGTCCATAGGTTTATTGATGTCGCTACGAACCATGCTTGGAGAACAAAGACAAAACACATATATTGTCCATGCATGGACTGCAAAAATGCTGCTGTATTTAATGACACAGAACAAATCATATCTCATCTAGTATGCCGAGGATTTATGAAGGATTACACAATTTGGACAAAGCATGGAGAGGGTAGCTCTTCGCCTTATACGACTGGAAACCCTGAGAACATCGACGACAGATTTCAGTTCATTCACGAGACACACCAACCTCTTCCACAGAGCGAACATGTAGTGCAAAATGTTACTGATCATGGTTACGCTGGAGGAAATGAACATGATAGACCTCATGTTCTGCCAAGTGTTATGGATGAGGAAGATGCAGAGTTGCTAGAGGCAATGTTGCGTCGTCATACAGATCAATCGATGTTCTTAATGAAAGGTATGGAGTCCCTGAAGAAGGCAGCAGAAGAGCCTTTGTACGACGAGTCTAAGGGTTGTACCAAAGAGTTCACGACGCTCCGGTCTGTGCTAAAGCTGTTGATGTTAAAAGCTAAATATGGTGTGTCTGATGTTGGCTTCGATGCGTTCTTGAGTATTATCGCAGACATGCTTCCAAAGGAGAACAATGTGCCTGCTAACACGTACTATGCAAAGAAACTAATCAGTCCGCTCACTATGGGTGTGGAGAAGATCCACGCGTGTAGAAATCACTGTATCCTTTATCGAGGTGATGATTATAAAGACTTGGAGAGCTGCCCAAAGTGCGGTGCAAGTAGGTACAAGACGAATAAAGACTATCGAGAGGACGAAGAGTGTGTTGCATCCGTGTCTAAAGGGAAGAAGCGAAAGAAAGCCCAAAAAAGACTTCAAAATCCACGAGCAAAGAAAAAGAAGAAGTAGACTATTATGCGCTCAAAAAGATTCTTGCTTTGGTGATGTGGTACCTCCCCGTCGTCGATCGATTGAGGTGTTTGTTCGCTAATCCTGAGGATGCCAGACTTATGAGCTGGCATGCTTCTGATGAGCACAAAAACGATGGGAAGCTTCGACATCCAGCCGATGGGAAGCAGTGGCAAGATTTCAATGACAACCACCGAGACTTTGCCGATGAACCGAGAAATGTTAGGTTCGCACTGAGTACTGATGGAATGAACCCATTTGCTGAGAGGAGCAGCAAGCATAGCACATGGCCGGTGATCCTCACCATATACAACCTTCCTCCATGGTTGATGCAGAAACGGAAGTACATTTTGCTAACCATCCTTATTTCTGGACCTACACAACCTGGAGTTGACATGGATGTATTTTTCGAGCCTTAATGGAGGATATGAAAATATTGTGGGAAACGGGTGTTCAAATGTTGGATGAGTATCGTAAAGGTTCATTCACGCTGAGAGCAATTCTTTTTGTTACGATCAACGATTACCCTGCTCTCTTCACATTATCAGGCCAGTTTAAGGGAAAGGTTGGTTGCACAGTATGCATTGATGGAACTGCTTACGTATCCCTTGCTGCATCTAGGAAGATAGTTTACATGAGGCACAGACGCTTTTTATTGGAAGGACACAGGTACCGCATGCGAAAGATGGATAAGTACTTCGACAATAATGGTGAACTACATTCTACTGCTCCATCGGGTAACAATAGAGGTCATAGAGTTTTTGAAATAGTCAGGAATATCAAGTTTGTTTTCGGGAAGAAGACAAAAGACGGAAAAACAAGGAAGGATGCTAAACCATCTTCGGGGGCTATATTCAAGAAGAAGTCTATTTTCTTCGAGTACTTGCCTTACTGGAAAGAGTTAGATGTGCGGCATGCGATCGATGGTATGCACGTTCAGAAGAACGTGTTTGAAAGCATAATGGGCACCTTGCTAGACATAAAGGGCAAAACAAAAGAAGGGCTCAATTCACGCATGGACTTGGTAGATTTAGGCATAAAAAAGGAACTACATCCCGTTCTTCAAGAAAATGGGAAGTACCATCTCCCAGCAGCAAGCTACAATCTCAATGTAGATGAGAAACATGCGATGTGTGTTTGGCTCAAGAATTTGAAAGTCCCATCCGGATTCTGCTCTAGCATACGGAGTATTGTGTCAATGAAAGACCTGACAATCACCAACTACAACTCACATGATTGCCATGTCATGCTGACTACATTCCTACCTATTGCCATCAGGGCTATAAATCCTTTGTTTTTAAAGATGGCAATCACACGGTTGTGCTACTTTTTCAACAGGATTTCACAAAAGGTAATTGGCCGTGATGAGTTGGCATCTCTTCAGGAATTCGCAGTGGAGACAATATCACAGTTTGAGATGTGTTTCCCTCCATCGTTCTTTGATATTATGGTGCACCTTGTGGTGCACTTGGTGCCACAAATAGAAGCATTGGGTCCTATGTACTTGCATGAAATGTGGACGTATGAGCGTTTCATGTCAATACTGAATGGCTATGTATCAACCCGTGCTCGTCCCGAGGCATCCATGATAGAGGGGTACTGTACCGAAGAGGCCATTGAGTCCGGAGGTCCATTCTGCAATAGTATCCTAAAAGACCAGGTTGCAATAGGTCTGCCTCCGTCACGACACGAGGGTAGACTGTATGGAAGCGGGAGGATGGGACGGAAATCTTTCATCCCACCGGATTACGATATAGTACTTGAGGCACATCAGAGCATCCTACATCAGCTAACGATAATGGAGCCATTTATCCAACAACACATCAATGAGCTTCGCGAGCAAAATCCTGGGCATACGGATGATTGGGTAATGAAGCAACATAAGCAGCGGTTCAACACATGGCTAATGGTGAAGGACATTCCACGTGGAGAAACAATAGAAGAACAAACCATCAAGGGCTTGGCATCTGGACCATCACGCCAGGTCACAACATGGCAAACCTATGACATTAGTGGATTCACATTTTGTACCAAGTCCAAGGACAAAAAGAGCATGTCACAAAACAGTGGTGTTCGATGCGAAGCCATAGATGATGAAACTGGTGAGATTATTACATATTTTGGCTTTATTGAGGACATATGGGAACTAGACTATGGTACATTTCAGATCTCGGTTTTCCGATGTCAATGGGTTGAAGACAAACATGTCACGGTAGACAACTATGGGGTCAGAGTTCTTGATCTAAGTAAGGTAGGTTACAAAGATGACCCATGGATCCTTGCTAATCGTGCTGCACAAGTCTTCTATGCTGAACAGATCATTTCTAACAATGAGAAGAAAAGCACCGACAAACCGAAGCATGTAGTTTTTCCTGGAAAACAACAAGCTATAGGAGTTGATGGTGTATCTGATTTAGAGGATTTTAACCAGTTCAATGACATGTCTCTTTTCATAGACCATCCAACCAAGATAAGGAACGTTGAGCGAAGCATCCCACGCAATTCGATGCCCTGGGTACGCCACGATGGACAAGGCAGAACAATAGCTCCCTAGATTATATAGTTGTCATGTAATTGATTATTGTTAGGACATGTCATGTAATTGATTATTTTTAGCGACAAACCGAAGCATGTAATTTTACACGACTTTCTAGAGAGGAGAGGGAGAGGGAGAGAGAGCTATTGTTGCCAATGCGCTCGGAGCAGGTCCAGCACTTACCGTCTGTGCGGATGCAGCACTTTGCACATCGAGAATGCCCGTTCTTGCACTGAACATGTTGTAAAAGAACTTGGAAAGATGTTTACCAGATCTGATACTTGTGAAAGAACTTCACACCAATGGTGATGAGAAACGCGAAGCCATGAGACGACGTAGTATTTAAACACTACAAGAACGTGCATTCTAGTGACAGAGGAGGGAGAGAGAGGGAAGAGAGAGGAGGGAAAGAGGAGAGAGAGAGGAGAGAGAGAGAGAGGAGAGAGAGGAGAGAGAGAGGGAGAGGGGAGAGAGAGGAGCTAGGGAGAGGAGAGAGAGGAGAGAGAGGAGCTAGGGAGAGGAGAGAGAGGAGAGAGAGAGGGAGAGATAGAGGAGGGAGAGAGAGGGAAGAGAGAGGAGGGAGAGGGGAGAGAGAGGAGGGAGAGGGGAGAGAGAGGAGAGAGAGGAGAGAGAGAGGGGAGAGAGAGGGGAGAGAGAGAGAAGTAATATATAAATATATATATTATGTATACTAAATATATATATTTATATATTTAATATGTACAAAAATTTATATACTTAATGTATGAATATACAATAAAAAATAATATACTTAAAACATTTCTACTGGCGGTTGACAATGAAAACCGCCAGTAGAAATTAATTTTTACTGGCGGTTGTCGATGAAAACCGCCAGTAGAAAATGGCATTTCTACTGGCGGTTCTCTATGACAACCGCCAGTAGAAATGATTTCTACTGGCGGTTTTCATTGTCAACCGCCAGTAGAAATATCTCCTATATAAAGGGCGCGCGCGGGGCCGAAAATTTCTCTAAGTCTTTGGCGCCTAGTCTTTTACACTCCCGCCGTCAGGCTGCCGAAATTTTGCCCCAGCGATCTTCTCCGCCGTGCGCCGCCATCATCCACGCCGTCGTCCCCGCGCCGTAGGTACGTTCCCCTCTCTCTCTCTCTCTCCCTTCTTCCGACTTCGATCGCGCTCGGGCACGGCGCCGCCGCCGTGCACGCGCCGCCGCGCGCGTGTAAAAACCCTAGGGCGCGCGTCTCTGCACAGAGAGTGAGAGAGAGGAGAGGAGAGATGGAAAGGAAAGTCTACTCTCAAAATACTACGTAGCTCGTCAGAAGACCAATCCAAAAAGTTGGGACCTTGGTATATGATTATGAAGTCCTTGAGAACAACTGTAAGGTGTTCAAATTTCTTATGATAAAACCAGAATCTCCCCACGCCATGTAGAGTAGCTATACTTAGTTCTGGAGTATGTTAGTCTGAGAACTTTTGGTTGTATTGTGTTGTGAACTATTTGATGCCTTTCTCAGGCTGTTGTATGCTTGTCGTTGCTATAATGAGAACACCTAAGTGAATTTTCTTTTGTCAATGTCAAAGCTTTGTACCAACCTGAGTTAGTTGTAAGGCTTAGATTCCACTTGCGCTATGTATGCGTGAAAATTTATCACCAGCATAGACCAATTCATGGTTTAGGTCGATTGCTCTGTTGGTCGGATTTAGAAGTCACCCTAGGTTCTGTAAGCGTGAGAATGTAACATCAGTGAGAGTCAGGTGACGACTCATATTGACAACCTATAGGACCCTGGCCAAGTGACCTTCGTGATGATGTATGGCCCTTCCCAAGGAGGAGATAGCTTGTGTCATTATTCTTGAAGGTCGTCGACCGTCTCCGAGCTGCGCCACCGTCCACCAGCGCCGGCGTGCAGCTCATCCTTGAAGGTCGTCCCTGCCCCTTGTTCATCTACACTCCCCCTTGTCTGCACTCTGCAGTTTTGCACAAGATGAGCTCGTCATCCCTGCTCCTCTCCTTCCCCCTTGTCTGCACTCTGCAGTTTTGCATACTGCGCAGCAGTACCCATTTGTTTGGATGCTGCTGCTGCTTTTTGCTTGGATGCTGATCTGCTCTAGGTAGCAGACTAGCAGGTACTCTATTGTTTCACTTATGCTGCATTCACTGGTTTCAATTATATATAGCTCATTCACTGGTTTCACTTATGCTGCATTGCTGCTAGCCTGCTACTGTTATGTTTCAGTATTTCAGTTCCAAACTTCCAATTTAATTTCAGTTCTATATGGCTTATATGCCTAGAAATACATATATACATATATATATGCCTAGGAATATACATAGGTGCTAGCTCCCGTGTCTAGCACCCACACTTCATTTGGGCAGACCACTGGCACCACTTTGTCTTCTGCAAGGTGAACTGTTAGTGTAGATCCACCTGAAGCCTGCTCCACTTGGGCGAACAAAAGAGCTGCATGTTCAGTGCCGCCCACAGCTATATTTGCCTCTGGTGGTTTATGTTCTTTTTCATCCTTCTTTGGACGCTTACAGTCTTGTGTCCAGTGACCATAGATGCCACAATTTCTGCACCTCCCTTTCCTCCTCGGAGTTCCTTTGGAAGTGAGCTTGCCTTTGTTAGAACTGCCACTACTGCCCACATCAGAACGATGTGTCATCTTGGGTTTCCACTGACCAGCACTTCCATTGTTACCTTCCTTCCTTGTCAGCCATGTATTTTGTATGAACCTCTTGGAGAGTGTCAAGTCAATGAACTATCTTCGAGTACTATTGGGAAGTGTATCTCTTTGATGTATTTTTTTTTCTAGTGATATCGATGGTGCCGAGTAGCACCAAATTTGGACTTGTGTCCATATCTATAGATGCTAGTAGTTGAGCACTAGCGCCTACAATCTTGACTACCTCATCCCTATTCTCTGTAGGACCCCAAGAAGAGATTAAACCCTGTAGTCTACCACCTCCCGTTATTTGTGGGCTTCACCGATGGCTGGAAACATTTGGTGATAGCAAACGACCTTCGGGCTGAAGACGTCTGCGAGCTTGTTAAGAGGCCAGACGATGTTGAGCCGGTGTACTATGTCCGGATGTGTGGTCACAAAATTAAAAGCTGCCCCGGCTGCATGTGTGTGCTTCTCTTCTCTTAGGTGGGGTGCTAAGTGATCTTAGTAGCCGACATAAGAGAAAAGAAGCGCACAGATGAAGCCGGGGCGGCTTTAAATTTTGTGACCACACATCCGGACAGAGTACACCGGCTCACCATCGTCTGGCCCCTTAACAAGCTCGCAGACGTCCACAGCCCGAAGGTCGTTTGATGTCACCAAATGTTTCCCGCCCTCGGTGAAGCCCACAAATAACGGGAGGTGGTAGACCACAGGGCTTAATCTCTTCTTGGGGTCCTACAGGGCTTAATCTCTTCTTGGGGTCCTTCAGCATGGCTGTGATGTTATAATGCTGAAGGACCCCAAGAAGAGATTAAGCCCTGTAGTCTACCACCTCCCGTTATTTGTGGGCTTCACCGATGGCTGGAAACATTTGGTGATAGCAAACGACCTTCGGGCTGAAGACGTCTGCGAGCTTGTTAAGAGGTTAGGGTTAGGGTTAAGGGTTTAGGGTTAGGGTTAAGGGTTATAGTTAGGGTTAGGGTTAGGGTTAAGGGTTAGGGTTAGGGTTTTGGGTTAAGGGTTCGGGTTTTGGGTTAGGGTTAGGGTTAGGGTTAAGGGTTATAGTTAGGGTTAGGGTTTAGGGTTAAGGGTTCCGGTTTTGGGTTAAGGGTTCGGGTTTTGGGTTAGGGTTAGGGTTAAGGGTTTAGGGTTAAGGGTTATAGTTAGGGTTAGGGTTAGGGTTAAGGGTTAGGGTTTAGGGTTAGGGTTAAGGTTTATAGTTAGGGTTAGGGTTAGGGTTTTGGGTTAAGGGTTCGGGTTTTGGGTTAAGGGTTCGGGTTTTGGGTTAGGGTTAGGGTTAAGGGTTTAGGGTTAGGGTTTAGGGTTAGGGTTAAGGGTTTAGTGCCTGAGGATGTATTTAATTATACTATTTGTTAATATGAATTTAATTATTGCTTACGTTAATATGTGTTAATATGTATTTAATTATTGCTTATGTATTTGTATATATATAGCTCAATGAGTTCTCCGATCAAGGACCAAGATTTAGTGCCCGAGCACATGGACAAGAGTGTTGCTCAAGAACAATCCAGCAGTGAAGGATATGAAACGCCTAGCGACCCTTTTCCTACCACTAGCATAGATAGGGCCGCTCTCCGTGAGTTGCAACGTGACCCTACTTATGATCCACAAGAAGCTGAGGTAAAAGTACGCATCTTTAGCTTCGTATGTGTACCCTACTGATTTCACATGCATGATCTCTTGTGCATTTTATTACATGAATAGGAGGTCGTGTCTGAATTTCGTGCGATACTCGAAGAAGCCGTGGCACGAAACGAAGACGTACCGGAACAGACCAAGACAACAACCGAGACGTCAAGGAAAAGGAAGCAGAGCGATCGAAAAAGAGGTGACAGGGGGCTGAACAAGTTTCCCGACAAAACATACAAAATCTCAGACGTGAGCCCGAAAGGTCAGCCCCTAGCTCCAGAAGAGGCACTACCTAAGTTCCGGAATGCACTTGGGTTTTTAGTTAGAGATAATCTTGACATAACAATACGACAGTGGAGAGATGTGCCAGATGATGTCAAGAATCAAATATGGAATAAGCTATTAATGAGGTTCGTTCTGCCTCGGGGTTCAGAAGAACTCGTGAAGGAATACACGATGAAGCAGCTTGCAATCAATTTCCGAAACTGGAGGTCTGAGATGAACACAAAGTTTGCAAAGAAAGGTCTGGACCCGACCAAAAAATATAAAATCTCAGCAGGTCAGTGGGCAGTATTTCTAGAGCAGAGGAGCAGCCCTGATTTCATATCTCTAAGTGAGGCAAATTCAGAACTATCAAAGAAGAACAAGTACCGCCACCACCTAGGCACAGGTGGTTACAAGCGTCAGGTTCCTAAATGGAGACAAGAAGACGCCGAGAAGAAGGCCGCAGGGTTGCCGACGCTGTCCGAGCAACTTGGTGAAAGGGCGGCAAATTGGCTCCGTGCTAGAAAACCAAGGGAAACCGAGACCGGTGTATCTTTTGATGATCCCATTGTCGAAGAAGCGGCAAAAAACATATATACAATGGCAGCTAAGCAGAGCGAAGGAACTTTTAAGCCACAAAGGGAAAGAGACATCCTAACGGCTGGTCTCGGTAACCCTGAGCATCCTGGCCGTGTACGAGGAATCTCGTCTAAGGAAGGATGGAAGGAAGGATTCGGACAACAGTGGGAAGGTCTGTACAGGAAACGTGATCGATACAAGGAAGAGATGGCGGATTATTTTAAGGAGGAGGCCAAGAAAGAGTTCAAAGCCATGATGTCTCAAATGCTATCGAATCCTCCTCCAGAATTGATGCAACAGTTGGCGAGTGCGATGTCTGTTCAACAGATGACCACTCCACAAATACAAATAATTCCAGCAGCTCAACCGCCGGCTTCCACAGATTGTACGACATTACCAAGCTCTGTTGCTTCAACGGGAAATAAGGACCGTTATCCAGTTGATGACATCACAAGGCCTGTGGCGTGCACACTGGTTATAAGATATGGTATTAACAATAAACGTACAAAGAAAGTAGCCACAGGCCTTGCGATCCCAGGACGTAAGTTCCATGGAAACGATATTCCAGATGATCATTGCAAAGTAGAAGTGACGTCGGTCGTCCAAGGATCCGAGGACGACATGCTAGACATCCCTGGGCCCGAAGGTATCGAGAAACTTGGACAAGCTATCAATAATTTTATCCTTTGGCCTCGAAGGGATGTCGATTTGCTTGATTGGTCGAATCCATCATCCTCACCTCCTCAAACTTCACATGCTGCTCCTCATCCTTTTTCTGACCCACCGTCTCCGCCACAAGCATCACCATTCAGGGCTCCACCACCTTCTCCTCCCCATCCTCTTGGTGACCCACTGTCTACGCCACCATCAAGGGATCCACCTTCTCCACAACCATCAAAGGATTCAAGGCCATCAAAGAAATCTAAACTTCCTATTCCAAAATTGGTGTCCCCGTATCAGAAAAAGAAGAGTAAAGCTACTACTGCTGGCACAGCTCGGTTTTTGAAAGGGATTGGACGGAGCCTCACGTCACAAACTGTTGATTTGGCCAAGCACGAGGAGTCTGCAAAAAAGGCTGAGGCAATGGCCGCAAAGATAAAGAAGCCAACTAAGGCAGATTACAAAAACGTGCCTAAAAAATATGTGCCGGGCAGACCTCTGCTACCTCTTGAGAAACTAAGAAAGGTCCCGGCTGGTGTTAAAAGGTTGCATGACTGGTACATGCGGGCATCATCGGTTGGCATAGACACCATCAGTGTGCATATACCAGACCATGCTTTTATTGGTTCGGACCAAAAGGCCGTTGTTACATTCGAGGACATGTGGTTAATGATGAACCTTCAGAGACTCGACGTGCAACTTGTAACGATGTTTGCATTGTAAGTGTCGCTCATACTTCCACATATGTGTGTTATTATTAGTGAGCTGTATAAAATTTCAATATCTGACATGCACGTGTGACTTGCAGAATGCAACATGATCAGCAGGAGATCCTTTACGGTACCAAGCCCAATGCTAGTGCCAGTAAAAGGGTTGGGTATCTCAACCCAATACTTATATGCGAGGAAAGCCACACTTTTAGAATCGGGAAAGACAACGATGAATTACGGGGAAAGACAGACGAAGAAGTTGAGAAGCGTATAAAGGATATGAAGAAGGATTTTGAAGCTCGATACGCCACCTATATAGGACATGCAATGCTTCAATTTCAAGACAGGGAAGCCATAATGGCCCCGTACAACTTTAAGTAAGTGTGATTTTGCATAAATAAAATCAATAATTTCAATACACATGCATCACAAATTTGATTCGTACAGGGACCACTGGATATGCTTCCTCATTTATCCTAAGGTTGGAAAGGTGCTGGTGCTCGACTCCTTGAACTTCGACCCTTCGACATATGCAGAATTCCTCAGCACCTTAGAGCTGTAAGCCTTTTCTATGCATGCATACTTTTATCGATTAAAATTTGAGAATAACATGGTGATTCTATTTGAGATCACAGGGCTTATAGATCCTATAAGATGAGAGGTGGAAAGTACGACCTGTCGAAAAAAGGCGTGCCACTAGACATCCATCATCACTGGCCGGTAAGTATGTGATTTTATGAATACATATCATACACAATGTTGCAACTAAATAACCAATCTCCCGTTATGTAGTGCCACAAGCAACCACAAGGATCGGTCCTATGTGGATTCTATGCGTGCGAGTTCATGAGAGTGAACGGACGATACATCACGAACCCTGACAAGGTATTATTAGTAATAGTCAAGTATGTATTTATGTCATTAAAGATGCAAATGTGTTATTATTGAGTATAAATAGATGATGTTTATAAAATTCCTTTACAGCAATTTCAACGAGGAAACCCAGAGAACTTGACCGAAGCTGCATTGTATGGCATAATCGAGGACCTCTGCACATTCATATTGAAAGAGGTCATACCCGCAGAAGGAAAATATCACGATGCTTCCGGGACATTAGCTTTGCCAGAGTTCAGAATACTAACAGAAATTAGTAGATTATCTCTTAGCCGAGATAGTTATTAGAGCTTAGGTGAAAACTTATGATGTATAGAATGCATGAAGCATATATGGTTGTAAACAGAATACTTTGATGTATATAAATGTATATATGTTGCTTTCAATATCAATATAGATCTATATATATATATATGTTTGTGTGTGTGTAAATAAATATATATATAATTCAGTATTGTTTGAAATTTGAAAAAAGGCGGGAAAACTTCCACTGGCGGCTAAATAAAGAAAACCGCCAGTGAAAAGTGCATTTCCACTGGCGGTTTGCTTTATAAAACCGCCAGTGGAAATGCATTTTCACTGGCGGTTTTCTTTATTCAGCCGCCAGTGGAAATGAACTTTTCACTGGCGGTTCCTTAAGAAAACCGCCAGTGAAAATGCATTTCCACTGGCGGTTCCAAAATAACCGCCAGTGGAAATGCTGATTTCCACTGACCCCTAGCACTGGCGGTACTGAAAAACGCCTGTGTAAATAGGTTTAGAACCGCCACTATAGAGCTTCTGTGTACTAGTGGACGCGGTACAGGCAGCCTCAGACGGCTCACCTCAAGGCCGAACCCTCTCCTTTTCTCTCTCTCTCTCTCTCTCTCTCTCTCTCTCTCGCTCTCGCCCTCGTTCTCCCGCAACGCTTGTAACCCCTACTGCAAGCGCCCCCTGGTGCAGGATAATATAAGCCTCATCCCATCGCTTGTGTTCCATCTTGCATCAACCCATCTGGACAGGGGCACGCGGCACTAAAATTCACTAGTCGGTCCGGCTGAGGGCCCCCCGGGTCTGAAACACCGACACTTGTGGACTAAATCTTGTGTATCTCAACATAAAAACATATTAGTCCACCTAAATTGTCACTCATTCACCAAAATAAAGCAAGGCTTTCACTCTCCCCTTTCTTGTTAATTGATGACAATTGTGCAAATATAGAGAAACTAAGCATAATTCAAAGTAGCACTTCACACTAGTGTAAAATTCTATTGATTTGTTTTTTATGTCACTTATCCAACTTTTAAGCTTTATCATTATTATTTGAATAATCACCATAAAACTTGATTTAGTAGTGATAATTTCCCCTACATGTGTACTTTAATGATTTCGATTCAAGCTTACACATGCACGAATATGAAATTTGTGGAAAGATTGTTACTACTAAATGATGCTAAGGTATACAAGATAAATATGTAGCTTTATAACATGTATACTGCTCATTTAAAACATAATAATGACATCACTAATAAAAGTTTGCGCGCCCAAGTGACATAACATCAAAGTTCGAAGACCCAAGTGACACAACATGCCAAGTTCAGGATCCCAAGTGGCTTCAATGTGGCATGCCACATTGGCATCCTATTTTGCAAATGTGGCTTTGGATAGTTTTGCATGGGCCGATTGAAAGTGCATTCATCCCTTTTGTGAGTTTTGGTGATTTGGATAACAACACATTTAAAGGTCTAACAAGTTTGCTAAGTGTTGAACAGGAAATTCAGTATGATGAACATACTTGAATAGTGTATAATGATCAGTGAACAAGGTTCAACACAAGGTCAAATAACTAGTGAGACAATGCAAATGGATATAATATGGTCTCTATATTGGTTTGAATATATGGACAAGACCTGAGAAATCACTATGCATAAATATGATCATAATAGAGGTTGAGGTGATTAAGAGGATTGGTCAAGCCAAAGTAAATAAGATATGAGGAACCGTGAATTGGCTTGACCATATTACTATTAGTCCATATATGAATATATGAGAATCAAACTAGAGCTTGATTGATCTTAGTAGTTATATCTAGATGACATTCAAGCAAGGTTCACAATATTGAAGAAATGATTCTCTCAATGGATGCTCAATAGGATGTGACTCAAGAATGGCTTAATAGGGTGAAGATAGCAAGGAAAGGGCTTCGAGGAACTAAGCGAAGGTGAAGGCCAAGCGACGGCTTGTAGACCGAGGTACCATGGCTAAGGTGAAGAAGAGAGTACTTGCACTAAGTCGATGAACTAATCAGCTATGAAGAGTTACAACATGTTGATGCATCAGTAAGATGACTTGAAGCCATGATTTGAACTCATATATGGTGAAATGGCACAAGTCACAGGCTCGATTTGTGTTTGCTTAAAAAGGTGAGACAAAGATGTTTGTGATCCTTATGAAGCAACACCATGGAGAAATCACACTTGAGACACCAATGACTCAAGGAATTTACTTAATTATATTTTATTTAACTTGAGTATAGGAATCGTCATACTATCAAGGGGGATCCATAAAGAAGGTTGGTGTTGGTACTAAAGCTCAAAATCCTTGATCTAAAACATCCATTTTACCCTTGTTAATCCTTAGTGAAAGTATGTAGTACAACCTTTTTAAGTCTATCTTGGCCAAAATTGCTCTCTAGAAAATACTGGTTCAGCCGGACACTCAACCGGTTTTTGCACTGTTCACCTTTTTTGAAAATACTGGTTCAGCCGGACACTCAACCGGTTTTTGCACTGTTCACTTTTTCTGCCAGTCTGCTGTGTCAGCCAAAAAGCTGTGCGCAGCTTTTTGAAAATCGGTTCAACCGGTTTTGGGACCAGTTCAACCGGTTTTTGGGCAGAAAAGTAAAAAACGGCTAGTTTTGGAGCCCCACCTATATATACTCACTCCTACCTCTCTCCCCACAGAAGAGCACGCACAAAACTTCATTCCCAACCTGAGAAACACCTCCCACTCTCTCTCACACACCTCTTGCCTCTCCCATTTCAAATCTTTGGAGAGAAATCTTTGAGTGAGTTTGAGAGCTGCGGTTTTTGTGCTTCATCTCCAAATCTCTCTTGCTCTTCTTGATTCGAGCTTTGGTACTACATCGAGTTCTTTGTGGATTCATTACTCTTGGAGCTTCTAGCTCCTAGACGACTAGGTGTCTCTTGTGAGTCTCCAAATCTTGTGGAAGACCACAAGAAAGTTTGTATTACCCGCTCGTTTGAGCAAAGATTAGTGTGTGGGCTTGACCTTTGTGGTCGGCAAAGGGAGGATTAGGGTTGAAAGAGACCCGGCTCTTTGTGGGCGCCTCAACGAGGAAGTAGGGCACCTTGGTGGTGTGACCGAACCTCGGGATAAATCTTGTGTCTCTTGTGTTCTTGCTCATTGTGTGTTTGTGTTCTTCGTTCTCTCACCCTTCCGTGGAAGATTTGTTCATATCTTTTTGGTGTGTGGATTTTGAGAAGTGCACTTCTCAGATCTACTACTTTGAACCCTGTGGATCATTTAGAACATCTCATTTTCAAAGTTAACTGGGTGAATTTCGAGATAAATTCAGTTTTACCCAGTTTGCTTCTAGTTTTTGTTGAAAATGTTTTAACTTGCCTATTCACCCCCCCTCTAGGCAACTTTCACCGATAAAGTTCCTGGACATGTTTTCCCGGTTTTCTAAGTTTGAGGCCTAAAAGATCTCCAATAGTTATGTAAATAACTCACTAAATATGAATTTACGAAGTTTTCGAGAAAAAATTTCTCTGACTGTTATGTAAAGTGAGTCTCTAAATTTACAAACTCCCTACAAACCCCAATTTCATCTCTATATTTATCAACCTCGTCGGGACTCCCTAAATTAACATTGGTGCTAAGTACATCGCGAAAAGCGCGAAAAGCATACTCTATCCACTATTTCGTGTCGCCCCACCGCCCAGTTGACCACAAATCCATCTCCATCATATAGACTCCTTGACGCCATCACTGCCAGATAACCTCTTGTGCCAAGACACCGTTAGAGCATTTGTTGTGCTACACCTTCACGTCGTCGCCACGAGGACCTTCGTGCGCGGTGTGTGCCTGTCGTCGCGGCCGTTTGGTCTTCCATCGACAGCTCCGATCTCCCAAGATGTCAGAGAAGGTTGTTGATACTGATTTATGTCGCCAGCTTAATTTAAAATAGAAAGCAGACCTCCTTATTTTTTTTGTTGACGTTGACAACTTTAAAAAGTAGCAACAAATAAATAGAGAATTGTTGGAACCCAAACATTTTTTTTTACTTCTTAAAGTGTTTTAGCAACTTCCTAGATATAGAATTTAGAGCGCTAAATTTACATAACTATTAGAGATGCTCTAAGTGACACATCATGCCAAGTTTCCGTTTGGTGCACTTTACTAATTCAGCAAATGATAAGATTTAACTTTTACGCAGTCTCTATTTGGATTAATTTTAAGCTAAGCATATATATAAACGGAGTGGACAGTGAGCAAGGGTGACCTTGAAAAGCTAGTTTGGCTTTCCCACCTCCGGCCTAATCCGTAACAGTAAAGTAAAAGTAAAGTGCACAATTTCCATAATAGATAGCGAGAATTCTTAATTCTGAGAAGATAGGAGACGTAGACGTCGATTGATAGACGATTTTGACAGGTGCATTTCTTGAATTGTAGCCAACAATAGAAAGCGGCACATGCGGGCAAATTCCGGTTTCTAGCGGCGGTAGGTGTGCATCAGTACAGGCACAGACAGGGTAACGAACGAATAGGCTGGCCAGGCCATCTCGATTAAGCACGTTTAATTATTCACGCAACCATTATTATCAACCAACCCAACAATAAAGCTTGTTTCCATCGCAACCAACAAAGCGAAATGCTAGCTGCAGCTAGACGCCGTTGCCCTGCTCCTGCTTGGGGTGCAGCAGCTTGCTGATGTCGGCGGCGATGAGCTCCGCGTCCTCGCAGCTGCCGTAGATGCCCCTCCGCACCATCCCCGCGCAGTACAGCCCGTGGTCCCCCTTCCAGTGCTCCGGGTAGCTCCGCGCCGCCATCCCGTCGTCACCGACCAGCCCGTCCTCGCTCTGCGGAAAAGAGAAGAAGAACGCACATGCTCGTCGTATTATATTAGACGATGGCGCATGCGTGCAACCGCAAAGATGACACCCGGCGCCGGCCGGGCTGACCGTGCTTTGCTTCGCGGCAAAGTCTGACGCATCACCAGGCAAGGCCACATGCAATGCATGTTTATGCAATACATGCTAGCTAGCTTTTTTGGCAGTGCAGATAGAGATAGACCATCGTGAAGATGACGATGCGGTAGTTAGTTAAAGCGTGCGGCGCGCGGCGTACCTTGAGCCACCGCCTGACAGTGCTCCGGTAGCCGGTGGCGAAGACGATGGCGTCGAAGGGGTGGCGGCTGCCGTCCCCGAACTCGACGACGTTCCCGCGGACGCTCTTGACGGCGGCGGGGAGCACCCGGATCTCGCCGCTCCTGATCTTGGCGTAGGTGCCGACGTCCACGACGGGGTAGCCCGGGGTGGTGAGCTTCATGGTGAAGGGCCCGACGGCGGGGCGGCGGAGGCCGTGCCGGGACGTGTCGCCGAACACCACGGCGCACATGAGCAGCACCAGCTTGTCGATGACCCACACGGGCAGGTACGGGTACAGCGTCATCGCCACGTTCCAGATCTCCTTGGTCACCAGGTGGAGCTGCATGCGTGCGCACCGCACACCCATAGGGAACATTATATATGAGTGATTATTAGTTACTGCTGATCGGATTGCATCGATCGTTAGCAGTAGCGGCTGCGCATCATGATCAATTAATGGAAAACTTGGCACCCATTCCATTCCTGATGGAATCCTATACTATATATGGCAATGTACCCTATCTTCGATTTCTCGTGGGGAATTACTCCATTATGATATAGGGATGAGGAAGTTTATTTCTCATCTTTGTTCCCCGCGAAGGCCCATTAAACCTGCACGTGACGATGCTTTCATATACTAGTTAATAATAAAAATAAATAATTACCTTGTTAAGAGATTAATCATTATAAAAATATGTTCATTTTGATGTACACATAATAGTTTCTTACGTCTAACAATATATATAACAATATATATATGTATGAAAATGTTTTGTATTAATAACAAATAATGTATATTTTAATTATAATTTAAACAGGAATAGGGATCCCGCAACCGCAAGGAACGGAGATGGGAAGGAAATATCGCTCGCAATCGTTCGTACGAATCCTCACGGGATAGTTTCCATATGTTTGGTTGCTACACGGTGGTAGCCTGGACCGTATATTATAAACCATGCTCTTTATACATAGACGAGATCTGTGCATAAGGTTTTATTTAGAAAAACAACTTTAAAAGTGTTCTTGTTTTGTGGCAGCGCCTGCACGCACGCAGATGCCTTTTGGCTGCGTACCCGTGGAGCCTGGCCGCGCCCCTCATTTTCCGTCCATGCAGCCTATAGGTGACGGAAAGCGAATCAAATAATACCTGCTTCGATGATCTGCAGAACGCAGGTGCGGGCCGTGCAGGTGCACGCCTGCGCACTCCCAACCAAACAGACGATTTTTGCACCACGAGAAACAGGCCGGGAAGCTATTCCCCGATAGGTAAATTGCCGTTACCATCCCCATTCCCCCATTGTCTAGTGGCAGCCTAGTCAAACGTGTCTCTATCTAGTGTTGCACGATGGTGACGTATGTTGACTGCTACCGCGTGGGGCCCGCTGGCAGACTGGAACAGTCACACGTTCTGTAGCGTTTCAGGTAAGATATGTCAAGGTTACCTAAAATTATGCACGCATGTAGTTGGAAGAGGAATAGTCAATGGCTCGATGAAACGGCAAAAGAGCGATCCTAAAATATATACTGACTTTATCTAAGTAAAATATGATTTGCAAATCAAACTAGCAGTGTAAACTGTGTAAACTAATATAATAATAATAGAGATAGAATGGTCTTTTTAAAAAAAAAATATCCAGAAAAAATAAAAAGATTATTTTGGAAACATGGTATGGTATTCCCCTATACTATCGTGATCGTGCTTGGATTTCATTCACCACACGGGAGTATGGACATAAAGACGACATCGATCGAGACGCAAAATACGATTTCATAATACTCCTATATATACACGACACTCACACTACGACAATGCAAGCAGCGGAACATAGGATTCGGGCGCATGCATGCACCATCTGTGAAGCAGTGTCACTGCCATGCATCATGCATGACGCCACGGTCGCACCAGGTCAGGTCTTGTTGTGCTGGCTTGGCTGGCATCTACTAGCTAGCAGTAGACATCCGATCGATGACCATCTGTCGAGCCAGGCATATGGCAACGACGCAGCAAGAGACTGGCCGGCGTACCAGATCGAGCAGCAGGAAGTATATGTTCGTTACAGGTTACTACTGACCTCGCCTCGGACGACGATGGAGGTGACGGCGCCGGCGGCGGCGAGGTCGTAGGCGATCTCCATGCCGGAGTTGCCCGACCCCACGACGAGCACGGCCTTCCCGCGCATCCCCTCGGGCGACCGGTACTCCACTGCGTGCATCACCTGGCCGGGGAACGCCTCCAGCCCGGGCACCTCCGGCACGAGCTTCTCGGCGTTCTCCCCGGACGCCACCACCAGGAACCTGGCCGCGTACCGCTCGGCCTGGCCCGTGCCGAGGTCCACGGCCTCCACCTCCCACCGCGCGCTCGCGGGGTCGTAC
Source organism: Zea luxurians (assembly GCA_029449295.1). Lineage (NCBI taxonomy): Eukaryota > Viridiplantae > Streptophyta > Magnoliopsida > Poales > Poaceae > Zea > Zea luxurians. The sequence continues at coordinate 6,355,996 of JAOPSE010000090.1, forward strand.
CGCGCCGCCCGGACCTCGCGGCGGAGGCGCGGGCGGACGGCGAACCGCGCGGCGTACCCGTCCAGGTACCGCGCGAAGTCGTCGCGGTGCAGGTACGCGGGGGCCTCGGCCGGGTGCGGCGCGTGCGGCAGCGCGCAGTACTTCTTGGTGAGGTGGAGGTGGAGGCGGTCGTAGGCGCGCTTCCGCCACAGCGACCCCACGCAGTCGTCGCGCTCCAGGACCAGCGCCCGCACGCCGCGCAGGGACAGGCACGCCGCCACCGCTAGCCCCGACTGCCCCGCGCCGACGACGATCACCTCCTCCTCCGCCACCGCAGCCATTGGGAGAGGCGTCGTGTGCACGTGAAGAGAGAAGGTGGAGTGTGTGGTAAGCAGGAGTAGTAAGCAAGCGAAGGCCCTGGCCCTGGCCCTGGCCCTGGCCCTTTTTAGTCGGATGCTTCACCTCTGAGGCTCTGACTATATGGAAGACGAGGAGAGGGTTGGTGGAGCGGCGGAGGCGCCTCAGGTGGCGTGGCGTGGTCCGCGCCCGACTGTAGAAGGACCACCGCCGCGGTGGCCCCGCATGACAGTACGATTGCCAAAAATGTCTTGAATCTTGTGGTGGCTTTGCAGTTGGATTTTCTGTCATTCCTGGCTGTATCGAATGTGTGCATTAGGAGGATGGCAAAAAAGGTAGTAGTAAACACGTGCCAAAACTGGCAGCTTTGTACCGTTACCTCCGACTAAGGCCCTGCTTACATCATTAGCAGCAATAATTAGCTAGATAAAAGTATGTATGTATGGGTGATTTTGTCGATTTTTTTTTTGTTATCTGATACCGTTGGGACAGCACATGATGAAGACGGGTAGGAAAGCAAAACATTTTAAATTTTTATCTATTAATTGCTATTAGCTATGCCAAGATAGCTAATGAGATAGCTGCTAGCTAGTTTCCAACGAACAATTAGCTCGATTCATATGGATCTATCCCAAACTATTTGTTAGTAGCTATCCATGGATGGATCTAAATAAGGTCTAAAAATCCTCAACTAAAGTTTACCTAGTTAAAAATTTAGCATCATGTTGTTTCGACGAGTAAAATACAATTGCGGTCCTTAAACTTGTCTCTTTGTGTATAGTATGATCCTGAAACTAATAAAATATATCATTTAAGGATCCAATCACAGTTTGGGTCGGGCTTCTGTTACGTCCCGACGGGCCAAAATAGACTCGGTTGAACCGTGTCAAAGACACGCGCAAAGTCAGCGATACAGGGGTCGACGATGGAGCGTAGGTGCACAGCCAGCACGACGTAACCCTGGCATCGTCCTCCTGCGCGGCCGAGAGCTAGGTGCTCGGGCGCCAGGCAGACCCGATGCAAAAGCCACACCTAGGTGTCGTTGTCGGTACATGCGCGCGTTTATGTTGTGTCGTGGCCGGTACAACCACCTTGCCGGCGAACTCCCCAAAATTGTAGATCCTGCTAGGAGTTGGAGCACTAGCAGCATTCCTACAGCAGCAGGAGGTAGGAATGTATGATCCCGCAGGAAGCGCACGAGCGAGCACGAGACAAAGAAAGAAGATGGCACACACTCGGGCGCCAGGCAGACCCGATGCAGAAGCTACACCTAGGTGTCACTATCGGTACATGCGTGTGTTTATGTCGTGTCGTGGCCGGTACAACCACCTTGCCGACAAACTCCCCAAAATTGTAGATCCTGCTAGGAGTTGGAGTACCAGCAGCATTCCTGCAGCAGGAGGAGGTAGGAATGTAGGATCCCGCTGGAAGCACACGAGCGAGCACGAGACAAAGAAAGAAGATGGCACACACGACCAAGTTCCTATTGTGAGCGCACGGCCTCGCCGCCGGCCAAGCTCCATCCACGATGAATCGAGGTTGGTGTTTGGTGTACACATTCGCAGGTTTCGACCAGTTAGGACATTACAGGAACTTGAACGATAATTTGGCAGTTAAGAGACATACTTTATTAGTTTAAGGAACGTATTGACATACACAACAGAAAAACACAATTCTCCGACGGTCGTATTATGTACGACGGCCTCCTTGGCGGTCGTCAGACGTAATGTTATGTCCAACAGCTATAGATAGATGTCGGACGTAATCTTATATCCGACGGCTTGTCTGACAACCGACGGTTGTCAGACAAGCCGTTAGACATAAGATTACGTCCGACGGTCGCCAAATAAGCCATTGGACATAGGGGATTTTAATCCCATTGGACCGACCGCACCATTTCACTTCCCTTCGTTTCATCACATCACGCCGCCCCAGCCCCTAATGACGCCTCCCCGCGTCGCCCCCCCCACCGCCCGCCCCGACCCCGCCTTCACCGCCTTGCCGGCTCCAACGTTCGTCCTACCCACGTCGTCTGACACCGGTGAAGTGAGTATTTTTTATAGATGCATATAAATTGTTTGCTAGTAGTTAGTTTTAGTATTATACAATTTATTTGTTAAATATTGTTTAGTTTGTTATGTCCGACGGCCGGAGATTGATTATGAAATTAAATTAGCTTGTTTTAGTTCATTTAGTGGTGTCTAGATAATTTAAACTTTTAATTTTCGAGGGTAATTATTATGCCCTCAGAAATAAGGTTATTTTATATGATTTAGGGTCCCGTGAAATGTTTTTTTATATAATATTGTATTGGTGTTGTTTATTAGTTTAACTATGTAATACATTACGATGATTCTAGTTATCCGTAGTCTATCTTAGTGCCAACAAACAAAATCTAGAAGTCACCCGTTTTGGAGCAACACAACTCACATGCGACACATGTGAAGTGTGTTGGGCTAGAGTTGTCCCTTTTATTGGCAACCTCGGTGAAAGCATCTAGGCCCCTGGTTGGTTTTAGTGATTAATGACAACGTAATATTATATATGACTAACATATGTTTTGCAGAGACAAATGGTAAGTTAGGTCGCATGACAGGTAGAAGTACTACAACGGTGAAAACAATCCCGGAGATAAGAACTCGAAGCGACGGCTAAAACGACGAAACAAAAGGTGAAGGTCTACGAAGTCCGAGTGTCAAGGAGATGTGGACACTCGCGATTTAGTTAGGTCTTTTATTCTCTTTTAGCCGTACTATAAAGAGGGGTTGTCAATGAGTAGTTTGACCAAGAGAGTTCTAGTGTAGTATTGGTGCACAATCACACTCACATACAGTGCTAGGTGTCACTCTAGAACTCACTCACAAGTTAGAACGAAAACCGATTTGAAAATCAGCTGAAAAACAAGAGTTAGAGTTTCTGGCCCTAGGGCACCGGATTGTCCGGTGTGCACCGGACTGTCCGGTGCACCCTCTGCCAGGTGGGGCCAGGCTGGTCCAGGGAAGAAGCTTCCCTTCACAGAAACCCGAGAGCGCCTGTTTCAGAAAGGAATTTTAGTGGCGCACCGGATAGTGCACCGGACAGTGACTGTTCACTGTCCGGTGTGCCATGAGTCCAACGGCTAACTGTCAGAACTAGCCATTGGAAACGACCGTTGGCGCACTGGTGGCGCACCGGACTGTCAGGTGCGCCATTGCGCAGTGAGATGCCTGTAACGGCTAGTTGGTGGGTGAGGGCTATTTATACCCCTTCCACCCACCATATTCAATGTCTTGCACTCCACATTTATTCCAGCACATTGCTAGAGCATTGCAAGCACCAAAAGCCTAGTGAGGAGATTAGAGAATCTTAAACCGCGTTTGTTCCTCATTAGCGCTAGCGAGAGCCACCTAGAGCACACACCACTTGCATTAGGCTTCTCTTGGTCAAGCGAAAGTCTACGGCTTGTTACTCTTGGTGATCGGCATCACCTAGACGGCTTGGTGGCGTTGGGAGCTCGGTGATCACCGTGAAGATCTTGTTGGTGACCCGACTCAAGTTTGTAAGCGGTCTCGAGGGATCCACCGCGCCGGAGTGGCAAAGGATCATCTCGTAGTGAGCACTTGGTTCTTGCGAGGACCAAGGGGGAGCGATACCCTTGCGCGGGTGCTCCAACGAGGACTAGTGGAGAGTGCCGACTCTTCGATACCTCGGGAAAAATTGGAGGAGTCTTCTAAACCTTGCTTTACATTCCGCACTTAATTCAAGCACTTTACATTGTGTATTTGTTTAGCAAGTATTTGAAGTATTGTCTTAGCATTGTTGCATTTCTAGTATTATATTCTTAGTGCTAGTTGTTGGGGTGAAGTTGGGCTCTTGCTTAGCTCTTGCTTAGCTCTTGCTTAGGTTTTAATTAGTGTTGATTTTTAGAAAAGCCCAATTCACCCCCCCTCCCTCTTGGGCATCGTGATCCTTTCAATTGGTATCAAAGCCTTGTTGCTCGTAGATTAGCTTAACCGCTAGAGTTACGATGTCCGGTGGGGATGGACCTCCTCCCATTTTTGATGGTGACGATTTTCCTTATTGGAAAATTTGTATGGAAGCATATTTAGAGGCTACAGACATTGGTGTCTATAAAGCCGCCACACAAGGATTCCCCGAACCTAGAGATCCCACAAATCTTGTAGGTGATGAGTTCAATTATGAGAAATGGAATGCTAAGGCCAAAAACACCCTTTTTAGAGGCCTTTGCAAAGATGTGTTCAATAGAGTAAGAAATCATAAAAATGCTCATGATTTGTGGATGGACATTTGTGCTCTACACGAAGGAACTAGGAGTGAGCGTGAGGAGAGATATCACATAGCCATGAGAAAGTTAAATTCTTTTGAAATGCTTGTTAATGAAAATGCAAATGCTATGTACTCATGTCTCAATATTCTTGTAGAGGAAGTTAATGGATTGGGGCTTACTCAAATCTCACAACCGGATGTTGTGAGGAAGATTCTCAGTGTCCTCCCAATAGACAAATATGGACACATTGTCACTGTGCTACATCAAATGGATCTTTCAGTTACCACACCTACACAGATTTTGGGAAAGATCAATGCCCATGAAATGTACATGCACATCAACGACAAAGAAGAATCATCTTCCAAAAGAAAGGATTTGGCTCTCAAAGCAAATCATGAAAGAAAAGGAAAAGCAAAAATACAAGTTGAGGAAGAATCCTCAAGTGATGATGCTTGATGCAAACATTGCCTTGATGGTAAGGAAGACCACCAAGATGTTGAAGAAGCTAAATAGAGAAGGCATCAAATTTGATTCAAGAAAGAAGAAATTCTTTTCCAACAAAAGAAAGCCCATTTCTGAGATGGACTGCTACAACTGTGGTGAGCTCGGTCATCTTGCTCATCAGTGTAACAAGCCCAAGAAGAATAAGTTCAAGGGCAAGAAAGAAGATGACAGCGATGATGAAAAGAAGGAAAAGAAATTCTTCAAGAGGAAGGATGGGAAGCAAAAGAGATTCCACAAGAAGAAGAATGGAAAGGCATATATTGTTGGTGACTGGCTCACCGACATTGAATCATCAAGTGGATCTTCTTCAAGTGAAGAAGAGAATGATGAAAAAGTTGCCGCCATCGCCGGGGACTTCTGTTCACCACCACCATCGCCATCATCGACTTCTCACCTATGCCTCATGGCTAGGGGTGAACGGAAGGTACAAAATGATATTAATATTGCCGATGATAGTGATAGTGATAGTGATGAGGAATTTGCTTCACCTTCATATGATGAGCTAGCTGACTTGCTTAAAGAATATACTCAAATCATTAGAAAGTCAAAAGCTAAATGTGATAGGTTGAAAAATGAAAATGAATCTTTAAATGCCAAATATGACATAGTTATAAAGGCTAGTGATGAAATAAAAGAAGAAAATAAAACTATGTCATCAACTATAAATGAGCTCACAAACTCCCTAAAAGATGCTAAGGAAAAATGTGACAAATTAAATGAAGCTAATAGGGAGTTGCAAAATAGACTAGTAAAGATCAAGGAAGACTATACTCAAATTAAATTTGATCATGACAATCTTCTTGTTGAAAATGAACTTTTATCTTGCAAAACACATGAGGCTATTAACCCTGTTGTTAAGATTGATGTAGCAACCTCATGTGATGATTTGAGTCAAGAAGAGCAAACTAGTCTACATGCTGAATTGACTGAATAAGTTGAAGTCCTGACTTTAGACAACCAAAAATTGAAGAATTACTTGACTGATGCAACTACTAGAGGAAAGGTTGCTATTGAGAACAATGATTTCAACAATGAGTTGGCAGTGGATAATCAAAGGCTTAAAAATGAGGTCAAGAAACTAAAAAGTGAAAATGAACATCTTGCAACAAGTGTGCAAAAGTTCAACAAGGGTCAATACCTCCAAAATGAGCTGCTTATGAACACTGTCATGAAAAACAACAAGAGTGGTATTGGATACAATGCTTTTGTGCAAAAGAAAGCTACCACTCAATACAAGCCAAAGCAGACTCACAGGCCTATCAAATGCTTTGAGTGTGGAAATGAAGGTCATTTTGCCCACAACTGCAAAGCCAAACCACCAACTCCCTTGCCTAAGCACTCAAGACCATTTGCTTTCAATGCTCATTATGTTCTAAGAAAGGTTGCAAATGGAAAGGTCAAAGTTACATTCCTAGGTCCACCAAACAAGAGTAGACCTAGACAAATCTGGGTTGCAAAGTCCTTGATTGAGAGAGTCACTGGTCCTATGCAATATAGGGCCCTCAAAACTCAAGCTTGAATTGTCTGTGGATGTAGGTGAACTACAAGACCGGTGGGAGCCATTGGGTTATTGACAGTGGATGCACACAACATATGACAGGCAACCCACGGATGTTCACCTCACTTGATGAGAATGTTGATGGACAAGATAAAATCACATTTGGAGACAATTCAAAAGGAAAAGTGCAAGGAGTTGGCAAGGTGGCAATCTCAAATGATTTATCAATATCAAATGTTCTCTTAGTTGCACCTTTAAGCTTCAATTTATTATCAGTGGGTCAACTCTGTGATCTTGGACTTCAATGCTTATTCACTCCAACAGAGGTTATTGTAACAAAGATGGATGATGAATCAATGGTATTCAAGGGATTTAGATACAACAACCTCTACTTAGTGGATTTCACTTCAGAAGATGCAGACTTAAGAACTTGCCTCTTCACCAAAGCTTCTCTTGGATGGCTTTGGCATAGGAGGCTTGCACATGTTGGGATGAGCACACTCAAGAAGGTATTAAATAAAGATATGGTTAGAGGATTAAAGGATGTGGTGTTTGAAAAAGACAAGCCATGCAGTGCATGTCAAGCTGGAAAGCAAGTTGCTAATACACATCCTACTAAAGCTTTCATGTCAACATCAAGGCCACTGGAACTACTTCATATGGATTTATTTGGGCCTACAAATTATGTAAGTGCCGGTGGCAACCTCTACTGTCTAGTGATTGTTGATGACTTCTCAAGATACACTTGGGTGTTCTTTCTCCATGACAAATCTGAAGTTGCATCTATATTTAAGAAGTTTGCCAAGAAAGCACAAAATGAATTTGATTGCAAGATCAAGAAGATTAGAAGTGATAATGGCAAAGAATTTGACAACACCAACATTCATGAGTACTGTGATGAAATTGGGATCAAGCATGAGGTATCTGCCACATACACACCTCAACAAAATGGAGTTGTTGAAAGAAAAAATAGGACCTTGATCACTCTTGCAAGAACAATGATTGATGAGTATAACACACCGGAGAGGTTTTGGGCCGAAGCTGTCAACACTGCATGTTATGCATCAAACAGGCTATTTCCTCACCGGCTACTTGCGAAGACTCCTTATGAACTGCTAAATGGGAAAAAGCCAGACGTCTCCTTCTTCCGGGTGTTTGGGTGCAAATGCTACATCTACAAGAAACGCCATCACCTAGGGAAGTTTCAAAGACGTTATGATATTGGTTTTCTTTTTGGGTTATTCATTAAAGTCCAAAGCATATCGAGTATTCAACCATGCCACTGGTGTGGTAGAAGAAACATATGATGTGGAATTTGATGAGACTAATGGCTCCCAAGGAGCACTTGAAAATCTTGATGATGTAGGTGATGAGCCACTTAGGAAAGCAATGAAGAACATGCCTATTGGAGCTATCAAACCAAAAGAAGATGAAGAAGAGGTGCAAATCATTGACAGGCCTTCTTCATCAAATGTACCACAAGATGATGAAAAAGATGAGAGGCATGCAAATGAAGATACATTTGTCTCTCATGAACAAGCAAGGGTACAAGCCGAAGATGTTGATGCTCCAGGATCTTCTTCCCAAGTGGTTGACAGGAGAAACTCATCACTACTTCAAGCTCATCCTCAAAACCAAATCATCGGGAGTCCTTCACAAGGGGTTATTACTCGATCACATAGACATGCTTCTTTTATTGAACATCACTCCTTTGTTTCTTGTGTTGAGCCTACTTGTATAGATGAGGCGCTATAGGATCCGGACTGGGTGAATGTCATGCATGAAGAACTTAACAACTTCACCCGTAACGAAGTTTGGACCCTGGAGAAGCCCCCACAAGATGCAAGAATCATTGGAACAAAGTGGGTGTTCAGAAACAAACAAGATGATCAAGGTGTGATTGTAAGAAACAAGGCAAGACTTGTTGCAAAGGGATTCTCTCAAGTTGAAGGCTTAGATTTTGGAGAGACCTTTGCACCGGTTGCTCGACTGGAAGCCATCCGTATCCTACTTGCATATGCATCATGCTATGATATAAAACTTTATCAAATGGATGTAAAAAGTGCATTTTTAAATGGCTTCATAAATGAACTTGTATATGTTGAGCAACCGCCTGGATTTGAAGACCCTAGATATCCTAACCATGCTTACAGGTTGTCCAAGGCGCTATATGGGCTAAAGCAGGCTCCAAGGGCTTGGTATGAGCGCCTTCGCGACTTCCTCATCGAAAAGGGCTTCAAGATCGGGACCGTCGACACAACTCTTTTCACAAAGAAACATAACGGTGATATTTTCATTTGTCAAGTATATGTTGATGATATAATCTTTGGCTCGACAAATGACTATCATTGCAAGGAATTTGGTGAGTTGATGTCGAAGGAGTTCGAGATGTCAATGATTAGTGAGCTAACGTACTTCCTCGGCTTTCAAGTCAAGCAAATGAAAGATGGTAACTTTCTCTCACAAGAGAAGTATACCAAAGACTTGTTGAAAAGGTTCAACATGGAGAAGTGCAAACCAATCAAGACCCCCATGCCTACAAATGGACATCTCGACTTAGATGAGGGAGGTAACCCGGTTAATCAAACTCTCTACCGTTCTATGATTGGTAGTTTATTGTACCTTACCGCATCTAGGCCCGATATTATGTTTAGTGTCTGCATGTGTGCTAGATTTCAATCTAATCCTAAGAAAGCTCATCTTCGCGCTGTTAAGAGAATTCTTAGGTATCTCAGGTGTAGGAAACGGGTGACGCCTAAGAGGGGGGGGGGGTGAATTAGGACTTCTAAAACTTTTACTAAACTAGGCCACAATTAAATCCCTAGAGCAAAACCTATGCAAATAATCAAAACTAGAATGTGCAAACTAGGTTTTATCTAAGTGTTGCTATCTCTACCGCAAAAGACTAAGTTTCAATCTATACTAAATAAGTATGACTACAAGATTGAAACTTAAATGCTTAATATAAATGCGGAATGTAAAGAGCTAAGTAGAGAAGCAAACTCTCGTGGATGACGCCGGTATTTTTACCGAGGTATCCGGAACCACGCAAGGTCCCGACTAATCCTCGTTGGTGCCCCTACGCAAAGGGAAGCCCACGCGAGGGCCAAGCACCACGGTCGAGTAACTCCGTAGAGAGCCGCGGGCCTTCTCCACGCGCAAGTGGTGCTCCGCTTCCGGCTCCTCTCGGACGCTCCCCGCCGTCTCCACTATCGAGCTTCCGGCCGAAACGCCGCGGGCCTCGTTCCCTCCGGTACACGGTGGCGGCCGTGACACAAACGCGGTTGTCACGGTCTCGCAAGACTCTCGCCCCACTCGGTACAATTACAACGACTCACGCAAGAGCCGAGGGGTTGTGTGGTTTTACAAAACTCACTCAACTAACTAGGATTCACCTAGAGCAAGCGCTAAAGCGGTCTAACTAACCTAAGCACTTCGCAAAGCACCTACGCTAATCACCGAGTGATTCTATTAAGCACTTGGGTGTTTGAGCTCTTGGAAATATGCACTATGTGTCTTGGTATGTTGCTTGGGCTCTCACACTTCCAAATGGCCGGTTGGATGAAGTATATATAGGCCCCAACTCAAATATAGCCGTTGGAAAGCAGTTCTGCAGCTTTCTGTGGCGCACCGGACAGGTGCACCGGACTGTCCGGTGGTGCACCGGACATGCCACGTGTACTAGCCGTTAAAAGTAGCCGTTGGAGCTTCCGAAGATGGCGCACCGGACATGGCGCACCGGACGGTCCGGTGTGCACCGGACAGCCCATGTTCTCTTGTCGTATTTTGGCCATAACTTTTAGCTCCGAACTCCGATTTCGATGATCTTGTACTTTTTGGAAAGCTTATGAAATTCTCTACATCCCAGAGTTGAAGCCATACCAGTTTGAGCAAATTTGGCACACCGGACAGTCCGGTGTGCACTGGACATCCCATATACAGCTGCAGTTTTTTCAGCAATTCTGACTTCGTATTGTGGGCATAACTTTTAGCTCCGAACTCCGATTTTGATGATCTTGGACTTTTTGGAAAGCTTATAAAAATGTCTACATCTCAGAGTTGAAGCCATGCCAGTTTGAACAGATTTGATGTTGTGAAACACTTCCAATTCAGTCAGCCCTTCCTCTCAACTTTATCAACTTCACTTTTGTTTTGTAGCTTTGTATCTCACTTTTACTTCTTGATGTGTTGGACTTTTAGCATATATAAAGTGTCTTCAATATTACTTTGTAATGTCTTCTATGAGTCTTATAATGTCTTCTTTGAGGTGTTGCATCTTCAGAGCCTCAGTGCAATCCATTTTGCATCATGTGAACTACAACACACAAACACTTGGGAAATACATTAGTTCACGGATTGTGTTGTTCATCAAACACCAAAACTCAATTAGCCAAATGACCCGGGGTCCATTTTCCTTACAATCTCCCCCTTTTTGGTGATTGATGACAACACAACCAAAGCAAGCAAATATTACAAGTATTTGAATGAAAATATGCAATCTACTTGCTAGGATGCAAGTTTGTCCCCACAATGTGATATTATGGACTTAAGCCTCCCCCTAACTCCATAATTCACTTACTTCCTATTTTGGACCAAATAACCAAAACCACTGGAAAAACCATTTGTAGATATAAAATTTAAAATTGGTGGTGTTTGGTGTTTGATATAGTTTTCATTGCTTTGGTCCTTAAACTTCTCCCCCTTTGGCATCAACCACCGAAAAGGAAGACATTAAAAGCATGTAGGAAGTAAAAAAAAAGGCTTGCCCTCATCAAGAATCTTATCAAATGATATCACTTAGAAGGATATTAAATTAAACCACATGAATGATACCAGTTGAAAGGAACTCCCCCTAAATGAGTGTTTTCTTTAGAAAGAAGTTTCTCCCCCTTTTTAGAGATGAAGAAATACTCCCCCTGACAGAGATCCTCTACTTAGGAAAAAGCATGTGAAAATTAGAGGTGCAAGACATGATTTGAAAAGACTAACTTCCCTTATGCATAGGTAACATAATATGAGTTAACTACTTATGCATTTTTAGCAACATGGAAGCATATGATATGAAATATAGTCTAATCAAATATTGGAGAAGACATGTAAACGATACTGAATGTAGTCTCAAAAGATACCGATTGAAGATCAATGGCGAGCTTGAGAGACATGAGAGTTCTTGGAGATTTTGCAGTGGAAGATTGTTGTCTTTCTCCGGGGACCTTATTTTCCTTACAATGAGACTATCACAAGAAATAGACTTGAAAAGGTGTTAGTCTCAAAGTGTTAGATTATAGAGTAACCTCCCCCTAAAGGTGTGCATACAAGTTTTGAATACTTGTAGGAGACATGCACTTTGATTTGATATCAAGAGGGGTAAATTATCCATAATCCTAACTTTGGCACATATAAGTTAAATGATACAACTTGTAGAAATCAAAATTTTCAATTGATGCATCATTTACTATGGAGTGATATAAAAGCTATGTGCCGTGCTTAAATAAACATTTTAAGCCATGTAGGTTTGCTTAAGTATATGAATTGAAAGCAAGCAAACCTACCATGTGATTTACCTAGTATGCATGATTTTAAACAAAAGTACATAACAATTGTAATACTAGGCAAGAAAGGTAAACTAGATAGAAGGTAAATAGATACGCATATCTAAAAATGAAGAATACAATAAAACTAGTTACCTTTGTCACGGGTGGGAAATTTGGGTCTGAAATTTTCAATAACCCACTTGGCAATAAACTTGATCCAATATGATGTATCCCATGATATACATCCCAACTTTGCCAAGTCTCCAAATTTCCCGATGACCTTTGGTCCACTCACTTCCCTTTCGGGATCCAAACCTTCTTGGTGCTTTTCATGGTTGAAATTATCTCTTTTGGCACCCAGATGCGTTTGGCCCCTTTTCCTTTGTTGGCTTGCTTGTTGGCCTTGATTGCTATCACCTTTCCGTTCTTTTTCTTCTTGATCAAATATGGTGTAGCATCCTTTTTGTTCACCTTTTTGATGTAGGTGTTGGAGATTTTGCTTGATGGCTTTTGCTTGAGCTTTTGCCTTTGTTTATCCCCGGTCATCGCCTTGCATTGGAAAGACTTGTGGCCTTCCTTGTGGCATAGCCTACAAATCACAGTTTCTCCCTCTACAGGCTTGTTCACTCCCGCAGTGGTGTTATCCTGTGGAGGTCGGATTTGTTTGGCTTTGCCTTTCTTGTCATACAAAGCCTTGCCAAGGCGAGCCACTTCTTGCTTTAATTGTTCATTTTCCTTTGCAACCTCATCCGTACATGTCTCTACAACAATATTCTCAACAACGACTTGGTTGCAAGGGTTAGAATCATCAATTAAATCAAAGCAGGAAGTAGAAGCATCTTTCTTAATTATTTCAGGTATTTCAACTAAAGATGCTGCTGGGGTGCTACCAATGTTTTCTAGCTTAGTAGTTAGCTCGTTATTGTGTATGCTAAGAATTTCCATTTTCTCTAGCAAATTTTCAATAGCTTCTTGGGAGCTAGCTAACTTAGCCTTAAGTTTTTCATTCTTTTTAATAAGGCTATCATCGGTAGCAGTGGATGGAGCACTAGATTCTAATAGCTCAATTTTAGTTGATAGCTTACTATTTAAGTTTGCAAAAGTTTCAAATTTTTCTAGCAAACCTTTGTAATCATTTTGAGAGCTAACCAACTTATTTTTCAAAGTTTTAAGTTGAGCTTTTTGCTTAGTGCAAACATCCTGGAAAAATTTTACGGCTTCCGCAAGCTCTTCTAGAGAGGCCTTTCCCTCGCCTTCATCATCACTACTACTTTCATCACTAGAGGATGGAATGCTTTTGTTACCTCTTGCCATAAGGCATTTGTGTGATGACCGTGATGATCGTGACGAGGACCGGTGGCTACGCGTCCTTGGAGGTTCATCTTCACTTGAAGAATCATCCCAAGTTCTAACACTTGTGAGCGCCTTGCCTTTGCTCCTCTCCTTTTTGGGTTTGGCCATATTTGGACAGTTGTCCCTGAAGTGGCCCTTCTCCCCACATGCGAAGCATCCTCTCTTCCTTTGCTTTTTCCTGTCAATGTTAAAGAGAAGATCCTCGACCTGCAGGGGCACACCCATTAGATTAATCTTGCGGATCATCCTCATTACCTTTCTGACGCGTCGGATTGTTTCTTCGTCCTCGGAGGATGATGTGCACGGTTGATTATCTTCATCATCATCACTTTCTTCTTCTTCTTCCTCTTCTTTGCTTGAGGAACTTGGAGTGGGAGCCTTCTTTTTTCCCTTCCTTTCATCACATGCAAAAGCGTATGGTCTTGAGGAAGTTGGCTCCTCTCCCCGACTCATTTTTCGCGACATCTCAAAGGCCGCGATTTTCCCAATCACAATGGTCGGGGTCATGTTGCTCAAATCTTCCATGTTGTGAAGGATGGTGATGATGCTCCCATATCTTTGTTGTGGTAGCAGGGAGATAATCTTCCTCACAATGTCCGCATCACCTAGCTTATTAATGCCAATAGAATTGAGCTCATTGATAATTAGATTCAAACGAGAATACATGTCTCTAACAAGCTCATCATCTTTCATGGCAAAAGAATTATACTCATTTAAGACTAGGCAATGTTTTTGCTCACGGACATTGGATGTGCCGTCATGGAGCTCATGCAATTTTAGCCAAATCTCATTAGCAGTTTTCAAGGTAAATACTTGATTAAAAATATCCATGCTAAGAGATTCATACAAGCAATTTTTGGCTCTAGCATTTAAATGGATTTCTTTTTCCTCACTCGTGGTGGGTTTCTCGGGATTCTTGAGGGGTTTCATCCCGTCACGAGTGACTCTCCAAACACCTAGATCAACGGCCTCTAGGTAACAAGCCATTCTAGCACTATAATATGGGAAGTTAGTGCCGTCGAAGTGTGGTGGCCTATGGGTATCCATCCCTTCCTCTAAAAAGCGTCGGCTCTTTTAGCGGTGAAGCTAAAGCGTTTCAAATGAGCCAAACCGGCTCTGATACCACTTGTAGGAAACGGGTGACGCCTAAGAGGGGGGGGGGTGAATTAGGACTTCTAAAACTTTTACTAAACTAGGCCACAATTAAATCCCTAGAGCAAAACCTATGCAAATAATCAAAACTAGAATGTGCAAACTAGGTTTTATCTAAGTGTTGCTATCTCTACCGCAAAAGACTAAGTTTCAATCTATACTAAATAAGTATGACTACAAGATTGAAACTTAAATGCTTAATATAAATGCGGAATGTAAAGAGCTAAGTAGAGAAGCAAACTCTCGTGGATGACGCCGGTATTTTTACCGAGGTATCCGGAACCACGCAAGGTCCCGACTAATCCTCGTTGGTGCCCCTACGCAAAGGGAAGCCCACGCGAGGGCCAAGCACCACGGTCGAGTAACTCCGTAGAGAGCCGCGGGCCTTCTCCACGCGCAAGTGGTGCTCCGCTTCCGGCTCCTCTCGGACGCTCCCCGCCGTCTCCACTATCGAGCTTCCGGCCGAAACGCCGTGGGCCTCGTTCCCTCCGGTACACGGTGGCGGCCGTGACACAAACGCGGTTGTCACGGTCTCGCAAGACTCTCGCCCCACTCGGTACAATTACAACGACTCACGCAAGAGCCGAGGGGTTGTGTGGTTTTACAAAACTCACTCAACTAACTAGGATTCACCTAGAGCAAGCGCTAAAGCGGTCTAACTAACCTAAGCACTTCGCAAAGCACCTACGCTAATCACCGAGTGATTCTATTAAGCACTTGGGTGTTTGAGCTCTTGGAAATATGCACTATGTGTCTTGGTATGTTGCTTGGGCTCTCACACCTCCAAATGGCCGGTTGGATGAAGTATATATAGGCCCCAACTCAAATATAGCCGTTGGAAAGCAGTTCTGCAGCTTTCTGTGGCGCACCGGACAGGTGCACCGGACTGTTCGGTGGTGCACCGGACATGCCACGTGTACTAGCCGTTAAAAGTAGCTGTTGGAGCTTCCGAAGATGGCGCACCGGACATGGCGCACCGGACGGTCCGGTGTGCACCGGACAGCCCATGTTCTCTTGTCGTATTTTGGCCATAACTTTTAGCTCCGAACTCCGATTTCGATGATCTTGTACTTTTTGGAAAGCTTATGAAATTCTCTACATCCCAGAGTTGAAGCCATACCAGTTTGAGCAAATTTGGCACACCGGACAGTCCGGTGTGCACTGGACATCCCATATACAACTGCAGTTTTTTCAGCAATTCTGACTTCGTATTGTGGGCATAACTTTTAGCTCCGAACTCCGATTTTGATGATCTTGGACTTTTTGGAAAGCTTATAAAAATGTCTACATCTCAGAGTTGAAGCCATGCCAGTTTGAACAGATTTGATGTTGTGAAACACTTCCAATTCAGTCAGCCCTTCCTCTCAACTTTATCAACTTCACTTTTGTTTTGTAGCTTTGTATCTCACTTTTACTTCTTGATGTGTTGGACTCTTAGCATATATAAAGTGTCTTCAATATTACTTTGTAATGTCTTCTATGAGTCTTATAATGTCTTCTTTGAGGTGTTGCATCTTCAGAGCCTCAGTGCAATCCATTTTGCATCATGTGAACTACAACACACAAACACTTGGGAAATACATTAGTTCACGGATTGTGTTGTTCATCAAACACCAAAACTCAATTAGCCAAATGACCCGGGGTCCATTTTCCTTACATCAGGCACACCACAAGCGTTGGTCTGTGGTATCCCAAAGGAGCTACTTTTGATTTAATTGGCTATTCCGATTCGGATTATGCCGGTTGCAAAATTGATAGGAAAAGTACTTCTGGGGGATGCCATCTGCTTGGTAGATCACTAGTTTCATGGACATCCAAAAAGCAAAACAGTGTTGCCTTGTCAACTGCCGAAGCGGAATACATTGCCGCAGGTGCTTGTTGCACACAAATTTTGTATATGAAACAAACTCTTCTAGACTATGGCGTAGTTCTAGAAAAGGTACCTTTGTTGTGTGATAATGAGAGTGCTGTTAAAATTGCTAATAATCCTGTACAACACTCTCGCACCAAGCACATTGATATCCGTCATCACTTCCTTAGAGATCATGTTGCTAAAGGAGATATCATTTTAGAAGGAGTGAGGTCGGAAGATCAATTAGCGGATATTTTCACTAAGCCACTTGATAAGACTCGCTTTTGCATGTTGAGGAATGAACTAAATATTCTTGATCTCAGAAATTTTATGTAAAATGTCAAATGGTGTTGTCAAGCTTGCATTGCATGTTTAAATTACTTGTATTGCATCTAGGGCTTGTCTAACCTAGTTGAGATAACCGCCAACAAAGCGAGTGAAAAAGCTTAACTCGGGTCAAACTTGACAAGTCTTAGTTTTAAGCTTTTAGCACTTAAATTCTTACTTTTTATGCAATTGTTGGTTCTTGAAATATGCATGAGGTACTGCACTTAGGGGGAGTATTCAAAACTCAAATCACTCATGAAAACCCCTAGTGCAAGCCAAAATGCAAATTTCACCATTTGCCTATTTTCTCTAAAAATTATCTAGCCTATGGCAAAATATTTTGAAAAGTATATGAGGGTGCCAATACCTGTCCCAACAATTGTTATTTTGTGTGATTATAAGTTGGGATTTGGTTTGGTTGGAAATTAGATAGAAAATTTCAAAATTTTCCAATCTTCCCTCTGTCTGGGCTCACCGGACAGTCCGGTGTGCACCGGACACTGCACTGTGCAATGTCCGGTGCACCGACAGCCGCGCGCAAAAAACTCCTTTCTCCTGTGCGTTGTCCGGTGGTTCACCGGACAGCTACTGTGCGCTGTCCGGTGTGCACCGGACAGGCACTGTAGACTGTCCGGTGCGCCCATATCGCGTTTTAAAAAACAGCCTCCAGCCCGAGACCGAGCCAAAGGCTCTTTTCCCTCTGTGCTCTCAGTTCTCTGCGTTTGCTCCCTCTCTCCGGCGATCCACCCCTCACCGGCGCCCACCGTCTCCGGCCATGCTCCGGCGACCTCGACCAGTGCTCCTCGGTGAGCAGCCTCCTTTCTTCCTCTGTCTTCTCTCTCTCTCTGTTCTCTAGGCTGTGCACTCCCCCATTTCCACCCTTTGTGCAAAATTCAAATCCTGTGAATTCCAGTGAATCCTTGTTGTGAAATGTGTTCCTCTATGTGCATTGAGCATTCCTGCAGGTTCTTAGCTCCTTCGGGAGGGTTTTTCCACCTCAAATGGCCATTTCCCTAAAACCCTAATTCCTCGCCCTCCATGTGTGGTGAAATGCCCAAACCAGCCAAAAATGCTCCAATTGAACCCAAATTTTTCAGGCACCTTCACAACACTTCCAGTAACATATTTGCCAAATTTCACGCCAATCCGAGATTCCAGGCTTTATTTTCACCAAATTCCCCGTTTCAAGCGATCGTTTCCGAGCCAAGTGCCCAAATCTCTTTTTCTTCGCCTAAATTCGAACCAAGCACACACTTCACTCATATTCACCTATATAAACCTATTCGTGAAGTATCAGCTCAATTCCATGTCGTTTAGTGCCTCAATTCAAATTCCAAACCTCTTATGCCACTGTTTATCGTTCAAACGTCGTTTTCACGTCGTTTGACCTCTCGATCGTCTCATCTCGTGTTTTATGTGCCATATTTATTTGTGTATGTATTTATTCACATGTCATATACTTATGACTATGTGACTAATACATGCTCACCTCTTCTGTCATTTCAGTGACCTTGATTGCCCGTGTGCCATCTCCTGTCCTGCCTGGATTGTCACCTCTCGTGTGAGCTTTCCAGGTAGTCATCTCATTCTTTGCTATTTCTGTCGGATACTATCGATCTGTGCTTAGTCACTCTCTCTCATTTGCAGTCATCAGTTCAGGATGCCGCGCACGAAGAATGTGTCGGCGCTAGGGGGAGGCGATGATGAGGATCCTCGTCGCCCCTTCAGGCAGGTCAAGGGCAAGTCAGTTTACTTGGAGCAGCAGGAAGGCCGCAAGAAGCGGCGTACGGATAGAGCAGCCCGTGCAGCGGTAGCAGCAGCAGCAGCCGCTGTGCAGGCCGAGCTTGGAGAGCAGCCACAGACTCCGTCAGATCAGATCGCATACCGTGTTCGTCGTCTCGCCTCCCAGCCTCGCTCCTCCACTCACACCACTGCTTCCACTCCACCACCCACTCTGCCTGCTCCCGTCACCCCTGTTGCGCCATCCACCACCACAGCCATACCCGCTACCTCCACTACGCCAGCTTCCACTGCTCCTCCTCCCGCTCCTGCTTCAGCTCCTCCTGTCCCTCCACCTCGATTCTGGGAGCGCGATGAGACTGAGGTACGACCACTTGTTGCGGATCCCAGACTCTTTGACCTTCAGCGTGCTACGGCGGCACGGGTACGTAGGTTCAGATACGTACCCGTGGAGTCTTGGTTACCAGCTCAGAGGGACCCTGCAGCAGTTGACCTATTCAGCACTCGTATTCAGGAGTCCTTTTTCAGAGCTCAGATGTCTGCACAGATAGCTCTGCGAGTGCACCGGCTCTTGGACCTTCTAGCTTTTCTGCTCGCCACCGGTGCTGACTCTGAGGCGCACCTCACATATCTGTCTGGCCTTCTGACTACCAGTGGCAGGTATGTTGAGGAGTGGGTCCGAGTCTTCTACGCGTCTGTATGGATAGACCCGGATCATCACTGGATGAGGTTTCGTTTTGAGCGAGAGGATGTCACCATTACTGCCACTCAGATTCGCCAGCTCTTTGGATTTCCTGAGTCGACGACTCGACTTCACAGCCTCTGCTACGGCACCTCTGACCCTCCTCGTCGCCCTCACGGCGGTGTGGCTCCGGGTACAGCTCACTTTGCGGCTCTGTTCCGCCCACCCTTCTCAGATGGGTCGCGACGTTCACCGACAGATTTTACTACAGCAGCCAAGTACTTATTTGAGCTTATCAGACGGACTCTTCTGCCGAGGATGGGATACAGGGAGGCTACCACACATATTCAGCTCTGGCTCCTTGGTGCCCTGGTCTCTCACTCTGAGTTTGACGTCGTGGATTTCCTTATTTGTGAGATCGAGGACACCGTTTTGGATGGGATTCGTGCTCGTCGACAGTTGCCATATGCTCACTACTTGTGCCACATCTTTGCGCAGCTGATTCGGCCTCCACAGTTTCAGGGCACGCTTGAGGCCTCACGCCTTGTGTTTGGATCCTACCGTCCTGCGCCTGAGGCTCCTGTGCCAGCTTCTGCTCCTGTTTTTGACTCTCAGGCCGAGGATGCAGCTCTTCATCAGTTCGACACTCAGGATACAACAGTTGATGATGATGATGATGATTTTGGGGTTCCTCCTCCGCCTCCTATGCCTCCACGCTCACATGATCACGAGGCTGGGAGTTCTAGTGCTGCCCCTGCTGCCCCTCCGGCTATTGACCCTGCTATTGCTTCGATTCTCCAGTCTCTCACTCAGCAGCAGGCTCACCTGGCAGCCGAGCAGACCCGGTTGTCCGAGAGGATGCTCACGATGTTTCAGACCATACAGGACAGACAGGATTCACTTCAGAAGCAGCTACTTCAGGATCGGGCTGAGAGCAGGGCATTCATGGCTCTTATGCTACAGCATTCTGGTGTCTCAGTTCCCCCAGTTCAGTCTGCTCCACCTCCTCCGCTTCAGGCTCCAGTTGTGCCAGCAATTCAGACCGGACCCCCTATTCCTTCTGTTGGTCCCTCTCCGCTCCGGCCGGTCACTTTGGCTTTCACCTCTCCGGTTCTCAGCTCTGTCTGCCCGTAGCCGCTAGTGCCACCAGCATCTGCTGTTACCACTACTGTTGTGGCAGTATCTGTGACCACTTCTGTTCCGGCAGCTCTTGCAGCGCGGCCTCAGTCCGAGTCAGTACCAGCTCCAGCTTCTACCGCAGATCCTGGATCCGAGACTGACTCTGACCCTCCGCCGGCGTTCGCTCTGCTGCCTCGACCGTGACCGGATGCGCCCCCGCTGCCTCCTCCCGCTTCAGATGTTTAGGTTCGGGTGCCCTTTTGGTGTTTGACGCCAAAGGGGGAGAGATATGAGTTGTGAGAGCTAGGGGGAGTTAGAGAGTTAGTAGAGAGTCATTTTGATGTAATATATGTGTTTGCTACTCTTTGTACTAGCTTGATGTTTTTGGCTCACAAACTCGATATATACTCTCGTTGCTTATGATTGACTTTGTGTATTATGTTTTCACCTTATATTTTATCACCAGTCTTCTAGTTCTTGTTTCATTGATTTAACTTCACTTTTATATGAACGAGAATCTTATGATGTGTATGCGCTCACTCTTATTATTATGATACACGTTCCTTCTGTCAAAGATTACTGAGTATAACTAACCATCCTTTCTATTGACAGAAACTTCAAAACAAACTACTCTCACAAAACTTGTAGGGTTGTCATCAATCACCAAAAAGGGGGAGATTGAAAGCATCTAGGCCCCTGGTTGGTTTTAGTGATTAATGACAACGTAATATTATATGTGACTAACGTATGTTTTGCAGAGACAAATGGTAAGTTAGGTCGCATGATAGGTAGAAGTACTACAACGGTGAAAACAATCCCGGAGATAAGAACTCGAAGCGACGGCTAAAACGACGAAACAAAAGGTGAAGGTCTATGGAGTCCGAGTGTCAAGGAGATGTGGACACTCGCGATTTAGTTAGGTCTTTTATTCTCTTTTAGCCGTACTATAAAGAGGGGTTGTCGATGAGTAGTTTGACCAAGAGAGTTCTAGTGTAGTGTTGGTGCACAATCACACTCACATACAGTGCTAGGTGTCACTCTAGAACTCACTCACAAGTTAGAACGAAAACCGATTTGAAAATCAGCTAAAAAACAAGAGTTAGGGTTTCTAGCCCTGGGGCACCGGACTGTCCAGTGTGCACCGGACTGTCCGGTGCACCCTCTGCCAGGTGGGGCCAGGCTGGTCCGGGGAAGAAGCTTCCCTTCACAGAAACCTGAGAGCGCCTGTTTCAGAAAGGAATTTTAGTGGCGCACCGGACAGTGCACCGGACTGTCCGGTGTGCACCGGACAGTGACTGTTCACTGTCCGGTGTGCCATGAGTCCAACGGCTAACTGTCAGAACTAGCCATTGGAAACGACCGTTGGCGCACCAGTGGCGCACCGGTGGCGCACCGGACTGTCTGGTGCGCCATTGCGCAGTGAGATGCCTATAACGGCTAGTTGGTGGGTGAGGGCTATTTATACCCCTTCCACCCACCATATTCAATGTCTTGCACTCCACATTTATTCCAGCACATTGCTAGAGCATTGCAAGCACCAAAAGCCTAGTGAGGAGATTAGAGAATCTTAAACCGCGTTTGTTCCTCATTAGCGCTAGCGAGAGCCACCTAGAGCACACACCACTTGCATTAGGCTTCTCTTGGTCAAGCGAAAGTCTACGGCTTGTTACTCTTGGTGATCGGCATCACCTAGACGGCTTGGTGGCGTTGGGAGCTCGGTGATCACCGTGAAGATCTTGTTGGTGACCCGACTCAAGTTTGTAAGCGGTCTCGAGGGATCCACCGCGCCGGAGTGGCAAAGGATCATCTCGTAGTGAGCACTTGGTTCTTGCGAGGACCAAGGGGGAGCGATACCCTTGCGCGGGTGCTCCAACGAGGACTAGTGGAGAGTGTCGACTCTTCGATACCTCGGGAAAAATTGGAGGAGTCTTCTAAACCTTGCTTTACATTCCGCACTTAATTCAAGCACTTTACATTGTGTATTTGTTTAGCAAGTATTTGAAGTATTGTCTTAGCATTGTTGCATTTCTAGTTATATTCTTAGAGCTAGTTGTTGGGTGAAGTTGGGCTCTTGCTTAGCTCTTGCTTAGGTTTTAATTTGTGTTGATTTTTAGAAAAGCCCAATTCACTCCCCTCTTGGGCATCGTGATCATTTCACTCGGGGTGACCGACATAGCTTGTGTTTATGGCAAAGGCATGTGCTCCTGCGTAGTTTTGGCAGTATAAACCCTCTGTTCTCCAATTGCATAATTTTCAGGCGTGCGAGTGGAGAACAGCGGGGTTATGCTGCCAAAATTTTGTACGAGCACGCGCCTTGTCATAAACACGGGATCACTCCTAGGTGGGTTTAAGACCTATCATTTTTCTATAGATGTAGGGACGTGATTTACTTAACTAATTAAGTTAATGTCTCGTATCTAGTATGGTGGAGGATCGTCAATTGATGTATGAAGGTTGGAAGAAGAGAGGTGCTCTATCAAGTAGGTGGGTTGCCAAGACTGACGCGTTTCTCGACCATGCTTTTGCTCGGTCTGAGACTGAAACCGATGTTAGGTGCCCTTGTAGCAAGTGTTGGAACATTTATTTCCTTGACAGGAGGACTATGTCGATAAATCTTTGTAAGAACGGTTATATGTCAGACTATAAGGTATGGGTGCACCACGGTGAGGACCCATCTCCTCGTATCGTATCGGAAGTTCAGTCAAATGAAGAGGGGACTATGATAGGATGGAAGAGATGCTTGACGATGTTGCTTCTACCCTCTCAATGTGACGAAGTTCAGTCACATGAAGAGGGTGCACCGTGGTGTTGCTTCTACCCTCTCAATGTCCTACACGACAAGAATGGAAAGCAATCAGCCTATATTACAGTATGCCCAACACGTCCATGAACTATCTCATGTACATGCAACCTATGCAGCACAATGGATTTAGAGATTTGTGAGCTCACCTTATTGGAATCCATTCGGCCGAATGGCACTAAGGATGATAAACAAGAATATCCCTCATTGAACCAATCTGTAGCTCGGTCAGTGGTAGTGTTATGCCTACGAGGAGGAGATCTTCTGTGGCCACTATGGGAATCTAGGGACAAGCCGGGGGATGCTATTTCCAACGAACAACAAATCGGAGGCCCATCCATGTCAACGCCTAAGTTAAGCCACCGTGGAGATTTTGACATCGCTGAAAACACAGAACGAAGAAGAGAGATCGAGAGGTACAACTCACCAGGGAGCAAGGTGGCAACATTTCGGATGGACGGGTCGGTGGTCGTAACGTCCATAGAGAAGACGGCGGGCCAATGGACGCCAGCAAACTCCCCTCCATGGCGGCAGCTACAGGGTCGTGAAGGTGAGAAAGGCAGACGAATGGGGAGGAAGATCTCGGAGTCAAAGAACTTAGGGGGATCTATGTAGTGACGGCGTGGTGAGTACGACAGAGTCGCGACAGGCCGTAACGATGATGGTGGTGACTTAATCAGAGATCAATGCGCGAGATGGCGGGGGATCTTGTCCAAACGGGCAAATTTGGCTATCTCCTCTATTTTGTCGAAGGCGCCGCCTATGTGTCCGTTGTAGCGAAGCCCATTCTGTGATGTTTTATAATCACAAAAAATCTCCTATCACTTTCGTTTTTGCCTGTCATCTGAGACAACCCACCATGCATGGCGTATGATCGACGATATCGTCGACCAGGAGCCTCTTCGATGATATCGTCTTAGGCTGAGTCCAGTGCACACCCTTCCTCTCGCCCCTGCCACGTCAGCTCTCGCCTCCACTCTCGCCTCTGCTGCTCCAGTGCACAGGCTGCAGCAGGCTACAGCCTCAGGCTATAGCCACATCAGCTTTTCTATTTCAGAATTAAGTAATTCACGCGGATTTATTTTAACGCTCAGAAAACACACAACATAATATTTTTTATTGAATTAAAAATTACAAATTGCGTAATAATTAAAATAAAATTACATGACGATTTAAAAATACATAATAATTAATAGAAAATTACATAAATCTAATGATTATTATGTCCTCGTACATGTTCAACTAAATCATTTAGTAGTTGTGTATACATCGATGTGTCCGTCATCTCGTTGTCCATTTGAATCCTAGCTGCTAGGCTCGGGGTTGCATTGTAGTAGATCGACGGGCCGACTGTAGAATCAACTGTCTCATATGTCTCGTCTAAATCGGCATCACACTCGTCATCGATGATCATATTGTGCAAAATGACACATGCACGCATGATCAAACCAAGAGTACGTTGAGAGTAAGAACGTCCAGGAACTGCTATAATGTTGAACCGAGATTTCAACACTCCAAAAGCGCACTCAACATCTTTGCGCCATGCTGCTTGAGCATTTGTGAATAACTGATGTTTCTCACTTTGTGGAAGCGGAATACCCTTGATGAACACCGGCCAGGAATGGTAGATGTCGTCGACAAGATAGTATCCCATATTGTGTTCATGTCCATTAACCATGAAGTTCACTGTGGGTGCTTGACCTTGAAGGACATCCTTGAATAATGGCGACTGATTCAGTACGTTAATGTCATTGTTGGACCTGGCCACCCCAAAAAAAGCATGCCAGATCCATCGATCATACGATGCAACAGCTTCTAAGATGATGGTGGGATGTTTGATATCCACCCTTGTGAATTGACCGGCATGGGCGACCGGACAATTACTCCATTGCCAATGCATACAATCGATACTTCCTAGCATGCCTGGAAAGTCACGCTCTTCTGCTTTTGCTAGTAGACGCTGAATATCCGCGACATTTGGTCGACGACAGAACTCCTCCCCATAACAATGAATGATACCCTCACAAAACTTCTCTAGACACTCTAATGCAGTTGATCTAGCTAGCTTTAAGTACTCATCTATCGAATCTGCAGCGGATCCATAGGCTAACAAGCGCAGAGCTGCGGTGCACTTTTGTAGGGGAGAGAGCCCGAGTCGACCCAGAGCATCTTCTCTTTGGGTGAAATACGGAGAGTATTCACCTAATCTAAGCATAATACTCAAAAAAAGTTGTCGCCTCATGCGATACCTGCGCCGAAAGTAATTTGGAGGATACACACAGTCATCGGCGAAGTAGTCTTGATGAAGCCGATCATGGGCAGACTCACGATCACGATTGATGTAGCGTCGACGACGCTTGGGCCGGCTCGACGACTCTTCATTGAGGTTGAGCATAGCCTCCTCCATGGCTGCTTGCAATGCATTGCACATTGCCCCTTCGGCTCCTTCACTTGAGTTTGTGCTCGAGGAAGACATGACGTAACGATGAGTAGAAAAGGCGAGTTTGGAAGAGAGAAATGAGATGAAATGGTGTGTGGAATGAGCTCCACCCGGGTAGGGATATATATAGAGGGATCAGGGATGAAATTTGTGATTTTTTGCAATTTTTTCGAATTTTTTGGACTCCAAACGGTAAAAAACGGCTAGTTGCAACGGCTAGCACACGTGGACCAATCAGATCGCGACACGTGGACCAGTCAGATCGCGCCACGTCGCTCTCGCCCGCGCTCTCGCCCCGCTAGTGCCTCGCCTCGCTCTCGCCTCCCTCTCGCCCGCCTCTCGCCCGGGCGGACGCTCCAGCGCGGGCGAGAGTGAGACGATACCGCCCACTCTTGCCGGGCGCGAGTGCCGTCGCCCGGCGACCCTCTCTCGCCCGCCTCTCGCCCACGCGCGGGCGGTAGCGGCTCTCTCTCGCCCGCGCTACCGCCCGCGTTGCCACCGGCCTTATGCCTACCGTATGGATACTATAGTATATCTGGCTTCAATTCAACTTCTTGACTCGGGATTATATATGTTCGGCTGCCACAATTCATAGACTCTGGCTGAAAGCTAAAAGAAACGGTCAGTTTAAAGTCATAATTTGGAGATATAAAATCTCTATAATATATTAGGACACGTTCGATATGTAGACTAGTAAAGATGTGTGAAGACAGAAGACAACGTGCAGAGCTTATTATATTCCTGATGCCAAGAATAAATAAAGTTAGAATACCGTACATTAGAATAAATAAAGTTAGAATGTTATAGAATACTAAATAAAGTTAGAAAATAACGTGCAGAGCTTATTCAGTACTAGTGTTACTTTTTTTCTATATCTGATGCCAAGAATAAATAAATACTCCCTCCGTCCCAAAATGTCAGTAGTTTTAGCTCTTTGTTTTTATGTCCATATTCAAATGGATAAAAATAAATATATGCATCAAGTATTGTATGAACCTATTAATTAACTAAAATATATTTTGATTTTACCACCACTTATTCTCTCTTCAAAGGTAAAGTTAGAATACTATGTATTTTATTACAAGTAGAGCTCAACTCAACGTATAAGGCCCCGTTTGGTTGTAGGGACTAAAGATTAGTCCCTACATTTTAGTCTCATTTAGTCTCTAAATTACCAAATGATGGACTAAAACCCTAAATCTTAAACTAAAACAGAGACTAAACTATTTTAGTCTCTAGTCCCTCAAGAGGTGACTAAAAGGGACTAAACCATATAAATTTCACTTTTTGTCACTCCTTTATTTCAGTTGTACTAATTGCGGAAGAATGCTAAAGGATATTTTAGTCCTATTATGATTCATTTAATGTGTTTTGAATAATTTTAGTTTTAAAACCAAATATGGTAGGGACTAAACTTTAATTTTCTAACTTAAGTTTAGTCCCTGTACTAAACGAACCAAACGAGACCTAATACACCCGTTTTGTTAACTGGTACAACACCTTATGAGTTGTGACATGTGCTTAGCCTTCTTGCATCTTACTAGAAAATTATGCACTAGTAGAGTCGCCCTTAGAATAGAAGGCATAAGGTAATCTATAAGTGTTTATGCTAGGTCTTTGTGACATATTATTTCGAGGATATTACACATATATCAGACAATTTATTATATTTATTAAAACCCAATCCATGCATGGGTATAGGTTTTCAGCTTTTCGGAAGGAAGCTTTTGCAGCGGGTCCTTATTTGTGGATTGTATTTCCTATGTACAATGCTCATTTGGATTGTAATTTTTCGTTCAAAATTTAAAATCGTTTTTAGTTTTGTTTTCAGCCTAACTTACTATCTAGCTTCGACAAGTTTACGTTGTAATTTCTTCGTTCAAAATCTAAATCGTTTTAATTTTGTTTTGAGCCAAACTTATCGAGTTTATAGAAATATATAACTCTGCTATATAAATGAAGCTAGAGTTGCACCTTTTTTAAAACAATATTTGAATGCTAGAATTGCACCGGCCGGACAGGTAATATAATGTCAAACAAATGTTGGAGCTGCTTTGGGTCTGTATATCCAAGGATCGCTGCGGATCATAGTCGGCGTGCATTAGATTAGGTTCCAAATAAAACACATGTTGTTTCTCGGATCAGAGTTCAAGTTTGGGCAAGAGAGAGTTTACATACACGGAAGAAAGAGACGTTGGAGGACCGGAAGTGGGGTGAGCACGAAGAAAGTGGACACATATGCATGCTCCTGGCCTTCGTTGTCACAGCCCAGTAGAAACATGGCTCTCCGGGGAGGCCAGCAGCAGCTGCAGCTCTTGTAGCTTCCCATGCGTGTTGGTAAAGAAGAACAAGAGTAGGACTGGAGTACTAGCTAGTGAAATTTTGAATCTGTGACGGAGGGGGAGCGAGATATCGGCGCGTACCAGCAGCAAGCCGATGGAGCAAAGCGGAACATGTCGCCGGGAGCTCTTCGTCGTCGTCGTTATGTGACGACTTCAGGTGCAGATCCACCTCGACCTCGTTAGTGTTAGAATATTATATAATAAGTAAATTATCCATCTCTTCTTATTAGTTTAAATTTTTGGGTTATATTAGTTGGTACATATAACTTAATATGGTATCAAAACCAGATGTCTTAAATTCAAATTTTATCTAGCGTAATTAAAATAAAATAATTATTGTTCGCTCTTATATTTCATGTCCTAGACTAAAAAAGTGTAACATGAGATTAAGTGTTAGAATATAATATAAATGAATTGAGTTATATTGGTTGGTACATGTAACCTAAAACCTAACACCCAGAGGCTGTCGCGACCCACCCGATGGTGTCCCGACGGCGGGGACGCGGGCGAAGTCTTGGGGCGTGTTTGGATGCCTGTACTAGGCTAGCCAGGCTCGCATCCAGCAGCCAGGCCCTATCTGGCCAGGCTCTTTGCATGCAATCCAGTATTGTTTGGATGCCTGTATGTGTAGGGCCAGGCCAAGCAGAGATTTTGTTTGGTTCACTGGATGCACCACGCCATTCAAATTTTGCATACATGCTAGTTTGTTTGGTTAGCTGCATATAGCCATGTTGAGGTAACCTCCTGCATGAAGTGGTAAGCATACCACCTTTCCACTACCATCAAGTCCACAAAGAGTTACAGGATAAGTGCTTTTCTAACTAGAAATACGTAATCTTCCAGACTAAGAAGGCAATAATTAAAAACTGAAATGCTATAATGGCGTCCTTGATTCCTAGTGCAAAGTGCTCTGCCTTCGAATGAGCTGTTATTGCAGTGTGTTGCTCTTGTTTTATGGAAGGACAGTTGAAGGCAGCCATGGCCTCATCTTTTGAGCTGTATCCTTTATAGCAAGCTCCAGGGTACCCAACGACTTGTTGGTGTGTGGCCTCCCAGGTGGAAAACACCCCAGTCTTCCTCCCAACATGCACCACATACCACTTCATAGCTAGCTGAATAATTACGAAAAAAATAAGGATATGAGATATGCCTCAGTGTCCTCCCTCGCTGCAAATGTGCACAACTTATTGGGGGGCAGTACAGCCTTTGCATATTGCTGCAAGAAAGAGCCAACATCATAGGCCCTTCATAGTATGAAAATCTCAAATGCAAAACAGAGAACTAAACCAACATTGTAAGAGGCATATGCTCAGTATAGTGTTAATATCATCAAAGTAAAAGGCATGTGCTCAAGCAAAATAAGAGACTAATGGCAGAGGCATATGATCAGGACATATCGATCACCAGAACATACAAATAATATTGTTTTCAGAGTCTGATGCATCTATCTAGAATGCCTTAAAATAGGTTGATCCAACTAGGTTTGATGCTCAACTACTGGACATCTAAGTTTGCAGTTCTAGAGTGGCATTACAAAAGTCACCAACTACCAGCTATAGTCAGCCATAGTTAGGATAGACTGCACAAAATACAGGACATAGAAGAGGAGCCACCAGTATGACACAAAAAGGAGGCACCAGCAAGACCGCACCCACCAGCAAGATGCTCATATGGTGTAGTAGTGCTTAGCCAAGAAAGTCCTCAGCCAGAGGATACGATGAGCCTCATTCATGGACACAAAGGCATGCCCCTGAGCTCTATTGTCAACCAAATGAGAGAAAGCCACAATTAATGCCTCCTCATTGAAACCCCCCATGCACATCACTGCCCCATAGAGCTCTGGATGGACCTCCACCACTCTTGTGTCCCTAATAGCATCAGCCACGTTGTTGACGGCACTAGTCATCCCTGACAACACAATAACATCTTCATCTGATAGGAAAGACCTCTTCCTCTTGCTCCCTGCACCATGGGCCACATCCTTCTCATGTTTCCCACCATTAATATCATCCAGTAGGTCAGTCTTCATGGAGCTCTCAGCACAGTCAGAGCGGCTACCTAATGCCTCATTGGACCCCATTGCGTATTTGCCTGTTGCTAGACCGTTGCCAAAAATCACCTCCATTTGTTGGTAGTTTTCAATTGGCTTATTTAGCAACTCAGCATCTTTAGGGTGTGCCTGCGTTGAAGTTAATATGTTAGTGTGCCAAACATGTACATGCAGTCAGTCTAAGCAATAAAATTCTGCATTTAGTACCTTGATGTGGCCAGCATAATGGTCATCCTCTAGGGTAATCATGAAGTTCTCTTCGTCAAATAAAGCTCCACTCAACTCCCTTAGCTTGATAACTCTAACCCACCTCTGCCTCCACTTGCGCAGGTGGTTGTAAACCTGGGTCCCTGTCACCTCGTTCCCACTAAACTCTTGAAGTGCCTTGGCAACTTGGTTCAAATGCACCTCTTTGAACCCCTTATCAGTCCTAACCCCAGTCGAAATGAGCTGACACATGCGGCGTAGGACAAAGGAAGATGTCACAGAGGTCCACCTCATAGCCCCCCTTTGCTGCTGCCCAGTAGCAGCAGTCCCACCCTGAGCAACAACATCCCCACCCTGAGCAACAGCATCCCCACCCTGAACAGCAACAGCCCCACCCTCACCAGCAGCCAAGACAACATGCTCAAGCTCCTCAGCCATTTCCTATTCGATGTGAATGTGCAAGGATAATGAATGCAACCATGACATATGATAGGGAAAAACCAGCACATGCCTCTCTCTTAAGTTCAAGGATTAGAGGATAGGGAAAAACACATTTCATCACTGCATATGCCTCCTACTTCAGGTACAATTGACAGCTAAAGATAATGTCATCATTGCATGTGGTACTAGTCTCAGTTCAAGTGTAGTATCAAATCTAAAAATACATATCATTGCATTTGTCTAGTACCAGAACAAACAGTCAACATAAAGCAGTGCCTCAGCATGTCTCATTCAACTCAAAAAAAAATACATTACACAACTGCAATACATACTAGATGTGGTAATTGCCCCTGTTTGCCCACATGGCATTAGCCCATCCATCCCTAATATGAGCCCATGCTGCATTGTCAACCATTTCAATTCCATGGCCATGGTTCCCACTGTTGTTGGGCACCCATGTTGATTCAGGTGGTACTACTTCATCTATCCCATGGCCTAGTATCCAGTTGTGTAAAATGCAACATGCAAGAACTAATTTTACTTGTGTCTTGAAGGGATGGAATGGTTTGTTGTCAATAATGCGGAAGCGGTTCTTCAAAGCCCCAAAAGCCCTTTCAACAGTGACACGTAAACTTGAGTGCCTCAAATTAAACAGCTCTCTTGGATTGGTGGGGTAGTTCCTACCCCCATACTCTTTCAGATGGTACCTAGTGCCCCTGTATGGTGGTAGAAAACCAGGACGACATGCATATCCAGCATCTACTAGGTAGAACTTCCCTAAAACAATTATAGACTTACATCAGGGACATCATACAGTTGTTCAAAACAAATGTTTGCACTAGGTAAGGGTCAATTACCTTGTTCAACCCTTAACCCATCCTCCCTCTCTAGAGCATCAGCAAGAATGGTGGCATCATGTGCTGATCCCTCCCAACCAGCCAACACATATGTGAATTTAAGGTCAAAGTCCACAGCAGCTAAGACATTTTGGGTGGTGTAATGTTTTCTGCCTCTAAATGCTGCTTGCATATGCTTTGGGACTCTTGCATATATGTGTGTTCCATCTATTGCCCCAACACAATCCTACATGAGACCCAGCCATGAACAATTACTTTATGTGCCACCAAAATGTCCCTAACATATTGTGTTACAACTACAAAATTTTTACCTTAAAATAGGGATACCACCTGGGGCTGTTCATGATCTTTAATGGTGTGTCATTTGATGGAGCTCTAATCATTTCTTGCCTAAGCTCACCAATGGCATACAGAACTTCTCTGAAATGCCTACAAACAGTCTCTATTGACCGCCTCCAGTTTTGGTGTATCACTCTAAAACGTTGGTTATGACCAACAATATGAAGGAACATTGCAACTTGTTCCTCTACACAGCAATGCAAAGTATCTCTCAACAAATTTCTGTCTTTAAGCAGGTTACAAAGCCTAAAAAAGGGTTCTCTTCTCATACGGAGCATGCTTACACATTCAATATCATTGCAGTTGTAAATTAGGTTTAGATTTTTTTGACGTTCCTCATCCATTTGGCTCAATGGGGCGTATGTTAATCCAGGCCTTGATGCATGGTGCATACGAAGTCGACTTATCAAAAATGCGTACAATGCAGTGAGAAGAGCAGCAGCATGCTTGAAAAGCAGTGTCCTTTTCTCTTGCAAATCCATCTAAAAAGGCACAAACCAATTTTGGGAAAAGTTTTCAGTAACCTCCAACAGGAGGACAATCCCCATGGACAGCATCACAGGCATACAAAAGATTCTCCATAAAACAAATAAATCAGGGATAGACAAATGCTCAATATGTTTAAAACATAAATCATTGACTAGGCCACATGCTCAGACTGGAAAAATACCAACACCCCCACATAAAACATCATAGACAGCAGCATAAACAAGAATTAGTGAGGATTGGGAAAAGGGGATGGATTAGCATATACCAGAAGCGGGTGTTGAACAGCTACCACAAACTCGTCGCAAGAACAACGGATCTGGAAGCCTACAGTGACGAAGAATAATTTTGTTGGCTAAAATCACAGATCGGAGGAGGAAATGAAGAGCATGGTCACTTGCCTGTGCAAAGTGGCGAGATCTCCAACCAGCACTACAAAAACAACAAAAACATTCTACGAGGTTAGAACCCTAGGCTAGATTTACAGACAAAGGGATGAAGAAGACTCACCAAGCGTCAATGGTGAGCGAGTCGCGTGCCGGCGAGTTCTCAAACCCTAGGCTAGATTTTGACAGAAGCAAGTGAGGAGAAAGAGGCGAGTGAGAAAGGGAGGAACAACCGGGACAAATGGTGAGCGAGCGAGCAGCATGGCGGCGGGTGCTCCTGTTATTGCCGGGTGATGGCGCGAATGGGGAGGTAACCCTACACGTTTCCCGCCTGCTCCCGCGCGTCCATTTTTGCCCGCATCTGCACAGCCGCGAGCACGCGACGAGCCTGGCTCCCGAGGAACGGTCGTTTTTGGCGTATGAGTAGAGCCTGGCTCCCGAAGGAATCTTGCATCGGTGGAGCCTGGCCCAAGTGACCATCCAAGCATCCAAACATGGGCAGGCTGCATCTGTGGAGACAGGCCCAACCAAATACAGCCATCCAAACACGCCCTTGGTCGTTGAGGTCCAGGACTGGGGAGGCGGCCAACGTGGTAAGCCACTAGCGCACCCACCGTCGGGAGACCGCGTCGTCCTTGCCTGCTTGCGAGCGACTCGTGACTCGCGAGACATGGGAGGGCTTTTCGAAAGCCAAAACAAGCGCCACACTTTTTTTTTCTAAAAAAGAACAAGCATGCACACACATAACTGTATGGCTGGAAAGTGATTTTTTTGCGGAAGTCGAATAAAATAAAAAAGTATTTTAACCATTGCATACCAGTCCAACCTTTAGCTCCGATCATATATTCATACTTGTCTGCGGCATTTATTGTGCAAATCAACTTTGTTTTTTTTTGGAAGAAACACAAATCGGATAAATGTTGCTGCAATTAGGTAAAA
Source organism: Zea luxurians (assembly GCA_029449295.1). NCBI lineage: Eukaryota > Viridiplantae > Streptophyta > Magnoliopsida > Poales > Poaceae > Zea > Zea luxurians. The sequence continues at coordinate 6,389,647 of JAOPSE010000090.1, forward strand.
AGGTCTCCTCGACCAAAATTTATCATGCACACAAAATAAGAAGAAACCAAAGCCCAAAGAGGCCAAGACCAAAGAACGGGAGGACCGAAGGGACATATGGGCTACCGCTAAATTGGCTACTTCCCCCAAATCAAACAAAAATAATAATCCAAAATACTGGTATCCATATTCTTTGTTACCCATCCTATCAATATATCAAAATAAAGTTGAGTATATGTAAATGAATCTAAGATAAAGGGTGAGTTGGGTAATTTAAAAATCTACTTAGTTTAAGGCTTCTAATATTTACGTAGTCGTCAAGAAATTAATCTATCTAGATATATAACTGCAGCTTTATATATTGAGAACGTATTTAGTGCATATGGAATTTTAGTGCACATGATGCACATATTAAATCATCAACACTCATCTTAATCTAACGTTTGTAGTTGTTTCGTATGTTCGCTAAGGACACCCTCCGACGTGGTGGGCTGCATTGGTGGAAAGTGTTATTTGTAAATTACAATGATAAAACAGAGACATTAGATTTGAGATAGATAGTGATGATTTAATATGTGCACCACGTGCACAAAGCTTTCATGTGCACCGATATGTCCTCTTATATATTAGCATCTCTATCGTAAAAGAGTAATGAAAACTATATTCTAATTATATCACTAGTTGTTTATAATAACCCGACCGTGTAGAAGTGGCCTCACACAGTTTATTACTCATCGGATGTGTCTAGTGTAGTACCAGCCAGAGTCTGAGCAGGGTACTCAAAGAGCCTGTAAACTTATGTTGAGAGGACAAGTACTCACTAGACGTATTCGTGGTCATCGGACATGACACCAGATAGGTTACTTAGAGAGGTCTTCAACTATATATTAGTTAGTTGTTCATGCTTTGCTACGATCTTTATATATCATATAAATAGATAGTGTGATATTTATTCAAATAAAATTATTGTTTATTTTTAAACGCTAAAGTACATGTGGTCTGGTGGTTAGCCCTAAATTCCTGGAGAAGGGGGTGTGACTTTGAGTGCTCGCTCTGTATTATTTTTATATAATTATTGTTTATTTCTAAACACTAAGGTACATGTGGTCTGATGGTTAGCCCCGAATTTCTGGAGCAGGGGGGTGTGAGTTTCTGTGCTCGCTCTGCACTATTTTATATAATTATTATTTATTTCTAAACACTATTTTATATAATTATTATTTATTTCTAAACACTAAGTTATGTGTGGTCTAGTGGTATCAGCACGGGCGGGGTCAGGTGCTAGGAAGGCGCAGTAGTTGGCTGTGTGGACGGGTTCCCAACTTTTTTACAATTTGGCCCTTTTATAGTTTTTTTGCACAATTATACCCTTCACAGTTTTGTTTCAAAAAATGGACCCCAGGCTCGGCGCCGTCATCATTGGCACTGAGGTTGTGTGTGTCGGCACCAATATTTTTGGCGTGCATATGTCAGACGGAGTGATGCCGTGGAAACGACGTGGCACGTACCTCAGCACCGTAGATCTTGGCGCCGAGGTCGGCGCCAACCTAGGCGCCAAGATCTACGATACCGAGGTACGTGCCTATAAATAACCCCTACGCCCGATTGGTTTTTGTGCTCATTTCTATTCTTCGAAACTAGAGATATCAGCCTGATTTGTAGGATGTCTAGACGTGGTAAAACTGCTAAACAAAGGTAAGCGTTGTATTAAATCCTATTTTGTGAGTCTATTATATTTGTGATTGTTATAGATCTTATCGAAATTTATGAAGGGTCCTTTGACCGGAACTGCCTTCAACCCGCTGCCTTTGCCAACTGGTGTTCCAGTGCCTATGTGTTTTTGTGGTGATCCTTGTAAGGTTGATAAGTCTGAGGATCATGACACCTATTGACAGAGGTATTGGATGTGTGCTAACTTTGCATTTGAGCCAACGATTGTTCAGCGTCGTCTGAATTTAATGGTGAGAATAGTCTTGTAATATGTTAACAATTTAAAGACTCGGAGTGGTGAATGTTTTTTTGCCTACTAATAATTGCTTGTTTTGTAGACTCCTCCACCGCTTTGTGATTTTGAGCAGTGGATTGACACAGAAATATCACAGAAAGACAAGAAGTGGTTGGAGAATCTTAAAAAGTGGGATGCAGATGACAAAGAGAGGGTGGAGAAAAGACGAGAGGAGCTTGCTGCCGAGCAACAACGTGAAGACGAGCAGGAAATGAGGCGTGTTGCTGAATGTAGGGAAGAGAAGGAGAAGAAGCTTGAGCGTGCACGTCGTGCAAAGGAAGCAATGAAGGAGAACCCTGATGCATTTTGCAAGGGCAAATGGCCCCGTTGCACTCAGTAGTCTAGGTGTTTTATTTGATGTTATGTAGTAATGAACTTATTATTCGGTATTATATAGTGTCGAACAATGATATTTGGTAATGAACTACCTTCAAATTGATGAAAACGACATAAAAAGCAATCGATGAACAATTATGGGTTCAAATTGGACTTTAAAAGCAATTGTTGAAGATGACTTAAAGCAATTGATAAAGAAAATCAACACACTTAAAGCAATTGATACAGAAGAGTTCTCTAGTAGTGCTCCCACATTCCAAATTGTGTGGACCCATCTCCATAGTATCCTCCCATTGTTGTTGTCTGCTGTGCGTGCGGTGGAGACGTTGGAGGACCAACATTCTTGCTGTGACAAGGGCATCAGCAATATGAATCTGAGCATACTTGCACCTGTGAACCACCACCATTGTTGTTGTCTCTTTCCTCCTCATCATTTCTATTGCTTACTTCCCTCTCTAGATCAAATATTCTATTCTGTAGGTAGGATATGTATTCCGCATGCGGAAAAATCGGATGAGGATCTACCCAACGAGTGAACCCACAATTCTCCTTAACCAATGAATGTTGCATAAATGTTTATAATTATTTTCACTCAACAACAAAATTATTTAGAACAAAGGATTAGAAATTAATTTCTACATATGCATAAGGACATCTGAAGAAACGCCGACCTCCATCAATTCCCCCCTCGATGAACATCTGCACCAAGCAATCCTCACCATGCATGTACTTCGGCCAATCTTCTCTCCTATTATCGTAGGACCTAAGTCTAACCTCTTTGTTGAAATCTTTTTTACTTTGAACTGGAAAGTTAAAACCCGCCTCTTCAAAAAAATCTGGACCAAGAGGGCCATCAAAACACATTGGAGGTAACTTCCCTCCATCCTTTCGTCTCTCATTTCCCACACCCTTGCCCCTAGAAGACCCTGAGCAGCGCCAGAAGGCGCACCGGACAGTGTACAGTGACTGTCCGGTGCAACACCGGACTGTCCGGTGGCCCAGAAGACAGAAGCTCCAACGGTCGGGTGACGTGGCTGGCGCACCGGACAGTGTCCGGTGGCGCACCGGACTGTCCGGTGCGCCATTCGGCAGCAGCCTCCACCAAACGGCTAGTTTGGTAGTTAGGGCTATAAATACCCCAACCACCCCACCATTCGTTGCATCCAAGTTTGCTGACTTCCCACACCTTACAAGAGCTATAGCATTCAATACAAGACACACCAAAGAGATCAAATCCTCTCCCAAGTCCAAAGATCATTCCAAAACAAATTAGTGACTAGAGAGAGTGACTTGTGTTCATTTGAGCTCTTGCGCTTGGATTGCTTCTTTTCTTTCTCATTCTTTCTTGTGATCAACTCAATTGTAACCGAGGCAAGAGATACCAATTGTGTGGTGGTCCTTGCGGGGACTTAGTGTCCCATTTGATTGAGAAGAGAAGCTCACTCGGTCTAAGTGACCGTTTGAGAGAGGGAAAGGGTTGAAAGAGACCCGGTCTTTGTGACCACCTCAACAGGGAGTAGGTTTGCAAGAACCGAACCTCGGTAAAACAAATCATCGTGTCACAATCTTGATTTGCTTGTGATTTATTTTCGCCCTCTCTCTCAGACTCAATTTTAATTCTAACGCTAACCCCGGCTTGTAGTTGTGCTTAAACTTTGTAGATTTCAGATTCGTCCTATTCACCCCCTCTAGGCGACTTTCAATTGGTATCAGAGCCCGGTGCTTCATTAGAGCCTAACCGCTCAAAGTAATGTCGGGAGATCACACCAAGAAGGAAATGGTGACCGGCGACAAGCCCATTACAAGCCACGGGAAGGCTCCATCGGGAGAGTCCCGCAACAAAGGGAAGGTGAAGGAATCTTCTTCACACAAGTCGCATCGGAGTGGCGAAAAGAAGAAGAAGATGAGGAAGGTGGTCTACTACGAGACTGACTCTTCATCGCCATCCACCTCCGGCTCCGACGCGCCGTCCATAACTTCTAAGCGCCATGAGCGCAAGAAGTTTAGTAAGATTCCCCTACGCTACCCTCGTATTTCAAAGCGTACTCCTTTACTTTCCTTTCCATTAGGCAAACCACCGGTTTTTTACGGTGAAGATTATAATATGTGGAGTGACAAAATGAGGCATCATCTAACCTCACTCCACACTAGCACTTGGAACGTTGTTGAGTTTGGTGTACAGGTACCATCCGTAGGGGATGAGGACTATGATTCGGACGAAGTGGCCCAAATTCAACACTTCAACTCACAAGCCACTACTATACTCCTCGCCTCTCTAAGTCGAGAGGAGTATAATAAGGTGCAAGGGTTGAAGAGCGCAAAGGAAATTTGGGACGTGCTCAAGACCGCACACGAAGGAGACGAGGTGACCAAGATCACCAAGCGGGAGACGATCAAGGGGGAGCTCGGTCGTTTCATGCTTCACCAAGAGGAGGATCCACAAGCCATGTACAATCGGTTGAAGACCTTGGTGAACCAAGTGCGCAACCTCGGGAGCACCAAATGGGATGACCATGAGATGGTCAAGGTTATTCTAAGATCCCTCGTTTTTCTTAATCCTACGCAAGTCCAATTAATTCGAGGCGATCCTAGATACACGCTAATGTCTCCCGAGGAAGTCATAGGTAAATTTGTGAGCTTTGAGCTAATGATCAAAGGCTCCAAAAAGATTATCGAGCAAGGCACATCCTCCTCCGTGCCCGAAGCACAACCCGTTGCATTCAAAGCAACGGAGGAGAAGAAAGATGATTCTACTCCAAGTAGAATCCCCATCGACGCCTCCAAGCTCGACAACGAGGAAATGGCGCTCATCATCAAGAGCTTTCGCCAAATCCTCAAGCAAAAGAGGGGGAAGGATTACAAGCCCCGCTCCAAGAAGGTTTGCTACAAATGTGGTAAGCCCGGTCACTTTATTGCAAAATGTCCTATTTCTAGTGACAGTGACAGGGGCGATGACAAGAAGGGGAGAAGAAAGGAAAAGAAGAAGTACTACAAGAAGAAGGGCGGCGATGCCCATGTTTGCCGGGAGTGAGACTCCGACGAGAGCTCCACCGACTCCTCCGACGAGGACACCGCCAACATCGCCGTCAACAAGGGACTCCTCTTCCCCAACGTCGGCCACAAGTGCCTCATGGCAAAGGACGACAAAAAGAAGAAGGTTAAATCAAAATCCTCCACTAAATATGTGTCGGGGACCATAATTAGGGGTACGCTCAAGACGCCTAATTCTCAGCTGGTAACCCCCATCAGCATAAAGCTGCAGAGGCCTGATGGGTGCGATTAAGTCAGGAATCAGTCCATACGAGCGACTCGATCACGCCTCGCCCGAGCCTAGCCTCGGGCAAGGGCAACCGACCTCGAGGGGTTTCCGTCTCGCCCGAGGCCCCCCTTTTTAACGGCGGACACATCTCCGGCTCGCCCGAGGCCTTGCCTTCGCTAAGAAGCAACCCTGACTAAATCGCCGCGCTGACCGACCGAGTCGCAGGAGCATTTAACGCAAAGGTAGCCTGACACCTTTATCCTGACGCGCGCCCCCCGGCAGAGCCGAAGTGACCGCCGTCACTTCGCCGCTCCACTGACCGGTCTGACAGAAGGACAGCGCCGCCTGCGCCACTCCGACTGCAGTGCCACTTGACAGAGTGAGACTGACAGGCAGTCAGGCCATGCCAAAGGTGCCATAGGAAGCTCCGCCCGACCAAGGGCTCGGACTCGGGCTAAGGCCCCGGAAGACGGCGAACTCCGCTCCGCCCGACCCAGGGCTCGGACTCGGGCTAAGGCCCCGGAAGACGGCGAACTTCGCTCTGCCCGACCCAGGGCTCGGACTCGGGCTAAGGCCCCGGAAGACGGCGAACTCCGCTCCGCCCGACCCAGGGTTCAGATTCGGGCTAAGGCCCCGGAAGACGGCGAACTCCGCTCCGCCCGACCCAGGGCTCGGACTCGGGCTAAGGCCCCGGAAGACGGCGAACTCCGTTCCGCCCGACCCAGGGCTCGGACTCGGGCTAGGCCCCGGAAGACGACGAACTACGCTTCGCCCGACCCCAGGGGTCGGACTCCGCCCTGGCCTCTGCCGAACGACCTCCACCTCGCCCGACCCAGGAGCTCGGGCTCGGCCTCGGCCATGAAAGACAGACTCGACCTCGGCTTCGGAGGAGCCTCCACGTTGCCCGACCTAGGGCACAAGCCCGCCACGTCAACAGGAAGCGCCATCATCACCCTACCCCGAGCCGACTCGGGCCGCAGAGAACAAGACCGGTGTCCCATCCGGCTAGCTCCGCCAGATAGGCCATGATGGCACCTCGCTGGCCCCGTGACGACGGTGGCTCTCAGCTCCCTTACGGAAGCAGGGGGACGTCAGCAAGGACCCAACTGCTCCGACAGCTGTCCCTCCACCAGGCTCCGTTGCTCCTCCGACAGCCACGACACCACACCAGCTGGGTGCCAAGATCTCTCCGGCTGCCACATTGGCATGTACTTAGGGCGCTAGCTCTCCCCCGCTAGACACGTAGCACTCTGCTACACCCCCATTGTACACCTGGATCCTCTCCTTACGCCTATAAAAGGAAGGACCAGGGCCTTCTTAAAAAAGGTTGGCCGCGCGGGGACGAGGACGGGGCAGGCGCTCTCTTGGGGCCGCTCGCTTCCCTCACCCGCATGGACGCTTGTAACCCCCTACTGCAAGCGCACCCGACCTGGGCGCAGGACGAACACGAAGGCCGCGGGATTTCCACCTCTCTCACGCCCGTCTCCGGCCACCTCGCTTCCCCCCTTTGCGCTCGCCCACGCGCTCGACCCATCTGGGCCGGGGCACGCGACACACTCACTCGTCGGCTTAGGGACCCCCCGGTCTCGAAACGCCGACAGTTGGCGCGCCAGGTAGGGGCCTGCTGCGTGTTGACGAGCAGTTTCCCGTCAAGCTCCAGATGGGCAGTCTCCAACGACCTCTCCAACCCGGGACGGTGCTCCGTTTCGGGAGTCTCGAGTTCATGTCTCTCGACGGCAGCTACGACATGATACTCCTTCCACCGCCGCGCGACGACGACAATGGCGGCCGACAGCCCGCCCGTCGGTGGCGGAATCGATGACGTCTTCCCCGCGTGGTGGAAGAACAACATTCGAGCTCGCCTCGTCCTCTCCCCCGCCATCGGAGGAGGAGGCGGGGCAACCAAGGCCGAGCGGGAGGCCGCGCTCTGTCCGCTGTCGAGCGAATCGACGTCCCCAGCGCCCCAACGGAGGGCGCGTCGGGCGTCGACCTCGCGTTTGAGACGAAGGCGAGCGCCGTCCCCCCGTGACACGCCAATCCCGAGCAAGTGGACGACGCCAGCACGCTCGCGGAGGGCCTGCAGGACGTCACCCTCGTACCCAAGACGACGGCGCAATCAGTCCCCGACGTGACTATGTCGCTCCTCGTCGACCAAAAGGTACCGACTGATTCCCATCCTACGTCATTTCGACTCGGCCTCAACCCGCCTAGCGACCTCGCTTTGGCGGGCGCTCACGTTGAGGCGAGTGCAACCCCTCTGGGGTTTCGTATGCGGTTGCCTTGGGACCGATTGACGGACGTCTCGACCTACGGGCCCTCTGGGTCCGAGGAAGATGACGATCCCTGCGTCTGTTGTGATTTCTCTGGATTTGGCAACCCCAGTGCCATGCGGGACTTTATGACCGCATGTGACTACTGCCTCTCCGACTGTTCTGACGGCAGCCGTAGCCTTGACGACAAGGACTGCGGCCCGAGCTGCGAATGTTTCCACGTCGAGCTAGGGGATCCCTCCGAAGGCAACCATCTCGGCATGCCGGAGGACGGTGATCTCCCTAGGCCGGTGCCTCGCGCCGACATCCCGCGGGAGCTAGCTGTGGTCCCCGTTCCGGCGGGGGGTCACGACCCACAGCTCGAGCAAGTCCGCGGGGCGCAGGCCAGGCTCGACGAGGGAGCAGGAGCGCTCGAGTCGATCCGCCGGGACGTCGGGCAGGTACGGGCGGGCCAACCCCCGGCCGGAGAAATACGTCATCTGCCCCAGGGTTTCCAGCACCGCGTCGCCAACGATGTCAGGGACAGGCCGCCACCCGCATCCAGCGGGGTCGGTCAGAACCTGGCAGCCGCAGCGATGCTCCTCCGCGCGATGCCAGAACCATCAACCACCGAGGGTCGGCGAATCTAGGGAGAGCTCAAGAATCTCCTGGAAGGCGCTGCGGCCCAGCGGGCCAAGAGCTCTGCCTCCCGAAGGCAGGGGTACCCCTCGGAACCTCATGCCGCGACTTCCCGATTCATGCGGGAAGCCTCGGTCTACACCGGGCGCACGCGCAACACCGCGCCTGTGGCCCCGGGCCACCTCGGCAACGAGCACCATCGTCGCGACCGTCGGGCCCGCCTCGACGAAAGGGTGCGCCGAGGCTACCACCCCAGGCGTGGGGGACGCTACGACAGCGGGGAGGATCGGAGTCCCTCGCCCGAACCACCCGGTCCGCAGGCCTTCAGCCGGGCTATCCGGCGGGCGCCGTTTTCGGCCCGGTTCCGACCCCCGACTACCATCACAAAGTACTCGGGGGAAACGAGGCCGGAATTGTGGCTCGCAGACTACCGCCTGGCCTGCCAACTGGGTGGAACGGACGACGACAACCTCATCATCCGCAACCTCCCCCTGTTCCTCTCCGACACTGCTCGCGCCTGGTTGGAGCACCTGCCTCCGGGGCAGATCTCCAACTGGGATGATTTGGTCCAAGCCTTCGCCGGCAATTTCCAGGGCACGTACGTGCGCCCCGGGAATTCCTGGGACCTCCGAAGCTGCCGGCAACAGCCGGGAGAGTCTCTTCGGGACTACATCCGGCGATTCTCGAAGCAGCGCACTGAGCTGCCCAACATCACCGACTCAGATGTCATCGGCGCGTTCCTTGCCGGCACCACCTGCCGCGACCTGGTGAGCAAGTTGGGTCGCAAGACCCCCACCAGGGTGAGCGAGCTGATGGACATCGCCACCAAGTTCGCCTCTGGCCAGGAGGCGGTCGAGGCCATCTTCCGAAAGGACAAGCAGCCCCAGGGCCGCCCCTCGGAAGAGGCTCCCGAGGCGTCTACTCCGTGCGGCGCCAAGAAGAAAGGCAAGAAGAAGTCGCAAGCGAAACACGACGCCGCCGACGCGGACCTTGTCGCCGCCGCCGAGTACAAGAACCCTCGGAAGCCCCCCGGAGGTGCTAACCTCTTCGACAAGATGCTCAAGGAGCCGTGCCCCTACCATCAGAGGCCCGTCAAGCACACCCTCGAGGAGTGCGTCATGCTTCGGCGCCACTTCCACAAGGCCGGGCCACCCGCAGAGGGTGGCAGGGCCCGCGACGACGACAAAAAGGAAGATCACCGAGCAGGAGAGTTCCCCGAGGTCCGCGACTGCTTCATGATCTACGGAGGGCATGCGGCGAATGCCTCGGCTCGGCATCGCAAGCAAGAGCGTCGGGAGGTCTGCTCGGTGAAGGTGGCGGCGCCAGTCTACCTAGACTGGTCCGACAAGCCCATCACCTTCGACCAAGCTGACCACCCCGGCCACGTGCCGAGCCCGGGGAAATACCCGCTCGTCGTCGACCCCATCATCGGCGACGTCAGGCTCACCAAGGTCCTGATGGATGGGGGCAGCTGCCTCAACATCATCTACGCCGAGACCCTCAGGCTCCTGCGCGTCGATCTGTCCTCCGTCCAAGCAGGCGCTGCGCCCTTCCACGGGATCATTCCTGGGAAGCGCGTCTAGCCCCTCGGACGGCTCGACCTTCCTGTCTGCTTTGGAACGCCCTCCAACTTCCGAAGGGAGATTTTGACGTTCGAGGTGGTCGGGTTCCGAGGAACCTACCACGCGGTATTGGGGAGGCCATGCTATGCGAAGTTCATGGCCGTCCCCAACTACACCTACCTGAAGCTCAAGATGCCGGGCCCCAACGGGGTCATCACCGTCGGCCCCACGTACAAACACGCGTTCGAATGCGACGTGGAGTGCGTGGAGTACGCCGAGGCCCTCGCCGAGTCCGAGGCCCTCATCGCCGACCTGGAGAACCTCTCCAGAGAGGTGCCAGACGTGAAGCGACACGCCGGCAACTTCGAGCCAGTGGAGACGGTTAAGGCCGTCCCTCTCGACCCCAGTGGCGACACCTCCAAGCAGATCCGGATCGGTTCCGGGCTTGACCCCAAATAGGAAGCATTGCTCGTCGACTTTCTCCGCGCAAACGCCGACGTCTTTGCGTGGAGTCCCTCGGACATGCCCGGCATACCGAGGGATGTCGCCGAGCACTCGCTGGATATTCGGGCCGGAGCCCGACCGGTCAGGCAGCCTCTGCGCCGATTCGACGAGGAGAAGCGCAGAGTGATAGGCGAGGAGATCCACAAGCTAATGGCAGCAGGGTTCATCAAAGAGGTATTCCATCCCGAATGGCTTGCCAACCCTGTGCTTGTGAGAAAGAAAGGGGGGAAATGGCGGATGTGTGTAGACTACACTGGTCTCAACAAAGCATGTCCGAAGGTTCCCTACCCTCTACCTCGCATCAATCAAATCATGGATTCCACTGCTAGGTGCGAAACCCTGTCTTTCCTCGATGCCTACTCAGGGTATCATCAAATCAAGATGAAAGAGTCCGACCAGCTCGCGACTTCTTTCATCACGCCCTTCGGCATGTACTGCTATGTCACCATGCCGTTCGGTTTGAGGAACGCGGGTGCGACGTACCAGCGGTGCATGAACCATGTGTTCGGCGAACACATCGGTCGTACGGTCGAGGCCTACGTCGATGACATCGTAGTCAAGACAAGGAAAGCCTCCGACCTCCTCTCCGACCTTGAAGTGACATTCCGGTGTCTCAAGGCAAAGGACGTCAAGCTCAATCCCGAGAAGTGTGTCTTCGGGGTGCCCCGAGGCATGCTCCTGGGGTTCATCGTCTCCGAGCGGGGCATCGAAGCCAACCCGGAGAAGATCGCAGCCATCACCAGCATGGGGCCCATCAAGGACTTAAAAGGTGTACAGAGGGTCATGGGATGTCTCGCGGCCTTGAGCCGTTTCATCTCACGCCTCGGCGAAAGAGGCCTGCCTCTGTACCGCCTCTTAAGGAAGGCCGAGTGCTTCACTTGGACCCCTGAGGCCGAGGAAGCTCTCGGGAACCTGAAGGCGCTCCTCACCAAGGCGCCTATCTTGGTTCCCCCAGCTGATGGAGAAGCCCTCTTGGTCTACGTCGCTGCGACCACTCAGGTGGTTAGCGCCGCGACTGTGGTCGAAAGGCAAGAAGAGGGGCATGCATTGCCCGTTCAGAGGCCAGTTTACTTCGTCAGCGAGGTGCTGTCCGAAACCAAGATCCGCTACCCACAAGTTCAGAAGCTACTGTACGCAGTGATCCTGACGAGGCGAAAGTTGCGACATTACTTCGAGTCTCATCAGGTAACTGTGGTGTCATCCTTCCCCCTGGGGGAGATCATCCAGTGCCGAGAGGCCTCGGGCAGGATCGCAAAGTGGGCGGTGGAAATCATGGGCGAGACAATCTCGTTCGCCCCTTGGAAGGCCATCAAGTCCCAGGTATTGGCGGACTTCGTAGCCGAATGGGTCGACACCCAGCTGCCGACGGCTCCGATCCAACCGGAGCTCTGGACCATGTTTTTCGACGGGTCGCTGATGAAGACGGGAGCCGGCGCGGGCCTGCTCTTCATCTCACCCCTCGGGAAACACCTACGCTACGTGCTGCGCCTCCATTTCCCGGCGTCCAACAATGTGGCTGAGTACGAAGCTCTGATCAACGGATTGCGAATCGCCATCGAGCTAGGGGTCCAACGCCTCGACGCTCGCGGCGACTCGCAGCTCGTCATCGACCAAGTCATGAAGAACTCCCACTGCCGCGACCCGAAGATGGAGGCCTACTGCGATGAGGTTCGGCGCCTGGAAGACAAGTTCTATGGGCTCGAGCTTAACCACATCGCCCGGCGCTACAACGAGACTGCGGACGAGCTGGCAAAAATAGCCTCGGGGCGAACGACGGTTCCCCCGGATGTCTTCTCCCGGGATCTGCACCAACCCTCCGTCAAGATCAACGACACGCCCGAGTCCGAGGTACCCTCAGCCCAGCCCGAGGCATCCTCGGTTCAGCCCGAGGTACCCTCAGCCCCCGAGGGCGAGGCGCTGCGCATCGAGGAGGAGCGGAGCGGGGTCACGCCTGATCGAGATTGGTAGACCCCGTACCTGCAATATCTCCGCCAAGGAGAGCTACCCCTCGACCAAGCCGAGGCTCGGCGGGTAGCACGACGCGCCAAGTCGTTCGTCTTGCTGGGCGATGAGAAGGAGCTCTACCACCACAGCCCCTCGGGCATCCTCCAGCGATGCATCTCCATCGCCGAAGGTCAGGAACTCCTGCAAGAGATACACTCGGGGGCTTGCGGCCATCATGCAGCGCCTCGAGCCCTCGTCGGGAACGCTTTCCGGCAAGGCTTCTACTGGCCGACGGCGGTGGCTGACGCCACTAGAATTGTCCGCACCTGCGAAGGGTGTCAATTCTATGCGAAGCAGACCCACCTGCCCGCTCAGGCTCTACAGACGATACCCATCACCTGGCCCTTCGCTGTGTGGGGTCTGGACCTCGTCGGCCCTCTGCAGAAGGCGCCCGGGGGCTACACGCACCTGCTGGTCGCCGTCGACAAATTCTCCAAGTGGATCGAGGTTCGACCCCTGAACAGCATCAGGTCCGAGCAGGCGGTGGCGTTCTTCACCAACATCATCCATCGCTTTGGGGTCCCAAACTCCATCATCACCGACAACGGCACCCAGTTCACCGGCGGAAAATTCTTGGATTTTTGCGAGGATCACCACATCCGGGTGGACTGGGCTGCCGTAGCTCATCCCATGTCGAATGGGCAAGTAGAGCGTGCCAACGGCATGATTCTACAAGGGCTCAAGCCTCGGATTTACAACAACCTCAACAAGTTCGGCAAGCGATGGATGAAGGAACTCCCCTCGGTGGTCTGGAGCCTGAGGACAACGCCGAGCCGAGCCACGGGTTTCACGCCATTCTTCCTGGTCTACGGGGCCGAGGCCGTCTTGTGGCAGAACCACCCGAATTATTCCAGCTTAAGTGCCTAAGTCATGCCTCAAGGGCCGTGATACACTTAAATCGGAATAACCCGTCAGTCCCTCAGATCTAGTCTGATAGAGCCACTTAACCAGGATCAAATTCCACAATCTCACTCGAAGGTGAGTCACAGAAGAAATACAATAAAACAGGAAACCTCAAATTAAGTACTGGATTATTACATAAATCGGAGTTCTTGAGTAGCAAATAAAGTTCTTAAAGTAAAGTGCAGCGGATAATCGATGTCGTCGGTAGTGAGGAAATGGGCAAGGCCTAGCCCACTACTCCTCATGCTCCTCTCCTGCCGGAGCAACATCCCACTCGACCGTCCAACCCGGTGGCAGGGTGGTAGGCCAAGTCACACCATCAACCAAATCCTGCATGGTACCTGCAAAAATGGTGCCACAAGCAAGGCTGAGTATACTAATACTCAGCTAGACTTACCCGGTGTGAGGAGTCTACTCCTCTACCTCTAGACTATGCAGCTGTTTGGCTGAGGGGTTTGGTTTGCCAAAAGCACTAGCTGTTACTAAAATCAATTTTTAGCTTTACAAATTTTATCATCATTAGCCTAGCTAGATTTGCTCCTTCTAAGCATACATGGTAACAATCATTTAGTTCAAACAACAAGTTATCTCATATAACCACATTTCACTTCTTACTCGATGCAGTACAAGGAATCAAGCAGTCTCATTAGCTGCGAGAAGCAGACGATTCGAATCGAGTTTTAAACCTTGCAAGGTAAACCTAAACACACGGCATGTCAGGGCACTCTGACCCTACACATGACAACCGTCCCCATCGATTCCCCGTTCGCGTCCAGGCCTCACCGCCTTGGCATACAATGCTCCACTGACCCCGACTGCCGCCGTGCAGTGGCCGCACTTGTACCCACCATAGCTAGCATGGGAGAACCAGTCTCAGGTCGCATGAGGGATAAAGTCCGCGCCCGGCTTCACTCAGGTACTAGGTTTACCGGTTACCATTTTTCCCGGCATGTGTTTAGTACGTTCAAAAGCTTGACTCAGGTATCCACACATTAATCCTTAATTCATTTTCCCGTCTCATGGACAAGGCATCCTCCCTGGATCCAAGTCCATAGACCAACATGTATCCCATTATCAAGGTGAATACAATCAATTCCTGACCTCGCGCGAGTGCTAGAAAAATCACTCGACTTCTACCGAGATCCTGATTAGCAAGCAGCTACTCGACCTAGCATACTAGTATTCATCTCAAAAAGGAGTCCTAAGTTCATGCATCTAGAGGTTTCAGGCAACTCCTACACTTAAGTGCACATTACAAACCTACAAGCATTAAGTGTAGTAAAGTAGCATATAATAACATGGTTATGCATAAAACCGGGGCTTGCCTTCAATTGCTGGGGCTGCGGGGAGATCCTCAATGGCAGCCTCTGAAGCCTGCTCCTGGTCTTCCTCTTGGACAGGTCCTTGCTCGGGGATGAGCACGTACTCTCCGTCGGCAAGATTACAATCTAATGAATGCAATGTGTAAGATATATGCATGATATGATATGTGCTTTTAGAAATCATAACTTAAAAGGTGTATAATCTTTCTTGAGTTAAACAAAGTTAACTTTACTTATGCAAGACCCTTGGGTGGTATACTTGGTAAATTAAGTTAAACTTTTAGCTAAGGCAAGTGGTAGATTTTACTTTTAGGGGTTCCACTGAATTCTTTTAAGTCTTAGGGATAATGATAAGTACTCAAGTTAGACTTATTGAGGTGGGGTTTATTTCCTCTTTCCTTTTTCTTTATTCTCTTTAATGTTTTGGAGTAGGTTTGAACTACAAGTTGCTTTTATAAAATTCTAAAAATTCTGTAAAAATTACAGTGGCTTGCTACTGGTGTATGTTTCTCTTTCTTAAAATTTGGGGATCAGAAGGTGAATAGTTTTCTCTGCACAAAATTAGTAAGTTCTAGGGTAGAAGAGGTGTTTTGAACTACAACTAATATTTAACAGTGGGTAATTCTTCAGAACTTATTTTTGCTGGCTTTTAGGTGTCATAATATGACTTGATACAAACTTCTAGCCATTAATACCTTTTAATTATTTTTCTATGGTTTTCTTAAGTTTCTAGCCAAATGGGTGCTTTCTACTACCACTATATTTGAAAAATATCAAACAACAGAATTCTTATTTTTCTTAGTCATTGTTTTGTGCAAGAGCAATCATTCTGAAGTTTGGCATCTTTTTGCTTAAGGGAAGGGGGTGGGGTGCATTATTTGAATTAAATGGCCTTTCCCTTAAATCATCAGCAAATGGTATGAGTTTGCTTCTTTTTCATGGGTTTGCATTTTTCTCTGGTAGTTTACCTTATTAAGGACTTAGCTAATTTTTGGTTGCTCATTATCACAATATTTGAGGTTGTTCATGATTTAGTTAGAAAATGCCTTATTATCACCTTGCATTTATTTTCCTTACTTAAAAAGTTGGACTGAGGTGCTCTATATTTTTGCAGTGGGGCTCTGGTGGTTATAAGTTCACTGGATTTTTGTTAAGCATTTTGGTTATAGTTTTGCCTCTTTAATAATTGATTTCCAGCCTTATTTAGGCTAGACAATTCATTTTAATTTAAAACTGGTCCAAACTAATATTCTCTGTATTTTTCCTAGGTTCTCTGTTTCATAAGTAAACTAGGAAAAATAATATTAATCACTGTTTATTAATTTCTAATACCTTTCTGATTTTCTCTAAGTTTTGGACAAAACATCTTTACATGAGGAACTACATCATAATTTCTAATGCTGGGGTTCCTACTATTTTTAAACAGTGTCTAAAGAAGGTCTGAATGCCCACAAATTTTCTTAAGTCTAGTACAGAAGAAAAACTAATTTTCCTTGATTAAATAAGGTTTAGGGGGTTTCTGTTTTTAATTTTAAACTCTAAAATTGTGAACAGAAAGCATAGGGTTTACTATTTTTAAATGATAGATTATAATATACAGAGGCTAGCAAAATTGGTTTGACATTTTTTGAGTAAGAATTCATCAAGTTATGAATTTTACAAGTTCTCTGGTTATTTAAAAGAATTTCAGAATCGATTTAAATGAAAACCTACTTTACACTGGGGTCCCTGGATGTTTTCTAAGTTTTTCCTCGCGAATTAGTCCTCAGGCTACTATTCACCCGAGTCTCTGACATTGCAGAAAACCCCTCGGGTTCTTCACCTCCTAACCCGAGGTCCTTAGTTTAACTTAAACAGTAGCCGCGGCGGGGAAAAAGGGCGAAGGGGCTTACCGGCGGCGAGACTGCTCCGGTGAAGTGGTCGAGGATGAAGGGGAGGTCCTGGGGATCACAACGGTGTGCGGAACGCCGTCGGAGATGGCCGGAGTCGGTCGGTCCACGCGCGCAGGCGGGGATGCTCGTCGGCGGCGAGGAGACCGGCCTGGCCACGGCGAGAAAGTTCAATCAAATGGGTCAGGGAGGTCCACGGGATGCCAGAGAAGACATGAGCGAGAGGAATTGGGCGGAGACTCACCGGATAGCTCGGTCCACGTGCGACGGCGGAAGACCGAAGTCCGGCGAAGTCGATCTCGGGCCTCCGGTGAAGTCCGGCTGGGTCCGAGGGCTTGGCGAGCTTCACTGGCTACTGGTGGAGCTGGCCGAAGCACTGGCTTGGCTTGAGGACGGCTGGGGTGGGCTGGCCACGGTGGCCGAAGCTTGGGCGGCAATGGCGGGCGGAAAACAAGTTCGCCGGAGCTAAGAAAAGCGGCTGGCTGAAGAGGGTGAGTGCGGGGTGAAGTGAGGCGCGCCTGGGGAGGCTTTATAGGCGCGGGCGGGCACGGCCGAGGGCGAGGACGCGCGGCGGACGCGACTGGTCGCCGGGGAGCGCGCGCGCGGGTTGGGCGAGCTCTGGCACGCCGGCCAGGGTCGAACACGTGGGAGCACGCGTTCTGCCCAAGTTCTGGCGCGTGTAGTCGCTCATCCGAGCCTGCTCTCGCCTTGGTCAATGCACAAAACCTCTTCCCCTCCCTACAAGCTACCATTCTTGTGTGGAGGTCATAGGATTTTGCCTACTGGTTGCAGAGATATGGAGCCAGGAAATCTGGTCTGTCTCCCTGCGCAAATCCGAGGCAAATCCAAGGTTTAGTCGTGTCTAGGGCTCGCGTCCCAATGCCATCTTCTGGCACACGACAGAGGGGTTAGTTAGGCACATTTTTGTCAATGGGGCCATTAGGATTCGAGTTAAGGATCAAGGTGAACATCCCTGATCTTTGGATCAAGGTCTGAATTTCAGAAATCTGAAATTCAGAATTCTCATTAAGTCCACACATGGAAAGCTTGATTTGGGGTTTTATTTGGGCTATTTTGGCTAAGCTTTCTCAACCTTTCTTGTTGCCCATTAAATATACTTCAATTTTTATAATTGGCTCAACTCAAAATTTTAAACTTTTCACTCCCTTTTCCTTACTTTTTGAATTTTGCTCATGGGGCTCATTTAGGGTTTTTAAACTAGGGTTGCACAATCTGATCTTTTAAGGGACTTATTTGCTTTGATCATGACACTTTTAAGTATGTACTTGGTGACTTCATCATTACTTAAGTTATTTTGATGCTCTTGCTTACTTTGGTTCACATAAAATAATGGTTCTAGGTTTGGCTTTTGAAAGAAAAACCCTGAGTGACACTGGGGTGTCACAGCCTTCCCCCCTTAAAGGAATCTCGTCCCGAGATTCGGGCCAGAGTCCTCCCGGGGTAAAGCGAAGGGTGAGACTAATAGGAAAAGGGTGATGATTGCCATTATTAGGATAAACTGCTCTTCGAATGTTATTCTCTTTGCAACTTCAGAAGGAAGTCCTTTTAAGTTTTTCTTTATAATTACTTCATTCTGAATTAAGATCATATTTTTGGAAATTAGATTCGAAAGGCAGGAGGAGGGGGGGGGGGTTGGGGGTGATTACGTACCAGCTTCCTTAGGTAGGCAATCGGGAAAGTTGGATCTCAGGAATTCCTCGGTTTCCCAAGTAGCTTCCTCCTCTGAGTGATTACTCCACTGGACCTTGAACATCTTGATCGATTTAGCCCGAGTTGATCTTTCCTTGCAATCCAGAATCTTGGAGGGGTACTCTTGGTACGAGAGATCTGGCTCTATCTCCAATTCTGGCTCTGCTAAGATTTCAGTCGGCAATCGAACACACTTCTTCAGCTGAGATACATGGAAAACATTGTGAACGGCAGACATCTTTGAAGGTAACTTCAGCTTGTATGCCACGGGTCCACATGCTTCTATGATCTCATAAGGTCCAATGTAGCGAGGGGCTAGCTTGCCTTTGATCCCAAACCTCTGCATTCCCTTGGTGGGTGATACCTTGAGGTATACAAAACTTCCCACCTCGAACTGGAGAGGTTTCCTTCTTCTATCATGATAACTCTTCTGCCTGGCCTGAGCAGCTTCTAGATTCTTCCTGATTAGCTTGACCTTCCTTTCGGCTTCAGTCACTAAATCAGGTCCAAAAACTTCTCTTTCACCAGACTGAGACCAATTGAGTGGTGTCCTGCACCTTCTTCCATAGAGAGCTTCAAAAGGTGCCATCTTTAGGCTGGATTGATAACTATTGTTATAAGCAAACTCTGCCAAGGAGAGGTGCTTATCCCAGTTCTTGCCACAATCGATCGCACAAGCTCTCAGCATATCTTCCAGAATTTGGTTTACCCTTTCCGTCTGACCATCAGTCTGTGGGTGGTAAGCTGAACTCCTGATTAGCTTGGTTCCCAAAGACTTTTGCAATTGTTCCCAAAATCTGGCAACAAATTGGGCTCCTCGGTCAGAAACAATGGTCCGAGGTAATCCGTGCAAACACACGATCCGGTCAATATACAATTCTGCATATCTCTGAGCCTTATCAGTGGTGTGCACAGGAAGAAAATGTGCCACTTTCGTCAATCGGTGTACAATAACCCAAATTGAATCATGATGACGAGAGGTGTTGGGCAGACCCACAATGAAATCCATGCTGATGTCGTCCCACTTCCACGAAGGTACAGGTAGTGGTTGCAAAGCTCCAGCTGACTTCAAGTGGCTTGCCTTTACCCTCTGACAGGTGTCACATTCTGATACATACTGGGCTATTTCCCTCTTCATTCTGGTCCACCAGTACAAAGGCTTCAAATCATGGTACATCTTGGTGCTTCCCGGATGCATAGAGAATTTGGAGAGATGAGCTTCATCCAAAATTCTCCTCTTGAGACCCTGGTCCTTAGGAATTACCAATCTGTTTTTGAACCATAACACACCCTTCTCATCCTGGCGGAAACAATTATACTTCTCAACCTTCTGATGGAGATTCTTCTTGATAATCTGCACTCCCTTGTCACTGAGCTGGGCCATAATGATCTGGTCTTGCAAAGCTGGCTCAACAGAAATGTGAGACAAAGAACCAGAAGAAATCACTTCAATTTGCATCTTGCTCAACTCATCACACAAGGTGTTAATGCGAGAATCCATCAGAACACAGTTGCACTGCAACTTCCGACTCAAGGCATCAGCTACCACATTAGCTTTTCCTGGGTGATAATGTACCTCCAGGTCATAATCCTTGATCAGCTCTAGCCATCTTCTCTGCCTCATGTTAAGATCAGCCTGAGTAAAAATGTACTTAAGGCTCTTATGATCAGTGAAGATGTTGCAGTGGGTTCCCATTAGATAGTGCCTCCACATCTTCAATGCATGAACCACTGCTGCTAACTCAAGGTCATGAGTGGGATAATTTTGCTCATGAGGCCTGAGTGCTCTTGAAGCATAAGCAATGACTCGGTTGTCTTGCATCAAGACACAACCTAGCCCGGTGCCCGAGGCATCACAATATACATCAAAAGGTTTGCTGCTGTCGGGTTGCGCCAATACTGGTGCTGTGGTCAGATGCTGCCTTAATGCATGGAAGGCATCTTCGCACTTCTGACTCCACACAAATTTGACTTCTTTCTTCAGCAATTCAGTTATAGGCTTCGCAATTCGAGAGAAATCCGGAATAAATCTTCGGTAATAACCAGCTAATCCCAGAAAACTCCGAATCTGGCGAACAGTCGTTGGTGGCTTCCAGTTCATCACCTCTTGCACTTTATCAGGATCAACAGCTATTCCAGCCTGAGAGATAGTGTGACCCAAGAATTTGATTTCCTTTAGCCAAAAATCACACTTGGATAACTTGGCATAAAGGTGGTGCTCTCGCAGACGTTGAAGCACTACATGCAAATGCCCGGCATGTTCTTCCTCGTTCTTTGAGTACACCAGGATGTCATCGATGAAAACCACCACGAACTTATCCAATTCCGGCATAAAAACAGAATTCATCAGATACATGAAATATGCTGGTGCATTTGTCAGCCCGAATGACATCACCAAGAATTCATATAGCCCATATCTGGTTGAGAATGCCGTCTTCGGAATATCACTTGCTTGTATTTTAATCTGATGGTAGCCAGAGCGAAGGTCTATCTTGGAGAATACCTTGGCTCCGACCAACTGGTCAAAGAGAACATCAATACGAGGCAAAGGATACTTGTTCTTGATGGTTACCGCATTAAGAGGGCGGTAATCTATACACAGCCTCAAGCTTTCATCCTTCTTCTTCACAAATAGTGCTGGACATCCCCAAGGCGAAGTGCTTGGGCGAATGAAACCCTTATCCAGCAACTCTTGCAATTGCTTCTTCAATTCTGCCAACTCAGCGGGTGGCATTCGGTAGGGCCTTTTGGAAATTGGGGCCGTTCCCGGTTGCAACTCGATGGCGAATTCAATATCCCGGTCTGGTGGCATTCCTGGCAATTCATCAGGAAAGACATCTGCATACTCACAGACTACTGGGATCTTCTTCAGGGGTAGCTCCGTCATAGAGAAAGCACATGACTGAGAAGAACCCTGACTAGGCAAAATCAAGGTGAAATTCCCGCAGAAAGGAGAATTAACTTCCACGGTACGGTTGGCTACATCAAGCACAACTTGGTGCAAGGTCATCCAATTTGCCCCTAGAATAATGTCCACATTCTCCAATCCCAACACAAGAAGAGTGGTTTTGATAATGTGGCTTCCCAGTTGTATAGGCACACTTTGGTTTAATTGATTAGTTGCAATTTTACCCCCAGGTGTGACTATCATGAATGACCCTTTTGAATGAGAGAATGGCAGTTTGCAATTAGCACTGAACCTTTGGCTAATGAAACTATGAGATGCACCAGAATCAAATAGAATTAAAGCAGGTTGATTATAAACTGAAAAGATACCAGTCATGATAGGAGCTCCTTCTGGCACTTCCTCAAGAGCAGTGAAGTTGAGCTTCCCTTGCCTGACTTGCACCTTCTACTTTCTTCCCTTGTCTTGATTTGGTGCTGGCATCTGCCTCTGCTGGTTCCTGGGACAATTCTTGGCATAGTGGCCCACATTGCCACAAGTGAAACACTTGTTCCCATTGCCCTGGCGGAACTGCTGCTGCTGCGGAGGCTGATTGTTCCTTGGGGCGGGAGCTGGGTAGCGGTTGGGTGTCGGCTGCTGCTGCTGCTGCTGAGGTGGCCTGATCACCCATCTGCCTGCCTGCTGCTGAAAACCCCTGCTCTGATTGTGAGAAACAATCTGGAACCTCTGAGCTTGAGCGGATGGTGCTGCCATTGGTGCCTTTCTCTTCTTCTCTGCCCGGTGAGCAACAATGCAATCCTCCTGGGAGATGGCCATATTGACCAACTCATTGAAGCTATCAGCCCGGACAGTGTTGAGTCGTTCCCGCAGCTTGGTATTGAGACCCCTGCGGAAGCGATCCCTCTTTTTCTCATCAGAATCAGCATGATATCCTGCATACTGGCATAAGTCATTGAAGGCTTGCGCATACTGCAGTACCGTGCGGGTTCCTTGATTGAGGGCCAGAAATTCATTCAACTTCCGATCAAGAATGCCAGCTGGAATGTGGTGTCCTCTGAAGGCAGTCTTGAATTCCTCCCAAGATACCTCACGATCATCAGGGAGCATAGCACGGAAGTGATCCCACCAAGTCCGAGCAGATCCGCGAAGCTGCTGTGCGGCGAAGCGGGTCTTGGTAGCATCAGGGCAGTCTCCTGTGAGGAGGGGAAACTTGGACTCGACGACGCGAAGCCATACGTCGGCGTCCAACGGATCCTCTGCCTTGGCGAATAAGGGCGGCTGCGTGCTCAGAAACTCCTGGTATGTTGCCATAGCCGGAGGTCGCTGAGGCTGGCCTCCACCATGCTGCTGGGGGTGGGGCTGCCGCTGCAAGAGCTGTCGCAGAATCTCATTCTGCTGGGCCATCAGCTCCTGCACTGTGGGAGCTGGAGGAGGTGGCGGGGGAACCTGCTCGTTCTGCCCGCGACGCTGCCTAGCTGCCATCTGAAAACAGAGATTGTCGCCATTGTTATCCCAACTCACAATTTCGAATGGCAAGATATCATTTCATATAGAAGAAAAAGAATGCCATAATCATAATATCAGGTTCGAAATGAAGATAACGTGGTGACAAGGATCCCACAGATTCCAAAAGTTCACAGGGTTACATTAATCAGGGGAAAGTACCCACAAGCCTAGTCCAAAATATGATACTACTAAGCTCGCATAGGTTTCTATCCACCTAAAATGTCGAAGTGACTGCTTAACCCTGAGCGGTGGAAACGACACTGGATGCGGGTGAAGGGGGCATCGCGGAGGTAGTCCCATTGGCACCAGGGGCTGGTCCTAGCTCCTCGGGAGCCTCTTCTCCCTCGCTTCCTGCTTCATTGGCCTCCATCTCCAGGTGGTGCATGTCCAAGTGGTCGTTTGCTTCCTCGAGTTCCCTCTGCACATCGTGAAGCTGGTTCTCCAAGACATCAATAGTGTTGTCTCGGATCTCCACTTGCTGCTCCAGGGTAGCGATACGCTGGTTCAGCCTCTCTACCTGCAGATCCTTTTCCACTAACTCTGTGGATAGGTCGACCACAAAATCTTCCCGACTGTCGAGAGTGAGCTTGGCAGTCCGAGCGGTGTTAGCAAGAAGTGTCATAGCATCGCTCTGAAGGGCCTGAAGGCGGTACAGCGCACTCATGCACTGAACGGTGACCCTCCCAACCAAGTCAGGATACATGGCCCACACATCCTTCACATGGCTCACGCGGTTACACCACATGGGATCATCCTTCCTCTCAGCAGGGAAGAGCCCCAAAGGGTGCATCACCATCTCCAGGGGATGGTAGCCACAGAAAGTCGTCAGAGCCTTCATGGCTGCTGCCTCAACGGTGTCGTCCGTCCTGAGTCCGATCGTCTCAGAGTCAAGAGAACGCCAACCCGGCTGAAGGGGATGAGCTTCCAAGGTCAGCCAGACCCGACAACGAGGTACCCGATGCTCCTCATACAACTGCACCGTGTACAAAGGGGGCGTAGGGTAACCGGCGGAGTTAAGCACTTCCCACAAGATGGATGGAAAGCCATCGCGAGAAAGGAAGTCGGAACTGAAACGAGAGTCTCCTCCACTAGCGGGGGTGGGTGAATTCATCTGCGGAAGGGAATCAAAGGATAAAGATTATGGTGGAAGGAAAAAGAAAAAGAGAGCCCGAACGGTTGTAAAGAAAAAGGGGTTAGCTCCAATTTTAATTCCTCTTTATGTTTTATAATGCATGCATGCTGGAAGAAACGTTGCCTCTCAAAAAGAAAATAGGGTGCCTTTTTAGGGCATCCTAAAATATAGGTATTGGCCCACGAGGCCTAATTAATTAGCCACCTATTTCCCTCTATGCCTAAGGCCTTTCGTCCTAGGTCTAGCGGTCTAGTCCTGACGATCTATTAGCAGTTTCTAGGCAAGTTTTAGATTTTGAAAATTGGTATTCTTGGTTTATTGTTTTTCTCTGTGGTGGAATTTGCTCCGATACCAGCTGTGGCAGAACCACCCGAATTATTCCAGCTTAAGTGCCTAAGTCATGCCTCAAGGGCCGTGATACACTTAAATCGGAATAACCCGTCAGTCCCTCAGATCTAGTCTGATAGAGCCACTTAACCAGGATCAAATTCCACAATCTCACTCGAAGGTGAGTCACAGAAGAAATACAATAAAACAGGAAACCTCAAATTAAGTACTGGATTATTACATAAATCGGAGTTCTTGAGTAGCAAATAAAGTTCTTAAAGTAAAGTGCAGCGGATAATCGATGTCGTCGGTAGTGAGGAAATGGGCAAGGCCTAGCCCACTACTCCTCATGCTCCTCTCCTGCCGGAGCAACATCCCACTCGACCGTCCAACCCGGTGGCAGGGTGGTAGGCCAAGTCACACAATCAACCAAATCCTGCATGGTACCTGCAAAAATGGTGCCACAAGCAAGGCTGAGTATACTAATACTCAGCTAGACTTACCCGGTGTGAGGAGTCTACTCCTCTACCTCTAGACTATGCAGCTGTTTGGCTGAGGGGTTTGGTTTGCCAAAAGCACTAGCTGTTACTAAAATCAATTTTTAGCTTTACAAATTTTATCATCATTAGCCTAGCTAGATTTGCTCCTTCTAAGCATACATGGTAACAATCATTTAGTTCAAACAACAAGTTATCTCATATAACCACATTTCACTTCTTACTCGATGCAGTACAAGGAATCAAGCAGTCTCATTAGCTGCGAGAAGCAGACGATTCGAATCGAGTTTTAAACCTTGCAAGGTAAACCTAAACACACGGCATGTCAGGGCACTCCGACCCTACACATGACAACCGTCCCCATCGATTCCCCATTCGCGTCCAGGCCTCACCGCCTTGGCATACAATGCTCCACTGACCCCGACTGCCGCCGTGCAGTGGCCGCACTTGTACCCACCATAGCTAGCATGGGAGAACCAGTCTCAGGTCGCATGAGGGATAAAGTCCGCGCCCGGCTTCACTCAGGTACTAGGTTTACCGGTTACCATTTTTCCCGGCATGTGTTTAGTACGTTCAAAAGCTTGACTCAGGTATCCACACATTAATCCTTAATTCATTTTCCCGTCTCATGGACAAGGCATCCTCCCTGGATCCAAGTCCATAGACCAACATGTATCCCATTATCAAGGTGAATACAATCAATTCCTGACCTCGCGCGAGTGCTAGAAAAATCACTCGACTTCTACCGAGATCCTGATTAGCAAGCAGCTACTCGACCTAGCATACTAGTATTCATCTCAAAAAGGAGTCCTAAGTTCATGCATCTAGAGGTTTCAGGCAACTCCTACACTTAAGTGCACATTACAAACCTACAAGCATTAAGTGTAGTAAAGTAGCATATAATAACATGGTTATGCATAAAACCGGGGCTTGCCTTCAATTGCTGGGGCTGCGGGGAGATCCTCACTGGCAGCCTCTGAAGCCTGCTCCTGGTCTTCCTCTTGGACAGGTCCTTGCTCGGGGATGAGCACGTACTCTCCGTCGGCAAGATTACAATCTAATGAATGCAATGTGTAAGATATATGCATGATATGATATGTGCTTTTAGAAATCATAACTTAAAAGGTGTATAATCTTTCTTGAGTTAAACAAAGTTAACTTTACTTATGCAAGACCCTTGGGTGGTATACTTGGTAAATTAAGTTAAACTTTTAGCTAAGGCAAGTGGTAGGTTTTACTTTTAGGGGTTCCACTGAATTCTTTTAAGTCTTAGGGATAATGATAAGTACTCAAGTTAGACTTATTGAGGTGGGGTTTATTTCCTCTTTCCTTTTTCTTTATTCTCTTTAATGTTTTGGAGTAGGTTTGAACTACAAGTTGCTTTTATAAAATTCTAAAAATTCTGTAAAAATTACAGTGGCTTGCTACTGGTGTATGTTTCTCTTTCTTAAAATTTGGGGATCAGAAGGTGAATAGTTTTCTCTGCACAAAATTAGTAAGTTCTAGGGTAGAAGAGGTGTTTTGAACTACAACTAATATTTAACAGTGGGTAATTCTTCAGAACTTATTTTTGCTGGCTTTTAGGTGTCATAATATGACTTGATACAAACTTCTAGCCATTAATACCTTTTAATTATTTTTCTATGGTTTTCTTAAGTTTCTAGCCAAATGGGTGCTTTCTACTACCACTATATTTGAAAAATATCAAACAACAGAATTCTTATTTTTCTTAGTCATTGTTTTGTGCAAGAGCAATCATTCTGAAGTTTGGCATCTTTTTGCTTAAGGGAAGGGGGTGGGGTGCATTATTTGAATTAAATGGCCTTTCCCTTAAATCATCAGCAAATGGTATGAGTTTGCTTCTTTTTCATGGGTTTGCATTTTTCTCTGGTAGTTTACCTTATTAAGGACTTAGCTAATTTTTGGTTGCTCATTATCACAATATTTGAGGTTGTTCATGATTTAGTTAGAAAATGCCTTATTATCACCTTGCATTTATTTTCCTTACTTAAAAAGTTGGACTGAGGTGCTCTATATTTTTGCAGTGGGGCTCTGGTGGTTATAAGTTCACTGGATTTTTGTTAAGCATTTTGGTTATAGTTTTGCCTCTTTAATAATTGATTTCCAGCCTTATTTAGGCTAGACAATTCATTTTAATTTAAAACTGGTCCAAACTAATATTCTCTGTATTTTTCCTAGGTTCTCTGTTTCATAAGTAAACTAGGAAAAATAATATTAATCACTGTTTATTAATTTCTAATACCTTTCTGATTTTCTCTAAGTTTTGGACAAAACATCTTTACATGAGGAACTACATCATAATTTCTAATGCTGGGGTTCCTACTATTTTTAAACAGTGTCTAAAGAAGGTCTGAATGCCCACAAATTTTCTTAAGTCTAGTACAGAAGAAAAACTAATTTTCCTTGATTAAATAAGGTTTAGGGGGTTTCTGTTTTTAATTTTAAACTCTAAAATTGTGAACAGAAAGCATAGGGTTTACTATTTTTAAATGATAGATTATAATATACAGAGGCTAGCAAAATTGGTTTGACATTTTTTGAGTAAGAATTCATCAAGTTATGAATTTTACAAGTTCTCTGGTTATTTAAAAGAATTTCAGAATCGATTTAAATGAAAACCTACTTTACACTGGGGTCCCTGGATGTTTTCTAAGTTTTTCCTCGCGAATTAGTCCTCAGGCTACTATTCACCCGAGTCTCTGACATTGCAGAAAACCCCTCGGGTTCTTCACCTCCTAACCCGAGGTCCTTAGTTTAACTTAAACAGTAGCCGCGGCGGGGAAAAAGGGCGGAGGGGCTTACCGGCGGCGAGACTGCTCCGGTGAAGTGGTCGAGGATGAAGGGGAGGTCCTGGGGATCACAACGGTGTGCGGAACGCCGTCGGAGATGGCCGGAGTCGGTCGGTCCACGCGCGCAGGCGGGGATGCTCGTCGGCGGCGAGGAGACCGGCCTGGCCACGGCGAGAAAGTTCAATCAAATGGGTCAGGGAGGTCCACGGGATGCCAGAGAAGACATGAGCGAGAGGAATTGGGCGGAGACTCACCGGATAGCTCGGTCCACGTGCGACGGCGGAAGACCGAAGTCCGGCGAAGTCGATCTCGGGCCTCCGGTGAAGTCCGGCTGGGTCCGAGGGCTTGGCGAGCTTCACTGGCTACTGGTGGAGCTGGCCGAAGCACTGGCTTGGCTTGAGGACGGCTGGGGTGGGCTGGCCACGGTGGCCGAAGCTTGGGCGGCAATGGCGGGCGGAAAACAAGTTCGCCGGAGCTAAGAAAAGCGGCTGGCTGAAGAGGGTGAGTGCGGGGTGAAGTGAGGCGCGCCTGGGGAGGCTTTATAGGCGCGGGCGGGCACGGCCGAGGGCGAGGACGCGCGGCGGACGCGACTGGTCGCCGGGGAGCGCGCGCGCGCGGGTTGGGCGAGCTCTGGCACGCCGGCCAGGGTCGAACACGTGGGAGCACGCGTTCTGCCCAAGTTCTGGCGCGTGTAGTCGCTCATCCGAGCCTGCTCTCGCCTTGGTCAATGCACAAAACCTCTTCCCCTCCCTACAAGCTACCATTCTTGTGTGGAGGTCATAGGATTTTGCCTACTGGTTGCAGAGATATGGAGCCAGGAAATCTGGTCTGTCTCCCTGCGCAAATCCGAGGCAAATCCAAGGTTTAGTCGTGTCTAGGGCTCGCGTCCCAATGCCATCTTCTAGCACACGACAGAGGGGTTAGTTAGGCACATTTTTGTCAATGGGGCCATTAGGATTCGAGTTAAGGATCAAGGTGAACATCCCTGATCTTTGGATCAAGGTCTGAATTTCAGAAATCTGAAATTCAGAATTCTCATTAAGTCCACACATGGAAAGCTTGATTTGGGGTTTTATTTGGGCTATTTTGGCTAAGCTTTCTCAACCTTTCTTGTTGCCCATTAAATATACTTCAATTTTTATAATTGGCTCAACTCAAAATTTTAAACTTTTCACTCCCTTTTCCTTACTTTTTGAATTTTGCTCATGGGGCTCATTTAGGGTTTTTAAACTAGGGTTGCACAATCTGATCTTTTAAGGGACTTATTTGCTTTGATCATGACACTTTTAAGTATGTACTTGGTGACTTCATCATTACTTAAGTTATTTTGATGCTCATGCTTACTTTGGTTCACATAAAATAATGGTTCTAGGTTTGGCTTTTGAAAGAAAAACCCTGAGTGACACTGGGGTGTCACACGTCTTGCCCACTGACCTGGAATACGGCTCCCCGAGGACGAGGGCCTATGACGATCAAAGCAACCAAGCTAGTCGAGAAGACTCGCTGGACCAGCTGGAAGAGGCTCGGAACAGGGCCTTACTACACTCGGCGCGGTATCAGCAGTCCCTGCGACGCTACCACGCCCGAGGGGTCCGACCCCGAGACCTCCAGGTGGGCGACCTGGTGCTTCGGCTGCGGCAAGACGCCCGAGGGAGGCACAAGCTCACGCCCCCCTGGGAGGGGCCATTCGTCATCGCCAAAGTTCTGAAGCCCGGAACGTACAAGCTGGCCAACAGTCAAGGCGAGGTCTACGGCAACGCTTGGAACATCCAACAGCTACGTCACTTCTACCCTTAAGATGTTTCCAAATTGTTCATATACCTCGCACCCATGCAAAGTTTAGTCAACAAGGAAGGGTCGGCCTCGCCTCGGCAAAGCCCGACCCTCCCTCGGGGGCTAAAAGGGGGGAAACCCCCTCTGCGTCAAAATTTTCCTCGAAAAAAAATCTCTTTTACCAGAATATCTTTTGTGCTTTTTGACTACTTCGAAAAGTGGGCCCTGGAAACGACGGAGTACACGTAAGCAGCCAAGGTTGACCGAGCCGAGGGACTCCTACGCCTCCGGGATACGGATACCTCACTCATCACCTTCTGCGATAAGTAACTCGCGTTCGGATAAAGTGGCTCCGCGGATCGAACAAGTCTTTACGTTCGAAAGCCCTTCTGCCGAAGCGATCCTTCGAGCCTTCTCGATCGAGTCGGTGACAGGGCCTCATGGACGGGTGAAAGTACGCGTAAGCGGCAAGGCTGACCGAGCCGAGGGACTCCCATGCCTCTGGGATACGGATACCTCACTCATCACCTTCCGCGAGAAGCAACTCTCGCTCGCACAAACATCCCTGTTACCGACAAAAAGTCCAGATACTCGAAACAAGAGGAAAAGAGACGCAGCTTTACAACGCAGCGAGGGTGTGTGTTCTGGCCTCGACGGCCGCACAAGGCACACGCTACAAGACAATCTGATCCTGCAGGTTCAGGTCTTGACGTTGGAAGGGGGCAGCAACACCCTCGGCATCGACGGCACCTTCGGCGAGGCCCGACCTAGCCTCGGACGGCGACGCGGTCCGAGGTTCTCCGCTCTGAAGGACGACGTCATCACCACGCTCGGGCAATCGCCCCCAGGGACTTCTCCAGGAATCCGGCCCGAGCAGGCGGCTCGGCCGGTTACCCCTGGGGCCTCGGCCAACCATCTTCCAAGGGAGCCAGCCCGACCTGAGGCCTCGGCTGATCAACTCCGACGTCGATCCCGCCAACGGATAACCCGGCTAGGCTCCGGCCAACCAGGTTTCATTTTCGAGCCGACTCCGCCTCTGTTCATACTGATATCGCTACCCCTGGCCTCGGCTCATCGAAGAGCGGCCGAGGGGTCTCTTTAACTAAGCTAGAGGAGCCTCGGACAGCAGGGCCGACCGAGCCGAGGGACTCCTACGCCTCCGGGATACGGATACCTCACTCGTCACCTTGACACGAGGCGACTCATGCTTGGTGAAGCGGTTCAGATAATCAGCAGACGAGTCTTAGCGCTCGAAAATGAGGAAAAAACACGGCTCCGTGCCGACGTTACATAATGTTCAGGCCCCAAAAGCCGTAATGAACAAAAACACTGGCATTCAAAGTGCCATTACAAACGGAACTCCGGTTCCCCCTCCGCAGGTACGAACAACCCCACTCGATAGGGGCGGGCCTGCGGGGCTACAGAAGACTGACGGGCGGCTCGCCGCCGCCCGCTCTGACTACGACGACAACGGCCCCCACTCCGGATGGCCGAACTGCAGCAGCGCAGGCCTCAGGGTAGGCACTGCTGCAGTCTTGCCCTCGCCCACGCCGACGCTCGAGGGGCGAGGACAAGTACAAAGAGCCGGAGGCCCGAAGCGCGGATGGTGGCGGTGACCCCGTCGGCGACGGGGACTTCTCGAGCCGCCTCCGCCTCGGCACCGACGGCAGGAGCCATCAGCCCTCCGGCAGATCCCCACTCAAATCCTCCCAGATGAGTGGGGCACCGGCCTCCGCGTGAAGGCGCCGTCCCGGTGCAAAGGCAGGACCACCCCAGAGCACGAACGCCGCCCTAGCAGCGCGCGGCATCTAGGGTGGTCCTCCCGTGTACACGGCGCGGCAGCCGCCCCCCTGCAGAAGGGGCCGCCGGGAGCCAAGCCGACGAACCCGACACGCTGGAGGTGACGACGCCTGCCGTCGACCCGCCTCGCGTTGTCGAGGTCCGGGCCGCCCGCAGGGCCAGTGAGCGCCCTCTCCCTCGAACCCGTGCAGGAGGTGGAGCCCCGGCTCGCCTCGCTCCCCGCCCCAGCGAGGATGACGAACACCCTCAACACTGAGGGCGGGACCGGGATCACAGCCCGTTTTGCCTCTCCCCATCCAGGAGCTGGAGGTCACCGTCTTGGGTGACCACCAGCGGAGGGGAGCAACCGGGCTGTGTGATGAAAATCCTTGAAGCCGAACGATGGCTGAAAGGTACCAACTCCCACGGAGTTGCGTTCC
This sequence comes from Zea luxurians, assembly GCA_029449295.1. Taxonomy (NCBI): domain Eukaryota; kingdom Viridiplantae; phylum Streptophyta; class Magnoliopsida; order Poales; family Poaceae; genus Zea; species Zea luxurians. Next base: position 6,421,177 of record JAOPSE010000090.1, read on the forward strand.
TCCAACGATGAGGCGAAAAGACGGCGGTTTCCCCCATCCGGGGGCTTGGAAGGTGGAAAGATGCGGTGCATAAGGGAGCAAGAAGACATGGTCGCCTTACGAAAGGGGTCGCCCTCCTTTTAAAGGCAACTCTCCCTGCTTGCACCCCCAACCGTCACGGGCTGAGTCTTCTCCAACACGCTCCAAAGCCCTCCCCTGCGGCGCGGGGGCTAGGTCCCGCATGTCATGCAGACCGGCTCCGAGCAGAAGAAGCCAAACCGCCGCGCGTGGTGCACGCAACCGCCCAGCGGTTACAAGTGACCCTCCACTTTTGCCCAGACCAACGGGCGAAAGGGGCGGGCAGCCATGCAGGCGGCTTGCAACCGCGCCAAGTGAACGCGCTTCTCCGACTCCCGACACGCCAACATGGAGGCCCAGGCCCACGCGTCGCGCGACCGGCGCGCCGGATGCTGCATGCAAGCAACTGTACCGCCTGTGCCACCACCGCGCCTCCTCGATTGCGGAACCAATACCGCGACTCGAGGCGACCCAGCGCGCGACCCAGCAGCGCCAGCCTGGCGCGGCGGCCAACGCGGCCAAAGGTGGGCCGGCAGTAATGACGGTGGCAGGCGCGCGGGAGCAGCGGACACGTCGTCAGCCAAGCTCACGTCCCATCCGGGGGCAGCAAGAGAACCCCCTCTCACGACGTGAAGACAACGCGCCCGTGGTCCGTTCCTCGAACGGCTCGCGCACGCGCAACGGCAGCCCCGCCAACTACTCGCCCCGTCGCATTAACTCCACGGCTGGACAGGCGGCGCTTCTGGCAGGCGCAGCGGGCGACGCTTCGCCTTCGCCGAAACAACCGCGCCAAAAAAGGTACGCCGCGTCGTTCGGTTTCGTATCCTTTTTCCTTTTTTCCTCTTTCTCTATCTCTTGCGACAGGGACCGGGAAAGGGGGATACCCCGAAAGGGGTCCTTCCTCGTGAAGGTACCAGGCTCCGAGCCTCCTTACTGATCAGGGGTTCGAAGGCTGGCCCCCCGAAGGGTTCAACAGCCGCCTCAGATCGCGTGGGCCCTACACCCACTACTGGTCAGAGGTTCGAAGGCCGGCCCCCCGAAGGGTTCCACGGCCGCCTCAGGCTACTCGGGCTCCGCGCCCATTACTAATCAGGGGTTCGAAGGCTGGCCCCCGAAGGGTTCACAGTCGCCTCAGACACCGAGCGAGGGATGACCAGGGGTACGTTCGATACATAACCAAGGCTCGGGCTGCGCTCCCGAGGTACCCTAGGACATTTCTGAGACCAGCGGGAGCGATCTTGTAACGGAATCCCATCGGAGGGAGGCATCGAGCCCTCGGACCCCGTCGCCAGGGGACCGGGTCCGGCAGATCACCCGCAGGTACTTTTGGGCGTGCCTCTGGGCCCCTAGCCGACCCCCAACGAACGGGGCACGGACATCCACTCGGATTACCCGCTTGCAGCTCACCGGAGACACCATGTTCGGTGCCCATCGAGGGTAACATGGCGCTCTCCCCCCTCCTCCTTGCGGAAAGGCGACGTAGGGGCGTATGTAAAAAAGCCGAGTCTGTCCCTGATCGCCCTCTCGCCCTGTGTGGAGGCTCGGGGGCTGCTCTCGCAAACCCGGCTCTGGCCGAACCGTTGACAGCGTCAACATACCAGCCCGAGAACTTGGGCCCTGACCGTGCACCCGGGCTACGGCCAGTTCGCATGAGGGAACCACCAGACCAGCCGAAGCATTACGCAAGGCATTAAGACCTCGAAGGAGTGAAACCACTCCTCCGAGGCCTCGGGGGCTACACCCGGCGGGTGCGCTCGCGAGCACCCACCGGAACAAAATGCAACCGAGAAAGGCTGGTCCCCTTGCAAAAAGTGCGACGAAAGCCTCCAAGCGTGTGCTAACACTCCCTTCGAGGCTCGGGGGCTACTATCGGGGACCATAATTAGGGGTACCCTCAAGACGCCTAATTCTCAGCTGGTAACCCCCATCAGCATAAAGCCGCAGAGGCCTGATGGGTGCGATTAAGTCAGGAATCAGTCCATACGAGCGACTCGATCACGCCTCGCCCGAGCCTAGCCTCGGGCAAGGGCAGCCGACCTCGAGGGGTTTCCGTCTCGCCCGAGGCCCCCCTTTTTAACGGCGGACACATCTCCGGCTCGCCCGAGGCCTTGCCTTCGCTAAGGAGCAACCCTGACTAAATCGCCGCGCCGACCGACCGAGTCGCAGAAGCATTTAACGCAAAGGTAGCCTGACACCTTTATCCTGACGCGCGCCCCCCGGCAGAGCCGAAGTGACCGCCGTCACTTCGCCGCTCCACTGACCGGTCTGACAGAAGGACAGCGCCGCCTGCGCCACTCCGACTGCAGTGCCACTTGACAGAGTGAGACTGACAGGCAGTCAGGCCTTGCCAAAGGCGCCATAGGAAGCTCCGCCCGACCCAGGGCTCGGACTCGGGCTAAGGCCCCGGAAGACGGCGAACTCCGCTCCGCCCGACCCAGGGCTCGGACTCGGGCTAAGGCCCCGGAAGACGGCGAACTCCGCTCCGCCCGACCCAGGGCTCGGACTCGGGCTAAGGCCCCGGAAGACGGCGAACTTCGCTCTGCCCGACCCAGGGTTCGGATTCAGGCTAAGGCCCCGGAAGACGGCGAACTCCGCTCCGCCCGACCCAGGGCTCGGACTCGGGCTAAGGCCCCGGAAGACGGCAAACTCCGTTCCGCCCGACCCAGGGCTCGGACTCGGGCTAGGCCCCGGAAGACGACGAACTCCGCTTCGCCCGACCCCAGGGGTCGGACTCCGCCCTGGCCTCTGCCGAACGACCTCCACCTCGCCCGACCCAGGAGCTCGGGCTCGGCCTCGGCCATGAAAGACAGACTCGACCTCGGCTTCGGAGGAGCCTCCACGTCGCCCGACCTAGGGCACAAGCCCGCCACGTCAACAGGAAGCGCCATCATCACCCTACCCCGAGCCGACTCGGGCCGCAGAGAACAAGACCGGTGTCCCATCCGGCTAGCTCCGCCAGATAGGCCATGATGGCGCCCCGCTGGCCCCGTGAAGACGGCGGCTCTCAGCTCCCTTACGGAAGCAGGGGGACGTTAGCAAGGACCCAACCGCTCCGACAGCTGTCCCTCCACCAGGCTCCGTTGCTCCTCCGACAGCCACGACACCACACCACCTGGGTGCCAAGATCTCTCCGGCTGCCACATTGGCATGTACTTAGGGCGCTAGCTCTCCCCCGCTAGACACGTAGCACTCTGCTACACCCCCATTGTACACCTGGATCCTCTCCTTACGCCTATAAAAGGAAGGACCAGGGCCTTCTTAAAAAAGGTTGGCCGCGCGGGGACGAGGACGGGGCAGGCGCTCTCTTGGGGCCGCTCGCTTCCCTCACCCGCGTGGACGCTTGTAACCCCCTACTGCAAGCGCACCCGACCTGGGCGCGGGACGAACACGAAGGCCGCGGGATTTCCACCTCTCTCACGCCCGTCTCCGGCCACCTCGCTTCCCCCCTTTGCGCTCGCCCACGCGCTCGACCCATCTGGGCTGGGGCACGCGGCACACTCACTCGTCGGCTTAGGGACCCCCCGGTCTCGAAACGCCGACAATATGCAACCTCTAGTGATGAGAATAATTCTAGTGATGATGAGGATAATTTGCTTACTCTTTTTGCCAATCTTAACATGCAACAAAAAGAGAAGTTAAATGAATTGATTAGCACCATTCATGATAAGGATGAACTCTTGGATAGCCAAGAGGACTTCCTAATTAAAGAAAACAAGAAGCATGTTAAGGTGAAAAATGCCTATGCTCTAGAAGTTGAAAAATGTGAAAAATTAACTAGTGAGCTAAGCACTTGCCATGAGATTGTTGCCAACCTTAGAAATGAGAATGCTAGATTAATTGCTAAGGTTGATGCTAATGTTTGTGATGATTCAATTTCCAATCTTAGAAATGATAATGCTAGTTTACTTGCTAAGATTGAAAAATTGAATACCTCTCTTGCTAGCCTTAGGATTGAAAATGAAAAATTGATTACTAAGGCTAAAGACTTAGATATTTGTAATGCTTCCATTTCCGATCTTAGAAGTGAAAAATGACAATTTACATGTTAAGATTGTTGAACTAAAAACTTGCAAACCCTCTACATCTACCGTTGAGCATGTTTCTATTTGCACTAGATGTAGAGATGTTAACATTGATGCTATTCATGATCACATGGCTTTAATTAAACAACAAAATAATCATATAGCAAAATTAGATGCTAAAATTGCCGAGCATGAGCTAGATAATGAAAAATTTAAATTTGCTCGTAGCATGCTTTATAATGGGAGACACCCTGGTATTAAGGATGGCATTGGCTTCCAACAGGGAGACAATGTCAAGCTTAATGCCCCGCCCAAAAGATTGTCTAATTTTGTCAAGGGCAAGGCTCCCATGGTTCAGGATAACGAGGGTTACATTTTATACCCTGTCGGTTATCCCGAACACAAAATTCGGAGAATTCATTCTAGGAAGTCTCACTCTGGTCCTAATCATGCTTTTATGTATAAGAGTGAGGCATCTAGTTCTAGGCAATCAACCCATGCTAAATTGCCTAAGAAGAAAGCTCCTAGTGCATCAAATGAACCTAGCATTTCATTTAAAACTTTTGATGCATCTTATGTTTTGACTAACAAATCCGGCAAGGTGGTTGCCAAGTATGTTGGGGACAAACACAAGAGATCAAAGACTTGTGTTTGGGTACCCAAAGTTCTTGTATCTAATGTCAAAGGACCCAAAACTGTTTGGGTACCTAAAATCAAGAACTAAACTTGTCTTGTAGGTTTATGCATCCAGGGGCTCAAGTTGGATCATTGACAGCGGGTGCACAGACCATATGACTCGGGAGAAAAGAATGTTCTCCTCCTACGAGAAAAACCAAGATCCCCAACGAGCTATCACATTCGGGGATGGAAACCAAGGTTTGGTCAAAGGATTGGGTAAAATTGCTATATCACCTGACCATTCCATTTCCAATGTTTTTCTTATAGACTCTTTAGATTACAACTTGCTTTCTGTTTCCCAATTATGTAAAATGGGCTACAACTGTCTTTTTACGGATACAGGTGTTACTGTCTTTAGAAGAAGTGATGATTCAGTAGCTTTTAAGGGAGTATTAGAGGGTCAACTATACTTAGTTGATTTCAATAGAGCTGAACTCGATACTTGCTTAATCGCTAAGACTAACATGGGTTGGCTTTGGCATCGCCGACTAGCCCATGTTGGGATGAAGAATCTTCACAAGCTTCTAAAGGGAGAGCATATTTTGGGACTAACAAATGTGCATTTTGAGAAAGACAGGATTTGTAGCGCATGCCAAGCAGGGAAGCAAGTTGGCGTTCATCATCCACATAAGAACATCTTAACGACTGACAGGCCACTCGAGCTCCTCCACATGGACCTATTCGGCCCGATCGCTTATATAAGCATCAGCGGGAGTAAGTACTATCTAGTTATTGTGGATGACTATTCTCACTTCACTTGGGTATTCTTTTTACAGGAAAAATCTCAAACCCAAGAGACCTTAAAGGGATTCTTGAGACGCGCTCAAAATGAGTTCGGCTTGAGGATCAAGAAAATTAGAAGCGACAATGGGACGGAGTTCAAGAATTCACAAATTGAAGGCTTTCTTAAGGAGGAGGGCATCAAGCATGAGTTCTCTTCTCTCTACACGCCACAACAAAATGGTGTAGTGGAGAGGAAGAATAGAACTCTATTGGACATGGCGAGGACTATGCTTGATGAGTACAAGACTTCGGATCGGTTTTGGGCCGAGGCGGTCAACACCGCTTGCTACGCCATCAACCGATTGTATCTACACCGAATCCTCAAGAAGACATCTTACGAACTCCTCACCGGTAAAAAGCCAAATGTTTCTTATTTTAGAGTCTTTGACAGAAAATGCTTTATTCTTGTTAAAAGAGGTAGAAAATCCAAATTTGCTCCTAAGGCTGTAGAAGGCTTTTTACTAGGATATGATTCAAACACAAGGGCATATAGAGTCTTTAACAAGTCCACTAGACTAGTTGAAGTTTCTTGTGACATTGTGTTTGATGAGACTAATGGCTCCCAAGTGGAGCAAGTTGATTTTGATGAATTAGATGATGAAGAGGCTCCGTGCGTCGCGCTAAGGAACATGTCCATTAGGGATGTGTGTCCTAAGGAATCCGAAGAGCCCATTCAAGCACAACATCAACCATCCTCCTCCACGCAAGCATCTTCACCAACTCAAGATGAGGATGAGGCTCAAGATGATGAAGAAGAAAATCAAGAAGATGAGCCACTGCAAGAAGACAACAATGATCAAGGGGGAGATGCAAATGATCAAGACAAGGAGGATGAGCAAGTTCCAAGGCCGCCAGACCCAAGAGTCCACCAAGCAATCCAATGAGATCACCCCATGAACACCATCCTTGGCGACATTCATAAGGGGGTAACTACTCGATCTCGTGTTGCTCATTTTTGTGAACATTACTCGTTTGTTTCCTCTATTGAGCCACACAGGGTAGAGGAAACACTTCAAGATTTGGATTGGGTGATGGTGATGCAAGAGGAGCTCAACAGTTTTAAAAGGAATGAGGTATGGCATTTAGTTCCACGTCCTAACCAAAATGTTGTAGGAACCAAGTGGGTCTTCCGCAACAAACAAGATGAGCATGGTGTGGTGACAGGGAACAAGGCAAGACTTATGGCCAAAGGGTATTCACAAGTCGAAGGTTTGGATTTCGGTGAAACCTATGCACCCGTAGCTAGGCTTGAGTCAATTCGAATATTACTTGCCTATGCTACTCACCATGACTTTAAGCTCTACCAAATGGACGTGAAGAGTGCCTTCCTCAATGGACCTATTAAGGAAGAGGTCTATGTTGAGCAACCTCCCGGCTTTGAAGATAGTGAGTATCCTAACCATGTTTACAAACTCTCTAAGGCGCTTTATGGGCTCAAGCAAGCCCCAAGAGCATGGTATGAATGCCTAAGAGATTTTTTATCACTAATGGCTTCAAAGTCGGAAAGGCCGATCCTACTTTATTCACTAAAACCATTGAAAATGATTTGTTCGTATGCCAAATTTATGTTGATGATATTATATTTGGGTCTACTAACAAATCTATTTGTGAAGAGTTTAGTAGGATCATGATTCAAAAATTCGAGATGTCTATGATGGGGGAGTTGAAGTATTTCTTAGGATTTCAAGTCAAGCAACTCCAAGAGGGCACCTTCATTAGCCAAACGAAGTACATTCAAGATATTCTTACCAAGTTTGGAATGAAGGATGCCAAGCCCATCAAGACACCCATGGGAACCAATGGGCATCTCGACCTTGACACGAGAGGTAAATCCGTAGATCAAAAGATATACCGGTCGATGATAGGTTCTTTACTCTATTTATGTGCTTCTCGACCGGACATTATGCTTTCTGTATGCATGTGTGCAAGGTTCCAAGCTGATCCTAGGGAAGTTCACCTTAGGGCCGTAAAACGAATCTTGAGATATTTAGTTTATACTCCTAAGTTTGGCCTTTGGTACCCCAAGGGATCCTCATTTGATTTATTAGGATATTCCAATGCTGATTGGGCAGGGTGTAAGATTAATAGGAAGAGCACATCAGGGACTTGTCAGTTTCTAGGAAGATCTCTAGTGTCTTGGGCTTCAAAGAAGCAAAATTCTGTGGCTCTTTCAACCGCCGAAGCCGAGTATATTGCCGCAGGCCATTGTTGCGCGCAATTGCTTTGGATGAGGCAAACCCTTAGGGACTATGGTTACAAATTAACCAAAGTTCCTCTTCTATGTGATAATGAGAGTGCAATCTGCATGGCGGATCATCCCGTCGAGCATAGCCGCACTAAACACATAGCCATTCGGTATCATTTTCTAAGGGATCACCAACAAAAGGGGGATATCGAGATTGCATATGTTAGCACCAAAGAACAATTAGCCGATATCTTTACCAAGCCATTAGATGAACAAACTTTTACCAACCTTAGGCATGAGCTAAATATTCTTGATTCTAGGAATTTTGATTGATATTTTGCACACATAGCTCATATATACCTTTGATCATCTCTTTCATGTGCTATGACTAATGTGTTCTTTCAAGTCCATTTCATGCTAAGTCATAGATTGAAAGGGAAAAGGAGTCTTCGGCGAAGACAAGGCTTCCACTCCACTCCATCGAATCATTCATCCTTCGTCGTCGCTCCGCACACCTCTCCAACCTTGGTATAATCTTCACTCATATATTATTTACCATAGGGGGAGAAGGTAGTTTCTAGGGGCTTATATCTTCACTCATGTATCCGTTTTTAGCGATTCATGCCAAAGGGGGAGAGCGTATTAGCCCAAAGCAAAAGGACCGCACCACCACCAATTTCAAAAATTGTAGTCTTTTAAATTTGAGTGAAAAGAATTTTTCAATTGGTATCTTATTTATAATTTCAAATTGGAATACCCTCTTCAAAATTAATATCTAAAACCCTCTTGAACACTAAGAGGAGGATTTCATTAAGGGGGAGTTTTGTTTAGTCAAAGGAAAAGCATTTGAAACAGGGGGAGAAAATTTCAAATCTTGAAAATGCTTCTCAAACTCTTATTCATCTACCTTTGTCTATTTGCAAAAGAACTTTGAAAAGAATTTCCAAAACATTTTGCAAAACACAACATGTGGTGCGAGCGTGGTCCAAAATGTTAAAAAGAAGAAATCAATCCATGCGTATCTTATGAGAATATTTATTGGTTTCAATTCCAAGTAACCTTTGCACTTACATTATGCAAACTAGTTCAATTCTGCACTTCTATATTTGCTTTGGTTTGTGTTGGCATCAATCACCAAAAAGGGGGAGATTGAAAGGGAAATAGGCTTACACCTTTTCCTAATTGATTTTGGTGGTTGAATTGCCCAACACAAATAATTGGACTAACTAGTTTGCTATAGATTATAAGTGTTACAGGTGCCAAAGGTTCACAATAAACCAATACAAGTAAAAAAAAAGGGTTCAAACAAAGGGAGCAAAAGATAACCGAAGGCAGCCCTGGTTTGGCGCACCGGACAGTGTCCGGTGCACCAGGGAACTCCAACTCCGAACTCGCTAGTCTCGGGAATTCTGGGAGCCACTCCGCTAAAATTCACCGGACTGTCCGGTGTAGCACCGGACTGTCCGGTGTGCCAGCGGAGCAATAGCTACTTCGCGCCAACGGTCGTCTGCAGAACGCATTCAATGCGCTACAGTGCGCGCCAGTGTTAGAGCAGCGCCAGAAGGCACACCGGACAGTGTACAGTGACTGTCCGGTGCAACACCGGACTGTCCGGTGGCCCAGAAGACAGAAGCTCCAACGGTCGAACCCTAACGGTCGGGTGACGTGGCTGGCGCACCAGACAGTGTCCGGTGGCACACCAGACTGTCCGGTGCGCCATTCGACAGCAGCCTCCACCAAACGACTAGTTTGGTGGTTGGGGCTATAAATACCCCAACCACCCCACCATTCATTGCATCCAAGTTTGCTAACTTCCCACACCTTACAAGAGCTATAACATTCAATACAAGACACACCAAAGAGATCAAATCCTCTCCCAAGTCCAAAGATCATTCCAAAACAAATTAGTGACTAGAGAGAGTAACTTGTGTTCATTTGAGCTCTTGCGCTTGGATTGCTTCTTTTCTTTCTCATTCTTTCTTGTGATCAACTCAATTGTAACCGAGGCAAGAGACACCAATTGTGTGGTGGTCCTTGCGGGGACTTAGTGTCCCGTTTTATTGAGAAGAGAAGCTCACTCGGTCTAAGTGACCGTTTGAGAGAGGGAAAGGGTTGAAAGAGACCCGGTCTTTGTGACCACCTCAACGGGGAGTAGGTTTGCAAGAACCAAACCTCGGTAAAACAAATCATCATGTCACACTCTTGATTTGCTTGTGATTTGTTTTCGCCCTCTCTCTCGGACTCGATTTTAATTCTAACGCTAACCCCGGCTTGTAGTTGTGCTTAAACTTTGTAAATTTCAGATTCGCCTTATTCACCCCCCTCTAGGCGACTTTCACAAGTCATTAAGGACAACAACATGCTTCCTGGACTCTTGTGACTCGCCATCAGAAGTAGTACCAGCTTGAAGGAATACCTCATATGTCCCTGACTGTAAGTCAAAACAATCAACAGTGTGTGTGTTTGCCCTTTCCTTTGCCTTCTCTAAAAAAGTCTTAGGTTTAGGAGCCCATCTCTCTCCCTCATTCTGCAATCCAACTGCATGGGTGTGTCTATCATTAAACCATGCCACAAGCTTGTAGAAGGTAAATGATACTATAGCAGTGACTGGCATACCACGTATGCCCAACAATAATTTGTTGAATGACTCAGCCATATTACTACACTGGAACTCATATCTCCATCCACCTAAGTCGTGAGCTCTCGTCCACTTCTCCAAATCCGGCATCAATCCAGTCAACCAATCTCTGCCTTCGGCATTTGTTGCGACTTTGAGTTTTTGTAACTTTTCTCTAAAGAACTTGTCTTCCAGCTGGCGACATGTCTCCTGGAAAAGCTCAAAGTTATCCTTGACACCATCCTTACGCAGAAGATTCTCAGCAAGGTGTCGAGTACACCACCTGTGATGCAAATGAGGGTACCCATCGATCTACTCACGGACCGCGTTGAGTATTCCCTGGTGCCGATCTGATATTACACCAACTTTCCATCCTAGGACAACCACATGTATCCGGACCAGTCGCAGGAACCACCCCCAACTGTCTTTGTTCTCTTTCTCAACCAGAGCAAATGCTAGGGGAACTAGCTTGTTGTTTGCATCAACAGATATGGCAATTAGAAGAGTGCCCTGGTACTTGCCGAGAAGAAACGTGTCGTCAATTGAAAAGATAGGACGACAATGCTGGAAGGCATCCATAAACTGGGGAAAGCATCAGAACGCACAGAAGAATATCTGTCTCCCATCAATCCATGCATTTGGTTTAGGGATGTACTCATAATGCATGTCTGGATTGACTGCCTTCATTGCATTTAAAAGAACAGGTAGCTGCTCGTACCCAGACTCCCAGTCCCCATATATCATCTTCCACGCACACTGCTTAGCCCTTCAAGCTTTACCATATGTTATCTTATATCCATCAAACACATTCTATGGCGGTGTGGGGTGCGGCGGCCGGTGCGGGGCAGGGGGCGGCGTGGGGCGCCGGGCAGGGGCGGCAGTCACGGGGGGCGCTGGGCGTGGGGGCGGGGGCCAAGGGCGCGGCAAGCTCATGGTAGGGGGCGGCGGCCGCGGGCGCGGCGAGCTCGGGCGAGTGGGGCGGCAGGCAAGGGGCGGCGGTCGTCGTAGAGGAGGTTGGCGGTGGCATGAAAAAAAGAAAAGGGAGGAGTTTGGCCGGTATAAAGGGGATCGGCGCCAAGATCTATGGCGCCAACCCCCCCCCCCCCCTGACAGGATTTTCGCCGCCGACAGGGGGTCGGCGCCAAGATCTATGACACTGACCCCCTGACAGGATTTTCGCCGCCGACAGGGGGTCGGCGCCGACCCCCTAGAACTCGCCACGTCACCTGCCACGTAGGAAAAAGCTGGCGCTAAAGACGGTGGCGCCATTATGTGTTACTTCGGCGCTAATGATGACGGCGCCGAGCTAAGGGTCCATTTTTGAAATGAAACTGCATAGGGCATAATTGTGCAAAAAATCTAAAAGGGTCAAATTGAAAAAAAGTTGGGGACGGGTTCACAGGGCAGTAGCTGAGAGAGTCGGCACGTGTGGGGTGGGTCTAAAGTGTCATCGCGGATGGTAAAGCCATGGTAGGCTGGTAGCACCAGGTACCCATATTAGGTTCTTAATAGAGTAGTATAGATCTCGAAACTCTACTCGTTGAACGTGTAACACCCGGCTTTAAGGAACAAAGCCAGGTACATCTCATACATGCGCCAAGAAGACAACATATATAATAACAGAGTGTATAGAGATAAATGTCATAAAACATCAGAGTAATTATTACATAGCGGAAGACTTATTACAAAATAAAAGTATAACCATAAAACGAACTAAGGATCGTCGGCGCCAATGTCGACTGAGAAACGCCACCTAGATCAGATCGAACTCCTCAGTGTTAGGCGGCTCCTCTTCGACCACCGGCTCTTCTCCTGGGGGGGTGTGAGACAGCAAGAGTGAGCTCACATACGTTCATAGCTCAACAAGTCATGGGGAAATAATGTGGCATGAACTCACCAAAGGTGGGAGTTCATGTAGTGTAAGGCTAATCAATGAAGTAAAGGCTGAGGCTGAGCATTGCTTTTATAAGTTGGTCAAAATTTTATTAGCAATTACTAAGTGTAAGTAAATACCAAACCTTAATAATAATAACGAACAGTATAAGTAAAATAATCCCAAATGCGATGCCAATGTCAAATTAAATTTAAGTTCCATAATTAATCATGTGAGGGTCCGAGCCGCTCATGACCGTGAGCACGGCTAGTATACTAGTTTTACACTCTGCAGAGGTTGCGCATCTTTACCCACAAGCCGTGTTACCCATCTGCCAAAGGGTCATGAATCCCATACACCTCTACCAAGGAAGCGAGGCAGGGTAACACTACGAGGCCTTTACAAAGTTCCACTAGCTTCAGACTACCCGCTACAGTTTATAGGAAGCTCCAGTGCAGGGTTCTTGCCGACCGCCATCGCAGCAAAATCAAACAAGGACCTCCCTACACCGACCACTCCCCTACTGCCCTTGCCCCTTTCGGGTAAGGTAGCCCTCCACTAGCTTTCCTAGTTAATCAGCCAAGGGCGTCCCATTAAACCCTTGTGGTAGCACTGTTTTCCCGGGTGGTCGCTCCATGTTCCCATTAATTTAATGATCTTAACATGAACAGTAATAATAACAAGATAATAACAGAATAATCATGAATAGTGTATCTCCATACCCAATCCACATAAAGCAATAGCAAGTACTACCCAAAAATATTTCAGGGGTGAACAAGGTATAGAGGTAATCAAAACTGGGTAACATAAAGGCTCCCGTCAAAATTAACCTATGCAGATCATTAAAATTAATAAGAACATGGCTGGGAAAAGTAAGTGATCAAGGGCACAACTTGCCTTCAATGAGCTCCTGCTCAGCTACTTCTACTTGTTGAACCTCAGGATCCACAGTGGCTTGCTCGTCTACTCGCATCAACACAATACATACATAGTATAGCCAAAATCAACATCACACCAAACAGATGAATAAAATATACAGTAAAAATCTACACATTAAAATGAAATCATAGGAACTGGAATCACTAAATTTGGAGTTATAGAATTCAAGTTATGAATTTCTTAAGGTTTAATGGGCTTGAAATAGGATTAAATGATAAATTAATTTTATTACTGTTTTTATGTAGAAACAGAGACTCTAGATGATGGAGAATAAAATTACAAAATTTTAGGAACTGGAATTGAGTGATTTGGACTAAAAATGGATTTCCTATGCATTTTACAAGTTGTAGCACTTATTTATATAATAAAAATCCATTTATAATTTAAATTCTCTGGTTTAATATTGTTATGGATTGGGCCTCAATAACCAGAAAAGTCAGGGGCTAAACCAGAGTTTTCCCCAAGACACAGCTTACTGTTACCGAGGATGGCGGGTTGTTTTCAAATAAACAGAGGGTCTCTTATGAAAAAGTGCCTGGCCGAAGAGGTACAGTGATGTTTGGACCGTCCGATCCAACCCCGAGCGCCCAGATTAGACCGGCGATGGGTATAAATCCTGATTCCCGAGTCACCGTCGGATCTGAGATCGATGACTCACAGCGCACGATCCCCACTATTCCGCTTTAGTCGTCAGATTGCCGGTCTACGGTGGATAACGGTTGGGATGAAGGGGTATTTCCTGCTTCTAATCAAAGCCGCACGCACCCGATCCAACGGCTCACGCTACTCCGACCCTACATCTAATCACGGCCGTCCAAAACACATCCGACGGCGCGAATCTAAGTCTTCCTCCTCTACCCGGCTGAGCGATGACGACGAGTTCCCCTCCACGGCGGAGAAGACTCCGGCGAGGCATCCGACCACGACCCGGCGTCCCAGGCCCAATCCGCAAGGCGATAATCATAGAGCGACCAACGGTGAACGAGGTGGGGCAGAGTATTACCACGGACAACGCCGAGAGCTCCTGGCCCACGGTGCGGGGCGGGTGTCGGAGTAGAAGCCTGCGCCGACGTGCAATTCTGGCACCGTGCGCCGATCCGAGCTCCAGTGTGCCCTGGATGTGAATCCACGATCGATCGACGACACCCAGAGCTCCCTCCCAGGGCGAATCGACGGAAGGTTGTGATTTGGGGTGGCGCGTGAGGTGAGAGAGAGAGGGGCCACGGCTCCCGCTTTATCGCCCAGCTCGAGGGAGACTTCGAGCGTCGGGATGGGCCACGGAAGCGGAGGATAAAGATGAATCCCACCCGGGTTTTCGTCAACGACTCCGCTGGAATCGCGCGCAAGGAACGAAGGTGGGTGACGGCTGCTTCCGTTCAAGACCGAGCGGAATCTACGGCAGGAAGAGGAATAGGAGCGTGGGTCTATTGCGGGCGAGACGACGCTGGTGGTGTGGGTCCCACACGTCGGTGAAGGACACAGACACGGCGCGCGCAGGAGAGGCATACGGCCAGCTGACCGGGAGGCCCCACCAGTCGGGTGCGGACGCACACACGCGAGAACCCAGGCCATGCGATGGTTGGTTTAGGTGGGCCGGCTGCGGAAGATTGGGCCCACGCAACCCCTTCTTATTCTTTTCTTTATTCTTTTCTATTTTATTTTATCTCCTCCTTCCAAATTCCAAGCTTCAAACCAAATTTAAACTTTGTGGCACATTTGTATACAGACTAACTATAGATTTTGGTCATACAAAATGTGGTGAAGCCATGTAATTAAAATGCTAATTTGTATTGTACAATATTTATTCCCTTTTCTTTCTTATTCTCAAGTTCAATTTGAGTTTCTAACTTGAATCCAAACCAAACTTGTATCAAGTTTATTCTTAATTTATTTTGTGACTTTAAAAGTATAAATTTTTGGAAATATATAAATTTCCTTTATATTTATATTCCTCCCCTTTACCATTTTTATATTCCAAACTCAATTTATGTTTTAGCCCAACCTCCACTTATTTTCATTTTATTTTTCTATATACTTTTATCCATGTTATTATTTTATTAAGTGCACAAACAAAAACTCCAATAAGATGTACTTTATTTTATTTTTGTATCATTTGCTTTTAATCAAGCACTATTAATTATATGTGTGCTCTTTTTATGATGCAAATGAGACACATAGAATTGAGGAGCTTTCTCTATTACTCTTGGTATACAACTTTGAGTATTACAGAACGTGTCTAGTGTAGATTTAAATTTAACGGTGTATTTACGTCTGTAGGTCTTTAATATAGCTTATAATGTCTTTCTTAAGGTATTGATTATTTAAACCATCATTTTTAAGTTTAAATCCATCTTACATTTATTTGAACTATACATTATATACTAGCAAAAATGATCATGTTATTCATCCGACACAAAATCCAAACGTAATGGCCCATAGGATTCATTTTTCTTATAATGACCTTTTTTACTTCACGACAACACGATCAAAACAAATAAATAATAAGTACAAAAATAAAAAGGCACTATCTACTTTCTAGGATGCAATGCAGAAAGTAAAGAATATTATTTTGAAGGAACTTTGAATACTTATCGTGTCCTTGTATTGTATAAATGTCCCTTAGGTCTTGTTCGTTTCATCTCATAACCATGTGGATTGAGGGTATTGGGGTGGATTTTGACTAGTAGTAGATTTATTTCCCTCCAATCCACATGGATTTGAAACAAAACGAACAGGCCCTTATGTGGTATTATGGACTCATGTCGACTCTATAATTCAGTTTATCTCTTTTTGGACCATATCTCAAAAAAAAATCTTCCCTATTCAAGAGTTCAATATCTCTTGCAAACTTAAAATTTCTAATTTTATATTTTTGGTATTTATTATGGCATGGGCTTACTTGTGGTTCTTCAATTTCTCTCCCTCCTCAACCGATTAGCACAAAGAAGAATTAAATTGTATGGTCTTTTACGTGTAAGGGAATTGATCATAAAACTAGTCTCTCACATTACATAGATAACCTCTCCCTCAGCATATACATACATATGGTGGATAACAAAATATATGCATAACCAAAATTTTAAAAACAAAAAGAATTTAGTCTATATAATGCATAGAGAAAATATGTAAAAGATACTAATTGAAAGACAATATAATGACATTGATTTAGGGATACACATAGGGTTAGGCCATATTTAGAACCTCTAAAGCTAATAGTTAGCTGTTAAAATTAGTTGCAGAGGTTCCAAACATCACTGACTAATACTCTAGCTAATTATTAGCTAACTCATTAGTCATGGCTAACAATTAGTTCATTAGCCAGCTCAACCTAGCTAATAATTTGTTAGCTAGCTAACTATTAGCTTTAGTAGTTCTAAAACAGGGCTTTAGGCACAAGCGAGAGCCACAACATCGTGATCGTCTTCTAATGCCATGATAATGTATTATAGGAGATTTAATCTTACACATGTATATAGGTAAGAATAGACGAGGGTTTATAGAAACAGAACTAAAAAACAAAAACCTAAACCTAATAAAGATCGATCTATCTAATAATAATACCAAGATCCTTATCTAATAAAGGTCAATCTATGTATCAACAAAGATCCTTACCTGATAGATATCGACCCATCTAACAAATACCCAGAACAAAATCAGTCAATAGAAAAGCACATAAAAACTACAAAAATGATTGTTCATATGTAAAAATGAAAAGAACACAAGAATGCAAAGATTAAGACAAATATATGTCAATAGCCCATGTATTCTTGAAGGAGCCCTCCATTCTGTGAGCGTTCCTTGCCTTTTGTACTCCTTTTTTCCCCATTTGGATCTCAATGAACTGAGCAGTTTGTCACTGTGTTTAACCTATCGAGGAAGCCACACTGCTAGATGCTCCGTTTATGTGCTTCTGCGAGAGTTCACGTGTTGGCCTCGCTGAATTTTGTTGGACTACATTGTTGTGTTGGTTCACTGTACCACAAGCGATATTGGAGAAGAAGACTGATGAAGAGCGCAAAGTTTATAGCACAGTCAAAGATCTTGAATTGCAATTTAAGGAGAAAGAGGATTGCCAAAGGTCTTCTATATCTACAGAATACTTCTAGTTTTTTTTGTCTTAGTTGGTGGGTTCTTCAGCAAAAGAGAAGATCACAAAATATTTTTTTCTCAAATTACAGATGGCATGCTTTAGATAGTTTATCTAAGAGCATGATCACAACCCTAGCACTTTTTAATTGAAGCCTGACTATTGCATATCAGTGTCGGCACATTATCTATATGGCTGTTCAGATCTAAGCACCGGAAGCTAGCCTGCTAGCAGCCATTCAAATTTTTTATTTCATGTGATTCTCAGACATGTATAAAGGTTATTTTTGTCTGATGTTTTATCTTCCCATAGAATCTGCCTCTCCATTGTTCATTTTTTGTTATTACAGTGCTGCAGTTACCAAGTGAGAGAGTAATGGACGGACCCTCTTGATGTTCACAGGGTGGAGTCTTCACATCAGCATGTGATGCCAGGACCCGCTACTTTGGGTCTGTTTGGTTCATCTTTTTTCTGACCAGCTTTTCTGAGAATTTGGCTGTGGGAATAATCTGAGTATCGTGAGGGATTACGTGCGTAGGAAGATAAAATGGTCTAAGGGTTCAGGATTTAGAAAGTGATGGATTCCTACTATCATAATGACTCGATCGATTCATGTTAATTTTGGCGGTTTTCATCAAATCGATTCTTATAGAAACGAGCTGAAAAATTAGAATGTTTAGCAGTCCGCAGCAGCTTTTGGTGGCCAGAAGCTGAAAAACGCTTAACAAACAGGGCCTTTAGATCCTCGATGCGCTGCCCCTGCCAGCAAACACTTGAGGACACTCATTATCCTGTTTGGGAGGTATGTTTTTTCACATGATGGGCTCGTACTTCTACGTGTGATGTGTTGAAACATATACTTTGGAGGCATAGCTTATTTAGAGATGGCAATGGATACCTGCGATCCGATACCGATGGGTATTTACTCTATTAGGGTATGTATATGAGCTAAATATTCTACTTATGGGTCTCTTATTGGGCAAAAACCTTCACCCAATAGGTAAATGAGTATTAGAATGTTCCGCCCTTACATACCCGTTAACCAGTGGGTATAAAATATCCAGTATAAACTTAGCCCAAAAGCATGAACTTGGGCTTCAGCTATAATCTCTTTTGACTATTTAACAACTTTTTGGACGATAATATCATAGAAGGCTTAACAACTATTTGATGACCATATAATGGAACATGTAATGTGTTATGTACTATTATCCTAGTGTTGCTACTTTATCTAATTATCTATGGTGTTCTTGAATAGATGATTGAATGATGCTAGAAATTTTGTAATGGTATTTAGATGGATATACTTGACATTTATATAATTTAGATGTTTAATCTTTGTGGGTACGAGTGATCCGACGGATATCCCATATCCACATGGGTGTGGGAGTAAATTCATACCCACCAGTGGATATAGATGACACGACGGGGCTATTTTTTCATCGTGTGTATGGATATAGGATAGTAATACCCGATAGATATTTACCCATTAATATTGCCATCTCTAAGCTTACTTATTTGTTATGCTCACAGTTTTCTTTTTTTTCAAAGATTTTATCTTGATGACCTAAACTAATTTGTATTGTTGATCTATAGTATCCATCTTCTCTTCACTAATTATCAACTTTCATGATCGTTTTTTGAAGCGTGGGATGTTTATATGTTTTTAGTGCATTTTTAAATGACCAAAACAATATTGGGTGCTCCTATTAATGTCACTGTGTGTTTCATATCACTACAGTAAACGACAAAATTTCCGACGGCTAAAACCGTCGGACATAAGACTTGGACCGTCGGAGATAAGCTATTTCCGACGGCATTAGCTTATCTCCGACGGTTTTAAGCCGTCGTGGATAACGCGTCGGAAATAGCGTTATATCCGACGGCCGCCGTCGGACATACACTATGTCCGACGGCCCTATCGAGCCGTCGGACATAAGGCCGCGTAACCGTTTTACCCGTCGCCTGGGCCCACAGCTGTTATGTCCGACGGTTTAAAGCCGTCGGACATAACATACAGCTTATCTCCGACGGTTTTAAGCCGTCGGACATAAGGTCTATGTTATGTCCGACGGCCTACACTAAGCCGTCGGACATAACATTTTTCAGAAATTGCACAAAAATCTGAAATTTAAAAAATCTGACATTTGCAAATACAAAACAGATTTCATACACATATACACATTCACATTAATAAATATACTCACATAAGTATACACATTCACAAATATAATCACATAAGCATTCACATTCACAAAATTTAACATAACGACATAGTTCCAAATGGTTGCAACAAGTGTTTACATAAACATAGTTGTCCAAACTCCAAAATGAACATTATTCGACGGATAGGCTTTCACATGAAAGGTTGCAACAAGTGTTTTACATCATTATCACTCATATCCATCGCCACCTCCTCCGGCTGGACTATGCGTGCTGAAAAGATTGTTCACCCACGAATGTGTTGGGTCGTCCTGACCAGACCCATCTCCAGGTGCGGCAACTGAAGCGGGTGGTGTCTGAAATCCCTATAACACAAGCACATGAAATAGTAACCACTCAATTGTTCATTTAAACACATAAGACATCTATGAACATGTCACACACGCATATGTGTACATACCATAGGGAATTGTGACGGAGGCGGAGGCGGTGGTGGAGGCGCCAACATTGGCATTGGCAGTGCAAACTCCGGAGGCGGCATCCCATATGTCGGCATCGGGACGCCCGCTTGTTGGGCTAGTTGCTACAAATAATATACAAGTTATTGTTGAGCTAATAAGATACACATCAAGTGTTTTGCAAAATAAGCTACAAAATGTTACTTCAGCTTACCGAGAGAAGAGCTTGATTTTGGGCCTGGAGGTTTGCATAATACTCGTCCCTCTTCTTCTGGTACTCGGCTTGTTGCCTCTGGTACTCAGATTGTTGCCTCTGGTACTCCAATTGTTCCCTCAAGACTGATTGATGGTACTCTGCCTGTTGACGCAACACTGCCATCTCTATGTCGTGGGCGGATGATCGTGAACGGGACGACTGTGAAGACGACGATGTGGACTGTCGTCCACGGCGTCTTAGCTCTCTGGAATCAATCGTAGAATCAAAAATACCCAACCTACAAGAGTGAACCATGCACTTAGTATAGTAACTCATGCCTCAGTTGAATCGCAAGCATATGATGCCAATTTTGTAATCCAAATTAAATAATCTCACCGTCCGTGGGCTTGTCCTCCTCCGCTAGCATATGCTGCCTGAGGGTCGATTGGCTGGCTCCTCCAATCGTACTCCTGCCCATGACGTGGGCATGACAAAATTTTCAATTCTTCAATCAGGGGCCTCATCATCACATCGATCTTTGTTCCAGGATGATCCGGACCAGGTATTACAAGACACAAGAAAATAAATTCATATTTCATGCAAAGAGCTGGTGGAAGGTTGTATGGAACAGCAAAGACGGGCCAACATGAGTACGACGTTGCAGTTAGATTGAATGGCGAGAAACCATCTGTTGCCAAACCGAAGCGAACATTCCTCACTTCATCAGCAAAGCTGGAATCAAAAGCATCTAGTGCCTTCCATGCATCTGTATCAGCTGGGTGCACCATGACATTTCGATTTTCACGTACCCCTTCTTTGTGCCACCTCATGTGTCTGGCTGTATTCTTGGAGATGAACAAACGTTTCAACCGAGGTATAAGAGGCATGTAACGAAGCTGCTTACGTGCAATCTTCGTAGTCACGGTCAAACCATCGTCGTTTTCAACCTCAACGAATCTACGCTCACCACATACAGTACACTCCTTCTCACCTGCGGTCTCCTTCCAGAAAAGCATACAATTATTTTCACAGACATCGATTTTTTCGTAGTCCATACCGAGGCCAGATAACAGCTTTTTAGACTGATACATGTCCTTTGGCATCTTGTGATTCTCCGGAAGTACATCACTGATCAAGTTCAAAAGTTCCTTGTAACAGTTGTTTGAGAATGCAAACTTAGACTTAATAGCCATAAGTCGAGTCACAAATACAAGGACGGTCACTTTTGTGTGCTCATGCAATGGCTCTTCGGCAGCTTTAAGGAGCTCGAAGAACTTCTGAACCTCAGGTGTAGCTGGATCCTCAAACTCGGTGGGTTGACCGGGGTTCTCCGAATCGACGATTAGAAGCTCATGGCGTACATCGTCAAGCATCTCTTCCATCCTATCGTAGTCCTCCTCTTCATGTGACTGAACTTCCGATACAGTACGAGGAGGTGGGTCCTCACCGTGGTGCACCCACACCTCATAGCCTGGCATATAACCGTTCTTGCAAATATGTATAGACATAGTCCTCCTGTCAAGGAAATTAATGTTCCGACACTTGCTACAAGGGCACCTAACATCGGTTCCAGTCTCTGACCGAGCAAAAGCATGGTCGAGAAAAGCATCAGTCTTGGCAACCCACTCACTTGATAGAGCACCTCTTTTCTTCCAACCTTCATACATCCATCGACGATTCTCCTCCATACTAAATACGAGACGTTAACTTAATTAGATAAGTAATGCACGGACAATCCGTTTTTACGAAGAAATCACGCCCCTACATCTGTAGGAAAGGATAGGTCCTAAACCCACCCAAGCGTGACCGACGAGCCCGTATTTATGACAAGACATGTGATCGTGCGAAATTTCGGCAGCATAACCCCGCTGTTCTCCAATCGCACGCCTAAAAATGGTGCAATTGGAGAACACAGGGGTTATGCTGCCGAAACTAAGCAGGAGCACATGCCTTTGTCATAAACACGGACTCTGTCGGTCACCCCGAGGCTGTCCAATAAAGGGACAATTCCGGCCCAACATACCTCACATGCGTCGCATGTAAGGTGTGTTGGGCCGAAACGGGTGACGTCTAGGTTTCGTTAACTTAATTAGTTATGATTACTAATTAATCACACTAATACAATAGCCACTAATTAACCAAACTAATACAATAGCACTACAAAAAATCATTTCACGGGACCCTAAATCAAATAAAACAACCTTATTTCCGAGGGCTTAATAATTACCCTCGGAAATTAAGAGTTTAAATTATATAGACACCACTACATAACATTATTACGGGTGACAAATCATATAAACTGACCTTAATTCCGAGGGCATAATAATTACCGTCGGAAATTAAAGATTAAAATTATCTAAGCACCACTAATTAAATTTAGGCCCTCGGATATAATAAAATAAACTACAAAACAATATTAATATATACAAAATATTAATAATACATTAATACCTTACGGCGGGCGGGCGGGGCGGGCGTCGACGGCGGGCTGTGCGTGGCGGCCGACGGCGGGGCGGCGGGCGGGGCGGCGGGCGGCGGGCGGCCGCGGCGGGGCGGCGGACGGCCGCGGCGGGGCGGCGGGTGGCCGGGCGGCGGGGCGGCGGGCCTCGACGGCGGCGGCGGCGAGCGTCGACGGCGGCGGCGGTGAGCGGGCAGAGAGAGAGAAGCGAGCGCGCGCGCGTGAAAATGAACCGCGCCGGGCCGGAACCGTGTGTTAAAAAACCTTATGTCCGACGGCTAGTTAAGAGGCCGTCGGATATAACCTTATATCCGACGGCTAGTCACGCGGCCGTCGGATATAAGCTTATGTCCGACGGCCTCGTGACTAGCCGTCGGACATAAGTCTTTATGTCCGAGAGCCCCTGTTGGCCGTCGGATATAAGATAATATCCGACGGCTTCCTACGAGGCCGTCGGAGATAGCGTGACCGTCGGAACTTTCTTCGTTTACTGTAGTGTATCCCTAGACTAGAGTCACATTTCGTGTCTAATACATACTGTATACTCATACATAATTTATTTTGAGTAGCTAGGTTCAATTGTAGCTGCAAAATCATCCATCTGAACTCTAGGAGGACGGCCTTAAGGGTTACTTATCACATGCTTCTGAAATCATGGTAAAGTTTTACTGGTTGTGAATGAACTTGCTTGTTTTCTATATACATTGCGTTTAATGAGGTAGATCTAGGAAATTAAGTAATTGGTGTCGGCAATCAAATTTCTTGCTAAAGCTATAGGAAGAGATCGCCCCTGGGACACTATTGCCTGTTTGTTTTAGCTTCTGCCAGCTTCTGGCCACCAAAAGCTGCTGCGGACTGCCAAACGCTCAGCTTTTCAGCCAGCTTTTATAAAATTCGTTAGGGCAAAAACCATCTAAAATCAACATAAACACATAATCGGTTGAGTCGTTGTAATAGTAGGAATCCATCACTTTCTAGATCCTGGGCCCTATGAACAACTTTATCTTCCTCCACACGTAATCGTAATGATACTCAGATTCTCCCTACAGCCAGATTCTCCCCACAGCCAGATTTTCAGAAAAGCTGGTCAGAAAAAAGCCGAACCAAACAGCTTAAAATACCAGGCATGAGTCCCTGATCTTTAAACATGTTGATTCTAAGGAAAGATGACTTCCTTCTCTTAATCTGTTCAGTCTAAAATACCAGGCATGTTGTCATTACTACATTAACATAGATACCATGTTTATTTTAAGGAGAAACTGTAGGTTGCTAGAATCTATATCTATACTACCTATTAGAGCAACTCCAGTAGTTCTCTAAAAAATAGCTTGCTAAAATCATGTTTAGCAAGTTGCTAAATAGCTATTGGAAGTAAAAAAATAACTTAGTCTCCAATAGTTGCTCATATTTAGGAAGTAGTTCGATTTTGAATCTAGCTTTAGCGGCCCTGTCCCTATGAGATCTGCCTGATAATAAGGTTGAGAGCAGAGGATATGAGGGCGGAAGAAAAAAGGTCGGTCGATATGAATTATGGATGAGTGGTGGTCCGGTGACGCAACCTATGAGAAAGTTAGGTTCGACGGTGAAGGAGAAACTTGCGTCATACGTGTTTGACCTAGCTACCTCATTATGCTAGAAAATGAAAAAAGAGTGTGTTATAACTGGCTATCTCACTGTATGGGAAAGGTAAAAATAATCACCCTAGTGTGAAGAAATTGACGTCAACTGTATTTAGGGAGTTCCTACCGAGTTGCTAAATGTGGAGAGTAAATAGAGTTGAATAGCAACTAAGTAAATTTAGCAAGTCTATTTAGAGAACCATTGGAGAAGCATTTTTCTGTTCACTTCTTAAATTTAAGATTTAGAGAGTTATTTAGAGAACTATTGGAGTTGCTCTTAAGACTCTAAGGGGTAGGCTGCCCCATTCCTGGTTCTGCCATTCCCATTCCGAACTCTTGTGTGTTTTCATTCCCATTCCCATGCGCCCCCGTTTCCCATTCCCAATTGTGTCCCTCCCCGCACTGTCTTCCGCAAAGCTCATTCCCATTCCCACGTGCATCCCACGCCTAGCTAAAATTAAATTAAAAAAACACAAATGTGGCCCTAATGGGATTCGAACCCACGACCTCTCAAGTAAATGTGCTCGTAGCTACCACTACACCACATGTGTGTTTATGTTAATATTTGTTACAGTAAAAATATCTACTACATCTCTCCCAAAGCCCACATCACTAGTAGAAAAGAGCTCATAGCCTGCGGCACCCATAAATTATCACTGGCGGTTTCAGTTATCACGCGCAAGTAAAAAAACAAGGTGGACCCGACTTAGGAACCGCCAGTGGAAACCCATTTCCACTGGCGGTTATCTTAACACAACCGCCAGTGGAAATAGGGTATTTCCACTGGCGGTTGGTGTAACAGAACCGCCAGTAGAAAGCAATTTCCACTGGCGGTTGGTGTAACAGAACCGCCAGTGTAAATACCCTATTTACACTGGCGGTTGTGTTAAGATAACCGCCAGTGGAAATAGGTTTCCACTGGCGGTTTTTCAAGCCAACCGCTAGTGAACTATCTGTTATAAATACCCCTCTTCTTCCCCGCGACAGTGAACTGTATGCTCGCAGTCAGCTTCCATTGGAGGCGATTTTTGGAGGTCCAGATTTCACAAAAATATAAGGGGGGAGGTTTTGGTCTTCATTTCTTGGAAGAAGGTGGATAAGAAAGGTTGGTTTATGTTTCTTTGTCAATTTTTGTTCATTCTTGCTCAATTTTAGCCACATTTTGGATCTAGGGTTTTACATGTGAGAGAGAAGAGTATAGCTAGGTAATTTTCTCTATTTCCTCAAATGAGGTTGCATAAGATGGTTAGTTTTTGTCTATTCCCTCTCTTTTTCATGTTTAGTTGCTTAATGAATGGTGAATGTGTTGTATGGAAGATTGGTTTAATTATGTTTCAATTGTTAGTTATTGTTTATTTTTGCTCAATTTTAACTACATTTTGAAACTAGGCTTTCACCATATGTTAAAGATAGGTTTGGGTATTAATTTTTTTTGTTTATTAGTTGCTAGGAAAGTTTGGCTTATGTTTCTTTTGCCAAATTTTGTTCATTTTTCCTCCATTTTAGCCACATTTTGGATATAGGGTTTCACCATGTGTTAGAGATAAAGTAGTCTAACTACTTTTATTGGAAGAGATAAAGTAGTCTAACTACATTTGTATATATACCGATCAATATGTACTGTATATATACATGCATGGTAATCTGACTTGCCATGAAAACTTCGGACTGGAAGGGTAGGCAGCAGATGTCGCACTCCAACGCGTCCTTCTCCATGGATAGTGTCACAGTCGCCTCTTCCTCATCCTCCAACCCCGACTCTTCCTCATCCTCCATGTGCAGCATGTAATTTTACACGACTTTCTAGAGAGGAGAGGGAGAGGGAGAGAGAGCTATTGTTGCCAATGCGCTCGGAGCAGGTGCAGCACTTACCGTCCGTGCGGATGCAGCACTTTGCACATCCAGAATGCCCGTTCTTGCACTGATTTTACACAGAGCAGAGCATCATGCTGGAGTCTACCGATCAATATGTACTGTATATATACATGCATGGTAATCTGACTTGCCATGAAAACTTCGGACTGGAAGGGTAGGCAGCAGATGTCGCACTCCAACGCGTCCTTCTCCATGGATAGTGTCACAGTCGCCTCTTCCTCCAACCCCGCCTCATCCTCCATAGAGAGAGAGATAGAGGAGAGAGAGAGAGATAGAGGTGAGAGAGAGGAGAGAGAGAGAGGATAGAGAGAGAGAGGAGAGAGAGAGAGAGGGTTTCACATTTTAGCCACATTTTTGGATATAGGGTTTCACCATGTGTTTTATGTTACTTTTTTACAGGTGGTGATAGAGAGGACATCCTGGATGTATAACTTATCAAGGCTAGATCCATCATACATATCCGAGGTCCATAGGTTTATTGATGTCGCTATGAACCATGCTTGGAGAACAAAGACAAAACACATATATTGTCCATGCATGGACTGCAAAAATGCTGCTGTATTTAATGACACAGAACAAATCATATCTCATCTGGTATGCCGAGGATTTATGAAGGATTACACAATTTGGACAAAGCATGGAGAGGGTAGCTCTTCGCCTTATACGACTGGAAACCCTGAGAACATCGACGACAGATTTCAGTTCGTTCACGAGACACACCAACCTCTTCCACAGAGCGAACATGTAGTGCAAAATGTTACTGATCATGGTTACGCTGGAGGAAATGAACATGATAGACCTCATGTTCTGCCAAGTGTTATGGATGAGGAAGATGCAGAGTTGCTAGAGGCAATGTTGCGTCGTCATACAGATCAATCGATGTTCTTAATGAAAGGTATGGAGTCCCTGAAGAAGGCAGCAGAAGAGCCTTTGTACGACGAGTCTAAGGGTTGTACCAAAGAGTTCACGACGCTCCGGTCTGTGCTAAAGCTGTTGATGTTAAAAGCTAAATATGGTGTGTCTGATGCTGGCTTTGATGCGTTCTTGAGTATTATCGCAGACATGCTTCCAAAGGAGAACAATGTGCCTGCTAACACGTACTATGCAAAGAAACTAATCAGTCCGCTCACTATGGGTGTGGAGAAGATCCACGCGTGTAGAAATCACTGTATCCTTTATCGAGGTGATGATTATAAAGACTTGGAGAGCTGCCCAAAGTGCGGTGCAAGTAGGTACAAGACGAATAAAGACTATCGAGAGGACGAAGAGTGTGTTGCATCCGTGTCTAAAGGGAAGAAGCGAAAGAAAGCCCAAAAAAAGACTTCAAAATCCACGAGCAAAGAAAAGAAGAAGTAGACTATTATGCGCTCAAAAAGATTCCTGCTTTGGTGATGTGGTACCTCCCCGTCGTCGATCGATTGAGGTGTTTGTTCGCTAATCCTGAGGATGCCAGACTTATGAGCTGGCATGCTTCTGATGAGCACAAAAACGATGGGAAGCTTCGACATCCAGCCGATGGGAAGCAGTGGCAAGATTTCAATGACAACCACCGAGACTTTGCCGATGAACCGAGAAATGTTAGGTTCGCACTGAGTACTGATGGAATGAACCCATTTGCTGAGAGGAGCAGCAAGCATAGCACATGGCCGGTGATCCTCACCATATACAACCTTCCTCCATGGTTGATGCAGAAACGGAAGTACATTTTGCTAACCATCCTTATTTCTGGACCTACACAACCTGGAGTTGACATGGATGTATTTTTGGAGCCCTTAATGGAGGATATGAAAATATTGTGGGAAACGGGTGTTCAAATGTTGGATGAGTATCGTAAAGGTTCATTCACGCTGAGAGCAATTCTTTTTGTTACGATCAACGATTACCCTGCTCTCTTCACATTATCAGGCCAGTTTAAGGGAAAGGTTGGTTGCACAGTATGCATTGATGGAACTGCTTACGTATCCCTTGCTGCATCTAGGAAGATAGTTTACATGAGGCACAGACGCTTTTTATTGGAAGGACACAGGTACCGCATGCGAAAGATGGATAAGTACTTCGACAATAATGGTGAACTACATTCTACTGCTCCATCGGGTAACAATAGAGGTCATAGAGTTTTTGAAATAGTCAGGAATATCAAGTTTGTTTTCGGGAAGAAGACAAAAGACAGAAAAACAAGGAAGGATGTCAAACCAGCTTCGGGGGCTATATTCAAGAAGAAGTCTATTTTCTTCGAGTACTTGCCTTACTGGAAAGAGTTAGATGTGCGGCATGCGATCGATGGTATGCACGTTCAGAAGAACGTGTTTGAAAGCATAATGGGCACCTTGCTAGACATAAAGGGCAAAACAAAAGAAGGGCTCAATTCACGCATGGACTTGGTAGATTTAGGCATAAAAAAGGAACTACATCCCGTTCTTCAAGAAAATGGGAAGTACCATCTCCCAGCAGCAAGCTACAATCTCAATGTAGATGAGAAACATGCGATGTGTGTTTGGCTCAAGAATTTGAAAGTCTCATCCGGATTCTGCTCTAGCATACGGAGTATTGTGTCAATGAAAGACCTGACAATCACCAACTACAACTCACATGATTGCCATGTCATGCTGACTACATTCCTACCTATTGCCATCAGGGCTATAAATCCTTTGTTTTTAAAGATGACAATCACACGGTTGTGCTACTTTTTCAACAGGATTTCACAAAAGGTAATTGGCCATGATGAGTTGGCATCTCTTCAGGAATTCGCAGTGGAGACAATATCACAGTTTGAGATGTGTTTCCCTCCATCGTTCTTTGATATTATGGTGCACCTTGTGGTGCACTTGGTGCCACAAATAGAAGCATTGGGTCCTATGTACTTGCATGAAATGTGGACGTATGAGCGTTTCATGTCAATACTGAATGGCTATGTATCAACCCGTGCTCGTCCCGAGGCATCCATGATAGAGGGGTACTGTACCGAAGAGGCCATTGAGTCCGGAGGTCCATTCTGCAATAGTATCCTAAAAGACCAGGTTGCAATAGGTCTGCCTCCGTCACGACACGAGGGTAGACTGTATGGAAGCGGGAGGATGGGACAGAAATCTTTCATCCCACCGGATTACGATATAGTACTTGAGGCACATCAGAGCATCCTACATCAGCTAACGATAATGGAGCCATTTATCCAACAACACATCAATGAGCTTCGCGAGCAAAATCCTGGGCATACGGATGATTGGGTAATGAAGCAACATAAGCAGCGGTTCAACACATGGCTAATGGTGAAGGACATTCCACGTGGAGAAACAATAGAAGAACAAACCATCAAGGGCTTGGCATCTGGACCATCACGCCAGGTCACAACATGGCAAACCTATGACATTAGTGGATTCACATTTTGTACCAAGTCCAAGGACAAAAAGAGCATGTCACAAAACAGTGGTGTTCGATGCGAAGCCATAGATGATGAAACTGGTGAGATTATTACATATTTTGACTTTATTGAGGACATATGGGAACTAGACTATGGTACATTTCAGATCTCGGTTTTCCGATGTCAATGGGTTGAAGACAAACATGTCACGGTAGACAACTATGGGGTCAGAGTTCTTGATCTAAGTAAGGTAGGTTACAAAGATGACCCATGGATCCTTGCTAATCGTGCTGCACAGGTCTTCTATGCTGAACAGATCATTTCTAACAATGAGAAGAAAAGCACCGACAAACCGAAGCATGTAGTTTTTCCTGGAAAACAACAAGCTATAGGAGTTGATGGTGTATCTGATTTAGAGGATTTTAACCAGTTCAATGACATGTCTCTTTTCATAGACCATGCAACCAAGATAAGGAACGTTGAGCGAAGCATCCCACGCAATTCGATGCCCTGGGTACGCCACGATGGACAAGGCAGAACAATAGCTCCCTAGATTATATAGTTGTCATGTAATTGATTATTGTTAGGACATGTCATGTAATTGATTATTGTTAGCGACAAACCGAAGCATGTAATTTTACACGACTTTCTAGAGAGGAGAGGGAGAGGGAGAGAGAGCTATTGTTGCCAATGCGCTCGGAGCAGGTCCAGCACTTACCGTCTGTGCAGATGCAGCACTTTGCACATCGAGAATGCCCGTTCTTGCACTGATTTTACACAGAGCAGAGCATCATGCTGGAGCCTACCGATCAATATGTACTGTATATATACATGCATGGTAATCTGACTTGCCATGAAAACTTCAGACTGGAAGGGTAGGCAGCAGATGTCACACTCCAGCGCGTCCTTCTCCATGGATAGTGTCACAGTCGCCTCTTCCTCATCCTCCAACCCCGCCTCTTCCTCATCCTCCACCACCACCTTGGCTTTCTTTGGAGTGCCGCCGTCATGGTTTATCACCTAGAACGAGGTAAAATAAAAGCAGGGAGGACTATTCGACTAATATATACATATCAGGCAGTAAGAAACAAGCATCTTCAAAGAACATGTTGTAAAAGAACTTGGAAAGATGTTTACCAGATCTGATACTTGTGAAAGAACTTCACACCAATGGTGATGAGAGACGCGAAGCCAGGAGATGACGTAGTATTTAAACACTACAAGAACGGGCATTCTAGTGACAGAGGAGGGAGAGAGAGGGAAGAGAGAGGAGGGAAAGAGGAGAGAGAGAGGAGAGAGAGAGAGAGGAGAGAGAGGAGAGAGAGAGGATAGAGAGAGAGAGGAGAGAGAGAGGGAGAGGGGAGAGAGAGGAGCTAGGGAGAGGAGAGAGAGGAGAGAGAGGATAGAGAGAGAGAGAGGAGCTAGGGAAAGGAGAGAGAGGAGAGAGAGAGGGAGAGATAGAGGAGGGAGAGAGAGGGAAGAGAGAGGAGGGAGAGGGGAGAGAGAGGAGAGAGAGGAGAGAGAGAGGGGAGAGAGAGAGGGGAGAGAGAGAGAAGTAATATATAAATATATATATTATGTATACTAAATATATATATTTATATATTTAATATGTACAAAAATTTATATACTTAATGTATGAATATACAATAAAAAATAATATACTAAAAACATTTCTACTGGCGGTTGACAATGAAAACCGCCAGTAGAAATCATTTTTACTGGTGGTTGTCGACGAAAACCGCCAGTAGAAATGGCCTCCACAGTCTGTGGATGGCATTTCTACTGGCGGTTCTCTATGACAACCGCCAGTAGAAATGATTTCTACTGGCGGTTTTCATTGTCAACCGCCAGTAGAAATATCTCCTATATAAAGGAGCGCGCACGGGGGTGAAAATTTCGCTAAGTCTCTGGCGCCCTGTCTTTCACACTTCCCGCCGTCAGGCTGCCAAAATTTTCGCCCGGCGATTTTCTCCGCCGTGCGCCGCCGTCGTTCACGCCGTCGTCCACATCATCGTCCCCGCGCCGTAGGTAAGTTCTTCTCTCTCTCTCTCTCTCCCTTTCTTCGTCTATGATCGCTCGGGCTCGGGCGCCATGCGCGCCGCCGCCGCGCACGCGGGCGCACGCCGCCGCCGCCGCCGCGCGGCTAAACCCTAAGGCTAGGAAGAGTGAGAGAGTGAGAGGGAAGAGAGAGGAGGAAGAGGGAAGAGAGGGAGACCCCTGCGCGCGTCTCTGCAGAGAGTGAGAGAGAGGAGGGCGCACGCGCCGCCGCCGCCGAGAGGGAGGAAGAGAGAGGAAGGAGAGGGAGAGGGAAGAGAGAGGAGGGAGAGGGAGAGAGATAGAGGGAGGGAGAGGAGGGTGAGAGAGAGAGAGGAGGGAGAGGAGAGAGATAGAGAGAGGGAGAGAGATAGAGGGAGAGGAGATAGATAGAGGGAGGGAGAGGAGGGTGAGAGAGAGAGAGGAGGGAGAGGAGAGAGATAGAGAGAGGAGAGGAGACGAGAGTATTCATACAATACTTATTTTTATTCATATGTGTGTTCATATGTGTTCAAATGTATGTGTTCAATATATATATGTGTTCATATGTGTTCAAATGTATGTGTTCAATATATATGTGTGTTCATATGTGTTCAAATGTATGTGTTCAATATATATATGTGTGTTCATATGTGTTCAAATGTATGTTGAATATATACATTGTAATTTTATCCGTCACAACTCGATAATATACGTATCCGATCCGATCCGAATTCGATCTGAACTCGATAATTTCCGTACGACTCTCCCTCTCTCCCTCTCTATACGTCCTATGCGACTCTCCCTCTCTCCCTCTCCTCGTCCTATACGACTCTCCCTCTCTCCCTCTCTATACGTAACTCGATAATATCCATACGATTCTCCCTCTCTTCCTCTTTATACGTCCTATGCGACTCTCTCCCCGTCCTACACGATACTATACGACTATACGATACTATATGGTTACGGTTTAGGGTTAGGGTTATGGTTAAGGGTTAGGGTTAGGGTTAGGGTTAGGGTTAAGGGTTAGGGTTTAGGGTTAGGGTTAGGGTTAAGGGTTCGGGTTTTGGGTTAAGGGTTCGGGTTTTGGGTTAGGGTTAGGGTTAGGGTTAAGGGTTATAGTTAGGGTTAGGGTTTAGGGTTAAGGGTTCGGGTTTTGGGTTAAGGGTTCGGGTTTTGGGTTAGGGTTAAGGGTTTAGGGTTAAGGGTTCGGGTTTTGGGTTAAGGGTTCGGGTTTTGGGTTAGGGTTAAGGGTTATAGTTAGGGTTAGGGTTAGGGTTTAGGGTTAAGGGTTCGGGTTTTGGGTTAAGGGTTCGGGTTTTGGGTTAAGGGTTCGGGTTTTGGGTTAGGGTTAGGGTTAAGGGTTTAGGGTTAGGGTTTAGGGTTAGGGTTACGGTTAAGGGTTTAGTGCCTGAGGATGTATTTAATTATACTATTTGTTAATATGAATTTAATTATTGCTTACGTTAATATGTGTTAATATGTATTTAATTATTGCTTATGTATTTGTATATATATAGCTCAATGAGTTCTCCGATCAAGGACCAAGATTTAGTGCCCGAGCACATGGACAAGAGTGTTGCTCAAGAACAATCCAGCAGTGAAGGATATGAAACGCCTAGCGACCCTTTTCCTACCACTAGCATAGATAGGGCCGCTCTTCGTGAGTTGCAACGTGACCCTACTTATGATCCACAAGAAGCTGAGGTAAAAGTACGCATCTTTAGCTTCGTATGTGTACCCTACTGATTTCACATGCATGATCTCTTGTGCATTTTATTACATGAATAGGAGGTCGTGTCTGAATTTCGTGCGATACTCGAAGAAGTCGTGGCACGAAACGAAGACGTACCGGAGCCGACCCAAGACGCACCGGAACAGACCAAGACAACAACCGAGACGTCAAGGAAAAGGAAGCAGAGTGATCGAAAAAGAGGTGACAGGGGGCTGAACAAGTTTCCCGACAAAACATACAAAATCTCAGACGTGAGCCCGAAAGGTCAGCCCCTAGCTCCAGAAGAGGCACTACCTAAGTTCCGGAATGCACTTGGGTTTTTAGTTAGAGATAATCTTGACATAACAATACGACAGTGGAGAGATGTGTCAGATGATGTCAAGAATCAAATATGGAATAAGCTATTAATGAGGTTCGTTCTGCCTCGGGGTTCAGAAGAACTCGTGAAGGAATACACGATGAAGCAGCTTGCAATCAATTTCCGAAACTGGAGGTCTGAGATGAACACAAAGTTTGCAAAGAAAGGTCTGGACCCGACCAAAAAATATAAAATCTCAGCAGGTCAGTGGGCAGTATTTCTAGAGCAGAGGAGCAGCCCTGATTTCATATCTCTAAGTGAGGCAAATTCAGAACTATCAAAGAAGAACAAGTACCGCCACCACCTAGGCACAGGTGGTTACAAGCGTCAGGTTCCTAAATGGAGACAAGAAGACGCCGAGAAGAAGGCCGCAGGGTTGCCGACGCTGTCCGAGCAACTTGGTGAAAGGGCGGCAAATTGGCTCCGTGCTAGAAAACCAAGGGAAACCGAGACCGGTGTATCTTTTGATGATCCCATTGTCGAAGAAGCGGCAAAAAACATATATACAATGGCAGCTAAGCAGAGCCAAGGAACTTTTAAGCCACAAAGGGAAAGAGACATCCTAACGGCTGGTCTCGGTAACCCTGAGCATCCTGGCCGTGTACGAGGAATCTCGTCTAAGGAAGGATGGAAGGAAGGATTCGGACAACAGTGGGAAGGTCTGTACAGGAAACGTGATCGATACAAGGAAGAGATGGCGGATTATTTTAAGGAGGAGGCCAAGAAAGAGTTCAAAGCCATGATGTCTCAAATGCTATCGAATCCTCCTCCAGAATTGATGCAACAGTTGGCGAGTGCGATGTCTGTTCAACAGATGACCACTCCACAAATACAAATAATTCCAGCAGCTCAACCGCCGGCTTCCACAGATTGTACGACATTACCAAGCTCTGTTGCTTCAACGGGAAATAAGGACCGTTATCCAGTTGATGACATCACAAGGCCTGTGGCGTGCACACTGGTTATAAGATATGGTATTAACAATAAACGTACAAAGAAAGTAGCCACAGGCCTTGCGATCCTAGGACGTAAGTTCCATGGAAACGATATTCCAGATGATTATTGCAAAGTAGAAGTGACGTCGGTCGTCCAAGGATCCGAGGATGACATGCTAGACATCCCTGGGCCCGAAGGTATCGAGAAACTTGGACAAGCTATCAATAATTTTATCCTTTGGCCTCGGAGGGATGTCGAATTGCTTGATTGGTCGAATTCGTCGCAGGCGTCGCAGGCCCAACCGTCTCCGCCTTCTCAAATTTTTGTTCCTATTGTACATCCATCATCCTCACCTCCTCAAACTTCACATGCTGCTCCTCATCCTTTTTCTGACCCACCGTCTCCGCCACAAGCATCACCATTCAGGGCTCCACCACCTTCTCCTCCCCATCCTCTTGGTGACCCATTGTCTACGCCACCATCAAGGGATCCACCTTCTCCACAACCATCAAAGGATCCAAGGCCATCAAAGAAATCTAAACTTCCTATTCCAAAATTGGTGTCCCCGTATCAGAAAAAGAAGAGTAAAGCTACTACTGCTGGCACAGCTCGGTTTTTGAAAGGGATTGGACGGAGCCTCACGTCACAAACTGTTGATTTGGCCAAGCACGAGGAGTCTGCAAAAAAGGCTGAGGCAATGGCCGCAAAGATAAAGAAGCCAACTAAGGCAGATTACAAAAACGTGCCTAAAAAATATGTGCCGGGCAGACCTCTGCTACCTCTTGAGAAACTAAGAAAGGTCCCGGCTGGTGTTAAAAGGTTGCATGACTGGTACATGCAGGCATCATCGGTTGGCATCGACACCATCAGTGTGCATATACCAGACCATGCTTTTATTGGTTCGGACCAAAAGGCCGTTGTTACATTCGAGGACATGTGGTTAATGATGAACCTTTAGAGACTCGACGTGCAACTTGTAACGATGTTTGCATTGTAAGTGTCGCTCATACTTCCACATATGTGTGTTATTATTAGTGAGCTGTATAAAATTTCAATATCTGACATGCACGTGTGACTTGCAGAATGCAACATGATCAGCAGGAGATCCTTTACGGTACCAAGCCCAATGCTAGTGCCAGTAAAAGGGTTGGGTATCTCAACCCAATACTTATATCTGAGGAAAGCCACACTTTTAGAATCAGGAAAGACAATGATGAATTACGGGGAAAGACGGACGAAGAAGTTGAGAAGCGTATAAAGGATATGAAGAAGGATTTTGAAGCTCGATACGCCACCTATATAGGACATGCAATGCTTCAATTTCAAGATAGGGAAGCCATAATGGCCCCGTACAACTTTAAGTAAGTGTGATTTTGCATAAATAAAATTAATAATTTCAATACACATGCATCACAAATTTGATTCGTACAGGGACCACTGGATATGCTTCCTCATTTATTCTAAGGTTGGAAAGGTGCTGGTGCTCGACTCCTTGAACTTCGACCCTTCGACATATGCAGAATTCCTCAGCATCTTAGAGCTGTAAGCCTTTTCTATGCATGCATACTTTTATCGATTAAAATTTGAGAATAACATGGTGATTCTATTTGAGATCACAGGGCTTATAGATTCTATAAGATGAGAGGTGGAAAGTACGACCTGTCGAAAAAAGGCGTGCCACTAGACATCCATCATCACTGGCCGGTAAGTATGTGATTTTATGAATACATATCATACACAATGTTGCAACTAAATAACCAATCTCCCGTTATGTAGTGCCACAAGCAACCACAAGGATCGGTCCTATGTGGATTCTATGCGTGCGAGTTCATGAGAGTGAACGGACGATACATCACGAACCCTGACAAGGTATTATTAGTAATAGTCAAGTATGTATTTATGTCATTAAAGATGCAAATGTGTTATTATTGAGTATAAATAGATGATGTTTATAAAATTCCTTTACAGCAATTTCAACGAGGAAACCCGGAGAACTTGACCGAAGCTGCATTGTATGGCATAGTCGAGGACCTCTGCACATTCATATTGAAAGAGGTCATTCCCGCAGAAGGAAAATATCACGATGCTTCCGGGACATTAGCTTTGCCAGAGTTTAGAATACTAACAGAAATTAGTAGATTATCTCTTAGCCGAGATAGTTATTAGAGCTTAGGTGAAAACTTATGATGTATAGAATGCATGAAGCATATATGGTTGTAAACAGAATACTTTGATGTATATAACTGTATGATAGAATTTAATTTTATGTTGCTTTCAATATCAATATAGATCTATATATATATGTTTGTGTGTGTGTAAATAAATATATATATAATTCAGTATTGTTTGAAATTTTGAAAAAAGGCGGGAAAACTTCCACTGGCGGCTAAATAAAGAAAACCGCCAGTGAAAAGTGCATTTCCACTGGCGGTTTGCTTTATAAAACCGCCAGTGGAAATGCATTTTCACTGGCGGTTTTCTTTATTCAGCCGCCAGTGGAAATGCACTTTTCACTGGCGGTTCCTTAAGAAAACCGCCAGTGAAAATGCACTTTTCACTGGCGGTTCCAAAATAACCGCCAGTGGAAATGCTGATTTCCACTGACCCCTAGCACTGGCGGTACTGAAAAACGCCTGTGTAAATAGGTTTAGAACCGCCACTATAGAGCTTCTGTGTACTAGTGCATGCTACCCTTACACAATGTGTATTAGTAGATAATTATCAACGAGATTCTCGAATTATATTTTTGGATGGAGAGAGTAGTATTTAAAGAAGAGCCTTGCATGCAACTTAAATTCCTTTTTTATATGTGTGACATTTATTCTCCGTAATATTTTGTCCATGGATCTGACTTGTGAGTCATTTTTATAAACTAACGCCAAAGATGAATCCATGTTTCTTACTTGGAAACCCCGAACAAACACCACTGGCAGGAGCCGCTCGCGTTGGCGTCGCTCATCGACGATGAGAAGAAGCTTGGCAACTGCCAGTTCGACCTCTGGAAGCAGTCCTACTTGGCCGCATGCGTCGCTATGTTCGGCAAGCTCCGGCGCAGCCGTCGCTTGGACGCGGTCCAGAGCGGCTACACCGCTGTCCATATTCAAACGAGGGACCTCATAGTCGTTGCCAACGCCGGCGACTCTCGGGTTGTTCTGGGCACCGCATCCGACGACGGCGCCGTCACGCCATCTAGCTCATCATCCACCTGAAGCTCAACCGGCCACGTAAGTCGCTACTGACCGGCCATAAATTCTTGTGCGCTGGGACGATGGTTGTTGTTGATGTTGTGTGAGTGTCCTCGAACAAGATGTATGTAGAGGAGTATCACATCTGGAGGTGCAACGGCTAGGTGTACTACCTCGCTGATGAGCCCGGGGTGCACTTCGTTTAGCAGCCCAGCCAAAAGTCATCGGTACTCGCCATGTCACGCGCGTTCGATGACTACTATATCAAAGACTGTGGCGTCATCTTAGCGACAGAGGTGACGCAGAGGAGGACCGACAACAATGACCACTTGCCATCGCCGAGGTAACTTTTGTGCTGGCCTGCCTTTAATTCTCTTCGCAAACGCACACACTTGCCTTTTTATTTAAGCAAACATGTATGGTTGTGCGTGCCTGATGACTGACGATGTACGAGAGAACTTCTACCGATAGGTGTGGCATGTGCTCTCCAATGATGAGACCATGCAAATCATGGTATATATCGAAGTTTGTATGATACTGATGGTTGTAATGTAGTAGTGAAACAATTAAATTAAAATAACAAAATTTATATATGGCTAAGATCACAAATGAATTATGAAACATTTTCTTATAACAATATAAGACACATCATATATATAAGTTATCATGGTATTGTGTGTTTCCGTTGCAACGCACGGGACACTCATCTAGTTACCTATTAAGGCTGCAAGGGGTAGGCTGCCTCCCCTGGTTCTGCCTTCGGTGAATCTACACCGTCCAATCGCTTCTGTAAATCTACACCGTCCGCCCCTGCTTACGCCCACGTTCGTCCTCGTCTCCACGCCCACGTTCGTCCCCCGCCTCCCCCTCTCCCACCCCGCGTGAGCCGCCGCCCCTGCTCCCCCTGTTCGCACCCGTCGCCCCTGCTCCCCCTGTCCCGCGCCGCGGTGACAGGATCCGAGAACACTCCTGCGGACGCGTCCAGGATTCAAGGCCTCCCCCTCCCTTCCCCTGCCCTCACCCCCCTCGGCGATGCCCGGATTCATGGTGGCGCAGGCGCTGGAGGCGTCCACAGGGGGCGACACCGTGACCCTGCCCCCGTTCGACATCAGCGCTCCTCCCCCCGACCACCGTCGATTTGTAGAAGCTCCTCGCCTGTGCTTAAGGACGCAGTGAGGGCGTCCACACCACCGTGCCCCCGCCTGCCGAGATGCCGTGCGCGTCTTCCTTCCACGGCTGCCGAGATGCCGCGCAAGACCCCCCACCAACGGCGCCCTTCCTCCCCAAATGCTGCCGAGTCCCCACCAACGGCGCCCTTCCTTCCCCGGCTTTCGAGATGTCGCGCGGCCTTCAACGCCGGATCTTGCCCCATGGCCACCAACGACGCCCTTCCTTCCCCGGCTGCAAGGATGCGACTACCCCACCAACGGCAACGACGCCCTTCCTCCCCCACATGCTGCGCGCGGCCGAGATCCCGCGCGGCTCCCCCACCAACGATGCCCTTCCTTCCCCCGGCTGCCGAGGTGCCGCGCGGCCTTCAACGCCGGATCTCGCCCCATGGCCTCCAACGACGCCCTTCCTTCCCCAACTGCCGAGATGCGACCACCGCCGCTCCCCGAGGAGGTGGTGCCGATGTACCTACGACCTGCTCCTTCCACCTCCTCGCCTTTCTATGAGAACGCCGCCAACCTGCTCAACCTGGCACCACTGCCTCCATATCAGCCATCTCCCGCATGGTGTCTCGACGTCGTCCCTCGCTGAGCACCCCCTCGTGCTTGGCCATGAGCGGCGGCGTGCTGAACTCCCGTTCGTTCGGTTCATCGCTCGGTGGAAGCGCTGTGGCGGAGCTCGGCAGTAGACCTCACCGTGGACTCAGGAGACCGACATCCCCAATCATAGCGAGAGGGACGACCAGCAGGACACAGTCCAAGCGGCAAGGCTTCCCCATGGTAGATACGAGACGATTTCTAGAGTTCAGTTATCCTGAGGTATGGATCTTGCTCCATTCATCCTCGATTTGGAAATCAGCATGGTTATCCAACTAGAATCAAAGCCTTCAACCCTAACTGTGTTGGCTCGATTAGTCCTCTATGCATTTAGGGTTAGCTTGATACATATTAGATTTAAGTTTTGGAAATGTTTTTGGAAAAGTAAGAATACAAAATGCATGACCATATTGTTAATCTGTTTTTGTGATTTTGCAAGAAGCATATGTTGTCGATTTAATTTAAAATTAACACGACCGAATAATATAGACAACAAAGGTGATAAATGTGCTGCTGCAGAGCATGTCATCATACCTGAAACAATATCAAACCAGATTCAACAAAACGTCTTCCAATTAGTCCTGTCAAGAACAAAGAGGATGGTTCTGGTGAACGTTATAAAAAGCAATCTAGAACAAATGATATGGTGACATGTGCTATTAAGAGTATCAAGTATAGATTTTAATTTTATTTTTCGTTATTTGGCCTTGACGACCAAGCACTACTATTTATCACATGAAAGGCCCCAGTTAAGCATTCCTTTATTTGACCAGAAATTGATATAAGTAATTTCTATTGCATTATGAATTCAAACAGTTTTTAGAGTTAAAACATTAGTACCTTTAGATATTGTAATTCTTTTGGAGCTTACTCTCCCAGTCTAAAGTGAATTTTGAAGATTTAATCATTACAAGTCTTGTGGAAATGTGGAATACCATTGTGGGTTGCACCTTCTCACGTAGAAGGAAACCATGGCCCCAAATTACCCAGGTAGCATGGGCATGATGATAAGCTTCTATGCTAATTATTAAAGATTGTTACGGCTAGCCTATATAGAAGGTTGTAAATACATTGCTTTCTTTTAACAAGAAACATACCTGAAGTTTCCCTATGCAAGGGATCTGTGACCAGAGCCTCCTCCGTGGCTTATGGCTTTATCAAGTCCAACTGAGTTGAGTGGCATCTAACTTACCTTGAGCCTCTATTCATATTAAAAAGTTGTACAAACTTCATTTTGAATACTGTAAAAAGATTCTTACTTCAGGCCTTATTGTTTGATTATTGAATAGTATGCATTTTGATTGCTTTTTTATAAAGTTCTCTGATAGTTCCAATGTAGATTTTCTCCAAAAAGGGCATCACTAGCAAATTCTGGTTGTACTGTTCAACTTTCGTCTTTCTCTTTACAAGATGTAAATTAGTAATCACTGGTTCATTTTAATGTCAAATGCAGTCTGGGAAGCAGTGCCACTGCAGATATACTCTCCCTAATGAATTGAGAAATGGTTTCTTTTCAAATCATGAGCTAAATTCAGATATTTAAGATACTTACTTTGATTTGAAGATCACAAACATAGCTGATGCTGTTGAAGGCCGTATAAATGTGACATGCAGTAATGGCTTGGTAGGATGTTCGTGTACTTTGTCCTTATGTGTCATAGTTTACTCCACATATTATTGGTTTATAACTGTTGGCGTTTCGAGACCGGGGGGTCCCTAAGCCGACGAGTGAATGTCGCCGCGTGCCCCAGCCCAGATGGGTCGACGCGAGGCCGAGCGCAAAGGGGGGAAGTGAGGTGGCCGGAGATGGGCGTGAGAGAGGTGGAAATCCCGCGGCCTTCGTGTTCGTCCCGCGCCTAGGTCGGGTGCGCTTGCAGTAGGGGGTTACAAGCATCCACGCGGGAGAGGGAAGCGAGCAACCCCAAGAGAGCGCCTGTCCCGTCCTCGTCCCCGCGCGGCCAACCTTCTCTAAGAGGGCCCTGGTCCTTCCTTTTATAGGCGTAAGGAGAGGATCCAGGTGTACAATGGGGGTGTAGCAGAGTGCTACGTGTCTAGCGGGGGAGAGCTAGCGCCCTAAGTACATGCCGATGTGGCAGCCGGAGAGATTTTGGCACCCAGCTGGTGTGATGTCGTGGCCGTCGGAGGAGCGACAGAGCCTGGCGGAGGGACAGCTGTCGGAGCGGTTGAGTCCTTGCTGACGTCCTCCTGCTTTCGTAAGAGAGCTGAGAGCCGTCGTCGTCACAGAGCATGCGGGGCGCCATCATTGCCTATCCGGCGGAGCTAGCCAGATGGGACACCGGTCTTGTTCTCTGCGGCCCGAGTCAGCTTGGGGTAGGGTGATGATGGCGCTTCCTGTTGACGTGGCTGGCCTCGCCCTAGGTTGGGCGACGTGGAGGCTCCTCCGAAGCCGAGGTCGAGTCTGTCTTCCATGGCCGAGGCCGAGTCCGAGCCCCTGGGTCGGGCGAGGCGGAGGTCGTTCGGTAGAGGCCAGGGCGGAGTCCGAGCCCTGGGGTCGGGCGAAGCGGAGTTCGTCATCTTCTGGGGCCGAGGCCGAGTCCGAGCCCTGGGGTCGGGCGAAGCGGAGTTCGTCGTCTTCTGGGGTTGAGCCCGAGTCCGAGCCCTGGGGTCGGGCGAAGCGGAGTTCGTCGTCTTTCGGGACCTAGCCCGAGTCTGAGCCCTGGGTCGGGCGGAGCGGAGTTCGCCGTCTTCCGGGACTTAGCCCGAGTCCGAGCCCTGAGTCGGGCGGAGCGGAGTTCACCGTCTTCCGGGGCTTAGCCCGAGTCTGAGCCCTGGGTCGGGCGGAGCGGAGTTCGCCGTCTTCTGGGGCTTAGTCCGAGTCCGAGCCCTGGGTCGGGCGGAGCGGAGTTCGCCGTCTTCCGGGGCTTAGCCCGAGTCCGAGCCCTGGGTCGGGCGGAGCGGAGTTCGCCGTCTTCCGGGACCTAGCCCGAGTCCGAGCCCTGGGTCGGGCGGAGCGGAGTTCGCTGTCTTCCGGGACTTAGCCCGAGTCCGAGCCCTGGGTCGGGCGGAGCAGAGTTCGCCGTCTTCCGGGGCTTAGCCCGAGTCCGAGCCCTGGGTCGGGCGGAGCGGAGTTCGCCGTCTTCTAGGGCTTAGCCCGAGTCCGAGCCCTGGGTCGGGCGGAGCGGAGTTCGCAGTCTTCCGGGGCTTAGCCCGAGTCCGAGCCCTGGGTCGGGCGGAGCTTCCTATGGTGCCTTTGGCAGGGCCTGACTGCCTGTCAGTCTCACTCTGTCAAGCGGCACTGCGGTCGGAGTGGCGCAGGCGGCGCTGTCCTTCTGTCAGGCCGGTCAGTGGAGCGGTGAAGTGACGGCGGTCACTTCGGCTCTGCCGGGGGGCGCGCGTCAGGACAAAGGTGTCAGGTCACCTTTGCATTAAATGCTCCTGTGACTTGGTCGGTCGGTGCGGCGATTTAGTCAGGGTTGCTTCTTAGCGAAGGCAGGGCCTCGGGTGAGCCGGAAATATGT
Source organism: Zea luxurians (assembly GCA_029449295.1). Classification (NCBI taxonomy): domain Eukaryota; kingdom Viridiplantae; phylum Streptophyta; class Magnoliopsida; order Poales; family Poaceae; genus Zea; species Zea luxurians. Next base: position 6,464,020 of record JAOPSE010000090.1, read on the forward strand.
CCGTCGTTGGAGGGGGGCCTCGGGCGAGACGGAAATCCTCCGGAGTCGGCTGCCCTTGCCCGAGGCTAGGCTCGGGCGAGGCGTGATCGAGTCGCTCGAATGGACTGATCCCTGACTTAATCGCACCCATCAGCCCTTAGCAGCTTTATGCTGATGGGGGTTACCAGCTGAGAATTAGGAGTCTTGAGGGTACCCCTAATTATGGTCCCCGACAGTAGCCCCCGAGCCTTGAAGGGAGTGTTTGCACTCGCTTGGAGGCTTTCGTCGCACTTTTTTGCAAGGGGACCAGCCTTTCTCGGTTGCATTTTGTTCCGGTGGGTGCGCGCGAGCGCACCCGCCGGGTGTAGCCCCCGAGGCCTCGGAGGAGTGGTTTCACTCCTTCGAGGTCTTAATGCCTCGTGTAATGCTTCGGCTGGTCTGGTTGTTCCCTCATGCGAACTGGTCGTAGCCCGGGTGTACGGTCGGGGCCCAAGCTCTCGGGCTGGTATGTTGACGCTGTCAACGGTTTGGCTGGAGCCGGGTTTGCGAGAGCAGCCCCCGAGCCTCCGCACAGGGCGAGAGGGCGATCAGGGACAGACTCGTCTTTTTTACATATGCCCCTGCGTCGCCTTTCCGCAAGGAGGAGGGGGGGGGGGGGAAAGCGCCATGTTACCCTCGATGGGCGCCGAACATGGTGTCTCCGGTGAGCTGCAAGCGGGTAATCCGAGTGGACGTCCGTGCCCCGTTCGTTAGGGGTCGGCTAGGGGCCCAGAGGCACGCCCAAAAGTACCTGCGGGTGATCTGCCGGACCCGGTCCCCTGGCGACGGGGTCCGAGGGCTCGATGCCTCCCTCTGATGGGATTCCGTTACAAGATCGCTCCCGCTGGTCTCGGAAATGTCCTAGGGTACCTCGGGAGCGCAGCCCGAGCCTTGGTTATGTATCGAACGTACCCCTGGTCATCCCTCGCTCGGCGTCTGAGGCGACTGTGAACCCTTCGGGGGCCAGCCTTCGAACCCCTGATCAGTATTGGGCGCGGAGCCCGAGTAGCCTGAGGCGGCCGTGGAACCCTTCGGGGGGCCGGCCTTCGAACCTCTGACCAGTAGTGGGTGTAGGGCCCACGCGATCTGAGGCGGCTGTTGAAACCCTTCGGGGGGCCAGCCTTCGAACCTCTAATCAGTAAGGAGGCTCGGAGCTTGGTTCCTTCACGGGGAAGGATCCTTTTCGGGGTATCCCCCTTTCCCGGTCCCTGCTGCAAGAGATAGAGAAAGAGGAAAAAAGGATACGAAATCGAACGACGCGGCGTACCTTTTTTTGTCGCAGTTATTACGGCGAAGGCGAAGCGTCGCCCACTGCTCCCGCTGGAAGCGCCGCCTGTCCTGCCGCGGAGTTAATGTGACGGGGCGAGCGGTTGGCGGGGCGACCGTTGCGCGTGCGCGAGCCGTTCGAGGAACGGATCACGGGCGCGTTGTCTTCACGCCGTGAGAGGGGGTTCTCTTGCTGCCCCCGGATGGGACGTGAGCTTGGCTGACGACGTGACCGCTGCTCCCGCCCGCCTGCCACCGTCATTGCTGCCGGCCCACTTTTGGCCGCATTGACCGCCGCGTCAGGCTGGCACTGCTGGGTCGTGCGCCTGGTCGCCTCGAGTCGCGGTATTGGTTCCGCAATCGAGGAGGCACGGTGGTGGCGCAAGTGGCGATGCAGCTGCTTGCATGCAGCATCCGGCGCGCCGGTTGCGTGACGCGTAGGCCTGGGCCTCCATGCCGGCGTGTCGGGAGTCGGAGAAGCGCGTCCACTTGGCGTGGTTGCGTGCCGCCTGCATGGCTGCCCGCCTCTTTCGCCCGTTGGTCTGGGCAAAAGTGGAGGGTCACCTGTAACCGCTGGGCGGTTGTGTGCACCACGCGCGGCGGTTTGGCTCCTTCTGCTCTGAGCCGGTTTGCATGACATGCGGGACCCAGCCCCCGCGCCGCAGGGGAGGGCCTTGGAGCGTGTTGGAGAAGACCCAGCCCGTGACGGTTGGGGCGCAAGTAGGGAGAGTTGCCTTTAAAAGGAGGGTGACCCCCTTCGGAAGGTGACCATGTCCTCTCGCTCCCTTATGCATTGCGTCCTTCCACCTTCCAAGCCCCCGGATGGGGGATACCCGCCGTCTTTTCGCCTCATCGTTGGAGGAACGCAACTCCGTAGGAGTTGGTACCTTTCAGCCATCATTCGGCTTCAAGGATTTTCATCATGCAGCCCGGCTGCACCCCTCCACCGGCGGTCACCCAAGATGGTGACCTCCAGCTTGATGGTGGGGGAAAGCGAGCCGGGCCGCGGCCTCTGCCCCCCCCTCAGCCTCAAGGATTTTCATCACCAGGGCTGGGGAGGGGAGTGTGCCGAGTTGGGGTCGGCCCCTGTGTGGGCGGTGGCCCGCTCCTTCACTCAGTGACCGGAGGGAAGGGCGGTCGTCGTCCGTGGCGCTGGCAGCTGCACCGTGCCTGGCTCTCGGACGCGAGTGGTTTCGGAACCGCTCGCGGCGTCGGCGTCTGCCACGGTAGCTGGAAGAGGTTCTCCCGCCGGCGAGATAGCCAAGGCCGGCCACGGACCGACCTCCAACTCTACGGCCTTCTGCCCATCCTTGCCTCACGAGTTTGGGCATGGGCGGGGGCCCCCTGGCAGCAGCATCCGCCCTGAGGTCAGTGCTGCCGCTGTTCGGCCCCCCGGAGCAGAAGTCGTCGTCGTCGCCGCTGCTGGAGCGGGTGACGGCGCGCCGTTCGTCGGTCTTCTGTTGTTCCGCAGGCCCTCCCCCATGGAGTGGGGTTGTTCGTACCTGCGGAGGGGGAACCGGAGTTCCGTTTGTAATGGCACTTCGAATGCCAGGGTTTTTTGTTCATTGCGGCTGTCGAGGCCTGAACATGTATGTAATTTCGGCACGGAGCCATGTTTTTTCCTCATTTTCGGGCACTAAGACTCACCTGTTGGTTGTCTGAACCGCTTCACCAAGCATGAGTCGCCCCGTGTCAAGGTGACGAGTGAGGTATCCGTATCCCGGAGGCGTAGGAGTCCCTCGGCTCGGTCGGCCTTGTTGTCTGAGGCTCCTCTAGCTCAGTTAAAGGGACCCCTTGGCCGCTCTTCGACGAGCCGAGGCCAGGGGTAGCGATATCAGCATGAACAGAGGCGGAGTTGGCTCGAAAATGAAACCTGGTTGGCCGGAGCCTAGTCGGGTTGTCCGTTAGCGGGACCGACGCCGGAGTCGATCAGCCGAGGCCTCGGGTCGGGCTGGCGCCCTTGGAAGATGGTTGGCCGAGGCCCCAGGAGTAACCGGCCGAGCCGCCTGCTCGGGCCGGATTCCCGGAGAAGTCCTTGGCAGCGATTGTCCGGGCGTGACGATGACGTCGTCCTCCAGAGTGGGGATCCTTGGACCGCGTCGCCGTCCGAGGCCAGGTCGGACCTTGCTGAAGGTGTCGTCGATGCCGAGGGTGTTACTGCCCCCTTCCAGCGTCAAGACCCGAGCCTGCAGGATCAGAGTGTCTTGTAGCGTGTGCCTTCTGCGGCTGCTGAGGCCAGAATATACACACCCTCGCTGTGTTGTAAAGCTGCGTCTCCTTTCCTCTTGTTTCGAGTATCTAGACTTTTTTGTCGGTAACAGGGATGTTTGCGCGAGCGAGAGTTGCTTCTCGCGGAAGGTGATGAGTGAGGTATCCGTATCCCGGAGGCGTGGGAGTCCCTCGGCTCGGTCGGCCTTGCCGCTTACGCACACTTTCACCCGTCCATGAGGCCCTGTCACCGACTCAGTCGAGAAGGCTCGAAGGATCGCTTCGACAGAAGAGCTTCCGAACGTGAAGACTTGTTCGGTCCGCGGAATCACTTTATCCGAACGCGAGTTACTTATCGCAGAAGGTGATGAGTGAGGTATCCATATCCCGGAGGCGTAGGAGTCCCTCGGCTCGGTCAGCCTTGGCTGCTTACGCGTACTCCGTCGTTTTCAGGATCCACTTTTCGAAGTAGTCAAAAAGCTCGAAAGATATTCTGGCAGAAGGGATCTCTTTTTTTTCTTTTTTTTTCTTCGAGGAAAATTTCAACGCAGAGGGGGTTCCCCCCTTTTAGCCCCCGAGGGAGGGTCGGGCTTTGCCGAGGCAAGGCCGACCCTTCCTTGATGACTAAACTTTGCGTGGGTGCGAGGTATATGAACAACTTGAAAACATCTTAAGGGTAGAAGCGACGTAGCTGTTGGATGTTCCAAGCTTTGCCGTAGACCTCGCCTTGACTGTTGGCCAGCTTGTACGTTCCGGGCTTTAGAACTTTGGCGATGACGAATGGCCCCTCCCAGGGGGGCGTGAGCTTGTGCCTCCCTCGGGCGTCTTGCCGCAGCCGAAGCACCAGGTCGCCCACCTGGAGGTCTCAGGGCCGGACCCCTCGGGCGTGGTAGCGTCGCAGGGACTGCTGGTACCGTGCCGAGTGTAGCAAGGCCTTGTCCCGAGCCTCTTCCAGCTGGTCCAGCGAGTCTTCTCGGCTAGCTTGGTTGCTTTGATCGCTGTAGGCCCTCGTCCTCGGGGAGCCGTACTCCAGGTCAGTGGGCAAGACGGCCTCGGCCCCGTAGACCAGGAAGAACGGCGTGAAACCCGTGGCCCGGCTCGGCGTTGTCCTCAGGCTCCAGACCGCCGAGGGGAGTTCCTTCATCCATCGCTTGCCGAACTTGTTGAGGTCGTTGTAGATCCGAGGCTTGAGCCCTTGTAGAATCATGCCGTTGGCACGCTCTACTTGCCCATTCGACATGGGATGAGCCACGGCGGCCCAGTCCACCCGGATGTGGTGATCCTCGCAGAAGTCCAAGAATTTTCTGCTGGTGAACTGGGTACCGTTGTCGGTGATGATGGAGTTTGGGACCCCGAAGCGATGGATGATGTTGGTGAAGAACGTCACCGCCTGCTCGGACCTAATGCAGTTCAGAGGTCGGACCTCGACCCACTTGGAGAATTTGTCGATGGCGACCAGTAGGTGCGTGTAGCCCCCGGGCGCCTTCTGCAAAGGGCCGACGAGGTCCAGCCCCCACACAGCAAAGGGCTAGGTGATGGGTATCGTCTGCAGGGCCTGAGCGGGCAGGTGGGTTTGCTTCGCATAGAATTGACACCCTTCGCAGGTGCGGACAATTCTAGTGGCGTCAGCCACCGCCGTTGGCCAGTAGAAGCCTTGCCGGAAAGCATTCCCGACAAGGGCTCGAGGCGCTACGTGATGGCCGCAAGCCCCCGAGTGTATCTCTTGCAGGAGTTCCTGACCTTCGGCGACGAAGATGCATCGCTGGAGGATGCCCGAGGGGCTGCGGTGGTAGAGCTCCTCCTCATCGCCCAGCAAGACGAACGACTTGGCGCGTCGCGCTACCCGCCGAGCCTCGGCTCGGTCGAGGGGTAGCTCTCCTTGGCGGAGATATTGCAGGTACGGGGTCTGCCAATTTTGATCAGGCGTGGCCCCGCTCCGCTCCTCCTCGATGCGCAGTGCCTCACCCTCGGAGGCCGGGGGTACCTCGGGTTGAACCGAGGCCGCCTCGGGCCGAGCTGTGGGTGCCTCCGGCTGTGCCGAGGGCACCTCGGGCTGGACCGAGGGCGCCTCAGGCTCGGGCGCGTCGTCGATCTTGACGGAGGGTTGATGCAGATCCCGGGAGAAGACGTCCGGGGGAACCGGTGTTCGCCCCGAGGCTATTTTTGCTAGCTCGTCCGCAGTCTCGTTGTAGCACCGAGCGATGTGGTTAAGCTCGAGCCCGTAGAACTTGTCTTCCAGGCGCCGAACCTCATCGCAGTAGGCCTCCATCTTCGGGTCACGGCAGTGGGAGTTCTTCATGACTTGGTCGATGACGAGCTGCGAGTCACCGCGAGCGTCGAGGCGCCTGACCCCTAGCTCGATGGCGATCCGCAACCCATTGACCAGAGCCTCGTACTCAGCCACATTGTTGGACGCCGGGAAGTGGAGGCGTAGCACATAGCGTAGGTGTTTCCCGAGGGGCGAGATGAAGAGTAGGCCCGCGCCGGCTCCCGTCTTCATCAGCGACCCGTCGAAAAACATGGTCCAGAGCTCTGGTTGGATCGGAGCCGTCGGTAGCTGGGTGTCGACCCATTCGGCTACGAAGTCCACCAAGACCTGGGACTTGATGGCCTTCCGAGGGGCGAACGAGATTGTCTCGCCCATGATTTCCACTGCCCACTTTGCAATCCTGCCCGAGGCCTCTCGGCACTGGATGATCTCCCCCAGGGGGAAGGATGACACCACAGTTACCGGATGAGACTCGAAGTAGTGTCGCAACTTCCGCCGCGTCAGGATCACTGCATACAGCAGCTTCTGAACTTGTGGGTAGCGGATCTTGGTTTCGGACAGTACCTCTCTGACGAAGTAAACTGGCCTCTGAACGGGCAATGCATGCCCCTCTTCTTGCCTCTTGACCACAATCGCGGCGCTAACCACCTGGGTGGTCGCGGCGACGTAGACCAAGAGGGCTTCTCCGTCAGCTAGGGGCACCAAGATAGGCGCCTTTGTGAGGAGCGCCTTCAGGTTCCCGAGAGCTTCCTCGGCCTCAGGGGTCCAAGTGAAGCGCTCGGCCTTCCTTAAGAGGCGGTACAGAGGCAGGCCTCTTTCGCCGAGGCGTGAGATGAAGCGGCTCAGAGCCGCGAGACATCCCATGACCCTCTGTACGCCCTTTAAGTCCTTGATGGGACCCATGCTGGTGATGGCTGCGATCTTCTTGGGGTTGGCTTCAATGCCCCGCTCGGAGACGATGAACCCCAAGAGCATGCCCCGGGGCACCCCGAAGACACACTTCTCGGGATTGAGCTTGACGCCTTTCGCCTTGAGACATCGGAATGTCACTTCAAGGTCGGAGAGGAGGTCGGAAGCTTTCCTCGTCTTGACTACGATGTCATCGACGTAGGCTTCGACCGTGCGACCGATGTGTTCGCCGAACACATGGTTCATGCACCGCTGGTACGTCGCGCCCGCATTCCTCAAACCGAACGGCATGGTGACATAGCAGTACATGCCGAAGGGCGTGATGAAAGAAGTCGCGAGCTGGTCAGACTCTTTCATCCTGATTTGGTGATACCCTGAGTAGGCGTCGAGGAAAGACAGGGCTTCGCACCCAGCAGTGGAATCCACGATTTGATCGATGCGAGGCAGAGGTTAGGGAACCTTCGGACATGCTTTGTTGAGAACAGTGTAGTCCACACACATCCGCCATTTCCCCCCTTTCTTTCTCACAAGCACAGGGTTGGCAAGCCATTCGGGATGGAATACCTCTTTGATGAACCCGGCTGCCATTAGCTTGTGGATCTCCTCGCCTATCGCTCTGCGCTTCTCCTCGTCGAATCGGCGCAGAGGTTGCTTGACGGGTCGGGCTCCGGCCCGAATATCCAGTGAGTGCTCGGCGACATCCCTCGGTTTGCCGGGCATGTCCGAGGGACTCCACGCGAAGACGTCGGCGTTCGCGCGGAGAAAGTCGACGAGCACTGTTTCCTATTTGGGGTCGAGCCCAGAACCGATCCGGATCTGCTTGGAGGCTTCGCCACTGGGGTCGAGGGGGACGGCCTTAACCGTCTCCACTGGCTCGAAGTTGCCGGCATGACGCTTCACGTCTGGCACCTCTTTGGAGAGGCTTTCCAGGTCAGCGATGAGGGCCTCAGACTCGGCGAGGGCCTCGGCGTACTCCACGCACTCCATGTCGCATTCGAACGCGTGTTTGTACGTGGGGCCGACGGTGATGACCCCGTTGGGGCCCGACATCTTGAGCTTCAGGTAGGTGTAGTTGGGGACGGCCATGAACTTCGCGTAGCATGGCCTCCCCAGTACCGCGTGGTAGGTTCCTCGGAACCCGACCACCTCGAACGTCAGAGTCTCCCTTCGGAAGTTGGAGGGCGTTCCGAAGCAGACGGGAAGGTCGAGTCGCCCGAGGGGCTGGACGCGCTTCCCGGGAATGATCCCGTGGAAGGCCGCAGCGCCTGCTCGGACGGAGGACAGATCGACGCGCAGGAGCCTGAGGGTCTCGGCGTAGATGATGTTGAGGCTGCTGCCCCCGTCCATAAGGACCTTGGTGAACCTGACATCACCGATGATGGGGTCGACGACGAGCGGGTATTTCCCCGGGCTCGGCACGTGGTCGGGGTGATCGTCTTGGTCGAAGGTGATGGGCTTGTCGGACCAGTCTAGATAGACCGGCGCCGCCACCTTGACCGAGCAGACCTCCCGACGCTCTTGCTTGCGGTGCTGAGCCGAGGCATTCGCCGCTTGCCCACCGTAGATCATGAAGCAGTCGCGGACCTCGGGGAACTCTCCTGCTTGGTGATCTTCCTTCTTGTCGTCGTCGCGGGCCCTGCCACCCTCCGTGGGTGGCCCGGCCCTGTGGAAGTGGCACCGAAGCATGACGCACTCCTCAAGGGTGTGCTTGACGGGCCCCTGATGATAGGGGCACGACTCCTTGAGCATCTTGTCGAAGAGGTTGGCACCTCCGGGGGGCTTCCGAGGGTTCTCGTGCTCGGCGGCGGCAACAAGGTCCGCGTCGGCGGCGTCGCGTTTCGCTTGCGACTTCTTCTTGCCTTTCTTCTTGGCGCCGCGCTGAGTAGACTCCTCGGGAGCATCTTCCGGTGGGCGGCCCTGGGGCTGCTTGTCCTTTCGGAAGATAGCCTCGACCGCCTCCTGGCCAGAGGCGAACTTGGTGGCGATGTCCATCAGCTCGCTCGCCCTGGTGGGGGTCTTGCGACCCAACTTGCTCACCAGGTCGCGGCAGGTGGTGCCGGCAAGGAACGCGCCGATGACATCCGAGTCGGTGATGTTGGGCAGCTCGGTGCGCTACTTTGAGAATCGCCGGATGTAGTCCCGGAGAGACTCTCCCTGCTGCTGTCGGCAGCTTCGGAGGTCCCAGGAATTCCCGGGGCGCACATATGTGCCCTGGAAATTGCCGGCGAAGGCTTGGACCAAGTCATCCCAGTTGGAGATCTGCCCCGGAGGCAGGTGCTCCAACCAGGCGCGAGCGGTGTCGGAGAGGAACAGGGGGAGGTTGCGGATGATGAGGTTGTCGTCGTCCGTTCCGCCCAGCTGGCAGGCCAGGCGGTAGTCCGCGAGCCACAATTCCGGTCTCGTTTCCCCCGAGTACTTTGTGATAGTAGTCGAGGGTCGGAACCGGGTCGGGAACGGTGCCCGCCGGATGGCCCGGCTGAAGGCCTGCGGACCGGGTGGTTCGGGCGAGGGACTCCGATCCTCCCCGCTGTCGTAGCGTCCCCCACGCCTGGGGCGATAGCCTCGGCGCACCCTCTCGTCGAGGTGGGCCCGACGGTCGCGATGATGGTGCTCGTTGCCGAGGTGGCCCGGGGCCGCAGGCGCGGTGTTGCGTGTGCGCCCGGTGTAGACCGAGGCTTCCCGCATGAATCGGGAAGTCGCGGCATGAGGTTCCGAGGGGTATCCTTGCCTTCGGGAGGCAGAGCTCTCGGCCCGTCGGACCGCAGCGCCTTCCAGGAGATTCTTGAGCTCTCCTTGGATTCGCCGACCCTCGGTGGTTGATGGCTCCGGCATTGCGCGGAGAAGCATCGCTGCTGCAGCCAGGTTCTGACCGACCCCACTGGATGCGGGTGGCGGCCTGACCCTGACGTCGTTGGCGATGCGGAGCGGGAGACCCTGGGGCAGGTGACGTATTTCTCCGGCCGGGGGTTGGCCCGCCCATGCCTGCCCGACGTCCCGGTGGATCGGCTCAAGCGCTCCTGCTCCCTCGTCGAGCCTGGCCTGCGCCCCGCGGACTTGCTCGAGCTGTGGGTCGTGACCCCCTGCCGGAACGGGGACCACAGCTAGCTCCCGCGGGATGTCAGCGCAGGGCACCGGCCTAGGGAGATCACCGTCCTCCAGCACGCCGAGATGATTGCCTTCGGAGGGACCCCCTAGATCGACGTGGAAACATTCGCGGCTTAGGCCGCAGTCCTCGTCGTCGAGGCTGCGGCTACCGTCGGAACAGTCGGAGAGGCAGTAGTCACATGCGGTCATGAAGTCCCGCATGGCACTAGGGTTGCCAAGTCCAGAGAAATCCCAACAGATGCTGGGGTCGTCGTCTTCCTCGGACCCGGAGGGCCCATAGGTCGAGACGTCCGTCAGCCGGTCCCAAGGCGACCGCGTGCGAAACCCCAGAGGGTTTGAATTCGCCTCTACGAGAGTGCCCGCCAAAGCAAGGTCGCTAGGCGGGTTGAGGCTGAATCTAAATGACGTAGGATGGGAATCAGTCGGTACCTTTTGGTCGACGAACGGCGATGAAGTCGCGTCGGGGACTGACTGCACCGTCATCTCAGGTACGAGGGTGACGCCCAGCAAGCCTTCCGCGAGCGTGCTGGCGTCGTCCGCTTGCTCGGGATTGGCGTGTTGCGGGGAGACGGCGCTCGCTTTCGTCTCAAACGCGAGGTCGATGCCCGACGCGCCCCCCGTTGGGGCGCTAGGGACGTCGATTCGCTCGACAGCCGACGAGGCGCGGCCTCCCGCTTGGCCTTGGTTGCCCCGCCTCCTCCTCCGTTGGCGGGGGAGAGGATGGGGCAAGCTCGAATGTTGTTCTTCCACCACGCGGGGAAGACGTCGTCGATTCCGCCGCCGGCGGGCGGGCTGTCGGCCGCCATTGTCGTCGTCGCGCGGCGGTGGAAGGAGTATCATGTCGTAGCTGCCGTCGAAGGACATGAACTCAAGACTCCCAAAACGGAGCACCGTCCCGGGTTGGAGAGGTTGCTGGAGACTGCCCATCTGGAGCTTGACGGGAAGCTGTTCGTCAACACGCAGCAGGCCCCTACCTGGCGCGCCAACTGTCGGCGTTTCGAGACCGGGGGGTCTCTAAGCCGACGAGTGAATGTCGCCGCGTGCCCCAGCCTAGATGGGTCGACGCGAGACCGAGCGCAAAGGGGGGAAGTGAGGTGGCCGGAGATGGGCGTGAGAGAGGTGGAAATCCCGCGGCCTTCGTGTTCGTCCCGCGCCCAGGTCGGGTGCGCTTGCAGTAGGGGGTTACAAGCGTCCACGCGGGAGAGGGAAGCGAGCGGCCCCAAGAGAGCGCCTGTCCCGTCCTCGTCCCCGCGCGGCCAACCTTCTCTAAGAGGGCCCTGGTCCTTCCTTTTATAGGCGTAAGGAGAGGATCCAGGTGTACAATGGGGGTGTAGCAGAGTGCTACGTGTCTAGCGGGGGAGAGCTAGCGCCCTAAGTACATGTCGATGTGGCAGCCGGAGAGATTTTGGCACCCAGCTGGTGTGATGTCGTGGCCGTCGGAGGAGCGATGGAGCCTGGCGGAGGGACAGCTGTCGGAGCGGTTGAGTCCTTGCTGACGTCCTCCTGCTTCCGTAAGAGAGCTGAGAGCCATCGTCGTCACAGAGCATGCGGGGCGCCATCATTGCCTATCCGGCGGAGCTAGCCAGATGGGACACCGGTCTTGTTCTCTGCGGCCTGAGTCAGCTCGGGGTAGGGTGATGATGGCGCTTCCTGTTGACGTGGCTGGCCTGCGCCCTAGGTTGGGCGACGTGGAGGCTCCTCCGAAGCCGAGGTCGAGTCTGTCTTCCATGGCCGAGGCCGAGTCCGAGCCCCTGGGTCGGGTGAGGCGGAGGTCGTTCGGCAGAGGCCAGGGCGGAGTCCGAGCTCTGGGGTCGGGCGAAGCGGAGTTCGTCGTCTTCTGGGGCCGAGGCCGAGTCCGAGCCCTGGGGTCGGGCGAAGCGGAGTTCGTCGTCTTCTGGGGCTGAGCCCGAGTCCGAGCCCTGGGGTCGGGCGAAGCGGAGTTCGTCGTCTTCCGGGACCTTGCCCGAGTCCGAGCCCTGGGTCGGGCGGAGCGGAGTTCGCCGTCTTCCAGGACTTAGCCCGAGTCCGAGCCCTGGGTCGGGCGGAGCGGAGTTCGCCGTCTTCCGGGGCTTAGCCCGAGTCTGAGCCCTGAGTCGGGCGGAGCGGAGTTCGCCATCTTCCGGGGCTTAGCCCGAGTCCGAGCCCTGGGTCGGGCGAAGCGGAGTTCGCCGTCTTCCGGGGCTTAGCCCGAGTCCGAGCCCTAGGTCGGGCGGAGCGGAGTTCGCCGTCTTCCGGGACCTAGCCCGAGTCCGAGCCCTGGGTCGGGCGGAGCGGAGTTCGCCGTCTTTCGGGACTTAGCCCGAGTCCGAGCCCTGGGTCGGGCGGAGCAGAGTTCGCCGTCTTCCAGGGCTTAGCCCGAGTCCGAGCCCTGGGTCGGGCGGAGCGGAGTTCGCCGTCTTCCGGGGCTTAGCCCGAGTCCGAGCCCTGGGTCGGGCGGAGCGGAGTTCGCCGTCTTCCGGGGCTTAGCCCGAGTCCGAGCCCTGGGTCGGGCGGAGCTTCCTATGGTGCCTTTGGCAGGGCCTGACTTCCTGTCAGTCTCACTCTGTCAAGCAGCACTGCGGTCGGAGTGGCGCAGGCGGCGCCGTCCTTCTGTCAGGCCGGTCAGTGGAGCGGTGAAGTGACGGCGGTCACTTCGGCTCTGCCAGGGGGCGCGCGTCAGGATAAAGGTGTCAGGTCACCTTTGCATTAAATGCTCCTGCGACTTGGTCGGTCGGTGCGGCGATTTAGTCAGGGTTGCTTCTTAGCGAAGGCAGGGCCTCGGGCGAGCCGGAAATATGTCCGCGTTGGAGGGGGGCCTCGGGCGAGACGGAAATCCGCCGGGGTCGGCTGCCCTTGCCCGAGGCTAGGCTCGGGCGAGGCGTGATCGAGTCGCTCGAATGGGCTGATCCCTGACTTAATCGCACCCATCAGGCCTTAGCAGCTTTATGCTGATGGGGGTTACCAGCTAAGAATTAGGAGTCTTGAGGGTACCCCTAATTATGGTCCCCGACAATAACTGTCTTTGTTCCTTTCTTTTTGACAACTATGCCGTTGACAAAGGGTGTGATACGTTGGGGTTGTGTTTTGATCTTTTGTTCTATATTGGCTCTGTGTTTGTTGTGCTCATTTTTTATTATTTTATATGGTTCATAGTCAAATTAAATAACAAATAGGAAAATGCTATTCAGTGTTATTAAAACTACGTTTAAACGATGTTTAAACTACGTTTAAACGTCAAAACTCTAATTAGATGTTAAAACCACGTTTTAGCGTTTTGGCGTTCTAAACTGTAAAACGCAGTGTTTTATGCATTTTAGACCATTAGCTACTTTTGGGCCCAGTCTATTAGTTACTTTTGAGTTTCAATCCAGCTCATGGGTGAAGTTTTGGTAAGCCACTAACCTCTCTATTTTGGTACTTAACTTCATATTATTGTCCGAAATTATGATGTATTGGTATTTTTCCTGTGTTGTTTAAAACTACGTTTAAACAAAGTTTAAACGTTTAAAAGTCAAAATTTGACCCATGAGCGTTCCAACGTTTTACCGTTTTAATAACCTTGATGCTATTGCTTGGTTTTATATTTATGGTCGCAGACAAAGGTGAGCTGTACGAATCTGGTTGCTGTTTAGTCGGGAGTGGTATCATTGGCTAATTCTACCTTCGTGGTTTCTTTACGGCAGGATCAGAGAAGAGTCGAAGCTTCGGGTTCGTGCAATTGTAAGTTCTCTCAGGAATCGCCGATGGTATTATGGGATTACTGTATTCTGTTATCGAGGAGCCTTTTTGAGCGAATGATGTGAATATCCATCGAGCTGATTGTTTTTTAATGTTAACCGTAAATTCGTGTATGTCAGTCTCAAATGGCCTTGGAACCGGCACATCATGTGGTTACTGCACATAGACTATACCGCTCTATGTACCATAACTTAGTGCTATTGTTAGCAAATTTGGTGACCGTAGACCATAAGTTAATATTCACTAGAGAGTAGAGGCTTGACCAGGATGATCAAATGATATAAACTAATCATATTGTTACATGTCCTAATGTTTGTTATGATTGTTCATGTATAAGTGTGCTGCTGCTAATAATCTGGGCATGGAGTTTTCATTGACACTGTTAGGCGATGATTTGGTTAATGTAATTCGTTCCTGTATATGCCAGTGCAACTGTTCAAGATGCTGATCGAGCTATTCAACAAAAGAATGGATCTCCTGTTTCTAGTAGGAAAATCAGAGTTAAGCTAGCAATGAATCGTGCTCCACTAGGAACGTTTGCAAAAGGGGAATAGTAAGGCTCTTCTTCTAACAGTTTGTTGCACTGAAGCTCAGTAGATTGTGGATCCAATGGTCTTGTGTTTTATTTGATTGTGAGCAGTGCAAGTGAAGGACTCTGATGCAAAGGATGAAGCAGACGAAATTTCTCCTGCTGAAAAGCATAAGGGGAAATCTCATAAAGCAGATCTAGGTTGTAATGGAGATTATTTTTGTTTTATGTTTATACCATGGTTAGTATTTTTCAATACTGATGCAATATGTTATGTGGAACCAGAGCAACTGCATTTGTTGTCAAATGATGCTAAGGTATCAAAGGAAGCTCCCATAGGAACCATTGAAAAAATGCTTTAGTATGAGTATTGTTTGCACCAATGGTCTGATAGTGGCAACCATGTGAAACTATACACTAGCAAACATGTAGGTGAACTACATACACATACACATATATACCTTTTGATTTGTGTTAGCAATATATATACCTAAAGAAGAAAATCTCCTTGTGTGCTCTCTTCACGGGTTTAAAATCAGCACTTGAATACTAAACATGTGAGTACGTGACACTGGTTGTACAATCAGTACAGAGTACCGACATATGTCACCAGGCCAAATGCAATTTGTAAATCTAACCAAGGATGCATATTTTTAGTGCAGGAGTGGACAAGGACATCCTTGACCAACCATTTTTACTGGTTCTATGGCTCAAATGCTAGATGTTTTAACAGAAAGAAGCTAATTGCCTAACTCCTCTTTGGGTCTGTATGAATCATGAATTCATGACCAGATACCTGAAAGAGATCGGCCTCAAACACTTTTTTTCTCATCAATGTAAGGAAGAATTGGCACCTTCACATAACTTGACAACAGATTATTTTATAAAAAATGTGCAGTTAATTTAGTTCCCTAACTCCTCTTTGAGTCTGTCTGAATCATGAATTATATTTTTGTTGTATATAGAAAACTCGGTAAATGCTGAGCACATAATTTGGATTCTTTTATATGTGTTCTTGTTGTAAATGAGTATCTCATGATGCTAGAGGTCATGTCGTGACTTGCTTGTCTTCTTGAAAGTTTTTTTATATTATGTGTCCATCATTTGAGTAGAATAAAATAGGTGAATTTGCTAGGATAGTTTCATTATGTTCTCACTGCTTCCGTTTAGAAAATATAATTTACCTGATGATTATAACTCACTAGGATTATGACAGTTTCAAAGAAGAGCCGGGCAATCTTGAAAGAATCTTCGAATGTAGTTCTCTACTCATGAGTGATCCTCAATTTTTTTGTATGGATTCGAGTGGTCCACAAAACCCCCTCATTATATTGCGGCCTAGAGCCAAACAGATGATGAAGATGTTTGGTGGGAGTAGGCTGAGGAGCATTTTCCATGGTATTTCAGATGGATTCAAAACAGAGGGGTGACATGCTTTTGGACCAATGGATATGATGTTGTGTCTGCTTTGGATTCAAACAACTACACAATCATCTATTTTGATTCAAACATAGGGGTGACATGCTTTATCCAGTGGACTATCTCTGTAAATCCATTATATTAAAGCCACTATGATTGATTGTTTGATCATCTCTCGTGCAGGTGGTTGAGGTTAATGTTAAGGTGGAAAGTGCAGGCACATGTAACATGCACAATAATGATTTCTATGCTAAAGAGAAGTTGCTCAAATCAATGCGTGATTGTGATCCTTCGTCTGTGCGCCACTGGATTGTAAGAGTTGTTTTCTTGTTTTAATTTTTTTGTTATTCCTACCATTAAATTGGGCATTCAATACCTGTCCATTATCTTTATGCTTATGCAATCCAATAATGATGGAAAATAACTGACTTGGCTGCTCTCTTGAGTTGTGGCAATGGAAGTTCTAGGCCCCGTTGCAGCACTACACTACGCTAATGGACCTTCAGGTAAGCCCATCAGACATATCCAAGCGAAACTATGTGATCACAAAGTCAGTTGCAGCTAGATTGTTATTTCAGTCACGAGTGTTTTTGTTTTGTTGAATGCTGCATTTTTCCCAGGACAGAAATGAGAAGCTATTTTACAAGCTCCTGATTGACAATGTCGAAGAGCTGCTTCCTATAATGTATACACCAACAGCGGGGGGAAGCCTTTTGTTTCCAGCCCTTTAAATCAGAGTATTTTACAAGAGCTGCTTCCTATAATGTATACACATCCTTACTAAATCACTAGATTTAGTACCCTCTGCACTATTTCTATGCAGTCATTTAAACCAGAGTATTTTATTTCCAGCCCTTGCTGGTAAAGGAATTTTGGATTTGATTTAACCTCCACTTTTGTGACCTAATGGTTTTGTTTTTTACATAGATGCACATGGAGACGTTTGTAATGATCATAATAAAAAGGCTCAAGGATGCCAACCTTTTCGTGTCACAAGGAGGGCTTATCATTCTAGCACAGGTTAGTCAGTCAAAACTGTTGTGGCAGCCTCTTCTTCTCAAGGTTTCCTTTTGGCATGTATGAACAATGCTCTCGGCCTCCGGATATATACAACCATTTTTGTCTTTTATTTTGGCTTGGCCATGGCGGCGGCGGCCGCGACGCCTCCCATCCCCGCCCCTAACCCCACCGATGTCTGGGTGGGCGGCTCGTGGACGGTGGACTGTTCCTGCGGCGTCACGTTCGACGACGGCGAGGAGATGATCAGCTATGAACAATTCTGGTAGGAAGAATGGTTTATTTTGCTAATGCACACATAAACTAGGCGTTACACTAGGCTGGCAGATCCGACGGTAAGCTTCTTCATCTCCTCCTGACTCGTCACACTAGGATGACAACTGGCTGGGTTCCCGCGGATTTGGTTTTCAATTGATGATTCAGATGGAAGCCACACTTTTGCAGCGTGTAAGAATATTCACAACAGCTGATCCGTCTAGCAACAATCTTGAGGTAACTACGTGATCAACATTCATTTTATAAATTTTGTCTTGTATATATTAGGACATTTACGTCTTTTTAACTCATGTGGTTCTTTATAGGTTGTTATTCTTTATGATTTCAAATGGTACTTTCTTCTGAATGATGGAAAGGAAGAATGAAAGGGCAAAGCTTGGCCTCCAGCCTGTTAACTATCATGGAAAATGGCCTTTGAAGCGTGCCTCTGTGTTTCAGGTAGTCAGTCTATTGCCTCTTTGAACTGGAGTTCTCACCTCTTGTGTTTCCCTTTCACTTCCTTTGTATAAACTGTATGCCTCTGTTTTCATTCTCAGGAACCTTTATCTGCAGCTCTCTCTGCGCTTACTCTTGTTGTGCAATTTAATGGGTGGCTATCATTTTTCCTCTTGCTTTATTATAAACTTCCTCTGCGGCCAGAAACTCACAAGACATACTATGAATACACTGGCTTGTGGCACATCTATGGGCTCCTTGCCATGAATTCATGGTTCTGGAGTGCCATATATCACAGTTGGTAGGCTCTATCACAATGGATACATCCTTTCTGATGAATTGCCTGTTGCTAACTCATTGACCAAGATCTGGTATCTTTTGCAGTGACACAATTTGGACAGAAAAGCTATATTTTTCATCAGATGCTGCCTTTCTAGGGTATTCCCTCATTTTGACGATACTGCGGACTTCAAGTTTAAGAGACGAAGCATCTAGAGTTATGGTTGCCGCTCCTATTCTAGCATTTGTGACAACCCACATTATGTACCTCAACTTCTACGAACTTGACAAAGGTAATCTTGGGCATGACCGCTGATACTTGCACTACTGACACTATAAAAATAGCGGTATTGTTTCTGCACACTTTGTTTTTTACCAGCACTGAGTATGTAAAAATTGGAAGCAATTTCTCTCTGTAAACCTCAGCTTTGCTTCTTCATGTATATTGTTTAAAAAATGGTAGTTCAACATGATATGAAATATTCACCATCTTGATAGGCCGGAGGAAGGATCTCAATATTCTCAAACAAGCATTTATAAGCTACCAGCTCCTGGCTTCAGCTTCAACCATGCACATATCTCTGTCCGCAGAATTTGACTACTCGGTTGGGCCAACAATTGTAAGTTACCAGCTCCTTCTATTTTGCTTGAGAAACTCTGATCTTGGTTGAAATGTCAATGTCATTCCAAAAGAGAGTAAATCACTAACAAGAAGTTTACTGATTCCTTTATTAAACCATTCCTTTCGTTTTTTAAACGAACAGTAATTCATGTTGTTTGCTGATAGGTTGGTCGCATTATTATGGCAGGGGTTGTGGGGCAATGAAAATAAGTCATTTGAAGCAATAAGAACAAATTGGTTTTGTATGGCGCTGCACATCATTGTTCCTTCTTCAGTCCACTCATGTAGTCATGTCCATGGATGAGGTTTTTTCCTCTTGAATTCAGTGGGACAACCGTTATGTTGTGTTTCTTGGAAAAAATGTCTTTCGTTAGTGTTGGTCTTCTAAATAAGCGCCACTTCATACCACTTGGGATCTGACTACTCATCACAAGAATGGTCAGGTAAGAAAGTCCAGATTCCTCTATCCTTTGTAGTCTTGCAGATGCTTATTATTCTAATTATATTAGTTTATTTAACCTTTGCACCAGAAAATAGCAATATTCTTGGTCCTCACTTAGATACATGTCTGAAAACTTTGGTATTTTCTGAAGAGTGGTCTGAATCAGCAGTCTTACTTGTCCTATCAGGTTAGTGCACTCTCAAGAATAGCACAAGGATTTCAAATTGCTTCAATCTGTAGTACAAATCCATCAGGTGTAGTTGAGAATGGGAACACAATGTATTTTTATACAGGCTTCGCTTGAACCTAAAATCTCTCGCACATGTTCCATTCTAAGTGCTCTATCACTCGTAATTCTCATGCCTTCTGACTACGAAATCTAGCGCTGTTCTGGTAGGAAATTGACCGAACTCCTCCCCTTTTCAGGCAATGACGCAGCTCCTCAAGGGCATCAACAGCTACAGGTCCTCGCTCAAGGTCCCGGCGCTGTCCGAGAACAAGAACACGGCGTGCCTGGCCGAGCAGCTCGCGAGGCAGTTCAAGGGGCACGAGTGCACCAACACGTCCGTTCAAGGAGGCCATTGATTTTGGCCTGTCTGTATTGTTCATTCCAGGTGCAG
Organism: Zea luxurians; assembly: GCA_029449295.1. NCBI lineage: Eukaryota > Viridiplantae > Streptophyta > Magnoliopsida > Poales > Poaceae > Zea > Zea luxurians. Next base: position 6,483,151 of record JAOPSE010000090.1, read on the forward strand.
TTTGTTTTCCTTTATCTATTTGTCTACGAAAGAGAGAATATGTTTAGGATTTCAGCAGAGAGAAGTGGTTAATAAGTACAAACGAGAGCTAAAAGTTAGCAGTTTATTCAGTGGTTTTATCTTAACATTTTTTTCTTAACAAAACACCGGGCAAACAAGGAGAAATGATAATTGCCACTGTAATATATAATTTACCAATGCACTGAACCCTGACCTTTTAGGTGAAATAGACCCTCATCACCAATCTTACATGAGTCCAACTTCAAGCACTCCAAGCTGACCAAATCTGAAAGGAACATAGAGCATCAGAAAAGAATTAAAAACAGTTTCCTCATTATGCATGAATCAATACAAAGGGACACCATATTTCTGATGCACTTCCAGAACGATCAATACAATAAGTGTGGACTTATTAACCATTTCTCTGACAAGATAGGATTTTCTCAAGCAAAGGTAATCCTATCTTGTCAGCACTGAGTATGATATATAAAATTCCATTAGCATGCTTGATCCGAGTACAAGCAGGACCCTGAGGATTTATCCACTCGATTCACTGACAAGATAGGATTAATGTTTCTTTCCGCTGCTTATTTAGGTTTTTGGATGCAACTATATTTGCATTCTGGGCGAAGACATCAGTGGATATTGAACCAAAGAGAATTAGGCTAAAGTCAAGCAGTTATACTTCAAATACTATGCTTGACACTGTGACAGCAGCAACAGTGCAGGTATTGCAGCAACACTGTTTTTCGTGTCCCTCATAGTATTTAGCCTCATGTTTTTCTACTAAAAATAGAATTGCTTCTGTGATGACGCCTTAGTTTCTTTGCATGCGCGTGTGTGTATTGCTTCTGGTCTTATTCGTCTTTGTCTTTGCTTCATATCTGAACTAAGCTGTAATGAGAAGCCAGAAGATTTAATCCTATCCGCTAGCATGCATCAGTTTGAAGATAGTACTTATTTGTATTTGTTGAATCCTAATTATCTGTTTTCTTATGACAACCTAGGATAATGATATTATATGTTTCCGTCGCAGCACATGAACACTTAACTATGATATTATATGTTTCTGTTGCAACACATAGGCACTCACCTAGATGTGTATCTGTTATTCTGTGGTAGTAGGTGGGTATCTATTGTTCTGTGATGTTGGGAATAGTTCCCTAGATGATATCTTCTGCAAGCGGTACCAAAGCGTCTGGTAGTGAGATTGGTGCCTTGATTGAGGTACGTCACTTTCAAGTGGAGTTTGGTTTGTTTTTTGTGAAGAATTAAATTCGAATTTGTGTAGGTTGTAACATTGCTCTATGGCTCTAAACATGCTACGAAAAGGAGACTTGATATGCTAGAAAAGAAGGCTCTAGAGTGCAGCGAGCCCACTGTTCCATCTAGCAAGCAGGTAAATGTGTTGATAGTCTAGGCGTCCTCTCTACATGTGTGATGATGGTTGCTGATTGGGTTTCTCTTCCATGCCAAGCCGTAAGTGCTTGTGTTTCTCTCTACGTGGCATGCATCAGGTGTTCGATGAAATGCCTGCCCGAGCCTGGCAAGTTTTTGAAATGGCAAGCTAAGTAACTGAGTTCTTTTGTGCGCAACATCTAAGGATATGTCTGCTGCTGAGTAAGCTATTGGAGAAGGACCACTAACGAAATAATGGGTCAAACTCGATCTGTTTTGACAAATTGAACAAAATGATTTGCATTGTAGTATAATTTGATTTGTATCGATTTAGTTTTATATTGGTTGTTGTCAAAGAATTTGTGAAATATTGAGGTTGATAATATATGTGGCGTTCGTTTTTATGTAATCATTGTTCACTAATATTTTGTCGAATATTTTATATTATATAGACATTACTAAGAACATAAGGGGTCGCTCGTGCTCTGCAAAGGTACAAACAATCATGATTGTGGAGGAGCGTGACGGCGAGGGTCGATTGGCGTCCGACCACGATTTGCATGTGGCTTGTGCTCGTCTCCACCGCAATGACACCCACCCATGTGCTCATCACTTTAATTGTTTAGATTGCTGAGTTTGGCAAGTTAGCAGCATAATCTTTCCCGAACAATCTACACTGTCTAACTGTGAAACTGACAGATGAGTGGCTTTGAAATTTATAATCCTTCACCAAGGTGCATTGCATTTTACTCCACATGATAGATTTGTTCGATGTGTAAGGCTTTTAAGGTTTATAAAAATTCTTAACTTTTAAAAGATGCTAACAAGAACACAAAATGGTAATTAGTATTTTTGAATTTTAATATATTATCATAATATGTTCACTCCGTAGCAACACACGGGCGTTTACCTATAACACATATGTACATAAGTTTTCGTGTTATTATACGGTTCCGTTGCAACGCACGGGCACTCACCTAGTCATTTTTTAAGAAGCAAACATACAAGAGCTAATCTAAATTCTTTATTTATAATATATATATAATTTATAGGACAACTAAATTCACAGAAAGATTATCATGTTTGTTCTGCTAGAATTTTTGAAGTTGGTTCCAAAATCCTTTAAAAAATAAGCCTTTTTCATGCAGGACTTGTTCACTAGGGGAGAGGCCACATCCCACATTTGAGTGTGCACTAGCAGACCTACTGCAATCCATAGACTCAATGAGAAGAGTGCAAGATGAGCTTAAGAATGTCATGGGCACCAAACAACAAATCCATATGAAACGAGAAAAAATATATTATGTACAATGTCGTCCTCATTTCTTATACTTCTTAGACTTTGTTTTATGATATTCGTGTTGCATATTACTTGATTTGTATCGGTTTAGTTTTGTAATGGTTGTTGCCAAAAAATTGAGATATTGAGATCGATAATATAAGTGTCCTTTGTTTTCATGTGATTGTTTTTGTCGGCGTTTCGGACCCGGGGGACCCTCAACCGGACCGACTAGTGAATTTTGTGCCGCGTGCCCCTGTCCAGATGGGTTGATGCAAGATGGAACATGTAACACCACAAAAGCCATCAACTAAAAATAATAAATTTAGTAAATACGGTAATAATTTTTTTAAGTGTTTAATTGTTTATTTGCATTTTGATCATTTTCTTTGTATGCGCTTGATTGTTTATCGGATATTTATTATCAATTCCTTTTTAAAGAAAAACCTAATAAATAATATAATAATTAAATAATATAATAGTTATTAGTCTAAAAACAAGTATTTTATTTATAAATATTTTTGGTGAATTTTTATGATTTTTCGAGCTCTTTAAAAATGCATTTCGGAATTAGAAAAAAACTAAACCTAATCTAAATCGGCCCACTAGGGGCCCATTACCCCAAAACCCTAGACTACAGCGCGCGCGCTCCCTGGCTGCTCAAGCCAGCCGCCGCCGCCTCCCTTCAGCTCCCTCTCTCCCCTAGCTCTTTCCCTCTCCTCTCCTCTCATCTCTCTCCTCTCCCATGCTCTCTCTCTCTCTCCAACGCGCGCCGCGCCTGATGCCCTGCCGCGAGCCTCGCCGAGCCGCCCGCGTCCGACCACGCTCGCGTGCTGGGAGCCTGCACGCTCGACCGGCCGCGTCGCGCACCCGAGCGGCCGAGCGCCCGATGCCCCCGCGCAAGCGCGCGAACCCAGGCGCGACGACCCTGCGCGCGTTACGGCCAGACGCCGCGCGACTCAGCCCCAACCCGATGGCCAGGAACGCGACCGCGCCCTGCACCGTATTGCCTGCGCACCGCGCTCTGCACCAGGAACGCGACCCCGGCTGCGGGCCCGCCAAGCCGCTGCCACGCCCGACTGCGATGCCGCGCCATGTCCTGCCTCGACGCGGCGACCCGAAGTCCAACCGTCAGACCCGCGCGTCCGTTTGATTACTCGCGTTATGGAGCTTGATTTCGTCTGTTTCCCCTCTCCCATTAACTCTCCCAGTGAAGAACGCCATTGAAGCCTCTATGAAGAACCAGCGACCTCTCCTCTCCCTCCTGCTCCCTATAAAAAGCAGCAGAGCTCTCTCCCATTCCTTCCTACTCGAGCTCGCCTCTTTCTCTAGTGCTCCTCGCTCATCGCTAGTGTCGTTCGTCGCCGGAGTTGTCGTTCGTCGTCGGAGTTCACCGGAGCCCGCAGTTCGTCACCGGAGCCACGCACACGCCATTCGCCACCCGTAGTCGAGCCCCTACTTTTCTCCACCCGGCTGAACCCCGTCGAACTCTCCCCGTCGCACGCGCGAACCCTAGGTTGATGACGACCCAAATTATTTTTATGTATTTTACAAAAGTACTCTTTGATTCGATTCATGAGTTGTATATTTTGTTTGTTGTAATATGAACATGTGTGACCCGCAATTTATGTGTATGTGTGTTATGGAATTGTTTGGTAGATTCATGCGATTATTAGTACCGTGATAATTCATGTTAATCGATGCGTTGATTTTTGGATTAGGAAAATATGAAGTAGATTTAATGGTCACACGTTGGTGATAAAAACAATAGATGGGAATTTTTGTAGTTAAATATGGTTACCACAAATTTTAGAAACTACTTAGAGAATTATAGTTATAGGTGCATTTTAATGGTTTTAGAAAATGGTATATAACTCATGTCACATGAATAATATAGGATTTTTAGATGATTTATCTAATTATTTTATTAACATTTTCTTTTTATAAAGAAAGGAGAAAATATCACTAGTAGGATGGAATGTAGATTTCTACTAGCCAAATAAGCATGTTCGCAAATTTAGCACTAAAATTGTTAGAGTACTAGTTTATGTCAAAATAACCTCACTTGTGTTATAAAAGTTCAATTAGTATTTATAGGGATTTTTAGAATGTTAAATTCATTTTTGCTATACTAAATAATTTGAGTTAGAAATAATAAAAGGTATTAATTTATTTATTAGTATTAAAAGACGATAATTATCATTAATTTCATTGATGAGGTTAAAATAAATTAATACTAGTTAAAACTGTATTTATTGCACCCATTCATAAATTCATCATTTAGGACTCACAATAATAACTATAATTGAATTAATAAATATTTACGCGTTTAGGACGTATTTAAGGCGAGATAAGTGTGATGTGTGTTTATTTGTGTAATGATCTATGTTTATGTAATGGTGCATGTTTATTTGTGTGTGTATACTTTATTTTTGTATGTGCGATGTGCGACTATAATAGAAGCCGATTGTGGGGTAGACGAACCCAATTCGTTCGAGGACGATCCGCAGGTCACATTTGAGCAAGGCAAGTGGATTCTCCCTCTGCATATTCTGTTTGTACCTACTCATTGCATATAATAATGTTTACTTTTTGATATATTGCAATTTGATGGGTTAACCTAATTAAGGATTTCCTAGATTTACTACCTGTATTCCTTATTTAATCTGGAAAAATTATTAAGCTGTGCAAAATTTGTGCTACCGCTCAACTTAATGATTTCTAATGTCACTCATTAATTGGTTTTAATGTCCAAAAATTTAATTGGCAATTATGGCATTAACCCGGTGGTTAAGATAATATTATCTCAAATTAATTGGAACATGGAGTGACCACCCAGGATAACAGTGCAACCACGAGTGCTATCATGGCGCTGGCTTTGGTAATTAGCTCTATATGCTTAGTGCCTGGCAACCTTACCTAAAATATGGGCAAGAGGGGGAGCGGTAGGTGCTGGCAGCCCACGTTAACATGGGGTCGTATTCTTGGCTAAGGTACCTCACCCAGGGGGCCACCACCATCGTCTTTAGAAACCTTAGCGGGTTGCTTCGTATTAAGTGTATTTTGTGAAAGCCTCATAATGGATCCCTAGCCATTCACCTCGGCAGTGTTTAAGGGTCCGATCAACCCAGGCTAGATGGGATACATGGCTTGTGGATAAAGTTGTACCACCTCTGCAGAGTGTAAAACTGATATATCAGCCGTGCTCCCGGTTATGAGCGACCTGGACTCCTCACATGATAATTGAACTTGAAGATAGAATTAAATTGAGATCCGATGATCTGCCAATAATTTGCTTAAGTGGTTTCACTTAAGTGTTTTTGTTATATTTATATTCCTTTGTTTAAATGGGATATTTGGGATTCACACTTATTAGTAAGACATATGCTGTTAATAAAATATTGACCAACTAAAATACTTACTGATCAACCTTAGCCTCACCTTGTTATACCTGCATTAAATTTTCCTCCACTTGCTGAGCCCCGACCATAAGTGAGCTCACCCTTGCTAATATTTTGATCAGAGGGTGATGCTGGAGATTTTGATGGAGATTTTATCGACGACGATGAATTCTAAGTCTAACGATGCGTCGGTCATCTTCCTGTGGGAGATTGCCCAGTTGTTTATTTCTGCTTTACTTTGATGTGATACTTGTTAAAGATACAATGTTTCAGATGATGTAATAAAGTATTATACTCTCTTTACGCCTTTATTGCATTGTCTTTTGATATATTACACTTGTGACGTCAATATATGTGTGGAAATGGATCCTGGCACACATATGGTATGCGCTCGGTTCTACCCCTGGAACCGGGTGTGATAGAAGTGGTATCAAAGCTATGCTGACCCTATGTCGTTAGATTAGTTAGAAATGGAAAGCCTAGTTTCTTCAAAACTTGCTAATTTCACTCTTATAAATTCCTTTATCAGTCTTACCTCTTTGAAATTTCAACTGAATTGTCTCTTCTCTTGTAGATGGTTCGTACTCTCCAAACTACCCGCATCAACACCAGCTATGCCCCTCAGCCCCGGCAGATCCCGATCTACCCAATGGTAGTCGAGGAAGTTCCGGCGGATCTCCCTCCCATCCGAGTGGAGCATGTAGTCAATCTGGAGGATAGCTCGGAGGAACAGCTGCCGACGCCCACCCCGTTGGCAGAGTCCCTGGCCTTCGCAGCTGGGTCATCGACGTCAGCACCGCCTGCACCAGCCTTCCAAGCACCTGCACCCGGAGGCGACGATCCCGATGACTCCGGAGACGACGATGACGAGGATGACGACGACAAAGAAGGTGGAGACGAACACGTCCACGAGGAAGCTGACTACGCCCAGCAGGACAACTTCATGGGGTTTGGTCCTGTTGTCGAACATTATACATCAATGTTCGAGACGGGGCACTTCCCCAACCTGCTGCAAGAAGTGCTGCACGTGCTAGGCACCTACGTCCGCCCCCTGTACGAAACAAGGCGAGTGAGCGAGCCTCCCCGGGCTTGCTATTACATCACTCGCATCCACGTCAGGGTGATGGATGCAGGTGACAGGGGATTCAGGACTTTGTCTGCTCCCGAGTCCCTGGCACCACTGTCCACCTACGCTGCCTTGGTCAGCGATGCTGCCCATCGGACCCTGTGGTCGCTCAGCCACACCTACCGGCAGCAGCTGTAGAACACGAGGTTCAGGCATCTTCCTCAGCGTCTGCATGGAGGAAGCCAGACCAACATCGTCCCAGGAGAAGCCGGTGAGGATCGCCTCAACACCCTAGCTGGTGTATTGGCCGGTCTCAACACCGACCTGGACAGTGCCACCCTGGATCTCTACAGGGTGCACTTGGAGCTGGAGAATGCCCATGCCAGGATTGCAGCCCTGGAAGCCCAACTGCAAGGACTGGATCCGCCCGAAGCTCAGGTCCCCGCCATGGCATTGTCTCCTCCCCGCAAGAGGCTGCGCTATGGAGAGCCCGGGTCTGTCACTAGGCTGCTTTAGGAGTTTTGAGTCATGATGTAATAAGTTATACTTCGCGCTAGACGATGATACTCTTTTTAAGTTTTCATATTAATAAATAACAACCATGTGATGGTGATTGGTTGAAATGTTTGATTTGGATCTTTGTTTGAGTGCCATGGTCTTATGGAATGATGGCCATAAGATCATATAAAAAATAATAATAAACTTAGGATGTTCCCCCTAGAATCTTTTCTACTCTTCTCTCTTCTAAGATGTTCACTTTCTAACCAATCAGATGGTGAACGCACGTCAAGGACCTAACAACCGGAATCAGCGTGGTCAACAAGTACCACCACCACCACCAAATCCCAATATGGAGCAGTTCATTGCCGCCCAGATGCAAATTCTGCAAGGACTCACTGCGGCTGTTCAGCAGATTCAACAGAACCAGCAGAATCAGCAACATTAGCAGCAACAGCAGTATGCACCCCCGGCCAGAGATAAGCACCGGGATTTCATGAGTCATCACCCGCCAACATTTTCTCATGCGGTTGATCCTCTGGATGCCGATGACTGGCTCAAAGTCATTGGAAAGAAGCTGGACATCACCCAGTGCAACGACCGGGAGAAGGTCTTGTACGCCTCGGGAAGACTCGAGGGAGCTGCGTCCGATTGGTGGGATGCCTTCACAGCGGCACATCCCAACGCGGATACTATAACTTGGCAGGAATTTCAAGAGAACTTCCGCGCTCGTCACATTCCTTCGGGAATTATGAAGCTGAAGAAGGAGTTCCTTTCCCTTACTCAAGGGAATATGTCTGTCAGTGAGTATCTTGATCGCTTCACTCAGCTTTCACGCTATGCCCCGGAAGAAGTGGACACTGATGAGAAGCGCCAAGACCGTTTCCTGGAAGGACTAATTGGACCTCTGAATTACCAACTTTAGAGTCATACATTTCCCAACTTCCAGACACTATTGAACAAGGCAATTGGCCTTGAGAGTAAAAGAAAGGAGCTATCTGACCACAAAAGGAAATTTTAAGGTCAGTCAAGTAGGAACACCCGCCCTAACAACGCTCAAGGTTCGCAGTTCCGCTCTGGAAATCAAGGCGGAAGCAATTATCAAGTGCAACACTCTAGATAGCAATGCCAGAGAAATAATCAGAATCAGAACCAACAAAGGAGCAACTCTCAGACCAACCAGAGGTCTGGTGGGAATTCCCAGAATCGTCAAGGTGGCGCCAGTAACACGCAGGCCAGAAACAACGCACCTGTCCAACCCAATGACTGCTTCAAGTGCGGTGAGCTAGGCCACTATGCCAATAACTGCCCAAGGCGCAACCAGCAAACACCCCAAAGGAGCAATACTCAGAAGAATGACCAGAACACCCCCGCTCGTGGATCTGCTCAGAACAAGACACCGCAGAACCAGAGCAGAGGAAGGGTCAATCACGTCACTGCGGAATCAGTGCCTGAGGATGCCGACATAGTGTATGGTATGTTTCTCGTTAACTCCATACCTGCATCAGTTTTATTTGACTCTGGAGCATCGCATTCGTTTATAATTGAGTCATTTGTGGAAAAACACAACATACCTAAGTACCCTCTTAAGAAGATATTACACATTAGTTCACCGGGAGGTAACATGAAGGCCACACACTCATGCCCCCCATGTTAATATCAAGATTCAAGGAATAGATTTTTCAGTCGACCCAGTGGTCCTAGGATCCAACGGTATTGATGTGATTCTTGGATGCAACTGGTTGAAAAGTTGTGATGGAGTGATACAGTGTGCCAATGGAACAATTATGTTAACAAGTCCTCAAGGTGAAAGAATCCAAGTTAACATAGACAAGTCAACAGATGAAAAAGGGAAAACAGTGATCAATCACTTGGAAGAAAAGCCCTTGGAAAATATCAAAGTAGTGTGCGAATACCCAGACGTATTTTCGGAGGAATTACCAAGTATGCCACCTGACCGTGATATAGAGTTTTCTATTGAATTATTACCCGGAACCGCACCTATCTCGAAAAGACCATATAGAATGGATGTCAAAGATTTAGTACAACTGAAGAAACAAATAGAAGAATTACTAAAAAAAGGTTTCATTCGCCCAAGTTCATCCCCTTGGGGAGCCCCAGTGCTATTTGTGAACAAGAAGGATGGTTCGAGGAAAATGTGTGTTGATTATAGAAGTTTGAATGAAGTAACCATCAAGAATAAATACCCACTACCTCGGATTGAAGATTTATTCAATCAAATGAAGGGAGCTAAGATATTTGTCGGCGTTTCGAGACTGGGGGGGTCCCCGAGCCGACGAGTGAGTGTGCCGCGTGCCCCAGCCTAGATGGGTCGAGCGCGTGGGCGAGCGTGAAGGGGGGAGAGCGAGGTGGCCGGAGCCGGGTCGTGAGGGAGGCGGAGATCCTGCGGCCTTCGTGTTCGTCCCGCGCCCAGGTCGGGTGCGCTTACAGTAGGGGGTTACAAGCGTCCGCGCGGGTGAGGGGAGCGAGCGGCCCCAAGAGAGCGCCTGCCCCTGCCCTCGTTCCCGCGAGGCCAACCTCCTCTAAGAAGGCCATGGTCCTTCCTTTTATAGGCGCAAGGAGAGGATCCAGGTGTACAATGGGGGTGCAGCAGAGTGCTACGTGTCTAGCGGGGGAGAGCTAGCGCCCTGGGTACATGCCAATGTGGCAGCCGGAGAGAACTTGGCACCCAGCCGGTGTGGTGTCGTGGCCGTCGGAGGAGTAACGGAGCCTGGTGGAGGGACAGGTGTTGGAACAGATGGGCTCTTGCTGACGTCTCCCTGCTTCCGTAAGGGAGCCGAGAGCCGCCGTCGTCATGGGTCTAGCGGGGCGCCATCATTGCCTATCTGGCGGAGCTAGCCAGATGGGACGTCGGTCTTGTTCTCTGCGACCCAAGTCGGCTCGGGGCAGGGTGATGATGGCGCCTCCTGTTGACGTGGCGGACTTGTGCCCTAGGTCGAGCGACGTGGAGGCTCCTCCGAGGCCGAGGTCGAGTCTGAGCTCCTGGGTCGGGCGAGGCGGAGGTCGTTCGGTAGAGGCCAGGGCGGAGTCCGAGCCCTGGGTCGGGCGAAGCGGAGTTCGCCGTCTTCCGGGGCCTTAGCCCGAGTCTGAGCCCTGGGTCGGGCGGAGCGGAGTTCGCCGTCTTCCGGGGCCTTAGCCCGAGTCCGAGCCCCTGGGTCGGGCGGAGCGGAGTTCGTCGTCTTCCGGGGCCTTAGCCCGAGTCCGAGCCCTGGGTCGGGCGGAGCGGAGTTCGCCGTCTTCCGGGGCCTTAGCCCGAGTCCGAGCCCTGGGTCAGGCGGAGCTTCCTATGGTGCCTTTGGCAAAGCCTGGCCGCCCGTCAGTCTCACTCTTTGTGTTAAATGCCCCAGTGACTTGGTCGGTCGGTGCGGTGATTTAGTCAGGGTTGCTTCTTAACGAAGGCAAGGCCTCGGGCGAGCCGGAGATGCGTCTGCTGTAAAAAAGGGGGCCTCGGGCGAGACGGAAACACCTCAGGGTCGGCTGCCCTTGCCCGAGGCTAGGCTCGGGCGTGGCGTGATCGAGTCGCTCGTATGGACTGATCCCTGACTTAATCAAACCCATCAGGCCTCTGCAGCTTTATGCTGATGGGGGTTACCAGCTGAGAATTAGGCGTCTTGAGGGTACCCCTAATTATGGTCCCCGACAGTAGCCCCCGAGCCTCGAAGGGAGTGTTAGCACTCGCTTGGAGGCTTTCGTCGCACTTTTTTGCAAGGGGACCAGCCTTTCTCGGTTGCACTTTGTTCCGGTGGGTGCGCGCGAGCGCACCCGCCGGGTGTAGCCCCCGAGGCCTCGGAGGAGTGGTTTCACTCCTTCGAGGTCTTAATGCCTTGCGTAATGCTTCGGCTGGTCTGGCGGTTCCCTCATGCGAACAGGCCGTAGCCCGGGTGCACTGTCGGGGCCCAAGTTCTCGGGCTGGTATGTTGACGCTGTCAACGGTTTGGCCGGAGCCGGGTTTGCGAGAGCAGCCCCCGAGCCTCCGCACAGGGCGAGAGGACGATCAGGGACAGACTCGGCTTTTTTACATACGCCCCTACGTCGCCTTTCCGCAAGGAGGAGGGGGGGAGAGCGCCATGTTACCCTCGATGGGCACCGAACATGGTGTCTCCGGTGAGCTGCAAGCGGGTAATCCGAGTGGACGTCCGTGCCCCGTTCGTTGGGGGTCGGCTAGGGGCCCGGAGGCACGCCCAAAAGTACCTGCGGGTGATCTGCCGGACTCGGTCCCCTGGCGACGGGGTCCGAGGGCTCGTTGCCTCCCTCCGATGGGATTCCGTTACAGGATCGTTCCCGCTGGTCTCGGAAATGTCCTAGGGTACCTCGGGAGCGCAGCCCGAGCCTTGGTTATGTATCGAACGTACCCCTGGTCATCCCTCGCTCGGTGTCTGAGGCGACTGTGAACCCTTCGGAGGGCCAGCCTTCGAACCCCTGATCAGTAATGGGCGCGGAGCCCGAGTAGCCTGAGGCGGTCGTGGAACCTTTCGGGAGGCCGACCTTCGAACCCCTGACCAGTAGTGGGTGTCGGGCCCACGCGATCTGAGGCGGCTGTTGAACCCTTCGGGGGGCCAGCCTTCGAACCCCTGATCAGTAAGGAGGCTCGGAGCCTAGTTCCTTCACGGGGAAGGATCCCTTTGGGGGTATCCCCTTTCCCGGTCCCTGTTGCAAGAGATAGAGAAAGAGGAAAAAGGGAAAAAGGATACAAATTTGAACGACGTGGCGTACCTTTTTTGGTGTGGTCATTTTGGCGAAGGCGAAGCGTCGCCAGCTGCTCCTGCCAGAAGCGTCGCCTGTCCAGCCGCGGAGTTAATGCGCCAGGGCGAGTAGTCGGCGAGGCTGCCGTTGCACGTGCGCGATCTGTTCGAGGAACGGGTTACGGGCGCGTCGTCTTCACACCGTGAGAGGGGGTTCTCTCGCTGCCTCCGGATGGGACGTGAGCTTGGCTGACGGCGTGACCGCTGCTCCCGTGCGCCTGCCACCGTCATTACTGCCGGCCCACTTTTGACCGCGTTTGACCGCTGCGTCCGGCTGGCGCTGCTGGGTCGCGCGCTAGGTCGCCTCGTGTCGCGGTATCGGTTCCGCAATCGAGGAGGTGCGACGGTGGCGCAAGTGGTACAGTGGCTTGCATGCAGCATCCGGCGCGCCGGTTGCGTGACGCGTGGGCTTGAGCCTCCGTGTTGGCCTGTCAGGAGTCGGAGAGGCGCGTCCACTTGGCGCAGTTGCATGCCGCCCGCATGGCTGCCCGCCCCTTTCGCCCGTTGGTCTGGGCAAAAGTGGAGGGTCACTTGTAACCGCTGGGTGGTTGCTCGCGCCGTGCGCGGCGGTTCGGCTTCTTCGGCTCGGAGCCGGTCTGCATGACATGTGGGTCCCAGCCCCCGCGCCGCAGGGGAGGGCTTTGGAGGCGTGTTGGAGAAGACTCAGCCCGTGACGGCTGGGGGCGCAAGCAGGGAGAGTCGCCTTTAAAAGGAGGGCGACCCCTTTCGTAAGGCGACCATGTCTTCTCCCTCCCTTATGCATCGTGTTTTTCCACCTTTCAAGCCCCCGGATGGGGGAAACCGCCGTCTCCTCGCCTCATCGTCGGAGGACGCAACTCCGTGGGAGCGGGTACCTTTCAGCCATCGTTCGGCTTCAAGGATTTTCATCACATAGCCCGGCCGCTTCCCCTCGCTGGGGGTCACCCAAGACGGCGACCACCAGCCCCTGGATGGGGAGGAGCAAACTGGGCTGTGGTCTTTGCCCCGCCCCCAGCTGGTCTTCATCATCCCCGCTGGGACGGGGCCCGGGCCACGCCGGCGCTCTGCCCCCTGCGTGGGTCGGCCGACCGCCTCCTCTTCCAGCTTCTGGTGGTGGAGACCATCCTCCAGTTCTGCGGAGGAGACGTCCTCCAGTCATGCTGGGGGAGGCGGGCTGTTGCTGTCCAGCTAGGATGCAGCATCCCGTCCTCTTCCTCGCTTGCGTGGCGAGGACAGGAGTGAGGACCTGCCGATGCGCCTTGGGGCGACCCGCGTTTGCTGGTGATTCACCCAGAGCTTGTCGCTCCACGGGCTTCCCTGGCGGGGAGGTTGTTCGTACCCGCGGGGACGGAACCGGAGTTCCGTTTGTAATGGCACTTCGAATGCCGGGCTTTTTGTTCATTTCGGCTTTCGGGGCCTGAACATGTATGTCGGCACGGAGCCGTGTTTTTTCCTCATTTTTCGAGCACTAAGACTCGTCTGCTGATTATCTGAACCGCTTCACCAAGCATGAGTCGCCCCGTGTCAAGGTGACGAGTGAGGTATCCGTATCCCAGAGGCGTAGGAGTCCCTCGGCTCGGTCGGCCCTGCTGTCCGAGGCTCCTCTAGCTCAGTTAAAGAGACCCCTCGGCCGCTCTTCGACGAGCCGAGGCCAGGGGTAGCGATATCAACATGAGCAGAGGCGGAGTTGGCTCGAAAATGAAACCTGTTTGGCCGGAGCCTAGCCGAGTTGTCCGCTGGCAGGATCGACGCCGGAGTTGGTCAGCCGAGGCTCCGGACCGGGCTGGTGCCCTCGGAAGTTGGTTGGCCGAGGCCCCGGAGGTGGCCGGCCGAGCCGCCCGCTCGGGCCGGATCCCGGAGAAGTCCCTGACAGCGATTGCCCGGGCGTGGTGATGACGTCGTCCTTCGGAGCGGAGACCCTCGGACCGCGTTGCCGTTCGAGGCTAGGTCGGGCCTCGCCGAAGGTGTCGTTGATGCCGAGTGTGTTGCCGCCCCCTTCCAGCGTCAAGACCCGAGCCTGCAGGATCAGATTGTCTTGTAGCGTGGGCCTTGTGCGGCCGTCGAGGCCAGAACACACACCCTTGCTGTGTTGTAAAGCTGCGTCTCTTTTCCTCTTGTTTCGAGCATCTGGACTTTTTGTCGGTAACAGGGATGTTAGTGCGAGCGAGAGTTGCTTCTCGCGGAAGGTGATGAGTGAGGTATCCGTATCCCGGAGGCGTGGGAGTCCCTCAGCTCGGTCGGCCTTGCCGCTTACGCGTACTTTCACCCGTCCATGAGGCCCCGTCACCGACTTGGTCGAGAAGGCCCGAAAGATCGCTTCGGCAGAAGGGCTTCCGAACGTAAAGACTTGTTCGATCCGTGGAGCCGCTTTACCTGAACGTGAGTTACTTATCGCAGAAGGTGATGAGTGAGGTATCCGTATCCCGGAGGCGTAGGAGTCCCTCGGCTCGGTCAGCCTTGACTGCTTACGTGTACCCCGTCATTTCCGGGACCCACTTTTCGAAGTAGTCAAAAAGCACGAAAGACATTCTGGTGAAAGAGATTTTTTTCGAGGAAAATTTTGACGCAGAGGGGGTTTCCCCCCCTTTTAGCCCCCGAGGGAGGGTCGGGCTTTGCCGAGGCGAGGCCGACCCTTCCTTGTTGACTAAACTTTGCGTGGGTGCGAGGTATATGAACAACTTGGAAACGTCTTAAGGGTAGAAGCGACGTAGCTGTTGGATGTTCCAAGCGTTGCCGTAGACCTCGCCTTGACTGTTGGCCAGCTTGTACGTTCCGGGCTTCAGAACTTTGGCGATGACGAACGGCCCCTCCCAGGGGGGTGTGAGCTTGTGCCTCCCTCGGGCGTCTTGCCGCAGCCGAAGCACCAGGTCGCCCACCTGGAGGTCTCGGGGTCGGACCCCTCGGGCGTGGTAGCGTCGCAGGGACTGCTGATACCGTGCCGAGTGTAGTAAGGCCTTGTCCCGAGCCTCTTCCAGCTGGTCCAGCGAGTCTTCTCGGCTAGCTTGGTTGCTTTGATCGTCGTAGGCTCTCGTCCTCGGGGAGCCGTATTCCAGGTCCGTGGGCAAGACGGCCTCGGCCCCGTAGACCAGGAAGAACGGCGTAAAACCCGTGGCTCGGCTCGGCGTCGTCCTCAGGCTCCAGACCACCGAGGGGAGTTCCTTCATCCATCGCTTGCCGAACTTGTTGAGGTCATTGTAAATCCGAGGCTTGAGCCCTTGTAGAATCATGCCATTGGCGCGCTCTACTTGCCCATTCGACATGGGATGAGCTACGGCGGCCCAGTCTACCCGGATGTTGTGATCCTCGCAAAAATCCAAGAATTTTTTGCCGGTGAACTGGGTGCCGTTGTCGGTGATAATGGAGTTCGGGACCCCGAAGCGATGGATGATGTTGGTGAAGAACGCCACCGCCTGCTCGGACCTGATGCTGTTCAGGGGTCGGACCTCGATCCACTTGGAGAATTTGTCGACGGCGACCAGCAGGTGCGTGTAGCCCCCGGGCGCCTTCTGCAGAGGGCCGACGAGGTCCAGACCCCACACAGCGAAGGGCCAGGTGATGGGTATCGTCTGCAGAGCCTGAGCGGGCAGGTGGGTCTGCTTCGCATAGAATTGGCACCCTTCGCAGGCGCGGACAATTCTAGTGGCGTCAGCCACCGCCGTCGGCCAGTAGAAGCCTTGCCGGAAAGCGTTCCCGACGAGGGTTCGAGGTGCTGCATGATGGCCGCAAGCCCCCGAGTGTATTTCCTGCAGGAGTTCCTGACCTTCGGCGATGGAGATGCATCGCTGGAGGATACCCGAGGGGCTACGGTGGTAGAGCTCCTTCTCATCGCCCAGCAAGACGAACGACTTGGCGCGTCGCGCTACCCGCCGAGCCTCGGCTCGGTCGAGGGGCAGTTCTCCTTGGCGGAGATATTGCAGGTACGGGGTCTGCCAATCTTGATCTGGCGTGACCCCGCTCTGCTCCTCCTCGATGCGCAGTGCTTCGCCCTCGGGGGCCGAGGGTTCCTCGGGCTGAACCGAAAATGGCTCGGGCTGGGCCGAGGTCACCTCGGACGGGGCCGAGGGCGCCTCGGGCTCGGGCGTGTCGCCGATCTTGACGGAGGGTTGGTGCAGATCCCGGGAGAAGACGTCCGGGGGAACCGTCGTTCGCCCCGAGGCTATCTTCGCCAGCTCGTCCGCAGTCTCGTTGTAGTGCCGGGCGATGTGGTTAAGCTCGAGCCCGTAGAACTTGTCTTCCAGGCGTCGAACCTCATCACAGTAGGCCTCCATCTTCGGGTCGCGACAGTGGGAGTTCTTCATGACTTGGTCGATGACGAGCTGCGAGTCGCCGCGAGCATCGAGGCGTCGGACCCCTAGCTCGATGGCGATTCGCAATCCGTTGATCAGAGCCTCGTACTCAGCCACATTGTTGGACGCCGGGAAATGGAGGCGGAGCACGTAGCGCAGGTGTTTCCCGAGGGGCGAGACGAAGAGCAGGCCCGCGCCGGCTCCCGTCTTCATCAGCGACCCGTCGAAAAACATGGTCCAGAGCTCCGGTTGGATCGGAGCCGTCGGCAACTGGGTGTCGACCCATTCGGCTACGAAGTCCGCCAGTACCTGGGACTTGATGGCCTTCCGAGGGGCGAACGAGATTGTCTCGCCCATGATTTCCACCGCCCACTTCGCGATCCGTCCCGAGGCTTCTCGGCACTGGATGATCTCCCCCAGGGGGAAGGATGACACCACAGTCACCGGATGAGACTCGAAGTAATGTCGCAGCTTTCGCCTCGTCAGGATCACTGCATACAGGAGCTTCTGGACTTGTGGGTAGCGGATCTTGGTCTCGGACAGCACCTCGCTGACGAAGTAAACTGGCCTCTGAATGGGCAAAGCATGCCCCTCTTCCTGCCTTTCGACCACGATCGCGGCGCTGACCACCTGAGTGGTAGCGGCGACGTAGACCAAGAGGGCTTCTCCATCAGCTGGGGGTACCAAGACGGGCGCCTGGGTGAGGAGCGCCTTCAGGTTCCCGAGAGCTTCCTCGGCCTCGGGAGTCCAAGTGAAGCACTCGGCCTTCCTTAAGAGACGGTACAGGGGCAGGCCTCTTTCGCCGAGGCGCGAGATGAAACGGCTCAGGGCCGCGAGACATCCCATGACCCTCTGTACGCCTTTTAAGTCCTTGATGGGCCCCATGCTTGTGATGGCTGCGATCTTCTCCGGGTTGGCTTCGATGCCCCGCTCGGAGACGATGAATCCCAGGAGCATGCCTCGGGGTACCCCGAAGACGCACTTCTCGGGATTGAGCTTGACGCCCTTCGCCTTGAGACACCGGAATGTCACTTCAAGGTCGGAGAGAAGGTCGGAGGCTTTCCTTGTCTTGACTACGATGTCATCGACGTAGGCCTCGACCGTGCGACCGATGTGTTCGCCGAACACATGGTTCATGCACCGCTGGTACGTTGCACCCGCGTTCCTCAAACCGAACGGCATGGTGACATAACAGTACATGCCGAAGGGCGTGATGAAAGAAGTCGCGAGCTGGTCGGACTCTTTCATCTTGATTTGATGATACCCTGAGTAGGCATCGAGGAAAGACAGGGTTTCGCACCCAGCAGTGGAGTCCACGATTTGATCGATGCGAGGTAGAGGGTAGGGGACCTTCGGACATGCTTTGTTGAGACCAGTGTAGTCTACACACATCCGCCATTTCCCCCCTTTCTTCCTCACAAGTACAGGGTTGGCAAGCCATTCGGGATGGAATACCTCTTTGATGAACCCTGCTGCCATCAGCTTGTGGATCTCCTCGCCTATCACCCTGCGCCTTTCCTCGTCGAATCGGCGCAGAGGCTGTCTGACCGGTCGGGCTCCGGCCCGAATATCCAGCGAGTGCTCGGCGACATCCCTCGGTATGCCGGGCATGTCCGAGGGACTCCACGCAAAGACGTCGGCGTTTGCGCGGAGAAAGTCGACGAGCACTGCTTCCTATTTGGGGTCGAGCCCGGAACCGATCCGGATCTGCTTGGAGGTGTCGCCACTGGGGTCGAGAGGGATGGCCTTAACCGTTTCCGCTGGCTCGAAGTTGCCGGCGTGTCGCTTCACGTCCGGCACCTCTCGGGAGAGGCTTTCCAGGTCGGCGATGAGGGCCTCGGACTCGGCGAGGGCCTCGGCGTACTCCACGCACTCCACATCGCATTCGAACGCGTGTTTGTACGTGGGGCCGACGGTGATGACCCCGTTGGGGCCCGACATCTTGAGCTTCAGGTAGGTGTAGTTGGGGATGGCCATGAACTTCGCGTAGCATGGCCTTCCCAATACTGCGTGGTAGGTTCCTCGGAACCCGACCACCTCGAACGTCAAAGTCTCCCTTCGGAAGTTGGAGGGTGTTCCGAAGCAGACAGGAAGGTCGAGCTGTCCGAGGGGCTGGACGCGCTTCCCAGGAATGATCCCGTGGAAGGGCGCAGCGCCTGCTCAGACGGATGACAGATCGACGCGTAGGAGCCTGAGGGTCTCGGCGTAGATGATATTGAGGCAGCTGCCCCCATCCATCAGGACCTTGGTGAGCCTGACGTCGCCGATGACGGGGTCGACGACGAGCGGGTACTTCCCCGAGCTCAGCACGTGGTCGGGGTGGTCATCTTGGTCGAAGGTGATGGGCTTGTCGGACCAGTCTAGGTAGACTGGCGCCGCCACCTTCACCGAGCAGACCTCCCGACGCTCTTGCTTACGATGCCGAGCCGAGGCATTCGCCGCATGCCCTCCGTAGATCATGAAACAGTCGCGGACCTCGGGGAACTCTCCTGCTTGGTGATCTTCTTTTTTGTCGTCGTCGCGGGCCCTGCCACCCTCTGCGGGTGGCCCGGCCTGGTGGAAGTGGCGCCGAAGCAAGACGCATTCCTCGAGGGTGTGCTTGACGGGCCCCTGATGGTAAGGGCACGTCTCCTTGAGCATCTTGTCGAAGAGGTTGGCACCTCCGGGGGGCTTCCGAGGGTTCTTGTATTCGGCGGCGGCGACAAGGTCCGTGCTGGCGGCGTCGCGTTTCGCTTGCGACTTCCTCCTGCCTTTCTTCTTGGCGCCGAGCGGAGTAGACGCCTCGGGAGCATCTTCCGACGGGCGGCCCTGGGGCTGCTTGTCCTTTCGGAAGATGGCCTCGACCGCCTCCTGACCAGAGGCGAACTTGGTGGCGATGTCCATCAGCTCGCTCGCCCTGGTGGGGGTCTTGCGACCCAACTTGCTCACCAGGTCACGGCAGGTGGTGCCGGCAAGGAACGCGCCGATGACATCGGAGTCGGTGATGTTGGGCAGCTCGGTGCGCTGCTTCGAGAATCGCCGGATGTAGTCCCGAAGAGACTCTCCCGGCTGTTGCCGGCAGCTTCGGAGGTCCCAGGAATTCCCGGGGCGCACGTACGTGCCCTGGAAGTTGCCGGCGAAAGCTTGGACCAGATCCTCCCAGTTGGAAATCTGCCCCGGAGGCAGGTGCTCCAACCAAGCGCGAGCAGTGTCGGAGAGGAACAGGGGGAGGTTGCGGATCATGAGGTTGTCGTCGTCCGTTCCACCCAGTTGACAGGCCAGGCGGTAGTCCGCGAGCCACAATTCCGGTCTCGTTTCCCCCGAGTACTTTGTGATAGTAGTCGGGGGTCGGAATCGGGTCGGAAACGGCGCCCGCCGAATGGCCCGGCTGAAGACCTGCGGACCGGGTGGTTCGGGCGAGGGACTCCGATCCTCCCCGCTGTCGTAGCGTCCCCCACGCCTGGGGTGATAACCTCGGCGCACCCTTTCGTCGAGGCGGGCCCAACGGTCGCGATGAGGGTGCTCGTTGCCGAGGTGGCCCGGGGCCGCAGGCGCGGTGTTGCGCGTGCGCCCGGTGTAGATCGAGGCTTCCCGCATGAGTCGGGAAGTCGCGGCACGAGGTTCCGAGGGGTACCCCTGCCTTCGGGAGGCAGAGCTCTCGGCCCGCCGGGCCGCAGCGCCTTCCAGGAGATGCTTGAGCTCTCCCTGGATTCGCCGACCCTCGGTGGTTGATGACTCCGGCATCGCGCGGAGGAGCATCGCTGCGGCTGCCAGGTCCTGACCGGTTCCGCCGGATGCGGGTGGCGGTCTGTCCCTGGCATCATTGGCGATGCGGTGCTGGAGACCCTGGGGCAGGTGACGTATTTCTCCGGCCGAGGGCTGGCCCGCCCATACCTGCCCGATGTCCCGGCGGATTGTCTCGAGCGCTCCTGCTCCCTCATCGAGCCCGGCCTACGCCCCGCGGACTTGCACGAGCTGTGGGTCGTGACCCCCCGCCGGAACGGGGACCACAGCTAGCTCCCGCGGGATGTCGACGCGAGGCGCTGGCCTAGGGAGATCACCATCCTCCGGCATGCCGAGACAGCTGCCTCCGGAGGGATCCCCTAGCTCGACGTGGAAACATTCACGGCTCGGGCCGCAGTCCTTGTCGTCAAGGCTGCGGCTGCCGTCGGAACAGTCGGAGAGGCAGTAGTTGCATGCGGTCATGAAGTCCCGCATGGCACTGGGGTTGCCAGATCCAGAGAAATCCCAGCAGATGCTGGGGTCGTCATCTTCCTCGGACCCAGAGGGTCCGTAGGTCGAGACGCCCGTCAATCGGTCCCAAGGCGACCGCACACGAAACCCGAAAGGGGTTGCATTCGCCTCAACGTGAGCGCCCGCCAGAGCGAGGTCACTAGGCGGGTTGAGGTCGAGTTGAAATGACAAAGGATGGGAATCAGCCGGTACCTTTTGGTCGACGAGGAGCGACGAAGTCACATCGGGGGCTGATCGCACTGTCGTCCTGGGTACGAGTGCGACGTCCTGCAGGCCCTCCGTGAGTGCGCTGGCGTCGTCCACTTGCTCGGGGTTGGCGTGTCGCGGGGGGACGGCGCTCGCCTTCGCCTCAAACGCGAGGGTGACGCCCGACGCGTCCTCCGTTGGGGCGCTGGGGGTGTCGATTTGCTTGACAGCCGACTGAGCGCAACCAGGGCCGAGCGAGTGATTTCCGGGCTCGACCCCAAATAGGAAGCAGTGCTCGCCGACTTTCCCCGCACAAACGACGACATTTTTGCGTGGGGTCCCTCGGACATGCCCGGCATACCGAGGGATGTCACCGAGCACTCGCCGGATATTCGGGCAGGAGCCCGACTCGTCAAACGGCCTCTGCACGGACGACGCCCGGGGGCTGCGCCCTTCCCCCACTCACACATGAGAATCAGTCATCAAGGAAGGGTCGGCCTCGCCCCGGCGGAGCCCGACCCTCCCTCGGGGGCTAAAAAGGGGAAACCCCTCCGCGTCGAGATCGGATGCACTTTTTCGCGTCAAAAAAGTTTTTCGATCAAGAAGGGGCTTTTGCGTTCTCCCGGATGTGTCAGAAGCAGGGTCTCGAGGAGCGAACGTGGGTAAAGATAAGCGGCGACACCGACTGAGCCGAGGAACACCTACGCCTCCGGGCTAGGGACGCCTCACTCATCGCTTGCCGCGAAAAAGGACCCAACTCGGGAAATCACCCTATTGTTGACAAGTCAGGCCAGGTGCGAAAATTAAAAGAAAAGAGAGTACGACTTCGTGCAAGAAAAGTAAAGTGTCCAGGCCTCGGCGGCCGCGGTAAAGTGCACATCCAACAGAAACTGCCCCTACAAAAATCAGGCGCCGCCCTGGGAGGGCGCCGCGCCCTCAGTTCCGCCCTCGCCGTCGGTAAGGTCCACCTCCGCCTCCAGCGGCGGCGCAGGAGGAAGGATCTCCGCCTCAAAGGTGGTCGCCAGCGTCGCGCTCGGACCCGCGGCGACCGCGTCGAGCCGCTGAACTTCTGCCAGGGCAGCTTCGTCTTTGTCAGGAAGACAATACCCCTCACTGACCCGCTCCAGGTCCACCACGTAATGGGAAGCGAGCACGGCGAAGGCCCGCCTGACGCCGTGGTGTAGCGCCCCGCGGACTTTACCGCGCGCGTAATCACCTAAGGCTTGAAGACGGCTTTGAGGGGAGCTTCCTGAAGGGACGTCGCCAGGGCCAAGGATCCGATAAACATCCGAGACGGCCTCGGACATGGCCGCGAGGTCGGCCTCCCTCTGCTCGGCAGCCCCAGCAAGCGCCTCGGCAAGCGCTTTGGCAGACTCGTCAAGGGCAGACTCGAGCTCTGCGAACAACCAGAAGAAAGACCTCAAGCACAAGCAGAAGAAACGGACAAGAACGAGAACCGAGGACGGTCGAGGCATACCTCCGGCTCGGACGCGCTGCTCCGAGGCCGCGACTTGGGCTGCGGCTAGATCGGCCGCGAGGGTCTTAGCCCGGCTTTCGGCCTCGGCAGCCTGGCCCCAAGATTGGTCCCGCTCCTTGGCAACCTGGACGAACTCTGACCGCTGCCGTAGCACCTCCGCGCGCGCCGCCGCCGCCTCGGCCCTCAGATCAGCGCAGAGCAACTGAAGGTCCGCTATCTTAGCGTCCTGCTGAGAAAGGCGCGCGGTAGCCCCGGCGAGCGAAGTCCTCAGGGATCGCAGCGAGCCCCAGACGTCGGCCTCGCGGCGGATGAACGACGACTTGGCGGCGCTCCAGTCCGTCAGATCCTGGAAAGGAGAACAAGGCGTCATGACGAACGCCTCGCTCACAGAAGGGAGAAGGTATGCCTGAAACCGTTACCTGGAGGATTTTGGGGACGTCCCCGCAGAGAACCTCCAGCGACGATTGGAGCGACCCCACCGTTGCTTCCGCACGCTTGCGGAGCTCGTCCCAGGACTGGTCCTCCTGTTCGTCGTCAAGAACGAAGATAGGGTCCGAGGCCTCGCGGGTCCGGAATCGGAGCAACTGGCCTCGGGCCTCGGGGCTCCGCCGCACGGCGACGAGGCTGCCGCCCGCCTGGATGAACTGCGCGTCCACGCCCACCTCTTCCGAGGCCCTGGGCACCGACGCTGCGGCCATCTCGACGCTGGCAGCGACCAGATGCTCTCCGACTGGGACGGTGGCAACTGCGGTGGCGGCAGGCGCCGGCATGGCCGGCACGGCAGACGGGCTCGGGACCGCGTCGGCGCCGGCCGCCTCCCCGATCACGATGGCCGCCTCGGCGGAAGAGCCCGCCTCGGGGACCTGCTCCCCCGAGACATGCGACGCCCGAGCCCCATGGGGCGAAGCGCCCTGCGAAAGGGTCGGCTGAGCGGCAGGGCCTGGGGTAGCGCCAGCCGCCCGCGCCGACGCCGTCTTAAGGGCTTTCCGGGGCGCCAGGTCGGTATGGCCATGGCTCCGCTTGCTGGAAAAAAGAAGAAAGAGAAAGTCATGGCCGGGACATATGAATGAAGCGCCGGGACGAAGACATTCCAAGATACTCACCCGCTCTGGGCCATGATCCACTGTGCCTGGGGGGAGGTCTCTTGGCTCCCGCTCCCTGGAACCGCCGCCGAGGTCCGCTTCGCCGACGGCCTCGGCACCACCCTCGCTTTGGGCGCCCCCGACGCCGAGGAGGCGGACTGCCCGGGCGCCGCCATGGCGACCTGAGGACCGCTCCCCCGCGCTGCCGGCACGGGTGGCGGCTCTCGAAGGACGGGTACCTCGGCCCGACTCCCGGAAGTCGCGTCAGCTCCTCCAGCCGAGGGGTCAAGTACCCTCTCGGGTTGCCCCCGCCCCTCGGGTCGGGGATCCGGCATCCCGGATCCGGGAACCAACGGCATCGGCCCGCTCGGGGGCTGACTCGACGGCCCCTGGCCACACCCCAAGCTGGGGCTGAGGCCGAGCCGGGCGGCCATGTCGTCCTCCTCCTCTTCACCATCATCGTCATCGTCATCGGATGTCTCCGGCGACAGCTCCCTTGGGAGTCCTTCCCTCTCCTCCTGGCGACGGCGTTTCTCCAAGGCGTCCCGAGCCCGCCTCCGCTTGCGGGCCCGGGCCTTCTCCGCATCCTTCCGCTTCTTCTCCTCCTCCGCGGCGACCCGCCGCGCTGCCCGACCCGCCGCGTCCTCCGGGACCCGCGGCAGGGAGGGTTTGTGCCACCCCACCTCCTAAAGGGGGGGAGAAACCCAATCGTGAGAACCAGGAGCAACCCGATATGTGAAGAAGGAAGGAGCAAACACTCACCAGAGTGACGCACCCCTGGTCGGGGCGCATCCGAGGCTGGGAGAAGGCGTGGGGGTCCGGCTTCCCCATCGCGGCCGACACCCGCCATTGGAGGGCGTCGAGGGGAAGAGAATCAGGGGACATTCGTGACCCCTCCCAGTCGGCCTCCAGGGTCATCTCCCAAAGCGGCAGCCGCCGCTCCGCCAAGGGGAGCACTCTCCGCCGGTGGATGGCGACAACCACTCCCGCGGCGGTAAGTCCTCCCTCCCGCAACGCCTTCAGGGCCTGGAGAAGAGGTTCGAGGTTCTTCTGCCTCTCGTGTGGAGTCCCGTGGCGCCAGGCGTCGGTGGCGGCGGTGACGACCCGCTGAGAAAACGGCGGGAGCAACTCTTCGTCATTCCGGAGGTAGAACCACCGGCGCTGCCACCCCTTGTTCGAGGATGCGAGGACGGCAGGGATATACTGCGATGACCGCGACTGCCTCAACAAAAGGGTGCAGCCGCCGGCCCGCACCGCTGCGCAGACCTTCCTCTCCCCCGTCGGCAAGGCAAAAAGCTCGGCGAAGAAGAGATGGGTCCACAAATCCCAATGGGGGGCGATCCCCAAATACCCTTCGCACACCGCTACGAAGATAGCGGCCTGCGAGATGGAGTTGGGGGTGAGGTTGTGCAACTCCACCCCATAATGAAACAGGATGGCCCGCATGAAGCGGCCCGCCGGCACACCAAATCCCCGCTCATGGAAGGAGACGAAGCTCACGACGTACCCCGGCGGTGGGGATGGAGTGACTCCGCCCGTGGGTGGAATCCATTCCGGTCGCTGCTCATCGGTGAGAGGGCGGAGCAAACCCTCGCCGACGAGGTCCTCCAGATCACTCGCCGTCACCGTGGAGAAGGGCCATGGGTCGCGCGGTGAGATGATGGTCACCCGGTCAGCCATCGCCGAGCGGAAAGGGTGGCGGCGCGAAGGACAGGGAGGGCGGTTTTCTTTTCCCTGGCTAGATCTCTCAGGCTGCAAAAAACCTAAGAGGGAGACAAGAAGCGGAGTCGAGAACCGTCACCGGACCCTCTCCGGGGTATATAAAGACCAAAGCGAAGATGGTTCCAACTTTCCGCCTGGACCGGACGCGGGGTTCAAAAAACGCGAAGCAAAACAGCCGTTCCTCGAACGGCTCGCGCACGCGCAACGGCAGCCTCGCCAACTACTCGCCCCGGCGCATTAACTCCGCGGCTGGACAGGCGACGCTTCTGGCAGGAGCAGCTGGCGACGCTTCGCCTTCGCCAAAACGACCACACCAAAAAAGGTACGCCACGTCGTTCAAATTCGTATCCTTTTTTCCCTTTTTTCTCTTTCTCTATCACTTGCAACAGGGACCAGGAAAGGGGATACCCCCAAAGGGATCCTTCCCCGTGAAGGAACTAGGCTCCGAGCCTCCTTACTGATCAGGGGTTCGAAGGCTGGCCCCCCGAAGGGTTCAACAGTCGCCTCAGATCGCGTGGGCCCGACACCCACTACTGGTCAGGGGTTCGAAGGTCGGCCTCCCGAAAGGTTCCACGACCGCCTCAGGCTACTCGGGCTCCGCGCCCATTACTGATCAGGGGTTCGAAGGCTGGCCCTCCGAAGGGTTCACAGTCGCCTCAGACACCGAGTGAGGGATGACCAGGGGTACGTTCGATACATAACCAAGGCTCGGGCTGCGCTCCCGAGGTACCCTAGGACATTTCTGAGACCAGCGGGAACGATCCTGTAACGGAATCCCATCGGAGGGAGGCAACGAGCCCTCGGACCCCGTCGCCAGGGGACCGGGTCCGGCAGATCACCCGCAGGTACTTTTGGGCGTGCCTCCGGGCCCCTAGCCGACCCCCAACGAACGAGGCACGGACGTCCACTCGGATTACCCGCTTGCAGCTCACCGGAGACACCATGTTCGGTGCCCATCGAGGGTAACATGGCGCTCTCCCCCCCTCCTCCTTGCGGAAAGGCGACGTAGGGGCGTATGTAAAAAAGCCGAGTCTGTCCCTGATCGTCCTCTCGCCCTGTGCGGAGGCTCGGGGGCTGCTCTCGCAAACCCGGCTCCGGCCAAACCGTTGACAGCGTTAACATACCAGCCCGAGAACTTGGGCCCCGACAGTGCACCCGGGCTACGGCCTGTTCGCATGAGGGAACCGCCAGACCAGCCGAAGCATTACGCAAGGCATTAAGACCTCGAAGGAGTGAAACCACTCCTCCGAGGCCTCGGGGGCTACACCCGGCGGGTGCGCTCGCGCGCACCCACCGGAACAAAGTGCAACCGAGAAAGGCTGGTCCCCTGCAAAAAAGTGCGACGAAAGCCTCCAAGCGAGTGCTAACACTCCCTTCGAGGCTCAGGGGCTACTGTCGGGGACCATAATTAGGGGTACCCTCAAGACGCCTAATTCTCAGCTGGTAACCCCCATCAGCATAAAGCTGCAGAGGCCTGATGGGTTTGATTAAGTCAGGGATCAGTCCATACGAGCGACTCGACCACGCCACGCCCGAGCCTAGCCTCGGGCAAGGGCAGCCGACCCTGAGGTGTTTCCGTCTCGCCCGAGGCCCCCTTTTTTTACGGCAGACGCATCTCCGGCTCGCCCGAGGCCTTGCCTTCGTTAAGAAGCAACCCTGACTAAATCACCGCGCCGACCGACCAAGTCACTGGGGCATTTAACGCAAAGAGTGAGACTGACGGGCGGCCAGGCCTTGCCAAAGGCGCCATAGGAAGCTCCGCCCGACCCAGGGCTCGGACTCGGGCTAAGGCCCCGGAAGACGGTGAACTCCGCTCCGCCCGACCCAGGGCTCGGACTCGGGCTAAGGCCCCGGAAGACGGCAAACTCCGCTCCGCCCGACCCAGGGCTCGGACTCGGGCTAAGGCCCCGGAAGACAGCGAACTCCGCTCCGCCCGACCCAGGGCTCGGACTCGGGCTAAGGCCCCGGAAGACGGTGAACTCCGCTCCGCCCGACCCAGGGCTCAGACTCGGGCTAAGGCCCCGGAAGACGGCGAACTACGCTCCGCCCGACCCAGGGCTCGGACTCGGGCTAAGGCCCCGGAAGACGACGAACTCCGCTTCGCCCGACCCAGGGCTCGGACTCCGCCCTGGCCTCTGCCGAACGACCTCCGCCTCGCCCGACCCAGGAGCTCAGACTCGACCTCGGCCTCGGAGGAGCCTCCACGTCGCCCGACCTAGGGCACAAGTCTGCCACGTCAACAGGAAGCGCCATCATCACCCTGCCCCGAGCCGACTTGGGTCGCAGAGAACAAGACCGACGTCCCATCTGGCTAGCTCCGCCAGATAGGCAATGATGGCGCCCCGCTAGACCCATGACGACGGCGGCTCTCGGCTCCCTTACGGAAGCAGGGAGACGTCAGCAAGAGCCCAACTGTTCCAACAGCTGTCCCTCCACTAGGCTCCGTTACTCCTCCGATAGCCACGACACCACACCGGCTGGGTGCCAAGTTCTCTCCGGCTGCCACATTGGCATGTACCCAGGGCGCTAGCTCTCCCCCGCTAGAGACGTAGCACTCTGCTGCACCCCCATTGTACACCTGGATCCTCTCCTTGCGACTATAAAAGGAAGGACCAGGGCCTTCTTAGAGAAGGTTGGCCCCGCGGGAACGAGGGCAGGGGCAGGCGCTCTCTTGGGGCCGCTCGCTCCCCTCACACGCGCGGACGCTTGTAACCCCCTACTGCAAGCGCACCCGACCTGGGCGCGGGACGAACACGAAGGCCGCGGGATCTCCGCCTCCCTCACGACCCGGCTCCGGCCACCTCGCTCTCCCCCCTTCGCGCTCGCCCACGCGCTCGACCCATCTGGGCTGGGGCACGCGGCACACTCACTCGTCGGCTCGGGGACCCCCCGGTCTCGAAACGCCGACAGATGTGCATGACGTATTTCACGTATCACAACTTAAGAAGTGCTTAAGAGTACCAGAAGAACAGTTACCCATGGAAGAACTGAATGTTAATGAGGATTTGACCTATTCGGAGCACCCGGTCAGAATTCTGGAAACATCTCGCAGAATTACACGGAGTAAAGTCATTAACATGTGCAAAGTTCAGTGGAGTCATCATTTGGAAGATGAGGCCACTTAGGAAAGAGAAGATGAACTCAGAGCAGAATTCCCCCAGTTATTCTTGGAAGTTTCTTAATCTCGAGGACGAGATTCTTTTTAAGAGGGGTAGGTTTGTAACACCACAAAAGCCATCAACTAAAAATAATAAATTTAGTAAATACGGTAATAATTTTTTTAAGTGTTTAATTGTTTATTTGCATTTTGATCATTTTCTTTGTATGCGCTTGATTGTTTATCGGATATTTATTATCAATTCCTTTTTAAAGAAAAACCTAATAAATAATATAATAATTAAATAATATAATAGTTATTAGTCTAAAAATAAGTATTTTATTTATAAATATTTTTGGTGAATTTTTATGATTTTTCGAGCTCTTTAAAAATGCATTTCGGAATTACAAAAAAAAAAGAAAAGAAAAAACTAAACCTAATCTAAATCGGCCCACTAGGGGCCCATTACCCTAAAACCCTAGACTACAGCGCGCCCTGGCTGCTCAAGCCAGCCGCCGCCGCCTCCCTTCAGCTCCCTCTCTCCCCTAGCTCTTTCCCTCTCCTCTCCTCTCCTCTCATCTCTCTCCTTCTCTCCCAT
This sequence comes from Zea luxurians, assembly GCA_029449295.1. Lineage (NCBI taxonomy): Eukaryota > Viridiplantae > Streptophyta > Magnoliopsida > Poales > Poaceae > Zea > Zea luxurians. The sequence continues at coordinate 6,512,216 of JAOPSE010000090.1, forward strand.
GCTCTCTCTCTCTCCAACGCGCGCCGCGCCCGATGCCCTACCGCGAGCCTCGCCGAGCCGCCCGCGTCCGACCACGCTCGCGTGCTGGGAGCCTGCACGCTCGACCGGCCGCGCCGTGCACCCGAGCGGCCGAGCGCCCGATGCCCCCGCGCAAGTGCGCGAACCCAGGCGCGACGACCCTGAGCGCGTTACAGCCAGACGCCGCGCGACTCAGCCCCAACCCGGTGTCACACCCGGATTCAAGAGACAAATCCGGGTGCATCTCATACATGCGCCAAGAAGACAACATATATAATAACAGAGTGTATAGAGATAAATGTCACGATACATCAGAGTATTTATTACATAGCGGAAGACTTATTACAAAATAAAAGAATAAATATAAAATGAACTAAGGATCGTTGGCGCCAATGTTAACTGAGAAACGCCACCTAGATCAGATCGTACTCCTCGCCTTGTGGCTCCTCCTGAACCACCTGTTCTTCTCCTGTGGGGGGTGTGAGACAGCAAGAGTGAGCTCACATACGTTCATAGCTCAACAAGTCGTGGGGAATAATGTGGCATGAACTCACCAAAGGTGGGAGTTCATGAAGTGTAAGGCTGATCAATGAAATAGAGGCTGAAGCTAAGCATTGCTTTTATAAGTTGGTCAAAATTTTATTAGCAATTACTAAGTGTAAGTAAATACCAAACCTTAATAATGATAAAGAAAAGTAAAAGTAAAATAATCCTAAATGCGATGCAAATGTCAAATTAAATTTAAGTTCCATAAATTAATCATGTGAGGGTCCGAGCCGCTCATGACCGTGAGCACGGCTAGTATACTAGTTTTACACTCTGCAGAGGTTGCGCATCTTTACCCACAAGTCATGTTACCCATCTGCCGAGAGACGGCCAATCCCATACACCTCTACCGAGGAGGCGAGGCAGGGTAACACTACGAGGCCTTTACAAAGTTCCACTAGCTTCAGAAATCCCGCTATAGTTTATAGGAAGCTCCAGTGCAGGAATCCCTCGCCTGACCGCCATCGCAGCAAAATCAACCCAAGGACCTCCCTACACTGACCACTCCCCTACTTCCCTTGCCCCTTTCGGGTAAGGAAGACCTCCACTAGCTTTCCTAGTTAATCAGCCAAGGGCGTCCCATTAAACCCTTGTGGTAGCACTGTTTTCCCGGGTGGTCGCTCCATGTTCCCATTAATTTAATGATCTTAACATGGACAGTAATAATAGCAAGATAATAACAGAATAATCATGAATAGTGTATCTCCATACCCAATCCACATAAAGCAATAGCAGGTACTATCCAAAAATATTTCAGGGGTGAACAAGGTATAAAGATAACCAAAACTAGGGTAACATAAAGGATCCCATCAAAATTAACCTATGCAGATCATTATAATTAATAAGAACATGGCTGGGAAAAAGTAAGTGATCAAGGGCACAACTTGCCTTCAATGAGCTCCTGCTCAGCTACTTCTACTTGTTGAACCTCAGAATCCACAGTGGCTTGCTCGTCTACTCGCATCAACACAATACATACATAGTATAGCATAAATTAACATCATATCAAACATATAAATAAAATATACAGTAATAAACTAGACATTAAAATAATATCACAGGAACAAGAATCATTAAATTTGGAGTTATAGATTTGAAGTTATGAATTTCCTAAGACTTAATGTGCTTGAAATGGGATTAAATGATAAATTAATTTTCTAACTATTTTCATGTCAAAACAGAGACATCAAATGATAGAGAATAATACTACAAAATTTTAGAAATTGGAATGGCTCAATTTGGATCAAAAATGGAATTTCTATGGATTTTACATGTTTCTAGATTTGTTTTTGTATTAAAAACGAATTTCTAATATTATTTCTCTATTTTTAATCTCCTCTGGACTGGGCCTCGAATTCTAGAAAGTGCAGGGGGTTCCTCGCATAAATTCCTAGACTCAGTGAATAATGAATGTGGATGGTGGGTTTATTCTCAAATACCAGAGGGTCTCATGTGTAAAACTAACCCGCGAAGGGGTATCCTGAAACCAGGGACGTCCGATTACCATCCAACGGCGAGGATAGATCGGAGCATTAATATAACGGGATACGACGCTGGCCCCTGGATCTAGATCTAATGGTCGATATTCTAAGTTGATCCGCCCGCACGATTCCCATCCGACGACTCAGATCTATCACCCGAAGCGGTACACAGACGATTTAATCTGCACCGTTGACGTTAAATCCAACAGCCGAAGTTCTTTTCTCTCTCTCTCGATCGAATCGCGCGGCGGCGCGCTCTTCCCCTTGGCGGAGACCATGGCCAGGAAGATCAATCCGGCGAGTCACAACCCCAAACCCCGACCCGAAAAGTGCTATGCGCGTAGATTAGCGAGGTGAATCATTAGGACGCGGAACTCACCGAAGAGGATGACGCACCAGAGCTGGCTACGGCGCACGGCGGAGACGCGACTTCGGCGAAAAATCCCCGAGTCCCCCGAGGTCCACAGTCCGAATTGAGGGCTCCCGCAGCTTCACGGGTTCCCGGCGAACGCCCTCGACCACACGCGCGGACCCGAGCGCAGGTAAGGAGAAGAATCACCGGCGGCGGCTCACTTCCGGGCTGACGCGGCGATGGTCTGTGGTGGGGGTCCGACGCGGTCGCAAGGCAAGAACGGGGGAGGAATAGGCGAGTCCAGGGGGGTCGTGGCACTATATGGGCGCGTACGTGGTCAGCGCAACAACGGCCGGGGCCGGATTCGTGATTTTGTCGCGGCGGTGGATTTCTTCCGCCCAGGCGGCTCTCTGTGAAGAAATTAGGGATATGGCAGGCGAGTACGGGTGAGAGGGAGACGAGGATGGATGGGAGCGACCTATTTAGCATCTGATCGAGCAGTATTGGCGAGGTGGTTCGGTTCACGCGAGAAAGGGGGAGCTCACCGTGCGATCCGCGCGGGTTGTTAATGTCGCCGTGACCAGGATGACATGCGGGCCCCGGCCAGTAGTGACGCGAACGCACGCGCAGAGGCTGACCGGCTGGACCCAGACGTCAGCACCGCGCGATAGAAAGATGGCCGCGCATGTGAGTCCCCGGTGGCGTGGGTGCGCGTCGGTGACTGGCCCGTGGGGTCCACGAGTCAGCGACGATTTGTGTAACATGACCAAGGCGCGCGGCTGACGAGGGGACCCCACGCAGCAGAGGCAGATGGCATGCGCGCGCAGTGGAGTTTTGGGCCGACCAGGGAATTCGGCCCACAGCGAGCTACAGATATGTTTTCTTTTTTTCAGTTTTCTATTTTCAGTTTTTTCCTATTCGTAAATATTTTGAATTCAAATTTAAATTTTTGAATCTGTTATGAGGTTCACCTCCGAGTCGATTATACAAATTCAAATCTTAATGTAGAAATAATGTATTTTATTATTGTGGGGGACATATATCCCCCGGGTCCACTGAAAGGGTAAAAGACCTCACGAAAGGCCCAAGGGCCCAATAAATCGTAAGGTCATTCCTTCATGGGCCTAGGGAGGGACAATCAGTAAAGCAGATCGACGTAAGGTCAGATCGGTGCAAGCCCAGATGGCCCCACGGCGTTGAGCGAGAAACCACAACAGAAGATCCGACTTTCCCGCGATGGAGCCCCATGCAGCGGAACCAGGCGAGGATAGGTCGGCAGAACCATAGGGAGAAAGGCTCAAACAGTTCACTATCCTTTAGGTGTACGTTGTTATCATATCCATATGTATTGCCCCACGGTCGAATATATAAGGCCCAGGGGGCACCCCTTCAGAACAATCGATCTCACCGCTCAGCCATCCACCTCAACCCTCCATGTTCTCGCTTTAGAGAACCACCCTGTAACCCATCACACAAAGCATCCTCACCAGGACGTAGGGTGTTACGCATCTCTAAGCGGCCCGAACCTGTAAACACTGTCCATTGTTCCTCGTGCATTTGGCACGAACCATTTTTCTACAGTCGGCAACACCGTCCTACTCCTAAAAACACCTCGAGGGGCAACCCCAGGTGTGTGGTCGGACCCAAAACACCGACAGCTGGCGCGCCTGGGGAAGAACCACCTCAGCGGGAGTCCCGTCGACGAAGAAACCGGCGCCAAAACATCCGGCGACATCACCAAGCTAGAGAACAAGATCAGGAGCAGCCTGTCTCGCGAGATGAGGTCTCGGAGATGGGATAAACTCCGGAAGAACACGTCTTCAGAGAATGAAGGAACTCCCGACGACGTGATCGTCGACGAGCTCAGGAACAAGCCGAGCAAGACGCAAGGCAGCGCCGGGAAAATCCACTCTTCGGTCGCAACCTGAACCCCGACTTCGCCCGAGCCATGAACACGCCGAGTGAAGTCGGAGGAGTACTAGCTCGGATAGCTGACGGACTCCCTCGGACTCCCGATGCCGAGGGATATCGACGCCTGTTCACCCAAGCAGCCAACCATCTTCTACCTCTCGCTCACCCGCGGAACGACTTGCGACACGCCATCAACAGTCGCCGAGACGCGCGGAGCTCCATCAACGCTTCGCGTGAACGACGGCATGAGAACGAGATCCACCACCGAGAAGAGTACGACAGGGATCACAACATCCCAACTCGGAGTCAAGCCACCAGAGCCGAATCAACGACGGCCTCGACTGGCGGAACTACCTGGGGGAGGTCGAGGAACCACAACAACTACTCCCCTCCTCGGGACAAGCATCATCCCCGATGACAGGAGGACACATGTGGAGTGTCCGCCCTTACTCCACGCCTTAGGGCCATTCAATGGCCCCCTAACTTCAAGATATCCAATGTCGACAAGTATGAACCTAAGCAGGACCCAGGAGGCTGGCTGGCCGTCTACACCACCGCCGCTCGAGCCGCCGGAACGTCCGAGGACGTAATGACTGCGTACTTACCCATTGTCCTCGGGCAAGACGCACTACAATGGCTACGACATTTACCCCGGCATTGCATCGACGACTGGAGCGATTTCAGCCGATGTTTCACCGCCAACTTTCAGTCCCTCTCCGACAAACCGGCACAACCATGGGACCTCAAATCCATCAAACGCCGGGGGGACAAAACTCTCCGGTCATACCTCAAAAGGTTCCAGACCATGAGAAATCGTATCCCCGAAGTCACGGAGGCGGCCGTGATCGAGGACTTCTACAGAGGATCCAATGACTCGGCCTTCGTCCGAGCCATATTGCAGAAAGCGCCAACTACCTCCGAGGAGCTGTTCCGGGAAGCCGACCTCTACATCACCGCCGACGAGCGAGCCCTGGACCTCATCGGGGGAGCAAAGCCCGCACCGGCGGCACCACGACGCGACGCGAACCAGCAACCTGACAAACGCTGGGAGAAGAGACCTCGCGAAGAAGTGCACGCCGCCAGACCACCTGCCTCTCGCGCCCGGGGAGGACCTCGCGGAGGCGAGCGCAAGCTGGACGACATCCTCGACGCCCAGTGCCCGTACCACAAGGACATGCGCCACACTCTTTGGAACTGCCAGGACTTCAAGCACTCCATCGGGCACGGCCGACCCTTCCAACCTCTACCTCCTCCTCCGCCACGGGGAGGACCAGAAGAACCACGACAACCCCAGCAACAGGAGGAGGGAGGAGGGAGGAGCTTTCCCGCGCGTTGACAGGGAGGTCAACGTCATCTTCGGCGGACATGGGTCGCAGGAGAACAAAAGACAGCAAAAGCTCAACGATCGCCAGATACTGGTGGCAACCACCGGTCCTCCCGCTCCGTACCGATGGTCGGAACACCCGATCACCTTCACTCGGGCGGATCAATGGCTCAACTTCGACCACCCAGGCAAATACCCGCTCCTCGTCGATCCGGTGATCCGAGAGAGCAGGGTGAAGAAGGTGCTAGTGGACGGGGGGAGCAGCATCAACGTCACCTTCCCTCGGACACTCCGAGGCTTAGGAGTTCACCTCAAAGAACTCCACGAGTCAGATACTCCTTTCTTCGGCATCGTGCCGACTGAAGGGGAATATCCGCTGGGCCACATCTACATGCCCGTCACCTTCGGAACTCCGGAGAATTACAGAATCGAGTTCCTGAGGTTCGAAGTAGCGAATTTTGACTGCGGGTACAACGCCATCATCGGGAGGCCAGAATTGGGAAAATTCATGGCCATTCCGCATTACACGTACATGCTATTGAATATGCCGGGACCACAAGGAATCATAACTGTGCGTGCTGACCTCCAAGGCGCTGCAGAATGTTTCCGAGTGGCCATCCAAGCAGCCCTTGCCACCAAACCGTCGGCGACTTCTTCGATCCAGGCAAACTCTAAGCCTGAGGAAGACCTTATGGCACCGGCAAACGAAGCTCAGGTCGTGACCTCTATGCGGCCGATTGAAGAAACTAAAAGGATCAATCTGGGGTTCGCTGATGAACGCAAGACTGCCATCATCAGCTCCAGCCTGGATGATAAATAGGAAGGCGCGCTCGTCCGGTTTCTGCAAGACAACCGAGACGTATTCGCATGGCAACCTGCGGATATGCCGGGAGTCCCGAGAGAACTGACCGAGCACAAACTGAAGGTCTACCCCCAGGCAAGGCCGATCCGGCAAAAACTATTCCGTTTCACGCCCGACAAGAGAGAGGCCATTCACACTGAATTGGCCCGCTTGGTCGCGGCCAGGTTTATCAGAGAGGTGTTACATCCCGAGTGGTTAGCCAACCCTGTTCTTGTACTCAAAAAGAATAAAGTGGATTGGCGCATGTGCGTCGACTATACTGATCTCAACAAACATTGTCCGAAGGATCCCTTCGGGCTCCCAAGGATAGATCAGGTGGTAGACTCCACCGCTGGATGTTCTGTGCTGTCTTTCCTAGATTGCTATTCCGGATACCATCAGATCAGCTTGGCGAAAGAAGACGAGGAAAAAAACGGCGTTCATCACTCCGTTTGGTGCTTTCTGTTATACCTCCATGCCGTTCGGCCTCAAAAACGCTGGAGCGACTTATCAGAGAGCCATTCAAACATGCTTAGCCGATCACTGGGGCAAGCGTGTGGAAGCCTACGTGGATGACGTGGTAATCAAAACAGAGAACTCGGAAAACTTCATCGAAGACTTGCAGTTGGTTTTCAACAGTCTACGGCGGTATCGGTGGAAGCTTAATCCCGAAAAATGTGTTTTTGGAGTACCAGCAGGAAAGTTACTCGGATTTATTGTCAGCCACCGGGGAATTGAAGCTAATCCAGAAAAGATTGAAGCTATCATGAAAATGGAAGCTCCACGATCACAAAAGAAGGTTCAGCGACTCACCGGATGTATGGTAGCCCTGAGTAGATTTATATCCAGGCTGGGAGAAAATGGTTTACCATTTTACAAGCTACTCAAGAAGGTGGACAAGTTTCACTGGACTTCAGAAGCACAGGAAGCCCTAGATGCACTGAAAAAAATTCTTGACAACCCCACCAGTGCTGAAACCACCACGGCGAGCCACATCGACTCAACCGGCTGAAGATCTGATGTTGTATATCTCTTGCACGACTCACGTGGTGAGCACCGCGTTGGAAGTCGAGCGAGCAGAAGAAGGACATGCCTACCCAGTGCAAAACCCTATTTATTTCATCAGTGAAGTTCTGGGTCCCTCAAAGAAAAAGTATCCTCAAGTTCAGAAGCTATTATACGCAGTACTTCTAACTGCCCGCAAGCTACGTCACTACTTTGATGACCACAAAGTCATAGTAGTCACTGGTTTTCCGATAGGGGATATTCTTCACAACAAGGAAGCCATTGGCCAGATAGCCAAGTGGGCTTGTGAACTAGGATCTCATGACATCGAATTTCGACCTCGTACTGCCATTAAAACCCAAGCATTAGTTGACTTCGTGTCAGAATGGACTGAGCAACAAGTACCAGAGAACCCAGAAACAACAGAAGTATGGCAGATGTATTTTGATGGCTCGCTGAAGCTGCGGGGAGCAGGCGCGGGAATTCTCTTCATCGCACCTAGAGGCGAACACCTCAAATATGCCCTCCAGTTGTTATTTCCAGCCTCCAACAATGCAGCCGAGTATGAAGCTCTGATCCATGGACTAAACATCGCCATATCATTAGGCATCAAGAGACTAATGGTATACGGAGATTCTCTGGTGGTCATAAGCCAGATAAACAAAGAATGGGACTGTTCGAATGATTCAATGGGAAAATACTGCACCGCCGTCCGAAAACTAGAAGATAAGTTTGAAGGCCTAGAATTTCATCATGTAGAAAGAGATCGAAACACGGCGGCTGATGTATTGTCCAAGCTAGGATCCAGTCGAACTCAGGTCCCACCCGGAGTCTTTGTACAAGAAATACCACAACCAAGCATTTCAATGGATCAGGCAGAAGAGTGTAATATCGTAACTCAACCAGAGTCAGACTCTGATGACAGGAGAAGGCCGATTATCAGATATATAAAGAATGAAGAGGAACCAGATGACAAAAATGTAGCCGAGCGCATCGCCAAACAGTCAGCCCACTACACACTCATTGGGGAAACATTATACAGAAGGGGTGCTTCAGGCGTCCTCATGAAGTGCATTCTCTCATCTACTGGGAAGCGACTTCTGGATGAGGTCCATGCTGGGCAATGTGGAATACACGCAGCATCCAAGACATTAGTCGGGAAGGTCTTCAGGTCAGGATTCTATTGGCCAACGGCGAAAAGCGATGCAGCCGAGTTAGTTCAGAAATGCGAAGCTTGCCAGTACTTGTCAAAGCAACAACATCTACCAGCACAGCAACTGCAGACCATACCAGTAACTTGGCCCTTCGCATGCTGGGGACTGGATATGATTGGACCTTTCAAGAAAGCTCAAGGAGGATACACTCATGTACTGGTAGCAATCGACAAATTCACCAAATGGATAGAATTCAAACCCATTGCTTCTTTAACCTCGGCTAAGGCCGTGGAATTCATACAAGACATAATATTCAGATTTGGAATACCAAACAATATCATAACTGACTTAGGATCCAACTTCACGAGTTCAGAATTCTTCGATTTCTGCGAGCAAAAGAGCATCCAGATTAAGTATGCTTCGGTAGGACACTCGAGGGCCAACGGGCAGGTTGAGCGAGCTAACGGGATGATACTGGAGGCACTCAGGAAAAGGGTCTTCGAAAAGAATGAAAAGTTCGCAGGAAAGTGGATAAGGGAATTGCCCTACGTCGTTTGGAGCCTAAGAACCCAACCTAGCCGAGCCCTACATGGAAATACTCCTTTCTTCATGGTCTATGGGTCAGAGGCAGTATTACCCGCCGATCTCAAATTCGGGGCGCCAAGGTTGATCTTCGAAAACATAGCAGAAGCCGAAGCTACTAGGCTGGAGGACATTGATGTACTCAAATAAGAACGGCTGAATGCAGTAATTCAATCAGCACGATACCAGCAGACTCTGAGACGCTATCACGACAAGGCCGTGCGACAACGATCCTTCTCAGTGGGAGATCTCGTCCTCCGCCGAATTCTAACGGGGGAGGGACGGCACAAGTTGTCACCCTTATGGGAGGGACCATTCATAGTAGCAGAAGTCACTCAGCCGGGATCATATCGTCTAACTCAGATGGACGACACAGAAATTGGGAACTCCTGGAATATAGAACACCTCAGGAAGTTTTACCCCTAGCTGAATTTCAAAAGCTATCGGGACGACAATGTACTCTGTAAAACGGGAGATATGTCATCAATAAAGAAAGCTTCAAAGATACTCAATTTGTTCATGATCGACTAGCACTCTTACTTAACTCAGGGTGACCACTATGCCCTGCTAACGGAGCAATCGGCTTAAGTCGGCAAAGACTTAAGACGGTGCAACATGCTCACGCTTACTTAACTCAGGGTGACCACTATGCCCTGCTAACGGAGCAATCGGCTTAAGTCGGCAAAGACTTAAGACGGTGCAACATGCTCACGCTTACTTAACTCAGGGTGACCACTATGCCCTGTTAACGGAGCAATCGCCTTAAGTCGGCAAAGACTTAAGACGGTGCAACATGCTCACACTTACTTAACTCAGGGTGACCACTATGCCCTGTTAACGGAGCAATCGCCTTAAGTCGGCAAAGACTTAAGACGGTGCAACATGCTCACGCTTACTTAACTCAGGGTGACCACTATGCCCTGCTAACGGAGCAATCGCCTTAAGTCGGCAAAGACTTAAGACAGTGCAACATGCTCACGCTTACTTAACTCGGGGTGACCACTATGCCCTGCTAACGGAGCAATCAGCTTAAGTCGGCAAAGACTTAAGACGATGCAACATGCTCACGCTTACTTAACTCGGGGTGACCACTATGCCCTATAAACAGAAGCAATCGACTTAAGTCAACAGCAATTTAAGGCGATCTGACGCGCTTACGGCTACTTATATAGGGATGACTTCTATATCCTGTAAACAAGTTTCAAAACCATCACACAACCTTTTACTACTGCAAATTTATGTACTGTTGAATTCTAAAACATTAGGAGAATAGCAATATCATTCAAATGCTAAACTGGTGTCCTCTAACAAATATATGACCGTGCTAACCGCGCGCTCAAAGCACGCAAAATATTTCTCTATTTCGTGATGTCTTTCTCAGGAGCAACCGACGAGGAAGGGAGACTTGAGGAATCAGGAGCAGCATTCACGTCAGCCCTTATATCTTTAGGAACAACTACGCCGGGTCTCCTCATCAAGATTCGTCCCGCCCGAATGGCCTTGTCCATGGCTCTGTCGCGCTGGGCTCTCAGAGTAATGGAAGTTTCTTCAGCAACCTTGGCAGCCAATTGAGTAGTTTCTAGCTCCTGGGCGATGGATTTCTTGGAAGCATGGAGTCCTTTGATAGTAGCATCCTTAGCCGATATCAACTGCCTGAGACAGATCACGTCATCCGTGGATTCCTGCAGCCTACAGCGAAGATTATCTAACTCCTCCATGGAGAAACGATGACTCCTCTCCAGGATGGTCAACGAATTGCTAGGGTCGCGATACAGTCTGTCGAGATTGTCGCGAGACGCAGCAATGACACGTTTTTCTTCCTGTAAACAAGAATCAACTCCTTTCAAACATCAAACAAGCAATAGGAACACAGCAATGCAAGGCACAGTTTCATAAGTCACCTTTTCAGAATCAAGCTGAGTGCGAAGGGAAGAGCTCAGTGCATTGGCGTCATCTAAGGTAGCAGAGACCTGGGCTAGTTCAGTCTGGCTTTGAGAATACTTTTCTTCAAAATCAGAGCACCGCTGGACCAGCTCAGCCTGATCTCGAGAACGTTTTTCTTCAAAAGTGGAAATTTGCCGAGTCATATCTAGTAGGAGACAATCAAACAAAAAAGGGTCAGAATGTAAGGCAGTTCAATAATGAAGACAAAAAGAAGCAGAAAAGCACTAACCAGCATTGGTCGCCTCCAAGTCAGAGACACGTTGTTGAAGTAACACCGGATTCAAACGTGCAAGAGACAAAGCTCCTTCTGGAACAGAAGCACCCTGCAACCTCAGCTGGCTAGCCATCCCGTCCACCAGAGCCTGATAAGGAGAACAGACGAATGTAATAACAACAGTTCATACGGTACAAAAGTCAGGACAGAATATATCACAGCACCTGGAGATTGGAGAAGAACGAAGGGACTCCCAAATCATTAGAGATCAATTGACGACCGAGCGTAAGGTCGCCACCCGAAGCAGCTTGCAACAAACCAGCAGGAACCAACTCAGTGCCATCAACAGAGCTCAAAACTTGGCCAGCGGGGACGCTGCCCTCTAAAGCGACTCCCTGGTCCAAAGCTTGGGCTACCACCATGCAGCCGGAGTACGGAGGCGATCCCGCATGAACGTCCATGGAAGTACAAGAGGGAGACCCCGCCTGGACACCCTCGGGGGCTGGGTCATAATTTGCGCTACCCACGTGAGTCGGATCATCTCCGGCAGTACCCTCGGGGGCCAAGCAGTGGCTTGCACTTCCCACTCGAGCCGAGTCACCCTCGGCGACACCCTCGGGGGCTGGGTAAGCGTCAACACCATCCTTGAGGGCCAAGTTCTCTGCAGCAGCCGCCTCTAAGGCTGAAAGCCCCTCAGTTACTTCCATGGGACCGAGATGATCCAAGTCAGTCTCCTGACCCTCAAGACCGCGCTCTAAGGTCGATGAGGCGCGGGACGACCTCAACCCAGCATCGAGCACATCAGCACAAACCTCCATCACACCATCATCCGCTGGCTCTGATAAAAGGTCCTCCGGAACCATATCCTCTAAAGTTTGATCAAAGTTTGCCAGAGATAACTCCTGTAGACCAACGAGGGTTGATAGAGCAGGAGAAGGAACTCCACTACTCTCCCCACTGGCAATATACTGTCGACTGTTCTTCCGAGTCAGAGGAACCTCATCTTCTTCCTCCCTGTCGTTTTCATCAACAACATAAGCAACACACCCATTGGGATCAGCATCGGGTGGGGCACACCCATTGGGATCAACAGCAGATGGAGCACACCCATTGGGGTCAGCGTCAGTAAAATCAGGCATGGGAACCTCCTCAGCAGCAGGAACCGAAGGACCAGCGCCCCGATCCAAACTAGATACTTGCCGAAGACGTCTCTTTTTCTTTTTCTGCTCATCAGCAGAAGGATCAAGTTGATTGGCTCGGCAAGGGCGTCTCGGGCGAGCACTGGCAGGCTTCTGAATATCCAAAGTCGTACTAGCTTCTGGGAGAGGCACCACCACCAATGTCCTGGCAGGAGCAGCATCAGGAGAATCCTCAGCCAGCAAATCAAGCATAGCGCTTATTTCCGCGTCACTGGGATCCAAAGGCACCTCAAAGTGGACTTGCCGTTCGTCATCAGGAATTTCCTCGAGCGAGGCAACCAAAGTGTTAACCTCTTCGGCCGAGGGTCGCACTCTAAGGCCCAAACCACTATCAGTGACAGGTGGATTCGACACAAAAAGAGTGAAGGCCTTGGGAGGAGGCAGGCTCCATGCTGAGTATGCCACTGGGGCACCAATATTTGATACCTTGCCTCTAAGAATCATCTCAAGTCGGTTCACCAAGTCTGTAGAGGGAATTTTCCTATTGGTAACCCGAGTTGAGTCAGCTAGACCTCGGTACAGATAAGCCGGGTACGCCCTGTCCTTCAACGACTGAATATTCTTGAAAACAAAATCAACAACCACAGCCTCAGCAGTTAGACCCCTTTCTTTCAGCAGTCCAACTTCAGCTAGCAAAGCCCTCGCCTCAGCTACCTCCTGATTCGTGGGAGACTCAGTCCAACTCGGAGTGCGAACATCCGGCTGTCTTCCCGACCGTGGGGGGAGAGAATTTCCATGGTTCTCAACAATAAACCATTCCAAACGCCATCCCTTGATACTGTCTTTGAGAGGGATTTCAAGATACTCAGTCTTCCTCCCACGGCGCATCTCCAGACTAGCACCCCCAACCAGCTGATGCTGACCCCCGGCCATTCCAGGGCGGCAGTGATACAAGTACTTCCACAACCCAAAATGTGGCAGCACACCAAGAAAAGCTTCACACAAATGAATGTAAATAGAAATTTGAAGAATAGAATTGGGATTCAGATGGGTCAAGTTAAGGCGATAAAAATCAAGGAGGCCGCGGAAAAAGGGAGAAATGGGGAGAGCGAGACCGCGGAGAAGAAAAGGAACATAAACCACGGATTCATGGGTATCCTCTGTCGGGACAGTGACCCCATGACAAATCCGCCAAGAACAAAGCTCCCTCGGGGGAAGAACCCCGATGGACACGAGGTGAAGGAGATCAGGCTCGGAAACAACAGACGTGTGGTTACCTGCGAAAGGCAACTGGTTGTTGGGATCAATGGGGGGAATTACTGCAGCGGATGAACTCGAGGCCTTTCTCTTGGGCGCCATCTCAACTCTACTAGCGAACAGAGCGAGAGCCGAATTGCAGAGAGGATTTGGGGGCAGGAAAGCAAGAACTAGGGCACGGAAAGCAGAGGCGGCTAAAAGCGCAGTATACGTGGGATATTCCCGAGTCGGATACCGTCTCCAAAAGCGCCTAGTCAGCACCCGGCAGTTACTTCTAAAACACCGGCGTGCCACGTCGTCACCCGGTGGCTACTTCTAAAACTCCGGTGTGCCACATCATCACTCGGCTACTATCCTCAAAGTGGCCGACACGGCCCGTTTTAACTCGGCTGTTATTTCTAAAATGCTGACATTATCACCAGTCGCTCGGCATTTATCTCTAAAGTGCTGACGATATCTTCAGTCGCTCGGCAGCTATCTCTAAAACGCCGACGATATCTTCAGTCACTTGGCAGCTATCTCTAAAGCGCCGACGATATCCTCAGTCGCTCGGCGGTTATCTCTAAAAAACGCTGATGTTGTTACAGGTCACTCGGCTGTCGCATCTAAGAGCGCCGACGTGGTCAACAGTTATTCCGACGCTGGAACGGTTTCATCATCACTCGGACTCTAATTCAAATGCGTAAATATCGGCAGTAGTAAGCTCGGCCATCACCCCTGAAGCGGTGATACGATGCCCGAGTTGTTCAGTTACTATTCCGAATGAATCAACTCCACAAATAAGAGATCGAGTCACTACGAAGCACAGTAATTAGTACCAGAGGAGACAAAGTCGTTCTTCATTAAGGGAAGTAACAGTACTTACAAATCAACTCATTAAGAGTTGATAACTTCCCTATTGATACTACTGCTGCTACTACTACTACTACTACCTACGCTACACTATACTACTCTACATTACTAATACTACTACATTATTTCACTATACTACTTCTAATCTATACTAATATTTAAAAACCAGTGGCATTTAGCCACTGGCCTTGTTGCCGCCCCTGCCGTCGCCGCCGCTGCCGCCCCTGCTGCTGTCGTTGCCGCCCCTGCTGCTGCCGTTGCCGCCCTTGCTGCTGCCGTTGCCGCCCCTGCTGCCGCCGTCGCCGTCGTCACCATCGTCGCCGCCGCCATCGCCTCCGTCGTCGTCGTCGTCGTCGTCGCCTTCGCCATCGCCGCCACCGTCCTCCTCGGACGAGTCCTCCTCGTCCGAGGAGTACTCCGACTCATCCGAGCCCGCGAGCCCGGAGCGCTCGACGGCCCGGATGTAAGTCCAGACCTCGGCGGCGAGCCCCTGGGAGTCGTCTGAATCGTCAGACGACTCACGCAGAGGGATGGGAGCTAGAGACCCCTCGGACTCAGAGGAGAACTCCTCCTCTAAGTATTCCGAGTCACCAAAGTCCTCGGACGGAGGAGTCGGCTCGCGCTTGCGTTTCTTGCCCATGGCGGAAATGCAAGGAAAGGAAGAAGGCAAGCAGTGAAGAACAACAAGAGATGTGAAAAAACCAGAGAGGCAAAGGCACTATTTATAGAAGAAGAAGGCAACCGCTCACCTCCAACCGCGGTCACTGAACAGTCGCGAGGCATTCAATACACACTTCAACCCGTCTGAAGACGCGCGGCTGACGTCGTTTCACGCAATGCAACACCCATTGGAACTCCAGTCAACAGCGTGGAGGATATGATTACGCTCGCCGTCACATCACATTACTACTCAGAAGCATCCGGCTAAAACGCTCAGCGTACCAAGCCGTCCCTTGCCCACACCCATTGGGGGGGGGGGACGCCCAGGAATTATCAGTATATTTTTCAAAAAACTGTCACATCCGTGCAGAGCGTGCAATGAACACCTCAAGACAAAAATGAGATATCAGTAAGGATCAAAGGAAAGCCAAATATAGCCGGTGAAGTACAAAATCTGACCGACGGAAGCGACGTGAAGACTAGCCAGGGAACGTCTATCAAATGTCCAATCAGTCGCAGAGCAAATAAATTGCACCACCTAGCAAGATATGGGCGGATCACGAACTCGGCTGCAAAAGACAAAATACGTGCTGACCTCGGATGCATAATGCTGACCTCTAAAGCATAATATGGATGACATAATGCCGACTTCTAAGGCATTCAAAAAAAAGAGAAAATATGACTCTCGGCAAAAGGACATGAAGTAAAAACCTTTGAGAGGATTGTTTTAAAAAATGCACTCAAAGCTCGGGGGCTACACCCATTGGGTGCACCTTCGGTGCACCCCATGGATCACCATTTCAAGCCAAGATAGTGCCAACTTCTAAGGCATAAGACAGGATTAAAAGACAGGGCTGGCCCTCAACCAAAGTATGAGAAGAAAATAAAAATAATTTCTGATGAAGACCTTCAAGTAGATTATCTTCTAAAATCTACTCGAAGCTCGGGGGCTACACCATTGGGTGCACTTCTGGTGCACCCAATGAAGTTCAGGGTCCTGCAATATGAAATGCCGACTCTTAAGGCACAAGCACGAAACAAAGCTCTAATGTACGAGTGATCACAGCAGAAGGAGACAGTAAGAAATCATTTTTCTCCAAATTACCTGCAAGCTAGGCCTAGGATCTTTGGGCCGATTACCTCAAAATCAACCCAAAGATCGGGGGCTTGTGGGGGACAGATATCCCCCGGGTCCACTGAAAGGGTAAAAGACCTCACGAAAGGCCCAAGGGCCCAATAAATCGTAAGGTCATTCCTTCATGGGCCTGGGGAGGGACAATCAGTAAAGCAGATCGACGTAATTTCGGATCGGTGCAAGCCCAGATGGCCCCACAGCGTTGAGCGAGAAACCACAACAGAAGATCCGACTTTCCCGCGATGGAGCCCCATGCAGCGGAACCAGGCGAGGATAGGTCGGCAGAATCATAGGGAGATAGGCTCAAACAGTTCACTATCCTTTAGGTGTACGTTGTTATCATATCCATATGTATTGCCCCACGGTCGAATATATAAGGCCCAGGGGGCACCCCTTTAGAACAATCGATCTCACCGCTCAGCCATCCACCTCAACCCTCCACGTTCTCGCTTTAGAGAACCACCCTGTAACCCATCACACAAAGCATCCTCACCAGGACGTAGGGTGTTACGCATCTCTAAGCGGCCCGAACCTGTAAACACTGTCCATTGTTCCTCGTGCATCTGGCACGAACCATTTTGCTACAGTCGGTGACACCGTCCTACTCCTAAAAACACCTCGAGGGGCAACCCCAGGTGTGCGGTAGGACCCAAAACACCGACAATTATATCTATTTTTATACTATTTTTAATCACATAGTATTTCCTTTCTTCTTTTCCAAACTCTAGAATTTCTTTTAGGATTTAATTTCCCATTGGAATATATATTAACATACTTATTATTTTTCTTGTTTACTATATTTTTATATCATCACAAAAATGCACATGAAATAAGATCCGGCATGATGCACAGGTCATTTATGTGTTCTTCGTTCTAATTATCCACTTTTAACTAGTGTTGATCACATGTAATGAATAGTAGAGGCCACAAACCATTGAGATTATCTATATCCTCTTTATTACATTTTTGAGTATTACAAATCCTACCCCCTTAACAAGAATCTCGTCCTCGAGATTTAAGAAGATCTAGGGAAAAGGTGGGGAAAATCTATGCGAAGCTCTTCTTCTCTTTCCCAAGTAGCTTCGTCCTCACCGTGGTGGCTCCATTGCACTTTGCACATCTTTATAACCTTATTCCTCATGACCCGAGTCAATGTGTCGGCGTTCCGAGACCGGGGGGTCCCCGAGCTGACGAGTGAGTGTGCCACGTGCCCCAGCCCAGATGGGTCGAGCGCGTGGGCGAGCGCGAAGGGGGGAGAGAGCGAGAGCGAGGTGGCCGGAGCCGGGTCGTGAGGGAGTCGGAGATTCCCGCGGCCTTCGTGTTCGTCCCGCGCCCAGGTCGGGTGCGCTTGCAGTAGGGGGTTACAAGCGTCCGCGCGGGTGAGGGGAGCGAGCGGCCCCAAGAGAGTGCCTGCCCCTGCCCTCGTTCCCGCGGGGCCAACCTTCTCTAAGAAGGCCCTGGTCCTTCCTTTTATAGGCGTAAGGAAAGGATCCAGGTGTACAAATGGGGGTGTAGCAAGGTGCTACGTGTCTAGCGGGGGAGAGCTAGTGCCCTAAGTACATGCCAAGGTGGCAGCCGGAGAGATCTTGGCACCCGGCTAGTGTGGCGTCGTGGCTGTCGGAGAAGCAATGGAGCTTGGCGGAGGGACAGCTGTCGGAGTGGTTGGGCCCTTGCTGACGTCTCCCTGCTTTCGTAAGAGAGCTGAGAGCCGCCGTCGTCATGGGTCCAGCGGGGTGCCATCATTGCCTATCTGGCGGAGCTAGCCAGATGGGACGTCGGTCCTGTTCCCTGCGGCCCGAGTCGGCTCGGGGTAGGGTGATGATGGCGCTTCCTGTCGACGTGGCGGACTTGTGCCCTAGGTCGGGCGACGTGGAGGCGCCTCCGAGGCCGAGGTCGAGTCTGTCCTGCATGGCCGAGGCCGAACCTGAGCTCCCGGGTCGGGCGAGGCGGAGGTCGCTCGGCAGAGGCCAGGGCGGAGTCCGAGCCCTGGGTCGGGCGAAGCGGAGTTCGTCGTCTTCTGGGGCCTTAGCCCGAGTCCGAGCCCTGGGTCGGGCGGAGCGGAGTTCGCCGTCTTCCGGGGCCTTAGCCCGAGTCCGAGCCCTGGGTCGGGCGGAGCGGAGTTCGCCGTCTTCCGGGGCCTTAGCCCGAGTCCGAGCCCTGGGTCGGGCGGAGCGGAGTTCGCCGTCTTCCGGGGCCTTAGCCCGAGTCCGAGCCCTGGGTCGGGCGGAGCGGAGTTCGCCGTCTTCTGGGGCCTTAGCCCGAGTCCGAGCCCTAGGTCGGGCGGAGCGGAGTTCGCCGTCTTCCGGGGCCTTAGCCCGAGTCCGAGCCCTGGGTCGGGCGGAGCGGAGTTCGCCGTCTTCCGGGGCCTTAGCCCGAGTCCGAGCCCTGGGTCGGGCGGAGCTTCCTGTGGCGCCTTTGGTAAGGCCTGGTTGCCCGTCAGTCTTACTCTTTGCGTAAAATCGCCCCTGTGACTCGGTCGGTCGGCGTGGTGATTTAGTCAGGGTTACTTCTTAACGAAGGCAAGGCCTCGGGCGAGCCGGAGATGCGTCTGCCGTGAAAGAGGAGGCCTCGGGCGAGACGGAAACATCTCAGGGTCGGCTGCCCTTGCCCGAGGCTAGGCTCGGGCGTGGCGTGATCGAGTCGCTCGTATGGACTGATCCCTGACTTAATCAAACCCATCAGGCCTCTGCAGCTTTATGCTGATGGGGGTTACCAGCTGAGAATTAGGCGTCTTGAGGGTACCCCTAATTATGGTCCCCGACAGTAGCCCCCGAGCCTCGAAGGGAGTGTTAACACTCGCTTGGAGGCTTTTGTCGCACTTTTTTGCAAGGGGACCAGCCTTTCTCGGTTGTACTTTGTTCCGGTGGGTGCGCGCGAGCGCACCCGCCGGGTGTAGCCCCCGAGGCCTCGGAGGAGTGGTTTCACTCCTTCGAGGTCTTAATGCCTTGCGTAATGCTTCGGCTGGTCTGGTGGTTCCCTCATGCGAACAGGCCGTAGCCCAGGTGCACTGTCGGGGCCCAAGTTCTCGGGCTGGTATGTTGACGCTGTCAACGGTTCGGCCGGAGCCGGGTTTGCGAGAGCAGCCCCCGAGCCTCCGCACAGAGCGAGAGGACGATCAGGGACAGACTCGGCTTTTTTACATACGCCCCTACGTCGCCTTTCCGCAAGGAGGAGGGGGGGAGAGCGCCATGTTACCCTCGATGGGCACCGAACATGGTGTCTCCGGTGAGCTGCAATCGGGTAATCCGAGTGGACGTCCGTGCCCCGTTCGTTGGGGGTCGGCTAGGGGCCCGGAGGCACGCCCAAAAGTACCTGCGGGTGATCTGCCGGACCCGGTCCCCTGGCGACGGGGTCCGAGGGCTCGTTGCCTCCCTCCGATGGGATTCCGTTACAGAGTCGTTCCCGCTGGTCTCGGAAATGTCCTAGGGTACCTCGGGAGCGCAGCCCGAGCCTTGGTTATGTATCGAACGTACCCCTGGTCATCCCTCGCTCAGTGTCTGAGGCGACTGTGAACCCTTCGGGGGGCCAGCCTTCGAACCCCTGATCAGTAATGGGCGCGGAGCCCGAGTAGCCTGAGGCAGTCGTGGGACCTTTCGGGGGGCCGACCTTCGAACCCCTGACCAGTAGTGGGTGTCGAGCCCACGCGATCTGAGGCGGCCGTTGAACCCTTCGGGGGGCCAGCCTTCGAACCCCTGATCAGTAAGGAGGCTCGGAGCCTAGTTCCTTCACGGGGAAGGATCCCTTTGGGGGTATCCCCTTTCCCGGTCCCTGTTGCAAGAGATAGAGAAAGAAGGAAAAGGGAAAAAGGATTCGAAATTGAACGTCGTGGCGTACCTTTTTTTTGGTGTGGTCGTTTTGGCGAAGGCGAAACGTCGCCGGCTGCACCTGCCAGAAGCGCCGCCTGTCCAGCCGCAGAGTCAATGCGCCGGGGCGAGCGGTTGGCGAGGCTGCCGTTGCGTGCGCGAGCCGTTCGAGGAACGGGTCACGGGCGTGTCGTCTTCACACCGTGAGAGAGGGGGTTCTCTTGCTGCCTCCGGATGGGACGTGAGCTTGGCTGATGGCGTGACCGCTACTCTTGCGCGCCTGCTACTGTCATTACTGCCGGCCCACTTTTGACCGTGTTTGACCGCCGCGTCAGGCTGGCGCAGCTGGGCCGCGCGCTGGGCCGCTTCGGGTCGCGGTATTGGTTCCGCAACCGAGGAGGTGCGGTGGTGGCGCAAGTGGCATAGTGGCTTACATGCAGCATCCGGCGCGCCGATTGCGCGACGCGTGGGCTTGAGCCTCCGTGCTGGCCTGTCAGGAGTCGGAGAGGCGCGTCCACTTGGCGCGGTTGCATGCCGCCCGCATGGCTGCCCGCCCCCTTCGCCCGTTGGTCTGGGCAAAGGTGGAGGGTCACTTGTAACCGCTGGGTAGTTGCACGCGCCGCGCGCGGCGGTTCGGCTTCTTCTGCTCGGAGCCGGCCTGTATGACAGGCGGGTCCCAGCCCCCGCGCCGCGGGGGAGGACTTTGGAGGCGTGTTGAAGAGGACTCAGCCCGTGACGGTTGGGGGCGCAAGCAGGGAGAGTTGCCTTTAAAAGGAGGGCGACCCCTTTCGTAAGGCGACCATGTCTTCTTCCTCCCTTATGCATCGTGTCTTTCCACCTTTCAAGCCCCCGGATGGGGGAAACCGCCGTCTCCGTGCCTCATCGTCGGAGGACACTACTTCGTGGGAGTGGGTACCTTTCAGCCATCGTTCGGCTTCAAGGATTTTCATCACACAGCCCGGCGGCTCCCCTCCGCTGGTGATCACCCAAGACGGTGGCCTCCAGCTCCCGGATGGGGAGAGGCGAACCAGGCTGTGGTCCCGGCCCCGCCCTCAGTGTTGAGGGTGTTCGTCATCCTCGCCGGGGCGGGGAGCGAGGCGAGCCGGGGCTCCACCTCCTACGCGGGTCGGCGGACCACCTCATTTTCCAGCTTCTGGTGGTGGCAATCGCCTTTTAGCCCCACGGCGGAGACATCCTCCAGCCATGCCGGGGAAGGAGAACTGTTGCTGCCCAGCTAGGATGCAACATTCCGTCTTCCTCCTCGCATTCGCGGCGAGGACGGCTGCGAGGATCTGCCGGGGTGCTTAGGGGCGTCCCGTGTTTGCTGGTGATTCACCCAGAGCTTGTCGCTCCTCGGGCTTCCCTGGCGGGGAGGTTGTCCGTACCCGCGGGGGCGGAACCGGAGTTCCGTTTGTAATGGCACTTTGAGTGCCGGGTTTTTTGTCCGTATCCCAGAGGCGTAGGAGTCCCTCGGCTCGGTCAGCCTTGACTGCTTGCGTGTACCCTGTCGTTTCCATGACCCACTTTTCGAAGTAGTCAAAAAGCACGAAAGATATTCTGGTAAAAGAGATTTTCTGTTCGAGGAAAATTTTGACGCAGAGGGGGTTTCCCCCCTTTTAGCCCCCGAGGGAGGGTCGGGCTTTGCCGAGGCGAGGCCGACCCTTCCTTGTTGACTAAACTTTGCGTGGGTGCGAGGTATATGAACAATTTGGAAACATCTCAAGGGTAGAAGCGACGTAGCTGTTGGATGTTCCAAGCGTTGCTGTAGACCTCGCCTTGACTGTTGGCCAGCTTGTACGTTCCGGGCTTCAGAACTTTGGCGATGACGAACGGCCCCTCCCAGGGGGCGTGAGCTTGTGCCTCCCTCGGGTGTCTTGCCGCAGCCGAAGCACCAGATCGCCCACCTGGAGGTCTCGGGGTCGGACCCCTCGGGCGTGGTAGCGTCGCAGGGACTGCTGATACCGCGCCGAGTGTAGTAAGGCCCTGGCCCGAGCCTCGTCCAGCTGGTCCAGCGAGTCTTCTCGGGTAGCTTGGTTGCTTTCTTCGTTGTATGCCCTCGTCCTCGGGGAGCCGTATTCCAGGTCAGTGGGCAGGACGGCCTCGGCCCCGTAGACCAGGAAGAACGGCGTGAAACCTGTGGCTCGGCTTGGCGTCGTCCTCAGGCTCCAGACCACCGAGGGGAGTTCCTTCATCCATCGCTTGCCGAACTTGTTGAGATCATTGTAAATCCGGGGCTTGAGCCCTTGTAGAATCATGCCGTTGGCACGTTCCACTTGCCCATTCGACATGGGATGAGCTACAGCGGCCCAGTCTACCCGGATGTTGTGATCCTCGCAAAAATCCAAAAATTTTTTGCCGGTGAACTGGGTGCCGTTGTCGGTGATGATGGAGTTCGGGACCCCGAAGCGATGGATGATGTTGGTGAAGAACGCCACTGCCTGCTCGGATCTGATGTTGTTCAGGGGTCGGACCTCGATCCACTTGGAGAATTTGTCGATGGCGACCAGCAGGTGCGTGTAGCCCCCGGGCGCCTTCTACAGAGGGCCGACGAGGTCCAGACCCCACACAGCGAAGGGCCAGGTGATGGGTATCGTCTGCAGAGCCTGAGCGGGCAGGTGGGTCTGCTTCGCATAGAATTGGCACCCTTCGCAGGCGCGGACAATTCTAGTGGCGTCAGCCACCGCCGTCGGCCAGTAGAAGCCTTGGCGGAAAGCGTTCCCGACGAGGGTTCGAGGTGCTGCATGATGGCCGCAAGCCCCCGAGTGTATTTCCTGCAGGAGTTCCTGACCCTCGGCGATGGAGATGCATCGCTGGAGGATGCCCGAGGGGCTACGGTGGTAGAGCTCCTTCTCATCGCCCAGCAAGACGAACGACTTGGCGCGTTGCGCTACCCGCCGAGCCTCTGCCCGGTCGAGGGGCAGCTCTCCTTGGCGGAGATATTGTAGGTACGGGGTCTGCCAATCTTGATCTAGCATGACCCCGCTCTGCTCCTCCTCGATGCGCAGTGCTTCGCCCTCGGGGGCCGAGGGTTCCTCGGGCTGAGCCGAGGATGGCTCGGGCTGGGCCGAGGCTGCCTCGGACGGGGCCGAGGGCACCTCGGGCTTGGGCGTGCCGCCTATCTTGACGGAGGGTTGGTGCAGATCCCGGGAGAAGACGTCCGGGGGAACCGTCGTTCGCCCCGAGGCTATCTCCGCCAGCTTGTCCGCAGTCTCGTTGTAGCGCCGGGCGATGTGGTTAAGCTCGAGCCCGTAGAACTTGTCTTCCAGGCGTCGAACCTCGTCACAGTAGGCCTCCATCTTCGGGTCGCGGCAGTGGGAGTTCTTCATGACTTGGTCGATGACGAGCTGCGAGTCGCCGCGTGCATCGAGGCGTCGGACCCCTAGCTCGATGGCGATTCGCAATCCGTTGATCAGAGCCTCGCACTCAGCCACATTGTTGGACGCCGGGAAATGGAGGCGGAGCACGTAGCGCAGGTGTTTCCCAAGGGGCGAGACGAAGAGCAGGCCCGCGCCGGCTCCCGTCTTCATCAGCGACCCGTCGAAAAACATGGTCCAGAGCTCCGGTTGGATCGAAGCCGTCGGCAACTGGGTGTCGACCCATTCGGCTACGAAGTCCGCCAGTACCTGGGACTTGATGGCCTTCCGAGGGGCGAACGAGATTGCCTCGCCCATGATTTCCACCGCCCACTTCGCGATCCGTCCCGAGGCTTCCCGGCATTGGATGATCTCCCCTAGGGGGAAGGATGACACCACAGTCACCGGATGAGACTCGAAGTAATGTCGCAGCTTTCGCCTCGTCAGGATCACTGCATACAGCAGCTTCTGGACTTGTGGGTAGCGGATCTTGGTCTCGGACAGCACTTCGCTGACGAAGTAAACTGGCCTCTGAATGGGCAAAGCATGCCCCTCTTCCTGCCTTTCGACCACGATCGCGGCGCTGACCACCTGAGTGGTTGCGGCGACGTAGACCAAGAGGGTTTCTCCATCAGCTGGGGGTACCAAGACGGGCGCCTGGGTGAGGAGCGCCTTCAGGTTCCCGAGGGCTTCCTCGGCCTCGGGAGTCCAAGTGAAGCACTCGGCCTTCCTTAAGAGACGGTACAGGGGCAGGCCTCTTTCGCCGAGGCGCGAGATGAAACGGCTCAAGGCCGCGAGGCATCCCATGACCCTCTGTACGCCTTTTAAGTCCTTGATGGGCCCCATGTTTGTGATGGCTGTGATCTTCTCCGGGTTGGCTTCGATGCCCCGCTCGGAGACGATGAATCCCAAAAGCATGCCTCGGGGCACCCCGAAGACGCACTTCTCGGGATTGAGCTTGACGCCCTTCGCCTTGAGACACCGGAATGTCAGTTCGAGGTCGGAGAGAAGGTCGGAGGCTTTCCTCGTCTTGACTACGATGTCATCGACGTAGGCCTCGACCGTGCGACCGATGTGTTCGCCGAACACATGGTTCATGCACCGCTGGTACGTTGCACCCGCGTTCCTCAAACCGAACGGCATGGTGACATAACAGTACATGCCGAAGGGCGTGATGAAAGAAGTCGCGAGCTGGTCGGACTCTTTCATCTTGATTTGATGATACCCTGAGTAGGCATCGAGGAAAGACAGGGTTTCGCACCCTGCAGTGGAGTCCACGATTTGATCGATGCGAGGTAGAGGGTAGGGGACTTTCGGACATGCTTTGTTGAGGCCAGTGTAGTCTACACACATCCGCCATTTCCCCCCTTTCTTCCTCACAAGTACAGGGTTGGCAAGCCATTCGGGATGGAATACCTCTTTGATGAACCCTGCTGCCATCAGCTTGTGGATCTCCTCGCCTATCACCCTGCGCCTTTCCTCGTCGAATCGGCGCAGAGGCTGTCTGACCGGTCGGGCTCCGGCCCGAATATCCAGCGAGTGCTCGGCGACATCCCTCGGTATGCCGGGCATGTCCGAGGGACTCCACGCAAAGACGTCGGCGTTTGCGCGGAGAAAGTCGACGAGCACTGCTTCCTATTTGGGGTCGAGCCCGGATCCGATCCGAATCTGCTTGGAGGTGTCGCCACTGGGGTCGAGAGGGACGGCCCTAACCGTCTCCGCTGGCTCGAAGTTGCCGGCATGTCGCTTCACGTCCGGCACCTCTCGGGAGAGGCTTTCCAGGTCGGCAATGAGGGCCTCGGACTCGGCGAGGGCCTCGGCGTACTCCACGCACTCCACATCGCATTCGAATGCATGTTTGTACGTGGGGCCGACGGTGATGACCCCGTTGGGGCCTGGCATCTTGAGCTTCAGGTAGGCGTAGTTGGGGATGGCCATGAACTTCGCGTAGCATGGCCTTCCCAACACTGCGTGGTAGGTCCCGCGGAACCCGACCACCTCGAACGTCAAAGTCTCTCTTCGGAAGTTGGAGGGTGTTCCGAAGCAGACAGGAAGGTCGAGTTGTCCGAGGGGCTGGACGCGCTTCCCGGGAACGATCCCGTGGAAGGGCGCAGCGCCTGCTCGGACGGATGACAGATCGACGCGCAGGAGCCTGAGGGTCTCGGCGTAGATGATGTTGAGGCAGCTGCCCCCATCCATCAGGACCTTGGTGAGCCTGACGTCGCCGATGACGGGATCGACGACGAGCGGGTACTTCCCTGGGCTCGGCACGTGGTCGGGGTGGTCATCCTGGTCGAAGGTGATGGGCTTGTCGGACCAGTCTAGGTAGACTGGCGCCGCCACCTTCACCGAGCAGACCTCCCGACGCTCCTGCTTACGATGCCGAGCCGAGGCATTTGCCGCATGCTCTCCGTAGATCATGAAGCAGTCGCGGACCTCGGGGAACTCTCCTGCTTGGTGATCTTCCTTTTTGCCGTCGTCGCGGGCCCTGTCACCCTCTGCAGGTGGCCCGGCCCGGTGGAAGTGGCGCCGAAGCATGACGCACTCCTCGAGGGTGTGCTTGACGGGCCCCTGATGGTAGGGGCACGTCTCCTTGAGTGCCTTGTCGAAGAGGTTGGCGCCTCCGGGGGGCTTCCGAGGGTTCTTGTACTCGGCGGCGGCGACAAGGTCCGTGCTGGCGGCGTCGCGTTTCGCTTGCGACTTCCTCCTGCCTTTCTTCTTGGCGCCGAGCGGAGTAGACGCCTCGGGAGCATCTTCCGACGGGCGGCCCTGGGGCTGCTTGTCCTTTCGGAAGATGGCCTCGACCGCCTCCTGACCAGAGGCGAACTTGGTGGCGATGTCCATCAGCTCGCTCGCCCTGGTGGGGGTCTTGCGACCCAACTTGCTCACCAGGTCACGGCAGGTGGTGCCGGCAAGGAACGCGCCGATGACATCGGAGTCGGTGATGTTGGGCAGCTCGGTGCGCTGCTTCGAGAATCGCCGGATGTAGTCCCGAAGAGACTCTCCCGGCTGTTGCCGACAGCTTCGGAGGTCCCAGGAATTCCCGGGGCGCACGTACGTGCCCTGGAAGTTGCCGGCGAAAGCCTGGACCAGATCTTCCCAGTTGGAAATCTGCCCCGGGGGCAGGTGCTCCAACCAAGCGCGAGCGGTATCGGAGAGGAACAGGGGGAGGTTGCGGATGATGAGGTTGTCATCGTCCGTCCCACCCAGTTGACAGGCCAGGCGGTAGTCCGCAAGCCACAATTCCGGTCTTGTTTCCCCCGAGTACTTTGTGATAGTAGTCGGGGGTCGGAATCGGGGCGGAAACGGCGCCCGCCGAATGGCCCGGCTGAAGGCCTGCGGACCGGGTGGTTCGGGCGAGGGACTCCGATCCTTCCCGCTGTCGTAGCGTCCCCCACGCCTGGGGTGATAACGTCGGCGCACCCTTTCGTCGAGGCGGGCCCGACGGTCGCGATGAGGGTGCTCGTCACCGAGGTGGCCCGGGGCCGCAGGCGCGGTATTGCGCGTGCGCCCGGTGTAGACCGAGGCTTCCCGCATGAGTCGGGAAGTCGCGGCACGAGGTTCCGAGGGGTACCCCTGCCTTCGGGAGGCAGAGCTTTTGGCCCGCCGGGCCGCAGCGCCTTCCAGGAGATGCTTGAGCTCTCCCTGGATTCGTCGACCCTCGGTGGTTGATGACTCCGGCATCGCGCGAAGGAGCATTGCTGCGGTGGCCAGGTCCTGACCGGTTCCGCCGGATGCGGGTGGTGGTCTGTCCCTGGCGTCGTTGGCGATGCGGTGCTGGAGACCTTGGGGCAGGTGACGTATTCCTCCGGCCGGGGGCTGGCTCGCCCATACCTGCCCGACGTTCCGGCGGATTGCCTCGAGCGCTCCTGCTCCCTCATCGAGCCCGGCCTGCGCCCCGCGGACTTGCTCGAGTTGTGGGTCGTGACCCCCCGCCGGAACGGGGACCACAGCTAGCTCCCGCGGGATGTCGGCGCGAGGCGCTGGCCTAGGGGGATCACCATCCTCCGGCATGCCGAGACAGCTGCCTCCGGAGGGATCCCCTAGCTCGACGTGGAAACACTCGCGGCTCGGGCCGTAGTCCTTGTCGTCAAGGCTGCGGCTGCCGTCGGAACAGTCGGAGAGGCAGTAGTTGCATGCGGTCATGAAGTCCCGCATGGCACTGGGGTTGCCAGATCCAGAGAAATCCCAGCAGATGCTGGGGTCGTCATTTTCCTCGGACCCAGAGGGTCCGTAGGTCGAGACACCCGTCAATCGGTCCCAAGACGACCGCACACGAAACCCCAGAGGGGTTGCACTCGCCTCAATGTGAGCGCCCGCCAAAGCGAGGTTGCTAGGTGGGTTGAGGCCGAGTCGAAATGACAAAGAATGGGAATCAGCCGGTACCTTTTGGTCGACGAGGATCGACGAAGTCGCATCGGGGGCTGATCGCGCCATTGTCCTGGGTGCGAGGGCGACGTCCTGCAGGCCCTCCGTGAGCGTGCTGGCGTCGTCCACTTGCTCGGGATCGGCGTGTCGCGGGGGGACGGCGCTCGCCTTCGCCTCAAACGCGTGGGTGATGCCCGACGCGTCCTCCGTTGGGGCGCTGGGGATGTCGATTTGCTCGACAGTCGACTGAGCGCAGCCTCCCGCTCGGCCTTGGTTGCCCCGCCTCCTCCTCCGATGGCGAGGGAGAGGATGGGGTGAGCTCGAGAGTTGTCCTTCCCCCACGCGGGAAAGACGTCGTCGATTCCGCCGCCGGCGGGCGGGCTGTCCGCCACCATTGTCGCTGTCGCGCGGCGGTGGAAGGAGTATCATGTCGTAGCTGCCGTCGAAAGACATGAACTCGAGACTCCCGAAACGGAGCACCGTCCCGGGTTGAAGAGGTCGTTGGAGACTGCCCATCTGGAGCTTGACGGGAAACTACTCGTCAACACGCAGCAGGCCCCTACCTGGCGCGCCAACTGTCGGCGTTCCGAGACCGGGGGGTCCCCGAGCCGACGAGTGAGTGTGCCGCGTGCCCCAGCCCAGATGGGTCGAGCGCGTGGGCGAGCGCGAAGGGGGGAGAGAGCGAGAGCGAGGTGGCCGGAGCCGGGTCGTGAGGGAGTCGGAGATTCCCGCGGCCTTCGTGTTCATCCCGCGCCCAGGTCGGGTGCGCTTGCAGTAGGGGGTTACAAGCGTCCGCGCGGGTGAGGGGAGCGAGCGGCCCCAAGAGAGCGCCTGCCCCTGCCCTCGTTCCCGCGGGGCCAACCTTCTCTAAGAAGGCCCTGGTCCTTCCTTTTATAGGCGTAAGGAAAGGATCCAGGTGTACAAATGGGGGTGTAGCAAGGTGCTACGTGTCTAGCGGGGGAGAGCTAGTGCCCTAAGTACATGCCAAGGTGGCAGCCGGAGAGATCTTGGCACCCGGCTAGTGTGGCGTCGTGGCTGTCGGAGAAGCAATGGAGCTTGGCGGAGGGACAGCTGTCGGAGTGGTTGGGCCCTTGCTGACGTCTCCCTGCTTTCGTAAGAGAGCTGAGAGCCGCCGTCGTCATGGGTCCAGCGGGGTGCCATCATTGCCTATCTGGCGGAGCTAGCCAGATGGGACGTCGGTCCTGTTCCCTGCGGCCCGAGTCGGCTCGGGGTAGGGTGATGATGGCGCTTCCTGTCGACGTGGCGGACTTGTGCCCTAGGTCGGGCGACGTGGAGGCTCCTCCGAGGCCGAGGTCGAGTCTGTCCTGCATGGCCGAGGCCGAACCTGAGCTCCCGGGTCGGGCGAGGCGGAGGTCGCTCGGCAGAGGCCAGGGCGGAGTCCGAGCCCTGGGTCGGGCGAAGCGGAGTTCGTCGTCTTCTGGGGCCTTAGCCCGAGTCCGAGCCCTGGGTCGGGCGGAGCGGAGTTCGCCGTCTTCTGGGGCCTTAGCCCGAGTCCGAGCCCTGGGTCGGGCGGAGCGGAGTTCGCCGTCTTCTGGGGCCTTAGCCCGAGTCCGAGCCCTGGGTCGGGCGGAGCGGAGTTCGCCGTCTTCCGGGGCCTTAGCCCGAGTCTGAGCCCTGGGTCGGGCGGAGCGGAGTTCGCCGTCTTCCGGGGCCTTAGCCCGAGTCCGAGCCCTGGGTCGGGCGGAGCGGAGTTCGCCGTCTTCCGGGGCCTTAGCCCGAGTCCGAGCCCTGGGTCGGGCGGAGCGGAGTTCGCCGTCTTCCGGGGCCTTAGCCCGAGTCCGAGCCCTGGGTCGGGCGGAGCTTCCTGTGGCGCCTTTGGTAAGGCCTGGCTGCCCGTCAGTCTTACTCTTTGCGTAAAATCGCCCCTGTGACTCGGTCGGTCGGTGTGGTGATTTAGTCAGGGTTACTTCTTAACGAAGGCAAGGCCTCGGGCGAGCCGGAGATGCGTCTGCCGTGAAAGAGGAGGCCTCGGGCGAGACGGAAACATCTCAGGGTCGGCTGCCCTTGCCCGAGGCTAGGCTCGGGCGTGGCGTGATCGAGTCGCTCGTATGGACTGATCCTTGACTTAATCAAACCCATCAGGCCTCTGCAGCTTTATGCTGATGGGGGTTACCAGCTGAGAATTAGGCGTCTTGAGGGTACCCCTAATTATGGTCCCCGACACAATGTATCAAGAATCTTGATGGGGTACTCAGCATAAGTCAGATCCTCTTGAACACTAAGGTCCTCCATTGGTAATTGTTCCTCAGGTACCCTGAGACATTTCTTCAGCTGAGATACATGGAATACATCATGAACATACGCGAGATGATCCGGTAACTCCAATTGATATGCAACTTCTCCCACTCGCTTTAAGATTTAGATGGGTCCAATAAAGCGAGGGGACAACTTTCCTTTGACTTTAAATCTTCTCATACCCCGGAGTGGTGACACCTTCAAATAGACATAATCTCCCTCCTTAAACTCTAGCAGTCTTCTCCGGGTATCAGCATAGCTTTTCTGTCTTGACTGCGCAGTTCTCAAATTCTCCCTTATTTGCTGAACTTGTTCCTCTGCTTCTTGTATAATCTCAGGCCCAAACAACTGCCTTTCACCAGTTTGATCCTAATACAGTGGAGTCCTGCACTTTCTGCCATATAAAGCCTCAAACGGTGACATCTTCAAACTGGCCTGATAGCTATTATTGTAAGAGAACTCTGCATACGGCAAACTCTTATCCCAACTGCCACCATGCTTAAGGGCACAAGCTCTTAACATATCCTCAAGCACTTGATTGGTCCTCTCAGTCTGCCCATCAGTCTGGGGATGGTAAGCTGAACTAAAATTCAATCTTGTATCCAAGGACTCGTGCAACTTCTTCCAATACCGCGAGGTAAACTATGATCCCCGGTCTGACACAATCTTCTTTGGCACACCATGTAGGCAGACAATCCGTGCCATGTACAACTCTGCTAACTTGGCTCCTGAATACGTGGTCTTCACTGGAATAAAGTGGGCTACTTTAGTTAGCCTGTCCACAATCACCCATATAGAATCATATCCAGCAGACGTGCGGGGTAATCCAACAATGAAGTCCATGCCAATCTCTTCCCATTTCCACTCAGGTATCTTCAGTGGATGCAGTAGTCCGGCTGGCCTCTGGTGTTCAGCCTTAACTCTTTGGCACACATCGCACATAGCCACATGTGCATCCCCATCTCTCTTCAATCCATACCACCAATACTTTTGCTTTAAATCCTGGTACATCTTAGTACTCCCAGGGTGGATAGAATAAACTGAGTCATGTACCTCCTTCAATATGGTTTCCCGAAGACTATCGATATCAGGAACACAAATCCGATTCTTGAACCATATCGTGCCTTGCTCATCCTCTGTGAATTCCGGGCCTCTACCCTCTGTTATAAGATCCTTGATCTCCTGAATCTTAGCATCACCAATCTGACCTTTACGAATTTCTTGCTCCAAGGTAGGTTCCAATTCAATGGTAACTCCTTCCGTATGTGTAACAATTCCCAGGTTGAGCCTCTCAAAATCTCTTGCTAATTCATCGGGTAGCTGGACAACGAAAGCGGAGTGAACATGCTCCTTCCGACTCAAGGCATCTGCAACCGAATTTGCCTTGCCTGGGTGATAGTGAATCTCCAAATCATAATCCCTAATAAGTTCCAACCAACGGCGTTGCCTAAGGTTGAGATCCTTCTGAGTGAATATGTACTTCAAGCTCTTATGATCCGTGTATACTTGGCACTTAGTTCCCATAATGTAGTGTCTCCAAATCTTAAGTGCATGCACGACTACTGCCAGCTCTAAATAATGAGTGGGGTAGTTCAATTCATGTTTCCACAACTGACGAGATGCATAGGCGATCACATGTCCTTCTTGCATAAGCACACATCCCAATCCTTGGCCACATGCATCACAATAAATATCAAATCCTTTCTGTAGATCTGGCATAATCAATACTGGTGGTGACATCAATCTCTCCTTCAATTGATCAAAGCTCTCTTGGCATTTCTCATCCCACTTGAATTCTCTTCCTTTCTCCAAAAGTGAGGTCATAGGCTTGGCAATCTTAGAGAATCCTTCAATAAATCTCCGATAATATCCTGCAAGTCCCAAGAAACTCCGAATCTCAGTAACTGTAGTGGGCACTCCCCACTCCATAATCTCCTTGACCTTAGCAGGATCCACTGTTATTCCTCCATTAGAAATAATATGACCAAGGAATGGCACCTTGTCAATCCAAAACTCGCACTTGCTAAACTTGGCATAGAGTTGATTATCTCGCAACTTCTGTAGCACCAACCTTAGATGTTCTTCATGATCACTTTCATTCTTAGAATAGATAAGGATATCGTCGATGAACACCACAACGAATCGGTCCAAATACTCCATAAACACCTTATTCATCAAATTCATGAAACAAGCTGGTGCATTGCTTAATCCAAATGACATAACAGTAAACTCATATAATCCATATCGGGTTGAGAAAGCCGTCTTAGGAATATCTGATGGTCTAATCTTCATCTGATGGTATCCCGATCGGAGATCAATCTTCGAGAATACCCTGGCTCCTCTCATATGATCAAACAAATCCTCAATACGGGGTAATGGATATTTGTTCTTCACAGTAACATCATTAAGTGATCTATAGTCCACACACATCCGTTGCGATCCATCCTTCTTCTGTACAAATAACACCGGTGCTCCCCAAGGTGAGGAACTCGGACGAATGTACCCCGCCTCCTGTAACTCTGTTAACTGTTTCTTAAGCTCCTTCAGTTCTTCTACAACCATCCTGTATGGTCGTTTAGAAATAGGGGCAGTTCCAGGTAAAAGATCAATAACAAACTCAACTTCCCTATCCGGTGGCATCCCTGGTAACTCCTCTAGAAAGACATCCAGAAAATCTCTAACCACCCGGATGTTGTCACCAACAAACTCCTCAGGTATAAAGAACATTGCACGCTTGGATGAGGTGGTTACTGCAATATTAACTTGAAATGTTTCTCCTTTAGGACTAGTGAGCTCTATAGTACCTCTACCGCATGCTATAATGGCCTTTGCCTTCCTTAACCATGGCATACCAAGGATCAGATCTATACTGCTGGCATCTAATATTATAGCAGTAGCTCCAAATTCTCTTCCCATAATTGACAATGTCAATCTACGTGTCATTTGATTTGCCTCAATAGGCCCTTTAGGTGTGATTACTATCATTGGTTTTCTCATATTTAGCAGGGGTATCTCATTAGTGTTGGCATATCGAGCAGACATGAAAGAATGTGTAGCACCAGAATCAAACAGTATGGTTGCAGGAATGGCATTAATGTAAAACATACCGAGTATGATGTCAGCACCATCAAGAGTATCATCAATGCTGACTTGATTCACCCTGGCTATAGAATATCCCTTGCCAGACATCTGTTGCTTGTTCTTAGCTGGTGTACCAGAATTCCCCATAGGACAAGCATTAGCATAGTGCCCAATCTGACTGCACTTGAAGCATGTAGGACCAGTCTTCTGTCCTGTAGACCTCGTCGGGGTGCCAGTAGGAGTAGCCTGACGAGTAGGAGGTGTCCGTGGAGACCCCTGTGGAGCATACTGAACTGGGCGTGGTCCTCCTGGTCGAGTCGGTGTACCCTATGGCGAAACGTAGAGGGGACGAACACTGCTGCTACCCTGTCCCTGCGAGATAGCCTTCCTCTTCAAATCACCCAGTTGAACACGCTTGTGTTCAATAGCAAGAGTCTTATCCAGTAGCCTCTGAAATGATGGAAAGGTGTGTGCAACCAGTGCATACTGCAAGGGTCCATTAAGTCCTTCAATAAAGTGCTCCTTCTTCCTCTCATCCTCAGCAACTTCCTCCGGAGCATATCTCGACAACTGAATGAATTTGTCTCTGTACTCGCTGACTGACATGTTGC
The DNA here is from genome assembly GCA_029449295.1 of Zea luxurians. NCBI lineage: Eukaryota > Viridiplantae > Streptophyta > Magnoliopsida > Poales > Poaceae > Zea > Zea luxurians. Next base: position 6,546,103 of record JAOPSE010000090.1, read on the forward strand.
CTTGCTTCAATGACAGAAACTCCTTCTTCTTGATCTTTATCATACCAGCTGGAATATGGTAGTTCCTGAACTGTGTACTGAACTCTGCCCAAGTAATAGTGTCGGCAGCATCGTGGGCAGCAGTATAAGAATCCCACCAGTCAGCAGCAGGACCTGTCAGACGACCAGAGGCATAAAGAACTTTCTCCCGGTCTAAGCATTGGGCGATGTTGAGCATTTTCTCAATTGACTTCAACCAATCATCTGCATCAAGTGGATCTGGCGAACTGGCGAAGGTCAGTGGCTTATGACTCATAAACTCCCGGTGCTTATCACGAGGTGGAACTGGCGGTGGTGGTGGAGGCAATGGCACTTGTTGCTGTTGCTGCTGTTGTTGAAGTTGTTGTTGCAGCTGCTGTTGTTGCACCCTTCTCTCCTGGCGCATCTCTTCTCTCTCCTGGCGCAACTCTTGGCGTATCTCTTCTCTTTCCTGACGCATCTCCTGGCATTCTTGCTGCATCTGGGCACGCATATCGGCCATAGTGTCTGCCATTTGCTGCATCACCCTCATCTGAGATGCAATCAGTGGATCAACTCCGCCTGGTGGAGGATTAGGAGGATTCATCTCTGCTGGCTGTGGCTGAGGTTGTCTATATATCCTTCGAGCGTGTCGATTAGGAGGTAAATCAATTCCACCACCCCTCCTGATATTGACCATCTGAGTTAGATACATATGGTAAGAGGGAGTAGTAGACAAGGCAGTAATTACAAATCATGTTACTTTGGAGGATTTATTAGCTAAGCAGATTAATGTTTTACCTACCATAGCTAATTCATTACCTTATAGTGGTACATACTAAGATGTCCATATATAATACTTCAGTCAATCAAAGAAGCAAATCAGACATTTTTCATCAGAACAATCAAACAACATTTTTAAATATAGAAAATAGTTTTGATTTTGTCTTAGGCTTCCTATCTCTTAAAAAAATGTCAGAGGGGTAGGGATTCCAAGGTGTGAAATCCGTCTTGTCTTGGAGTAGAAAGGTAAGAATGATCAGAGTAGAACAGTAGAAGGTGAGACAGGATCAAGATAAGATAAGAAAGAATCAGAGTAAGGTAAGTTTAGAATGAATCAGAATAAGATAAGTAGGTAAGGGTTTTGTCCATTTCTATCTAGGTTTCGTCCTACAGTCAACATTTCCTCTGATACCACTTCTGTCACACCCGGATTCAAGGGACAAATCTGGGTGCATCTCATACATGCGCCAAGAAGACAACATATATAATAACAGAGTGTATAGAGATAAATGTCACGATACATCAGAGTATTTATTACATAGCGGAAGACTTATTACAAAATAAAAGAATAAATATAAAACGAACTAAGGATCGTTGGCGCCAATGTTAACTGAGAAACGCCACCTAGATCAGATCGTACTCCTCGCCTTGTGGCTCCTCCTGAACCACCTATTCTTCTCCTGTGGGGGGGTGTGAGACAGCAAGAGTGAGATCACATACGTTCATAGCTCAACAAGTCGTGGGGAATAATGTGGCATGAACTCACCAAACGTGGGAGTTCATGAAGTGTAAGGCTGATCAATGAAATAGAGGCTGAAGCTGAGCATTGCTTTTATAAGTTGGTCAAAATTTTATTAGCAATTACTAAGTGTAAGTAAATACCAAACCTTAATAATGATAAAGAAAAGTAAAAGTAAAATAATCCCAAATGCGATGCAAATGTCAAATTAAATTTAAGTTCCATAAATTAATCATGTGAGGGTCCGAGCCGCTCATGACCGTGAGCACGGCTAGTATACTAGTTTTACACTCTGCAGAGGTTATGCATCTTTACCCACAAGTCATGTTACCCATCTGCCGAGAGACGGCCAATCCCATACACCTCTACCGAGGAGGCGAGGCAGGGTAACACTACGAGGCCTTTACAAAGTTCCACTAGCTTCAGAAATCCCGCTACAGTTTATAGGAAGCTCCAGTGCAGGAATCCCTCGCCTGACCGCCATCGCAGCAAAATCAACCCAAGGACCTCCCTACACTAACCACTCCCCTACTGCCCTTGCCCCTTTCGGGTAAGGAATACCTCCACTAGCTTTCCTAGTTAATCACCCAAGGGCGTCCCATTAAACCCTTGTGGTAGCACTGTTTTCCCGGGTGGTCGCTCCATGTTCCCATTAATTTAATGACCTTAACATGGACAGTAATAATAGCAAGATAATAACAGAATAATCATGAATAGTGTATCTCCATACCCAATCCACATAAAGCAATAGCAGGTACTACCCAAAAATATTTCAGGGGTGAACAAGGTATAAAGATAACCAAAACTGGGGTAACATAAAGGATCCCATCAAAATTAACTTATGCAGATCATTATAATTAATAAGAACATGGCTGGGAAAAAGTAAGTGATCAAGGGCACAACTTGCCTTCAATGAGCTCCTGCTCAGCTACTTCTACTTGCTGAACCTCAGAATCCACAGTGGCTTGCTCGTTAGCTCGTCTACTCGCATCAACACAATACATACATAGTATAGCATAAATAAACATCACATCAAACATGTAAATAAAATATACAGTAATAAAATAGACATTAAAATAAGATCACAGGAACATGAATCATTAAATTTGGAGTTATAGATTTCAAGTTATGAATTTCCTAAGACTTAATGTGCTTGAAATGGGATTAAATGATAAATTAATTTTCTAACTGTTTTCATGTCAAAACAGAGACACTAAAGAATAGAGAATAATACTACAAAATTTTAGAAATTGGAATGGCTCAATTTGAATCAAAAATGGAATTTCTATGGATTTTACATGTTTCTAGATTTGTTTTTGTATTAAAAACGAATTTCTAATATTATTTCTTTGTTTTTAATCTCCTCTGGACTGGGCCTCGAATTCTAGAAAGCGCAGGGGGTTCCTCGCATAAATTCATAGACTCAGTGAATAATGAATGTGGACGACGGGTTTATTCTCAAATACCAGAGGGTCTCATGTGTAAAACTAACCCGCGAAGGGGTATCCTGAAACCAGGGACGTCCGATTACCATCCAACGGCGAGGATAGATCGGAGCATTAATATAACGGGATACGACGCTGGCCCCTGGATCTAGATCTAATGGTCGATATTCTAAGTTGATCCGCCCGCACGATTCCCATTCGACGACTCAGATCTATCACCCGAAGTGGTACACAGACGATTTAATCTGCACTGTTGACGTTAAATCCAATGACCGAAGTTCTTTTCTCTCTCTCTCTCGATCGAATCGCGTGGCGGCGCGCTCTTCCCCCCGGCGGAGACCATGGCCGGGAAGATCAATCCGGCGAGTCACAACCCCAAACCCCGACCCGAAAAGTGCTATGCGCGTAGATTAGCGAGGTGAATCATCACGACGCGGAACTCATCGAAGAGGACGACGCACCAGAGCTGGCTACGGCGCACAGCGGAGACGCGACTTCGGCGATAAATCCCCAAGTCCCCTGAGGTCCACAGCCCGAATTGAGGGCTCCCGCAGCTTCACGGGTTCCTGGCGAACGCCCTCAACCACACGCGCGGACCCGAGCGCAGGTAAGGAGAAGAATCACCGGCGGTGGCTCACTTCCAGGCTGACGCGGCGATGGTCTGTGGTGGGGGTCCGAGGCGGTCGCAAGGCAAGAACGGGGGAGGAATAGGCGAGTCCAGGGGGGTCGTGGCACTATATGGGCGCGTACGTGGTCAGCGCGACAACGGCCGGGGCTGGATTCGCTATTTCGTCGCGGCGGTGGATTTCTTCCGCCCAGGCGGCTCTCTGTGAAGAAATTGGGGATATGGCAGGCGAGTACGGGTGAGAGGGAGACGAGGATGGATGGGAGCGACCTATTTAGCGTCTGATCGAGCAGTATTGGTGAGGTGGTTCGGTTCACGCGAGAAAGGGGGAGCTCACCGTGCGATCCACGCGGGTTGTTAATGTCGCCGTGACCGGGATGACATGCGGGCCCCGGCCAGCAGTGACGTGAACGCACGCGCAGAGGCTGACCGGCTGGACCCAGACGTCGGCACCGCGCGATAGAAAGACGACCGCGCATGCGAGTCCCCAGTGGCGTGGGTGCGCGTCGGTGACTGGCCTGTGGGGTTCGCGAGTCAGCGACGATTTGTGTAACAGGACCAAGGCGCGCGGCTGACGAGGGGACCCCGCGCAGCAGAGGCAGATGGCGTGCGCGCGCAGTGGAGTTTTGGGCCGACCAGGGAATTCGGCCCACAGCGAGCTACAGATATGTTTTCTTTTTTTTCAGTTTTCTATTTTCTGTTTTTTCCTATTCGTAAATATTTTGAATTCAAATTTAAATTTTGAATCTGTTATGAGGTTCACCTCCGAGTCGATTATACAAATTCAAATCTTAATGTAGAAATAATGTATTTTATTATATCTATTTTTATACTATTTTTAATCACATAGTATTTCCTTTCTTCTTTTCCAAACTCTAGAATTTCTTTTAGGATTTAATTTCCCATTGGAATATATATTAACATACTTATTATTTTTCTTGTTTACTATATTTTTATATCATCACAAAAATGCACACGAAATAAGATCCGGCATGATGCACAGGTCATTTATGTGGCCTTCATTCTAATTATCCACTTTTAACTAGTGTTGATCACATGTAATGAATAGTAGAGGCCACAAACTATTGAGATTATCTATGTCGTGCCTCGACGCCGTGACCCGAAGTCCAGCCGTCAGACCCGCGCATCCGTTTGATTACTCGCGTTATGGAGCTTGATTTCGTCCGTTTCCCCTCTCCCATTAACTCTCCCAGTGAAGAACGCCATTGAAGCCTCTATGAAGAACCAGCGACCTCTCCTCTCTCTCCTGCTCCCTATAAAAAGCAGCAGAGCTCTCTCCCATTCCTTCCTACTCGAGCTCGCCTCTTTCTCTAGTGCTCCTCGCTCATCGCTAGTGTCGTTCGTCGTCGGAGTTGCCGTTCATCGTCGGAGTTCACCGGAGCCGGCAGTTCGTCACCGGAGCCACGCACACGCCATTCGCCGCCCGTAGTCGAGCCCCTGCTTTTCTCCACTCGGCCGAACCCCGTCGAACTCTCCCCGTCGCACGCGCGAACCCAAGGTTGATGACGACCCAAATTATTTTTATGTATTTTACAAATGTACTCTTTGATTCGATTCATGAGTTGTATATTTTGTTTGTTGTAATATGAACATGTGTGACCCGCAATTTATGTGTATGTGCGTTATGGAATTGTTTGGTAGATTCATGCGATTATTAGTACCGTGATAATTCATGTTAATCGATGCGTTGATTTTTGGATTAGGAAAATATGAAGTAGATTTAATAGTCACACGTTGGTGATAAAAACAATAGATGGGAATTTTTGTAGATAAATATGGTTACCACGAATTTTAGAAACTACTTGGAGAATTATAGTTATAGGTGCATTTTAATGGTTTTAGAAAATGGTATAGAACTCATGTCACATGAATAATATAGGATTTTTAGATGATTTATCTAATTATTTTATTAACATTTTCTTTTTATAAAGAAAGGAGAAAATATCACTAGTAGGATGGAAAGTATATTTCTACTAGCCAAATAAGCATGTTCGCAAATTTAGCACTAAAATTGTTAGAGTACTAGTTTATGTCAAAATAACCTCACTTGTGTTATAAAAGTTCAATTAGTATTTGTAGGGATTTTTAGAATGTTAAATTCATTTTTGCTATACTAAATAATTTGAGTTAGAAATAATAAAAGGTATTAATTTATTTATTAGTATTAAAAGACGATAATTATCATTAATTTCATTGATGAGGTTAAAATAAATTAATACTAGTTAAAACTGTATTTATTGCACCCATTCATAAATTCATCATTTAGGACTCACAATAATAACTACAATTGAATTAATAAATATTTACGCGTTTAGGACGTATTTAAGGCGAGATAAGTGCGATGTGTGTTTATTTGTGTAATGGTGTATGTTTATGTAATGGTGCATGTTTATTTATGGGTGTATACTTTATTTTTGTATGTGCGATGTGCGACTATAATAGAAGCCGATTGTGGGGTAGACGAACCCAATTCGTTCGAGGACGATCCGCAGGTCGCATTTGAGCAAGGCAAGTGGATTCTCCCTCTGCATATTCTGTTTGTACCTACTCATTGCATATAATAATGTTTACTTTTTGATATATTGCATAATTTGATGGGTTAACCTAATTAAGGATTTCCTAGATTTACTACCTGTATTCCTTGTTTAACCTGGGAAAATTATTAAGCTGTGCAAAATTTGTGCTACCGCTCAACTTAATGATTTCTAATGTCACTCATTAATTGGTGTTAATGTCCAAAAATTTAATTGGCAATTATGGCATTAACCCGATGGTTAAGATAATATTATCTCAAATTAATTGGAACATGGAGTGACCACCCAGGATAACAGTGCAACCACGAGTGCTATCATGGCTCTGGCTTTGGTAATTAGCTCTATATGCTTAGTGCCTGGCAACCTTACCTGAAATATGGGCAAGAGGGGGAGCGGTAGGTGCTGGCAGCCCACGTTAACATGGGGTCGTATTCTTGGCTAAGGTACCTCACCCAGGGGGCCACAACCATTGTCTTTAGAAACCTTAGCGGGTTGCTTCGTATTAAGTGTATTTTGTGAAAGCCTCATAATGGATCCCTAGCCATTCACCTCGGCAGTGTTTAAGGGTCCGATCAACCCGGGCTAGATGGGATACATGGCTTGTGGGTAAAGTTGTACCACCTCTGCAGAGTGTAAAACTGATATATCAGCCGTGCTCCCAGTTATGAGCGACCAGGACTCCTCACATGATAATTGAACTTGAAGATGGAATTAAATTGAGATCCGATGATCTGCCAATAATTTGCTTAAGTGGTTTCACTTAAGGGTTTTTGTTATATTCATATTCCTTTGTTTAAATGGGATATTTGGGATTCACACTTATTAGTAAGATAGGTGCTGTTAATAAAATATTGACCAACTAAAATGCTTACTGCTCAACCTTAGCCTCACCTTGTTACACCTGCATTAAATTTTCCTCCACTTGCTGAGCCCCGACCATAAGTGAGCTCACCCTTGCTAATATTTTGATCAGAGGGTGATGCTGGAGATTTTGATGGAGATTTTATCGACGACGATGAATTCTAAGTCTAACGATGCGCCAGTCATCTTCCTGTGGGAGATTGCCCAGTTGTTTATTTCCGCTTTACTTTGCTATGATACTTGTTAAAGATACAATGTTTCAGATGATGTAATAAAATATTATACTCTCTTTACGCCTTTATTGCATTGTCTTTTGATATATTACACTTGTGACGTCAACATATGTGTGGAAATGGATCCTGGCACGCATATGGTATGCGCTCGGTTTTACCCCCTGGAACCGGGTGTGACAGAACACAAGAGGAGGGATGAGGCTTATATTATCTTGCACTGGGGTGCTTGCAGTAGGGGTTACAAGCTTCGTGAGAGAGGGAGCGGGTCCTAGGTCTCCTGAGAAGTCAAGTGTTGCGGAGTGGAGCTCGATGTTTAAGTGAGTCCGTCTCCATCGTCCTTGCTGCCTGCCCCCCTTGTGAAGGACCTGGGCATCCCCTTTTATAGATACAAGGGGATGGTCCAGCTGTACATAGGGGGGTGTTGCTACGTGCTAACGTGGCCGGCGGAGAAGTGCTTGAGCCCTGTAGAAGCGTAGCTGGCGGTGCGGTCCTGGGTCCTACTGATGTTTCTTTGCCTTCGTAGAGAGCTTGAGGACTATTGATGTCATGGACGCACGCGGGGAACCATCATTACCTGTTGTCGGAATAATCTAGATGTGACTCCGGTCTTGTTCCTTCGTAGCCTGAGGCGGCTAGCTAGAGGTAGGGTAATGATGTATCCCCTGTAGCGTAGTCGGTCCGAGGCCGAGGTCGGGCGAGGCGGTGACTTCTCCTGAGGCCGAGGCCGAGGTCGGGCGAGGCGGTGACTTCCTCCCGAGGCTGAGGCTGAGGCCGAGACCTGGGGTCAGGCGAGGCGGAGATCTTCTCCTGAGGCCGAGGCCTGGGGTCGGGCGAGGCGGAGCTCCCTGTTACGCCCAAGGCTGAACTCGGGAGAGGCCGCGACTTACTGTTGTTAGTCTTACCCTGGTGGTTGGCACAGTAGTCGGAACGGGGTAAATAGTGTTGTTTTCCTGTCAGAACGACCAGTAAAGGGACGAAGTGACTGCGGTCACTTCGACCTTGCCAACTGAGGCGCGCGTGTCAGGATAAGGTATCAGGTGATCCCTGCATTGAATGTGCATGCGATACGGTCGGCGGTAAGGCGATTTGGCCGAGGTTGCTATACGACAAAGTTTGCCCGAGCTTAGCCTCGGACGAGCCGGGGGTGCGCCTGCTGCCTGAGGGGGCCCTCGGGCGAGGCGTGAATCCGTTCGGGACCGCTGTTCTTGCCCGAGGCCGGGCTCGGGCGAGACGAGATCGCGTCCCTTAGTAGATGAGGCCTTAACTTTGTGTTGTGCTTACCAGCCTTTACGGTCTGTTCTGAAGATGTTTTCCAGCCATGTTTAGGAGTACTGGGGGTACCCCTAATTACGGTACCCGACAGTAGCCCCCGAGCCTCAAAGGGAGTGTAGGCACTCGCTTGGAGGTTCTGCCGGATTTTTTGCAAGGAGACTAGCCCTTCTCGGTTATGTTTTGTTCCGATGGGTGCGCGCGAGCGCACCCGTCGGGTGTAGCCCCCGAGGCCTCGGAGGAGTGGTTTGACTCCTCTGAGGTCTTAATTCTTCTTGTGATTCCTCAGTCGGCCTTGTTGTACCCTCATGCGGCCTTGCAGCCTGGGTGCATGGTCAGGCTCCGAGTTTTTAAGCTGGTTCATTGACGTGGTTAACAATTTGGCCGTAGCCTGGTGCGAGAGCAGCCTTCGAGCCTCTGCACGGAGCGAGAGGACGATCGAGGACCGTCTCGGCTTTTTATTGTACGCCCCTTCGTCGCCTTTCCACAAGGAGGGGGGAACGCGCCATGCTGCCCTCGGTGGGCGCTGAACATGGTGTTTCCAATGAGTTGCTAACGGGTAATCCGAGTGGACGCCCGAGCCCTGTTCGATACGGGTCGGCTAGTGGCCCAGAGGCGTGCTCCAAAAGTACCTGCAAGTGATTTGCTGGACCTGGACCCATTCGATAGGGTCCGAGGGCTCGGTGCCTCCCTTCAGTGGGATTCCATTACAAACCGTTCCCGCTGGTCTCGGAAATGTCTTAGGGTACCTCGGGAGCATAGCCCGAGCCTTGGCCATGTAACGGACGTACCCAGGGTCATCCCTGACTCTGCATGTTCTGGGGCGGCTGTTGAATCCCTTCGAGGGGCCAGCCTTTGAACCCCTGATCAGTAAAGGGCTCGGAGCACGAGTGCTCTGGGGCGGTCGCCAAACCCCGCAGGGCGCAACCTTCGAACCCCTGATCAGTAGAGGGCTCGAGGCCTGTTTCCTTCGCTGCGAATGACTCCTTTGAAATGTCCCGTTTCCCGATCCCTGTGGAGAGAGAGAAAGAGAAAGGAAAGGAACAAAGGAGATATTTCGAAACAGTGCGGCGCACCTTTTTTGAGGCAGTCATCATGACGAAGGCGAAACGGCGCCCGCCCTTCTGCCAGAGGAGACGTGTGTTCTGCCAGGGAGTTAATGCGACGGGACAGGCGACTCGCGGGGTATCCGTTACGCGTGCGCGAGTCGTTCGAGGAATGGAAAAAACTGTTTTGCCTTCGAGTTTGAAACTCACGAAGGGTTCGGGCGAATTTTTGGGTGGATTTCGCTCGGGCCTTTATATACCCGGAAGAGGGGCCGGCAGTGGTTCTTTACCCTGCCATTTGCGCTTGTCTTCTGCTTTTGTCTTTGCAACCTAAGAGAGTAGACAGAGGAGAGAAAACCGCTCACCTCATCCCCTCCACTTCCACCGCTTTAGCTCAGCGATGGCTGACAAGGCGACTGTCATTCCGCCGCGCGACCCGTGGCCTTTCTCCATCGTCGCTGCGAAGGATCTGCAGGCCCTTGTTATCGAGGGTTTGCTCCGTCCTCTCTCCAGCGGGCCACAGCCTGAGTGGTTGGCCCCCGGGAGCGAGGCCGAACCGACTCCGCCGCCGGGATACGTGGTCAGCTTCACCCCCTTCCATGAGCGGGGGTTTGGGATGCCGGCGAGCCGCTTCATGCGGGCGCTCCCGCATTACTACGGGGTGGAGCTACACAACTTCAACCCCAACTTCATCACGCAAGCAGCTATTTTCGTGGCGGTTTGCGAGGGGTTCTGGGGATTGACCCCCACTGGGACCTGTGGACCCATCTCTTCTCCGTGGAGTTCTTCGCCGCGTCGACGGATGTGAAGAAGGTCCGTATGGCGGTGCGGGCTGGCGGCTGCACCCTCCAGCTGAGGTCGAGGCACGCACGACAGTACATCCCCGCCTCACTTATATCTTCGAACAAGGGGTGGCAGAACCGGTGGTTCTATCTCCGGAATGACGATGGGATGCTTCTGTCGTATTCTCAACGAGTGGTGACCGCCGCTGGTGATAACTGGCGCTGGGGGGCCACACGCGAGAACCAGGAGAAGCTCCAGCCCATTCTCCGCGCCCTGCAGAAGTTACAAGCCGAGGGCCTTACTGTTGCGGGGGTCGTCGCCGCTATCCACCGCCGAAGGGTGCTCCCATTGGTAGAGCGGCGGTTGTGGCTCTCTGAGATGAAGCCGGGGGTTGATTTGGAGAGTTCATGGATGTCTTCGACCCCCCTTACCGCCGACGACCTCCTCAGACGGGTAGCGGGCATGGTAGGGAGGCTGGACGCCGGTGTCCTTAGCCAGCCCCCGATGCGTCCCGACCATGGGTATGTGTCCCTGGTAAGTGCTCGACCTTCCTTCTGTTTTGCGCCGTGTTTCTTACGTCTTTTAGTTCTTACTGTTCGGATTTTCGTTCGTCCCCAGGGGTTGAGGGGTTTTAAACTCTCCCGGCCACCGGTCCCGGAGGACGCGGCGGGCCGAACCACGTGTAGGCTCGCCGCGGAGAAGGATAAGGAGAGGAAGGACGTGGAAAAGGCCCGAGCTCGCGAGAGGATGCGAGCTCGGGAAGCCTTGGAGAAGCGTCATCGGAGGCAAGCAAGGGATGGGCTCCCATTGGAGCCGTCGCCAGACATGCCTGACGACGACGATGATGATGATGATGACGAAGACATTGACATCGTGGCCCGGCTCGGCCTCAGTCCGGATCCGAGGCTGGACCAGGGGTCGTCAAGCCAGCTTCTAGGAGGGCGGGCTCCACCAGCGTTCGGGGTCGGGACGTCGGGGTCCCGGTCCGAGGAGCGGAGGTGGGCCGAGGGGGTACTTGACCCCTTGGCTAAGATAATTGGGGTAACTCCAGGGGGTCAGGCCGAACCGCATGTCCCCCAAGAGCAGGTGCCCGTGCCATCCGTACGGGAAGTCGGTCCCCCGGCGGTCATGACGTCGCCTGGGCAGGCCGCCCCCTCGGCGCCTGGGGCGACCGAGGCGGAAGCGGCGCTGAAGTCGGCTGTGGGACAACCCTTGGCGGCGCCTGCGGAGATCGGGGCCCGAGGGGTCTCCCCGCAGGCACGATTGGTTTTGCCCCGGAGCGGGTAAGTATCTGAGGGTACCTCTGCTTCAGTTATTTCGCTGTGTGTCTTGAATTTGCCCCTTCTCCCTTTCAGCAAGCGGAGACAGGGCTCGGCTGGACTAGCCCCCATGAAGGCGCTTAAGATGGGGCCAGCCTCTGCAGCCGGAGCTGCGGCGCGCCACGCTGGTTGGTTGGCCTCCGCGCAAGGCGCCCTTTGGCGGGGGGCCCAAGCGGCACGGGCTGTCCTGGGGCAAGCCTCCTAGGTCGAGCCCCCTGTTGGAGTGGCCATCATGCTGGGAGAGGTCGCTGACGCGGCCGCGGCCCTGAGTCCGCCTGTCTTGTTGCCGGCGCCGGCATCGATTCCTGCCGGGGCCGCTGCTGATTCGTCTGCGGAGCCGCCTGCCACCGCCGATGTCGGGATGGCTGAGGTGCCTCTGCCCTCGGTCATCCCCGATCTCCCCATTTTCGATCATGAGGAGGGGACAACCGTTGTTGCCGAGGTCGGTGAGCGGAGGGTTGTCACCTTGGCCGAGGAGAGGCCCGATACGTCGACTGCGGTGGCACCTGATGCATCGACCGCAGGGGGACTTGGCGCCTCAGTCGGGGGGCACGCAGAACCATGGCCAGTCTTGGGGAGCAGCGGCCTTATCCCCACGCAACTCAATCCCAATAAGTGGTGTGGGCAGTCGCTCCTGTTCTAGAGCCGCGACACCTCGGAGCCCCTCCTTTCCCTTAACGTTGAGTTGGAGGAGCAGCTCCGAGGTAATTTCCGTGAATATACCGAGGCAACGATGAGGTCGCTTCAGACGACCATGGAAATCCTTTCTAGGGACGTTCCCAGGGTCTTCTAGGTAAGGATTTAGACGTACGCCTCGCGTGATCAGGGCGTTCTTTGTGATATCCCGTTTTTCTCCCTCAGGAGCTCGCGGACATGAGCACCGCCAAGTCGCTGTTCATCCATCGCGAGAGCGACGTTTGGGAGTCGTTGTGGTCCTAGTGGGCCACGCTTACCGAGGCTAATGAGCGCCTCGCCCAACGGAGCGCCGAGGTGGCAGACCTTCGGCTGCTCTGTGATGAGCTGAAGTCGGAGGCGGCGGCGACGCGGACAGAGGCGGCGTCGGCACGAACGGAGGCTTCATTGGCACGGGAGCAGGTGGCCTCCCAGGCCGGGGAGATGCAGCAGCGGCAGCGGGAGCTCGACTAGGTCACCAGCGAGCGGGACCAATTCCGGGGCCAAGCTACCGAGGCCGTGAGCCGGGCTGAGGCCCTTAGGGGACAGCTGGCTGAGGTTACGTAGCGGCTGGCCGAGGCGACCGCTCGGGCCGGGACCCTTGCAGAGGGCCTGGCCGTGGCCATCGGGTCTGCCTGGTCTGCCCAAGCCATGGCCTTGTAGCAGCGTGCCCGGGCCAAAGGTATGTTTTGCCTGCTTTGTGACTTTGGTTTAGCTTCACCCTTTTCCTTGTGTCTGAAGAATATCGTCTGGCTGTCTTCAGGGTTCGAGGCGGCTCTCGACGAGTCCGTCAAGAACTGCAAGGCACTTGCCCAGGCGGCTGAGCAGAAAGAGGCCGACCGCATGGCCATGTCTGAGGCCATCTCGGCCTTCTGCTGGACCTTTGGCCTCGACGACGTCCCCTCGAGCAGCTCCCCCTAGAGTCGCCTACGGGCCTTGGGTGGCCACGTGCGCGGCAGACTTCGCGGGGCGCTGCACCATGGCGTTAGGCGGGCCTTCGCTGTCCTTGCTTCCCACTACGACGTGGATCTGGAGCGTGTCAGCGAGGGCTACTGCTTACCCGACGAAGAGGAGGTCGCCCTGGCCGAGGTCCAAAGGCTTGTTGCGGCTACCGAGGGCCCAGGCGCGGTGTTGGCTTCCTTTTTTTTGAGGTGGAGATCCTTCCGCCTGTGTCACCGTCCGAGGCCGGGCCAGATTCCGCCGTAGGTAGGAACGACGCTGAGGGTGCTGCTCCTCCCCCTGCCGACACCTGAGCCTGTGGGGAACAGATTATTCTAAGTATGTGTATGTTTCTCGCGGCCATTGAGGCCTAAACATTTTCAATGTTAGAGTATAAAGCTACGTTTTCTTTCCTCTTGTTTCGAGCGTTAGGACTTGTTCGTCAGTAGCAGAATCACTTATCCAAGCGTGGGCTACCTTTCGCGAAAGGTGACGAGTGAGGTATCCGTATCCCGGAGGCATAGGAGTCCCTCGGCTCGGTCGGCCTTGCCGTTCAAGGTCTCTCTCGCTCGTTTTTAGGATTCTGTTATCGATATAGTCGAACAGGCACGAAAGTCGTTTTCTACCCGAGCGTTAGGACTTGTTCAGTAGCAGAATCACTTATCAGAGCGTGAGCTACCTTCCGCGGAAGGTGACGAGTGAGGTATCCATATCCCGGAGGCGTAGGAGTCCCTTGGCTCGGTCGGCCTTGCCGTTCAAGGTCTCTCTCGCTCGTTTTTAGGATTCTGTTATCGATATAGTCGAAAGGCACGAGAGTCGTTTTGGTAGAAAACTTTTCCAAGGAAAATTTTGACGCGGAGGGGGGTCCCCCCTTCTAGCCCCCGAGGGAGGGTCGGTTTTTGCTGAGGCAAGGCCGATCCTCCCTTGATAGCTAGACTTTTTTATTTGTACATGTAAAGGGATCGAGGTACATGAACGACTTGAAACACTTTAAGGGTAAAAGCGACATAGCTGTTCGATGTTCCAAGCGTTGCTGTAGATCTCGCCTTGATCGTTGGCTAGCTTGTATGTCCCGGGCTTCAAAATTTTGGTGATGATGAACGGCCCTTCCCAGGGAGGAGTAAGTTTGTGGCACCCTCGGGCGTCTTGTCATAGCCGAAGCACCAAATCTCCCACCTGGAGGCCTTGGGGCCGAATCCTTCGGGCGTGGTAGCGTCGTAGAGACTGCTGATACCGCGCTGAGTGTAGCAAGGCTATGCCCCGAGCCTCTTCTAGCTGGTCCAATGAATCCTCTCGGTTGGACTGGTTGTCTTGGTTATCATATGCCTTCGTCCTCGGGGAGCCGTATTCTAAGTCCGTGGGTAGGATGGCCTCGGCCCCATAGACTAGGAAAAATGGCGAGAAACCCGTGGCCCGGCTCGGCGTCGTCCTCAGACTCCAAACCACTGAGGGTAGCTCTTTTATCCACCGCTTGCCAAACTTGTTGAGGTCGTTGTAGATTCTTGGTTTTAGCCCCTGCAAAATCATGCCATTGGCGCGCTCCACTTGCCCATTTGTCATTGGGTGTGCTACGGCGGCCCAATCCACACGGATGTGGTGGTCTTCACAGAAGTCTAGGAACTTTTTCCCAGTGAACTGCGTGCCGTTGTCGGTGATGATAGAGTTTGGGATCATAAAGCGGTGGATGATATTCGTAAAGAATGCCACCGCCTGCTCGGACCTGATGCTGGTTAAGGGTCGAACTTCGATCCACTTGGAGAATTTGTCGATGGCGACCAGCAAGTGCGTGAAGCCCCTGGGTGCCTTCTGCAAGGGACCAACGAGGTCCAAACCCCACACAGCGAACGACCAAGTGATAGGTATTGTTTGTAGAGCCTAAGCAGGCAGGTGTGTTTGTTTCGCGTAGAATTGACACCCTCGGCAGGAGCGTACAATCCTAGTGGCGTCGGCCACCGCGGTCGGCCAGTAGAAACCTTGTCGGAAAGCTTTTCCTACGAGGGTCCGAGGTGCTGCATGGTGACCGCAAGCCCCCGAGTGTATTTCTTGTAACAGCTCCTGTCCTTAGGCGATGGATATGCATCGTTGGAGAATGTCTGAGGGGTTGCGGCGGTACAACTCCTTTTCATCACCCAGTAAAACGAACGACTTGGCGCGCCGAGCCAGTCGCCGAGCTTCGGCCTTGTCGAGGGGCAGCTCTCCCCAGAGGAGATATTCCAGGTACGGGGTCTACCAGTTTAGGTTTGGTGTGACCCCATTCTGCTCTATCTCGACGCGCAGGACCTCACCCTCGGCGGCCGAGGGTACCTCGGGCTGGGTCAAGGTCTCCTCGGGTTCGGGTGCGTCGTTGAGTTTGACGGATGGTTGATATATGTCCCTGGAGAAGACATTTGGGGGAACCGTTGTTCATCCCGAGGCTATCTTAGCCAGCTCATCTGCAGTCTCGTTGTACCGTCGAGCAACATGGTTGAGTTCCAGCCCATAGAACTTGTCTTCCAAGCGCCAAACTTCGTCACAGTAGGCCTCCATTTTTTGGTCGCGGTAGTGAGAGTTCTTCATGACTTGGTCAATAACGAGCTGCGAGTCACCACGAGCGTCGAGGCGCCGAACCCCTAGCTCAATGGCGATGCGTAACCCATTCACCAAGGCCTCGTATTCAGCTACGTTGTTTGACACCGGAAAATGGAGGCGTATTACATAACGCACATGTTCTCCGAGGGGTGAGATGAAGAGCAAGCCCGCGCCTGCTCCAGTTTTCATCAACGACCCATCGAAGTACATGGTCCAAAGTTCGGCCTGGATTGGAGCCATTGGCAACTGGGAGTCGGTCCATTCAGCTAGGAAGTCGGGGTCGTCCTCTTCCTCGGAACCCGTGGGTCCGGAGGTTGAGACGGCCGTCAGTCGGTCCCAAGTTGACCACATATGGTACCCCGGTAGGTTGGGATATGCCCTTACGAAAGCGTTTACCGAAGTGGGGTCGCTTGGTGGGTCGAAGCTGAATCTAAAGGGAACAGGATGGAAAACTGACGGTACCTCCTAGTTGGTGGGCGGTGGCGAAGTTGCATCGGGGATGGAATGTATCGTTATCTCAGGTGCGAGACTAATGTCCGACAAGTCCCTCGCAAGGGTGCCGGTGTCATCAGTCCGCATGGGGTTGGCACCTTGCTGGGAAGCGACACCCGTCGTTGTCTCAGGTGCGAGGATAACACCCGACATGTCCCCCACAGGGGTGTCGGCGTCGTCGACTCGCTCTGGTCCGACAACCGACGAGGTGCTGCCTCCTGGCTGGCCATGGTCGCTCCGTCTCCTCCTCCTCCGGCGAGGAGGGTGGCGGGGTTGACCCGAGTGTTCTTCCGCCACGGGGAGATGTCGTCACCGAGTTCGCCTTCGCCGGGCGAGCCGACGACTGCCGTTGTTGTCGTGCTACGGGGGGAGGAGTACCATGTCGTAGCTGCCGTCGGGGGACATGGACTTGAGGCTCCCAAAGCGGAGCATCGTCCCGAGTTGAAGAGGCTGCTGGAGATTGTCCATCTGGAACTCAACGGGAAAGTATTGTCAACACGCAGCGCCCCCTACCTGGCGCGCCAACTGTCGGCGTTTCGGACCCGGGGGACCCTCAACCAGACCGACTTGTGAATTTTGTGTCGCGTGCCCCTATCCAGATGGGTTGATGCAAGATGGAACATAAGAGGAGGGATGAGGCTTATATTATCTTGCACCGGGGTGCTTGCAGTAGGGGTTACAAGCTTCGCGAGAGAGGGAGCGGGTCCTAGGTCTCCTGAGAAGTCAAGTGTTGCGGAGTGGAGCTCGATGCTTAAGTGAGTCCGTCTCCGTCGTCCTTGCTGCCCGCCCCCCTTGAGAAGGCCCTAGGCATCCCCTTTTATAGATACAAGGGGATGGTCCAGCTGTACATAGGGGGGTGTTGCTACATGCTAACGTGGCCGGTGGAGAAGTGCTTGAGCCCTGTAGAAGCGTAGCTGGCGGTGCGGTCCTAGGTCCTGCTGACGTTTCTTTTCCTTCGTAGAGAGCTTGAGGACTATTGACGTCATGGACGCACGTGGGAACCATCATTACCTGTTGCCGGAGTAATCTAGATGTGACTCCGATCTTGTTCCTTTGTAGCCTGAGGCGGCTAGCTAGAGGTAGGGTAATGATGTATCCCCTGTAGCGTAGTCGGTCCGAGGCCGAGGTCGGGCGAGGCGGTGACTTCTCCTGAGGCCGAGGCCGAGGTCAGGCAAGGCGATGACTTCCTCCCGAGGCCGAGGCTGAGGCCGAGGCCTGGGGTCGGGTGAGGCGGAGATCTTCTCCCGAGGCCGAGGCTGAGGCCGAGGCCTGGGGTCGGGCGAGGCGGAGCTCCCTGTTGCGCCCGAGGCTGAACTCGGGAGAGGCCGTGACTTACTGTTGTTAGTCTTACCCTAGTGGTTGGCACAGTAGTCGGAATGGGGTAAATAGTGTTGTTTTCCTGTCAGAACGACCAGTAAAGGGATGAAGTGACTGCGGTCACTTCGACCTTGCCAACTGAGGCGCGCGTGTCAGGATAAGGTGTCAGGTGATCCCTGCATTGAATGCGCATGCGATACGGTCGGCGGTAAGGCGATTTGGCTGAGGTTGCTATACGACAAAGTTTGCCCGAGCTTAGCCTCGGACGAGTCGGGGGTGCGCCCGCTGCCTGAGGGGGCCCTCGGGCGAGGCGTGAATCCGTTTGGGACCGCTGTTCTTGCCCGAGGCCGGGCTCGGGCGAGACGAGATCGCGTCCCTTCGTAGATGAGGCCTTAACTTTGCGCTGTGCTTACCAGCCTTTACGGTCTGTTCTGAAGATGTTTTCCAACCATGTTTAGGAATACTGGGGGTACCCCTAATTACGGTACCCGACAGTTTTGCATTAACATTTTATCAAATAACTTTATGTGATTGTTGTGTAATAACTTTTTTATCAAATAATTTGTTTGTCGTTGTAACACGCCGACACCTATCTAGTTAGTGATGAAAACAAAAACAATAACATTTTAGTTACCAGAAAACATTCAAAGTTTTACTAAAATTATGGATAAAGGAAAATGGAAATGAAAACGATTATCGAAAATATGGGAACTAAATCGATAAAAAAATCCAAAAGGAAACTGAAATGGTTTAGATTTTTTTTCTGACTGTTTCGAAAAAATTATGATATTTATTTGGTATTTTATCGTCGGTATTGAATTCGGAATTTTTCTAGAAATATTAAATCTAAACTAACCTTTATAAATTTAGAATAATTCATCTTAATTTAGGAAAACATGGAACTAATTTTATTTTTTTAAGTCAATATCCATCTAGTATTATATAGTTTTGAGAGCACCTAGAGGGGGGTGAATAGGTGATCCTGTAAAATTCAACACTAATAGCCACAAAACTTAGTTGTTAAAGTTAGAACGACTAAATAGCTTGAAACGAGTTCTTGTGAACACAGACAATCAAAAAGAAAGCACACAAGAGACACACGATTTTTATCCCGTGGTTCGGCCAAGTAACACTTGCCTACTTCCACGTTGTGGCGTCCCAATGGACGAGGGTTGCACTCAACCCCTTTCAAGTGATCTAATGATCAACTTGAATACCACGGCTTTTCTTCCTTATCTCTTTTTCCCGTTTGCGAGGAATCTCCACAAGTTGGAGTCTCTCGCCCTTACAACAAAGATCACAATGAAAGCACAAGAGTAAGGTTGGGGAGCAACACACACAAATCCGCAACACACACACGCACACAAGCCAAGACTTGAGCTCAAAATGAAGCACAACGAGTTCACAACTAGAACGGAGCTCAAATCACTAACACAATCGATCAAGTGCGTGGAGACTGTAACACCCTAAAGTTCAATCCTGTGAAAATAAGGAAAATTTTGTGGGGGGTTTTAAATCAAACCACCTTTTCTTGACAATATTCATAATTTCAAAGTTACTACTCTCAAAATTAATTTTTGACTGAAATAAAAAGATACCTAGATAAACTAAATTAGTCCTGGAGTGAAATTATAAGAATTATGATTAAACTATATATATAATCTACAATATAAATTATAATTCCCAAAAAAATCATGAGATGTGAACTATTCTCTATTTCGTAATTAGAATCATGTATAAAAGAACTAAAATAAAACAAATATATAAAGATATATAAATATAATTTTGCATTCATACCGGTGTTTTATTTGTGTATCTAAAGGCAAAAAGTTTGGAATTTAAACTCGAAATTTATTTGAATTTAAAATAGAAGGTGGAAAATCAAAAGAAAAAGAAGAAGGGACCTCAGCCTGTGCCCTTGGGCCGAATTCCACGCGCGGCCCACTACCGAAATCCCTTCTCGGCCCAATCTCCCTTTTTTCCCCTTTTCCGCGCCAGCCCACTTGGACGTATGCTTCACTTGGCTTCACTGGGTGGTGGGACCAAGCGGTCAGCCGCTGCTTGACTCGCGCAAGCCACTTCCAAGCGGGCCCGTTCGGTCAGCAGCTACCTCCGCTAGTTCTTCTCGGGGTCAGCTCGCGCGTGCGATAAAACACCGAACAGATCCCGCGTCGGTCGGCTCTGCTCAACAGAGACCGAAATCCACGCCGGGTCCTTGCCTGCGCGCGCGGTACAAAGCGTTGGGCTCGGTGTCCGCCTCCGTTGGGGATAAAACCACTCCCCTGCTACCTCGCGCCAACGTATTCCAGCCGCCATCGATTGTCGCCGTCGTCGCCTCCCAACCTCTGTTGTGCGGTTCCGAGCGTTCTGCAGGGTTGGTAGATCGTGTGCACGGGCCTAATCGAGCGCCGAGGCCGGCGGTGCGGCGAAATTTCTCACCGGTTCTTCATCCGGGCCGCTAGGCCGCGGGTCACCGTGGGTAGCGCTGCTGTCGCCACCAAGAACGGTACGATGCACTCCGTTACATTCCCCATACTCTCTGACTTGTTATGCAAGCGTCATAATCGTGTTCTAGGCAGAAATCGGGAAGTAAGCTAGTGGCCGTTAATGGCGCGCCGCCGTGCGGTTGGGCACCTCTGTTTGGCTACGGGCGGTGGAAGAAGGATGTGGACCGTCGATCTTTTGGACGGTTCAGATTAGCAGGGGAAAACGATTCGTAGTGTTGAATCTTAGCCGTTGATCCTGGGATGTACGGTTGGGGTTCGATCTGGCGCAACTGTTCATGCGATGTAGTGTGGTCCGTTGGATCGGTTGCAGAGGGATGGGATTAGATCGCAGTTTCATTAGATCATGGCCGTCAGATCCGGATCTAACGATGGGCGTTGCGTACCGGTTCACTTAATGCGTCATCTAATCGTGGCCCTCGGAATGAGATCCAATGGCCAGAATCCATCCATACCTCTTTGGTTATGCATCTTTGCAAAAGAGACCCCCTGCTTTAACCAAATCAACCCGCCGTCCACGTGGGGTGATTATGAGTCTGGGGAAAACTTCTAGATTTGCCCCCGGGGTTCTCTGTAATTAGTGCTCGGTGCAGAGAACAAAGAAAATGGATAATTAATTTCAGAAATTGATTTTTAGTGTAAAAATAAATCTAGAAACTTGTTTAAATCATATTAAATCCATTTTAACTCCAAATTTATCCATTCTAGTTGCTATAAATTCATATTAATATTGTTTATCCCCTGATAACTTTATTTGCTATGAAACTTAAATTGGAGTTATGCACTTGATTCCTGTTGTACCCTCCTCCTAAACCTTTAGAAAATCATATCTTCTAAACCGTAGCTTCGAATTTAGTGATTCTCGAACCCACGATCTCGTAGCAAAGCGTAGATTATTATTTCGCAGTTTATTTTTATGTTTGGTGTGATGTTAATTTTGTCTAGACCATGTTTGTTTGTAATGCTACGACTAGCGCGAGGCCACGAGTCATCTGAAGATTATCCTGGTACCTGGAATCTCAAGTCCCAGGCAAGTTGTGCCCTTGATCACTTCTTTTTACCCACTCATGTTCTAATTAATCATAATGATCTGCATAGGTTAATTTTGATGGGACCTAATAGGTTACCCTAGTTTGTCTATCTTTATGCCTTGTTTACCACTAAACTTTCTGGGTAGTACTTGCTAGTGCTATATGTGGATTTGGGCATTGAGATACATATTATTCATACTTTTGTTATCAATTGTTATTTACTGTTCATGATAAGATCATTATGTTAATTGGAACATGGAGCGACCACCCGGGAAAACAGTGCTACCACAAGGGTTTAATGGGACGCCCTTGGCCGATTAATTAGGAAAGCTAGTGGAAGACTACCTTACCCGAAAGGGGCAAGGGCAGTAGGGGAGTGGTCAGTGTAGGGAGGCCCTCGGGAGGATTTTGCTGCGATGGCAGTCCTGCAAGGGATTCCTGCTAGGGAGGCCCTCGGGAGGATTTTGCTGCGATGGCGGTCCTGCAAGGGATTCCTGCATTGGAACTTCCTATAAACTGTAGCGGGTTTTCTGAAGCTAGTGGAACTTTGTAAAGGCCTCGTAGTGTTGCCCTGCCTCACCTCCTCGGTAGAGGTGTATGGGATTGGCCGTCTCTTGGCAGATGGGTAACACGACTTGTGGGTAAAGATGCGCAACCTCTGCAGAGTGTAAAACTGGTATACTAGCCGTGCTCACGGTCATGAGTAGCTCGGACCCTCACATGATTAAATTATGGAACTAAATTCAATTTGTCATATGCATTGCATCACAGGTGATGTTGTTACTTTTGTTCTACTATTTAATTGGGTTGGTATTTACTTACACTTAGTAATTGCTAATAAAATTTTGACCAACTTTAAAAGCAATGCTCAGCTTCAACCATCCTCTTTGGTAAGCCTTACACTTCACGTGAGCTCCCACCTTTGGCGAGTTCATGCACATTATTCCCCACAACTTGTTGAGCGATGAACGTATGTGAGCTCACTCTTGCTGTCTCACACCCCCCCCCACAGGTCAAGATCAGGTACCGCAGGATGAAGCGCATGGAGGATGCTGCGATGTGTTCGTGAGAGATCTAGGCCGTCGTCTCCCAGTCAACTTTGGGTTGCTGGACCGTTGTCTCCTTATAATGTAATTATTTATTTTGTATAGAACTCCTGTTATATATAAAGATGTGACATTCGATCCTGTGCCACTATACATCATATGTGTGAGACTTGGTCCCAGCATACCTGGTGTTTATGTTCGCGCCCGGGTCTTGGTGCCCCCGAAATCCGGGTGTGACAGAAGTGGTATCAGAGGAATGTTGACTGTAGGACAAAACCTAGATAGAATTGGACAACCATTACTTACTTACCTTACTATGATTCTTTCTAAACTTTTCTTAATCTTTCCTCATCTATTTACGCTTACTCTGATTATTCTTACCTTTTCCTTCTAAAGACAAATGTGGATTTCACACTTTGAAATCTTGTACCTAAAGTAACCTTTAGGAATAGGAGACTTACTCTTAGGAACAAAATCAAAACTACTTTCGTAAATAATTGTTTGCTTGAATGTTTGTTCTTATGATACATGCCTGATTTGGATCTTTGTTTGAGTGTGATGGGTTGTGGATCAATGTCCACAATTACATCTACATATACATCTAGGCATAAAGGATAGTATTTGTAAGATAACTAGACAATCTAGATTATTCCCCCTTAAAAATAAAATATATATATAGTATTCCGTATCTATCTCATCTTGACAGATTCTATCTTACCTTTGGACATTCACCTCGTACAACTAGTTACCCTAGTCTTGACATAAAATATCTGGTCAAGCCCTGCCGAAGAAAGTTTCAGTACATAACCAACTATTAGCTTATTCATTCTGCCTACCAAATGATTCCCTTGCAAAACTATCTTACCATATGCTTCTAACTTAGATGGTCAATACCAGGCGGGGTGGTGGAATTGATTTACCTCCTAATCGACACACTCGGTGGATATATCGACAACCCCAACCACAGCCATCAGAGATGAATCCTCCTAATCCTCCACCAGGCGGAGTTGATCCACTAATTGCAGCTCAAATGAGGATGATGCAGCAAATGGCGGACACTATGGCAGATATGCGCGCACAGATGCAGCAAGAACGTCAGGAAATGCACCAGGAAAGAGAGGATGCACGTTGGGAAATGCGCCAAGAGCGGGAGGAGTTACGCCAGGAGAGAAGGGTGCAACAACAACAGCTGCAACAACAACTTCAACAACAGCAGCAACAGCAACAGGTGCCATTGCCTCCACCTCCACCACCAGTTCCACCCCGAGATAAGCATCGGGAATTCATGAGCCACAAACCACCAACCTTCTCCAACTCCACGGATCCACTGCAGGCTGATGATTGGCTAAAGTCTATAGAGAAGATGCTCAACATAGCTCAGTGCTCGGACCGAGAGAAAGTACTCTACGCATCTGGTCGTCTTGCTGGTCCTGCTGCGGATTGGTGGGATGCGTACTGCGCTGCTCATGCTGCTGTCGATACAATTACCTGGGCAGAATTCTCCACACAATTCAGGAATTACCATATTCCTGCTGGACTCATGAAGATTAAGAGAAAGGAGTTTCTATCCCTCAAGCAAGGAAGTATGTCCGTGAGTGAATATAGGGACAAATTCATCCAGTTATCTCGATATGCACCTAGAGATGTTGAGGATGATGAGCAAAAGCAGGAGCTTTTTCTGGACGGTTTGATTGGACCCTTGCAATATCAACTAGTATCGCACACATTCCCATCCTTCCAAAGGCTACTTGACAAAGCTATTGCTGTAGAAAACAAGAGGAGTATATTTGGAGAGAAAAGAAAGGCTGCTACCCAAGGGCAGACTGGAAGTAGTCCCCGTCCTCGCTATACTACCACTTCAAGTACACCAGCTAGTGGCAGTCCTGGACAACAAACTCAACAGGCACCAACTGCTCCTCCAAAAGCAAGCACCCCAGCAGGACCCGTTGCTCCTAACACAACCACCAACAGGGCATGCTTCAAGTGTGGACAACCGGGACACTACGCCAACTAATGTCCCAACAGGACCGCCTACACTACACCAGCTCCAATGAAACAAGGTCAGGCTTCGGCAGGAAAGAGTCAACCCCTATCTATCAACCGGGGACAAGCCCATCATGCAGAAGTAGAAGCTGAACCAGGAGAACTTGAAATTCAAGAAGAAGAGCCAGTTGAAGATGAAGTAGTCGGTGAAGAAGTCAACGAACAACAAGAATAGATATAGATACATATATATATTTTACTATTTGTAAGACCTAAATATTAGTTTAGCTATTAGTTAGTATTTTACTATTTTAGTGATAATAATAAGGTCTATTAACCCTATGTTTTGTTAAAGAATTATGCATCATGCCGAGATTTCTTTGTTTGTGCATATGTTCCGAGAACAATATGAGTATACATCCCTTTTATTACTAATCTCGAGGACGAGATTATTTTTAAGGGGGGTAGGATTTGTAACACCCTAAAATTCAATCCTGTGAAAATAAGGAAAATTTTGTGGGGGGTTTTAAATCAAACCACCTTTTCTTGACAATATTCATAATTTCAAAGTTACTACTCTCAAAATTAATTTTTGACTGAAATAAAAAGATACCTAGATAAACTAAATTAGTCCTGGAGTGAAATTATAAGAATTATGATTAAACTATATATATAATCTACAATATAAATTATAATTCCCAAAAAAAATCATGAGATGTGAACTATTCTCTATTTCGTAATTAGAATCATGTATAAAAGAACTAAAATAAAACAAATATATATAAAGATATATAAATATAATTTTGCATTCATACCGGTGTTTTATTTGTGTATCTAAAGGCAAAAAGTTTGGAATTTAAACTCGAAATTTATTTGAATTTAAAATAGAAGGTGGAAAATCAAAAGAAAAAGAAGAAGGGACCTCAGCCTGTGCCCTTGGGCCGAATTCCACGCGCGGCCCACTACCGAAATCCCTTCTCGGCCCACTCTCCCTTTTTTCCCCTTTTCCGCGCCAGCCCACTTGGACGTATGCTTCACTTGGCTTCACTGGGTGGTGGGACCAAGCGGCCAGCCGCTGCTTGACTCGCGCAAGCCACTTCCAAGCGGGCCCGTTCGGTCAGCAGCTACCTCCGCTAGTTCTTCTCGGGGTCAGCTCGCGCGTGCGATAAAACACCGAACAGATCCCGCGTCGGTCGGCTCTGCTCAACAGAGACCGAAATCCACGCCGGGTCCTTGCCTGCGCGCGCGGTACAAAGCGTTGGGCTTGGTGTCCGCCTCCGTTGGGGATAAAACCACTCCCCTGCTACCTCGCGCCAACGTATTCCAGCTGCCATCGATTGTCGCCGTCGTCGCCTCCCAACCTCTGTTGTGCGGTTCCGAGCGTTCTGCAGGGTTGGTAGATCGTGTGCACGGGCCTAATCGAGCGCCGAGGCCAGCGGTGCGGCGAAATTTCTCACCGGTTCTTCATCCGGGCCGCCAGGCCGCGGGTCACCGTGGGTAGCGCTGCTGTCGCCACCAAGAACGGTACGATGCACTCCGTTACATTCCCCATACTCTCTGACTTGTTATGCAAGCGTCATAATCGTGTTCTAGGCAGAAATCGGGAAGTAAGCTAGTGGCCGTTAATGGCGCGCCGCCGTGCGGTTGGGCACCTCTGTTTGGCTACGGGCGGTGGAAGAAGGATGTGGACCGTCGATCTTTTGGACGGTTCAGATTAGCAGGGGAAAACGATTCGTAGTGTTGAATCTTAGCCGTTGATCCTGGGATGTACGGTTGGGGTTCGATCTGGCGCAACTGTTCATGCGATGTAGTGTGGTCCGTTGGATCGGTTGTAGAGGGATGGGATTAGATCGCAGTTTCATTAGATCATGGCTGTCAGATCCGGATCTAACGATGGGCGTTGCGTACCGGTTCACTTAATGCGTCATCTAATCGTGGCCCTCGGAATGAGATCCAATGGCCAGAATCCATCCATACCTCTTTGGTTATGCATCTTTGCAAAAGAGACCCCCTGCTTTAACCAAATCAACCCGCCGTCCACGTGGGGTGATTATGAGTCTGGGGAAAACTTCTAGATTTGCCCCCGGGGTTCTCTGTAATTAGTGCTCGGTGCAGAGAACAAAGAAAATGGATAATTAATTTCAGAAATTGATTTTTAGTGTAAAAATAAATCTAGAAACTTGTTCAAATCATATTAAATCCATTTTAACTCCAAATTTATCCATTCTAGTTGCTATAAATTCATATTAATATTGTTTATCCCCTGATAACTTTATTTGCTATGAAACTTAAATTGGAGTTATGCACTTGATTCCTGTTGTACCCTCCTCCTAAACCTTTAGAAAATCATATCTTCTAAACCGTAGCTTCGAATTTAGTGATTCTCGAACCCACGATCTCGTAGCAAAGCGTAGATTATTATTACGCAGTTTATTTTTATGTTTGGTGTGATGTTAATTTTGTCTATACCATGTTTGTTTGTAATGCTACGACTAGCGCGAGGCCACGAGTCATCTGAAGATTATCCTGGTACCTGGAATCTCAAGTCCCAGGCAAGTTGTGCCCTTGATCACTTCTTTTTACCCACTCATGTTCTAATTAATCATAATGATCTGCATAGGTTAATTTTTATGGGACCTAATAGGTTACCCTAGTTTGTCTATCTTTATGCCTTGTTTACCACTAAACTTTCTGGGTAGTATTTGCTAGTGCTATATGTGGATTTGGGCATTGAGATACATATTATTCATACTTTTGTTATCAATTGTTATTTACTGTTCATGATAAGATCATTATGTTAATTGGAACATGGAGCGACCACCCGGGAAAACAGTGCTACCACAAGGGTTTAATGGGACGCCCTTGGCCGATTAATTAGGAAAGCTAGTGGAAGACTACCTTACCCGAAAGGGGCAAGGGCAGTAGGGGAGTGGTCAGTATAGGGAGGCCCTCGGGAGGATTTTGCTGCGATGGCAGCCCTGCAAGGGATTCCTGCTAGGGAGGCCCTCGGGAGGATTTTGCTGCGATGGCGGTCCTGCAAGGGATTCCTGCATTGGAACGTCCTATAAACTGTAGCGGGTTTTCTGAAGCTAGTGGAACTTTGTAAAGGCCTCGTAGTGTTGCCCTGCCTCACCTCCTCGGTAGAGGTGTATGGGATTGGCCGTCTCTTGGCAGATGGGTAACACGACTTGTGGGTAAAGATGTGCAACCTCTGCAGAGTGTAAAACTGGTATACTAGCCGTGCTCACGGTCATGAGCAGCTCGGACCCTCACATGATTAAATTATGGAACTAAATTCAATTTGTCATATGCATTGCATCACAGGTGATGTTGTTACTTTTGTTCTACTATTTAATTGGGTTGGTATTTACTTACACTTAGTAATTGCTAATAAAATTTTGACCAACTTTAAAAGCAATGCTCAGCTTCAACCATCCTCTTTGGTAAGCCTTACACTTCACGTGAGCTCCCACCTTTGGCGAGTTCATGCACATTATTCCCCACAACTTGTTGAGCGATGAACGTATGTGAGCTCACTCTTGCTGTCTCACACCCCCCCAGGTCAAGATCAGGTACCGCAGGATGAAGCGCATGGAGGATGCTGCGATGTGTTCGTGAGAGATCTAGGCCGTCGTCTCCCAGTCAACTTTGGGTTGCTGGACCGTTGTCTCCTTATAATGTAATTATTTATTTTGTATAGAACTCCTGTTATATATAAAGATGTGACATTCGATCCTGTGCCACTATACATCATATGTGTGAGACTTGGTCCCAGCATACCTGGTGTTTATGTTCGCGCCCGGGTCTTGGTGCCCCCGAAATCCGGGTGTGACAGAGATGGAGTGTGGGAGACTTAGAATGCTTAGTGAATGCTTGGGTGGCTGTCACACCCGGTTTTTAGAAGGCAAACCGAATGCGAACCATGTACGTGCCAGGATCAGTTATTCACGTACACAGCAGTTACATAACATGGACATCATCACACAGTGCTCAAATAGTATTAAAAAGGGAAATAGTAGTCGATTACATCATACGTCTGAGACGTCCATATATGTAACACCCACTTTGTAATAGCTAGATAAAGTACCAATAGAGGAAACAATATCTCTTTATGTGAGTTTGATTTTTATTCATCATCATATGAGAACACCATATCCAAGAACAAATAATGAAAAGATATGTACTAAATTGTTGCATCATGCTGGATATTTTATTTTTGTGTGCATTTTGTGACAAGAAAAATATTAAATATCCAAATGAGAAATTAAATCCTAAAAGAAATGCTAAAATTTGGAAAGAGAGAAAGAAAAATGCTATGTAATACAAAGAAATAAAACTTACAAATAGATAAATTTGATCCACAATGATTTATCCAAATCATATACTCAGAAAGATTTGAGTGCAAGTTCATCACAAATTTGAAATTCAAAACTTAGATTCAAAAGTAAAAGAAAAGAAAACAGAAAATAAAAAGGAAAAAGCATAAAACCCTACCTGGGCCTCGGAACCGCATTTCGGCCCATTTGGAGAAGCCACCGCGCGGCCCAACCAGGTCGTCCCGAGCGCGCCGACACGCGGGACCCACTGCGCAGTCACTCGCCCGCTCGCGCTGGCTCCCCGTCTCTGTCTCGCGGGGTCCGCCCGTCAGCCTCCCTCTCGCGCTCGCTTGCTTCCCGCGGTCTCTGACCGGTGGGGCTACCCGAGTCGTCAACCACCTTCCGACCTGGGCGCAGCTCGCGCGGACTCGCCCGGATCGCTCGGATCCTCCCCGCGAATGTCGCCGATTTCCCCGTGGCTCGACTCCGTCTCGCGCTGGCTACAAAGGCGGACGACTTCCCCACATCCTGGTAATCCAGTGCCTCGTTGGTTCCTTCGGCTGCCCCTGTCTCTCCAGATTTCCACCCGCCATCGTTGCCGTGTGTGAGGATCTTCGCCGCGCTCGTGGGAATCACACCGACACCTCCGATTGGGTACCTACACCTGCTCGCTCGTTCCACAGACCCGTGGGGAGTGTTTCTGTGGGCCTGCTGCCTCGCTCTCATCGTCGGGATTGCGGGGATTCATCACCGGTGTTGGGGATTCCGCCAAGTTCGCGCTTCACCGTGACCGGCCCCAACCCGTCGTCCATTGGCGGTAAGTTCCCTACCTGCACATTCCGCATCACCCCGTACTCCGTTTAAGCCGTGCCACAATAGAATGGGAGCGGCGTGTGGCCGTATCGCACAAGTCTGGCGATCTTCCGCCATGAATGGTGGCGGCGCCGCCGCATCCTCAATCGGGCTTCAGCAAAGTAACCCTGTCCGCCCGATCCCAAATGAGCGCTAGCGATTAAAACCTAGAGTACTGCTTCACGCGTGAGACCGAAGCCGTTCGATTGTGATCGATCGGTCTCGGGTGGAGCACGATTATTTAGAATATGGGCCGTAGATCTTTGATCTAATGGTCAGCGATGCATACCTGTTCGTATGGTGAGCGGATCTGATCCTACGCGTTGATCTCTAATTGGACGGCCAGAACGGCCCGATACCCCTTCGCGGGTTATTTTTGTTAAAGAACCCCTCGGGTTTCACTAAATCAACCCGCCGTCCATATGTTACTGTGCGCTGTGTCTCGGGTAATTTGCCCCGGGCCCCCTGGGTTTCTCTGAATTTGAGGCCCAGTCCAGTCAACACGAAAACCAGAGAAAATGAATAGTAAATGAATTTTTAATATGAAAATAATTGCTAGAACTTTATAAATTCATAGAAAATTCATACTAACTCCAAATTAATCCATTCCAGTTCCTAAAATTTTGTAATTTTATTCTTTATCACTTAGTGTCTCTGTTTTGGCATAAAAACAGTAGGGAAATTTATTTATCACTTAATCCTATTTAAAGCACATAAAACCTTTGAAAATGCATAACTTAAAATCTATAACTCAGAAAATTATGATTCCAGTTCCTAAGTTTTTATCTTAATATGTAGAATATCTCTGTGTAATTTGTTTATATGTTTGGTGTAATGTTAATTTCTCTATATGCACTGTGCTTGTTTGTATTGTGGCGAGTAGAAGAACCCGTTGCTGAGGATACTGGTGAGCAGCAGGTTGAAGTAGCTGAGCAGGAGCTCATTGAAGGCAAGTTGTGCCCTTGACCACATTTTACCCAATAATGTTCTTTAATATCACATACTCATGCATAGGTTAATTTTGATGGGGCCCAATAGGTCACCCTAGATTGTTTATCTCATTACCTTGTTTACCCCTGATTCACTTGGGTAGTTTGCTATTGCTTTATATGGTTTTGGGATAATCATTTATTACCTCTATGTTCCAATTCTTGTTGTTATTCTGTTTATGTTCATGTTGATATCATTAATGTTAATTGGAACATAGAGCTTAACTTGAGAACCACGTGCCACCACAAGGGTGGAATGGGACGCCCTTGGCTGACTAATTAGGAAAGCTAGTGGAAGACTATCTTACCCGAAAGGGGCAAGGGCAGTAGGGGAGAGGTCAGTGCGGGGAGGTCCCTGGTTGATTTTGCTGCGATGGCGGTCAGCCAGGAACCCTTTACTGGATCTTCCCATAAACTGTAGCGGGTTTTCGGAAGCTAGTGGAACTTTGTAAAGGCCTCGTAGTGTTGCCCTGCCGTGCTTCCTAGGTAGAGGTATATGGGGAGTCGCGACCCCTTGGCAAATGGGTAACATGACTTGTGGGTAAAGGGTACAACCTCTGCAGAGTGTAAAACTGGTATACTAGCCGAGCTCACGGTCATGAGCGGCTCAGGACTCTCTGATGTTTAAATTATGGAACTTAAATTCAATTTTGTCATTTGCATTGCATGGGCTTGTTATTAATTTTGTTCTATTACTTTACTTATGGTTTGGTATTTACTTACACTTAGTAACTGCTAATAAAATTTTGACCAACTACTTAAAAGCAATGCTCAGCTTTAACCTCTATTGTTGATCAGCCTTACACTTCATGAACTCCCACCTTTGGTGAGTTCATGTCACATTATTCCCCACAACTTGTTGAGCGATGAACATGTGTGAGCTCACCCTTGCTGTCTCACACCCCCCCCCCCACAGGAGATGATCAGGTGGTTCAGGAGGAGCTGCCTAACACCGAGGAGTTCGATCTGATCTAGGTGGCGTTTCCAGTCGACATTGGCGCCTACGATCCTTAGTTCGTTTTATCTTTATTATTTTATTTTGTAATAAGTCTTCCGCTATGTAATAAATACTCTGATGTTAATGACATTTATCTCTATACACTCTGTTATTATATGTGTTGTCTTCTTGGCGCATGTATGAGATGCACCCGGCTTTGTCCCTTAAAATCGGGTGTTACAGAAGTGGTATCAGAGGAAATGTTGACTGTAGGACGAAACCTAGATAGAAATGGACAAAACCCTTATCTACTTATCTTATTCTGATTCATTCTACACTCACCTTACTCTGATTCTTTCTACACTTATCTTGATCCTGTCTCACCTTCTACTGTTCTACTCTGATCATTCTTACCTTTTCTACTCAAAGACAAAATGGATTTCACACCTTGGAATCCTATGACTATGATCTTTCTAAGAGATAGGGAACCTAAGACAAAATTAAAAAAATTATTTTCTCTTAAAAATGTTGTTTGATTGTGCTGATGCTAAATGCCTGATTTGCTTCTTTGATTGATTGAATTATTATAGACGGACATCTTGGTATGTACCACCATAAGGTATTGAATTAGCTAGGATAGGTGAAATATTAATCTGCTTAGCTAATAAATCCCCCAAAGTAACCTGATTTGTAAATACCTGCCTTGTCTACTATTTTCTTACCATATGTATCTAACTCAGATGGTCAATACCAGGCGGGGTGGTGGAATTGACTTGCCTCCTAACCAACACACTCGAAGACAACCTCAGCCACAACCTGCGGGGATGAATCCTCCCAATCCTCCACCAGGCGGAGTTGACCCACTGGTTGCTGCTCAGATGGCAATGATGCAGCAAATGGCAGACACTATGGCTGATATGCGTGCCCAGATGCAACAAGAACGCCAGGAGATGCGTCAAGAAAGAGAGGATATACGCCAGGAGTTGCGCCAGGAGCGAGATGAGATACGCCAGGAAAGGAGGGCGCAACAACAGCAGCTGCAACAGCAAATGCAACAACAGCAACAGCAGCAACAAGTACCACTGCCTCCACCACCACCACCAGTTCCACCCCGAGACAAGCATAGAGAGTTCATGAGCCATAAGCCACCCACATTTGCAAGCTCACCAGATCCACTTGATGCAGATGATTGGCTGAAAGCAATTGAGAAGATGCTGAATATTGCACAGTGCACGGACCGGGAGAAGGTTTTATATGCTTCTGGACGTCTGATTGGTCCTGCTGCTGACTGGTGGGATTCTTATACTGCTGCCCACGATGCTGCTGATACTATTACTTGGGCAGAGTTCAGTACGCAGTTCAGGAACTACCATATTCCAGCTGGGATGATAAAGATTAAGAAGAAGGAATTTCTGTCGCTGAAGCAAGGGAGTATGTCAGTCAGCGAGTACAGAGACAAGTTTATTCAGTTATCCCGATATGCCCCCGAAGAAGTTGCTGAAGACGAGAGGAAGCAGGAGCATTTTATTGAAGGACTTAATGGACCCTTGCAGTATGCTCTTGTGGCACACACATTTCCATCATTTCAGAGGCTGCTTGATAAGGCCCTGGCTATTGAACACAAGCGTGTTCAGCTGGGAGATTTGAAGAGGAAGGCAATATCTCAAGGACAAGGAAGCAGTAGTGTTCGTCCTCGCTACAGTTCACCACAGGGTACACCGACTCGACCCGGAGGACCACGCCCAGTTCCGCAATCACCACTGAGGACTCCACCTCCTCGACAGGCTACCCCTACTGGCACCCCGACGAAGTTTTCAGGACAGAGTCCGGGCACTCAATGTTACAAGTGTGGGAAGATTGGTCATTATGCAAATGTCTGCCCACAGAGGATTGCTACTACTCCAGCTCAGAACAGGCAGCAAACTCCAGGAACTGGCAAGGGATATTCTATTGCCAAGGTTAATCAAGTCAGCGTTGATGCTACTCCGGATGGAGGGGACCTCGTAATTGGTATGTTTTATGTTAATGCAATTCCTGCAACCATATTATTTGATTCTGGTGCTACACATTCATTCATGTCTGCTAGATATGCCAACACAAATGAAATACCCCTGCTAAATATGAGAACACCCCTGATAGTAATTACACCTAAAGGGCCTGTTGAGGCGAATCAAATGACACGTAAATTGACGTTAACCATTATGGGTAGAGAATTTGGAGCTACTGCTATAATATTGGAGTCAAGCAGTATAGATTTGATCCTTGGTATGTCATGGCTAAGAAAGGCAAAGGCCGTTATAGCCTGTGGTAGAGGTACCGTAGAACTCACTACTACTAAAGGAGAAAGGTTTCAAGTTAATATTGCAGTAACCTCCTCATCTATGCGTGCAATGTTCTTTATGCCTGAGGAGTTTGTTGGTAACAATATCCGGGTGGTTAGAGATTTTCCGGATGTCTTTCCAGAGGAGTTACCAGGGATGCCACCTGATAGAGAAGTTGAGTTTGTTATTGATCTCTTACCTGGAACCGCCCCTATTTCTAAACGGCCTTATAGGATGTCCGTAGAGGAGTTGAAGGAACTTAAGAAGCAGTTAACTGAGTTACAAGAGGCTGGGTACATTCGTCCGAGTTCCTCACCTTGGGGAGCACCGGTCTTGTTTGTACAGAAGAAGGATGGATCGCAACGGATGTGTGTGGATTATAGATCTCTTAACGATGTTACGGTGAAGAACAAGTATCCGTTGCCCCGTATTGAAGATTTGTTTGATCAAATGAGAGGTGCTAGAGTATTTTCGAAGATTGATCTCCGATCAGGATACCATCAGATGAGGATTAGACCATCGGATATTCCCAAGACGGCTTTCTCGACTAGATATGGATTATATGAGTTCACAGTTATGTCGTTTGGATTGACTAACGCACCAGCTTATTTTATGAACTTGATGAACAAGGTGTTTATGGAATACTTGGACAGATTCGTCGTGGTATTCATCGACGATATTCTTATTTATTCTCAGAGTGAAAGTGATCACGAGGAACATCTGAGGATGGTGCTACAGAAGCTACGAGATAATCAACTCTATGCTAAGTTCAGCAAGTGCGAGTTTTGGATTGGCGAAGTGCCATTTCTTGGTCATATTATTTCTAATGGAGGAATAGCAGTGGATCCTGCTAAAGTTAAGGAGATAATGGAGTGGAGAGTACCCACTACAGTTACTGAGATTCGGAGTTTCTTGGGATTAGCAGGCTACTATCGGAGATTTATTGAAGGATTTTCTAAGATTGCTAAACCTATGACTTCGCTTTTGGAGAAAGGAAGAGAATTTAAATGGGACGAGAAGTGTCAAGACAGCTTTGATCTATTGAAGAAGAGGTTGATGTCGCCACCAGTATTGGTTATGCCGGACCTACAGAAAGGATTTGACATCTATTGCGATGCATGTGGCCAAGGCTTGGGATGTGTGCTCATGCAAGAAGGACATGTGATTGCTTATGCTTCTCGTCAGTTGCGGAGACATGAATTGAACTACCCTACTCATGACTTGGAATTGGCAGCCGTTGTGCATGCACTTAAGATTTGGAGACATTATATCATGGGGACCAAGTGCCAAGTATATACGGATCATAAGAGTTTGAAGTATATATTCACTCAGAAGGATCTCAACCTTAGGCAACGCCGTTGGTTGGAGCTTATTAAGGATTATGATTTGGAGATTCACTATCACCCGGGCAAGGCAAACTTGGTTGCAGATGCCTTGAGTCGCAAGGAGCATGTTCATTCAGCTATTGTTGCCCAGCTACCCGATGAGATTGTTGAGGACTTCAGGAGACTTAACCTGGGGATAGTTGCTCATACTGAAGGAGTTACTATTGATGTGGAACCTACTTTGGAGCAAGAGATCCGCAAAGGACAAATTGGTGATGCTAAGATAAAAGAGATCAAGGATCTGATTACTGAAGGTCGAGTTCCGGAGTTCACGGAGGATGAGCAAGGTACTATATGGTTCAAAGATCGGATATGTGTTCCAGAGATCGATAGCCTCCGTGAGGCTATATTGAAAGAAGCTCATGATTCTGATTACTCCATCCACCCTGGAAGCACTAAGATGTATCAGGATTTGAAACGGAAATATTGGTGGTATGGATTGAAAAGAGATGTAGCTGCACATGTGGCTATGTGCGATGTATGTCAAAGAGTTAAGGCTGAACACCAGAGGCCAGCTGGACTACTGCATCCACTGAAGATACCCGAGTGGAAATGGGAAGAGATTGGTATGGATTTCATTACTGGATTGCCTCGCACCCAGAAAGGATATGATTCCATATGGGTAATTGTGGATAGATTGACTAAAGTGGCTCACTTTATTCCTGTGAAGACTACTTATAGAGGTTCTCAGCTAGCAGAATTGTATATGACTCGGATTGTGTGTTTACATGGAGTACCAAAGAAGATCGTGTCAGATCGAGGTTCACAGTTTACCTCAAGATTTTGGAGAAGCTTTCATGAGAACATGAGTACGAAGTTGAATTTTAGCACGGCTTATCACCCTCAGACTGATGGACAGACTGAAAGGACAAATCAAGTTTTGGAAGATATGTTGAGAGCATGTGCCCTTCAGCATGGAGGAAGTTGGGATAAGAGTCTGCCTTATGCTGAGTTCTCATATAATAATAGTTATCAGGCCAGTCTGAAGATGTCACCTTTTGAAGCTTTATATGGGAGGAAGTGCAGAACTCCTTTGTATTGGGATCAGACTGGAGAGAGACAGTTCTTTGGGCCTGAACTGATTCAAGAAGCAGAAGAACAAGTTCGTATAATTCGAGAGAATTTGAGAGTGGCTCAAACCAGGCAAAAGAGCTATGCAGATAATAGAAGAAGGCCACTGGAATTTGAAGAAGGAGATTATGTGTACCTCAAAGTGTCACCACTTCGTGGAATGAGGAGATTTAAAGTCAAGGGAAAACTGTCCCCTCGCTACATTGGACCATTCTTGATCTTTAGAAGAGTTGGGGAGATGGCATACCAACTTGAGCTACCTGCTAGTCTGTCAGATGTGCATAATGTGTTCCATGTGTCTCAACTTAAGAAGTGTCTCCGTGTTCCTGAGGAACAGTTACCAATGGAAGAGCTCAGTGTTCAAGGTGATTTGACTTACACGGAGTACCCGATCAAGATTTTGGATACATTGACTCGAGTTACAAGAAATAAGGTGATAAAGATGTGTAAAGTTCAATGGAGTCACCACAGTGAAGATGAAGCAACTTGGGAAAGAGAAGAAGAGCTTCGTATAGATTTTCCCCACCTTTTCTCTAGTTCTTCTTAAATCTCGAGGACGAGATTATTTTTAAGGGGGGTAGGATTTGTAACACCCACTTTGTAATAGCTAGATAAAGTACCAATAGAGGAAACAATATCTCTTTATGTGAGTTTGATTTTTATTCATCATCATATGAGAACACCATATCCAAGAACAAATAATGAAAAGATATGTACTAAATTGTTGCATCATGCTGGATATTTTATTTTTGTGTGCATTTTGTGACAAGAAAAATATTAAATATCCAAATGAGAAATTAAATCCTAAAAGAAATGCTAAAATTTGGAAAGAGAGAAAGAAAAATGCTATGTAATACAAAGAAATAAAACTTACAAATAGATAAATTTGATCCACAATGATTTATCCAAATCATATACTCAGAAAGATTTGAGTGCAAGTTCATCACAAATTTGAAATTCAAAACTTAGATTCAAAAGTAAAAGAAAAGAAAACAGAAAATAAAAAGGAAAAAGCATAAAACCCTACCTGGGCCTCGGAACCGCATTTCGGCCCATTTGGAGAAGCCACCGCGCGGCCCAACCAGGTCGTCCCGAGCGCGCCGACACGCGGGACCCACTGCGCAGTCACTCGCCCGCTCGCGCTGGCTCCCCGTCTCTGTCTCGCGGGGTCCGCCCGTCAGCCTCCCTCTCGCGCTCGCTTGCTTCCCGCGGTCTCTGACCGGTGGGGCTACCCGAGTCGTCAACCACCTTCCGACCTGGGCGCAGCTCGCGCGGACTCGCCCGGATCGCTCGGATCCTCCCCGCGAATGTCGCCGATTTCCCCGTGGCTCGACTCCGTCTCGCGCTGGCTACAAAGGCGGACGACTTCCCCACATCCTGGTAATCCAGTGCCTCGTTGGTTCCTTCGGCTGCCCCTGTCTCTCCAGATTTCCACCCGCCATCGTTGCCGTGTGTGAGGATCTTCGCCGCGCTCGTGGGAATCACACCGACACCTCCGATTGGGTACCTACACCTGCTCGCTCGTTCCACAGACCCGTGGGGAGTGTTTCTGTGGGCCTGCTGCCTCGCTCTCATCGTCGGGATTGCGGGGATTCATCACCGGTGTTGGGGATTCCGCCAAGTTCGCGCTTCACCGTGACCGGCCCCAACCCGTCGTCCATTGGCGGTAAGTTCCCTACCTGCACATTCCGCATCACCCCGTACTCCGTTTAAGCCGTGCCACAATAGAATGGGAGCGGCGTGTGGCCGTATCGCACAAGTCCGGCGATCTTCCGCCATGAATGGTGGCGGCGCCGCCGCATCCTCAATCGGGCTTCAGCAAAGTAACCCTGTCCGCCCGATCCCAAATGAGCGCTAGCGATTAAAACCTAGAGTACTGCTTCACGCGTGAGACCGAAGCCGTTCGATTGTGATCGATCGGTCTCGGGTGGAGCACGATTATTTAGAATATGGGCCGTAGATCTTTGATCTAATGGTCAGCGATGCATACCTGTTCGTATGGTGAGCGGATCTGATCCTACGCGTTGATCTCTAATCGGACGGCCAGAACGGCCCGATACCCCTTCGCGGGTTATTTTTGTTAAAGAACCCCTCGGGTTTCACTAAATCAACCCGCCGTCCATATGTTACTGTGCGCTGTGTCTCGGGTAATTTGCCCCGGGCCCCCTGGGTTTCTCTGAATTTGAGGCCCAGTCCAGTCAACACGAAAACCAGAGAAAATGAATAGTAAATGAATTTTTAATATGAAAATAATTGCTAGAACTTTATAAATTCATAGAAAATTCATACTAACTCCAAATTAATCCATTCCAGTTCCTAAAATTTTGTAATTTTATTCTTTATCACTTAGTGTCTCTGTTTTGGCATAAAAACAGTAGGGAAATTTATTTATCACTTAATCCTATTTAAAGCACATAAAACCTTTGAAAATGCATAACTTAAAATCTATAACTCAGAAAATTATGATTCCAGTTCCTAAGTTTTTATCTTAATATGTAGAATATCTCTGTGTAATTTGTTTATATGTTTGGTGTAATGTTAATTTCTCTATATGCACTGTGCTTGTTTGTATTGTGGCGAGTAGAAGAACCCGTTGCTGAGGATACTGGTGAGCAGCAGGTTGAAGTAGCTGAGCAGGAGCTCATTGAAGGCAAGTTGTGCCCTTGACCACATTTTACCCAATAATGTTCTTTAATATCACATACTCATGCATAGGTTAATTTTGATGGGGCCCAATAGGTCACCCTAGATTGTTTATCTCATTACCTTGTTTACCCCTGATTCACTTGGGTAGTTTGCTATTGCTTTATATGGTTTTGGGATAATCATTTATTACCTCTATGTTCCAATTCTTGTTGTTATTCTGTTTATGTTCATGTTGATATCATTAATGTTAATTGGAACATAGAGCTTAACTTGAGAACCACGTGCCACCATAAGGGTGGAATGGGACGCCCTTGGCTGACTAATTAGGAAAGCTAGTGGAAGACTATCTTACCCGAAAGGGGCAAGGGCAGTAGGGGAGAGGTCAGTGCGGGGAGGTCCCTGGTTGATTTTGCTGCGATGGCGGTCAGCCAGGAACCCTTTACTGGATCTTCCCATAAACTGTAGCGGGTTTTCGGAAGCTAGTGGAACTTTGTAAAGGCCTCGTAGTGTTGCCCTGCCGTGCTTCCTAGGTAGAGGTATATGGGGAGTCGCGACCCCTTGGCAAATGGGTAACATGACTTGTGGGTAAAGGGTACAACCTCTGCAGAGTGTAAAACTGGTATACTAGCCGAGCTCACGGTCATGAGCGGCTCAGGACTCTCTGATGTTTAAATTATGGAACTTAAATTCAATTTTGTCATTTGCATTGCATGGGCTTGTTATTAATTTTGTTCTATTACTTTACTTATGGTTTGGTATTTACTTACACTTAGTAACTGCTAATAAAATTTTGACCAACTACTTAAAAGCAATGCTCAGCTTTAACCTCTATTGTTGATCAGCCTTACACTTCATGAACTCCCACCTTTGGTGAGTTCATGTCACATTATTCCCCACAACTTGTTGAGCGATGAACATGTGTGAGCTCACCCTTGCTGTCTCACACCCCCCCCCCCCACAGGAGATGATCAGGTGGTTCAGGAGGAGCTGCCTAACACCGAGGAGTTCGATCTGATCTAGGTGGCGTTTCCAGTCGACATTGGCGCCTACGATCCTTAGTTCGTTTTATCTTTATTATTTTATTTTGTAATAAGTCTTCCGCTATGTAATAAATACTCTGATGTTAATGACATTTATCTCTATACACTCTGTTATTATATGTGTTGTCTTCTTGGCGCATGTATGAGATGCACCCGGCTTTGTCCCTTAAAACCGGGTGTTACAATATAGTTCTTACAATAAATCAAAGTGCGGAAAAGAAACGTAGATAACGCGGCCTTCACAGGCAGCCGACTGGGGGTTGCCGCTAACCCACGCCTAGAACTCGTCGTAGTCTTGGAACTCCTGGAAGTCTCCTTCCACAGCTTCATCTTCTCCTGAGCAGTGGTTGCAATGCTGACAACCTGGGGGGGGATTTGGTGTGTAGAGCAAGGGTGAGTACACATCAACATACTCAGCAGGTATCCTGTTTGGCTGTAGTGGACTAGCTTTATGTGGGGATAAGTCAAGCAGTTGCTTTTAGTTGGTCAGGTCATTACTTACTAGTAGAGAGCCAGGTTTTAACATTAACCCAAGTTATTAGCCCAATGTATCCTTTCCAAACGGAAAGAATACCACTTACCAATACCATAATCATAATCGGAACCATCAATCTCATTGCCACCTGTACCAAAGTATCTCTGATCAAATATCACTAATCTCTGGAGCTCCCTTGGCCGCTCATAACCGCGAGCACGGCTGATATATCAGTTTCATAACACTCTGCAGAGGTTGTGCACTTTACCCACAAGCCGTGATTCCCTTTCTGCCCGGAGAGAGCGACTCCCCATTGACCACTACCTAGGTGGTCCAGCAGGGCATCACTACGTAGCCTTTACAAAGATTCCCCGAGGCTGTAGCCGCCCGTTAGGTTTCCTAAATGTACCGCACTCCTCCCCAAGGGACAAATCAACCTTGGCAGAGCGAGCCGCATACACCGAGCCCCATTGACGGCACAACGGCTAAGCGGACTACACCCCGGTTCCTCCAATTATTCAGCTAAGGGCGTCCCATTCCACCCTCATGGTTGCACTGTTTTCCCGGGCGGTCATCCATTGAACAGGTCCTTACGGAGAGGCACTCGAGAAACCGCTCGAGTCCCCTTGAAGGTCACAAATATGATCATAAATAAGAAGGGAAAACAGCGTATCATAGATAATCACATCATGTTCATTGATTAGAGTTGAGCAATAGCATCAAACTAAGCAGTAATAATCCGACCCAAATAGGTAAACAAGGACATGGATAACAAAAGCTAGTCAATCCTTAGGTATAAATGTGTAATGCGGGAGGTGAATTAAAGAATGAATAGGACAGAGATAGGTCAAAGGACACTTGCCTCCACCAACCGACTGCTGCTCAGGGGCTTCTCCTGCGAATTCCTCGGGCTCTTCGACCGGATCGTTCTCTATGCGAGCGCAAACATACATACATCCACATATTTAATACAAAAGAACAGTACACCATACAAGGGAACAAGTAAAGCGAGTATGCATCAAGTATGACATTCCATATCGCATTTGTTATGGTTAGAAAGAAACGGGAAAGGTCTCGCAGGGGGGTTAAATCTTATGCACTAATGATTAGTTACAATTGGTTCTTAACAAAAGAATTCTGTTATATGCACTAATGGAAACCTAGTCATTTTAAATTGATCAACATTGAACGAAATAAACAATAATTACGTGAATCAACTAGCGTAACGGAATTTTAAATTAAACTTCCTATTTCAATAGCATGAACAATGGTTAGCCTACCTAAAATAAAATAGCTATGATAACAGAAAGTAAATAAAATAAAATAAAAAAAAATAAAAAAAAACAGGGGGGCGGTTGAACCGGCCCTAGGGCGGTTGAACCGGCCGGGGGCAGGGCGGCTGGGCCGGCCGAGCAGGGGCGGCCGAGCGCGGAGGGGAGGGGCGGCTGAGCCGGGGCGGTTGAACTGGCCGGCTGGGCGGTTGAACCGGCCCTGCGCAGGGGCGGGGGGGCGCGGTCGGGCGGCTGCCGGGGCGCGGCCAGGGCTGGCCAGGGCGCGGCCGAGGCTGGCCAGGGGCGCGGCCGAGGCTGGCCAGGGGCCGGCTGGGCGGGGGCTGGGGCGGCCGGGCGCGGCCGGGCGCGCGGCTGGGCGCGGCCGAGGCCGGCCAGGGGCGGCCGGGGCGCGGGCTGGGGCTGGCCAGGGGCCGGCTGGCCGGGCAGGGCGGCCGAGCAGGGGGGCCGGGGCGGGCGGTTGGGCGCGCCATGGCCGGACGGGGAGGGGGAGAGAGGGGAGAGGGAAGGGGAGGGAGGAGGGGGGGCTCACCGGCGCGGGCGGCCGACGGCGAGGGCGGCGGCCGAGCAAGGGGGCGGCGGCGGCGGCTTAGGGCAGGGGTAGGGGCGGCGGTGGGGAGAGAAAGGGAGAAAATGAGAGGGAGGGAGAGAGGATTGGGGAGAAAAGGGAGGGGGAGGGGGCGGCTGGGCTTTTTGGGCCCAAAGGGGCGCGCAAGGGCGGCTGGGCCGGCCGGGGTCGGCCCACGGCGCGGGAGAGAGAGAAAAAGAGGAGAGAGAAAGAGAGAGAAAAAAGAAAGAAAAGATTTTCTCCTTATTTTCGAAATCCGATCTTTCTAGATGAATGCATTTGCACTTTCAAACAATCAAAGAATGCATAGTTCGGCATGGTGCATCAAACAACATAAAACAGTTTTATGGTTTTCTTTACACGGGAATTCCAAACCGAATCCCGCTAGCTTTGGAAAAGGTCAAGGTTTAGCGAGGGGAAAAAGAAAAAGAAAAGGTAACGCCCGAATTTTGGCGAGTAAAGAAAAGAAAAAATTCAACTGCAAAATTCGGGGCGTTACAAACCTATCCCCCTTAAAAGAATCTCGCCCTCGAGATTCAGGGCTGGCTAGCAAAGAGCTCTGGGTACTTGGCCATCAAATCATCTTCACGCTCCCAGGTTGCTTCTTCCTCAGAGTGGTGACTCCATCTGACTTTGCACATTCTGATGGTCTTCCTTCGGGTGACTCTATCTGCAACTTCAAGGATCTGAGCTGGCTTCTCAACATAGGTCAAGTCCTCCTGGACTTCCAGACCTTCCACTGGCAACTGCTCTTCTGGCACACACAAGCACTTCTTCAACTGAGACACATGAAAGACATCATGCACAGCTGACAAATTCTCTGGCAGACTGAGCTGATAAGCCACTTCTCCACGCTTTGAGAGGATCTGGTACGGACCAATGTAGCGGGGTGCTAGCTTGCCTTTGATTCCGAACCTTCTGACTCCTCTGATCGGTGACACTTTCAGATAGACAAAGTCTCCGACTTCAAAACTCAGCTCTCTTCTTCTTGTGTCTGCATAGCTTCGCTGCCTCGATTGCGCTATCTTCAGATTCTCTCGGACCATCTTGATGTTCTCTTCAGCTTCAAGCAAAATGTCTGGCCCAAACACTTGCTTCTCTCCAGGCTGATCCCATTGCAACGGAGTTCTACAACTCCTTCCATAAAGCGCTTGAAATGGTGACATCTTCAAACTGGCCTGGTAACTGTTGTTATAGGAAAACTCTGCATAGGGCAATCGCTTATCCCATCCGGACTGATCTTGCAACGCACAGGCTCTCAACATATCTTCAAGAATTTGATTGGTTCTTTCGGTCTGACCATCTGTCTGCGGATGATAAGCTGAACTGAAATTCAGATGCGTGCCCAAAGCTTCATGCAACTGCTGCCAGAAATGAGAGGTGAACTGCGTTCCTCTGTCTGACACTATCTTCTTTGGCACACCATGAAGACAAACGATCCGAGACATATACAGTTCTGCCAATACTGCACTGCTGTAGGTGGTCTTGACAGGTATGAAGTGGGCTGACTTGGTCAAACGGTCTACTACTACCCAAATAGAATCGTAGCCGGCTCGAGTGCGAGGCAATCCGACTATGAAATCCATACCGATTTCATCCCATTTCCACTGAGGGATCTGCAACGGTTGCAACGATCCAGCAGGTCTCTGGTGTTCTGCCTTAATTCTTCGACAACTATCGCACTTAGCCACATGCTCTGCGATTTCCCTCTTCATTCCATACCACCAGAATTTCTTCTTCAGATCCTGATACATCTTCTCACTACCAGGGTGAATCGAATAAGCTGTCTCATGAGCTTCCTTGAGAATCAACTCTCTAATAGACTAGACATTGGGAACACACAAGCGGTCTTTGAACCATATCACGCCTTCTGCATCTTCTCGAAAATCTTTGCCTCTGCCATCTAGAATCAGTCGCCGAATCTCACTGATCTTTTCATCATTCTTCTGCGCTTCTTTGATTTCGCGCTCCAAGGTAGGTTCCAATTCAACTGTGACTCCTCGCGAATTGTTCAGAAATCCGAGACTCAACCTGTCGAACTCCTTGGCCAACTCATAAGGCATCGGACGAGCGACCATCAGATTGACTTGACTCTTTCTGCTCAAAGCATCTGCCACTACGTTTGCTTTGCCTGGATGGTAATGAATCTCCAACTCATAGTCTTTGATCAGCTCTAACCATCTTCACTGCCTCATATTCAATTCTGACTGAGTGAATATGTACTTCAGACTCTTGTGGTCTGTGTAAACATCGCATTTCTGTCCATACAGATAGTGCCTCCATGTCTTCAGTGCGTGAACCACTGCT
The DNA here is from genome assembly GCA_029449295.1 of Zea luxurians. NCBI lineage: Eukaryota > Viridiplantae > Streptophyta > Magnoliopsida > Poales > Poaceae > Zea > Zea luxurians. The sequence continues at coordinate 6,590,506 of JAOPSE010000090.1, forward strand.
GCCAACTCTAGATCATGGATTGGGTAATTCTTCTCATGAACCTTCAGCTGTCGGGACGAGTAAGCCACAACTCTTCCCTCCTGCATCAACACGCATCCCAAACCTGTGTAACAAGCATCACAATACACCGAGAAGGGCCTGTGCACATCAGGCAAGACTAAGACAGGCGCTGTTGTCAACTTCCCTTTCAGCGCTTCGAAGGCCTCTTGACATTTCTGGGTCCACTTGAACTCAACCTTGTTGCCTAGCAACGCTGTCATTGGTTTCGCAATCTTCGAAAACCCTTCAATGAATCGCCGATAATATCCGGCCATTCCAATGAAGCTCTTGATTCCTCGAGCATCCGTTGGCGCTTTCCAGTTCAGAATGTCTGCCACTTTCTTCGGATCCACAGCCAATCCTTCTTTGTTGATTATGTGACCCAAGAACAGGACTTCACTGATCCAGAACTCACACTTGCTCAACTTTGCATACAACTGGTGCTCTCGCAATCTCTGCAATACCATCCTCAAATGATTTGCATGCTCCTCTTCACTTTGAGAATAAATCAGAATGTCATCAATAAATACCACCACAAACTTATCGAGATAATCCATGAATACACTGTTCATCAAGTTCATAAAGAACGCTGGTGCATTGGTCAAACCAAAAGACATCACTGTGAACTCATACAAACCATACTTGGTAATGAATGCCGTCTTCGGAATGTCCGAAGGCCGGATCCTGAGCTGATGATAACCTGACCTCAGATCGATCTTGGAGAACACACTGGCTCCTCTCAACTGGTCGAACAGATCTTCTATTCTGGGCAAGGGATACTTGTTCTTGATCGTGACTTCATTCAAAGCTCGATAATCGATACACATCCTCTTTGTGCCATCTTTCTTCTCCACAAACAGGATAGGGGCGGCCCAAGGCGAGGTGCTTGGCCGGATGTAACCTTTCTCTGACAGCTCATCAATCTGCTTCTTAAGCTCAACCAACTCTGGTCCAGATATTCTGTAAGCTCTCTTAAAGATAGGGGCGGTTCCAGGAAGAAGCTCTATGGCAAACTCAACTTTCCGCTCTGGTGGCATACCTGGTAAATCCTTTGGAAACACATCTGGGAATTCAGACACAACCTTGATACTCTCAATTGGGTCTGCTTCACTGCTATCGACAGCCATCTGATAACAACTTCCTTTCTTCGGCTCAGGCGGGACTAACTCGGTCACCACTTCCTCTCCTAGTGGGGACACCAACTTGATTGTCCTTTTATCACAACTGATAACTGCCTGATACTTATCTAGCCAATTCATCCCTAGGATGACATCTATTCCCTGAGTACCCATTACTATAAGGTTGGCGGGAAACGCTATCCCCCTTATTTCCACACTTATATTCAAACATATGCTATCAGCTCGAATTCTACCACCGGCTGAGTCAATTTGAATGGGGGTTGACATGGCAGTAATTGGAAGATTATGTGCTTCTACCCATGATGCAGTAATAAAGGAATGCGTTGCTCCAGTATCAAATAACACTTCTGCAATATGGGAATCGACTGGGAACATACCTACTGTCATGCCGGGGGTCTCCTGAACTGCTTCAGCCTCCAAGTGGTTCAGTCTCCCATGATTATAGCGCGGTTGAGAGCGGTTGCCTGCTCCAGGCTGAGACACATTCTGCTTTGCTGGGGCATTGGGGCCTGACTGCTGCTGGGCTGCCTTCTTCGGACATTGCATCACCCAGTGGCCTTGCTCTCCACAGTGGAAACATGCTCTGTTTCCAACCTGAGCTGGTGCTGCCTGATTGTTCTGCTGGCTTGCTGGGGCAGGAAGACGAGGTGTCTGCTGATTCTGCCTCTGAAACTGACCTCCTGATTGATTGCTCTGACGGTTCTGGTACTGATGCTGAGGATACTGCCTTTGGAACTGCTGATACTGCTGACGCTGCTGATGCTGCTGAGGTGGACGCTGGTTCTGCCTGAACTGCTGAGGTTGATTGCCTGAAAAACGAGGACGGCTGCTGCTTCCAGGCTGGGGTCCACTGATCTTGCGCTTACGATCCTCCATCTCCTTACGCTTCCTTTCTGTCATGATTGCTCTGTCAATCAGGTGCTGGAATGTCGGGAAGGTATGGTTCATCAGCTGATACTGCAGAGGGTCAACCAAGCCTCTCAAGAAACGGTATTGTCGCTTGGCATCGGTGTTGACATCTTCAGGAGCATAGCGGGACAACTGCAGGAACCTGTCCCGATACTCACTGACAGACGATGACCCTTGCCTAAGGGCCAGGAACTCCTCCTTCTTCACTGTCATCAGACCTGCAGGCACATGGTACTGACGAAAGCTACCTCTGAATTCTTCCCAGGTGATGGTGTCGGGGTCGGCAAGGGTGGCGAGGTAAGACTCCCACCATGATTGGGCTGCTCCTCTCAACAGACGGGGACCATACAAGACTTTCTCCCTGTCGTCACACTGAGCGGTATGCAACTCCCGCTCCACAGTGCGCAGCCAATCTTCAGCATCCATGGGGTCAGAAGAGTGAGCGAATGTTGGGGGATGACCTCTCATGAATTCAGCACGCTTGTCTCTGGGCATCTGAGGCATCTGAGGCTGGGGTGGTGCTTGCTGCTGCTGCTGCTGAATGGCGGCCAGAGTCTGACCGATGGCCTGAACTGCCTGAGTCTGCATCAGAAACATCTGCTCGATTGACATCGGGGGCGGGGGCGGCAGGTGCTGCTGCTGGGGCGCCTCATCTTGCTGACCGGCTTGCTCCTGCTGAGCACGCCTTCCTCCTCTGCGCCTGTTCTCTGACATCTGCAGAACGCAACCACACATCAGAACTGATCTGGCAAATCTTGCAGCATAAGAAAAGAGTATAGAATTCTCCAACAGCACTGAACAGATGAGCATCTTCACTGATCTCCAACACAGACCACACAGCTTCTCAGATAAAGAGGAAAGTGGAATAAAGGTTTCCCAACTATATAACTAACTCCATTAACATAATATGTAAGCCAAAATGCAGGGGATACCCACACTCTGGTGACAGTCATTACAAAGATCCAAACCAAACATAGTTCATCATGACAAACATAAATGCACAGGATATAGCAAACTACCCTGTCTAACTAAGACTAACTAAGACTGAGACTAACGCTAAGACTGAAGCTTCTATGTATATATATTTTGTATTAATTACAAGATCCAACTCTAACGAGCTATGGTTCTAGATTTATCCTGGTCTTGCAGTCGGGATTGCCATAAGACTGGAGTCCACGCCGAGGTGAGCGATACATGTGCTGAGTCCCGACGGGAGCGGGGGAACCATCATCCAAGTGACGACGCTCCGCGCGCTCAGCCCGCAACAGGGCGATCTCAGCACGAGCCCTACTCAGCTCGTCTAATGCATGGTCCAGCTCCGTGTTTAGCACGGCGGCTAGGTTGACTGTGCTGCTCAACCTAGGATTGTCCTCACCAGCAGGTGAAACAATCACGCCTCCTGTGCTGCCAGATGGACGGCGGGGGTAATACTTCAGGTCGAGACCGTCAGCTACCCCACCGAGAACCGAGCAGTAGTGCGAAAGCGCACGCCGTGCAGCATCCTGCATGGCTGCCTCAGCTGAGTCCCGCTCAGAGATAGAATAGTGCTCTGAGCAAGCCTCCGCGCCCTGGAGACTGTTCTCCGGACGGCGCACCAAGCAGGTCGCCTCCCAGCGGTCCGGGTAGACCCCGCGACTATGCTGGTAGACCACACAGCGATACTCGATGGACCAAGTACGCCGGTCAAGTGCCCGACGTAGCAGGGTGTCGAGCGCGTCGTGGAAGTGACACCCGCGAGCAGCGTCGCGAGTGATGGGTCGAGCAACCCATCCTTCCGGCTCATGGTCAGCAGAGAAGTCGATGTCGTGGCTCAAGCTGTCGTCGCCACCTCCGTCGTCTGGGTCTCCTCCAGCAGCTACTCCAGAAGCTGGGGCGCCCAGTGGTGGTGCAGGGGGCGCCTCCAGGGGAAGCACAGGAGAGCAGCTCCTCACAGACTCTATCTCCTGGTGGAGCGAGAAAGAAGAGCCCTGCTGCTCCTGTCGTCGACGTTCCTGCTCCTCATGCAGGCGGTGGTGCAGTCTCTCCAAGTGGCTGGACTGTCCGGCCACGGGACGGCGAAGCGGACGCTCAGCAAGGCGGGAGGGTAAGAATGGGATGACGGACTTTCGTGCAGTGTGTCTAAGTCGAGCCATCTACAAAAGACATCGCAAGCAAAAGAGTGAGAACAGAATTAATATGACCAGCAAATAATGAATCATAAATAAATGAAGGATCAGAATAAAACATAATTTTCAGCAAGGTATGATATATAGTAGAACATAGGTTTGGTCAGTAGGACCAACTTTTGAAGGGATATCAAAGTCAAGGCAGGGACAGAGGTCTATAATCCTTAGAACGACCATTCTACTCTAGGTTAGCGGTCCTACAGTCAGCACGGCTTTGATACCACTTATGTCACACCCGGTTTTTAGAAGGCAAACCGAATGCGAACCATGTACGTGCCAGGATCAGTTATTCACGTACACAGCAGTTACATAACATGGACATCATCACACAGTGCTCAAATAGTATTAAAAAGGGAAATAGTAGTCGATTACATCATACGTCTGAGACGTCCATATAGTTCTTACAATAAATCAAAGTGCGGAAAAGAAACGTAGATAACGCGGCCTTCACAGGCAGCCGACTGGGGGTTGCCGCTAACCCACGCCTAGAACTCGTCGTAGTCTTGGAACTCCTGGAAGTCTCCTTCCACAGCTTCATCTTCTCCTGAGCAGTGGTTGCAATGCTGACAACCTGGGGGGGATTTGGTGTGTAGAGCAAGGGTGAGTACACATCAACATACTCAGCAGGTATCCTGTTTGGCTGTAGTGGACTAGCTTTATGTGGGGATAAGTCAAGCAGTTGCTTTTAGTTGGTCAGGTCATTACTTACTAGTAGAGAGCCAGGTTTTAACATTAACCCAAGTTATTAGCCCAATGTATCCTTTCCAAACGGAAAGAATACCACTTACCAATACCATAATCATAATCGGAACCATCAATCTCATTGCCACCTGTACCAAAGTATCTCTGATCAAATATCACTAATCTCTGGAGCTCCCTTGGCCGCTCATAACCGCGAGCACGGCTGATATATCAGTTTCATAACACTCTGCAGAGGTTGTGCACTTTACCCACAAGCCGTGATTCCCTTTCTGCCCGGAGAGAGCGACTCCCCATTGACCACTACCTAGGTGGTCCAGCAGGGCATCACTACGTAGCCTTTACAAAGATTCCCCGAGGCTGTAGCCGCCCGTTAGGTTTCCTAAATGTACCGCACTCCTCCCCAAGGGACAAATCAACCTTGGCAGAGCGAGCCGCATACACCGAGCCCCATTGACGGCACAACGGCTAAGCGGACTACACCCCGGTTCCTCCAATTATTCAGCTAAGGGCGTCCCATTCCACCCTCATGGTTGCACTGTTTTCCCGGGCGGTCATCCATTGAACAGGTCCTTACGGAGAGGCACTCGAGAAACCGCTCGAGTCCCCTTGAAGGTCACAAATATGATCATAAATAAGAAGGGAAAACAGCGTATCATAGATAATCACATCATGTTCATTGATTAGAGTTGAGCAATAGCATCAAACTAAGCAGTAATAATCCGACCCAAATAGGTAAACAAGGACATGGATAACAAAAGCTAGTCAATCATTAGGTATAAATGTGTAATGCGGGAGGTGAATTAAAGAATGAATAGGACAGAGATAGGTCAAAGGACACTTGCCTCCACCAACCGACTGCTGCTCAGGGGCTTCTCCTGCGAATTCCTCGGGCTCTTCGACCGGATCGTTCTCTATGCGAGCGCAAACATACATACAACCACATATTTAATACAAAAGAACAGTACAGCATACAAGGGAACAAGTAAAGCGAGTATGCATCAAGTATGACATTCCATATCGCATTTGTTATGGTTAGAAAGAAACGGGAAAGGTCTCGCAGGGGGGTTAAATCTTATGCACTAATGATTAGTTACAATTGGTTCTTAACAAAAGAATTCTGTTATATGCACTAATGGAAACCTAGTCATTTTAAATTGATCAACATTGAACGAAATAAACAATAATTACGTGAATCAACTAGCGTAACGGAATTTTAAATTAAACTTCCTATTTCAATAGCATGAACAATGGTTAGCCTACCTAAAATAAAATAGCTATGATAACAGAAAGTAAATAAAATAAAATAAAAAAAAATAAAAAAAAACAGGGGGGCGGTTGAACCGGCCCTAGGGCGGTTGAACCGGCCGGGGGCAGGGCGGCTGGGCCGGCCGAGCAGGGGCGGCCGAGCGCGGAGGGGAGGGGCGGCTGAGCCGGGGCGGTTGAACCGGCCGGCTGGGTGGTTGAACCGGCCCTGCGCAGGGGCGGGGGGGCACGGTCGGGCGGCTGCCGGGGCGCGGCCAGGGCTGGCCAGGGCGCGGCCGAGGCTGGCCAGGGGCGCGGCCGAGGCTGGCCAGGGGCCGGCTGGGCGGGGGCTGGGGCGGCCGGGCGCGGCCGGGCGCGCGGCTGGGCGCGGCCGAGGCCGGCCAGGGGCGGCTGGGGCGCGGGCTGGGGCTGGCCAGGGGCCGGCTGGCCGGGCAGGGCGGCCGAGCAGGGGGGCCGGGGCGGGCGGTTGGGCGCGCCATGGCCGGACGGGGAGGGGGAGAGAGGGGAGAGGGAAGGGGAGGGAGGAGGGGGGGCTCACCGGCGCGGGCGGCCGACGGCGAGGGCGGCGGCGGCTTAGGGCAGGGGTAGGGGCGGCGGTGGGGAGAGAAAGGGAGAAAATGAGAGGGAGGGAGAGAGGATTGGGGAGAAAAGGGAGGGGGAGGGGGCGGCTGGGCTTTTTGGGCCCAAAGGGGCGCGCAAGGGCAGCTGGTCCGGCCGGGGTCGGCCCACGGCGCGGGAGAAAGAGAAAAAGAGGAGAGAGAAAGAGAGAGAAAAAAGAAAGAAAAGATTTTCTCCTTATTTTCGAAATCCGATCTTTCTAGATGAATGCATTTGCACTTTCAAACAATCAAAGAATGCATAGTTCGGCATGGTGCATCAAACAACATAAAACAGTTTTATGGTTTTCTTTACACGGGAATTCCAAACCGAATCCCGCTAGCTTTGGAAAAGGTCAAGGTTTAGCGAGGGGAAAAAGAAAAAGAAAATGTAACGCCCGAATTTTGGCGAGTAAAGAAAAGAAAAAATTCAACTGCAAAATTCGGGGCGTTACAGTGGCTCCTCCATGCGCCTAGGAGTCCCTTTTATAGCCCCAAGGCAGCTAGGAGCCGTTGGAGGGCAACAAGGAAGGCTATCCTTGCCTTCTGTCGGGTGGCGCACCGGACAGTCACTGTAGATGGTCCGGTGCCGATTTCTTTCCTATTCTGGCGCAAACGACCGTTGTTGATTCGTGGCAGTTGGCGCACCGGACACTGTCCGGTGCACACCGGACAGTCTGGTGCCCCCTGCCGACCGTTGGCGCGGGCCACGCGTCGCCCGCGGATTGCGCGGCCGACCGTTGCGCAGTCGGCTGTTGGCTCACCGGACAGTCCGGTGTATCACCGAACAGTCCGGTGAATTATAGCCGTACACCGCCAAACTTTTCCCGAGAGTGGCCTGTTCACCGGAGTTCAGCCTGGCGCACCAGACACTGTCCGGTGCACCACCGGACAGTCCGGTGTGCCAGACTGAGTAGAGTTTTGGCTGCACCGAGCCAAGACTTTTGAATTCTTTTCTTCTTTTCTTTTCTCTGTTTCTAGTACTTAGACAAAATAGGTTAGTACTAAAAAACAATGTACTAAGTCTAGAAACATACCTTGTTACATGATTTGCACTTTTTGCTTGTTTGGCACATAATATCTCACTCACTATGTGTTGGACACTTAATTACCAAAACATTATAGAAATGGCCCAAGGGCACATTTCCCTTTCAATCTCCCCCTTTTTGGTGATTTATGCCAACACATCAAAAAGCAATGCAAAACATGCAACATCGATTCAAATTGAAGACAAAATTGTTTTTAACTCTAATTTGGCATATTTGGATCATTCTTTGCCACCACTTGGTTTGTTTTTGCAAATCAAATTCATTTTCCTATCTCTAAGTCAAACACACTCGTTTGGGCACAAAGAGAGATATTCCAATGGAAAAATTTATCAAGAGCCAAAAACTCCCCCTTTTCCCCATAATCATAAATTCTCCCCCACAAGAGACCAAATTTTGCAATAAGAGTATTTTGGACAAATCAAAAATTCTAACTCTACTATTTTCAAAATTCTCAAGTGGTAGCTGATCCATTTGCTTTGGCCTTAATTTCTCCCCCTTTGGCATTAAGCACCAAAACGGGATCATTTTTGGCCCAATAACCCCATTGCCTCACCAAAAATTATCAATTAAGAGCAAAAGGCAATAAGAGCATAAGAATGAACTTGGAGGTGAGTACAATAATACCGAAGTGCAGTGGAAGTCTTTGCATGGTCCAAGTTCACCTTTCCCTTTCAATGCACCTTTCAGACTACATCAAGTAACTCAAACACAAGGATTAGTCTCAAAGGGTCAAGTTGTAGCACTTCTCCCCCTAAATTTGTGCATCATTCACACATGGACTTGTGAGGTCCGGGGATCCCTTGCACAACTTGAGCACCATAAATAAACAGCAAATCACTTAAATACATGAAGTAACATGATCAAAGGCATAAAACACATGTATGCTATAGATCAATCCAAGTTACACGAATCTAAGACATTTAGCTCACTATGCAGCCTGCAAAAGGTTTGCTCATCTAATGGCTTGGTAAAGATATCGGCTAGCTGGTTCTCGGTGCTAATATGGAACACCTCGATATCTCCCTTTTGCTGGTGGTCCCTCAGAAAGTGATGCCGGATGTCTATGTGCTTAGTGCGGATGTGTTCAACAGGATTATCCGCTATGCGGATTGCACTCTCATTGTCACATAGGAGTGGGACTTTGCTCAGATTGTAGCCAAAGTCCCAGAGGGTTTGCCTCATCCAAAGTAGTTGCGCGCAACACTGTCCTGTGGCAACATACTCGGCCTCAGCGGTGGATAGGGCAACGGATGTTTGTTTCTTTGAGCTCCACGACACTAGGGACCTTCCTAGAAATTGGCACGTCCCCGATGTGCTCTTCCTATCAACCTTGCACCCGGCATAATCGGAGTCTGAATATCCAATCAAGTCAAAGGTAGACCCCTTTGGATACCAAATCCCGAAGCAAGGCGTAGCAACTAAATATCTAAGAATCCACTTAACGGCCACAAGGTGACATTCCCTTGGATCGGATTGAAATCTAGCACACATGCATACGCTAAGCATAATATTCGGTCTACTAGCACATAAATAAAGTAATGACCCTATCATAGACCGGTATGCCTTTTGATCAACGGACTTACCTCTTTTGTTGAGGTCGACATGTCCGTTGGTTCCCATTGGTGTCTTTGCGGGCTTGGCGTCCTTCATCCCAAACCTCTTGAGAAGATCTTGAGTGTACTTCGTTTGGGAGATGAAGGTGTCGTCCTTGAGTTGCTTCACTTGGAACCCAAGGAAGTAGTTCAACTCGCCCATCATCGACATCTCAAACTTTTGAGTCATCACCTTGCTAAACTCCTCACAAGACTTTTGGTTAGTAGAACCAAATATTATGTCATCGACATAAATTTGGCACACAAAAAGGTCACCATCACAAGTCTTAGTGAAAAGAGTGGGATCGGCTTTCCCAACCTTGGAAGCATTAGCAATGAGGAAATCTCTAAGGCATTCATACCATGCTCTTGGGGCTTGCTTAAGTCCATAGAGCGCCTTAGAGAGCTTAAACACATGGTCGGGGTACCTGTCATCCTCAAAACCAGGGGGTTGTTCCACATACACCTCCTCCTTTATTGGCCAGTTGAGGAAAGCACTCTTCATGTCCATTTGAAACAACCTAAAGGAATGGTGAGTGGCATAGGCTAATAGAATGCAAATAGACTCTAGCCTAGCCACAGGAGCAAAAGTCTCCTCGAAATCCAAACCTGCGACTTGGGCATAACCTTTTGCCACAAGTCAAGCCTTGTTTCTTGTCACCACCCCGTGCTCGTCTTGCTTGTTGCGGAACAACCACTTGGTTCCCACAACATTTTGCTTGGGACGTGGCACCAGGCTCCAAACTCCGTTCCTCTTGAAGTTGTTGAGCTCTTCCTGCATGGCCAACACCCAGTCCGGATCCTGCAAGGCCTCTTCTACCCTGAAAGGCTCAATAGAAGATACAAACGAGTAATGCTCACAAAAGTTAGCTAATCTTGAGCGAGTAGTTACTCCCTTGCTTATGTCACCCAGTATCTGATCGACGGGGTGATTCCTTTGAATCATCGCTCAGACTTGAGTTGGAGGGGCCAGTGGTGCTTCTTCCTCCATAACTTGTTCTTCTTGTGCTCCCCTTGATCACGCGCCTCTTCTTGAGAGACATGTTCATCATCTTGAGTTGGGGGATACACCATTGTTGAGGAAGAAGGTTGATATTGCTCTTGTTGTTCCTGTGGTTGCACATCTCCAATCGCCATGGTGCGTATTGCGGCCGTTGGGACATCATCTTCATCTACATCGTCAAGATCAACTTGCTCTCTTCGAGAGCCATTAGTTTCATCAAATACAACGTTGCTAGAGACTTCAACCAAACCCGATGATTTGTTGAAGACTCTATACGCCCTTGTATTTGAGTCATACCCTAGTAAAAACTCTTCTACAGCTTTGGGAGCAAATTTAGAATGTCTACCTTTCTTCACCAAAATGTAGCATTTGCTCCCAAATACATGAAAGTAAGAAACATTGGGTTTGTTACCGGTAAGGAGTTCGTAGGAGGTCTTCTTGAGGAGACGATGCAGATATAGCCGGTTTATGGCGTGGCAAGCTGTATTCACAGCTTCCGACCAAAACCGCTCGGGCGTCTTGAACTCTCCCAGCATCATCCTCGCCATGTCGATAAGCGTCCTGTTCTTCCTCTCTACCACACCATTTTGCTGTGCTGTGTAGGGAGCGGAGAACTCGTGCTTGACGCCTTCTTCCTCAAGGTACTCCTCCACTTGCAGGTTCTTGAACTCGGACCCGTTGTCGCTTCTTATCTTTTTCACTTTGAGCTCAAATTCGTTTTGAGCCCGCCTTAGAAAGCGCTTGAGGGTCCCTTGGGTTTTTGATTTATCCTGCAAAAAGAATACCCAAGTGAAGCGGGAAAAATCATCAACAATAACAAGACCATACTTACTTCCCCCGATGCTAAAGTAGGCAACGGGTCCGAAGAGGTCCATATGTAGTAGCTCTAGTGGTCTTGATGTTGTCATCACATTCTTGTTGTGATGAGTGCTTCCCACCTGTTTCCCTGCCTGACAAGCTGCACAAGGTCTATCTTTTTCGAAGCAGACATTGGTTAGTCCTAACACATGTTCTCCCTTTAGAAGTTTATGAAGGTTCTTCATCCCAACATGTGCTAGATGGCGATGCCACAGCCAGCCCATGCTAGTCTTAGCTATTAAGCATGCATCTAGATCGGCCTCCTCTTTCAAAAAATCAACTAAGTAGAGTTTACCGTCTAATACACCCTTAAATGCTAATGAACCATCACTCCTTCTAAAGACAGAAACATCAATATTGGTAAATAGACAATTATAACCCATGTTACATAATTGACTCATAGACAATAAGTTGTACCCGAGCGATTCAACTAAGAACACATTAGATATAGAATGCTCGGATGAAATTGCTATCTTGCCCAAGCCTTTGACCTTGCCTTGGTTCCCATCTCCAAAAATAATCGTGTCCTGAGAATCTTTGTTCTTGACGTAGGAGGTGAACATCTTCTTCTCCCCCGTCATGTGGTTTGTGCATCCGCTGTCGATAATCCAGCTTGAGCCCCCGGATGCATAAACCTACAAGGCAATTTACACTTGGGTTTTAGGTACCCAACTCTTGTTGGGTCCTACAAGGTTAGTCACAATAGCCTTTGGAACCCAAATACAAGTCTTGTCTCCCTTGCATTTGGATCCCAACTTTCTAGCAACTACTTTATCATTCTTACATAAGAGCGCAAATGAAGTATTGCAAGCATGGTAAATGGTAGAAGGCTTATTGCATACTCTCCTAGGCACATGATGCACAACATTACTTTTCCTAGGCCTACCATGCACAAAAGTAGATCTTGAAGCAATCATAGCATGTGAATCAAAAGCATCATGATCATAACTCCTATTATAATGAGCATTTCTAGAAAATTTTCTATCATTATAAATGAAAGCATGATTCCTTTGAGTACTATCAGCCATAGGGGCCTTTCCTTTCTCCTTGTTGGGAATGGGAGCCCTTTGGCTTGTTAAGTTCTTAGCTTCCTTTCGAAAGCCAAGTCCATCCTTAATTGAGGGGTGTCTACTAATGGTGTAGGCATCCCTAGCAAATTTTAACTTATCAAAATCAACCTTGCAAGTCTTAAGTTGAGCATTAAGACTTGCCACCTCATCATTTAGTTTGGTAATAGACGCAATATGTTTATCACAAGCATCAATATCAAAATCCTTGCATCTATTGCAAATTACAACATGTTCTACACATGAACTAGATTTATTAGCTACCTCTAGCTTAGCATTTAAATCATCATTCAAAATCTTTAAACTAGAGATTGATTCATGGCACACAGACAGTTCAGAGGATAACATTTCATTTCTTTTAATATCTAAAGCAAGAGACTTTTGTACACTAACAAATTTGTCATGTTCTTCATATAAAATGTCCTCTTGCTTCTCTAGCAATCTATCTTTTTCATTTAGAGCATCAATTAACTCATTAATTGTATCTACTTTTGCTCTATCTAAACCCTTAAATAAATCAGTATAATCTACTTCATCATCACTAGAATCATCATCGCTTGAAGTAGTATACTTAGGGGTTTCACGAACACTTACCTTCTTCTCCTTGGCCATGAGGCAAGTGTGTCATTCGTTGGGGAAGAGAGAGGACTTGTTGAAGGCTGAGGCAGCGAGTCCTTCGTCGTCGGAGTCGGAAGAAGAGCAGTCTAAGTCACATTCCTTTCTGATGTGTGCCTCGCCCTTTGTCTTCCTATAGCTCTTTTTCTTCTTCTTCTTCCCGCTCTTTTCTTGTTCCTGGTCACTAGCATTATCAGGACAATTTGCTATAAAGTGACCAGTCTTACCGCATTTGAAGCAGGAGCGCTTTCCCCTTGTTTTGTTCTTGTTGGGGTACTCCTTGCGTCCTTTAAGAGCGGTCTTGAAGCGCTTGAAGATAAGCGCCATTTCATTCTCGTTGAGCCCGGTAGCCTCTACTTGTGCTACCTTGCTTGGTAGTGCCTCCTTGCTGCTTGTTGCCTTGAGCGCAACGGGCTGCGGCTCGTAGACGGGTAGTGGTCTATTCAAGGCGTCATCCACATAACATGCCTCTTTTACCATCATGCGCCCGCTCACGAACTTTCCGAGTATCTCCTCGGGCATCATCTTTGTGTACCTAGGATTCTCACGGATAAGATTCACAAGATGAGGGTCAATGACGGTAAAGGACCTGAGCATGAGTCAGACGACGTCGTGGTCCGTCCATCTTGTACTTCCATAGCTCCTAATCTTGTTAACCAGGGTCTTGAGCCTGTTGTATGTTTGTGTTGGCTCCTCTCCCCTGATCATTGCGAACCTTCCCAGCTCGCCTTCCACCAATTCCATTTTGGTGATCATGGTGGCGTCATTCCCCTCATGAGATATCTTGAGGGTGCCCCAGATTTGCTTGGCGTTGTCCAAGCCGCTCACCTTGTTGTACTCATCCCTGCACAAAGATTCTAGCAAAATAGTGGTAGCTTGTGCATTCTTATGAATTTGCTCATTTATGAAAATGGGGTTGTCAGTATTATCAAAATGCATTCCGTTTTCAACAATCTCCCAAATACTAGGATGGAGAGAAAATAGGTGACTACACATTTTGTGACTCCAAAATGAGTAGTCCTCTCCATCAAAGTGTGGAGGTTTACCAAGAGGAATTGAAAGCAAATGAGCATTGGAATTGAAAGGAATACGAGAATAATCAAATGAAAAGTTTTGATTAACCGGTTTCTTTTTAGACGAGTCGTCGTCGTCGTCTCTTGGTGAAGAAGAAGATTCATCACTGTCGTAGTAGACGATCTTCTTGATGCGCCTCTTCTTCTTCCCGTCCTTTTTATTGTGACTCGAGCCAAAGTCAGTGGGCTTGTCTTCTCTTGGCTCGTTGAAGATGGACTCCTTCTCCTTATCGTTGACCACCATCCCCTTTCCCTTAGGATCCATCTCTTCGGGTGATTAGTCCCTTATGTGAAGAGAATGGCTCTGATACCAATTGAGAGCACCTACAGGGGGGTGAATAGGTGATCCTATAAAATTCAACACTAATAGCCACAAAACTTAGTTGTTAAAGTTAGAACGGCTAAGTAGCTTGAAACGAGTTCTTGTGAACATAGACAATCAAAAAGAAAGCACACAAGAGACACGCGATTTTTACCCCATGGTTCGGCCAAGTAACACTTGCCTACTTCCACGTTGTGGCATCCCAATGGACGAGGGTTGCACTCAACCCCTTTCAAGTGATCCAACGATCAACTTGAATACCACGACTTTTCTTCATTATCTCTTTTTCCCATTTGCGAGGAATCTCCACAAATTGGAGTCTCTCGCCCTTACAACAAAGATCACAATGAAAGCACAAGAGTAAGGTTGGGGAGCAACACACACAAATCCGCAGCACACACACGCACACAAGCCAAGACTTGAGCTCAAAATGAAGCACAACGAGTTCACAACTAGAACGGAGCCCAAATCACTAACACAATCGATCAAGCGCGCGGAGACGGAGTGTGGGAGACTTAGAATGCTTAGTGAATGCTTGGGTGACTCCTCTATGCGCCTAGGGGTCCCTTTTATAGCCCCAAGGCAGCTAGGAGCCGTTGGAGGCCAACAAGGAAGGCTATCCTTGCCTTTTGTCGGGTGGCGCACCGGACAGTCCGGTGTGCCACCGGACTGTCACTGTAGACGGTCCGGTGCCGATTTCTTTCCTATTCTGGTGCAGACGACCGTTGCTGATTCGTGGCAGATGGCGCACCGGACACTGTCTGGTGCACACCGGACAGTCCGGTGCCCCCTGCCGACCGTTGGCGCGGGCCACGTGTCGCACGCAGATTGCGTGGCCGACCGTTGAGCAGTCGATCGTTGGCTCACCAGACAGTCCGGTGTATCACCGGACAGTCCGGTGAATTATAGTCGTACACCGCCAAACTTTTCCCGAGAGTGGCCTGTTCACCGTAGTTCAGCCTGGCGCACCGGACACTGTCCGGTGCACCACCGGACAGTCCAGTGTGCCAGACTGAACAGAGTTTTGGCTACACCGAGCCAAGACTTTTTGCAATTCTTTTCTTCTTTTCTTTTCTCTGTTTCTAGTATTTAGACAAAATGTGTTAAACAATGTACTAAGTCTAGAAACGTACCTTGTTACATGATTTACACTTTTTGCTTGTTTGGCACATAATATCTCACTCACTATGTGTTGGACACTTAATCACCAAAACATTATAGAAATGGCCCAAGGGCACATTTCCCTTTCAAGTTTATAACTGTTTGAAACTTTAATGGCTATTATTTATAGTTTCTTGCCAATTATTACTATTATGCATATATTCATAATTTGCACTAGAACTTGAGAATGACTAGGAGGACATCCATTATGTTGACCATGTCAAGTAGTAGGAGCGCAATTAGAATGCGAGTATCATATCATTATACACATTTTGATTCTATAGACATATTGAAAGCTTTCTTGTGGGTTTTGGTGGTTTGGATGACAACCCAATTAAAAGACTAACAAGTGTGCTAAGTGTTGAACAGGTGCTTAATGCAAAGCTAACAGGGTTCAACACAAGTGAACAAGTGTGATGGTCCAAAGACTGGATTATCTCTAGATAATGAACATCACAAGTAAGATGGACATTGCTTAAGTGAGACTCGGTGCGCGTAACTCAGAGAAAACCGATCAAGCCAAGGATGGAGACAAGAAGAGCTTCGAGGTACCGAGTGCACAGGAGAAGGTCAAAGAGGCTGAGGAACCCAAGCCAGGGTGAAGAAAAAGACTTGCAAAGTCAAGGTTGATCGAGTTGAGAAAAGATCGTGCATCAAGGATCACTACATAAGGACATGACTTACAATTAATGAGGTAACATCTACAGTTATGTGGTGTAAGTCATAAGGCTCAAGATCAAGCTCAAGAGGTGAACAAGGTCACTGGAAGGAGAAGCAGTGTCAAAACCAGAACTGGAAGCAGCCCAAAAGAGCTAAGTTCACCTTGATCTTTAGTTTGGGTTGTTACTATGTTTGGATATATTCTATGTGACCTTTGCAGGGTGTTGGAGCTCAGATATGTCAATCTAGATCAAGTCAAGTTGACTTGATAGTTTAGAGTCCAACACATGTTATTGTGCTTAACACATGAGAGATGCAAATCAAAGGATCAAGGTATGACTCTAGCCTTAGTGAATAGTTTTTTGGTACTAACATATTTATCTAAGTGCTAGAAACAATACCAAGAAAAGAAGATTGGAATTGGAGAAGAGTTGGCAAAGTACAGCCAACTCTAGCTCGGCCTGGCACACCAGACTGTCCGGTTTCAGTGTCTGGTGCCCCAGGCTGGTCAACGGTGAACCGGCTGCTCTCGAGAATCGACGAAGGTGTACGGCTATAATTCACCGGACTGTCTGGTGGTGCACCGGACTGTCCGGTGAGTCGTCAGCGATGAAATCGTCACTCTCGGGAAACAGAAAAGGCGACGTGGCTATAGTTAACCGGACTGTCCGGTGAGCCAATGGCGCCAGTGGCCAACGGTCGTCCGTGCGACACGTGGCTCGCTCCAACAGTCAGCTGGGGGCACCGGACTGTACGGTGTGCACCGGACAGTGTCTGGTGTGCCAACCGACCCTGAGGAGCAACGGTCGGCTGCGCCCGATATGGAAGGAGATCGCACACCGGACATGAACAGTGGTTGTCCGGTGGTGCACCGGACTGTCCGGTGCACCACCCAACAGAAGGCAAGGATAGCCTTCCAAATGGAATTCCAACGGCTTCTAGGCCCCTTGAGACTATAAAAGAGACCCCTAGGCGCCTCCAACAAGTACACAAGTGCAGCCAACAAGTGCATACATCATTTGGATCAATTCTCTCTCTCCCTCTCTTGTGTATCTCTGTAGTTTGTGTAGAGGCGAAGTTATAAGCCTTTAGAGAGAGGGGAAGTGCTGCTGAGAGCTAGAGCAAAATCTTGAGCGCATTGTTACTCTGCCGGAGTGCTGTCGAGAAGATTATAAGCAGCCATGGCATCGTTGTAACTGATCTCAACATAGTGGAAGGTTCTATCTCTCGCACTAACAGATCTGAGCAAATGGAGGAAGGAGTTGAAATAGACTCCAAGCCAAGGTGTGGCTAGCTCCAACGAGGACTAGGCAAGCATTTCAGGCTTGGCCGAACCTCGGGATAAATCCCTGTGGCTATGTGCTCTGCTCTGTGTTGTGTGTTGTTTCTCTATCTTATTTGTTGTTTATACTTGCACTTCAATATTTATATGTGATTCAAACTGTCTTCGAAGTGCAGGGTATTTTAAGACAGGAACTTCTATTCTGCTGCAACCTACTCAAAGGGTCTTTCATTCCACTGCGATCCAGCCTTCGAGTAGAGTAAGATTTTCTAGTTTTAAAGTGATAATTATTATCCGCCTATTCATCCTCCCCCTCTAGGCGACATCTAGATCATGTTCCCGGGCATAGGGAACTTTCAATTAGTATCAGAGCTAGGCCTCTCCAGTTTGGGTTTAGCCGTCCGGAGATGATGATGTCGCCATAAGAGGTAACTGTAGAACTTCTTAATTCTGATGGCTCTAACTATGCATCCTGGTCTTTTCATTTATATAATACTTTTAGGAGTTTAGGTCCTGAAGTAGAGCAAATATTTGATGCTAGTGTTTTGCCCATTAATATTGATATGAAAAATCCATCTGAGCATGATCTAAGATGTTTGCGTCAAAATTATCAAGCCTATGACATCCTAGTCAATTCCCTTAGCAAAGATGTTTATTTTGCTGTCATAGATAGTAATAGTGATGTTCTTGTTGATGCTCATGATCTATGGACTAGAATTAAAATAAAGTATTCTGAGTCCAAATGTACTACTTCTACTCCCTATGTTGCTTGTGGTACTAATCTTTCGAAGGGAGAAGAAAAATGATGGCAACCAAACGATGAATCCACCTCACCGACAGGTTTGTCTTCCACTAGTTATAAATGTCTTATTGCTAACAATGATAGTGGAGAAAAAAGCGACGATGAAGAGGAATATAAGGATGATAGCGAGGATGAGTCTTCATCACCACAAGGTACCTTTTCTTGTATTGCTTCCACTAACAATAATGACAGGGAAAATGAGACCGACGATGTGAAAGAAGAGGAGATTCGCTGGTTCTACACCCATCTCAACAAAGAAGACAAAGTGTTCTTGGTTAAGCTGTCGAGGAGGAACAAGGAACAAGGCGAGATGCTTCTCAGGCTGGAGGAGAGTCTCATCAAAACCAACGACAACCTAGAGAAGATGACCAAAGAACATGAGGAGCTAAGGTGCTGTCATGACAATTTGGTCCAATGGTATGATTCAGTTTTAATTGAGCAAAGAAATAATAATGATGCTTTATCTTGTGTTGCTCAACTTAAAGTTGAAAATGCCATGCTTGAGAGGCAAGTAGAATTGCTAAGTCATGATAAACTTGCTCTTACTGAAAAATATGATGTGATGTCTTATTATCATGATAATCTTTTGGATAGACATATCATGCTTGATGTTGCTCATGAGGTTGTAATTACAAACTTAAATTCATGTGAACCTCATTCTTGCACATGCGCGCATTTAGATAATATATCACCATGTGCTAACTCCCATTGCTCAAAAGAAAGCCAATTTTTGAATGAGCGTCAAGCTGCAGGACCAAAAGAAAAGTTGCTCAGAAATAAAGAAAGGAACAAGAAAGCAAAGCAACTAAGGAGAAGACGCATTGCTCAATCTCCTCAAGATATCCATGGACACATGGTGAAGAAGCTTGAGACGGGAGAAACCGCAGCAAGTGTTAAACTCCATAAGAAGGATGTTCCTAAAGCAATAAATAAAGCAATCAACATGAACAGGGAAAAAAGGTAAAAATTCAATTAGTCATGTTGGTTGCACTGATCATCTCTCTATGTCATCCAAGAGCAAAAAGGGAAGAGGAAAAAGGAGGTGCTTCAAGTGCAAGGAATTAGACCACTTCATTGCATCTTGTCCATATAAAGACAAGGATGAAGGAATGAGGAGATGTTTTGGATGCAACGATAAGGACCATATGATCACTTCATGTCCGCTCATGAAGAATCAAAGACGTGCACCCTCCAAGATGACCCTCACTAAAAAAAGACAAACAACAAATGTCATGTCAGGTTGAGCGACGCTTCTGCTACATGTGTGGTGAGCATGGTCATCTACCTAAGGTATGTAAGAAGGGTAAGGTTCCTAAACAAGTAAATTTATCTCAATCTTATTCGCTTAGGAGACCCAAATCATACAATTGTGCTAGATTAGTAATGAGATCACCTAGAACTAGCACAAATGCTATTTGGGTACCAAAGGCTCTTTTAGATGAACGTTATGGACCCATCCCGAGATGGGTACCAAACTGTGCCAACTAGACCATGCAGGTGCCTCGAGATGGACTGGAGACCCTGGGAGAGCTTAAGATGGTTAATTCAAACTCTATGCTTAAGCTGTCAATTTCATTGTCTATTTATTGACCCAAGGTTGAATTATTGTGCAATACTAATCCCATGTTCATCTCGAGTTAAATAAGTTGTAGAGGTCCTTAATCATTATTGGTGAATCAAGCAAAGGACTTTGATGAGAATCTGCAACTCGCTCTCCAAAGGACGGTACCCGTGTATCTTAAGTGCATTATTTCCAATCAGTATTGCTCTTAAGTTGTATCGTCGTGCTATACCTATCCTTGGAGTAGTTATGCTTTTTAGATTCCTTGTGTTGAATGTCTCTCAATTAATGATCTATGATTTCCAAGATCATAATCATGCTTGCTCAACCAAAACTATGTGCATTATAGGTTATATCTCTTAAATCATTCAATGGGTAGCTTTTCATTTGATATATCTACCATGATTAAGGGCCTGTTTGGTTCAGCTTTTTCTGACCAGCTTTTCTGAAAATCTGGCTGTGGGGAGAATCTGAGTATCATTACGATTACGTGTGGAGGAAGATAAAGTTGTTCATAGGGCTCAGGATCTAGAAAGTGACGGATTCCTACTATTACAATGACTCAACCGAATATGTGTTTATGTTGATTTTGGATGGTTTTTGCCCCCAATGAATTTTATAGAAGCTGGCTGAAAAGCTGAGCGTTTGGTAGTCCGCAGCAGATTTTGGTGGCCAAAAGCTGCCAGAAGCCGAAACAAACAGGGCCTAACTCTCTTGGTGTATGTGGCTAAACCTGTATCTTTTTGTAAATCACATTGTGTTGTTTTTAATGATTATGTATTAACCTATGCGCAAGCATGATAGTTTTGTTTAGTCCATGTTCACATGATTACTTTGTCTTGGTACTCTGTGTATACCAAAACAAGAAATCCATGTTGTGTATCTAATGCACTCTCTCGAGCTATCAGGTGCATGAGCAATAGGAGCCCTCAATTTGTGACAACAGGTGCTTTCACTCCACACTACCTAAAAGAATGAATATCATGGAATTCAGGTAAAGGGAAAAGGTATGGAGAATGGAACTATGCAATTTCATTAAATATCTTGAAGTTCTATTGATTGTGATCATACCTATGTTCTTGCTTTTCAATTGGTAGTATCTTGGCTTAGGTACTTTATGCTTTAAAATGTTGTTTCCTTTGGTGTACCTAAGAAAAATACTTCTTAATCATGGTGTGCTTAGACATTGTGCTTTATAAGCATGATCTTGTCGTTTTTCAATTGGTATATGTGTTGCAATGATCATCATGTGTGAAGCGTGCCTAGATTGCTTTTAAAATGCTATATATCTTGAGGCATGCATTGTTTCCACTAGTCATAAGTTGTATTATGTCATCTATCCAATTGGTATCTTTTTGTGATGCAATTGATATATTATACCTAGACCAAGGTATGTTGTGATCCCCTCTAGTTCTGAGGATGCTAGAATGTGCAAGGTGCAACTCATTCAAATACTTGATGCACAACTTTAGGGGGAGCACACATAACTTGTGTCTTTTGAGACTAATTGTTTCTTGAGTGATCATGTATAGTCTCAAGGTGAAAAAGGGAAGATGAGCAAGAAATGGAGCAATCAGGACTTGGGTACCTCCACAAGTCGAGTAATTGGTATCTAATGTTGTGAGTAATTGCATATTTAAAGGTTGCTCATGCTCTATAATAGCTGGTGATTCTAGATGCTTATCTTTAAATATCATGGAGCTATGATAGTGATGATTTTTCAATTGGTAGCCTTGGTAATGTGCTTCCATTGGTATCTTTTGGTAATCACTAGAATAGAAGCTTCATCTTGTGCCACAATACTATAACTTGTTCTAAGTTTGGTGTCTTAGCAACAAGAAAAGGTCAGGACAAAGGATCAGGCATAAGTGTAAAAAAGCTCCCTAGAGATAAAACTTTCAAGATGGAAATCTTAAATTGATGACAAAAGGAACTCCGCCTACTTAGATGGAAAGTACACCATAACATGGTAAAGGTACAAAAGGAGGTATTGACCTTTTTGCATATTTGTACCTTAATTTTCTTCCAATGCTTGTGTTGCATATGTTTAATGTGTAAGGGGGAGTAATGTTAGTGTGTTGCATTTTCCCTGCTTAATACCCTGTTGTCCCTTGACATCATCCTATGTTCTTGCTTGAATATGGTTTTGGTGTTTGATGTCAAAGGGGGAGAATTTATGCATTAAAGCTTACCTCGACCTGAGAGGAAAGCTTACCTTAAGGGTGAAGATTAATTTTTTGTGTGCTGAAGGACTCAAAGGGGTTTCCTTGAGTTCCTTTGATCTTAAGGAAAAATGTGTTAGTTTGTTGATAATACTTATCATATGCTTCTTGTATTATATGGTGATAATGCAAAATTAGTGCTTCTGTTGATATGAATCAATTGGTATCTACTGTGTTTATCCTGTGGTAGATATTCATGTGGTTCTGGCGCTTTAAATTGGTATCTTAATGGTGAATAGTGGTAGGTTGATATTCCTGTGGTATATCCATTTAATTGGTGTTTAACTCTGATTCTGTGCATTTGTGTGTTATACGCATCACGGTTTGATTCTTGACACAATGCATCCCACAGGTGCTAAGGTGTAGCAATGCTTCGAATTAGCCTAAGTATGTGCATTTTGGCATTTAAGGCCAAAGTTAAGATTTTAATGTAAGCACATATTTAGGGGGAGCATTCTATAAACTTAGAATTCAAAATTTGTGCTTTAAATCTTATTATTGTGTAAGCTTTAATTGTGTTGCCATCAATCACTAAAAAGGGGGAGATTGAAAGCTCTCTTGTGGGTTTTGGTGGTTTGGATGACAACCCAATTAAAAGACTAACAAGTGTGCTAAGTGTTGAACAGGTGCTTAATGCAAAGCTAACAGGGTTCAACACAAGTGAACAAGTGTGATGGTCCAAAGACTGGATTATCTCTAGATAATGGACATCACAAGTAAGATGGACATTGCTTAAGTGAGACTCGATGTGCGTAACTCAGAGAAAACCAATCAAGCCAAGGATGGAGGCAAGAAGAGCTTTGAGGTACCGAGTGCACGGGAGAAGGTCAAAGAGGCTGAGGAACCCAAAGCCAGGGGTGAAGAAAAAGACTTGCAAAGTCAAGGTTGATCGAGTTGAGAAAAGATCGTGCATCAAGGATCACTACATAAGGACATAACTTACAACCAATGAGGTAACATCTACAGTTATGTGGTGTAAGTCATAAGGCTCAAGATCAAGCTCAAGAAGTGAACAAGGTCACTGGAAGGAGAAGCAGTGTCAAAACCAGAACTGGAAGCAGCCCAAAAGAGCTAAGTTCACCTTGATCTTTAGTTTGGGTTGTTACTATGTTTGGATATATTCTATGTGACCTTTGCAGGGTGTTGGAGCTCAGATATGTCAATCTAGATCTAGTCAAGTTGACTTGATAGTTTAGAGTCAAACACATGTTATTGTTCTTAACACATGAGAGATGCAAATCAAAGGATCAAGGTATGACTCTAGCCTTAGTGAATTGTTTTTTTTTGGTACTAACATATTTATCTAAGTGCTAGAAACAGTACCAAGAAAAGAAGATTGGAATTGGAGAAGAGTCGGCAAAGTACAACCAACTCCAGCTCGGCCTGGCACACCGGACTGTCCGGTTTCAGTGTCCGGTGCCCCAGGCTAGTAAACGGTGAACCAGCTGCTCTAGGGAATTGACGGAGGTGTGCGTCTATAATTCACCGGACTGTCCGGTGGTGCACTGGACTGTCCGGTGAGTCGTCAGCGATGAACTCGTCGCTCTCGGGAAACAGAAAAGGCGACGTGGCTATAATTCACCGGTCTGTCCGGTGGCGCACCGGACTGTCCGGTGAGCCAATGGCGCCAGTGGCCAACGGTCGTCTGCGCGATCAACGCACGACATGTGGCTCGCTCCAACGGTCGGTTGGGTGCACCGGACAGTGTCCGATGCGCCAACCGGCCCCGAGGAGCAACGGTCGGCTGCGCCTGATATGGAAGGAGGTCGCGCACCAGACATGAACAGTGGCTGTCCGGTGCACCACCCAATAGAAGGCAAGGATAGCCTTCCAAATGGAATTCCAATGGCTCCTAGGCCCCTTGGGACTATAAAAGAGACCCCTAGCGCCTCCAACAAGTACACAAGTGCAGCCAACAAGTGCATACATCATTTGGATCAATTTTCTCTCTCCCTCTCTTGTGTATCTCTCTAGTTTGTGTAGGGGCAAAGTTATAAGCCTTTAGAGAGAGGGGAAGTGCTGTTGAGAGCTAGAGCAAAATCTTGAGCACATTGTTACTCTGCCGGAGTGCTGTCGAGAAGATTGTAAGCAGCCATGGCATCGTTGTAACTGATCTCAACATAGTGGAGGCTCTATCTGTCGCACTGACAGATCTGAGCAAACGGAGGAAGGAGTTGAAATAGACTCCAAGCCAAGGTGTGGGTAACTCCAATGAGGACTAGGCAACCATTTCAGGCTTGGCCAAACCTCGGGACAAATCCTTGTGTCTGTGTGCTCTGCTCTGTGTTGTGTGTTGTTTCTCTGTCTTGTTTGCTATTTAAACTTGCACTTCAATATTTATATGTGGTTCAAGCTGTCTTTGAAGTGCAGGGTATTTTAAGATAGGAACTTCTATTCCGCTGCAACCTACTCGAAGGGTCTTTCATTCCACTGCGATCCAGCCTTCGAGTAGAGTAAGAATTTCTAGTTTTAAAGTGATAATTATTATCCGCCTATTCACCCCCCTCTAGGCGACATCCAGATCCTGTTCTCAGGCATAGGGAACTTTCACATATGCTACTAGGCTTGTGTTGAGCACCATTTGTGGCAATGAGCACGGCTGGATGATCTGGCTCTATGGGCCGGATGGTTCGATCCACCCATAGACGCGGACGGTCCGCGAATAGATCAGAACAGGCGTGATTAACCTTTTTTCGCGTGTGTTTATCCCTCTAATTTCATGGATTTTGTTGGAAAACGACTAGGAACGGGTCCAGATCTCCCCCTTATATATAAAGAGGTACGAGCTATTGCGCGCATCAACAATCGAATCAAATCAATATATATTTCGTTCCTTTACTTTGCCCTAGAAGTAGATAGTAACATAGCCTTCTTCACCTTGATCTTCACCTCTCTTCGACTCTACATCGTTTGAAGACATCTTGGGTGGCGTGCCGATCCTAAGACAAACCCTAGGATCTTTCCTCCCTAACAGGTGTGGCAGAACCTCCCAAGGTATCGGGCCCACATGCACCTGTCCTTGTCTCAAAGAACTCAGACGGCCATGCATGATGCAACAATCAGGATGCATGCTCGTCCTATACGTCCTCACAAGTTTTTGCCAACATAATGTGGCAATAACATTCTATATCGGTGGCATACTTACGACTCTCTCGATATTTTGCTACTCGTCAGCTACACATACGTTTTCAAGGTTAGTGTACCTGCAGAAAATTCCATCACAGCCCAATTCCCCAATGATGCAATTCACACATGACAGTTTATCATAGTTTATACTCCATATATTGCTATATGGAGGCCAGCTCTTCATTAAGCGCCGAGCCACACATAGGCGCCGTTGCCACACTTTAACCATAGGGCAACTCATTATGGTAACTCACCTTCTTACCTGAGCGTAGGTGCGTCGTTACAAGTACATTACACTTCTCAGTATTCCCATGTCTGTATACCCGTACACATCCATGGGGTACTAAATTCCCAGAAAAGTAATTACTCCACATCGCAGCCTTCATATATACATATGTGAAACATGTATATAATCAAGCGCCACAATTAAGCACTTCCCTAGACCGACGAATGTTCGGTCATGCTCTCACATCTCACCTTACCTTGAGCGTCGATCCATTCAAAACTGAATGGCCTCAAAAATAACAATACACATGTATGCAATACCCCCGGTTGTGGGTTAGTGGTTTTTAAATAAGCCACCTGATAGTCCTTAGTTTAGGGCTTAACAGAGGATGTCGCTAGCATTATAGTATTTTCAAAACTGTTTTTTTTCAAAGCCAAACAATGTTTTTAGTTGAAAATAGGTTCTCAAAAACCAATATTTTTATTTTGAAAATACGTATGTGACCATATATACTTAATCTTGCTCCGATACTAGCTGTGGTAGAACCTCCCAAGGTATCGGGCCCACATGCACCTGTCCTTGTCTCAAAGAACTTAGACGGCCATGCATGTGCACCAGATAACTTAACAGGATCCGTCCGATTGCCCCAAGGACACCGGATAAACCACTTACAACCAGAACCGCAGGATTAAGTAACACAAATCACACACACAACATTTTTGCAGCGGAAATCTTAGTACCAAATTTTAAAGGTTACAAAAATTTTACATTATTTTATCGGAGTGATTACATGAGTATAAGTTTGAAATAAATGCTAGCTCAAGTGACCATCCTCAATAAGAAGTATAGAAGAAGTACATAGACTTATAAGAAGGCCAAGCCCACCGGCACTTAACACCATCACAGCAGCACAAAGTTATATCCTGAAAAACAACAGGGAATAAAACCCTGAGTATGGAATTACTCAGCAAGACTTATCCAACTAAAGAAAAGACTCTCAAAGGTATGCTGGATTTGGGAATCAAGGAGAGGCTTTAGCAAGAATCAACTTAGATACTTTTGTAGAAATAGCTTACTAAAGTGAGTCCTTACTTTCAATATTTTAACGCCAGATTAAATATTAATAGACTCTATTTGCATCTGGTCTAATTTCACAATTTCATCAATACAACATCATTTTTATTCATGAGGTTCACATCCTGACTTAGGTTGCAGGGCAGTGACCAAGTATCCACTGTCCGGGGATATAACGGCGATCCGAATCAATTTACTCAGCTGAGGATCTCTAACCACACGACAAATGTTTCTCGTAAACCTTGCATGTCTACCATTCCCACGGATCCTCCACTGCATGAACAGGTCCGCGCCACCCGAGAACACACCACCCCTTTTAGGCGGTCCTTTGCCTGGAGGGTACATGCCACTCTCGCCATCTCTCCACTCTCAGTGCACGATTGTCTTTTCATGTATGGAATAGCCGGGTTCAAGCTTACCCTGTCCCATATCCAGGGCATGTGGTTAGTTAAGATAGTCCTAGATCAACAGGCCTACATACGCATCCAATCCTTAACTAACCTGGGTAGAACATCACTTGTTCCTAGCCCAAGTCTCGATTTAAGTACTTCCATCCTTAGGATTGTTTATGTTCCTAGGATGAAAAGAGCATCAAAGGGAACTTTGCAGTAAGATCCCACCACGCTCTCAATGAAAATATTCTTGCAGGTAGAAGCCATCTTTCCTCAGGATAGCCCCTGAGCTAGGCCTTAATGCAAAAGACAACCTCTATCCACAAGATCTGAGCAGGGCTAAGCATTTTTGTAAATCATATTTTGATACTTCACTAGAAGTATCTATAAAGGTATGGATATCAAGGAAGGCAATGCATCAAAGGGTTCCAAGCAACTCCTATAAACCTAATGCACATTTCACTAGACTTAAAGTGTGCAAAAATTATTTAAAAACACATGGAAAGGGGTTGCATGCACCTGGGCTTGCCTGGAATAAACACTATGTTAGTGTTTGTTAGATGATGTCCGCTTGACGAGTATCCCTCGACCGAACATTCGCTTGATTTAACCATCTTTAGGTTGGTCCATTAGCTTCACCATGCGAAGTAGTCCACGCTTGGGGTCGACTTGACTCAAGTTCTCCGCATCTCGTGGTTAATCAACGTACCTGAATGAAATGCATTATGCACATGAATGCATATAAACAGGAATAGCACAAATCTAAATAGTGCTATACGATAGCGTATTAAACATCTAGTGGCGAGGCGTTGTACAATTTTATACGGAAACACTAGTTACTGACGCACGACTAAGCGCAATAATTACACTTCTCTAGATTAACCGAACCTAACGCGAACATCGCAAAGCAACAAATTATACACCTTTAATACAATTAGCCTAATCACAACTTATCAGTTAATTAATTGAATTCTAAGCTTATCCCTCGTTTTATAAATTATACTACATCGCTCACAAAGAACTATTTTAATTTTATTTTACTCCTCACATGTTTTTCATGTCAACAATTACTCAAACATTTCTTTATCGTAAATATATACACATCTGTATAAGTGATTAAAATATTTCCTCATCACACAGGCCTATTAATATTCTATTCGGTACACTAATTCCGCTAATTGGCCGGAATAGCGAAATAACTCGCTATAACTAAACCTGGCTCGATAATCGCAAGAACCGCGAAGTCGACGAGAGTTTCGTGACTTACGTAATTTATCGAGCACCCTAATGAGCCTCGCACTAGCACATTAATTTATTCAACGATCGAACTATTTTAAATAGTTTATCAGCTTACCGTTTCAACGGCTGACTCGAATCCGCGAGATCGGTAGTGATTTTCCAATCCAAGTAATTTGTCGAGTGCTTGGGGAATATCGCGCTACGAGCTTTGTCTTCACCTGATTCTTGGGATTCTTGATGACGCATGGATCGATGACGACCTTCGATTGAAGTCTCCGACCGAGCATTTGATAAGCGATGCACAGGGACCTTGCTTATTTTTGCCTAACGCTAACGTCCGGGATTTGGGGTTCGACGAGATCGAGCAGGGAAGAACGAGGTTCGACAGGCTCGACGACGATACGGGAGAGTGACGTATATGGAGCTGTAGGTCTGGCGAGCTGACGCAAGTGACAGAGACAGCCGCGTATGGCAGCAGTGCGTCGACAGTCTATGGATTTGGGTGTTTTATTGAATAGGCGGGATGCGAGAAGCCGAACAATCACTTGAACATGGTCGACGGCGAGGTCTGCCGGGAGAGAATATCGGCACACGACGCGACACGACGAACGCGCATAGCTTCAAAACCACGCGCGCGAGACCCAACTACTGTGCGATGCGCATTAGGAACAAGCGCACGCGGTAGCGAACACGATCAACGAGCCTAACGACACATGGTCAAACGACGAACGCATTTGGCGAGGTCGACGACAAGACGGGAATTAAGACCAAGCGAAGAAAATTCACGCGCGATAGAGACGAAGACCGAGTGCGGCAGTAGGAAGAGCGCGCAGACGAGCGTAGGGAGCAGCACGGAAGAGAACTCGACGGCAGCAATCCGTGGCGAGCGCAGCAGGGAGCCGGGACGACTTAAACAAGTGCCGACGAGTTGAGAAACTACGACGCAAGCAGGGAACCGGGAGGAAGCGCCAGAGAGCTGCGCGTCCGGGAGAAGAAGACCTGGGCAAGGAACTCGGCTGAAGCCAGACGCCGAGCGAGAAAAAAACAGGAAAAGAGAACTCCGGCCAGGGGCGCTGAGCTCGCGCGTAGGGAGTTTCAACGGTGAGCCGAGAGGGAGGAAGATGAACAGGGGCGCTGCAGGGAGGAGATCCGAGCTAGAAGAAACTCCACTGCGGGGGTCGCGACGCTGGGCGCTGGAGACCAGAGAGGCGACCGAGCTGAAGACTGGGCGGAGTTGAGGCCGGGCTGGAGTACCGCGGCGCTGGGAGCTGAAGGCGGCTGGGCTGAGCAGAGAGGACGCCACGGCTGGGAAATGCTCGCGGCAGCAGGCACGGTACCAAGCGCTAGCACGACTGCCATCGATGGAGACGGGCTGGAGAGAATGCTGCGACGAGAAAAATCCACACGGAGGCTGAGGGGATAAGGAGAAGCAAAGCGGTGGAAAGGAAAAAAATCTCCTGGAGATCAGACCGTAGGATGAAAAGGCTAGAAGCTTGTGATCGATGTGAGCAGAGAAAATAAAATGTCATTTACATTTCTAAACAATTCGGATGGATAAACATAGTTTTCTGATTTTTAATTTCCTTACCAAAAAATGTCAGATATTTGTGTATCGAGATTTTTAGTGACAACAAAAGGATCAACGCACTAGGCGACAACTGGCTACACACTTTATTTTCCGAATCAAGAAACGAAAAATCCGAGGTATACGATTCTGACTAAATCTCGTTCGGATAGTTTTCGTTACTGTTTCGGATAACACGGAAACGGACTGGATATCGGATACATTATTTGAGACAGCACTGGTTTAGTTGATCTCGGATAAAAATTTATCCGCCATCAAAACATAGTTGATTTTAGTATCTTACAGAGTGTGCTGACGAATAAATTGAGTCATAACCTCGCGCAAGATTTCACGCGTTTCGAATTGTTTTACCCCGAACATTTTAATCGTCGAGTTCAAATTAATTTGTCTGGGATAAAATCATCCGAGTGAGTCGTGCTTCCGAATTCGTATTCGCGCGAGCGATGAATTTTAAATAATCACCGGATACACCGATTTTCGGAACAGCTATGTTCCGAACATCACGAAAATTTAGGACGAGCCCGAATAGATGAAAATAAAAACGGCGTCGCACTCGCGACAGACGAAACAGATGCGATCCTAAAATCGCGATGGTGAAAATAATTAGAATAAAGCATCTGTTTCATTCACTGATATTACGTGCTTAAATCCGCACTCATTGTCAAGCGGAATATAAACACCTGGGGTGTTACAGCCCTCCCCCTTAAAAGAATCTCGTCCTGAGATTCGGATCGAAAGACTTCTAAGGGTAGAGAAGTATGTAACCCATGTTCATATCAGCGATAGTCGTGAGACATTTCCAATTGAAGGCGAGTGTCTCAGGATGTCGTTTCTCTAGTGGACATATCATGTATCATCTTAGGCAATTTAAAGATGTCAACCAATAGAGACAATATCTGCCAAAGGAACACATAAGGTTCCATGTGTGCAATTTGCTTTTTCTGATGACACTGTACCATCTGAGTTTGTTGGGCGAGCGACTAATACGCAATCTTACCCAAGCAGAATCAGATGCACCATCTTGGGTAAAACACACAGAAAGAGGTTTACCAACAAGTGGTTACAGGAAATTCATAGCACAAGGGACGGGTGTGGATGTCGAATAACATCACAGTTAACTCGTGGCTAGCCAGAGAATCCAAGTCCCTGAAAATGATAGAGACTTGAAAAATCACCAGCGAAGGGATCTTTGAACCAAAGTGAGTTTAGATAACTCAATAAACGATCTCTAAACTCAACCTTCGATCATTAGGCAGTTACAAGTTAGTAAAACCAACTTGTTGAACTACTTTTGACATTGAGCAAATCCTCTCAGTACCATCGGTAAGCCAAGGGTTGAGAGTTCACTTTTGCTTACAAAAGGTCATGCATTTGGGCAGAAATCTATTTGGTCATGTTGTTCACCCATTTCTTCATGCGAGATGAATCGACTTGGTTCGAAAATACATGGATTAAATAAGAGAGCGAATAAACAAACTCCTGCATCTCAACAGCAGGGGAAATCCAATTTGAGGGCTAATCAGTTGCTTTCTAACACTCAAAAGCTCCAAGGCTTCACCTTTACACAAAGGATGTAAAGGGAACGTATATGTGTGAAGTCACTATCAAAATCAAAGGAAAAGAGATCACACATGAAAGTGGTATACCCTTTTGATCGAACAGAGATGATAGATGTTGCTTGATCACTTGACAAACAACATAGAAATTGTTTCAAGGAAAGGTCAATGGAAGATAACACATCAGTGTAATTCCACAATGGATCATGACTAGAGACCTTGATACCAGCATACGCCAAGCAGCATAACCTTGCGTGTACATTCACAAGGGGCTCTCAGTTTCGCTGCGGCACCATAGGTCCTTAATCATGACACCATTACAAAACTGGCACCAATAGTGAATCTCACGTGGTAAGAACAATTTGTGCAGAGATAACATATCGATATAGTCTCATAATGGATTATGACTACTAACGGTGATACCAGCGCGTGCCAAGTAGCGCAACCATGTGTGTACATTCACAGGAGGCCCTCGGTTTCGTCACGGCACCACCGGTTTTAGTCATAACACCATTACTAGACGTAACCAATAAGAAATCTCACACGACATCAATGGATTGGACAAGGGTGACAAATGCACAAAGAGATACTCCACCTGTAAGAACGGTTACAAGTAGAGAGTCAAATAGATCACGACCCAATGGAATGAATAAGGCACAGCCACAACCTAAATTGGTTGAGGAAGGAGTACGATGGGAGACTGTTAATTCAGCCCCAAGCATATTTCTATGTCCATCATAGATATTACAAGGTCAAGGATTAGTATCTGATTAGATAAAGGGGGAAAACAATCACAAGATTAAGTTGGTATGGCTTCGAAAGACATGAGGGAACCAAAGGCATCAAACTTAAGAAAATAATCGAACATGCCTTTCCTAGGTTAGGTTGATAAAGCAACATGGCGATCCTTAAGAACAGGCGAACTGAGTAAGGTACATCAGCTTGCACCAACTGAGTAAGGATATAGTTTAGGATGGGGACATGACTCGAGATTCTTGTTTCAAGTCCGGGTACACTTTAGGTCCAACAAAGAAATTATCTAGGCATTTATTTTTATGTGTTTGGTCATGGAGTGATAACGGAAAACTTGAATTTTGGGTTTAGACAAACAGTTCACCAATATTCTACCGGCACATCAAGCACAAGGGCAAACACATATACACCTAAACATATTATCTAAAGAATGGAGGACAGCTATTTCATTGAAGTCCATACTACAGCATTACACCACATTATCTACAATCAATGGTTACTGGAATAAAGATGAGAGAAGCATTTTGGGTGTATAAGTGACAAACATGATGCAACAATCAGGATGCATGCTCGTCCTATACGTCCTCACAAGTTTTTGCCAACATAATGTGGCAATAACGTTCTATATCGGTGGCATACTTACGACTCTCTCGATATTTTGCTAGTCGTCAGCTACACATACGTTTTCGAGGTTAGTGTACCTGCAGAAAATTCCATCACAGCCCAATTCCCCAATGATGCAATTCACACATGACAGTTTATCACAGTTTATACTCCATATATTGCTATATGGAGGCCAACTCTTCATTAAGCGTCGAGCCACACATAGGCGTCGTTGCCACACTTTAACCATAGGGCAACTCATTATGGTAACTGAAAGGGAATTAGGCTTACACCTAGTTCCTAAATAATTTTGGTGGTTGAATTGCCCAACACAAATAATTGGACTAACTAGTTTGCTCTAGTGTATAAGTTATACAGGTGCCAAAGGTTCACACTTAGACAATAAAAAGACCAAGTGTTGGATTCAACAAAAGGGCAAAGGGACAACCGAAGGCACCTCTGGTCTGGCGCACCGGACTGTCCGGTGTGCCACCAGACATGTCCGGTGCACCAGAGGACTCCAACTCCAAACTTGCCACCTTCGGGAAATTCCAGAGGCGACTCCGCTATAATTCACCGGACTGTCCGGTGTACACCGGACATGTCCGGTGTACACCGGACATGTCCGGTGCTCCAAGGAAGGGTGGCCTCAGGAACTCGCCAGTCTCGGGAATTCATTTCGACTGCTCCGCTATAATTCATCGGACATGTCCGGTGTGCACCGGACTGTCCGGTGTAACAGCGGGGCAACGGCTACTTCGGCGCCAACGGTCACCTGCCAGCGCATTTAAGGCGCGCCAGAGCGCGCAGAAGTTAGGCACGCGTGGCATGGCGCACCGGACACTCTACAGTACATGTCCGGTGCGCCACCGGACATCCAGGCGGGCCCAGCAGTCCGAGCTCCAACGGTCGAAACCCCAACGGTCTGGTGACGTGGCTGTCGCACCGGACATGTCCGGTGTGCACCGGACTGTCCGGTGCACCATACGACAGACAGCTTTCACCAACGGCTAGATTTTGGTTGGTGGCTATAAATACCACCCCAACCGGCTAGGGATGAAAGTGGGTATTCCGAACTGTTAGAACAAATTTAATATTTTAAAATAGATATGTATAAAATTTGATGTTGATCTTTTCTTATGTTATCAAGCACATTAGTACAAATATGAATAAAATATTATATAAGTTGTTTTATGTATTATTTGCTCCCTATAACACAAAAAGTTGAAAAAATTACCGAATTTGTTTCCGAATCCATACCGAAGTTTATATCTATTATTTGAGAAAATGTAGGATGAATTTGAGGTTTACCTTTTATGAATATTAACAAGCTGGATGTTAAAAACAAGAATACAAATTTGTATTGTATATTCTATATCCTATTTATTCGCAATCAAAGAAAAAACTGATTACCGAATAAATACCGTTTCCGACCGTTTTCATCCCTACAACCGGCCACTTCAGGGGGTGGGAGCCCAAGCAACATTCCAAGTCATCTAGTTGACATACTCAAGCCCTCCCAACCACATATATTCATTGATCCATCCTATACACAAGATTTAGACCACTACAACCAACATAAGTGCCACAAAAGAGAGAGCAAGCAAAAGAGAGCTACTCATTTGAGCTTAGCACTAGTGCCTTGAGAGAGTCATCGAGAGATAGTGTGTGCTTCATCTTTGTGTTCATTTGCGCGTGGAGTTTTGACTCCCATTGAACTTCCTCCAAAGTTTTGGAGGCTTGTAAAAGCTAGCAAGAGACACCAAAGTGTGTGGTGGTCCTTGCGGGATCGAGAGTGATCTTTGAGAAGAAGAAGAGCTCGTCGATCCTTGTGTGATCGGGGGAGAGAGGGAAAGGGTTGAAAAAGACCCGTCCTTAAGTGGACTCCTCAACGTGGACTAGGCCTTCGAGGGCCGAACCTCGGTAAAACAAATCACCCGTGTCCATTGTGTTTATTGCTTGTGATTTGTTTGTTTTCCCTTGATCTAAGTTTTCTTGCACCATTATTTGCTAATATCATTTGGTGTTGCCTCAAGTTCAATTCCCTTTTAGTGAAGCAACACGTTGCAAGAAAGAACTTGTCCTAGTGCTCTTCTCATCTAAGGCTTCTTGCTTTGTTATTCTATAACTTACTAGTTGTATTGATTTATCACTCCCGCATTATTTAGCAATACTCTTTTCAAGCAAGAACTTAGTTTCTATTCTCTGATATTTGTATATCTTGTTCTAACCACTAATCAAGGGATCTAGTTGAGGGATAAAGTTTTAATTTTCAGGTTTCGCCTATTCACCCCCCCCCCCCTCTAGGCGACTTTCAATTGGTATCGGAGCTAGGCACTTCATCTTGAGTCTAACAACTCGAAGTGATGGCTCGTAAAAGATCCCAAAAGAACAAGAAGACCCAGGAGAACAAGGAGGTAACTCTTGAGATATTACTTTCCGATTGTTCTAATTATGTTTCTTGGTCTACTAGAGTAATAAATGCTTTTAGAACCATAGATCCACAATTAGAACAAATTATAGACAAGAGTATCTTCCCTCCTAGTTTCAATGAAAAAATTATCTCCGAGGAGGATCAAAGATGTTTTCGCTTAAACTACCTAGCTTTTGACATCTTAAGCAATTCTCTTAGCAAAGAAGATTATCGTGCCTTCATATCGAATTATGACGAATCAATCCATGATGCGCATGATATTTGGACTAGGATTAAAAGCAAATTTAATGAGTCCAAACATAATAATTCATTTCATGATTCTACTTCCTGTGGTATTTGTGATACTAACCCTTGCAAGGAAGAAGAAGAAAATGAACGGTGGAGGCCAAACGATGAATCCACCTCTCCAAGAGGTTTGTCTTCCCATTTCGATTCCCACATATGTTGTGTGGCTAATGAAAATGATAGCGGAAGCACAAATGAGGATGAGGAGGAAGAAAGAAGCTTCATGCAACTCTACGCTCGCCTAAGCCAAGAAGATAAGGCGGTCATGCTCAAGCTTCTTGAAAGAGCGAGAGAGCAAGGCGAAGCTCGTCAAAGGCTAGAAAGTATTCTCTCAATGAAGATGCAATGCTTTGACGAGTTGACTAAAGAACATGAGGAGCTAAAATGCTCTCATGTTGATTTGTTCCAAAGGTATGAAACTATTTCAATTGAGCAAGATAACGCTTTACATTGTATCGCTCAATTAGTAAATAGGAATACCTTGCTTAAGGACCAAGTAGAAAAGCTAAAAATTGAAAATCTAGCTTTTCAAGAAAAATATGATATGCTCCTATGCTCTCATGAAAATCTTAGAGATGATCATATCATATTAAACATTGCTCATGAGGTTGTGATAGAAAACTTAAAATCCCAACAACCTCATCCGTGCACATGTATTCAAATTGATACTATATTACCATGTGCTAATGCTTGTTGTTTGTCGACAAGCAAATCTTTCTTTGAGCTAGAATTTGCAGGAACAAATGATGATTCATATCAAAAGCTCAAAGAAGAACATGAGAGGCTAAAAATGAGCTTGACACAACTAAAAGGGAAGTGCATTGCTCAACCTTCTCAAGATAACCGTGATCACATGGTGAAGAAGCTTGAGACAGGAACAACCGTGGCATGCACTACATCCCTTGAAGAAAATGTCAAGGATTTGAGGATTGCCAAGAGGAAGAAACAAAAGATGAAATTCAACACTTCCTCCAAAAGCCTCAACCACGCCTCCACAAAAGGTAACATCCAAGGTAATGATCAAGCCACACTTCACATTAAGAGGTGTAGTGAATGCTTTGAAGAGGGGCACTTGATTAGGTCATGTCCCTACATTAGAAATGGCTTGATTATTAATAAGGATGATAGACTTTGTTTTAAATGCTCCAAGAAGGGACACTTGCTTAGATCTTGTCCCCATTTAAAACAAAAAGGCATAGGGTTAGAAAAGAAAGTTTTTACTAACCATGTAGCAGGCAACAAACAAGGAAAGAAGAAAACTTCAAAACTTGAAAAACGCCTATGCTACACATGCCGAAAGAAGGGACATCAATGCAAGGATTGTCTCATTGGTAACAATTCCACTCCTAGCTTGTCAATTAATTCTCATGTAACTAGGCAATCCAAAATTGCAACTTGTGCTAGAAAGGTAATGAGTTTACCTAGTGCTAACACAAAGGACTTTTGGGTTCCTAGATCTCTGTTGACTAACCGTGATGGACCCATCAAGCGATGGGTACCAAAATATGCTTGACAAGCTTTGTAGGTGAAGGAGATGATATAAAGTCTTTGGGGTGCTTGAGAGAGGTCTTTCAATTCTTATCAACTCAAGCTATCAATCTTCAATGATCTATATACATGATTGACCCAAGGTTATTTTTCAAATTGCTATGTCTTAAACTCATATCATCTCGAGGAAGATATTATATGTTGTAGGAAGTAAACAGATATCATATGCAAAAAATCAAGGCCTACAGCATGGAGGAAAGCCAAAGGATGGTAACACTTATCTTTTAAGTGCAAGTATTTAAAATATCATTTCTTATGTGTCTTGTGTAGTCACATAGAAAAATTGAAGCACTTCAAATGTCTTTAAATTGATATTACCATTCTTTGAAGAATTTCCTCTCATATGGTAGTTTGCACATTCATCATTTCCATACTATGGCAATCTACATGCTTTAATTTATTGCTAGTATGTCATGGCATATTCTTCCTCTAATTATCTTGTTATTGCCATGATTCTAGATATAGAGAGATATTTCATGTTCTTAAAAGAATAAGGTGTCATGTAAGGAATTCAAATCCTTAGGACACTTGTAAAAGAAAAATTCTCTCTATAACTAGAATAGTGAGACTAATGATTTTTATCTAAGTGACCCAAGTAGTCTCACTTGTAGAGAATAAGTTTCTCTTTGGAAGCATGTAATCTAACATGAAAAGAAAAATCAATCCAAATGTTTCATGATGTATTTTTACTTGCTCAAATTGGATATGATTCTTTTGCATTTATCGCTTTCCAAATCATGAATTAGATTTATTCCTATAATCTCAAAGGATTATTTATGCTTGTTTTATGAGTTAAAATTGAGCATAACATCATCTATGGATAATCTAGTTCATGCTATGGAGTTTCCATGTTTTGGTGATCTAGCTTCCCATTCCTTATCAAAATGATTACAAAAAATGGAAACTAGTGCTTGTGTTGCTACTAACATTTCTCTTGAGTTCAATTATGAAAATCTACAAGAAAGAAAGTGCACAAGCCTCATGGGTTGATCTTCACCCAAAGGAAGAAAGGTAAAAGCAAAGGTATGGGAACTCATCTTCTTAAGTTTGGTTCCCATCTCAATGGGTATTTAATCTAAATTATCATATTCTCCCTTGTGAGGAATAGATTCTTTATTGGACCAAAATTAACTAAGTGTGCATTCAATATCATTTTCATAAATGCGCTTGTCCATTAGAATCTAATTCATGCCTTTGCTATATCCATTCTCATATTGATGCGCTTCTAAGTCATGATAATAAATTCAATATGAAAAAGTAAAATTCCTTTGATTGATCAAAAATGATTAAAATGGTGCTCATTCCTCCTGATGCGCTTCTAAGTCATGATAATAAATTCAATATGAAAAAGTAAAATTCCTTTGATTGATCAAAAATGATTAAAATGGTGCTCATTCCTCCTTTCTGTTAATGTGCACTAACGTTAAGGAATTTACTTCATGTCTATGTGACTCATGGATGATGAATTATGCTTATTTTCTATCTAAAAGAAATCATCCATCATTATATACTCCCTTGTAATACTAACATTCTTCTTGAGTATTTTCAATAAGTTTGAAAGGAAAAAGAAGCCACTGCAAAGGGAGGACTCTCAAATGAAAGAGGAGAACATCAAGAACAACACCACCTACTTCTACGAAACAATCAATGGTGTGGTTGTGAGTATTCTAAACCCTTTCATATTGAGAATACTAGGCTCAAGTTGTTTATTACAAATTTAATGAGCCTTGATCAAGATGTATAATGCTTCTCTCTATTTGTCTTTAAAGTAAATGCATCCATTCAATTCATTCAAATACTTGATGCATATCTTTAGGGGGAGCCATTTTATCTTGATTATGTTGAGACTATTGCTTTATCTCAGTAATTTCATATAGTCTCTTGCATGAGAATAAGTTCCTCATG
The DNA here is from genome assembly GCA_029449295.1 of Zea luxurians. Classification (NCBI taxonomy): domain Eukaryota; kingdom Viridiplantae; phylum Streptophyta; class Magnoliopsida; order Poales; family Poaceae; genus Zea; species Zea luxurians. The sequence continues at coordinate 6,629,312 of JAOPSE010000090.1, forward strand.
AAGTATGCTACTACTTTAATTTCTTGTCTTTCACTCTAAAGTAGCATAATTGCTGGATTCTCCCACTCTAAGCTTAATTGATAATCCAATGTGTATGTTGTTCTTTTGATCACATCTGTTATTTGTTTGATCATTGAATGACTTCAATCAACAATCATGCTTCTTAGTGCTATATATACTATCAATCAATATCTCTCTTGATATGCACTAAGTTAAAAGGAGAATTCATGATACATTTATGCAACTTGTGATCCATTTGATATATGCTAACAATAACTTGAAAAAGATCACTAGTTGTAGAACTCTCTCTTGTGCAAAATATTTCCATATATTGTCATTAAGAATAGGTCTTAAGCATCTAAGACTAAGGACAAAGCACAATGAAGAGAGCGTCTCTATGTAAAGGTACAAAAAGGTAAAACTATCTCCTTTCATTCAAACTTGTACCTAAATCTTCCTTTTCTATACATTCTTTGCATATCTTGTATGAAAGGAAGAGAAAGCATGTCCATGTATTATCCCTGCTTCATACCTAGTTTAATTTCCCAAAATTCATTCCTGCTTTGGTGCATCTCTGGTAAAACTAGATGAAGTACTTTTATTGTCAAAGAGCTTAAAGCTTAACCTTGTAACGAGGATAAGCTGCCTTTGTTTTCAAAGGTGGATGGTCCTTAAGTCTCTTTGAAATCCTTAAGGGAAAATGCTTAAATTGTTTACAACATGCTTTCATAAGTGCATAAATTGTCATGAGCATCACACTTATACTATGACACAATGCACTTCACATTCTGTATGATATAGATATGTTCTCATTTACCTAATTATGTGCAATTGGCATTTGAGGCCAAAAATTTGTTCTCCTCTCGCACATATTTAGGGGGAGCAATCTATGTTATATAAAACTATGATCATGCTTAATTTGATATATCCTCTTGATCATATCTCTTTTATATGCTATGACTAATGCGTTTTCAAGTGAATTTCAAACCAAGTCATAGGTACATTAAAAGGGAATTGGAGTCTTCGGCGAAGACAAAGCTTCCACTCTACTCTATGGATATTATCTACCCTTCGCCATCACTCCACAATGTCTCTCCATCTTTGGTATAATCTTCACTCATATGTTTTATTTGCCAAAGGGGAGCAAATAGTTAGGAAAAGGGCTTATATCTCACTCAAAGTATCCGTTTTTGGCGATTCATGCCAAAGGGGGAGAAAGTATGAGCCCAAAGCAAAAGGACCGCAACCACCACCCTAATTTTAAAATTAATGGTTTTCAATTTGAAAAGTTTCAAATTGGTATCTCTTTGTGTTCTAAAGGGGGAGCAAGTAGTATTTTTCAAAACTTGATATCTTAAAACCCTCTTGAACTCTAAGAGGAGAATTTATTTGAGGGGGAGTTTTGTTTAGTCAAAGGAAAAGCATATGAACAAGGGGTCAAAATTTCATATCTTGAAAATGCTTCGCAAAAAATCTTATTCATTTACCTTTGACTACTTTGCAAAAAGACTTTGAAACGGTTTTACAAAAAGAATTTGCAAAAACAAAACTTGTGGTGCAAGCGTGGTCCAATATGTTAAAAATAAAGAAACAATCCATATCATGTAAGTATTTATATTGGCTCAATTCCAAGCAACTTTTGCACCTACATTATGCAAACTAGTTCAATTATGCACTTTTACATTTGCTTTGGTTTGTGTTGGCATCAATCACCAAAAAGGGGGAGATTGAAAGGGAATTAGGCTTACACCTAGTTCCTAAATAATTTTGGTGGTTGAATTGCCCAACACAAATAATTGGACTAACTAGTTTGCTCTAGTGTATAAGTTATACAGGTGCCAAAGGTTCACATTTAGCCAATAAAAAGACCAAGTGTTGGATTCAACAAAAGGGCAAAGGGACAACCGAAGGCACCTCTGGTCTGGCGCACCGGACTGTCCGGTGTGCCACCGGACATGTCCGGTGCACCAGAGGACTCCAACTCCAAACTCGCCACCTTCGGGAAATTCCAGAGGCGACTCCGCTATAATTCACCGGACTGTCTTGTGTACACCGGACATGTCCGGTGCTCCAAGGAAGGGTGGCCTCAGGAACTCGCCAGTCTCGGGAATTCATTTCGACTGCTCCGCTATAATTCACCGGACATGTCCGGTGTGCACCGGACTGTCCGGTGTAACAGCGGGGCAACGGCTACTTCGGCGCCAACGGTGCACCGGACTGTCCGGTGTAACAGCGGGGCAACGGCTACTTCGGCGCCAACGGTCACCTGCCAGCGCATTTAAGGCGCGCCAGAGCGCGCAGAAGTCAGGCACGCGTGGCATGGCGCACCGGACACTCTACAGTACATGTCCGGTGCGCCACCGGACATCCAGGCGGGCCCAGCAGTCCGAGCTCCAACGGTCGAAACCCCAACGATCTGGTGACGTGGCTGTCGCACCGGACATGTCCGGTGTGCACCGGACTGTCCGGTGCACCATACGACAGACAGCTTTCACCAACGGCTAGATTTTGGTTGGTGGCTATAAATACCACCCCAACCGGCCACTTCAGGGGGTGGGAGCCCAAGCAACATTCCAAGTCATCTAGTTGACATACTCAAGCCCTCCCAACCACATATATTCATTGATCCATCCTATACACAAGATTTAGACCACTACAACCAACACAAGTGCCACAAAAGAGAGAGCAAGCAAAAGAGAGCTACTCATTTGAGCTTAGCACTAGTGCCTTGAGAGATTCATCAAGAGATAGTGTGTGCTTCATCTTTGTGTTCATTTGCGCGTGGAGTTTTGACTCCCATTGAACTTCCTCCAAAGTTTTGGAGGCTTGTAAAAGCTAGCAAGAGACACCAAAGTGTGTGTTGGTCCTTGCGGGATCGAGAGTGATCTTTGAGAAGAAGAAGAGCTCGCCGATCCTTGTGTGATCGGGGGAGAGAGGGAAAGGGTTGAAAAAGACCCGTCCTTAAGTGGACTCCTCAACGGGGACTAGGCCTTCGAGGGCCGAACCTCGGTAAAACAAATCACATGTGTCCATTGTGTTTATTGCTTGTGATTTGTTTGTTTTCCCTTGATCTAAGTTTTCTTGCACCATTATTTGCTAATATCATTTGGTGTTGCCTCAAGTTCAATTCCCTTTTAGTGAAGCAACACGTTGCAAGAAAGAACTTGTCCTAGTGCTCTTCTCATCTAAGGCTTCTTGCTTTGTTATTCTATAACTTACTAGTTGTATTGATTTATCACTCCCGCATTATTTAGCAATACTCTTTTCAAGCAAGAACTTAGTTTCTATTCTCCGATATTTGTATATCTTGTTCTAACCACTAATCAAGGGATCTAGTTGGGGGATAAAGTTTTAATTTTCAGGTTTCGCCTATTCACCCCCCTCTAGGCGACTTTCAGTAACTCACCTTCTTACCTGAGCGTAGGTGCGTCGTTACAAGTACATTACACTTCTCAGTATTCCCATGTCTGTATACCCGTACACATCCATGGGGTACTGAATTCCCAGAAAAGTAATTACTCCACATCGCAGCCTTCATATATACATATGTGAAACATGTATATAATCAAGCGCCACAATTAAGCACTTCCCTAGACCGACGAATGTTCGGTCATGCTCTCACATCTCACCTTACCTTGAGCGTCGATCCATTCAAAACTGAATGAATTCAAAAATAACAATACACATGTATGCAATACCCCCGGTTGTGGGTTAGTGGTTTTTAAATAAGCCACCTGATAGTCCTTAGTTTAGGGCTTAACAGAGGATGTCGCTAGCATTATAGTTTTTTCAAAACTGTTTTTGTCAAAGCCAAACAATGTTTTTAGTTGAAAATAGGTTCTCAAAAACCAATACTTTTATTTTGAAAATACGTATGTGACCATATATACTTAATCTTGCTCCGATACCAGCTGTGGCAGAACCTCCCAAGGTATCGGGCCCACATGCACCTGTCCTTGTCTCAAAGAACTCAGACGGCCATGCATGTGCACTAGATAACTTAACAGGATCCGTCCCCAAGGACACCGAATAAACCACTTACAACAAGAACCGCAGGATTAAGTAACACAAATCACACACACAACATTTTTGCAGCGGAAATCTTAGTACCAAATTTTAAAGGTTACAAAAATTTTACATTATTTTATCGGAGTGATTACATGAGTATAAGTTTGAAATAAATGCTAGCTCAAGTAACTATCCTCAATAAGAAGTATAGAAGAAGTACTTAGACTTATAAGAAGGTTGAGCCCACCGGCACTTAACACCATCATAGCAGCACAAAGTTATATCCTGAAAAACAACAGGGAATAAAACCCTGAGCATGGAATTACTCAGCAAGACTTACCCAACTAAAGAAAAGACTCTCAAGGGTATGCTGGATTTGGGAATCAAGGAGAGGCTTTAGCAAGAATCAACTTAGATACTTTTGCAGAAATAGCTTACTAAAGTGAGTCCTTACTTTCAATATTTTAACGCCAGATTAAATATTAATAGACTCTATTTGCATCTGGTCTAATTTCACCATTTCATCAATACAACATCATTTTTATTCATGAGGTTCACATCCTGACTTAGGTTGCAGGGCAGTGACCAAGTATCCACTGTCCGGGGATATAACGGCGATCCGAATCGATTTACTCAGCTGAGGATCTCTAACCACACGACATATGTTTCTCGTAAACCTTGCATGTCTACCATTCCCACGGATCCTCCACTGCATGAACAGGTCCGCGCCACCCGAGAGCACACCACCCCTTTTAGGCGGTCCTTTGCCTGGAGGGTACATGCCACTCTCGCCATCTCTCCACTCCCAGTGCGCGATTGTCTTTTCATGTATGGAATAGCCGGGTTCAAGCTTACCCTGTCCCATATCCAGGGCATGTGGTTAGTTAAGATAGTCCTTGATCAACAGGCCTACATACGCATCCAATCCTTAACTAACCTGGGTAGAACATCACTTGTTCCTAGCCCAAGTCTCGATTTAAGTACTTCCATCCTTAGGATTGTTTATGTTCCTAGGATGAAAAGAGCATCAAAGGGAACTTTGCAGTAAGATCCCACCACGCTCTCAATGAAAATATTCTTGCAGGTAGAAGCCATCTTTCCTCAGGATAACCCCTGAGCTAGGCCTTAATGCAAAAGACAACCTCTATCCACAAGATCTGAGCAGGGCTAAGCATTTTTGTAAATCGTATTTTGATACTTCACTAGAAGTATCTATAAAGGTATGGATATCAAGGAAGGCAATGCATCAAAGGGTTCCAAGCAACTCCTATAAACCTAATGCACATTTCACTAGACTTAAAGTATGCAAAAATTATTTAAAAACACAAGGAAAGGGGTTGCATGCACCGGGGCTTGCCTGGAATAAACACTATGTTAATGTTTGTTAGATGACGTCCGCTTGATGAGTATCCCTCGACCGAACATTCGCTTGATTTAACCATCTTTAGGTTGGTCCATTAGCTTCACCATGCGAAGTAGTCCACGCTTGGGGTCAACTTGACTCAAGTTCTCCGCATCTCGTGGTTAATCAATGTACCTGAATGAAATGCATTATGCACATGAATGCATATAAACAGGAATAGCACAAATCTAAATAGTGCTATACGATAGCGTATTAAACATCTAGTGGCGAGGCGTTGTACAATTTTATACGGAAACACTAGTTACCGACGCACGACTAAGCGCAATAATTACGCTTCTCTAGATTAACCGAACCTAACGCGAACATCACAAAGCAACAAATTATACACCTTTAATACAATTAGCTTAATCACAACTTATCAGTTAATTAATTGAATTCTAAGCTTATCCCTCATTTTATAAATTATACTACATCGCTCACAAAGAACTATTTTAATTTTATTTTACTCCTCACATGTTTTTCATGTCAACAATTACTCAAACATTTCTTTATCGTAAATATATACACATCTGTATAAGTGATTAAAATATTTCCTCATCACACAGGCCTATTAATATTCTATTCGGTACACTAATTCCGCTAATTGGCCGGAATAGCGAAATAACTCGCTATAACTGAACCTGGCTCGATAATCGCAAGAACCGCGAAGTCGACGAGAGTTTCGTGACTTACATAATCTATCGAGCACCCTAATGAGCCTCGCACTAGCACATTAATTTATTCAACGATCGAACTATTTTAAATAGTTTATCAGCTTACCGTTTCAACGGCTGACTCGAATCCGCGAGATCGGTAGTGATTTTCCAATCCAAGTAATTTGTCGAGCGCTTGGGGCATATCGCGCTACGAGCTTTGTCTTCACCTGATTCTTGGGATTCTTGATGACGCATGGATCGATGACGACCTTCGATTGAAGTCTCCGACCGAGCATTTGATAAGCGATGCACAGGGACCTTGCTTATTTTTGCCTAACGTCCGGGATTTGGGGTTCGACGAGATCGAGCAGGGAAGAACGAGGTTCGACGGGCTCGACGACGATACGGGAGAGTGATGTATATGGAGTTGTAGGTCTGGCGAGCTGACGCAAGTGACAGAGACAGCCGCGTATGGCAGCAGTGCGTCGACAGTCTATGGATTTGGGTGTTTTATTGAATAGGCGGGATGCGAGGAGCCGAACAATCACTTGAACATGGTCGACGGCGAGGTCTGCCGGGAGAGAATATCGGCACACGACGCGGCACGACGAACGCGCATAGCTTCAAAATCACGCGCGCGAGACCCAACTACTGGGCGATGCGCATTAGGAACAAGCGCATGCGGTAGCGAACACGGTCAACGAGCCTAACGACACAGGGCCAAACGACGAATGCATTTGGCGAGGTCGACGACGTGACGGGAATTAAGACCAAGTGAAGAAAATTCGCGCGCGATAGAGACGAAGACCGAGTGCGGCAGTAGGAAGAGCGCGCAGACGAGCGTAGGGAGCAGCGCGGAAGAGAACTCGACGGCGGCAATCCGTGGCGAGCGCAGCAGGGAGCCGGGACGACTTAAACAAGTGCCGACGAGTTGAGAAACTACGACGCAAGCAGGGAACAGGGAGGAAGCGCCAGAGAGCTGCGCGTCCGGGAGAAGACCTGGGCAAGGAACTCGGCTGAAGCCAGACGCCGAGCGAGAAAAAAAAACAGGAAAAAGAGAACTCCGGCCAGGGGCGCTGAGCTCGCGCGTAGGGAGTTTCAACGGTGAGCCGAGAGGGAGGAAGATGAACAGGGGCGCTGCAGGGAGGAGATCTGAGCTAGAAGAAACTCCACGGCGGGGGTCGCGACGCTGGGCGCTGGAGACCAGAGAGGCGATCGAGCTGATCTCCATAAAAATCGGGGAAAAGCAGGAAAAGGCGCAACCTCCAATGCTCCGAAAAAGGATCGCCTCCGGCAGGACAGAAGCTCGAGGCCCGCCAACCCGGAGAACTCCATTGTCTACCTCTCCAACGGAAGAATGGACACAAATCACAAGAAAGAAAGAAACAAATAAAATCGGGAGGAAGCAAGTTGTTCTTTCTGCACCTCCGCCCTCAAAGGAGAACAGAAAGAAAATCGTCACGACAGTTATACCATTCTACCCCGACGTCCTCTTCATCGGGAGAGCGGAGTCGCCCCCCATCTCCGACGACGAGCCGACTGTACCCGGAGAGGAACCTCCTCAGCGGGAATCCCGCCGACGAAGGAACTGACACCGAAATATCCGGAGACATCACGAGGCCGGAGAGCGGGACCCGGTGCAGCCTATGTTGCGAGACGAGGCCTCAGAGATGGGAGAAACCCCGGAAGAGCGTGTCTTCCGAGTGTAGGAAACGGGTGACGCCTAAGAGGGGGGGTGAATTAGGACTTCTAAAACTTTTACGAAACTAGGCCACAAATAAATCCCTAGAGCAAAACCTATGCAAATAATCAAAACTAGAATGAGCAAACTAGGTTTTGTCTAAGTGTTGCTATCTCTACCGCAAAAGGCTAAGTTTCAATCTATACTAAATAAGTATGACTACAAGATTGAAACTTAAATGCTTAATATAAATGCGGAATGTAAAGAGCTAAGTAGAGAAGCAAACTCTCGTGGATGACGCCGGTGTTTTTACCGAGGTATCCGGAACCACGCAAGGTCCCGACTAATCCTCGTTGGTGCCCCTACGCAAAGGGAAGCCCACGCGAGGGCCAAGCACCACGGTCGAGTAACTCCGTAGAGAGCCGCGGGCCTTCTCCACGCGCAAGTGGTGCTCCGCTTCCGGCTCCTCTCGGACGCTCCCCGCCGTCTCCACTATCGAGCTTCCGGCCGAAACGCCGCGGGCCTCGTTCCCTCCGGTACACGGTGGCGGCCGTGACACAAACGCGGTTGTCACGGTCTCGCAAGACTCTCGCCCCACTCGGTACAATTACAATGGCTCGCGCAAGAGCCGAGGGGTTGTGTGGTTTTACAAAACTCACTCAACTAACTAGGATTCACCTAGAGCAAGCGCTAAAGCGGTCTAACTAACCTAAGCACTTCGCAAAGCACCTACGCTAATCACCGAGTGATTCTATTAAGCACTTGGGTGTTTGAGCTCTTGGAAATGTGCACTATGTGCCTTGGTATGTTGCTTGGGCTCTCACACTTGAGAATGGCCGGTTGGGGTGGTATTTATAGCCTCCACACCCTCAACTAGCCGTTGGACAGAAAGCAGCAGCTTTCTGTCGTCGGGCGCACCGGACAGTCCGGTGCACACCGGACAGTGCACAGTAGATGTCCGGTGCACGGTGCGTCAGCCGACCGTTGGCGCCTGTAGCAGTCGACCGTTGGATCCGACCGTTGGATTCGACCGTTGCCGTCTGCCCGTTGGCACACCGGACAGTCCGGTGCACACCGGACAATCCGGTGCTACAGCCAGAGAGCGCCTGTCTGCGGCCTCTCTGCGCAGACTGTCCAGTGCCTCACCGGACAGTCCGGTGCACACCGGACACCAATGTCCGGTGCGCCACCAGGCGCTGGCTGACAGCCCTTCTCTTTGGATTTCTTCGCTGATTTCTTCGGGCTTCTTTGTTGTTGAGTATTGGACTCCTATGCATCTTTTTATGTCTTCTTTTGAGGTGTTGCATCCTCATTGCCTTGGTCCAATTCTCTTCGCATCCTGTGAACTACAAACACAAACACTAAAGAACTTATTAGTTCACGGATTGTGTTGTTCATCAAACACCAAAACTCAATTAGCCAAATGGCCCGGGGTCCATTTTCCTTACAATCTCCCCCTTTTTGGTGATTGATGACAACACAACCAAAGCAAGCAAATAATACAAGTATTTAAGTGAAAATATGCAATCTACTTGCTAAGATGCATGATTGTCCCCACAATGTGATATTATGGACTTAAGCCTCCCCCTAACTCCATAATTCACTTACTTCCTATTTTTGGACCAAATAACCAAAACCACTTGAAAAGCCATTTGTAGATATAAAATTTTAAATTTGTGGTGTTTGGTGTTTGATATAGTTTTCATTGCTTTGGTCCCTAAACTTCTCCCCCTTTGGCATCAACCACCGAAAAGGAAGACATTAAAAGCATGTAGGAAGTAAATAAAAGCTTGCCCTCATCAAGAATTGTATCAAATGATATCACTAGAAGGATATTAAATTAAATTATGTGAATGATACCACTTGAAGGAGTCCTCAAAAGATTACTCCCCCTAAATGAGTATTCTCCTTTAGAAAGAGTTTTTCTCCCCCTTTCGAGGTGAAGAAATACTCCCCCTGACAGAGATCCTCTACTTAGGAAAAAGCATGTGAAAATTAGAGGTGCAAGACATGATTTGAAAAGACTAACTTCCCTTATGCATAGGTAACATAATATGAGTTAACTACTTATGCATTTTTAGCAACATGGAAGCATATGATATGAAATATAGTCTAATCAAATATTGGAGAAGACATGTAAATGATACTGAATGTAGTCTCAAAAGATACCAATTGAAAGTCAATGGTGAGCTTGAGAGACATAAGAGTTCTTGGAAATTTTGCAGTGGAAGATTGTTGTCTTTCTCCGGGGACTTCATTTTCCTTACAATGAGACTATCACATGAAATAGACTTGAAAAGGTGTTAGTCTCAAAGTATTAGATTATAGAGTAACCTCCCCCTAAAGGTGTGCATACAAGTTTTGAATATTTGTAGGAGACATGCACTTTGATTTGATATCAAGAGGGGCAAATTATCCATAATCCAAACTTTGGCACATATAAGTTTAAATGATACACTTTGTAGAAATCAAAATTTTCAATTTATGCATCATTTACTATGGAGTGATATAGAAGCTATGTGCCGTGCTTAAATAAACATTTTAAACCGTGTAGGTTTGCTTAAGTATATGAATTAAAAACAAGCAATCCTACCATATGATTTACTTAGTATGCATGATTTTAAACAAAAGTACATAACAAATGCAATACTAGGCAAGAAAGGTAAACTAGATACAAGGTAAATAGATACGCATATCTAAAAACGAGAAATACAATAAAACTAGTTACCTTAGTCATGGGTGGGAAATTTGGGTCCAAAATTCTCACTAACCCACTTGGCAATAAACTTGATCCAATATGATGTATCCCATGATATACATCCCAACTTTGCCAAGTCTCCAAATTTCCCGATGACCTTTGGTCCACTCACTTCCCTTTCGGGATCCAAACCTTCTTGGTGCTTTTCATGGTTGAAATTATCTCCTTTGGCACCCAGATGCATTTGGCCCCTTTTCCTTTGTTGGCTTGCTTGTTGGCCTTGATTGCTATCACCTTTCCGTTCTTTTTCTTCTTGATCAAATATGGTGTAGCATCCTTTTTGTTCACCTTTTTGATGTAGGTGTTGGAGATTTTGCTTGATGGCTTTTGCTTGAGCTTTTGCCTTTGTTTATCCCCGGTCATCGCCTTGCATTGAAAAGACTTGTGGCCTTCCTTGTGACATAGCCTACAAATCACAGTTTCTTCCTCTACAGGCTTGTTCACTCCCGCAGTGGTGTTATCCTGTGGAGGTCGGATTTGTTTGGCTTTGCCTTTCTTGTCATACAAAGCCTTTCCAAGGCGAGCCACTTCTTGCTTTAATTGTTCATTTTCCTTTGCAACCTCATCCGAACATGTCTCTACAACAATATTCTCAACAACGACTTGGTTGCAGGAGTTAGAATCATCAATTAAATCAAAGCAGGAAGTAGAAGCATCTTTCTTAATTATTTCAGGTATTTCAACTAAAGATGCTGCTGGGGTGCTACCAATGTTTTCTAGCTTAGTAGTTAGCTCATTATTGTGTATGCTAAGAATTTCCATTTTCTCTAGCAAATTTTCAATAGCTTCTTGGGAGCTAGCTAACTTAGCCTTAAGTTTTTCATTCTTTTTAATAAGGCTATCATCGGTAGCAGTGGATGGAGCACTAGATTCTAATAGCTCAATTTTAGTTGATAGCTCACTATTTAAGTTTGCAAAAGTTTCAAATTTTTCTAGCAAACCTTTGTAATCATTTTGAGAGCTAACCAACTTATTTTTCAAAGTTTTAAGTTGAGCTTTTTGCTTAGTGCAAACATCCTGGAAAAAGTTTACGGCTTCCGCAAGCTCTTCTAGAGAGGCCTTTCCCTCACCTTCATCATCACTACTACTTTCATCACTAGAGGATGGAATGCTTTTGTTACCTCTTGCCATAAGGCATTTGTGTGATGACCGTGATGATCGTGACGAGGACCGGTGGCTGCGCGTCCTTGGAGGTTCATCTTCACTTGAAGAATCATCCCAAGTTCTAACACTTGTGAGCGCCTCGCCTTTGCTTCTCTCCTTTTTGGGTTTGGCCATATTTGGACAATTGTCCCTGAAGTGGCCCTTCTCCCCACATGCGAAGCATCCTCTCTTCCTTTGCTTTTTCCTGTCAATGTTAAAGAGAATATCCTCGACCTGCAGGGGCACACCCATTAGATTAATCTTGCGGATCATCCTCATTACCTTTCCGACGCGTCGGATTGTTTCTTCGTCCTCGGAGGATGATGTGCATGGTTGATTATCTTCATCATCATCACTTTCTTCTTCTTCCTCTTCTTCACTTGAGGAACTTGGAGTGGGAGCCTTCTTTTTGCCCTTCCTTTCATCACATGCAAAAGCATATGGCCTTGAGGAAGTTGGCTCCTCTCCCCGACTCATTTTTCGCGACATCTCAAAGGCCGCGATTTTCCCAATCACAATGGTCGGGGTCATGTTGCTCAAGTCCTCCATGTTGTGAAGGATGGTGATGATGCTCCCATATCTTTGTTGTGGTAGCAGGGAGATAATCTTCCTCACAATGTCCGCATCACCTAGCTTATTAATGCCAATAGAATTGAGCTCATTGATAATTAGATTCAAACGAGAATACATGTCTCTAACAAGCTCATCATCTTTCATGGCAAAAGAATTATACTCATTTAAGACTAGGCAATGTTTTTGCTCACGGACATTGGATGTGCCGTCATGGAGCTCATGCAATTTTAGCCAAATCTCATTAGCAGTTTTCAAGGTAAATACTTGATTAAAAATATCCATGCTAAGAGATTCATACAAGCAATTTTTGGCTCTAGCATTTAAATGAATTTCTTTTTCTTCACTCGTGGTGGGTTTCTCGGGATTCTTGAGGGGTTTCATCCCATCACGAGTGACTCTCCAAACACCTAGATCAACGGCCTCTAGGTAACAAGCCATTCTAGCACTATAATATGGGAAGTTAGTGCCGTCGAAGTGTGGTGGCCTATGGGTATCCATCCCTTCCTCTAAAAAGCGTCGGCTCTTTTAGCGGTGAAGCTAAAGCGTTTCAAATGAGCCAAACCAGGCTCTGATACCACTTGTAGGAAACGGGTGACGCCTAAGAGGGGGGGGGTGAATTAGGACTTCTAAAACTTTTACGAAACTAGGCCACAAATAAATCCCTAGAGCAAAACCTATGCAAATAATCAAAACTAGAATGAGCAAACTAGGTTTTGTCTAAGTGTTGCTATCTCTACCGCAAAAGGCTAAGTTTCAATCTATACTAAATAAGTATGACTACAAGATTGAAACTTAAATGCTTAATATAAATGCGGAATGTAAAGAGCTAAGTAGAGAAGCAAACTCTCGTGGATGACGCCGGTGTTTTTACCGAGGTATCCGGAACCACGCAAGGTCCCGACTAATCCTCGTTGGTGCCCCTACGCAAAGGGAAGCCCACGCGAGGGCCAAGCACCACGGTCAAGTAACTCCGTAGAGAGCCGCGGGCCTTCTCCACGCGCAAGTGGTGCTCCGCTTCCGGCTCCTCTCGGACGCTCCCCGCCGTCTCCACTATCGAGCTTCCGGCCGAAACGCCGCGGGCCTCGTTCCCTCCGGTACACGGTGGCGGCCGTGACACAAACGCGGTTGTCACGGTCTCGCAAGACTCTCGCCCCACTCGGTACAATTACAATGGCTCGCGCAAGAGCCGAGGGGTTGTGTGGTTTTACAAAACTCACTCAACTAACTAGGATTCACCTAGAGCAAGCGCTAAAGCGGTCTAACTAACCTAAGCACTTCGCAAAGCACCTACGCTAATCACCGAGTGATTCTATTAAGCACTTGGGTGTTTGAGCTCTTGGAAATGTGCACTATGTGCCTTGGTATGTTGCTTGGGCTCTCACACTTGAGAATGGCCGGTTGGGGTGGTATTTATAGCCTCCACACCCTCAACTAGCCGTTGGACAGAAAGCAGCAGCTTTCTGTCGTCGGGCGCACCGGACAGTCCGGTGCACACCGGACAGTGCACAGTAGATGTCCGGTGCACGGTGCGTCAGCCGACCGTTGGCGCCTGTAGCAGTCGACCGTTGGATCCGACCGTTGGATTCGACCGTTGCCGTCTGCCCGTTGGCACACCAGACAGTCCGGTGCACACCGGACAGTCCGGTGCTACAGCCAGAGAGCGCCTGTCTGCGGCCTCTCTGCGCAGACTGTCCAGTGCCTCACCGGACAGTCCGGTGCACACCGGACACCAATGTCCGGTGCGCCACCAGGCGCTGGCTGACAGCCCTTCTCTTTGGATTTCTTCGCTGATTTCTTCGGGCTTCTTTGTTGTTGAGTATTGGACTCCTATGCATCTTTTTATGTCTTCTTTTGAGGTGTTGCATCCTCATTGTCTTGGTCCAATTCTCTTCGCATCCTGTGAACTACAAACACAAACACTAAAGAACTTATTAGTTCACGGATTGTGTTGTTCATCAAACACCAAAACTCAATTAGCCAAATGGCCCGGGGTCCATTTTCCTTACACCGAGAAAGGAGGAATTCCCGACGACGCGATTGACGGCGAGCTCAAGAACAGGCCGAACAGGAAACTAAGCAACGCCGGGAAAATCCTCTCTTCGGGTGCAACCTGAACCCCGACTTCGCCCGAGCCTTGAACACGCCAAGTGAAGTCGGTGGAGTACTGGCTCGGATAGCCGACGGTCTCCCTCGGACTCCCGATGCCGAGGGCTACCGGTGACTATTCACTCGAGCGGCCAACCATCTTCTACCTCTCGCGCATCCGCCGAATGATCTACGACATACCATCAACAGTCGGCGGGACGCACGGAGCTCCATCAACGCTTCACGCGAACGACGACATGGGAGCGAGATCCATCGCCGGGAAAAATATGACAGGGATCACGGCATCCCAACCCGGAGTCAGGCCACCAGGACCGAGTCGGTAACGCTTCGACTGGCGGCACCACCTGGGGACGGTCGAAGCACCACGACAACCACTCCCCTCCCCGGGACAGACATTATCCTCGATGACAGGAGGACACGTGTGGAGTGTCGGCGCTTACTCCGCGCCTCAGAGCCATTCAATGGCCCCCTAACTTCAAGGTATCCAACGTTGACAAATATGAGCCTAAGCAGGATCCGGGAGGCTGGCTGGCCGTCTACACTACCGCTGCCCGGGCCGCCGGGGCAACCGAGGACGTGATGACCGCGTACTTGCCCATCGTCCTCGGGCAAGATGCACTGCAATGGCTGCGACACCTACCACGACACTGCATCGATGACTGGAGTGATTTCAGTCGACGCTTCATCGCCAACTTCCAGTCCCTCTCCGACAAGCCGGCGCAACCATGGGACCTAAAATCCATCAAGCGCCGAGGGGACGAAACTCTCAGGTCATACCTCAAAAGGTTCCAGACCATGAGAAATCGTATCCCCGAGGTTGCGGAGGCAGCAGTAATCGAGGACTTCTACAGAGGCTCCGATGACGTGGCCTTCGTCCGTGCCATATTACAGAAAGTGCCAACTACCTCCGAGCAGCTGTTCAGGGAAGCCGACCTCTACATCACCGCCGACGAACGGGCTCGTGACCTCATCGGAGGAGCGAAGCCGGCACCGGCAGCGCCACGACGCGACGCGAACCAGCAGCCCGACAAGCGTTGGGAGAAGAGGCCTCACGAAGAAGTTCACGCCGCCGGACCACCCGCCTCTCACGCCCGAGGAGGACCTCGTGGAGGCGAACGCACGCTGGACGACATCCTCGATGCCCAGTGCCCGTACCACAAGGACATGCGCCACACCCTTCGGAACTGTAGGGACTTCAAGCACTCCATTGGGCACGGCCGACCTTTCTAGCCTCTACCTCCTCCTCCACCGCGGGGAGGACCAGAACCGCGACAACCCCAACAACAAGAGGAGGGAGGAGATGGAGCCTTCCCGCGCGTCGACAGAGAGATCAACGTCATCTTCGACGGGCATGGATCGCAGGAGAACAAAAGACAACAAAAGCTCAACGATCGCCAAATATTGGTAGCGACCACCGGTCCTCCCGCTCCGTACCGATGGTCGGAGCACCCGATCACCTTCACTCAGGCAGATCAGTGGCTCAACTTCGACCACCCGGGCAAATACCTGCTCCTCGTCGATTCGGTGATCCGAGAGAGCCGGGTGAAGAAGGTACTGGTGGACGGGGGGAGCAGCATCAATGTCACCTTCCCCCGGACGCTTCAAGGCTTGGGAGTTCACCTCAAAGAGCTCCACGAGTCCGATACTCCTTTCTTCGGCATCGGGCCGACTGAAGGAGAATACCCGCTGGGCCACATCTACATGCCGGTCACCTTCGGAACTCCGAAGAACTACAGAACCGAGTTCCTGAGGTTCGAAGTGGCGAACTTCGACTGCAGGTACAACGCCATCATCGGGAGTCCTGGATTGGCGAAATTCATGGCCATTCCCCATTACACCTACATGATACTGAAGATGCCAGGGCCGCAGGGGATCATAACTGTGCGCGCTGACTTCCAAGGCGCCGCAGAATGTTTCCGGGTGGCCATCCAGGCGGCCCTCACCACCAAACCGTCGGCGACTTCTTCTACGCAGGCAAACCCTAAGCCTGAAGAAAACCTCGTGGTACCTGCGAACGAGGCTCAAGCTGCGACCTCTATGCGGTCGACTGAAGAAACTAAAAGGATCAACCTCGGGTTCACCGATGAACGCAAGACTGCCATCATCAACTCCAGCCTGGATGACAAATAGGAAAACGCGCTCGTCCAGTTCCTGCAAGATAACCGAGATGTATTCGCATGGCAACCTGCGGATATGCCGGGAGTCCCGAGAGAACTGGCCGAGCACAAACTGAAGGTCTACCCCCAGGCGAGGCCGATTCGGCAAAAATTACGTCGTTTCACGCCCGACAAGAGAGAGGCCATTCGCGCTGAGCTGGCTCGCTTGGTCACAGCTGGGTTTATTAGAGAAGTATTACATCCCGAGTGGCTAGCTAACCCTGTTCTTGTACTCAAAAAGAATAAGGTGGATTGGCGCATGTGCGTCGACTATACAGATCTCAACAAACACTGTCCAAAGGATCCCTTTAGGCTCCCTAGGATAGATCAGGTGGTAGATTCCACTGCAGGATGTTCTATGCTGTCCTTCTTGGATTGCTACTCTGGATATCACCAGATTAGCTTGGCGAAAAAAGACGAGTAAAAAACGGCGTTCATCACTCCATTCGGTGCTTTCTGCTATACCTCCATGTCGTTCGGCCTCAAGAACGCTGGAGCGACTTATCAAAGAGCTATTCAAACATGCTTAGCCGATCACTGGGGCAAGCGTGTGGAAGCGTATGTGGACGACGTGGTAATCAAAATAGAAAATTCGGAAAATTTCATCGAAGATTTACAACTGGTTTTCAACAGTCTACGGCGATATCGATGGAAGCTTAATCCCGAAAAATGTGTCTTCGAGGTACCAGCAGGAAAGTTACTTGGGTTCATTGTCAGCCACTGAGGAATCGAGGCCAACCCAGAAAAGATCGAGGCTATTATGAGGATGGAGGCACCACGGTCGCAGAAGAAAGTGCAAAGACTCACAGGATGCATGGCAGCTTTGAGCAGATTCATATCGAGGCTGGGAGAAAAAGGCTTACCATTTTATAAGTTGCTCAAGAAGGTGGACAAATTTCAATGGACTTCAGAGGCACAGGAGGCTCTAGAGGTACTGAAAAAATTCTTGACAACGCCACCAGTGCTGAAACCGCCGCGTCGAGCCACGCCGACTCAACCAGCTGAAGATTTACTGCTATATATCTCTTGCACGACTCACGTGGTGAGCACCGCGTTAGTAGTCGAGCGAGCAGAAGAAGGACATGCTTATCCAGTGCAACATCCTGTTTATTTCATCAGCGAAGTTCTGGGTCCCTCGAAGAAAAAATATCCTCAAGTTTAGAAACTATTATATGCAGTACTTCTAACTGCACGCAAGCTCCATCACTACTTCGACGACCACAAAGTCGTAGTAGTTACCGGTTTTCCAATAGGGGACATTCTTCACAACAAAGAAGCCATCGGGAGAATAGCCAAATGGGCCTGCGAGCTGGGATCTCACGACATTGAATTTCGACCTCGCACTGCCATCAAAACTCAAGCACTGGTTGACTTTGTATCGGAGTGGACCGAACAACAAGTACCAGATAACCCAGAAACTGCAGAAGTATGGCGAATGTATTTTGATGGCTCATTAAAGCTGCAAGGAGCGGGCGCAGGGATCCTCTTTACTTCACCTGAAGGCGAACACCTCAGATATGCCCTACAGTTGTTATTTCCAGCCTCTAACAATGCAGCAGAATATGAAGCTCTGATTCACGGACTGAACATTGCTATATCGTTGGGCATCCAGAGACTGATGGTATATGGGGATTCTATGGTGGTCATAAGTCAGATAAACAAAGAATGGGATTGCTCGAACGATTCCATGGGAAAATACTACACCGCCGTCCAGAAACTAGAAGATAAATTTGAAGGTCTGGAATTTCACCATGTGGAGAGAGATCGAAACACGGCGGCTGACATGTTGTCCAAGCTAGGGTCCAGTCGGACTCAGGTCCCGCCTAGAGTCTTTGTCCAAGAGATATCACACCCGAGCATCTCACCGGGTCAGGCAGAAGAATGTAATACTTTGAGCCAACCAGAATCAGATTCTGATGACTGGAGGAGGCCGATCATCAGGTATATAAAAAATGAGGAGGAGCCAGACGACAAGAATGCAGTCGAGCGCATTGCAAGGCAATCGGCTCACTATACACTCATTGGGGAAACACTATACAGAAGGGGTGCATCAGGAGTCCTCATGAAATGCATTCTCTCAGCTACTGGAAAGCAACTTCTGGACGAGGTCCATGCCGGGCAGTGCGGAGTGCACGCAGCGTCCAGAACCCTGGTCGGGAAGGTCTTCAGGTCAGGTTTCTATTGGCCAACAACAAAGAGTGACGCAGCCGAGTTAGTCCAGAGGTGCGAAGCCTACCAGTACCTGTCAAAACAGCAGCATCTACCAGCACAACAACTGCAAACGATACCCATAACTTGGTCGTTCGCGTGTTGGGGACTAGACATGATTGGACCTTTCAAGAAAGCTCAGGGAGGATACACTCATGTGCTGGTGGCTATCGACAAATTCACTAAATGGATAGAGTTCAAACCCATTGCTTCCTTAACTTCAGCCAAGGCGGTGGAGTTCATACAAGACATAATATTCAGATTTGGAATACCGAATAGTATCATAACTGACTTGGGATCCAACTTCACAAGTTCAGAGTTCTTTGATTTCTGCGAGTAGAAAAGCATTCAGATCAAATACGCTTCGGTGGCACACCCAAGAGCTAACGGGCAGGTTGAAAGAGCTAACGGGATGATATTGGAGGCCCTCAGGAAAAAAGTCTTCGATAAAAATGAAAAGTTTGCAGGGAAATGGATAAGGGAGTTGCCCTACGTCGTTTGGAGCTTAAGAACTCAACCCAGTCGAGCTCTGCATGGAAATACCCCTTTCTTCATGGTCTATGGTTCAGAGGCTGTGCTACCTGCTGATCTCAAGTTTGGGGCGCCAAGGTTGA
Source organism: Zea luxurians (assembly GCA_029449295.1). Taxonomy (NCBI): domain Eukaryota; kingdom Viridiplantae; phylum Streptophyta; class Magnoliopsida; order Poales; family Poaceae; genus Zea; species Zea luxurians. The sequence continues at coordinate 6,648,617 of JAOPSE010000090.1, forward strand.
TCTTCGAAAACATAGCAGAAGCCGAGGCTACTAGGTTGGAGGATGTTGATGTACTCGAAGAAGAACGGCTGAACACGATAATTCAATCAGCACGGTACCAGCAAACCCTAAGGCGCTATCACAATAAGACCATGAGACATCGATCCTTCGCAGTGGGAGATCTTGTCCTCCGCCGAATTCTAACGGGGGAGAGGTGGCACAAGTTGTCACCTCTATGGGAAGGACCATTCATAGTAACAGAAATCACTCGGCCGGGATCATATCGTCTCACTCAGATGGATGGCACGGAAATCGGGAACTCATGGAACATAGAACACCTCAGGAAGTTTTACCCCTAGCTGTATTCCAAAAGCTATTGGGACGACAATGTACTCTGTAAACTGGGAAATATATCATCAATAAGAAGACTTCGAGAGCGCTCAAATTGTTCATTGTCGACCTGCATTCTTACTAAACTCAGGGTGACCACTATGCCCTGCTAACGGAGCAATCGGCTTAAGTCGGCAACGACTTAAGGCGGTGCAACATGCTCGTGCTTACTTAACTCAGGGTGACCACTATGCCCTGCTAACGGAGCAATCGGCTTAAGTCGGTAACGACTTAAGGTGGTGCAACATGCTCGTGCTTACTTAACTCAGGGTGACCACTATGCCCTGCTAACGGAGCAATCGGCTTAAGTCGGCAACGACTTAAGGCGGTGCAACATGCTCGCGCTTACTTAACTCAGGTTGACCACTATGCCCTGCTAACGGAGCAATCGGCTTAAGTCGGCGACAACTTAAGACGGTGCAACATGCTCGCGCTTACTTAACTCAGGGTGACCACTATGCCCTGCTAACGGAGCAATCGGCTTAAGTCGGCGACGACTTAAGACGGTGCAACATGCTCACGCTTACTTAACTCAGGGTGACCACTATGCCCTGCTGACGGAGCAATCGGCTTAAGTCGACGATGACTTAAGACGGTGCAACATGCTCACGCTTACTTAACTCAGGGTGACCACTATGCTCTGCTGACGGAGCAATCGGCTTAAGTCGGCGATGACTTAAAACGGTGCAACATGCTCGCGCTTGCTTAGCTCAGGGTGGCCACTAAACCACACTAACGGAGCGATTGGTTTGAGCTAATACTAACTTGAATTGGCGCAACGCACTCAGCGCGTACACGGTTACTCATCCAGGGGCGGCCTCTATGTCCCATGAAGAAGTCTCAAAACCATTACGCTACATTTTACCTCTACAAATGTAGATACTGTTGAATTCTAAAACAATAGGAGAACAATAGTAGCATTCAATACTAAAAGGTGTCCTCTAACAAAACATCCGAGCACATTAACCATGCACTCGAAGCATGCAATGTTTTTCTATTTTTCGACATTTTTCTCAGGAGCATCTGACGAAGAAGGGCGACTCGAGGAATCGGGAGCAGCGTTCACATCTGCCACTATGTCGTCTGGGACAATCACACCAGGTCTCCTCATCAGAATCCACCCCACGCGAATAGATTTATCCATAGCTTTATCGCGCTGGGCCCTCAAAGTAGCGGAAGTCTCTTCAGCAACCTTGACAGCCAACTAAGCGGTCTCTAGCTCCTGGGCGACAGATTTCTTGGAAACACGCAGATTCTTGATGACAACATCTTTGGCCGATATCAACTCCCTGAGCCGAATCACATCATCCAAGGATTCCTGCAGTTTATAACGAAGATTGTCTAACTCCTCCCTGGTGAAGCGATGACTCCTCTCCAAGATGGTCAGCGAGTTGCTAGAATCACGATATAGCCTGTCAAGATTGTCACGAGAAGTAACAAGGGCACGTTTTTCTTCCTGCAAGCAAGAATCAGCTTTTTCAAACGTCAAGCAGGCAATAAAAGCACAGCAAAACAAAACCTGGATTCACAGGTCACCTTCTCAGAGTCAAGCTGAGCGCGGAGAGTAGAGTTCAGCGTGTTGGTGTCATTCAGAGAAGCAAAGACCTGGGCCAGTTCTGTCTGACTTTGGGAATACTTTTCCTCAAGATCAGAACACCGCCGGACCAGTTTAGCTTGGTCTTGAGAGCGTTTTTCCTCAAGAGCAGAATACTGCCGAGTCATATCTGGCGAGAAGCAGTCAAGCAAAGGTGTTAAAATAAGAAGCAGTTTGATAAGGTAGCCAGAAGGAAGCACAAGAGCACTAACCAGCATTCGCCGTCTCTAAGTCAGAAACACGCCGCTGAAGCAGCACCAGATTCCAACGCGCCAGAGACAAAGCTCCTTCCAGAACAGAAGCACCCTGCAACCTCAGCCGACTAGACATCTCATCGACCAACTCCTGGCATTAAAAAGCAGACGAGTATGAGAATAATTACCTGCTTGGGTAAAAGTCAAATCAGAAGAAACCAAAATAACTGGAAGTTGGAGAAGAAGGAAGCGACTCCCAAATCGTGAGAGATCAACTGATGGCTCGGCAAAGGATCACCACTCGGAGCAACTTGCAACGATTCAGCAGGAACCAATTCAATGACATCGGCAGAACCCAAAACCTTGTCATCAGGTACGCTGGCCTCTAAAGCGACCCCCTGACCAAAGGCTTGGGCTGTTACCACGCAACCAGAGTGTGGAGGAGAGGACCCTACGTGAACATCCATGGAAGTGCAAGAGGGAGAACCCGCTCGGACACCCTCGGGGGCTGGATCATAGCTTGCACTACCCATCCGAGCCGGGTCATCTCCGGCAGCACCCTCGGGGGCTGGGTAGTAGCTGGCACTATCCATTTTAGCCGGATCATCTCCGGTAGCACCCTCGGGGGCTGGGTAAAGGCTAGCACCGTCATTGTGGGCCGAGTTCTCTGCAGCAGTCGCTTCTAAGGCTGAAGGTCCCTCGGTCACTTCCATGGGAGCAGGGGAATCCAAACCAGCCTCCTGACCCTCAAGACCGCGCTCCGAGGTCGATGAGGCACGGGACGCTGCCCGGGAGGACCCCAACCCGGTGTCGAGCACATCAACACGAACATCCATCGTGCCACCATCTGCTGGTTCTGATAGCAGATCTTCTGGAATCATGTCCTCGAGAGCCTGATCAAAGTTCGCCAGAGACAATTCTTGCAGACCAATGAGGGCAGACAGGGCCGGAGAAGGAACACCGCTACTCTCCCCACTGGCAGCGTAACGGCAGCTGTTTTCCGAATCAGGGGGATTTCGTCTTCTTCTTCACCATTATCATCAGCGAGGCGGACAGTACACCCATTGGTTTCAGCGTTAAACGGGCTACACCCATTGGGATCAGCTTCAGTAAATTCAGGCACTGCACTTCCTCGGCAACAGGAGCAGAAGGACCGGCACCTTGATCCAAGCTAGACACCTGACGAAGGTGTCTCTTCTTCTTTTTCTCCCCCTCAGCAGGAAAAGAGGCTTGGTCAACTCGGCAAGAACGTTTTGGGCAAACATTGACAGGCTTCTGAGCGTCCAAGGCTTTGTCAGCTTCAGGGATGGGTACCACCACCAATGTTTCAGCAGAAGCAGCATCAGAAGAATCCCCAGCCAACATATCCAGCATGACACCTATCTCCGCATCACTGGGATCCAAGGGCACTTCAAAGTGGACCTGCCGTTCGTCATCAGGAATTTCTCCAAGCAAAGCAACCAAAGCACTAACTTCTTCGGCAGAGGGTCGCACTCTAAGGCCCAAACCGCCATCAGCAGAAGGAGGACTCGACACGAAATAAGTAAAGGCTTTGGAAGGAGGCAAGTTCCAGGCCGAGTACGCAACAGGGGCGCCAACGTTTGATACCTTGCCTCTAAGTATCATTTCAAGCCGGTTCACCGAGTCCACAGCAGGAATTCTTCTGTTGGTGACCCAGGTTGAGTCGGCTAGACCTCGATACAGATAGGCCGGGTATGCCCTGTCCTTTAGCGGCTGAATATTCTTGAAGACAAAGTCAGCTACCACAGCCTCGGCAGTCATACCCCTCCCCTTCAGCAATCCAACTTCAGCTAGCAAAGCCCCTGCTTCAGCCACCTCCTGGTCTGTGGGGGACTCGGTCCAACTCGGAGTACGAACATCCGGCTGTCTCCCTGACCGTGGTGGGAGGGAATTCCCATGATTTTCCACGATAAACCACTCCAAGCGCCATCCTTTGATGCTGTCTTTGAGTGGGATGTCAAGATAATCGGTTTTCCTCCCGCGGCGCATCTCCAAGCTCGCGCCCCCTACCAGTTGGTGCTGACCTCCGGCCATCCCAGGGCGACAGTGATACAAATATTTCCACAGGCCAAAATGCGGCAGAACGCCAAGAAAAGCCTCACATAAATGAACAAAGATAGAGATTTGCAGAATGGAATTAGGGTTCAGATGGGTCAAATTCAGGTGATAGAAATCAAGGAGACCGCGGAAAAAGGGAGAAATAGGAAGAGCAAGACCGCGGAGGAGGAATGGAACATAAATAACAGATTCATGGGTGTCTTCTGTTGGAACAGTGACCCCACAGCAGATTCGCCAGGAACAGAGTTCTTTCAGAGGAAGAACCCCGATGGACACAAGATGGAGAAGGTCAGACTCAGAAACAACAGACATATGGTTACCTGCGAAAGGCAACTGACTGTTGGGGTCGATGGGGGGAATGATAGCAGCGGACGAACTCGAAGCTTTCCGCTTAGGCGCCATCTCAACCTCGCCGGCGAGCAGAGCGGAAGCAGAATTGCAAATCGGTAGAGAGGATCTGGAAGCAGGAAAGCAAGAACTAGGGCACAGAATGTGGAGACGCGGAACAGTGCAGTACATATAGGGTTTTCCCGGGCCAGATGTCATTTCCAAAAGGTGCCCAGTCATCACCCAGCGGTTATTTCTAAAACCGCTGGCGTGCCATGTCATCACTCAGCTGCTATTTCTAAAAAAGCCGGCATGCCATGTCATCACTCGACCGTTGCGGCCCAAATTGACTCAGCCGTGGTTTCTAAAAACACTGACAATACCTGACTTCACTCGGCTGTTACTTCTAAAACACCGACGTTGCCGTCAGTCACTCGGCCGTTACTTCTAAAACGCCGACGTTGCCATCAGTCACTCGGCTGTTGCCTCTAAAACGCCGATGCTGCCGTCAGTCACTCGGTCGTTATTTCTAAAACGCCGACGTTGCCATCAGCCACTCGGCCATTGCCTCTAAAACGCCGATGCTGGCGTCAGTTGCTCGGCCGTTACTTCTAAAACGCCGACATTGCCATCAATCACTCGGTCGTGCCTCTATAACACTAGTATCAACAGTAACCACTCGGCCGTTAATTCTAAAAACACCAACATGGCCCCGCCATCATTCGGACGCTATTTCAAAAACGCTGATGTCGTCGATAATAACTCGGCCCCTGTTTCTAAGACACCATCGTCGCAGGAAGCAAAGAAATCAACACAGGGAGAGACTATATCATTCTTCATGAAAGGGAAGTTACAAGAACTTGCAAATCAACTCGTTATGAGTTGATACTTCCCTACTACTACTACTACATTACATTACACTATTCTATACTACTACTACGTTATTTCACTAATACTGTTTCTACTACTAATCTATACTAATATCTAAAAAACAGTGGAATTTAGCCACTGGCCTGGTTGCTGCCCCTGCTGCTGCCCTTGCCGCCGTCGTTGCTGCCCTCGCCGCTGCCGTCGCCGCCCTCGCCGCTGCCGTCGTCGCCCTTGCCGCTGCCGTCGCCGCCGTCGCTGTCGCCTCCGTCGTCGTCGCTGTCTCCGCCATCGCCGCCGCTGCCCTCCTCGGACGAGTCCGAGGAGCCCTCCTCGTCCGAGGAGTACTCTGACTCATCCGAGCCCTCGAGCCCGGCACGCTCGATGGCCCGGATGTAGGTCCAGACCTCCGCGGCAATCCCCTGGGAGTCGTCTGAATCATCAGACGACGCCGGGGGAGAGGCGGGAGCCGGAGACCCCTCGGACTCGGAGGAGAACTCCTCCTCCGAGTACTCCGAGTTGCCGAAGTCCTCCGAGGGAGGAGTCGGCTCACGCTTGCGCTTATCACCGGAGCGAGGCGAGGAACTGATACCCTTCTTACTCTTGCCCATGGTGGAAAGGAAGGAGGAAGAAGAGAGCAAGCAGCAGAGAGCAGTAAAAGATGTGAAAATGTCGGGGAAGCAAGAACACTATTTATAGAAGAAGGAGGCAACTGCTCACCTCCTACCACGGCTACTGAACAGTCGCAAAAATTCAATATGCAATTCAAACCGTCTGAAGACACGTCAGGCGGCTGACGCCGTTTCACGCAACACAACACCCATTGGGACTCCAGTCAACTGCACGGGCGATATGATTACACCCGCGGTCACATCAAGTAACTACTCAGAGACAGTTTGCTAAAACACTCAGTGTACCAAGCCGTCCCTTGCCTACACCCATTGGGGGGACGCCCAGGAAATACTAGTATATTTTTCAAAACTGTCACATCCGTGCAGCGCGTGCAATGAATACTTCAAGACAAAAGTGAGATATCAACAAGGATCAAAGGAAAGCCAAATATAGCCAACAAGGTACAAGTCTAATCGACAGAAGCATTGAAGCAAGAAGTGATAACAAAGACTAGCCAAGGGTCACCTGTCGAACGTCCAATCAGTCACAGATCAAATAAATAGCACTGCCTAGCAAGATATGAGCAGATCACGAACTCGGCCTCAAAGACAAAATACACGCCAATCTCTAAAGCATAATATCAATAACATAGTGCTGACCTCTAAGGCATCCGGCAAAAAGGGAAGAAGATCACTAGAAAAAGGCATAAAATGAAGATATTCGAGTGAATTATTTTCAAAAATCCACTCGAAGCTCGGGGGCTACACCCATTGGGTGCACCTTCGGCGCACCCAATGAATCATTATCTCAGATCAAGACAATGCTGACCTCTAAAGCATAAGGTAAGATCAATGTAAGGTTAACCTCCGACAAAATACAGGTGGAAGATGAAGGTGACTTCTGATAATACTCAAAGTGAAGACCTTCGAGTGGATTATTTTCAAAAATCCACTCGAAGCTCGGGGGCTACACCCATTGGGTGCACCTTTGGTGCACCCAATAACCTCGAAGTCCTGTAGTACGAAATGCTAACCTCCGAAGCAAAAGTCTGAGACAGAACATCAATTTTCAAGTGATAAAAGCAGAAGGAGACAATAAGAAATCGTTTTTACCAGATTACCCAGAAAGTACTTCCTGTTACAAACAAAGACCGCAAGCTGGACTTAGGATCTCTGGGCCGATTATTTCAAAATCAACCCAAAGATCGGGGGCTTGTGGGGGACAGATATCCCCTGGGTCCACTGGAAGGATAAAAGACCTCACGAAAGGCCCAAGGGTCCAATAAATCGTAAGGTCATCCTTTCGTGGGCCTAGGGGAGGAACGACCAGTGAAACAGATCGACACAAGGTTGGATAGGAGCAAGCTCAGACGACCCAATGATCTCGAGCGAGTAATCGCAATAGAGACCCGATCTTCCCGCGCTGGAGGCCCGTACAACGAGCCGAGTGAAGATGGGTCGGCGGAACTATAGGAAGATAGACTCAATCGGTTTACTATCTCTTAGGTGCACGTGATTATCATATCTGCATGTATTGCCCCACGGTCGAGTATATAAGGCCTAGGGGGCACCCCTTCAGGAAGAATCAAACCCACTACTTAGCCATCCACCCCAGCTTCCTACGCATTAGAGAATCACCTTGTAACTCATCATATACAACACTCTCGCCAGGACGTAGGGTGTTACGCACTCCAAAGCGGCCCGAACCTGTAAATCATTATCTATCGTCTCTCGTGCTACTAGCACGAACCATTGAGCTACAGTTGACAACACTGTCCTACTTCAAAAAACACCTTGAGGGGCAACCCCGGGTGTGCGGTCGGACCCAAAACACCGACAGCGACCCAATGGTTGGCTTAAATGGCGCCCGGTTCGGTGGTGCCCCGGACCGGTGCCCACTAGAATAGGAAACTGTCAATCAGGATCTCGAACTCGGGGCACGTGGACCTGGTCTAGTAGCGCATCGGACCGATCCGGTGTTCCCACAGGAAGCTGCATTTTAGCATGTTTCTGTAATGAAGGAGCAACGAATACGAGGCCTTTTGGGCTATAAAATGACCCCTATGATGACCTCCTTCAGCGCACAAGCACTCCAAGAGCTACTCAACTCTCTGACACCCTACCACAATGCCACATAGTGATTCTAGCGAGATCTGAGCGTCGTTTCGAAGTTGTTGTGATTCTTGTTGTTGTGCTTTTGTAATATCCTTTTCTAGCATTGTGTTGTTGCTCTTGTGTGTGTTCTACATCTTCCTTGTGCTATTTTAATTGTAATTCCGATTTTGTGTAAGGTTATAGGAGACTCTAAATTGTGGAGATTCCTTGTAAAGGGAACCATATTGATAAAGAAGACCATGACACCTAAGTTTTGATCTTCGGATCACTTGAGAGGGGTTGAAAACAACCTTTATCCTACCTAGACACCACAACATATGGATGTAGACAAGCATTTTAAGTTTGACCGGACCACATGATAAAATTGCATGTGTCACTTGTGCTTTTGTTCTCTTGTGATTTCATCTCTTCCATAGTTCTCTTGATTCACATGGAATATTGCTCTTAGACTATCTCATATTTTTTAAGAGCAATTAAGTGAGTATAACTCTCTCTCTTCTTCTCTATCGAACTTGGTTTAAAGTGTGCTACTCTAATATTCTAGACCAAGTCTGTGTTTTAGTGCTTATTTTGCATGATCATATATTAACTCCTCTAGGTGCTCTCAGTTATTATCATGGCATGCTTTATTTTTTAATTAAATTTGAACCAAATGTTCTTTTTCTAACATTATGTTGGGCTTTATGTTTTATGTTGTCTTTGCGTGCCATGTTAGTTTTATGCATATAAATGTTGGTGATTAAACATGGTACATATATTTTGTAGACCTCTATGTGCTGTGTTGTTGATTAACATGATTGTCGGGGACCATAATTAGGGGTACCCTCAAGACGCCTAATTCTCAGCTGGTAACCCCCATCAGCATAAAGCTGCAAAGGCCTGATGGGTGCGATTAAGTCAGGGATCAGTCCGTACGAGCGACTCGATCATGCCTCGACCGAGCCTAGCCTCGGGCAAGGGCAGCCGACCCTGAGGTGTTTCCGTCTCGCCCGAGGCCCCCTTTTTTACGGCAGACGCATCTCCGGCTCGCCTGAGGCCTTGCCTTCATTAAGAAGCAACCCTGACTAAATCGCCGCGCCGACCGACCAAGTCACAGGGGCATTTAACGCAAAGGTAGCCTGGCACCTTTATCCTGACGCGCGCCCCCTGGCAGAGCCGAAGTGACCGCCGTCACTTCGCCGCTCCACTGACCGGTCTGACAAAAGGACAGCGCCGCCTACGCCGTCCTGACTGCGGTGCCACTTGACAGAGTGAGACTGACAGGCAGCCAGGCCTTGCCAAAGGCGCCATAGGAAGCTCCGCCCGACCCAGGGCTCGGACTCGGGCTAAGGCCCCGGAAGACGGTGAACTCCGCTCCGCCCGACCCAGGGCTCGGACTCGGGCTAAGGCCCCGGCTCGGACTCGGGCTAAGGCCCCGGAAGACGGCGAACTCCGCTCCGCCCGACCCAGGGCTCGGACTCGGGCTAAGGCCCCGGAAGACGGCGAACTCCGCTCCGCCCGACCCAGGGCTCGGACTCGGGCTAAGGCCCCGGAAGACGGCGAACTCTGCTCCGCCCGACCCAGGGCTCGGACTCGGGCTAAGGCCCCGGAAGACGGCGAACTTCGCTCCGCCCGACCCAGGGCTCGGACTCGGGCTAGGCCCCAGAAGACGACGAACTCCGCTTCGCCCGACCCCAGGGGTCGGACTCCGCCCTGGCCTCTGCCGAACGACCTCCGCCTCGCCCGACCCAGGAGCTCGGGCTCGGCCTCGGCCATGCAGGACAGACTCGACCTCGGCTTCGGAGGAGCCTCCACGTCGCCCGACCTAGGACACAAGTCCGCCACGTCAACAGGAAGCGCCATCATCACCCTACCCCGAGCCGACTCGGGCCGCAGGGAACAAGACCGGCGTCCCATCTGGCTAGCTCCGCCAGATAGGCAATGATGGCGCCCCGCTAGACCCATGACGACGGCGGCTCTCAGCTCCCTTACGGAAGCAGGGGGACGTCAGCAAGGGCCCAACCGCTCCGACAGCTGTCCCTCTGCCAGGCTCCGTTGCTCCTCCAACAGCCACGACACCACACCAGCTGGGTGCCAAGTTCTCTCCGGTTGCCACATTGGCATGTACCTAGGGCGCTAGCTCTCCCCCGCTAGACACGTAGCACTCTGCTGCACCCCCATTGTACACCTGGATCCTCTCCTTACGCCTATAAAAGGAAGGACCAGGGCCTTCTTAGAGAAGGTTGGCCCCGCGGGAACGAGGGCAGGGGCAGGCGCTCTCTTGGGGCCGCTCGCTTCCCTCACCCGCGTGGACGCTTGTAACCCCCTACTGCAAGCGCACCCGACCTGGGCGCGGGACGAACACGAAGACCGCGGGATCTCCACCTCCCTCACGACTCGGCTCCGGCCACCTCGCTCTCCCCCCTTCGCGCTCGCCCACGCGCTCGACCCATCTGGGCTGGGGCACGCGGCACACTCACTCGTCGGCTTAGGGACCCCCCGGTCTCGAAACGCCGACAGTTGGCGCGCCAGGTAGGGGCCTGCTGCATGTTGACGAGCAGTTTCCCGTCAAGCTCCAGATGGGCAGTCTCCAACGACCTCTCCAACCCGGGACGGTGCTCCGTTTCGGGAGCCTCGAGTTCATGTCTTTCGACGGCAGCTACGACATGATACTCCTTCCACCGCCGCGCGACGGCGACAATGGTGGCCGACAGCCCGCCCGCCGGCGGCGGAATCGACGACGTCTTCCCCGCGTGGGGGAAGAACAACATTCGAGCTCGCCCCATCCTCTCCCTCGCCATCGGAGGAGGAGGCGGGGCAACCAGGGCCGAGCGGGAAGCTGCGCTCCGTCGGCTGTCGAGCGAATCGACATCACCAGCGCCCCAACGGAGGACGTGTCGGGCGTCACCCTCGCGTTTGAGGCGAAGGCGAGCGCCGTCCCCCCGCAACACGCCAACCCCGAGCAAGTGGACAACGCCAGCACGCTCACGGAGGGCCTGCAGGACGTCGCCCTCGTACCCAGAACAACGGCGCGATCAGTCCCCGATGTGACTTCGTCGCTCCTCGTCGACCAAAAGGTACCGACTGATTCCCATCCTTCGTCATTTCGACTCGACCTCAACCCGCCTAGCAACCTCGCTCTGGCGGGCGCTCACGTTGAGGCAAGTGCAACCTCTCTTGGGTTTCGTGTGCGGTCGCCTTGGGACCGATTGACGGGCGTCTCGACCTACGGGCCCTCTGGGTCCGAGGAAGATGACGACCCCAGCATCTGCTGGGATTTCTCTGGATCTGGCAACCCCAGTGCCATGCGGGACTTCATGACCGCATGCAACTACTGCCTCTCCGACTGTTCCGACGGCAGCCGCAGCCTTGACGACAAGGACTGCGGCCCGAGCCGCGAATGTTTCCACGTCGAGCTAGGGGATCCCTCCGGAGGCAACCGTCTCGGCGTGCCGGAGGATGGTGATCTCCCTAGGCCAGTGCCTCGCGCCGACATCCCGCGGGAGCTAGCTGTGGTCCCCGTTGCGGCGGGGGGTCACGACCCACAGCTCGAGCAAGTCCGCGGGGCGCAGGCCGGGCTCGACGAGGGGGCAGGAGCGCTCGAGTCAATCCGCCGGGACGTCGGGCAGGTATGGGCGGGCCAGCCCCCGGCCGGAGAAATACGTCACCTGCCCCAGGGTCTCCAGCACCGCATCGCCAACGATGCCAGGGACAGGCCGCCACCCGCATCCGGCGGGACCGGTCAGGACCTGGCAGCCGCAGTGATGCTCCTCCGCGCGATGCCGGAGTCATCAACCACCGAGGGTCGGCGAATCCAGGGAGAGCTCAAGCATCTCCTGGAAGGCGCTGCGGCCCGGCGGGCCCAGAGCTCTGCCTCCCGAAGGCAGGGGTACCCCTCGTAACCTCGTGCCGCGACTTCCCGACTCATGCGGGAAGCCTCAGTCTACACCGGGCGCACGCGCAACACCGCGCCTGCGGCCCCGGGCCACCTCGGCGACGAGCACCCTCATCGCGACCGTCGGGCCCGCCTCGACGAAAGGGTGCGCCGAGGCTATCACCCCAGGCGTGGGGGACGCTACGACAGCGGGGAGGATCGGAGTCCCTCGCCCGAACCACCTGGTCCGCAGGTCTTCAGCCGGGCCATTCGGCGGGCGCCGTTTCCGGCCCGATTCCGACCCCCGACTACTATCACAAAGTACTCGGGGGAAACAAGACCGGAATTGTGGCTCGCGGACTACCGCCTGGCCTGTCAACTGGGTGGAACGGACGACGACAACCTCATCATCCGCAACCTCCCCCTGTTCCTCTCCGACACTGCTCGCGCTTGGTTGGAGCACCTGCCTCCGGGGCAGATTTCCAACTGGGAGGATTTGGTCCAAGCTTTCGCCGGCAACTTCCAGGGCACGTACGTGCGCCCCGGGAATTCCTGGGACCTCCGAAGCTGCCGGCAACAGCCGGGAGAGTCTCTTCGGGACTACATCAAGCGATTCTCGAAGCAGCGTACCGAGCTACCCAACATCACCGACTCCGATGTCATCGGCGCGTTCCTTGCCGGCACCACCTGCCGTGACCTGGTGAGCAAGTTGGGTCGCAAGACTCCCACCAGGGCGAGCGAGCTGATGGACATCGCCACCAAGTTCGCCTCTGGCCAGGAGGCGGTCGAGGCCATCTTCCGAAAGGACAAGCAGCCCCAGGGCCGCCCGTCGGAAGATGCTCCCGAGGCGTCTACTCCGCGCGGCGCCAAGAAGAAAGGCAAGAAGAAGTCGCAAGCGAAACGCGACGCCGCCGACGCAGACCTTGTCGCCGCCGCCGAGTACAAGAACCCTCGGAAGCCCCCCGGAGGTGCCAACCTCTTCGACAAGATGCTCAAGGAGACGTGCCCTTACCATCAGGGGCCCGTCAAGCACACCCTCGAGGAGTGCGTCATGCTTCGGCGCCACTTCCACCGGGCCGGGCCACCCACAGAGGGTGGCAGGGCCCGCGACGACGACAAAAAGGAAGATCACCAAGCAGGAGAGTTCCCCGAGGTCCGCGACTGCTTCATGATCTACGGAGGGCATGCGGCGAATGCCTCGGCTCGGCATCGCAAGCGAGAGCGTCGGGAGGTCTGTTCGGTGAAGGTGGCGGCGCCAGTCTATCTAGACTGGTCCGACAAGCCCATCACCTTCGACCAAGATGACCACCCCGACCACGTGCCGAGCCCGGGGAAGTACCCGCTCGTCGTCGATCCCATCATCGGTGACGTCAGGCTCACCAAGGTCCTGATGGATGGGGGCAGCTGCCTTAATATCATCTACGCCGAGACCCTCAGGCTCCTGCGCGTCGATCTGTCCTCCGTCCGAGCAGGCGCTGCGCCCTTCCACGGGATCATTCCTGGGAAGCGCGTCCAGCCCCTCGGACGGCTCGACCTTCCTGTCTGCTTCGGAACACCCTCCAACTTCCGAAGGGAGACTTTGACGTTCGAGGTGGTCGGGTTTCGAGGAACCTACCACGCAGTGTTGGGGAGGCCATGCTACGCGAAGTTCATGGCCATCCCCAACTACACCTACCTGAAGCTCAAGGTGCCGGGCCCCAACGGGGTCATCACCGTCGGCCCCCACGTACAAACACGCGTTCGAATGCGATGTGGAGTGCGTGGAGTACGCCGAGGCCCTCGCCGAGTCCGAGGCCTTCATCGCCGACCTAGAAAACCTCTCCCGAGAGGTGCCGGACGTGAAGCGACACACCGGCAACTTCGAGCCAGCGGAGACGGTCAAGGCCATCCTTCTCAACCCCAATGACGACACCTCCAAGCAGATCCGGATCAGTTCCGGGCTCGACCCCAAATAGGAAGTAGTGCTCGTCGACTTTCTCCGCGCAAACGCCGATATTTTTGCGTGGGGTCCCTCGGACATGCCCGGCATACCGAGGGATGTCACCGAGCACTCGCCGGATATTCGGGCAGGAGCCCGACTCGTCGAATGGCCTCTGCACGGATGACACCCGGGGGCTGCACCCTTCCCCCGCTCACACACGAGTATCAGTCATCAAGGAAGGGTCGGCCTCGCCTTGGCAGAGCCCGACCCTCCCTCGGGGGCTAAAAAGGGGGAACCCCTCCGCGTCGAGATTGGATGCACTTTTTCGCGTCAAAAAATTTTTCGATCAAGAAGGGGCTTTTGCGTTCCCCCGGATGTGTCAGAAGCAGGGTCCCGAGGAGCGAACGTGGGTACAAATAAGTGGCGAGACCGACCGAGCCGAGGGACACCTATGCCTCCGGGCTAGGGACACCTCACTCATCGCCTGCCACGAAAAAGGACCCAACTCGGGAAATCACCCTATTGTTGACAAGTCAGGCCAGGCGCGCAAATTGAAAGAGAAGAGAGTATGACTTCACGCAAGAAAAGTAAAGTGTCCAGGCCTCGGCGGCCGCGGTAAAGCGCACATCCAACAGAAACTGCCCCAACAAAAGTCAGGCGCCGCCTTGGGAAGGCGCCGCGCCCTCAGTTCCGCCCCCGCCGTCGGTAAGGTCCACCTCCGCTTCCAGCGGCGGCGCAGGAGGAAGGATCTCCGCCTCAAAGGTGGCCGCCAGCGCCGCGCTCGGACCCGCGGCGACCGCGTCGAGCCGCTGAACTTCTGCCAGGGCGGCTTCGTCGTCGTCAGGAAGACAATACCCCTCACTGACTCGCTCCAGGTCCACAACGTAATGGGAAGCGAGCACGGCGAAGGCCCGCCTGACGCCGTGGTGTAGCGCCCCGCGGACTTTACCGCGCGCGTAATCACCTAAGGCTTGAAGACGGCTTTGAGGGGAGCTTCCTGAAGGGACGTCGCCGGGGCCAAGGATCCGATAAACATCCGAGACGGCCTCGGACATGGCCACGAGGTCGGCCTCCCTCTGCTCGGCAGCTCCAGCAAGCGCCTCGGCGAGCGCTTTGGCAGACTCGTCAAGGGCAGACTCGAGCTCTGCGAACAACCAGAAGAAAGACCTCAAGCACAAGCAGAAGAAACGGACAAGAACAAGAACCGAGGACGGTTGAGGCATACCTCCGGCTCGGGCGCACTGCTCCGAGGCCGCGACTTGGGCTGCGGCTAGATCGGCCGCGAGGGTCTTAGCCCGGCTTTCGGCCTCGGCAGCCTGGCCCCGAGATTGGTCCCGCTCCTCGGCAACCTGGACGAACTCTGACCGCTGCCGTAGCGCCTCCGCGCGCGCCGCCGCCGCCTCGGCCCTCAGGTCAGCGCAAAGCAACTGGAGGTCCGCTATCTTAGCGTCCTGCTGAGAAAGGCGCGCGGTAGCCCCGGCGAGCGAGGTCCTCAGGGATCGCAGCGAGCCCCAGACGTCGGCCTCGCGGCGGATGAACGACGACTTGGCGGCGCTTCGATCCGTCAGATCCTGGGAAAGGAAAACAAGGCGTCACGACGAACGCCTCACTCACAGAAAGGAAAAGGTATGCCTAAAACCGTTACCTGGAGGATTTTGGGGACGTCCCTGCAGAGAACCTCCAGCGACGATCGGAGCAACCCCACCGTTGCTTCCGCACGCTTGCGGAGCTCGTCCCAGGACTGGTCCTCCTGTTCATCGTCAAGAACGAAGATAGGGTCCGAAGCCTCACGGGTCCGGAATCTGAGCAACTGGCGCCGGGCCTCGGGGCTCCGCCGCACAGCAACGAGGCTGCCGCCCGCCTGGATGAACTGCGCGTCCACGCCCTCCTCTTCCGAGGCCCTGGGCACCGACGCTGCAGCCATCTCGACGCTGGCAGCAACCAGCTGCTCTCCGACTGGGACGGCGGCGACTGCGGTGGCGGCAGGCGCCGGCATTGCCGGCACGGCAGGCGGGCTCGGGACCGCGTCGACGCCGGCCGCCTCCCCGATCACGATGGCCACCTCGGCAGAAGAGCCCGCCTCGGGAACCTACTCCCCCGAGGCATGCGACGCCCGAGCCCCATGCGGCGAAACGCCCTGCGAAAGGGTCGGCTGAGCGGCAGGGCCCGGGGTGGCGCCAGCCGCCCGGACCGACGCCGTCTTAAGGGCTTTCTGGGGCGCCAGGTCGGTATGACCATGGCTTCGCTTGCTGGAAAAAAGAAGAAAGGGAAAATCACGGCCGGGACGTATGAACGAAGCGCCGGGACGAAGACATTCCAAGATACTTACCCGCTCCGGGCCATGATCAACCGTGCCTGGGGGGAGGTCTCTTGGCTCCCGCTCCCTGGAACCGCCGCCGAGGTCCGCTTCGCCGACAGCCTCGGCACCACCCTCGCTTTGGGCGCCCCTGACGCCCAGGAGGCGGACTGCCTAGGCGCCGCCATGGCGACCTGAGGACCGCTCCCCCGCGCTGCCGGCGCGGGTGGCGGCTCTCGAGGGATGGGTACCTCGGCCCGGCTCCCTGGAGCCGCGTCAGCTCCTCCAGCCGAGGGGTCAAGTACCCTCTCGGGTTGCCCCCGCCCCTCGGGTCGGGGATCCGGCGTCCCGGCTCCAAGAACCGACGGCATCGGCCCGCTCGGGGGCTGACTCGACGGCTCCTAGCCACACCCCAAGCTGGGGCTGAGGCCGAGACGGGCGGCCATGTCGTCTTCCTCCTCCTCCTCACCATCGTCGTCATCATCGTCGGATGTCTCCGGCGACGGCTCCCTTGGGAGTCCTTCCCTCTCCTGCTGGCGACGACGTTTCTCCAAGGCGTCCCGAGCCCGCCTCCGCTTGCGGGCCCAGGCCTTCTCCACATCCTTCTTCTTCTTCTCCTCCTCCGCGGCGACCCGCCGCGCTGCCCGATCCACCGCGTCCTCCGGGACCTGCGGCAGGGAGGGTTTGTGCCACCCCACCTCCTAAAGAGGGGGGGGAAGAAACCTAGTCGTGAGAACCAGGAGCAACCCGATGTATGAAGAAGGAAGGAGCGAACACTCACCAGAGTCACGCACCCCTGGTCGGGGCGCATCCGAGGCTGGGAGAAGGCGTGGGGGTCCGGCTTCCCCATCGCGGCCGACACCCGCCATTGGAGGGCGTCGAGGGGAAGAGAATCAGGGGACATTCGCGACCCCTCCCAGTCGGCCTCCAGGGTCATCTCCCAAAGCGGCAGCCGCCGCTCCGCCAGGGGGAGCACTCTTCGACGGTGGATGGCGGCAACCACTCCCGCGGCGGTGAGTCCTCCCTCCCTCAACGCCTTCAGGGCCTGGAGAAGAGGTTCGAGGTTCTTCTGCCTCTCGTGTGGAGTCCCGTGGCGCCAGGCGTCGGTGGCGGCAGTGACGACCCACTGAGAGAACGGTGGGAGCAACTCTTCGTCATTCCGGAGGTAGAACCACCGGCGCTGCCACCCCTTGTTCGAGGATGCGAGGACGGCAGGGATGTACTGCGACGACCGCGACTGCCTCAACAAAAGGGTGCAGCCGCCGGCCCGCACCGCTGCGCGGACCTTCCTCTCCCCCGTCGGCAAGGCAAAAAGCTCGGCGAAAAAGAGATGGGTCCACAAATCCCAATGGGGGGCGATCCCCAAATACCCCTCGCACACCGCTACGAAGATAGCGGCCTGCGAGATGGAGTTGGGGGTGAGGTTATGCAACTTCACCCCATAGTGGAACAGGATGGCCCGCATAAAGCGGCTCGCCGGCACACCAAATCCCCGCTCATGGAAGGAGACGAAGCTCACGACGTACCCCGGTGGTGGGGATGGTGTGACTCCGCCTGTGGGAGGAATCCATTCCGGCCGCTGCTCATCGGTGAAAGGGCGGAGCAAACCCTCGCCGACGAGATCCTCCAGATCACTCGCCGTCACCGTAGAGAAGGGCCATGGGTCGCGCGGCGAGACGATGGTCACCCGGTCAGCCATCGCCGAGCGGGAAGGGTGGCGGCGCGAAGGACAGGGAAGGCGGTTTTCTTTTCCCTGGCTAGATCTCTCAGGCTGCAAAAAACCTAAGAGGGAGACAAGAAGCGGAGTCAAGAACCGTCACCGGACCCTCTCCGGGGTATATAAAGGCCAAGGCGAAGACGGTTCCAACGTTCCGCCCGGACCGGACGCGGAGTTCAAAAAACGCGAAGCGAAACAGCCGTTCCTCGAACGGCTCGCGCACGAAACGGTGGCCCCGCCAACTACTCGCCCCATCGCATTAACTCCACGGCTGGACAGGTGGCGCTTCTGGCAGGAGCAGCTGGCGACGCTTCACCTTCGCCAAAACGACCACCCCAAAAAAGGTACGCCGCGTCGTTCAATTTCGTATCCTTTTTCCTTTTTCCTCTTTCTCTATCTCTTGCAACAGGGACCGGGAAAGGGGATACCCCTAAAGGGATCCTTCCCCGTGAAGGAACTAGGCTCCGAGCCTCCTTACTGATCAGGGGTTCGAAGGCTGGCCCCCCGAAGGGTTCAACAGCCGCCTCAGATCGCGTGGGCCCGACACCCACTACTGGTCAGAGGTTCGAAGGCCGACCCCCCGAAAGGTTCCACGGCCGCCTCAGGCTACTCGGGCTCCGCGCCCATTACTGATCAGGGGTTCGAAGGCTGGCCCCCCGAAGGGTTCACAGTCGCCTCAGACACCGAGCGAGGGATGACCAGGGGTACGTTCGATACATAACCGAGGCTCGGGCTGCGCTCCCGAGGTACCCTAGGACATTTCCGAGACCAGCGGGAACGATCCTGTAACGGAATCCCATCGGAGGGAGGCATCGAGCCCTAGGACCCCGTCGCCAGGGGACCGGGTCCGGCAGATCACCCGCATGTACTTTTGGGCGTGCCTCCGGGCCCCTAGCCGACCCCCAACGAACGGGGCACGGACGTCCACTCGGATTACCCGCTTGCAGCTCACCGGAGACACCATGTTCGGTGCCCATCGAGGGTAACAAGGCGCTCTCCCCCCCTCCTCCTTGCGGAAAGGCGACGTAGGGGCGTATGTAAAAAAGCCGAGTCTGTCCCTGATCGCCCTCTCGCCCTGTGCGGAGGCTCGGGGGCTGCTCTCGCAAACCCGGCTCCGGCCGAACCGTTGACAGCGTCAACATACCAGCCCGAGAACTTGGGCCCCGACAGTGCACCCGGGCTACGGCCAGTTCGCATGAGGGAACCACCAGACCAGCCGAAGCATTACGCAAGGCATTAAGACCTCGAAGGAGTGAAACCACTCCTCCGAGGCCTCGGGGGCTACACCCGGCGGGTGCGCTCGCGCGCACCCACCGGAACAACATGCAACCGAGAAAGGCTGGTCCCCTTGCAAAAAAGTGCGACGAAAGCCTCCAAGCGAGTGCTAACACTCCCTTCGAGGCTCGGGGGCTACTGTCGGGGACCATAATTAGGGGTACCCTCAAGACGCCTAATTCTCAGCTGGTAACCCCCATCAGCATAAAGCTGCAAAGGCCTGATGGGTGCGATTAAGTCAGGGATCAGTCTGTACGAGCGACTCGATCACGCCTCGACCGAGCCTAGCCTCGGGCAAGGGCAGCCGACCCTGAGGTGTTTCCGTCTCGCCCGAGGCCCCCTTTTTTACGGCAGACGCATCTCCGGCTCGCCCGAGGCCTTGCCTTCATTAAGAAGCAACCCTGACTAAATCGTCGCGCCGACCGACCAAGTCACAGGGGCATTTAACGCAAAGGTAGCCTAGCACCTTTATCCTGACGCGCGCCCCCTGGCAGAGCCGAAGTGACCGCCGTCACTTCGCCGCTCCACTAACCGGTCTGACAAAAGGACAGCGCCGCCTGCGCCGTCCCGACTGCGGTGCCACTTGACAGAGTGAGACTGACAGGCAGCCAGGCCTTGCCAAAGGCGCCATAGGAAGCTCCGCCCGACCCAGGGCTCGGACTCGGGCTAAGGCCCCGGAAGACGGTGAACTCCGCTCCGCCCGACCCAGGGCTCGGACTCGGGCTAAGGCCCCGGCTCGGACTCGGGCTAAGGCCCCGGAAGACGGCGAACTCCGCTCCGCCCGACCCAGGGCTCGGACTCGGGCTAAGGCCCCGGAAGACGGCGAACTCCGCTCCGCCCGACCCAGGGCTCGGACTCGGGCTAAGGCCCCGGAAGACGGCGAACTCTGCTCCGCCCGACCCAGGGCTCGGACTCGGGCTAAGGCCCCGGAAGACGGCGAACTCCGCTCCGCCCGACCCAGGGCTCGGACTCGGGCTAGGCCCCAGAAGACGACGAACTCCGCTTCGCCCGACCCCAGGGGTCGGACTCCGCCCTGGCCTCTGCCGAACGACCTCCGCCTCGCCCGACCCAGGAGCTCGGGCTCGGCCTCGGCCATGCAGGACAGACTCGACCTCGGCTTCGGAGGAGCCTCCACGTCGCCCGACCTAGGACACAAGTCCGCCACGTCAACAGGAAGCGCCATCATCACCCTACCCCGAGCCGACTCGGGCCGCAGGGAACAAGACCGGCGTCCCATCTGGCTAGCTCCGCCAGATAGGCAATGATGGCGCCCCGCTAGACCCATGACGACGGCGGCTCTCAGCTCCCTTACGAAAGCAGGGGGACGTCAGCAAGGGCCCAACCGCTCCGACAGCTGTCCCTCCGCCAGGCTCCGTTGCTCCTCCAACAGCCACGACACCACACTAGCTGGGTGCCAAGTTCTCTCCGGTTGCCACATTGGCATGTACCTAGGGCGCTAGCTCTCCCCCGCTAGACACGTAGCACTCTGCTGCACCCCCATTGTACACATGGATCCTCTCCTTACGCCTATAAAAGGAAGGACCAGGGCCTTCTTAGAGAAGGTTGGCCCCGCGGGAACGAGGGCAGGGGCAGGCGCTCTCTTGGGGCCGCTCGCTTCCCTCACCCGCGTGGACGCTTGTAACCCCCTACTGCAAGCGCACCCGACCTGGGCGCGGGACGAACACGAAGGCCGCGGGATCTCCACCTCCCTCACGACTCGGCTCCGGCCACCTCGCTCTCCCCCCTTCGCGCTCGCCCACGCGCTCGACCCATCTGGGCTGGGGCACGCGGCACACTCACTCGTCGGCTTAGGGACCCCCGGTCTCGAAACGCCGACAATGATATATATCTTATTTATTTGGAGCCTCTACGTGTTATAATGATCTTTATTTATATGGTTGTTAATTGTTATATTGGTAAAAAATGATACGTCTATATGGGCTGGTTCTCCATTAATCTTAATATTATTATACACGTAATAGTTTTTAAAAAAAGGCTTGTAAGAGGCAAGATAGTTTTGTATAAGAAGAGTACTTTAGTGCGTGTGGTGTGAATGATAAGAAATATAAGATATACAAAAAGTACGAATACTTGGTTGACTTTACATATGTTAAGGGTAGGTTTGGTTCTTCTCAAAAGTTGTATGTACCGTGATAAAGATATATAACAATTCAATATCTCTTAACCTATGGTAGGTACATAATTTATTTGAACTTGGCTGCCACCATTCGAAAATTATGAGCCTACCTGTTTAGAAAAAAAAACACTTGTGGTGAAAAGAGCGACTCAAAGAAAGTTATGCTTAGAGAGAACTAAGAAATAAGACAAACCTATTAAATCTAATTACTTTATGATTCACTTGTGTAATGATACAATAAACCTTTGCTAATTATAAACTAGTTAGATGTCCGTGCGTTGCAACGGTATACTAAAATATTCAACAAAACATTAGTGCATAATGATTAAAAAACAAATGGCCTCAATATCTCGCAAATTGTTGTCTCACTCATTGATAAGCAAACTTAGGCATTGTTTGGACAGCCAGACATCAAAGTATTGGACGATGGTTCGGTCAAAGCAAAGGATGGTAGAATGATAATTGTCACATGGTCTTGGAAGTAGTTGCTTTCGATTCCTTTGGGTTTCTGTCAGGACTCCAGTTAACAGCATGTTCCTGCTAAAAGACATTAGCAATTTGAACTATACTTTGCAGCAAAAAATGTTTAGTCAAATTGCTTAATTTTGTTAATTTGCAAAAACTTAGAAGTTAGTGTATGGTATTCAACATAGAATCATGGCCTGTCATCTAAAACATATACAGTGGCTTTCAGTGAAAAGTACTGATGATAATTTAGGATGTAATTAAAGGGGGGAAATGAAGACGATCATGGTGCAGTTCAGACTTTCACAGTAGTATTATGCAAAGTATGGAAAAGAACGCTATGCAGCACCAATCCAGGGTACATTCTATTGGAGCATACTACTCTGAATAAGATTTTTTAGGACAGAACAGACAGCATAGTCATGAGAGCATATTCCTAAATTTCTGATGCATTATGGATACTTGACTGGAAAAAATCAGTCATCACATACTTGATTGGATACTTAAAACCAAGAAAATGGCATCAATCTAACTAAAATACATAATCAAAGAGACCACCAGTAGTGTGGATGGTAATTAAAGGCAATACTACCAGAATGGAGTATTCATGTTACCAGGACAGAAACAAATGTCAATTAAAGTTGTGCTTACGTGAGGGAAGAGATTGATTCAACTTGTTTGCCTTCTTAGCATTAAAGACATAGAGGCTATGGGTATACAAGTACTTGGAGCAGCGCACCTTGAACTTGACAACATCCTTGCTCCTCTTGATCTTCACTAAATGGGCATCATTCCTCCTAGTTGTGAGAAGTAAGTACTTGATCTCTTGGATCTACTTTGGTCGCAAATTTATTTCACAAACAATTAGATAATGAAAAAAGATAGGTTGATACTTGACAATCAACTACAAAATACTAACATGGTAGCAAAAAAAGAAAAACTAATTGCCACTGCTAAGAAAACAAGCACCCACACACATGCTATGCTAACTTACAGTGGCAGTTTATATACAATAGTACAATGCTAGTGTGTTGCGACGACACACAAATTGTTAGATAAAATATTAGTGCACAATGATTACATGAAAACGAACAACATATATATTATCATCAACCTCTATACAACTGAAACAAATTGAGTCGTTTGTATAGATAATCGCTCTGTACCTTTATCTCCTTAGCATCACTCTGTGGGTACCTCTTCCTAACCTGTCCACATAGTGTACCAACTAAAGAAAAAAGACACGATTAAGGATTAGGTACAACTATCTTTCCTCAAGGAATTACTAAACTAAGAACTATGAGCATAGTTGTACATTCAGTAGGACATAAAATTGTAAGCATGATACAGATTTTGGTTCATAAAATTGTTTGCATTTTATCATTCAAGTTGATCGGAAACCAAACCATTTATATATTACATGATATCCAGCCTCTCTATTGTATTACATGATATCCATCACAGTGACCCAATGTCAATCACCTATCTAGATCATAAAACGATAAATATTGACTCCATAGCAAGGCACGAGCATACACCTATCTATACTATAAATGACCATTATCTGCATCCATGTGTCCTCAATTTGATGCTCTAGAGAGATCTCAGGTGACGGCAGGCACGACAGGCAGCAAAGATTGGATGAGTTTTGGAACCACCACCAGATCCCTTCCGAGAACTAAAATTGCACCTGTGTTGTTTGTCGTTCCTGTGCATATACCATGTTAGATAACTATTGGACAATCCAAGTGCATGAGAAAACCGGAAATGAGTCACATCTGAAAAGTTTATCCTTACCACAGTAATTCGTTGCCACGAAAAGAGTGATCAAGTGACCTTGAGCGACCTGCAAGTCTATCAGGCTCAAGCGACAATGCAAGTTAAGCGCATAATTTATAAACCATGGAAATCAACAACTTAAAATGGTTGGATTACAGATTGATACTGACCCCAAAAGTAATAAGACCAGGACCCCATACATCCGGCTTGACTTTGTGATATCATTCTCAGTTGGATCAGACCTTGGAGCATCAAACAAATAAATCATGACATCAACAAATAATAAACAAGAATCTTTCAATAATAATCTGACAACAATAGCAGTTCAAATACTGACCACAGAAGATCCATCAGAACAACTGAGCCTGCTTCCATGGCAATTGGTCTTTGAAGATTTTCAATTTGCTTTATACGGTTGATGGACCGACCAATACCTCCATGCATACAAATTATGTTCTTTTCCATTAGTGCAGCCAAAGGAAGCCAATTAAATAAATTGTCCACACGGTGTCAGGTACAGATTCCATCCCACTCACCCTTTTAGTGGCAAATAAAATAACACATGTCAGCAGATTTTTTTAAAAAGATGCTAGCAGAACATAAGACAGGCATGTAGAGGACAACAAAAATTGAAATACAAACTCATTATCATTCTCTCTATGCACTCTATTCGGAACCCAAAAAGAGATATCAGATGCAGCATAACTACGTTGTAGTAACTATAGTATTATTTAGATTGATTTTGGATAATTAGAATTTACACAGGTTTGCCGTTTTAACACTGTTTTTTAGGTATGGTTAAGGATATTAATTTAATGATGAAATTGTCAGGTTGTCCAAATCAAAAGGAGTGGCAATGATAAATCTAGAGGGACTCACATCCTCTAGATGCCACCTCTCTGAATTCCAATAAATCGAAAAAACGTTGAATAATGCACTGATTAAAGTTGTCTTCCCACTTCCTGTCCTTCCAATGCACCGATCTTGTCTCCGCCTTCGAAAGTGCATGTGATTCCATGCAGTACAAGAGGAGCATCTTCCCTGTATCGGATCTATTGAACAAAAACCAATTGAGTTAATTCTCTAGAACCTAGAATATCAAAAGGTTACATTGTAAGGCATACATGCAAATATTTGTATATATATATATATATATATATATATATATATATATATATATATATATGATTACCTTCAAATCTCTAAGCTCCATCCTACCAACTTGGGGCCAGTTTGGTGTGGCTGATTTTCTTCAATGGCCTCTGCTGCTTCACTTGGTATGTCCATGTACTGGTTCACCCTTTCCACAGAGATTAACTAATTTGATAGCTGGCATTGGTTTTGGATAGAGAAAACAAAGGAATTGTTCAGGGATAGACCACAAGACAACGTCATTACTACAAAGCCTGTACATGCACAAAATGGAGTGGTTAGTGTTTCTGATGATGATTATGAAATATTCATAACATGAACAATACCGAACACATGTAGTTTTGATTTTTAAGTAGCCATGGATTAATCTTGGTGTTTCCATTATGCACTCCTTAGGCTCAAAGTTCAGTAGTTCTTATACAAAATCATAAATGGTTAAGAAATATTCTGCATTATTCACCAAATATCCTACCCAACATTCATGCAACAAATATAATTTTACTTATCATTCAACATTATCGAAAGATACATGCAAATTGCAATTTCTATAAATGCTCACCAGAGCTAAAAGTTCATGGAGGGAGGAGAGCCATGATGAAGGCAGAAAAAGAAAGAACTCCAACACTCAATGTCTCCAGGCGTTGAATCGGGCATTCAGTCGCTGCAAAATTATAGAAATACAACAATCTTGTCATGAATAAAAGGAATCTTCTTTCTCAAAAGCCCTTATCATTATAGTTCATACGATTAGAAAATGAATAAATACAACAAAGAGGCGTCTAAATAAAGAGCTTCTGAGAAATGAAAGGGGGTCAGATTTGTTTCTTCAATCTCATTTTTGTTCTCACTCCGAAGGAAAGCAAAAGAAAAGGCATGTACACAAGAAACTGCAATGGATGGCCAAAACATAAGAATTATTAGACTTCGTGACTATAGAAATTTTGTGAGAGGCTGGTTGGTGTCAGAGGCGCGGGAGGTGGCAGAGGCAAGGAGCACCTAGGGGTCCCCTAAGAAGGCAGCGTTGTCCTCTCATGCGGTGAGGCCAACTGGCCAAGCACCCAGGTGTCATCCCCTAAAAAGACTGATTCTAGCAGCAAGTGTTCTACACACATCAAAGAAAGATTGATTTTTGGAGAAAAACCAAAGATGCCCATAGTATCTAAAAACCAGTTTCAGATAGAATAAAATACCCAGATTTATGTCTGTCCCCACGTTCATTCATGTTCTACAAACAAAGGATAAGGGGAATACCATCTATTTATCTGATTACCTATTGGCATGGACATTATGCTGCTTCAACATGCCCCCTCATCAATGGCCGACATCACCTACAAAACAGTGAGGGCTCTCAGTTGGTTGGACCTCGCATTTGGTCTTCTCATGGCAAAACATTTATAGAGGCTCTGCTTGCCTCTAAGACCTCCAAACAGTAAGATGGTTACAAAAAATATGACTGGACAACAGTAGGCTGAAACTTCTGTTGGACAGTCTTTGGAGTTTCATTCAACCTATTGGAGTCTTAAGTATGATAAAGGGTCAAGCTATTAACACATGTTGTGTGAAGTTCTGGAAGAAATTGCTTAATCATCAACCTATTTCCTTCTTGAATAACCTGTAACAATGCACCAAATGTAGTAGCCAGATTTATCTCTTACAGATCAGCTAAAACTTCATAGTGTCTACAATTTACAGAAATTGGGATTTGTCCAATCAAATAAGGTTCTTTCGTTTTAGATTTGATTTTCTAGAGAAAAAATAGATAAACATCATAAACTTACCAATCATAGCTACCATTACCTTACACAAAAAATATCTACAGTAGATAGCACATGGACATTTATTCGTTTGTACTTTTGTGAATGGGGGATGCAAAGGCAAGTAGAGGAGAGAAACGAGACAGAGCAAGTACCATCCAACTTTCTAGCTCTTGAGTTTGCCTCCCACCACATACATTGTGGAACCTCTTAGTTATTTCTGTTGTCGGTTGTCACTGGATGAAGACCGGTGATATAGAAATGTTTGGTGACATCTTATCCCTTTGTATTATAGGATTCTCTAAAGGCAAAAGAGGAATAACATCACACTATGAATTGAGAAAAAATGCATCATGTTTTTATAGAAATGACAAAATATTTTTCTTGTCACCTGGGTGCATAAATGTATTATAGAAACTTATTTCCCACTGAACAGATTTATGTTGTTACATATCCATATGGCTATTTCACATGTGGAACTGCATCATAACAAAAAATGTTTAATTAAATAGAGATCTGGATTGAGTGGTTTGCTCCACAGATTTTAGATTTAGTTCCATTTTGGACACAAACAACTATCAAATGAATTGTTCTTCCACCGGTTCATACGCCCATTGTTCAAAACAATCAAAAAGAAAGGGTCCTCATAAATTTTGAATACTATTGTACTAAAAAATACATACACACATACAACCTAACTCTTGGTAAGAAGCAAGGTTAGACTTACTACTCATATCACCTAGGGACAGACCTTGTAAAGAACATGGGTATATAGATGCACACCCTATAATATGCATGTATACTTGTAATAGATCAGATCCGAATATAAATAGTATGTCACAGCTCACAAATGAAGGGCTATGAAGGACGATTATTGAAGAGGTGGACCGGCCGGTGGCCGATATTGAAGAAGGCAGTACCGGTTCAGAAGATAGAGAGCGGATTCTATTCTAGAAGGACAGATCATGTAATAGGTGTGGGATCAGCTGATCCCTGGAAGGGCATATAAATCAGTAACAGATTGGAGGGGGAAATTGGCTAATATCAGAAATCAGAACAACCACTTATATGTTCCTTACCTGGGTCTCTTACCTAGCGACGAGGGAGAGCGCGTCCAAATCCGGTTCCTTGCGGACTACCAGCGCCACCGTCAGCCTCACGCTTCAGCCACCTCGTCGGAAGCCAAGGGGTGTAACATAGTAAATTGGGTTTGCGTGCTTGTTTTCGCAGAGCAGGAAGATAAGACCAAGCGATTGGCGTACCTTATGGTACTCCTCGCCGACGAAGGGCCTAAAGAAGATCTGGGCATCTGGTGTATGGCAGCAGCGACTAAATCTACCATAGATGTAGTACCACAAAGAATATCAATTATGGGAATGTAATGAATGCATGCTCACCTGCACATCTCTGTTCAACCTCTTGATTGGCCTGGAACACATATAACCGTATGAATTTTAGCAAAGAGATCAAAGGAGCAGAAAAAACAGAACAAACTTTATTTCTTGGTAGGTTGATAATGCAAGTACCAATAAAATTTTAGACAAAGACATGTCAACGTACACCATTTAAAACTAAGTTATTGAGAGGCTAACCCAAAGTCCAACTTCTGAAAACCAGTTTCCCAATCATACTGCAATTCTGTTGATTCTTCATCATAACTAAGTTATTGAGTTATCTGCAGTCTCTTTCCAACATTTCTCTGCACTACATAATCACATATTCAGTAGATACATGCTACACTTAAACCAGTAGCCTTTAGTCGAGAAAGAAAGGCACCATCCTAGCTCATAAGAACTGAAAGAGTCATCACCTGTCTCTATAAGGTGAAGCTTCATCTTTGCTTTAACTCTGTCAGTTGAAGTCTACAGGAAAATCAACAATTCATATTTCAAAGAAAACGGGAAACAAACAAAACAATTCTACAATAGGCCAAAAAATAGACGAAGCAATATGAGAGGAACATGACATACCGGAGCAACGCGAGGGACCGTCGAACTATGCATCAGATGTCGCCACTGCTCGAGGGATTCACCATTCTAGATCCATGCCGTGGAGTGAGACAGGCAACATGCCACTACTCGAGGGATTCACCTTTTATTTTATTACACCTGATGAGGTTACAAGCACGAAAGAACTACAAATATGTCACTATTTCAGGAAGAGTTGAGTATAAAAAATAGGGGCATTTAAAACTTACATGGCATGTATCAACTATAACAGAATCATTTCGAGCTAGATGGTTGTTCCAGTACTCATCTGCTAGTATTTCCAAGATTCTGCATGTACCATCTGCTAGAATCATTTCGCCTTTATGAACTGAATTGTTCACAAAGCAAGTATCTTAGAGATTCTCTAATCCTATTAATCCCATAAAACCAGCTCTTCCAAAGCTTCTGTAATACGGATCAGAATTCATATCACTAACATCTCCATAATTTTCTTTATTAGTACCACCAATTTTGGATGTTAAGGAGCTAGACATTGCATAGACTTGCACTTCCAAAAGGTTTTGCACGTACACTGAAAAGGATAAGTACATCTGGCAAGAAAATATTAGGCTATGCTATAAGACGATAAAAACATAAATTAATACCATCTCCAAATATAAATTAATTCCAGTCAAATAAAAAAAGTAGATGGATCTGATGTGACAGCTGATGCTACCTCTTGATCTGCATGGCAGAAGTCATGTAGTCCATTACATTCATTTATTAATATTAGGTTTGTGTGTCCTGAAAAATCCTAAACATGAACTTGGATAAAGAAACATTAAGTAAACAACAGTAATTGAAGTGCATTTTCAAAGTTGGAAATGTGAGCAACAACATACTGGTTGAGAATCCACATTAAAAATCTTGTTAACCCGATTGTAATTCTCAACTGGATTGTCCTAAAGCAGAGTTAAAGACAAGTATTATCAAAAGAAGGAATTAACTAAGCCACAAATGTACAAAAGAAGGAATTAACTAAACCATAAATGTACATCTGCGCGCACTCGTGGCCGTTACCCAGCGGCGGCCATGCGGGATGCGATGGTGTGGAGGTCCACGACGGCACCGTCGGGCAACAGGACGTAGAGGCCGGTTCATCCCGAACGCGACCTGCTACTCGTCGCGCACAACGCGGTAGAATGCAGCCAGTTGGCGACCAGCATCCAGTATTGTTATTAGCAGATACATGCAACTACGCAAGAACTTTATGGGTAAAAATTTGGCATGTATGTAGTTCCTAATGAACAAGACAAGTTAAAACAAGAGTTGCCAAGTACATCACTAATCTCACACTGAAATATTTCCACTCAATCCATGATAGCAAAAATTTACTGCTAACCTTATTAGCAATTCTAATAAAAATAGTAATCCTGCCAAGTAATACTAATCTCACACTCAAAGATTTCCATTCAATGGCCAGTCAACCCATGATAGTAGAAATTTACTTCTAACCTTATTAACAAATCTAATAAAAATGGTAATCTAAATAAACTGTAACATGTGAGATGATTCCTTAATTCATAATTCAACAAAACATCAGGTGAATAGACCTTTATTCAGAAGGTCTACTAACCTGTAGGATTGACCACCACATTACTATATCCCCACTGCGGCACTCCATAACTTGCAGCTTGTGGAACCCATGTATTGGACTGGCTTATTGGACAAACTGGATATAAATAGTTACCATGAGGTGCCAGCTCTGGGCAAGCAACCACTGAACTGAAACTGTTTGAAGCATCTGCAGAAGATCCTTCTAAGATTAGTCACCCATTGCTATTGTGATATTCTGGTAGGTTTGAAGCTGCATAACTGGGTAAACAATTTGATTGAGATGAAAGATTTCCACTCAATGGCCTGTGTGACTCGCCATACTTTCTGTGGCACGGTGCTCATCGGAACCTCGACGATGCTTCCTTTAATCGCCCCATTTTCTGGTGGATTAATTCGATATACATGCACCAAGATCATTCACATCCAGGGCCCGCGTACGTCAATAACAACGCTGACTGAATCCCGCTCGATCTACCAATGCAAAATCACCTACGGTCTTGGCGAGGCCGAGGCCGATGCTGGCGTAGGTGAACGACATGACGGCGGCGACGACGGAGAGCCAGGCCATGCTGTGGAAGTTGGGTATGAAGGGCAGCACCATCTTGGCCGTCCCGAAGAGCAGCATGCAGAGGTGGTCACCGCCGCAGGGAGCGTTGTGACCCGCTGGGCATGGGGGCGGAGCACGGGCGCCATCACCGGGCGTGGGGGCGAGATCCACGCCTGGCCTGCTAGTCGTGGGGGTGGAGCACGAGTTGCTAACGCGCGGGCAGACCTGCTGGTCGTGGGGGCGAAGCACAAGTTGCTGATGCGGGTGGATGGGGCCACCATCAGCGGTCGCGGTGGTGTAGCACGGCTGTGCCGGCGTGAATGGCGGCTCTGTCGTGGATGAGGGTTGGGGCGTGCGCGGTTTATGATGGGTTGGGGCGCGCGTGGTTTCTGGGAAGCTCGGGCTCGACGGTAGTGGGGTCAGCGTCGCGGGGGCGAGGGCGCGACGATGCCGATGAGAATGGCGGTGGGGTTGCGGACGCGGACGCGTACGCGGACGGGATGCGGGAGAGTCACGGACAGAGGCAGAGGCATGGTGAAACTACGGTGGACGTCCTCGTTGCGTCCTTATAGAATACTAGCTGAATGCCCGTGCGTTGCAACGGGAATATATAATACCAGTATACTACGATAACTTATATACAAAATATGTGTTATATTGTTATGAGAAAATGTTTCATAATCAATTTATGATCCTAGCCATACATAAATTTTGTTATTTTAATATAGTTATTTCACCACTACATTGCAACCATCAGTATCATGCAGACTTCGATATATGCCATGATTTGTATGGTCTCATCATTGGAGAGCACGTTCCACACATGCCGGAAAAATTCCCCCGTACATCATTAGTCATCAGACACGCACCACCATATGCTCTTGCTTAAACAAAAAGGTAAGTGTGTATGTGTTTGTGAAGAGAATTAAAGGCAGGCCGACACAAAAGCTACCCTAACGGTGGCGAGGATGACGAACTGGTCACTGTTGTCGATCCTCCTCTGTGTCACCTCCGGCGCCAAGATGACGCCACAATCATCGATATAGTAGTCATCGAACGCACGCGACATGACGAGTACCGATGACTCTTGGTTGGGCTGCCAAATGAAGTGCACCCCAGGCTCATCAGCGAGGTAGTACCCTTGGCCGTTGCACCACCGGATGCGCTATTCCACTACATACATCATGTTCGAGGACACTCACACAACGTCAACAACGTCCATCGTCCCAGCGCACAAGAATTCATGTCCGGTCAGTAGCGACTTACGTGGCAGGTTGGGCTTCAGGTGGACGATGAGCTGGACGGCGTGATGACGTCGTCGTCGGATGC
The DNA here is from genome assembly GCA_029449295.1 of Zea luxurians. NCBI lineage: Eukaryota > Viridiplantae > Streptophyta > Magnoliopsida > Poales > Poaceae > Zea > Zea luxurians. The sequence goes on from JAOPSE010000090.1 coordinate 6,680,543, forward strand.
GATGTCCAGAACAACCCGAGAGTCATCGATGTTGGCGACAACCATGAGGCCCCCCTACTTAACGATGGACAACGCAGTGCAGCTGCTCTGGACCGTGTCCAAGCGGCGGCTTCGCGGGAGCTTGTCGTACACAGCAGCGCATGCGACCATGTAAGACTGCTTTTAGAGGTCGAACTAACAGTCGTCAAGCTTCTTCTCGTCATCGATGAGCGACGACAACGCGAGTGCCTCCTGCTCATGGAGTTTGTTCGGGGTTTGAAATAGGAAACATGGATTCATGCTTGGCGTTGGTTTATGAAAATGACTCACAAGTCTGATCCATGGAAAAAAAATATTACGAAGAAAAAATGTCACACATGCAAAAAAGGGAATTTAAGTATAATGCATTATTCAAACAAAAGAAATAGCATGCAAAGCTCTTCTTTAAATAATATTACCTTCATCCAAAATTATAATTCAAGAATCTTGGTGATACTTATCTACTACTACGCATTGTGCAATGGTAGCAAGTGTGCTTGGAGAGAGATGTAGTAGATGTGTTTCCTATCATAGATGTAGACATAAACACATATAGGTGGGTGCCCGTGCGTTGCAACAGAAACATTTAATATCATGATAACTTATGAACAAATGTGTGTTATACTGTTATGTGAAAATGTTTCGTGATTAATTTGTGATCCTAGCCATACATAAATTTTGTTATTTCAATCTAACTATTTCATCACTACATTGCAACCAACAGTACCGTGCAGACTTCTATACATGATAGTTGAATGTCCGTGCGTTGCAACGGGAATATATAATACCAGTATACTACGATAACTTATATACAAAATATATGTTATACCGTTATGAGAAAATGTTTCATAATCAATTTGTGATTCTGGCCATACATAAATTTTGTTATTTATAATCTATCTGTTTCACCACTAAATTGCAACCATCAGTATCATGCAGACTTCGATATATGTCACGATTTGCATGGTCTCATTATTGGAGAGCACGTTTCACACATACCGGAAGAAATTCCCTCGTACATCGTTAGTCATCGGACACGTACCACCATACGCTTTTGCTTAAACAAAAAGGTAAGTGTGTGTTTGCAAGACTAATGGTCAAACATCGTATAACCATAAAGTTAGAATACTATATTAATATATTAAATAAATTAATCCAATAGACATAGATTAACCCAATTAACATAGGATAAATAAATATCTAATAATAAAAGTATGAAACATGATATAATCAATGTTGTTACTGCATAGTAAATATTCATACGAGACTAACACAACTGGAACGGTTCAATTTGGAATTAAAATGGGGAAGTTACGAATTTCCAAAGTTTCTATGTATTTGATATAAGATTAATTAGGAAATCAATTTTATTGTTGTTTTCATGACAAAACAGAGGTATTATGTGATAAAAATAATATTATAGAATTATAGAAATTGGAATAAACTCATTTGGATTTAATATAAAATTTCCATGAATTAAATGAGTTTCTACAATTATTTTTAAACTAAAAATCAATTTCTAAACTCCTTTTCCCTATTTTCTTTATTTCCTGGACTGCGTCCCAAATTCTAGAAAGATCAGGGGCTAAGCTATAAATGTTTTTCTAGACTTAGTGAGCATACAGAGTGGACCGCATGTTAAACACAAAAGACGTTTTAGTTGAAGTTGTACACAATTCAACATGAGTCATATTGGCTAGAGGGTGGAAGGCTAGGTACTCTGCTCAATAGATCCAAGGTTCGATTCCTGAGTAGCTATGGTTTAATTTTTTTTCTGCGCACGGAACGGGGGAGGGCAGAACGGCAGAACGGCAGACTACTATTGCTTACTTAATAAGTAGTAGAGATTGTAGATTAGTTAGATTCAATAAATTTGTCTTACCATTTAGTCTTTAACTTTAAATTACTTTTATAATTATATTATATTTAATATTTATAATAGTAATTCAAACGTCACACGGTCCAAATTTTACTTAAACTATCTCTAGCAGCTTACCATTCTCATATTTATATTTAAATTTAAATTCTATTCTATCAACAGAACACTGTATAAGTGAGTCGGCTCACCGAAACCAAACAGCAGTTGAGCTTTTTTTACTTTTTCGAAGAAACCACAACCAAACCAGAGAGTTCGGCTGCTCGGTGGTCGGTGCCCAGGTGCGCCGGTTATCTCCATCAAAGCCGCGCATCCCGCTGCCCCATTACTCATCCTCCCCGCTGCTCGAAGGAGAGCCAAATCCAGAGCGCCGCCGCGATGGCCTCCCCTGACGCGGAACAGCCGGCGCCGACGGAACTCGAGCGGTGGCGTGACCTCGACATGCTCTTGTCCCGCCCTGGAAACCTCGTGGAGGCCACTTTCGATCCCAGCCCCGGCGTGAGTGGACTGGCGTCGATTCCTCCTCCGTTTTTTTTTCTCGCGTTCTTACTTCTAAGCGATTGATCTCATTGATTGATCCGCGCGCGCAGCTGCGAGACCTACTGGGGAGCCTCGTGGAGGTTTTGGTTGTGGGCGCGGGCGGGCTTGGCTGCGAGCTCCTCAAGGACCTGGCTCTCTCCGGGTTTAAGAAACTGCACGTCATTGATATGGACACCATAGACGTCTCCAACCTCAATCGCCAGTTTCTCTTCAGGTCCGTACGGTCGTCTCTCCCTACCCGTTCCCCATTGGCCTCCAAGGGTGGATTCTCATCTGTTGATTATCTGGCGAGATGGAGGGAGAGGATAGGGTTTATGGAAATATTGCTACACTGACACTCTAAATTTGTGACTCTTGCCAAAAGACGCCGAAAGAACTGATCTTTGCTGCAGGATCATAATTTGTGTGTATTTGCTGTCAGACACAATTTACTGCCCTCCACCCAATGTTAGAAAAATGCATCTTACAAAGACACTAAATTTCTTAGTGAGTTGGGGAAGAATTCTTGGCTCTAAATTCACATCGAGGCTATTTTTTTTTCTTTTTTGGCCATCACATAAGCTGAAGCCTATATATACACTTGTTATCTTTATTGTCTCAACTGGAGCTGGTGTCCTGCTGTACAGAGTTCAAGATGTTGGGAAGTCCAAGGCTGAAGTAGCAGCGAAGAGGGTTATGGAGCGAGTTAATGGGGTGAACATAGTTCCTCATTTTTGCAGGATTGAAGATAAAGAGATAGAGTTCTACAGTCAGTTCCACATAATTGTCCTAGGTCTGGATTCAATTGAAGCTCGAAGCTACATCAATTCTGTGGCTTGTGGTTTCTTAGGTATGCTTTTCCGTACCATTTTTGTTAGATATATACTCTATATCTGAGTAATAGAGTTCAAAGGGAGACTAAAACCTTAGGTCTACAACATGTTCTTGTTCTGTGCTGCTGTGGTTGACTTGCTGTAACATTACACCTTGAGGGTTGCAATGAACTCATTGTACTTATGAATTATAAGATTAATAAAGCTTACAGATAGATTTAGCAATCAATTATGTCTTGTCCCCATGTTAACCTAAATGATCAATGGTCAATGTTATATGTTGCTTATAACTGTCTAAATTGTTTTCTTGTGTTAAGTGACAATTAAGATGCTGTGCAGACTCAAGGTTTTGGTTATGTGGCCACTTATCTGTTCTCACTGCAGATTACATTTGTTTGTTATTACTGGTCATGATCTCGAATGCAGTTAGTTTATTATCTTTTATGTTTACACGTCCCAGATGATCAGAGAATACTTAGAAGTATAGAAATCAAAATATGTCACACATAACATAATGGTGCGTCATATATTCATTCACATTGCAGATTATGACTCAAGTGACAATCCACTCCAAGAGACGGTTAAACCTATGGTAGATGGTGGAACTGAGGGCTTCAAGGGACATGCTAGAGTCATTATACCTGGAACAACACCTTGCTTTGAATGCAACATATGGCTTTTTCCTCCACAGGTTAAGTTCCCTTTATGTACTCTCGCCGAGACACCAAGAACTGCAGCTCACTGCATTGAGTATGCTCACTTGATCAAATGGGATGAGGTATTATTCTTCTCTTCGCATTATTTCTCTCCAGACACTGACCCATCACTACTAACTGTTATATTCACGTTTTTAGGTTCATCCTGGAAAACCTTTTGATGGCGATGATGCAGAGCATATGCAGTGGATTTATTCAGAGGTATCTATATTGCAATGTCATGTAACTTAATTTATTAGTAGTCTGCTTGTAAATCATTTGACATACAATCATACATACATATACAGGCTTTAAAGAGAGCAGAGCTTTTCGGTATTTCTGGTGTTACATATTCTTTGACACAGGTTTGTTTTCTGTTTATTGACAACGTTTTGCCCATGATTTGAAGTATCTAAGAAACTTTGCTTTTCCAGTTGATAGAATGTGGACATTTTTTTAGTTGTCAATGATAGATGAATTGTACACCAACTTGAGTTTTTCCCTAGAGTCATTATTAATGCATTAAATCTTTTTTTTGCATGCAAATATGTTAAACAATACCATCCTATTCTATTTATTTTTTATGTTCTAAGAGGCTAGCAATTTGGGCCTGGGTATTAAGAAAAATGAACTGCTGAGATAGCTCATCATCTTCTTGTATGCCAGGCTGCCAGCTTGAGTTATATAAAATGCTAAGGTCTGAGTATAGAATGGTTCTAATTAGGGGATTTTCAAGTTCCACTAAGTAATGGAATTGCTTATGTTTTGAATAACTGTCTTGTAATATGGTAACTGGTTAACTGCATAAGCTCTATCCTGGTTCAAATGAAATGTCACCTGTTTAATAGTTTATCTTTGGTTTCAATGCCATTGCATATATGCTTATTTGTTGCTTTGTGCACAAAAAAGATGTCCATCATCATTTTTTTCTACATAACTTACCTGGTGCTTACCTGTTTCTTAGTTTCTTTTTAGACAATCATGTTTCTAATTGTTGGCACTTGACCTTTTAATTTCCACAGAATTGAATCATATTCTTTACCGTAAATGTTTTCCACATTTGCTTAGTAGGTCTGAAACGTATTCTCTGTGGATATTATAGATAGTGCTTTGATTTAGTATGCCTAGGGAATCACACATTTGAAAGGAAATAAATTATTTCAATATGTGACCTGTTTTGATTTTGGTGTTTACCAGTATCTGGGATCTTAATCTTTATTTTGTTAGTGTTACTATTGTCAGTTTTATTCTATGTTTAGTTGATATGCCTACTGGTTCGAATTCTCCATTAGTTGGGCAGTGGAATTCAGCTTTTATGTTCTAATGTGATGCATAGCTTTCTACTTGAAAAGTCTATTCACAGGACAGTGACATATGTAGTCCTGACTACTTTTTGTGAATTTCAGGGTGTTGTCAAAAATATAATCCCAGCCATTGCATCAACGAACGCAATTATATCGGCTGCTTGTGCATTGGAAGCCTTAAAGCTTATTTCTGGGTGCAGCAAAAGTGTGTCAAACTATCTCACGTGAGTTCCATTGTTTTATAACCCATAGTTACTGTAAAAGTTGGTTTCCTCAATTGTATGGACTAAATGGGTTAAATATTAGTCTGCACACATTTAAGCTGCTGAGCAGTAGCAGCAGCAGTTGGAATGTATGCAGCTGCTGCTGTAGCTACAACCCAGGTAGCACAAGCGATCACATTTACAACTTATATTATTTTGAAATGTTTTTGTTTCATCAATTTAATCGAATCATGTGCCACCTGAAAAATGCCCTACAATCTTATTTCTCTATTTTTTTTTACTCTGCATACTTGACCAATAATGAATCCTTAGTATACTACATATGAGATTTTTTTATTGGGTAAATACTTAGTATAACACTATAATTTGGACGATAAACTGGTAAAGCTATTCAATATATAATATATAGAATTATAGATGCAACCATTTGTGGCGATAAATAATGCACATGCAAATTTCGAGAGAAACAATGTTTCTTAACTAGATAAATGTATTATCTGACTGAGCATCCATCTACAGAAATTTTTAACAGTAGTACAGTACACGAAACACCAATCTGTGAAAAAATAGAAACAAACTCAAGAGACATTTTAAATGAGAAAAATATTGTTAAACAATGGTTCTCACTCATCTTGGATGCTACTGGAATCTCATCATATTGCACGAAGAATTCTTATCAATACATAGCCCATTTTTAATAATTAACAGCTACATTTACGAAACTTCACTGAACTAATCAAATCCATGCAGACACATGCAGCTACAGATGCAGTAGAATTTGAGCTTTATGCGGATTATAGCATTGTAGTGGAGTGAGTCGAGGTATGAGTTAGGGCTTGTTTGGTAGAGCTCATCCTGCTCTTGATCCTGTGGGGAATGATTCTCTGAGGGAATGATTCTATGGCTGAAAGTGATTCTCTATGTTTCTAGGATAAACTCTAGTATCAAGTGATTCTGTGTGAGTTGAATCAGGGGAGGCTTGTTTTTGAGCACCCAGCACTCCAGTACCAGACATGCCCTGACCTTGCACACTTGATGTTGTGTCTTCAGATTCAGAGTTGCTGGGGCTGTATTTGAGTGGTCTTGGGGCTGTTGTGAGTCAATGGAATAATGCCAAAGGAAAAATGTATTCGGAAATTTCGGTCGGTGTCACAGAATAGGACGGAGTGTTTTTACTGCCCAAAGCTAGTGCATAGCCTAGTGTATTCATGTCAAGGTTTTCAAGTCGATAAGTCGAGTCGAGTTGACAAGGTACCGACTTGGTGACTAGTCGATAAGTCAGTCGACTAATCGTCGACTTGCCAATATAGTGGCTGTTTTGCCTATATAATGGCTTCATATAGACAATATAGCATTTATATATGAAGAAAGGGCATGTTTTACCTCGTTTGAAGCCTGAAATTGAACGAAACTGAAATAAACAATAAGTCTTACCTCATTTGAAGCCTCAAACTGAACCAAATCAGCCACATAAGTGATAAGTCATAAACTCATAAGTCATAACAGCTATATAGTTCAAATTGGAAATCAAATAGCAAGAAAATATAGTTCAAACTTGAAAAGAAATAAGCTCCATTAGATAGCTAAGCTCCTGCTGCAGCTAGATAGATACTAGATACCCTAAATATCTCCCAAATCAAGATCATCCATTGCATTTTCTTCACCACCAGCACCAGCTTGAGTTGGACTGTTATGTGGGGATTCACCAAAGTCATCCACTTCATCATCATTAGGCATGTACTCTTCATCATCTTGTTCATTGCCCTCGTTGACTTGCTCTTCCTCTTCCATAACTCTCTCCTCTTGTGTAGCAGCAGCTTGACAACGCCTTGAATAAACAGACTCATATCAGGCTCTTCTTGGGAAGTTGCGACCTTGAAGTGAACTAGAAGTACCGATTGCATCATCCACATGAGCCCTTCCTTCCTCTGCCGCGGGCGGATCTGGGCAGATCCCGCCCCTGCCCACTTGTGCTGCGCCCAGCCGCGATTTCCTCCACCTCCGGCAGCTGTCGTCCGCCGTCCGCACCTGCTGCACGCCACAAACAGTTGCTGCAGAGAAGATTTGTGCAACTGCCATCGACCCGATAATCACGCCGCAAAACAGTCTGCAGATCCGGATCTGCGCCGCCGTCTGCTGCGCCCTGCCTCGTCGCCATCTACGTCGTGCGCCGGTGGCTGCCATTGCGGGCAGACTGTCCAACTCGTCTTCCGCGACCAGGAACTCCGTCAACTCGTCCAACTTTGGCTGCTGTCAGCTGCGGTTCCTCCGGTTTGTTTGGTTTCCGGTCTCCTGTTCTTCCTGATTTTCATTGAATTCAATATGACGACAAATGCTATTGTGGTCAATATCACTCTTGATGGCCAAAATTATCCAGAGTGGGCTTTCTGTGTTGAGACTGCACTCAGGGGACATGGATTACTCTTTCATTTGACTGATGCAGCACCCGTACTTGCGGATGATCGTCGCAATGCTGCTGATATCAAAACATGGTAGCTTAATGATGGTAAAGTGATGGCTGCTATGGTGAACAGTGTCAAACCGTCTATGATTATGAGTTTGTCTAAATTTAAAACTGCTAAAGCCATCTGGTCTCATTTGAAGGAGCGTTTTGTTCAGGACAGTGGTGCTCTATTACACACTCTCATGCAGCAGACACATGTTATTGAGCAAAATGATATGAATATTGATGAGTACTACTCAGCCTTTGATCGTCTGATGAGTGCTTTGACATCTATGGTGCTGCTTGTACTGCTGATCCGTGTCCGACTCATAAGTTTATTGAGAAGTTCTTCACTTACAGATTTGTTATGGGCGTTCGGGCCGAGTTTGATTTTCTTCGTGCTCATTTACTTCAGGGTTCTGACACTCTCACAATGGCTAAGGCGTTGTCTGATTTACTTGCTGAAGAGACTCGTCTTAATTCTCTGTCTTCTACTGGTACTAATACTCACAGTGTATTGGCTGCTGCCCAGAAACCTAAGAATGTTTTTAAGCCTTGTGATCATTGTGGCAAGACCAATCATCGATCTGAGCTTTGCTTTGTAAAGTTCCCTGAGAAGTTGACTGATTTCCGTGCACGACGTGCTGCTCGTGGTCGTGGTTTAGGACCATCTACTAGAGGCTCAGTTGCTGTTGCTGCCATTTCGTCCGCTTGTACTTCAGAGTCGGCCTGGGTACTTGATTCAGGAGCCTCCTTTCATGTCACATCTGATCAGTCAAAGTTGGCTTCTACTACACCTGTCACAAATGGTGCTTCAGTGTAGACAGCTGATGGTACTGTATGCCACATTACTCATAAGGGTTCTCTTTGTGATCCACACTTTACAGTACCTAATATTTTCTTTGTTCCTGAGCTATCTATGGACCTTCTTTCAGTAGGTCAAATTACGGATCATAATTGCTTTGTCGGATTTGATGACTCATCTTGTTTTGTACAGGACCTTCGCACAGGGGAAGTGATTGGGACTGGCCGTCGCCGTAGAGCTGCTCCTCGCCTCTACATCTTGGACTCTTTGCGGCTTCCTTCCTTGGCTACATCTCCGGCTCATGTGCTTTCAGCTACCCTTGCTTCTGTTGCGTCTTTTGCCCAGTGGCATCATCGTCTAGGTCATTTGTGTGGATCTAGATTGTCTACTCTAATAAAGTCAGGTTGCTTAGGTCATACTTCGGTTGAGTCTGATTTTCATTGTAAGGGTTGTCATCTTGGAAAACAAATACAACTTCCATATTTTACTAGTGATTCTCATTCTGTTGAACCCTTTGATTTGGTTCACTCTGATATTTGGGGTCCTGCACCTTTTGTGTCAAAAGGTGGATATAGATACTATGTCATTTTTATTGATGATCATTCTCGCTACACTTCGATTTATTTCATGAAACGCCGCTCTGAGCTGATTTCTATTTATAAAACCTTTGCTCGCATGATTCACACTCAATTTTCCACTCATATTAAAACCTTTCGTTCTGATTCTGGTGGTGAATATTTATCTGATACTTTCCGCCAGTTTTTGACTTCAGAGGGTACTCTTGCTCAGCTTTCTTGCCCTGGTGCTCATGCACAGAACGGTGTGGCTGAACGCAAACACCGTCACATTATAGAAATTGCTCGCACTTTGTTGATATCTTCTTTTGTCCCTTCACATTTTTGGGGTGAAGCAGTTTCTACTGCGGTTTACCTCATCAATAGACAACCATCATCCAAACTCTCTGGCAAAACACCTGGTGAAGTTCTTTTCGGAACTCCTCCACGATATGACCACCTTCGAGTTTTTGGATTATGTGTTATGTACTATTATCACCTCGTGAACGTACTAAATTGACTGCTCAATCCGTTGAGTGTGTTTTTCTTGGATACAACCCTGAACATAAAGGTTATCGATGTTATGATCCATCTTCTCGTCGCATGCGTATTTCTCGAGATGTGAGCTTCAATGAAAATCGTCCCTTCTTTTACAACTCTTCCACTCATTCTTCTTTTTATTCCACAGAGTCTACCTCCTTCATGAGCCTTCCTCCCATTTCTGAAACTTCATCCGTATCACCACCTACTGTTTCTACCCCAGATGTCCTTATTCCCATCACACCACCTTCCACTTTCACACCATCTCAGTCTTACTCTTCCAAACCACCTGTCACTCAGACTTACATTCGTCGTCCTCGCTCTACTCCCACGGCCAGTCCTGATGATGATCCTGTTGCTGATACTTGTACTAACAATGATGACTCTCATGTTGTTTTTAATCAGGGGTATCATCTTCGTGACCGTGGCACTATTGCAGCTCCCAAACGTTATGGGTTTTCTCGTGCTGGTGCAGTCATTGCTGAACCATCATCTTATAAAGAGGCTTCTGGTATACCTGAGTGGCAGCTTGCTATGACTGATGAATTAAATGCCCTTCATCGCACATGTACATGGGATGTTGTTCCGTTACCTGCTGGTGCTGTACCTATCACGTGCAAATGGGTCTTCAAGGTTAAAACCAAATCTGATGGGTCTATTGAGCGATATAAAGCTCGTCTTGTGGCCAGAGGTTTTCAACAGACACAGGGTATTGATTATGATGAGACTTATGCACCTGTGGCCCATCTGACTACTGTCCGAGCTTTACTTGCTGTTGCAGCCTCATCTTCTTGGACTATCTCTCAGATGGATGTCAAAAATGCTTTTCTTCATGGTGATTTACATGAGGAAGTCTATATGCATCCACCTCCTGGGATCGAGGTTCCATCAGGACATGTATGTCGTCTCCGTCGAGCCTTGTATGGTCTCAAACAAGCTCCTCGTGCTTGGTTTGAGAGATTTGTTTCTGTCATCAAGGCTTGTGGTTTCTATTCTAGTGATCATGATCCTGCATTGTTCATTCATGTTTCTTCACGAGGACGCACGTTGCTATTACTATATGTTGATGACATGTTGATTACAGGCAATGATCTAGACCATATTGCTCATGTGAAGGCGTCTCTGAGTAAGGAATTTCAAATGTCTGACTTGGGGGCACTCAGTTATTTCTTGGGTATTGAGGTTTTGCAGACTCAAAATGGTATTTATTTTTCTCAGGCCAATTACATACAAGACCTTCTTGATCGTTCTGGTGTTAGTGATACTCGCACTGTTGCCACGCCTATGGATCTTCACTTATCTCTTCGTACGACTGATGGGACACCTTTGGAGGATCCATCTCGATATAGACATCTTGTTGGCAGCTTGGTTTACCTTACTGTCACCAGGCCAGATATTGCTCATGCGGTTCAGATCTTGAGTCAGTTTGTATCTGCTCCTACATCAGTTCATTATGGGCACTTACTTCGTGTGCTTAGATATTTACGGGGGACAAAAACACAATGTTTATTTTATGACTCAAATTCCCCACTTCAGCTTCATGCTTACTCTGATGCTACCTGGGCCAGTGATCCTACAGATCGTCGCTCCATCACTGGTTATTGTATTCTTCTTGGATCATCCCCTGTTGCTTGGAAATCCAAGAAGCAAGCTGCTGTATCTAGATCTAGTACTGAAGCAGAACTTCGAGCCCTGGCTACTACTACTGCTGAGATTATCTGGATTTGTTGGCTCTTGGCTGATTTAGGCGTTTCTTGTGACTTGCCTACACTTCTTTGCTGTGACAGTACTGGAGCTATACAAATTTGTCATGATCCAGTGAAGCGTGAACTCACAAAACACATTGGTGTTGATGTCTCATTCACTAGATCTCATTGTCATCAGAAGACCATTGATCTTCAATATGTGCCCTCAGAATTACAGCTTGCGGATTTCTTCACAAAAGCACAAACTAGGGCACAACATCAGTTTCATCTACTCAAACTCAATGCTTCAAATCCTCCACTTACGCCTTGAGTTTGATAGGGGGTGTTAAGGCCCATAAGGCCCATATATTATTGTCTGCCTATATATATGCTACCACTGTTTAAAAGGCGTCGCCTAGGCGTCGCCTAGGCGACGCCTAGGCGTCCAGGCGACAAATTTGTCTAGGCGTCCGCGCCGCCCAGGTCACATTGAGTATGGCGTCCGCCTAGGCGCGGTAGGCGTCCGCCTAGGCGTGGTAGGCGTCTCGGCGACGCCTTTCTCCCTCTGGGCGACGCCTTAGCCTAGGGGTTGCATTGGGCTAGGGTTTGCACTGCACGTTTTGGGCTTCCCTGTGCGCGCGCTCTCTCCCCTGCGTGCGGCAAATTTCAGCGCCCTGCGTGCGGCAAATTTCTCTGCGCGCGGCAAATCTCCCTGCGCGCGCTCTCTCTCGCGCGCTCTCCCTCTCCCTGCGCGCGCTCGCGGCTGCTGCTCTGGGCGCGCGGCTACTCTCCCCTGCGCGCGCTCTCTCCCTGCGCGCGGCTGCTGCTGGGCGCGGCTGCTGCTCCCTGGCCGCGCACGCTCGCGACTGCTGTGCTAGCAGCTGCTGCCTGCTGGTAAGTCCTCCCCGCGTTTCTCATCCCCTCCTCCCTGCTTCCCCTGTTTTCTCATCCCCTGTAACAGCTACTAAGGCGTCGCCTAGGCGCCCGCCTAAGTCGCCTAGGCGGTCAGGCGGTGGCTGGGCGCCTAGTTCCGCCTAGCCGCCTTTTAAACCATGTATGCTACAGTACCCGAGGGGGCCATTATCTCGCCTAATCAAGGTTAGTGACATCTCTAATTGTTTCATTTTGATTGTCCACCCACTCATTGTCCCATTGGAAATCCTCTAAAATTAAAGGGTTACCAATATTTCCCTCCTCACGCAATCTTGGGAACCTTTTTTTTTTTTCTCGAAAGCGCAGGAGAACTGCGCCTCATAATGTATTAAGAAGAGGTAAAAAGAGGCCAAGAAAGGCCAGTACAAAACAGCCTCCTTACGGAGGCCAGTAGGAAGCATACAAAAAAGAATCCATAAGACTCTACTTAGCTCTCAGCTAACGGTAGCTAGATGGCAGAGCCCCTTGGCACCAGCTGTCATCTTTCTATTGTATTGGATATAAACCAAATTGTTTAACCTTTAGTGCTCCAATCTGTTCCTTTTTTTGGTATGAATCTATGTGTTAAATAATGAATCAGTGGCGATGTCCTAGAACCAATTAAAACAAGATAGAAACTGAAATGACAATTTTTTACTAACAAATTCAAAAGTGCTCCAATTGCGCTCACATCCGGAAGTGGAACAACAAAGGCTAACAATGCGCTTTGCAAAGGATTGAATCTCAAATGCAAGGCCACCATATGCATCCCACCAACGAACTAAAAAAGAGAAGAGAAGTTGAATTAGTGTTGCCAACCATACAAAACTTAAAAGATTAATGAGGTAATGACTAATGGAACTTACTGGGGCTCTTTTTTTGCTGTTCTCTAATTGCTAATGGCGATGAGAAGTCAGGGCCAACCATATTCATATACTCATCAGCTTGTTTACTGATTATAGCTTGAAGGTCATAATCTTCAACCATCTTCCATAGCACCTCATTGAATGCAACCCTCAGCTTACCAACCTCCCTTTTTGTTGGATCATTTTTTTGAAGTTGAAAGAACTTATTTGGATTTAAAAACAAGGCAGCCCCATACAACTTCACCTCCATTTGATCTTACCACCTCCGATTAATAATGACAAACAACTTCCTCTTCATTGCCTCTCTACCTTCAAAACCCGAAGTGATCTTTGCTTTTGCCATATCCATGGCAGCGACATCCTCTGGCATGGCTGACTTTTCACCACCATCAACAATTCGCAACACAGTGAGTAGTGGTTGTGATGCACGAATACAATATTGGACTGAGTTCCAAAAGTTTGTAGAAAGAAGTATCTCTGTGACCTTTCCTGCTTCTGTGCTTGATAGCTTGGACCTAGTCCAATCATCACTAACAAAGAGGCATCTCAAAGCTTGCTTATGCTTATATATGGACTGAAGAGTAAGGAAAGCTGTAGCAAATCTTGTAACTGCAGGTCTCACTAAATCACCCCCTATCTTCTCCCTCGTGGCATCAAGAAGCTTGCCATGCCTATATATGAAGGTTGTCACTTGGCGTCTTGGCGAGCATGGGAAATGCATTTCTTGAACTCTCCAATTTTCCCAATGTCCTCAAACATGAGGTCCAAACAGTGAGCAACACATGGAGTCCAAAACAAGTGAGGGATCTTTCTTTCTAAAAGTCTTCTAGCAGTCTTGAAGTTAGCCCCATTATCTATAACAATCTGCACTACCTTGTCTCTACCAATGACATCAATTCTTTTCTCACGTAGTGCAACTAACATCTGAGCATCTGCTGTCTCATTTGAGGCATTGGCAGACTCCAAGAAAAATGTGCCAGCTGGACTATTGACAAGGAAATTGATCAAGTGCCGACCCCTCATATCTGTCCAACCATCAGACATAAGTGTGCAACCAAATTCAGTCCAAGCCAACTCATGAGTCTTTTTTATCTCATCTACACTCTTCTTTGCCTTCTCAAGCAATGGCACCCTAACATCATGATATGAAGGTTTCACATACCCAAGACCATATTGCCCAACCGCCTCAAACATGAACTCAAATGCCCTTGAGTTGATGACATTAAGTGGTAAGCCACACTCATAAATAAAATCAGCAACATACATATGTGTTCTTTTCTTCTCCTCCTTGCTCTTTCGCTGCAATGTAGTTTGAGTGTTGCCCTTGCAATGCCTCTCACGAACCACATCTTCAGGTGCTTTGCGAAGCATGGATACAATTGACTTAGAAGACTTCGACGCATGTTGATTGTTTTGGCTTGCTTCAGCTGAGAGCCTTCTCTTTTGGGCTGTTTCAAAACTGGGCTGAACAACTAAATGGGATGCTCTACTTTCTCCTTCAAGTACTTCAACTTCATCGTCTTTATCACCATCTTTATCATCATTGAAATCAATAGGCTTCTGTCTAGCATTCTTCTTCAAATAATCATTCATCTCTTTGCTGATTGCCGATGTTGTCTTCGGGCACTTAGCAACATCACCATGACCACCAACAAGGTGTTGCTTCAACCTTCTAACACCTGCATGAACAATTTTGCCACAAAGGATGCACTTCACCACATCTTTTTTGTTCTAATCTGGCCAATAACAATAGTTCCATGCTGGATCCTTCGATTTTGCCTTTCTCTTAGGTTCTTTAGCTGGATCGTATGGCTGCTGGCATCTTCCATCTCTTCAAGGCCTCCTGCAGATTGATGAGAGGGCGGGGGAGGGTGAGCAGAAGCCGGGTGAGCTTGCTGCGAGGGCGAGAGAGGGGGAGCAGGGCTCACCGGTCACCAGAGCTTGAGGGGCGGCGTGCAGACTGCAGAGGGGCGGCCGACGGCGTGCAAAGGTGGGCGGCGTGCAGAAGACTGGCTGGAGGTGGCTTCAGGTGTTGGGAGTTAGGGTTTATGTTGTGTAATGGGCCTTTGGGCTCCTTGGGCCGAACTGGGACACAAGTCGGCCGACTTGCCAGACCAAGTCGACGACTAGTCGGCTCAGAATTTCCGGTCGTTGCTAAGTCGCCCGACTTGCCAGAAAAGTCGAGCCGACCCCACCAGTCGAGATCCCAGGGCCGACCGGACGACCAGTCGCCGACTAGTCGATGACTTGAAAACATGGATTCATGTAGAAGGAAAAACGTGACTACGTGAGTGAACCTAGATTGAGGGAAATGAGTTTAAAGTAATTTAACTCCAGCATAGAAGTTTTTAATATAAGTTAGTCTGTGGCGCTTGTTGAAGTGTATAATTGGATTGCCTATCTTTTGCTAACAACTTAAGCTTTTGGGTTGAACTAGTTACTGTGCCCCCTCTAACATGGTATCAGAGCCAGAGGTCTCGAGTTCGAATCCTGATAGAGGCTTATTTGTGCGTCCACTCTAACAGTGCTGAGTTTATTATTTTATTATTTGGGTTTTGCATTGCCGCCTGCATATATGCTTGATTTGATGTTCATGTCCTCTTTAACTGATTACTATATTTCTTCCGTTCTTCAAACCATGTTAGTTGTTAACTTGTTATCCTGCTAGGTGCTACTGCTGTGAACTTTTTTTAACAATTATTTCTGAATCCAATGTGTTTGTTAACAGGGTTACAAAAACACAGCACATGCGCTGTTTGATAACTAGTGATTATTATGTCTATTTGCAGGTACAACGGTCTGGAAGGAACGCACATTAAAGTAACTGAGTTTGTCAGAGACAAAGATTGCCTTGTATGTGGGCCTGGTACCCTTGTTGAGCTGGATACGTCATCTACTCTTTCAGATGTGAGTTCCAATGCCAAAACCTCACCAGTCAGTGGAGAAAAAATTGTTATTGCATGAGCATTTTTTCCACCAGGATTACCTTATTAAAATTCCTCATATTCTATGCCATGCAATTGTGTATGCTAGTCTATTGTAGATTGGTTCATGCATTCTTGTGCATGCTATGGATGAAGTTGTGAAAGGGACGTAGATATGAAATGTTTTAAGCATGCAAAGGTATAGACTCTATCTATATTGCACATATACAAATCACAATCGTCATATAACGATCACATAGCTGAGCCCTAAAAAGACAATAATTGTTATGGACTGTTTTATTGGGAGGACCTACCAATGTTGACCCAGGTCAGAAATGGTCCAAACCAGCAGCACCACAGCCCCTACTGCACCATGAGAACTGACACCTAGAAATCAGCTGCTGCCAGGAGCTTAGAGATAATGTAGAATGAAACCCTTACCCTAAACTAGGGTGGGCCTGTATATTAATAGTAGACTGAGTTGGGCCTGGCCCATTACAGACAGAGGGGTGAAATGGTAAATACCCCATAAACCCTAATACAGTTCTAACACCCCCCGCAGTCGCAACTCTATCCTGTACAGATGTTGAGACTGGAGCGAAAGTCTAAAAATACACTTGACGGTAACCCCTTGGTGAAGATGTCGGCGAACTGCAGCGTGGTGGGGACGCTGAGAACCCGAACGTCACCGGCGGCGACACGCTCGCGGACGAAGTGCAGGTCGATCTGCACGTGCTTCGTGCGCTGATGCTGCACGGGATTGGTGGAGAGGTAGACTGCGTTGATGTTGTCGCAGTAGACGAGGGTGGCGCGCTGGAGGGGACTGTGGAGCTTGTGGAGGAGCTGTCGCAGCCAGGAGGCCTCTGCCACGCCGTTGGCCACGGCGCGGTACTCGGCCTCAGCACTGGAGCGAGAGACGACGGGCTGCCGCTTGGCGGCCCAGGAGACGAGGTTGGTGCCCAGGAACACGGCGTAACCGGAAGTGGATCGGCGCGTGTCTGGACAGCCAGCCCAGTCGTCGTCGGTGTAGACCACGAGGTCCGACGTCGGGGATGGTCGGAGTAGGAGGCCGTAGTCGAGGGAGCCGCGGAGGTAGCGCAGGATCCGCTTGAGAGCAGTGAGATGAGGCTCCCGTGGGGTGTGCATATGCAGGCACACCTGCTGGACAGCGTAGGCGATGTCAGGCCTGGAGAAGGTGAGATACTGGAGCGCGCTGGTCAGGCTCCGGTAGGATGTCGCATCGGCGACCGGGGGCCCGTCGTCCTCTGAGAGCTTCGCCTGAGTGTCGACAGGCGTGGAGCAGGGCTTGTAGTCGGACATGCCAGCCCGCTCCAGTATGTCGATGGCGTACTGGCGCTGATGGAGGAAGAGACCCTGGGACCGGCGCTCGGCGGTGATGCCGAGGAAGTGGTGGAGGGGCCCCAGGTCCTTCATCGCGAACTCTCGCTGCAGGGCGACGATCGTGCGCTGTAGCAGGTCGGCTGTGGATGCCGTGAGCACAATGTCGTCGACGTAGAGCAGAAGGAAGATGGTGTCGTCGCCGCGGCGGTAGATGAAGAGGGATGTGTCCGACTTGGCCTCGACGAAGCCGATGGAGGCCAAGTAGGAAGCGAAGCGACTGTACCAGGCCCGCGGCGCCTGCTTGAGGCCATAGAGGGAGCGGTTCAGTCGGCAGACCAGATCCGGACGGGCTTTGTCGACGAAGCCGGTGGGCTGGCTGCAGTAGACAGTCTCCGTCAGAGTGTCGTGGAGGAAGGCATTCTTGACGTCGAGCTGATGGATCGCCCAGTCCCGAGAGAGGGCGAGTGAGAGCACGGTGCGAACAGTGGCGAACTTTACGACGGGGCTGAAGGTCTCGTCGTAGTCCACGCCGGGACGTTGGGTGAAGCCCCGAAGGACCCAACGGGCCTTGTAGCGGTCGAGGGAGCCATCCGAGGTAAGCTTGTGGCGAAATAGCCACTTGCCGGTGACCACGTTGGTGCCTGGTGGACACGGCACCAGGTCCCAGATGTGGTTGGCCAGGAGGGCCGCGTACTCCTCCTCCATAGCGCGTCGCCAGTGTGGGTCAGCGAGAGCGGTACGAACGGAGGAGGGGACCGGGGAGGCGTCCGGTGGAGTGGTGGTCGTATCAGCTGCCAAGATCAGCCGGTCGACAGGTCGAAGGACGCCGCCGGCGCGCCGGGTCACCATCGGGTGGACGTGCCCGGGGTCGCGGTGGATGGCGACCGGGTGGTACACCGGTGGCTCAGGGCAGGCTGCCTGGGCGTCGGAGGCCGCGGGCGTGGCCGTCACGCAGCGGTGATAGACGACAGCGGGGTCCGCGAAGCGCACCGGGCGCGTCGACGGGCCCGGGTCGGCAGGTGCCGAGGTAGTGACGTGGCGGTGGCGGTGGTAGACGAGCGCGGGGTCGGCGAAGCAAGCCGTGGGCGTCGACGGGGCCGTGCGTGGCGCAGGCGTGACCGGGGCCGCGCGTGGCGCGGAAATAGGCGCAAGCCGCGGCGTCGAGGCCGCACGGGGTGCGGGTAACGGCGCAAGGCAGGGCGTCTGGGAGGAGGGGGAGACCGGATCAGACTCGAGGAGGGAGTCGAGATCGGTGGGTGGGGAGGGGCCAGCAAGGGGAAACACATCCTCGTCGAAGACGACGTGACGAGAGATGATGACGCGGTGGGAGGCGAGGTCCAGACACCGATACCCCTTGTGGTCAGAAGAGTAGCCAAGGAAGAGGCAGCGGGTGGAGCGAGGAGAAAGCTTATGAGGGGCAGTAGCAGAAGTGTTAGGGTAGCAGGCACAGCCGAACACGCGAAGGTGGTCGTAGGTGGGGGCTGTGCCGTACAGGGCGAAGTAGGGAGTAGGGTGGCTCACCGCTTTGGAGGGAAGACGATTGAGAAGGTGGGTGGCGGTGTGCAAGGCCTCTGCCCAGTAGCTGGCGGGGAGAGACGCCTGGAAGAGAAGGCAGCGGATCATGTTGGTGGTGGTGCGAATCATGCGTTCGGCCCGGCCGTTTTGGGCAGAGGTGTAAGGGCACGAGAGACGCAACTGGACGCCATGAGTGAGAAAGAAAGAGCGAGAGGCGTGATTGTCGAACTCGCGGCCGTTGTCACACTGCAGGGCACGGACCGGGCGGTGAAACTGGGTGGAGACCCAGGCGAAGAAGTGTGTGAGGGTGGTGAACGTGTCGGACTTCAATCTAAGAGGGAAAGTCCAAAGAAAATGGGAAAAATCATCCAAAATCACCAAATAGTATTTATAACCAGAAAGACTGAGTACAGGAGAGGTCCAGAGATCACAATGAACCAGGTCAAAAGCCTGCTCAGCCCGAGAAGAGGAAGTGGTGAATGGGAGACGAGTATGCCGACCTAACTGACAAGCATGACAGAGGCCCTCAAAATGTCCCCTACTACATGAAGGATCTAGGCTACTGGTAATCTTGGTCATGACGTCAGAGCCGGGATGTCCGAGACGACGATGCCAAGTGGTGGAGGAGGTGGTGGACACCAGGGCAGGAGGCGGAGACGCGCCGGAGGTGGATGGCCGGAGCGTGTAGAGGGGCCCCGAGCTGTCACAGCGGGCGAGGGGAGTCCTGGTGGCCAGATCCTTCACAGAGAAACCAGAGGGGTCAAATTCGATGGAACAAGAGTTGTCAGTGGTGAAACGACGAACAAAAAGGAGATTATGAGTGATGTGGGTGGCTACGAGAACGTCGTTGAGGTAGAACGGTCCAGGGAGAACCGAGGCACCTACAGAGGTGACGGGCAGAGTGGAACCGTTCCCAACGACGATCGATGAAGGATGATAGGAATGAGGGGGATGGGAGCGGGAGAGCGTGCCTGTAGTGGGAGTGGTGTGGTAGGGAGGCACCAGAGTCGATCACCCAGTCGGAAGAAGGGGGGTCATCGCCATGGTGCTGAAAGCGGCGGCGAGGGAGGCGTTGTCCCAGCCTCCAGACAGCGGGGACCAAGTCGTCGTGGGGGTCCCCGGGGGCAGGAGTAGGGGCGGAGCCGGATGCGATGCAGGCACGCCGTAGGGAGGCGTGGGAGGCACGCCGTAGGGTGGCACAATCAGTAGGGCCGGCGCAGGGGGACGGGAGGCACGTGGAGCCTGGCCTGGCCACATGGCGATGGTCCCAGTCCAGGGGTTATAGAGTGACGGCCACGCCTGGCCGCCACCCCGGCCGAGGGGACCACCACGAGAGGAGCCACCACCCCCACGGCCGCCCTTGCGAGAACGATGACTGCCGTCGATGGCGGACGCCTGACGAGGGGCCGCAGGGACGGCAAGTGTGGGGCGGGTAGGGGCCCCGGTCGACGGAGGGCGAGGGGCCTGGCCCCCTGAAGGTGCCTGACCACCCGGAGGAGCGCTGTAGAGCGCCGGAGCCGGAGCAGTGGCCTCAGACGCCATGGTGAGCTCCTCGAGGAGAAGCTCGTTCCTCACGGCACGGAATGTGGGAAAGGGAACAGTCCTCTTGATGAGAGCCTTCAGGTGGCCATAGCGGGGGCTAAGGCCACGCAAAAGGTTCAACACCAAGGTCCGATCGGCGACAGGCTCGCCGAGGTCGCGGAGAGAGTCCGCCATGCCCTTCATCTGGCGGCAATACTCGTCCACGGAGAGGTCCCCCTGAGAGAACAGGTGGAACTGGGCGTCGAGGTGCAGGGCGCGAGCGTCCCGGTTCCCGAGGAACTGTTCTTCGAGGGCGAGCCACGCCTGACGACCCGTGTCCGCCTGGTCGCGGATGATGTCCTGGAGCTCGACGGTGATGGTTCCGTGGAGCCAGGAGAGGACCACGGAGTCCATCAGGGACCAAGCCCGGGACGGCGGGGTGGCGACGTCGTCGAGGACGTGGTCGTCGAGGGCGTAGCGCCGCAAGGTGAGAAGGACCTGCCCCCTCCAACGAGGGTAGTGGGAGGACGCCGGGTCCAGAACGACGGACACGAGGGACCGGATGTTCTGTAGTCCGGCCGCCTGGGCGTGGAGAGCGGCGATGGGGTCAGCATCGAGTCCAGAGGCGTGGGGAGCCTCTGGGGTGGGCGGGGGTGTCTCCTGGTCGACCGGAGGAGGACCGATGACGAGACGCTGCACAGTGGCCATATGGGCAGTCAGAGTGGCGGCCAGGGCGCGCTCCTGTTCCAGAGCGCGGGACGCGACGCGCTCGCGCTCCTGCGAAGCGGCCAGGGCAGCCTGGATGGCGGCGATGGTAGATGCCAGCGTGGAGTCGGTGGAGGGTGGCGGGGAAGCCCAGGTGGCATCGGCGACAAGCGACCGAGTGGTGAACCCAGGGGGCGGGAGTCTGGGGAGGCGTGTCGGCGAGGGTAGACCGGTGAGGGCGCCGGGGTACGTCGGGTAGCCTGGGAAGCCAAACCCGGTGGGGACGAGGCCGACAGCACGCGCGCTGGCCGCGGTGGTAGCACCGGCGGCGCTGGGCGAGGGGAAGTCGAGCACGGGGTCGACGGTGAGGGCCGAGTCGACAGCTGTGGTCGCGGCGGTTGGCATGGCAGCTGTTAGGGGGAGGTGTGCCATGGGCAAGCAGGTCTCACGACAGTGGGAGCGCGGCTGCGCGGCGGAGCTGAAGGGGGGCTGGTGCTGGCCGCTAGAGAGACGGAACGGGGGGTGGGGCGGCCGGCGAGGAGCGCGCGACCGGCGAGGGGGAGCAACAGTGCAGGGGTGCGGCCGGGCGGCTCGGGGCGCGGGCGTCGGTCGGCGTACTGGCGCGCGCCGGCGAGGTCGGAAGCAGGGCAGGGGGCAGCGCTGCTTCCTGAAGACGGACGGCTAGCTGACGACGCGAGTGACGCGGCCGCCGGGGTCGCACGGTCGGGGCTGGGCGCGACAGCTCGAGGAGGCGAGGCTGGCGGCGGTCACCGACGCCGCCGGCGCGGGTGACGGGTCTGGGCGGGTCCCGCGCGGAGCTGGAGGCGACCGAGCGGACTGGAGGCAGCAGGGCGGCGGACTAGGGGTTGGCGCCAGCCGGGAGGAGGGGGAGCGGCAGCCGGCCAGGAAGAGGGAGAGCGGCGGCCGGCCAGGGGTGGCGGCGGTGGCTGGACTGGAGGTTGAGGGAGGAAGCCCTCTGATACCATGTAGAATGAAACCCTTACCCTAAACTAGGGTGGGCCTGTATATTAATAGTAGACTGAGTTGGGCCTGGCCCATTACAGACAGAGGGGTGAAATGGTAAATACCCCATAAACCCTAATACAGTTCTAACAAATAAGAATAGCAACGTAAATTTGTTGGGATAGGGATAAGTATTAGCAGTTTACAGATAAGAATAGAAATGAAAATTTGTTAGGATAAGGATAACTGGATAAGTATTAACAATTTAGAGATAAGAAAAAATTGTTGAGATAAGGATAAATATTAGGAGTTTGTTGGTCCCAATAGATTTGGCTGGCGCCCATGAGGACTATAAAATCAAGGGTGCACCACCTTGTATCAGCAGAGAAGAAACCCCTGGCCTTAGAGAAGGCGCAAGAGCTCCTCCTCACCTGCTATCTGCAGTAATCCTCTTCTTGTCATCCAATTCAATCTCTAGCCATAACACCTTGGTACTCAGAGCCAGCAATTCTGCACCTGAGGATCTCCTAGTTCACCCCTCCCTCTATCTGTTCCATTCCTCGATCATCACCACTCCTTGCACCATCACCAGAAGTCCATCTCCAGCACTTGTGCCACCAACATGGCCTTTGATAGCATCCACAAAGCCATCACGCTCAACGACCTCGCCATTCAGATCCAAAACCTCACCATCACCCTCAACGATGTGCCCAACAAGGTGACCAACGATTCATCGCGGTTGATGGCTCTAGGTGATAACATCACCAACCTGTCCACCGATGTCTCCTTCGTCAAGGACGATAAAGGCCACATCTATGTCGCCTCAAGAACGTCAAGACAACTCGAGGCCGCTGACAGGTGTCCTATGGCTGATTAGGGGGCCAAACTCATTGGCCCTATTTGTTTCGGCTTCTGGCAGCCAAACGCTTCTCTTATCAGCCCACTTATGTGAGAATTGTTTCTGTGAAAATCGACCAAATCAACATGAATGCATAATCCCCCCGAGTCGTCGCGACGGGAGGAATCCGCCGTTTCCTAAACTTCAAACCGTGCAGACTGCTTTATCTTCCTCCGCACGCAAGCCCCGCAATATCCAGATTCTCGTGACAACTAGATTATTCAGGAATCCAAATTCTCATAAAAAGCTCTTAAAAAAAACCTGTCCTAAAGAGGCCCACGACTACCAGAGCCATCAGATGCTGGTGGCAGGGCCGAAGTACTGATCAATGCCGAAACTCCGTTTTCCCAAGTACAATGGTTCTGATAACCCCTTGCTGTGGCTCCATCGTCGTGAGCAATTTTTCAAGCCGCTCATACTATGAACATGGAGAAGGTTTGTCTGGCTTCATTTTATATGTAAGGCACCGCCAAGCAGTGGTATTACTGGCTAGAATAGAACCGGGTCACCCCATCCTGGAACCATTTCTTTGGTCTCGCTAATAGCCGCTTTGCCCCACTAACATGTAGCAACTTCCTAGGTGAGTCATGCCACCTTCGCCTCTGGGGATCGCACCTACATATGGCCTGAATCTCTGGAGACCAATGTCGAGCTCGATGCACCCCAGACCCTGGAAGACGTTGGCTTCCTGGCTCGCACCTACATATGGCCTGACACCCTTGGCCCACCGCACCATGGGCCGCTCCACAATAGCACCAGTGGTAGTGACGTCGTCAACATCTACAACCCCGTTCGACATGCCCGATGCACCATTCAATCCACGCGCCCCTGCTGGTGACCGCATGACCAGACTCAACGAAGGAAATGGCCTGTAGACGTGAAGAGGACCTTTGTTTCAACTGCTCCGAAAATTTTCTCAGGACCATTTCAAGGCCTACTTCATGAAAGGGATGTTTCTCCTCAAAGCCACTGACGATGAGTCTATCTGATGATGCCATCACAAAAAACGACACCGAGATTTCTCTTCATGCTCTGACTGGCACATGCACAGGTCAGACGATGCGTCTACCCATCTCGACGCATGACCAGTTCCTCATCTCTCTGGTTGACTCTGGTTCCACGCACTGCTTCCTAGCAACTCGCGTGGCTCGACGTCTAAGCTTGCGCCTCACCACTCGGGATGGTACGACCGTGGGCGTGGCAAACGACGAGCAACTCTTGTGCTAGGGGGTCAGGGGGTCTGCTCTCGGTTGCCCTTCTCCATCCACAAGCCATTCTGCATTGGTTTCTTGGTCATCAACCTAGAGGGATACAAAGTGGCCCTTGGATGCAGTTGGCTGTGCTTTCTTGGGCCCATTGTTTGTGACTTCTCTCGACTCTGCATGACCTTTTGGTAGATCGACTATCGCGTCAAATTGAACGGGCTGGGCACCGCACAACCATAGGACTCCTCTCTCTCCACTGACAATGTACTGCAACTGCCCCTGGTTGAGTTTGCAGTTGTGTTCGTCAAGTTGGAAGGTCTGCTGCCACAGCCGGTTTTGGGGGCAAAACCGAATGCATAACATATGTGTGCCAGGATCCATTTTCCACACATATGTTGACATCACAAGTGTAATATATCAAAAGACAATGCAATAAAGACATAAAGAGAGTAGAGTAACTTTATTACATCATCCAGACATAACTGTCTTAATAGTATCATCATCAAAGTACATCGGAAATAACATGAGTAATCTCCCACAGGAAGATGACTGGCGCATCGTTAGACTTAGTACTCGTCAACATCTTCGGTAAAGTCTTCTTCATCATCCTCTGATCAAAATATTAGCAAGGGGTGAGCTCACTTATGGTCGGGGCTCAGCAAGTGGGAGGAGAAATGCAAGTTTAACAAGGTAGGATATGGTTAAGCGGTAAGCATTTTAGTTGGTCAATATTTTATTAACAGCGCCTGATTTACTAATTATAAGTATATCCCAAAATTCCCAATTAAACGTAAGTACATGATTATATCTCAAAAACACTTAAGTGAAACTGTTTAAGCAAACCATTTATGAATCATCGGATCACGATTTATTTTCCATCTTTAAGTTCAATTATCATGTGAGGGTCCAGGTTGAATATAACCGTGAGCACGACTGACATATCAGTTTTACACTCTGCAGAGGTGGTACAACTTTACCCACAAGCCATGTATCCCATCTAGCCTGGGTTGTACAGACCCGTAAACACTACCGAGGTGAATGGCTAGGGATCCATTATGAGGCTTTCACAAAATACCCTTAGTACAAAGCCACCTGCTAAGTTTTTCACGTCAGTATTGATGGCCCTCTAGGCGAGGTAACTTAGCCAAGACTACCACCCCATGTTAACATGAGCTACCACCAAACCACTGCCGCCCCCTCTTGCTCATCTTTCAGGTAGAGTTGCTAAGCACTAAGTCTATAGAGCTAATTACCAAAGCCAGAGCCATTATAGCACTCGTGGTTGCACTGTTATCCTGGGTGGTCACTTCATGTTCCATTTAATACGAAATGAGCTTGTTTAACCATCGGGTTAACATCATAAAACAAATTTCATTTCCGGAACAGTCGTATCATTTATAGAGTGACATCATAATATCAAGTTGAGCAGTAGCACAAATTGCTAAGCATAGTATTTATCTTAGGGTAATCAAGGAATATGGTTGATATTTCTAGGAAATCCTATTTAGGCAAATTCCTTCAAATTATGCAAATATCCGAAAAGTAAATATTGTTATATGCATTACTTGGGTACAAACATAAATGCAGAGGGAGAATCCACTTGCCTTGCTCAAACGTGTCCTGCGGGTTGTCTTCGAACGTATTCGGTTCTTCTACCACACAGTCAGATTCTAATATCTATTCGCATATCGTACATACAAAAGAAAACATACACCAAATAAAGAAACATACACCATTACATGGGTAACATCACCATTACATGAACAATCATATACCACACAAAATATACCTATAAATAGTGCCTAAAATAAAACCTAATTCATATTTATTTTATTAATCCACTAAAATCTCTACTTTGGATTGTCACTGTTGAAACTAATATGGACATGCGACTACAAATGTATTTTAACTAACATAGCTTAGATATAATGACTTAACCAATTCTATAGAAATAAATTGCCAATTAATTATTTCTTTTCTGAATAATGATATCCTTTTAGTTTGATCCTTTCTTTCTAAAAGGAAACATCATTATAGTAATCAGAGGTCAAAACATCTAATAATACATTAGACCTATAATTCTTGCATTATGATGAATTCTACACCACTTACTAATTCCGTGTTACGAAGTTTCCATTATTTATTTAGTGAGCCTAAATGAACCTTGGATTATAACTTCTAGATAAACTCTAGAATTCATAACCAAACATGAATCACAATAATTCCCAAATTACAGCAACAGTTACAAATTCATGACATAATTTGAAAAGAAATTTTGAAAATTAAAAAAAACACGGGTTGTTTCAACCTTGCAATGAACGGACAACGACGTGGCACGGGCACGGCGCTGGCGCAGAACGCCAGAGGCTCGACCGGGGCGGTCGAGGGAGGCTCGGCCGAAGCGGACGAGAGCGGCATAGGTTCGGGCGAAGCGGACGAGCGGCAGAGGCTCGGGCGAGCGCAGACGAGGCTCGGCCGGTTCTGGCGAGGTCTCGACGGGCTCTGGCGAGGGCGCGGCGCAGCCGATGAGGCGAGTGAGAGAGGAAGAGGTGAGGGAGAGAGCTTGGGCAGGGGAGGGAGATAGAACTCGATTGCCTTTTATAGAGGGAGAGGGAGAGGAGAGGGCACTGGGGAGGGGAAGGGTTGCGGCGGCTCCATAACTCCCATTGATGGCGGGGGTTACAGAAGGGGAGAGTGAATGGGGAAGAGGAAGAGGAAGGGGTGCGGCCATTATGGGTGCAGGGGAGGTGAGGGGGCACGGTGGGCGACTCGAGGTTTCCCTTTTTTCTTTTCTTTATCCTTATAGCCCAAAAATATAAATAAATATATTTTTAAATATTTCTGAAAATTCATAATAATTATACCAACAATATTTATCATTAAAGAATTTATTTTTGGACCAAAGTCCTCATTTTAATAAATTGGGTTCTCAATATAAAAGAATTTTATAAAAACAATCAACAAACAATTATGAGCAAGCAAAAATTCTTCTGAAGATAAATAAGATCGAACACTTGATTTAAAAAAATTCTTTACTATACTCGCTACTAATAATTTAAATGCATTATTTTTAGTTGATGGTTTTGAGGTGTTACATCTGCCTTCCCCACGATCGTTCGACCACCACATCCACCTACCATCCAGCCTGACGGTCGTTGTTCGACCATACCACTACCCCCAAATGCTGAAAGATATAATCGAGGAACAGTGGTGCCGACGAACAGAAAGAAGATTATGAGTGATATGAGGGGCGACGAGAACATCGTTGAGATAGAATGGCCCAAGGAGAACCGAGGCATCTACTGAGGTGACTAGCAGAGTGGAACCGTTTCCAAAAGACGATCGAGGAGGGATGAGACAAATGGAAGGGATGGGAGCGAGAGAGTGTGCCTGCAGTGGGGGTGGTGTGGTAGGATGCACCAGAGTCGATGACACAGTCGGAGGGTGGGGGGTGGGGTCATCGCCATGGTGCTGAAGGCGGCGACGAGGGAGGCAGAGTCCCATCCTCCAACCAGCGGGGACCAAGGCGTCGAGGTGGGGGTCCCCAGCGGCGGGAGCTAGGGCGGAGCCAGAGTCGTCGATGGTACGCCGTAGGGAGGCGTCAGAGGCACGCCGTAGGGAGGCGCTATCAGAAGGGCCGGCGACGGAGAACGAGAGGCACTCGGGGCTCGACATGGAGATGGTCCCGGTCCAGGGGTTGTAGAATGACGGCCACGCCTGGCCGCCACCCCGGCCGGAGGGACAAGCTCGGGTGGAGCCGCCACCCCCGCGACCGCCCTTGAGGAAACGACGACCTTCGTCGACGGTGGAAGCCGGATGAGGGGCCGCAGGGATGGCGGGTGGAGTGCGATAGGAGCCCCGTCGACGGAGGGCGAGGGGCGTGGCCCCCTGAAGGCGCCTGCCACCGGGAGGAGCGCTGTAGAGTGCCGGGGCTCGGAGCAGGTGCCTCAGTCTCCATGGTGAGCTCCTCGAGGAGAAGCTCGTTCCACACGACGTGGAAGGTGGGAAAGGGCGCAATCCTCTTGATGAGAGCCTTCAGGTGGCCGTAGCGGGGGCTGAGGCCACGCAGAAGGTTCAACGCTAAGGTACAGTCGACGACAGGCTTGCTGAGGTCGCAGAGAGAGTCCGTCATGCGCTTCATCTGGCGGCAGTACTCTCCCACGGAGAGATCCCTTGAGAGAACAGGTGGAACTGAACATTGAGGTGGAGCGCTCGAGCCTCCCGGTTCCCGAGGAACCGGCCCTCGAGAGCGAGCCATGGTTGGCGCGCGGTGTCCGCTTGGTCACGGATGATGTCCTGTAGCTCGACGGTGGTGGTGCCGTTGAGCCATGAGAGGACCACACTATCCATCTAGACCCACGATGGAGACAGCGGGACGACGGGGTCGGTGAGGGCGATCCACCGAAGCGTGAGGATGACCTGAGTGCGCCACCGAGGGTAGTGGGAGGACGTCGGGTCTAACACAACGGACATGAGAGATTGAATGTTGTGGACCCTGGCGGCCTGAACATGGAGGTCGACGATGGTGTCGGCGTCGAGCCCGGAGGCATGGGGAGCCTCGAGGGCCACCGGGGGGCCCTCATGGGCGATCGACGGGCGACCGAGGAGAAGGCGTTTCACGTTGGCCATCTAGGCAGTCAGGGCAGTGCCGATGGCACTCTTGCTCCAAGGCCAGGGACGCGGCGCGCTGGCGTTCCTGGGAGGTGGCTACGACCGCCTGAATGGTGGCGAGGGTCGCGACCAACGCGGAGGAGGCGGGCGGAGAGTCCTGCAGGGCGGCGCTGACGGGGTCCATGTTCGGCGACTGCTGCAGATTGGGGAAGGCCGACGGCTTGGGGGCGGGCCGGCGGCTGGGGGTGCGCCGGCGGGGAGAGGGGAGGGCCGACAACTGGGAGATGTCAGCGGCAGGGGAGTGACCCGTGGCTGGGGGTGAGGAGGAAGGGGAGAGGAAAAATTGGACCTAGCTCTATAGCATGTGGGAAACCCTAACCCTAGCTCAGGGTTGGGAGTTGTATTAATAGACTCAGGTTGTTGGGCCTTGCCCATTACACAGGGTAAAACTGTAATTACAAGGGGCTGACCCTAAAACCCTAAACGAGTACTCTAACAGGTTCCTTGGTCACGTCGGCTATTACTGGTACTCTAACATATTCGTTGGTCACGTCGGCTATTACTGAAAATTATTTCAGAACTTCAGTCTAATAGCTTGACCACTCACAGTTGCTGAAAAAAAGGCCTTCGCTTGGGATGCAGCCGTCGACCAGGCTTTTGACGCCCTCAAACAGGCCCTAGTTGCTAGCCCAACTTTGTAGTTGCCTGACTTCAATGCCACATGCATCATCAACTGTGATGCTTCGGGAACAAGCTTTGGCATGGTGCTCCATCAGGACGGGGCCCTGATCGCTTGCCGCAGCACGCCAAACTGGCCGCCTATGAGTACGAGCTCATTGGTCTGGTCAAGACCATGTGCCACTAGCGGACATATTTATGGACACGCCCGTTTGTCGTGCGGACAAACCACTACTCGCTGAAATTCCCCTGCTGGACTAGTGCATCTCCACTATATCGCAGCATACTTGGGTGAGCAAACTTTTTGGCTACAACTTTTCTATTGAATGTATGCCAGGCAACTCCAACACGACCATCAACACGTTATCTTGCCGCGACGAGGATGCAGTAGCAGCGCTGGCCATGTCCAGCCCAGCCCCTCCTTCGCACTCTTTGACGACCTCTGATGTGAGTGCTTGAGCTTGACGAGGGGAGACACCTGCTGGACCAGATTCGCAAAGGTGAAGCCACGACCAACTGGTCATCAACCAACGGCCTCGCCATGTGCGTCAGCCGTGTGTTCGTCTCCCTTCCATCCTCCTATGACCGACTATCCTGGCCACAACTCATGGGGTGGGCCGCGAAGGCATACAGAAGACACTACACCTACTCCGTGCCTCCTATAACGCCAAAGCAGCCAAGATAGTCAAATACTACATCAAGAGCTGCGAAATTTGCCAGCGCAACAAATTAGAGCACCTCCACCCAGTGGGACTGCTGCAGCCCCTCGAGATACCAAGTTCGGTCTAGGCGGAGATCACCGATTCACCGTGGACTTTGTGGAATGCTTCCCTCGCATTGGTGGCAAGTCGGTGGTCCTCACAGTGGTCAATCGCTTGTCCAAGTACGTTCACTTTCTACCCCTGGGGTATCCATACATCGTGGTCTTTTTTGCTAAGGCATTCTTCGACAACATTGTTAGGCTTCACAGCGTCCTGTGCTTCATTGTCAGAGATCGCGATCCTGTCTTCACCCATACATTCTAGACGGAATTGTTCACTCTCCGGCATGCAACTACACCTCGGTACGGCTTTCCACCTCTGAAGTGATGGTCAGTCAGAGTGACTGATAGGATCTTGGGCGTCTACTTGCGCTGCTTGGACGGTGATTAGCCTACAAGTTAGCTGCGCTGGCTACCATGGGCAGAACACTGCTACAACACCTCTTTCTAGACTGCTCTTCGTTCCACACCATTAAATGTGGTCTGCGGTCGCAATCCATCAACACTGCTCTCCCACAACCAAGGGCAGTCCAAGGTGGCTGCTGTTGACCAACAGCTCCAGGAGTGTGACGAATTTCTGCTTGAAATTCGTGATAGATTGTTGCATGCCTAGATTATGAAAGGCAATTACGACACCCATCATCACGCCGTGGAGTTCTAGGTAGGCTAATGGGTTTGGCTGCGTCTTCAACACCGTCTTGCAGCATCACTGAGTGATAACGCTTAGGACAAGCTGGCTCCCAAATACTATGG
This sequence comes from Zea luxurians, assembly GCA_029449295.1. Lineage (NCBI taxonomy): Eukaryota > Viridiplantae > Streptophyta > Magnoliopsida > Poales > Poaceae > Zea > Zea luxurians. The sequence continues at coordinate 6,711,691 of JAOPSE010000090.1, forward strand.
GCCCTTCCAAGTGCTTGAGTGCATTGGGCCTATTGCCTACAAGCTTGCTCTGCCACCACATGCCCACATCCATAATGTCTTCCATGTGGTTTTCTCCAAAAAATTCCAGCGACAGCCGCCAACAGAGTGTCATCTCGGCCAGTAACGATTCTGTGTGCTCGCCTCAACCGTGGAGTTTGGAAGGTACTGGTCAGCTGGATGGCCTAATCTACTGCTGACACTACATGGGAGCAACTCACTGAGCTCAAGCACGCGTCCTCTTCGTTTCAGCTCGAGGACGAGCTGTTTCATAATGCGAGGGAAGTGTTACGGGTTCTTTTATTAGGAGGATCTACCAATGCTAACCTAGGCCAGAGAAGACCTAAACCAGCACCGCAGCCCCTGCTGCACCAGGAGAACTGACACCTGGAAACCAGCTGCCGCTGGGGGCTTAGAGATAAGAATAAAGAATATAGCAACGAAAATATGTTGGGATAGGGATAAGTAGCAGTTTAGAGATAAGAATAGAAATAGAAATCTGTTGGGATAAGGATAAGCATTAACAGTTTAGAGATAAGAATAATCTGCTGGGATAGGGATAAGTATTATCAGTTTGTTGCTCCCAATAGATTTGGCTGGCGCCTGAGGACTATAAAATCAAGGGCGCAGCACCTTTTTTTTTTCCGAAAACGCAGGAGAGCTGCGTATCATTATATTAAGAGGAAAAAGGTGAGGATAGAAACCTCATACAAAGCCAAAACAAAACCCACACACCCACACACACTCTAGGATAGCTAGGAGTACAATGATATTATGACCAACTGCACTCATGACCATGAAAACCCACAACAGAAGGTCGCCGATTAGTGCGCTGGAGCGGAAAGGATGCTATCTAATCCACTGGCTCCAGCCCTACACCAGTTGTGAGACTCCTCCTTGACCCACTTGATGACCATGCTAGAACAAGGCTGCTCTCCATTGAAGACACAACGGTTGCGGTGATTCCAAATGGCCCAAGCCCCAAGAATGATCAAAGAGTTGAGGCCCTTTGACAGCCCCTTATACGTTGGATCACCCGAGACCGCGGCAACTCCTTCCCACCAAACTTCAAAGGAAGAGGTCGCATGATTAGGAGCAAGGTGCTGCAAACGAACAATTTTCAGAATCTGAAACCAAACGTCACGTGAGAAGACGCAGGAAACTAACAAATGGTTTAGAGTCTCCTCCTGATCACACAATGGACAAAGATGAGGGTGAGGCAGCCCCTTTCTTGCCAGACGGTCAGCTGTCCAGCAGCGACCGTGAGCCACAAGCCACATGAAGAATTTGCATTTTCCAGGTGCCCAAGCTTTCCAAATCCTCTCCCAAGGTTTAAATGTTGTTGATCCAAAAAAGAATCCAACGTATGCCGAATTGGTGGAATAAAGACCTGAGCTAGAGAGTAGCCAGATGTGCTTATCCTCATGGTCCTGATGTAAATCCCAGTGTGCGGTGAGGTTCCAAACTTTGAAGAATTCAGATAGAACACTTAGGATGATAGCACCTCGAATGTCATGCACCCATCCCCTTGTTGTGAGAGCATTGTGGACACTCCTCTTTTTAGCCCTAGAAGAGACCGTCTTGACCAGGTGAGGGGCCAACTGACCGAGACTCTGGCCATCAATCCATTTATTAGTCCAAAACAAAGTGTTTTTACCGTTGCCCACCACCGAGGAAACCGCTGCCGAGAAAAAGGCCTTCACTGAAGGGTGAGCCTTTATTTTAAAGGAAGCCCAAGGCTGGTCAGGTTCAGTTTTTTTCAGCCAGAGCCAGCGCAGCCTAAGAGCCCAATTCATCTTTTGCAGGTCCGAGATGCCCAACCCCCAAGCTTTTTTGGTCTAGTAACCTTGTTCCAGGCTACCATACACCTTGTATCAGCAGAAAAGAAACTCTTGGTCTTAGAGAAGGTGCAGGAGCTCCTCCTCACCTCCTATCTACTGTAATCTTCTCCCAGTCATCCAATTTAATCTCCAGCTGGGTATATTATTTGGTGTACTAAATAAAAAAAACTATAGCTATTTGGACATTTTTTATCAAATAACTACAAGCTTTAGTTCCTATGCGAAAACCTATAAAGCTATAACTATTTTGACATACAGCCTCTGTATATTATGCGGGGCAAGGTTTAGCACTTAAAGATACCCTTTCTCAGACCCGCACAGTGCGGGAAGCCTACGACACTGGGTACGTTCTTTTTATAAAAAAATATAGCTTTGTGACCACCTGACTATGTTCGGACATCAAGCTGTCTCCAGTAGCTACCCTACCCCATCTTTTATTTCAAATTTCACTCTGCAAACACTACAATGTAAATCCTCTATTTTACCCGATCTGATGTGGACAGCCTCATGGCATGCAAGATGGCCCCATGAGGTGAACATGTGGGATTGGTCTCAAGACTGCTGGTTTTTGAGACTGCCAAAATTGTATTTTTTGTAACATGCACATAAGTCTAGCTTTTTCATACACATGTCAAGGTTTCTGAAATTTACTTCTATTTGTTAATTTAAGGTGTCATGTTATATATGAGCTAAAGAGTAACTATAAATGGTTTCGTACCTTATTTATCTGCTGTTTGGTCTGTCTAAAGCCTGTTTGCCTGATTGACAGTTCATCAAGATGCTTGAAGAGCACCCCAAGTTGCGGATGTCGAAAGCCAGCGTGACGCACGAAGGTAACAACCTGTACATGCAGTCACCGGAGGTGCTGGAGCAGATGACACGGCCAAACCTGAGCATCCCCATGTTTGAGCTTCTCAAAGAGGTCCCATACACCACTGTCCATGCCACGGGCATGGCAGAGAACAACGGGAAGAAAGTGTCCTCGTTGAGGAAGCTCCGTGTGGCCTTCAAGGGCATCGAAGACGCCTCCAAGATGGATACGACCGTGAGCTCATGATGCCGGTCGTCATCGTCTTGTTGCTAATTTCAAGTCTCCCAGGAAAGATGAGGATTAACCCTATGTTTTTGGACAGGTTAAGTGTAGTTTTCGAGCGCCATATTACAATTGAAATGTGCGCCTGATACTCTTCAAACATGAAGAAATTTATCGTAGATGATACTATGGTTTTGTGAGAATCGACTTGGTGTTTTGAATCTTGCTCAACAAGTAAATTAAATTTATTGTGCGCGTTCTGAGTTTTGGAGCGTGTACGCGGTGGAGGATATAAGATTTATACTAGTTTGGATATAACGTCCTTACTTTCAGTCATCGACGGCTTATGCTATCGGTACTATTGATGGTTAAAACTCATATTAAAGGTTACAAGCGGGTGAAAGAGGGAGGAGAGGCTCCTAGGTCTTTTATCGGGGTGGAAGTGAAGCTAAGAGCTATAGAGTGGACTTTTACCTAAGTTTTGCCTTGGCGGCGGGTCTTCGACCTCCTTATCCTCATTGGTGCTTGTCCTCCTGTTCGTCAGTTTATCTGGGACTTGTCTTCCATCCAAAATGAGCTCAACCCCTGTATGGGACCAACCCCCCTTTTATAGGCCGGGAGAGAGGTCGGCCAACAGTGGTTCTCTTAGGAAGAATCTATAAGGCAAGGGTAAAATCAAATGTTCTATCCTGGGTAAAGCTACACGTACTCGTGGGCCTCAGGGTTGCTTCACTGTCTCGTATTTATTATGGCAGGCGACGCGGGGCTGTGTGGGTCCTGGGCGCCATCATTCAGGCTATGTCAACTCCTAGCCTTCATAGCCTGGGGCTCAGCGTGGCTCATCGCGTTGCGCCCTGTTGGTGGTTTGCGCACTCAGGCCTAGTCTCGATAGGTGAAAGTCGCCTAGAGGGGGGGGGGTGAATAGGGCGAATCTGAAATTTATAAACTTAAGCACAACTACAAACCGGGTTAGCGTTAGAAATATAAACGAGTCCGAGAGAGAGGGCGCAAAACAAATCGTGAGCAAATAAAGAGCGAGACACGATGATTTGTTTTATCGAGGTTCGGTTCTTGCAAACCTACTCCCCGTTGAGGTGGTCACAAAGACCGGGTCTCTTTCAACCCTTTCCCTCTCTCAAACGGTCACTTAGACCGAGTGAGCTTCTCTTCTAAATCAAACGGGACACAAAGTCCCCGCAAGGACCACCACACAATTGGTGTCTCTTGCCTCGGTTACAATTGAGTTTGTCACAAGAAGAGTGAGAAAGAAAAGAAGTAATCCAAGCGCAAGAGCTCAAATGAACACAACAAATCTCTCTCTCTAATCACTAAAGCTTTGTGTGGAGTTGGGAAAGGATTTGATCTCTTTGGTGTGTCTTGTATTGAATGCTATAGCTCTTGTAAGGTGTAGAAGTGTAGAAACTTGGATGCCATTGAATATGGGGCGGTTGGGGTATTTATAGCCCCAACCACCAAAAATGGCCGTTGGAAGTGTGCTGTCGCATGGCGCACCGGACACTGTCCGGTGCGCCAGCCACGTCAGCAAGCCGTTGGGGTTCGACCGTTGGAGCTCTGACTTGTGGGGCCTCTGGGCTATCCGGTGGTGCACCGGACAGGTCCTGTAGACTGTCCAGTGCGCCTCCCGCGCGTGCTCTGACTCTGGCGCGTACTGTAGCGCATTTAATGCGGTTGCGGTCGACTGTTGCGCGCGAAGTAGCCGTTGCTCCACTGGCACATCGGACAGTCCGGTGTGCACCGGACACTGTCCGGTGACTCACCGGACGGTCCGGTGAATTATAGCGGAGCGCCCTTGGAATTTCCCGAAGGTAGCGAGTTCAGCATCGAGTGCCCTGGTGCACCGGACACTGTCCGGTGACACACCGGACAGTCCGGTGCGCCAGACCAGGGTGCCTTTGGGTTGTCTTTTGCTCTCTTTGTTTGAACCCTTTCTTGGTCTTTTTATTCGTTTATTGTGAACCTTTGGCACCTGTTAAAACTTATAGACTAGAGCAAACTAGTTAGTCCAATTATTTGTGTTGGGCAATTCAACCACCAAAATCAATTAGGAAATAGGTGTAAGCCTAATTCCCTTTCAATCTCCCCCTTTTTGGTGATTGATGCCAACACAAACCAAAGCAAGTATAGAAGTGCATAATTGAACTAGTTTGCAAAATGTAAGTGCAAAGGTTACTAAGAATTGAACTAATAAATATTTTCATAGGATATGCATGGATTGTTTCTTTATATTCTCAACATTTTGGACCACGCTTGCACCACATGTTTTGTTTTTGCAAATACTTTTGTAAATTCTTTTCAAAGTTCTTTTGCAAATAGTCAAAGGTAATTGAGTAAGATTTTGAGAAGCATTTTCAAGATTTGAAATTTTCTCCCCCTGTTTCAAATGCTTTTCCTTTGACTAAACAAAACTCCCCCTATATAAGATCCTCCTCTTAGTGTTCAAGAGGGTTTTAAGACACATTTTTGAAAATACTACTTTCTCCCCCTTTTGAACACAATAAGATACCAATTTGAAAACCGTTATTTTAAATTTAGGTGGTGGTGCGGTCCTTTTGCTTTGGGCTAATCCTTTCTCCCCCTTTGGCATGAATCGCCAAAAACGGATACTCGAGTGAAATATAAGCCCTTTAAACTACTTTCTCCCCCTTTGATAAATAACATATGAGTGAAGATTATACCAAAGACGGGGAGTTGCTCGGAGCGACGACGAAGGATGAATAATTTCGATGGAGTGGAGTAGAAGCCTTTGTCTTCGCCGTAGACTCGAATTCCCTTTCAATCTATGACTAGGTTTGAAATACACTTGAAAACACATTTGTCGGCGTTTCGAGACCGGGGGGTCCCTAAGCCGACGAGTGAATGTGCCGCGTGCCCCAGCCCAGATGGGTCGAGCGCGTGGGCGAGCGCGAAGGGGGGAAGCGAGGTGGCCGGAGACGGGCGTGAGAGAGGTGGAAATCCCGCGGCCTTCGTGTTCGTCCCGCGCCCAGGTCGGGTGCGCTTGCAGTAGGGGGTTACAAGCGTCCACGCGGGTGAGGGAAGCGAGCGGCCCCAAGAGAGCGCCTGTCTCGTCCTCGCCCCCGCGCGACCAACCTTCTCTAAGAAGGCCCTGTTCCTTCCTTTTATAGGCGTAAGGAGAGGATCCAGGTGTACAATGGTGGGGTGTAGCAGAGTGCTACGTGTCTAGCGTGGGAGAGCTAGCGCCCTAAGTACATGCCAATGTGGCAGCCGGAGAGATCTTGGCACCCAGCTGGTGTGGTGTCGTGGCTGTCGGAGGAGCGGCGGAGCTTGACGGAGGGACAGCTGTCGGAGCGGTTGAGTCCTTGCTGACGTTCTCCTGCTTCCGTAAGAGAGCTGAGAGCCGCCGTCGTCACAGAGCTTGCGGGGCGCCATCATTGCCTATCTGGCAGAGCTAGCCAGATGGGACATCGGTCTTGTTCTCTGCGGCCCGAGTCGGCTCGGGGTAGAGTGATGATGGCGCTTCCTGCTGACGTGGCTGGCCTGCGCTCTAGGTTGGGCGTCATGGAGGCTCCTCCGAAGCCGGGGTCAAGTCTGTCTTCCGTGGCCGAGGCTTCCGGGGCTTAGCCCGAGTCCGAGCCCTGGGTCGGGCGGAGCGGAGTTCGCCGTCTTCCGGGGCTTAGCCCGAGTCCGAGCCCTGGGTCGGGCGGAGCGGAGTTCGCCGTCTTCCGGGGCTTAGCCCGAGTCCGAGCCCTAGGTCGGGCGGAGCGGAGCTTCCTATGGCGCCTTTGGCAGGGCCTGACTGCCTGTCAGCCTCAATCTGTCAAGTGGCGCTGCAGTTGGAGTGGCGCAGGCGGCGCTGTCCTTCTGTCAGACCGGTCAGTGGAGCGGCGAAGTGACGGCGGTCACTTCGGCTCTGCCGGGGGGCGCACGTCAGGATAAAGGTGTCAGGCCGCCTTTGCGTTAAATGCTCCTGCGACTCGGTCGGTCGGCGCGGCGATTTAGTCAGGGTTGCTTCTTAGCGAAGGCAAGGCCTCGGGCGAGCCGGAGATGTGTCCACCGTTGAAGGGGGGCCTCGGGCGAGACAGAAATCCCTCAGGGTCGGCTGCCCTTGTCCGAGGCTAGGCTCAGGCGAGGCGTGATCGAGTCGCTCGTATGGACTGATCCCTGACTTAATCGTACCCATCAGGCCTTTGCAGCTTTATGCTGATGGGGGTTACCAGTTGAGAATTAGGCGTCTTGAGGGTACCCCTAATTATGGTCCCCGACAGTAGCCCCCGAGCCTCGAAGGGAGTGTTAGCACTCGCTTGGAGGCTTTCGTCGCACTTTTTTTGCAAGGGGACCAGCCTTTCTCGGTTGCATTTTGTTCCGGTGGGTGCGCGCGAGCGCACCCGCCGGGTGTAGCCCCCGAGGCCTCGGAGGAGTGGTTTCACTCCTTCAAGGTCTTAATGCCTTGCGTAATGCTTCGGCTGGTCTGGTTGTTCCCTCATGCGAACTGGCCGTAGCCCGGGTGCATGGTCGGGGCCCAAGTTCTCGGGCTGGTATGTTGACGCTGTCAATGGTTCGGCCGGAGCCGAGTTTGCGAGAGCAGCCCCCGAGCCTCCGCACAGGGCGAGAGGGCGATCAGGGACAGACTCGGCTTTTTTACATACGCCCCTACGTCGCCTTTCCGCAAGGAGGAGGGGGGGAGAGCGCCATGTTACCCTCGATGGGCACCGAACATGGTGTCTCCGGTGAGCTGCAAGCGGGTAATCCGAGTGGACGTCCGTGCCCCATTCGTTGGGGGTCGACTAGGGGCCTAGAGGCACGCCCAAAAGTACCTGCGGGTGATCTGCCGGACCCGGTCCCCTGGCGACGGGGTCCGAGGGCTCGATGCCTCCCTCCGATGGGATTCCGTTACAGGATCGCTCCCGCTGGTCTCGGAAATGTCCAAGGGTACCTCGGGAGCGCAGCCCGAGCCTTGGTTATGTATCAAACGTACCCCTGGTCATCCCTCGCTCGGCGTCTGAGGCGACTGTGAACCCTTCGGGGGCCAGCCTTCGAACCCCTGATCAGTAATGGGCGCGGAGCCCGAGTAGCCTGAGGCGGCCGTGGAGCCCTTCGGGGGGCCGGCCTTCGAACCTCTGACCAGTAGTGGGTGTAGGGCCCACGCAATCTGAGGCAGCTATTGAACCCCTCGGGGGGCCAGCCTTCGAACCTCTGATCAGTAGGGGGGGCTCGGAGCCCGGTTCCTTCACAGGGAAGGATCCTTTTCGGGGTATCCCCCTTTCCCGGTCCCTGTTGCAAGAGATAGAGAAAGAGGAAAAAAGGAAAAGGATACGAAATCGAACGACGTGGCGTACCTTTTTTGGCGCGGTTATTACGGCGAAGGCGAAGCGTCGCCCGCTTCTCCTGCCAGAAACACCGCCTGTCCCGCCGCGGAGTTAATGCGACGGAGCGAGTGGTTGGCGGGGCGGCCGTTGCGCGTGCGCGAGCCGTTCGAGGAACGGATCACGGGCGCCCTGTCTTCACGCCGTGAGAGGGGGTTCTCTTGCTGCCCCCGGATGGGACGTGAGCCTGGCCGACGACGCGACCGCTGCTCCCGCCCGCCTGCCACCGTCATTACTGCCGGCCCACTTTCGACTGCATTGATCGTCGTGCCATGCTGGCGCTGCTGGGTCGTGCGCTGGGTCGCCTCGAGTCGCGGCATTGGTCCCGCAACCGAAGAGGCGCGGTGGTGGCGCAAGTGGCGGTGCAGTTGCTTGTATGCAGCATCCGGCGCGCCGGTTGCGTGACGCGTGGGCCTGGGCCTTCATGCCGGCGTGTTGGGAGTCGGAGAAGCGCGTCCACCTAGCGCGGTTGCATGCCACCTGCATGGCTGCCCGCCCCTCCCGCCCGTTGGTCTGGGCGAAAGTGGGGGGTCGCTTATAACCGCTGGGCGGTTGTGTGCACCACGCGCGGCGGTTTGGCTTCTTCTGCTCTGAGCCGGTTTGCATGACATGCGGGACCCAGCCCCCGCGTCGCAGGGGAGGGCCTTGGAGCGTGTTGGAGAAGACTCATCCCGTGACGGTTGGGGGCGCACGTAGGGAGAGTTGCCTTTAAAAGGAGGGCGACCCCTTTCGGAAGGCGACCATGTCTTCTCCCTCCCTTATGCATCGCGTCTTTCCACCTTCCAAGCCCCCGGATGGGGGGTACCCACCGTCTTTTCGCCTCATCGTTGGAGGAACACAACTCCGTGGGAGTTGGTACCTTTCAGCCATCGTTCGGCTTCAAGGATATTCATCATGCAGCCCGGCTGCACCCCTCCACCGGCGGTCACCCAAGATGGTGACCTCCGGCTTGATGGTGGGGGAAAGCGAGCCGGGCTGCGGCCTCTCCCCCTCCCTCAGCCTCAAGGATTTTCATCACCAAGGCTGGGGAGGGGAGTGTGCCGAGTTGGGGTCAGCCCCTGCGTGGGCGGTGGCCCGCTCCTTCACTCAGTGATGGGAGGGAGGGGCGGTTGTCGTCCGTGGCGCTGGCAGCTGCAGCGTGCCCGACTTTCGGACGCGAGTGGCTTCGGAGCCGCTCGCGGCGCCGGCGTCTGCCACGGCAGCTGGAAGAGGTTCTTCCGCCGGCGCGATAGGCAAGGCTGCCCACGGACCGACCTCCAACTCTACGGCCTTCTGCCCGTCCTTGCCTCACGAGTTTGGGCATGGGCGGGGGCCTCCTGGCAGCAGCACCCGCCCTGAGGTCAGTGCTGCCGCTGTTCGGCCCCCCGGGGCAGAAGTCGTCATTGTCGCTGCTGCTGGAGCAGGTGACGGCGCGCCGTTCGTCGGTCTTCTGTTGCTCCGCAGGCCCACCCCTATCGAGTGGGGTTGTTCGTACCTGCGGAGGGGGAACCGGAGTTCCGTTTGTAATGGCACTTCGAATGCCAGGGTTTTTTGTTCATTGTGGCTGTCGAGGCCTGAACATGTATGTAATTTTGGCACAGAGCCGTGTTTTTTCCTCATTTTTGAGCACTAAGACTCGCCTGTTGATTATCTGAATCGCTTCACCAAGCATGAGTCGCCCAGTGTCAAGGTGTCGAGTGAGGTATCCGTATCCCGGAGGCGTAGGAGTCCCTCGGCTCGATCGGCCTTGTTGTCTGAGGCTCCTCTAGCTCAGTTAAAGAGACCCCTTGGCCGCTCTTCGACGAGCCGAGGCCAGGGGTAGCGATATCAGCACGAACAGAGGCGAAGTTGGCTCAAAAATGAAAACTTGGTTGGCCGGAGCCTAGCCGGTTTGTCCGTCAGCGGGACCGACGCCGGAGTTGATCAGCCGAGGCCTCGGATTGGGCTGGCGCCCTTGGAAGATGGTTGGCCGAGGCCCCAGGGGTAACCGGCCGAGCCGCCCGCTCGGGCCGGATTCCCGGAGAAGTCCCTGGACCGCGTCACCGTCCGAGGCTGGGTCGGACCTCGCTGAAGGTGTCGTCAATGCCGAGGGTGCTACAGCCCCCTTCCAGCATGAAGACCCGAGCCTACAGGATCAGATTGTCTTGTAGCGTGTGCCTTCTACGGCCGCCGAGGCCAGAACACACACCCTCGCTGCGTTGTAAAGCTGTGTCTCTTTTCCTCTTGTTTCGAGTATCTGGACTTTTTGTCGGTAACAGGGATGTTTGTGCGAGCGAGAGTTGCTTCTCGCGGAAGGTGATGAGTGAGGTATCCGTATCCCGGAGGCGTGGGAGTCCCTCGGCTCGGTCGGCCTTGCCGCTTACGCGTAGTTTCACCCGTCCATGAGGCCCTGTCACCGACTCAGTCGAGAAGGCTCGAAGGATCGCTTCGGCAGAAGAGCTTCCGAACGTAAAGACTTGTTCGGTCCGCGGAATCACTTTATCCGAACGCGAGTTACTTATCGCAGAAGGTGATGAGTGAGGTATCCGTATCCCGGAGGCGTAGGAGTCCCTCGGCTCGGTCAGCCTTGGCTGCTTACGTGTACTCCGTCGTTTTCAGGATCCACTTTTCGAAGTAGTCAAAAAGCACGAAAGATATTCTGGTAAAAGAGATCTTTTTTCGAGGAAAATTTCGACGCAGAGGGGGTTCCCTCCCTTTTAGCCCCCGAGGGAGGGTCGAGCTTTGCCGAGGTGAGGCCGACCCTTCCTTGATGACTAAACTTTGCGTGGGTGCGAGGTATATGAACAACTTGAAAACATCTTAAGGGTAGAAGCGACGTAGCTGTTTGATGTTCCAAGCGTTGCCGTAGACCTCGCCTTGACTGTTGGCCAGCTTGTACGTTCCGGGCTTCGGAACTTTGGTGATGACGAATGGCCCCTCCCAGTGGGGCGTGAGCTTGTGCCTCCCTCGGGCGTCTTGCCGCAACCGAAGCACCAGGTCGCCCACCTGGAGGTCTCGGGGCCGGACCCCTCGGGCGTGGTAGCGTCGCAGGGACTGCTGGTACCGCGCCGAGTGTAGTAAGGCCTTGTCCCGAGCCTCTTCCAGCTGGTCCAGCAAGTCTTCTCGGCTAACTTGGTTGCTTTGACCGTTGTAGGCCCTCGTCCTCGGGGAGCCGTATTCCAGGTCAGTGGGCAAGACGGCCTCGGCCCCATAGACCAGGAAGAACGGCGTGAAACCCGTGGCTCGGCTCGGCGTTGTCCTCAGGCTCCAGACCACCGAGGGGAGTTCCTTCATCCATCGCCTGCCGAACTTGTTGAGGTCGTTGTAAATCCGAGGCTTGAGCCCTTGTAGAATCATGCCGTTGGCACGCTCTACTTGCCCATTCGACATGGGATGAGCCACGGCGGCCCAGTCCACCCGGATGTGGTGATCCTCGCAGAAGTCCAAGAATTTTCTGCCGGTGAACTGGGTGCCGTTGTCGGTGATGATGGAGTTCGGGACCCCGAAGCGATGGATGATGTTGGTGAAGAACGCCACCGCCTGCTCGGACCTGATGCTGTTCAGAGGTCGGACCTCGTCCACTTGGAGAATTTGTCGATGGCGACCAGTAGGTGCGTGTAGCCCCCGGGCGCCTTCTGCAAGGGACCGACGAGGTCCAGACCCCACACAGCAAAGGGCCAGGTGATGGGTATCGTCTGCAGAGTCTGAGCGGGCAGGTGGGTCTGCTTCGCATAGAATTGGCACCCTTCGCAGGTGCGGACAATTCTAGTGGCGTCAGCCACCGCCGTTGGCCAGTAGAAGCCTTGCCGGAAAGCATTCCCGACTAGGGCTCGAGGCGCTGCGTGATGGTCGCAAGCCCCTGAGTGTATCTCTTGCAGGAGTTCTTGACCTTCGGCGATGGAGATGCATCGCTGGAGGATGCCCGAGGGGCTGCGGTGGTAGAGCTCCTTCTCATCGCCCAGCAAGACGAACGACTTGGCGCGTCACGCTACCCGCCGAGCCTTGGCTTGGTCCAGGGGTAGCTCTCCTTGGTGGAGATATTGCAGGTACGAGGTCTGCCAATTTCGATCAGGCGTGGCCCCGCTCTGCTCCTCCTCGACGTGCAGTGCCTCGCCCTCGGGGGCCGAGGGTACCTCGGGCTGAGCCGAGGGTGCCGCGGGCTGAGCTGGGGGTGCCTCGGGCTGAGCCGAGGGTACCTCGGGCTGGACCAAGGGTGCCTCGGGCCGAGCTGAGGGTGCCTCGGGCTGAGCCGAGGGTGACTCGGGCTCGGGCGTGTCGTCGATCTTGACGGAGGGTTGATGCAGATCCCGGGAGAAGACGTCCGGGGGAACCGTTGTTCGCCCCGAGGCTATTTTTGCCAGCTCGTCCGCAGTCTCGTTGTAGCGCCGAGCGATGTGGTTAAGCTCGAGCCCGTAGAACTTGTCTTCCAGGCGCCGAACCTCATCGCAGTAGGCCTCCATCTTCGGGTCGCGGCAGTGGGAGTTCTTCATGACTTGGTCGATGACGAGCTGCGAGTCACCGCGGGCGTCGAGGCGTCTGACCTCTAGCTCGATGGCGATCCGCAGCCCGTTGACCAGAGCCTCGTACTCAGCCACATTGTTGGACGCCGGGAAATGGAGGCGTAGCACGTAGCGTAGGTGTTTCCCGAGGGGCGAGATGAAGAGCAGGCCCGCGCCGGCTCCCGTCTTCATCAGCGACCCGTCGAAAAACATGGTCCAGAGCTCCGGTTGGATCGGAGCCGTCGGTAGCTGGGTGTCGACCCATTCGGCTACGAAATCCGCCAATGCCTGGGACTTAATGGCCTTCCGAGGGGCGAACGAGATTGTCTCGCCCATGATTTCCACCGCCCACTTTGCAATCCTGCCCGAGGCCTCTCGGCACTGGATGATCTCCCCCAGGGGGAAGGATGACACCACAGTTACCGGATGAGACTCGAAGTAGTGTCGCAACTTCCGCCTCGTCAGGATCACTGCATACAGCAGCTTCTGGACTTGTGGGTAGCGAATCTTGGTCTCGGAGAGTACCTCGCTGACGAAGTAAACTGGCCTCTGAACGGGCAATGCATGCCCCTCTTCTTGCCTCTCGACCACAATCGCGGCGCTAACCACCTGAGTGGTCGCGGCGACGTAGACCAAGAGGGCTTCTCCATCAGCTGGGGGCACCAAGATAGGCGCCTTTGTGAGGAGCGCCTTCAGGTTCCCGAGAGCTTCCTCGGCCTCAGGGGTCCAAGCGAAACACTCGGCCTTCCTCAAGAGGCGGTACAGAGGCAGACCTCTTTCGCCGAGGCGTGAGATGAAGCGGCTCAGGGCCGCGAGACATCCCATGACCCTCTGTACGCCTTTTAAGTCCTTGATGGGCCCCATGCTGGTGATTGCTGCGATCTTCTCCGGGTTGGCTTCGATGCCCCGCTCGGAGACGATGAACCCCAAGAGCATGCCCCGGGGCACCCCGAAGACACACTTCTCGGGATTGAGCTTGATGCCTTTCACTTTGAGACATCAGAATGTCACTTCAAGGTCAGAGAGGAGGTCGGAGGCCTTCCTTGTCTTGACTACGATGTCATCGACGTAGGCCTCGACTATGCAACCGATGTGTTCGCCGAACACATGGTTCATGCACCGCTGGTATGTCGCGCCCGCATTCCTCAAACCGAACGGCATGGTGACATAGCAGTACATGCCGAAGGGCGTGATGAAAGAAGTCGCGAGCTGGTCGGACTCTTTCATCCTGATTTGGTGATACCCTGAGTAGGCATCGAGGAAGGACAGGGTTTCGCACCCAGCAGTGGAATCCACGATTTGATCGATGCGAGGCAGAGGGTAGGGAACCTTCGGACATGCTTTGTTGAGACCAGTGTAGTCTACGCACATCCGCCATTTCCCCCCTTTCTTTCTCACAAGCACAGGGTTGGCAAGCCATTCGGGATGGAATACCTCTTTGATGAACCCTGCTGCCATTAGCTTGTGGATCTCTTCGCCTATCACTCTGCGCTTCTCCTCGTCGAATCGGCGCAGAGGCTACCTGACGGGTCGGGCTCTGGCCCGAATATCCAGCGAGTGCTCGGCGACATCCCTCGGTATGCCGGGCATGTCCGAGGGACTCCACGCAAAGACGTCGGCGTTTGCGCGGAGAAAGTCGACGAGCACTGCTTCCTATTTGGGGTCGAGCCCGGAACCGATCCGGATCTGCTTGGAGGTGTCGCCACTGGGGTCGAGAGGGACGGCCCTGACCGTCTCCACTGGCTCGAAGTTGCCGGCATGACGCTTCATGTTTGGCACCTCTTTAGAGAGGCTTTCCAGGTCGGCGATGAGGGCCTCAGACTCGGCGAGGGCCTCGGCGTACTCCACGCACTCCACGTCGCATTCGAACGCGTGTTTGTACGTGGGGCCGACGGTGATGACCCCGTTGGGGCCCGGCATCTTGAGCTTCAGGTAGGTGTAGTTGGGACGGCCATGAACTTCGCGTAGCATGGCCTCCCCAGTACCGCGTGGTAGGTTCCTCGGAACCCGACCACCTCGAACGTCAAAGTCTCCCTTCGGAAGTTGGAGGGCGTTCCGAAGCAGACGGGAAGGTCGAGTCGTCCGAGGGGCTGGACGCACTTCCCGGGAATGATCCCGTGGAAGGGCGCAGCGCCTGCTCGGACGGAGGACAGATCGACGCGCAGGAGCCTGAGGGTCTCGGTGTAGATGATGTTGAGGCAGCTGCCCCCGTCCATCAAGACCTTGGTGAGCCTGACGTCGCCGACGATGGGGTCGACGACGAGCGGGTATTTCCCCGGGCTCGGCACGTGGTCGGGGTGGTCAGCTTGGTCGAAGGTGATGGGCTTGTCGGACCAGTCTAGGTAGACTGGCGCCGCCACCTTCACCGAGCAGACCTCCCGGCGCTCTTGCTTGCGATGCCGAGCCGAGGCATTCGCCACATGCCCACCGTAGATCATGAAGCAGTCGCGGACCTCGGGGAACTCTCCTGCTTGGTGATCTTCCTTCTTGTCGTCGTCGCAGGCCCTGCCACCCTCTGTGGGTGGCCCGGCCCTGTGGAAGTGGCGCCGAAGCATGACGCACTCCTTGAGGGTGTGTTTGACGGGCCCCTGATGATAGGGGCACGACTCCTTGAGCATCTTGTCGAAAAGGTTAGCACCTCCGGGGGGCTTCCGAGGGTTCTTGTACTCGGCGGCGGCGACAAGGTCCGCGTCGGCGGCGTCGCGTTTCGCTTGCGACTTCTTCTTGCCTTTCTTCTTGGCGCCGCGCGGAGTAGACGCCTCGGGAGCATCTTCCGATGGGCGGCCCTGGGGCTGCTTGTCCTTTCAGAAGATAGCCTCGACCGCCTCCTGGCCAGAGGCGAACTTGGTGGCGATGTCCATCAGCTCGCTCGCCCTGGTGGGGGTCTTGCGACCCAACTTGCTCACCAGGTCGCGGCAGGTGGTGCCGGCAAGGAACGCGCCGATGACATCTGAGTCGGTGATGTTGGGCAGCTCGGTGCGCTGCTTCGAGAATCGCCGAATGTAGTCCCGGAGAGACTCTCCCGGCTGCTGCCGACAGCTTCGGAGGTCCCAGGAATTCCCGGGGCGCACGTACGTGCCCTGGAAATTGCCAGCGAAGGCTTGGACCAAGTCATCCCAGTTGGAGATCTGCCCCGGAGGCAGATGCTCCAACCAGGCGCGAGCAGTGTCGGAGAGGAACAAGGGGAGGTTGCGGATGATGAGGTTGTCGTCGTCCGTTCCACCCAGTTGGCAGGCCAGGCGGTAGTCCGCGAGCCACAGTTCCGGTCTCGTTTCCCCCGAGTACTTTGTGATAGTAGTCGGGGGTCGGAACCGGGTCGGGAACGGCGCCCGTCGGATGGCCCGACTGAAGGCCTGCGGACCGGGTGGTTCGGGTGAGGGACTCCGATCCTCCCCGCTGTCGTAGCGTCCCCCACGCCTGGGGTGGTAGCCTCGGCGCACCCTTTTGTCGAGGTGGGCCCGACGGTCGCGACGATGGTGCTCGTTGCCGAGGTGGCCCGGGGCCGCAGGCGCGGTGTTGCGCGTGCGCCCGGTGTAGACCGAGGCTTCCCGCACGAATCGGGAAGTCGCGGCGTGAGGTTCCGAGGGGTATCCCTACCTTCGGGAGGCAGAGCTTTCGGCCCGTCGGACCGCAGTGCCTTCCAGGAGATTCTTGAGCTCTCCCTGGATTCGCCGACCCTCGGTGGTTGATGGCTCCGGCATCGCGTGGAGGAGCATCGCTGCGGCTGCCAGGTTCTGACCGACCCCACTGGATGCGGGTGGCGGCCTAACCCTGACGTCGTTGGCGACGCGGTGCTGGAAACCCTGGGGCAGGTGACGTATTTCTCCGGCCGGGGGTTGGCCCGCCCATACCTGCCCGACGTCCCGGCGGATCGGCTCAAGCGCTCCTGCTCCCTCGTCGAGCCTGGCCTGCGCCCCGCGGACTTGCTCGAGCTGTGGGTCGTGACCCCCACCGGAACGGGGACCACAGCTAGCTCCCGCGGGATGTCAGCACGAGGCACCGGCCTAGGGAGTTCACCGTCCTCCGGCATGCCGAGATGGTTTCCTTCGGAGGGATCCCCTAGCTCGATGTGGAAACATTCGCGGCTTGGGCCGCAGTCCTCGTCGTCGAGGCTGCGGCTACCGTCGGAACAGTCGGAGAGGCAGTAGTCACATGCGGTCATAAAGTCCCGCATGGCACTGGGGTTTCCAAATCCAGAGAAATCCCAACAGATGCTGGGATCGTCATCTTCCTCGGACCCAGAGGGCCCGTAGGTCGAGACGTCCGTCAACCGGTCCCAAGGCGACCGCATACGAAACCCTAGGGGGGTTGCACTCGCCTCAACGAGAGCGCCCGCCAAAGCAAGGTCGCTAGGCGGGTTGAGGCTGAGTCGAAATGACGTAGGATGAGGATCGGTCGGTACCTTTTGGATGACGAGCAGCGACATAGTCACGTCGGGGACTGATTGCACCGTCGTCTCAGGTACGAGGGTGACGTCCTGCAAGCTCTCCGCGAGCGCGCTGGCATCGTCCACTTGCTCAGGATTGGCGTGTCGCGGGGAGACGGCGCTCGCCTCCGTCTCAAACGCGAGGTCGACGCCCGACGCGCCCCCCGTTGGGGCGCTGGGGACGTCGATTCGCTCGACAGCCGACGAAACGCGGCCTCCCGCTTGGCCTTGGTTGCCCCGCCTCCTCCTCCGTTGGCGGGGGAGAGGACGGGGCGAGCTCGAATGTTGTTCTTCCACCACGCGGGGAAGATGTCGTCGATTCCGCCGCCGGTGGGCGGGTTGTCGGCCTCCATTGCCGTTGTCGCGCGGCGGTGGGAGGAGTATCATGTCGTAGCTGCCGTCGAAGGACATGAACTCAAGACTCCCGAAACGGAGCACCGTCCCGGGCCGGAGAGGTTGCTGGAGACTGCCCATCTGGAGCTTGACGGGAAGCTGTTCGTCAACACGCAGCAGGCCCCTACCTGGTGCGCCAACTGTCGGCGTTTCGAGACCGGGGGGTCCCTAAGCCGACGAGTGAATGTGCCGCGTGCCCCAGCCCAGATGGGTCGAGCGCGTGGGCGAGCGCGAAGGGGGGGAAGCGAGGTGGCCGGAGACGGGCGTGAGAGAGGTGGAAATCCCGCGGCCTTCATGTTCGTCCCGCGCCCAGGTCGGGTGCGCTTGCAGTAGGGGGTTACAAGCGTCCACGCGGGTGAGGGAAGCGAGCGGCCCCAAGAGAGCGCCTGTCTCGTCCTCGCCCCCGCGCGGCCAACCTTCTCTAAGAAGGCCCTGGTCCTTCCTTTTATAGGCGTAAGGAGAGGATCCAGGTGTACAATGGGGGTGTAGCAGAGTGCTACGTGTCTAGCGGGGGAGAGCTAGCGCCCTAAGTACATGCCAATGTGTCAGCCGGAGAGATCTTGGCACCCAGCTGGTGTGGTGTCGTGGCTGTCAGAGGAGCGGTGGAGCTTGGTGGAGGGACAGCTGTCGGAGCGGTTGAGTCCTTGCTGACGTCCTCCTGCTTCCGTAAGAGAGCTGAGAGTCGCCGTCGTCACAGAGCTTGCGGGGCGCCATCATTGCCTATCTGGCAGAGCTAGCCAGATGGGACATCGGTCTTGTTCTCTGCGGCCCGAGTCGGCTCGGGTAGAGTGATGATGGCGCTTCCTGCTGACGTGGCTGGCCTGCGCTCTAGGTTGGGCGTCATGGAGGCTCCTCCGAAGCCGGGGTCGAGTCTGTCTTCCGTGGCCGAGGCCGAGTCCGAGCCCCTGGGTCGGGCGAGGAAGAGGTCGTTCGGCAGAGGCCAGGGCGGAGTCCGAGCCCTGGGGTCGGGTGAAGCGGAGTTCGCCGTCTTCTGGGGCTGAGCCCGAGTCCGAGCCCTGGGTCGGGCGGAGCGAAGTTCGCCGTCTTCCGGGACTTAGCCCGAGTCCGAGCCCTGGGGTCGGGCGGAGCGGAGTTCGCCGTCTTTCGGGACTTAGCCCGAGTCCGAGCCCTAGGTCGGGCGGAGCGGAGTTCGCCGTCTTCCGGGGCTTAGCCCGAGTCCGAGCCCTGGGTCGGGCGGAGCGGAGTTCGCCGTCTTCCGGGGCTTAGCCCGAGTCCGAGCCCTAGGTCGGGCGGAGCGGAGTTCGCCGTCTTCCGGGGCTTAGCCCGAGTCCGAGCCCTAGGTCGGGCGGAGCGGAGCTTCCTATGGCGCCTTTGGCAGGGCCTGACTGCCTGTCAGCCTCACTCTGTCAAGTGGCGCTGCAGTCGGAGTGGCGCAGGCGGCGCTGTCCTTCTATCAGACCGGTCAGTGGAGCGGCGAAGTGATGGCGGTCACTTCGGCTCTGCCGGGGGGTGCGCGTCAGGATAAAGGTGTCAGGCCACCTTTGCGTTAAATGCTCCTGCGACTCGGTCGGTCGGCGCGGCGATTTAGTCAGGGTTGCTTCTTAGCGAAGGCAAGGCCTCGGGCGAGCCGGGGATGTGTCCACCGTTGGAGGGGGGCCTCGGGCTAGACGGAAATCCCTCGGGGTCGGCTGCCCTTGTCCGAGGCTAGGCTCGGGCGAGGCGTGATCGAGTCGCTCGTATGGACTGATCCCTGACTTAATCGTACCCATCAGGCCTTTGCAGCTTTATGCTGATGGGGGTTACCAGCTGAGAATTAGGCGTCTTGAGGGTACCCCTAATTATGGTCCCCGACAACATTAGTCATAGCATATAAAAGAGACATGATCAAAGGTATATTAATGAGCTATGTGTGCAAAACATCAAAAGAAATTCCGAGAATCAATAATATTTAGCTCATGCCTAAGTTTGTTAAAGGTTTGTTAATCTAGTGGCTTGGTAAAGATATCGGCTAATTGTTCCTTGGTGTTGATATATGCAATCTCGATATCCCCCTTTTGTTGGTGATCCCTTAGAAAATGATACCGAATGGCTATGTGTTTAGTGCGGCTATGCTCAACGGGATTATCCGCCATGCGGATAGCACTCTCATTATCACATAGAAGAGGAACTTTGATTAATTTGTAACCATAGTCCCTAAGGGTTTGCCTCATCCAAAGCAATTGCGCACAACAATGGCCTGCGACAATGTACTCGGCTTCGGCAGTAGAAAGAGCGACGGAATTTTGCTTCTTTGAAGCCCAAGACACCAAGGATCTTCCCAAGAACTGGCAAGTCTCCGATGTGCTCTTTCTATTAATTTTGCACCTCGCCCAATCGGCATCCGAATAACCAATTAAATCAAATGTGGATCCCCGAGGGTACCAAACCCAAACTTAGGAGTATAAACTAAATATCTCAAGATTCGTTTTACGGCCGTAAGGTGAGCTTCCTTAGGGTCGGCTTGGAATCTTGCACACATGCATACGGAAAGCATTATGTCTGGTCGAGATGCACATAAATAGAGTAAAGAGCCTATCATCGACCAGTATACCTTTTGATCTACGGATTTACCTCCCGTGTCGAGGTCGAGATGCCCATTGGTTCCCATGGGTGTCTTGATGGGTTTGGCATCCTTCATCCTAAACTTGTTTAGAATGTCTTGAATGTACTTCGTTTGGCTAATGAAGGTGCCCTCTTGGAGTTGCTTTACTTGAAATCCTAAGAAGTACTTCAACTCCCCTATCATAGACATCTCGATTTTTTGTGTCATGATCCTACTAAATTCCTCACATGTAGATTCGTTAGTAGACCCAAATATAATATCATCAACATAAATTTGGCATACAAACAAATCATTGTCAAGAGTTTTAGTAAATAAAGTAGGATCGACCTTTCCGACTTTGAAGCCATTAGTGATAAGAAAGTCTCTTAGGCATTCATACCATGCTCTTGGTGCTTGCTTGAGCCCGTAAAGCGCCTTAGAGAGTTTATATACATGGTTAGGATACTTACTATCTTCGAAGCCGGGAGGTTGCTCAACATAGACCTCCTCCTTGATTGGTCCATTGAGGAAGGCACTTTTCACGTCCATTTGGTAAAGCTTAAAGCCATGGTAAGTAGCATAGGCAAGCAAAATGCGAATTGATTCTAGCCTAGCTACGGGTGCATAGGTTTCACCGAAATCCAAACCTTCGACTTGTGAATACCCCTTGGCCACAAGTCGGGCTTTGTTCCTTGTCACCACACCATGCTCATCTTGCTTGTTGCGGAAGACCCACTTGGTTCCTACAACATTTGGTTAGGACGTGGAACTAAATGCCATACCTTGTTCCTAGTGAAGTTGTTGAGCTCCTCTTGCATCGCCACCACCCAATCCAAATCTTGAAGTGCTTCCTCTACCCTGTGTGGCTCAATAGAGGAAACAAAAGAGTAATGCTCACAAAAATGTGCAACACGAGATCTAGTGGTTACCCCCTTATGAATGTCGCCGAGGATGGTGTCGACGGGGTGATCTCATTGGATTGCTTGGTGGACTCTTGGGTGTGGCGGTGTTGGAACTTGTTCATCTTCCTCATCTTGTTCATGAGCATCTCCCCCTTGATCATTGCTCTCGTCTTGAGGTGGCTCAACTTCTTGATCTTCTCTTTCATCATTTTGAGCTTTATCCTCGTCTTGAGTTGGTGGAGATGCTTGTGTGGAGGAAGATGGTTGATCTTGTGCATGTGGTGGCTCTTAGGATTCCTTAGGACACACATCCCCAATGGACATGTTCCTTAGTGCGACGCACGGAGCCTCTTCATCACCTATCTCATCAAGATCAACTTGCTCTACTTGAGAGCCGTTAGTCTCATCAAACACAATGTCACAAGAAACTTCAACTAGTCCAGAGGACTTGTTAAAGACTCTATATGCCCTTGTGTTTGAGTCATATCCTAGTAAAAAGCCTTCTACAGTCTTAGGAGCAAATTTAGATTTTCTATCTCTTTTAACAAGAATAAAGCATTTGCTACCAAAGACCCTAAAATATAAAATATTGGGCTTTTTACCGGTGAGGAGTTCGTAAGATGTCTTCTTGAGGATTCGGTGTAGATATAACCGGTTGATGGCGTAGCAGGCGGTGTTGACCGCATCGGCCCAAAACCGATCCGAAGTCTTGTACTTATCAAGCATGGTACTTGCCATGTCCAATAGAGTTCTATTCTTCCTCTCCACTACACCATTTTGTTGTGGCGTGTAGGGAGAAGAGAACTCATGCTTGATGCCCTCCTCCTCAAGGAAGCCTTCGATTTGAGAGTTCTTGAACTCCGTTCCGTTATCGCTTCTAATCTTTTTGATCCTTAAGCCGAACTCATTTTGAGCCCGTCTCAAGAATCCCTTTAGGGTCTCTTGGGTATGAGATTTTTCCTGCAAAAAGAACACCCAAGTGAAGCGAGAATAGTCATCCACAATAACTAGACAGTACTTACTCCCGCCGATGCTTATGTAAGCGATCGGGCTGAATAGATCCATGTGTAGGAGCTCGAGTGGCCTGTCAGTTGTCATGATGTTCTTGTGTGGATGATGAACACCAACTTGCTTCCCTGCCTGACATGCACTACAAATCTTGTCTTTCTCAAAATGAACATTTGTTAGTCCCAAAATGTGTTCTCCCATTAGAAGCTTATGAAGATTCTTCATTCCAACATGTGCTAGTCGGTGATGCCAGAGCCAGCCCATGTTAGTCTTAGCAATTAAGCAAGTGTCGAGTTCAGGTCTATCAAAATCTACTAAGTACAGCTGACCCTATAACACTCCCTTAAATGCTATTGAATCATCACTTCTTCTAAAGACAGTGACACCTGCATCTGTAAAAAGACAGTTGTAACCCATTTTACATAATTGCGAAACTGAAAGCAAGTTGTAATCTAAGGAATCTACAAGAAAAACATTGGAAATGGAATGGTCAGGTGATATAGCAATTTTACCCAATTCTTTGACCAAACCTTGATTTCCATCCCCGAATGTGATAGCTCGTTTGGGATCTTGGTTTTTCTCGTAGGAGGAGAACATTTTCTTCTCCCCTGTCATATGGTTTGTGCACCCGCTGTCGATGATCCAACTTGAGCCCCCGGATGCATAAACCTACAAAACAAATTTAGTTCTTGATTTTAGGTACCCAAATGGTTTTGGGTCCTTTGACATTAGATACAAGAACTTTGGGTACCCAAACACAAGTCTTTGATCCCTTGTGTTTGCCCCCAACATACTTGGCAACTACCTTGCCGGATTTGTTAGTCAAAACATAAGATGCATCAAAAGTTTTAAATGAAATTTTAGAATCATTTGATGCAATTTGAGTTTTCTTCTTAGGCAATTTAGGACGGATTGATTGCCTAGAGCTAGATGTCTCACCCTTATACATAAAAGTATGATTAGGGCCAGAGTGAGACTTCCTAGAATGAATTCTTCTAATCTTGCTCTCGGGATAACCGGCAGGGTACAAAATGTATCCCTCGTTATCCTGAGGCATGGGAGCCTTGCCCTTAACAAAGTTGGACAATCTTTTAGGAGAGGCATTAAGTTTGACATTGTCCCTCTTTTGGAAGCCAATGCCATCCTTGATGCCAGGGCGTCTCCCACTATAGAGCATGCTTCTAACAAATTTGAATTTTTCATTTTCTAAGTCATGCTCGGCAATTTTAGCATCTAATTTTGCTATATGATCATTTTGTTGTTTAATTAAAGCCAAATGATCATGAATAGCATCAATGTTAATATCTCTACATCTAGTGCAAATAGTGACGTGCTCAATGGTAGATGTAGAGGGTTTGCAAGAATTAAGTTCAACAATCTTAGCATGTAAAATATCATTGTTATCTCTAAGATCGGAAATGGAAGTGTTGCAAACATCTAATTCTTTAGCCTTAGCACTCAATTTTTCATTTTCAATCTTAAGGCTAGTAAGAGAGACATTCAATTCTTCAATCTTAGCAAGCAAGTTAACATTATCATCTCTAAGATTGGAAATTGAAACATCACATACATTTGAATCAACCTTAGCAATTAAACTAGCATTCTCATTTCTAAGGTTGGTAATAATATCATGGCAAGTGCTTAGCTCACTAGATAGTTTTTCACATTTTTCTACTTATAAATAAGCATTTTTAACCTTATCATGCCTTTTATTTTCCTTAATTAGGAAGTCCTCTTGGGTGTCCAAGAGTTCATCCTTCTAATGAATAGCACTAATTAGTTCATTTAATTTTTCTTTTTGTTGCATGTTTAGATTGGCAAAAAGGATGCGCAAATTATCCTCCTCATCACTAGCATTATCCTCATCACTAGAGGTTTCATATTTAGTGGAGAATTTTGATTTTACCTTCTTCCTTTTGCCGTCCTTGGCCATGAGGCACTTGTGGCCGACGTTGGGGAAGAGGAGGCCCTTGGTGACGGCGATGTTGGCGGCGTCCTCGTCGGAGGAAGAGTCGGAGGAGCTCTCCTCGAAGTCCCACTCGCGGCACACATGGGCATCGCCGCCCCTCTTTTTGTGGTACCTCTTCTTTTCTCTCCTCTTGCCCTTCTTGTCGTCGCCTCTGTCACTATCACCAGATAACGGACATTTAGCAATGAAATAACCGGGCTTACCACATTTGTAGCAAACTTTCTTGGAGCGGGGCTTGTAATCCTTCCCCCTCCTTTGCTTGAGGATTTGGCGGAAACTCTTGATGATGAGCGCCATTTCCTCGTTGTCGAGCTTGGAGGCGTCGATGGGTTGTCTACTTGATGTAGACTCCTCTTTTTTCTCCTCCATTGCCTTGAATGCGACCGGTTGTGCTTCGGTCGTGGAGGGGCCATCAAGCTCGATGATTTTCTTTGAGCCTTTGATCATCAACTCAAAGCTCACAAAATTTCCTATTACTTCCTCGAGAGTCATTAGTGTATATCTAGGATTTCCTCGAATTAATTGAACTTGCGTAGGATTAAGAAATACGAGGGATCTTAGAATAACCTTGACCATCTCATGGTCATCCTATTTTGTGCTCCCGAGGTTGCGCACTTGGTTCACCAAGGTCTTCAAGCGGTTGTACATGGCTTGAGGGTCCTCGCCTTGGTTGAGTCGGAATCGACCGAGCTCCCCCTCGATCGTCTTTCGCTTGGTGATTTTGGTCACCTCATCTCCTTCGTGCGCGGTCTTGAGTATGTCCCAAATTTCCTTGGCGCTCTTTAATCCTCGCACCTTGTTATACTCCTCTCGACTTAGAGAGGCGAGGAGTATAGTGGTGGCTTGGGAGTTAAAGTGTCGGATTTGGGCGACCTCGTCCGAATCATAGTCTTCATCCCCCGGTGATGGTACCTGTACTCCAATCTCAACAACATCCCAAATGCTAGTGTGGAGTGAGGTTAGATGATGCCTCATTTTATCACTCCACATATTATAATCTTCACCATCAAACATAGGTGGTTTGCCTAATGGGACGGAAAGTAATGGAGTACGTTTGGAAATGCGAGGATAGCATAGGGGAATCTTACTAAACTTCTTGCGCTCATGGCGCTTAGAAGTTACGGACGGCGTGTCGGAGCCAGAGGTGGATGGCGACGAAGAGTCGGTCTCGTAGTAGACCACCTTCCTCATCTTCTTCTTCTTGTCACCGCTCCGACCCGACTTATTGTGTGAAGGGGATCCCTTCACCTTGTTGGCGGACTCCCCGGATGGAGCCTTCCCATGGCTTGTAGCGGGCTTCTCGCCGGTCATCATCTCCTTCTTGGCGTGATCTCCCGACATCACTTTGAGCGGTTAAGCTCTAATGAAGCACCGGGCTCTGATACCAATTGAAAGTCGCCTAGAGGGGGGGGGTTTGTAACACCCTGAATTTGGGGGTATAAAATTTCTTTGCTCATATTCACAAATTCAGGTGTTACTTCCCTTTTCTCATCCTTCCCCAATCCTCTCTTTCTCATTTCTATATGAGAAAAGTGGTTATTTTAATTGTAATTATAGTCTATTAGCTCAAACTCCAAGGGAGTATGAATTGTTGCATCATATTGAACCCTAGATTTCACTTTTGTTTGGTGCATAATTCTCAAAAAGTCTAATTTGAATTTGTGGCTCATTTGAATTTGAATCAAATAGAGAAAATAAAAAGAAAAGAGAAAAACAATTCCAGAATAAAAAGAAAAAGGAAAGAAGCCCAAACCCCGCCCCCCTCGGCCTTTCGGCCCAGCCGGCCCATCCCGCGCGCGCGCCCTTCCCCCCTCCTCTCTCTCTGCGCGGTGGGCCCGGCCTGTCGGCGCGGCCGCCGTCTCCGCGCCTGCCTCCCTCTCTCTCTGCCCGCGGGCCCGGCCCGTCAGCCCCGCTTTCCCCGCGCCCGCGCCCGCTCTCCCCTCTCTCTCTGCCCTGGCGGGCCCGCTCGTCAGCGCAACCGCCCCCGCGCCCGCTTTCTTCTCTCTCTCTACTCGCGGGCCCGGGCTGTCAGCCCCGTCGTCTTCGCGTAACCGCCGCCGCGCGTGCCGCGGTCTCCGCGCCCACGTCGCGCGTGGGGCTCGCCCCACCTCACCCTCGGCCACTTGAGCCCCGAACCTCGCTCGCCATCTCCCCCTCCCTCATTTGCGCACCAACGGGCCTCTCTCTTCCACCTCTCCCTCGCTGCGCGCACGCCAAAGCGCCGCCGCCGTAAACCCCGCCGTTCCGAGCTCGTTTCCCGGTCGCCGTTGGAGCTCCGCCGTGTCCATTGCCACGGTGAGCTTCGCCCCGACGTCCGCAACCCGGAACGCGCTCCAATTTCCCCTTCCCCTCCCTATTTCTCTCTGCCCGCGCTCACCCGCCGTCCTCCGTGCAGCCGCCGCCGTCGACCCGGGCCGTCGTCGCGCCGTTGCCGCCACCGAGGAGTCCCCGGAGTTCGCCTTGAGGTAAGGAACCTCTCCCGCCCCTATTGACCTTTGCTTTGCTCTCTATCGCGTTTAATTCCTCGCCGGAGTTGTTTAGCGCCGCCGCCGAGCCACTCCGCCGTGAACCGCCCCCCTCCGGTGCCCCTGCCCCGACCCAAACCCCACCAAAGAATTCCCCGTGCCCTCCCCAACCTCCCCGGCCACTCAGGTCGCCCTAAGGACCCGCAGGGCCCCAGCGCCCCTCGTCTCCGGCGAGCATCTCCGCCGCGGGGACGGGCGCCGCCACCTCAGCTGGCTGGGGAAGGAGACAGCAGCCAGCCACCCCATCCCCGCCGTCCATCTCAGATCGGACGACCCCGTTTTAAATAGCCCGAATCCAATCCTAGTCGTCCGCCCAAGATCCAACGGCCCAGAGCCGTTGCCCCCCGCGCCCCGCCTCCCTGCCAACTGGGCCCCGCCTGTCAGCCGTCCGCCCCGCGCCCGCGCTGCCCGCTGGCCCCGCCTGTCAGCCGCCGCGCCCGCGCTGCCCGCTGGCCCCGCCTGTCAGCCACCCACGCCGCCGCGCGCCCAAGCGCCCGCCCGCAGGATCTAATCCTGGCCGTTGATCTGAGATCCAACGGCTGTAGGAGCCCGATACCCCTTCGCTCGCGCGTTTTCTTAAAGAACCCCTCTGTTTTCTGGAAATTGCGCCCGCCGTCCCTGGTTTCTCGCAGTTAGGTCCTCGGACCTTTTATTTAATTCAAAATAGGTCCTTAGGGTATATTTTTAACCCCTAAACTTGTAAAATTCATAACTTGGCCATATGAACTCCAAATTAGGTGCTTCAAATTGCAAAATGTTCATAATATTATTATCTATCTGTTTATGCAATGTTTCCCTGCTGTTTCCATGTCCCAATTAATGGTTAATCATTAGGATAGGATTAATGTTACGGGAACCCTATTTGAGATGAATAAAAGATAGTAGACTTTAATAAAAGTTGGAGCACTTAAGTTTATGAACTTAAACACCTAAGTTTAGGAACTTAAAACCAGATAATGATTTAATCCCACCACTGACTTAAACCTGATTAGTGGATAATGACTCACTTTGTATAGTCCTCTACCCTAGACCTAGGGAATACCAGAGTGCCTATCCCTTTTCTATTATGAACTTGTGATCTCTCTGCTGCATATGTTTGGTATATTGTTTTTGTTTGTTATTTCCCAAGTGCATAGTGTGAATGATTACTTTACGTAGACAACGAGCAGTCTGTGTTTCCCGAGGGAGTTGCAGAGGAAGTTCCTGATCAGCAGTTTGGTGAAGGCAAGTGTCCTCTGACCCATTATGTCCTATTCATTTATAACTTACTACCCCGCATTACCTACTTGAAACCTAAGGATTGACTAGCTTTACACTTTACTTTATCCTTGATGACCTTATGGGCTATTATGGTTAGCATTCTGCTACTGCCTTAACTTAATCAATGAACATGATGTGAATATTTATGATACTGTTATCCTGATGATGTTGATGATCTTGTGATACTCTAGGGGGCTCAGGCTGTTTCCTGAGTACCTCTCCGTAAGGACCTATTCGTTGAGAGACCACCCGGGATAACAGTGCAACCATGAGGGTGAAATGGGACGCCCTTAGCTAATTAATTAGAGGAACTAGAGGTGTAGTTGCTTCGCCGTCGTGCCGTCAATGGGGTCCAGGCACAGTGCTTGCTCTGCCGAGGCTGAGTGCCGAGGTTCTTTCGTTTTGCTTTTTGTTAGTCACTCTCCTGCGGGGAGGAGTACTGTGTTTATCAAACTGGAGAAACCTAACAGGCAGCTATGATCTCTAGGGAATCTTTGTAACAGCTACGTAGTGATACCCTGCCGGACCACCTAGGTAGTGGTCAATGGGGATTAGCTCTCCCCGGGCAGAAAGGGAATCATGACTCATGGGTAAAGTGTGCAACCTCTGTAGAGGGTAGCGAAACTGATATATCAGCCGTGCTCACGGTTAAGAGCAGCCTTGGGATCCTCTTTGATTAGAGATACAGATGGTTCGAGATACAGGGATTATGTTATGGTTTTGGTTCGAATATGATGATGTTGTTCCTCGATGAGGAAATGGTTCATGGGTTGGTTAATACTAAAATCTGGCTTCTACTAATGATAAATACCTGACCAACTAAAAGCAACTGCTTGAGCCTAACCCCACATAAATCTAGTCCACTTCAGCCAAACGGGACATTTGCTGAGTACGTTGATGTGTACTCATCCTTGCTTTACCACCAAACACCAGGTTGTCCACATTGTAACCACTGCTCCGGAGAAGGCGAAGTCATGGAAGGAGACTTCCAGGAGTTCCAAGACTACGACGAATTCTAGGTGTGGGTTGGCGGCAACCCCCAGTCAGCTGCCTGTGAAGGCCTTATCTTTACTGCGTTTCGCTAGCACTTTGATTCACCTGTTAAGACGATGACTATGTGGATGTCTATGACTCTGTGATGTAACAAGTTAATACTCTTTTATGTTATTATTCGAGCATTGTGCGATGATGTTCATTTATGTAATCGCTGTGTACGTGAGTTCTGATCCTGGCACGTACATAGTTCGCATTCGGTTTGCCTTCCAAAACCGGGTGTGACATAAGTGGTATCAAAGCCGTGCTGACTGTAGGACCGCTGACCTAGAGTAACACTGGTCGTACTAAGGACTATTGATCTTCCCTCTCACCTTGACCTCTGATGTTACTTCAAAAGTCGGTCACCTCGACCAACCCTATGTTTTACTACATATATATATACTATATTATACCTTGTTAAAATTTTTTTCTTATTCTGTCTATGGTTTATTCACTTGTCATATTAGTTCTGCTCTTACTCTTATGCTTACGGTGTCTTTTGTAGATGGCTCGTCTTAGACACACTGCACGTAAGTCGGTGATTCCTTTCCTGCCGTCTCGACTTGCGGAGCGTCCTCTGCACCGCACCGTGTCCGGTCAGTCGAGTCACCTGGAGAAACTGCACCACCGCCTGCGTGAGGAGCAGGAACGCTGGCGCCAGCACAGAGAGCAGCAGGGCTCTTCCTCCCCACCCCAGCAAGAGGTGGAGTCCGTGAGGCCCCGTTCCTCTGTTGCCCAGCTGGA
Organism: Zea luxurians; assembly: GCA_029449295.1. Lineage (NCBI taxonomy): Eukaryota > Viridiplantae > Streptophyta > Magnoliopsida > Poales > Poaceae > Zea > Zea luxurians. Next base: position 6,741,186 of record JAOPSE010000090.1, read on the forward strand.
GGCGCCCCCTGCACCGCCGCGGGACGCCCCGGCTGTTGGAGGAGCTACTGGAGGAGACCCCAACGACGACGACTCAGACCACAGCACGGAGTCTTCTGAGCCGCAGGAGGCGGAAGGATGGGTCGCCCGACCCATCACCCGTGACGCCGCCCGCGGTTGTCACTTCCACGACGCACTCGACACCTTGCTGCGCCAGGCTTTTGACCGGCACACCTGGTCGATCGAGTATCGTTGTGTAGTCTACCAGCACAGTCGCGGGAGGTACCCGGACCGCTGGGAGGCTACCTGCCTAGTTCGCCGTCCGGAGGATGACCTCCGGGGTGCGGAGGCCGTTTCGGAGCACTATTCCATCTCCGAGAGGGACACTGCAGAGACGGCTATGCAGGATGCAGCACGACGTGCACTCTCCCAGTACTGTTCTTTGTTCGGTGGGGTGGCCGACGGTCTTAACCTTCGGTACTACCCCCGCCGCCCTACTGGCAACACAGAGAGTGTGGTTGTCTCACCTGTTGGTGAGGCTAACCCTAGGTTGAGCAGCACAGTCAACCTAGTCGCAGTGCTTAACACTGAGCTGGATCACTCTCTGGACGAGATGAGCAGGGCTCGAACGGAGATTGCGGAGTTGCGTGCTGAGCTGGCAGAGCGCCATCACCAGGAGGGTGGTTCTCCCGCTCCCATTGGGACTCAGCACCCTTACCGCTCGCCGCCGCGTGGTCACCACACTTATGGTTCCCCTGCCTGTAAGACCAGGATAGATCTGGATCCTTAGATCGTTAGCGTCGAAGTTTGTAATAAATCTTAAGTCAGATGTCTCAGTCTTAAATAGTTAGTTTAGATTGCTTATCAGTTGCTTCCAATTAGCTTAGTTTGCTTATCAGTTGCTTGCATGCTTGTTATGATGAACTTGTGCTGGATTTGAATCTTTGTAATGACTGTTGCCAACCTGTGGGCTTCCCCTGCAGTTTGGCCTAGCTATAATGTTAATAAAGTCAGTTATTTAGTTGGGAAGCCATTTACTTCTACTTTCCTTTCTATCTGAGAAGCTGTGTTGAATCATAATGAGGATCAGTGAAGCTCTTTGTTCACTCAGTGTCATGAAGAATTCTGTATTCTCTTTTCTTATGCTGGAGGGTTGTAAGATCAACGCTGATGTATGAATGTCTTCCACAGATGTCTGACAACAGGCGCCGATGCAACAGGCGTGCTCAGCAAGAGCAGCATGACCAGCAGGAGGAACAACAGAGGCAGCCTCCCCCACCACCCCCGATGACAGTGGAGCAGATGTTCTTGATGCAGACTCAGGCAGTGCAGGCCATTGGGCAGACTCTGGCAGCCATGCAGCAGGCTCAACAGCAACCCCAACCCCAGTTGCAAGTGCAGATGCCCCAGATGCCACGGGATAAGCGTGGTGAGTTCATGAGAGGGCACCCTCCTACCTTCGCCCATTCTGCCGACCCCATGGATGCAGAAGACTGGCTGCGCGCAGTGGAAAGAGAACTGCGCACCGCCCAATGTAACGACAGGGAGAAGGTTTTGTATGGCCCCCGTCAGCTAAGGGGAGCAGCCCAGTCCTGGTGGGAGTCCTACCTCGCCACACATGCTGACCCCGAAGCCATCACCTGGGAGGAGTTCAGCGAGAGTTTCCGCAGGTACCATGTGCCGGAGGGACTGATGATCGTGAAGAAGGAGGAGTTTCTGGCTCTGAAGCAGGGACCCCTGTCTGTTAGTGAATACAGAGACAAGTTTCTGCAGCTATCCCGGTATGCACCTGAGGATGTCAACACTGATGCTAAAAGGCAGTACAGGTTCATGAGAGGTTTGGTGGATCCCCTGCATTACCAGCTGATGAATCACACCTTCCCCACCTTCCAGCACCTGATTGATAGGGCAGTTATGACTGAGAAGAAGCGTAAGGATATGGAAGATCGGAAGCGCAAGATGAGTGGACCCCAGACCGGAGGCATCAGCCGTCCACGTTTCTCAGGCAGTTCATCTCAGCAAGGCAGGCCTGGTCACCCACAGGGATATCAGAATCAGAATCAGCGTCCGCATCAGCAGCAGTTTCAAAGGCAGTACCCGCAGCAGCAGCAGCAGTATCGTCAGCACAGCCAGCAGGGAGGTAATCAGTATCAGAAGCAGAACAATCAGGCACCTCGCCTTCCTGCCCCAGCAGCAAACCAGAGCAACCAAGCAGCCCCAGCACAAGGAGGAGGCAGAGGATGTTTCCACTGTGGAGAACAAGGCCACTGGGCGATGCAGTGCCCGAAGAAGGCGGCGCAGCAGCAGACCAACCCCAATGCTCCAACAAGGCAAGGTGTACTGCAGCCGACAGCAGGCAATCGTAACCAAGCGTACAACCGTGGAAAGGTGAACCACTTGGAGGCTGAAGCGATCCAGGATGCACCAGATGTGGCAGTAGGTATGTTCTCAGTCGAATCTCATCCCACGAAAGTGCTATTTGATACTGGTGCAACTCATTCATTTGTCACTGCAACCTGGGTAGAATTGCATAACATCTCAGTAGAGGCAATGATGCCGCCCATGAGGATTAATTCGGTTGGTGGCAAGGTGCAAACGGATAAAATATGCTCAAATATAAGGGTGGAAATAAGGGGGATAGGTTTCCCCAGTGACTTAATAGTAATAGACACCCCTGGGATAGATGTCATTCTAGGGATGAATTGGTTAATGAAGTATGAAGCGAATATTAGCTGTGACAAGAGGACCGTAACATTGAAGTCCCCGTCAGGAGAAGAGGTAGTGGCCGAGCTGAGGATGCCTAAATCAGCGGAGGGTGTCTGTCACCAGATTTCAGTTGATGGTAAGGAGCCCAACCCGCTCGAGACTATCAAGGTTGTGTCGGACTTTCCGGACGTATTTCCCGAGGAGCTAACGGGCATGCCACCCGAGAGAAAAGTTGAATTTGCCATAGAGCTTATCCCTGGTACCGCCCCCATTTCCAAAAGAGCCTACCGAGTGTCTGGACCAGAATTGGTGGAACTCAAGAAGCAGATAGATGAGATGTTGGAGAAGGGTTACATCAGACCAAGTACCTCGCCTTGGGCCGCTCCGGTGTTGTTTGTAGAGAAGAAAGATGGTACCAAAAGGATGTGCATAGACTACAGAGCCTTGAATGAAGTCACTGTCAAGAACAAGTACCCCCTGCCAAGGATAGAAGATTTGTTCGACCAGCTCAGAGGTGCCAGCGTATTCTCGAAGATAGATCTGAGATCAGGCTACCATCAACTCAGAATCCGACCCTCGGACATACCGAAGACGGCATTCATCACCAAGTACGGGTTATATGAATTCACAGTTATGTCCTTTGGTTTGACAAATGCGCCAGCCTTCTTTATGTACCTGATGAACAGTGTGTTCATGGATTATCTGGACAGGTTTGTGGTAGTGTTTATCGATGATATTCTTATATACTCTCAAAGTGAGGAAGATCATGTAGAGCATCTGAAGATGGTACTGCAAAGACTTCGAGAGCATCAGTTGTATGCCAAACTGAGCAAATGCGAGTTATGGATTCATGAAGTCTTGTTTCTGGGTCACATCATAAATCAAGATGGGTTGGCAGTGGATCCAAAGAAAGTGGCAGATATCCTAAACTGGAAAGCACCGAAGGATGTTCGTGGGATCAAAAGCTTCATTGGAATGGCCGGATACTACAGGCGTTTCATCGAAGGCTTCTCAAAGATTGCTAGACCAATGACAACGTTACTAGCGAAGAAAGTTGAGTTTAAGTGGACCCAAAAGTGTCAGGAAGCATTTGAAGAACTGAAAAATAGATTGACTACAGCTCCGGTGTTAGTCCTGCCTGATGTTCACAAGCCATTCTCAGTGTATTGCGATGCTTCTTACACCGGATTGGGATGTGTGCTAATGCAAGAAGGAAGAGTTGTAGCATATTCATCTCGGCAGCTGAAGATTCATGAGAAAAATTACCCCACACACGACCTAGAGTTGGCAGCAGTGGTTCATGCTCTGAAGACATGGAGACATTACCTGTATGGGCAGAAGTGCGACATCTACACAGATCATAAAAGTCTGAAGTACATATTCACCCAGTCAGAGTTAAACATGAGACAGCGAAGATGGTTGGAATTGATCAAGGACTATGAGTTGGAGATCCATTACCATCCAGGCAAAGCCAATGTTGTTGCAGATGCTCTGAGCAGGAAGAGTCAAGTCAATATGATGGCCACGTACCCAATGCCATATGAGTTAGCCAAGGAGTTCGACAGACTGAGTCTCGGATTCCTGAACAGTACGCAAGGAGTAACAGTGGAATTAGAGCCCACCCTAGAGCGGGAGATCAAAGAAGGGCAGAAGGATGATGAAAGCATCAACAAGATCCGACAGCTAATCTTAGAAGGAAGAGGCCAAGACTTTCGAGAGGATGAAGAGGGAGTAATATGGTTCAAGGACCGATTGTGTGTCCCCGACCTCAAACCTATTCGGGAGCTGATCCTAAAGGAAGCTCATGAGACAGCCTACTCCATACACCCGGGAAGTGAAAAGATGTACCAGGATTTAAAAAGGAGGTTTTGGTGGTATGGCATGAAAAGAGAAATCGCAGAATATGTCGCCATCTGTGATAGCTGTCAAAGAACCAAAGCAGAGCATCAAAGGCCCGCCGGATTGTTGCAGCCATTGCGGATTCCTCAGTGGAAGTGGGATGAGATCGGGATGGATTTTATAGTTGGCCTACCTCGTACCCGGGCCGGTTATGATTCCATCTGGGTGGTTGTGGACCGCTTAACAAAGGTGGCCCATTTCATACCTGTGAAGACCACATACACCGGAGCAACGTTAGCTGAGTTATACATGTCACGGATAGTTTGCCTTCATGGTGTGCCGAAGAAGATAGTGTCAGATCGAGGAACACAGTTCACCTCTCATTTTTGGCAGCAGCTACAAGAAGCTTTGGGCACCCATTTGAACTTCAGCTCGGCTTATCACCCGCAGACAGACGGTCAGACTGAAAGAACTAATCAGATCCTAGAAGATATGCTGAGAGCCTGTGCGTTGCAAGACAAGTCAGGATGGGACAAAAGGTTACCTTATGCAGAATTCTCCTATAACAATAGTTACCAGGCTAGCTTGAAGATGTCGCCGTTTCAGACACTCTATGGACGGAGTTGTAGGACTCCGCTGCATTGGGACCAGCCTGGAGAGAGACAGGTGTTTGGCCCCGACATCCTGCTTGAAGCCGAAGAGAATATCAAAATGGTTCGGGAGAATCTGAAGATAGCACAATCAAGGCAGCGAAGCTACGCGGACCGAAGGAGAAGAGAACTGAGTTTCGAAGTGGGGGATTTCGTCTATCTGAAGGTGTCACCTATCAGGGGAGTCAGAAGATTCGGAGTTAAAGGCAAGTTAGCACCCCGGTATGTTGGACCATATCAGATTCAAGCAAAGCGTGGAGAAGTGGCTTACCAACTCAACCTACCAGAAAGTTTGTCGGCAGTGCACAATGTGTTCCACGTGTCACAATTGAAGAAGTGTCTGCGAGTACCAGAAGAACAGTTGCCAGTGGAGGGTTTGGAAGTCCAGGAGGATCTAACATACATAGAGAAGCCAACGCAGATTCTGGAGTTCGCAGACAGAGTCACCCAGAGGAATACCATCAGAATGTGCAAAGTCAGATGGGGTCACCACTCGGAGGAAGAAGCAACCTGGGAACGAGAAGATGATCTGAAAGCCAAATACCCTGAACTCTTTGCTGACCAACCCTGAATCTCGGGGGCGAGATTCTTTTAAGGGGGATAGGTTTGTAACACCCTGAATTTGGGGGTATAAAATTTCTTTGCTCATATTCACAAATTCAGGTGTTACTTCCCTTTTCTCATCCTTCCCCAATCCTCTCTTTCTCATTTCTATAGGAGAAAAGTGGTTATTTTAATTATAGTCTATTAGCTCAAACTCCAAGGGAGTATGAATTGTTGCATCATATTGAACCCTAGATTTCACTTTTGTTTGGTGCATAATTCTCAAAAGTCTAATTTGAATTTGTGGCTCATTTGAATTTGAATCAAATAGAGAAAATAAAAAGAAAAGAGAAAAACAATTCCAGAATAAAAAGAAAAAGGAAAGAAGCCCAAACCCCGCCCCCCTCGGCCTTTCGGCCCAGCCGGCCCATCCCGCGCGCGCGCCCTTCCCCCCTCCTCTCTCTCTGCGCGGTGGGCCCGGCCTGTCGGTGCGGCCGCCGTCTCCGCGCCTGCCTCCCTCTCTCTCTGCCCGCGGGCCCGGCCCGTCAGCCCCGCTTTCCCCGCGCCCGCGCCCGCTCTCCCCTCTCTCTCTGCCCTGGCGGGCTCGCTCGTCAGCGCAACCGCCCCCGCGCCCGCTTTCTTCTCTCTCTCTGCTCGCGGGCCCGGGCTGTCAGCCCCGTCGTCTTCGCGTAACCGCCGCCGCGCGTGCCGCGGTCTCCGCGCCCACGTCGCGCGTGGGGCTCGCCCCACCTCGCCCTCGGCCACTTGAGCCCCGAACCTCGCTCGCCATCTCCCCCTCCCTCATTTGCGCACCAACGGGCCTCTCTCTTCCACCTCTCCCTCGCTGCGCGCACGCCAAAGCGCCGCCGCCGTAAACCCCGCCGTTCCGAGCTCGTTTCCCGGTCGCCGTTGGAGCTCCGCCGTGTCCATTGCCACGGTGAGCTTCGCCCCGACGTCCGCAACCCGGAACGCGCTCCAATTTCCCCTTCCCCTCCCTATTTCTCTCTGCCCGCGCTCACCCGCCGTCCTCCGTGCAGCCGCCGCCGTCGACCCGGGCCGTCGTCGCGCCGTTGCCGCCACCGAGGAGTCCCCGGAGTTCGCCTTGAGGTAAGGAACCTCTCCCGCCCCTATTGACCTTTGCTTTGCTCTCTATCGCGTTTAATTCCTCGCCGGAGTTGTTTAGCGCCGCCGCCGAGCCACTCCGCCGTGAACCGCCCCCCTCCGGTGCCCCTGCCCCGACCCAAACCCCACCAAAGAATTCCCCGTGCCCTCCCCAACCTCCCCGGCCACTCAGGTCGCCCTAAGGACCCGCAGGGCCCCAGCGCCCCTCGTCTCCGGCGAGCATCTCCGCCGCGGGGACGGGCGCCGCCACCTCAGCTGGCTGGGGAAGGAGACAGCAGCCAGCCACCCCATCCCCGCCGTCCATCTCAGATCGGACGACCCCGTTTTAAATAGCCCGAATCCAATCCTAGCCGTCCGCCCAAGATCCAACGGCCCAGAGCCGTTTCCCCCCGCGCCCCGCCTCCCTGCCAACTGGGCCCCGCCTGTCAGCCGTCCGCCCCGCGCCCGCGCTGCCCGCTGGCCCCGCCTGTCAGCCGCCACGCCCGCGCTGCCCGCTGGCCCCGCCTGTCAGCCACCCACGCCGCCGCGCGCCCGCGCGCCCGCCCGCAGGATCTAATCCTGGCCGTTGATCTGAGATCCAACGGCTGTAGGAGCCCGATACCCCTTCGCCCGCGCGTTTTCTTAAAGAACCCCTCTGTTTTCTGGAAATTGCGCCCGCCGTCCCTGGTTTCTCGCAGTTAGGTCCTCGGACCTTTTATTTAATTCAAAATAGGTCCTTAGGGTATATTTTTAACCCCTAAACTTGTAAAATTCATAACTTGGCCATATGAACTCCAAATTAGGTGCTTCAAATTGCAAAATGTTCATAATATTATTATCTATCTGTTTATGCAATGTTTCCCAGCTGTTTCCATGTCCCAATTAATGGTTAATCATTAGGATAGGATTAATGTTATGGGAACCCTATTTGAGATGAATAAAAGATAGTAGACTTTAATAAAAGTTGGAGCACTTAAGTTTATGAACTTAAACACCTAAGTTTACGAACTTAAAACCAGATAATGATTTAATCCCACCACTGACTTAAACCTGATTAGTGGATAATGACTCACTTTGTATAGTCCTCTACCCTAGACCTAGGGAATACCAGAGTGCCTATCCCTTTTCTATTATAAACTTGTGATCTCTCTGCTGCATATGTTTGGTATATTGTTTTTGTTTGTTATTTCCCAAGTGCATAGTGTGAATGATTACTTTACGTAGACAACGAGCAGTCTGTGTTTCCCGAGGGAGTTGCAGAGGAAGTTCCTGATCAGCAGTTTGGTGAAGGCAAGTGTCCTCTGACCCATTATGTCCTATTCATTTATAACTTACTACCCCGCATTACCTACTTGAAACCTAAGGATTGACTAGCTTTACACTTTACTTTATCCTTGATGACCTTATGGGCTATTATGGTTAGCATTCTGCTACTGCCTTAACTTAATCAATGAACATGATGTGAATATTTATGATACTGTTATCCTGATGATGTTGATGATCTTGTGATACTCTAGGGGGCTCAGGCTGTTTCCTGAGTACCTCTCCGTAAGGACCTGTTCGTTGAGAGACCACCCGGGATAACAGTGCAACCATGAGGGTGAAATGGGACGCCCTTAGCTAATTAATTAGAGGAACTAGAGGTGTAGTTGCTTCGCCGTCGTGCCGTCAATGGGGTCCAGGCACAGTGCTTGCTCTGCCGAGGCTGAGTGCCGAGGTTCTTTCGTTTTGCTTTTTGTTAGTCACTCTCCTGCGGGGAGGAGTACTGTGTTTATCAAACTGGAGAAACCTAACGGGCAGCTATGATCTCTAGGGAATCTTTGTAACAGCTACGTAGTGATACCCTGCCGGACCACCTAGGTAGTGGTCAATGGGGATTAGCTCTCCCCGGGCAGAAAGGGAATCATGACTCATGGGTAAAGTGTGCAACCTCTGCAGAGGGTAGCGAAACTGATATATCAGCCGTGCTCACGGTTAAGAGCAGCCTTGGGATCCTCTTTGATTAGAGATACAGATGGTTCGAGATACAGGGATTATGTTATGGTTTTGGTTCGAATATGATGATGTTGTTCCTCGATGAGGAAATGGTTCATGGGTTGGTTAATACTAAAATCTGGCTTCTACTAATGATAAATACCTGACCAACTAAAAGCAACTGCTTGAGCCTAACCCCACATAAAGCTAGTCCACTTCAGCCAAACGGGACATTTGCTGAGTACGTTGATGTGTACTCATCCTTGCTTTACCACCAAACACCAGGTTGTCCACATTGTAACCACTGCTCCAGAGAAGGCGAAGTCGTGGAAGGAGACTTCCAGGAGTTCCAAGACTACGACGAATTCTAGGTGTGGGTTGGCGGCAACCCCCAGTCAGCTGCCTGTGAAGGCCTTATCTTTACTGCGTTTCGCTAGCACTTTGATTCACCTGTTAAGACGATGACTATGTGGATGTCAATGACTCTGTGATGTAACAAGTTAATACTCTTTTATGTTATTATTCGAGCATTGTGCGATGATGTTCATTTATGTAATCGCTGTGTACGTGAGTTCTGATCCTGGCACGTACATAGTTCGCATTCGGTTTGCCTTCCAAAACCGGGTGTGACAGGGTGAATAGGGCGAATCTGAAATTTATAAACTTAAGCACAACTACAAATCGGGTTAGCGTTAGAAATATAAACGAGTCCAAGAGAGAGGGCGCAAAACAAATCGTGAGCAAATAAAGAGCGAGACACGATGATTTGTTTTACCGAGGTTCGGTTCTTGCAAACCTACTCCCCGTTGAGGTGGTCACAAAGACCGGGTCTCTTTCAACCCTTTCCCTCTCTCAAACGGTCACTTAGACCGAGTGAGCTTCTCTTCTCAATCAAACGGGACACAAAGTCCCCGAAGGACCACCACACAATTGGTGTCTCTTGCCTCGGTTACAATTGAGTTTGTCACAAGAAGAGTGAGAAAGAAAAGAAGTAATCCAAGCACAAGAGCTCAAATGAACACAACAAATCTCTCTCTCTAATCACTAAAGCTTTGTGTGGAGTTGGGAAAGGATTTGATCTCTTTGGTGTGTCTTGTATTGAATGCTATAGCTCTTGTAAGGTGTAGAAGTGTAGAAACTTGGATGCCATTGAATGTGGGGTGGTTGGGGTATTTATAGCCCCAACCACCAAAAATGGCCGTTGGAAGTGTGCTGTCGCATGGCGCACCGGACAGTCCGGTGCGCCAGCCACGTCAGCAAGCCGTTGGGGTTCGACCGTTGGAGCTCTGACTTGTGGGGCCTCTGGGCTGTCCGGTGGTGCACCGAACAGGTCCTGTAGACTGTCCGGTGCGCCTCCCGCGCGTGCTCTGACTCTGGCGCGCACTGTAGCGCATTTAATGCAGTTGCAGTCGACCGTTGCGCACGAAGTAGCCGTTTCTCCGCTGGCACACCGGACAGTCCGGTGAATTATAGCGGAGCGCCCTTGGAATTTCTCGAAGGTAGCGAGTTCAGCATCGAGTGCCCTGGTGCATCGGACACTGTCCGATGGTGCACCAGACACTGTCCGGTGGCACACCGGACAGTTCGGTGCGCCAGACCAGGGTGCCTTTGGGTTGTCTTTTGCTCTCTTTGTTTGAACCCTTTCTTGGTCTTTTTATTCGTTCATTGTGAACCTTTGGCACCTGTTAAAACTTATAGACTAGAGCAAACTAGTTAGTCCAATTATTTGTGTTGGGCAATTCAACCACCAAAATCAATTAGGAAATAAGTGTAATCCTAATTCCCTTTCAATAGGTCATGAGTGCACCGTAGGACGCGTGGACCATAAATGTGCCGCAGTCTGGGAGGTTCGTAGGTCATGAGTGCTATCCAATCCGAGGTGTTCATAGGTCATGAGTGGAAAGCGAACCGACGTTTGCGCTGTGGTTCGGTGCCAGGAATAGTTTATGCGATCGATTATTTACGACGGGTTAGTCTGAGGCCGGTCGCGAGATCCACTCGAGTGGTTTCCCTCCGACACGCCCGCCCCCCTGTCAGGTTCTGCCACGCCCCGACCCCGGGCTCGGTGCCGTGGGGTTCAACCGAGGGTTGGTTCTTTTAGGGCTGGCATATTCATTTCTTCCAGTTGACCAATGGGCCTCAACGACCAGGAGCTTTTCCCTCAGCGCACCCTCTGACCCGCGGGCCCCATGAACTATATTGTTTTTTTGGTATTGACTGTCATTTCTTCCATGTCATTGTATACCATGTGTTCTTTGTCAAGTATACCACATCCTATTCCAATATACTGTAGGGCCATATGGCCCTTGAGGTTTTTATATATTGCTTGTAAACCATGTGTTCAGTGTACTACATCCTACAAACTGTAGTCTGTAGGGCCATATGGCCCTTAAGGTTTTTATGTATTGGTATTGTAAGGAAAACAGACCTCGACCCATTTAACTAAATGATTTTGGTGTTTGATCATCAACATAACATGCATGCAGACTAATGTGTTTGCAAGTATTTGTGTTTGTAGTTCATAGGATGTGAAGAGGACTGGACTGAGGCTCTGAGGATGTAACACCTCAAAAAACCTAAAAGATGCGCAGAAGTCCAAGACTCAAGACCAAAAGAAGCCCAAGAAAATAGTGAAAAAAAATCCAAGAAGTGGGCAGTTAGCCAGCGCTCTGGTGGCGCACCGGACATGTCCAGTGTGCACCGAATAGTCTGCGCAGAGAGGTCCGCAACTGGACTCTCGGGTGCTGTAGCACCGGACTGTCCGGTGGGCACTGGACAGACTGGCCAATGGTCAAATACAACTTTATCAACAGTCGACTGTTATATACCTCAACGGTCGGCTGACGTGGCCAGGGCACCGTACATGTCGATGTGCACCGGACTATCCGGTGCGCCCGACGATAGAAACAACCAGCTTTCTATCTAACGACTATAATTGAGAGGAGTCTATTTATACCCCTCCAACCGACCATTTGAAGGGGTGGGAGCCCAAGCAACATACCAACACATGCTATAAACATTTCCAAGTGCTCAAACACCAAGTGCTTAATAGAATCACTCGGTGATTAAGGTAGGTGCTTTGTGAAGTGCTTAGGTTAGTTAGACCGCTTATGCGCTTGCTCTAGGTGAATCCTAGTTAGTTGAGTGAGTTTAGAAAACCCACATAACCACTCGGCTCTTGTGTGAGTTGTTGTAATATTATGCCGAGTGGAACGAGTCTTGCGAGACCGTGACAACTAAGTTTGTGTCACGGCCGCCACCGTGTACCAGAGGGAACGAGGCCCACAACGTTTCGGCCGGAAGCTCGATAGTGGAGACGGCGGGGAGCGACCGAGAGGAGCTGGTGTAACACCCGGATTTTAGGGGTCCAAAACCCGGGCGTAAACATATTCACCAGGTGTGCTGGGACCAAGTCTCACACATATGATGAATCATGGCACAGGATCGAATGTCACATCTTTATATATAACAGGAGTTCTATACAAAATAAATAATTACATTATAAGGAGACAACGGTCCAGCAACCCAAAGTTGACTGGGAGACGACGACCTAGACCTCTCACGAACTCATCGCAGCATCCTCCAAGCGCCTCATCCTGCGGTACCTGTTCTTGACCTGTGGGGGGGGGAATGTGAGACAGCAAGAGTGAGCTCACATACGTTCATCGCTCAACAAGTTGTGGGGAATAATGTGCATGAACTCGCCAAAGGTGGGAGCTCACGTGAAGTGTAAGGCTTACCAAAGAAGATGGTTAGAGCTGAGCATTGCTTTTAAAGTTGGTCAAAATTTTATTAGCAGTTACTAAGTATAAGTAAATACCATCCCAGTTAAGTAGTAGAACAAAAGTAACAACTTCACCTGCGATGCAATGCATATGACAAATTGAGTTTAAGTTCCATAATTTAATCATGTGAGGGTCCGAGCTGCTCATGACCGTGAGCACGGCTAGTATACTAGTTTTACACTCTGCAGAGGTTGCGCATCTTTACCCACAAGTCGTGTATCCCATGTCGCCAGGGTTTGCAAGGCCCTTAGACACTACCGAGGTGAATGGCTAGGGATCCACTACGAGGCCTTTACAAAGTTCCACTAGCTTCCGAAAACCCGCTACAGTTTATAGGAAGTTCCAATGCAGGAATCCCTTGCAGGACCGCCATCGCAGCAAAATCCTCCCGAGGGCCTCCCTACACTGACCACTCCCCTACTGCCCTTGCCCCTTTCGGGTAAGGTAGTCTTCCACTAGCTTTCCTAATTAATCAGCCAAGGGGTCCCATTCCTCCCTTGTGGTAGCACTGTTTTCCCGGGTGGTCGCTCCATGTTCCAATTAACATAATGATCTTATCATGAACAATAAATAACAACTGATAATCAAAAGTGTAATCATGAATAGTGTATCTCCATACCCAAAACCACATATAGCACTAGCAAGTACTACCCAGAAAGTTCAGTGGTAAACAAGGTATAAAGATAATCAAACTAGGTAACCTGTTGGGTCCCATCAAATTAACCTATGCAGATCATTATGATTAATCAGAACATGGCTGGGTAAAAAGAAGTGATCAAGGGCACAACTTGCCTGGGCCTTGAGATTCCAGGTACCAGGATGATCTTCAGATGACACGTGACCTCGCTCTAGTCGTAGCAATACAAACAAACATTGTATAGGCAAAATTAACATTACACCAAACATAAGTACAAACTGAATAATAATAATTTACGCGTTGCTACGAGATCGTAGGAACAAGAATCACTAAATTTGGAGTTATAGTTATTTAGTTATGAATTTCTGAAGTTATTAAGCACCCAGAACAGAGTAATTCAAATGAACAATTTTGCTTCAAGTTTCATGGCTAAACAAAGGTACTAGGTGATAAATAATATTAAAAGAAAATTATTGCAACTGGAATGGGTCAAAAAGGAGCTAAAATGAATTAGTTATGAATTAATTAAGTTTCTGGATTTATTTTAACACTAAAAATCATTTTCTAAATCATTTTCTATGATTTTCCTATCCACTGGACTGCGCCTCAATTAAACAGAAGCGCAGGGGCTAAACCATAATTTTTACACAGACATAGGAATCCCAGAGTTGGACGGCGGGTTGAATCCGAGAAAACCCAGGGGTTCTTTAGCAAGGTGCACCCGCGAAGGGGTACGGGCCGATCTCGGCCGTCCGATCAAGTATCGAAGGCCAGGATTAGATCTGTATTAATCCGAACGGGTATGCAACTCGGACCGTCCGATCTAGCGCCAACGCTCTAGATCACATCATAACCCATAACCGACCACGACCACCGGATCACGGATCTATGGCCAGATGCACCCCCACACCAAAACGGTACGCGGGTTTTGATCTTGCCCGTCCGCGCAAAGATCAACGGCCATCGATCACATCTGGACGAAGCGGTAACCCGATTAATCTTAGCTGTTGGTTAGGGGATTAACGGCGGACGCGTCGTCTTCTTCCTTACAACCCCAAGCTACCGTTCTTTCTCTCTCCTTGCTCTCCTCGCTCGGCTTCGACACGGCGGCCACGACTTTCTTCCCCTCGGTGATGACACTAGGGCTCGGTTCTTAGTTTGTTGGGCGAGCAGGATCCAAGGGTCCCCTGCTGTCCCCCCCCCCACTTCTCTCCTATTTATTTCCACCGCAAATCCGCCATGGCCGAACGCCATGGACACGGCAGCGAGCAAATTCGAGCTCGCCATTCGAATATCATACGTCAACAAGAACATCACGGAGGTCAAATGGCTTACCGGATATGGTGTGCAGCGCCGACGACCGTCGTCGAGCGATGACCCGCCGCCTGCGCAGAATCCGACAAAGGCTTCTCGTAGACGAGCACAAGGGGAGGAACGGCAGCGCCCAAGGTTTATATAGGGCCGCTGAGGGGAGCTGTTGAGCCAACGGCGCCGGCATTTGCGAGCACACGGTTGAGCACGGCCCGATCCCCAGGGAGTCCGCGCCCGAGAGAGCCGGCCGATTCCAACAACTCAATCAATTCCGTTGAGAATCCTACGGGGAGGAAGACCAGTCCGCCAAGAGGGCCCCACATGGCGGTGGCACGCATGCGTTGGCCAGCTTTCTTCCTGGGTCACGCCGCGAGCGAGCGCGAGGATTGCGGGCGCCGTTCGACCGAGTCAGGCGCAATTTCTGCGCGCTTCCGCGCGAGTCCGTAGCGCGGCTGGGGAAGAAGACCCGTGGTCCGTGGGTCCCACAAGCAGTCAGCGTAGCATGCACGTGAGCGCGATGTCCAAGCGTGCGATCGGGAGGCCGGCGGCTAGGGTTTGGGCAGCCGTGCGTGGCACAGCGACAACACCAGTTGGGCCGCGCGGAACAAGTGAATGGGCTGCGTGAGACGAGTTGGGCCGGGGACAGGGGAAAATCGGCCCAAGACGAGTGATTCTCCTTTTCTTTTTCCTATTTTCTTATTTCATTTCCCTATTTCACTTTATTTCAAGTTTAAATTTCCATTTTCAAACAAATTAAATTCTGAGTTTTAACAAACAAAATAATCCCAGAATGATGTGATGATATTTTATTATTTGAATAATGTCGATGCCTAATTTATGAGAGAGAGTAAAGAAAAATTCACTCATCCGAAATTAGAAACCTTTATGTTTATTAAAAGATTTTCAATTTTGACTTTTAGTTTGAGACTCAAATCTATCTTTGTTATATATATATAAATATATATATAATATTGCCATTTACTTATTTCAAATAAATATTTACTAAGCTAATAAAATCTTTATTCATTTGCATTATGTGGTTTCAAGTTGAATCCTAGTTCCAAACTTTAATTCCAATATTTTGGACAAACTTTTATGAAATTCCAAACTTAGGATTTTGGGATGTTACAAATCCTACCCCCCTTAAAAATAATCTCGTCCTCGAGATTTGTAAGAAAAGGGATGTATACTCATATTGTTCTCGGAACATATGCACAAACAAAGGAATCTCGGCATGATGCATAATCTTTTAACAAAGCATAGGTTTAATAGACCTTACTATTATCACTTAAAATAGTAATAATACTAACTAATAGCTAAACTAATATTTAGGTCTTACAAATAGTAAAAATATATATATATATATGTATGTATCTATATCTATGTTGATCTCTCTATTCTCGTTGCTCGTTGACTTCTTCACCGACTACTTCTTCTTCAACTGGCTCTTCTTCTTGAATTTCAAGTTCACCGGGTTCAGCTTCTACTTCTGCATGATGGGCATATCCCCGGTTGATAGATAGGGGCTGACTCTTTCCTGCCGAGGCTTGTCCTTGCTTCATCGGAGCCGGTGTAGTGTAGGCAGCTTTGTTGGGACAGTAGTTGGCGTAGTGTCCCGGTTGTCCACACTTGAAGCATGTCCTGATGGCGGTTGTGTTAGGAGCAACGGGTCCTATTGGAGTGCTTGCTTTTGGAGGAGCAGTTGGTGTCTGTTGAGTTTGTTGTCCGGAATTGCCACTGGCTGGTGTATTGGGAGTGGTAGTATAGCGAGGACGGGAACTACTTCCAGCCTGCCCTTGGTTGACAGCCTTTCTTTTCTCTCCAAATATACTCCTCTTGTTTTCTACAGCAATAGCTTTGTCAAGTAGCCTTTGGAAAGATGGGAATGTGTGCGATACCAGTTGATATTGCAAGGGTCCAATCAAACCATCCAGAAAAAGCTCCTGCTTTTGCTCATCATCCTCTACATCTCTGGGAGCATATCGAGATAACTGGATGAATTTGTCTCTATATTCACTTACGGACATACTTCCTTGCTTGAGTGAGAGAAACTCCTTTCTCTTAATCTTCATGAGTCCAGCGGGAATATGGTAATTCCTGAATTGTGCGGAGAATTCTGCCCAGGTAATTGTATCGGCAGCAGCATGAGCTGCACAGTACGCATCCCACCAATCTGCAGCGGGACCAGCAAGACGACCAGATGCGTAGAGTACTTTCTCTCGGTCCGAGCACTGAGCTATGTTGAGCATCTTCTCTATGGACTTTAACCAGTCATCTGCTTGCAGCGGATCTGCGGAGTTGGAAAAGGTTGGTGGTTTGTGGCTCATGAACTCCCGGTGCTTGTCCCGGGGTGGAACTGGTGGTGGAGGTGGAGGCAATGGCACTTGTTGTTGTTGCTGCTGTTGTTGAAGTTGTTGTTGCAGCTGCTGTTGTTGTACCCTTCTCTCCTGGCGTATCTCTTCCCGCTCTTGGCGCATTTCCCGACGTGCATCCTCTCTTTCCTGGTGCATTTCTTGGCGTTCTTGCTGCATTTGGGTGTGCATATCTGCCATAGTGTCCGCCATTTGCTGCATCATTCTCATTTGAGCTGCGACTAGTGGATCAACTCCGCCTGGTGGAGGATTAGGAGGATTCATCTCTGCTGACTGTGGTTGGGGTTGTCGATATATCCACCGAGTGTATCGATTAGCAGGTAAATCAATTCCCCCACCCCGCCTGGTATTGACCATCTAAGTTAGAAGCATATGGTAAGATAGCTTTGCAAGTGAATCATTTAGTAGACAGAATGAATAAGCTAATAGTTGGTTATGTACTAAAACTTTCTTTGGCAGGGCTTGACCAAATATTTTATGTCAAGACTAGGGTAATTAGTTGTACGAGGTGAATGTCCAAAGGTAAGATAGAATATGTCAAGATGAGATAGATACGGAATATATTTTCTTAGGGGATAATCTAGATTGTCTAGTTATCTTACAAATGCTATCCTTTATGCCTAGATGTATATGCAGATGTAATTGTGGTCATTACTCCACAACCCATCACACTCAAACAAAGATCCAAATCAGACAGATATCATAAGAACAAACATTCAAGCATACCAATATCTACAAAAATAGTTTTGCTTTTGTCCCTAAAATGAGGTCTTCTGTTCCTAAAAGTCACTTTAAGCACAGGATTTCAAAGTGTGAAATCCAAGTTTGTCTTTAGAAGGAAAAGGTAAGAATAATCAGAGTAAAGCGGAAATAGATGAGAAAAGATTAAGATAGGCTTAGAAAAGAATCAGAGTAGCAGAGGTAAGTAGACAAGGGTTGTCCAGTTCTATCTAGGTTTCATCCTACAGTCAACATTCCTCTGATACCACTTCTGTAACACCCGGATTTTAGGGGTCCAAAACCCGGGCGTAAACATATTCACCAGGTGTGCTGGGACCAAGTCTCACACATATGATGAATCATGGCACAGGATCGAATGTCACATCTTTATATATAACAGGAGTTCTATACAAAATAAATAATTACATTATAAGGAGACAACGGTCTAGCAACCCAAAGTTGACTGGGAGACGACGACCTAGACCTCTCACGAACTCATCACAGCATCCTCCAAGCGCCTCATCCTGCGGTACCTGTTCTTGACCTGTGGGGGGGGGAATGTGAGAGAGCAAGAGTGAGCTCACATACGTTCATCGCTCAACAAGTTGTGGGGAATAATGTGCATGAACTCGCCAAAGGTGGGAGCTCACGTGAAGTGTAAGGCTTACCAAAGAAGATGGTTAGAGCTGAGCATTGCTTTTAAAGTTGGTCAAAATTTTATTAGCAGTTACTAAGTATAAGTAAATACCATCCCAGTTAAGTAGTAGAACAAAAGTAACAACTTCACCTGCGATGCAATGCATATGACAAATTGAGTTTAAGTTCCATAATTTAATCATGTGAGGGTCCGAGCTGCTCATGACCGTGAGCACGGCTAGTATACTAGTTTTACACTCTGCAGAGGTTGCGCATCTTTACCCACAAGTCGTGTATCCCATGTCGCCAGGGTTTGCAAGGCCCTTAGACACTACCGAGGTGAATGGCTAGGGATCCACTACGAGGCCTTTACAAAGTTCCACTAGCTTCCGAAAACCCGCTACAGTTTATAGGAAGTTCCAATGCAGGAATCCCTTGCAGGACCGCCATCGCAGCAAAATCCTCCCGAGGGCCTCCCTACACTGACCACTCCCCTACTGCCCTTGCCCCTTTCGGGTAAGGTAGTCTTCCACTAGCTTTCCTAATTAATCAGCCAAGGGGTCCCATTCCTCCCTTGTGGTAGCACTGTTTTCCCGGGTGGTCGCTCCATGTTCCAATTAACATAATGATCTTATCATGAACAATAAATAACAACTGATAATCAAAAGTGTAATCATGAATAGTGTATCTCCATACCCAAAACCACATATAGCACTAGCAAGTACTACCCAGAAAGTTCAGTGGTAAACAAGGTATAAAGATAATCAAACTAGGTAACCTGTTGGGTCCCATCAAATTAACCTATGCAGATCATTATGATTAATCAGAACATGGCTGGGTAAAAAGAAGTGATCAAGGGCACAACTTGCCTGGGCCTTGAGATTCCAGGTACCAGGATGATCTTCAGATGACACGTGACCTCGCTCTAGTCGTAGCAATACAAACAAACATTGTATAGGCAAAATTAACATTACACCAAACATAAGTACAAACTGAATAATAATAATTTACGCGTTGCTACGAGATCGTAGGAACAAGAATCACTAAATTTGGAGTTATAGTTATTTAGTTATGAATTTCTGAAGTTATTAAGCACCCAGAACAGAGTAATTCAAATGAACAATTTTGCTTCAAGTTTCATGGCTAAACAAAGGTACTAGGTGATAAATAATATTAAAACAAAATTATTGCAACTGGAATGGGTCAAAAAGGAGCTAAAATGAATTAGTTATGAATTAATTAAGTTTCTGGATTTATTTTAACACTAAAAATCATTTTCTAAATCATTTTCTATGATTTTCCTATCCACTGGACTGCGCCTCAATTAAACAGAAGCGCAGGGGCTAAACCATAATTTTTACACAGACATAGGAATCCCAGAGTTGGACGGCGGGTTGAATCCGAGAAAACCCAGGGGTTCTTTAGCAAGGTGCACCCGCGAAGGGGTACGGGCCGATCTCGGCCGTCCGATCAAGTATCGAAGGCCAGGATTAGATCTGTATTAATCCGAACGGGTATGCAACTCGGACCGTCCGATCTAGCGCCAACGCTCTAGATCACATCATAACCCATAACCGACCACGACCACCGGATCACGGATCTATGGCCAGATGCACCCCCACACCAAAACGGTACGCGGGTTTTGATCTTGCCCGTCCGCGCAAAGATCAACGGCCATCGATCACATCCGGACGAAGCGGTAACCCGATTAATCTTAGCTGTTGGTTAGGGGATTAACGGCGGACGCGTCGTCTTCTTCCTTACAACCCCAAGCTACCGTTCTTTCTCTCTCCTTGCTCTCCTCGCTCGGCTTCGACACGGCGGCCACGACTTTCTTCCCCGCGGTGATGACACTAGGGCTCGGTTCTTAGTTTGTTGGGCGAGCAGGATCCAAGGGTCCCCTGCTGTCCCCCCCCCCCCACTTCTCTCCTATTTCTTTCCACCGCAAATCCGCCATGGCCGAACGCCATGGACACGGCAGCGAGCAAATTCGAGCTCGCCATTCGAATATCATACGTCAACAAGAACATCACGGAGGTCAAATGGCTTACCGGATATGGTGTGCAGCGCCGACGACCGTCGTCGAGCGATGACCCGCCGCCTGCGCAGAATCCGACAAAGGCTTCTCGTAGACGAGCACAAGGGGAGGAACGGCAGCGCCCAAGGTTTATATAGGGCCGCTGAGGGGAGCTGTTGAGCCAACGGCGCCGGCATTTGCGAGCACACGGTTGAGCACGGCCCGATCCCCAGGGAGTCCGCGCCCGAGAGAGCCGGCCGATTCCAACAACTCAATCAATTCTGTTGAGAATCCTACGGGGAGGAAGACCAGTCCGCCAAGAGGGCCCCACATGGCGGTGGCACGCATGCGTTGGCCAGCTTTCTTCCTGGGTCACGCCGCGAGCGAGCGCGAGGATTGCGGGCGCCGTTCGACCGAGTCAGGCGCAATTTCTGCGCGCTTCCGCGCGAGTCCGTAGCGCGGCTGGGGAAGAAGACCCGTGGTCCGTGGGTCCCACAAGCAGTCAGCGTAGCATGCACGTGAGCGCGATGTCCAAGCGTGCGATCGGGAGGCCGGCGGCTAGGGTTTGGGCAGCCGTGCGTGGCACAGCGACAACACCAGTTGGGCCGCGCGGAACAAGTGAATGGGCTGCGTGAGACGAGTTGGGCCGGGGACAGGGGAAAATCGGCCCAAGACGAGTGATTCTCCTTTTCTTTTTCCTATTTTCTTATTTCATTTCCCTATTTCACTTTATTTCAAGTTTAAATTTCCATTTTCAAACAAATTAAATTCTGAGTTTTAACAAACAAAATAATCCCAGAATGATGTGATGACATTTTATTATTTGAATAATGTCGATGCCTAATTTATGAGAGAGAGTAAAGAAAAATTCACTCATCCGAAATTAGAAACCTTTATGTTTATTAAAAGATTTTCAATTTTGACTTTTAGTTTGAGACTCAAATCTATCTTTGTTATATATATATAAATATATATATAATATTGCCATTTACTTATTTCAAATAAATATTTACTAAGCTAATAAAATCTTTATTCATTTGCATTATGTGGTTTCAAGTTGAATCCTAGTTCCAAACTTTAATTCCAATATTTTGGACAAACTTTTATGAAATTCCAAACTTAGGATTTTGGGATGTTACAGCTGGAAGCGGACACCACTTGCACGTGGAGAAGGCCCGCAGCTGTGTACGGAGTTACTCATCCGTGGTGCTTGGCCCTCGCGTGGGCTACCCTTTGCGTAGGGGCACCAACGAGGATTAGTTGGGACCTTGCATGGTTCCGGATATCTCGGTAAAAATACCAGCGTCATCCACAAGAGTTTGCATCTCTACCTTTGCTCTTTACCTTCCGCATTTACATTAAGTACTTAAGTTTCAATATCTCCTTTCTAGTTAGAATATTTAGGATTGGAACTTAGGTTGCAAAACTCCTTTTGTGGTAGAGATAGCAACACTTAGACAAAACCTAGTTTGCACATTTTAGATTTCTTATTTGTATAGGTTCTGTTCTAGGGATTAATTTGTAGCCTAGTTTAGAAAGAAGCTTTAGAAGTCCTAATTCACCCCCTCTTATACGTCACCATTTCTACAAGTGTTATCAAAGCCTGGTTTGGCTCATTTGAAACGTTTTAGCTTCACCGCTAATCGAGCCGATACTTTTTATAGGAAGGGGATGGATACCCATAAGCCATCAGACTTCGACGACACTAACTTCCCATATTATAGTACTAGAATGGCTTGCTACCTAGAAGCAGTTGATGTATGTGTTTGGAGAGTCACTCTTGACGGGATGAAACCACCTAAGAATCCCGAGAAGCTCACCACGAGTGACGAAAAAGAAATTCATTTGAATGTAGATCCAAAAATTGCTTGTATGAATCTCTTAGCATGGAAATTTTCAATCAAATATTTAACCTGAAAATGCTAATGAGACTTGGCTAAAATTGCATGAGCTCCATGACAACACATCTAATGTTCGTGAGCAAAAACATTGCCTAGTCTTAAATGAGTATAATTATTTTGCTATAAAATAAAATGAGCTTGTTATAGACATGTATTCTCACTTAAATCTTGTGATTAACGATCTCAGCTCTATTGGAATTAATAAGCTAGGTGATGCAGACATTGTGAGGAAGATCTTCTCCCTTCTACCACAACAAAGATATGGGAGCATCATCACCATCCTCCACAACCTTGAGGACTTGAGCCAAATGACCCTGACGATTGTGATTGGAAAGATTGCGGCATTTGAGAGTTTGCGGAAAATGGGTCAAGGAGAGGAACCAACTTCTTCAAAGCCATATGCTTTTGCATGTGATGAGCACAAAAGTATGAAAGGCAAGAAGGCTCCAAGCTCAAGTTCCTCAAGTGAAGAAGAGGAAGAAGAAGAAGAAAATGATGAAGAAGAAATTGATCAAGCCTCAACATCATCCTCTGAGGACAAAGAAACTGTCCGACGTGTCAGAAAGGTAATGGGGATGATTCGCAAGATTAATCTAGTTGGTGTGCCCCTACAGGTCCAGGATCTTCTCTTTAACATTAACAAGAAAAAGAAAAGAAAGAGAGGATGCTTCACATGTGGGGAGAAGGGCCACTTCAGGGACAACTGTCCAAATATGGCTGAACCCAAAAAGAGGAGGAGCAAAGGCAAGACACTCACAAGTGTCAAGACTTGGGATGATTCTTCAAGTGAAGATGATCCTCCAAGGACTCACAACCACCGCTCTTCATCACGCTCTTCACGATCATCTCACAAATATCTTATAGCAAGAGGTAAAACAAGTATCCCATCCTCTAGCGATGATAGTGATAATGAGTGTGATGGTGAGGGAAAGCTCTCCATAGATGAACTTTCCCATGTCGTTAATTTTTTTTGAGTATGTTTGCACTAAAAAAGGCTCAACTTAAAACTTTCAAAAATAAGTTGATTAGCTCTCAAAATTATTATAAATGTTTGCTAGAAAAATTTGAAACATTTGCAAATTTGAATTGTATAACTAACAACTAAAATTGGGCAATTAGAGTCTAAAGCTGCATCCTCAACTACTGATGACAGTCTTGTTAAAAAGAATGAAAAACTTAATGCTAAGTTAGCTAGCTCTCAGGATACAATTGAAAACTTGCTAGAGAAAATGGAAATTCTTGGCATTCACAATAATGAGCTAACTACTAAACTAGAAAACATCGGTAGCACCCCAGGGGCATCTTTAGTTGAAATTCTTGAAATTATTAAGAAAGATGCTTCTACTTCTTGCTTTGATTTAATTGATGATTCTAATCCCTGCAATCAAGTTCTTGTTAAGAATGTGGTTATAGAAAAATGTTCGGAGTGAATGAGCTTGCTCTAGGCGAATCCTAGTTAGTTGAGTGAGTTTAGAAAAACCCACATAATCAGTCGGCTCTTGCGCGAGTCATTGTAATATTGTGCTGAGTGGGGCGAGAATCTTGCAAGACAGTGGCAACCAAGTTTGTGTCATGGCTGCCACCGTGTACCGGAGGGAACGAGGCCCACAACGTTTCAGCCGAAAGCTCGATAGTGGAGACGACAGGGAGAATTCTAGAGGATCCGAAAGCGGAGCACCACTTGCACGTGGAGAAGGCACACGACTCTCTACGAAGTTACTCGTCCGTGGTGCTTGGCCCTCGCGTAGTCGCGTGGGCTACCCTTTACGTAGGGGCACCAACAAGGATTAGTCGGGACCTTGCGTGGTTCCGGATAACTTGGTAAAAATACCGGTGTCGTTCACGCAGTGGCGGTGGACAAAATAATAATGAGGTATGGCTGAAGGACAAAAAAAGAGAGAAACATGATGCAGCACATAGGACTTGAACCTAGAACTTGTTTATTACAAGCAATATGAACTTACCACTACACCAAACATAATTTTTAGGTATGGCTCAAGCCATAGTAGGACATAATGGGTGCTCCGCCACTGCATCCACGGGAGTTTGCATCTCTACCTTTGCTCTTTACCTTCCACATTTACATTAAGTACTTAAGTTTCAATCTCTTCTTTCTAGTTAGAATATTTAGGATTGGAACTTAGGTTGCAAAACTCCTTTTACGGTAGAATAACAGCCCTTGAGAAAATTGTTGGCAACACCACGTAAACCTTGAACATTGGCATTTACTCTCTATTTTTGTGACTAAAATCCAAAAGCAAAGCGAAAATGATCATCATACAATATTCAATCCAAAATGTCCCTAGTTCTAAATGAACAAAAACAAACAAAAATTATAAATAAACTGATAAAGTTCAATATTGTGTAATGTGTGTCAAAAAATTCCCCCCTTTGACAATGAATGCATCAAGAATACAAAAGAGACAAAATTACTTCCATATTACACAATTTTTAATAATGAGCATCATAAATAACCCACGTATGTAGCAAGACTGATCCGTGGCATGCTAAAATATAGTTACACGTCTATATCCACACACATACAATTTAACCTAAACAAAACTGAAAATAGGTGCAATTAATAATTTATTTCAAGACATGGTCTATCTTTCACAATTACTTGAAAACTTACACCCATTGAATTTCTTATGCACTTTGGTGTTTGAAAGCTGATTGATTGCTTGTTGCAACAAAAATAGACTACAAGGAATGATATGCCCCATTAGCTTCACTTTTGAACCTAGTAAACCTATGTCATATAACAATCAGAAGCTTAAGAACAAGGTTTCAGTCATATAAAATTCATTCGAGTTCAAATCTAAGTGCAATAACAAACAATCTTGAAAAGAAGTGCGACAATGCATATTTCCTTAATCTTGCACATGTTTTTTAATAACATATAACTTTGCCAAGTCATAGTTAGCACGTCGATCCAAGTTCAAAGCAATCAAGAAAGTTCAACCATGTCAAGATTTAATTAAATTCTCATTTTATTTAGAAACTAATGCAAAATACTATACCATACATGCACATATACGAAAATGCAAATATAATATTGCACAACCATGGCAAGGTATGTGTTTTCTTACATACTATTTGAAAGATCGGTGAGGCGACTAGAGGGGGTGGGGTGGGGTGAATGGGAGGCACTAAAATTCTCTTGCAAGAACAGTACCGTGACTTGATTCCCAAATCTCACACGATCCCCAAGAGACAAACAAAACTACGTAGCACAGTGATATTCATTCTAGTGTCGACTGAATACACCAAACTGCTACATAGGAACCAACCCAACTTCCTATAAAATCTTAGAGTAAAAACACAAGGAAGAAGTCATGGCAGTGCCGCACACAGGGGCGGCAGTGCCGGGCACCAAAATCGAGGTAGAATCGCCTCAAACTTTGCAGACAGTTTGCGCAGAGGGAAAGATGTCTATTCGTGGGGTATGAACATGTGCAACTCAAAAATCCATGCGTAGATGCAAAATAGCGAGAGCGATGGGGTTTTGTTGGAGTTTTCTCGAATGAAATCTGAAAGGGAATTAGGCTTACACCTTTTTCCTAATTGATTTTGGTGGTTGAATTGCCCAACACGAATAATTGGACTAACTAGTTTGCTCTAGTCTATAAGTTTTATAGGTGCCAAAGGTTCACAATAAGCCAATAAAAAGACCAAGAAAGGGTTCAAATAAAGAGAGCAAAAGACAGCCCAAAGGCACCCTAGTCTGGCGCACCGGACTGTCCAGTGTGCCACCGGACAGTGTCCGGTGCACCAGGGCACTCGACGCTGAACTCCTCACCTTCGGGAAAATGGGATGTCGCTCCACTATAATTCACCGAACAGTGTCGGTGTCACACCGGACTGTCCGGTGTGCCAGCGGAGCAACGGCTATTTCGCGCGCAACGGTCGACTGCAACGCATTTAATGCGCGCCTGCGCGCAGAGGACAGAGCACGCGCAGTTGGCGCACTGGATAGTCTACAGGACCTGTCCGGTGCACCACCGGACAGCCCAGAGGCCCCACCTGTCAGAGCTCCAACGGTTGAACCCCAACGGCCTGCTGACGTGGCTGGCACACCGGACAGTGTCCGGTGGCGCACCAGACTGTCCGGTGCGCCATGCGACAACAGCCTTCCAACGGCCATATTTTGGTGGTTGGGGCTATAAATACCCCAACCACCCCACATTCAATGGCATCCAAGTTTTCCACCTTCAACACATTACAAGAGCTATAGCATTCAATTCTAGACACACCAAAGAGATCAAATCCTCTCCCAAGTCCGGAATCACTCCAAATCAAATAGTGACTAGAGAGAGCGACATTTGTGTTCATTTGAGCTCTTGCGCTTGGATTGCTTCTTTTCTTTCTCATTCTTCTTGTGATCAAACTCAATTGTAACCAAGGCAAGAGACACCAATTGTGTGGTGGTCCTTACAGGAACTTTGTGTTCCATTTGATTGAGAAGAGAAGCTCACTCGATCTAAGTGACCGCTTGAGAGAGGGAAAGGGTTGAAAGGGACCCGGTCTTCGTGACCACCTCAATGGGGAGTAGGTTTGCAAGAACCGAACCTCGGTAAAACAAATCATCGTGTCTCGCTCTTTATTTGCTCACGATTTGTTTTACGCCCTCTCTCTCGGACTTGTAGTTGTGCTTAAGTTTATAAATTTCAGATTTGCCCTATTCACCACCCCTCTAGGTGACTTTCAATTGGTATCGGAGCCCGGTGCTTCATTAGAGCCTAACCGCTCGAAGTGATGTCGCGAGCATCCGCCAAGAGGGAGATCGAAACAAGCGAGAAGCCTGCTACAAGCCATGGGAAGGCTCCATCCGGGGAGTCCACCAACAAAGTGAAGGGATCCCCTTCACACAACAAGTCGGGTCGGAGCGGTGACAAGAAGAAGAAGATGAGGAAGGTGGTCTACTACGAGACCGACTCTTCGTCGCCATCCACCTCCGGCTCCGACACGCCGTCCGTAACTTCTAAGCTCCATGAGCGCAAGAAGTTTAGTAAGATCCCCCTACACTACCCTCGCATTCCTAGACAAACTTCATTACTTTCGGTCCCATTAGGAAAACCACCGATGTTTAACAGTGAAGATTATTCTAGATGGAGTGATTTGATGAGATTTCACCTAACCTCTCTCCACAAAAGTATATGGGACATTGTTGAATTTGGAGTACAAGTACCTTCCATAGGGGATAAAGATTATGATGCGGATGAAGTCGCCCAAATCCAACACATTAACTCCCAAGCAACTACTATACTCCTCGCCTCTCTAAGTCCGGAGGAGTATAATAAGGTGCAAGGATTAAAAAGTGCAAAAGAGGTTTGGGATGTACTAAAGACTGCGCACGAAGGAGATGAGGTGACCAAAATCACCAAGCGGGAGACGATCGAGGGGGAGCTCGGTCGGTTCCGACTCAACCAAGGCGAGGACCCTCAAGCCATGTACAACCGCTTGAAGACCTTGGTGAACCAAGTGTGCAACCTCGAGAGCACAAAATGGGATGACCATGAAATGGTTAAGGTTATTCTTAGATCACTTGTTTTTCTTAACCCTACGCAAGTTCAATTAATTCATGGTAATCCTAGATATACACTAATGTCTCCCGAGGAAGTAATAGGAAATTTTGTGAGCTTTGAGTTGATGATCAAAGGCTCAAAGAAAATCATCGAGCTAGATGGCCCCTCCACGCCCGAAGCACAACCGGTCGCATTCAAGGCAACAGAGGAGAAGGAGTCTACATCAAGTAGACAACCCATCGACGCCTCTAAGCTCGACAATGAGGAAATGACGCTCATCATCAAGAGCTTTCGTCAAATCCTCAAACAAAGGAAGGGGAAAGATTACAAGCCCCGTTCCAAGAAGGTGTGCTACAAGTGTGGTAAGCCCGGTCACTTCATTGCAAAATGTCCACTATCTAGTGACAGTGATAGGGATAACGACAAGAAGGGAAAGAGGAGAGAAAAGAAGAGGTACCACAAGAAGAGGGGCGGCGATGCCCATGTGTGCCGCGAGTGGGACTCCGACGAGAGCTCCTTCGACTCCTCCTCCGACGAGGACGCCGCCAACATCGCCGTCACCCAGGGACTCCTCTTCCCCAACGTCGGCTACAAGTGCCTCATGGCAAAGGACGGCAAAAATAAGATGGTAAAATCAAGATCCTCCACTAAATATGAAACCTCTAGTGATGAGGATAATTGTAGTGATGAGAAGGACAATTTGCGTACCCTTTTTGCCAACCTAAACATGCAACAAAAAGAAAAATTGAATGAATTAATTAGTGCTATTCATGAAAAGGATGAACTCTTGGACTCCCAAGAGGACTTCCTAATTAAGGAAAATAAGAAGCATGTTAAGGTTAAGAATGGTTATGCTCTAGAAGTAGAAAAATGTGAAAAATTATCTAGTGAGCTAAGCACTTGCCATGATGTCATTACCAACCTTAGAAATGAGAATGCTAGTTTAATTGCTAAGGTTGATTCAAATGTTTGTGATGCTTCAATTTCCAATCTTAGAGATGATAATGCTAATTTTCTTGCTAGGATTGAAAAAGTGAATGATTCTCTTGCTAGCCTTGGAAATGAAAATGAAAATTTGATTACTAAGGCTAAAGACTTAGATGTTTGCAATGCTTCTATTTCCAATCTTAGAAGTGAAAATGATATTTTACATGTTAAGATTGTTGAACTAAAATCTTGCAAACCCTCTACATCTACCATTGAGCATGTTTCCATTTGTACTAGATGTAGAGACATTAATGTTGATGCCATTCATGATCACCTAGCCTTAATTAAGAAACAAAATGATCACATAGCTCAACTTAATGCTAAAATTAATGAGCATGACTTAGAAAATGAAAAATTTAAATTTGCTAGAAGCATGCTCTATAGTGGGAGATGTCATGGCATTAAGAATGGCATTGACTTCCAAAAGGGGGACAATGTCAAACTTAATGCCCCTCCTAAAAGATTGTCTAACTTTGTAAAGGGCAAGGCTCCCATGCCTCAGGATAACAAGGGTTACATTTTGTACCCTGCCGGTTATCCCGAGAGCAAAATTAGGAGAATTCATTCTAGGAAGTCTCTCTCTGGCCCTAATCATGCTTTTATGTATAAGGGTGAGACATCTAGCTCCAGGCAATCAACCCGTGCAAAATTGCCTAAGAAGAAAACTCCAATTGCATCAAATGGTACTAAAATTTAATTTAAAACTTTTGATGCATCTTATATTTTAACTAACAAATCCGGCAAGGTAGTTGCCAAATATGTTGGGGGCAAGCACAAGGGGTCAAAGACTTGTGTTTGGGTACCCAAAGTTCTTGTATCTAATGTTAAAGGAACCAAAACCATTTGGGTACCTAAAATCAAGAACTAAATTTGTTTTTTAGGTTTATGCATCCGGGGCTCAAGTTGGATCATCGATAGCGGGTGCACAAACCATATGACAGGGGAGAAGAAGATGTTCTCCTCCTATGAGAAAAACCAAGATCCCCAACGAGCTATAACATTCGGGGATGGAAATCAAGGTTTGGTCAAAGGTTTGGGTAAAATTGCTATATCTCCTGACAACTCCATTTCCAATGTTTTTCTTGTAGACTCTTTAGATTACAACTTGCTTTCAGTTTCGCAATTATGTAAAATGGGCTACAACTGTCTTTTTACAGATGTAGGTGTTACTGTCTTTAAAAGATGTGATGATTCAATAGCATTTAAGGGAGTTTTAGAGGGCCAGCTATACTTAGTAGATTTTGATAGAGCTGAACTCGACACTTGCTTAATTGCTAAGACTAACATGGGCTGGCTCTGGCATCGCCGACTAGCACATGTTGGAATGAAGAATCTTCACAAGCTTAAAGGGAGAACACATTTTGGGACTAACAGATGTTCATTTTGAGAAAGACAGGATTTGTAGCGCATGTCAGGCAGGGAATCAAGTTGGTGTTCATCATCCACACAAAAACATCATGACGACTGACAGGCCACTCGAGCTCCTACATATGGACCTATTCGGCCCGATTGCTTGCATAAGCATCGGCGAGAGTAAGTACTGTCTAGTTATTGTGGATGACTATTCTCGCTTCACTTGGGTGTTCTTTTTGCAGGAAAAATCTCATAGCCAAGAGACCTTAAAGGGATTCTTGAGACGGGCTCAAAACGAGTTCGGATTAAGGATCAAGAAAATAAGAAGTGATAACGGGACAGAGTTCAAGAACTCTCAAATTGAAGGCTTCCTTGAGGAGGAGGGAATCAAGCATGAGTTCTCTTCTCCCTACACCCCACAACAAAATGGTGTAGTGGAGAGGAAGAATAGAACTCTATTGGACATGGCAAGGACCATGCTTGATGAGTACAAAATTTCGAATCGGTTTTGGGCTGAGGCGGTCAACACTGCTTGCTACGCCATCAACCGGTTATATCTACACCGAATCCTCAAGAAGACATCATATGAACTCCTAACCGGTAAAAAGCCCAATGTTTCATATTTTAGAGTCTTTGGTAGCAAATGCTTTATTCTTGTTAAAAGAGGTAGAAAGTCTAAATTTGCTCCTAAGGCCGTAGAAGGCTTTTTACTAGGTTATGATTCAAACACAAGGGCATATAGAGTCTTTAACAAGTCCTCTAGATTAGTTGCAGTCTCTTGTGACATTGTGTTTGATGAGACTAACGACTCTCAAGTAGAGCAAGTTGATCTTGATGAGATAGGTGATGAAGAGGCTCCGTGCGTCGCGTTAAGGAACATGTCCATTGGGGATGTGTGTCCTAAGGAATCCAAAGAGCCACCACATTCACAAGATCAACCATCTTCCTCCACACAAGCATCTCCACCAACTCAAGATGAGGATAAGACTCAAAATGATGAAGGAGAAGGTCAAGAAGTTGAGCCACCTCAAGAGGAGAGCAATGATCAAGGGGGAGATGCCCATGATCAAGATGAGGAAGATGAACAAGTTCCAAGGCCACCACACCTAAGAGTCCACCAAGCAATCCAACGAGATCACCCCGTGAACACCATCCTCGGCGATATTCAAAAGGGGGTAACTACTCGATCTCGTGTTGCTCATTTTTGTGAACATTACTCTTTTGTTTCCTCTATTGAGCCACACAGGGTAGAGGAAGCACTTCAAGATTTGGATTGGGTGGTGGCGATGCAAGAGGAGCTCAACAACTTCACTAGGAACAAGGTATGGCATTTAGTTCCACGTCCTAACCAAATGTTGTAGGAACCAAGTGGGTCTTCCGCAACAAGCAAGATGAGCATGGTGTGGTGACAAGGAACAAAGCCCGACTTGTGGCCAAGGGATATTCACAAGTCGAAGGTTTGGATTTCGGTGAAACCTATGCACCCGTAGCTAGGCTTGAGTCAATTCGCATTTTACTTTCCTATGCTACTTACCATGGCTTTAAGCTTTATCAAATGGACGTGAAAAGTGCCTTCCTCAACGGACCAATCAAGGAAGAGGTCTATGTTGAGTAACCTCCCGGCTTTGAAGATAGTGAGTACCCTAACCATGTTTACAAACTCTCTAAGGCGCTTTATGGGCTCAAGCAAGCACCAAGAGCATGATATGAATGCCTAAGAGATTTTCTTATCACTAATGGCTTCAAAGTCGGAAGGATCGATCCTACTTTATTTACTAAAACTCTTGACAATGATTTGTTTGTATGCCAAATTTATGTTGATGATATTATATTTGGGTCTACTAACGAATCTACATGTGAGGAATTTAGTAGGATCATGACACGAAAATTCGAGATGTCAATGATGGGGGAGTTGAAGTACTTCTTAGGATTTCAAGTGAAGCAACTCCAAGAGGGCACCTTCATTAGCCAAACGAAGTACATTCAAGACATTCTAAACAAGTTTGGGATGAAGGATGCCAAACCCATCAAGACACCCATGGGAACCAATGGGCATCTCGACCTCGACACAGGAGGTAAATCCGTAGATCAAAAGGTATACCGGTCGATGATAGGTTCTTTACTCTATTTATGTGCATCTCGACCGGACATAATGCTTTCCGTATGCATGTGTGCAAGATTCCAAGCCGACCCTAAGGAAGCTCACCTTACGGCCATAAAATGAATCTTGAGATATTTAGTTCATACTCCTAAGTTTGGGCTTTGGTATCCTAGGGGATCCACATTTGATTTGATTGGTTATTCGGATGCCGATTGGGCGGGGTGTAAAATTAATAGAAAGAGTACATCGGGGACTTGCCAGTTCTTGGGAAGGTCTCTGGTGTCTTGGGCTTCAAAGAAGCAAAATTTCGTAGCTCTTTCTACCGCCGAAGCCGAGTATATTGCTGCAGGCCATTGTTGCGCGCAATTACTTTGGATGAGGCAAACCCTTTGGGACTATGGTTACAAATTAACCAAAGTTCCTCTTCTATGTGATAATGAGAGTGCAATCCGCATGGCGGATAATCCCGTTGAGCATAGCCGCACTAAACACATAGCCATTCGGTATCATTTTCTAAGGGATCACCAACAAAAGGGGGATATCGAGATTGCATATATTAACACCAAGGAACAATTAGCCGATATCTTTACCAAGCCACTAGATGAACAAACTTTTAACAAACTTAGGCATGAGCTAAATATTCTCGATTCTTGGAATTTCTTTTGATGTTTTGCACACATAGCTCATAGATATACCTTTGATCATGTCTCTTTTATATGCTATGACTAATATGTTTTCAAGTGTATTTCAAACCAAGTCATAGATTGAAAGGGAATTGGAGTCTTCGGCGAAGACAAAGGCTTCCACTCCACTCCATCGAAATTACTCATCCTTCACCGTCACTCCGAGCAACTCTCCAACTTTGGTATAATCTTCACTCATATTTTGTTTGCCAAAGGAGGAGAAAGTAGTTAAAAAGGGCTTATATTTCACTCAAGTATCCGTTTTTGGCGATTCATGCCAAAGGGGAAGAAAGTATTAGCCCAAAGCAAAAGGACCGCACCACCACCAATTTTCAAAATTTGAGTTAAGATAAGGTTTTGAAATGATGAATTTTTCAATTGGCATCTTATTTTTGATAGAACTTCAAATTGGATCACCCTCTTCAAAAACTAATATCTAAAACCCTCTTGAACACTAAGAGGAGGATTTTATTGAGGGTGAGTTTTGTTTAGTCAAAGGAAAAGCATTTGAAACAGGGGGAGAAAATTTCAAATCTTGAAAATGCTTCTCTAAATCTTATTCATTTACCTTTGACTATTTGCAAAAGGACTTTGAAAATAATTTACAAAAGGATTTGCAAAACAAAACATGTGGTGCAAGCGTGGTACAAAATGTTAAGAATATAAAGAAACAATCCATGCGTATCTTATGAGAACATATTGGTTTCATTCCAAGCAACCTTGGTACTTACAATTATGCAAACTAGTTCAATTATGCACTTCTATATTTGCTTTGGTTTGTGTTGGCATCAATCACCAAAAAGGGGGAGATTGAAAGGGAATTAGGCTTACACCTTTTTCCTAATTGATTTTGGTGGTCGAATTGCCCAACACAAATAATTGGACTAACTAGTTTGCTCTAGTCTATAAGTTTTACAGGTGCCAAAGGTTCACAATAAGCCAATAAAAATACCAAGAAAGGGTTCAAACAAAGAGAGCAAAAGACAGCCCAAAGGCACCCTGGTCTGGCGCACCGGACTGTCCGTTGCACCACCGGACAGTGTCCGGTGCACCACCAGACAATGTCCGATGCACCAGGGCACTCGACAATGAACTCCTCACCTTCGGGAAAATGGGAGGCCGCTCCGCTATAATTCACCGGACTGTCCGGTGAAGCACCGGACAGTGTCCGGTGTCACATCGGACTGTCCGGTGTGCCAGCGGAGCAATGGCTACTTCGCGCGCAACGGCCGACTGCAACACATTTAATGCGCGCCTGCGCGCGCAGAGGACAGAGCACGCGCAGTTGGCGCACCAGACAGTCTACAGGACCTGTCCGGTGCACCACCGGACAGCCTAGAGGCCCCACCTGTGAGAGCTCCAACGGTCGAACCCCAACGGCCTGCTGACGTGGCTGGCGCACCGGTCTGTCCGGTGCGCCATGCGACAGCAGCCTTCCAATGACCATATTTTGGTGGTTGGGGCTATAAACACCCCAACCACCCCACATTCAATGGCATCCAAGTTTTCCACCTTCAACACATTACAAGAGCTATAGCATTCAATTCTAGACACACCAAAGAGATCAAATCCTCTCCCAAGTCCGGAATCACTCCAAATCAAATAGTGACTAGAGAGAGCGACATTTGTGTTCATTTGAGCTCTTGCGCTTGGATTGCTTCTTTTCTTTCTCATTCTTCTTGTGATCAAACTCAATTGTAACCAAGGCAAGAGACACCAATTGTGTGGTGGTCCTTGCGGGAACTTTGTGTTCCGTTTGATTGAGAAGAGAAGCTCACTCGGTCTAAGTGACCGCTTGAGAGAGGGAAAGGGTTGAAAGAGACCCGGTCTTCGTGACCACCTCAACGGGGAGTAGGTTTGCAAGAACCGAACCTCGGTAAAACAAATCATCGTGTCTCGCTCTTTATTTGCTCATGATTTGTTTTGCGCCCTCTCTCTCGGACTTGTTTATATTTCTAACGCTAACCCGGCTTGTAGTTGTGTTTAAGTTTATAAATTTCAGATTCGCCCTATTCACCCCCCCTCTAGGCGACTTTCAAAATCAACTCGGATCATGGCCAGGAACTGCACCACCTGGGCGTATGCAGTGATCCAAAGAGTTTATCTCCCCACGAATAAATCCTCAACAGCAACCACAACACAAGAACTTGAAGGTTTTCACAAATCCACAAGAAAAGGGAAGAGAAGAACACAAGAGTGAAATGAACCAAAAACTTCAGCGTAAACAAAACTAAGTTTGATTCAATGAAACTTTGGGCGGAACCGACCACCCTTCCTTGGATTACATGGTGAAGATCATAAAATCAAATACGTAGAGGTTCAAAGCGCTGTGGAATTCTGGCTACAAAACTAGAGTAGTCTAGGGAATAAAAAACTACAAGTGCTAAAACCCAAAGACAAAGTGATTGCCAAGAGATGGTTGTAATAACAACCCAACCAGTCTATTTATAGAGGGTTATTTATCTAGATTAAACTACCTCTATCTACATAGAGCCTATCCACTTCGCTGAGGGAAAAATGGACCAGCTTCTGGGTTTTTGATCTGATGGCCACGCGTGTGACACCCCAGTGTCACCTAGGGTTTCTCTTAAAAATGCCAAATCAAGAACCATCATTTTATGTGAACCAAAATAAGCATGAGCATCAAATTAACTTAAGAATAAAGAATTCACCAAGCATATACTTAAAAGTATCATGATCAAAGCAAATGGGTCTTTCCAAAAGGTAATAATGTTGCAACCCTAATAAACCCTAAGTAAGCCAAGTTAAGCATAAAAGGGAATTGGGAGAAGTCATGAGGGCAAATGCAAAAATTTAGATATGATCAAATTACAAAACTTTAGTTCACCAAATAACTAACAAAACATAGTAAGAGAGTTTGGCCTTTTGGTCTTTTTAAAATTCCCAAATCAGCCCTTGAACCATGAACCCTTAGAGAAATTCAGATTTCTGAATTTCGGAAATTCTGACCTCTTTCCAAAGATCAACTGCGTTCTCTGTTTTTCAAAACTCAAAACTAGAAGATCCAAATATCAAAGTTGTGCCAAATTCCCTTGAACACGTCCTGGAAAAGTTTGAACTCAAACCAAATTCATTTGACACGGTTTTGGCGCAGTTTGACCTCAGGACCAAACATTCTGACACTGGCACCTTGGTGACGCTACAACTCCCTGTCCCTAGCCTAAAACCGTGCGACGTCCATACACAAAAGACAAAGCAAGGTCAGGTGAACAAATCCTTCACAGCGATCTTGCCCAAATTCGCGAAGATTTGTACCCAACCAGCGCTTGAACATGGGCAGAGGCAACGAGCACACGTGTTCGACCGTGGCTGACACCTCCGGTTCACGCCCGTTCGCGCACCGCGCCTCCCAGTGCACGCCCGCGCGCGCTCGCCGGTCCACGGCCGCCCGTGCACCGCGCCGTGCCTATAAAGCCTCCCCAGGCGCGCCCCACTTCACCCCGCGCTCACCTTCACTGGCCAGCCCCCTCTCCTTAGCTCCGGCGAGCTCAATTCCGCCCGCCATTGCCGCCAGAGCTTCGGCCACCGTGGCCAGCCCACTCCAGCCACCCTCAAGTCGAGCCAGTGCTTCGGCTAGCTCCGCCAGTGGCCTGTGAAGCTTTCCAAGCCCTCGGACCAGGCCGGACTTCACCGGAGGCCCGAGATCGACCTCACCGGACTTCGGTCTTTCGCCGCCGCGCGTGGACAGAGCTAACCGGTGAGTCTCCGTCCAATTCCTCGCACCCATATCTTCTCTGGCATCCCGTGAACCTCTCTGACCCGTCCAATTGAACTATCTCGCCGTGAGTAGGCCAGACTCCTCGCCGCCGACGAGCATCCCCGCCTGCGCACGTGGACCGACCGAATCCGACCATCCCCGACGGCGACCCGCACATCGCTGTGATCCCCGAGACCTCCCCTACGTCCTCGACCACCTCACCGGAGCAATCTCGCCACCGGTAAGCCCCTCCGCCCTTTCTTCCGCCGCGGTTACTGTTTAAGTTAGGAGAAGGACCTCGGGTTAGGATTTGAAGAACCCGAGGGGTTTTCTGTAACGTCAGTGACCCATGTGAATAGTAGCCTAGGGACTGATCCGCGAAGAAAACTTAAAATACCCGTCAGGGACCCCCGTGCAAAGTGGTTTTCCATTAAATCAATTCTGTTAATCTTTTTAAAATGACCAGAGAACTTAGAAAACCCATAACTTGATGAATTCTTAATAAAAAGTTGTCAAACTAATTTTGCTAAATCCTAAATATTATAAACTATCATTTAAAAATGATAAACCCTATGCTTTCTGTTCTAAATTTTAGAGTTTAAAATTAAAAACAGAAACTTACCAAACCTAGTTTAATTAAGGAAAATTAGTTTTTCTTCTGTACTGAACTTAAGAAAAATTGTGGGTACTCAAACCTCATTTAGACACTGTTTAAAAATAGTAGGAACCCCAACATTGGAAAATATGATGTAGATATTCAATTAAAGCTATTTTGCCCAAAACTTAGGAAAAATCAGAAAGGCATTAGAAATTGATGAACAATGATTAGAATTATTTTTCCTAGTTTGCTTAAGTAACAGAGAACCTAGGAAAAATAAAGAGACCATTAGTCCAGATCAGTTTTAAATTAGGATGCTTTATTTAGCCTTATTTGAACTGAAAATCAATTATTGGAATTACAAAACTATACCCAAAATGAATAATAAAAATCCAGTGGACTTACAACCACCAGAGCCCCACTACAAAAATAAAGAACACCTCAGCCCAACATTTTAAGTAGGGAAAATAAATATAATATGATAATGAGGCATTTTCCAAATAAATCATGAACAACCCCTAATAATGTAATAATGGGCAACCAAAAATTTGCTAAGTCCATAATGAGATGAACCACCAGTGAAAAATACAAACCCATGAAAAAGGAGCAAACTCTTACCTATTGCTAATGTTTATGAGAAAGGCCACTTAATTCAAATAATGCATACCACCCCTTCCCTTAAGCAAAAAGATGCCAAACTTCATAATGATTGCTCTTGCACAAAAAAATAACTAAGGGTCGGCGTTTCGAGACCGGGGGGTCCCTAAGCCGACGAGTGAGTGTGCCGCGTGCCCCAGCCCAGATGGGTCGAGCGCGTGGGCGAGCGCGAAGGGGGGAGAGCGAGGTGGCCGGAGCCGGGTCGTGAGGGAGGCGGAGATCCCGCGGCCTTCGTGTTCGTCCCGCGCCCAGGTCGAGTGCGCTTGCAGTAGGGGGTTACAAGCGTCCACGCGGGTGAGGGGAGCGAGCGGCCCCAAGAGAGCGCCTGCCCCAGCCCTCGTTCCCGCGGGGCCAACCTTTTCTAAGAAGGCCCTGGTCCTTCCTTTTATAGGTGCAAGGAGAGGATCCAGGTGTACAATGGGGATGCAGCAGAGTGCTACGTGTCTAGCGGGGGAGAGCTAGCGCCCTGGGTACATGCCAATGTGGCAGCCGGAGAGAGCTTGGCACCCAGCTGGTGTGGTGTCGTGGCTGTCGGAGGAGTAACGGAGCCTGGTGGAGGGACAGCTGTCGGAATAGTTGGGCTCTTGCTGACGTCCCCCTGCTTCCGTAAGGGAGCTGAGAGCCGCCGTCGTCATGGGTCTAGCGGGGCACCATCATTGCCTATCTGGCGGAGCTAGCCAGATGGGACGTCGGTCTTGTTCTCTGTGGCCCAAGTCGGCTCGGGGCAGGGTGATGATGGCGCCTCCTGTTGACGTGGCGGACCTGTGCCCTAGGTCGGGCGACGTGGAGGCTCCTCCGAGGCCGAGGTCGAGTCTGTCTTCCGTGGCCGAGGCCGAGCCCGAGCTCCTGGGTCGGGCGAGGCGGAGGTCGTTCGGCAGAGACCAGGGCGGAGTCCGAGCCCTGGATCGGGTGAAGCGGGGTTCGTCGTCTTCTGGGGCCTTAGCCCAAGTCCGAGCCCTGGGTCGGGCGGAGCGGAGTTCGCCGTCTTCCGGGGCCTTGGCCCGAGTCCGAGCCCTGGGTCGGGCGGAGCGGAGTTCGCCGTCTTCCGGGGCCTTAGCCCGAGTCCGAGCCCTGGGTCGGGCGGTAGCTTCCTATGGCGCCTTTGGCAAGGCTTGGCTGCCTGTCAGCCTCACTCTTTGCGTTAAATGCCCCTGCGACTCAGTCCGTCGGCGCGGTGATTTAGTCAGGGTTGCTTCTTAACGAAGGCAAGGCCTCGGGCGAGCCGGAGATGCGTCTGCCGTAAAAAAGGGGGCCTCGGGCGAGACGGAAACACCTCAGGGTCGGCTGCCCTTGCCCGAGGCTAGGCTCGGGCGAGGCGCGATCGAGTCGCTCGTATGGACTGATCCCTGACTTAATCAAACCCATCAGGCCTCTGCAGCTTTATGCTGATGGGGGTTACCAGCTGAGAATTAGGCGTCTTGAGGGTACCCCTAATTATGGTCCCCGACAGTAGCCCCCGAGCCTCGAAGGGAGTGTTAGCACTCGCTTGGAGGCTTTCGTCGCACTTTTTTGCAAGGGGACCAGACTTTCTCGGTTGCACTTTGTTCCGGTGGGTGCGCGCGAGCGCACCCGCCGGGTGTAGCCCCCGAGGCCTCGGAGGAGTGGTTTCACTCCTTCGAGGTCTTAATGCCTTGCGCAATGCTTCGGCTGGTCTGGTGGTTCCCTCATGCGAACAGGCCGTAGCCCGGGTGCACTGTCGGGGCCCAAGTTCTCGGGCTGGTATGTTGACACTGTCAACGGTTTGGCCGGAGCCGGGTTTGCGAGAGCAGCCCCCGAGCCTCCGCACAGGGCGAGAGGGCGATCAGGGACAGACTCGGCTTTTTTACATACGCCCCTACGTCGCCTTTCCGCAAGGAGGAGGGGGGGAGAGCGCCATGTTACCCTCGATGGGCACCGAACATGGTGTCTCCGGTGAGCTGCAAGCGGGTAATCCGAGTGGACGTCCGTGCCCCGTTCGTTGGGGGTCGGCTAGGGGCCCGGAGGCACGCCCAAAAGTACCTGCGGGTGATCTGCCAGACCCGGTCCCCTGGCGACGGGGTCCGAGGGCTCGTTGCCTCCCTCCGATGGGATTCCGTTACAGGATCGTTCCCGCTGGTCTCGGAAATGTCCTAGGGTACCTCGGGAGCGCAGCCCGAGCCTTGGTTATGTATCGAACGTACCCCCGGTCATCCCTCGCTCGGCGTCTGAGGCGACTGTGAACCCTTCGGGGGGCCAGCCTTCGAACCCCTGATCAGTAATGGGCGCGGAGCCCGAGTAGCCTGAGGCGGCCGTGGAACCTTTCGAGAGGCCGACCTTCGAACCTCTGACCAGTAGTGGGTGTCGGGCCCACGCGATCTGAGGCGGCTGTTGAACCCTTCGGGGGGCTAGCCTTCGAACCCCTGATCAGTATGGAGGCTCGGAGCCTAGTTCCTTCACGGGGAAGGATCCCTTTGGGGGTATCCCCTTTCCTGGTCCCTGTTGCAAGAGATAGAGAAAGAGGAAAAAGGGAAAGAAGGATACGAATTTGAACGACGCGGCGTACCTTTTTCGGCGCGGTTATTTTGGCGAAGACGAAGCGTCGCCAGCTGCTCCTGCCAGAAGCGCCGCCTGTCCAGCCGTGGAGTTAATGCGCCGGGGTGAGTAGTTGGCGAGGCTGCCGTCGCGTGTGCGCGAGGCGTTCGAGGGACGGGTCACGGGCGCGTCGTCTTCACGCCGTGAGAAGGGGTCCTCTTGCTGCCTCCGGATGGGACGTGAGCTTGGCTGACGGCGTGACCGCTGCTCCCGCGCGCCTGCCACCGTCATTACTGCCGGCCCACTTTTGACCCCGTTTGACCGCTGCGTCAGGCTGGCGCTGCTGGGTCGCGCGCTGGGTCACCTCGGGTCGCGGTATCGGTTCCGCAATCAAGGAGGTGCGGTGGTGGCGCAAGTGGTACGGTTGCTTGCATGCAGCATCCGGAGCGCCGGTCGCGCGACGCGTGGGCTTAGGCCTCCGTGCTGGCAGGTTAGGAGTCGGAGAGGCGCGGCCACTTGGCATGGTTGCATGCCGTCTGCATGGCTGCCTCCCCCTTTCGCCCGTTGGCCTGGGCAAAAGTGGAGGGTTGCTTGTGACCGCTGGGTGGTCGCGTGCGCCGTGCGCGGCGGTTTGGCTTCTTCTGCTCGGAGCCGATCTTGTATGACATGCGGGACCCAGCCCCCGCGCCATAGGGGAGGGCTTTGGAGGCGTGCTGGAGAAGACTCGGCCCGCGACGGT
The DNA here is from genome assembly GCA_029449295.1 of Zea luxurians. Lineage (NCBI taxonomy): Eukaryota > Viridiplantae > Streptophyta > Magnoliopsida > Poales > Poaceae > Zea > Zea luxurians. The sequence continues at coordinate 6,782,208 of JAOPSE010000090.1, forward strand.
TGGGGGCGCAAGCAGGGAGAGTCGCCTTTAAAAGGAGGGCGACCCCTTCCGTAAGGCGACCATGCCTTCTTCCTCCCTTATGCATCGTATCTTTCCACCTTTCAAGCCCCCGGATGGGGGAAACCGCCGTCTTTTCGCCCCATCGTTGGAGGAACGCAACTCCGTGGGAGTTGGTACCTTTTAGCCATCGTTCGGCTTCAAGGATTTTCATCACACAGCCCGGTTGCTTCCCTCCGCTGGTGATCACCCGAGACGGCGACCTCCAGCTCCCGGATGGGGAGAGGCAAACCGGGCTGTGGTCCCGGCCCCGCCCTCAGTGTTGAGGGTGTTCGTCATCCTTGCCGGGGCGGGGAGCGAGGCGAGCCGGGGCTCCACCTTCTGCGCGGGTCGGCGGACCACCTCATCTTCCAGCTTCTGGTGGTGGCAATCGCCCTTTAGTCCCACGGCGGAGACATCCTCCAGCCATGCCGGGGAAGGCAAACTGTTGCTGCCCAGCTAGGATGCAACATTCTGTCTTCCTCCTCGCATTCGCGGCAAGGACGGCTGCGAGGATCTGCCGGGGTGCTTAAGGGCGTCCCGTGTTTTGCTGGTGATTCACCCAGAGCTTGTCGCTCCACGGGCTTCCCGGGCGAGGAGGTCGTCCATACCCGTGAAGACGGAACCGGAGTTCCGTTTGTGATGGCACCTTGGATGCCAGCGTTTTTGTCCATTTCGGCTTTTGGGGCCTGAACATGTATGTAACGTCGGCACGGAGCCGTGCTTTTTCCTCATTTTTGAGCACTAAGACTCGCCTGTTGTTTGTCTGAACCGCTTCACTAAGCATGAGTCGCCCCGCATCAAGGTGACGAGTGAGGTATCCATATCCCGGAGGCGTAGGAGTCCCTCAGCTTGGTCGGCCCTGCTGTCCGAGGCTCCTCTAGCTCAGTTAAAGAGACCCCTTGGCCGCTCTTCGTCGAGCCGAGGCCAGGGGTAGCGATATCAGCATGAGCAGAGGCGGAGTTGGCTCGAGAATAAAACCTGGTTGGCCGGAACCTAGCCAGGTTGTCCGCTGGCTGGACCGACGTCGGAGTTGATCAGCCGAGGCTTCGGACCGGGCTGGCGCCCTTGGAAGATGGTTGGCCGAGACCCCCGGGGTGACTGGCTGAGCCGCCTGCTCAGGCCGGGTTCTCGGAGAAGTCCCTGGCAGTGATTGCTCGGGCGTGGTGACGACGTCGTCTTCGGAGCAGAGACCCTCGGACCGCGTCGCCGTCTGAGGCTAGGTCGGGCCTCGCCGAAGGTGCCGTCGATGCCGAGGGCGTTGCTGCCCCCTTCCAGCGTCAAGACCCGAGCCTGCAGGATCAGATTGTCTTGTAGTGTGTGCTTTGTGCGGCCGTCGAGGCCGGAACACACACCCTTGTTGCGTGTTAAAGCTGCGTCTCTCTTCCTCTTGTTTTGAGTATCTGGACTTTTTGTCGGTAACAGGGATGTTTGTGCGAGCGAAAGTTGCTTCTCGCGGAAGGTGAGGAGTGAGGTATCCGTATCCCGGAGGCGTGGGAGTCCCTCGGCTCGGTCGGCCTTGCCGCTTACGCGCACTTTCACTTGTCCATGAGGCCCTATCACCGACTCGGTCGAGAAGACTCGAAGAATCGCTCCGATAGAAGGGCTTCCGAACGTAAAGACTTGTTCGATCCGCGGAGTCACCTTATCCGAATGCGAGTTACTTATCGCAGAAGGTGATGAGTGAGGTATCCGTATCCCGGGGGCGTAGGAGTTCCTCGGCTCGGTCAGCCTTGACTGCTTACGTGTACCCCGCCGTTTCCAGGACCCACTTTTCGAAGTAGTCAAAAAGCACGGAAGATATTCTGGTAAAAGAGATCCTTTTTTCGAGGAAAATTTTAACGCAGAGGGGGTTTCCCCCCTTTTAGCCCCCGAGGGAGGGTCGGGCTTTGCCGAGGCGAGGCCGACCCTTCCTTGTTGACTAAACTTTGCGTGGGTGCGAGGTATATGAACAACTTGGAAACATCTTAAGGGTAGAAGCGACGTAGCTGTTGGATGTTCCAAGCGTTGCCGTAGACCTCGCCTTGACTGTTAGCCAGCTTGTACGTTCCGGGCTTCAGAACTTTGGCGATGACGAATGGCCCCTCCCAGGGGGCGTGAGCTTGTGCCTCCCTCGGGCGTCTTGCCGCAGCCGAAGCACCAGGTCGCCCACCTGGAGGTCTCGGGGTCAGACCCCTCGGGCGTGGTAGCGCCGCAGGGACTGCTGATACCGCGCCGAGTGTAGTAAGGCCCTATCCCGAGCCTCTTCCAGCTGGTCCAGCGAGTCCTCTCGGCTAGCTTGGTTGCTTTGACCGTCGTAGGCTCTCGTCCTCGGGGAGCCGTATTCCAGGTCCGTGTGCAAGACGGCCTCGGCCCCGTAGACCAGGAAGAACGGCGTGAAACCCGTGGCTCGGCTCGGCGTCGTCCTCAGGCTCCAGACCACCGAGGGGAGTTCCTTCATCCATCGCTTGCCGAACCTGTTGAGGTCGTTGTAAATCCGAGGCTTGAGCCCTTGTAGAATCATGCCGTTGGCACGCTCTACTTGCCCATTCGACATGGGATGAGCTACGGCAGCCCAGTCCACCCGGATGCTGTGATCCTCGCAAAAATCCAAGAATTTTTTGCCGGTGAACTGGGTGCCGTTGTCGGTGATGATGGAGTTCGGGACCCCGAAGCGATGGATGATGTTGGTGAAGAATGCCACCGCCTGCTCGGACCTGATGCTGTTCAGGGGTCGGACCTCGATCCACTTGGAGAATTTGTCGACGGCGACCAGCAGGTGCGTGTAGCCCCCGGGCGCCTTCTGCAGAGGGCCGACGAGGTCCAGACCCCACACAGCGAAGGGCCAGGTGATGGGTATCGTCTGCAGAGCCTGAGCGGGCAGGTGGGTCTGCTTCGCATAGAATTGGCACCCTTCGCAGGTGCGGACAATTCTAGTGGCGTCAGCCACCGTCGTCGGCCAGTAGAAGCCTTGCCGGAAAGCGTTCCCGACAAGGGCTCGAGGCGCTGCGTGATGGCCGCAGGCCCCCGAGTGTATCTCTTGCAGGAGTTCCTGACCTTCGGCGATGGAGATGCACCGCTGGAGGATGCCCGAGGGGCTGCGGTGGTAAAGCTCCTTCTCATCGCCCAGCAAGACGAACGACTTGGCGCGTCGCGCTACCCGCCGTGCCTCGGCCTGGTCGAGGGGTAGCTCTCCTCGGCGGAGATATTGCAGGTACGGGGCCTGCCAATCTTGATCAGGCGTGACCCCGCTCCGCTCCTCTTCGATGCGCAGCGCCTCGTCCTCGGGGGTCGAGGGTTCCTCGGGTTGAACCGAAGATGGCTCGGGCTGGGCCGAGGTCTCCTCGGACGGGGCCGAGGGCGCCTCAGGCTCGGGCGTGTCGCTGATCTTGACGGAGGGTTGGTGCAGATCCCGGGAGAAGACGTCTGGGGGAACCGTCGTTCGCCCCGAGGCTATCTTTGCCAGCTCGTCCGCAGTTTCGTTGTAGCGCCGGGCGATGTGGTTAAGCTCGAGCCCGTAGAACTTGTCTTCTAGGCGTCGAACCTCATCACAATAGGCCTCCATCTTCGGGTCGCGGCAGTGGGAGTTCTTCATGACTTGGTCGATGATGAGCTGCGAGTCGCCGCGAGCGTCGAGGCGTCGGACCCCTAGCTCGATGGCGATCCGCAATCCGTTGATCAGAGCTTCGTACTCAGCCACATTGTTGGACGCCGGGAAATGGAGGCGTAGCACGTAGCGCAGGTGTTTCCCGAGGGGCGAGACGAAGAGTAGGCCTACGCCGGCTCCCGTCTTCATCAGCGACCCGTCGAAAAACATGGTCCAGAGCTCCGGTTGGATCGGAGCCGTCGGCAACTGTGTGTCGACCCACTCGGCTACGAAGTCCGCTAGTACCTGGGACTTGATGGCCTTCCGAGGGGCGAACGAGATTGTCTCGCCCATAATTTCCACCGCCCACTTCGCGATCCGTCCCGAGGCCTCTCGGCACTGGATGATCTCCCCCAGGGGGAAGGATGACACCACAGTTACCGGATGAGACTCGAAGTAATGCCGCAACTTTCGCCTCGTCAGGATCACTGCATACAGCAGCTTCTGAACCTGTGGGTAGCGGATCTTGGTTTCGGACAGCACCTCGCTGATGAAGTAAACTGGCCTCTGAATGGGCAATGCATGCCCCTCTTCTTGCCTTTCGACCACGATCGCGGCGCTAACCACCTGAGTGGTAGCGGCGACGTAGACCAAGAGGGCTTCTCCATCAGCTGGGGGTACCAAGACGGGCGCCTGGGTGAGGAGCGCCTTCAGGTTCCCGAGAGCTTCCTCGGCCTCAGGAGTCCAAGTGAAGCACTCGGCCTTCCTTAAGAGACGGTACAGAGGCAGGCCTCTTTCGCCGAGGCGCGAGATGAAACGGCTCAAAGCCGCGAGACATCCCATGACCCTCTGTACGCCTTTTAAGTCCTTGATGGGCCCCATGCTGGTGATGGCCGCGATCTTCTCCGGGTTGGCTTCGATGCCCCGCTCGAAGACGATGAATCCCAGGAGCATGCCTCGGGGCACCCCGAAGACGCACTTCTCGGGATTGAACTTGACGCCCTTCGCCTTGAGACACCGGAATGTCACTTCGAGGTCGGAGAGAAGGTCGGAGGCTTTCCTTGTCTTGACTACGATGTCATCGACGTAGGCCTCGACCGTGCGACCAATGTGTTCGCCGAACACATGGTTCATGCACCGCTGGTACGTTGCACCCGCGTTCCTCAAACCGAACGGCATGGTGACATAACAGTACATGCCGAAGGGCGTGATGAAAGAAGTCGCGAGCTGGTCGGACTCTTTCATCTTGATTTGATGATACCCTGAGTAGGCATCGAGGAATGATAGGGTTTCGCACCCAGCAGTGGAATCCACGATTTGATCGATGCGAGGTAGAGGGTAGGGAACCTTCGGACATGCTTTGTTGAGACCAGTGTAGTCTACACACATCCGCCATTTCCCCCCTTTCTTCCTCACTAGCACAGGGTTGGCAAGCCATTCGGGATGGAATACCTCTTTGATGAACCCTGCTGCCATCAGCTTGTGGATCTCTTCGCCTATCACCCTACGCCTTTCCTCGTCGAATCGGCGCAGAGGCTGTCTGACCGGTCGGGCTCCGGCCCGAATATCCAGCGAGTGCTCGGCGACATCCCTCGGTATGCCGGGCATGTCCGAGGGACTCCACGCAAAGACGTCGGCGTTTGCGCGGAGAAAGTCGACGAGCACTGCTTCCTATTTGGGATCGAGCCCGGAACCGATCTGAATCTGCTTGGAGGTGTCGCCACTGGGGTCGAGAGGGACGGCCTTAACCGTCTCCGCTGGCTCGAAGTTGCCGGCGTGTCGCTTCACGTCCGGCACCTCTCGGGAGAGGTTTTCCAGGTCGGCGATGAGGGCCTCGGACTCGGCGAGGGCCTCAGCGTACTCCACGCACTCCACATCGCATTCGAACGCGTGTTTGTACGTGGGGCCGACGGTGATGACCCCGTTGGGTCCCGGCATCTTGAGCTTCAGGTAGGTGTAGTTGGGGATGGCCATGAACTTCGCGTAGCATGGCCTCCCCAACACTGCGTGGTAGGTTCCTCGGAACCCGACCACCACGAATGTCAAAGTCTCCCTTCGGAAGTTGGAGGGTGTTCCGAAGCAGACAGGAAGGTCGAGCTGACCGAGGGGCTGGACGCGCTTCCCGGGAATGATCCCGTGGAAGGGCGCAGCGCCTGCTCGGACGGAGGACAGATCGACGCGCAGGAGCCTGAGGGTCTCGGCGTAGACGATATTGAGGCAGCTGCCCCCATCCATCAGGACCTTGGTGAGCCTGACGTCGCCGATGATGGGATCGACGACGAGCGGGTACTTCCCCGGGCTCGGCACGTGGTCGGGGTGGTCATCTTGGTCGAAGGTGATGGGCTTGTCGGACCAGTCTAGGTAGACTGGCGCCGCCACCTTCACCGAGCAGACCTCCCGACGCTCTCGCTTGCGATGCCGAGCCGAGTCATTCGCCGCATGCCCTCCGCAGATCATGAAGCAGTCGCGGACCTCGGGGAACTCTCCTGCTTGGTGATCTTCCTCTTTGTCGTCGTCGCGGGCCCTGCCACCCTCTGCGGGTGGCCCGGCCTTGTGGAAGTGGCGCCGAAGCATGACGCACTCCTCGAGGGTGTGCTTGACGGGCCCCTGATGGTAAGGGCACGCCTCCTTGAGCATCTTGTCGAAGAGGTTGGCACCTCCGGGGGGCTTCCGAGGGTTCTTGTACTCGGCGGCGGCGACAAGGTCTGCGTCGGCAGCGTCGCGTTTCGCTTGCGACTTCCTCCTGCCTTTCTTCTTGGCGCCGTGCGGAGTAGACGCCTCGGGAGCATCCTCCGACGGGCGGCCCTGGGGCTGCTTGTCCTTTCGGAAGATGGCCTCGACCGCCTCCTGACCGGAGGCGAACTTGGTGGCGATGTCCATCAGCTCGCTCGCTCTGGTGGGGGTCTTGCGACCCAACTTGCTCACCAGGTCACGGCAGGTGGTGCCGGCAAGGAAAGCGCCGATGACATCGGGGTCGGTGATGTTGGGCAGTTCGGTGCGCTGCTTCGAGAACCGCCGGATGTAGTCCCGTAGAGACTCTCCCGGCTGTTGCCGGCAGCTTCGGAGGTCCCAGGAATTCCCGGGGCGCACGTACGTGCCCTGGAAGTTGCCGGCGAAAGCTTGGACCAAATCCTCCCAGTTGGAAATCTGCCCCGGAGGCAGGTGCTCCAACCAAGCGCGAGCAGTGTCGGAGAGGAACAGGGGGAGGTTGCGGATGATGAGGTTGTCATCGTTCGTTCCACCCAGTTGACAGGCCAGGCGGTAGTCCGCGAGCCACAATTCCGGTCTTGTTTCCCCCGAGTACTTTGTGATAGTAGTCGGGGGTCGGAATCGGGTCGGAAACGGCGCCCGCCGAATGGCCCGGCTGAAGACCTGCGGACCGGGTGGTTCGGGCGAGGGACTCCGATCCTCCCCGCTGTCGTAGCGTCCCCCACGCCTGGGGTGATAGCCTCGGCGCACCCTTTCGTCGAGGCGGGCCCGACGATCGTGAGGAGGGTGCTCGTCGCCGAGGTGACCCAGGGCCGCAGGCGCGGTGTTGCGCGTGCGCCCGGTGTAGACCGAGGCTTCCCGCATGAGTCGGGAAGTCGCGACACGAGGTTCCGAGGGGTACCCCTGCCTTTGGGAGGCAGAGCTCTCGGCCCGCCGGGCCGCAGCGCCTTCCAGGAGATGCTTGAGCTCTCCCTGGATTCGCCGACCCTCGGTGGTTGATGACTCCGGCATCGCACGGAGGAGCATCGCCGCGGCTGCCAGGTCCTGACCGGTTCCGCCGGACGCGGGTGGCGGCCTGTCCCTGGCATCGTTGGCGATGCGGTGCTGGAGACCCTGGGGCAGGTGACGTATTTCTCCGGTCGGGGGCTGGCTTGCCCATACCTGCCCGACGTCCCGGCGGATCGACTTGAGCGCTCCTGCCCCCTCGTCGAGCCCGGCCTGCGCCCCGCGGACTTGCTCGAGCTGTGGGTCGTGACCCCCCGCCAGAACGGGGACCACAGCTAGCTCCCTCGAGATGTCGGCGCGAGGCACTGGCCTAGGGAGATCACCACCCTCGGGCATGCCGAGATGGCTGTCTCCGGAGGGATCCCCTAGCTCGACGTGGAAACATTCGCGGCTCGGGCCGTAGTCCTTGTCGTTAAGGCTGCGGCTGCCGTCGGAACAGTCGGAGAGGCAGTAGTTGCATGCGGTCATGAAGTCCCGCATGGCACTGGGGTTGCTAGATCCAGAGAAATCCCAGAGGATGCTGGGGTCGTCATCTTCCTCGGACCCAGAGGGCCCGTAGGTTGAGACGCCCGTCAATCGGTCCCAAGGCGACCGCACACGAAACCCCAGAGGGGTTGCACTCGCCTCAACGTGAGTGCCCGCCAGAGCGAGGTCGCTAGGCGGGTTGAGGTCGAGTCGAAATGACGAAGGATGGGGAACAGTCGGTACCTTTTTGTCGACGAGGAGCGACGAAGTCACATCGGGGGCTGATCGTGCCGTCGTCTTGGGTACGAGGGCGATGTCCTGCAGGCCCTTCGTGAGCGTGCTGGCGTCGTCCACCTGCTCGGGGTTGGCGTGTTGCGGGGGGACGGCGCTCGCCTTCGCCTCAAACGCGAGGGTGACGCCTGGCGTGTCCTCCGTTGGGGCACTGGGGATGTCGATTTGCTCGACAGCCGTCGGAGCGCAGCCTCCCGCTCGGCCCTGGTTGCCCCGCCTCCTCGTCTGATGGCGAGGGAGAGGATGGGGCGAGCTCGAATGTTGTTCTTCCCCCACGCGGGAAAGACGTCGTCGATTCCGCCGCCGGCGGGCGGGCTATCGACCGCCATTGTCACCGCCGCGCGGCGGTGGAAGGAGTACCATGTCGTAGCCGCTGTCGAGAGACATGAACTCGAGGCTCCCGAAACGGAGCACCGTCCCGGGTTGGAGAGGTCGTTGGAGACTGCCCATCTGGAGCTTGACGGGAAACTGCTCGTCAACACGCAGCAGGCCCCTACCTGGCACGCCAACTGTCGGCGTTTCGAGACCGGGGGGTCCCTAAGCCGACGAGTGAGTGTGCCGCGTGCCCCAGCCCAGATGGGTCGAGCGCGTGGGCGAGCGCGAAGGGGGGAGAGCGAGGTGGCCGGAGTCGGGTCGTGAGGGAGGCGGAGATCCCGCGGCCTTCGTGTTCGTCCCGCGCCCAGGTCGGGTGCGCTTGCAGTAGGGGGTTACAAGCGTCCACGCGGGTGAGGGGAGCGAGCGGCCCCAAGAGAGCGCCTGCCCCAGCCCTCGTTCCCGCGGGGCCAACCTTTTCTAAGAAGGCCCTGGTCCTTCCTTTTATAGGTGCAAGGAGAGGATCCAGGTGTACAATGGGGATGCAGCAGAGTGCTACGTGTCTAGCGGGGGAGAGCTAGCGCCCTGGGTACATGCCAATGTGGCAGCCGGAGAGAGCTTGGCACCCAGCTGGTGTGGTGTCGTGGCTGTCGGAGGAGTAACGGAGCCTGGTGGAGGGACAGCTGTCGGAATAGTTGGGCTCTTGCTGACGTCCCCCTGCTTCCGTAAGGGAGCTGAGAGCCGCCGTCGTCATGGGTCTAGCGGGGCACCATCATTGCCTATCTGGCGGAGCTAGCCAGATGGGACGTCGGTCTTGTTCTCTGTGGCCCAAGTCGGCTCGGGGCAGGGTGATGATGGCGCCTCCTGTTGACGTGGCGGACCTGTGCCCTAGGTCGGGCGACGTGGAGGCTCCTCCGAGGCCGAGGTCGAGTCTGTCTTCCGTGGCCGAGGCCGAGCCCGAGCTCCTGGGTCGGGCGAGGCGGAGGTCATTCGGCAGAGACCAGGGCGGAGTCCGAGCCCTGGATCGGGTGAAGCGGGGTTCGTCGTCTTCTGGGGCCTTAGCCCAAGTCCGAGCCCTGGGTCGGGCGGAGCGGAGTTCGCCGTCTTCCGGGGCCTTGGCCCGAGTCCGAGCCCTGGGTCGGGCGGAGCGGAGTTCGCCGTCTTCCGGGGCCTTAGCCCGAGTCCGAGCCCTGGGTCGGGCGGTAGCTTCCTATGGCGCCTTTGGCAAGGCTTGGCTGCCTGTCAGCCTCACTCTTTGCGTTAAATGCCCCTGCGACTCGGTCCGTCGGCGCGGTGATTTAGTCAGGGTTGCTTCTTAACGAAGGCAAGGCCTCGGGCGAGCCGGAGATGCGTCTGCCGTAAAAAAGGGGGCCTCGAGCGAGACGGAAACACCTCAGGGTCGGCTGCCCTTGCCCGAGGCTAGGCTCGGGCGAGGCGCGATCGAGTCGCTCGTATGGACTGATCCCTGACTTAATCAAACCCATCAGGCCTCTGCAGCTTTATGCTGATGGGGGTTACCAGCTGAGAATTAGGCGTCTTGAGGGTACCCCTAATTATGGTCCCCGACACTAAGAAAAATAAGAACTCTGATGTTTGATATTTTTCAACTATAGTGGTAGTATAAAGCACCTATTTGGCTAGAAACTTGAGAAAACAATAGAAAAATAATTAAAAGGTATTAATGACTGGATATTTGTATCAAGTCATGTTATAACACCTAAAAGCCAGCAAAAATAAGTTTTAGAGAATTACCCACTGTTAAATAATAGTTGTAGTTCAAAGCACCCCTTCTGCCCTAGAATTTAATAATTTTGTCCATAAAAAACCATTCACTTTCTGATTCCCAAATTTTGAGACAGAGAAACATACACTAGTACCAAGCCACTGTAATTTTTGCAGAATTTTTAGAATTTTATAAAAGCAACTTGTATTTCAAACCCACTCCAAAACATTTAAGAGAGTAAAAGGAAAGGGAAGAAGAAATAAACCCCACCCCAATGAGTCCAACTTGAGTACTTATCAACTCTCACTAAGACTTAAAAGGAATTCAGTGGAACCCCAAAAATAAACCTACCACTTACCTTAGCTAAGTTTAACCCAATTTACCAAGTATACCACCCAAGGGTCTTACATAAGTAAAGTTAACCTTGTTTAACTCAAGTAGATCATACACCTCCAAAGTTGTAATTTCTAAAAGCACATATCATATCATGCATATATCTTACGCATTGCATTCATTAGATTGTAATCTTGCCGACGGAGAGTACGTGCTCATCCCCGAGCAAGGACCTGTCCAAGAGGAGGACCATGAGCAGGCTTTAGAGGCTGCTATTGAGGATCTCCCCGCAGCCCCAGCAATTGAAGGCAAGCCCCGGTTTTATGCATAACCGTATTATTATATGCTACTTTACTACACTTAATGCTTGCAGGATTGTAATGTGCACTTAAGTGTAGGAGTTGCTTGAAACCTCTAGTTGCATAAACTTAGGATTCCTTTTTGAGATGAATACTAGTATGCAAGGTCGAGTAGCTGCTTGCTAATCAGGATCTCGGTAGAAGTCGAGTGATTTTTCTAGCACTCGCGCAAGGTCAGGAATTGATTGTATTCATCTTGATAATGGGATATATGTTAGTCTATGGACTTGGATCCGGGGAGGATGCCTTGCCCATGAGACGGGAAAAAAGGAATTAAGGATTAATGTGTGGATACCTGAGTCAAGCTTTTGAACGTACTAAGCACATGCCGGGAAAAATGGTAACCGGTAAACCTAGTACCTGAGTGAAGTCGGGCGCGGACTTTATCCCTCATGCGACCTGAGACTGGGTCTCCCATGCTAGCTATGGTGGGTACAAGTGCGGTCACTGCACGGCGGCAGCCGGGGTCAGTGGAGCATTGTATGGCAAGGCGGTGAGGCCTGGACGCGAACGGGGAATCGATGGGGACGGTTGTCATGTGTGGGGTCGGAGTACCCTGACATGCCGTGTGTTTAGGTTTACCTTGCATAGAAGGAGCAAGTCTAGCTAAGTTAATGACGATAGAATTTGAAAAGCTAAAAATTGAATTTAGAAACAGCTAGTGCTTTTGGCAAACCAAACCCCTCAGCCAAACAGCTGCATAGTCTAGAGGTAGAGGAGTAGACTCCTCACACCGGTTAAGTCTAGCTGAGTATTACTATACTCAGCCTTGCTTGTGGCATAATTTTTGTAGGTACCATTCAGGAAATGGTTGATGGTGTGACTTGGCCTACCACCCTGCCACCGGGTTGGACGGTCGAGTGGGATGTTGCTCCGGCAGGAGAGGAGCACGAGGAGTAGTGGGCTAGGCCTTGCCCATTTCCTCGATACCGACGACATCGATTATCCGCTGCATTTTATTTTGTGAACTCTTATTTGCTACTCAAAAACTCCGATTTATGTAATAACTCAGTACTTAATTTGAGGTTCCCTGTTTTATTGTATTTCTTTTGTGAGTCGCCTTCGAGTGAGATTGTGGAATTTGATCCTGGTTAAGTGGCTCTATCAGACTAGATCTGAGGGACTGATGGGTTATTCCGATTTAAGTGTGTTACGGCCCCTGAGGCGTGACTTAGGCACTTAAGCTGGAATAATTCGGGTGGTTCCACCACAGCTGGTATCGGAGCAAATTCCACCACAGAGAAGGACAATAAACCATGAATACCAATTTTCAAAATCTAAAACTTGCCTAGAAACTACTACAGATCATCAGGACTAGACCGCTAGACCTAGGACGAAAGGCCTTAGGCATAGAGGGAGAAATAGGTGGCTAATTAATTAGGCCCCGTGGGCCAGTACTTATATTTTTAGGGATGCCCTAAAAAGCACCCTATTTTCTTTTGAGAGGCAACGTTACTTCCAGCATGCATGCATTATAAAACACAAAGAGGAATTAAAATTTTGAGCTAACCCACTTTCTTTAAAACCATCCGGGCTCTTTTTTTCTTTTTCCTTCCACCATAATCTTTACCCTTGATTCCCTTCCGCAGATGAATTCACCCACCCCTGCCAGTGGAGGAGACTCTCGTTTCAGTTCTGACTTCCTTTCTCGCGATGGCTTTCCTTCCATCTTGTGGGAAGTGCTTAACTCCGCCGGTTACCCTACGCCCCCTTTGTACACGGTGCAGTTGTATGAGGAGCATCGGGTACCTCGTTGTCGGGTCTGGCTGACTTTGGAGGCTCATCCCCTTCAGCCGGGTTGGCGTTCTCTTGATTCTGAGACGATTGGACTCAGGACGGACGACACCGTTGAAGCAGCAGCCATGAAGACTCTGACGACTTTCTGTGGCTATCATCCCTTGGAGATGGTAATGCACCCCTTGGGACTCTTCCCTGCTGAGAAGAAGGATGATCCCATGTGGTGTAACCGCGTGAGCCATGTGAAGGATGTGTGGGCGATGTATCCTGTACCGCCTTCAGGCCCTTCAGAGCGATGTTATGGCACTCCTTGCTAACACCGCTCAAACTACCAAGCTCACTCTCGACAGTCGAGAAGATTATGTGGTCGATCTATCCACCGAGTTGGTAGAGAAGGATCTGCAGGTGGAGAGGCTGAGCCAGCGCATCACCACCTTGGAGCAGCAGGTGGAAATCCGAGACAACACTATTGATGTCTTGGAGAACCAGCTTCACGATGTGCAGAGGGAACTCGAAGAAGCAAACGACCACTTGCACATGCACCACCTGGAGATGGAGGCCAATGAAGCAGGAAGCGAGGGTGAAGAGGCTCCCGAGGAGCTAGGACCAGCCCCTGGTGCCAATGGGACTACCTCCGCGATGCCTCCTTCACCCGTATCCAGTGTCGCTTCCACCGCTCTGGGTTAAGCAGTCACTTCGACACTTTTAGGCGGATAGAAACCTATGCGAGCTTAGTTAATGTCAGATTTTGGACTAGGCTTATGGGTACTTTCCCCTGATTGATGTAACCCTGTGAACCTTTGAAATCTGTGGGATATTTGTCACCATGTTACCTTCATTTCGAACCTAATATTATGATTATGGCATTTTTTCTTCCATATGAGATGATATCTTGTTGTTCGAACTGTGAGTTGGGATAACAATGGCGACAATCTCTGTTTTCAGATGGCAGCTAGGCAGCGTCGCGGGCATAACGAGTAGGTTCCCCCGCCACCTCCTCCAACTCCCACAGTGCAGGAGCTGATGGCCCAGCAGAATGAGATTCTGCGACAGCTCTTGCAGCGCCAGCCCCTTCCTCAGTAGCATGGTGGAGGCCAACATCAGCGACCTCCGGCTATGGCAACTTACCAGGAGTTTCTGAGCACGCAGCCACCCTTGTTCACCAAGGCAGAGGATCCGTTGGACGCCGACGTATGGCTTCGCGTCGTTGAGTCCAAGTTTCCCCTCCTCACGGGAGACTGCCCTGATGAGGCCAAGGCTCGCTTCGCCGCACAGCAGCTTCGCGGCCCTGCTCGGACTTGGTGGGACCACTTCCGTGCTATGCTCCCCGCTGATCGGGAAGTATCTTGGGAGGAATTCAAGACTGCCTTCAGAGGACACCACATCCCAGCTGGCATTCTTGATCGGAAGTTGAATGAATTTCTGGCCCTTAATCAAGGAACCCGCACGGTACTGCAGTATGCGCAAGCCTTCAACGACTTATGCCAGTATGCAGGGTATCATGCTGATTCTGATGAAAAGAAGAGAGATCGCTTCCGCAGGGGTCTCAATACCAAGCTGCGGGAACGACTCAACACTGTCCGGGCTGATAGCTTCAATGAGTTGGTCAACATGGCCATCTCCCAGGAGGATTGCATTGTTGCTCACCGGGCAGAGAAGAAGAGAAAGGCACCAATGGAAGCACCATCCGCTCAGGCTCAGAGGTTCCGGATTGTTTCTCACAATCAGAGCAGGGGTTTTCAGCAGCAGGCAGGCAGATGGGTGATCAAACCACCTCAGCAACAGCAGCAACCGGCACCCAACTGCTATCCAGCTCCCGCCCCAAGGAACAATCAGCCTCCGCAGCAGCAGCAGTTCCGCCAGGGCAATGGGAACAAGTGTTTCACTTGTGGCAATGTGGGCCACTATGCCAAGAATTGTCCCAGGAACCAGCAGATGCCAGCACCAAATCAAGACAAGGGAAGAAAGCAGAAGGTGCAAGTCAGGCAAGGGAAGCTCAACTTCACTACTCTAGAGGAAGTACCAGAAGGAGCTCCTATCATGACCGGTATCTTTTCAGTTTATAATCAACCTACTTTAATTCTGTTTGATTCTGGTGCATCTCATAGTTTCATTAGCCAAAAGTTCAGTGCTAAATGTAGACTGCCATTCTCTCACTCAAAAGGGTCATTCATGATAGTCACACCTGGGGGTAAATTTGCAACTAATCAATTAAACCAAAGTGTGCCTATTCAACTGGGAAGCCACATTGTCAAAACCACTCTTCTTGTGTTGGGATTGGAAAATGTGGACATTATTCTGGGAGCTAATTGGATGACCTTGCACCAAGTTGTGCTTGATGTAGCCAGCCGTACCGTGGAAGTTAATTCTCCGTTCTGCGGGAACTTCACCTTAATTCTGCTTAGTCAAGGTTCTACTCAGTCATGTGCTTTCTCTATGACGGAGCTACCTCTGAAGAAGATCCCAGTGGTCTGTGAGTATGCAGATGTCTTTCCTGATGAATTGCCAGGAATGCCACCAGACCGGGATATTGAATTCGCCATCAAGTTGCAACCGGGAACGACCCCAATTTCCAAGAGGCCCTACCGAATGCCACCCGCTGAGTTGGCAGAATTGAAGAAGCAATTGCAAGAGTTGCTGGATAAGGGATTTATTCGCCCAAGCACTTCGCCTTGGGGATGTCCAGCACTGTTTGTGAAGAAGAAGGATGAAAGCTTGAGGCTGTGTATAGATTACCGCCCTCTTAACGCGGTAACTATCAAGAACAAGTATCCTTTGCCTCGTATTGATGTTCTTTTTGACCAGTTGGTCGGGGCCAAGGTATTTTCCAAGATAGACCTTCGCTCTGGCTACCATCAGATCAAGATACGAGCAAGTGATATTCCGAAGACGGCATTCTCAACCAGATATGGGCTATATGAATTCTTGGTGATGTCATTCGGGCTGACAAATGCACCAGCATATTTCATGTATCTGATGAATTCTGTTTTCATGCCAGAATTGGACAAGTTCGTAGTGGTTTTCATCGATGATATTTTGGTGTACTCAAAGAACGAAGAAGAACATGCCGGGCATTTGCATGTAGTGCTTCAACGTCTGCGAGAGCACCACCTTTATGCCAAGTTATCCAAGTGTGATTTTTGGCTAAAGGAAATCAAATTCTTGGGTCACACTATCTCTCAGGCTAGAATAGCTGTTGATCCTGATAAAGTGCAAGAGGTGATGAACTGGAAGCCACCAACAACTGTCCGTCAGATTCGGAGTTTTCTGGGATTAGCTGGTTATTACCGAAGATTTATTCCAGACTTCTCTCGAATTGCGAAGCCTATAACTGAGTTGCTAAAGAAAGAAGTCAAATTTGTTTGGAGTCAGAAGTGCGAATATACCTTCCATGCATTAAGGCAGCATCTGACCACAGCACCAGTATTGGCACAACCCGACAACGGCAAGCCTTTTGATGTATATTGCGATGCCTCTGGCACCGGGCTAGGTTGTGTCTTGATGCAAGACAACCGAGTCATTTCTTATGCCTCAAGAGCACTCATGCCTCATGAGCAAAACTATCCCACTCATGACCTCGAGTTGGCAGCAGTGGTTCATGCATTAAAGATGTGGATGCATTATTTAATGGGAACCTACTGCAACATCTTCACTGATCATAAGAGCCTTAAGTACATTTTTACTCAGGCTGATCTCAACATGAGGCAGAGAAGATGGCTAGAGCTGATCAAGGATTATGACCTGGAGGTACATTATCACCCAGGAAAAGCTAATGTGGTAGCAGATGCCTTGAGTCGGAAGATGCAATGCAATTGTATTCTGATGGATTCTCGCATTAACACCTTGTGTGATGAGTTGAGCAAGATGCAAATTGAAGTGATTCCTTCTGGTTCTTTGTCTCACATTTCTGTTGAGCCAGCTTTGCAAGACCAGATTATCATGGCCCAGCTCAGTGACAAGGGAGTGCAAATTATCAAGAAGAATTTCCATCAGAAGGTTGAGAAGTATAATTGTTTCCGCCAGGATGAAAAGGGTGTGTTATGGTTCAAAAGCAGATTGGTAATTCCTAAAGATCAGGACCTCAAGAGGAAAATCTTGGATGAGGCTCATCTCTCCAAATTCTCTATGCATCCGGGAAGCACCAAGATGTACCATGACCAGAAGCCTTTGTACTGGTGGACCAGAATGAAGAGGGAGATAGCCCAGTATGTATCAGAATGTGACACCTGTCAGAGGATAAAGGCAAGCCACTTGAAATCAGCTGGAGCTTTGCAACCCCTGTCCATACCTTTGTGGAAATGGGATGACATCAGCATGGATTTCATTGTGGGTCTGCCCAACACCTCTTGTCATCATGATTCGATTTGGGTTATTGTGGACCGACTGACAAAAGTGGCACATTTTCTTCCTGTGCACACCACTGATAAGGCTCAGAAGTATGCAGAATTGTATATTGACCGGATCGTGTGTTTGCACGGATTACCTCGGACCATTGTTTCTGACCGAGGAGCCCAATTTGTTGCCAGATTTTGGGAACAATTGCAAGAGTCTTTGGGAACCAAGCTAATCAGGAGTTCAGCTTACCACCCACAGACTGATGGTCAGACGGAAAGGGTAAACCAAATCCTGGAAGATATGCTGAGAGCTTGTGCAATCGATAGTGGCAAGAACTGGGATAAGCACCTCTCCTTGGCAGAGTTTGCTTATAACAATAGTTATCAATCCAGCCTAAGGATGGCACCCTTTGAAGCTCTCTATGGAAGAAGGTGTAGGACACCACTCAATTGGTCTCAACCTGGAGAAAGAGAAGTTTTTGGACCTAACTTAGTGACTGAAGCCGAAAGGAAGGTCAAACTAATCAGGAAGAATCTAGAAGCTGCTCAGGCTAGGCAGAAGAGTTACCATGATAGAAGAAGGAAACCTCTCTAGTTCAAGGTGGGAAGTTTTGTATACCTCAAGGTATCACCCACCAAGGGAGTGCAGAGGTTTGGGATCAAAGGCAAGCTAGCCCCTCGTTACATTGGACCTTATGAGATCATAGAAGCATGTGGACCCGTGGCATACAAGCTGAAGTTACCTTCAAAGATGTCTGCCATTCACAGTGTTTTCCATGTATCTCAGCTGAAGAAGTGTGTTCGATTGCCGACCGAGATCATAGCAGAGCCAGAATTGGAGATAGAGCCAGATCTATCGTACCAAGAGTACCCCTCCAAGATTCTGGATTGCAAAGAAAGATCAACTCGGGCTAAATCGATCAAGATGTACAAGGTCTAGTGGAGTAATCACTCAGAGGAGGAAGCTACTTGGGAAACCGAGGAATTCTCGAGATCCAACTTCCCTGATTGCCTACCTAAGGAAGCTGGTACGTAATCACACCTAACCCCTCCTCCTGCCCTTCGAATCTAATTTTCAAAAATATGATCTTAATTCAAGATGAAGTAACTATGAAGTAAAACTTAAAAAGGGCTTCCTTCTGAAGTTGCAAAGAGAATGACATTCGAAGAGCAGTTTTACCCTAATAATAACAATAATCACCCAATTCCTATAAGTCTCACCCTTCGCTTCACCCTGGGAGGACTCTGGCCCAAATCTCGGGACGAGATTCCTTTAATGGGGGAAGGCTGTGACACCCCAGTGTCACCTAGGGTTTCTCTTAAAAATGCCAAATCAAGAACCATCATTTTATGTGAACCAAAATAAGCATGAGCATCAAATTAACTTAAGAATAAAGAATTCACCAAGCATATACTTAAAAGTATCATGATCAAAGCAAATGGGTCTTTCCAAAAGGTAATAATGTTGCAACCCTAATAAACCCTAAGTAAGCCAAGTTAAGCATAAAAGGGAATTGGGAGAAGTCATGAGGGAAAATGCAAAAATTTAGATATGATCAAATTACAAAACTTTAGTTCACCAAATAACTAACAAAACATAGTAAGAGAGTTTGGCCTTTTGGTCTTTTTAAAATTCCCAAATCAGCCCTTGAACCATGAACCCTTGGAGAAATTCAGATTTCTGAATTTCTGAAATTCAGACCTCTTTCCAAAGATCAACTGCGTTCTCTGTTTTTCGAAACTCAAAACTAGAAGATCCAAATATCAAAGTTGTGCCAAATTCCCTTGAACATGTCCTGGAAAAGTTTGAACTCAAACCAAATTCATTTGACACGGTTTTGGCGCAGTTTGACCTCGGGACCAGACATTTTGACACTGGCACCTTGGTGACGCTACAACTCCCTGTCCCTAGCCTAAAACCGTGCGACGTCCATACATAAAAGACAAAGCAAGGTCAGGTGAACAAATCCTTCACAGCGATCTTGCCCAAATTCGCGAAGATTTGCACCCAACCAGCGCTTGAACATGGGCAGAGGCAACGGGCACACGTGTTCGACCGTGGCTGACACCTCCGGTTCACACCCGTTCGCGCACCGCGCCTCCCAGTGCACGCCCGCGCGCGCTCGCCGGTCCACGGCCGCCCGTGCACCGCGCCGTGCCTATAAAGCCTCCCCAGGCGCGTCCCACTTCACCCCGCGCTCACCTTCACCGGCCAGCCCCCTCTCCTTAGCTCCGACGAGCTCAATTCCGCCCGCCATTGCCGCCAGAGCTTCGACCACCGTGGCCAGCCCACTCCAGCCACCCTCAAGTCGAGCCAGTGCTTCGGCTAGCTCCGCCAGTGGCCCGTGAAGCTTTCCAAGCCCTCGGACCAGGCCAGACTTCACCGGAGGCCTGAGATCGACCTCACCGGACTTCGGTCTTTCGCCGTCGCGCGTGGACAGAGCTAACCGGTGAGTCTCCGTCCAATCCCTCGCACCCATATCTTCTCTGGCATCCCGTGAACCTCTCTGACCTGTCCAATTGAACTATCTCGCCGTGGGCAGGCCGGACTCCTCGCCGCCGACGAGCATCCCCGCCTGCGCACGTGGACCGACCGACTCCGACCATCCCCGACGGCGACCCGCACATCGCTGTGATCCCCAAGACCTCCCCTACGTCCTCGACCACCTCACCGGAGCAATCTCGCCGCTGGTAAGCCCCTCCGCCCTTTCTTCCGCCATGGTTACTGTTTAAGTTAGGAGAAGGACCTCGGGTTAGGATTTGAAGAATCCGAGGGGTTTTCTGTAACGTCAGTGACCCATGTGAATAGTAGCCTAGGGACTGATCCGCGAAGAAAACTTAAAATACCCGCCAGGGACCCCGTGCAAAGTGGTTTTCCATTAAATCAATTCTGTTAATCTTTTTAAAATGACGAGAGAACTTAGAAAACCCATAACTTAATGAATTCTTAATAAAAAGTTGTCAAACTAATTTTGCTAAATCCTGAATATTATGAACTATCATTTAAAAATGATAAACCCTATGCTTTTTGTTCTAAATTTTAGAGTTTAAAATTAAAAACAGAAACTTACCAAACCTAGTTTAATTAAGGAAAATTAGTTTTTCTTCTGTACTGAACTTAAGAAAATTTGTGGGTATTCAAACCTCATTTAGACACTGTTTAAAAATAGTAGGAACCCCAACATTGGAAAATATGATGTAGATATTCAATTAAAGCTGTTTTGCCCAAAACTTAGGAAAATCAGAAAGGCATTAGAAATTGATGAACAGTGATTAGAATTATTTTTCCTAGTTTGCTTAAGTAACAGAGAACCTAGGAAAAATAAAGAGACCATTAGTCCAGATCAGTTTTAAATTAGGATGCTTTATTTAGCCTTGTTTGAACTGAAAATCAATTATTGGAATTACAAAACTATACCCAAAATGAATAATAAAAATCCAGTGGACTTACAACCACCAGAGCCCCACTACAAAAATAAAGAACACCTCAGCCCAACATTTTAAGTAGGGAAAATAAATATAATATGATAATGAGGCATTTTCCAAATAAATCATGAACAACCCCTAATAATGTAATAATGGGCAACCAAAAATTTGCTAAGTCCATAATGAGATGAACCACCAGTGAAAAATACAAACCCTTGAAAAAGGAGCAAACTCTTACCTATTGCTAATGTTTTATGAGAAAGGCCACTTAATTCAAATAATGCATACCACCCCTTCCCTTAAGCAAAAAGATGCCAAACTTCAGAATGATTGCTCTTGCGCAAAACAATAACTAAGAAAAATAAGAACTCTGATGTTTGATATTTTTCAACTATAGTGGTAGTAGAAAGCACCTATTTGGCTAGAAACTTGAGAAAACCATAGAAAAATATTTAAAAGGTATTAATGACTGGAAATTTGTATCAAGTCATGTTATAACACCTAAAAGCCAGCAAAAATAAGTTTTAGAGAATTACCCACTGTTAAATAATAGTTGTAGTTCAAAGCACCCCTTCTGCCCTAGAATTTAATAATTTTGTCCATAAAAAACCATTCACTTTCTGATCCCCAAATTTTGAGACAGAGAAACATACACCAGTACCAAGCCACTGTAATTTTTGCAGAATTTTTAGAATTTTATAAAAGCAACTTGTAGTTCAAACCCACTCCAAAACATTTAAGAGAGTAAAAGGAAAGGGAAGAAAAAATAAACCCCACCCCAATGAGTCCAACTTGAGTACTTATCAACTCTCACTAAGACTTAAAAGGAATTCAGTGGAACCCCAAAAATAAACCTACCACTTACCTTAGCTAAGTTTAACCCAATTTACCAAGTATACCACCCAAGGGTCTTACATAAGTAAAGTTAACCTTGTTTAACTCAAGTAGATCATACACCTCCAAAGTTGTAATTTCTAAAAGCACATATCATATCATGCATATATCTTACGCATTGCATTCATTATATTGTAATCTTGCCGACGGAGAGTACGTGCTCATCCCCGAGCAAGGACCTGTCCAAGAGGAGGACCAGGAGCAGGCTTCAGAGGCTGCTATTGAGGATCTCCCCGCAGCCCCAGCAATTGAAGGCAAGCCCCGGTTTTATGCATAACCGTATTATTATATGCTACTTTACTACACTTAATGCTTACAGGATTGTAATGTGCACTTAAGTGTAGGAGTTGCTTGAAACCTCTAGTTGCATGAACTTAGGATTCCTTTTTGAGATGAATACTAGTATGCTAGGTCGAGTAGCTGCTTGCTAATCAGGATCTCGGTAGAAGTCGAGTGATTTTTCTAGCACTCGCGCGAGGTCAGGAATTGATTGTATTCATCTTGACAATGGGATATATGTTAGTCTATGGACTTGGATCCGGGGAGGATGCCTTGCCCATGAGACGGGAAAAAAAGGAATTAAGGATTAATGTGTGGATACCTGAGTCAAGCTTTTGAACGTACTAAGCACATGCCGGGAAAAATGGTAACCGGTAAACCTAGTACCTGAGTGAAGCCGGGCGCGGACTTTATCCCTCATGCGACCTGAGACTTGGTCTCCCATGCTAGCTATGGTGGGTACAAGTGCGGTCACTAAACGGCGGCAGCCGGGGTCAGTGGAGCATTGTATGCCAAGGCGGTGAGGCCTGGACGCGAACGGGGAATCGATGGGGACGGTTGTCATGTGTGGGGTCGGAGTACCCTGACATGCCATGTGTTTAGGTTTACCTTGCAAGGTTAAAACTCGATTCGAATCGTCTGCTTCTCGCAGCTAATGAGACTGCTTGACCCCTTGTACTGCATCGAGTAAGAAGTGAAATGAGGTTACATGAGATAACTTGTTGATTGAACTAAATGCTTGTCACCATGTATGTTTAGAAGGAGCAAGTCTAGCTAAGTTAATGACGATAGAATTTGAAAAGCTAAAAATTGAATTTAGAAACAGCTAGTGCTTTTGGCAAACCAAACCCCTCAGCCAAACAGCTGCATAGTCTAGAGGTAGAGGAGTAGACTCCTCACACCGGTTAAGTCTAGCTGAGTATTAGTATACTCAACCTTGCTTGTGGCATAATTTTTGCAGGTACCATTCAGGAAATGGTTGATGGTGTGACTTGGCCTACCACCCTGCCACTGGGTTGGACGGTCGAGTGGGATGTTGCTCCGGCAGGAGAGGAGCACGAGGAGTAGTGGGCTAGGCCTTGCCCATTTCCTCGATACCGACGACATCGATTATCCGCTGCATTTTATTTTGTGAACTCTTATTTGCTACTCAAAAACTCCAATTTATGTAATAACTCAGTACTTAATTTGAGGTTCCCTGTTTTATTGTATTTCTTCTGTGACTCGCCTTCGAGTGAGATTGTGGAATTTGATCCTGGTTAAGTGGCTCTATCAGACTAGATCTGAGGGACTGACGGGTTATTCCGATTTAAGTGTGTTACGGCCCCTGAGGCGTGACTTAGGCACTTAAGCTGGAATAATTCGGGTGGTTCCGCCACAACGCGCTCCTCACGAAGTTGCTTCGCCTTGACGCACCCTTCGCTGTGACACCATGTGCCACCACCAGTTCCTACTAGAACTTCGACCATCGAGTTTTGAGACCAAACTTGATCAAAAACCCGCCGTCCGTAGCACTGGGTGTTTTTTCGAGGATCAACCACTAAACCCCCGTGAGTATCACACCGCGTGCGCGTTCCCCACACCTAGACATGTGTCTCGCCAGTCCTAGAACCGCTCTAACAACACGACTCGCTCCGCCATGTCCTTGTGCGAGTGTGTGTGTCCTAGGTGTCAGCCACCACGACTAGTCACCCGACGACTCTGGTCCCTCTGTCAAGTCCCAGCGCTCGTCCTTCACCGCTCCTGGTCCATTGGCACGAACCCAATGACCTTCACCTTCACCGTTGATCACTGTCCCTATGCTCCACACCTGCACACCACAAGCTGCCAGACATGGTTGCACAACACATAACTCATGCCTCGGTTAGTCCATGACTCAAGCTGAGACACTACCCATTGATAATCACTCATTATCAACCTGAACCACAAAAGACAAGTCAACCTTGTGTTCACAATCTCCCCCCTTGATGAGTACATTGTCAACACGACCATAGAACATGTAAGAACAACCTTCTGGGTTGGGAATTGAACCTTCCTCCAAAGCTTTTTCCTCCTCTACCTCTTGGAGCTGGTGGCCTGTAAGAACTTTGTTGCGTCCCTAAAGACTAGGAGCTTTGATGATGGCCTTGAGTGTGGTTTCCCCTGACATCGCTTGAGGTGGGATTATGGATTGTCCTGACATGCCTAGGGGGAGTCTCCCTCCGAAGCCCCTGGTCATCTTGGAGTATCTATAGGCCTCTTCCCTTCTCTGCTGAAAGTCATTGTCGGCCTTGATGTACTCGTCCATCTTTTACAGAGGCTTTTCCAAAGTTTGTGGTGGTTTCCTAGTGAAATACTGCGTCGTCGGTCCTAGTTGGAGCCCTTTGATCATAGCTTCGATAACAACCTCGTTCGGCACCGTTGGTGCCTGGGCCCTTAGACGCAGATACCTTCAGACATACGCTTGTAAGTATTCCTCATGGTCTTGCGTGCACTGGAACAGAGTTTGGGCAATTAATGGCTTCGTTTGGAAGTCCTAAAAACTGGTTACCAGCATGTCTTTCAGCTTCTGCCATGACGTAATCGTTCCCGGGCAAAGGGAGGAATACCACATCTGAGCCATACTCCTGACTGCCATGACGAAGGATTTCGCCATGACAGTCGTGTTGGCACCATATGATGATATGGTTGCCTCGTAGCTCATAAGGAACTGCTTTAGATCAGAATGGCCATCATACATGGGAAGTTGTGATGGTTTGTAGGATGGTGGCCATGGGGTAGCCTGCAATTCTGCTGCTAGAGGACACGCATCATCAAAAGCAAAGTTACCATGATGAAAATCATCATACCATTCGTCATCATTGCTTGGGCTTTCTTGATGAAGCTCTCTCTGTTGTGGCCTTCGTCCTTGGTCGTCTTGCGTGATATGCCACATTTCTTCGGTAGCTTCATCAATCTTCCTCTGAAGCTCAGCTAGCCAAAACATTTTCTCTCTCTTTCTCTACACTTGCTGGTGTATGGCCTCTAAGTCTCTGATCTCTTGGTCGAGCTCCTCCTCCTGCGGTGTTGGGCTGGTGGCCTTCCTTTTCTAGTTTCGGGCTTCTCTCAGAGAGAGCCCCTCTTGGTTGATGTTCAGCAGCTGAAGGACAGCCCCTGGCACTATTGCCTTCTTCGACGACATGACGAAGGTGGTTGCTCGAGCTGTTACCAAAAGTGGTCGTTTGAGTTCAACAGAGATGGGCACCAATGTTGGTCACTTGTTCTTGAATGCTGTGAATCAAGAACAAGGAAACACAATTGTTAAATATTAGAGACCTTTGTCCTTCGAAGTATTATCTCCCTTCGGACATAATGATCTTCAGACGAAGGTTATGAAGGATATATCTTCATCATTAGCAAGAATGAGAATTCATAGAGATAATATGTATGCCATTCATCCATATATTTATTTCATGATAAACATATGAATAAAATTCATGTTACATTGATACCTTCGGCTTGCTCGAAGGTGTTGACGCAAGAGTGATTACAATTCAGTGTGAATAGTACGGTGGTACTGTTCACCTATTTATAGGCATGGGACACGGCTCGGGTAAAAAATACATTTATGACCTTAACATTTGTTCATAACTATAACATAAATCATTAGGGACTAGCTAGTCTTTTCCTCTTTGGTTCAGCATCATGCTTGATCTTCGACACCACTTTAAGCCGAAGCTGTTACTCTTCAGCTATAGCTTCGGCATTCATTGTTGTCATTTTCAGGCTATATCTTCATCTTGAAGAAGCTTCAGTGGAGAAGAAGGCTCCCATCATGAATCTTTATTTGTGATGAAGCTCCTGTAATACTCGACATTATGCTAGAAACAAATGGTTAGTTGTGTTTTTGAGGATCTTTGGAAGAGGAAGGCCCCCAACAGGAAGCAAGGTTGGGCGATGTTAAGAACTACAACAACTACATTTGCAAGCACCAACAACTTTGAGTTGAGGACAACTCAAAACCAAGAAGGGGAGACTAATGAGGACATGCCCACTAAGATTATGGCCAAGGTGTTGAGACATCGTCATGGGCTAGTCATACGCCCTTGGGATCTAGGCCCAAGTTGGAGCATGCCAAAAATAAATGGATGTCATGAAAATACATTATTGGACGTCCTTCTCCCTAGCCACCACCTTTGGAAAGCTATCAATTACACTCAAGATTTACGCCCGTACTTGGGAGAGGAAGATGAGATGTCGTCGAGGATAACTCCAATTCAAGATGGGGGGACGATGAGGACATCACTACACATGATGCTTATCCTCATGTGTTTCAGGGGCCTATAACAAGAGAACACGCATGTCAACTTCAATTGCAAGTTAAGTCATTCTTATGCTCTATTTTTGTCAAACTCAGGACCAACTACTACTTAATGAATTTCTTATTATATGGAATGAAGGAAAAGCATATGAGTGAACTAAGAACCAACAAGGAATGCCTGAAGAATGTGGATATTGAGCTATACAAGGAAAGGGACAAGCACAACAAGAAATAATCCCAAATGGAAATGATTTTCCACCAATTTTGGGATCCTAGACCAGTATACACTAAAATAGATGCCTAGGGTGGATACACAATCAAATTTGGACATTCTTTATATGTATGGAAAGCATATGATAAGACCTTTCCAACGCATCCAGTATCACTTCCAAATTCAACCGGAGTCAACGGGAATCATCCAATCAATCAAGGGGACATAATCTAAGTTATTTCCATATGGGCTCAAATTGCCTTGTATCTAGTTGGGTTTATTAAGGAAGGGCCTTAGGGGTTAGCTACGCCATAAACTAGTGTAAATACCCCCATGACCACATGTTCAACTCGAGTTTTTCTTGATTATTCTATACTCAAACAGTTTCACCGTTCATCGATTTATAGAACCCCAACTCGAAGATACATCTATGTGGATTGTGTTCTTCTCTGTACTTGCTTGTGTTTGTCTTTTGCATTGGCAAGGACTAGCCTTCTTGGCGAGCCTAACTTGTGTTCTCATGGGATAGTAACTAATGGAACAGTGATGTAGTGATTGCAGGAGTTTCTTGTGTCGCTGGAAAACTTCGAATCATCAACGTCAAGATCTCCACTAAACAACTTATCCAAAGATTGGGCCTCTCCTACTCCATCAAAGGCCTAGAAAAGCAAAAGTGGGACCAAAGAGCCTTCCTCCATCTCCATCTGCCATAGCTAATGTCCATATAGTTTCCCCTAATTACTTGGTCAAGACTAGAGCTATAATAGTTCTCCCGGTTGTACTGTTTGTTCTAGGTGGTTGTTCTGCGAACTGGTCCTTAGGGCAAGACACTCATGCAATCCTATCCCATGTATCAAGTCCCATTGTTTTTTCTAAAAAGTATCTTTTATAAATAAAGCTCATAAAACATTTTTAAAACACTTCCCCTTTTGAAAAATGTAGAACACTAGCATTTGTCTACTAAAATAGTTCCCAAATTCCTAGTTAGGAGCAGTAATTTGGCCAAAACCATAATGAACATTTAATGTAATGGAATATAGGAACATGGAGTACTTGCCTTCTTCTGGGGTTTTGAGGTCCTCTAAAGTGAGGACCTCGAGACAGGTGCAACACTTTGAATCTACTCATATACATACAACAAATACGGGCACAATATAAGGAACAATATACCAAGCATGATAACATGATTCAAAATGATTCTATAATTGTTCTAGACATTTTTATAATTTATTTGAAACCAAAACTACTTAATTTGGATTTAAAATGGATTAGTTATGAATTTTTATTCATTTTAAAGCCATCAAGGGCATATATTTAATTATCTATAGCTTCTAGGGTTTAAAAAATATAATTTAGGTCCCTGCTTATAACAATGATGGACTGTGGGTTGATTTTCATTAAACAAAGGGGCTCATAGTAAAAAATGTTGGCAACACCGATCTGCCCGAACGCTAACCGATAATGGCTGATACTAGCAGTCGGATCACATTTGTATGATCCATATTAAAAGAGGGGGTGTGTGGGCGGCGCACGCGTGGCGGCACGAGGGGTGTGTACGTTGGCCAATAGAGAGCTCGGCTAGGGCTAGGCTTGCATCCAATCCATTGTAGGCCGTGGTGAGCATGATGAGCACCACCTCGGGACTGGGGAATGGCTGAGGGCCATGACTGGCGGTGCAGGGGCGCTCACGGTGAAGGAGTGAACTCCAATGAGCAATTCCTAGGTGTTTCATACGCCATCGAGCTAGGAAATAGGCGTGGGAGTTTCAGTACCTACTAAGGAACCTTCTGGTGCTGGTGCAGAGCAGAAGCCAGGACTCCAGTTAATGGTGGCAGAGGTTCAACAGGGTCAGATCGATGGGGTTCAGGCTGTCGGAGACGGTAGAGCTCTAGTGAAACCTCGTTGTAGACTCCTCGAGCTCCGATGGACTAGTGACGCTAGTGTTGCTCCGCTGATGGAGGAGCATGCACTAGTACAATTTGGCTCTATACAAGCGGTAGGATTTTTACATCACAGGCGGTTCGGTTAGAAAACCGCCTGTGATGTCCCAGGCGGTTTAGTACGCCTGTGATGTAATAGTATCACAAGCGGTTTTTGTTTAGGACCGCCTGTGATGCTCTATCCTTTTCACAAGCGGACCCTAAGACAAAACCGCCTGTGATTGTAAAAATATGAAAATACAATTTAAATATGAAAATAATTTTAATTTTTAACAGAAATATGCAAATACAATTTAAATGAATTAATATTTAATTTTTAACAATAATATGCAAATACAATTTAAATGAATTATAATAGCACACATAGATAACTAGAGAGATTTTAAATTAATTGGCAACCACAATTCATAGTCGATCATACATGATAACAAATACAATTTGATTCATACAATTTTTCATGAACTACCATTTTTCCGCATGTATGGCTTTAAGTTCTTATCAATTTTCTTTTCCACACGCTTGATTCTCTCTGGACCGTTAAAGACGAACATCTCTTCATACTTATTGTATTCCTCATCTTGGTCTCCCACATTCTCAACTCCAACAATTTTTTGCTTTCCAGAAATAACTACATGCATCTTCTCATCTGCTGGATCGAGTACATAGAACACTTGTGCAACACATTCGGCGAGAACCCACGGGTCATCTTTATATCCTACTTTCTTTAAGTCTACCAGTGTGAGTCCGTAGTTATCCACTATCACCCCCATGGGATGTTGTACCCATTGGCACTTAAACAAGGGTATTTTCATGCTTGGGCCATAATCAAGTTCCCATATTTCCTCTATGAATCCAAAATATGTGGTCTTCTGTCCATGTAGGTCAAAAGCATCGATACGAACACCGCTATTTTGTGCAACACTTTTCATGTCTTTTGATTTAGTGTAGAATATGTACCCATTGATGTCATATGCTTGCCATGATGTCACAAAACACGATGGCCCAGAAGCCAAATTCTTCATTGTTTTCTCATCCGAAGAGTCTCCGAATGAGATGTTTTTGTCCATTAACCATTCGCTGAAACGATGTTTGTGCTCCCTCATGATCCAGTCCTCTGTGCGGTTCTGATTTTCTTTACGAAGCTCATTCAGGTGTTCCTCTATGTAAGGCTCGGCTATCGTGAGATGTTGTAGTACACTACCATGAGCACAATGTACTAGCTTGTAATCCTCATCGCGAAAAGTTTTCTTGCCCATTCTCCCTCTCCCACATAGTTTACCCTCATGTTTAGGTACAGGCACACCTATCATTGTTCCATCACTGATGTAATCTATACAGCTCTCAATCACTTCTTCTGTAGTGTATCCCTTCATGATTGAACCCTCTGGGTGAGCGCGATTTCGCACATAACCTTTTAATACTCCCAGGTATCGCTCCAACTGAAACATATGATGTAAATATAGTGGCCCTAATATTTTTATCTGATCCACGAGATGTATGATTAGGTGTACTTGCATATCAAAAAATGATGGAGGAAAACACATTTCAAGCTTGCACATAGTCTCGATGATGTATGCCTTTAGATAGTCCAAGTCTTCTAAAGCTATTACTTTTTGTGAAACCGCATTGAAAAAGTAACACAAGCGTGTGATGACAACTTTGACATGCTCTGTTTCGAGGGCTCTTACCGCAATTGGGAGGAACACCGTCATCATCACATGGCAGTCATGAGAGTTGTAGCCAAATAGAGACAAGTCCTTCATCCTGACTAGTCTGCTGATATTGGATGAGAAACCTGTGGGCACTTTGACCCCACGCAAATATTTGCAAATCTTTGTTCTCTCCTCAACTGACAAGTTGTAGCTAGCTGGGGGGAGGTAAGGCTTCCCTTTGCCACTATCCACTGGATGAAGTTCCGGTCTGATTTGAAGATCTACTAGATCATTGCGTGATTTAAGTCCGTCTTTTGTCTTACTCGGCATGCCCAGCAAGGTTCCAATGATGCTGTCAAAAACATTTTTTGTTACATGCATCAAATCAATGCTGTGGCAAATTTCCATATCCTTCCAGTATGGGAGGTACTTGAAAAATATTGATTGCTTCTTGAAAGTTGTGTAAGTTGAAGGGTCAGTTCTCTTTCTCTTTTCTCCTTTGTTTTTTCCCTTTCCGAATACAACATGAATGTTCTTTACAATTTCAAAAACAAGTTTCCCACTATAAGGCTTTGGTGCACCTTCACTTTCCAGTTGATTGTTAAATTCCTCTTTCATCTTTTGGTACTTATGCTGCTTCATCAAGAACCGTCTGTGTCCCATGAACACCAACTTCTTGGATGATTTAAGGTACATGGAAGCAGTTCCATCGACGCACACTACACAACCATTCTTTCCTTTAGTCTTTTGCCCTGATAGTGTGGCGCCACCGGGAGAATCATGGATGGTAACAAATATAATTGCTCTTAAGTTGAAATACTCACGGCAATACTCATCCCATATTCTAACTCCTTCATTCCAGAGCTTTGTCATATCTTCCATAAGAGGTTCTAGGAACACATCAATATCAACACCAGCTGATTTCGGACCTTGAATAAGAATAGTCAACATAATATACTTTCTTTTGTGACACAGCCATGATGGAAGGTTGTACATCGTTAAAGTCATGGGCCAGGTGCTATGTACACTTCTTTTTTCACCAAATGGATTCATTCCGTCTGTACCCAAAGCAAATCTTACATTTCTGGTTTCTTTGGCAAACTCAGGATACATAAGATCGAAATTTTTCCATTGTGATGCATCAGCAGGGTGTTGAATCTGTTTGTTATTCTGCTTGCGATTTTCAGCATGCCAACGCATAAGCTCAGCCTCCCTAGGGTTTGAGAACAAACGTTTTAAGCGATCAATTACTGGAAGATACCACATCACCAAAGCTGGGTTCTTTGACTTCTTTTTCCCATCCATGTCATCAAAAGTGTCATCGTCACTTTCAGGTCCAATAGTGGATTTCTTGTTTTTATTTTTCTTCGGGAATTTTTTTACACAGTCTTGATTGTAGCTCTTCTTGTATCGACTGACATTGCAAACTGGGCATCTTGATGCGTTCTCAAAATCGCCACGATACAGAATACGATGGTTCGGACATGCATGAATTTTTTGCACACCCAGAGCTATGGGAGATATAAGCTTCTTCGCTTTATAAGTGCTTGTTGGTAGTTTGTTGGGTTTTGGTAGTAATTGAGACAGAAAATTCAAAAGATCTGTGAAGCTAGTATCAGACCATCCGGCGCTAGCCTTCAACTTCAGAAGTTCTAGAACTGTACGCAGTGTAGTAAACTCTTTGTCACAACCCTTTGATTCATCATATAAAGGTTCTTTTGAGGCACTTTCCAGTCCCTCCATTTTAGATAGCCCTTTCTGCGATCCCACAGAACTTAACATTTCTGGTTCCATATGGCGCAACATCTCTTCACAATCAAATTCTTCAAATTCTTGATTAGCATCCACATTATCCACTTTACCATCAACTTTAAGATCTAAAATTCCGACAACTCTCTCG
Organism: Zea luxurians; assembly: GCA_029449295.1. Lineage (NCBI taxonomy): Eukaryota > Viridiplantae > Streptophyta > Magnoliopsida > Poales > Poaceae > Zea > Zea luxurians. The sequence goes on from JAOPSE010000090.1 coordinate 6,813,658, forward strand.
TCATTACCAGGCACTTCACACGGATCCAACTCACCATGTTCTGACCATATCGTGTAATTGTTTTTAAACCCTCTTTTTAGCAGATGTGATTGGATTACTCCTATATCTCTCCAAGCTATCTTATTATCACAATCGATGCACGGACATAATATCTCCTTGCTCTTTCGCAAATTCGCGTGCTTGTTGGCCGCTTCAATAAAGCTTCTCAAATTTCGAAGGTACGACGGATGTGGTCCTGGCACATTGTACATCCAACCTCGGTCCATTACCTATCCCTATATTGATTAACGTCAATATCGAGATGTAACATGAAAAAATAAATGTTCATGAAAGTGAAACAAGATCATATCGAGATGTACCTAGTACATGAGACAAAAAATTTTTAAAATATCCCTAATTAATTGAATTTAATCCCTAAATCATGAATGAATTAATGTGCATGAAAATGAAACAAGATTGCAGCAATATAGGTACCTTGAGGTGAGACAACTCTTCAAAAAAAATCTTTAAATTAGATCAACTACAAGTCCAAATCTTGGAATTCCTGAGTTTTTCTTCAATTCCGGTCTATATTACAAAATTGAGGCAAAAAAATCGTATCAAAATGAGAAAGAAAACAAACGAAGATCATATATATGCATAAACTCTTGAAATCAAGCCCGAAAATCAAAAACAAAACCTTCTCCCCGTAGATCAAAAAAATCCGCCGCCGCTACAGTAGTGTGCAGCCTAGCGGCGTCGGGCTCCGGAAGTTAGGGTTCCTGCGCTGGAACCACCGAGCCTTTTATACTACATACACATCACAGGCGGATTTTTTAGAAAAACCGCTTGTGATGTATAACATCACAAGCGGTTTTCTATTTCGACCGCCTGTGATGTCCGGATGTGTGGTCACAAAATTTAAAGCTGCCCCGGCTGCATGTGTGTGCTTCTCTTCTCTTAGGTGGGGTGCTAAGTGATCTTAGTAGCCGACATAAGAGAAGAGAAGCGCACAGATGAAGCCGGGGCGGCTTTAAATTTTGTGACCACACATCCGGACAGAGTACACCGGCTCACCATCGTCTGGCCCCTTAACAAGCTCGCAGACGTCCCCAGCCCGAAGGTCGTTTGATGTCATCAAATGTTTCCCGCCCTCGGTGAAGCCCACAAATAACGGGAGGTGGTAGACCACAGGGCTTAATCTCTTCTTGGGGTCCTATAGGGCTTAATCTCTTCTTGGGGTCCTTCAGCATGGCTGTGATGTTATAATGCTGAAGGACCCCAAGAAGAGATTAAACCCTGTAGTCTACCACCTCCCGTTATTTGTGGGCTTCACCGATGGCTGGAAACATTTGGTGATAGCAAACGACCTTCGGGCTGAAGACGTCTGCGAGCTTGTTAAGAGGCCAGACGATGTTGAGCCGGTGTACTATGTTCGGATGTGTGGTCACAAAATTAAAAGCTGCCCCGGCTGCATGTGTGTGCTTCTCTTCTCTTAGGTGGGGTGCTAAGTGATCTTAGTAGCCGACATAAGAGAAGAGAAGCGCACAGATGAAGCCGGGGCGGCTTTAAATTTTGTGACCACACATCCGGACAGAGTACACCGGCTCACCATCGTCTGGCCCCTTAACAAGCTCGCAGACGTCCCCAGCCCGAAGGTCGTTTGATGTCACCAAATGTTTCCCGCCCTCGGTGAAGCCCACAAATAACGAGAGGTGGTAGACCACAGGGCTTAATCTCTTCTTGGGGTCCTTCAGCATTATAACATCACAGCCATGCCTTCTCTGTCTAACTGCATTGGAAAGTGCCTTTTCTCCAAGTTCCCTTATTGATGGAACCAGTATATCAGACTAACAGTATATCCCTTTATCGATGGAACCAGCTTTGATGGCAGACAACGAGCAGCCTAGTATGGATGTGGTCTGCACCGGTGCGTCTAACAAAGTTGATGAAGACGCGACCAAACTTGAATGGCAGACAACGAGCAGCTCCAGTGAAGGGAGCGGGGAGGATAGTTCTAGTGACGACAATCCTTGTACTCCTATACCTCCAAGGAAGAAAAAACATCAGATGAGCTTGATGCCGACTATATTCCCAACGATGAAGAGGTAAATAGAAATATGTCGACTATATTGTAAAATAATGTTCATATATGAAAGGCCATTAATTTTTTCACTATATAGATTTCAAATGAAGAGAAGAAAGAGGGTGCATCTTCTACACGAAACACGGAGGATGCTCCGATGCCTGAATCATCCGTTTCACATAAGCGGAAACGAGGGCGACGAGGTCCAAATCAGATGAAAGAAGGTGCAGTTATGTATGTAACAAAACTAAATGCAGAGGGGTTTCCTGAAGAACCACTTGACGTGGTTACAAAGTTTCGAAATTCCTGCGGGGCTACTGTTAGAGATATAGTGCCAATCACACTTCAAAAATGGAAGGATTTAGATGAAGACACCCGCAACAAGCTATGGGCTAAGTTGTATGAGTCATTCAAGTTCCCAAAAGGCACAGAGGATGCAGTAAGGAAGTCGATGCTCTCTGCTATGGCCAAGATGTTTCGTGGGTGGAAGGCCGAGATGAATAGGGACTTTGTTAAGAAGAATAAGGTTCCTCCGCCCAAGAAAATGGGGAAAATCACTCAAGCTCAGTGGGAGGAATTTGTTCATCAGAAGACCGAACTGAAGGCCAAAGAACTGGGCGAAACTAATTCTCAGAGAGCGAAGATGAACAAACACCCCCATCGCCTAGGGTCAAGCGGATATCACCATAAAGTTGTGCAGTGGAACAAGATTATCGAGGAAGCTATAACTAACGGCACTTTGGACCCAATATTAAAAGATATCGATGAGAGAGCTATTCGTTGGATCTTAGGTCGAGCAGGTTTGAGTGAGGACGGCAAACTTTTGCATCTAGAATTGGTAGGCGAAGTTTCGTCAAAAATTCAAGAATATGCAGATAAGAGAAAAAAAGGAGAATTTAAGCCTCGGAGGGAGAATGACATACTAACTGCAGCCCTAGGCAATCCTGAACACACTGGACGGGCTCGAGGAATCTCTTCTAAGATTTCCTGGAGAGAGGCGTTTCCAGAGTATGCGTCGTCATATAGGAAACACGAGAAGTCGAAAAGGACCCTTGAAGAGACTATTGATGAAAGGGTACAAAAGGCTATTAATGACGTGATGAACAAAATGAAGAAAACAGAATGCATATCATTTGAACTCAAGCCAAGCCACATGAGTCCACCTATAGTCCCTAGCAGCGTTGGATCTGTGCAAGACTTGACCAAGTACCCTGTAGACGATATTGTTGAGGACAAGCCTTGCTTTCTTCATATTCCAATCAATCGATCTGGGACAAAAACAAAGCAAGCTGCTACTGGTTTGGTAAAACCAGGACTTGTTAACTACAAGGACAATCCTGTCCCGCCACACTATGCTGTGGTCCAAGTTCTAGAAATCACAGACAATGGTTGTGAAGATTGGGAGATAGATTTTCCAGTTGAGGGGATCATAACTTTGCATGAGGCAATTAATGAGTTGGTCCTTTGGCATCGACGCGACATCAAGTTTGGTGATGAGCCGAATTCAACACCAATGCAACAAAAAGCTAGTTCGATCATTCCACACCCCATGGTGCAGGAAGATATGACACCGACCTCCAAAAAAATCGTTGAAACAATCATATCGCCTCTTGCGAAGGAACTCGACGAGGGGGACGTAGACAAAATTGTTCCTCAGAATGTCGACGTCAACATCAAAAAGGAACCAAAGGTTGGCACCAATGTTGAAGGGCCAACTATTTCAAAGAAGATTCATAAGCGAATCGCCACAGACGATGTCAAGAAACCGTCAGAATCAGTGGCACGCTACCTGCATAAATTGCAGAGAGTTATGACTAATCAATCAAAAGCAGTATCAGCATCTCATGGAGTAGGCATACAGCCGGCCCAAATAGACAATTTCGAAGTATGGGAAGAAGATGGAATGATTCATACTCGAGAATCATTACGTCTTAAAACCAATATCTCGGTATACAAGAAGGAGGATGTTCCTCCTAAATTTGTGAATGGGAGGCCGTTCTTAACGACGGTGCAACTTTCTAAGTTGTCGACTCCGGAGATTAGAATGCATGAGTGGTACATGGTGGCTAGCAACAAATACAAACTCGAGGAATTCACATTTGTTGTGCCAGAAGATGCATTTTGGAGCAATGATCATATAAATCCTGTGCGGCATTTATTCTTTGACGATCTCTGGTCGTTGTACCACCGACAAAGGATGGAAACCAACTACTTAACCCTCTTTTGCTTGTAAGTACCTCTAAACTTTCATATTTGTTAGTTTTGTACACGCACACATAAACGAGAGTCTAACGATTAACACTATTACACGTAGGATGCAATACATGGATGATAAGAAGAAACAACTTAAGACAGGGTTTCTTGACCCGTTGATGATATCCCAAGCTCGCTACAAAGTAGTTGCTCGGAGGCAAGGAGAAGAATACAAAGACTTGGACGATGCTGAATTTGAGAAAGCCGTCAAACAGAATCAGAGAAAGAAAATGAAGGTAATGGCGGCATACATTGGACGAGCCATGTATAATCATGTACAACATGGCAAGGACTTAATAATAGCTCCGCACCACTTTAAGTAAGTTATCGACATGGTTTAATTTTGAACTATAAATTATGGCAATCGTGATATTAACATGTGTTTTCGTCTATGTCTATATAGTGACCACTACATTTGTATCATGATCTGGCCAAAGGATGGTAAAGTCGTGGTCTTCGACTCACTGAGAATGGAAAAGGCTACGTATAATGACTTCTTGAAGATTTTAGAGAAATATGATTATTATTGCACACTTGTACTTATTACAACTTAACAAATGTATTCTTAATCTCACAATGCTATTCTTATATGCAGTGCATACCGTTTTTATTGGAAAGATCTTGGCGGCGAACATCCAGAGGACAAGCCTAATTTGTCAATATCATTATTTCCATATGGTGACAAACAACCTCCGGGTACTGTCCTGTGCGGTTATTATGTATGCGAATGGTGTCGTGTCACCTTCCATTACATGGTCAATCGTGAGGATGTAAGTTCGCTATCATTATCTATATTGCAATTTTTATGTTATATTGTTGCTCATCACATTACTCTTAGCACCGATTGCTTTTTGCTTTCATTGCAGGTTCCTAAATCTAAGATCAATGCTAAATGGTTAGAAAGAGATATGGTTTCCACCGGCGTGGCTAAGGTTGTAAGAGACTTGCTTTACTTTATGCGCCGTGAAGTTCTTCATCAACAAGGGCTATTCTACAATGTAAATGGAAATTTGCAAAAATTCCCAGAACTAAGTTTGTACACAATATCACACAGTGTTTAGGTCTTTAGTTAGGAACTTTAGATGTTTAGTTGTCTATGGAACTTTGAGATGTTGAGTTGTTATGCAACTTGATGTGTATAAATCTGTGTATGATGGAACTTGATATATATGTGGATGAATCTGTGTATGGAACCTGCTATAGAACTTGTTTGAATCTTTGTATGATGAATATGTGTTTGAATCTGTGTTTGAATCTGTTATTAATTCTGTTTCTGTATATGAATCTGGAAAATATATATGAATCTGCTTCTGTATATGAATCTGGGAAATACAGACGGTTTATAATTAAAACCGCCTGTGATGTGTCTCTATCACAGGCGGTTCTTTTAAACCGGACCGCCTGTGATGTGTGACTATCACAGGCGGTACTTTTAAACTGGACCGCCTGTGATGTATGTCTATCACAGGCGGTTTTTGATTGACCGCCTGTGATGTTGTTTTACATCACAGGCGATGCACCACAAGCGGTTCCTGGAACCGCCTGTGTAGAGGCTAACCGGACCGCCTGTATAGAGGATACCTGTAGTAGTGATGAGCTCCAATGCTCCTTGACCAGCGATGGCAGCACGGGGGGCGAGGGGAGAGGACTTGGGTTGGGTGGCTGGTTGCTCGAATGGGTCCGAGTAGACAATGCAGGGGGTCTCCTTTTATAGGTGGGCACCATTGATTGATGGGAGGGGATGCTAATGAGGGTGGCAGACATTTTGACGCGGGCATTTGGGGAGGAAAGATGGGGAGGGAAGAGGGAAGTGAATGCTCTTCACTCCAGCTATCGGGTGGCGAGAACATGGGCAACGTTCAAGCTGAGAATGAGCAAGATCGATGAAGGATTGTCCGCGAGGGAACAACGAGAGCGAACGCGAGGTTGGGGATGACATGCGGGTCCATATCTTAAGGAGAGAGCCGCTGACGGTTCGGCCCTGCTTGTCAGCGCGCAAAGCGCGAGAGGAGTGCTATAGGTCAACCTTAGCTATTAGCGTGACTAAAAGTCTTATGGGTCGGGATCAGAATCAGACATTGTTTTATCTTTTTCCATTTCCATATTTTGAATTTAATTTTTAAATTCAAATTAAATGAACTCCAAATCACTTCAAAAATTCAGAAAATAAAAAAATACTTAGGGGAACAGTTCGATGAAGTTTAGGCTCATTTCTTGGTCAGAGTTTTTTATAAAATAATTTCTTCGCTTTCTCTATTTAGGACAAAATATAATAAATATTAAGTTTAAAGGAAAATTTCAAATTATCATCAATTCTTGTGGCATGTTATTTAGGAATTTAAAAGGGATTTTATTTCATGCAAAAATAGGGTGCTACAATATTTGATAGACTGTTGACAACAAAATTAGCTACAAATTTATGCATTCAATTTAGATTATACATCCGTGTATTTGTCAATTTTGCAAAATATAGATCTATACTTTATGCTTTCATCTCCTAGGTCCACCTAAGGGTGGTAATGAATCGCGATCCAAATGTTTCTTCAAAAAATAATAGAGCCCTAAATAAATTTTAGTTCAAAAATAGATAAAAATAGATACCGATTCTAATCCGTATCGATTTTTATAGTGTAAAATTTAGATCCTATTGTATTGTATTGCTTATGCACCGCTCGTAGGCCCATCAAAGGTAAAAAAAAAAGTGGATGTGATGATATAGAAAGCTAATTGATATCAACTATTTGGGCTTTTACAAGCCATAATTCTAACTTCTCAGGCCCACAAGGCCACAATCCAAGCCGAAGAACCCTAGGCGGTGGCGGCGCATCCTGCATACCCCACCGTAGTGGCAGCGAGCCAGCGACCTCGAGTAGCAGCAAAGGCTCCGCAGGGGCGAAAAGGTGTGAAGCTTCCTTCGGAGATCCCAGTAGCAGAAGCAACGCAGGCATCGGCTTGCGACAGGAGAGGACGGAGATGACGCAGAAGCAGACCCTGTTCAAGGGGCAGAGCAAGAAGAAGACTATCCCTCCCAACCGCCACGGCAAGGCGCCTCATGTTCGTAAAGGTAAGCGTGGGGGAATCGACTGCGGCGCCGGGCGTCCTAGATTGAGCTTTCTTTGTGTGCTGCTCTTCTGTGGTGATTTGCTTAGTGGTTTGCTTTAATGATCGGTTTGCCACTCCCACTCGGCGTTGCAGGAAAGAGAGCCGTCAAGCCCACCAAGTTCACAAAGGACATGGACGCCGAGAAGGTATCCTAGAGTATAGTTAAGCGTAGAATTAGCAAACGCCTGTGTCTATCAGCACTTCTTCCTTTGCGATATAAGATTAAGATTATTCGAGGTATTTGCTCTGGTTCAGTGAAACTGGGTGTTTGGATGATTCGGTTTAATTGTGTGTGTTTTAGCTACCCTAGCTGTTGAATGGGACTAGGAAGGTTGTCAGCTCAATTCTGGTTGCCACGACCCTGTTTCCTATCAATTAGCATATTTTGTCGTTGATTCTTTAAGATTGTACCAATTTTGAATCGTCCTTTAAGAGAATATAAGAGGGTACTAAATTTCAAACGTACAGGGCATAGGCTGCTCAATTTTTAAGAGGGTACTAAATTTCAATCATACAGAGCATAGACTGCTCAATCTTATTAAAAGTTAGAACTAGAATAATTTTTATGTTTGTGATAGCTTTATAAGTCAATCTAGTTCTGATTTGGTCCCTTGTTTCATTTACTATGACTTGCAATGGTATTTTGATTATGTCATAATAGTATAATACACATTCTCTTTAGTATCAGTCTTCTGTTCTTTCCAACAAAATTGTGCATCTATTGCTAACTTCTATCATGATTAGAGCATCTCCAAGAGTTTTGTTAAACAACTTCCTATTTTTAGTTTTTAGCAAAAAGGGGAAAAGGTGCTCTCCAACAGTTTTGTAGATGAGCTCCTTAAAAATTTAAAAGTTGTCAAATATCCTCTCCAACTTGTAAGTTTGTGCAGTCAAGAGGAACTATGTATCGGCTCCCCATCCAGCGTTTTTCTCAGGAGACCGGAATAAATTGGATGCATGAGTAAATTTAGAAAATAAAGGCTTCCAGATGAGGAAGCGGTAAGAGACAAAGAAACTATTAAAAATGATTGGTTGGTTAGAAACAGTTTGAGGTTTCCCAATGCAAAATTGTTTAGTAGGCTATTATAGCAGACTAGAGAACAATAAACTTTAAGGTCGCTATTTTTTTTTGTTAACTTGCTAGATCTGTAAGTTTAGCAAGTAAAGTATTAACTATATCAAACTCTTGGAGATGCTCTCACAACTTAAAAGTTGGAACAAACATTTTTGTCAATTGTAACCACATCCGTCAGTTTCTTGTGAACTAGTCCCACTGCTGTGAAATATAGGTTACGTAGGATCCATGTGGCCAAGCCTTCAAGATCTGATATTTTCTTCAAGATCTGACATTTTCCAGAATTTAGTCATATGACTCATATCATATGCCAGTACAATAGCTAAATTGGGGCAAATTCCTGTATGCCATCAGAAAATATACTCACTCCTTGTGTGCCACTGACTCCACATGTTATACACACCCTGTTCTTAAGGCGTCGCCTAGGCTAGGCGTCCAGGCGGAGGTCCAACGCCTAGGCGCCTTGCCCGCCTACCTCGCCTAGGCGTCTAGGCGGTGGTCCAGCGCCTTGGCTCGCCTTACCGCTTTAAAAACCATGTATACACATAAAAAATTCCTTATATGCCATTCAGTGACACACAAGGAATGAGTATAAAATCCGATGGTAGGGAATTTTTCCTAAATCATATTATCCTGTAATAGTGGAATGACCATTGCCATTGATCTAGTCTTGCAGAAAATGCTTCATATGTTTTGCAGATGCCAAGTTTTGTCAGCCAGATATGATTTAGTGTTATTTGCATTCTAGCTGTGATAAGTAGCACATGCATTTTTTTGGAAACTGCAATCTTGAACCAAAAGTAATTTAACTAAGAATTTATATTCAAATCTGTATTCCAAATTCCTGTGGATTTTAATATTATTAATGAGTTCCCCAGCATTTTTGCAGGTAATTCATAGAAGTTTTCCTATTAAATATATAGTGCAGGTACCCGTATTAGGGGTGGTAATGGATCGCGATCCAAATGTTCCTTCACAAATTCTTAGGACCCTAAATAAATTTTAGTTAAAAAATGAATAGAAATAGAGCCCGACCTTAATCCGATCCGATCCTTAAATTTTTTAGTGTAAAATTTAGAACCCATTGTCACCCCTAACCTGTATACACTCAGGGATTGGTACTACTTACTCAGCATAGGTTTAGTCTGATGAGCAGTGTTTTTCCTTTTCGTTTGGATATGGTCACATCTCAACTATTTTTTTATGTTGTCTTGTATCTTGGGCTGTATATACCTTGGTTCTACATCCCTCTTACTGGAGTCCAGTATTCTGCCTTGTTTGTTTCCAACGGTTCCTTCCTGCTTAGCTATATACTATTAACCTAATTAATTAGAACTAAAATGCAGATCTAGATACAATTTGATATTTTGATATGTACTTCAGTGTGTTTGGGAACATCTATGTTTTTCTTTGTTTAAATACACAAAAATGTCTTTCGACTAAGTGGGTGTTTAAATGCACTAAAAAATTGCTAGTGAAATTAGCTAGCTAACTATTAACTAATTTACTAAAAATAGCTAGGGTGTTTCAATGTCTCTAACTAATTTTAGCCACTAACTATTAGCTCTAGTGCATTCAAACACCCCCTAAGTGCTTGTTCGTTTTGCTCTCGATCCATATGGATTGGGTGAGTTTGTTTGGGTTTAAATCTCAAATAAGTTAAAATCTTTTATATTTTTTCCAATCTCATTCAATCCACATGGAATAGGAATAACCGAACGCCCTATGATTATGAAACATGTGTAACCTACTTTTCAAAAAAGGAACATGTGTAAGACCACCTCCAGCAACTTACCTATACCCATATTTTTTTCAAACTACACTTTATAAACAGTGCAATCTACACTGTAAAACGATGCAAAACGATGTTTTTAGTGACCATATAGGTGCAATGTAGTACTGTTCACCCATATGGTCACCAAAACATCTTTTGCACTATTTTGCACTGTAGATTGTATTGTTTGTAGAGTGTAGTTTGAATATGGGTATGAGTAAGCTGCTGGAAGTGGTCAACATACTTTTCAAAAAAAAGGAACATGTGTAACCTGCTACTAACTATACTTATTTCAATCGTGGTCTTAGCTGGATCTAAGGATTTCTTTGCTTTGCAGGAACTCACCAAGTTCATCAACCAGTGCAACGAAATAAAAGCTGCGAATCTTGCTAGCAAAGAGGGCGGTGACCTCAACATAGTGAAGGCGGATGGCGAGGAATCTAAATCAAAGAAATAGGAAGCCAGAAACTGAAGACGAGTGTGTGAAACGTGATGCGTGGTAAACTGTTAATGCGATGTATTCTGCTGAAGAAAATTCAGTTCCGTATGGCTGGGTAGATGAACATGTTTAGCGCAAAGTGACGGTGTAACTGCAACCGGGGTAATGGCTTGCAAGTTTTGTTCTGTGCCATCTCTATTTCTCCAATTATTATATTGATGAAGTTTGTGTGCAATATCGAAATTTAAGTTTTCTTTGACGAGGTAGTGCTAGATAAAAAGCAACAAAAAGGTCGTTGAACTATTTCGGTGGCATGTTTTTAAAATTGCTCTGATTATGTTCTTTTTTTAAATCAAATTAGATCATTCTGGCTCAAGCATTAGGCTCCAGTGGTCTTATTAACTTAGAAGATTATATTTTCTCTGTTTTTTATTTATCGTGTTTTAGTTTAAAAATAAATTAGTGGGTGATAAATATTTGAGAACAGATAGTACTAAATAAAATTAAATCAATTTTGAGAGAAAAAAATTGACCCTGTTCCCTTAAGAGTAAAGTCGATTGTTTTGACTTATGCAGCATAACCGGTATAGATTAAAACCTGGAGAGTTGTGCTGCTCTTTATTGTAATCATGCCATTCTTGCTTTCGCATATAAGAGGACGTTACAATCATAGCGGGCATATTGGCTTGTTCTATGCAGGACGTTGCAATCATGCCTTTCTTGCTTTGCAGATGGAGCTATTTGCTTGCAAGCAACAACTCGGTCCTGCCATTTTGTTTTCAGAGAAGGGCCATCTGACTCGCACTGTATTCTAAATTCAAACTTCAGCTGTGATTTTACAATACCTTCTCTGTTTCAAAATATAACTTATTTGACTTTTTTACCTCAAGTTTAACCAATTTGTCTAATTCAAAAAAATCATGATTATTATTATTATTATTATAATATTGTTTAGCCTATAATCTATACTATAGATAAAGCACCAATTTCAACGGTCGTCCCGTGTCATCTTTTTACGCGTCATGCCGGTCTACTGACTGTATCGGGTGTAGTAGGTGGGGTTTGAACTCATGCCCTGATGGAGAAATGGCGGAAGACACTCAGTAAAGCTGTCTAACCAGTAGAACATCATGATAAGATTTTTTAATATTGAATATAAATTATATATATATATATACGTTTTTTTGTAAAATAAAAATATAATCGTGTCAGGCCGGACCAGCAATACGGGCCGAGGCTACAACCCAAACACGGCACGGCGTTCTTGGCTCTTGCAAGTATTAGGTCGTTTCTGAGACCATATTGGTGCAATAGACTCCATGGTGTTTGAGGTTGCTGGATTGGATGGAGCAACAATAATTTGTCAAACTAACAATAAAATAAAAGGTTATTTGTTGGTTTTAAATATTAGTAATTGCTACAGCTGCGTATAAAATGAGCTCGAAATTATGCACTATCTATCAACTATTAGTATCTCTAATTATTCTTTTTATTACTCTATTCAAATTGAACAAAGTTTGACTATAAAATTATTTATTGAGCAAAACCAATCAAAAGGGGATGTAGCTCATCTGGTAGAGCGTTAAACAATACAACTCCTCGCATCTCCACTGTTCTTTTTAAAATCCAATTTAAGAAAAAAAATAAGAATGGCTACAAATTTTTAAAATAATAGATAAAGATCATTTGGTGCGACAGTAATCCATGCACAACAAAGTTACTTTTTCAACTTGTATCTCTAATTATTTTTTATTAAATTCTATTAAAATAGAACAAAATTAATTATAAAAATTTTATAGTGCTAAATTAAACACATCAGATGTAGCTTATCTGGTAGAGCGTTAATTTTTGCATGATAAAGGCACGGGTTAAACTCCTGGCATCTCCAATTTTTTTATTATTAAAATTCAATTTTAGGAAAAATAAGAATGGTGCCAAATTATTAAATACTGGATTTAGATCAAGTGGTGCGCTGCCAATCACAACAAAATTACTTTGTTCAACTATTGGTATATCTAATTATTCTTTTATTATTACTCTCTATTCAAATATAATAAAGTTTAACTCTAAAATAGTTTATTGTGGTAAATCACACAAAAGGGAATGTAACTCATCTGATAGAGCGGTAATCAATGAATGATGAAAATAGTTTATATGGGTATTGTTATAAGCTATCGCAACGCACGGGCAACTGACTAGTATACTTTAAGTATGGCTTTGAATTTTTTGTATTTTTTTTTAAAAAATTTGAATAAGACGAGCCGGTCAAATTTGGTAAAAAAAAACTCAAAAGAATTATACATTGGGACGAATGAAGTATTTTTTTATGGAGTATTTTTTTATGAGGATGCACAAGAATATATTCATGTTGTTTTTTTCAAAAAAAGAACATGGTCGTAGGTAAATACTACTAAAGGTCTGTTTGTTTCCCTTTAGATTATGTAAGCTGGATTATAGTGCAAAGGTAGGAGGATAAAATATTATTTTGGATGATGATAAAGGCACAGGGTTCAACTCCTCGCTTCCACTATTCTTTTTAAAATCCAATTTAAGAAAAAAATAAGAATGGATACGAATTTTTAAAATAATAGATAAAGATCATTTGGTGCGACAGTAATCCATGCACAACAAAGTTACTTTTCAACTTGTATCTCTAATTATTTTTTTATTAAATTCTACTAAAATAGAACAAAATTAATTATAAAAACTTTATAGTGCTAAAATAAACACATCGGATGTAGCTTATCTGGTAGAGCGTTAATTTTTGCATGATAAAGGCACGGGTTAAACTCCTGGCATCTCCAATTTTTTATTATTAAAATTCAATTTTAGGAAAAATAAGAATGGTGCCAAATTATTAAATACTGGATTTAGATCAAGTGGTGCGCTGTCAATCACAACAAAATTACTTTGTTCAACTATTGGTATATCTAATTATTCTTTTATTATTACTCTCTATTCAAATATAATAAAGTTTAACTCTAAAATAGTTTATTGTGGTAAATCACACAAAAGGGAATGTAACTCATCTGATAGAGCTGTAATCAATGAATGATGAAAATAGTTTATATGGGTATTGTTATAAGCCGCCTCAACGCACGGGCAACCGACTAGTATACTTTAAGTATGACTTTGAATTTTTTGTTTTTTTTAAATTGAATAAGACGAGCAGGTCAAATTTGGTAAAAAACTCAAAAGAATTATACATTGGGACGAATGAAGTATTTTTTATGGAGTATTTTTTATGAGGATGCACAAGACTATATTCATGCTATTTTTTTTTTCAAAAAAAGAACCATGGTCGTAGGTAAATACTACTAAAGGTTTGTTTGTTTCCCTTTAGATTATGTAAGCTGGATTACAGTGCAAAGGTAGGAGGATAAAATATCATTTTGGGACTACAAATAGGTTGAAATAAGCTAGTATTGAGTAGCTTATTTCAGCTTATTTATGATCCCAAAATAATATTTTATGCTCTTACCATTCTATCATAATCTAACTTATACAATCTAGAAGAGAAATAAACGGGGCCTAAATCCACTTGTAGGTGGTCCATGTTGTTGGTCAAAACTATTTGCTCAAGCATTAAAATCCTTACATTCATAAGTGAGTGATGACATACATGCTACAGTGCTAATCAATTAATCAATTATATATTCCTAACAACTCATTTAGAAAAGGCGCACTAAACAAATCGTTGGAGTGGTTGATTAGTAGGTTTCAGATATGAGTGAACCGAATCACTTGGTTACAAACTTACAATAGTGCTATAAAAAGGTACAGACTAGATCGACCATGGCTCTCTTTAGGCTATCTCCAACAGCTTACTTATTTTTATACCTATATTCAAATTTTATTCTCCAAACAATGCAAGCTATAGTATAAAATAATATTTTGGGTGACCATGTGAGTGAACTACTGAACAGTCTTAGTAACGCTTCTTGGACGGATTTATTTCTAGGTTTTCTCGTTTTTAGGTATAGTCTTACTAGACACTAGCTCATAAAAAGATCTTCAAGGGAAGTTATAATGGGGGAAAAGTCGCTCTTATTACAAAGACACTCGAAAGAGTGTCTCATATTTTATATATACTAGACAGTTGCTCGTGTTACTATAATTTCTATATTCACAATATTTACAATATCTATCTTTTACAGGACACAAACAAATATAAGCTCCAGTGATAAAGCTGAGCGTGAAAGGGCCACGATTCAAACCGCAAGTAGCATCGTGCTCATTTTTGGATTTTCTTTCTCAAGCGTGGGAATCGACGGGCTATGTTTTTTCTTGAGGGCTGATTTGGTGATCAGAGATCATGGGAGGATTGGAGAGGATTGATAGGGAACTTAGTTCATTTCACCCTCAATACCTCCAATTCTCCCGTGATCCCTTTGTCACCAAATCAACCCTGAGTGAGAGTGAATCCCTAGGAGAGAGGCGCATGAAGAAACTCCACTTTAAGGGCTAGTTTGACAGCCACAAAACCGGAGGGGATTGGAGAGACTAAAGAAAAGAGACACCTGCAAACGCTTTTGCCAAACAAGACTTCGATAATAAAAGTGCACCCTAAGGGTTAAGTTTAATTTTGGTGTTTAGTAAACATTAAGATCATTTAAACTAATGATATTTGCTAGTGTAACACCCTAAATCCATCACCTAAAAGCAAACTAGTTTATTTAGTAGTTTATAATGGAAAGGAAAAATATTTATGTTTTGAAGCAATGAAATGCTGATATAAATAAACTGAACAATTTCTTGAATAGGTAAAATTTTACCAAGATGCATCCATGTCGAAGCATATGTATTGTTTGATTTGAATTTCAGATTCAATTTTTGAAATTAATCTTGTGGAGAAAGTCTAATTTTATAAAATATTAGTGAATGGTTAAAATGAGAATATTGTAAAATATGGGTTTTTGTATGATAATAATTTTGTTTGTAAGTAATTGCAAAGCTCCATTTTATTTGGTTTTATTCCCAAGTTCCTTTTATTTAAATAATAGTTTTTTTCTTAAATGATATTCTCTACAAAATATGTATTTATTTGAATTAATAGTATTATTGGATTTAGCCTTATATATATATTCTAAACTTATAATGAGAAAAGAAAAAGGTTTTGAAAAGAAAGAAAACATAAACCACTCGGCTGAAAAGCCTAGCCAATTCAGATACATCCATTTAATATCCATATTAAAATCAAATACGAATACAAATATCCATATTAACATTTTAAGCGAATACGATTACGGATAATTCTGATCTCTAAACATCCGAATCCATCCCCATTACCCTATGTCATGTGGACCCATACTCTTTTCTCTTCCCTTCTCTATGACATGTGGGGCCCCTATGTAAGGTCTCTCTTCCTCCCTAAATCAGGAAACGCACGAAGAGATTGAACGACCGCTGTCATCGTTCAATCTTCTGCAGTCGCTCACCCTCCCTGCCATCGCGACCCCACAGCTACCGCGCCCACCCGGTCCTCTCCTCTTCCTCTCCCCACTCATGCCGCCATCAATGGCCATCGTCGGCGCCCATTTCCTCCCCGACGACGCCTCGTTTCCCCTCCCCGACATTGTTCTTCCTTCCCTGCTCCTATAAAGCTCGTCGTCGTGTTCCTACAAACCGGTTCCCGAACTTCTCCCTCTTCCCGTGCTTCATGCTTGCTGCTGACGCGAAAGCTACATCATCGTATGCTGCCACTGCTCGTCGCGTCGATGACCTCACCCTATCCGAAGCTCCTCCTCGTGCTCTGCTTCGCGTCGTCCCAAGCCTAGTTGCGCCATCCAAGCCACACCAAAGCCCTTGCTGCTGCTTGCACGTTACTGCATGCATAGCCACTCGTCGTTGTCACGTCTGGTTTTAGAAGGCAAACCGAATGCCCATGTACGTGCCAGGATCAAAATTTCACGTACACAACGATTACATAACTGGACATCATCACAGTGCTCAAATAATAACGTAAAAAGGTATTAATTTGATTACATCATGATGTCTGAGACATCCACATAGTCTTAAACATAGATCAAAGTGTGAATACGAAACATAGTAAAATATGGCCTTCATAGGCAGCTGACTAGGGATTTGCCACTAACCCACGCCTAGAACTCATCATAATATTGGAACTTCTGGAAATCCTCTGCTACGCCTTCATCTTCTCCTGAGCAGAGGTTGCAATGTGGACAATCAAGTGTTTTGGTGTTTTAAGCAAGGGTGAGTACACATCAACGTACTCAGCAAATGTCCCGTTTCGCTAAAAGTGGACTAGCTGTATGTGGGGTGAAGCTCAGAGCAGTTGCTTTTAGTTGGTCAGCTAATTATTACTAGTAGAGAGCCAAGTTTTAGCAATAATCATAAGTTATTAACCCAAAGGTACTCTCTCCAAAAGGAAAGAATATCAGAATCCATAATCATAATCATCACCATTAAAACTATTAGTATCCTCATCATCATCTGTAATCATAGTATCTTTAATCAATGGAGCTCCCATGGTCGCTCATAACCGTGAGCACGACTGATATATCGGTTTCTAACCCTCTAGAGAGGTCGCACACTTTACCCACGAGCCATGATTCCCTCTCTAGCCCGGGTTTGAAAGACCCTTGTTCACTCCAAAGGTGAGCGGCTAGGGATTCACTACGAAGCCTTTACAAAGATTCCCCGAGGATGTAGTCGCCCGTTAGGTTTCCTAAATGCACCGCACTCCTCCCAAGGGGCAAACCACCCTCGGCAGAGCGAGCCATGTACACCGAGCCTCATTAACGGCACGACGATGAAGCAAACTACACCCGGTTCCTCTAATTAATTAGTTAAGGGCGTCACATTACACCCTCAAGGATGTATTGTTATCCCAGGTGGTCATCCAACAAACTAGTTGAAAGGGAAATATGCCCTTGGGCAATTTCTATAAAGTATTTTGGTGATTAGATGCCCAACACATATTCTTTAAGTCCTAATGTGCCAAAGGTTGAAAAGTGCAAATCAAGGCATGAGGTATGTCTCTAGACTTAGTACACTTGTTTTTGAATACTAATGTGTTTGTCTAAGTACTAGAAACAATGAGAAAAGAAGAAGAAAAGTAGCCGAAAAGACTTGGCTCTGTGCAGCCAAACTTCAGCTCAGTCTGGCACACTAGACTGTCCGGTGCGCCAGGCTGGTCTTCGGTGAAAAGGCCGCTCTCGGGATTCGACGACGGCGTACGGCTAAAAATCACCGGATCGTCCGGTGGTGCACCGTACTGTCTGGTGAGTCATCTGCGGCGAACACGTCGCTCTCGGGAAAAGGAAAAGGCGACGTGGTTATAATTCACCAGACTGTCCGGTGGTGCACCGGACTGTCCGGTGAGCCAACGGTCGGTCGCGCAATCTTAGCGCGACACGTGGACTGCTCCAACGGTCAGCTGGTGCACCGGACAGTGTCCGGTGCGCCAATCAGTCTAGAGGAGCAACGGTCGGATATGCCAGTTTTGGAAGGAGATCGCACACTGGACTGTCTACAGGACCTGTCCGATGGCGCACCAGACTGTCCGGTGCGCCACTTGACAGAAGGCAAGATTGGCCTTCCAAGTTGGCCTCCAACGGCTCCTAGCTGCCTTGGGGCTATAAAAGGGACCCCTAGGCGCATGGAGGAGCAATCTAAGCATTCACTAAGTATTCTAAGACTCCAACACTCCGCCTCCACGCATTTTATCGATTGTGTTAGTGATTTGAGTTCCATTCGAGTTGTGAACTCTCTGTGCTACGTTTTGAGCTCAAGTCTTGGCTTGTGTGCGTGTGTGCTGCGGATTTGTGTGTTGTGTGTGTTGCTCTCCTAGCCTTACTCTTGTGCCTTCTTTGTGATCTTTATTGTAAGGGCGAGAGGCTCCAACTTGTGGAGATTCCACACAAACGGGAGAAAAACTATAAGGAAGAAAGTCGTGGTATTCAAGTTGATCATTGGATCACTTGAAAGGGGTTGAGTGCAACCCTCGTCCATTGGGACACCACAACGTGGAAGTATAAAAGTATTACTTGACCGAACCACGGGATAAAAATCACGTGTCACTTGTGTTGCTTTGTCTGTGATTATTGTGTTCACAAGAACTCGCTACTTAGCCGTACTAACACCTTAAACTAAGTTTTTGTGGCTATTAGTGTTTGGTTTTACAGGATCACCTATTCACCCTCCTCTAGGTGCTCTCAATTGGTATCGGAGCCGTACTCTTCATCTAAGGGACTAACCGCCCGAAGAGATGTATCCTAAGGGAAAGGGGATGGTGGTCAACAACAAGGAAAAGGAGTCCGTCCTCAACGAGCCAAGAGACGACAAGCCTACTTGTAGGAAACGGGTGACGCCTAAGAGGGGGGGGGTGAATTAGGACTTCTAAAACTTTTACTAAACTAGGCCACAATTAAATCCCTAGAGCAAAACCTATGCAAATAATCAAAACTAGAATGTGCAAACTAGGTTTTGTCTAAGTGTTGCTATCTCTACCGCAAAGGCTAAGTTTCAATCTACACTAAATAAGTATGACAATAAGATTGAAACTTAAATGCTTAATATAAATGCGGAATGTAAAGAGCTAAGTAGAGAAGCAAACTCTCGTGGATGACGCCGGTATTTTTACCGAGGTATCCGGAACCACGCAAGGTCCCGACTAATCCTCGTTGGTGCCCCTACGCAAAGGGAAGCCCACGCGAGGGCCAAGCACCACGGTCGAGTAACTCCGTAGAGAGCCGCGGGCCTTCTCCACGCGCAAGTGGTGCTCCGCTTCCGGCTCCTCTCGGACGCTCCCCGCCGTCTCCACTATCGAGCTTCCGGCCGAAACGCCGCGGGCCTCGTTCCCTCCGGTACACGGTGGCGGCCGTGACACAAACGCGGTTGTCACGGTCTCGCAAGACTCTCGCCCCACTCGGTACAATTACAACGGCTCACGCAAGAGCCGAGGGGTTGTGTGGTTTTACAAAACTCACTCAACTAACTAGGGTTCACCTAGAGCAAGCGCTAAAGCGGTCTAACTAACCTAAGCACTTCGCAAAGCACCTACGCTAATCACCGAGTGATTCTATTAAGCACTTGGGTGTTTGAGCACTTGGAAATATGCACTATGTGCCTTGGTATGTTGCTTGGGCTCTCACACTTGAGAATGGCCGGTTGGGGTGGTATTTATAGCCTCCACACCCCCAACTAGCCGTTGGACAGAAAGCAGTAGCTTTCTGTCGTCGGGTGCACCGGACAGTCCGGTGCACCACCGGACACTGCACAGTAGATGTCCGGTGCACGCCACGTCAGCCGACCGTTGGCGCCTGTAGCAGTCGACCGTTGGATCCGATCGTTGTCGTCTGCCCGTTGGCACACCGGACAGTCTGGTGCACACCGGACAGTCCGGTGCTACAGCCAGAGAGCGCCTGTCTGCGGCCTCTCTGCGCAGACTGTCCGGTGCCTCACCGGACACCAATGTCCGGTGCGCCACCAGGCGCTGGCTGAAAGCCCTCATCTTGGATTTCTCCGCTGATTTCTTCGGGCTTCTTTGTTCTTGAGTATTGGACTCCTATGCATCTTTTTATGTCTTCTTTTGAGGTGTTGCATCCTCATTGCCTTGGTCCAATTCTCTTCGCATCCTGTGAACTATAAACACAAACACTAGAAAACTTATTAGTTCACTGATTGTGTTGTTCATCAAACACCAAAACTCAATTAGCCAAATGGCCCGGGGTCCATTTTCCTTACAATCTCCCCCTTTTTGGTGATTGATGACAACACAACCAAAGCAAGCAAATAATACAAGTATTTGAGTGAAATTATGCAATCTACTTGCTAAGATGCATGATTGTCCCCACAATGTGATATTATGGACTTAAGCCTCCCCCTAACTCCATAATTCACTTACTTCCTATTTTTGGACCAAATAACCAAAACCACTTAAAAAGCCATTTGTAGATATAAAATTTTAAATTGGTGGTGTTTGGTGTTTGATATAGTTTTCATTGCTTTGGTCCCTAAACTTCTCCCCCTTTGGCATCAACCACCGAAAAGGAAGACATTAAAAGCATGTCGGAAGTAAATAAAGACTTGCCCTCAACAAGAATTGTATCAAATGATATCGCTAGAATGATATTAAAATAAGCCATGAATGATACCAGTTGTAGGAGTCCTTAAAAGATTACTCCCCCTAAATGAGTATTCTCCTTTAGAAAGAGTTTTTCTCCCCCTTTAGAGATGAAGAAATACTCCCCCTAACAGAGATCCTCTACTTAGGAAAAAGCATGTGAAAAATTAGAGGTGCAAGACATGATTTGAAAAGACTAACTTCCCTTATGCATAGGTAACAGAATATGAGTTAACTACTTATGCATTTTTAGCAACATGGAAGCATATGATATGAATTATAGTCTAATCAAATTTTGGAGAAGACATGTAAATAATACTGAAAGTAGTCTCAAAGATACCAATTGAAAGTCAATGGTGAGCTTGAGAGACATGAGAGTTCTTGGAGATTTTGCAGTGGAAGATTGTTGTCTTTCTCCGGAGACTTCATTTTCCTTACAATGAGACTATCACATGAAATAGACTTGAAAAGATGTTAGTCTCAAAGTGTTAGATTATAGAGTAACCTCCCCCTAAAGGTGTGCATACAAGTTTTGAATACTTGTAGGAGACATGCACTTTGATTTGATATCAAGAGGGGCAAATTATCCATAATCCAAACTTTGGCACATATAAGTTAAATGATACACTTTGTAGAAATCAAAATTTTCAATTGATGCATCATTTACTATGGAGTGATATAAAAGCTATGTGTCGTGCTTTAACTAAACATTTTAAGCCATATAGGTTTGCTTAAGTATATGAATTAAAAACAAGCAATCCTACCATATGATTTACCTAGTATGCATGATTTTAAACAATCGTACATAACAAATGTAATACTAGGCAAGAAAGGTAAACTAGATAAACGGTAAATAGATACGCATATCTAAAAACGAAGAATACAATAAAACTAGTTACCTTAGTCATGGGTGGGAACTTTGGGTCCAAAGTTTTCACTAACCCACTTGGCAATAAACTTGATCCAATATGATGTACCCCATGATATACATCCCAACTTTGCCAAGTCTCCAAATTTCCCGAGGACCTTCGGTCCACTCACTTCCCTTTCGGGATCCAAACCTTTTTGGTGTTTTTCATGGTTGAAATTATTTCCTTTGGCACCCAAATGCGTTTGGCCCCCTTTCCTTTGTTGGCTTGCTTGTTGGCCTTGATTGCTATCACCTTTCCGTTCTTTTTCTTCTTGATCAAATATGGTGTAGCATCCTTTTTGTTCACCTTTTTGATGTAGGTGTTGGAGATTTTGCTTGATGGCTTTTGCTTGAGCTTTTGCCTTAGTTTATCCCCGGTCATCGCCTTGCATTGGAAAGACTTGTGGCCTTCCATGTGGCATAGCCTACAAATCACAGTTTCTCCCTCTACAGGCTTGTTCACTCCCGCAGTGGTGTTATCCTGTGGAGGTCGGATTTGTTTGGCTTTGCCTTTCTTGTCATACAAAGCCTTGCCAAGGCGAGCCACTTCTTGCTTTAATTGTCCATTTTCCTTTGCAACCTCATCCGAACATGTCTCTACAACAATATTCTCAACAACGACTTGGTTGCAGGGGTTAGAATTATCAATTAAATCAAAGCAGGAAGTAGAAGCATCTTTCTTAATTATTTTAGGTATTTCAACTAAAGATGCTGCTGGGGTGCTACCAATGTTTTCTAGCTTAGTAGTTAGCTCATTATTGTGTATGCTAAGAATTTCCATTTTCCCTAGCAAATTTTCAATAGCTTCTTGGGAGCTAGCTAACTTAGCCTTAAGTTTTTCATTCTTTTTAATAAGACTATCATTGGTAGCAGTGGATGGAGCACTAGATTCTAATAGCTCAATTTTAGTTGATAGCTCACTATTTAAGTTTGCAAAAGTTTCAAATTTTTCTAGCAAACCTTTGTAATCATTTTGAGAGCTAACCAACTTATTTTTCAAAGTTTTAAGTTGAGCTTTTTGCTTAGTGCAAACATCCTGGAAAAATTCTACGGCTTCCGCAAGCTCATCTAGAGAGGGCTTTCCCTCACCTTCATCATCACTACTACTTTCATCACTAGAGGATGGAATGCTTTTGTTACCTCTTGCCATAAGGCATTTATGTGATGACCGTGATGATCGTGACGAGGACCGGTGGTTGCGCGTCCTTGGAGGTTCATCTTCACTTGAAGAATCATCCCAAGTTCTAACACTTGTTAGCGCCTTGCCTTTGCTCCTCTCCTTTTTGGGTTTGGCCATATTTGGACAGTTGTCCCTGAAGTGGCCCTTCTCCCCACATGCGAAGCATCCTCTCTTCCTTTGCTTTTTCCTGTCAATGTTAAAGAGAAGATCCTCGACCTGCAGGGGCACACCCATTGGATTAATCTTGCGGATCATCCTCATTACCTTTCCGACGCGTCGGATTGTTTTTTCGTCCTCGGAGGATGATGTGCATGGTTGATTATCTTCATCATCATCACTTTCTTCTTCTTCCTCTTCTTCGCTTGAGGAACTTGGAGTGGGAGCCTTCTTTTTGCCCTTCCTTTCATCACATGCAAAAGCATATGGTCTTGAGGAAGTTGGCTCCTCTCCCCGACTCATTTTTCGCGACATCTCAAAAGCCGCGATTTTCCCAATCACAATGGTCGGGGTCATGTTGCTCAAGTCCTCCATGTTGTGAAGGATGGTGATGATGCTCCCATATCTTTGTTGTGGTAGCAGGGAGATAATCTTCCTCACAATGTCCGCATCACCTAGCTTATTAATGCCAATAGAGTTGAGCTCATTGATTATTAGATTCAAACGAGAGTACATGTGAGAGCACCTAGAGGGGGGGTGAATAGGTGATCCTGTAAACTTCAAAAACTTAAGCCACAAAACTTTGATTAAGCGTTAGCACAGTTAATGCCAAGTGGCTGGAGAGAAGATCTTGCACAATACGATAACCACAA
Organism: Zea luxurians; assembly: GCA_029449295.1. NCBI lineage: Eukaryota > Viridiplantae > Streptophyta > Magnoliopsida > Poales > Poaceae > Zea > Zea luxurians. The sequence continues at coordinate 6,837,352 of JAOPSE010000090.1, forward strand.
GAAGTTCAACACAGAGGGGGCACAGTGGTTTATGCCGTGGTTCGGCCAAATACAAAACTTGCCTACTCCACGTTGTGGCGTCCCAACGGACGAGAGTTGCACTCAACTCCTCTCAAGTGATCCAATGATCAACTTGAATACCACAGTGTTATGCTTTTCTTTTCTTTATCCCGTTTGCAAGGAATCTCCACAAATTGGAGTCTCTTGCCCTTACAAGTATATGATCACAAAGAAGCACAGAGTAAGGGAGGGAAGCAACACACACAAATCCACAGCAAAATGCGCACACACACGGCCAAAACTCGAGCTCAAAGACTATCTCGAAATTCTCACTAGAACGGAGCTCGAATCACTTAGAATGACAAATGAATGCGCAAAGACTGAGTGTGGATGATCAAGATTGCTCTAAGGTTGCTTGGTGTACTCCTCCATGCGCCTAGGGGTCCCTTTTATAGCCCCAAGGCAGCTAGGAGCCGTTGAGAGCAAATACAGAAGGCCAATCTTGCCTTCTGTCGTCGGGTGCACCGGACAGTCCGGTGCACACCGGACACTGTCCGGTGCACACCGGACACTGTCCGGTGCCCGATTTATTTCCATAAACAGCGCAGCCGACCGTTGCTGACTGTTGAAGATCTGGGAGCCGTTGGCGCACCGGACATGTCCGGTGCACACCGGACAGTCCGGTGCCCCCTTCCGACCGTTGGCTCGGCCACGTGTCACGCGCAGATCGCGCGGCCGACCGTTGGCCCAGCCGACCGTTGGCTCACCGGACAGTCCGGTGCACACCGGACAGTCCGGTGAATTTTAGCCGTACGCCGTCGGCAATTTCCCGAGAGCGGCCAGTTCGCGCCGAGTCAGCCTGGCGCACCGGACACTGTCCGGTGCACACCGGACAGTCCGGTGCTCCAGACCGAGCTGAGGCTTGGCTGTACACAGCCAAGCTTTCTGCACCACTTCTCTTTTCTTCTACTTTCTGTTTCCAACACTTAGACAAGTATATTAGTACACAAAACCAATGTACTAGGACTTAGAAACATACCTTTGCACTTGATTTTCACTTTGTTCATCCATGAGCATAAATTCGCATTTAAGCACTTGTGTTGGCACCTAATCACCAAAATACTTAGAAATGGCCCAAGGGCACATTTCCCTTTCAATCTCCCCCTTTTTGGTGATTTATGCCAACACAACATAAAGCAACAAGAACAAATGCAATATCACTTCAAATAAAATAAATTTGAGTTTTATTCAATTTTGGCATATATGGATCATCCTTTGCCACCACTTGGTTTGTTTTTGCAAATCAAATTCAAATCTCTATCTCTAAGTCAAACACACATGTTGAAGCACAAAGAGAGTCATTCCAAAAGAGATTGATCAAAGATTTCAAAAACTCCCCCTTTTTCCCATAATTACTACTTCTCCCCACAAGAAGCCAACTTTTGACACAAGAGACAATAAAAGAGTTTTGTCAAACCAAAAGCTCTACCTTACTAATTTTAAATTTTAAATTTCTCAAGTGGTAGCTGATCCATTTATTGCTTTGGCCTTTATTTTCTCCCCCTTTGGCATCAAGCACCAAAACGGGATCAATCTTGGCCCTTTAACCCCATTGCCTCACCAAAATCTTCAATTAAGAGCAGATGGCAATAAGAGTTCATGAGATGGACTTGGAATAAGTTACCCTCTCATCGGAGTGCAGTGGAAGTCTTTTATGGTCCAAGTCCACCTTTTCCCTTTCAATTCTCCTTTGAGACTAAGACAAGCAAACTCAAGCATATGGTTAGTCTCAAAGGGTCAAGTTGTAACACATCTCCCCCTAAACATGTGCATCACTTTGCAACGGACTTTTGAGGTCCAGGGAGTGTTTGTACAACTTGAGCACCATAATAAGCAACAAAATGCAGAATGAACATGATCAAAGGCATAAACACATGTATGCTACAATTCAATCCAAGTTCCGCGAATCTAAGACATTTAGCTCACTACGCAACCTGCAAAAGGTCTTCTCATCTAGAGGCTTGGTAAAGATATCGGCTAGCTGGTTCTCGGTGCTAACATGAAACACTTCGATATCTCCCTTTTGCTGGTGGTCCCTCAAAAAGTGATGCCGGATGTCTATGTGCTTTGTGCGGCTGTGCTCAACAGGATTTTCCGCCATGCGGATAGCACTCTCATTATCACATAGGAGTGGGACTTTGCTCAGATTGTAGCCAAAGTCCCTGAGGGTTTGCCTCATCCAAAGTAGTTGCGCGCAACACTGTCCTGCGGCAACGTACTCGGCCTCAGCGGTGGATAGGGCAACGGATGTTTGTTTCTTAGAGTTCCATGACACCAGGGACCTTCCTAAGAATTGGCACGTCCCCGATGTACTCTTCCTATCGACCTTACATCCAGCATAGTCGGAATCTGAATATCCAATTAAGTCAAAGGTAGACCCCTTTGGATACCAGATCCCGAAGCAAGGCGTAGCAACTAAATATCGAAGAATTCGCTTCACCGCCACTAAGTGACACTCCTTAGGATCGGATTGAAATCTAGCACACATGCATACGCTAAGCATAATATCCGGTCTACTAGTACATAAATAAAGTAATGACCCTATCATTGACTGGTATGCTTTTTGATCAACGGACTTACCTCCTTTGTTGAGGTCGGTGTGTCCGTCGGTTCCCATCGGCGTCTTTGCGGGCTTGGCGTCCTTCATCCCAAACCTCTTTAGCAGATCTTGCGTGTACTTCGTTTGGGAGATGAAGGTGCCGTCCTTGAGTTGCTTCACTTGGAACCCAAGGAAGTAGTTCAACTCGCCCATCATCGACATCTCGAATTTCTGCGTCATCACCCTGCTAAACTCTTCACAAGACTTTTGATTAGTAGAACCAAATATTATGTCATTGACATAAATTTGGCATACAAAAAGATCACCATCGCAAGTCTTAGTAAAAAGAGTTGGATCGGCTTTCCCAACCTTGAAAGCATTAGCAATTAAGAAATCTCTAAGGCATTCATACCATGCTCTTGGGGCTTGTTTAAGTCCATAGAGCGCCTTAGAGAGCTTACACACGTGGTCGGGGTACCGCTCATCCTCGAAGCCAGGGGGTTGCTCCACGTACACCTCCTCCTTTATTGGCCCGTTGAGGAAAGCGCTCTTCACATCCATTTGGTACAACCTGAAAGAATGGTGAGCGGCATATGCTAGCAAGATACGAATGGACTCTAGCCTAGCCACAGGAGCAAAAGTCTCCTCAAAGTCCAAACCTGCGACTTGGGCATAACCTTTTGCCACAAGTCGAGCCTTGTTCCTTGTCACCACTCCGTGCTCGTCTTGTTTGTTGCGGAACACCCACTTGGTTCCCACAATATTTTGCTTGGGACGAGGCACCAGCGTCCAAACTTCATTGCGCTTGAAGTTGTTGAGTTCCTCCTGCATGGCCAACACCCAATCCGGATCTAGCAAGGCCTCCTCTACCCTGAAAGGCTCAATAGAGGAGACAAAAGAGTAATGTTCACAAAAATTAACTAGTCGAGACCGAGTAGTTACACCCTTGCTAATGTCACCCAGAATTTGGTCGACGGGATGATCCCTTTGAATCATCGCTCGAACTTGGGTTGGAGGTGCCGGATGCGCTTCTTCCTCCATCATGTGATCATCTTGCGCTCCCCCTTGATCACACGCCTCCTGTTGATGAACCTGTTCATCGTCTTGAGTTGGGGGATGCACCGTTGTTGATGAAGAAGGTTGATCTCGTTCATCTTGTTCCTGTGGCCGAACGTCTCCAATCGCCATGGTTCGAATAGCGGCCGTCGGAACATCTTCTTCATCTACATCATCACAATCAATAACTTGCTCTCTTGGAGAGCCATTAGTCTCATCAAATACAACGTCGCTAGAGACTTCAACCAAACCCGATGATTTGTTGAAGACCCTATATGCCTTTGTATTTGAATCATAACCTAATAAAAACCCTTCTACAGCTTTGGGAGCAAACTTAGAATTTCTACCCTTCTTCACTAGAATGTAGCACTTGCTCCCAAATACACGAAAGTACGATACATTGGGTTTGTTACTGGTTAGTAGCTCATACGAAGTCTTCTTGAGGAGTCGATGAAGATAGACCCTGTTGATGGCGTGGCAAGCAGTGTTCACAGCTTCCGACCAAAAGCACTCGGGGGTCTTGAACTCTCCAAGCATCGTCCTCGCCATATCGATTAGCGTCCTGTTCTTCCTCTCTACCACACCATTTTGCTGTGGGGTGTAGGGAGCGGAGAACTCGTGCTTGATCCCTTCCTCCTCAAGAAACTCCTCCACTTGAAGGTTCTTGAACTCGGACCCGTTGTCGCTCCTTATCTTCTTCACCTTGAGCTCAAACTCATTTTGAGCTCTCCTGAGGAAGCGCTTGAGGGTCCCTTGGGTTTCAGACTTATCCTGCAAAAAGAACACCCAAGTGAAGCGGGAAAAGTCATCAACAATAACTAGACCATACTTACTTCCTCCTATGCTTAGATAGGCGACGGGTCCGAAGAGGTCCATATGCAGCAGCTCCAGAGGTCTTGACGTGGTCATCACATTCTTGCTGTGATGTGCTCCTCCCACTTGTTTACCTGCCAGACAAGCTGCACAAGGTCTATCTTTTTCGAAATAAACATTTGTTAGACCTATCACGTGTTCTCCCTTTAGAAGCTTGTGGAGGTTCTTCATCCCCACATGTGCTAAGCGGCGATGCCACAGCCAGCCCATGCAAGTCTTAGCCATTAAGCATGCATCTAGACCGGCCTCTTCTTTTGCAAAATCAACTAAATAAAGCTTGCCGTCTAGTACACCCTTAAAAGCTAGTGAACCATCACATCTTCTAAAGACAGACACATCTACATTTGTAAATAAACAATTATATCCCATATTGCACAGTTGACTAACAGATAGCAAATTGTAACCAAGAGACTCAACTAAAAACACATTTGATATTGAGTGCTCATTAGAAATTGCAATTTTACCTAACCCTTTTACCTTGCCTTGATTCCCATCACCGAATATAATTGAGTCTTGGGAATCCTTATTTTTGACGTAGGAGGTGAACATCTTCTTCTCCCCCGTCATATGGTTTGTGCATCCGCTGTCGATAATCCAGCTTGAACCCCCGGATGCATAAACCTGCAAGGCAAATTTAGGCTTGGGTCTTAGGTACCCAACTCATGTTGGGTCCTACAAGGTTAGCACATATATCCTTAGGGACCCAAATGCAAGTTTTATCTCCCTTGCATCTTGCCCCTAACTTCCTAGCAATTACCTTCTTACCCTTTCTACAAATAGCAAAGGGAGCATTGCAAGCATAATAAATGGTAGAAGGTTCATTCACTACTTTCCTAGGAGCATGAATAACATTCTTTCTAGGCACATGATGAATAGCATTTCTCCTAGACATATTTCTATCATGCATATAGGAAGAACTTGAAGCACACATGGCATGAGAATCATAAACATGTGAATCAAAAGCATTATAAGCATTTCTAACATGTCTCCTATTATGATACATAAAAGCATGGTTCTTTTTAGCACTACTAGCCATAGGGGCCTTCCCCTTCTCCTTGACGAAGATGGGAGCCTTATGGCTTGTTAAGTTCTTGGCCTCTCTCTTGAAGCCAAGACCATCCTTAATTGAGGGGTGTCTACCAATCGTGTAGGCATCCCTTGCAAATTTTATTTTATCAACTTCACTCTTGCTAATCTTAAGTTGGGCATTAAGACTAGCCACTTCATCATTTAGTTTTGAAATTGACACTAAGTGTTCACTACAAGCATTAACATCAAAATCCTTACACCTAGTACAAATTTCAACATGTTCTACACAAGAATTAGATTTATTTGCTACTTCTAACTTAGCATTTAAATCATTGTTAACACCTTGTGAAGTAGAAATGGTTTCATGACAAGTAGATAGTTCATAAGAAAGCATTTCATTTCTTTTCACTTCTAAAGCATATGATTTTTGTGCCTCTACAAATTTATCATGTTCATCATACAATAAATCCTCCTGCTTTTCTAAAAGCCTATCCTTTTCATTCAATGCATCAATCAATTCATTGATTTTATCTATCTTAGATCTATCTAAGCCCTTGAACAAGCATGAATAATCTATGTCATCATCATCACTAGACTCATTATCACTAGAAGAAGCATAAGTGGAGTCTTGAGTACTCACCTTCTTCTCCCTTGCCATAAGGCATGTGAGACGCTCGTTGGGGAAGAGGGAAGACTTGTTGAAGGCAGTGGCAGCGAGTCCTTCATTGTCGGAGTCGGAGGAGGAGCAATCCGAGTCCCACTCCTTTCCTAGATGTGCCTCGCCCTTTGCCTTCTTGTATTGCTTCTTCTTCTCTCTTTTGTTCCCCTTTTCCTGGTCACTTTCATTATCGGGGCAGTTAGCGATAAAATGACCAAGCTTACCGCACTTGAAGCATGAGCGCTTCCCCTTTGTCTTGGTCTTGCTTGGCTGCCCCTTGCGACCATTTAGCGCCGTCTTGAATCTCTTGATGATGAGAGCCATCTCTTCATCATTGAGTCCGGCCGCCTCAATCTGTGCCACCTTGCTGGGTAGCGCCTCCTTGCTTCGTGTTGCCTTGAGAGCAAGGGGTTGCGGCTCGTTGATCGGACCATTCAAAGCGTCGTCCACATACCTCGCCTCCTTGATCATCATTCGCCCGCTAACAAATTTCCCAAGAACTTCTTCGGGCGACATCTTGGTGTACCTGGGATTTTCACGTATATTGTTCACCAAATGAGGATCAAGTACGGTAAATGACCTGAGCATTAGTCGGACGACGTCGTGGTCCGTCCATCGTGTGCTTCCGTAGCTCCTTATCTTGTTGATAAGGGTCTTGAGCCGGTTGTATGTTTGCGTCGGCTCCTCGCCCCTTATCATTGCGAACCGTCCAAGCTCACCCTCCACCAACTCCATCTTGGTGAGCAAGGTGACGTCGTTCCCCTCATGAGAAATCTTGAGGGTGTCCCAGATTTGCTTGGCGTTATCCAAGCCGCTCACTTTATGGTATTCATCCCTGCACAAGGAAGCTAGAAGAACAGTAGTAGCTTGTGCATTCTTATGAATTTGTTCATTAATGAACATGGGACTATCCGAACTATCAAAGTGCATTCCACTCTCTACAATCTCCCATATACTAGGATGGAGAGAGAATAGGTGACTACGCATTTTGTGGCTCCAAAATCCGTAGTCCTCTCCATCAAAGTGTGGGGGCTTGCCGAGTGGAATGGAGAGCAAATGTGAATTTGAACTTTGCGGAATACGAGAGTAGTCAAAAGAAAAGTTCGAATTAACCGGTTTCCTTCTCTCGTAGTCGTTGTGTTCCTCGTCCTTTTGGGAAGAAGTAGATTCATCGCTGTCGTCGTAGTAGACGATCTCCTTGATGCGCCTTGTCTTCTTCTTCTTCCCTTCCTTCCGTCTATGACCCGAGCCGGAGTCGGTAGGCTTGTCGTCCTTCGGCTCGTTGACGAAGGATTCCTTCTCTTTGTCGTTGATCACAATTCCCTTCCCTTAGGATCCATCTCTTCGGGCGGTTAGTCCCTTTGTGAAGAGAACGGCTCTGATACCAATTGAGAGCACCTAGAGGGGGGGGTGAATAGGTGATCCTGTAAACTTCAAAAACTTAAGCCACAAAACTTTGATTAAGCGTTAGCACAGTTAATGCCAAGTGGCTAGAGAGAAGATCTTGCACAATACGATAACCACAAGAAGTTCAACACAGAGGGGGCACAGTGGTTTATGCCGTGGTTCGGCCAAATACAAAACTTGCCTACTCCACGTTGTGGCGTCCCAACGGACGAGAGTTGCACTCAACTCCTCTCAAGTGATCCAATGATCAACTTGAATACCACAGTGTTATGCTTTTCTTTTCTTTATCCCGTTTGCAAGGAATCTCCACAAATTGGAGTCTCTTGCCCTTACAAGTATATGATCACAAAGAAGCACAGAGTAAGGGAGGGAAGCAACACACACAAATCCACAGCAAAATGCGCACACACACGGCCAAAACTCGAGCTCAAAGACTATCTCGAAATTCTCACTAGAACGGAGCTCGAATCACTTAGAATGACAAATGAATGCGCAAAGACTGAGTGTGGATGATCAAGATTGCTCTAAGGTTGCTTGGTGTACTCCTCCATGCGCCTAGGGGTCCCTTTTATAGCCCCAAGGCAGCTAGGAGCCGTTGAGAGCAAATACAGAAGGCCAATCTTGCCTTCTGTCGTCGGGTGCACCGGACACTGTCCGGTGCACACCGGACACTGTCCGGTGCACACCGGACACTGTCCGGTGCCCGATTTATTTCCATAAACAGCGCAGCCGACCGTTGCTGACTGTTGAAGATCTGGGAGCCGTTGGCGCACCGGACATGTCCGGTGCACACCGGACAGTCCGGTGCCCCCTTCCGACCGTTGGCTCGGCCACGTGTCACGCGCAGATCGCGCGACCGACCGTTGGCCCAGCCGACCGTTGGCTCACCGGACAGTCCGGTGCACACCGGACAGTCCGGTGAATTTTAGCCGTACGCCGTCGGCAATTTCCCGAGAGCGGCCAGTTCGCGCCGAGTCAGCCTGGCGCACCGGACACTGTCCGGTGCACACCGGACAGTCCGGTGCTCCAGACCGAGCTGAGTCTTGGCTGTACACAGCCAAGCTTTCTGCACCACTTCTCTTTTCTTCTACTTTCTGTTTCCAACACTTAGACAAGTATATTAGTACACAAAACCAATGTACTAGGACTTAGAAACATACCTTTGCACTTGATTTTCACTTTGTTCATCCATGAGCATAAATTCGCATTTAAGCACTTGTGTTGGCACCTAATCACCAAAATACTTAGAAATGGCCCAAGGGCACATTTCCCTTTCAACATGTCTCTAACAAGCTCATCATCTTTCATAGCAAAAGAATTGTACTCATTTAAGACTAGGCAATGTTTTTGCTCACGGACATTGGATGTGCCGTCATGGAGCTCATGCAATTTTAGCCAAATCTCATTAGCAGTTTTCAAGGTAAATACTTGGTTAAAAATATCCATGCTAAGAGATTCAAACAAGCAATTTTTGGCTCTAGCATTTAAATGGATTTCTTTTTCCTCACTCGTGGTGGGTTTCTCGGGATTCTTGAGGGGTTTCATCCCGTCACGAGTGACTCTCCAAACACCTAGATCAACGGCCTCTAGGTAACAAGCCATTCTAGCACTATAGTATGGGAAGTTAGTGCCGTCGAAGTGTGGTGGCCTATGGGTATCCATCCCTTCCTCTAAAAAGCGTCGGCTCTTTTAGCGATGAAGCTAAAACGTTCCAAATGAGCCAAACCGGGCTCTGATACCACTTGTAGGAAACGGGTGACGCCTAAGAGGGGGGGTGAATTAGGACTTCTAAAACTTTTACTAAACTAGGCCACAATTAAATCCCTAGAGCAAAACCTATGCAAATAATCAAAACTAGAATGTGCAAACTAGGTTTTGTCTAAGTGTTGCTATCTCTACCGCAAAGGCTAAGTTTCAATCTACACTAAATAAGTATGACAATAAGATTGAAACTTAAATGCTTAATATAAATGCGGAATGTAAAGAGCTAAGTAGAGAAGCAAACTCTCGTGGATGACGCTGGTATTTTTACCGAGGTATCCGGAACCACGCAAGGTCCCGACTAATCCTCGTTGGTGCCCCTACGCAAAGGGAAGCCCACGCGAGGGCCAAGCACCACGGTCGAGTAACTCCGTAGAGAGTCGCGGGCCTTCTCCACGCGCAAGTGGTGCTCCGCTTCTGGCTCCTCTCGGACGCTCCCCGCCGTCTCCACTATCGAGCTTCCGGCCGAAACGCCGCGGGCCTCGTTCCCTCCGGTACACGGTGGCGGCCGTGACACAAACACGGTTGTCACGGTCTCACAAGACTCTCGCCCCACTCGGTACAATTACAATGGCTCACGCAAGAGCCGAGGGGTTGTGTGGTTTTACAAAACTCACTCAACTAACTAGGGTTCACCTAGAGCAAGCGCTAAAGCGGTCTAACTAACCTAAGCACTTCGCAAAGCACCTACGCTAATCACCGAGTGATTCTATTAAGCACTTGGGTGTTTGAGCACTTGGAAATATGCACTATGTGCCTTGGTATGTTGCTTGGGCTCTCACACTTGAGAATGGCCGGTTGGGGTGGTATTTATAGCCTCCACACCCCCAACTAGCCGTTGGACAAAAAGCAGCAGCTTTCTGTCGTCGGGTGCACCGGACAGTCCGGTGCACCACCGGACACTGCACAGTAGATGTCCGGTGCACGCCACGTCAGCCGACCGTTGGCGCCTGTAGCAGTCGACCGTTGGATCCGACCGTTGCCGTCTACCCGTTGGCACACCGGACAGTCTGGTGCACACCGGACAGTCCGGTGCTACAGCCAGAGAGCGCCTGTCTGCGGCCTCTCTGCGCAGACTGTTCGGTGCCTCACCGGACAGTCCGGTGCACACCGGACACCAATGTCCGGTGCGCCACCAGGCGCTGGCTGACAGCCCTCATCTTGGATTTCTTCGCTGATTTCTTCGGGCTTCTTTGTTCTTGAGTATTGGACTCCTATGCATCTTTTTATGTCTTCTTTTGAGGTGTTGCATCCTCATTGCCTTGGTCCAATTCTCTTCGCATCCTGTGAACTATAAACACAAACACTAGAAAACTTATTAGTTCACTGATTGTGTTGTTCATCAAACACCAAAACTCAATTAGCCAAATGGCCCGGGTCCATTTTCCTTACACTACTAACTCAGGCTCGAGTCAAAAGGAGAGAGAAGGGAAGAAGAAGAGGCGCATCAAGAAGATCATCTACTACGACAGCGATGCCTCATCTTCTTCACCACACGACGACGACGACTCTTCAAAAAGGAAAACGGTCAATCAAAACTATTCATTTGATTACTCCCGTATTCCATTTAATTCAAATGCTCATTTTCTATGAATTCCACTTGGGAAACCTCCACACTTTGATGGAGAAGACTACTCTTTCTAGAGTCATAAAATGCGTAGTCATTTATTTTTTCTTCATCCTAGTATCTAGGATATTGTTGAAAACGGAATGCATTTTGATAGTATTGACAATCCCGTCTTCATAAATGAGCAAATTCATAAAAATGCACAAGCTACTACTGTCTTGCTAGCTTCACTTTGCAGAGATGAATATAATAAGGTGAGTGGCTTGGACAACGCCAAGCAAATCTGGGACACCCTCAAGATATCTCATGAGGGAAACGACGCTACCATGATTACCAAAATGGAGCTGGTAGAAGGCGAACTAGGGAGATTTGCGATGATTAGGGGAGAGGAGCCAACTCAGACCTACAACAAGCTCAAGACCCTCATCAACAAGATCCAAAGCTATGGAAGCACAAGATGGACGGATCATGATGTCGTTCGACTCATGCTAAGGTCATTTACTGTAATTGACCCCCATCTTATCAATCTTATTCGTGAAAACCCCAGGTACACCAAAATGACACCCGAGGAGATACTCGGAAAATTTGTGAGCGGGCGCATGATGGTAAAGGAGGCACGATACGTGGATGACGCCTTGAACGGTCCACTACCCATCTACGAGCCGCAGCCCATTGCTCTCAAAGCAACAAGCAACAAGGAGGTGCTACCAAGCAAGGTAGCTCAAGTGGAAGCTGCCGGACTCAATGAGGATGAGATGACGCTTATCATCAAGCGCTTCAAGACCGCGCTCAAAGGACGCAAAGAATACCCCTCCAAGAATAAAACAAGGGGAAAGCGCTCCTGCTTCAAATGCGGTAATACTGGTCATTTTATAGCTCAATGCTCCGATAATGATAATGACCAAGAACAAGAAAAGTATGGGAAGAGAGAGAATAAAAGGTTTACAAGAAGGCAAAGGGCGAGGCGCACCTTGGAAAAGAATGGGATTCGTACTGCTCTTCATCTGACTCCGACGATGAAGGACTGGCAGCCTTGGCCTTCAACAAGTCTTCGCTCTTCCCCAACGAACGTCACACTTGCCTCATGGCTAAGGAGAAGAAGGTACGTATTCGAGATTCTCCGAAGTACTATTCTTCTAGTGATGAGGAATCCGATGATGAAGTAGATTACTCTAGTTTATTTAAAGGTTTAGATAGAGCCAAAGTAGAGAAAATTAATGAATTAATTGATGCTCTAAATGAAAAAGATAGAGTGCTAGAAAAACAAGAGGACATTTTGTATGAGGAACATGACAAATTTGTTAGTGTACAAAAATCTCTTGCTTTAGAAACTAAGAGAAATGAAATGCTATCTTCTAAATTATCTGCTTGTCATGAATCTATATCTAGTTTAAAGAATTTAATTGATGATTTAAATGCTAAGCTAGAGGAAGTTAGTAAAATAAATTCATGTGTAGAGCATGTTAGTATTTGTAATAGATGTAAGGACTTTGATGTTGATGCGTGTGATGAACATCTCATTTCTATTACTAAATTAAGTGATGAGGTGTCAAGTCTTAATGCTCAACTTAAGGCTTGCAAAAGTGATTTTGATAAATGAAAATTTGCTAGGGATGCCTACACTATTGGTAGACACCCCTTAATTAAGGATGGACTTGGTTTTCGAAGGGAAACCAAGAACTTAACAAGCCAAAAGGCTCCCATTCTCAACAAGGAGAAAGGGAAGGCCCCTATGGCTAGTAGTCCTCAAAGGAACCATGCTTTCATTTATGATAGGAAAATTGCTAGTCGTCCTCATTATAATAAGAGTCATATTCATGTTGCTTATAATGACTCACATGCTATGTTTGTCTCTAGCTCTACTTTTGTGCATGGTAGAAATAGGCCTAGGAGAAATAAGGTTGTGTCTCATATGCCTAGGAAAATGTGCAATGAACCAACTACTGTTTTTCATGCTTGCAACACTTCTTTTGTTCTTTCATGTAAAAATGCAAAAGTAGTTGCTAGGAGGTTGGGATATAAATGCAAGGGAGACAAAACTTGCATTTGGGTTCCAAAAGTTATTGTGACTAACCTTGTAGGACCCAACAAGAGTTGGGTACCTAAAACCCAAGCGTAAATTGCCTTGCAGGTTTATGCATCCGGGGGCTCAAGCTGGATTATCGACAGTGGATGCACAAACCACATGACGAGGGAGAAGAAGATGTTCACCTCCTACGTCAAGAACAAGGATTCCCAGGATACGATCATCTTTGGAGATGGGAACCAAGCAAGGTCAAAGGCTTGGGCAAGATAGCCATCACCAACGAGCACTCCATATCAAATGTATTTCTAGTAGAGTCGCTTGGTTACAACCTTCTGTCTGTAAGTCAATTGTGTCACATGGGCTACAATTGTCTTTTTACAAACGTTGATGTATATGTCTTTAGAAGGAGTGATGGTTCATTAGCTTTTAAGGGTGTATTAGACGACAAACTCTACTTAGTTGATTTTTCGAAAGAGGAGGCCGATCTAGATACATGCTTAATAGCTAAGACTAGTATGGGCTGGCTGTGGCATCGCCGTCTAGCACATGTTGGGATGAAGAACCTTCATAAACTTCTAAAGGGAGAACATGTGTTAGGACTAACCAATGTTTATTTCGAGAAAGATAGGCCTTGTGCAGCATGTCAGGCAGGGAAATAGGTGGGAAGCACTCATCATAGCAAGAATGTGATGACAGCATCAAGACCACTGGAGCTTCTTCACATGGACCTCTTCGGACCCGTTGCCTACCTTAGCATCAGGGGAAGTAAGTATGGTCTTGTAATTGTTGATGATTTTTCCCGCTTCACTTGGGTGTTCTTTTTGCAGGATAAATCAGAAACCCAAGGGACCCTAAAGCGCTTTCTAAGGAGGGCTCAAAACGAATTTGAGCTAAAGGTGAAAAAGATAAGGAGCGACAACGGGTCCGAGTTCAAGAATCTGCAAGTTGAGGAGTATCTCGAGGAGGAAGGCGTCAAGCACGAGTTCTCTGCTCCCTACACACCACAGCAAAACGGTGTGGTAGAGAGGAAGAACATGACGCTTATCGATATGGTGAGAACGATGCTTGGAGAGTTCAAGACGCCCGAGCGGTTTTGGTCGGAAGTTGTGAACACAGCTTGCCACGCCATAAACCGGCTCTATCTGCATCGCCTTCTCAAGAAGACCTCCTACGAACTCCTTACCGATAACAAACCCAACGTCTCCTACTTTCGTGTATTTGGGAGCAAATGTTACATTCTAGTGAAGAAAGCTAGACATTCTAAATTTGCTCCCAATGCAGTAGAAGGTTTTTTACTAGGGTATGACTCAAATACAAAGGCGTATAGAGTCTTCAACAAATCATCGGGTTTGGTTGAAGTCTCTAGCGATGTTGTATTTGATGAGACTAATGGCTCTCCAAGAGAGCAAGTTGATCTTGATGACATAGATGAAGATGATGTTCCAACTGCCGCAATACGCACGATGGCGATTGGTGATGTGCGACCACAGGAACAACAGGAGCAAGATCAGCCATCTTCCTCCACAATGGTGCATCCTCCAACTCAAGACGGTGAACAGGTACCTCAAGAAGAGGGACAGGATCAAGGGGGAGCACAGGAAGAACAAGTGATGGAGGAAGAAGCACCACGAGCCCCTCCAACTCAAGTTCGAGCAACGATCCAACGATATCACCCCGTTGACCAGATTCTAGGTGACATAAGCAAGGGAGTAACTACTCGCTCAAGATTAGCTAACTTTTGTGAGCATTACTCGTTTGTCTCTTCTATTGAGCCTTTCAGGGTAGAAGAAGCCTTGCAGGATCCGGATTGGGTGTTGGCCAAGCAGGAAGAGCTCAACAACTTCAAGAGAAATGAAGTTTGGAGCCCAGTGCTACATCCAAAGCAAAAATGTTGTGGGAACCAAGTGGGTGTTCCGCAACAAGCAAGACAAGCACGGGGTGGTGACAAGAAACAAGGCTCGACTTGTGGCAAAAGGTTATGCCTAAGTCACAGGTTTGGATTTCGAGGAGACTTTTGCTCCTGTGGCTAGGCTAGAGTCTATTCGAATTTTATTAGCCTATGCCGCTCACCACTCTTTCAGGCTATTTCAAATGGATGTGAAGAGCGCTTTCCTCAATGGGCCAATAAAGGAGGAGGTATACGTGGAACAACCCCCTGGCTTTGAGGATGACAGGTATCCCGACCATGTGTTCAAACTCTCTAAGGCGCTCTATGGACTTAAGCAAGCCCCAAGAGCATGGTAAGAATGCCTTAGAGATTTTTTAATTGCTAATGCTTTCAAGGTTGGGAAAGCAGATCCCACTCTTTTTACAAAGGCTTGTGATGGTGATCTTTTTGTGTGCCAAATTTATGTCGATGACATAATATTTGGTTCTACTAACCAAAATCTTGTGAGGAGTTTAGTAGGGTGATGACTCAAAAGTTTGAGATGTACATGATGGGCGAGTTGACCTACTTCCTTGGGTTCCAAGTGAAGCAACTCAAGGACGGTACCTTCATCTCCCAAACAAAGTACACACAAGATCTTCTCAAGCGGTTTGGGATGAAGGACGCCAAGCCCATGAAGACACCGATGGGAACTGACGGACATGTTGACCTCAACAAAGGAGGTATGTCCATTGATCAAAAGGCATACCGATCAATGATAGGTTCATTGCTTTATTTGTGTGCTAGTAGACCGGACATTATGCTTAGTGTATGCATGTGTGCTAGATATCAATCCGACCCCAAGGAATGTCACCTTGTGGCCGTTAAGCGGATTCTTAGATATTTAGTTTCTACGCCTTGCTTCGAGATCTGGTATCCAGAGGGGTCTACCTTTGACTTGATTGGATATTCAGACTCTGATTATACTGGGTGCAAGGTAGATAGAAAGAGCACATCGGGGACGTGCCAATTTCTAGGAAGGTCCCTGGTGTCTTGGAGTTCCAAGAAACAGACATCCGTTGCCCTATCCACCGCTGAGGCCGAGTATGTTGTCGCAGGACAGTGTTGCGCGCAACTACTTTGGATGAGGCAAACCCTCCGGGACTTTGGCTACAATCTGAGCAAAGTCTCACTCCTATGTGACAATGAGAGTGCTATCCGCATGGCGGATAATCCTGTTGAACACAGCCGCACTAAGCACATAGACATTCAGTATCACTTTCTGAGGGACCACCAGCAAAAGGGAGATATCGAGGTGTACCATATTAGCACCGAGAACCAGCTAGCCGATATCTTTACCAAGCCATTGGATGAGAAAACTTTTTGCAGGCTGCATAGTGAGCTAAATGTCTTAGATTCGCGTAACTTGGATTGATCTATAACATACATGTGTTCTATGCCCTTGATCATGTTACTTTATGCATTTAAATCCATTATTGTGGTGCTCAAGTTGTACACGTGATCCCCGGACCTCACAAGTCCATTTGCAAGTGATGCACATATTAAGAGGGAGATGTGCTACAACTTGACCTTTTGAGACTAACCTGGTTGTTTGAGTCTACTTGATGTAGTCTAAAAGGTGCATTGAAAGGGAAAAGTGAACTTGGACGATGCAAAGTCTTCCACTGCACTCCGGTATTAGTGTAATTATTTCCAAGTTCATTCTTATGCTCTATTTGCCTTTTTGCTCTGAATTGACATTTTTGGTGAGGCAATGGGGTTAAAGGGCCAAAAATGATCCTGTTTTGGTGCTTAATGCCAAAGGGGGAGAAATTAAGGCCAAAGCAAATGGATCAACCAACCACTTGTGAATTTTGAAAACAATAGAGTTAGAACTTTTGATTTGTCCAAAATACTCTTATTGCAAAACTTGGTCTCTTGTGGGGGAGAATTTTGATTATGGGAAAAAGGGGGAGTTTTTGGTACTTGATCAATCCTTCTCTTGGAATATCTCTCAATTTGCCCAAACAAGTGTGTTTGACTTAGAGATAGGAAAAAGAATTTGATTTACAAAAACAAAACCAAGTGGTGGCAAAGAATGATCCAAATATGCCAAATTATAGCAAAAAACAATTGGATCTTCAAATTGAATTGATGTTGCACGTTTTTGTTGCTTTTTGATGTGTTGGCATAAATCACCAAAAAGGGGGAGATTGAAAGGGAAATATGCCCTTGGGCAATTTCTAAGAAGTATTTTGGTGATTAGATGCCCAACACATATTCTTTAAGTCCTAATGTGCCAAAGGTTGAAAAGTGCAAATCAAGGCATGAGGTATGTCTCTAGACTTAGTACACTTGTTTTTGAATACTAATGTGTTTGTCTAAGTACTAGAAACAGTGAGAAAAGAAGAAGAAAAGTAGCCGAAAAGACTTGGCTCTGTGCAGCCAAACTTCAGCTCAGTTTGGCACACCGAACTGTCTGGTGGTGCACCGGACAGTGTCCGGTGCGCCAGGCTGGTCTCCGGTGAAAAGGCTGCTCTCGGGATTCGACGGCGGCTGTCGGGGACCGTAATTAGGGGTACCCCCAAGACTCCTAATCTCAGCTGGTAACCCCCATCAGCACAAAGCTGCAAAGGCCTGATGGGCGCAATTCCGGTCAAGGCTCCGTCCACTCAAGGGACACGATCTCGCCTCGCCCGAGCCCAGCCTCGGGCAGGAACGGTAGACCAAGGCAGATTCACGCCTTGCCCGAGGGTCCCCTCAAGCAACGGGCGCACCTTCGACTCGCCCGAGGCCCAGCTCGAGCAGGCTTCGCAGAGAAGCAACCTTGGCCAGATTGCCTCGCTAGCCGACCGGATCGCAGGAGCATTCAATGCAAGGATCGCCTGACACCTTATCCTGACGCGCGCTCTCCAGTCGACAAGGCCGAAGTGACCATAGTCACTTTGCCCCTCCACTGACTGACCTGACAGGAAAACAGCGCCACCTGCGCTGCTCCGACTGATGTGCCACCCGCCAGGGTGAGGCTGACGGCAGCCAATTCCAGCCTCGGGCGCCATAGGAATCTCCGCCTCGCCCGACCCCAGGGCTCGGACTCCACCTCAGCCTCGGACGACGGTCTCCGCCTCGCCCGACCCTAGGGCTCGGACTCTACCTCGACCTTGGAAGACGGTCTCCGCCTCGCCCGACCCCCGGGCTCGGACTCAGCCTCGACCTCGGAGGAGCCACCGCCTCGCCCGACCTTGGGCTCGGACCGACCACGTCGCAGGGGGGTACATCATTACCCTACCCCTAGCTAGCTCAGGCTACGGGGAACAAGACCGGCGTCCCATCTGGCTCGCCCCGGTAAAACAAGCAATGATGGCACCCCGCGTGCTCCATGACGATGGTGGTTCTCAGCCCCCTACGGAAGCAAGGAGACGTCAGCAAGGATTCGACAGCCCCGACAGCTGTGCTTCTACAGGGCTCAAGCGCTCCTCCGACGGCCACGACGCCACATGAACAGGGCTCCAACACCTCTCCGACAGCCACGTCGGCATGTACATAGGGCTCTAGCTCCCCTCTGCTAGACACGTTAGCACGCTGCTACACCCCCTGTTGTACACATGGACCCTCTCCTTACGTCTATAAAAGGAAAGTCCAGGGCCCTCGTACGAAAAAAGGTGGCAGCGCGGGAGAACGGGCTGACACACAGTCTCACGCCCTCTCTCTCTCCCTCGCGAACGCTTGTAACCCCCTACTGCAAGCGCATCCGCCCTGGGCGCGGGACAACACGAGGCTGTGGTTTCCCCTCACTAGTTTTCCCCCTTGTGCTCCGTCTCGCGCCGACCCATCTGGGCTGGGACACGCAGCGACAATTTACTCGTCGATCCAGGGACCCCCCGGGGTCGAAACGCCGACAGTTGGCGCGCCAGGTAGGGGCCTGCTGCGTGTTGACGAACAGCTTCCCGTCAAGCTCCAGATGGGGAGTCTCCAGCAACCTCTCCAACCCGGGACGAAGCTCCGTTTCGGGAGTCTCGAGTTCATGTCCCTCGACGGCAGCTACGACATGGTACTCCTTCCTCCGCCGTGCGACAACGACAATGCCGGCCGTCAGCCCACCCGCCGGCGGCGGAATCGATGACGTCTTTCCCGCGTGATGGAAGAACAGCATCCGGGTCTGTCCCGTCACCTTCCCCGTCGACGGGGGAGGAGGCGGGGCAACCATGGCCAAGCAGGAGGCAGCGCCTCGTCGGCTGTCGAGCGAGTCGACGGTGCCGGCGCCCCAGCGGGGGACACGTCGGGCGTTGACCTCGCGTCTGAGACGAAGACGAGCGTTGTTTCCCCGCAACACGCCAACCCCAAGCAGACGGACGACGCCAGCACGATCGCGAAGGACTTGCTGAGCGTTAGCCTCGTACCTGAGATAACGGTGCAGTCCGTCCCCGACGCGACTTCGTCACCGTCCGTCGATCAAGAGGTACCGTTCGTTTCCCATCCTGTGCCTTTTAGATTCAGCTTCGACCCACCAAGCGATCCCGCTTCGGTGGACGCTTTCATAAAGGCATATCCGAACCTTCTGGGGTACCATATGTGGTCAACCTGGGATAGATTGACGGCCGTCTCGACTAGGGCTGGACAAAATGCTCGCGGCTCGTCGGCTCGCTCGGTTCGTGGCCAGCTCGGCTCGGCTCGGATCGGCTCGTTTGAATTTTTTCACGAGCTGAGATGGCATCCTAGCTCGGTTTCTTAACGAGCCAGCTCGGTTTGTTAACGAGCCAGCTCGCGAGCTAAACGAGCTATCACATTTCAGCAAAACAAAACTATATACATATCATGTACGTAACAATTGATGAATATGTTATATGTATGTGTGGTGTATATAACCTATAAGTTAAACTAATGATTGATGAATTATGTCTATGTATGAAATTGGTCTATGCGAATATAAGTGTGGGTTAAACTGCTGAACATGTGTGTGAATAGTGAATTGATGAGTGGTGTTAATTTAGAGTTATATTGATGCGATCTGTGAAACTATGAGTATAATTACTATTTTATGTTGTTAAATTAGCTTAAAATTAACTAGAAATTAATTGTTATACACATATTATTTTTTTCTGCTCTGGCTCGCGAGCTAAACGAGCCAGCTCGAGCTCGTAAACAAGCCGAGCCGAGCTGACTCTGTGGCTCGCTACCTTAACGAGTCGAGCCAGCTCGTTAGCTTAACGAGCCAGCTCGAGCTCAAACGAGCCGAGCCAAGCTGGCTCGATATCCAGCCCTAGTCTCGACCTACGGGCCCCCGGGTTCCGAGGAAGATGACGAGCCCGACTATGGTTGGGATTTCTCTAGGCTCGGTAACTCCAGTGCCATGCGGGACTTCATGACCGCATGTGACTACTGCCTCTCTGGTTGCTCCGATGATAGCCACAGCCTCGGCGACGAGGACTGTGGCCCAAGTCGCGAATGTTTCCACGTCGATCTAGGGGGTCTCGACGAAGGCAACCACCTTGGTATGCCGGAGGACGGCAATCCCCCTGGGCCTGCGCCTCGCGTTGACATCCTTCGGGAGCTAGCTGTGGTCCCAGTCCCTGCGGGGGGTTAAGACACACAGCTCGAGCAAATCCGCGAGATGCATGCTAGGCTCGACGAGGGAGCAGGACAACTTGTGCAGCTCCGGCAGAACATCGGGCAGGAGCGGGCAGGCCGAGCACCAGCCGGAGAAGCGCGTCATCTGGCCCAGGACGTCCAGTGCCGCATCGCCGACAATGCCAGGGCAAGGCTGCCCCCGGCTTCCAGTGGGTCGGCCAGAACCTGGCTGCAGCAGCAATACTACTCCGAGCGATGCCGGAACCATCCACCACCGAGGGACGGCGTATCCAGGGAGAACTCAAGAATCTCCTGGAGGATGCCGCGGTCCGATGGGCCGAAAGCTCTGCCTCCCGGAGGCAGGGGTACCCCCCGGAGCATCACGCCGCGACTTCCCGATTCATGCGGGAAGCCTCGGTCCACACCGGGCGCACGCGGGACACAGCGCCTGGGGCCCCAGGTCGCCTCGACAACGAGCACCATCGCCGCGACCGTCGAGCCCACCTCGACGAGAAGGTGCGCCGAGGCTACCACCCCAGGCGTGGGGGACGCTACGACAGCGAGGAGGATCAGAGCCCTTCGCCCGAACCACCCGGTCCTCAAGCTTTCAGCCGGGCCATACGACGGGCGCCGTTCCCAACCCGGTTCCGGGCCCCGACTACCATCACCAAGTACTCGGGGGGAGACGAGGCCAGAACTGTGGCTCGCGGATTACCGACTGGCCTGCCAGCTGGGTGGAACGGACGATGACAACCTCATCATCTGCAACCTCCCCCTGTTCCTCTCCAACGCCGCTCGAGCCTAGCTGGAGCATCTGCTTCCTGCGCAGATCTCCAACTGGGACGACCTGGTCAAAGCCTTCACCGGCAACTTCCAGGGCACATACGTGCGCCCTGGGAACTCCTGGGATCTCTGAAGCTACCGCCAGCAGCCGGGAGAATCCCTGTGGGATTACATCCGGTGATTCTCGAAGCAGCGCACCGAGCTACCCAACATCACCGACTCAGATGTCATCGGCGCGTTCCTCGCCGACACCACTTGCCACGACCTGGTGAGCAAGCTGGGTCGCAAGACTCCCACCAGGGCGAGCGAGCTGATGGACATCGCCACCATGTTTGCCTCTGGCCAGGAGGCGGTCGAGGCCATCTTCTGGAAGGACAAGCAGCCTCAGGGGCGCTAGCCGGATGATGTCCCCGAGGCATCCGCTCAGCGCGGCGCGAAGAAGAAGGGCAAGAAGAAGTCGCAAGCGAAACGCGACACCGCCGACACTGACCTTGTCGCCGCCGCCGAGCACAAGAACCCTCGGAAGCCTCCCAGAGGCGCGAACTTGTTCGACAAGATGCTCAAGGAGTTGTGCCCCTATCATCAGGGTCCCGTCAGGCACACCCTTGAGGAATGTGTCATGCTTTGGTGCTACTTCCACAAGGCTGGGCCACCGGCGGAAGGTGGCAGAGCCCCCGACAACGACAAGAAGGAAGCCCACAAGGCAGAGGAGTTCCCCGAGGTCCATGACTGCTTCATGATCTATGGTGGGTGGGTGGCAAACGCCTCGGCTCGGCACCACAAGCGAGAGTGCCGGGAGGTCTGCTCGGTGAAGGTGGCGGCGCCAGTCTACCTAGACTGGTCCGACAAGCCCATCACCTTCAACCAAGGCGACCACCCTGACCGCGTGCCGAGACCGGGGAAGTACCCGCTCGTTGTTGATCCCATCATCGGCAACGTCAGGCTTACCAAGGTCCTCATGGACGGAGGCAGCAGCCTCAACATCATCTACGCCGACACCCTCGGGCTCCTGCAGATCGATCTGTCCTCGATCCGGGCCGGTGCGGTGCCCTTTCACGGGATCATTCCCGGGAAGCGCGTCCAGCCCCTTGGACAACTCGATCTGCCCGTCTGCTTTGGGACTCCCTCCAACTTCCGAAAGGAAACCCTCACGTTCGAGGTGGTCGGATTCCGAGGAACCTACCACGCAGTGCTGGGGAGACCATGCTATGCCAAGTTCATGGGCGTCCCCAACTACACCTACCTCAAGCTCAAGATGCCGGGCCCCAACGGGGTCATCACCGTCGGCCCCACGTACCGACACGCGTACGAATGCGACGTGGAGTGCGTGGAGTACGCCGAGGCCCTCATCGTCGACCTAGAGAGCCTCCCCAAGGAGGCGCCAGATGTGAAGCGCCACACCGGCAACTTCGAGCCAGCTAAGACAGTTAAGTCCGTCCCTCTCGACCCCAGCAACGACACCTCCAAGCAGATCCGGATCGGCTCCGAGCTCGACCCCAAATAGGAAGCAGTGCTCGTCGACTTTCTCCGTGCAAACGCTGAGGTTTTTGCGTGGAGTCCCTCGGACATGCCTGGCATACCGAGGGATGTCGCCGAGCACTCACTGGATATCCGAGCTGGAGCCCGACCCATGAAGCAGCCTCTGCGCCGATTCGACGAAAAAAGCGCAGAGCCATAGGTGAGGAGATCCACAAGCTGATGGCTGCAGTGTTTATCAAAGAGGTATTCCATCCTGAATGGCTAGCCAACCCTGTGCTTGTGAAAAAGAAAGGTGGGAAATGGCGGATGTGTGTAGACTACACTGGTCTAAACAAAGCATGTCCGAAGGTTCCCTACCCTCTGCCTCGCATCGATCAAATCGTGGATTCCACTGCTGGGTGCGAAACCCTGTCATTCCTTGATGCCTACTCAGGGTATCACCAAATCAGGATGAAAGAGTCCGACCAGCTCGCGACTTCCTTCATCACACCCTTTGGCATGTACTGCTATATTACTATGCCATTCGGTTTAAGGAATGCAGGCGGACGTACCAAAGATGCATGAACCACATGTTCAGACAGCACATTGGTCGAACGGTCGAGGCTTACGTCGATGACATCGTAGTCAAGACGAGGAAAGCCTCCGACCTCCTCTCCAACCTCGAAACGACATTCAAGTGTCTCAAAGCGAAAGGCGTAAAACTCAATCCCGAGAAGTGTGTCTTCGGAGTCCCCTGAGGCATGCTCCTGGGGTTCATCGTCTCCGAGCGGGGCATCGAGGCCAACCCGGAGAAAATCGCGGCCATCACCAACATGGGGCCCATCAAGGACTTGAAAGGAGTACAGAGGGTCATGGGATGCCTTGCGGCTCTGAGCCGCTTTATCTCGCGCCTTGGCGAAAGAGGCCTGCCCCTGTATCGCCTCTTAAGGAAGACCGAGCGCTTCACTTGGACCCCCGAGGCCGAGGAAGCCCTCGGGAACCTGAAGGCGCTCCTTATAAGCGCACCCATCCTAGTGCCCCCCGCTGCCGGAGAAGCCCTCTTGATCTACGTCGCCGCTACCACTCAGGTGGTCAGTGCCGCGATCATGGTCGAGAGACGAGAAGAAGGCCACGCATTGCCCGTCCAGAGGCCGGTCTACTTCATCAGTGAGGTACTGTCCGAGACCAAAATCCGCTACCCGCAAATTCAGAAGCTACTGTACGCAGTAATTCTGACACGGCGAAAGTTGCGACACTACTTCGAGTCTCATCCGGTGACTGTGGTGTCATCCTTCCCCCTGGGGGAGATCATCCAGTGCCGAGAGGCCTCGGGTAGGATTGCAAAGTGGGCGGTGGAGATCATGGGCGAGACGATCTCGTTCGCCCCTCGGAAGGCCATCAAGTCCCAAGTCTTGGCAGACTTTGTGGCTGAATGGGTCGACACCCAGCTTCCAGCAGCTCCGATCCAACCGGAACTCTGGACCATGTATTTCGATGGGTTGCTGATGAAAACAGGAGCGGGCGCGGGCCTGCTCTTCATCTCACCCCTCAGGAAGCACCTCCGCTACATGCTGTGCCTCCATTTCTCGGCGTCCAACAACGTGGCCCAGTATGAGGCTCTAGTTAACGGGTTGCGCATCGCCATCGAGCTAGGGGTCCGACGCCTCGACGCTCGTGGCGACTCGCAGCTTGTCATCGACCAAGTCATGAAGAACTCCCACTGCCGCGACCCGAAGATGGAAGCCTACTGCGACGAGGTTCGGCGCCTGGAGGACAAGTTCTATGGGCTCGAGCTCAACCACGTCGCTCGACGATACAACGAGACTGCAGACGAGCTGGCTAAGATAGCCTCGGGGCGGACAACGGTTCCTACGGACGTCTTCTCCCGAGACCTACATCAACCCTCCGTCAAGACCGACGACACTCCCAAGCCCGAGAAGGCCTCGGCTCTGCCCGAGGCGCCCTCGGCTCAACCCGGGGCGCCCTCAGCTCAGCCCGAGGCAGCCTCGGCCCCGCCCGAGGCACCCTCGGCCCCCGAGGGCAAGGCACTGCGCGTCGAGGAAGAGCGGAATGGGGTCACACCTAATCAAAACTGGCAGACCCCATACCTGCAATATCTCCACCGAGGAGAGCTACACCTCGACAGAGCCGAAGCTCGGCGACTGGCGCGGCGCGCCAAGTCATTCGTCTTGCTGGGTGACGAAAAGGAGCTCTACCACCGCAGCCCCTTAGGCATCCTCCAGCGATGCATATCCATCGCCGAAGGTCAGGAGTTATTGCAAGAAATACACTCGGGGGCTTGCGGTCACCACGCAGCACCTCGAGCCCTCGTGGGAAACGCCTTCCGACAAGGTTTCTACTGGCCAACCGCGGTGGCCGCCGCCACTAGAATTGTACGCACCTGCCAAGGGTGTCAATTCTACGCAAGGCAGATGCACCTGTCCGCTCAGGCCTTGCAAACAATACCCATCACCTGGCCATTTGCTGTGTGGGGTCTGGACCTCGTCGGTCCCTTGCAGAAGGCACCCGGGGGCTTCACGCACCTGCTGGTCGCCATCGACAAATTCTCCAAGTGGATCGAGGTCCGACCCCTAAACAGCATCAGGTCCGAACAGGCGGTGGCGTTCTTCACCAACATCATCCATCGCTTCGGGGTCCCGAACTCCATCATCACCGACAATGGCACCCAGTTCACTGGCAGAAAGTTCATGGACTTCTGCGAGGACCACCACATCCGGGTGGACTAGGCCGTCGTAGCTCACCCCATGACGAATGGGCAGGTAGAGCGTGCCAACAGCATGATTCTACAGGGACTCAAGCCGAGGATCTACAACGACCTCAATAAGTTCGGCAGGCGGTGGATGAAGGAACTCCCCTCGGTGGTCTGGAGTCTGAGGACGACGCCAAGCCGAGCCACGGGCTTCACGACGTTTTTTCTAGTCTATGGGGCCGAGGCTATCTTGCCCACAGACTTAGAATACGGCTCCCCGAGGACGAGGGCATACGACGCCCGAAGCAACCAGACAAACCGAGAAGACTCACTTGACCAGCTGGAAGAGGCTCGGGACATGGTCTTACTACCCACGGCGCGGTATCAGCAGTCCCTGCGACACTACCACGCCCAAGGGGTTCGGTCCCGAGACCTCCAGGTGGGCGACTTGGTGCTTCAGCTACGACAAGACGCTCGAGGGCACCATAAGCTCACACCTCCCTGGGAAGGGCCGTTCATCATCATCAAGATTCTGAAGCCCGGGACATACAAGCTGGCCAACAGTCAAGGCGAGGTCTACAGCAACGCTTGGAACATCCGACAGCTACATCGCTTCTACCCTTAAGATGTTTTCAAGTCGTTCATGTACCTCGTTTACATACACAAGCAAAGTCTAACCATCAAGGAAGGGTCAGCCTTGCCTCGGCAAAGCCCGACCCTCTGATATGACCACGCTATTAAGCAACATGTTACAACCCCCAAGTCATACTACATCAACCCAAGTACAACCAACATCATCACCAACCCAAGTCTTTGATGGACCAATTACACGTAGCCGAGCTAAGAAGCTACAGCAAGAGGTGCACGCGCTACTTTATGAATTTCATTTAAACACTAATGAGAATTTTATGCTACCTAAGTCGTGTATGTTGATATTACTTAGGTTCACCAAAGAGGAAGGACAAAACATATCAAGGGCGAATCAGCAAGAAGAGCTATATCCGAGTCAGTCCAGCGCAACAGAACCGTCCAGAAGAAACAGTCATATCTTTTGATTTCCAAAAGCTATGAAGGCGCATAAGTACTTTTTGGAAAGCTCTTGAAGTCTAGTTTCCAATGCTGCTAAAGCCGACTTAACCACATCTACCAGAAAGGCAGCCGACCTACTTTAGTGCCGACTGGTCAGAAGGTCAACAGTCAGCTTGATGACCAAGTTTTTATATTAAACTGCATCATTCTACGAAGTTTCATTAAGTATGCTATATATGGTGAGAAAGCTTATCAAGTAAGCTTTCCAACGCATCCAGCCCCACGTCATTTGAAGATTACTAGAAGAAGTTATTGTCAAAATACTGAAGGCTGCGCAGAAGTCAAACAGCCACACGAAAATCAGTTCTGCAGATCTCCCGAAGAGGCTCCTTCACATTAGCTCGTGAAAATACTTTTGTTCTGTGTTTATACCTCGCTAAGGCTGGTTGTTACTAGTATAAATACCCCCCTATGTCTATGATGTAAGGCAGCTTATGATAATCTAAAACAAAACCCCTTTGTTCAGCTGTGTGCTAACAAATATTGAGAGTGATCTCTACCCCTTTGCTCTTGTGAATTCCTTCGCGGGATTGCAGAAGCGGCGGCTTCATCCGCTCCCAATTGGTGCTCCTACTCCCTTCGAGGTCTCCTCGATTGATTGTAGGTTGTGTTGGTTGGTTCTTTGAGAGTGTGGTTGGGCGAATCCTCGATTCAGGCTGCCGGTTAAAGACGGTGGTTGGCTTCGAGTTTTATTTGTCAGGTTGCACTAGTTATCGCTGCTTGCAGCAAGTTATCTTGGCTTCTTTGAAGCTAGTTATCTGAAGATTGATCCTACATCGTGAAGATCGGGCATCGTGACGCATCATCTGGTATCAAAGCCTCAGTTGCCACGGTAGGATTCTTTACCCTTAGCTACATATATTTTGTGTTTGTCCTATCCACCAAAAAGCCATAAAATATTTTGTCATAGCCTTTGTTTCAATCTGTTGTTCCAGTGAGTTTTGTTAAGTTTCAGTCCTTAGAGTCTTTGTTTAGTTGCTGGTCACTCTATCCTTTGTGTTCCCTTTGAGCCTCTTATATATATCTGAAAATATCCACAAAAAAGAAAAATCTGAAAACTCTCATCATTTCCTTCGTGTTAACTTTGATCCTATTTAAGTTATAGCTGCTGGTTGAGTTCTTTGTTAAGTATTATAAAGTGTGCAATATCATATCAGATCTCTGTGTTTAGTTCGATAAAAAAGAGTATCGAAAAAAAGAGAAGAAAGAAAAGTACCAAAAAAAAGTGTTGAATAAGATTGTGAAAGAAACATAGAACAATCATTTTGTTTATGTGCACAAGTGCTGAAAATTTTTATCAAGTTGTTCAACCAGTTTGCTATTGTCATTTGGTGCAAAATTTTGGTTGGATCTGATTGCAACACTTGCATTCCAATCATACTCCTTGTCTGCATCAAATCTGAAATTTCTTGCGCGTGTGTTTGATCTATTTGCATCCCTCGTATCTTGTGGTCAGCACTAGGCAGGGAACTTCTAGTTGGATTGTTATTTAACTTTACAACAACTAGGATTCAGATTGCATTCCTTGTTTACTATTCCCCCACCAAGCTCCACATATAAGCCATTGTAATCGGTACTCTGGTCTTGTATTCGCTTAACCATCACTTTCTTGTTACCACCACACATTTTTCTTGCAACCCGCAGGGACCTCATAAGAGCTTTGGTTGGTAAGAGTGGTGAGGTTGTGAGATTCTATATAGCTTCATATTCCACCTATATTTGTTGCCCTGTTGCCACTAATTTCGCAGGAAGATGGATCCCAACGTTGAGATTGAAGAATGTGTCACCCTGATACAATTCAATGAGCTCAAACAAAGCATAGAAGCCAAGCAAGATCTGTTGGCACAAGATCTTCAGACACTTATGGCTAAAATCAGAGGTCGTCGTCGACTCCCCGACGGTGTAAGAAACCATGATGAAGATGGGGAAGAAGATGAAGGAAATTATTCTAGAAGAGCAAGTGAACATGGGAGGAGAAATCAAGGTGCTGCATATGGTAGAGGAAGAGGCCGGAATCGAAGAAATAATGACAATGAAGAATCTGAATTTGGGGATGATCAGTCTCAACATCGCTATGGTCGTCGTCATCATAGAGGCGTCAACCAAGAAGAGAGATTTGGGAAACTTAAGTTTACCATGCCAAAATTTGATGGTAGATCTGATCCTGAAGATTATTTCACATGGGAATTGAAAGTGGAGAAAATCTTCTACCTACATAATTATTCAGAGGAGAAGAAACTTGCAATGGCATCTCTTGAGTTTGAAGGATATGCTCTGATTTGGTGGGAGCAACTTCTTCGTGATCGTGAAGAAGATGGAGAGGACCCTATTATTACTTGGCAAGAGATGAAGCGAGAAATGAGAATTCGTTTTGTGCCGAAGCATTATCGGCGTGATCTTTTTGATAAATTGCAGAATTTGAGGCAAGGAAGTTTCTCTATTGAGGAGTATTATAAGGAGATGGAGAAGGCCATGATTAGAGCCAATGTGTATGAAGACGAAGAGCAAACCATTGCACGTTTCATGGCTGGGTTACACCGCAACATTCAGCGTATTGTTGAGTTTCAGCCGTACCAAAGTCTTATTGATTTGGTACATCAAGCCACCAAAGCTGAACGCCAGCTGCAACAAGATGCTAAGAGCAGCAAGCCCTTGTCATATGGTGCACGAACCATGACTGGAGGAAGCAAATCGATCTCAAGGTTTACTGCTGCATCCTCAGCAACAAAAGGTTCAACTGGAGGCTTGCGATCCAATATTCAAGGCAATTCTAGTGGAAAGAACGGTGCTGCTCCAAACACGAGTTATAAACCAGCAGCCTCCACTTCAACGTCAGTGGGTTCAACAGCCAAGAGTAGTGGTATTCAGTGCTTCAAGTGTGGAGGTCGTGGTCATGTCATAAAGGAGTGTCCAAATAATCGTGTGATCCTTGTGACTGATGATGGAGAATATACATCAGCTAGTGAAGAGGAAGCTGAAGCAGGAAATGAAGATGTCATTGATAAATCTGAAGAACATACGGGATGTGAATTTGAGCATGGTACTACTCTTGTGGTTACACAAATCTTGAGTGTTCAAATGAAAGAAGCTGAAATTGGACAGCGACATAATCTTTTTCAAACACGAGCAAAAGTGCAAGACAAAGTAGTAAAGGTGATCATTGATGGAGGGAGCTGTCATAATCTTGCAAGTCGTGAGATGGTTGAAAAGCTTGGTTTGAAGTTGCAGCGACACCCTCATCCATATCATGTCCAATGGCTGAATGAATCGGGAGATATCAAGATTGGTTATAAAGTGAAAGTTCCGTTCAAAATTGGAGAGTATGTTGACATAGTGGAGTGTGATGTTGCACCCATGTCTGTGTGTCACATGCTGCTAGGAAGACCTTGGCAATATGACCGATATTCTCAACATTGTGGAAGAACAAATCAATACACGCTAGATCTGAAAGGGAGAAAGTTTGTACTCAAGCCTATGACCCCTCAACAAATCATGGCTGAACACTTACAAAAGAAAACTGAAATTAGTACAACAAGTAGAGGAGGAGAAGAGCAAAAGAAATTGAGTGCCATCCACAATTCGGTGAGTGAGTGCTACAAGCCAAATTCCAAAGATAAAAAGAAGGAAGAGGGAGAACATCTAGTTATGCTAGCCACGAAATCTAAGCTGAGAGAAGTGAGGAACAACCCATATCAAGTGCTCTTTGTACTTGTGAACAAAGATGTTTTGATTTCTCCTAACGACATAACATCTCTTCCTAGTGTTGTGGCTGATCTTTTGCATGACTATGAAGACGTATTTCCACAAGAAACACCGGCTGGACTACCTCTAATTCGAGGGATTGAGCATCAAATCGATCTTATTCCAGGGGCTACACTTCCTAACCGTCCACCATATCGAACCAATCCCGAAGAAACTAAGGAAATACAAAGGCAAGTACAAGAACTTCTTGATAAAGGTTTTGTTCGTGAAAGCTTAAGCCCTTGTGCTGTTCCTGTGATTTTAGTACCTAAGAAAGATGGATCTTGGAGGATGTGTGTTGATTGTAGAGCGATAAATAATATTACCGTTCGCTATCGCCATCCTATTCCACGACTAGATGATATGCTTGATGAATTAAGTGGTTCCACAATTTTTACTAAAATTGATTTGAGAAGTGGATACCATCAAATAAGAATGAAAACTGGAGATGAATGGAAGACTGCATTTAAAACAAAATTTGGGTTGTATGAATGGTTAGTAATGCCCTTTGGGTTGACTAATGCTCCTAGTACTTTTATGAGATTAATGAACCATGTCTTAAGAACTTTCATTGGAAAATTTGTTGTTGTCTACTTCGATGATATTCTAATTTACAGCAAGTCTTTTGATGAACATGTGAAACACATTCGACAAGTTTTAGATGAGCTTAGAAAGGAGAAATTATTTGCTAATCTTGAGAAGTGCAGTTTTTGCACAGACCATGTTGTGTTTCTTGGCTTTGTTGTTTCAGCAAAAGGAATAGAGGTGGATGAATCCAAGGTGAAAGCCATCAAGGATTGGCCAGCTCCAACGAATGTAAGTCAAGTAAGAAGTTTTCATGGTCTTGCTGGTTTTTATAGAAGATTTGTGCGAGATTTCAGTACCATCGCTTCTCCTTTAAATGAATTGACAAAGAAAGGTGTTGAATTTAAATGGGGAAACTCACAAGAAGATGCTTTTCAAGAATTGAAGAAACGTTTGACTGAAGCACCTGTACTTATTCTTCCTGATTTCACTAAAACTTTTGAAGTAGAATGTGATGCTAGTGGGATTGGGATAGGAGGAGTTTTAATGCAACAAGGAAAACCTATAGCATATTTTAGTGAAAAATTGGGAGGTGCTCAATTAAATTATTCTGTGTATGACAAAGAATTGTATGCTTTGGTCCGAGCGCTTGAAACATGGCAGCACTACTTATGGCCAAAAGAGTTTGTTATTCATTCTGATCATGAAGCTTTGAAGTATTTGAAAGGGCAAGCCAAACTGAACCGTCGCCATGCCAGATGGGTTGAGTTTATCGAAACATTTCCATACATTGTGAAATATAAGAAAGGTAAGGACAATGTGGTCGCTGATGCCTTGTCTCGAAGGAATGTGTTGTTGAATCAACTAGAGGTAAAAGTTTTGGGTCTTGAAAATTTGAAAGAAATGTATAATGATGATCCTGAATTTTCAGAACCATACAATCATTGTAAAGATGGAAAAGGTTGGGAAAAATATCATATACATGATGGATTTTTGTTTAGAGCTAACAAACTTTGTGTACCAAATTCTTCGGTTAGATTGCTTTTATTGCAGGAGTCACATGGAGGCGGTCTAACAGGTCATTTTGGACAAAGGAAGACTTATGAAATGCTCAGTGATCATTTCTATTGGCCCAAGATGAGGAGAGACGTCATCAGATTTGTGGAGCGTTGTGTCACCTGTCACAAAGCTAAGTCAAAATTGAACCCTCATGGTTTATATACTCCTTTACCCGCTCCTAAAATTCCTTGGGAAGACATAAGCATGGATTTTGTTTTAGGACTGCCGATGACTCGAAAAAAGAGAGATTCTATTTTTGTTGTGGTTGATAGATTTTCAAAAATGGCTCATTTTATTCCATGCAACAAGAGCGACGATGCTTCACATGTTGCTAATTTGTTTTTCAGAGAAATCGTGAGACTACATGGAGTGCCCAAGACCATCGTATCTGACCGTGATGTGAAGTTTGTGAGCTATTTTTGGAAAACATTGTGGGCAAAGCTTGGAACTAAACTTTTGTTCTCCACCACATGCCACCCCCAAACTGATGGCCAAACTGAAGTGGTGAATCGTACATTGTCAATGCTGCTGCGAACAATGGTAAAGAAGAACTTGAAGGATTGGGAGGAATGTTTGCCACACGTGGAGTTTGCTTATAATAGGGCAGTACATTCTACAACTAATTTATGCCCCTTCGAAATTGTATATGGGTTTAAACCTATTGCTTCCATAGATTTGTTGCCCCTTCCATTGCAGGAAAGAACCAATATGGAAGCTTCCAAGCGTGCTGCATATATAAAAAAGATACATGAGAAGACCAAGGAAGCAATTGAGCTCAAAGCAGTGCGCAAGGCTGCAAGTATGAACAAGCATAGGAAGAAAGTGTTATTTGAGCCGGGGGACTTGGTTTGGATTCACTTGCGCAAGAAGCGTTTTCCTGATCAGCGCAAATCCAAATTGATGCCACGAGGGGATGGTCCATTTCGTGTTCTTGCCAAGATCAATGATAATGCATACAAGATAGATCTTCCACCAAGCTATGGCGTGAGCAACACGTTCAATGTTGCTGACCTCTTACCATATACAAGCGAAGACATTTCAGAGTCGAGGACGACTCCTTTTCAAGGAGAGGAGGATGATATGACCACGCCATTAAGCAACATGTTACAACCCCCAAGTCATACTACATCAACCCAAGTACAACCAACATCATCACCAACCCAAGTCTTTGATGGACCAATTACACGTAGCCGAGCTAAGAAGCTACAGCAAGAGGTGCACGCGCTACTTTATGAATTTCATTTAAACACTAATGAGAATTTTATGCTACCTAAGTCGTGTATGTTGATATTACTTAGGTTCACCAAAGAGGAAGGACAAAACATATCAAGGGCGAATCAGCAAGAAGAGCTATATCCGAGTCAGTCCAGCGCAACAGAACCGTCCAGAAGAAACAGTCATATCTTTTGATTTCCAAAAGCTATGAAGGCTCATAAGTACTTTTTGGAAAGCTCTTGAAGTCTAGTTTCCAATGCTGCTAAAGCCGACTTAACCACATCTACCAGAAAGGCAGCCGACCTACTTTAGTGTCGACTGGTCAGAAGGTCAACAGTCAGCTTGATGACCAAGTTTTCGTATTAAACTGCATCATTCTACGAAGTTTCATTAAGCATGCTATATATGGTGAGAAAGCTTATCAAGTAAGCTTTCCAACGCATCCAGCCCCACGTCATTTGAAGATTCCTAGAAGAAGTTATTGTCAAAATACTGAAGGCTGCGCAGAAGTCAAACAGCCACACGGAAATCAGTTCTGCAGATCTCCCGAAGAGGCTCCTTCACATTAGCTCGTGAAAATACTTTTGTTCTGTGTTTATACCTCGCTAAGGCTGGTTGTTACTAGTATAAATACCCCCCTATGTCTATGATGTAAGGCAGCTTATGATAATCTAAAACAAAACCCCTTTGTTCAGCTGTGTGCTAACAAATATTGAGAGTGATCTCTACCCTTTTGCTCTTGTGAATTCCTTCGCGGGATTGCAGAAGCGGCGGCTTCATCCGCTCCCAATTGGTGCTCCTACTCCCTTCGAGGTCTCCTCGATTGATTGTAGGTTGTGTTGGTTGGTTCTTTGAGAGTGTGGTTGGGCGAATCCTCGATTCAGGCTGCCGGTTAAAGACGGTGGTTGGCTTCGAGTTTTATTTGTCAGGTTGCACTAGTTATCGCTGCTTGCAGCAAGTTATCTTGGCTTCTTTGAAGCTAGTTATCTGAAGATTGATCCTACGTCGTGAAGATCGGGCATCGTGACGCATCACCCTCCCTCGGGGGCTAGAAGGGGGGAACCCCCTCTGCGTCAAAATTTTCCTCGGAAAAAGTCTTTCTGCCAGAACATCTTTCGTGCTTTTCGACTACTTCGATAGTGGAATCCTGAAAACGACGGAGTACACGTAAGCGGCAAGGCCAACCGAGCCGAGGGACTCTTACGCCTCCGGGATACGGATACCTCACTCATCACCTTCTGCGATAAGTAACTCACGCTCGGATAAGCGATTCCGCTGACCGAACAAGTCTTAACGCTCGAAAACTTTTTCTGCCGAAACGATTTTTCGTGCCTTCTCGACTATATCGATAACAGAATCCTACGGACGAGCAAGAGTACACGTAAGCGGCAAGGCCGACCGAGCCGAGGGACTCCTACGCCTCCGGGCTACGGATACCTCACTCATCACCTTCTGCGATAAGTAACTCTCGCTCGGATAAACAATTCTGTTACCGACGAACAAGTCCTGATACTCGAAACAAGGGGAAAATAAACGCAGCTTTACAACACAACGACGGTATGTTCGGGCCACGACGGCCGCAAAAAACATACGCACACTACAGACAAACTGTTCCTGCAGGTTCAGACATCAGTAGGGGGAGCAGCAGCACCCTCGGCATCGACTCCACCTTCGGCGGAATCCGACCCGGCCTCGGACAGCAACACGGTCGGAGGATGTCCACCTCGAAGGAAGATGTCAGCACCGCGCCTGGGCCATCGCCGCCAGGGTCTCCTCCAGGAACCTGGCCCAAGCAGACGGCCGGACCGGTCACTCCGTAGCCTCAGCCAGCTGTCCCCCGAGGACACCATCCCGGCTCATGGCCTCGGCAGCCCGACTCCAGGGTTGGTCCCGCCAGTGGACGACCTGGCCAGGTCCGAGCCGCCACTGCTACGCCTCCTCGGCCTAGGAAGTCCCTTACTCCTGGGCCGACGGAGTTTCTTCTCCAGCCGACTCCGCCTCTGTCCATGCTGACACCGCTGTCTCCGGCTTCGGCTCATCGCAGAGCAGCCGAGGGTTCCTTCACTAAGCAAGAGAAGCCTTGAGCGGCAAGGCCGACCGAGCCGAGGGACTCCTACGCCTCCGGGATACGGATACCTCACTCGTCACCTTCCGCACAGGGCAACTCACACTTGGTTAAGCGGTCCAGCTAGCCGACAGGCAAGTCCTGGTGCTCGAAATAAGGAAGAAACACGGCTTTACGCCCAAATACACGGATGTTCAGGCCTCGACAGCCACAATGAACATACGCCGGCACTCAAGATGCCATTACAAACGGGACTCCGGTTCCATTCCCGCGGGTACGAACAACCTCCATACCAGGAGGCCCGCGGGACGACGAACTCCAAGCGGCTCACTGCCGCCCGCTCCTGCAGCAGCGACAACGACCTCCGCTCCGGGCAGCCAAACAGCAGCAGCAATGACCTCAGGGCAGACACAGCTGCGACAAGGCCCTCGCCCATGTCCCCACTCGAGGGGCGAGGACAAGCTATCAAAGCCAAAGAGCCGGAGGCCCGGAGCGCAGATGGCAGCGGCGATCTCGTCGGCGACGAGGACTTCTCCGGCCACCTGTCCACCGACAGATCTGTAACACCTCTGGTGTTACTGCAACTAAAACTTGAGCATGACATCATAAACATTGGCATTTCATATGTTTGACACACCTAGAGTGCATTCACTAGGTAAAAATTTCAAACAAGTTGTATTATTATAGTATTTTGCAAATAGAACCCTGGATAGGGAACTTAACCCTAAATAGGGATTAAAGGAGGTAAAACCTAACTCAAATTAAGAAAACCTAAAAGCTTTGGAGGAATAGTCATAAAATGTTCCCAAGAATGAACTTGAATCACATTTATACCCCTGAGATACCAAAAACCACCATTTGAACCCTGGAAAACCCTAGGTTCAAACCCTAGGGGCCTATGTGCAAAAACAGTGCACATTTGGACTAATGTGTAAAAACTACTATGTTAAAGCATATAAAATCACATGGTTCACATTTAGGAAGATTTACAAGCCAAACCCTAAGTTTTGGACTAATTTGCAAAAAGCACATCTTAAACACTAAATAGCCTAAGTCTGAATTTCAGAGTTTTGGGCTCAACATTAGAGCCTTGTAACTTTCAAATTATAGGGTTTTTACCCTAGGTCACCACATTAAACTTGTAGACCTATTAATGGATAACAATTTTGCTTAAGAGTGCAAGCCGTGTTATTGTGAAAAATCTGGAGATAATCATGCCCAAAGTCAGGCTGATTAAGTCTGAAAATCAGACTGGCAGATAGATGCCATGAACTTCAAGCCCAATTTCAAGCAAGATCCATTGGCTTTTTGGGGCAACATCATATAGCAATATTGTAGATGGTATATTGCTCTACAATTTTGCTGCAGAGCTTGGTATGAGTTGTCATTGGGAATTGAGAGAAAATTTAGCTCCAAGTTTGGCTGTCAGGTTCATCTAACTGAACTTCCCCATGGTACAGTAAGTGCTAAACTGAAGAAGATCCCGATTCCACCCCCCTGCTCGTCGCCGGTGATCTATCACCGGTGGTCGATTTCTCGTTGCGATTCGTGCACCATGAGCAGCAGATAAGCTCGACCAGGTAAAAATCTGGCGCCGGATTGAGCTGTGGCTAAGGCCGCCGTACTTCCTCCCCAGCTCATCGGTCGGTCGGATAACCTCGCCGCTGTCAAGCTGTCGCCGTTGCGTGCCACGTACCTAAGCCCTAGACTTCATCACGGTGACTCACTGGATGCATGTCCGGCGATCACCGGAGCAACTGCCACGGTGAAAGTCACTTTTCCCACGCACTGAGCTCGCCTCCCCTCTCCGGCCGCCAGGACCCCTCGGCCGAATTCATCACCGTCGCTCGATACGCCTATAAATTGAGAGCGCCGCAAGCTCTGTAGGGCAGTAAACTATCCAGCCACCACGAATCAGCCTCGACCATTCGCTAGAATCCACGAATTTTGAGTTCTCCCCAAACCGGTCTCCGCCGTCGTGAAACAAACCCCACCATGGCCGAACCGCTCTGGTAAGGCTCTGCCCAATTCATGTGTTGTTTCCATAGCCCTGCGCACTTGTGAAGCTCATTGTGGCATCCGTTCTCACAACTCGGCCTTGGTTTGGCGGGAACGTGTGATCCCGACCTCGGTGTCCGCCGTGATCGTGAGCAAGCGACTCCCAGTAGGGTTCATGTTAGTTTAATGGTTGTTCCTAGGCCATCTTAGATCGGAGAAGCCTCCCCGTTAGTTATCCCGAGCAGTCATCGCCGGCCATGGCCGGTACGGACCATGTCAGGGATGATCTGTGTGCGCGTCGTGGTCAAGGGTATTCGTGGGGAAGAGATAGAAGATCGAGGGCATCTCTGCAATTTGTCAGTGACACAGAGGAACAGTAAACAAACTTACTTCGATTTAGCTGATAAACTGAGGGCCTTTGTGCAAAGTTGCATGAGCGCGCGGGCGCGTGACCCTGTTTCCTGTGTAGTTGGGCTATGAAAGCTCTCTTGTGGGTTTTGGTGTTTGGATGACAACTCAATTAAAGGACTAACAAGTGTGCTAGGTGTTGAACAGGTGCTTAATGTAAAGCTAACAGGGTTCAACACAAGTGAACAAGTGTGATGGTCCAAGGACTAGATGATGGATAGATAATGGGCATCACAAGTAAGAAGGACATTGCATAAAGTGAGACTCGGGTGTGTAGCTTGGAGACAACTGATCAAGCCAAGGACGGAGGCAAGAAGAGCTTCGAGGTACCAAGTGCACGGGAGAAGATCAAAGAGGCTGAGGGACCCAAAGCCAAGGGTGAAGAAGAAGGCTTGCAAAGTCAAGGGTGATCGAGTTGAGAACAGCTACGGCACATCAAGGATCACTACATAAGGACATGACTTACAACCAATGAGTACATGTCTATAGTAATGTGGTGTAAGTCATAAGGGTCAAGACCAAGCTCTAAGAAGGAGATCAAGGTCACTAGAACGAGAACAAATGTCAAAAACAGAACTGGAAGCAACCCAAAAGAGCTAAGTGCACTCTGACCTTTTAGTTTGGGTTGTTCCTATGTTTGGAGATATTCTATGTGACCTTTGCAGGATGTTGGAAGCTCAGAAATGTCAGTATAGATCAAGTTAAGCTGACTTGATGATTTATGAGTCCAACATCAGTCTTAAGCATGTCAAATACTAGAGAGGTGAAAATCCAAGAGAAGGTATGTTTCTAGACTTAGCACATTGGTTTTTGTGTACTAACATATTTGTCTAAGTGGTAGAAACAGAGAGAAGAAGAAAAGAAAAGAGGTGCAAAGGCTTGGCTGTGTACAGCCAAGACTCAGCTCGGTCTGGCACACCGGACTGTCCGGTGGTGCACCAGACAGTGTCCAGTGCGCCAGACTGAACTCTGATGAACAGGTCGCTCTCGGGAGAAGTCGGCGGCGTACGGCTATAAATCACCGGACTGTCCGGTGAGTCAGCTGCGGTGAAGTCGCCGCTCTCGGGAGAAGTCTGGCGACGTTCGGTTATAATTCACCGGACTGTCCGGTGGTACACCGGACTGTCCGGTGAGCCAACGATTGGCTGGGCCAACGGTTGGCCGCGCAATCCGCGCGTGACGCGTGGCCGAGCCAACGGTCAGATGGGGGCACCGGACTGTCCGGTGCGCCAACGGCTCCAAGACTGCAACGGTCGACTGCGCCATTTTTGGAAGGAAATCAGGCACCGGACAGTGTCCGGTGGTGCACCGGACTGTCCGGAGCGCCACCCGACAGAAAGCAAGTATTACCTTCCAAATGGGATTCCAACGGCTCCTAGGCCCCTTGGGTCTATAAAAGGGACTCCTAGGCGCCTCCAATAGAAATAGAAGTGCAGCCAACAAGTGTAGACATCACTCGGATCAATTCTCTCTCCCTCTCGTGTATATCTCTCTAGTTTGTGTAGAGGCAAAGCTATAAGCCTCTAGAGAGTGGAGAAGTGCTGCTAAGAGCTAGAGCATAGTCTTGAGCATATTGTTACTCTGCCGGAATGCTGTCAAGAAGATTGTAAACAGCCGCGGCTCTGTTGTAACTACCTCAACATAGTGGAAGGCTCTATCTGTCTGACTAACAGATCTGAGCAAACGGAGGAAGGAGTTGAAATAGACTCCAAGCCCAGGTGTGGCTAACTCCAACGAGGACTAGGCAAGCATTTCAGGCTTGGCCGAACCTCGAGATAAATTCCTGTGTCCACGTGCTCTGCTCTGTGTTATGTGCTGATTCTCTGTCTTATTCAGTTCTTACTTCTGCACTTCACTGCTTACTTGTGGTACTAGCTCTCTTTGAAGTGCAGGATATTCTTAAGACAGGAACTTCAATTCCGCTACAACCTACTCGAAGAGTTCTTCACTCCACTGCGATCCTGTCTTCGAGTAGAGTAAGATTTAAGTTTTAAAGTGATAATTTTTATTCGCCTATTCACCCCCCCCCCTCTAGGCGACATCCAGCTCCTGTTCCCGGGCCAAAGGGAACTTTCAATTGGTATCAGAGCTAGGCCTCTCCAGTGTGGGCTTAGCCGTCCGGAGATGACGATGTCGTCACAAGAGGTAACTGTTGAACTTCTTCTAGGCGATGGTTCTAACTATAAATCCTGGTCTGTCTCTATCTATAAAGCTTTCATGAATATTGATCCTGATTTGAGACAGGTCTTTAGTAGAAGTATTTTTCCCTCTAATGTTAGTAAAAGCCCTTCTAATGATGAACTAAGATGTCTATCTCTAAATCACCATGCTTGCAACATCTTAGTTGACTCTCTTTCTAGAGGTGCCTATTTTGCCATCATGAGTAGTGATAGTGACTTATTTGTTGATGCTCATGATCTATGGACTAAACTTAAGTTGAAATTTTTTAAGTCCATATGCACTTCCTCTGCTCCCTTTATTGCTGGTACTAACTTGTCCAAGGGAGAGGAACAAGAACGATGGCAACCAAATGATGAATCCACCTCATGAACAGGTTTGTCTTCCACTAGTAATAAATGTCTTATTGCTAACAACGATGGTGGAGACAAAAGCGATGATGAGGAAGAACATGAGGATGAGGAGTCTACATCATCACAAGGTACATTCTCCTGTTTTGCTTCCACTAATAATAATGACAGGGAAAATAAGACCGACGATGTGGAAGAGGAGATTCGCCGTTTCTACACCCATCTCAACAAAGAAGACAAAGCGCTCTTGATTAAGCTGTTGAGAAGGAACAAGGAACAAGGCGAGATGCTTCTCAGGCTAGAGGAAACTCTCATCAAAACCAACGACAGCCTGGAGAAGATGACCAAAGAACATGAGGAGCTAAAATACTCTCATGGGAATTTGGTCCAACGGTATGAATATGTTTTAATTGAGCAAAGAAATAATCATGATGTATTATCTAATGCTGCTCAACTTAAAACTGAAAATTCTATGCTTAGGAGTCAAGTAGAAATGATAAACTTAGAAAAACTTGCTCTAGGTGAAAAGTATGATATGCTGTCATATTCTCATAATAAATTAGTTGATGACCATATCATGCTTGATGTTGCTCATGAGGTCGTAATTACGAACTTAAATTCATGTGAACTTCATTCTTGCACAAGTACACATTTGGATAATCTATCACCATGTGCTAACCCCTGTCGCTCAAAAGGAAGCGAGTGTTTAAATGAGCAAAAAGTTGTAGGGTCACAAAAGAAATTGTGTGGGAACAAGAAGCAAAGACAACTAAGGAGAAGACGCATTGCTCAACCTTCTCAAGATATCCACGGGCGCGTGGTGAAGAAACTTGAGAAGAAAAAAACTGCAGCAAGTGTTAAGCTCCATAAGAAGGATGTTCCTAAAGATGAAGAAATCAACATGAACTTGGAAAAAGGTAAAGATTCAATTAATCATGTTGTTTGCACTGACCATTTCTCTATGACATCCAAGAACAAAAAGAGAAAAGGAAAAAGGGGGTGTTTTAAGTGCAATAAGGCGGGACACCTCATTGCGTCGTGTCCATACAACGACAAAGGAGAAGGGATAAGGAGATGCTTCGGATGCAATGACAAGAACCACACGATCACTTCTTGTCCGCTATTGATGAACCAAGCATATGCATTCTCCAAGATGACTCTCACCAAGGAAAATGACAAACAGCAAGCATCATGTTAGGTTGAGTGACGCTTCTGCTACAAGTGTGGTGAGTAGGGTCATCTATCCAAGGTATGTAATAAAGGTAAGGTTCCTAAGCAAGTAAATTTGTCTCAATCTTATTTGCTTAGGAGACCCAAATCATACACTTGTGCTAGATCTATAACGAGATCATCTAGAACTAGCACAAAGACTATTTGGGTACCAAAGG
The DNA here is from genome assembly GCA_029449295.1 of Zea luxurians. NCBI lineage: Eukaryota > Viridiplantae > Streptophyta > Magnoliopsida > Poales > Poaceae > Zea > Zea luxurians. Next base: position 6,878,730 of record JAOPSE010000090.1, read on the forward strand.
CACTTTTAGTTGAACGTCATGAACCCATCCCGAGGTGGGTACCAAATTGTGCTAACTAGACCATGCAGATGCCTTGAGATGGAATGGAGACCATGGGAGAGCTTAAGACGGTTATCTCATACTCTATGCTTAAGCTGTTAATTGTTTTGGTGTTTATTCACTGACCCAAGGTTGAATTATTGTGAGACACTAATCCCATGTTCATCTCAAGTGAAATAAGGTGAATAGGTTCTTAAGCATTATTGGTGAATTAAGCAAAGGACCTTGATGAGATTCCGCAACTTGCTCCCCATGAGATGGTACCCTTGTATCTTAAGTACTTTGTTGATAATCAGTACTGCTCTTAAGTCTGATTGTTGTGCTATCTGTCCTTGGAGCAGTTATGCCTTTTTGATTGCCTATGTTGAGTACCTTTCAATTAATGATTAATGATTTCCAAGATCGTAACCATGTGTGCTTAATTAGGATTGTGTGCTTTAGAGGTTATGTCTCTTGAATCATTTAATGGGTAGTTTTTCATTAGATATATCCACCATGATTAACTCTTTTTGTGTTCGTGAATAAACCTGTATCCCTTTGTGAGTTATGCTATATGGTTTGAATGATTAACCTTTGTGCAAATATGACATTTTGTTTAGTTTATGTTCACATGATTACTCTAGTCTGGTATTGTGTGAATACCAAAATCCATGTTGTGCTTCTAATGCACCCTTTTGAGCTATAAGGTGCATAAACAAAAGGAGCCCTCAATTAGTGACAACTGGTGCTCTCATGGCGATTCAGGAAAAGGCAAAGGTATGGAGAATGGAACTATGCAATTTCATTGAATATCTTGAAGTTCCATTGATTGTGATCACAGCCATGGTCTTGCCTCTGAATTGGTAGTATCTTGGCTTAGGTGCTCCTTACTTTAAAATGTTGTTTCTCTTGGTGTACCTAAGAAAATTGTTCTTAATCCTGATGTGATTAGACATTGCGCTTTATATATGATCGTGTTGTCTTTCAATTGGTATTTTCAATTGGTATATGTGTGCAATAATTGTCATGTATGAAGCATGTCTAGGTTGCTTGTAAAATGTTATACTCCATGAGGCATGCATCATAGTATTGAGTCAACCTTTCATTAGGTATTCAATTGGTATCTCTTTGTGATTGGGAGTATGCCTTGACCAAGATATGTTGTGATCCCCTCTGGTTCTGAAAAAAACTAGAATGTGCAAAGTGCAAGTTATTCAAATACTTGATGCACAAATTTAGGGGGAGCACACATAACTTGTGTCTTTTGAGACTAATTGGTTCTTGAGTGATCTTGTATAGTCTCAAGGTGGAAAAGAGAAGATGAGCAAGAAATGGAGCAATCAGGACTTGGGTACCTCTGTAAGTCAAGAAACTGGCATCTTAAGTTGTGAGTAATTGCATATTTTTAGATTGCTCATGCTCTATAATATGTGGTGTTACTAGATGCTTATCGTTAATATCATGGAGCTATGATAGTAAATGACCTTTCAATTGGTAGCCGTGATAGTTTGCTTCAATTGACATCTTTTGATAATCACTAGAATAGAAGCTTCATCTTGTGCCACAATACTATAACTTGCTTTAAGCTTGGTGTCTTAGCAACAAGAAAAGGTTAGGATAAAGGATCAAGCAAGTGTGGAGAAGCTCCCAAGAGACTAATACTTTCGAGATGGGAAATACACTACAACACGGTAAATGTACAAAAGGAAGTATTGATCTTTTTGTGTATATGTATCTTACTCAAATGTTGGTAGTGCATATGTTCAACCAGTAAGGGGGAGTTTTGATAGTGTGTCTTTCCTCCTTAACACCATGCTGTCCCTTGACATCATCCTATGTTCTTGCTTGAATGTGGTTTTGGTGTTTGATGTCAAAGGGGGAGAATTTGTGCATTAAAGCTTATCTCAACCTGAGAGGAAAGCTTATCCTAAGGTGTGATATGTTAGTTTGAGCATTGTTAGTGTGTTATTGTGTTATTGATAATTCTTATCATATGCCTTTTGCAGTACTATATGTGTTACATCATATGGACTAGTGTGTTCGCTGCTATGAATTAATTGGCAAGCATCTATAGTGTTTATTCTGTAATAGATATTCATGTGGTTAATGGTGCTTTAAGAATAATGGTGCTTTCGCTGCTATGAATTAATTGGCAAGCATCTATAGTGTTTATTCTGTAATAGATATTCATGTGGTTAATGGTGCTTTAAGAATAATGGTGCTTTAAGATTGCTTTAAATTGGTATCTTAGTTTAAATTGGTATCTTAACGGTGAATAGTGGTAGGTTGATATTCCTGTGATATATCCACTCAAGTGAATGGTGTTTAACTTTGATTCTGTGATATACCTGTGATATATCCACTCAAGTGAATGGTGTTTAACTCTGATTCTGTGCATTTGTGTGTTATACGCATCATTGTTTGATCCCTGGCACAATGCATCCCACAGGTGCTAAGGTGTAGCAATGCTTCGATTTATCCTAAGTATGTGCATTTTGGCATTTAAGGCCAAAGCTAAGATTTTAATGTAAGCACATATTTAGGGGGGAGCATTCTACAATCTTAGAACTCATAATTTGTGCTTTAAATTTCACTTTTATGTAAGCTTTAATTGTGTTGCCATCAATCACCAAAAAGGGGGAGATTGAAAGCTCTCTTGTGGGTTTTGGTGTTTGGATGACAACTCAATTAAAGGACTAACAAGTGTGCTAGGTGTTGAACAGGTGCTTAATGTAAAGCTAACAGGGTTCAACACAAGTGAACAAGTGTGATGGTCCAAGGACTAGATGATGGATAGATAATGGGCATCACAAGTAAGAAGGACATTGCATAAAGTGAGACTCGGGTGCGTAGCTCGGAGACAACTGATCAAGCCAAGGACGGAGGCAAGAAGAGCTTCGAGGTACCAAGTGCACGGGAGAAGGTCAAAGAGGCTGAGAGACCCAAAGCCAAGGGTGAAGAAGAAGGCTTGCAAAGTCAAGGGTGATCGAGTTGAGAACAGCTACGGCACATCAAGGATCACTACATAAGGACATGACTTACAACCAATGAGGAAATGTCTATAGTAATGTGGTGTAAGTCATAAGGCTCAAGACCAAGCTCTAAGAAGGAGATCAAGGTCACTAGAACGAGAACAAATGTCAAAAACAGAACTGGAAGCAACCCAAAAGAGCTAAGTGCACTCTGACCTTTTAGTTTGGGTTGTTCCTATGTTTGGAGATATTCTATGTGACCTTTGCAGGATGTTGGAAGCTCAGAAATGTCAGTATAGATCAAGTTAAGCTGACTTGATGATTTATGAGTCCAACATCAGTCTTAAGCATGTCAAATACTAGAGAGGTGAAAATCCAAGAGAAGGTATGTTTCTAGACTTAGCACATTGGTTTTTGTGTACTAACATATTTGTCTAAGTGGTAGAAACAGAGAGAAGAAGAAAAGAAAAGAGGTGCAAAGGCTTGGCTGTGTACAGCCAATACTCAGCTCGGTCTAGCACACCAGACTGTCCGGTGGTGCACCGGACAGTGTCCGGTGCGCCAGGCTGAACTCTGATGAACAGGCCGCTCTCGGGAGAAGTCGGCGGCGTACGGCTATAAATCACCGGACTGTCCGGTGAGTCAGCTGCGGTGAAGTCGCCGCTCTCGGGAGAAGTCTGGCGATGTTCGGTTATAATTCACCGGACTGTCCGGTGGTACACCGGACTGTCCGGTGAGCCAACGGTCGGCTGGGCCAACGGTCGGCCACGCAATCCGCGCGTGACGCGTGGCCGAGCCAACGGTCAGATGGGGCACCGGACTGTCCGGTGTGCACCGGACAGTGTCCGGTGCGCCAATGGCTCCAAGACTGCAATGGTCGACTGCGCCATTTTTGGAAGGAAATCAGGCACCGGACAGTGTCCGGTGGTGCACCGGACTGTCGGGTGCGCCACCCGACAGAAAGCAAGTATTGCCTTCCAAATGGGATTCCAACGGCTCCTAGGCCCCTTGGGTCTATAAAAGGGACTCCTAGGCGCCTCCAATAGAAATAGAAGTGCAGCCAACAAGTGTAGACATCACTCGGATCAATTCTCTCTCCCTCTCGTGTATATCTCTCTAGTTTGTGTAGAGGCAAAGCTATAAGCCTCTAGAGAGTGGAGAAGTGCTGCTAAGAGCTAGAGCATAGTCTTGAGCATATTGTTACTCTGTCGGAATGCTGTCAAGAAGATTGTAAGAAGCCGCGGCTCTGTTGTAACTACCTCAACATAGTGGAAGGCTCTATCTGTCTGACTGATAGATCTGAGCAAACGGAGGAAGGAGTTGAAATAGACTCCAAGCCCAGGTGTGGCTAACTCCAACGAGGACTAGGCAAGCATTTCAGGCTTGGCTGAACCTCGGGATAAATTCCTGTGTCCACGTGCTTTGCTCTGTGTTATGTGCTGATTCTCTGTCTTATTCAGTTCTTACTTCTGCACTTCACTGCTTACTTGTGGTACTAGCTCTCTTTGAAGTGCAGGATATTCTTAAGACAGGAACTTCAATTCCGCTGCAACCTACTCGAAGAGTTCTTCACTCCACTGCGATCCTGTCTTCGAGTAGAGTAAGATTTAAGTTTTAAAGTGATAATTTTTATTTGCCTATTCATCCCCCCCCTCTAGGCGACATCCAGATCCTGTTTCCGGGCCAAAGGGAACTTTCAGGCTGTCCTGGGCTGAAACCAGCCCAATACTGTTTAATCTTTTCCCTTTTCTTTTTCAGTGGAACTTTAGAAATTTACAGAAAATTGTAGAAAAATCCTAAAATTGTCAAACCAATTTTCCTAGACTTCTTATTTTCCATAGTATTTAATAAAAATAGTTTCATGATTTTTAGACTAAATAAGGAATTTTGAGGCATTTAAACTAGCTTAAAACATTAGTTCTGGATTTTTAGGAAATAAATGGTTATCCCAAAATTGCCCAAACTTTTTATATGAGTTCTACACATTATTTAGAAGCCTTGGGTAGTGTTTGGTTTGATTTGGACCTTGTTTGATAACTAGAACCCCAAAACCCCCCTGCCCTTTGAACTCCTTTACTGACTCCGGAAACCCTAAGTTCTCGGAGTCCCGTGAAGGAAAATTGTATTCAAGGCCTTAGATAATAAATTCTTATTATCTTTGCACTCTCATGAGCATTATATGACATTCATTTTTATATACATATATATGGTTATGTTAGAAAACGAAGAAGAGATCGAAGTGACCGAAGAGAAGACACCACCACCTTTGGAATCGCAGGCAGGGACTTGTCTCTACTTTGACATCTGCGGGCCTGAGCCTGACTCACCTACTAACGAAGGCAAGCCCCGGTGCATTTGCCACCTTCCTTGTTGTTTTTAAAATCTTTCTCACTTGATTGATGCATTAGGTGATAGGAGTTGAATGCTTAAACAATTCCTGCATTACCTTCCTTGATCTTTGATTACCTTCCTTGATACCCTGTTTTACAAAAGGTTTCATTATGCTTAGTATTGCTCTAGCAAAACAAAAGGTTTTGTTTTACAAAAGATGATTGGCAAAGTGGGTGGTATGTTTTTGAAAATAAAACTTGATGGTGAGTCCATCACGGCCGTGATGGATTCAACATCGGAAAAGATGTACCTCTGCCAGGTACCAATTTTTTGGGTTTAAATGATTAAGGTGAGACCGGGCGGGTGACTTGCACAAGAAGAGAGTCTCGGTGTAGTGTCTCCGTCTAAGTCGATTAAGGACCGTGTCGATGTAGGCTTGATGACCGAGGACCCTTTAACTGGTCACATGCCTCATCATGGGTAAGCCTTGCCTCGGGCAGACTAAGGCCAGAATAAGATAACACGAAATGGGCGTGGAGCGGTGGCGGGAGTAGCGTGTACCCTCCGTGGTAAGAGGCTGGACGGTGGTGTATCTGTGCTCTCGGTTTGCGTGAACCTGATCTGGTCTTAAGAACCCCGGTGGCGGGTTGACATATGCAAGGGTTAAGTGCTACATATGTCGTGTGATTGGAGATCCTCAGCTGAGTATAATCGATTCGGATCATCGTACCTTTGTGGTTATGAAGACTTGGTCACTGCCCTATACGTAGAAAACCAGTAAAGATGAAGGGCTTGTTAAGAAACTGGCTAGTGTAGGACAAGTGTTTGAACTAGGGTAGAAAGAACTCTAGATGCAGGTAAGTTTACCTAACCGGAAAATAAAATTGGATTTTTAAGGATCCACTCTTAGTAAGCATTTATGCAAAACAGAGTCTTTGATCTTGAGATACCTTACCTTGACTCCCTTATAACCAGCATACCCTTGAGAGTCTTTTCTTTAGTCGGGTAAGACTTGCTGAGTAATTCCATACTCAGGGTTTATTCCCCCGTTGTTTTTAGGTGAAGAAGCAGCAAATTTTTGTTGCTTTTGTACCAAGGTGGTTCCACATGAAGAAAAACAATAGTGAAGCTGCGGGAGGACATGGTCCTCCATAAAAACTTTATTGTAAGAACTTATCGGGAGGAGTTTCTGCCTCCCTTGGTATTGTAATAATACTACTCAGCACTCGTTTTATAACTCTGGTCTGTAATAAGTAACTTGATCTTACTTTCTAAATAAATGTAAGTTTATGTAATCGCTTCCGCATTTCTATATCTCCGATGTTCTGTAATGTCTGCCAAACGGGTGAAACGTTCCTGGAAAGGTAAGAAAGAAGATACCGAACTTGTCAAGTGATTCAGGAACATCTACAGGGTTGTATGATGTCTGTTGGACAAGGACAACTGTAGGTGGGCCTGATGACTTAGGAGGTTCCGTCACAAGATCCCCACTCAAGTCCTCCCGGATGGTTGAGCACCGACCCCCGCGCGAAGGCGTCGTGCCGGAGAAAGGGTAGGACAGCCCAAGAACACGAACGCCGCCCTAGCAGCGCGCGACGTCTTGGGCGGTCCCCCGGTGCGTGCGGCGCAGCAGCCGCCCGTATGGTGGGCAGATAGCCGCACTCCGCCCAACGGTGGGAGGTGGCACCGGAAGCCGTGCCAGAGCCAACTGAGCCAGCGAACCAGGCATGCTGGAGCTGACGACGCTTGCGGCCGCTCGGCCACGCGTTGTCGAAGTCCGCCCCTTCCGCTAAGCTGGTGAGCGCCCTCTCCCATGAACGCTGAAGGAGGAGGTGGCCCACCGGCCCGTACGAGAGGTAGAGCTCCGGCTCAGCTCGCCCTCTGCCCCAGCAAGGATGACGAAAATCCTTGAAGCTAAGGACGGGGCAGAGGCCGCAGCCCGGCTTGCTTCTCCCCACCATCAAACTGGTGGTCACCGTCTTGGGTGACCATCGGCGAGGGGATGCAACCGGGCTGCATGACGAAAATCCTTGAAGCCGAGCAATGGCTGAAAGGTACCAAACCTCCACAAGGTTGCGCTCCTTCCACAACAAGACGAAGACAACGCGGGCGCTCCCCATCTGGGGGCTCGGAAGGCGGAAGGGCGCGACGCATGAGGGAAGTGCGAAGGCATGGCTACCACCCAGGAGGTCGATCCCTTTTTAAAGGCGACTCTCCCCGCTCGCGTCCTCAGCCGTCGTGGACTAAGTCTTCACCAACACGCTCCAAGGTCCTCCCCCTACGGCACGGGGGCTAGGCCCCACACGTCATGCAAGCTGGCCCAGGACAGAAGAAGCCAAACCGCCGCACGCGGAGCGTGTAACCGCCCAGCGGTTACAAGCATTCCTTCGTCTTCGCCCGAACCAGCGGGTGAAAGGGCGAACCACCATGCAGGCGGCATACAACTTCACCAAGGGGGTGCACCCTTTCGACTTCGACGCATCCATCATGGAGGCCCAGGCCCACACGTCATGTAACCGACGCGCCGGTTACTACGTGCAAAAAACTGCAGTGCCACTTGCGCCAGCGCCGCGCCTTCTCGACTACGGAACCGGTGCCGCAATTCGAGGCAACCCTGCGCGTGGCCCAACAGTGCCAACCAGGCACGCCGGTCACGGGTCAGTCAGCTGCGGAAGAAGGCGCGACAGTCAATATGGCCAGAAGTGGGCCGGCAGTAATGGCGGCGGCAGAAGGGCGGAAGCAGCAGTCAAATCGTTTGCACGCTCACGTCCCCTCCTGGAACAGCGAGAGAGCCCTCTCCCACGGCGTGAAGACGACGCGCCCGTGTTCCGTTCCTCGAACGGCTCACGTATGCACAACGGCTGCCCCGCGAACCACTCGTCTCGTCGCATTAACTCTGCGGCAGGGCAGGCGACACCTTTGGCAGGAGAAGCGGGCGACGCTTCACCTCCGCCATAATGACCGCGTCAAAAAAGGTGCGCCACGTCGTTCAATTTCGTATCCTTTTCTTCTTCCCCTTTCTCTCTCTTGCTACAGGGACCGGGAAAGGGGGATACTCCGAAAGGGATCCTTCTCCGCGAAGGAAGCGGGCCCCGAGCCCTCCTACTGATCAGAGGTTTGAAGGGTGGCCCACCCGAAGGGTTCGACATCTGCCTCAGATACTCGGGCTCCGCGCCCACTACTGGTTAGAGGTTCGAAGGCTGGCCCCTCGGAAGGGTTCGATAGCCGCCTCAGGCCACTCGGGCTCCGCGCCCACTACTGATCAGGGGTTCGTAGGCTGGCCCCCCGACGGGTTCGACAGTCGCCCCAAAGCACGCAGAGTGAGGGATGACTCTGGTTACGTTCGATACATAACCAAGGCTCGGGCTACGCTCCCGAGGTACCCTAGGACATTTCCGAGACCAGCAGGAGCGATTCTGTAACGGAATCCCATCAGAGGGAGGCATCGAGCCCTCGGACCCTATCGAACGGGGCTGGGTCCGGCAAATCACCTGCAGGTACTTTTGGAACGCGCTTCTGGGCCACTAGCCGACCCTTATCGAACGGGGCATGGGCATCCACTCGGATCACCCGTTAGCAACTCACCGGAGACACCATGTTCGGCGCCCTCCGAGGGCAACATGGCGGTTTCGCCCCCCTCCTTGCGGAAAGGCGACGAAGGGGCGTATGGAAAAAGCCGAGTCAGTCCTTAACCGTCCTCTCGCCCTGTGCAGAGGCTCGGGGGCTGCTCTCGCAAACCCAGCTCTGGCCAACCCGTTGACAGCGTCAACATACCAGCCCGAGAACTCAGAACCTGACTATGCACCCGGGCAACGACTAGTTCGCATGAGGGAACAACCAGACCGGTCGAGGCATCACGAAAGGCAATAAGACCTCGAAGGAGTCAAACCACTCCTCCGAGGCCTCAGGGGCTACACCCGGCGGGTGCGCTCGCGCGCACCCACCGGAACAAAATGCAACCAAGAAAGGCCGGTCCCCTTGCAAAAAAATGCGACAAAACCTCCAAGCGAGTACCCACACTCCCTTTGAGGTTCGGGGGCTACTGTCGGGGACCATAATTAGGGGTACCCCCAAGACTCCTAATCTCAGTTGGTAACCCCCATCAGCACAAAGCTGCAAAGGCCTGATGGGTGCAATTCCGGTCAAGGTTCCGTCCACTCAAGGGACACGATCTCGCCTCGCCCGAGCCCAGCCTCGGGTAGGAACGGTAGACCAAGGCAGATTCACGCCTCGCCCGAGGGTCCCCTCAAGCAACGGGCGCACCTTCGACTCGCCCGAGGCCCAACTCGGGCAGGCTTCGCGGAGAAGCAACCTTGGCCATATCGCCTCGCCAGCCGACCGGATCACAGGAGCATTCAATGCAAGGATCGCCTGACACCTTATCCTGACGCGCGCTCTCTAGTCGACAAGGCCGAAGTGACTGTAGTCACTTCGCCCCTCCACTGACTGACCTGACAGGAAAACGGCGCCGCCTGCGCTGCTCCGACTACTGTGCCACCCGCCAGGGTGAGGCTGACGGCAGCCAAGTCCAGCCTCGGGCACCATAGGAATCTTCGCCTCGCCCGACCCCAGGGCTCGAACTCCACCTCGACCTCGGACGACGGTCTCCGCCTCGCCCGACCCCAGGGCTCGGACTCTACCTCGACCTTGGAAGACGGTCTCCGCCTCGCCCGACCCTAGGGCTCGGACTCAACCTCGACCTCGAACGACGGTCTCCGCCTCGCCCGACCCCTGGGCTCGGACTCAGCCTTGACCTCGGAGGAGCCACCGCCTCGCCCGACCTTGGGCTCGGACCGACCACGTCGCAGGGGGGTACATCATTACCCTACCCCTAGCTAGCTCAGGCTACGGGGAACAAGACCGGCGTCCCATCTGGCTCGCTCCGGTAAAACAAGCAATGATGGCACCCCGCGTGCTCCATGACGACGGCGGTTCTCAGCCCCCTACGGAAGCAAGGAGACATCAGCAAGGATCCAACAGCCCCGACAGTTGTGCTTCTACAGGGCTCAAGCGCTCCTCCGACGGCCACGACGCCACATGAACAGGGCTCCAACACCTCTCCGACAGCCACGTCGGCATGTACATAGGGCTCTGGCTCCCCTCTGCTAGACACGTTAGCACGCTGCTACACCCCCCGTTGTACACCTGGACCCTCTCCTTACATCTATAAAAGGAAGGTCCAGGGCCCTCGTACGAAAAAAGGTGGCCGCGCGGGAGAATGGGCTGACGCGCAGTCTCACGCCCTCTCTCTCTCTCTCTCTCTCGCGAACGCTTGTAACCCCCTACTGCAAGTGCATCCGCCCTGGGCGCAGGACAACACGAGGCCGCGGTTTCCCCTCACTAGTTTTCCCCCCTTGTGCTCCGTCTCGCGCCGACCCATCTGGGCTGGGACACGCAGCGACAATTTACTCGTCGCTCCAGGGACCCCCCGGGGTCGAAACGCCGATAGTGGTGTACGGCTAAAAATCACTGAACTCTCGGGAAACGGAAAAGGCGATGTGGTTATAATTCACCGGACTGTCCGATGAGCCAACGGTCGCCAGCGCCAACGGTCGGCCGTGCAATCTTCGCGCGACACGTGGACTGCTCCAACGGTCAGCTGGTGCACTAGACTGTCCAGTGTGCACCGAACAGTGTCCGGTGCGCAGAACAGTCCAGAGGAGCAACGGTCGGATATGCCAGTTTTGGAAGGAGATCGCGCACCGGACTGTCTACAGGACCTGTCCGGTGGCGCACCGGACTGTCCGGTGCGCCACTCGACAGAAGGTAAGATTGGCCTTCCAAGTTCGCCTCCAACGGCTCCTAGCTGCCTTGGGGCTATAAAAGGGACCCTAGGTGCATGGAGGAGCAATCTAAGCATTCACTAAGCGTTGACTCCAACACTCCGCCTCCGCGTATTTGATCAATTGTGTTAGTGATTTGAGCTCTGTTCGAGTTGTGAACTCTATGTGCTACGTTTTGAGCTCAAGTCTTGGCTTGTGTGCGTGTGTGCTGCGGATTTGTGTGTTGTGTGTGTTGCTCTCCTAGCCTTACTCTTGTGCCTTCTTTGTGATCTTTATTGTAAGGGCGAGAGGCTCCAACTTGTGGAGATTCCTCACAAATGGGAGAAAAACTATAAGGAAGAAAGTCGTGGTATTCAAGTTGATCATTGGATCACTTGAAAGGGGTTGAGTGCAACCCTCGTCCATTAGGACGCCACAATGTGGAAGTAGGCAAGTATTACTTGGCCGAACCACGGGATAAAAATCGCGTGTCACTTGTGTTGTTTTCTCTGTGATTATTGTGTTCACAAGAACTCGCTACTTAGCCGTACTAACACCTTAAACTAAGTTTTTGTGGCTATTAGTGTTTGATTTTACAGGATCACCTATTCACCCCCCCCCCTCTAGGTGCTCTCACTAGTCCTTACGGAGAGGCACTCGAAACCGCTCGAGCCTCCTTAAATATCACAATGCCATCACCATATCCAGAAATAAACATCATATCATAAATAGTCTCATCATGTTCATTGATTAGAATAAAGCGCTAGCATAAAACTAATCCAGATATAATCCAACCCAAATAGGTGGTCAAGAACAGGATAAACAGAAGACTAGTAAATCCTTAGGTATAAATTATGTAAATGCGGGGAGATAAATTATAAAATGAGTAGGACATAGATAGGTCAAAGGACATTTGCCTTCACCAACCAGCTGCTGTTCAGGGTCTTCTCCTGCAACTTCCTCGAACTCCGCCAACGGACCGTTATCTATACTAGTGCAAACATACATTCCACATTCTTAACATAGAAAGGAACAATACACCACACAATGAAACAGATCAATTAAACAAACACGTGGCGTAGAGCTCGCCTTAACGACTATGCGAGAAAAAAACTACGACGGTCAAAGCTACGGCCCAGAGGCATAGCAATTACGTTAAGCAGCTATGGACTAAAATATTTATCTTAGCATAACAATATTAATTGATATTCATGCAACACATAAATAAAATTGGCACTTGGTTCTAATTAGTTCGGTACTCAATTAATCGTCATTACACTACGCATTTTAATTATCATACGCGATTCTAGGTGGATCAAAAGGTCGTCGTGCAACAAAGCGCGCGACACGATGCATGACCCAAGCAAAATTTAAAGCGTTACGGCGTGTGCGAAGCGGCAAACGGTGAGCGTGGAGCACGCCAAAAGGCACATGCGCGCTAGGGCTGCGCGCCGAGGCCACACCACGCCCTCGCCACAGCACCGACGAGGTTGAGTGCAGGGGCCACGCCAAAAAGGGGCGCGCGCGGGACGGGGGCGCGCATGGGGCAGGGGCCGCACGCACGGAGCTGCCGCGCCGGCGTCCGGATAGGGGCAGGGGGCTGGGGTCGTGCAGGGAGGGCGCGCCACGCAGGGGCCGGGGCTGGGACCACGTGGGAAGGGCGCACCACGCTGATGGGTGGGGGCAGGGTTGCGCGGGAGAGGGCGCGCCGCGCGCAAGGGGTAGGGCCACACGAGAAGGGAGAAGCTTACCACGAGCATGACGAACGGCGGAAACCACAGCTCTCCGGTGATCCAAGCGAGGGCTGGGAGAGAGTGAGAGAGGAGGAAGAGGGAGAGGGTTGGTTTCTCCTTTCTTTGATCATGGGTGTGCGGGAGAGGGAGGGGGTGAGCGGTTGGGCATGCATGGGGAGAAGGGGGCCGGTCAGGCCGCGCTGCGCCGGGGCCGCTTCTCCTCTTCTCTAATCGATTTCATTTCTTTCTAATTACATTCACTCGTCGAATCGATTCCTAAACTAAATGGATGCACACCTAGGCACGACATCAAACAAAAATAAATATGCTCCAGCATGATGCAACAACGATATCACCTTAGGATTTATCTTACACATAACACGGACATAAATCTCTACATTACTTTGAAAATGGGAGGGAGGAGCGGAAAAGAAAGAAAGAAGGTAACGCCTAGATTTGGTGAATATTGGAGAAGAAATTTTATACCCCCAAATTTAGGGCATTACAGTCGTCGTGTTCTTGTTTCCTACGCTCGTTGTCGCCGAAGCTTCAGCCGTGCTGCCATTCACTTTGTCGTCTTTCTTTGCCTCGGTGGACCCCGCGTGCAGTGCCGACACCGTTCAGCCATCACGACACGTCGCCAAAGGTCTCTACCTGCTCGTCGAGCACCCGGAGCATCCCTTGCCGTGACGCGAAGGTCTTCTCACCTTGCGCCTCCCTGCCACTGTTCCAAGGTAGAAGATAAAAATCTTGCCTGCTACCCCCTACGATCTACGTTTAGTTTCGTAACTATCACAGTGTCATTTTTCAGTTTATAAAAATAGTTATTTGGAGTGCAAATAATTTGATTATTGTGTTGTTATATTCATAAGTTTATGCAAAATACTTTATACTAGTGTTTTCAACAAATTACATGTGTCATTAATTTAATTTGAATTATGATCGTTATATTTGATTCATATGTAGTCGTCAAATTAAGAAATTAAAAAGAATTATAACCTTTATGTTTTTTATAAAAAAGATAGTTGTTTATAATGATATCTCTGTACAAAAATACAAATTTACCGGCTACCCCTCTTAGTCTATCTTTAATTATGTGTAGGTCACTGTTACAGTTTTTTTATAAAATGTATATTATGAATCCAAATAGTAGAAATAGTTTTGTTAGTTTCATAATTATGGCATAAGCTTTTTAAATAGTGTTTCTAATAGTTCACGTATTTTCATAGTTTAATTTGAATTATGGTTGTTATACAAGAAATAATATTTAGCAAGTTAATCATTGTTTTGTTAAGCTTTGTAATTATGAGATAAACCTCTTAAATTATTTGTTTTCAATATTTTGTGTGCTCTCGTGAACCAATTTAAATTATGTTTGTTATATTCAATTTTTGCGTAGTTTTCTAATTATGAAGTTGAAAACAAATGTGTTGGGAGTCTCCTTCTCTGTCGAAGGTCTTCAAGACGGAGAAATTGTCCAAAAACAACAAGATTGAATGCCGAAGCTACGACAAGCATACCTAAAGTGTCGAAGGAAACTTCGACTTAAGGAGGTTACAAAGGTCAAACATGATGTTGAGCCGAAAAAGAAAAGACTAGTTAATTTTTGATGTTTTGTACTAGGATTATGTGTATGTGTTAGGGTTATAAATGTATTTTTACCCGGGCTATGTCCCATGCCTATAAATAGGTGTACTGTTCACGCCAGAATTGAGATCGCACTCTCGTTTTCTCCTTCGAGCAAGCCGAAGGTATTAATGTAATGTACATTGTATATCAGTTTATTAATATATGATATGAGTATTAATATTTGTTTAAGTAATGAATATGAAATGAATGAAAATATAATATTACATCTATAATTATATTTTCATTTTTGCGAATGATAAGATGCTTTCTTCATGACCTTCGTCCAAGATTCATTATACCCAAAGAGAGATAATGCTTCGAAGGACAAAGGTCTCTAACGTTTAACAATCGTGTTGCCTTGTTTTATGATTCACAACAATCAGAAACAAGTGACCAACAGTGGTGCCCACCTTCGGTGAATTCACTTTCACGACCACGACAATGGCTTCGCAAGGTGATCAAGCTGTGTCATCTTCGGCCACGAAGCTAGTGCTCCGAATCACAGGTTGTTCAAGCTCTGAACCAGCCAATAAGAAGCAAAAGAAGGAAGCACATGGAAGAGTACAACATGTTGGAGTACAAGTACCCTTCATCAAGTCCAAATGATCTCATGTGCCGATTACATTTTCTCAAGAAGACCTTCAGCTTAAGGATTACCCTTATAATGATGCCATGGTCATATCATGTGTCATTAAAGGGTTCTTGGTACACAATGTCCTTGTAGACACGGGTAGTGCAGCTGTCACACCCGGTTTTAGAAGGCAAACCAAATGCGAACCATGTACGTGCCAGGATCAGCAATTCACGTACACAGCAGATACATAATCGGACATTACCACACAGTGCTCAAATAATAACATAAAGAGGTAATAGTTGATTACATCATGATGTCCGAGACATACACATAGTCATTAACATAGATCAAAGTGCGAAAATGAAACGTAGCTAAACACGGCCTTCACAGACAGCCGACTGGGGGTTTGCCGCCAACCCACGCCTAGAACTCATCATAGTCTTAGAACTCCTGGAAATCCTCCACCACAACTTCATCTTCTCCTAGGTAATGGTTGCAATATGAACAACCTGAGGATCAGCAAATAAAAATAATTATTTATATTTTTGTGACTTATCTCGCTGGGCCAAATAAGTCAATAAAAAAGATTATTGCTATCTCTATAGCTTACCCAGTTGATATACGATCCAGGCGATCAAACAAGTCATAAATCTAAAAGCTGGTTTAGCAACCCTATTTCTCTAAAAAAATTAGTTTACTCTAAAAAAAATAGGGTCGACAAACTAGCCCTAACCCACATAAAACCCATACAAACTGCAGAAAGGCGCACGTGCGATTAGCCAATGAGCCGATCAGGCGATCACGCAGCACTGCAGCAGCGTCAAATTACTGGTGGGCGGCCGTTGACCCGATCACTTGACCAGCTGGCTTACATGCCGGCCCCGCTGCCACCTCTCCGGAAGAGGCCCACCTGCAGGCGAGCGTCGCCGTCACGCTTCCGCCGCACTTGCGAGCCATTTTCTTTGAAGGATATCACGTCATTTGGTCTTGGAATGGCTGTACTGCCATTTTCCTCAGTAGCCGGCTAGCCGCTTCCCTCCCAAGTCCCAACCCGAACTCGCACGCCAAGAATTCTAGAATCTCTCTTTAAGAGGGATACAGAGTAGGAAAGAGACAGAGGGGGCAAAGAGCGATGGACGCCGCGGTGCGGAAGGCCGCGGGCGCCGGCATCGCGCGCGCGCCGGCGCTGGTGCTAGCGCTGGTGGCGGCGGGGGCGTTCCTGATCTCCTACAACTTCTTCACCATGCTGTTCCACGGCGGCGGCGGAATAGGCGCGGCGGCGACCGCTGGGACGAGGGACCCTGTGGTGGCCATGCCAGCGTGGATGCGCGCGGCGGCGGACACCGAGGCGCGGCGGCGGCCGTTCCATGTGGCGCTCACGGCCACGGACGCGCCCTACAGCCGGTGGCAGTGCCGGGTCATGTACTTCTGGTACAAGCGGATGCAGGCGCGGCCGGGCGGAGAGGCCATGGGCGGGTTCACGCGCGTGCTGCACTCGGGGAAGCCCGACGGGCTCATGGACGAGATCCCCACCTTCGTCGTCGACCCGCTGCCCGCTGGCAAGGACCACGTACGCAATCGTATAAACAATAAAATCACCTCCTTTTTTTTTCTCCTTCAGCCTGTTTGTTTGTTTTCTCATCATCGTGGGACAATGTGGGGGCTACAGAAGATAGGTGCACATATTTTGTAGCTGTAAAATTTCTTGCCGCGGTTCAACTTTTATTTTCGGATTATTATTTGGCAAGATGCTTGCTCCTGAGAAAAAAAAACAGTAACATGTATTCTGTAATCTGTTGATGTCACGTGATTGAAGTATCTATTCCACTGATTTGCTTGTCTGATGTCTTGGTGGTCTGTACAACTGACATTCCAATGTTCTTTTGCAGGGATATGTGGTCCTAAATAGGCCGTGGGCATTTGTGCAGTGGCTTCAGAAAGCAAAGATTGAAGAAGAGTAAGTTCCGAATTATCTGTGTTTTTTATTTTGTCATGTACTTTCTTTTTAGTTGCAGGTTTTAAGCATCCACCCAAACCTCGTGATTTAGCCTACAGGAAGGCGTGACTTATAAAATAGCAAAAATTGAATATTTTTTCTCCCTCATGCTTAAATAACGAGGTTTATACTAAATTATTACTAATCTAATGTTTACATGACCGTTCTGCTTTTGTGAAAATGGCAGGTATATACTAATGGCAGAACCAGACCATATATTTGTGAAACCTCTACCAAATTTGGCCCATGACGATGATCCGGCAGCATTTCCCTTCTTTTACATTACACCATCAGAACATGAAAAAATTATCAGGAAATACTATGCTAAAGAAAGAGGTCCTGTCACAGATATCGATCCGATTGGGAATTCTCCTGTGATCATTAAGAAGGTAATTTCTTTTTGCACACTTAACACCCATTCACCTAAGCATGTTATTGATTTTCTGACCATTCATTTGGTGCATTAGCATTCACAGCCTTTACTTCACTTGTTTACTATTTCGGTTTAGTAACTTCATAAGACCTCACTTAACACAATTTCTTTTCATGTGAGAGCTTCTCAGACAATTCTTGAGAATATTGCCCCCACATGGATGAATGTGTCAATTCAAATGAAAGAGGATGAAGAGACAGATAAAGTTTTTGGATGGGTGTTGGAAATGTAAGAATTACTTTATCCTGTATGCAAACCGTGCAAGTTCTTATGTTCACTTATTACATTATTACAATTCCAGCCTTCTTTGACCTTTAGGTATGCATACGCTGTTGCTAGCGCATTGCATGGAGTTCATCATATCCTTCGTAAAGATTTCATGATCCAGGTGCTCTATTTGTTTGCTTTTTATCTTGGTAGTATTCCTTACTTCAAATAATGTGTGTTTGACTGACATGATGGTAAAAAACAAATACAGCCACCTTTTGATACAAAGCTCCAGAATACATTTATAATCCACTTCACTTATGGATGTGACTACTCACTAAAGGTATTAGAATCCCAAACTGATTAATTTCTTCAATATATCTGGTTTCCATACGAAATTTAAAAATATTGAGTGCATAAAGTAGATATTTTATTGTTCCTGTTATTTTACTGAAAGTATTATTAATCTTTTAGGGTGAACTGACCTATGGTAAAGTTGGTGAATGGCGATTTGACAAAAGATCATTCCCAGATAGGCCACCACCAAGAAATCTTACATTGCCCCCTCCTGGAGTACCAGAAAGTGTGGTAAGTGTATTAGCAGATAAATTGGAAAAGCATGGCATGTTTGTTACGGCACAATGGATCTATTATTGTATTGATGTGTTTTAAATGTTAACCATCCACATAATTATTTTAAAATGTTCACCATCCACATAATTATTTGAAAATGCTCACCAGTCACCATTTACATGAAATTTGCTTTTGACTGCTAATGCACTCGACAAACTAAAATCTGGCCTTTCCTGATCTTTTCTCAATGCAGGTTACTCTAGTGAAAATGGTCAATGAAGCTAGTGCAAACCTTCCTCGGTGGGATGATGGAATATAAACTTCGGATGATGTCAATTATATCTTAGGTTCCTTTGATCTGCCCTTGTATATGGGGAATATCAAAGTATCAGGTGCAGTCGGTTGTTTGGTTTACATCCAAAATAGCTGCTTGCACTTGCACACCATACCTGATAGAAGAAGATACATAATTTTCTCATTGTACTTTTTAGGAAAAGAAAAGAAATGAAAGTAAAAGTTAGCATCGATTTATCTTTTTTCTTAGATCTCATTTATGTATGAGCTTTAGGCACTGAATCTACCTTTTCTTACTCGGGGGCTTGATTTTTGGGCCCTTTTTGGTAGAACTTGGTTTCTTCAAAAAAAAAAAAAAAGTAAAGCCACGCCACGGTGGTTTTGGTTTCTGACCATTTGACCAAAAATGGGCTTGAACTCTACCGTTTTGGCTTCAGAAGCCGTTCTTGTATATGCGCGTTGTGGGAGTAGAGAAGCCAATTCATGTCTTCGTTGTTGTGTGAGGGTGAGAGTGGCAAATCGTTTCGAAGTCTTGGTGAACGTCTTAGATGCAATTTTCTTCTACTTAAGGCATGATTTTAACTCAACTTTCGCCGCTCATAAGTGGTGAGGAGAGATGGTAATGGATCACGATCTAAATGTTTCTTCACGATTTATTTGAGCCTTTAATTAATTTTAGTTCAAAAATAAATAGAAATAGAGTTTATTCTGATCCTTAAATTTTACAGTGTAAAATTTAGAGCTCATTATCACCGCTGGTGGTAAGTAGTTAGTCATTTGTGAGAGCTGACTACTGCATTCTATAGAAATTTGAATTCACACTAAAAAGGGATTTTTAAGCTCTCATTTACTTTCACCGGTCCTTCGAAACTCTCATTCACTTTTACCATATGCACCATGAATTCAAAGAGCAACCCATAACTTACCACATCATTCATCATTACCCATAGTAAAGGACGAGCGCCATTGTCCTCCCCAAACTTGAATTTCTTTGTGGCTAGGTTCCATGGCTCTGCTCTATGTAAAGCTACCCATCTCATTCCTCATGACTTGCCAAACTATCCTGTCCTCTTCAAGCTGCACTATAAGTTTTTGGCTTCCATTTGGTACAGTCCATGTGTTCCGGTACTGCTAGAGTTTGACATTTGCACAAGTAGTACTCCTGTGAGTTCTAGCGAGTCTTAAAATTTTGGCGAGTTTCAGGGCCTGTTTGGTTACATAGTATTTTTACAGTTTTAAAGCAATACTATGGTATTGTACAATACTATGGTTTTAGAAGCCAAAAGGTGTTTGGTTGGTGCTATCAAAACCCTGTTTTGAATACCATAGTTTACCTAAAACTGTAGTATTTTTGGAGTTTTGGATACTGAAGTCTAGACCTCAGTTTTCCTTGGTTTTCTTCCGTCACCAGCCTCTGCCACGATGGCCCGATCACCCGTTGTCCACTCCCCATGCAGTTAATACTGCGTTTCTAAACTTTGGAACCAAACAAGCATCGGTTTCCATGAAAACTGTGAAAAAAACATGGTATTTAAAAACCATAGTATTTATGTCACGACAATTATAAACCACAATATTTGGAAACCATGGTTTTGAAAGACTTTGATTTCAAACAGGCCCAGAGTTTCAGTGGGTTTTCAGTAGATACTTGTCCGCGACTGTTGAAGTTTCAGCAAGTGTTAAATTTCATCAGTAGTGCTAGAGTTCAGAGTTTCAGCACATGCTTGTTGGTTGTTTTACCTAGAACTCCAGAAGGTGCTTAACATTGTCTTTGAGTTGTTTGTTTAGGTGCAAGGGTGAAAAGTGAAGGTTCTACTGGGGTGATCTGAAGATGGCCATATGTTCCGACTTCCGAGTTGTTGGCGAAGACAGACCCATCAATGATTTATCGTGGAGTGCACTAAAATTTAACACGCCTTTAAGAGCCTTGCAGTGTGTGCCGCGTTGGACAGAAGTATAGTAAAAAAAAAATACATGGTGTGGAAAACAATCCGGTAAACAACTGCGGTCACAAACGAATAGAAGTAGCATACGGTCAATACAGCGCACACACTTTAAGTAAATACTAGTATATGGTGAAAAGCGGATGAAGTAGTGAGGGTATTTAGAACATAGATACTATGTTTCGATTTTCCGAGCACAAAAATATATCTAAAAAACTTCTTCATATAGCTTAATATATCTAAGTTTTGTATCTTATTCACTAGATATATATCTAAAAAACCTTTCATATAGAACAGATAAGAAAAGATGTACAAAGTAAATGGTTGGAGATGACCTTATCAAGACTCAAGAGACACTCTCATGTAAGGACTAGTTTGGGAGTCTAAAAACCGGAGAGGATTAGAGGGCTAAAATTCTCTCTTTATTAAATTAAGTAACGAGAGAAATCTAACCCCTCTAATCTTCTCCAGTTTTATGGCTCCCAAATTAGCCTTAAATAAACGAGCGTAGCATATGGATTTCCACTCCACCCGTACGCACCAAGCAATTGTAAGCACGGCGACCGGAGACCAGTGGTGCCAAGACAAAGACTAGCTCCGTCGTTCCTACTCCATGGCTCCATGCACGCACACCATACGCCACCTGCTGCAAAATCCATGGCCCCTTCCAATAGCTCTCGGACACTTCTCGTCGTGCTAGCCCTCGTCTGCATTGAAAGAAAAATAGCCTTAACTATTTTCTCTAATTAATTTTAGTGTTTGATAATCATCACAACTTTATAGACTAACTAATTTGTCTAGTTGATTGATTCACATGTGCATAAGTACATCCATCTCAATTCTAAGTCGATTGTTCGGAATAACGTAGATTATTTCGGACATGAACTCTTTTTGGAAAATTCATCTGTACGGACCGTCTGGGCCCTTCTGCCGGAACGTCCGCGATACCTCGATGCACCTCAGATAGAAACTGTGTAAATCTCAACACTTCTACTACGGACTATCCGAATGAGAAAAGAGCACCGTCCGGGATCAAGAGCGGACCGTCCGACCCTTAGGCGCGAACTGTCTGCCCGTTGAAAACCAGAAAACCCCGAAGGTGTTGGGTTCAGTAAAATTATTTTTTAGCGTCCACGGGGACCGTCCGGGTGCACGGCCGGACCGTCTGCGATTGCTTTATCTGACAATCTGATGATGCATTTAATGCGCTTATAGCCGTTGACATAGCTGTTACTAGTGACCGTTGTGATACCAATCGTTGATGTGCAGGGGCGGACCGTCCGGGCCAGGAGCGCGGACAGTCCGCGTGTGCCAGAAAGTTGGTAACGGCTAGGAAGTGGTTGGTGGATATAAATACAACCCCAACTACCTCCATTCTATACATCTAAGCATTTCACTCATCCACATTCAATGCAAGAGCGAGCACATCACTCCAAGACACATTCAAACCTCCCAAGCTCCTCCAAGTGACATAATTGTGACTAGTGTTCATTAGTGATTAGTGTCTTGAGAAGTCTATATAGTGTGATATTGTGTTTTTCTTGTTGCTTGGCTTTGTTGATCGTGCTTTCTTCCTCTCCTTCTAAACTCTTATTGGCTTGTAAAGCTAGCAAGAGACACCTAATTGTGTAGTGGTCCTTACAGGGTCTGAGTGACCCTCGAGATTAAGGAGAAGCACTCAACCGGTCTAAGTGATCGTTTGAGAGAGGGTAAGTGTTGAAAGAGATCTGGCCTACATGGCCTCCTGAAAAGGGAGTATGTTTTTCGGAACCAAACCTCAGGAAACAAATCGCTCGTGTCTTTGTGTTAATCTTGCTTTGCGATTTTATTCTTCCTCTCCCCTCTCTCTAAGTTCTCTTGCTTGTGATCAATTTTAGTTAGCTCCAAAAGTAATCCGCAATTAATTGGGCAACTCATAGCAAGAAGAACTATCTTTCGCACTCTGATTTCATCATTACTCGTTCTAACACTAACCTCGGATGAAGTTCGTGTTCAAAGTTTATAATTTTCAGGTTTCGACTATTCACCCCCCTATAGGCAAACTTTTAGGCATCTTCTTACGTCTCGCCCCTACGCCGCCACCGATGCAGTCGCGCCACAGGGCCTGGAGTTCCACGTCATCGGTCTACATGGGTGGCGCATCCCAGACGCTAACACAGCTACGGTTGGTCAGTCAATAACAACTGCTTTTGTGTCGTCGTGTCGGTAACCACCTCTATGAGTATCACAAGTGCTCCCATCCTAATGGAACTCAAGCTTCCGGTTACTGACTACCATCGACAGCATCTGCCTTTATGTGAAACAAAATGATTCGCAGACTTCTAAGTACACGAACGGCTCGGTGCTTCTAGTGGAGCTCACCGCCTATGACTCCTGCAACAACACAGAGCCGCTTGCGACCTTCGTCGATGGCGGCACCAAGTTTGCCCTCGACAGGACGAGCCTCTTCTGCTTCAGATGAGGGATAGAGGCTCATCGCATGAGTCATGGTGCACCCAGCTATCATCTCAACGTCAGGCCCAACCTCCATAGCAGCAATGTCGGTGCATCCACAACAGGTACTGTCTGCTGACGTCACCATCGCGACGGCACTCACTATCTAAATGGGCTAGATTTGCGGGGCTTGTTCAGACGCGACAATAAAAAAACAAAGTAAACAGTAGTGGTTCTTGAATTTGATATGTTATGCCACTTAGATACCAAATCTCAAAACTAGAAAAAAAGGGTGTTCGAGTCCATCCCAAACCGTCCAAAATTAGATTTGCTCAAACCGGATGCAGATATGACGTGTCATATTGGAGTCACTTGGGTTTTTAAACTTTTCATAACATGTCACATGGGCTCCCGTACATGACAATGATGTGTCATTTGAGTTTCCGAACTTTTATTAGTATGGTCCAACGTGGCGCACCACATCGACATTCGATTTGAGCAAATTTGATTTTGGACGGTTTTGCACAGACCGACAAAGTTACATGACTCATTTTTCTGGTTGTCCGAGTTCGGTGACTAATGATGCGGTTGGTTATGAGATAGATAGGACATGGACGTCCTCTCTTGTCCCTCTAATTTTAAGGGACAACTAGGGATAACACTGAGACAATCCCATCTCAACCTCTAACCCTGAACTAAACAATCTTCATACTATCATATCCCTTTTTATCATTACAACCAAACGCATCATAGTATCATAAGATGACTTTATATCATTACAACCAAACGCACCCTAAGGTGATAGCGTATCAGCTTCGAGGACCACTACTACATTTTACTTAAAAATAACATGACCGAAGCATAGCTTCGTCTAAGGCATACCGTGCTACTGCCAGGTACGGACTGATGATAATATCGTGTCTAGGCCTTTATACTGACTCGCTACACTAATCCAAGCACGACCTATAAGATCAAGAGAATGTAGGGCAACATGATGGCGCCCGTTAGGCGCTGACTGCGAATAGGTCTGCTGTCCTCCGCCTAGCAATCGCTAACGCGTCCGGCAGCAACGACATCATCGGCCCAATTCCATCCAGCGCACCTTGCCTCCTGGTCGTCTCGGCGTACGAAGATTAAAAAAAAAAAGATACATGCAATCCCCGTTTTCTTGGGAGCACGGAGGTTTTGGCAGAGAAGGGAAAAACAGTTGTAAATAAGATAAGAACTGTGGCATATTCTAACCACAACTGAGATATTTTTTAAATAGCCGACTGATGTCCGTCAACTTCCTGCCGTTCATACTTAGAAATCACTGGTATGGTTACTTTCTTACTCCAGAGTTCGATTGCTCCCAGCTGCACAAATCACATAAAGGTTCCGATTTCCAGAAGTAGCTGGCATATAAGGATCATTTGTAAACTGGAGAAATAGTACTTCAGCTCTTCTGGGCGTTGCTTCCCTCCAGTTCTTTCCTCAGCTGCAGCGAGAAATCATCATTCACATCATCGTCATCCCAATCATCCTCCCACTGCTGGACAGCTTCATTGCCTTCTTCCTTCTCATCCCATTCTGCATAATACAAGGAACATGAGTTTCAAACTAGGTCCCACTCACCAGCAACTGAATCAACCATGGAGAAGAGATAAAAAGCATACGTTCTTTACATGTGAAATTAGAACCTTGCCATACTTAAGAGTATGCTATTTCAGATTATATTGGTTTGGTTAATGGTCATTTATAGACCCTGAGTTTTCAGTTTCAACGAGCAACGAGTAACCCAAAAAAAAAGGTTAGATCCTACATCATCAACACATGATGATTACTGGAGGATTTTCAACTCTCACTGTCGTGGATTCAAAGCAGGGGGGAGGGGGGACTTGCGTTGGTTTATCCCTTTCCCCTGACCCCTCATGTGATGTGGGAGCCTCTGGTGCTGGGTCTGTCCTTTTTTATTCAATAGTTAACAAAAACTTCACCAGATAGCAGTATAAATAGCCATGTGCATAACCAACCTAATGCTAACCCACACGGCTAACCAGGCAAGAAATTTGATACCTCTCCCTGAATAAATCAATTTCAAGAGTTGGCTTAAGTCAAACTTTTTTGTGTTTAACCAAATTCAGAACAAATGCCTATGACGCCAAATAAGCACATTACGAAAAATATACTTTATCATGAATCCAAATATCTAATGATACAAATTTGCTTTCATAAATCTTAATGCTCTAATCTACAAATTTGGGCAACTTTTTTATTAAAAAAAACTGACTTTAAGAGAACTCCAGGGATTGATTTATTCAGGGAAGAAAAGAGTACAATAACAACAAAGCCTTTCTAATGCAACTAACAAATTGGGCTAAGTATCTATTGCAACTAAAATAAATATACTGCCTGTCCTTCCATATCCACAGGTTAGCATACTAGATACGCACTTTTATGGAAACAGGACAAACAGAAGCAGTGCAGAGATGTTATTGACAATAAGTGTTTGGTTTCCCTGACTAAAGTTTAGTTCGTGTCACATCAAATGTTTTAATATCAATTTTGAGTATTAAATATAGGCTTAATTAGGTTTAATAAATTTGTCGTGTCTTTTAGTCTGCACCTGTATAATTAGTTTTATAATTAGACTATATTTAAAACCTGTAATTATGATTCAAACATTTGGTATGACAGGGGCTAAACTTCAGTTGGGTGACCATAAATGGAACCATAATATCAATTAAGCATCCATTAAGATTACCATATATAATCATTAGTCTTCAGAAGTTAGAGATTTGCAGAACTACGTCACTTTTGGAGGAAACACCAGACAAAATATATAACAGCAATATTTTTTACCACTGTACCCAAAACATAATCATACCATCAGATACACAAAGTGTTTACCAAGATGGCCCAAGATATACTCACTCCGAAGCAAAGGCAACCAAAAGGAGGATCACAGTCAGCTTACAACACACGAAAAAAGACTAGACAACAAATTTAGACATCAATCTAGGCTTCCAGAAACACATTTCCCTATCCATACAACAGAGTAAGAACCCATATGCAGCATCAGATTCCATCTTTACTAGCTAAGAGAAAAGACAAATCAGAAATAAAGATACTCCCTTAGTCCCTTCTAAGAAATTTAGAAGTTTCCCCCACTCCTAGAACTGACAGAAAAAATAGAAAAAATGAATTATATCTAGCACTGGGTGAGTAGGGAACAAAAACAATGATACCAATTCATCGTGTCAAACAATGTAGTTTTAGTTACTGCAAGAGACATAACACATGTATCTATCACATGATTGACTACAAGTAGAAACTGTCAGCTTAATTTATCAGCCAGTAAATCAAGTATATACACATATCAAACATCAGTTTTGATAACGAAAAAGCTAGATTCATGAAGCATTACTAGAAAATGTGACAGGATTTCTATAATAGCCACTCTTTTTCCCAAATCAGAATGGACATTGCATTTCCACTAAGAGTGGTTCAACTTCACCTCGACCCAACGAGGACAGGCCTTCAGACAGATGCAATTTTAGACAACAGATAGAGCAAAAGTTTCATGTTACACTCTGATCTCAAAGGTGACTTCGCCTTTGCAGGACAGCAGAATTATAGAATTTACTGTGTACAACACAGACTGGAAGTACTCATATCATGGATCTGTTGTAAAATAATACATAATCCATTTTATTCCTTTATTAAGTTGATCAATATTGCCATCCCTCTCCTTTACAAGTCAAAATAGGCTTTGCTATTTAGATTAGGTCATTTTGCTTAGAAGTAAGACCTAAGGAGGCTTAGGACTCAGGGTGACTATTAATAAATTGAAACGTTTGGTTGGGACTTGGGAACAAGAGGTAACCATACAAAGTCCAAATTGCAAAACACAAGCAACGCCAGGATGCACATACAAGTCTGCACATAAACATAAGCATGCAGGTGCTGCAAGGACTGAAAATAGAAGATGAAGGGAAAGTTCTGAGAATGACACATGTGCAGATGCCCCTTCAGTGTTATTAAAACTACGTTTAAACGATGTTTAAACTACGTTTAAACGTCAAAACTCTAATTAGAGATTGAAACTACGTTTTAGCGTTTTGGCGTTCTAAACTGTAAAACGCAGTGTTTTATGCATTTTAGACCATTAGCTACTTTTGGGTCCAGTCTATTAGTTACTTTTGAGGTTCAATCCAGCTCATGGGTGAAGTTTTGGTAAGCCACTAACCTCTCTATTTTGGTATTTAACTTCATATTATTGTCTGAAATTATGATGTAATGGTATTTTTCATGTGTTGTTTAAAACTACGTTTAAACAAAGTTTAAACGTTTAAAAGTCAAATTTTGACCCATGAGCGTTCCAACGTTTTACCGTTTTAATAACCTTGTGCCCCTTAATCATCACAACATGGCTTATGGCATTGTTTCTTTGTCATCTAACTGAATAACTTGTTTAATATTTACTGTTACTAAATAACGAGGTTTCACTCACTAGATCAAAAGATAGCATCATGCACTCAAACACCAGTTATAAGTACAGTAGTATTTGGTTCACATTCACACTTCTCAAGTTCAACAGATCAGCATTGGGATCGACCCTCAATTCTGCAACTAGTTTTCAGTATTCAGGGGTAATCCCATTATAGTTATACATTTTTAGAGACTCGCCAAGGAGAAGCAAATGCATAATTGAAAACAGAGTATCCAAGGTAGCCCAACATGTAATCAAAATCATCTTTTCGCTGTGACATATTTGTTTCAGAAAGCCAAAGAACAACACAAGACTGCATGTGTGATAAACAATGCGAGCACTTAACTGTACCAATGTCAGAACAGTGTTTCATGCTAATTGCCAAACTAGATAGAAAATATACAAAGAGATTTGATTTTTCAGGATATAATTACATGCAACAGGTCGCTTAAAGATCAGAGAACACAAAGTTTAGTTACTTCTGAAATACCAGTGCAGACCCATACAAAATCAAGCACCATATTAATAGCATCTACGTTTATTCCAATTTCCACAACCCAAAAACAATTGCCGTCTTCCCCACAGTTTCCCCAAATCCGCCCTGAGCCCCTGACTGATTGGATTTGATGCCCGAGATACTAGCAACACCGCACGGATTCCATCTAACCAAACCAATCAGATCTACTCGTCCAAATGGCTAAATCAACATGCCCACACAAACGAAAGTAGGGAGTGTGCGCGTACCTTGGTCGATCTCGAACTCTTCGAACTCGTCGTCGTCCTCGAGGAGGTCCATCTTGGCGGCCTCGGTCTTCGCGTCCGCCGGTGTCGCCGCCATAAACGCTGCGCCCTGCGATGCGGCCGCCGGGATCAGTGAGGAGGGACTCAAGGCGTCGTAGGGAGAGACGGCGGCGAGGGCAGCACCAACCTACCTCGCGTGTCGCGTGCCGGGAGAGGATTAGAGCAAGCGGCGGAGACGAAACCCTAGCTAGACCTGGAGGCTGTTTGGGGGCTGGGGCTCGTGCGATCGGAGTTGGGCTGGGGCTCGTGCCAAAAACAAAAGCCAAATCAAAAATATTGTGACACTGGAAAAAAAACTGTTGTAAGCTTCGTGCAAAAAGATACTGTGAAATACTAAAAAGGATGTGATAAAAACCACTAAAATCTGCTAAAAATTCTTTCATATATATTTTTATAGTTTCATCTAAAATCTGCTATAAACAGAAGCATAGGTGCTCTTAATTTTATACTACGATTTTAGAAAGAAAAAAACTATTTTCTGGATCTAACCATTTGGTATGGTTTTTAGTTTTAAGGGGACAGAAGCCGAATTCAAAAGTCAAATTAAGCACATACTGGTAGCCGTTTTCAAAAAACAGCTTTCTAAAATTGAGACCATCTATGACCTTAATTTTAATGGTTTTTGGATGAATGAATGCAACACCCTATTTTTTGAACCAATAAATTTTTTCAAAATTTAGTTTGATTTATTAAATTTTTGGTGGTTTAGAATCATAAATTATAGTTTAAATTAATTTCTTTCATTATATAACAATTAAAACAAAATATAAGGTTGAACTTGCTTTGTTGCATCCATGTTGTTGCATAGTGTTTCTAAGTGCAAAACATGTTTGAAACATTATAACAAACCATGTAGATGTCCCTGAAAATTTTTTGTATTTTTATTACTTTTCCTATTTTTTAAAAGCAAATTCCTATTTATTAGAGGCACTTAAAATCATTTTTATAACCTCAAAATATTTTATTTGTGTTTGTTGGGTGTCAATACATTTCTAGGAAATTTTCTGAAATTTTTGGAGCCAATTGAACATTTTTTCAGCATTACCAATACATTTCTATATTTTTTTAAAAAAATAAAATCTTTAAAATTCAAATTTATCCAGAATTTTGGATAAACCTAAGTTGTACCTATAAATACATACCTGGTTTCTCCATCCTAGAACCTAAAATGGTTTATCCCAATTCTATTTACAACCCTGCAATAACTCGTCGAAGTTCGAGTTCCTCCCTGACTCTAGCGACAACTCCGGCGAGAAGTTTCTCTCTGTCCGTTCATCTTTCGAGGCAACCCAGAATATCGTCGTGATCGGCTCGGCGAGAGCTTCGTCGCCACGCTTCCTGTTCATTGTCAATCTGCAAAAAAAATCGAGATGTCTAGCAGCAACGCGGGATCGAAGAGCTTGGTTGCCTAACACTGTTCGTCGAAAAGAAGGATCAATCCTTACGAATGTGCACGGATTATCGCCCACTCAATGCAGTGACCATCAAGAACAATACCCATTACCTTGTATCGATATTCTGTTGATCCGTTGGCTAAGGCTAAGGTGTTTTCCAAGATTGATCTCAGGTCAGGATACCACTAAATCAGAATCAGATCTCAGGATATTCCGAAGACCATGTTTTCCACTAGATACCGGTTGTACGAGTATCTTGTCATGTCATTCGGTTTGACGAATGCTTCTGCCTACTTTATGTATCTGATGAATTCAGTCTTTATGCCTGAATTGGATCGATTTGTCCTGGTGTTCGTTGATGATATTCTTGTCTACTCGGAGAACAAACAGGAACATGAAGAACACTTGAGGATTGTGCTAACTAGACTCACGGAATACAAGTTGTATGTCAAATTCAGCAAGTGTGAGTTCTGACTAAAAGAAGTAAAATTTCTGGGGCATATTTTATCAGAGCAGGCAATCTCTATGGATCCAAGTAAAGTTCAGCAAGTAATGGATTAGAAAGCACCTACCTCTGTCACAGAAGTCAGAAGTTTCTTAGGACTAACGGGTTACTATTGTCGCTTCATACCCAATTTCTCGAAAATTGCCAAACCCATGACCTGGCTAGTGCAAAAGGATCATAAGTTCGCTTGGACTGAAGAGTGTGAAACAACATTTCATGCTCTACAGACGTTGTTGACCACTACTACCGTCTTAGCTCAACCAAATATATTGAGAAATCATTTGATGTGTTCTGTGATGCATCGAAGATTGGACTTGGTTGTGTTCTCATGCAAGAGGGTCGAGTATCGCTTATGTTTCATGCCAATTAAGGAAACATGAGACGAATTACCAAACTCATGATTTGGAACTAGCCGCTGTTGTTCGTGCATTGAAAATTTGGAGGCATTATCTACTAGGAAATGTGTGCAACATTTTTACCGATCACAAAAGAAGTATATATTCACCCAACTATAGTTGAATATAAGGCATCGCTAATGGTTAGAACTGATCAAAGATTACAATCTGCAAGTGTATTATCATCCAGACAAAGCCAATGTTGTGGCCGACGCTTTGAGCCGGAAGTCACATTGCCATATCTTTCAACCACTTCTGGAAGATGGATTTAATCTGTTGCATTCGACAGTATTGTTCAACATTCAAGTTTGTTGCTCACTCGAAGATTAGATTATTAGTGGACAAGGATCCGATAAAGGCATATTTCATATCAAGGAAAAGGTGAAGAGTGATCACAACAAACACTTCAAACTTGATGAGCAAGGTGTGATGTGGTTCGACTATCGTCTTGTAGTGCCAAAGGACCAAGATCTCAGAACCAAGATTATAGATGAAGCTCATCTGTCCAAACTATCAATTCATCCGAGTAGTAGCAAAATGTACCATGATTCGAAGTCAAGATATTGGTGGACCAAGATGAAGAAAGAGATTGTGGCATATGTATCAAAATGTGACAATTGTTGCAGAGTCAAGGCTGTTTAGATGAAACCGACAGGCTTATTGCAACCTTTACCTATACCCAAGTGGAAATGGGAAGAAATAAGCATGGATTTCATTAACGGACTTTTTGTTACTTAGAAAGGCAATGATTCAATTTGGGTGATCGTAGATCGACTCACCAAGTCTGCTCGCATCCTACCAATCAAAATGACTTACCGACCACCACAGTATGCTGACCTGTATAATACAGACATTGTTTGTTTGCATGGTATACCCAAAACTATTGTGTCAGATCAAGGTTCGTAATTTATAGCTCATTTCTAGGAACAATTGCAAAAAGGATTAGGGACTAAGCTAGTGCATAGTTTAGCGTATCACCCTCAGACATCAGGACAGACCATCGGAGTGGAAGATGTCACTTGTCACTAAGAGCACCTAGAGGGGATGAATAGGTGATCCTACAAAACTTACTTCAAACCATACAAATTTGGTTTCTAAAAGATGTTAGTGTAAACTAAAACCAAGTTTGGATTAGTAGAGGAGATGAAAATAAACTCTTCAATGCTTGATTGCTCTCTTAAGATGTGTATTAATGTAGGAGCAATATGTAAATGAAGTTTAGGCACTAAGGAAGACAAAAATCGCAATAAATTAAAGTGGACAAGAGACAACGATTTTTTCCCATGATTTGGCCAAAGCCTACTTCCACATTGTGGTGACCTCTTTTGGTCAAGTGTTGTACTCAACCCCTCTCAAGTGATCCAAATATCAAACTTGAGTGTCACTGTATTCTTCCTTATAACAATCTCGTTTATGAGGATCTCCACAAGTGTGGAGTCTCTCACGGCCTTACACAAATGATCACAATCAAACTTAGAGTAAGAGAGGGAGAAGAATACACACACAAAAGCAAAACATAGCAATACAAGCAAGAAAGCCAAAGAAATGAGTGCAAGAACACTATGTCACTAGAACAACTCGAAATAGGCGCTCGGATCTCTCTACAATCACAGAACTGTGTGGATGCGATGAATCGGAGTGTTGGTGTGCTCTTGGTATGCTTGGGTACTGCAACAAGGCACCTAGGGGCTCCTTTTATAGCCCCAAGGGGCCTATGAGTCGTTGGCTTCTCCATAAGGAAGCCCAAAAGTTACCATGTCTGCGGTTGCATCGGATAGTCCAGTGGGCCACTAGAAATCCTGTCAGCAACGATAAGTCGGCTATCTGATTTGTCAACTTTCTTTTTCCGTATGGCACCAAACAGTTCGGTGCACCATCGGATAGCTGCCATGTCAGCTAGCCGTTGGTGGCCGATGCTCACCTACGAAGAGAGCTGTTGGAGTCCCTGTCCGATGCACCGGACATTGCACTGTTCATTGTCCGATGAATTTTATAATTAAAATTTCCGAGAACAGCGAGTTCGGCCATACGCATCACCAGACAGTCCGGTGGGTCCCAGATTGGCCCAAGTTTGGATCTTTTGAGCCAAACTTCTTCTACTTCTTTAGGCTTTTCTTGAGAGGTTTCTTAGCATTTAGACAAACATAGTTAGCAACTAAAACAATTTACTAAGTGTTGGGGATCATACCTCTTTCATTCATTTTCTCCAGGATTTCTAATGTGTCCACAACTAAGTCCAAATGACACTTGTCTTGCACAAAAGAGTTATCAGCCAAGCAAATGTGCAAGAAACATAATATTATATATGTGCAACTTATTCAAGTACTTAAACCTCATGTTTTTTGTACTTTTACCCAGAGTTGCACTTTTGGCCTTCTAATTTAACAAATATTCTTGTCTTCAATTTGCTTTTACTACACCTGTGCCCATGCTGATATAAAGATTGTTAGTTCAAAGTGGTGTGTTGTGCAGTTAATCATCAAAACAACTAGAAATGGCCCAAGGGCAGATTTCACTTTCAATCTCCTCCTTTTTGATGATTTATGCCAACACACCTAAAGCAAACTTGAACCTTACTAACTTAACAAAATATGAGCCAAATTGCAATTTGAAGTTCAAACTAAATGCCAATTAAATAAGCATAGGATTTGGCATATTTAGATCATTTAGCCACCACTCGTTTTGAATTTTGCAATCAAACTCATTTTCCCAACTTTTAAGCCAAAACCTTGGATTTTGCAAATCAAATCTTGTTTTGATCAATCTTCCAAAAACTCTCCCTTACTTCCATAAGAAAATGATCCCCACAGAAGAGAGTAGATTTTTCAATAAGAGAGCTCCTCTTTACAATCAAGAGGGTTTTGATAAAAAAAAAGAACAAGTTAAATGCTTCAAATCATTTAATAAATGTCTAGTAATCAAGTTTAGACTTTGTGTTGGATATTTTCATTAGACATCTTTTAGTAAATGATTTGAATGAATATATGTCTTTTGGAAGTATTCAAATAAGTTGATTTCAAATTTGATTCAATATAAAGAAGAATAGCTTAATATGTTGAAAATCTGAGTGAGCTATAACTATCGCCATATTTAAGATATAAAATATATTTGGATTGGATTAGAATTTAGTATTTATTACATACACATATGGTAGCAAATGTTGTGCAAAATTTACGATTCTTGGATAAGAAATGCTCTAGCTATGGAGTGGATTTTGTCAACCATAATGCAATAGTTTTCAGCATACACCTGCTATAGAAGATATAGGGCGTGATTGAAAAGCTCTCTGGCGCTGGGTTCGTGTTGGCCTGGGTGGACAGTGAAGGTCCCACCCGCCTTTCCCAAGCATGCATGCAGAGCGGTGAAAAAGTGCATGTGTCTTCCCCATGCTTGCTGGTCAATCTCACGTAGGTAACCAATCACCAGCGCGCACACGATCAATGCATGAAGCGAGAGTGGGTACGGTTGTGCGGGTAACCAATGAGCCCCATGATGGATGCCCATCCAAATGAAGCTAAATATTGTAAATCTACTCGTAGACTTATTGAAGAACATCCACATCAAATTTCATGGGCATCATATATGTACAATAGAAGATGTGTTTTTTCTCTTTACAATATAAAGAATCTGAGAGAAAAGTGATAAATATTAGATTGTTCAAGACTCACCTCGATTGAAAGGATCCCAAGTTGAAAACACTTTTACAAGTTAATAAGAGGACTAAATTTGGTTTTGAATTGAGAAAAAAAATCACGAGAAACATATGGTAGAAGGCTATTTAATTGTGGAAGGTATTTGTAATCAAACAAATTGGTACTCCAGATGAACAATTAAGAATAAATTTATGTAAATCTGACATCTCAGGGGGTGTTTGGGAACAAAGTTTTTCTGCAGTATTGAAGCAATACTGTGGTATTATATATTTTGAGGTGTTTGGCAACTCATCTGAAATCTCTGTATATTAAACTGTAGTATTGTAAATACTGCACTTGTTTTGCAGTTTTGGAAACTTTGGTCTCAACCAAAGTTTTTCTCTGTAAAGAGAGCACCATCTGGGTCCCGCTCTGGCTGATTGGTCTCAACCAAAGTTTTTCCCGAACAGCTTGATGTATTGGATACTGTTGTATTCGAAAACTAAAGCATTGTAAACTGTAGTAATGTCATGACTAAAGTATAATTTAGTATTTAAAAAACTGCAGTTTAGAAAAACTGTATTCCCAAACAGGGCCTCATTTGCTTTTAGTGGCAGAGCTCTTGTAAGGCTATCTCTAGCAGCGTCCCCTAAATTTCGTCCCCTAAAGGAATATTCTCTCTCCTTTACAGAACACTCTAAAAGATTCTGTCCTCTATATATTCTCCGTCTCCAGCAGCGTCCCCTAAATTCCGTCCCCTAAGGCTACAGTGTTAACAGATTCACATTTTCCATTTCTTTTTCATTTTTCTTTGTTTTCTTCTCATTTGACGCTACATAAATGATACGTAAAAATTGTATTTATTAATTTTGAAACTAATAAATTCGAAATGTCAATATTAATTACATTGCTTGTTTTGTTGTTGTGTAATTGTTGTCGATAACGCGACACATAGTATAATATCGTTGGCAAAATATGTTTTCAAATGGACAAGCTTGCACCGTAAGCCAGTACTCTTCTTCGAGAAGCCATAGCCTAGCTTCCCTTGCACGACAACCGCATGGCTTCTATCCGAAGCGTACTTCCTCTATAAATACCAAGTGAGCCTTCCATACTTCACTCAACCTTGCCTTTACAAACTCCACAACCATGAATCCCTACTTAGAAAACAATTTTCTTGTGCGGTTGATGGAAGAAATGGAAGAGGAAGAAGAAGAGTTGCAGTTGGCGAGGCACATTGTGAATAGGAGGCGACGTGCACGCAATGAGCGTCGTCATGGTGGTTCGATTCCAGGGCGTGTTAGGATTCATCGTGATCACATGAGCGGCGATGCAAGAATCCGAGCGGACTACTTTGGAGCGAACCCCGTGTACACGGATGCTCAATTTCGTAGGAGGTATTTACAATTAACACATTCTTTTTACCATGTACAAAACTTCATGACCCCTATTATGACACATGAATTGTATGGTAGGTTCCGCATGCGTCGCCATGTCTTTGAGCGCCTTGTTGATGTTGTGCAACAAGTGGATCCTTATTTTATTCAGCGTCCAAATTGTGCGGGTGAGATTGGTCTTTCTGCTCTACAGAAAGTTGTTGCTGCTGTTCGAATCCTTGCTTACGGTATTCCGGCTGATGTCGTTGACGAATACGTACGCATTGGGGAATCTACTGCTCATGAGGCATTGAAACACTTTTGCACGGCCGTCCAAACCGCGTTTGCTCCGTATTATCTCCGTGCACCAAATGCAGAAGATATCGCACGCCTGCTCCAAGTTGGCGAGTCACGTGGGTTTCCTGGTATGCTTGGTAGTGTTGATTGCATGCATTGGGAGTGGCGTAACTGCCCAAGTTCATGGAAGGGTGAAAGGGAATTAGGCTTATACCTAGTCCCTAATTAATTTTGGTGGTTGAATTGACCAACACAAATATTTGGACTAACTAGTTTGCTCTAGTGCATAAGTAATACAGGTGCCAAAGGTTCACACTTAGCCAATAAAAAGACCAAGTATTGGGTTCAAACAAAGGAGCAAAGGTCAACCGAAGGCACCTCTGGTCTGGCGCACCGGACTGTCCGGTGTGCCACCGGACATGTCCGGTGCACCAGAGGACTCCAACTCCAAACTGCTCACCTTCGGGAAATTCCAGAGGCGACTCCGCTATAATTCACCGGACTGTCCGGTGTACACCGGACAGTGTCCGGTGCTCCAAGGAAGATCGGCCTCCGGAACTCGCCAGTCTCGGGAATTCATTTCAACTGCTCCGCTATAATTCACCGGACTGTCCTGAAAGTCGCCTAGAGGGGGGGGGTGAATAGGGCGAAACTGAAAATCACAAAAATAATCACAACTACAAGCCGGGTTAGCGTTAGAAATATAAACGAGTCCGCGAGAGAGGGTGCAAAACAAATCGCAAGCAAATGAAGAGTGTGACACGCGGATTTGTTTTACCGAGGTTCGGTTCTCGCAAACCTACTCCCCGTTGAGGAGGCCACAAAAGGCCGGGTCTCTTTCAACCCTTCCCTCTCTCAAACGGTCCCTCGGACCGAGTGAGCTTTTCTTCTTCTCAATCAAACGGGAACAAAACTTCCCCGCAAGGGCCACCACACAATTGGTGCCTCTTGCCTTGGTTACAATTGAGTTTTGATCACAAGAACAAGTGAGAAAGAAAGAAAGCGATCCAAGCGCAAGAGCTCAAAAGAACACGACAAATCTCTCTCGCTAGTCACTAAAGGCTTGAGTGGAATTGGAGAGGATTTGATCTCTTTGGTGTGTCTAGAATTGAATGCCTAGCTCTTGTAAGTGGTTGGAAGTTGGAAAACTTGGATGCAATGAATGGTGGGGTGGTTGGGGTATTTATAGCCCCAACCACCAAACTTGACCGTTGGCTGGAAGCGTTTGTTCGATGGCGCACCGGACAGTCCGGTGCACACCGGACAGTCCGGTGCCCCTGCCACGTCATCAATGCCGTTGGATTCAGACCGTTGGAGCTTCTGACTTCTGGGCCCGCCTGGGTGTCCGGTGCACACCGGACAACAACTGTTCATTGTCCGGTGCGCCGGTATGGGCGCGCCTGACGTCTGCGCGCGCAGAGCGCGCATTAAATGCAGCGCAGGTAGCCGTTGGCGCCGAAATAGCCGTTGCCCCGCTGGTACATCGGACAGTCCGGTGCACACCGGACATGTCCGGTGAATTATAGCGAAGCGGCTGCCGCGTGAACCCGAGGCTGGCGAGTTGAGGAGGCCGCGCTTCCTTGGAGCACCGGACACTGTCCGGTGTACACCGGACAGTCCGGTGAATTATAGCGACACGGCCTGAGAAATTCCCGAAGGTGGCAAGTTCGAGTTGGAGTCCTCTGGCCGCACCGGACAGTCCGGTGCCTCCAGCCAGAGGTGCCTTCGGTTGCCTCTTTGCTCCTTTGTTGAATCCAAAACTTGATCTTTTTATTGGCTGAGTGTGAACCTTTTGCACCTGTATAACTTATGCACTAGAGCAAACTAGTTAGTCCAAAATTTGTGTTGGGCAATTCAACCACCAAAATTATTTAGGAACTAGGTGTAAGCCTAATTCCCTTTCAATCTCCCCCTTTTTGGTGATTGATGCCAACACAAACCAAAGCAAATATAGAAGTGTAAAATTTGAACTAGTTTGCATAATGTAAGTGCAAAGGTTGCTTGGAATTGAGCCAATATAAATGCTTACATGATGCGCATGGATTGTTTTCTTTGTTTTTGACATATTGGACCACATTTGCACCACAGGTTTTGTTTTTGCAAACTCTTTTGTAATTTTTTTCAAAGTCCTTTTGCAAGATAGTCAAAGGTTAATGAATAAGATTTTGCAAAGCATTTTCAAGTTTTTGAAATTTTCTTCCTTTGTCCCAAATGCTTTTCCTTTGACTAAACAAAACTCCCCCTCAAATAAAGTCTCCTCTTAGTGTTCAAGAGGGTTTTAAGACATCAATTTTGAAAGTACTACTTGCTCCCCCCTTTAGAACACAAAGAGATACCAATTTTGAAATTTACCAATTGAAAATCATTAATTTTAAAATTAGGGTGGTGGTGCGGTCCTTTTGCTTTGGGCTCATATTTTCTCCCCCTTTGGCATGAATCGCCAAAACGGAATCATTAGAGCCCAATGAAGTACTTTCTCCCCCTTTGGTCATAAAATGAAAGAGTGAAGATTATACCAAAGTTGGAGAGATGCTTGGAGAGACGGCGAAGGATGAGTAGTCGAGTGGAGTGGAAGCCTTTGTCTTCGCCGAAGACTCCAATTTCCTTTCAATATACCTATGACTTGATTTGAAATACTCTTGAAAGCACATTAGTCATAGCATATAAAAAGAGACATGATCAAAGGTATATTTATGAGCTATGTGTGCAAGTTTAGCAAAAGAAATTCCTAGAATCAAGAATATTAAGCTCATGCCTAAGTCTGGTAAAAGATTGTTCATCAAGTGGCTTGGTAAAGATATCGGCTAATTGATCTTTAGTGTTAATGTAAGAAATCTCGATATCCCCCTTTTGTTGGTGATCCCGAAGAAAATGATACCGAATGGCTATGTGTTTAGTGCGGCTATGCTCAACGGGATTATCCGTCATGCGGATTGCACTCTCATTATCACATAGAAGAGGAACTTTGGTTAATTTGTAACCGTAGTCCCGCAGGGTTTGCCTCATCCAAAGCAATTGCGCGCAACAATGGCCTACGGCAATATACTCGGCTTCGGCGGTAGAAAGAGCGACCGAATTTTGCTTCTTTGAAGCCCATGACACCAAGGATCTTCCCAAGAACTGACAAGTCCCCGATGTGCTCTTCCTATTAATCTTACACCCCGCCCAATCGGCATCCGAATAACCAATCAAATCAAAAGTGGATCCCCGAGGGTACCAAAGCCCAAACTTAGGAGTATAAGCCAAATATCTCAAGATTCGTTTTACGGCCGTAAGGTGTGATTCCTTAGGGTCGGCTTGGAATCTTGCACACATGCATACGGAAAGCATAATGTCCGGTCGAGATGCACATAAGTAAAGCAATGAACCAATCATCGACCGGTATACCTTTTGATCCACGGACTTACCTCCCGTGTCGAGGTCGAGATGCCCATTGGTTCCCATGGGTGTCTTGATGGGCTTGGCATCCTTCATTCCAAACTTGCTTAGAATGTCTTGAGTATATTTTGTTTGGCAAATGAAAGTGCCCTCGTGGAGTTGTTTGACTTGAAATCCTAGAAAATACTTCAACTCCCCCATCATAGACATCTCGAATTTCTTTGTCATGATCCTACTAAATTCTTCACATGTAGATTCGTTAGTAGACCCAAATATAATATCATCAACATAAATTTGGCATACAAACAAATCATTGTCAAGAGTCTTAGTGAATAAAGTAGGATCGGCCTTGCTGACTTTGAAGCCATTAGCAATAAGGAAATCTCTAAGGCATTCATACCATGCTCTTGGGGCTTGCTTGAGCCCATAAAGCGCCTTAGAGAGCCTATAAACATGGTTAGGGTACTCACTGTCTTCAAAGCCGGGAGGTTGCTCAACATAGACCTCCTCCTTGATTGGTCCATTGAGGAAAGCACTCTTCACGTCCATTTGATAAAGCTTGAAGCCATGGTAAGTAGCATAGGCCAATAATATGCGAATTGACTCAAGCCTAGCTACGGGTGCATAGGTTTCACCAAAATCCAAACCTTCGACTTGTGAATACCCCTTGGCCACGAGTCGAGCTTTGTTCCTTATCACCACACCATGCTCGTCTTGCTTGTTGCGGAAGACCCACTTGGTTCCTACAACATTTTGATTAGGACGTGGAACTAAATGCCATACCTCATTCCTTGTGAAATTGTTGAGCTCCTCTTGCATCGCCATCACCCAATCCGAATCTTGTAGTGCTTCCTCTACCCTGTGTGGCTCAATAGAGGAAACAAAAGAGTAATGTTCACAAAAATGTGCAACACGAGATCGAGTAGTTACCCCCTTATGAATGTCGCCGAGGATGGTGTCGACGGGGTGATCTCGTTGTATTGCTTGGTGGACTCTTGGGTGTGGCGGCCTTGGTTGTTCATCCTCCTTGTCTTCATCATTTGCATCTCCCCCTTGATCGTTGCCGTCATTTTGAGGTGGCTCATCTTCTTGATCTTCTTGTTCAACATCTTGAGCCTCATCCTCAATTTGAGTTGGTGGAGATGCTTGCATGGAGGAGGATGGTTGATCTTGTGCATGTGGAGGCTCTTCGGATTCCTTAGGACACACATCCCCAATAGACATGTTCCTTAGCGCTATGCATGGAGCCTGTTCTTCACCTATCTCATCAAGATCAACATGCTCTACTTGAGAGCCGTTAGTCTCATCAAACACAACGTCACAAGAAACTTCAACAAGTCCTGAGGACTTGTTAAAGACTCTATATGCCCTTGTGTTTGAGTCATATCCTAGTAAAAAGCCTTCTACAGTTTTAGGAGCAAATTTAGATTTTCTACCTCTTTTGACAAGTATAAAACATTTGCTACCAAAAACTCTAAAATATGAAATATTTGGCTTTTTACCGGTTAGGAGTTCATAGGATGTCTTCTTGAGGATTCGGTGAAGATATAACCGGTTGATGGCGTAGCAAGCGGTGTTGACTGCTTCGGCCCAAAACCGATCCGGTGTTTTGTACTCATCAAGCATGGTTCTTGCCATGTCCAATAGAGTTCGATTCTTCCTCTCCACTACACCATTTTGTTGTGGAGTGTAGGGAGAAGAGAACTCATGCTTGATGCCCTCCTCCTCAAGGAAGCCTTTAATTTGAGAGTTCTTGAACTTCGTCCCATTGTCGCTTCTAATTTTCTTGATCCTTAAGCCGAACTCATTTTGAGCCCGTCTCAAGAATCCCTTTAAGGTCTCTTGGGTATGAGATTTGTCCTGCAAAAAGAACACCCAAGTGAAGCGAGAATAATCATCCACAATAACTAGACAGTACTTACTCCCGCCGATGCTTATGTAAGCGATCGGGCCGAATAGGTCCATGTGTAGGAGCTCCAGTGGCCTGTCACTAGTCATGATGTTCTTGTGTGGATGATGAGTCCCAACTTGCTTCCCGGCTTGGCATGCGCTACAAATCCTGTCTTTCTCAAAATGAACATTGGTTAGTCCTAAAATGTGTTCTCCCTTTAGAAGCTTGTGAAGATTCTTCATTCCAACATGGGCTAGTCGGCGGTGCCAGAGCCAACCCAAGTTAGTCTTAGCAACCAAGCAAGTGTCGAGTTCAGCTCTATCAAAATCTACCAAGTATAGCTGACCCTCTAACACTCCCTTAAATGCTATTGAATCATCACTTCTTCTAAAGACAGTAACACCTATATCAGTAAATAGACAGTTGTAGCCCATTTGACATAATTGGGATACGGAAAGCAAATTGTAATCTAAAGAATCTACAAGAAAAACATTGGAAATAGTATGGTCAGGTGATATAGCAATTTTACCCAATCCTTTGACCAAACCTTGATTTCCATCCCCGAATGTGATAGCTCGTTGGGGATCTTGGTTTTTCTCATATGAGGAGAACATCTTTTTCTCCCCTGTCATGTGGTTTGTGCACCCACTGTCGAGTATCCAACTTGAGCCCCCGGATGCATAAACCTACAAAACAATTTTAGTTCTTGACTTTAGGTACCCAAACGGTTTTGGGTCCTTTGGCATTAGAAACAAGAACTTTGGGTACCCAAACACAAGTCTTGGAGCCCTTGTGTTTGCCCCCAACCATCTTGGCAACTACCTTGCCGGATTTGTTAGTTAAAACATATGATGCATCAAAAGTTTTGAATGAAATAGCATGATCATTTGATGCATTAGGAGTTTTCTTTCTAGGCAACTTGGCATGGGTTGGTTGCCTAGAACTAGATGTCTCACCCTTATACATAAAAGCATGATTAGGGCCAGAGTGAGACTTCCTAGAATGAGTTCTCCTAATTTTGCTCTCAGGATAGCCGGCAGGGTACAAAATGTAACCCTCGTTATCCTGAGGCATGGGAGCCTTGCCCTTAACAAAGTTAGATAAATTCTTTGGAGGGGCATTAAGTTTGACATTGTCTCCCCTTTGGAAGCCAATGCCGTCCTTAATGCCAGGGTGTCTCCCATTATAGAGCATGCTTCTAGCAAATTTAAATTTTTCATTTTCTAAGTCATGCTCACTAATCTTAGCATTAAGTTGTGCTATGTGATCATTTTGTTTTTTAATTAAGGCTAGGTGATCATGGATAGCATCAACATTAATATCTCTACATCTAGTACAAATGGAGATATGCTCAGTAGATGTAGAGGGTTTGCAAGTTTTAAATTCTATAACCTTAGCATGTAGTATATCATTTTCATCTCTAAGGTTAGAAATGCAAACATCAAAATCTCTAGCCTTAGCAAGCAATTTTTCTTTTTCATCTCTAAGGCTAGCAAGAGAAACATTCAACTCATCAATTCTAGCAAGTAAATCAATATTATCATCTTTAGAATTGGAAGTTGAAACATTGCAAACATGAGAATCAACCTTAGCAATTAATCTAGCATTTTCATTTCTAAGGTTGGCAATAGTGTCATGGCATGTGCTTAGCTCACTAGTTAATTTCTCACATTTTTCCATTTCTAGAGCATAAGCATTCTTGACCTTAACATGCTTCTTATTTTCTTTAATAAGGAATTCTTCTTGAGAATCCAAGAGATCATCCTTCTCATGTATAGCACTAATCAATTCATTTAATTTTTCTTTTTGTTGCATGTTGAGGTTAGCAAAAAGAATGCGCAAGTTATCCTCCTCATTTTTATCATCATCCTCATCACTAGATGTTTCATATTTAGTGGAGGACCTTGATTTTACCTTCTTTTTGCCGTCCTTGGCCATGAGACACTTGTGGCCGATGTTGGGGAAGAGGAGGCCCTTGGTGACGGCGATGTTGGCGGCGTCCTCGTCGGAGGATGAGTCGGTGGAGCTCTCGTCGGAGTCCCATTCCCGGCAAACATGGGCATCGCCGCCTTTCTTCTTGTAGTACTTCTTCTTTTCTCTCCTCTTTCCTTTCTTGTCGTCGCCCCTGTCACTGTCACTAGACATAGGACATTTTGCAATGAAATGACCGGGCTTACCACATTTGTAGCACACTTTCTTGGAGCGGGGTTTGTAGTCCTTCCCCCTCCGTTGCTTGAGGATTTAGCGAAAGCTTTTGATGATTAAAGCCATCTCCTCATTGTCGAGCTTGGAGGCGTTAATTGGTTGTCTACTTGGTGTAGACTCCTCCTTCTTCTCCTCCGTTGCCTTGAAGGCCACCGGTTGCGCCTCGGATGTGGAAGGTTCGTCAAGCTCGTTGATCTTCTTTGAGCCCTTAATCATGCATTCAAAGCTCACAAAATTCCCGATAACTTCCTCGGGGGTCATTAGTGGATATCTAGGATTACCACGAATTAATTGAACTTGAGTAGGGTTAAGGAAAATAAGAGCTCTTAAAATAACCT
The DNA here is from genome assembly GCA_029449295.1 of Zea luxurians. Classification (NCBI taxonomy): domain Eukaryota; kingdom Viridiplantae; phylum Streptophyta; class Magnoliopsida; order Poales; family Poaceae; genus Zea; species Zea luxurians. The sequence continues at coordinate 6,922,311 of JAOPSE010000090.1, forward strand.
TAACCACCTCGTGGTCATCCCACTTTTTGCTCCCGAGGTTGCGCACTTGGTTCACCAAGGTCTTGAGCCGATTGTACATATCTTGTGGCTCCTCCCCTTGGCGAAGACGGAAGCGACCGAGCTCCCCCTCGATCGTTTCCCGCTTGGTGATCTTGGTGAGTTCATCACCTTCGTGCGCCGTCTTGAGTAGGTCCCAAATCTCCTTTGCATTCTTCAACCCTTGTACTTTGTTGTATTCCTCCTTGCTTAGAGAGGCGAGGAGAATGGTTGTGGCTTGGGAGTTGAAGTGCTCGATTTGGGCTACTTCGTCCGTGTCATAATCCTCATCCCCTATTGATGGTACCTGTGCTCCAAACTCAACAACATTCCATATACTTTTGTGGAGTGAGGTTAGATGAAATTTCATTAAATCACTCCACCTAGCATAATCTTCGCCGTCAAAAGTTGGCGGTTTGCCTAATGGAACGGAAAGTAATGGAGTATGTCTAGATGTACGGGGATAGTTTAAGGGGATCTTACTAAACTTCTTGCGCTCTTGGCGCTTAGAAGTTACGGACGGTGCATCGGAGTCGGAGGTGGATGTTGATGAAGTGTCGGTCTCGTAGTAGACCACCTTCCTCATCCTCTTGTGCTTGTCGCCTTTTCGATGCGACTTGTGAGAAGAAGATTTTTCCTTCTTCTCATTGTGGTGAGAAGAGGAAGATCTTTTCTCCTTCTGTTTGGAGGAGCCCTTCTTCTTCTCCCTCTTCTTGGTGCGGGACTCTTCCGATGAAGTGCTCCCTTGGCTTGTAGTGGGCTTGTCGCCGGTCTCCATCTCCCTCTTGGTGTGATCTCCCGACATCACTTCGAGCGGTTAGGCTCTAATGAAGCACCGGGTTCTGATACCAATTGAAAGTCGCCTAGAGGGGGGGTGAATAGGGCGAAACTGAAAATCACAAAAATAATCACAACTACAAGCCGGGTTAGCGTTAGAAATATAAACGAGTCCGCGAGAGAGGGTGCAAAACAAATCGCAAGCAAATGAAGAGTGTGACACGCGGATTTGTTTTACCGAGGTTCGGTTCTCGCAAACCTACTCCCCGTTGAGGAGGCCACAAAAGGCCGGGTCTCTTTCAACCCTTCCCTCTCTCAAACGGTCCCTCGGACCGAGTGAGCTTTTCTTCTTCTCAATCAAACGGGAACAAAACTTCCCCGCAAGGGCCACCACACAATTGGTGCCTCTTGCCTTGGTTACAATTGAGTTTTGATCACAAGAACAAGTGAGAAAGAAAGAAAGCGATCCAAGCGCAAGAGCTCAAAAGAACACGACAAATCTCTCTCGCTAGTCACTAAAGGCTTGAGTGGAATTGGAGAGGATTTGATCTCTTTGGTGTGTCTAGAATTGAATGCCTAGCTCTTGTAAGTGGTTGGAAGTTGGAAAACTTGGATGCAATGAATGGTGGGGTGGTTGGGGTATTTATAGCCCCAACCACCAAACTTGACCGTTGGCTGGAAGCGTTTGTTCGATGGCGCACCGGACAGTCCGGTGCACACCGGACAGTCCGGTGCACACCGGACAGTCCGGTGCCCCTGCCACGTCATCAATGTCGTTGGATTCAGACCGTTGGAGCTTCTGACTTCTGGGCCCGCCTGGGTGTCCGGTGCACACCGGACAACAACTGTTCATTGTCCGGTGCGCCGGTATGGGCGCGCCTGACGTCTGCGCGCGCAGAGCGCGCATTAAATGCAGCGCAGGTAGCCGTTGGCGCCGAAATAGCCGTTGCCCCGCTGGTACACCGGACAGTCCGGTGCACACCGGACATGTCCGGTGAATTATAGCGAAGCGGCTGCCGCGCGAACCCGAGGCTGGCGAGTTGAGGAGGCCGCGCTTCCTTGGAGCACCGGACACTGTCCGGTGTACACCGGACAGTCCGGTGAATTATAGCGACGCGGCCTGAGAAATTCCCGAAGGTGGCAAGTTCGAGTTGGAGTCCTCTGGCCGCACCGGACACTGTCCGGTGTACACCGGACAGTCCGGTGCCTCCAGCCAGAGGTGCCTTCGGTTGCCTCTTTGCTCCTTTGTTGAATCCAAAACTTGATCTTTTTATTGGCTGAGTGTGAACCTTTTGCACCTGTATAACTTATGCACTAGAGCAAACTAGTTAGTCCAAAATTTGTGTTGGGCAATTCAACCACCAAAATTATTTAGGAACTAGGTGTAAGCCTAATTCCCTTTCATGTCCGGTGTAACAGCGGGGCAACGGCTATTTCGGCGCCAACGGCTACCTGCGACGCATTAAATGCGCGCACTGCGCGCGCAGAGGTCAGGCACGCCCATGCTGGCGCACCGGACAATCTACAGTGCATGTCCGGTGCGCCACCAGACATCTAGGCGGGCCCAGAAGACAGAGCTCCAACGGTCGGACCCAATGACTTTTGGTGACGTGGCTGTCGCACCAGACATGTCCGGTGTGCACCGGACTGTCCGGTGCACCATCGAACAGACAGCCTCACCAAACGGCTAGTTTGGTGGTTGGGGCTATAAATACCCCCAACCACCCCACATTCAAGTCATCCAAGTTTTCCACTTCTCAACTACTTACAAGAGCTCTAGCATTCAATTCTAGACACACTCAAGAGATCAAATCCTCTCCCAAATTCCACACAAAGCTTTAGTGACTAGCGAGAGAGATTTGCTTGTGTTCTTTCGAGCTCTTGCGCTTGGATTGCTTTCTTCTTTCTTGATTCTTTCTTGCGATCAAACTCACTTGTAATTGAGGCAAGAGACACCAATCTTGTGGTGGTCCTTGTGGGAACTTTGTGTTCCAAGTGATTGAGAAGAGAAAGCTCACTCGGTCCGAGGGACCGTTTGAGAGAGGGTAAGGGTTGAAAGAGACCCGGCCTTTGTGGCCTCCTCAACGGGGAGTAGGTTTGAAAGAACCGAACCTCGGTAAAACAAATCCGCGTGTCTCACTTCATTATTCGCTTGCGATTTGTTTTGCACCCTCTCTCGCGGACTCTATTATATTTCTAACGCTAACCCGGCTTGTAGTTGTGATTATTTTTGAGAATTTCAGTTTCGCCCTATTCACCCCCCCTCTAGGCGACTTTCAATTGATATCAGAGTCCGGTGCTTCATTAGAGCCTAACCGCTCGAAGTGATGTCGGGAGATCACACCAAGAGGGAGATGGAGACCGGCGACAAGCCCACTACGAGCCATGGGAGCACTTCATCGGAAGAGTCCCGCACCAAGAGGAAGGAGAAGAAGAAGGACTCCTCCAAACGGAAGGAGAAAAGATCTTCTTCTTCACACCACAAGGAGAAGAAGGAGAAATCTTCTTCCCACAAGTCACATCGGAAAGGCGACAAGCACAAGAGGATGAGGAAGGTGGTCTACTACGAGACCGACACTTCATCAACATCTACCTCCGACTCCGATGCGCCGTCCGTAACTTCTAAGCGCCAAGAGTGCAAAAAGTTTAGTAAGATCCCCTTACACTATCCTCGTACAACTAGATCTACTCCATTACTTTCCGTTCTATTAGACAAACCGCCAACCTTTGATAGCGAAGATTATGCTAGGTGGAGTGATTTAATGAAATTTCATCTAACCTCACTCCACAAAAGTATATGGAATGTTGTTGAGTTTGGAGCACAGGTACCATCCGTAGGGGATGAAGACTATGATACGGACGAAGTAGCCCAAATCGAGCACTTCAACTCTCAAGCTACAACCATACTCCTCGCCTCTCTAAGCAAGGAGGAATACAACAAAGTGCAAGGGTTGAAGAATGCAAAGGAGATTTGGGACCTTCTCAAGACCGCGCACGAGGGTGATGAACTCACCAAGATCACCAAGCGGGAAACGATCGAGGGGGAGCTCGGTCGTTTTCGTCTTCGCCAAGGGGAGGAGCCACAAGATATGTACAACCGGCTCAAAACCTTGGTGAACCAAGTGCGCAACCTCGGGAGCAAGAAGTGGGATGACCACGAGGTGGTTAAGGTTATTCTAAGATCTCTTATTTTCCTTAACCCCACTCAAGTTCAATTAATTCGTGGCAATCCTAGATACACACTAATGACTCCCGAGGAAGTAATCGGGAATTTTGTGAGCTTTGAACGTATGATTAAAGGCTCAAAGAAGATCAACGAGCTTGAGGAGCCCTCCACGTCCGAAGCACAACCAGTGGCATTTAAAGCGACGGAGGAGAAGAAGGAGGAGTCTACACCGAGTAGACAACCAATTGACGCCTCCAAGCTTGACAATGAGGAAATGGCTTTAATCATCAAAAGCTTTCGCCAAATCCTCAAGCAACGGAAGGGGAAGGACTACAAATCCCGTTCCAAGAAGGTTTGCTACAAGTGTGGTAAGCCTGGTCACTTTATTGCTAAATGTCCATTATCAAGTGACAGTGACAGGGATAACGACAAGAAGGGCAAGAGGAGAGAAAAGAAGAGGTACCACAAGAAGAGGGGCGGCGATGCCCACGTGTGCCGCGAGTGGAACTCCGACGAGAGCTCCACCGACTCCTCCTCCGACGACGAGGACGCCGCCAACATCGCCGTCACCAAGGAACTCCTCTTCTCCAACGTCGGCCACAAGTGTCTCATGGCAAAGGACGGCAAAAGGAAGAAGGTTAAATCTAAATCCTCCACTAAATATGAGTCCTCTAGTGATGATAATGCTAGTGATGAGGAAAACAATTTGCGTACCCTTTTTGCCAACCTTAACATGGAACAAAAAGAAAAATTAAATGAATTGATTAGTGCTATTCATGAGAAGGATGATCTCTTGGACTCTCAAGAGGACTTCCTTATTAAGGAAAACAAAAAGCATGTTAAGGTTAAAAATGCTTATGCTCTAGAAGTTGAAAAATGTGAAAAATTGTCTAGTGAGCTAAGCACTTGCCATGAGACCATTAACAACCTTAAAAATGAAAATGCTAAATTAATTGCTAAGGTTGATTCTCATGTTTGTATTGATTCAACTTCCAATCCTAGAAATGATAATGTTGATTTGCTTGCTAGGATTGATGAGTTGAATGTTTCTCTTGCTAGCCTTCGAGATGAGAATGAGAAATTGTTTGCTAAGGCTAAAGAATTAGATGCTTGCAATGTTACGATATCCAATCTTAGAGATAACAATGATATTTTGCGTGCTAAGATTGTCGAACTTAATTCTTGCAAACCATCTACATCTACCGTTGAGCACACTTCTATTTGTACTAGATGTAGAGATGTTGATATCAATGCTATTCATGATCACATGGCTTTAATTAAACAACAAAATGATCATATAGCAATATTAGATGCTAAAATTGCCGAGCATAACTTAGAAAATGAAAAGATTAAATTTGCTAGAAGTATGCTCTATAATGGGAGACGCCCTGGCATCAAGGATGGCATTGGCTTCCAAAGGGGAGACAATGTCAAACTTAATGCCCCTCCTAAAAATTTGTCTAATTTTGTTAAGGGAAAGGCTCCCATGCCTCAGGATAACGAGGGTTACATTTTGTACCCTGCCGGTTATCCCGAGAGCAAAATTAGGAGAATTCACTCTAGGAAGTCTCACTCTGGCCCTAACCATGCTTTTATGTATAAGGGTGAGACATCTAGCTCTAGGCAACCAACCCGTGCCAAGTTGCCTAGAAAGAAAACTCCTAATGCATCAAATGATCATACCATTTTATTTAAGACTTTTGATGCATCTTATGTTTTGACTAACAAATCCGGCAAGGTAGTTGCCAAGATTGTTGGGGGCAAACACAAGGGCTCCAAGACTTGTGTTTGGGTACCCAAAGTTCTTGTTTCTAATGCCAAAGGACCCAAAACCGTTTGGGTACCTAAAGTCAAGAACTAAAATTGTTTTGTAGGTTTATGCATCCGGGGGCTCAAGTTGGATACTCGACAGCAGGTGCACAAACCACATGACAGGGGAGAAGAAGATGTTCTCCTCATATGAGAAAAACCAAGATCCCCAACGAGCTATCACATTCGGGGATGGAAATCAAGGTTTGGTCAAAGGATTGGGTAAAATTGCTATATCACTTGACCATACTATTTCCAATGTTTTTCTTGTAGATTCTTTAGATTACAATTTGCTTTCCGTATCCCAATTATGTCAAATGGGCTACAACTGTCTATTTACTGATGTAGGTGTTACTGTCTTTAGAAGAAGTGATGATTCAATAGCATTTAAGGGAGTGTTAGAGGGTCAGCTATACTTGGTAGATTTTGATAGAGCTGAACTCGACACTTGCTTGGTTGCTAAGACTAACTTGGGTTGGCTCTGGCACCGCCGACTAGCCCATGTTAGAATGAAGAATCTTCATAAGCTTCTAAAGGGAGAACACATTTTAGGACTAACCAATGTTCATTTTGAGAAAGACAGGATTTGTAGCGCATGCCAAGCCGGGAAGCAAGTTGGCACTCATCATCCACACAAGAACATCATGACTAGTGACAGGCCACTGGAGCTCCTACACATGGACCTATTCTGCCCGATCGCTTACATAAGCATCGGCGGGAGTAAGTACTGTCTAGTTATTGTGGATGATTATTCTCGCTTCACTTGGGTATTCTTTTTACAGGAAAAATCTCATACCCAAGAGACCTTAAAGGGATTCTTGAGATGGGCTCAAAATGAGTTCGGCTTAAGGATCAAGAAAATTAGAAGTGACAACGGGACGGAGTTCAAGAACTCACAAATAGAAGGCTTCCTTGAGGAGGAGGGCATCAAGCATGAGTTCTCTTCTCCCTACACCCCACAACAAAATGGTGTAGTGGAGAGGAAGAATCGAACTCTCTTGGACATGGCAAGAACCATGCTTGATGAGTACAAGACACCGGATCGGTTTTGGGCCGAGGCGGTCAACACCGCCTGCTACGCCATCAACTGGTTATATCTACACCGAATCCTCAAGAAGACATCCTATGAACTCCTAACCGGTAAAAAGCCCAATATTTCATATTTTAGAGTTTTTGGTAGCAAATGCTTTATTCTTGTTAAAAGAGGTAGAAAATCTAAATTTGCTCCTAAAACTGTAGAAGGCTTTTTACTAGGATATGACTCAAACACAAGGGCATATAGAGTCTTTAACAAGTCCTCAGGACTTGTTGAAGTTTCTTGTGACGTTGTGTTTGATGAGACTAACGGCTCTCAAGTAGAGCATGTTGATCTTGATGAGATAGGTGAAGAACAGGCTCCGTGCATCGCGCTAAGGAACATGTCCATTGGGGATGTGTGCCCTAAGGAACCCGAAGAGCCTCCACAAGCACAAGATCAACCATCCTCCTCCACGCAAGCATCTCCACCAACCCAAAATGAGGACGAGACTCAAGTTGATAAAGAGGAAGAACACAATGATGAGCCACCTCAAGATGACGGCAATGATCAAGGGGGAGATGCAAATGATGAAGACAAGGAGGATGAACAACCAAGACTGCCACACCCAAGAGTCCACCAAGCAATACAACGAGATCACCACGTCGACACCATCCTCGGCGATATTCATAAGGGGGTAACTACTCGGTCTCGTGTTGCACATTTTTGTGAGCATTACTCTTTTGTTTCCTGTAGAGCCCAAAATTTGTATTAAAGAAAACAAGGAATAAAAAAAATAATAAATCTTTACTAAGATACAAATAAACCATTGTGTCATATTGAATTTTGTTGGATAAAAATATTACAATGAATAGAAGAGTTAGATTAAGACCCTAGAATTGAATTTGGGATTTAAAATTTTGAAAAGGAGAAGGAAAATACTATACAAAATAAAGAAAATAAATATATAAATAAATAAAAATCCTTCCATCCTTGTTTGTCCAATTTGTACATTTTGAATCTAGGTACAAAGATCACAATTGGAATGGAATTCAAACTTGAATTCTAGAAATTTAAAAAAAAAAACAAAACAAAGCGCCTGGGCCAATTTCCCTGGTCGGCCCACATTCTCAACCACCAGCCCACCTCCTTCCCTGCTTATTTGCGCGGCCCACTCCCTTCTCCCGTGCTCCCGCTTGAGCCTGGTTGAAGCCGCACCTGCGTTGTTTCACCGAACCATGGGCCCCACTCTCCAGCCCCGGTCACGCGTTGGTGCCTCGCCGTGGTCTTCCTCTGTCATTGGGACCCACGCGTCGGTCATCTTCTTCCCAACTCCGTGTTGAAGCCAGCCATTTGTGGCCGACCAGATCAGCCGCAACGGAACGCCGGGATCTTCGCCCGCGAATCTCGCTGCTCACCCCCAGCTCGGACTTCGCCGATGGTGTATAAATCTATCCGTGCACTCTTCCCCTTCTCGCCCGCTCTACTCGGTGCGCCGAGATCTAGCTCGTCGTCGTGTGCTGAGAAGAGGAGATTCCGGTGCGCCGTCGTGCTCGGATGGGAAGATGGCGATGGTCTTCACGATACTTAGTGCCCACTGCCCTTCAAGCTCGAGTGTCGTCAGCTGTCATTTGGAAGTCATGGTGCGCCCGTGTTCGTCGACGGTGGTTTGCATGTGCCAGTAATCCGTGCCACGCCGTGGTCGAGCTTGCCTCCATCACAAGAGCCGGTAAGTCCTATCCAGTAGAATTCGCGTTAACCTCTTGGTCGTGTTGCTCCCAACCGGGCTCGATTTGGGGCACTGGGCCATCGGGTGGACCTGCGCCGGCCACGACTCCGCCGTGTGGCGCGCGGCGCCGTCGCGCCTGGCGGCCGGGGGAAGAAGAACGTGCCCTCGCCGTTGGATATAAGTTGGGCGGCTCAGATCTGATGGTGGGCGCCGTTTTAGATAGGGTAGCGTGGACCGTTCGATTTGATCGGAGGGCTGAGGTTGGGGCACATCTTCGTTAAATCTCGACCGCAGATCTCAGATCGTGCGCACCAGAACAGATCGCGACATTTTAAAATCGGGGGCCATCGGATCGTGATCCAGTGACCCAGATCACACCGTACCCCTTCGGTGGGTAATCTTCATAAAGAGCCCTCGGGCTTTGGTCAAATCAACCCGCCGTCCCCTCGGGTGGGTTTGCTGTGTCATAGGGAATCTTACACGATAAACCCTGACCTTTTGCAAATTTGAGGCCCAGTCCAGTGAATAGGAAAATCATAGAAAATGATTTAGAAAATGATTTTTAGTGTTAAAATAAATCAGAAACTTATTTAATTTCATAACTAATTCATTTTAACTCCTTTTTGACCCATTCCAGTTGCAATAATTTTGTTTTAATATTATCTACCACCTAGAGCCTCTGTTTTGTCATGAAAACAATTAGAAATTTAATCTCTCACTTAATCCATTTTAAACACATAAAACCTTTGAAAGCTCATAACTTAAAATCTATAATTCCAAAATTAATAATTCTTGTTCCTGTGATCTTATTTCAATATGTAGATTATTAATATGTATTTTGCATATATGTTTGTTGTGATGTTAAATTTGCCTATACACTGTTTGTTTGTATTGCTACGACTAGCAGTGAGGATACGTATCACCTGAAGATCATCCTGGTACCTGGAATCTCAAGTCCCAGGCAAGTTGTGCCCTTGATCACTTCTTTTTACCTAGCCATGTTCTAATTAATCATAATGATCTGCATAGGTTAATTTTGATGGGACCCAATAGGTTACCCTAGTTTGTCTATCTTTATACCTTGTTCACCACTGAACTTTCTGGGTAGTACTTGCTAGTGCTATATGTGGTTTTGGGTATGGAGATACACCATTCATGATTATACTTTTGTTATCAGTTGTTATTTATGGTTCATGTTAAGATCATTATGTTAATTGGAACATGGAGAACCACCCGGGAAAACAGTGCTACCACGAGGGTGGAATGGGACGCCCTTGGCTGATTAATTAGGAAAGCTAGTGGAAGACTACCTTACCCGAAAGGGGCAAGGGCAGTAGGGGAGAGGTCAGTGTAGGGAGGCCCTCGGGAGGATTTTGCTGCGATGGCGGTCCTGCAAGGGATTCCTGCACTGGATCTTCCTATAAACTGTAGCGGGTTTTCGGAAGCTAGTGGAACTTTGTAAAGGCCTCGTAGTGGATCCCTAGCCATTCACCTCAGAAGTGTCTAAGGGCTTTGCAAACCCTGGCGACATGGGATACACGACTTGTGGGTAAAGATGCGCAACCTCTGCAGAGTGTAAAACTGGTATGCTAGCCGTGCTCACGGTCATGAGCAGCTCGGACCCTCACATGATTAAATTATGGAACTTAAATTCAATTTGTCATATGCATTGCATTGCAGGTGATGTTGTTATTACTTCTGTTCTACTATTTAACTGGGTTGGTATTTACTTACACTTAGTAACTGCTAATAAAATTTTGACCAACTTTAAAAGCAATGCTCAGCTCTAACCATCTTCTTTGGTAAGCCTTACACTCCACGTGAGCTCCCACCCTTGGCGAGTTCATGCACATTATTCCCCACAACTTGTTGAGCGATGAACGTATGTGAGCTCACTCTTGCTGTCTCACACACACCACAGGTCAAGATCAGGTACTGCAGGATGATGCTCATGGAGGATGCCGTGATGAGTTCGTGAGTGGTCTAGGTCGTCGTCTCCCAGTCAACTTTGGGTTGCTGGACCGTTGTCTCCTTATAATGTAATTATTTATTTTGTATAGAACTCCTGTTATATATAAAGTTGTGACATTCGATCCTGTGCCACTATACATCATATGTGTGAGACTTGGTCCTAGCATACCTGGTGTTTATGTTAGCACCCGGGTTTTTGGACCCCTAAAATCCGGGTGTTACAGAAGTGGTATCAGAGGAATGTTGACTGTAGGACGAAACCTAGATAGAACTGGACAACCATTCTTTACTTACCTTACTCTGATTCTTTTCTAAACTTATCTTAATCTTTTCTCATCTATTTCCGCCTTACTCTGATTACTCTTACCTTCCTGCTTCCAAAGACAAACTTGGATTTCACACTTTGAAATCCTGTACTTAAAGTGACCTTTAGGGATAGGAGACCTACTCTTAGGAACAAAGACAAAACTATTTTTATCTATGTGCTTGAATGTTTGTTCTTATGATACTTGTCTGATTTGGATCTTTGATTGAGTGTGATGGGTTGTGGAGTAATGTCCACAATTGCATCTACATATACACATAGGTATAAAAATATATTTATAAGATAACTAAACAACTTAGATTATCCTCCATTAAAGTGTATCTAATTTATATAGATCCCTCCTGTCTCAAAAGATTCTCTCTTACTATAATGGATCCCTCTTAATCTAAAGGAATCTATCTTATCCTACTAGATCCATCTTATCTTAAAAGATTCCTTCTTATCTCAACTGAATCATCTTATCTTGAAAGACTCTTTCTTACCTTAATAAGTTCATCTTATCTCAAAAGATTTTATCATATCCTAATAGATCTAACTAATCTATCTGAAAAAAAAATCTATCTTATTCTTAGAGACCCCTCTTGTTCTAATAAGCCTACAGATCCCCACCACTTTGCTTAACTCATAATAGTGGAACAAACATGATCTATTTTAACATAAATTAAGTAGATCTTATATAGTCTAATATAATGGACAAACATGGTTGATAATACTGGGAAAATAGATTGGACCCTACTTCTATAAGCATGTTTTAACCTAAACTGGTACCCCAGATTAACTAGACCACATACAACTACCTAACCATATGCAACTACCTTAACCGCTCGATGGTTGCATAACCTATCTGTTCTAACCTAACAGAGATTCTGACCTACCTACACCATGTAATCTATCATATCTCAAAGGATTCAAACATATCTTAATAATACATATTCTACCCTGATAGATTTATCTGACCTAAACTAAGTTTAATCCAGTCATATCCAATCTATTATGATCTAATCTAGTGTAAGTTATTTAATGATGGTACAAAAGATAAGACCATACCCCTCATGCACTTAAAACTTAAACCAACTCAACCATGGGCATAAGATCTAACTCAACCAATATAGCCATGATAAATGGTATAACCTTTCTATTCCCACCTAATAACAAACAAACTTTGACCTACATCATGTAGTCTATCTCATCCATACCTATATTAACCATATTCCCCAGTCCAATAACATACACTAACTTCTAATCAATGAGACAAGGCCGAAGAAGATGATCAACTTCATCAAGGGAGGATGAGCACCAACTCAAGTCTTCAAGGATCAAGTGAGGTCACCAAGATGAGTCAAGATCCACAATCTAGGATGGAGTCCTTCCTTACCCTACCCAAACCTAACCATACTATGGATACATCTTTTATCCTACATAATAAAGTAGCTATATATATACCCATGCTTTCCTAATCACATGATAATTTGTGATATTAAAAAAAAAACAAATCTTTTGATATTAAAACCAACTAGAAACTAAAGCAAAGACTACAAACCAAACTTGTTGGATCCCCTTTCTTCTTAATCTCGAGGACGAGATTATTTTTAAGGGGGGTAGGATTTGTAGAGCCCAAAATTTGTATTAAAGAAAACAAGGAATAAAAAAATAATAAATCTTTACTAAGATACAAATAAACCATTGTGTCATATTGAATTTTGTTGGATAAAAATATTACAATGAATAGAAGAGTTAGATTAAGACCCTAGAATTGAATTTGGGATTTAAAATTTTGAAAAGGAGAAGGAAAATACTATACAAAATAAAGAAAATAAATATATAAATAAATAAAAATCCTTCCATCCTTGTTTGTCCAATTTGTACATTTTGAATCTAGGTACAAAGATCACAATTGGAATGGAATTCAAACTTGAATTCTAGAAATTTAAAAAAAAACAAAACAAAGCGCCTGGGCCAATTTCCCTGGTCGGCCCACATTCTCAACCACCAGCCCACCTCCTTCCCTGCTTATTTGCGCGGCCCACTCCCTTCTCCCGTGCTCCCGCTTGAGCCTGGTTGAAGCCGCACCTGCGTTGTTTCACCGAACCATGGGCCCCACTCTCCAGCCCCGGTCACGCGTTGGTGCCTCGCCGTGGTCTTCCTCTGTCATTGGGACCCACGCGTCGGTCATCTTCTTCCCAACTCCGTGTTGAAGCCAGCCATTTGTGGCCGACCAGATCAGCCGCAACGGAACGCCGGGATCTTCGCCCGCGAATCTCGCTGCTCACCCCCAGCTCGGACTTCGCCGATGGTGTATAAATCTATCCGTGCACTCTTCCCCTTCTCGCCCGCTCTACTCGGTGCGCCGAGATCTAGCTCGTCGTCGTGTGCTGAGAAGAGGAGATTCCGGTGCGCCGTCGTGCTCGGATGGGAAGATGGCGATGGTCTTCACGATACTTAGTGCCCACTGCCCTTCAAGCTCGAGTGTCGTCAGCTGTCATTTGGAAGTCATGGTGCGCCCGTGTTCGTCGACGGTGGTTTGCATGTGCCAGTAATCCGTGCCACGCCGTGGTCGAGCTTGCCTCCATCACAAGAGCCGGTAAGTCCTATCCAGTAGAATTCGCGTTAACCTCTTGGTCGTGTTGCTCCCAACCGGGCTCGATTTGGGGCACTGGGCCATCGGGTGGACCTGCGCCGGCCACGACTCCGCCGTGTGGCGCGCGGCGCCGTCGCGCCTGGCGGCCGGGGGAAGAAGAACGTGCCCTCGCCGTTGGATATAAGTTGGGCGGCTCAGATCTGATGGTGGGCGCCGTTTTAGATAGGGTAGCGTGGACCGTTCGATTTGATCGGAGGGCTGAGGTTGGGGCACATCTTCGTTAAATCTCGACCGCAGATCTCAGATCGTGCGCACCAGAACAGATCGCGACATTTTAAAATCGGGGGCCATCGGATCGTGATCCAGTGACCCAGATCACACCGTACCCCTTCGGTGGGTAATCTTCATAAAGAGCCCTCGGGCTTTGGTCAAATCAACCCGCCGTCCCCTCGGGTGGGTTTGCTGTGTCATAGGGAATCTTACACGATAAACCCTGACCTTTTGCAAATTTGAGGCCCAGTCCAGTGAATAGGAAAATCATAGAAAATGATTTAGAAAATGATTTTTAGTGTTAAAATAAATCAGAAACTTATTTAATTTCATAACTAATTCATTTTAACTCCTTTTTGACCCATTCCAGTTGCAATAATTTTGTTTTAATATTATCTACCACCTAGAGCCTCTGTTTTGTCATGAAAACAATTAGAAATTTAATCTCTCACTTAATCCATTTTAAACACATAAAACCTTTGAAAGCTCATAACTTAAAATCTATAATTCCAAAATTAATAATTCTTGTTCCTGTGATCTTATTTCAATATGTAGATTATTAATATGTATTTTGCATATATGTTTGTTGTGATGTTAAATTTGCCTATACACTGTTTGTTTGTATTGCTACGACTAGCAGTGAGGATACGTATCACCTGAAGATCATCCTGGTACCTGGAATCTCAAGTCCCAGGCAAGTTGTGCCCTTGATCACTTCTTTTTACCTAGCCATGTTCTAATTAATCATAATGATCTGCATAGGTTAATTTTGATGGGACCCAATAGGTTACCCTAGTTTGTCTATCTTTATACCTTGTTCACCACTGAACTTTCTGGGTAGTACTTGCTAGTGCTATATGTGGTTTTGGGTATGGAGATACACCATTCATGATTATACTTTTGTTATCAGTTGTTATTTATGGTTCATGTTAAGATCATTATGTTAATTGGAACATGGAGAACCACCCGGGAAAACAGTGCTACCACGAGGGTGGAATGGGACGCCCTTGGCTGATTAATTAGGAAAGCTAGTGGAAGACTACCTTACCCGAAAGGGGCAAGGGCAGTAGGGGAGAGGTCAGTGTAGGGAGGCCCTCGGGAGGATTTTGCTGCGATGGCGGTCCTGCAAGGGATTCCTGCACTGGATCTTCCTATAAACTGTAGCGGGTTTTCGGAAGCTAGTGGAACTTTGTAAAGGCCTCGTAGTGGATCCCTAGCCATTCACCTCGGAAGTGTCTAAGGGCTTTGCAAACCCTGGCGACATGGGATACACGACTTGTGGGTAAAGATGCGCAACCTCTGCAGAGTGTAAAACTGGTATGCTAGCCGTGCTCACGGTCATGAGCAGCTCGGACCCTCACATGATTAAATTATGGAACTTAAATTCAATTTGTCATATGCATTGCATTGCAGGTGATGTTGTTATTACTTCTGTTCTACTATTTAACTGGGTTGGTATTTACTTACACTTAGTAACTGCTAATAAAATTTTGACCAACTTTAAAAGCAATGCTCAGCTCTAACCATCTTCTTTGGTAAGCCTTACACTCCACGTGAGCTCCCACCCTTGGCGAGTTCATGCACATTATTCCCCACAACTTGTTGAGCGATGAACGTATGTGAGCTCACTCTTGCTGTCTCACACACACCACAGGTCAAGATCAGGTACTGCAGGATGATGCTCATGGAGGATGCCGTGATGAGTTCGTGAGTGGTCTAGGTCGTCGTCTCCCAGTCAACTTTGGGTTGCTGGACCGTTGTCTCCTTATAATGTAATTATTTATTTTGTATAGAACTCCTGTTATATATAAAGTTGTGACATTCGATCCTGTGCCACTATACATCATATGTGTGAGACTTGGTCCTAGCATACCTGGTGTTTATGTTAGCACCCGGGTTTTTGGACCCCTAAAATTCGGGTGTTACATTTCCTCTATTGAGCCACACAGGGTAGAGGAAGCACTCCAAGATTCGGATTGGGTGATGGCGATGCAAGAGGAGCTCAACAATTTCACGAGGAACGAGGTATGGCATTTAGTTCCACGTCCTAACCAAAATGTTGTAGGAACCAAGTGGGTCTTCCGCAACAAGCAAGATGAGCATGGTGTGGTGACAAGGAACAAAGCTCGACTCGTGGCCAAGGGGTATTCACAAGTCGAAGGTTTGGATTTTGGTGAAACCTATGCACCCGTAGCTAGGCTTGAGTCAATTCGCATACTATTAGCCTATGCTACTTACCATGGCTTCAAGCTTTATCAAATGGACGTGAAGAGTGCCTTCCTCAATGGACCAATCAAGGAGGAGGTCTATGTTGAGCAACCTCCCGGCTTTGAAGATAGTGAGTACCCTAACCATGTCTATAGGCTCTCTAAGGCGCTTTATGGGCTCAAGCAAGCCCCAAGAGCATGGTATGAATGCCTTAGAGATTTCCTTATTGCAAATGGCTTCAAAGTCGGAAAAGCCGATCCTACTTTATTCACTAAAACTCTTGACAATGATTTGTTTGTATGCCAAATTTATGTTGATGATATCATATTTGGGTCTACTAACGAATCTACATGTGAAGAATTTAGTAGGATCATGACACAAAAATTCGAGATGTCTATGATGGGGGAGTTGAAGTATTTTCTAGGATTCCAAGTCAAGCAACTCCAAGAGGGCACCTTCATTTGTCAAACAAAGTATACTCAAGACATTCTAACCAAGTTTGGAATGAAGGATGCCAAGCCCATCAAGACACCCATGGGAACCAATGGGCATCTCGACCTCGACACGGGAGGTAAATCCGTCGATCAAAAGGTATACCGGTCGATGATTGGTTCATTGCTTTATTTATGTGCATCTCGACCGAACATTATGCTTTCCGTTTGCATGTGTGCAAGATTCCAATCCGATCCTAAGGAATCCCACCTTACGGCCGTAAAACGAATCTTGAGATATTTGGCTTATACTCCTAAGTTTGGGCTTTGGTACCCTCGGGGATCCACATTTGATTTGATTGGTTATTCGGATGCCGATTGGGCGGGGTGTAAGATTAATAGGAAGAGCACATCGGGGACTTGCCAGTTCTTGGGAAGATCCTTGGTGTCTTGGGCTTCAAAGAAGCAAAATTCGGTCGCTCTTTCTACCGCCGAAGCCGAGTATATTGCCGCAGGCCATTGTTGCGCGCAATTGCTTTGGATGAGGCAAACCCTGCGGGACTATGGTTACAAATTAACCAAAGTTCCTCTTCTATGTGATAATGAGAGTGCAATCCGCATGGCGGATAATCCCGTTGAGCATAGCCGCACTAAACACATAGCCATTCGGTATCATTTTCTTAGGGATCACCAACAAAAGAGGGATATCGAGATTGCATACATTAATACTAAAGATCAATTAGCCGATATCTTTACCAAGCCTCTTGATGAACAAACTTTTACCAAACTTAGGCATGAGCTCAATATTCTTGATTCTAGAAATTTCTTTTGCTGAACTTGCACACATAGCTCATAAGTATACCTTTGATCATATCTCTTTTATATATGCTATGACTAATGTGTTTTCAAGTGTATTTCAAACCAAGTCATAGGTATATTGAAAGGGAATTGGAGTCTTCGGCGAAGACAAAGGCTTCCACTCCACTCTACTACTTACTCTTCGCCATCGCTCCACTTCACTCTCCGTCTTTGGTATAATCTTCACTCATTTATTTATGACCAAAGGGGGAGAAAGTACTTCTAAGGGCTTATATCTCACTCAAAGTATCCGTTTTTGGCGATTCATGCCAAAGGGGGAGAAAGTATGAGCCCAAAGCAAAAGGACCGCACCACCACCCTAATTTTCAAAATTAATGATTTTCAATTGGAAAATTTCAAATTGGTATCTCTTTATGTTCTAAAGGGGGAGCAAGTAGTATTTTCAAAACTTGATATCTTAAAACCCTCTTGAACACTAAGAGGAGAATTTATTTGAGGGGGAGTTTTTTGTTTAGTCAAAGGAAAAGCATTTGGATCAAAGGGAGAAAATTTCAAAACTTGAAAATGCTTTGCAAAAATCTTATTCATTTACCTTTGACTATCTTGCAAAAGGATTTTGAAAAGAATTTACAAAAGAATTTGCAAAACAAAACATGTGGTGCAAATGTGGTCCAATATGTTAAAAACAAAGAAACAATCCATGCACATCTAGTAAGTAACATTTATTGGCTCAATTCAAGCAACCTTTGCACTTACTTTATGCAAACTAGTTCAATTATGCACTTTTATATTTGATTTGGTTTGTGTTGGCATCAATCACCAAAAAGGGGGAGATTGAAAGGGAATTAGGCTTACACCTAGTCCCTAATTAATTTTGGTGGTTGAATTGACCAACACAAATATTTGGACTAACTAGTTTGCTCTAGTGCATAAGTAATACAGGTGCCAAAGGTTCACACTTAGCCAATAAAAAGACCAAGTATTGGGTTCAAACAAAGGAGCAAAGGTCAACCGAAGGCACCTCTGGTCTGGCGCACCGGATTGTCCGGTGTGCCACCGGACATGTCCGGTGCACCAGAGGACTCCAACTCCAAACTGCTCACCTTCGGGAAATTCCAGAGGCGACTCCGCTATAATTCACCGGACTGTCCGGTGTACACCGGACAGTGTCCGGTGCTCCAAGGAAGATCGGCCTCCGGAACTCGCCAGTCTCGGGAATTCATTTCAACTGCTCCGCTATAATTCACCGGACTGTCCGGTGTACACCGGACTGTCCGGTGTAACAGCGGGGCAACGGCTATTTCGGCGCCAATGGCTACCTGCGACGCATTAAATGCGCGCACTGCGCGCGCAGAGGTCAGGCACGCCCATGCTGGCGCACCGGACAATCTACAGTGCATGTCCGGTGCGCCACCGGACATCCAGGCGGGCCCAGAAGACAGAGCTCCAACGGTCGGACCCAACGACTTTTGGTGACGTTGCTGTCGCACCGGACATGTCCGGTGTGCACCGGACTGTCCGGTGCACCATCGAACAGACAGCCTCACCAAACGGCTAGTTTGGTGGTTGGGGCTATAAATACCCCCAACCACTCCACATTCAAGTCATCCAAGTTTTCCACTTCTCAACTACTTACAAGAGCTCTAGCATTCAATTCTAGACACACTCAAGAGATCAAATCCTCTCCCAAATTCCACACAAAGCTTTAGTGACTAGCGAGAGAGATTTGCTTGTGTTCTTTCGAGCTCTTGCGCTTGGATTGCTTTCTTCTTTCTTGATTCTTTCTTGCGATCAAACTCACTTGTAATTGAGGCAAGAGACACCAATCTTGTGGTGGTCCTTGTGGGATTTTTGTGTTCCAAGTGATTGAGAAGAGAAAGCTCACTCGGTCCGAGGGACCGTTTGAGAGAGGGTAAGGGTTGAAAGAGACCCGGCCTTTGTGGCCTCCTCAACGGGGAGTAGGTTTGAAAGAACCGAACCTCGGTAAAACAAATCCGCGTGTCTCACTTCATTATTCGCTTGAGATTTGTTTTGCACCCTCTCTCGCGGACTCTATTATATTTCTAACGCTAACCCGGCTTGTAGTTGTGATTATTTTTGAGAATTTCAGTTTCGCCCTATTCACCCCCCCTCTAGGTGACTTTCAAAGGGGATGTTTACAGGGCGTGGTAAACATCCTACCATGATCTTGGAAGCTGTTGCGTCGTATGACCTGTGGATATGGCATGCATATTTTGGTCTGCCAGGTAGTTGCAACGACATAAATGTTCTTCACCGTTCAAACCTTTTCGAAAGGCATCTGAGCGGTGACACACCTCCAGTTTCATTCACTGTGAATGGTCACACGTACAATATGGGATATTACCTAGCAGACGGGATTTACCCTGACTGGCCCGCATTTGTCAAGACAATCCGTAACCCCTACGACGTTAGAACCCAACACTTTGCAACAATTCAAGAGTCTGCTCGAAAAGATATAGAACGAGCTTTCGGTGTACTCCAGAAGAGATGGGGTGTGGTCCGTGGACCTGCATACGGTTGGAGTCCTGAACACATTGGGGACTGTAACACCCGGATTTTAGGGGTCCAAAACCCGGGCGCTAACATAATCACCAGGTGTGCTGGGACCAAGTCTCACACATATGATGAATCATGGCACAGGATCGAATGTCACATCTTTATATATAACAGGAGTTCTATACAAAATAAAGAATTACATTATAAGGAGACAACGGTCCAGCAACCCAAAGTTGACTGGGAGACGATGACCTAGACCTCTCACGAACACTTCACAGCATCCTCCAAGCGCCTCATCCTGCAGTACCTGTTCTTGACCTGTGGGGGTGTGTGAGACAGCAAGGGTGAGCTCACATACGTTCATCGCTCAACAAGTTGTGGGGAATAATGTGCATGAACTCGCCAAAGGTGGGAGCTCACGTGAAGGGTAAGGCTTACCAAAGAAGATGGTTAGAGCTGAGCATTGCTTTTAAAGTTGGTCAAAATTTTATTAGCAGTTACTAAGTATAAGTAAATACCAGCCCAAATAAATAGTAGAACAGAAGTAATAACAACATCACCTGCAATGCAATGCATATGACAAATTGAATTTAGTTCCATAAATTAATCATGTGAGTGTCCGAGCTGCTCTTGACCGTGAGCACGGCTAGTATACCAGTTTTACACTCTGCAGAGGTTGCGCATCTTTACCCACAAGTCGTGTTACCCATTTGCCACGGAGTTGATCAGACTCCATACACCTCTACCTAGGAAGCGAGGCAGGGTACCACTACGAGGCCTTTACAAAGTTCCACTAGCTTCAGAAAACCCGCTACAGTTTATAGGAAGTTCCAATGCAGGAATCCCTTGCAGGACCGCCATCGCAGCAAAATCCTCCCGAGGGCCTCCCTACACTGACCACTCCCCTACTGCCCTTGCCCCTTTCGGGTAAGGTAGTCTTCCACTAGCTTTCCTAATTAATCAGCCAAGGGCGTCCCATTCCACCCTTGTGGTAGCACTGTTTTCCCGGGTGGTTCTCCATGTTCCAATTAACATAATGATCTTAACATGAACCATAAATAACAACTGATAACAAAAGTATAATCATGAATAGTGTAATCTTCATACCCAAAACCACATATAGCACTAGCAAGTACTACCCAGAAAGTTCAGTGGTAAACAAGGTATAAAGATAGACAAACTAGGGTAACCTATTGGGTCCCATCAAAATTAACCTATGCAGATCATTATGATTAATTAGAACATGAGTGGGTAGAAAGAAGTGATCAAGGGCACAACTTGCCTGGGCCTTGAGTTTCCAGGTACCAGGATGATCTTCAGGTGACACGTGACCTCGCACTAGTCGTAGCAATACAAACAAACAGTGTATAGGCAAAATTAACATTACACCAAACATGTATGCCAAAATACATATTAATAATCTACATATTAAAATAAGATCACAGGAAAAAGAATTATTAATTTTGGAGTTGTAGATTTTAAGTTATGAATTTTCAAAGGTTTTATGTGTTTTAAAATGGATTAAGTGAGAGATTAAATTTCTAATTGTTTTCATGACAAAACAGAGGCTCTAGGTGGTAGAGAATAAAATTATAAAATTTTAGAAAGTGGAATGGATTAATTTGGACTAAGAATGGATTTTCTATGATTTAAATAAGTTCTAGTAATTATTTTCATATTAAAAATCCATTTTCTATTTCATTTATTCAAATTAAATGAGTTCTGGACTGGGCCTTATTTACTGCAAAGCGCAGGGGGCCTGGCGCAAGATTCCCCAGACACAGGAAATCCCCCAGGTGGACTGCGGGTTGATTCTGCGAAAACAGGGGGTCTCTTTAGAAAAAATGCCCCGCGAAGGGGTATGGGCGAGTCTCGGCCGTACGATTAGAATCCGACGGTCAGGATCGGATCACAGCTTTCACAAACAGGTACGCCGAGCACGCCGTAGGATCAAACATCGACGGCACAGACTTTATTAAGGCGAGATATGATCCCGACCCCCCATCTAACCATCAACGATCTGGAGCCATCCATTCCCAGCCGTAAACTCCAAGATCCAACGGCTAGAACCCGTCGTCTACCTCCAGGTGAACCACGACGGAGCGCAACAGGGTTGACCCCATACTACCGGCGAGCGTTGACCCCATGCCTAAGTGCTCGGTTTTCTGCTACAAAGAGGGATACATGATGCGGAGGCCATGAGGTGCAATATAGTGAACTTCATACCGTGATTCGTGTAGCAGTTCACCACGCCCACAGAGAAGTGCGGACCGAAGCAATGCCATGGATCCGACGATCGATTGGCCTTCAACCGGTCGTTCCCGAGCTCAATTGGAACATGAATTAGACTCCACAACTGCCAGCGAACCCCCGTGACCCGATTCAAGCCACCAATTTGCAAACACCGGTGGGGTCCCATGGTGGCGGCCGTGCCTGAGTTTTCTCCGTTCATCCTCCCGGCGCCCTCAGTAGATCAGCTCGCCAATGGCCCAGGGGAGACCGCAGGGGCGTTTATATGCTCCTGGGCAGAGCCACGAGGGCGACGGATGTGGCCCGAGACCTCCGGCGTTGGTTTCGGATTGAGGGGATCCGGCCGTAAGCATCGCTGTTTAGTTGGGGTTGTTATGGGGTAGGAGACGAGTCCCAGGCGTGGGGTCCACCGCCAGCGACACCACACCCACGCGCCAACGCGGACAGAAAGAAGAGAGGCTGGAGTAGTGGACCCACCCGTCAGAGTGAGAAGAAGCGCGCGCCTCACGTTTTGACTGCCAGGCGGGACCACCGTGCAGTGGCACAATCCCCCAGTGCGCGTGGGTGGCCGACCAGTGTAGGTGAGGGCCCATTTTGGTGGTTCAGATTTGGCCCAGGTAAGTAAGTAGACTTTTTCTTTTTCCTTTCTTTTGTATTTTCCTTTTCCCTTTTTGATTTATTTTCTTTTCATTTGAATCTCTAATTTGAATTTGAAATCTGTTATGAACTTCACCTTTGAGTCAAATGTACAATCTCAAATCTGTACAAGAATAATATATATATATTATAATTATTTTTATTCACATAGTAATTTCTTCCTTCTCTTTTCTCTTTTATTTTATATTTCCATTTTCAAATTCTAGTTTTCTTAGCTTAAGCTTGTTTCACAAATTTGAATACAAAGTGCAACAATACAATAACTTTATCATGAGAGGCATTTTATTCATTTATTTATTTGTTATGTTAACCCATATAATTCCATTAATCAAATATGCACAAAGAAGAGAAAACCAATTAACTCCCAAGGGTTCCATAATCCCAAGATACCCACTTATAAACATATTTATTTATTTATAACCTTATTTTTCTTTGATACAAATTTTTGGGCTCTACAAATCCTACCCCCCTTAAAAATAATCTCGTCCTCGAGATTTGTAAGGAACATGATACAACAAATTTAGCTTGTAGTCTAGATTTTAGTTTCTAGCTAGTTCAAAAATCAAGAGTTCTTTTTTTTAGTTAGTTATTAGGAGAGCATAGGTATATATGGTTATAGACACTTTATTATGCAGGATAAAAGATATCTTTTAAAGCCTATATAGGTTTGGGCAAGAAAGAGTGGGGTAAAGAAAGACTCCATCCAAGATTGTGGATCTTGACTCATCTTGGTGACCTCACTTGATCCTTGAAGACTTGAGTTGGTGCTCATCCTCTCTTGATGAAGTTGATCATCTTCTTCGGTCTTGTCTCATTGATTAGAAGTTAGTGTATGTTATTGGACTGGGGAATATGGTTAATATAGGTATGGATGAGATAGACTACATGATGTAGGTCAAAGTTTGTTTTGATTGTCAGGTGGTGGTTGATAGATTATGCAATCCATTAAGACTCTATTGATTGGGTAAGTTATGTAACTTGTTATATAGGTCGAGTTGTTGTGTATGGCCAAGTTGATGTAAGTCTTCAAATTAGGCTTAAGTGATTTAGGAGTATGGCCTTATCCTTTGTATCTGCATTAAGTAACTCAATCTAGCTTAGATCATATTGGATTAGATAGAATCCATATTAGGTTGGTATGACTAGATTAAACTAGTTAAGATTAGCTAGATCTACCAGGGTAGAATAAATATTATTAGGATATGGTAGAATCTTTTAAGATAGGATGGATTATATGATATAGGTAGGCCATTGTTCAAGGATGAGTTGGTATAAGACATTAATTTAGGTTAAGATATATTTGTAGAGACAGTGTCTAACCTATATCACCAACTTAACTAACTTGTTAATAACTCACTTTAGATTGGGTCATATTTAGATTAGATAGAATCTGGATTAGGTTGGATATAACTAGATTAGACTAGATAATATCTAATTACTTTGGATTAGATCTTGGTTGTTACTAGGGTGAGGTAAATATGCTTATTAGGACAAGATGAATCCATAAAGATAATATAGAATCTTTTGAGACCAGTTAGATCTATTAGGATGAGATACAATCTTTTCAAGATAGGACGAGTATCTTTTAAGATGAGATGGATCTATTAAGATAAGGGAGAATCTTTAAGATAAGATGGGTATTGTTAGGCTAGATACTTTATTGAAGGATAATTTAGTTTGTCTAGTTATTTTATAAATATATTTTTATACCTATGTGTATATGCAGATGCAATTGTGGACATTACTCCACAACTCATCACACTCAAACAAAGATCCAAATCAGACAAGTCTCATAAGAACAAACATTCAAGCATATAAATATTTACAAAATTAGTTTTGCTTTTGTTCCTAAGAGTAGGTCTCCTATTCCTAAAGTCACTTTAGGTATAGGATTTCAAAGTGTGAAATCCACATTTATCTTTAGAAGGAAAAGGTAAGAATAATCAGAGTGAATCGGAAATAGATGATAAAAGATTAAGAGAAGTTTAGAAAGAATCAGAGTAGCAAAGGTAAGTAGATAATGGTTGTCCAGTTCCATCTAGGTTTCGTCCTACAGTCAACATTCCTCTGATACCACTTCTGTAACACCCGGATTTTAGGGGTCCAAAACCCGGGCGCTAACATAATCACCAGGTGTGCTGGGACCAAGTCTCACACATATGATGAATCATGGCACAGGATCGAATGTCACATCTTTATATATAACAGGAGTTCTATACAAAATAAAGAATTACATTATAAGGAGACAACGGTCCAGCAACCCAAAGTTGACTGGGAGACGATGACCTAGACCTCTCACGAACACTTCACAGCATCCTCCAAGCGCCTCATCCTGCAGTACCTGTTCTTGACCTGTGGGGGTGTGTGAGACAGCAAGGGTGAGCTCACATACGTTCATCGCTCAACAAGTTGTGGGGAATAATGTGCATGAACTCGCCAAAGGTGGGAGCTCACGTGAAGGGTAAGGCTTACCAAAGAAGATGGTTAGAGCTGAGCATTGCTTTTAAAGTTGGTCAAAATTTTATTAGCAGTTACTAAGTATAAGTAAATACCAGCCCAAATAAATAGTAGAACAGAAGTAATAACAACATCACCTGCAATGCAATGCATATGACAAATTGAATTTAGTTCCATAAATTAATCATGTGAGTGTCCGAGCTGCTCTTGACCGTGAGCACGGCTAGTATACCAGTTTTACACTCTGCAGAGGTTGCGCATCTTTACCCACAAGTCGTGTTACCCATTTGCCACGGAGTTGATCAGACTCCATACACCTCTACCTAGGAAGCGAGGCAGGGTACCACTACGAGGCCTTTACAAAGTTCCACTAGCTTCAGAAAACCCGCTACAGTTTATAGGAAGTTCCAATGCAGGAATCCCTTGCAGGACCGCCATCGCAGCAAAATCCTCCCGAGGGCCTCCCTACACTGACCACTCCCCTACTGCCCTTGCCCCTTTCGGGTAAGGTAGTCTTCCACTAGCTTTCCTAATTAATCAGCCAAGGGCGTCCCATTCCACCCTTGTGGTAGCACTGTTTTCCCGGGTGGTTCTCCATGTTCCAATTAACATAATGATCTTAACATGAACCATAAATAACAACTGATAACAAAAGTATAATCATGAATAGTGTAATCTTCATACCCAAAACCACATATAGCACTAGCAAGTACTACCCAGAAAGTTCAGTGGTAAACAAGGTATAAAGATAGACAAACTAGGGTAACCTATTGGGTCCCATCAAAATTAACCTATGCAGATCATTATGATTAATTAGAACATGAGTGGGTAGAAAGAAGTGATCAAGGGCACAACTTGCCTGGGCCTTGAGTTTCCAGGTACCAGGATGATCTTCAGGTGACACGTGACCTCGCACTAGTCGTAGCAATACAAACAAACAGTGTATAGGCAAAATTAACATTACACCAAACATGTATGCCAAAATACATATTAATAATCTACATATTAAAATAAGATCACAGGAAAAAGAATTATTAATTTTGGAGTTGTAGATTTTAAGTTATGAATTTTCAAAGGTTTTATGTGTTTTAAAATGGATTAAGTGAGAGATTAAATTTCTAATTGTTTTCATGACAAAACAGAGGCTCTAGGTGGTAGAGAATAAAATTATAAAATTTTAGAAAGTGGAATGGATTAATTTGGACTAAGAATGGATTTTCTATGATTTAAATAAGTTCTAGTAATTATTTTCATATTAAAAATCCATTTTCTATTTCATTTATTCAAATTAAATGAGTTCTGGACTGGGCCTTATTTACTGCAAAGCGCAGGGGGCCTGGCGCAAGATTCCCCAGACACAGGAAATCCCCCAGGTGGACTGCGGGTTGATTCTGCGAAAACAGGGGGTCTCTTTAGAAAAAATGCCCCGCGAAGGGGTATGGGCGAGTCTCGGCCGTACGATTAGAATCCGACGGTCAGGATCGGATCACAGCTTTCACAAACAGGTACGCCGAGCACGCCGTAGGATCAAACATCGACGGCACAGACTTTATTAAGGCGAGATATGATCCCGACCCCCCATCTAACCATCAACGATCTGGAGCCATCCATTCCCAGCCGTAAACTCCAAGATCCAACGGCTAGAACCCGTCGTCTACCTCCAGGTGAACCACGACGGAGCACAACAGGTGTGGGGGATAGATATCCCCCGGGTCCACTAAAAGAGTAAAGGACCTCACGAAAGGCCCAAGGGCCCAATAAATCGTAAGGTTATTCTTTCGTGGGCCTGGGGAAAGGCGACCAGCAACGCGGAACGACATGGGGCCAGATTGATGTAAACCCGGACGGCCCATAGCGCCGAGCCATTGGCCGCAACAAAGATCCGACTTTCCCGCGTCGGGGCCTCCATGCAGCGAAGCCACGTGAGGATAAGTCGGCAAGAGTTACGTAGGGGATAATCTCGAGAGGTTCACTATCTTTTAGCTACTCGTTGTTATCTCATCATGTGTACTGCCCCACGGTCGAGTATATAAGGCCTAGGGGGCACCCCTTCAGAACGATGGACCCATTACTTAGCCACTCACGCCGACTCTCTGTACTCTTGATCCGGAGAGCTCTCTTGTAATCACATCCACCAAGCATACTCATCAGGACGTAGGGTGTTACGCATCTCTAAGCGGCCCGAACCTGCAAACCTCGTCCACAGTCCCTCGTGCGATCAGCACGAACCATTTTGCTACAGTTGTCGACACCTTCCTACTTCTAAGAACACCTTGAGGGGCAACCCCGGGTGTGCGGTCGGACCCAAAACACCGACAGCTGGCGCGCCAGGTAGGGGGTGTGTCGACAATCCAAGCTAGCTCAATGGCCATCTCCTTCTACAACAAGATCACCCTGCGCCCCGGATCTATGTTCTGCTTCGGAACAATCTCGTTCGTAGCGGACGAAGAAGGAATTCTGCACCGTATTGCGGATCCGCCAAAAAAGGAGTCTTCCTCAACAAACTCCGAAAATACCGGAGAAGCGCAACCTCCAGCTCTCCGGAAGAAGATCACCACGCCGGCAGCGTCGTTCTACCCCGACGTCCTCTTCATCGGAAGGGCAGAATCGCCGGCCATCTCCGACGACGAGCCGACTGTACCCGGGGAGGAACCGCCTCAGCGAGAATCCCGTCGACGGAGGAACCGGCGCAGGAATGTTCGACGACATCACGCGGCCGGAGAGCGGAATCCGGAACAACCTGTCTCGCGAGACGAGGTCTCGGAGGTAGGAGAAACCCCGGAGGAACGCGTTTTCAGAGAGCGAAGGAACTCCCGGCGACGTGATCGCCGACGAGCTCAGGAGCAGGCTGAGCGAGATGCAAGGCAACGTCGGGAGAATCCACTCTTCGGGCGCAATCTGAACCCCGACTTCGCCCAAGCCATGAACACGCCGAGCGAAGTCGGAGGAGTGCTGGCTCGGATAGCGGAAGGACTTCCTCGGACTCCGGACGCCGACGGCTACCGACGACTGTTCACCCAGGCGGCCAACCATCTTCTACCGCTTGCTCACCCGCCGAACGATCTACGACACGCCATCAACAGTCGCCGAGACGCGTGGAGCTCCATCAATGCTTCGCGGGAACGGCGGCGTGAGAACGAAATTCGTCGTCGAGAGGAGTACGACAGGGATCACGGTGCCCCGACTCAGAGCCAGGCTACCAGGACTGAGTCGGCGACAGGCTCAACCGGCGGAACAACCCGGGGACGGTCGAGGAACCACAACCACAACTCCCCTCCCCGGGACAGGCATCGACCCCGACGACAGGAGGACACGTGCGGAGTGTCCGCCCTTACTCCGCGCCTTAGGGCCATCCAATGGCCTCCCAACTTCAAGGTATCCAACGTTGACAAGTATGAACCTAAGCAGGATCCATGGGGCTGGCTAGCCGTCTACACCACCGCCGCTCGAGCTGCTGGAGCATCCGAGGACGTGATGACCGCGTACTTGCCCATTGTCCTTGGACAAGACGCGCTGCAATGGCTACGACATCTACCCCGACACTGCATCGACGTCTGGGGCGATTTCAGTCGGCGTTTCACCGCCAACTTCCAGTCCCTCTCTGACAAGCCGGCGCAACCGTGGGACCTCAAATCCATCAAGCGCCGGGGGGATGAAACTCTCCGATCATACCTCAAAAGATTTCAAACCATGAGGAATCGCATCCCCGACGTCACGGAGGCGGCCGTGATCGAAGACTTCTACCGAGGATCTAATGACTCGGCTTTTGTCCGAGCCATACTACAGAAGGCGCCGACTACTTCCGAGGAGCTGTTCCGGGAAGCCGACCTCTACATCACCGCCGACGAGCGAGCCCAGGACCTCATCGGAGGAGCGAAGCCCGCGCCGGCAGCACCACGGCGCGACGCGAACCAGCAACCTGACAAGCGGTGGGAGAAGAGGCCACGCGAAGAAGTACACGCCGCCGGACCACCTGCCACTCGCGCTCGAGGAGGACCTCGAGGAGGCGAACGCACGCTGGACGACATCCTCGACGCCCAGTGCCCGTACCACAAGGACATGCGCCACACTCTTCGCAACTGTCGGGACTTCAAGCACTCCGTCGGACACGGCCGACCCTTCCAACCTCTACCTCCTCCTCCACCGAGGGGAGGACCAGACGAACCACGACAACCCCATCGGCAGGAGGAGGGAGGAGGAGGAGGAGCTTTCCCGCGCGTTGACAGGGAGGTCAACGTCATCTTCGGCGGACACGGATCACAGGAGAGCAGAAGACAGCAAAAGCTCAATGATCGCCAGATACTGGTGGCGACCATCGGCCCTCCCGCCCCATACCGATGGTCGGAGCACCCGATTACCTTCACTCGGGCGGATCAATGGCTCAACTTCGACCACCCGGGCAAGTACCCGCTCCTCGTTGATCCGGTGATCCGAGAGAGCCGGGTGAAAAAGGTGTTAGTGGACGGGGGGAGCAGCATCAACATCACCTTCCCCCGGACACTCCAAAGCTTGGGAGTTCAACTCAAAGAGCTCCACGAGTCGGACACTCCTTTCTTCGGCATCGTGCCGACGGAAGGGGAATACCCGCTGGGCCACATCTACATGCCGGTCACCTTTGGAACTCCGGAGAACTACAGAACCGAGTTCCTGAGGTTTGAAGTGGCGAACTTTGACTGCGGGTACAACGCCATCATAGGGAGGCCAGGATTGGCCAAATTCATGGCCATTCCGCATTACACATACATGATACTGAAGATGCCGGGGCCACAAGGGATCATAACTGTGCGCGCCGACCTCCAAGGCGCCGCAGAATGTTTCCGAGTGGCTATTCAAGCAGCCCTCACCGCCAAGCCGTCGACAGCTCCCTCCGCAATGGCGAACTCTAAGCCTGAGGAGAACCTCGCAATACCGGCGAATGAAGCTCAGACCGCGACCTCTATGCGGCCGACTGAAGAAACTAAAAGAATCAACCTGGGGTTCGCTGATGAGCGCAAGACGGCCATCATCAGCTCCAGTTTGAGTGACAAATAGGAAAGCGCGCTCGTCCGGTTTCTGCAAGATAACCGGGATGTATTCGCATGGCAACCTGCGGATATGCCGGGAGTCCCGAGAGAACTGGCCGAGCACAAACTGAAGGTTTTTCCCCAGGCGAGGCCGATTCGACAGAAATTGCGTCGTTTCACGCCTGATAAGAGGGAAGCCATTCGCGCCGAGTTAGCTCGCTTGGTCGCGGCTGGATTCATTAGAGAAGTGTTACATCCCGAGTGGTTAGCCAATCCTGTTCTTGTACTCAAAAAGAATAAAGTGGACTGGCGCATGTGTGTTGATTATACCGATCTCAACAAACACTGTCCGAAGGATCCCTTCGGGCTCCCAAGGATAGATCAGGTGGTGGATTCCACCGCTGGGTGTTCTATGCTGTCTTTCTTGGATTGCTATTCTGGGTACCATCAGATCAGCCTGGCAAAGGAAGACGAAGAAAAAACGGCATTCATTACTCCATTTGGTGCTTTCTGTTATACCTCCATGCCGTTTGGCCTCAAAAACGCTGGAGCGACTTACCAGAGAGCTATTCAAACATGCTTAGCCGATCACTGGGGCAAGCGTGTGGAGGCTTATGTGGATGACGTGGTGATCAAAACACAGGACTCAAAAGACTTCATCAAAGACTTGCAGCTGGTTTTCAACAGCCTGAGGCGGTATAGATGGAAGCTTAATCCCGAGAAATGTGTTTTTGGGGTACCAGCCGGAAAGTTGCTCGGATTTATTGTCAGCCACCGGGGAATTGAAGCTAATCCAGATAAGATTGAAGCTATCATGAAGATGGAAGCACGCAGATTCTTGATGACAACGTCTTTAGCTGATATCAACTCCCGAAGGCGAATCACATCATCCAAGGACTCCTGCAACTTATAGCGAAGATTGTTCAACTCCTCCATGGAAAAGCGATGACTTCTCTCCAAGATGGTCAGCGAGTTGCTAGAATCTCGATACAACCTATCAAGATTGTCTCGAGAAGCGGCAAGGATGCGTTTTTCCTCCTGCAAGCGCAAATCAGTTCTTTCAGAAAACCAGGCAAACAATAGGAGCACGGCAAGAAAAAAGTGCAGTTTCATATATCACCTTTTCAGAGTCAAGCTGGGCATGCAGAGAAGAACTCAACGCATTAGCATCATCCAAGGCAGCAGAAACCTGACTCAGTTCGATCTGACTTTGAGAATACTTTTCCTCAAGATCAGTGCATCGCTGAGTCAATTCAGCTCGATCCTGAGAATGTTTCTCCTCAAGAAGTGCAGTCTGCCGAGTCATTCCTAGTAAGAGGTAATCAAACCAAACAAGGTCAGAAGGTCAAGCAGTCCACAACAAACGCGAAGAAAAGAAAAAGGGCACTAACCAGCGTTAATCGCCTCCAACTCGGATACACGACGACGAAGTAACACTGGATTCCAACACGGAAAAGATGAAGCCACTTCTGGAATAGGAGCACCATGCAATTTCAGCTGGGTGGTCATCCCATCCACTAAAGTCTGATGAGAAGAGCAGATGAGCATAATGGCAAGAGTTCAGGCAATGTAAAAATCAAGCTAAGAAACAGCAAAGTACCTGGAGGTTGGAGAAGAACGAAGGGATCCCCAAGTCAAGAGAAATCAGATGATAGCCAGTCGCAAGGTCATCACCCGAAGCAGCATGCAATGGAACAGTGGGAATCAGTTCATCTCCTCCAGCAGAGCCGGATACTTGATCAACAGGGACGCTGCCCTCCAAAGCGACGCCCCGGTCTGAAGTTTGGGCCACCACCATGCAGCCAGAGTGTGGAGGTGACCCAGCGTGAACGTTCATGGAAGTGCCGGAGGGAGATCCTGTTTGGGTACCCTCGAGGACTGGGCCATAGTCGGCACTGCCCACTTGAGCCGGGTTATCCCCGGCAACACCCTCGGGGGCTGGGCAGTAGCTTGCACTCTTCGCCCGGGCTAAGTCGTCCCCGACGACACCCTCGGGGGCTGGACATGTGTCGACACCATCCTCGGGATCCAAATTTTCAGCAGTAACCATCTCCAAGGTTGAGGGGCCCTCGGCTACCTCCATGGAATCAGGACAATCCAGGTTAACATCCCGTCCCTCAAGATCGCGCTCTAAGGTTGATGAGGCACGGGATGACCTCAACCCAGCGTCCGGCATGACATCACAAGCTTCTGTCACATCATCATCCACTGGCCCTGATAACAAGTCTTCTGGGACCATATCTTCCAGAGTTTGATCAAAGTCGGCCAAGGATATGTTCTGCAGACCAACAAGAGCAGATAAAGCAGGAGAAGGAACCCCACTACTTTCCCCACTGGCAAGGAATTGACGACTGTTCTTTCGAATCAAAGGAACTTCATCCTCTTCCTCTTCGTCATCTTCATCAGCAACACCGGCACCACACCCATTGGGATCAGCAACAGATGGACTACACCCATTGGGATCAGCAACAGATGGACTACACCCATTGGGATCAGCAACAGATGGACCACACCCATTGGGATCAACATCAGCAAATTCAGATGCAGGAACCTCCTCATCAGCAGGAGTCGAGGGACCAGCATCCTGATTCAAGCTAGATACTCGCCGAATACGTCTCTTCTTCTTTTTCTGCTCACCAACAGAAAGATCAGTCTGATTGGTTCGGCGGGGACGCTTCGAGCGAGCGCGGACAGGTCTCTGGACATCCAAGATTATACCGACCTCTGGGAGAGGCGCCACTGCCAATGTCTCAGTAGGAATAGCGTCAGAAGAATCCTCGGCCAACATGTCAAGCACAGCATTTATTTCAGCATCAGTAGGATCCGAAGGTACCTCGAAATGGGTTTGTCTTTCATCATCAGGGATTTTCCCAAGTGAAGCAACCAAAGCACTAACCTCCTCATCAGAGGGCCGCGTTCTAAGGCCCAAATTGCCATCAGTTGAAGGCGGGTTTGACACGAAGCGAGTGAAGGCCTTAGCAGGAGGCAGATTCCAGGCTGAATACGCCACCGGAGCACCAACATTGGATACTTTGCCTCTGAGAATCATCTCCAGCCGGCTCACCAAATCTGCAGAGGGGATCCTTCCATTGGTAACTCGAGTTGGGTCGGCTAGCCCTTGATACAGATAAGCCGGGTGGGCCCTGTCTTTCAGTGGCTGAATGTTTTTGAAGACAAAGTCAGCGACTATAGCTTCAGCGGTTAAACCCCTCTCTTTCAATAGCCCAACTTCAGCTAACAGCACACTAGCTTCAGCCACCTCCTCGTCTGTGGGAGACTCGGTCCAGCTTGGGGTGCGAACATCTGGCTGTCTTCCTGACCGGGGGGGAGAGAATTTCCATAGTTATCAACTATAAACCATTCCAGGCGCCATCCCTTAATGCTGTCTTTAAGGGGGATCTCAAGATACTCAGTTTTCCGTCCCCGGCGCATCTCCAAGCTGGCACCTCCAACTAACTGATGCTGTCCCCCGGCCATCCCAGGGCGACAGTGATACAGGTGTTTCCACAATCCAAAATGCGGCAACACACCAAGAAAGGCCTCACATAAGTGGACGAAGATAGAAATTTGCAGAATTGAATTAGGGTTCAGATGGGTTAAGTTGATGTGGTAGAAATCAAGAAGACCACGGAAAAAGGGAGAAATAGGAAGGCCAAGGCCACGGAGAAGAAAGGGAGCGTAAACCACAGACTCGTGGGTGTCCTCCGTCGGGACCGTAGTTCCATGGCAAATCCGCCAAGAACAGAGTTCCCGCGGAGGAAGAACCCCGATGGACACGAGGTGGAGGAGTTCAGTTTCAGAGATGTTGGACATGTGGTTACCTGCGAAAGGCAACTGGCTGTTGGGATCAATTGGGGGAATCACCACAGCGGAAGAACTCGCGATTTTCCTCTTGGGAGCCATCTCGATTTCACCAGCGAGCAAATTGGAGGCAAGCGCAGAGGAGATTTGGAAGCAGGAATGCAAAAACTAGGGCGCGGAAAGCAAAGGCGGCTAAAAGTGCAACTCTTATGGGATATTCTCGGACCAGACACCGTTTCAAAAAGTGCCCAGTCATCACTCGGCGGTTATTTCCGAAATCCCAGCATGCCACGTGGTCATTCGGCAGTTATTTCCCAGAAAACTGGTGGGCCCTCTCCTTACTCGGGTGCTAACCCTCGAAATAACTCGGCGTTGCCACTAAAATGCCGACGTCACTATCCAGTCACTCGGCGTTGCCTCTAAAACGCTGATCCTGAGTTCAATCGTTCGGCATTACTTCTAAAATGCCGACGTTGACCTTCAATCACTCGGCGTTGCCTCAAAAACGCTGATCTCGAGTTCAATAACTCGGCGCTGCCTCTAAAACGCCGACGTCACTATCCAGTCACTCGGCGTTGCCTCTAAAACGCTGATCTTGAGTTCAATCGTTCGGCATTGCTTCTAAAATGCCGACGTTGACCTTCAACCACTCGGCGCTGCCTCTAAAACGCTGATCTTGAGTTCAATCGTTCGGCATACTTCTAAAATGCCGACGTTGACCTTCAACCACTCGGCGCTGCCTCTAAAACGCTGACCTCGAGTTCAATAACTCGGCGTTGCCTCTAAAACGCCGACGTCACTATCCAGTCACTCGGCGTTGCCTCTAAAACGCTGATCTTGAGTTTAGTCACTCGGCATTACTTCTAAAATGCCGACGTTGACCTTCACTCACTCGGTGTTGCCTCTAAAACGCTGATCTCGAGTTCAATAACTTAGTGTTGCTTCTAAAACACTGACCTCAGGTTCAACTGTTCGGTATTACTCCTAAAAACGCCAACGTTGACCCTCAATCACTCGGCGTTGCCTCTAAAACGCTGACCTTGAGTTAAATTGTTCGGCACTGCCTCTAAAATGCCGAAGTCACTACTTAGTCACTCGGCGTTGCCTCTAAAACGATGATCTGGAGTTCAACCACTCGGCATTACTTCTAAAATGTCGACGGCGATTTCCGATCACTCGGCATTACTTCTAAAAACATTGATACAGACTGCAATATTGCTTGGAAGCATCAGTATAACGATCAAGCCGTTCATCTACGGCCTCAAAAAGCTCAGATTCATAGTCAGACGAAACAAGTCATCAAAAGGAAACCAAACTTGTTTTTCATTCAAGGGAAGTGATAACATTTACAAATCAACTCATTATGAGTTGATACTTCCCTATTTCTACTACTAAACTACACTCTACTGCTACTGCTACTACTACACTACACTATACTACTTTACATTACTAATAATACTACATTATCTAACTATACTACTTCTAATCTATACTAATATTTAAAAGGACCAGTGGCATCTAGCCACTGGCCCTGCCCCTGCCGCCGCCGCTGCTCTTGGTGCCGCCCCCGCCGCCGCCGCTCTTGGTGCCGACCCTGTCGCCGCCGCCCCTGGTGCAGCCGCCGTCGTCGTCGTCGTCGTCGTCGTCGTCGTCGTCGTCGTCGTCGTCGTCGTCGTCGTCGTCGTCGTCGTCGTCGTCGTCGTCGTCGTCCCCGCCCTCGCCGCCGTCGTCCGAGTCCTCCTCCTCCGAGGAGTACTCGGACTCATCCGAGCCCTCGAGCCCGGAGCGCTCGACGGCCCGGATGTACGACCAGACCTCCGCCGCGAGCCCCTGGGAGTCGTCTGAGTCGTCAGACGACTCACGCAGGGGGATGGGAGCCGGAGACCCCTCGGATTTAGAGGAGAACTCCTCCTCTGAATACTCCAAGTCACCGAAATCTTCAGACGAAGGAGTTGGTTCGCGCTTGCGTTTCTTGCCCATGGTGGAAATGCAGATAGAAGAAAGAAAGCAGGCAATGGAGAACAGCGAGAGATGTGAAAAACTCAGGCAGGCAAAGGCACTATTTATAGGAAAAGAAGGCAACCGCTCACCTCCAACAGTGGCCACTGAACAGTCGCTAAGCATTCAATATACACCTCCACCCGTCCAAAGACACGTCAGGCGGCGGACGCCGTTTCATGCAGCGCTACACCCATTGGGACTCCAGTCAACAGCGCAAAAGATATGATTACACTCGCCGTCCCATCACATTACAACTCAGAAGCAGCCGGTTAAAACACTCAGCGTACCAAGCCGTCCCTTGCCCACACCCATTGGGGGGGGACGCCCAGGAATTGTCAGTATATTTTTCAAAATGGTCACATCTGTGCAGAGCATGCAGTGAATGCCTCAAGACAAAAATAAGATATCAACAAGAGTTAAAAGGAAGCCAAATATAGTCAGCAGAGTGCAAAATATGGTCGACAGACATGACTTGAAGACTAGACAGAGAACGTCCATCGAACGTCCAATCAGTTGCAGAGCAAATACACTATGCTACTCAGCAAGATATGGAAGGACTGCAAATTCAGTTGCAAAAGACAAAACACATGCTGACCTCCGAAGCATAATATTGATGACATAACACGGATGACATCATGCCAACTTCTTATAAGCAGAAAGAGTATTCTTCAGCAAAAGGACACAAAAAGAAGACCTTCAAGCGAATTATCCTCAAAAAATCCACTTGAAGGTCGGGGGCTACACCCATTGGGTGCACCTTCGGTGCACCCCATGGATTGTCACTATAAGCCAGGATAGAGCCAATTTCTAAGGGCATGAAACAAGATTAAGAAGCCAATCCTCAACTGGAATAAGGAAACACAGATGAGAGTAATTTCTAATGAAGACCTTCGAGTAGATTATTTTCTAAAATCTACTCGAAGCTCGGGGGCTACACCCATTGGGTGCACCTCCGGTGCACCCAATAAGGATCAGAGTCCAACAAACAGGAATGCCGATCTCTAAGGCACAGGCACAAAGCTAGGTTCTAGTCGACAAGTGATCAAAGCAGGAGAAAGCGGCAAGGAGTCATCTTTCTTCAAATCACCTACAAGCTGGACCTGGGATCTTTGGGTTGATTACCTCTAAATTAACCCAAAGATCGGGGGCTTGTGGGGGATAGATATCCCCCGGGTCCACTAAAAGAGTAAAGGACCTCACGAAAGGCCCAAGGGCCCAATAAATCGTAAGGTTATTCTTTCGTGGGCCTGGGGAAAGGCGACCAGCAACGCGGAACGACATGGGGCCAGATTGATGTAAACCCGGACGGCCCATAGCGCCGAGCCATTGGCCGCAACAAAGATCCGACTTTCCCGCGTCGGGGCCTCCATGCAGCGAAGCCACGTGAGGATAAGTCGGCAAGAGTTACGTAGGGGATAATCTCGAGAGGTTCACTATCTTTTAGCTACTCGTTGTTATCTCATCATGTGTACTGCCCCACGGTCGAGTATATAAGGCCTAGGGGGCACCCCTTCAGAACGATGGACCCATTACTTAGCCACTCACGCCGACTCTCTGTACTCTTGATCCGGAGAGCTCTCTTGTAATCACATCCACCAAGCATACTCATCAGGACGTAGGGTGTTACGCATCTCTAAGCGGCCCGAACCTGCAAACCTCGTCCACAGTCCCTCGTGCGATCAGCACGAACCATTTTGCTACAGTTGTCGACACCTTCCTACTTCTAAGAACACCTTGAGGGGCAACCCCGGGTGTGCGGTCGGACCCAAAACACCGACAACAGGGTTGACCCCATACTACCGGCGAGCGTTGACCCCATGCCTAAGTGCTCGGTTTTCTGCTACAAAGAGGGATACATGATGCGGAGGCCATGAGGTGCAATATAGTGAACTTCATACCGTGATTCGTGTAGCAGTTCACCACACCCACAGAGAAGTGCGGACCGAAGCAATGCCATGGATCCGACGATCGATTGGCCTTCAACCGGTCGTTCCCGAGCTCAATTGGAACATGAATTAGACTCCACAACTGCCAGCGAACCCCCGTGACCCGATTCAAGCCACCAATTTGCAAACACCGGTGGGGTCCCATGGTGGCGGCCGTGCCTGAGTTTTCTCCGTTCATCCTCCTGGCGCCCTCAGTAGATCAGCTCGCCAATGGCCCAGGGGAGACCGCAGGGGCGTTTATATGCTCCTGGGCAGAGCCACGAGGGCGACGGATGTGGCCCGAGACCTCCGGCGTTGGTTTCGGATTGAGGGGATCCGGCCGTAAGCATCGCTGTTTAGTTGGGGTTGTTATGGGGTAGGAGACGAGTCCCAGGCGTGGGGTCCACCGCCAGCGACACCACACCCACGCGCCAACGCGGACAGAAAGAAGAGAGGCTGGAGTAGTGGACCCACCCGTCAGAGTGAGAAGAAGC
Source organism: Zea luxurians (assembly GCA_029449295.1). Taxonomy (NCBI): domain Eukaryota; kingdom Viridiplantae; phylum Streptophyta; class Magnoliopsida; order Poales; family Poaceae; genus Zea; species Zea luxurians. Next base: position 6,960,550 of record JAOPSE010000090.1, read on the forward strand.
GCGCGCCTCACGTTTTGACTGCCAGGCGGGACCACCGTGCAGTGGCACAATCCCCCAGTGCGCGTGGGTGGCCGACCAGTGTAGGTGAGGGCCCATTTTGGTGGTTCAGATTTGGCCCAGGTAAGTAAGTAGACTTTTTCTTTTTCCTTTCTTTTGTATTTTCCTTTTTCCTTTTTGATTTATTTTCTTTTCATTTGAATCTCTAATTTGAATTTGAAATCTGTTATGAACTTCACCTTTGAGTCAAATGTACAATCTCAAATCTGTACAAGAATAATATATATATATTATAATTATTTTTATTCACATAGTAATTTCTTCCTTCTCTTTTCTCTTTTATTTTATATTTCCATTTTCAAATTCTAGTTTTCTTAGCTTAAGCTTGTTTCACAAATTTGAATACAAAGTGCAACAATACAATAACTTTATCATGAGAGGCATTTTATTCATTTATTTATTTGTTATGTTAACCCATATAATTCCATTAATCAAATATGCACAAAGAAGAGAAAACCAATTAACTCCCAAGGGTTCCATAATCCCAAGATACCCACTTATAAACATATTTATTTATTTATAACCTTATTTTTCTTTGATACAAATTTTTGGGCTCTACAGGGACATCATGAAAACATGCATAATATTGCACAACATGATAGTAGAAGACGAAGGTCCATTGTCTTTGAACACAACCTTTGAAAACATCGGAGTGCTGGCAGACACAACTCAAGGTTCAATGGAAGAGCGCAACGACTTCGTCAATCAAAGGTACAACCAACTGAAAGACCGCAACAAATATACTCAGCTTCAGGTAGATCTGATACACCATCACTGGGCGCGACATGGATCCGGAGTTGCATAGGACGCAATCAAACAAGTTCTATCATGGCTGTTCTTATCTACTATCGAACTGTCTTTGTTTACTTTACATTGTTGTACTGTCTGTGTTAGTGTCATGTCTGTTCTTATCAAGTGTGTGTACTGTGTGTCTTAGTGTCGAAGTGTCGTAGTGTCTCATGCTGCTGTTTCAATTCAATAACAAGGAGTAGTACTGTCATGCAACCACATGTGTGTACAAATGCTAAACAAAAACTGCACCAAGCTCACAGTTCATGAAACCAAATAGTTCAACACATATAGTAAAACATTCAGGTACAAACCATGACAAATAGTTCAAAACAAATACTTGAAAACAAATAGTTCAAAGACGACCTAAAAAATCTGGTACAAACCAGATTAGGGTCTGACGACAGCAAGCTCACAGAAACAAGTCCGAGTACGCCTCATTCATAAATGACAAACAAACATATTAAGTAAGGAACCTTCACTGCCAGATGAAGTAGACCCAGTAACCCTTGCCAGTATCTCTTGTTGCTTGGCTTCATAGTACTGGCGGAGTAGAGGGTTACATTTGCTCAAATCCATGCTTAAGATCATTATCTCCTCTTCCTTGTCCTCCTTTAGTTTCTGCCTTTCAAGCCTTAATTTCTCTAGGTTCAACTTCTTCTTTTCTAGGAGCAATTTCTGCCTCTCATTTCTGTTCATTGAATCCAACTTCTTTTCCTCAGTTGTAACATCTGTTTTGTACACTGATAGGCGCTCCAAAGAAAGATCTCCCATGCGTGTCATAAACTCAGAATCTGATGAAGATGTGTCAACAGATTTAGTCCTCTTTGCCTTTTCCTTAGAAGAATCTCGACCAAGTGGCCTCTTCGATGTGAAGCTTGATGGTACAGATTCTTCTGCATCCACATCGACAGTGTTAGAATGTGTGGGATTAGCGTTGGCTTGCTGATGTTGTTGACCCATGTGGTTGTCCATCCATTTTGGTTGGTCCTTAAGAATGGCCCAACAGTGTAAAAAGTGGAAAGGCTTCTTCTCAATTGCTGCAAACCTAGAAGCTGCCAGTGATGTCTGCCACATATAACAAATGGTTACAACAGGAACATACTAACAAACCTCTAAATAGTGATGTCAAAATGTTACATGAAAGATGTACCTTGTCTGCGTCACTGAGTCCACTAGGATTCTATCGGAGGACTGCCATCATGTATCCAGCAAAAGTGGAACACTGTGTTTTGATAGTATCCCATCTACTCATCAAAGATTTTGTGGACCTTTCTGGCAATGTTCCTCGTCTTGAGTTGTATGCTTCAGTAATTCTACTCCAAAATCCTTGACGTTTCTGCCCTGTGTTAATAATGGGATCGCAACTAACAGCAAGCCATGCATGGCATACCCTTGTGTCCTCTTCAGCAGTGAAGTTTGCTAGCTTAGTTCTTTGAGTTGGCTTTTTAGGAACAGCTGCTGTTCTTGAGCCCTCAGGTTGGCCATGAACTTGAAATTCAGAATGTTGTGTTCCGATAGGCTGCTCGTCAATCTGGCTAAGGAAGCTTCCATATTGAGACATCACCTGGTTCCAATCACTCCCCATTCTATGCAATAGAGGCAGATCAAACATGATATAAATGAGCATGTAGTCATCATGTAACATGGTATAAAGTAAGGCAAACATAGTCCAACAAAACACAATAATTATTGTAGTAACTGAACCGGTTTCGGTTTACATAGACCAGAACATTTAAATCCCCCAAAAGCATGATCATACCAGCCGACAAGTACACCTGAACATAGACCTGAACATGCTACAATAGTTGTACTGAAGTTAAACCTAGAACACTAGTACGGATATGTGTCGTCGGTTGAGTAGTCACGACCATCGTCGTAGCCCACAAGGTCTTCATAGTTAATTGGTGACTCTTCGTCTATCAGTAGGTCGTCTTCTGAACCATCTTGTATCAGAAGGTCCTCTACTGCTTCCTCTTGTTGTGGATGTTCTTTCACTTGACTGTTAGCCATATTTTCTACCTCCCACTGAGTTTGCACTGCTACGTCCTCAAGATCCTTGGCGAGGTCGTCAATCTCAACTAGTGCTCGGTTAAATTCGTCGACCAAAGGTGAGTTGAAAGGCTGGAAGGCTGATTTGACGACATCAACGATGTCACAACTACGCTTTTGAACAACTCTGAGCAGAGTAGCCAGTGCTTTACGGAGCTTTTCGTTCTCCGAATCCATGGCTACATCAAACACAGTGTTGAATTAGTTAACACCGACTACAATTTACGTATCTTATATAAACTACTGAATCGAAGGGGTTCCAAACTATGAGTACACAGTTCAAATGAACCCTTAATCAATGTACATTGCATCTATGTGAACCTGTTATAAATTTGCAGATTAGGTTACCATGGTCGCATAAAAAATTAATGTTGAGTAATTTGAATCTGGACAGAACCGAATCATCTGGGACGAACAACCCCCCAAACCCAAAATGGATCCCCCAAAACCGGTCTAAATTTAAGCATCCGGACACAACAATAAGCCATTGATGCATGAAATTGAAGCGCATTATTTAGAAAGCTCCAGATCGTAAACCCTAGACATCCCACAAACCCTAATCCATGCCCCCAAATACGAACAATAAAATACGGTAATGATTCAGTACTAAAGAAAAAGGATTTGTGTAGTTCGTACCTCGCTCTTCGCGGATCTGGCTCGGTGGACCGAATCGAAAACGAAGACGACGGCGGCGACGAGCTTCTCTTCCTTTTGCCGGCTGCCTTCGACGAAGTCGGCGGACGACAAAGCCTTTTGCCGATGGCGACTCTCCGGCAACGAACATGGGGAAGCTGGCTTGGATCTTGGGTTGCGGTGGGTCGCGCGGCCTCGGTTCGAAGGGGTGCGAGCTCTACGCCGACAGACCCGCCTCCGCACGGCCGCTTCTCGCCCTCCTGCCTCGATGCCGGCGGCGAAGCGCGCCGGATCGAGGGCTCGGCCCCGGAAGATGCAGTCGCCAGCGCGGGGTAGGAAGACGCGGAAGTTTCCTCGCGGCGGCTGGTGGACGAGCAGCGCGGATAGCGCACTCCAGGAGCCCTCCACATTTAGAGTGTCTGCCACATCCTCTATAATTTAGAGGACGCTATAGAGTCCCTTGCTGGAGTCGTAGGGGACCTGACAGTCCTCTATATTTAGAGGATAGGACACTTTACAGGGGCTGTTGGAGACAGCCTAAACACGCCATCGAGTGCGGATGCGTGCACATGCTGTCCTCCGTGAAGCTGAACATTACTAGCCGTTGGAGACAGGGCGGCGGCGGCGGACTGTCACTCGTGCCACACGGCCCCCAAACGGTAACTAGAGAGCAGAAGAAACTCGCATTCCCATTCCCAGCCAATCGCCTCTCGCTTTTAAATCCTGCGCCCTACCGCCGCCTCCACTCCCACCGCTCTCAATCCTCCCGCCTCTTCCTAATCCGCCTCCTCCCGCTCAGTCGCCGCCGTGGAGGAAGGAGCAACTCGATCGCCAGTCATGACCCGGGGAGAGAACCAGGAGTCGCAGACCGGGAACGTCTCCACCGCATCTGCGGCTGCGCCGGGACCGAAGCCGGCATCGGCGGGGGCCGGGAAGGGCGCGGAGGGCCAGTCGGTGGTGCGGCGGCTGCAGTCGGAGCTGATGGCGCTGATGATGGGCGGCGACCCGGGCGTGTCGGCGTTCCCCGAGGGGGACAACATGCTCCACTGGGTGGGCACCATCGCGGGATCCGCCGGGACGGCCTACGAGGGCACCTCCTACCGCCTCGCGCTGTCCTTCACCGCCGAGTACCCGTACAAGCCGCCCAAGGTGCGGTTCGACACCCCCTGCTTCCACCCCAACGTCGACGTGCACGGCAACATCTGCCTGGACATCCTCCAGGACAAGTGGTCCTCCGCCTACGACGTGCGCACCATCCTCCTCTCCATCCAGAGCCTGCTCGGAGGTAACGGATCGCTACTGATTGCTAGATTCCTTCATTTGTTCGGTCGGTCCATGGATCTCGTGCGTCGCCTTCGGTTCTCACCGGCGGATTATGATTTGTTCAGAGCCGAACAACGACTCGCCGCTCAACACACAGGCGGCGGCGCTTTGGGCGAACCAGGAAGGTACGCGATTCGACATCACGCTTCGCGTCTCGTTCTGTCTGAATCTCGTTCCCTCTCGTTCTGAATCTCGCCTTTTCTCGTTTCCTCTCGTTCTTCGCTGTTCAGAGTTCAGGAAGATGGTGGAGAAGCTCTACAAGGCCGCCGCGTAGAGGACAGCACACGGCGCAGATGCCGCCTCATGTTCTTCAAGCACCGATCTCGCTTGGATCGATTGACGTGGATGGTTTTGTTTGGTTGGGTTCCCACTCTGGTACTGTAGCGGTGTAGCAGGAGCGCGTGGGTAGCCTTGAGCCTGGCGATTCTGTAATTGTCCTCTTCTGAAATGTTGAGAGATTCATTTTTACATGACTTTTTGTTGTTTCATTTTTACACTCTGGATATGGACGAGACTAGTTGAATTTAGGAAGATCGTATGATCTCGAGAATGTTCAGCAACTGCATCAACGCAATGTTCAAATGACCTTCGTCCTTGTTGCCGACTGGGAAGGAAAAGCCACCTCGTTTCCTCTTCTAACGGCGCAGTGTTGCTCGGCTCATGTATCAAAGGACCCTATAGCCAAACTACAAAATGGTGTTGGGATATTTTTTTTATAAAAACAACCATTTTTTTTTCTAAATAGACAGCCGAACTATATAACCGGCTAGCGGCCGCACCGAACGTTATCAAATCTAAGCATCCAGTGTCTTTTTTGGCATTTTAGGTTGCATTTGTTTGCAATAATGAGATAGGACGAAATAGGATAATCCTTTTTTGGCTTGATTTAATAATGTTATTTGATTCAAAGTCAGGAATTAGGATAATCTTTCTTGTCCTCAGTTATTCCTCGAAATTAAAGAGACGAAAGAGGATGATAGGGAACGTTCCTATCGTGGTTGTCCCTATATGACCAGCAACCAAATACACCACGAGGATAAATGTCCGGCAACCAAACACACCACAAGGATACGGGCGCAAGTATGAAAGACAGCTCTGCAATAAGATAGTGCATCAAATCATTTTTACATCAGGATGCTTCCATGTACAGTAGGCAGACTGATATAACTAGCTGAAGCGAAGAGCATGTCGTCATCCTTTTGTTATGATGCTTGATATCCGCTCAAAGAACATGCGGCACATCTTCATGCTGAATCTTATGTCTTGCCTCATCCAATCAACGGCTATCCTTTCCAGTGTGCCCAACGAGGAGAGCTTATATGACCATTCATCAGATGTTTCTAGCCAGGTGAGGATGAAACTGTAACCTGCAGTAGTTTAAACTCTATAAGGATGAATATACATCCTGGAATGAAATGAAACCGAATGGAAGGTGTTACTTTGTTAACATGTAACCGTCCCATGGAACATGAAAAAGAAACATACTGTGACAGCGCAAGTATGAAAAATACTGTAAAAGCTATGCTAATACTGAGCTGTAGTAAAACAAGAACATGAGATTCAGCGTTAGCAAGTACCACTAGCTTCATGAGATACTGAAACCGAAAATATTTCTGTTCCATCATTTACTGAGATCTTCATGCGAACTAAAGATTGAAGCAGCAAAGAAAGCATATGAGCGCTCCGAATTTCTGTTGTCATATTCCCTGAATCAACAAATACACTGACTAAATTAATCTCAAGCAATACAACAAAGTAGTGACAGATTAAAATTAAATTTCCTGTAACCTGAGATGCGTGTATGTCTTCTGGAGGACTCTAGCTGCTGTATCAGATCAAATGAAGCCACAAAAAGGATAAGTAGACAAAAGTCACTCAAATATTTGTACATGAAAAGGAACTACTCAGATTTCTCCTCTGCGGGGCTACTGCGATGGACATCTTCACTCAACTGTACCCTCTTTACCTTGCCGTGGGAAAATGGTGTCTTTCTTTTAGGTGACAATGGAGTTGAATTTTCTAAGACAGCTTCAGGCGCTAGGCAAGGAAACCCAGTAGCTGTAGAATTGTTTTTTTCAGCCTTCTCATCTAAGAGCTGCTTCAGCTTCAAAATTTCAGCGTCCCTTGCTGCATGAAACAAAAATGAAAATAAGTAAATATTGTGCCACCTAAACCAATTTATTTGGTACCAAATAAATAAAAAAGGGAAAAACTGTTGGGAGAAACTTAAAAGTAAAGTTGATTCCAAAGGACCACTCCATTTCACAAATCATGATGCATTATGTTGTCATAACCCAATTTGTTAACCACGTGATGCAAGCTACTCTCTCTTTCAAATTATAAAATGTTTTGGTTTTTATAGATATATTGTTTTTATTATATATCTAGACGTTAGTATTTATTGGCACGGTGCGAAACGCTGGAGCTAATATCTAGATTAGACTCGGGTGCAAAGCTTGTGTAACCGGTGCCAAGAGTTAAGGCCCCTTTAGAATGCAGGAATTTCGGAGTTATTGTATAGGAATTTCATAGAATCAATTGATTTTCACATAAAAACACAAGAAAAAAATCTCGCGTTCCAAATAGGGCTTAAATAATATTGTCTCTGCTCAACATTACAACTACAACGGTCTTTATCAGTCCTGCATACAGTGAGGAAGCAAAGGAGGCGGAGCTAGTAGTTTATAAAGCACCAGTTTTGACGGTCGTCCCGTGTCATATTTTATAAAATAACCCCTTCTATTGTTTGAAATGGCCCACAAGACACATTCTCTTCACATCGATCGCATCTAATCCAATTCGTCTATCCACTCCCTGTCCACAGCAAATCCACGCCCCGCACGGCGCGCGAGCGCCTCAGTAACCCACACAATGACAAAAAAACCCATGCACGCCATGTCTTCCATTTATAGAAACGACCGACATAGCAAGTGGGCCCGCGCCAGATGCACCACGATAGGAGCCCAACAACCCATGGACGCCGCTCCATAGGGGATGGGGAAAGCGGTTTCAGCATACCCACACATGTCGTGTCTTCCATGCATAGAAACGCAGGGAAAGCGGTTTCAACAGCTGCGGGGTGGAGCTGTTTTACTCATCCTAATCCACCCACCAAACTGGCTACAAAAAGTCGTACCGAGGCCCCTCAAGCGATAGCGGTGGTGGATCTGCTCGCCGCCGGTGGCCTGACGCTCTCCAGCTACTCCGACTCGCCTACGTCCTCCAAGGTACGCGTGTGCGTACATCTGAGTTTCTGGCTCACTGACTCCACTGGCATCTTCAGAGGCCTGTCCACCGAGTTCGTGTCGCGTTCGTGGGACCTAATGGAGACCGACGCTGCCGGGATGGAGGGCATCAGCGGTTAGGCACGAGCCACACGAAGGGCATCGACGGCAAGTCACCAACCTTAGGCACGACGATGGGCATTAGCGGCAAGGCGCCAACCTTCGGCACGACGGTGGGCATTGGCGGCGGCACTTTTAGCATGACGGCGGGTACTGCAGCCGGCATAGGGGGCAGCGCGGCGGTGTTCGGCACCACATGAATCTGTGGCACGACGCCCACCGCGGGAACATCGGTATGGCGAGCATCAATGGAAGGGTGACCACGGGCACGATAGGCGGCTTCGGCACGACAGGAATGCCCAGGGGACGAGGTGTGAGCAAGATGCCACACGGCGTGGCACGTAGCGCTGCCGTCACCGATGAGCATGATGAGCGCCATCGTCACGAGCCCCGTGGCGGAGAAGAGAGACAAAGCATCACAAGTCATTGCTAGCGACTAGGAGAAGTGCTTCCTCAGGAGTGAGGAGCTACAAGGCCATCGCACACTTATGACGGGTCCTTGGTAAGCATTTTATTGTAGCTCCATTCGAAGTTGAGCGTGTACTATTTCGCCAGAGCTAGGACAGTTGGGAACGAGATGGAGATGGTTGGTGGCCTTCCGATGCAAAGCACGGACGACTGTTGTTCGAGACATTTGGTTCATTAGCTCATCTGTTGCACGCAAGACGATACTGGACACCGCTCAACTCATGCATGGCTCATGCATGCTACATCATGAATCCCTGTATGGCCTCTGTTTGACAATTATTGAGGCATGTTTTCTTCTCTATCAGATTATTGTGCAATAGCTAGAGACATCTTTACGGTCCATGAATTTTGTGTTTAATGCGTGTGTCTAAGAGAAAATAAAAGAGCATAGGTTCAGTGGAAGATGTTGTGGGTCTTTAACCGGCAGTCATACTGTGCGTTTATATGGAGTCAATGTCTTGAGTTATAAGTCATCAAGACCGTTACACCATATATAGATCGAAGATAGTGAGAAGCCACTAAGCCCAATACGACAGGAAGCCACACCCCGTTAGCTGAAGGAGGACGAGCTATAGAGAGCTCTATAGAAATAGGGATTGGGTTCCTTTTTCAACTCATATCTTTCTCGGTCTTTTGGCTAAAATAAAATGTAATATTTATTCTTATCAATTTAACATCTGGTATTCTGGTCTATAGACAATATGCTCACTTTGATATTAAATTTATTCATTATTGATATTTTTTTGGGGAGGGTTCATATGACTGATTTACTTCGTTCAACCATTGATTGCATTGCGGGTACGGGCTCACCATTCCCAACCAATATCATGAAAATATGATTGTGTACCGTTGCAACGCATAGATATTATTCTAGTTCTTGGTAATGTAGCACTGTTCAGTAACAGTGTCAAAACATATTTTGGATCATACCAGAAAGACACAGGTGAACATTAGTAGAGGTACCATTTCAATGGCCTCCCAACTATTACTCGAAAAAATTATGAATGCATAATTGACCAGTTGTTTGACTATATTGCAAACAATACAAAACAGTTTGGTTTTGGAAAATGTTTGCAGAATAAAATATTCTTGATTTATCATATGCAGATATGCTAATAAGCTACAACCAGCAATCAAGTACAGCAAAGCAGTAAATTTGATACTCATCAAACTTAGATGTACATTGATGTCCACAAAGCAATAAGGTTGTCCTCTCTGAACTGAACTTTTTGAAACACAAATCACTGTGGCAATTTTATAGACAGTACTTGAATTAGTATAAGTATATACTCGCTCTAAATCACAATTCTAGCCAGTATCCCCTGTTTGAAGTATTTGTCCAACAAGGAAAGCAAGGACACAGTTATTGAAATATTTCCTTGTTTAATTGTTCTGTAATGATGTTGAAGACATCAAGGCGTTGTTTGGATCTCTAGTTTTGTAAAAAAAAAGGATCCCAATAAACCTGTTTGTCCATTTCTCTGACTTTTTTATGTAACTAACTTGAGGATGAGCAACAGTAGTTTTCTCTAAACTCCAGTTTTTCCGTTTAGTGTGTTTCAGATGTCATCATTCTCAACAACCTGGCAACTTCACTGAACACTGACAGGTACAACAGCTTCAGCCAAAAAGTCACAGGGGCTAGAGCTTGTCACCAGCAAAGAAACAACCACGCTGGATCCTTTGCCAGAAGGTGATGATTAAGAGCATGATGATGAGGACAACAGCCAGGACACCAAACAGCTTGGTGCTATGGTACTCATACGCATTGATGAGAGGGAGATGATGCTGTGTGAGCGTGATGGGCGATGGCCAGGAAAGGGAGATACTCAGGATGTTGCCGTCCACTTGGATGCTCATCAAATATGCCAGAGAAACGGATGACTGAGATGGAGAGGAAGTTCAGCGGGCTTCATGTGCTCAGCAAGATGCCGGAGAAAGTTCAGCAAGATGACAATGGTTATTGCTTAGCCAGGGTGCTATGGCCATTTGTGCTCTGGTGGGTCATTGGTGCTGCTGCTGGATACCCTATCCATTTCCTGAGATTAGGAATGAAGAGGCATCCATGGATGTGAGCTACAGAAAGGAAGCAGTAAGATGATTGATTCAGGGGCTCCCGTGCTGTACAATGAAGAGTAGAAGGAACAACTATGCAAGGGTGAAGTAATGGGCAATGGAGAGATTACCAAACCTCAGTTTAGTTTCCTACATATTAATCCAAATAACATGTTATGTTATGTAAACCCAGGTTAATGGTCTAGCAACTTAAAACTAGTTTTTTCCATAAATTTCTGATAAAAACATGTTCTTACCAAACTGATCTTTATTTTATAGATCTAAACAACCACTAGATGATTGTAGCATGCCATTTAACAGGTATTTTATAGCCATTACTCAGTAAAATTCTTAAGAGTTAGTGACACATTGTCCTTTGTTTGTGGTGGTCATAAACATAAATGTGCCATATAATTAAGGTGAAGGATTAACCCAACTCATGTCTACATTTCATGGCAAGTTAGACAGAAATTTGAATAAACATGATCACGGGTAATAAGATTCAGACCAAAGAAAACTACTTTTCATGACTAGACAAAAGGTAACTTTGAGATTTGATAAATAATCTTACTACGAATATCTTCAAGGAATTCCTGACGGGCCTTCTCGAGCTCATCCTGCTTCTCCACCCTGGAATCATCAAATTAGCCCAAAAAAGGGATATAATCAACTATATAGGCACCAATTCCACAACCCCCCCCCCCAAAAAAAAAAAACGAAACCCTAACCCACGGAGAAGCATAACAATTCTCATCTTACAGCTTCTCGTTGAGTTCCGCATTGTCTTTCCTGAGTTCGCTGACCCAATCTTTCATGGCTGCGTCATCAAAATAAAAGGAAAAAATCAAAGCAGGGGAAAAGAACAAGCGCTTCGCCCAAAACCCTACTTCCCAATCCCATAGCCCAGCCCGGAGATAGGTTCGGCCGGTTATACCATCGTAAAGCTCATTGAGCTCCGCCTCCCGCTTCCGCTCCAGCCCCTCGTCCAGTAGCTTCCGCTTCTGCGGCGCGGCAATAGATTAAGCGGAAATCAATAATTGCAGTGTCAACCCACCGCGTGCGGCCATAGAAACGGGATGGGGAAGAAGCGGACGTGCCCGCAGTACCTTCAGAGCAGTGTACTTCTCGTGGAACTTGTAGTCGAGCTGCTCCATCGGCGTCAGGGACGGATCCAGAAGCTTCTAGACGCGTGTCCGAGCGGGAGCGGCGACTTTGGCTGGAGAGCGGGAAGGAACCAAGGGAGGACAGAGTTTTTGGGGGTAAGTTTTTTGAACTCACACGGCGCGGTCGTGCGGAAAGAGAGAACGAGACAACAGATGGAAGACCTTTTTTCGATTGTGATACTCTCGTCACGCGGGTTCGTTGGCTTCGTATCTAACATCTGTTTGGATTAGAGATGGCAACGGGTACCCGCGACCCGATACCCGATGGGTATTTACTCCATTAGGGTATGTATGTGGGCTAAATATTGTACCCGTGGGTCTGTTATTGGGTAAAAATCTTCACCCAATGGGTAAACAGGTATTAGAACGTTCCGTCTTCACCCATACCCGTTAACCCGTGGGTATAACATACCCAATATAAACTTAGCCCAAACATGAACTTTGACTTTAGTCATCCATCTTTTTTACTATTTAACAATCTTTTAGGCCATAATGTCATAGAAGGCTTAGCGACAATTTAATGACCATGTAATGGCACATGTAATGTGCTATGTAGTACTATCTTAGTGTTACTACTTTATCCAATTATCTTTGGCATGTTGAATGGATGATTAAATGATGCTAGAAATTTTGTAATGGTATTTAGATAGATATACTTGACATTTGTATATATAATATTTTGATAGATGTTTAGCTTTATGGGTACGGGTGACCCGATGGGTGACCCATACCCACATGGGTATGGGTATGGGGGTAATTCCATACCCGCCAGTGTATATGGGTGACCCGATAGGGTTATTTTTGTGTCGTGGGTATGGGTATGGGGTAGTAATACCCGGTGGGTATTTACCCATTGCCATCTCTAGTTTGGATGTAGATATTAGTGTATAGAATTATGAATTAAAATTAATTTTATTGAATTCTATTATTTGGTTGTATATATAATTAAGATTTAGAATCAGAGAGCTAATTCCACAGTATTGGATTATAACTAAAAACTCTTTCTCCAATTCAGAGTATCACCTCTCTGTATTATGTGGAATTAGACAACCCAATTCCAAACTCCAATAATGTCCAAACAATAGAATTATAATTACATCTTATTTTAATATCATGACTAATTTGATATTAAAACCAATTTAATTTCATGTCCTCCAATATTAACATCCAAATAGAGTATAATACCCAGCACACGTCGTCGATTTAGTATTGTCGTTTGAGCCACTCATCACTCTATCATGGACGGTTAAGTCTAGTGGAGGCTTACGGTATGTATAGTGATGTTTAATGTGAGAGCTTTTGTGGTGTTTTAAGGGAGTATTTGTAAAAAAAAATTATAATCTGAAAGGAAAATAGGGTTAACCTTTTCTTATAAATAATTTTGGTGGTTGATTGTCTAACACAAATAATTGGACTAACTAGTTTGCTCTAGATTATATGTTCTACAGGTGCATAAAGGTTCAACATAAACCAATAGAAGATAAAAGATAGGGTTCAAATTCAAAAGAGCAAGAAACTTGAGAGTGCCCTGGTCTGGCGCACCGGACAGTGTCTGGTGCACCAGGGCCATACAAACTCCAACTCGCTACTCTCGGGTTTCTCCAGCGCCACTCCGCTATAATTCACCGGACTGTCCGATGTGCCACCGGAGTATCCGGTGCACCAGCGGAGCAACGACTCTTCGGCGCAACGGTCGACTGCATAGTGCCCCTGACAGCGCTACAGTTCGCGGCAGAAGTCAGAGCAGAGGTCAGAGGCGCATCTGGGGAGTGAACTGTGCCTGTCCGATGCGGCACCAGACTGTCCGGTGCCACCAGAAGTCAGCGCTCCAACGGTCGACTGTATCAGAACCCTAACGGTTGGGTGACGTGGCTGGCACACCGGACAGTGTGCGGCGGCGCACCGGACAGGTGCGCCCATCGACAGTAGCCTGCCCCAACGGTTGTTTTAGTGAATGAGGGCTATAAATACCCCTCAACCACCACCACTCCAACCATCCAAGCATTCAACGCTCTTCATTCAATACAAGAGCAAAGTGTAACACTCCAAAACACAAAATCAAAGCCACTGATCCAATCAAAGTCCTCAATTCAACTCTAGTGCTTTAGGACTTGTGAGAGGATCGTTCTTGTGTTTCTTTGTTGCTCTTGTTGCTTGGTTGGCTTTCTTCTTTCTCTCATTCATATTCTCAAAGCCTTGTAAGCGAAGCAAGAGACACCAATTATGTGGTGGTCCTTGCAGGGTCTAAGTGACCCGAGAAAATCAAGGAAGAAAGCTCACTCGGTCTAAGTGACCGTTTGAGAGAGGGAAAGGGTTGAAAGAGACCCGGTCTTTGTGACCACCTCAACGGGGACTAGGTTCTTTAGAACCGAATCTCGATAAAACAAATCACCGTGTCATTCGCTTGATTTGCTCTTGTTTTGTTTTCCCCTCTCTCCTGGACTCGGATTTAATTCTAACGCTAATTCCGGCTTGTAGTTTGTGTTTTAAATTGTAAATTTCAGATTACGCCTATTCACCCCCCTTTAGGCGACTTTCATAACCGACTTTTGGTGAGCACCCATCTTTGTCTCGTGCTCCAAGTTACAATAGCCACCCCACTTCCACCTTTATGAATCGGTCGTCTCTTGCATTATCCTCTGCTCAAGGCCACCATCACTTGCTCAAAGTTGCGCCGTTTTTTGCCCTTCACTTGCTTCAGTTGGTACACGACTTCAGTTTGAACATGTAGGACATCAGTTGCTGGCGTGTGCATGTGAGTGACCGTAGCGACCGTCTTTTTTTGTATTTTTAGTTTTTTGGTTTTATTTTCACAAATACGCTCTTTCTAGTTTCATTTTAAAAAATGGACCCTTAGCTCGGCGTCATCACTATTGGCGTCGAGCTACAACGTGTCGGCGCCAACTATTTTAGCGTTCATATGTAAGAATCGATGCCAACATGTACCTGATGTGGAAGCACCTCGGTGCCATGACCCTTGTCGCCAGGTAAGCGCCAAGATTTATGGCCCCTACCTCAGCGCCATGAATGTTGGCGCCGAGGTGTTGTGCATAGATCGATGCGGGAGGGTTGGCACCATGGAGCTTGGCGCCGACCCCCTATATACCGGTTCTACTCCCCCTCTCTCTCCAATTCACTCTTCTTCATCCCCACCGGCCGCCCTCGCCGCACCCACCCCTCGGTCGCACCCGCCTCGCTGCACTCACCCTCGTCGTCCCCGACCGCCCTCGTCGCCCCTGGCAAGACGCCATACCCACGATCATCATTGACATTCGATTTCGAGGTATTAAATTAGCTAATTACTAATTTAGTTATTGAGTTAGTATTTTTGTTAGGTATGTTAGTTTTGTTGGTATATAATTAGTTGTTGGTTGAATGTGATTATCGTGAATATGAATGTGACAAATGAGAATTTGATCGAATGTGATAAACGTGAATGTGATTTAGTTGATGAACGTTGTTAGATGATGAATGTGTTGCATGTGATGAATGTGAGTTGAATCTACAGGTTTTAGTATCCTCCCCGTGCAGGAAGGTGTTGTCAAATTTTATACTTAGTGTTATGTTTTGTTTTGCATGTGATGAATGTGAGTTGAATCTGCAGGTTTTAGTATCCTCCCCATGCAGGGGAGGTGCTGTCAAAATTTATACTTAGTGCTATGTTTTGTTTTGCATGTGATGAATGTGAATAGTGCTATTGTTAGTAATTCATTATTAATTAATAGTTAGTAGTTAGTTATTTTAAGTAATTAATTATTAGTTGTTAGCTGGTTAGTATTTAGTTATTAGTTAGATCTTTGTTATTAGTCAGTAACTAGCTAGTTATTAGTGAGTGGTGGTTAGACAATGACCATCCATAATGGATATTGAATGTTTAAATCGTGTTTCAAATAAATGGATATTTTTTGAGCATATATCATGGAGGCAATGTGGTCCTTCCTAGACGAGATTGGTCCTTCCCAGCTTCCGGATGCTCCACCACCACAGCCTTTGCAACCACAAGAACGTAGACGCCATCGCTCGCCGGACCGTTACACTCCAGGCACTGCCGCTCTCGATAAGGGTAAGAAGCAGGCGTTGACGGTTGAAATGGACGTTTGACTACCATGGATATGGACTATGAAGTTATGGACTTTTATAATTATTTATGTTATGGACTTGTATGAATCGAATGGATTTGTGTGGCTATGAACTATTATGGACTGTTATGGACTTGTATCAACTTGTATGGAGTTCTATGAAATCTATTTATGTAGTTGCATATGTTTGCTTGATATGATTTGTTTATGTGAAATATTTTTATTGAGAACATACAAAAACAGGGGAAACTCTGCCGAATTTTTTAAAATTTTATGACTTTACTTTAAACACTATGTGTGTTCAAAACAGGGGAAACTCTGCCGAATTTTTCAGAAACATGTAGCCTTTTTAGAAGCATCTAGCCTTTTTCAAAAGTATCTAACCTTTTCAGAAGTACCTAGCCTTTTCAAAAGCATCTAGCCTTTTCAAAAGCATCTAGCATTTTCAGAAGCATCTAGCCTTTTCACAAGAGTCCATTAAAATGCATACCACCTTGACGTTGGCCTATTTATACGCGACCATTTGGTTCGTTGTGCCATACAAAGCGAAGTAGAAGCTAAAATGTCTTTAGGGTCATCTCGAGGAAAGGGTTCCAGAAATGAGAGAGCAAAGGGTGTGGGGAAGGGACCTCCAATTTGTTATGATGGGCCTCTTGGCCCCAATTATTTTGAGGAAGCAACATATGAATTTCTAGTACAAAGTAAAAGTGATTTGAATAAGGAGGTTCGCCTTTGGTCTCACGATAACAGGAGAGAAGATTGGTCGAAGTGTATGCATGGTGAGGATTACTTGGTAGAGATGTTCGTCGAGGGGGGATGTTGGTTCATAGGTGCAAGTATGCCCAGATCCATATTGTTGCTGCCCTTGTCACAACAAGAATGTTGGTCCACCACATCCTCCACTGCAGCCACAACAGACAACAACAATGGGAGGATACTGTTGAGAAGGGTCCACACAATTTGGAATGTGGGAGCACTACTAGAAAACTCTTATGTATCGATTGCTTTAAGTGTGTTGATTCTTTGTATCAATTGCTTTAAGTCTTCTTCATCAATTGCTTTTAGTGTCCAATTTGAATCCATAATAAGAAGTTCATTACTACATAACGTTGTTCAATAGTAAATAATACATAATAAAAAGCTCATTACGACATAACATCATATAAACACCTAGACTACTCAGTGCAACGGGGCCATTTGCCCTTGCGAAAAGCATCAGGGTTCTCCTCCATTGCGTCCTTTGCACGGTGTGCACGCCCAAGCTTCTTCTCCTTCTCCTCCCTGCATTCAGCAACACACCTCATTTCCTGCTCGCCTACCCGTTGTTGCTCGGCCACAAGCTCCTCTCGTCTTTTCTTTATACTCTCTTTGTCCTGTACATCCCACTTTTTAAGATTCTCCAATCACTTCTTGTCTTTTTGGGAGATTTCTATGTCAATTCACTGCTCAAAATCATAGAGCAGTGGAGGAGTCTAAAAAACATGAAATTGTTAGTATAAAAAACATGCACCAGTTCGTATGAAAACTGTTAACTAATTAAAAATTATTCTCACCATTAAATTCACCCGGTGCTGAACAATCATTGGCTTAAATGCATAGTTAGCACACATCCAATACCTCTGTCGATAGGTGTCATGATTCTCGGACTTGTCAACCTTGCAAGGATCACTGAAAGTCGCCTAGAGGGGGGTGAATAGGGCGAAGCTGAAATTTAACAATTTAAACACAACTACAAGTCGGGTTAGCGTTAGAGATAATAATGAGTCCGAGAGAGAGGGCGCAAAACAAATTGCAAGTGAATGAAGAGTGTGACACGCGGATTTGTTTTACCGAGGTTTGGTTCTCGCAAACCTACTCCCCGTTGAGGAGGCCACAAAGGCCAGGTCTATTTCAACCCTTTCCCTCTCTCAAACGGTCCCTCGGACCGAGTGAGCTTCTCTTCTCAAATCAACCGGGAACTTCCCCGCAAGGACCACCACACAATTGGTGTCTCTTGCCTCGGTTTACAATTGAGTTATGATCACAAGAACAAATGAGAAAGAAAGAAGCAATCTAAGCGCAAGAGCTTAAAAGAACACAACAAATCTCTCTCACTAATCGCTAAAGCCTTGTGTGGAATTGGAGAGGATTTGATCACTTGGGTGTGTCTAGAATTGAATGCTAGAGCTCTTGTAAGGTTTAGAAGTGTGAAAACTTGGATGACTTGAATGTGGGGTGGTTGGGGGTATTTATAACCCCAACCACCAAACTAGCCGTTTGGTGAAGGCTGCTGTCGACGGGCGCACCAGACAGTCCGGTGCGCCACCGGACACTGTCCGGTGCGCCAGCCACGTAACCCGGCCGTTAGGGTTCGACCGTTGGAGTTCTGACGAGTGGGCCCGCTTGGCTGTCCGATGGTGCACCGGACAGGTCCTGTAGACTGTCCGGTGTGCCACCCGCGCGTGCTCTGCTCCTCTGCGCGCGCTAGCGCGTATTTAATGCTGTTGCAGGTGACCGTTGGCGCGGACTAGCCGTTGCTCCGCCGTTACACCGGACAGTCTGGTGTGCACCAGACATGTCCGATGAATTATAGCGGAGCGGATTCCCGAAGCTGGCGAGTTCAGAGTCGCATCTCCATGGAGCACCGGACACTGTCCGGTGTACACCGGACAGTCCGGTGAATTATAGCGCGGCATCTCTGAGAATTCCCGAAGGTGCGAAGTTCAGCTTGGAGTCCCCTGGTGCACCGGACAGTCCGGTGCGCCAGACCAGGGTGTCTTCGGTTATCCCTTTGCTCTTTTTGTTGAACCCTTTACTTGGTCTTTTTATTGGCTTATTGTGAACCTTTGGTACCTGTAGAACTTATAAACTTGGGCAAACTAGTTAGTCCAATTATTTGTGTTGGGCAATTCAACCACCAAAATCAATCTAGGAATATAGGTGTAAGCCTAATTCCCTTTCAATCTCCCCCTTTTTGGTGATTGATGCCAACACAAACCAAAGCAAATATAGAAGTACATAATTGAACTAGTTTGCAAAATGTAAGTGCAAAGGTTACTTGGAATTGAGCCAATAAACATTACTTACTAGATATGCATGGATTGTTTCTTTATTTTTAACATTTTGGACCACGCTTGCACCACATGTTTTGTTTTTGCAAATTCTTTTTGTAAACCCTTTTCAAAGTTCTTTTGCAAATAGTCAAAGGTAAATGAATAAGATTTTGCTAAGCATTTTCAAGATTTGAAATTTTGTCCTCTTGTTTCAAATGCTTTTTCCTTTGACTAAACAAAACTCCCCCTCAAACAAATTCTCCTCTTAGTGTTCAAGAGGGTTTTAAGATATCAATTTTGAAAATACTACTTGTACTACTTGCTCCCCCTTTTGAACACAATAAGATACCAATTTGAAATTTACCAATTTGAAAATCATTAGATTTTAAAATTAGGGTGGTGGTGCGGTCCTTTTGCTTTGGGCTCATACTTTCTCCCCCTTTGGCATGAATCGCCAAAAACGGATACTTTGAGTGAGACATAAGCCCTTTGCTAACTATTTTCTCCCCTTTGGCAAATAAAACATATGAGTGAAGATTATACCAAAGACGAAGAATTGCTTGGAGCGACGGCGAAGGATGAGTTATAGAGTGGAGTGGAAGCCTTGTCTTTGCCGAAGACTCCAATTCCCTTTCAATACACCTATGACTTGGTTTGAAATTCACTTGAAAACACATTAGTCATAGCATACATAAAAGGGACATGATCAAAGGTATATTTATGAGCTATGTGTACAAGACATCAAAAGAAATTTCTAGAATCAAGAATATTTAGCTCATGCCTAAGTTTGGTAAAAGTTTGTTCATCTAGTGGCTTGGTAAAGATATCGGCTAATTGATCTTTAGTATTAATATATGCAATCTCGATATCCCCCTTTTGCTGGTGATCCCTAAGAAAATGATACCGAATGGCTATGTGTTTAGTGCGGCTATGCTCAACGGGATTATCCGTCATGCGGATTGCACTCTCATTATCACATAGAAGAGGAACTTTGGTTAATTTGTAACCATAGTCCCGCAGGGTTTGCCTCATCCAAAGTAATTGCGCGCAACAATGGCCTGCGGCAATGTACTCAGCTTCGGCGGTAGAAAGAGCTACCGAATTTTGCTTCTTTGAAGCCCAAGACACCAAGGATCTTCCCAAGAACTGGCAAGTCCCCGATGTGCTCTTTCTATTAATCTTACACCCCGCCCAATCGACATCCGAATAACCAAGTAAATCAAATGTGGATCCCCGAGGGTACCAAAGCCCAAACTTAGGAGTATAAGCCAAATATCTCAAGATTCGTTTTACGACCGTAAGGTGAGATTCCTTAGGGTCAGCTTGGAATCTTGCACACATGCATACGGAAAGCATAATGTCCGGTCGAGATGCACATAAATAGAGTAATAAACCAATCATCGACCGGTATACCTTTTGATCCACGGACTTACCTCCCGTGTCGAGGTCGAGATGCCCATTAGTTCCCATAGGTGTCTTGATGGGCTTGGCATCCTTCATCCCAAACTTGTTTAGAATGTCTTGAGTATACTTCGTTTGGCAAATGAAGGTGCCCTCTTAGAGTTGCTTTACTTGAAATCCCAAGAAATACTTCAACTCCCCCATCATTGACATCTCGAATTTTTGTGTCATGATCCTACTAAATTCTTCACATGTAGATTCGTTAGTAGACCCGAATATAATATCATCAACATATATTTGGCATACGAACAAATCATTGTCAAGAGTTTTAGTAAATAAAGTAGGATCGGCCTTGCCGACTTTGAAGCCATTAGCAATAAGGAAATCTCTTAGGCATTCATACCAAGCTCTTGGGGCTTGCTTGAGCCCATAAAGCGCCTTAGAGAGCCTATAGACATGGTTAGGGTACTCACTGTCTTCAAAGCCGGGAGGTTGCTCAACATAGACCTCTTCCTTGATTGGTCCATTGAGGAAGGCACTCTTCACGTCCATTTGGTAAAGCTTGAAGCCATGGTAAGTAGCATAGGCCAATAATATACGAATTGACTCAAGCCTAGCTACGGGTGCATAGGTTTCACCAAAATCCAAACCTTCGACTTGGGAGTATCCCTTGGCCACAAGTCGGGCTTTGTTTCTTATCACCACACCATGCTCATCTTGCTTGTTGCGGAAGACCCATTTGGTTCCTACAACATTTTGGTTAGGACGTGGAACTAAATGCCATACCTCATTCCTAGTGAAGTTGTTGAGCTCCTCTTGCATCGCCATCACCCAATCCGAATCTTGGAGTGCTTCCTCTACCCTGTGTGGCTCAATAGAGGAAACAAAAGAGTAATGCTCACAAAAATGTGCAACACGAGATCTAGTGGTTACCCCCTTATGAATGTCGCCGAGGATGGTGTCGACGGGGTGATCTCGTTGGATTGCTTGGTGGATTCTTGGGTGTGGCGGTCTTGGTTCTTCATCCTCCTTGTCTTGATCATTTGCATCTCCCCCTTGATCATTGCCATCATCTTGAGGTGGCTCATCATTTTGATTTTCTCCTTCATCAACTTGAGCCTCGTCCTCATTTTGAGTTGGTGGAGATGCTTGCGTGGAGGAGGATGGTTGATCTTGTGCTTGAGTGGGCTCTTCGGATTCCTTAGGACACACATCCCCAATGGACATGTTCCTTAACGCGATGCACGGAGCCTCTTCATCACCTATCTCATCAAGATCAACTTGCTCTACTTGAGAGCCGTTAGTTTCATCAAACACAACGTCACAAGAAACTTCAACTAGTCCTGAGGACTTGTTAAAGACTCTATATGCCCTTGTGTTTGAGTCATATCCTAGTAAAAAGCCTTCTACAGTCTTAGGAGCAAATTTAGATTTTCTACCTCTTTTAACAAGAATAAAGCATTTGCTACCAAAGTCTCTAAAATATGAAATGTTGGGCTTTTTACCGGTTAGGAGTTCGTATGATGTCTTCTTGAGGATTCGGTGTAGATATAACCGGTTGATGGCGTAGCAAGCGGTGTTAACCGCCTCGGCCCAAAACCGATCCGGCGTCTTGTACTCATCAAGCATGGTTCTTGCCATGTCCAATAGAGTTCGATTCTTCCTCTCCACTACACGATTTTGTTGTGGGGTGTAGGGAGAAGAGAACTCATGCTTGATGCCCTCCTCCTCAAGGAAGCCTTCAATTTGTGAATTCTTGAACTCTGTCCCGTTGTCGCTTCTTATTTTCTTGATCCTTAAGCCGAACTCATTTTGAGCCCGTCTCAAGAATCCCTTTAAGGTCTCTTGGGTTTGAGATTTTTTCTGAAAAAAGAATACCCAAGTGAAGCGAGAATAATCATCCACAATAACTAGACAGTACTTACTCCCGCCGATGCTTATGTACGCGATCGGGCCGAATAAATCCATGTGTAGGAGCTCCAGTGGCCTGTCAGTCGTCATGATATTTTTGTGTGGATGATGAACACCAACTTGCTTCCCAGCTTGGCAAGCGCTACAGATCCTGTCTTTCTCAAAATGAACATTTGTTAATCCTAAAATGTGCTCTCCCTTTAGACGCTTATGAAGATTCTTCATTCCAACATGGGCTAGTCGGCGGTGCCAGAGCCAACCCATGTTAGTCTTAGCAATTAAGCAAGTGTCGAGTTCAGCTCTATCAAAATCTACCAAGTATAGCTGACCCTCTAACACTCCCTTAAATGCTATTGAATCATCACTTCTTCTAAAGACAGTGACACCTACATCAGTAAATAGACAGTTGTAGCCCATTTGACACAATTGGGATACAGAAAGCAAATTGTAATCTAATGAATCAACAAGAAAAACATTGGAAATGGAATGGTCAGAAGATATAGCTATTTTACCCAAACCTTTGACCAAACCTTGGTTTCCATCCCCGAATGTGATAGCTCGTTGGGGATCTTGGTTTTTCTCGTAGGAGGAGAACATCTTCTTCTCCCCTGTCATGTGGTTTGTGCACCCGCTATCGATGATCCAACTTGAGCCCCCGGATGCATAAACCTACAAAACAATTTTAGTTCTTGACTTTAGGTACCCAAATGGTTTTGGGTCCTTTGGCATTAGAAACAAGAACTTTGGGTACCCAAACACAAGTCTTTGACCCCTTGTGTTTGCCCCCAACAAACTTGGCAACTACCTTGCCGGATTTGTTAGTTAAAACATATGATGCATCAAAAGTTTTGAATGAAATATCATGATCATTTGATGCACTAGGATTTTTCTTCTTAGGCAACTTAGCACGGGTTGGTTGCCTAGAACTAGATGTCTCACCCTTATACATAAAAGCATGATTAGGGCCAGAGTGAGACTTCCTAGAGTGAATTCTCCTAATCTTGCTCTCGGGATAACCGACAGGGTACAAAATGTAACCCTCGTTATCCTGAGGCATGGGAGCCTTGCCCTTAACAAAGTTAGACAATCTTTTAGGAGGGGCATTAAGTTTGACATTGTCTCCCCTTTGGAAGCCAATGCCATCCTTGATGCCAGGGCGTCTCCCATTATAGAGCATACTTCTAGCAAATTTAAACTTTTCATTCTCTAAGTTATGCTCGGCAATTTTAGCATCTAATTTTGCTATATGATCATTTTGTTGTTTAATTAAAGCCATATGATCATGAATAGCATCAATATCAACATCTCTACATCTAGTACAAATAGACACATGTTCAACGGTAGATGTAGAGGGTTTGCAAGATTTGAATTCTACAACCTTAGCATGTAATATATCATTTTCACTTCTAAGGTTAGAAAGAATAACATTGCAATCATCAAAATCTTTAGCCTTAGCAATCAATTTTTCATTTTCAATCCTAAGGCTAGCAAGAGAATTATTCGATTCTTCAATTTTAGCAAGCAAATCAACATTATCATTTTTAAGATTGGGAATTGAAACATTACAAATATGAGAATCAACCTTAGCATTTAAACTAGCATTTTCATTTCTAAGGTTGGCAATAGTGTCATGGCAAGTGCTTAGCTCACTAGTTAATTTCTCATATTTTTCAACTTCTAGAGCATAAGCATTTTTTACCTTAACATGCTTCTTGTTTTCCTTAATTAGGAAGTCCTCTTGAGAATCCAAGAGGTCATCCTTCTCATGAATAGCACTAATAAATTCATTTAACTTTTCCTTTTGTTGCATGTTAAGGTTGGCAAAAAGAATGCGCAAGTTATCCTCCTCATTGCTAGCATCATCCTCATCACTAGAGGTTTCATATTTAGTGGAGGATCTTGATTTTACCTTCTTCTTTTTGCCGTCCTTGGCCATGAGGCATTTGTGGCCGACGTTGGGGAAGAGAAGACCCTTGGTGACGGCGATGTTTGCGGCGTCCTCGTCGGAGGAGGAGTCGGTGGAGCTCTTGTCGGAGTCCCACTCCCGGCACATATGGGCATCGCCGCCCTTCCTCTTGTGATATCTCTTCTTCTCCTTTCTTCTCCCCTTCTTGTCGTTGTCCCTGTCACTATCACTTGATAATGGACATTTAGCAATAAAGTGACCGGGCTTACCACACTTGTAGCAAACCTTCTTAGAACGGGATTTGTAATCCTTCCCCTTCCGTTGCTTGAGGATTTGGCGAAAGCTTTTGATGATTAAAGCCATCTCCTCATTGTCGAGCCTGGAGGCGTCGATTGGTTATCTACTTGATGTAGACTCCTCCTTCTTCTCCTCCGTCGCCTTGAATGCGACCGGTTGTGCCTCGGGCGTGGAGGAGGTGCCTTGCTCGATGATTTTCTTTGAGCCTTTAATCATTAGCTCAAAGGTCACAAATTTTCCTATTACTTCCTCGGGAGACATTAGCTTATATCTAGGATCACCTCAAATTAATTAAACTTGCGTAGGGTTAAGAAATACGAGGGATCTAAGAATAACCTTGACCATCTCATGGTCATCCCATTTTTCGCTCCCGAGGTTGCGCACTTGGTTCACCAAGGTCTTCAAGCGGTTGTACATAGCTTGTGGATCCTCCCCTTGGTGAAGCATGAAGCGACCGAGCTCCCCCTCGATCGTCTCCCGCTTGGTGATCTTTGTCACCTTGTCTCCTTCATGCGCGGTCTTGAGTATGTCCCAAATTTCCTTCGCACTTTTTAACCCTTGCACCTTATTATACTCCTCTCGACTTAGAGAGGCGAGGAGTATAGTGGTGGCTTGGGAGTTAAAGTGGTGGATTTGGGCCACCTCGTCCGAGTCGTAGTCTTCATCCCCTACGGATGGTACCTGTACACCAAACTCAATAACATTCCATATGCTTGTGTGGAGTGAGGTTAGATGATGCCTCATTTTGTCACTCCATATATTATAATCTTCACTGTCAAAAACCGGTGGTTTGCCTAATAGAACGGAGAGCAAAGGAGTACGTTTTGAAATATGGGGATAGCGTAGAGGAATCTTACTATACTTCTTGCGCTCTTGGCGCTTAGAAGTAACGGACGGCGCGTCGGAGCCGGAGGTCGGTGGTGATGAAGAGTCAGTCTCGTAGTAGACCACTTTCCTCATCCTCTTGTGCTTGTCGCCTCTCCGATGCGACTTGTGGGAAGAGGATTTCTTCTCCTTCCCCTTCCCTTTGTTGGAGGAGTCTTTCTTCTCCTTCCTCTTGTTGCGGGACTCTTCCGATGAAGTCTCCATGTGGCTTGTAGTGGGCTTGTCGCTGGTCTCCATCTCCTTCTTGGCGTGATCTCCCGACATCACTTCGAGCGGTTAGGCTCTAATAAAGCACCGGGCTCCGATACCAATTGAAAGTCGCCTAGAGGGGGTGAATAGGGCGAAACTAAAATTTAACAATTTAAACACAACTACAAGCCGGGTTAGCGTTAGAGATAATAATGACTCCGAGAGAGAGGGCGCAAAACAAATCGCAAGCGAATGAAGAGTGTGACACGTTGTAGCTCGACGCCAATAATGACGGCACCGAGCTATGGGTCCATTTTTTGAAATGAAACTAGAAAGGGTGTATTTGTGAAAATAAAACCCAAAAAGGGCTAAATTGCAAAAAAGACAGTGTGCATGTGAGTACGTCGTGTATGTATGTCGACGCACCGGACATGTTCAGCCAAACTCTCTCTCACACCAAAATACTGAAATGGAAGACCTCGTGAAATAACACATCTCGATCTATATGCTTGCTATTTCTTTGAGTCTCCAATCTATACCCATGAGATGTTTCGTCGGAGATATATGATGAATCGTTTGCTCTTTTTTTGAAAGTATAGATTGCATGCATTGGAAGTGGGAGAAGTGTCCTGTTACAGATGTACTTCGAAGGAATAACGAAATGTGGGAGTGGGACAACTCAAAGCATTTGGTGCTAAAGAATGATTTGGTTGAACATATATGGCAGCGATATGGTCAGCAATTCCAAGCTCAACAATGATTTGCTCGAAAATAGCTTCTATATGGTATATCTATTGTAAGTTTTATATTTTTAGAAGACAACATATATATGGATATGGAGTGTGTATGCACACTTGATCAAATGTGTTTTTAATTCTACTATATATATGCATTTATTAATAGATTGAACTTACTCCATTGTATAATAGAGTCTCTTAGTTCTCCTGTGCTTGGAGAACCGTTTTGGTGTCTCTCCACTATACATGCCCTTAAAATTTGCACGAATTGACTAATGTACCCCTGCTTTCGCCCTTTTCCTTCACTCATGACTCTACGCCCCGCAATGTTGTCTTCATCGGTCACCCGACAGTGAGGAACAGAGGAGGGGAGAGCCTCAATGGTCGCCAGAAGTCCATGCATCCATGGATGACAACACATTTCCACTTCCCTCATCGACGTTCCTTGCTTCTATTACTCTTGCAGTACCACCGCTAGTGCCACCATGGACCATGAACCTGAGCCGATGCCCCTGCTCCGAGGTTGCTTCCTCCACCTCTACATTCTGCCTTCGCTAATTCACTGATGGGTTCAGCTACAGATGTAAGTTTGTGGCTTGAGTGTTGTGTAGATGTCACACCCGGTTTTTAGAAGGCAAACCAAATGCGAACCATGTACGTGCCAGGATCAGTTATTCACGTACACAACAGTTACATAACATGGACATCATCACACAGTGCTCAAAATGGTATTAAAAGGGGAAATAATAGTCGATTACATCATACGTCTGAGACGTCCATATAGTCCTTACAATAAATCAAAGTGCGAACACGAAACGTAGATAAACGCAGCCTTCATAGGCAGCCGACTGGGGGTTGCCGCTAACCCACACCTAGAACTCGTCGTAGTCTTGGAACTCCTGGAAGTCTCCTTCCACAGCTTCATCTTCTCCTGAGCAGTGGTTGCAATGCTGACAACCTGGGGGGGGGTTTGGTGTGTAGAGCAAGAGTGAGTACACATCAACATACTCAGCAAGTATCCTGTTTGGCTGTAGTGGACTAGCTTTATGTGGGGGTGAGTCAAGCAGTTGCTTTTAGTTGGTCAGTTTATTATTTACTAGTAGAAAGCCAGGTTTTAGCATTAACCCAAGTTATTAACCCAAAGTACCCTTTCCAAACGGAAAGAATACCACTTACCATTACCATAAGCATAATCATAACCATCCTCATTGTCATCTGTAAACCAAAATGTCTCTGATCAAGTACCACTAATCACTGAAGCTCCCTTGGCCGCTCATAACCGCGAGCACGGCTGATATATCAGTTTTCAAACACTCTGCAGAGGTTGTGCACTTTACCCACAAGCCGTGATCCCCTTTCTGCCCGGAGATCATGACTCTCCATTGGTCACTACCAAGGTGACCCTGCAGGGCATCACTACATAGCCTTTACAAAGATTCCCCGGGGCTGTAGCCGCCCGTTAGGTTTCCTAAATGTACCACACTCCTCCCCAAGGGACAAATCAACCTTGGCAGAGCGAGCCGCATACACCGAGCCCCATTGACGGCACAACGGCTAAGCGAACTACACCCCGGTTCCTCTAATTATTCAGCTAAGGGCGTCCCACTCCACCCTCATGGTTATCAATGTTTTCCCGGGCGGTCATCCATAGAACAGGTCCTTACGGAGAGGCACTCGAGAAACCGCTCGAGCCCCCTTGAAGACCACAAGTACAACATCATAATAAGAGAAGGGAAAACAACGTATCATATATAATCTCATCATGTTCATTGATTAGAGTTGAGCAATAGCATAAAGCTAAACAATAATAATCCGACCCAAATAGGTAAACAAGGACATGGATAACAAAAGCTAGTCAATCCTTAATTATAAATGTGTAATGCGGGAGGTGAATTAAAGAATGAATAGGACAGAGATAGGTCAAAGGACACTTGCCTCCACCAACCGACTGCTGCTCAGGGGCTTCTCCTGCGAGTTCTTCGGGCTCTCCAACCGGATCGTTCTCTAAGCGATTGCAAGCATACATCCATCCATCCATTGAAATTAGGAAACCAACAATACACCATACAAGAGAACAAGTAGATTAAACATGCATAAAATATCACATACAATAATGAGTTTATCTTGGTTAGAAAGAAACGAGGGAAGGTCTCGCAGGGGTTAAGGCTTATGCTCGAGGGGCACTATGGGTAAACGAATGACTAGACGTCACGCGCTCTCGTTCCAGTTGGTTCTAACAAACGGATTAGCTACATGCACTAATGTAAATGCGATCACTTTTAGTAGATTAACATTGAATAAGATAGACGATTGACTATACAAATTAACTAACGTAACCAATTTCCAAATTGAGACTCCTACCTTATTAATATAAACAATGTGATTAGCACATATAGGAGACGGGGGGGGGGGGGGTAGACGGGGGTTAGGGGGTAGACGATCGTGTCGCGGGCACGACGAGCTACGCCGAAACGCTGCGCGAACACGCGCACGCGCAAAGCCACACTTAACGTGCTGCGAACGAGTCACGCATGTGTCGGGGCCGTGCGCTGGCCGAGCTCGAGGCCACGCGCCGAAGGCACGCTGGGCCGAGCTCGAGGCCACGCCGAGGGCCGACACGACGCGAGCAAGGCACGGCGGGGCGAACGGGCAAGCACGCCGGGGAAAGCGAGCGCGGGCGAGCGAGGATACGGCCGGACGAGGCCGAGCGCGAGGACGGGCGGCCGAGCCGGGGGCGGGCGCGCGCGGGCGAGCGGGGCTCGCCGCGGGAGGACGCCGGGCCACCATGGCCGGCCGAGCCGAGGGGCGGGGCGGGGCGCAGGTGCCGGCCAGGGAGCCGGGCCGAGCTGGCGAGGCTCGCCGAGCCGGGGCCGGGCGCGGCGAGGGCGGGTCGCCGGCCGAGCGGGCGGGCGGCGCGGGCTCGCTGGACGAGGGCGCGAGCTCACCGGCGGCGAGGCGGGGCCGGCGCGGGGTGGCTGGGGCCGGGCCGAGCTCGCCGGGACGGTCGAGCCGGGGCCCGAGTCGGGCGGGGTCGGGGCGGGACGCGACCGGGCGGGACGCCGGGGGAGGGCGGGGGCGCGAGCGGCCGGGCCGGGGGCCGAGCCGGGCGGCGCGGGTGAGAGGAGGGCGCCGGAGGGAGGAGAGGGAGGAAGGAGAGGGGGGGGGGGAGGAGGGGGGAAGGGGGAGCCTCACCGGCGGGCGGGGAGGGGCGGCGGCGGCTCGGGCGAGCAGGGGAGGGCGGCGGCGGCTAGAGAGAAAATGGGAGAAAGGGAGGGAGAGAGAGGGATTTGGGGGAAAGAGGGAGGGGCGGCTGGGCCAGCTGGGCCCAAAGGGGGCGCGCGGGGGGGCGGCTGGGTCGGCCGGGGCGGCCCACGGCGCGGGAGAGAGAAAAGGGAGGAGAAAGAGAAAGAAAAAGAAAAAGAAAGAAAAGGTTTTTTCTCCTTTTCGAAATCCGATCTTCCTAGATGAATGCACTTACATCTCTAAGCAATCAAAGAATGCATAGTTCGGCATGGTGCATCAAACAACATAACGTGATTTAGGGTTTTTCTTTACACGGGAATTCCAAACCAAACCCCGCTAAAACTTTGGAAAAGGTCAAGGTTTAGCGAGAGAACGAGAAAAGAAAAGAGTAACGCCTGAATTTGGTGAGAGAAAAGAAGAAAAAATTCTACCCCCAAATTCAGGGCGTTACAGTAGATTTCATTATGTTTTGGATTCAGCGACTGGTGCTTGAAGTGCTCAGTAGATTGGAGTGGTATGCTTTGATTCTGTTTTAAGCCATGTTAGTCCACTTGTCCACTGTTGTGTAGGTGTATCAGTAGTTTGTGGTTTCAAGAAGAAGCGAGAAGAGTGATTCATTTCTTGATACTAGCTAAGTTGTGATAATGTCATTGTTGCCTAAGTGTATGTTTGATAAAACATCTATTCTAACTTGTAGTTGTTTTCTAAATCTCACACCTAATGGATACACAACAATCAACTACCATGCTTGTTTTTATTTTAAGGAAAGTCAATCTAGCTGCCCAGGGCAGTATAGGTGCGTCCGTGGCTTGGTAGATAAGATGTGATGGCCTCATTGTCTTCTTAGTGTGTGTTTGGTAAAGCTTCACTACCCACTTTATAAAACTGTTTTGGATTCATTGTTAAATTTGGTCATTTCATTTACTGTGTAGGGTGTAGAAATTGACTGGGGCTCCATAGAAATTGAGGAAAGATGGGAAGAAGATTGAGCACTGGAGGTTAGTGATGTATGATAGGTTTGGATTACTGGATGAAGATGATCGGGAAACAAGTGCGAGACAAGATGCTTGTAGATCTAGACCATGTAGTGTTCGCAACAAAATTGAGGATTTTGATTATGAAATAGTTGCATTGTTATCGGAGGCGAGAAACCCTCCGGCCGGGTGGCGGAGCGCACTCGCCCCTGGCCACCTTGGTGGGGGTGGCTAGGATTTGCCTGGCTTAATAGATGAACACAAGAACACAAGGGTTTAGAGTGGTTCAGGCCACTAGAGCGTAATACCCTATATCCACTATGAGTTGTATTGGCTGAGAGCTATTGAATCGCCAGTCTAAGTGCGAAATCGACCTCCCCTATGAGACACAAGTGTCACTCCTTTTATAGTCCAAGGGGGCACATTACAAGGGAGCTAGGGCCCCGACATGTGGGCCCGGGAGTAATTAC